>JAREYC010000001.1:209302500-214102500 GCA_030015325.1 Cryptoblepharus egeriae
AAAATAATATGAACTGTACAATAATAATTGTCGGCTGTTTTGATCAATATCATTTTGAGATAATTTACTATTCTCTAGTTTTCAAGGAATGCAGACTAATGCATACTTACCCAAGTGTATATCCACCGAAGATGGTGGGATTTAGTTCCAAATAAACATGCATAGCTTTGTGCTGTTAACAACATACACCAACAATAAACCTTTTAAAAGTTTTAAAAGTATGAGTAGAAAAGGATAGTTATAGGCTGTAAAACAGAATTTGTCTGGATTAAGAAAACTAAGGATTCTGTTTTGTAACAGATGAACTTTCATAAACAGCTGAGATGAATTACGGTAAATTACCCAGTTAACGAATTAAAAATTTGTTGTAACAAAACTCTGTAACAAAACAAAAACTCTGTAACAAAAGTAACAAAACTCTGAATGATAGAATTGTAACAAAAACTCTGAATGATAGAATACCATGTTTTTAATATTTCTTAATTATGTTGACTATTCCAGCAAAACCATATTAAAATGTAGGTAATTTGTTATAGTGCAAGTGGCTGTGAGTGGCGCAAGCGGTAAAGACACTGTGCCTGTAAACCAGCAGGCCAGGGTTCGATTCCCGGGTCGGCCCCACAAGACAGGGTGAGCTCCTGCCCTTAGCCCAGCTCTGCAGCTGGATCCAATCGTATTGGCTCTGCCTTTCCATTGGACTAATTCAGTGGTGTGGAGAGGGGGGATTTGCTGCTTGGGTAACAGCCTATCCTCCATAACAATCCAACCCAGGCTTTTGTGCTTCGTATGCAGCGTATGCAGCGCCAAGCACGAAACCATAGTCTTCAAAACTGACGGAGGCCTGCTTTTTTTTAATCCTAGCAATCCTAATCCACATTTAGGCCAGCACAAATCCCCATGCTGGCCTGGAGGTGTCCCAAAAGTGCCCTACAGAGCTCTTAAGGAGAAGGCCTTAAGTGCCACAAAGAGACATGCACTGACTGGCCTCCCCACGTCATGGAAGGAATTGAGAAATTGGTGAGTTGTGCTGGCCAAAACTGGTTAGGAATGAACCCTAATTTGGCCACAGTGGAATCTGTGGTAGAACAAAGATATATAGTCACAGCTTCTGGATTCTGGGTTCAAATCCTTAAATTCTGAGCTATTTGTACTTGTGGACAATGAATGGCTATGATCCCAAAAAGTTGAATGAGTGTACGAGATGAAGCATATGAGCAGTTGGAGTATTGTTGGACAAATGGTGACTGCAGCAAATCCTATGCTGATGAGTCAAGGTTTTAAAAAAACCATATAGCCTCTTATTTCTTTGATTGCAAGATCCAATGTAGCCTTAAAATGTCAAATAACACTCCACAGCTTCAATAATGCTTTGTTAGATGGTACCGGATGACTGTCATCAACCCTCCTGCTATGACTTACAAGGCCCTTAAAATGAAATAATATTTCTTACCTGAGGCTCCTGATTTTCCATTGAGACCTGGAACAGATGTATCATTCTCCAGTCTTTCTGGGTGATATGTATATGCTTTGGCCCTGTAGGCCCTGCCACCACCTCCTGCTGCAACGATCAACGGGACTGGCTTTCCATTCTCCATCTTAACAGGTTGAATTGAGAAATGAACTGGATTTTAGCTGTGTCAAACATGCAAATCACAAATTCATTCCCCACAATCTAGTTACAGCTTTTTGCTCTAAGCAAGCCCCTAGGACAGCTGAACAGTTCAAATTACTATTTCATTATTTATGGGCCTAATGGAGAGCACCAGCTTTCTCAAGTACTTTAGCAGCCAACAGTAGCAGTGTTCATCAAAAGTACTGTATATCCTTGGGGTTCTTTGAAAGGTTCTATAGGATTGGGTTGCCCTTGACTTAAACAACCCTGCAGGACATTCAACAGCATGCAGGCAATTCAACAGCATTGAAGATCATATATTGTAACTGTAAAAGAATAGAAAGCTCCCCCAAAATGTAGAACACCCAAGAAAAATGCAGGACATGACAAAATAAAAGCTAAACACACACACACACACACACACACACACACACACACACACACACACACACACACACACAAATCTATCTTTCATGTGATTAAACATTATATTACTTATTATTAAATTTATAACTATGACAATACATATAATTTATTAATTACAAGAAAGGTACATTATGTATGTTCATAAGGAAAAGGAGGAAAGTGACAATTTTTTTCAAGTCATAATGTTAAAAAGAGGTTTATAAAAAAGCTGCAATCCTAACCCCCAGTTAGGCTAGAACAGATCCCAGAACAAGTCCCGAGTTTGCCTGGGAGTGTCGTAAAAGTGCCTATGACAGTCCTGGTTAAGCCAGGGCACAGACATGGTCTCCCCACACCAATATGGGAACAGAGAGACTGGTGAGTTGTGCTGGCCTACATTGGTTAGAATTGCATCCTCCTCGATTAAGTTGAAAGGGTATAAATTAAGGATTGTATGCATTTTAGCTTTATATGTACCTTAAATACGTAAGTTGCTCCACCACCTCCACCACCACCTCCTGCCCATTCATGGACACTCTTATTGACTTTAATTTCTTCTTCAATCACAGTATTTTCTCCAAGGCAAACTTTCTGAATAATATGGTTGGTCTGCTGATAAGAGAAGAAGTTGGAAGTTCAGATAGACAATTGCATTCTGACTACGTATCCAGGACAAAATGTGATCAGCCAAACAAACCGCCTCCTTCCCTTCTTCAAGGCTTATAAACGATAGGGCTTCTGTTATTGCTGTTATGCCTCTCAAAGTCAATGGGAAAGGAACAGATAATGTGTTGAAAAATCTATGAAGAGGAGCCTATGTTCTTGCACTGCTTACCGTCTGGGCCAATTTACTGCTTAATGTAATCATTCTAAAGAGAATTAGGTGTTCATAAAAGTGTTAGGCAGTCCCATAAGGAGGTGGCATATTTTAATCTGGAACATAGATTATTGGAAAAGAATGCATTCTCCTGCCAATACTAAAGACATTTGGTCTTCACATAGTTTTAAGAGATTCTTCAGTAAAGATTAATGAGTGGGATTACATGATTGGGGAAACAAAGTCCATCACTGGAGAAAAGATCAATAGCAGAGTCAAAAATATTGGTTTCTAACAATATTTTATCTATCTATATTATGGGTGAAATCCAGAGTAACTATGGGGAGTCCTTGCTCCGATGTAAGAACAATTTACTCTGGATTGCAATATGAATATCCCATAGGTTTTCACTAGATGGTGCTGTAACTACGTCGATGTTAATGTCTCTTACGTGCTCCTGTAGTTACTCTGGATTGTAGGGTATGTCTAACAAACATGCAACAGTATGCTTCAACTCAGCTTTAAAACAATGTTTTACTAATGGCACTTTACCTCCAAGTGATCCCTCACACGTGTCAAATAGATCCACACAAATTCATGTGTGGAAATGAGTTAGTGGCAAGCCCATTGCAATGCTAAAGTATACGCTTTGAAGAACCAGGGCTATGTGTGGGTCTCTATGGCTACAATCCAGAGTAACTATGGGAGCACGTAAGAGACTTTACATGCACCCATAGTTACTGCACCACCTAGTGAAAACCTATGGGAAATTCATATTGCTTGTTCTTACTCTGGAGCAAGGACTCCCCATAGTTACTCTGGATTGTGCCCTATGCAAATGTTACTGCCACGTGTGTGGCAAAGAAAGCAGAAAGATGCATGACGCTTCAAATACCATAAAGACATGGTATGGTAAAGGGCTATTGTCAAAAGCTGACATTGTGCAGTTGCTGAGGGCTGAACTAGGGCCCACTGCTGATCCCAGAAACCATCTCTGTGCCCACAGTGGTGATGTTGTGGAGCATATATTTTGGGCCCATGCAATAGAAGGAGACATGAAGAAAGTTTGCCAGGAGCCCACTGAAACCCGCGACTGATCCTGGCATGGAATGAGCTGCTGTTGATTCTGCTCACTTTAGAGCCGATTTAGAAGCTGGCAAAAAATAACAGCCCAATTTTTTCCCTAGCTGTGTTATAGTTTGCAGCTGCCACTGCCACCATTTGTCCCACCCTGCCCTCATCATGCCCCTAGCTGGCCCCAATTCTCCCATGGAATGTCCCCCACTGACTTACCTGCTCCAGTGAGAGCTGGGCTCTCCATTAGTGCATACCAGTGCTGCCTGCTAGTCAGTGCTGGTGGCACCAACTTATACACCATCACTGTGGCTGCTGCATTAACTGTTCAAGATTTGCAATGATGGAACTCAAGTTCCATTAGCATAAGGTCCAGATAAGATTGGGCTTTAAGTGATTCAGAATTTAAGTATATACTAAAATTGACTTCCAAATCAGATCAAGAGTCCAAAACTCTGTCTATAATGAGCAGGCATGTTAAAACTCCATGCTTTTCAACAAGATCAGTTCACAGGTTTGGTTACCAGTTGTCAAGGCTTTGTCACATGTGCATATGTGTTGCTTCTTTTCTGTGCATATGATTACTGTACACTGGCTGACTGGATGTGTGTCAGATTCAGTCAGTCTGAATGTGTGGCCTAACTTCATTTCAAACACTCTTGTGTTAGAAGTAGTGTGAGGAGATACAGAAATTAAATTCATGATTTGATTTTCATTCACGCATCCAAGTCATCATTTGATGTTGTGGTCATCAAGAGAAGCACATGTATGCCAAGCCTTGGCGACAGATGCACATGTATGCCAAGCCTTGGCCATGTAGATGACCACTTAGTGTATATTATAGAAATATAGATATATTTTGACTTGTAACAATGCAAGTCTTGTAACAATAATGCAAGCTACATTTTGTTTGTCTTGGGATTTATAGTAGAGAATTTATCCCATGGCAAAAAGAAATACACCAAGGACAAAATGATCCTCATAATTAAACACATTTGGATGATTAACTAATACAAACTTGCTATGCAACACCAACTTTTCTTGAAAGTTCTTTTCATGGGGAACAAAATCTGATCCACAGGAACCTAATTCTAAATTTATAGCTTTAACGTTAAGCTTGCTGATCAATAGGAGCTCCCAGACATGGTTCACAGAAGGCTGTAGGTGCTATAAAAAAAACCAGCATCTGCTAACTCTAATTCACAGCTGGAGAAGGGATGGTTAATCAAATGACTTAGTGCAATGACCCAGAGAAACCAATAGATCACAATTGGATTAAAAAAAGAAAAGAAAAAGCCTTCGTGGCAAAGACATAACTGATTACAATCCAATCAAGTTAAAGCCACTTCCACAAGTCAATGCAATCTCTTTGCCTCGATGAAAGAATTACATTAGCACTCAATAAATCCTGGCTAAGATTACAGTGGCCTGTAATTTAATGACTCCATATATTATCATGTGCTGCAATGCTCAGATTATGGATACAAAATAGGAGTCTGAAGAGTTCTTGTCCCCCCAAAATATTAACCTCTTCCTTTAATGTGTATGGTAAGTAGTTATGGGAAAGGGAGCACAGCACCTTGCTTGAAGCTTTTTCTCCTGGTAGTGAAGAAACCTTTCCACCAGAGACCCCCATTTCCTTTGCTTGGTTTGTAATGACAGCAAAAGCATCCAGTAGCTGGACCTTAGCCATCAGAAAACCACTCCAGCAAAGAATCCTGCTGAATACTAAATGCTCACTGCAATGACACTTTGCAATTTCTAAAGTCATAATTTCACATTTTCCTCATTTCTGAGCTTTCATTTCAGGGTCACAAAGCAAGCTCAAAACTATATTTGAAGAAGGTTAAAAAAAAAGTAAGGTAGAGCAATTTTGTTTGGTTCAGAACTCAGTTGAACAGCTACTTAATCCATTTCTTTCATGCAAACACTACCAATGTGAACATCCACTGAGTTGAAAAAGAAACTTCTTTTGAGTAATAGGACTTCAAACCACTTCAGGTCCTCTCTGTAAGAACATACTTCTTAAAAGAGGATGCTGCCATAAATAGTAACCCTACATCAAATTTCCTCCTGCTCTTCCATAACATGTAGAAACATTTGCATCACACAGCACCACATCCCTTTGCAAGTACTCCTGCCTCTACCAATGGCATCCAATAATGTGGAATGGGGAACTCAGTAAAGGTTCACATCAACTCATAAGACAAATATTCCTACATGTTATGGGGAGATGGGAAAAACTGTACACAATCAATCCATTTTCCAAGCTAGGAGTATGTAAATCAAGCCTCCTACTTACACTAAGACAAGCATCTTCTCCTTGTTGTCCCACCAAAATATACAAGGTGTCATTCTTTTGGAGTTTAAATATTCCCACCAACGACACACCATGTGACCTCATGTTGGTGTTCTTCCCTTTGCCACCAGCTGCTCCATAGCTTGAGATGCTGAAATGAAAAGAATGCACATGAAAGGTCATCAGTGGAATAAATTCAGTGCATCAGGTTCAGTGGGAATAATTCATTTCTGGGCACAGAATAGCCAAGGGGCTACACTGGTGCAGAATTTTCCGATTCTTCATTTTCCCAACCTTTCGTTTTAACTAAGCTGTTCACCTTGGCACTGCCACAATAACTGGTTCAATAATACCAAGGCTCTGAGGTGCTCTTCCGAGACTGTCAGATCCAAGTAAAGGCTTAGCCATCAGATTTGCTGCTGAGCTCCAAGAGACTCAAACAGTATTAGGAGGTTTTTGAAATCTGACCTGACTACAGTTATGTCACTTTCTGTAAGCTTAGCAATCACTCCTCAATAAGGCTGCAATGGACACAAGAGAGGAGACAATAGCCACAGGATAGGGTCCCCTGAACAGATGCTGCAAAGAATAGGAGCCATTGAGCTGATTTGCGGCAGGAAGCAAGAACGGCTAATGAGGTGCGCTATCAAGCAAGGCAAGCTGGCAGGGCTAATTGGCTGCAATTAGGGGCCATATTTTTCTATGTATGAATAGATTTTGAATATAAGCAATAAAGCCAGGAACCCAGAGAGGTGCCATTAGTGCCTCATTCACCAGCTGTGAAGGAAGAGATGCCGCAAACCCTGGGTCACGGTTATTCCACGTCTGTCAAAGCCAATAGCTACAAAGAGGTTATTTGTTCTGCCATCAATAACAGGCAGCAAATTTATATGGTTCCCGTGAGTGCACATGACCATCTTGTTGGTATGAGAAAAAGTTGCTGAAATATAGCGCTATGCACAAAGACCTCACTGTACAAGATCTATGGACACAGGAACAGGGATTTAACTCTGCACATATACCCATTCACTGCTGCTATGATCAGTTTTTGAATTGGGCTGTAAGAGGCAGAGAAAAATGCTGCAGTCCTAAAGACCAAGGATTGGCAAAAGCACTGTCCACAGCAATCAGGTCAAGCTTGTACTGCAACAGTGTTTGTTGTTAAAACGTTGCTACTAATCAGGTCTGAGAAAATGTGGGAGGATAAATAAATACATTTGCCACCCCCAAATAATAAGGCATTCATGGTGGCTGTTCCTAGTTCTGTTAACTGAAACAAGTATGCTGGCATTATGCCTACAATCCAGAGTAACTACGGGAGCACATAAGAGACATTGCGTGTACCCATAGTTACTGCACCACCTAGTGAAAGCCTATGAGAAATTCATATTGCAATCCAGAGCAAATTGTTCTTACACCGGAGCAAGGACTCCCCGTAGTTACTCTGGATTGCGCCCTATGTCCCAAGTGAGCTGGTACTGTTGGTACTGTGTAAAAACCATAGTCCCTTGACAACATATTGGATGTTGTCAGTGGTGGGATTCAAATAAATTAAAACAGGTTCTATGTCCTAATAACCTAAATTAACAACAGGTTCTATGTCCCATTAGAAAACGGTTCTCAGAACCAGGCGCTCATTGACAAAGGGTTCTATAGAACCTGTGAAAACCCCCTGAAGCGCACCACTGGATGTTGTGACCCATCACAATACTTAATGACTGGCACTAATTATATTCAAATCCCCAAATCCAAAACAAGCTGAAAAAGACAAGTCAGTATATTGATGATCTATAACTTTTGACCTACTTGCAAAAGTATCACAGAGCAAAATCAGCCCAGGGTTGCTTAAAAAATTTGCTTCTTCTTTGGGCATTAACATTAAAGAAATGAGACTTCTGTGCATATAATTTACTACTCTTCTCTTTTGCTTTGGGGTTATATTTTATACACATGCATGCTATATGCCAGCCTTGAAAAATTCTTCATACCCGTTCCCCCCACAGGCAAGTCATTCTTTTCTGGATGGCTGAGTGAAACATCATTAGTTTTTTCATTATCATCAATCGCCCTAGAAATGGGTAGACGAGCAGATTCAGTGCCTCTCTAGTCAATTTTACTGGGCTCCTGCTCTTTGCTACATTGTGTTGCTATAACATTGAGTCATGGAGACCAGCTCTGAACAGGAAAGGCAAGCATAAAAGCAAGATAAGAACAAATGAAGAGCTCCACTGGATCAAGCCAAAGCCCAGCTTTTTGTATCACACAGTGGCCCACCAGATGCTTCAGGGAGCACATATGACACTTTCATCCAGGTGCCCCCTGCATCTGGCATTTTGAGGTTGTCCACCTCTACACACACCCCTCATGGATTGAAACCTGTGAAGGTCCTTTCTTCTAGGAATTTCTCCAATCCTTTCTTAAAGGCATTGAGCCTACATGCCATCACCACATCCTGTCTCAGGGAGTTCCACAGACCAACTCAGCAGGCCTCCGTCAGTCTTGAAAGACTATGGTATTGTGCTCTGCACTGCACACGCTGCATGCGAAGCACAAAAGCCTGGGCTGGATTGTTATGGAGGATAGGCTCCATAACATTATGGATATGGATGTTATTTAAGAAAGGATTGGATTGGGTAACAACCCAAGCAGCAAATCCCCCCTCTCCACACCACTGAATTACACCAATGGAAAGGCAGAGCCGATACAATTGGATCCGGCTGGCGTCGCAGAGCTGGGCTAAGGACAGGAGCTCATCCTGTCTTGCGGGGCCGATCCAGGTCTTGAACCCTGGCCTGCTTGCTGGTTAACAGGCACAGCGTCTTAACCGCTTGCGCCACCCACAGCCCACATACATGCTACATGCTGGGTACATGCTGGGTAAAGAAATATTTTTTTGTGTGTGTCTTGACTTTCCCAACATTCAATTTTAGAGGGTGTTTCCTAGTTCTGGTGTAATGACATCAAAACAATACACAGATATTTAGACTGCATGTCTACTCAAAAGTAAGCCCCATTAAGTTCAATGGGTCTTACCCCCAGAAAAGTGTCTTTAGCATTAAACTCATTATGGTCTTCAAGTATTCTGTGGAAACCAGTGGCATAGTGAACTGATCTCCTACTAAATATATACAAAATTAAATGCAGTTTCAATGGAGAAATTAAAGTCCAAAATTGTCCCCTAAGGTCCAGTCCTGTCTAACTTTCCAGCCCTGCTGTAACTGTGTCAATGAGGCATTGACTTAGGGTTGTCATCATTGTCTTAAACAAAACTGGGACAGGACTGCTGTCAAACTTGAATGCAATCCCTGAAATAAGGGACTGCTGTTTTTCCAGGACATATGGCAACCATTCATTGGCTGCATCCTGTAGTAGTGTTGGATCAGCCATAGACATCTCCTCAAGATTGGAGATTATCAGTGCTGAAAAGTTGGATGAGATCAGGCCCTACACATTTGTCTATACAACAGTATTAAATATGCTTCAGAGATGAAACGAGGTAAAACTCCAGACAGTAATATTGGAATTCTAGTGAGCCCTTTTGGGACAGAGATCCATTAGCTATTAATCAGCTATTAATTTTTTCATTTTCTTTGTAAACTGCTTTATGAATTTTAAGTTGAATAGCGGTATATAAATACTATAGATAGATATTATAAGATAATAAATGAACTTTTACCTGTAAGTATTGGTTGCAGGAACTCTCCAGAGTTGCACACCTGGAAAATTGCCCTCAGTCCCTACTACAACACTGAGGTTGGAATTCCTGTAGGCATCATTGCATTGGGTCTGAGTAGGCCCTAGAGGTCCACTGGCACCACAAGTGGTGAAGAGCCAATGATCTGAAAAAGATGCATGTAAAATATACTGAGTGGCACATAAATTCTTTGCTTGGTTGTTCTTTCTTGTATCTCACAACAATGGAAGAAAAGTGGAGAATCTGCATAATATGCTTTGAGGGAAAAACATTAGAATAAAATAATCACATCAGAGTCCCAGAACACTCACCTAACCATGCACCTGTGAATGCATGAGAAAGATAAATGATTAGTCACTATTCTGAAAATGGAGAAAGTTGAAGCAACTGAGCAATTAAAACTTAATTGCAGTGAGGATTTATTAGTTGTTACGGCATTTAGCTTTTGTTTGTATTGCTGGTTTTTTCTATATTTTGTTTAACACATTTTAGAATGTCTTTATTTGCGGTATTTTTATATCATTTGTTTTGGAGATGAGCAAATACGTGATCTCACTGTCCTGCAGTACTTGGGTCTTGAACTGCCAACCTGTCAACTTTCAAGTTTATAAGCATAGCACCTTTGCGCTGAGTCATGCAATCTCCCCTTTTGGGGGACAGGAGACCATTTATTTATTTATTTTAGTGATCCTAAGCTAGTAATGTGGGTATCACCAGTTATACTTCATGTGGTGTCTGGTTGTACTCGGAGGACCCTGGACACCAACCATCCAGACCAGGAACAGAATCTAATAAATAGAGGTGGAAGACAACTTGGTAGGCAGAGCTCCAAAGCAAGCTTTTCCATGCTTGAAGAAGCTCTCCCATCCACTTTAGGCCTCTTAATGGTCTTTGTTGTGTCACATCTGACTTCTCCATCCAGAAGCAACTGGTGATGATATCATCATCAGTTATTTCCAATAGTTTTAAACAGGTGGACCAAGTGAAGTGATACAACAGAGAAAAACCTTGAGAAAAACAGATTTATTTCATTTTCTCTGTAAACTGCTTTGTGAACTTTATGATTGAAAAGCGTTATACAAATATTCTTAAGAAGAATAACTTTAGAAGACCCAGAAACAGCTTGCCTTATTTGACCACGCAAATCTGATTTCTCCTTTGCATACTGCAAATTCTTAACAAGGAAGAAAGCCTCAATTATATCACTGCAATCTACTGAGTCATGAGGGGTTATGGCAATTTCACCAAAAGCTATAGAAGAATATATCATGTATCATCTAATGTACCAGAAAGAGTAGATGAAGTGAGCACTGGAGGGGAAAAATTGTAAGCAAACCAAAATAATAACAAACCAGCTGCTGCCATCATCATCATCATCATCATCCTCAACTTTTTCTTGGATAGAATATATTATAACATATCAGCAATATTACATTACTGCAGCACAAGATACTTCTGAAATACCTTGACTTTAAGTAATGGAAAATGCCTACAAACTGTAATATAAATCACCTGTGTTCATAAATCATAAAGCAAGTGACTGCTACTTCTCAGCAGATGTAGAGTTTTTAATAGACATTGGCAGCATTTCAGAGAATATTGAAGATACAGTACTGAAGATACAGTGCAGTAGGTTGCGATGCTAGTACGCTTCCTCCTGGTGCATCCTGGATAGCATGTAAGTGTGAACTAAATGAATGGCAACAACTGGCAGCCAGACTACATTGAAGAATTGGCAGTTGGTGCCAGGTGGCAGCCAGACATCCATGGGGAATTCCTGGCTCTCAAAATACATGGCAATAGAACATTAACATCTGATTTACCATAAGTCCATGTATTTGCCATCCCTAAATAAATAACAGTGCTGTAACACTTCTAAAACAAAGCAATCTGAATGTGGATGGTGTATGAATGGGTCAAGTGCTTATGAGTCATGGTTTGCCACCTAGAGTTTCATGTAAGGAATGGGGGATATAAATACTGTATATCTATATTGCTGAGATAAGTAGTTATAAAGTCTTGGAGGGTTTTAGTACTCTAGGGTTATTGATTCAATATGAAGTCACCAAGCAGAAATGGACCAAAATAATCTGATGTATCTGTAGAACATTTTGATGGACTCACATTTTTCATTTGAATTCCCACAAACACAGGGTGACAACCTGCCATAACTAAAAAGAGGACAATGTCCCCTCCCAATGTCCCCTACATTTCTTGAATGTAGGACACTCAAGAAAAATGTAGGACATGACAAAATAAAACCTTATATATTGTTTTCATGTGCTTAATTTAATTTATTAATTACAAGAATACTATATGCTGCCCACTTACAAGGAAAAAGGGGGATACTGAAGTTTATCCAGACACAAGTCTAAAATCCAGGACTTGTCCGAGAGAAAGAAGACATAAGGTCATTCTGCCCAAACATCTTAATGCTTATCTTCTGGAATTTTCTGGAGACCCTGCATCTAGTCCCTAACTTAATGGAATATTTTGGTTCAGGTGGAGGTTATGGTATAGGAAGCTCCTAATCATACATGTGCAGATAGTATCTGTAAAGATTTTTGTGTCATGTCCCCATTTTGACACACTAGTGGAGCAGCCTTCACCACCTTCATAAGAGTCTACTGCATTGCAGAAGCCCCCAGATATATTATTAGACTATTCCCCAAATCCAGAGTAACTACGGGAGCACATAAGAGACTTTATGGGAACCTGTAGTTACTGCACCACCTAGTGAAAACCTATGGGAAATTCATATTGGAATCCAGAATAAGTTGTTCTTACACTGGAGCAAGGACTCCCCATAGTTACTCTGGATTGTGCCCTATATCTATTATTGGGTGTGCTTTGATGTGGCTTTGCCACAAGCAGGATCACAGATTCAATAGCATTGTGCCTGTAAACTTCTTTTCTTCTCCAATGCTAGATGTAGCTGGTAACATCACATAACTCCTGATTTTAGATTAGTGATTAATTTCTAAGATAGGACTCAGGAGGATGACTTATCCCTCTGTTCCCGTGCAGGAACCTCAACACTTGGCTACACAGGGCCAAAACATAAAGGATGCAATCCTGAGCTATAATATAAATGGGAGCTTTGCATTAACCTTTATGGGATGTCAAAAGCACTCATGAAGTTTCTATTTTCATAATGCCTTTGGGTAAGAAACAAGAAACCATACAGAATCTGCAGAATTTCAAAAGGATGGTGTAAAGCATTCTAAATGGAAAGCTAGTTAGGCTTCCCACACAAACCTTTCCTGAATCATTTTGATAGGTCTGAAAATGAAGGTCTCCCACAGAATTTATGTTCATCAGCCTAATTTCTAATATGATAACCGAGGGCTATCCTACCAGCAATCTTGGTGTCTTAACACTTTGCTATCCCAGTAGGTTTGAGCAGATGCAATGGAGCATATGTTGAATAAAATGTGCAGGCAAAAATCTTATACCAGGAATAATAAGGATCTGTTCTGATATCTCTGGTGAAAAATTAAATGTGCTCCGGCAGGTGGGAGCAGGCGACCTTGAAAGAAGAAGAAAAGAAAATAACAGAGCAAGAAAGACGATTAAAACAGGAAAAATGAAGGTGTACTGAAAAATCCCCATATCTTGTTGAGTAATAATGGCAGCTTAGTAGCCATTTCATAAACCAAGTATACCAAACTGTTCTCAAGCCTATCCTTCTTGTCTGTTTGATGAAAACCATCTCTGGACAAAGCAGGCATAAGATACATTTGGGTGCCCAAGTTTAAGACAAAAGGTGCATGGTCATGGATCAATTTTGATCAAAAGGCACAGGACCCCAGACAAAGAAACTGAAATTATTCTCTACCAGTTTGGAAGGTGAAAGTAACATTGAATTACTTTGAATTACATTGAAGACAGGAAGGCTGTCTTTTGACCTGTTTGGATTATGTTCAAAAAACCAGTTGCAGGCCTGCTCTTCTCTATCCACTGGTATCAGTAAGAAGTGCTGATGTTTGCTTCTATGCTAAGGTTGGATGTACACATAAATCCTGGGTGTCAGAGCACAGGGATACATTATTCTCTGGTGCAATGTTGAAACCCACCTCCAAATTTAATTAGTTGATGCCTCAGTATGCCAAGTTCAAAGGATCGGGCAACATTTCATATTCTTTAAGTAAACTTGTGCAATAAACCATTTTTGCTTGTCTTCCTTAAAATGTCACTCAAGAGACATAGTAAACCTTCTGGAGAAAGAAAACCTTCTGGAGGACTTCTTGGGTTATCCCATAGTAAGCATGCATGGGGTCTGTTCAGATGTGCCAGTTCTGTGGCTGGCAGAAGTTTGCATGGACCAAAGGTTGGGGAATTATGTCAGGGAAAGGGGTGAAGATATTGGGGCTGCAACACCCTTCCCAGCCCTCCTCACCAGCAATCTCCTCCCCATTAGTCTCCATCCTCTCCTCCCTCTAATCCCCTGTATCAACTAACCAGAGGTAGTCAGCATCCCTGATCTGCTGGTGTGCAAAACCCACCACACAACACTATTGGTAGTGGCAAGGCTGTACCAAATGTTGCCTTTGTGTCAGCTAAAAAAGGGTCTTATACTGCCAGAGGGACAAAGCCCAGTTTGGATTGGGTAATAAATGTATGTGAAGATGCCATGAATATGGCATATATAGTCTAAAGCAAGGTCTGAACCACAGACTGATCTAATTCCACTTCTCACCTCCAGTAGTTTCTATAAAATTCACATTGATCTAAAATCGTTATTAAATGTAACACTGGCCTGAAGCCTTAAGAATATCAAAACAAGTATTCAAAGCTCTTTTAACAGAGCCTGTGTTACCTTAGAGGAATTCATTTCTAGTTAAAATGAATGTCTCTCCTGTGTACAGTATTGATTTTTTTTGCCCTTCCCACCAAGGACTGGGGGAAAAATACCCTGTAGGGTGTCACACATGAGCCATTAAAACTTCATACAGATTGACTTCTACAGGTTGCCACATGTTATGGCAGTTTGAGTAATTCAATTTGGAGCACAGTTTTTGATCTCCACAGATGAAAGTAGCAGTGCTGAAATGGAACCCTTTAACTAGCTCCAGAGACTGCAGCGCAACATTTTCCATCTGCAAACAACCATAATGCTGTTGCGCATTGTACTGGCAAATGCTCAGCTCTTGCTTTGTTCTGCAGAGCATAACAGAGATAGCACACTGGTTGAATAATCTTATTGCCCAGGGCCATGTCTGCAAGCCACACACCCCAAGTTGCTGAACATAAATACAAAAATACTGCATTTTCAAAGGCAATACACTATGGCCTCTACTATAGATGGCATGAAAAAATTAAGTCCTTTTACCAACTGAACTTTCACTAAATGAAAGTAATTGTAGCTGATACTCAAGGACTCAAAAATGTGTCAAGAAAAACCAAGCATGATGACTATGAACCGTTCTATTTGTTTTATAATGTTAACACACAAGCCCATGGGCAATGAAACCTGGAATGTTGCCTGATGCCATCTCTGGTCTGTTGCATCTGTGCTACAGAACATCCAAACAAAACCCTCAGAGTGCTCCTTGTGTATGGTTGTGAAACCTGGAATTGTGTGACTTCAAATTGTGTTTATAGGGACGGTGTGAACTTTGCCATGTAAATGAAACAAGAAGTTCGGCACTTCCAGGTTTTAGGCAGTGCATGAAAATCTTGGGAACAAGGGGATTGATCTGAATGAGCAAGCAGATCAGTGAGGCTTGGGTTGGCAGAAGGTTGGAGGAAGATAATGGCAGCAGAGGTGGGATGAAAGACACCCCAAAATCCTCTCATAATTTGTTCCTGGTGTAACCTTCATCAGGTAGCTGCATTGATGAGCCAGCACTGCAAGAACTCCTTTGATAAGGCCTCTCTGGCTTTAGGATTCCAAAGTTTTCTTCCTATGAAGGAAGTCAATTCTTACTCTGGCTTTTCTCATGAGCATTCAGCACCAGTCTGACATAAAACAAAAACTTACAGTGTAATCCTAAGCATGTCTGCTCAAAAGTAAGTCCCATTGTGTTCAATAGTATTCACTCCCAGGAAAGTGTGGTTAGGATTGTAGCCTTTTTCCTCATTACTTATCTCTCTGGTAAGAAATGCACCACTTGCCTCATATCATCAAAGGCTTAAGAGATGAGTCCACATAAATGTGGTAAGGGCACAATCCTAACCATATCTTCCCAAAGGAAGCCCCATTGTCTTCAATGTGACCTACTCCCAGGAAAGTGTCATTAGGAAAGCTGCCACAGTATATCTGAGGCTTATCTTGTGACCTGCTCCAAAGTCCTGTTCAGCATTTCCTTCTTTGCATGATAGAAGTGAAACATATACTATTGTTTCCAACTAATGATGTGGTGATAGGAAAAACTAAATCTCTTCTATTTCTGGCACTTTTGCAACTTTTAAAGCCAAAAAGAAAATTACCGATAGAAAAAAGTACTGTTGATTCTAACCTGCATGAAGTTTGCTTCTAGCCCCGCTTTTGTTTACTCCCACAGATACTCGTATGTCTATTGTTTTTTTTCACCCCATGAATTCTCCGCCATCTTCAGTGGTTTCTCTGACTGTTCTTTCCTCAGACTTCTGTTTTCCCTGTTTGAGATATTTCTTTATTTAGCCTACTTAACTTGTCAAGATAGCATCTTGAGTCTCTAGATTGGTTCTAACCAAAGTGATCTCTTGGTTCTCCCAAAGGAATGGCCTGTGAACCTTTCAAGCTGCTTATTTCAGTCTCTCAGCACTGCAAGTGTTTACAAGTATTATTAGACATCACATCAGTTTAACCACTATTTGCTGGAAGAGGTTGCATTGTGACTATTCCAAAATTTCTAAATGCTCTGCAAAATAAATTACGTGATGTTTTTATGTGGCTTGCACAATTTGATTTGCTCATTTCAGAAAGTGAAATAAAAAAATCTGTAAGTTCCTGGAGATGGGTACTCCCATTTCCCTGTGCAGGTCTACAGAGAGGAGAGCTATCAGGGTGAGTCATTCTGAACTTACCATTTTTTGCAAACCAAAGTTAAGACCTCAGGTCTGCGTCAGCCACTGTACAAAACAGTATATACCTCTGTGAGTACTGTGGAAGTAATTGTAGAAAACTTCTTTTGACCTGCAAGGGGTGGGGGGAAGGCACATATTTTCTGCTGGAATGGAAAGTAATTTCATTGTTCACAAATGTGAGCAAGCAAATGTAAAGAGAACAGCAAGGAGCATCTTAGCTGTGCCTCACAGGTCTAAGTGCATTAACATAAGTAGTTCTGAGTCAATGGTTAATTAAGCAGATTTACTCAAGTAAAGCTTTTATTAAGATTGCAGAAGATAAAAAGCATCAGCCTTACATATTCCATAAACTTAGCAGTATCTGGCATAACACATTTTTCAGCAGAGTTCCTCCAAAACCCATGCCCACCCCCATGGATAATGTAACTTTGGAAGTTTTCCAGAGCAGTAGCAGTTCTAGTCTGTTGCAGCAATAACAAAAGAGAGTTTTGTGGCACCTCCTTAATGGTGAACAGATTTGTTGGTGCAGGCATTGAGAGGGCCCTCAGTGTTACTGTTAGGTGACAGCTTATGGGTGTAATCCTGAAATGAGGATGGGCCAATGCACAGAACTTGCACCAGCCCAGAAGTGTCACACTCACAAATATGTCATAAGGCATGTTTGTGTCTTATGTTGAATCTGTGGTTAACTTACCCTACAATCCAGAGTAACTACGGGAGCACGTAAGAGACATTACGTGTACCCGTAGTTACTGCACTACCTAGTGAAAACCTATGAGAAATTCATATTGCAATCCAGAGCAAATTGTTCTTACACCGGAGCAAAGACTCCACGTAGTTACTCTGGATTGCACCCTTAGTGAAGAGGAAGGCCACTCCAATAAGGGTGATCATATAGAATGGAGAACGGAGTGCCTCTACCTTTAATCATTGCACAGAAGAGGGAATTGAGGCAGGTGCTGCTTTTAGTAACCTTTTATAATGGGCTAAACCTGCCTCAATTCCCTCTTCTATGCAATGGTTAAATGTAAAGGAACTCTGTCTTCCATTCTATATGGTCACACCAACTCCAAGTGCTGTAAGCTCATGCCAGCTGAGACGGTACAGAGGGGGCAGGGAGAGGGCAGGAATGATTTCAGGACAGGGATGGATGGGTGGCAGGCAGGCCCACAAGTAGACCATGTATGAACTGGGGTGGGGCCAGGATCCAGCACTTGTTCAGGATCCCATGTCCCAGGCAGCTTGGTGATGCTCTGTACTTCTCAGACCATCATCACCTCGAGGTGCTTCAGGTCTAAGCAGCCTCATTGGTGCTGCTGCAGCATTAGCTGGGGAAAAATAATTAATTCCCCTTGCCCTGGGCTAAGCTGCAACCAGTCTTGACCTCGAATTGGATATGGTGTAAGCCATCCAGCCTCCCCATTCCAGAACAAGCTAGGATTGGGCTTTAAACAAATGAATATAATTATACATACATCCATACACTGATGCACCCCTTTGCTCTCTTACTTTGCTAAAAAAAACTGCACGTGTCCAAATGATGAATTTAGACCAATTCTGTATATTGTTTGTTCCTAAGTGCTTTTATATGTAAATTCGTGTGTTCTTTAGCTGTGCCTATAACAAACTGGCACCGTTTAGGAAGTATTATTTATGGACATATTGTTCTGCGCAGCATATCTTTCCATTGTAAGGTCACTGTAATCCAATTGATAGAGGTTTGGATTTGGGACATCAGTTTTAACTCTGCCAGAATATCTGCCATTGGATGATGACGGGAAAATGATTCTCTCGGAGACGCCTCTGTAAAATGGCAACTGTGTTGCCTACTTTATGGCATGATTTTAAGGCTGACATGGGACTCTGTGAGCCAAATGCAAAACATTAGCTGGTTGGTGCTCAATGACATTTGTAAACTACCTGACAATGCAAAACTCATTTCACAAAAACTTGGAAAGCAACAGAAAATTGGTTTTGATACTGTGAGTTGTTAAGGCCTGTTTGAAGAATTACTGTATTTACTAAAGTATAACGCTCACCTTTTCCAGCCAAATTCAGTCTCCAAAATCAGGGTGCATTAGATTTAATGTTAATTAAAATTGAGTAAATACAGTATTTTGATTATAACTATGGGGTGTACATTAGATTCGAGTAAATACAGTACATTAGTAAAAAATGGAAAGCAACACTCTGCAGAGTAAGAATCCAACTCAATCCATAAACAGGCATCCATACTTGTTAATTTTTTTCCTTCCTTCCAAAACAAAAAACTTTAAATAAGAAAAGAAAGAAAGAAAATGGCAGAATGGTCCCAAAAAAATCCACACTTGGGCTGCAATCCTGAAATGCACTTGGGCTAGCCTATCTATTACTGAGTTGGCCCAACTCCAAGATAGGCCAGGCCAGTTATACCCGAAAGGTTTGGACCAGTGTAAGTCAACTTAGACTGGCCCAAGACCAATGGACCTGGGCAAGCCTAGCTGTGCCAGCCTAAGCAGTTCAGGAGAGGCATGTTGGGGGCATGTTCAGCATGGCCTAAAACTATGCAGTTAGTCTATATCCAGAGCAGACATGCCCCCTCACAGCTCCTCAGAGTTAGGCCACCTAAGGAGCAGGAATAAATCTGAGTAGACCCACAAGGGTCCATGATAAGCCATAGTATAATTGGAAGTGATGGCAAAAAAAATTTAAGTCTTAGGCCAACCCCTGCCTCTCAGTCTCAGGATACAGCACAACTACACTAGCCCACCTCAGGATATGCCACAACTACACCAGCTGAGTGTGTATGCTGCCCTTATGCTGTTGCCTCTTCAGCAGCAGTTGGGCCAGCAGAGGCCTCCAAACCATGTGGATTTTGCCTGTCAGTTACTTAGGCCAGCATAGCTGGGCCATTTTTCTAGCCTAAAGTCAGGATTGCATTGTAAGTCAGGATCATGACTATGTGGAGGGGTTAGGAGGTCCCTACTGCTAATAAACCAGTGCTGTATATATACCATTTAACTTATTAAAAGTGCTGCATGCACAATTGTTCAGAGTATCACTGTGTCTCCATTGCTTTCTCATTCGCAGCATTTGCTATCACAACAGGACAATCATGAGAAAAACAAAAGGATAATGCTGAACTTGCCTCCTCAATTTGAAAGTCCCTTATGATTGTCAGCCAATCAATAAAAATGAGATTGGAACTGGAGTTGAAACAGTGAGACAGGAAAGAAGAGTTTATATAGAACGACAGGAGTTTCGATTATTTTTGTGTCTCTTAATCCCTGTTTTGTGGCAAGAGATACTCTAATACAAGGAGGTATAAATTTGCCAACCAATTTCTGGAAAGTAAGAGTGATTCACACTCATGATCCCAAATGTGCACTGAAAGCAGCCTGATAAAACATACCCTCAATAATTTCCAGAAAGCTAACAGTATGGAAGGAAACTTTTCATTTTCTGTTGTTTCTGCTTAACACTGTCTCTGTGTGCAATGGAGTGGGACCTACAGCCATTACCTTTCTCCAGAATGAGAAGGACAAAGGTTAATGGTGGAGGAAAATGTGAAAGATGGCCTTCAAGCTAGCAGCAGATCTTCACAAAATCTGGGATGCACATATAGTGCAGGAGAGAAACCAAAATGATGTTGAGTAATGAAGAGTGTTTTCTCTCTGCAATGTGGAAATTAAAAGGCATGCTCAATAGTGCAAAGGTGTTCTGAAGGAAGAGGGAAACTGCAGAGAAGCTAAGTGAATTATGTGCGATGGTGTTCACTGCTCAGGATATTACAGACACCCACATGCAGATCATTGTTTGGAGGGAATGAAATTTGGAGAACTATCTTAGGCAGGGATGACAAAGGATGCAACTCAGAGTTAATTGGCAAATTACCAAGGAACGGCAGAGTATGCTTTGATCATGCAGCCATCAGGAATGTGATTCTGTTGGTGTTAGCTCAATGTGCCTAGAGCTGGACTGGGGCAAGTTATCCAAAACGTTAAATGGCAGGAGAAAAAAAGAATGAGGGTCAGTCATCCTCACACTAGCTCAGCTCCAGCATGACCATATAAAATGAAATGCAGAATGCCCGTACCTTTAACCACTGCATGGAAGAGCAAATTTAGGCAGGTCCAGCTTAACAAAGAAGGGTTTAAAAAGCAGTACCTGCCAAAATTTCATCTTCTATATAACACTTAAAGGTAGAGGCATTCTGTCCTCCATTGTATATGGTCACCCTGGCTCTGCTCTGATGAATTATTTCCACTTTCCCTATATGTGGCTACTGCCTCTTGAACCCCCCCCACTACTGTCTCTTTGCTTGCTGCCACCCCTGCAACTAACACTACTGCCACCATCACATATTAGTAATTAAGGGTGTAGTTCTAAGAAATTTATGCTGCAATCCTAAAGACACTTTCCTGGGAGTATGACTAATTGAACACAGTGGAGTTTACTTCTGAGTAGACATGGTTAGGATTGTGCTCTAAGTCTCACCTAACTCACCTGGCCTATCTTTCCATTATGATTTGGGGAAGTTGGTGTATGCCTGTTGGTGAGCCTAACCCACAGGAGTGAGGATGCAGTGACTTAATGCACTTTTGTGACACTCCCAGGTCAGGACTTATGCCGGGGCTTAGGCCAGCCTAAGTGGACCTTAGGATTGCAGCCTAACCCCGAAATCCAGAATATCTACGGGAGCACATCAGAGACTTTACGTGAACCTGTAGTTACTGCACCACTTAGTGAAAACCTATGGGAAATTCATATTGGAATCCAGAGTAAGTTGTTCTGACACCGGAGCAAGTACTCCCTGTAGTTACTCTGGATTTTGCCCTAAGACAAAGATATTTTTCATTTGGGATATTTTTATCTGGAACTGTCAGTGGAAAAAGAAAAAAGGGGTGGCAGAGAACATGCTGGCTGGACACAATAAAGGCCAACACTGGCATGAAATGGATGGAATTAAAGGAAGCTGTGAGAGACTGCTGTGCTTAGAGAGAGATGATCCATGAAGTATCCAAGAGTTGGCTGTGACTGAACAGATAACTCACTCATCCTGGATTGGATAACTCTGGGCAGACATGAGGAGTGTAGGAATGATGAGCACTGAAGAACTTTTAACATTGTGGGAAATAAGCTGCTGTGCTGGAGACATGGTGAAATTATTTTTCATCAAAAGGTGGTCCAGCTATCACTGACCAGGATCATATAGAGGCCTGCAATGTGACCCTGAGCAGAACACACACAGTGGCACAGCACTTGCCCCCGATATTCCCCCAAAGTATATGGCCTGCCATATATGAGCCACTCTACAGATAAGCCTTGCCCATTACAACAAATCATTTTGCTGGCAATAAATAATACTAAATTCCTCTTTTTTCTTACCCTACTGACAGAAAAGACAGTTCACCATCGAGACTATGAAATCCCATCGCTAACTCCACCCACCATTAACGCATGGGAAACCAACCTATTTGGGAGGGAGGAAGGAGCTGTTCATTCACTGAGTTAACTGCCACTTAATACAGAAATACTATTCTGCAGACATCTTTATTGCATTATGCCAACAGTTCAGTTAGTATAATTGCATGTGAAGAGCCAACAAATGTAATTTACTCATGCTTAATACTTGCTGCATAGTTCCTTTCAGCTCTTTCATCTGATTAACTAATGTGATTCAGAGTCCTTCCGAGAATCAGCCAAGCAGCTCTCATCAAAGCATAGAACCTCCTCTCACAAAGCGTCTAGAAGCCCCCTGAAAACCAGCTGTTAAGAGGAGCACAAAGGCTGGATAAGAGATGGGGGGAAAATCAGGTGATCCAATCCAAAGGACAAAGTCCCATGGCAAGATAGATATTGATCACAGGAGGAAAATGGGATACATGGTGATTAATGAAGACATAGAATTCAACATGTTGACAAGAGTTTGAAGAAAGAAGAAAAAAACAAAGGGCACGATTCTAACCATGTCTACTGAAAAGTCAGCCCTATTGTGTTCAGTGGGTCTTACTCCCAAGAAAGTGTCTTTAGGATTGCAACCAAAGCTAATTTTTGGTCAATGATGCAATTCTTTTATTGGCAGTTTGCTGTTACGAGGATGTCATATATATATATATATATATATATATATATATATATATATATATATATATATATATATATATATATATATATATATATATATATATAAAAGAGAAAAGTCACTCACTGACTCACTGACTCATCACCGCCCTGCAAAAAACCACTGGACACATGGGGAAAGTTGCGTATGGGACGATGAAGTGCATGGGTGGAAAGTTGCGCATGGGGGAAAGTTGTGCATGGGGGGATGATGCGCATGGGGGAAGTTGTGCATGGGGAAAATTGCACATGGGGGTTGATGCGCATGGTGGAAGTTGCACATGGGGAAGTTGCGCATGGGGGATTGATGTGCATGGGGGGAAGTTGTGCATGGGGGTTGATGCATATGAGGGTATGGCATATGGGGGGACTTTACTCCCGCAATGCGGGTACACTTTTCGCTAGTATAACTATAAACTAACGTATACAACTATAAACTAACTAATAAGTAACTAACAACTTTAACTAACTTAAACTAACTTATACAAACTATAAGTTTGTATAAGTTGCCTTTTTACAGCTTCGATCCTCCTTGTTATTACAAATTTCAGTATTTATTGTTTATTTAATAAATGCAGTTTTTGAATCAGATTTTGGATATTCTCTTTGTACACCCTAATGAGCATCACTTATCACTTTAAGAGCGTTAGAATAGGTGCTAACAACAGTTTTATAATAGTGGCCAGTTATGCATGCCTTCGCACTTACCGAAACTCAGGGAGCCTCGCCAGAAGACAAATGGTGGTGGAGAGGCACCAGTCTATACCTATCTCTTGAGTTGCTATTTTGCAACTGCTTCCAGCTGGTGAACCTTGGGATTCTATTTAAAAAGTACTTGATTCTATATCCTGAAGTCTGCCCAGTGCCTTCCCCTGGCTGGGTGATACAGAAGCATCCTGCAACTTATAGAGAGCACTGTTTATTTGCCGTGTCCCATTGAGCCACCCCTAGATGTGACATTAAACACATGGCATCTTAAATGCTTTAGATTCTGATAGTAATGCAAGGAGCTGGAGATAGCTAAGATGGAGACTCCAAGGATATACAATGATGTATTGAGTCACACTGGAGGGAAGTGCCTGCTGTTAAGTTTACAACTGGATTCCATGCAGACATACCCCCAAATCCAGAGTAACTACAGGAGCATGTAAGAGACTTTACATGCACCCATAGTTACTGCACCACCTAGTGAAAACCTATGGGAAATTCATATTGGGATCCAGAGTAAGTTGTTCTTACACCGGAGCAAGGGCTCCCCGTAATTACTCTGGATTTTGCCCATAGTCAAGAGTCATTCATGGTAAGAAGCAGGACTGTGGAGTCCATCCTCAAAACCTCCTCCTCTGTCTGCGTCCAAAATGGCTTCTGATTTTAATTACACAATCCTAGCAAGAAGTCAGCCAACTGGTCAACAGCCAATTGACCATCATTGCTCTGCAATATGCATCTTGAAATTATAGACAATCTTTTGGCTTAGCACTGTGGTTTAACTTATTTGTCTAAAAACTAACCCAACCCTAGTGTCTGATGGCAGAGATGGTGCATGAAAGACAGTGAATGTTTTCAATATGGATGCCAGCAATGAAAGCCATAGTATGTTTAATATACACATTCTTAAAATCCTTTAGATTTTTTATGAAACTGCACAGTGCTGGAATATTTAGTAAAAAAAATTACTAGTTCAATTAGAAAATGCATCTCATCAAGTAGGACCTTTCCAGACCAATCACTAGTAGAGGGCTTAACATAGAAAGCCATGGTTACAAAGTGGCAAATAAAGATTCATACAATGGCTAACCCAGTGTCCAAGTATGGCGGGATACCAGGCATGATTAATAGGAAGTGATGAAAAGGGGTTTGCCATGTCCTGGCCTTAAAATGGATGAGAGTAATAGTCATGAATATTCAACACTTTTGCTGGAATTAGCTGACCCTGCTATTAAAGATATCAACAGGAGACTGCAGATACTATGCCAATCACAGCTAAAGTGTAACAATCAGGGAGCAACAATTAAATCAATGAAATTTCTCCAAATGTATGCTCATATCATATAATTTTGTGCCTTTGGGTTAGTTTTTCACCAGAATAAGTTGTCAGGTCATTTTATCATGGGGAAGGAAACAAGATTTTATCACTTAACTATCCCAGGTGTAACAGAACTGTGGCTCTTTGTTTTGATCGGATTTGTTAAGACGGAAATATTACAGCTTGTGATCTATCAAAGAAGCCAAAGATCACATTAGTTGTAATTGCTTTTGGCTGGCTCCTATTGATCATTGCCTTCCAAGGGATTTCACTGTGGTGCTGACGCTGCCAGTTCACCTGGCCAGAAGTACATATATATGTATACAACTATCAAACTAAAAATCCTGGCAGGCTTGTATTTCTTGAAGTCATTGTTGGGACAGAAAAAGGGCAGCATAAAGCCCAGCTGATCTAAGGATCAGGAATGTAATTCTCACATTCAACACTGAACTTCGGTTTCAGAAAGGTGCTAAAGAAAAATAGTTGGTCAAAGTGATACTGAATGATGGATTTGAACACTTTGAATTTAAACAGTTCTGCTACAGAATAGATGAAGCTCAAAGTCAACTAGACTGACTAGATATAGAAATATTTACTTAAAAGATAAAACTGCCAAAAGCATAATGAAAAAGTCACCTCTTAATCATCTGCTGTAAAGAACCAGGATCTCTTTCATATGGAATCATTCCCAGTCCTAACTGGGGATGTCAGGACTCAGCCTTGCAAAGAATCTGTTCTGCCTCTGAGCTATACTATAGATTAAAGAGAAAGGTGTCCTTTGTAGGTCAGCCTGCTAGTTGTAACAGACTCTAAGGGAGGTGCTCATCCCCATGGCCAAAGAACCAGTTGTCAGAAGACAACTTAATGTTCATATGACTGGCATGTCTAAACAACAAAGGTGCACAGAATACTGTTACTGTCCCACCAAAGTGGTAACTACTTGTATTTACATGCTTTCAAACTGCTAGGTTGACAGGTGCTAGGTAAGCAATGGGAGCTCAATCCATCATGTGGTACTTGAGTCTGAACTGCCAACCTGCTGACCTTCAGGTTGGCAAACACAATATCTTTAACCACTGAGCCACCACAGCTTTTACAAAGTATAGATTAGGGTATTCAAATTTTATTGGATGACAAACTTTAAAATTCAGTTTTTCTGGATCCTCAGAATGTTGTGGTGAAAAGAGTATTGGCTAAGAATACCCCCAACCACCCAGATTCCAGGAAATCTGAATGAATGAAAGAACATACACTGTGGCTTTGTTAAAAAAAATAGGGATGAGAAAACTCTCATAAAATAGGGATGAGAAAAGCATGGATGAGAAAAAAATAGGGATGAGAAAAGCATGACTTTGACTTGAATCAGGTATAGAATCACGGCCTCCTTGCAACTCAACTCAAAAAAGAGTCATAATGGGGGACATTGAAGGACTCGAGCCAAGTCCCTCCCCTTTAAAAAAGGGCTGCTACTAGTGTGTTTGTGTGTGTGAATTCATTTTAACCATTCCCCTGCTACCCTATCCCATCTGTAAGCAGGGTGGATGGTACTGCAAGAAGGGATGGAAGGGATGAGGAGGGTCACCAGCAGCTGCAGCAAGGCTTACCAGGATGATCCAAGCCTTAGCAGCTCTACTCAGAAGTAATTTCACAGCAGCCACTCACTCAACGAGGGTTCCTTCCCCAAGTAACAATGGAGATCACATGGGAGCCATGCGGAGGAAAGCATGATTGCTACAACTGCTTTCATCCCCCAACTTCTCTGCTTCTTTTTTCTCCCTCCATAAGACAGAACGCCTTTGAACTCATAAGAACCCCTTTGCTAATCATAAGACAGAACCCCTTTGAACTCCTCCATCTGCATTACCTAAACCAAATATTAGAATGCCATCCTTTGTCCAATGATTATCAGTTCCTAAACACTTACCTGCCCCATGGCTGGAAACTCCCTGCCGCTGTCTGGTCAGAATGACAGCCTCACAAAGGTTTTTCATACTGTGAAAACAGTAAGCAAGCACACCTCATGCAGAATCTGTATATGTGCCATGTAGCAAAGCCCTTGAAAGTTTTTTTAGTGTCTTCCATGCCCATGACTTATAAGTTGCTGAGCCAACTGAGTTGAGATCCAAAAAGGGTTTCGATAAATTCCTAGGGGGAATCATAGGTTGCAAGCCATGAGGGATGTGTGTAAATGTGGATAACTTCAAAATGTCAATGGCAGGTGCCATATGTGCTCCCTGAAGCATCTGGCCACTGTGTGATACAGGAAGCTGGACTAGATGGGCCTTTGGCCTCATCCAGTAGATGCTCTTTGTATGTTCTTATGAGATCCCATCCTTATAAAACATGGGGCAGGGAAAGAAAGTAGAACTAAGGTTTGGATGAATAGAAATTGAAGAGGGGAAGAGAGAAAGAAACCTCATTTGTAGGAATATTCAAAGTGTTAGTACAGGTATCCCCCACATTCTGACAGTTCGTTTTCTGATGATCTGCTCTTTCAGCACCTTTCAGTTATACCCAAGAGTCATTCGTTCAATGCATGTTCTGCTCTTTCAACCTCTCTCTGCTATTATAAAGGCTAAAATTGCCTGTCCCAATGTTGATTTGCCTGTGACATGGTGATTCAGACTGTTCTGGCATGTGTGTGAGAGAGAGCATACATGGTCACTTTAGCTCCTAGTCTAATTTCTTCAACAATGGGAATAATGAAAATCCTTTTGAAGAAATCTTCAGCAGGAATTTGCAAGATAAAAAGGGCATTTGCCATTTTCCTAGCCAATTTTCAGAAGCATCAGGTTCTGCTTTTTAACCATTTCAGCTTTTCATCATAGCTCCAGTCCCAAACCCGTCAGATAATTGGGGGATGTCTATACATGGAAATTCAAAGGCAGATATTCATGTATGAAGATCCTCAGGTGCCCAGCAAGAAAATCAGAACCCTGTTGGGCAGTTCAGTCTGCAGTATACAATGGGAGACTTTTGAGTATTTGTGATGGTTGTGTTCCTTTCTTTGATGGCTGTGGGTTCCTCATCACTGAAGTGATAATCTTGCATTCCCTGCTGGAAAAAAAAAAATTGATTCTGCTACATCTCCGCAGGGTCCTTTTGCCTTTAGTCTGAAGATAAAACTAGAACAGGGTGGGGGGGCTTATCAAATCTCCAGCACAGCCGAATCAGGTATTTACTTCCCAGCATAGCCTAATAACTCACGCACAGCACAACACGGGATATCAACAAAGAGGAGGTGCAAGCAGAAGAATAACACAAGTGTAACAGACAAAGGGATGATCTGAGTAGCAGCTGGAAAAGAAGGAATAATTAGTTTTCAATCAAGCCTACTTCCTCTGGCAGGTTCCTCTCATGATGGCTTCAAAATGGTTCATGTGAAATAATCAATTGTTTACCTCCCAGGATGATGGTGAATGTTTTGCCTAGCCTCCCACTTTGGTTTAGTTGGTTTTTCACTAAAAATTGATCTTGAGGTATAACTCCTACCATATTTTTGCAATATGGAGAAATGTAGCAAATTTTCTGGTGGACAGGAAAACCATCAATGGTTCCTTATCCCTGATGATGAACGCCTACGTAGTATAGAAAAAGATTATTATTCTTAAAATGTCCCTGCTTCATCTTCTGTCTTTGGGGGACTTGATGCAACTTTAAATATTAATAATGCAAAATATGTGGGCTGATCAGCCCCAGGAAGGCCCAAGATTTGATGTGTGACGCCAGTGATGATCCTTCCCCACTCTGGGGCCTGATCTGCTCTCTTCTCCATCCCATTACCAGGGCAGTGAAAAGGATGGGGCAGGAATGGGGGTTATGGAGACAGTGTCCAATGTAACGGTATGTTCTGGATCCTTTCCTCTCCATTTGGAAACTCTATACCCCTTTTTTCTCCTTGAAAGAGCACCTGTTAAGAGTGCTAATCCAAGGAGACACATTGGCAAATGGAATGTGTGTTAATAATGAAATAATTCCCCTTTCCCCTTGCAATAATTCTCATTTCCCCTTACAAGTTTCCCAATCTGTCCACCTCTCCCACTGGATACAACTCACGCCATTTTCGTTTGGCTGGATCAGTTGGAGGGAAGCAGTATAGGATTGAGTCATTACTTATTCATCTTGAACATGTGCAGCTAAGCTGGAGCGAAACATTATCCTTAGTGTCCAGAGCCCAGAATGGACCTTTGCTCCTCAGGCCACCTGATAACATTCTGGGCATTTGAAATAGTGGTGATATAGCATAGCTGAGTTCAGAACAGCAGCTCCTTTGATACCCCAAACTACTATATGGCGCAAGGATTGAGTTGCCTCAGCCCTGCTCTTCGAGGCCTTCTACATCAAGATGTGGCACAATCTAGGTCTGGCTCGAAATAAGCTAGAAATACATAAAACTGTGATTGTCAAGAAATGAATTCTCAATATTTATATCATATTTGTGGCTCCTTATTAGGATCATGTCAGTTATGGTAATTTCTGTGAGCAGTTAAAGGCTGTTAAATTTAACAGTTGACAGTTAAAGGCTGACTAAAAATTGCAACATCACGTGTAGAAAATATCTGTAAGTAAAGAGCTGTTCCCTTTTCCTCTGGGGTTGCTTCTTTAGGGGGGGGGGAGGCTATAAACGTTAATAAAGGTTGCTCTGATTTAAAATACCTGTAAGTGGTCTTCAGAGTGCACTCCTAACCAACCTTCCACCTTGACATATGTGTCAGGGGCATGTGCTGTTGCGGAACAGCCACAGAGGCTTCCTCAAGGTAAGGCAATGTTTCTTCATTGACATTGGAGTTGCATTGCTTATACCATGGAGATGGAAAATTGGTTAGCACAATTCTAACCCCTAGTTAGGCTGGTACAAGTCCTTCATGCTGGGCTGGGGGTGTGGTAAAACTGCCATAAGACATTTCTGCACTCCTGGAGAGGGGCTAGGCTGGTGCATATCTGTGTGTCAGCTTCTCCATGACACAGTGGGAACATGGTGATGGGTGAGTTGTGCTGATCGAAACTGGTCCTCCGTCTCTCAGCTGCCAAAATTCCCTGTTTGCAAATCTTCTATCTGACTCTCAGTAAATGTAAATACATTTGAGCACTCTAGGAAGGAATAATGTTCTGATCTGCTTTATGGCTCTTATATTGGGGAATGGCAAATCAAGAGCACACTTTCTTGCTGTCCTATGCAAGTTTCATACAGGACTGGTTGTAAAACGCACTCTTCAAGATGTACAACAATTGCAAAAGTCAAGCTAGAAAGTCAAGCACGGTTCCAGGAATCTCCCTTCTTGTCAGATCCATTGCATCTGATTCATGGAACAACATTCCAGAAGTGCTTTTATCTTGAGAGTGTTTGTACAAACACTCTAAGTAATGAAACCAGCAGCAGATGCTGTTAATATCTATATTTACAACATTTATCCTGGATGTAATACATTTCCCCAAGTGCCACAAGTCTGTAGCTGAAAAAGACACTGAGTTGCAGGTTTGCTCATTACAGACAGCCACCTGAAAACTGGGACTCCACCATCAGTCACCTGTATCTTGGGCCACCAATTGCTTTCAGCAGCTGCATTGTAGCTATCAGAAAAATCACTGCCCGTTACCACCAGTGCTGACTATGAATTTCTTCAGCAAATACCCAATCAGATCGCCCTGGAGGTTCTCTCACATCAGCCAGGTCAGATACACTTTGTACTAAATGGAATTTGACAATAAAAGTGCACTAGTCAAGTCAAGACAACTCTCTCCATTTTCATTTTTCAGAAAAAAGAACCAACGCAAGGCTTATCAGACATCAAAGAACTAGGCTAGGGGGAAAAAAACACAAATGCCATAAAAAGTAGAAAGCACATGCCCTTTACAGGTACACAGGTTAGAGAAATATGTGGTACACCTAAGACAGTTTGCAGAAGATAAAGCAAGGAGGCAACCTTTTGAGCTGCCATGCCGTTTCCACAATGATTCATTTTGCAAATGTTTTTCCTACACTGATCACAAAATCTCCCACAGTGCTTCACTTTGCTCATGACATGCCTAGTGTGGGCAAAGCATTTTACAAATTCCCTTTCATTTCAAACTGGCCACACCCTGGACTTTGTGAAGAGCTTTATCCTCACCTTTCAAATAAAATATTTTATAGCCCAGTTATATTAATTTAACTGTGCCCTATCTTATTTACCAAAAAGGTCCCACTGAATTCTGTTCATTGCCTAATATCAACATAGCATCCAACTATGGATAATACAAATCTGCAGGGTTGTTAACTCCCCAAACCATCCTGAATTATTTTTAACATCACACTAATTTCTTACCTTCCTGGCCGGCTAATTCATTTGATTCATGTTTTGGATTTTCCAGAAATTCTTCTTCTCCTCTGCCTCTTTCTGTAAACAAATTGCCCAAATCTGGACTGTTGTTATGAGATGTCTTCTCTTCATTGACTGCAACACAAAAAGCAGTCTGGTTTACAACTGTGTGGAGATGTTGAGCTGCCCTGGCAAGCTGAGAACAACAGCTGGTGCCTGATCAGCTTGGGCCAAGGGTTTGAAACCATAATGTGTGATGGCATTGAAAAGAAGGGCAGGCTGGCATCCATTGCTGCAATGGGACTGAAACAATTGGAGAGAGAAAAAGATAGGAGGAAGAGAGGAAGGGAGGAGCAGGAACACTGAAGATAACAAGCAAAGTGAAAGGATATAAATTACTAACAGAAAAGAATGCTAGCTAATATTTAATAGTCAAGTTCCAGAATCCATATGTAACTTTTATAATAGTACAATGCAATTGTTGTTTCATTATGTTACAATACAGGAGGTACAAATAATGTAAATTAAATATCCTGTTATAGTTGGAGAAGCTAAAACTCAACACTACAGGCATTTGGCACTAGAACATGAAAAAGTGAAAGCAAATAGAGCTCATTAGAAATAAAGGACAAATCCACAGATGGCATATGCTATGGAGAATGGCTATAAAATAGCTACAGTGATTTTACATTGGAGGAGGAACTGGCTAAAGGGAGATTTCACAAAAAGCATTATTGAAAATCTCAGAGCATAGAAGATCTGGGGCAAAGAAAAAGCAGTTTTGGCTTTTACAGAGTGTCACGGGGTGGTGAGTGCAGTTGGTGCTTCTTGCACTGCCCAAATAGTATGTAAACTCAATATTACGAGAAGTCAAAATGTACCAAGTCGAGGTGTACCTGAACAGGAACATGTGTGGGTTGAATATCTTTCTTTCACTTTTCTTGTGAAATATTAAGGACTGACAAGCAGATGTATAAGGGCCCATAGTACAATTAGCCAGATGCACTACAATATAATACATACTCACTTGTTAAGTAACAGTCCAGGCTGAGGGATACATTATCAAATGCTATGATGGCACTTGATCCAACTTTCCAGGATGTAAAAATCTGAAGCCAAAACCTGGAAAAAATCAAAAGTGATCACATTTTCATGAGGGTTTTTTTTTTTTAAAGAGGACTCTGTAGGTAATGTAAAAACCCTACTGAGGTCCTTAGCATTTTTTAAATTTGTTCTCAGTTTTGAAATGGTGTTGCTTGTTTGTAATGTTTAGGATTTCTTTTTCTTCACTGCATGATTCTAGAAACTCAGGGATCATGAAGTGGAAATGATAAGCAAATGTAAGCAACCTTTCTTCACAGGATAAGCCTTCTGACTGTTGTCATTTTAAAAGGTGACATAGGAACTGAACCCTCATTCCCTAAACAACCAACTGATACATTGTGTCTGGTACACTGGACTGACAATTTTAATTGCTTCACAGTTTGATTCTTGCCTCGATTCAGCTGATCTATGTGTAAATAATTGGTGCAACAATGTGGATAGAAACACATAGTTGGATCATATCTAAGTGCACATCCCCACTTTGAATCAGTTAGTCAACTGGACAACTGAATTGAGGGAAGGTGTGTTGAACTTGTGCTGAGAATGGGGATGTGTCACCTCTTTTCTTCAACACTCCACTAGCGAACAGTTTCACGACTTTAACAAAGAGATGTAAAAACAGCCAGCACATTTCACTAGAAACGTGCCCCTTCCTACATTTTGCTGTGTCCAAATTTCTAAATTTAGAAGATCTATGGATCAACTTTCATAGCAAAAATTCACACTTTGTTAATGCAGTAATTCTGATCTGCAATAGCAACTTTTCTTCCTGATGTAATTATAAATTCAAAATAATAAAATAATAACAAAATAATGATAGTCTTGACACTTGAAAGAGAGACAGGTCAAGAAGGCTATACCAAATTCTTGTATCAGTCAAGGATTAGGCAAGGAGCAGTCAGTCACTAGGAATATCTGAAAACTAGATGAGGTCAGTCATGGAATATTTCCTGAGCAACCCCTATTGAACTAGAAATTTTCATCAAGACAATTCTTGATGAAATGCATAGACACTGTATATACGCATAGACAATATAGCAGCATCGGGGAAAAGGGGGTTGGCACTCGAGAGAAGTCCGACATTAGTACCTTGCATCTCAACTCATCAATGAGTCATCAATGAGTCACTCGAGTCATCCCTTTATGCACCCCTTTATGCACATAAGTTGAGTCACCCCTCTTAAAGAACCCACTGATGAAAAAAACTGGGCCGCTTGTGTGTCAGAGCTCTGTGTGTGGAAGATTCCCTACTGTCTCTACCCATCAGGGCAGGAGATATGGGCAGAGGTGTACCATTTATATGGCATGAGGTGTCTTTGTGCCATGGGCTCATACACCCAGTTTGATATTATTAACTTGTAACATTAGCTAAAAAGTGGGTTTCAGGTGTTTTGATAGAGGCAAAATTTCACTCCTTGCTATGGGCACCATTTTGCCCTGGTATGCCTCTGGGTATGGGGGACAGCAAGAGAAAAAGGAAGGGACTGGTAAGGGGGGTCACAACCAGCAGGCTTACCAGGATGATCTAATCCTTGGCAGTTGAGCTCTACTCAAAAGAAATCCCACCACAGCTGCTCATCAATCATGCTTGCATTGTTCCCCCCAAGTAACAATATGCCTCCTGCCCTACCACTTGAGAAGGTATCAAAGACACTCCTGCCTCCTCCCTTGCCACTCACCTAAGGACACATTAACCATTTGCCTCCTGGCTGGAACATCCTGCTGTGAATGATGGTATGATTGCCAAGTCCCACTGACAATAATGGAGCTGACTTCTGAGTAGACATACATAGGCTTTCCTTTAATGGGGTTTATTTTAGAGATACATCTCGCTCTGCTCTCTCCCCATTTCAGTAATCAAAACTTCACTTTCCTGCATGCAATTAATTACAAGTAATCAGAGCAAATTACTAGCTCTGTGCCGATGTGTAAGTCCAGGCTCCCACATCTGCCAGCCACGATTGCTGCCTCCTCCTTTCGAAAGCCAGGCATAGGAAAAAAGAAGCTGCTGCTGGTCTCTCTACTTCCCTCCTTCTCCCACCAGTTATAGTCTTTCCAAGGGGTTAGTCGTCAGGACTAACCAAACCCTGCAGTGGGAAGAGGGGAGGAAGCATTTCTCTCTCTCAGGTCTCTCCTTCCATTTCCCCACAAAGCTTCACTTTCCTATGACATTTAATTATAAGCAAATTCCTAGCGCTCTCTCTCTCTCTCTCTCTCTCTCTCTCTCTCTCTCTCTCTCTCTGTGTGTGTGTGTGTGTGTGAGAGAGAGAGAGAGAGAGAGAGAGAGAGAGAGAGAGAGAGAGAGAGAGAGAATCCTATATGAACTTTCAAGAGTTAGCTCCACTGACAATAATAGGGCTTATTTCTGAGTAGACATGCCTAAGCTTGTGCTGGAAGCCTGTGCGTCCCCTTATCATGGGGTTGCCATAATTCTTTTCCCCAAAATTGGGACAGGACACTCTGTCACATATGCCAGAATGTTAAAGTAATTCCCAAAATCAGGATTGTGCCTGTTTTTTGGGACATATGGCAACCCTTTCTGGTCATCAAGCTACACTTCTCTTTCATCCTCTGCCCCCTCTACCAGCCAGAAAATCCTCACTGTTAGAAAAGGTGGAGAGGAGGTAAACACTATCAGGTTGGAGGAATTTAATACAATTTAAGGGGATCAGTCCACCTATGCAGAAAGAGAGAGAAACCTGGGAAGGGCTGCACTAAATCTTTCTGAGAGTGAGTCTGCAATCCTATCCACACTTTCCTGTGAGTAAGCCCTGTTGACTCTAATGGGACTTACTCCTGAGTACACCTGAATAGGATTGCAAAGTATATAGACTCATTGACCATAATAGAGCTTGCCAGTAGTGTCTCTAGGGAGGGCTGGGAAGCCCTGGGGCCTGGGTACTATCCTCAGGGAGATGACCACAACTGCAAAAATTGTGATTGTTTTTAATAATATTCCTATCATTATATATATCATTGGATGTGTACGTTCAGATGAATCCAATGCAAAACAATATAAAAACAAACACCAGCTTGAATCTTTCTTATCAAAAGTTTTGGCCAAAAACTCTAAAAAACAAAATGCATGGAGCCCTATGGAAAATGAAACAAAGTTGTATTGTGCCTTTACTCATGAGTAGGCAATTTTAGACCACTGGAAAGGGCAGGCTGAGATGAATCCAACACAATCAGAATGGTTCTGATACATTGAACACAGCCACCACTAAACACCCCAGAAGAAAGCACCTGATGATTGCATAGAGCCTTATGGAAAGTGAAACTGAGCTACATTTACTCGGAAGTAAATGTGCATTGGCTTCTGTTGAGGCCAGGCACAGAGGAAAGCAAGCTCACCATAACGGTCACAATCAAGTGAAAGTGGTGTTCAACAAATGCTCCAAATTCTATTATATGAGGGTGACAAAAATTTAAGGACCCTGGGTTTCAATTGACCTAGGTATGCCATGGAGCTTACTTCCAAGTAGAGATGCATATGATTGGGCTTGAAGCCTGTGGATCCACTGGCTGGCAAGCTTTTTTCTCCAGGATTGCTTTTTCTTTCACTCCCCACCCATTCCAGCTAGAAAACCTTTACATGTAGCAAAGTGGAAGAGAAACATCCTCGAGTTGCTGGAGAAATTTAATCCAACATCCAGGCGGACTGAAATAGATCTTACTCTCCTGAGAGTAAGCCTCATTGACTATAATGGAGCTTACATCTGAGTAGACTTGCACTGCTGTGTGTGTAACATGGTATAGCATATGATCTATGCTCTCCTGCTTTCTGGTCTGCAGCCAATGGCAAGTCAGGAAATACTATGTTGTCTGCCTCCTGTGCTGCATCAGTGAATAAAAACATTAGAATTACAAACTTTCCCAATTAGCATTAATTCCTTCCTTTGAGAACCAAGTGAAAAGATCTTCCGCCTCCCTCCTTACTACTTTTTATTCCCTCCTTACTGCTCCCTCCTGCTACTGCTTCTGCAAGGCTGTGCACACCCAAACCACCACTTTGAAAAATTTTCTCAGGCGAGACAGAAGCTGTGCAAAAGTTAAGAGTGACTTTGAGTTCATGACTTGTGGAGAAAATTTAAGTCAGTGTGTTCTCCACACAAGTGTTTTTCAGTTTCAAACTTTCCCGTGTCTAGCACTGGCAAGACATTACCAGACTGGAATTTTCATGATCGGAGTCCAAGTCATTTGAGTCAAGCTTCCAACACTGCTTTATTCAAACTATATTTGTAATGTCAAACTATTAAAGATATAGATATACAAGGTCTAGTTTTTATTGCATGATGTAGGTTTAGCATTTGTGATGCAACTGACCAATTAAGACCCATTAGCTATTACCTTTATAAGGTAAAATCAATTCTGAAATGAACAGCATACCAAATGTGATTGGATTTCTATTGCATAAATTTTTCTTATCAATCTGCAAGCCAACATGGTACAGTTGGGAAGTTCAAAGCCTCAAACATAGTTTGCAGGTTTGGAGTGCCTGCTATTGCTTTTTCTAAGCTGTGTACCATTTATGCTTTTTCACTTTTTCACTGCCTGAACCCATCTATCTTCTCTGTCATTGCAAGAGCAATCCCCTTACGAAAAGTCACATGCATGCTGGGTTAAGGAGGAGAGGAACAGAAGCATAACAGGCCTGCTAAATGATAAATGGAGGCAAGACTAAGAAAAGCTAGCCATACAAATTGCCTGGTAAATGTGATGGGTTAATACCTGCCCTCTGTTATATCTCTACAACTCCCATCAAACTGATGGACTAGCCTCATTAATTCCAGCTGAGATGTAGCAGATTGCACAATTTGTTCTTCTGGTATTTAGCAGATTTCTTATGTGGTCAATTAAGAGAGAGGGAAAAAAATTCCAACTCCACTTGTCCAAGACAGAAAAACAGAATGCCTTTTCTAATCCTGCTGTGGACTAAAAAATTAAAGGAAAAAGAGATACCGGATGGGTCACCAGTAAGAATCAATTTGCCTCACTGATTTCTCCAATGACTCCTAATTCAACCTGAATTGGGCTACAGTGACTCAGGGTGACCATATAGAATGGAGGATAGAATGCCTGTATCTTTATACATTGCATAGAAGAGGGAATTGAGGCAACTGCTGCCTTTAGAACCCTTCTATGTTGAACTAACCCTGCCTAAATTCTCTCTTCTGTGCAATAGTTAAAGGTACAGGCATTCTGTCCTCCATTCTATATGGTCACCTTGCTTTAACTCTATCTCCTTGTCCTCTAGAAACAATAATCATTTCATTCTGAATGGTCTCTTAGAAATAAGCATGTCTCCAATGCTACTTGCTAGAAAGTGCTTCATGAAGCTCCCTGCAGAGGCAACTCCCTCTGCTCCCCAAAGGTTAGGGGCTACAACTGGAATGAAAAAGCTTCTCCCTTGAAACAGCAGGAGTACTTTCCACAGGAGTACTTTCTGGAGAACCTGCCTATCTGTCTGTTTATTTCTGTGTGTACGTTTTTTTATGAATAGCTTGATTCACTACTGCCACAGCACCAGCACTAGATGTTGCAAAGGTGACACCCAGGGAATAAGTGGCAGCAGGAGGCAAGGACGATGCCACCCTGTTGATGCTGTAGCAGTGTAGCTGCTGGAGAGCATGAGTGGCACAGGTGAGTTATAAGCAGTGTTGGTGCGTGAGGGGACGTTCGAAGGGTATGTAGGAGGTGTTCCTGGGTTGGTGGAAAGAGAGCAGAACAGAAGAGTGACAGGTGTGGGACCAGAAGTGGCATGGGAGGGCGTGGGGATAGCACTTATCCACCAAATCCTATCCTTCATGTCTGGCTTGAAACCCAGTTCAGAACTTTTCAAATCTGTATCTGTGAAATAGCTGATACAGATTCAAGAACCCCATAGAGCAGGCTGGGACTTTTCTTTGGAAAAGGGGACAAATGTCCCCTTCCTCTGAGGATACCTCTGGACTGAACAGTTCCAGAATAGGATTCAGCAGTAGCTATTTTGGTAACAAGTAGTTGGTAACAAGGGCACTTAGATGGGGTGGGGGGGGGGGGGTCAGGGAATGAGGAGGAGAGTGAGGAGGGGAAGGAACAGGCATCTTAGCAGCATCACCATGTGTCAGATTTTATCCCCTTTTTCACAAGCCACTCTGCCACTTTTCTTGCCTATGATCTCTGCCAGCAAAATAGCTGGCATATGTCTGAGGTGACTCACAGGCAATATGTGTTTACAAATAAAATTCTTATTTTTAAAAAATTAATACAAAAAATTAATTTTTACTTATGCAGAGTTCGTTGTCTGATTTCTTCTTCCCCAGCCCCCACTGGATACAGAGCATGTTCAAACAGTGTGGCAGTTTTCGTGCCAATGGTGAGGGAAAAGATTGGGAAGGAAACATATAAACTCTCAGAATCCACTCAAGTACTGGTATATCCATTAGTCAATGAACAAATCAATAAACATGTGTTCATTCAAGACCCTGTGCTTAGATCTCACTTAGGGCAGCGTGAAAACCTAAGGACATGTATGACTTTTATTTTCAAATTTTATTTGTAATATGTACGTAGTTGTTTGTTTCTAGCTGTGTGCAGGCAAGGAACCTTTCCTCCAGACTGCAGCGCTCTGTTTGCAGTTTTGTGTTTATTTTCTTCAGCACCTTTCCTTTAATAACACTTTAGGCTCAAGGCTTAGGATATCTACTGGGCAATTTAATGTTGGCTTGCAGGCACATCAGTCAGGATCATGCAGCTCTCCTCAAGCTACAATCTAAGAATGGCTCCATAATCATTACAGTCAAAAATCCATTAACGTCAAGGATGGCTATCAAAAGGAAAACAGGAGAGTCACTCACATACACTCAGGCGGAGATAATCAAGAGTGAGTCAGAGACCTGCAGAGATAAACAGAAAGCATGCACACACCGTTTTCCAGCTTTTCAGTGGTATTTCCCTGAATGACAAGTGCTGTCACTATCTTGTGTGATTATTCTCAGGATGAAACTAGCCTGAAGTGCCTCCTTTTAAAGAAAGTTTATGAATTCTGGCTCCAGTCCAGCCAGTTCAAATTTTCTACTTGTTATGAGAGCACAAACTAGAAGCAACACTCTCATACCATAATGGGGTGAAAACAGTGAAGAGAGATGTCTAAAATCAAGCTCTGTCATGGATGCAGGTTTTTCATTCAGAGATAAAATATCTCAAACCTTTAACTTCCAAAGAGCTTATAACTAAGTTTGAGATAAAATGGGACAGGGATGTTTTTTGAAGAGAACTATGAAACAGGACAAATGTTTGCCCATTCAAAGCGAGGGTAGGAAGCATTACCCTCATTCTGATTTGGCTTTATGACATCGAGCACAACCCTAACCATGTCTACTCAAAAGTGTCTTTAGAACTGCAGCTGATCGTCATATAGTCAAATCCAAATAACCGTGTGTCAAATACAACAATGCAATGTAAGCAACTTGGGCTGCAATCCTAAAGACAGGCTCCTGGGAATAAGAACCACTGAACACAATGGGGCTTACTTCTGAATAGACGTGGTTAGGATTGTGCTCTTGATCTTCTTCAGTATGAGATAGACAACATTTTAGGTCATTTGATAGGGCCTCCTAATTGTATGGCTGGTTTCTGAGGCTTGCTGGATGGCGACAAGAGGAGGTCTTCTCTATAGAAACTACTGAACCTTCCTGAATCATTAAGAATTGATTCCCACCTATTGGTCTACTGGCAGAACTTAACCCTACAATCCATAGTAACTATGGGAGCACATTATTTACATCAACATAGTTATGGCACCATCTAGTGAAAACCTATGGGAAATTCATTTTGCTACCCAGAGTAAATTGTTCTTACATTGGAGCAAGGACTCCCTGTAGTTACTCTGGATTGCGCCCTTTTAAAAAATGCTGTCTTTATTTCATCCCTTAAACATTATTAGGTTGGCTGCTTTTTATAGTTGTGTTTTTCACTATGTCTGTTTTTTAGTCTATTGATGGTTTAATAGTTTTTAAATATTGACTGTTGCCTTGATTCTTTGATTGTCCAAAGAGGTAAGTTATAAATGTTTTTTCAGTAAATAAAACTAAATAATCCCTGACTTCCTGGGATCACCTAAGTGATTTTTGCATTTTGTTTTTCTTTGGCACTAGAATTAAGTTGAAATCCTGGGAAAGAATGGATATACTGAGAACACACACAAAACTGAGATGAGTTAGTATGTGTGAAGTGTGTTCAAAGAGCAGATTGGAACTCATAGCAGATTCTATGACTCAAGTGTCTGCAGGATGCCCTCAAGAGCATGGGGATGTCTCAAAATCCCTGCTGCTCCCCAATCACTACAGCCCAATTGGGGCAATCCCTCTGCTCCTGTGTCACCGCCCCCCCAGAACAACTTAGAAAGGACCCAATGTCTGAGAGGACTTTGGAAACTGTAGATCCCTTAAGGGGGAATAGCCAAGATTTGGCTCCCAATAGTGAGTTGTATGTGTCTCATGACTATGGGAACCACTGCTGCTGTAAATTGGGATTGTAACTGTAATTTGGGGACCACTGTAAATTGTAATTGAATGCTTCCTTGAATATTCTTAAACAAATATAGGATAGGGAGGAATGTTTTAAATATTTAGTGTTCATATCTGTCCATTTGTAGCTGTCTACCGGTACCTTTCTGTCTTTAATATCTGTTACAACCTAACACTTCTCTACTGGCTTTGGTCAATGTCACAACTCAAAAACTCTGACTTCCTCTTATACTGATTCTCAGCATCAGTTTTCTTATGCTTAGCTTTGATTTCAGATAAATTTCTAAAGAAAATCACACCAGTACAAGTGCCAGATCCATACTCCAACAAAAAGTTTCAGCTTTTGGGAATGGTAAGTAAGAATTTCTTCTTCCTTCCCCTCATTTTCCTCTTCCTTTTTTTGAATTCCCTTTCCTATACAACAAAGCCCAAATACCTTCAAATCATGCATGCTGAACCTCACCAGCGATACTACAATTATCTTAGAAACTCTAACAGTAAAAATAATACAGGAATTTTGCAACAGAATGGCCATATGGGAATTTTGTGGTTCAGAACCACATCTCAGTTTTATAGACTATCTTTAATTCCATCCATGGGAAGTGATTCCATTTGAATTCCATTTGCCTTAAGGGTAATGAGTGGCGATATGCCCCAGCTCCCACTAGTTTCATGCTACGCTAGGCTATTAATGGAAAGCATTAAACAATGACTTTTATTTCCCCTCACTTGTGAGCAAAATGTTGGGCCAGATGAAAAGCTGCCGCCGCACTAATGCTCGCCAGGAATAGAAGTTACTGAGCATTAGTGATGTGCCTGCAAGAGATGGAATTAATTCCAGCTGGGCCGCTAGCACTGATGTGGCAAATAAGTCCATTAAAAGAAAAGGGAGTCCATCGATTCTGCACATATCCTGTTTTCTGCATATCCTGTTATCGGCTTTTAATGCAGCTGATACCATTATGTAGATTCAGGTATAGTTCCATGGGAACCTGAAACTGTTCTTCAGGACACAGCTTCACTTCTTGCACATAGAAAGAGAAAATCTATGGGGAGAATGTCACTGGTTTCTAAACAGAAAGTGTTCTTTCCTTCCTGATTTGAAAACAAACATGTTCCCTGTGCACTCTCACTTCCACTGAAAGTGGAACACAGGCGGTGTTCCATGTCTTGAGTTGTACACAATGCACAAAGCAATGTACACAGAATATACTCCAAACCAGGCTTAACTAATGCTCTTCTTTTAACATTACATAAATATTAAAGTAACTTGAACTTTTATATTTACAAAAGTAAATGGGAAGAATTGACCTGTGTTGTGCTGGTATTTTCATAGCAATTCCTAGAAGGCTTTTTTCTATAGTAGGTCAGTGTAAAGTATAATTTAATTAACTTTGTGACATGAGTAAATAATTGACTTTGTTTCAGAGCAGTTGTGTAAGTACTGTGTAAGATGAGCTCCCCTTTTTCTCCCCTCTTCCCAAACTACTTCTTTTAGGAAAAGTGTCAGAATAAGGTCCAACAGGAAAGAGGCTTCCCCGAGTGTGGACACTGGAATCCATCCTAGCTCCAGTAGGTGACTTACCAAGCAGCCACGGACAATTTGTCAGCTCTCAAATGATGACACCTCTGAGGGCCTGAAACAAGGAGCATCACAATCTCTGTTGGACAGGGATAACTAGGTCTGGGAGTCCTTTAAGATGTAGGAGATGGGGGAAGAAAGGGAAAAGGGTAACATAGTGTAGGCAGTGTGAGTCTGAGTCTGCAATCCTAACCCCACTTAGGCAGTGATGGGATTCAAAGAAATTAACAACAGGTTCTATGCCCATCTGGCAGCCACTTTTAAATGGCTATTTTTAAACTTTATATGTCCTATCTCTCATTAACAACCAGTTCTATAGAGTAGGTGCGAACCTGCTGGAGCCCACCACTGCACTTAGGCCTGCATAAGTCCTGGCACAAGTCCTGTGTTGGCCTGGGGGTGTCACAAAAGTGCTGTAAAGCATTTCTGTGCCACTCCTAGGAGAGTTAGGCCAGTGCTCAGACATGTGCCGCCACTGCCCCACCCCACGTTATCATAAGAACAGGGAGCATGTGCCAGCCTAAAGTGGTTAGGATTGCACCCTCAGAGAGGAAAAAGAAGCTGGCAGAAAGAGGCAGAAGTAAAGAAGTAGAACACTAGAAGAGAAAATTATGTTTTAGATGGAGAGTGGATGGGGTGTTCTTTTCCCTCTTACAAAACACCAGGACTACAGGATGCCACTAAAATTGAGTATTTGGAGAGTTAGGACAGACAAAAGATAATATTTCTTATGTGTGATTAGTCTGTGGAACTCCTTGCCACAGGATGTGGTGATGGAATATACTCTAGGTGTGTTTAAAGGTGACAGGACAATTCCTGGAGGAAAGGTTCACCAGGGTTAAAAGCCACAGTGTGTATGTGCAACTCACTAATTTTAGATGTGGGTTACTATTAGTATTGAGATGTAGGAGAGGGTACCAGGATGCACATATCTGGTATTCCCTGAGGGATCTGGTGTGAGATACAGGAAGCTGGATTAGATGGGCTTTTGGCCTGATTGGTCCACTGGGGCTCTTTGTATGTTATGTAAGGTGGAAGGGTGGATTGGAGAAGAAGGGAAAGAGGGGATAGTAAGAAAAAGAGAAAATGAGCTCTTTTATTAAGCTAAAAGCCTGTCCTCAGATAGGGAAAGAGTTGTCTACAGAAGGAAAGGGAGCCCATATTGCTCAACTGCCACCCTGTCCTCTGATATATGGCAGAGATGGGAAGCTTTCTTGTAGCTTTTTTTTCCTACAGCCAGGTAAGGCAGTCAGACCAGAAGGTCCATTTGACTAGACTTGCCCTCATACTTCATCCCAATCCTCTCTTTGCTCTGGTTCCCCTCCAAAAGTCTGTGTGACCAACCAGAGACCTAACTGCAGGATATAGCTAATATTTAAAGACACTGGAGATCTCTTACTGTCTTTAGCTTCCTGTAAGAAACAAATGCTTTCCTTGATCGCCAATGGTTAACTGCTGCCCACCAAGTAAACCCAAATGTCCTACCCACCCTGTCTCATGTGAACCAACTCTGCAATCCTATCCTCCATTTAGGCCATCATAAGCCCAACATAAGTCCTTTGCTGACCTGGGGGTGTAACAAAAGTGCCCTAAGGTACAAACCTAAAAGGTTAGGCCAGTGCACAGGCATACACGAACCTCCCAGCACCACTAAAGGAAGATATGCCATATGAGTTATGCTGGCTACAATTGGTTAGGATTTCATCCTCCGACACTTTGACATCAGAGCCATTGCAGAAAGACCACATGGTTGAGCTGATAGGTCATTAGGTGAATTCACCAACTTTATCTGGAACCAGCCTGCACCTTGAAGGCTTATCCTTCAGACTGCCCCCCTGCAGGATGCAGCACAAACCTTTTTGAAATGGCTGCAAAATGTATGATTGGACTTTTAGTTTGGAACTGAATGTTGGACAATATTTACAGGATTTGAGCATTCTATCTGCATATGTTCAGATGTGTACAGTTGAAAACTCTTTAATTTTATTTTGATGGAACCCCGGTGTAGAAATACACTAGAATGTCACACTTAGAGAGAGAGAGAGAGAGAGAGAGAGAGAGAGAGAGAGAGAGAGAGAGAGAGAGAGAGAGAGAGAGAGAGAGAGAGAGAGATGATTTCACAACCCCAGATTGCTTCAAATGACCACCTTTAATAGATGGTTAGTGAAATAATCTCCCATATATATATGTAGTTACATCTCTGTAGGTCCACTCACGATCACACAAATATTCAATACAAGGAGAGGTTGAGGCCCCATCTTAGAAATGCACCCCAGTGATTATCACTCTCAAAGATCCTTGGATGTGCACTTGCCTGTATAAATAGTTGGAGAGCACTAGGATCACATACTAAATGTTAAGACTTGGCCCTCACAAACAGATACCACAAGTATATGTATGGATGTAGTTCAAGGAGGAAATGTTACCTTGGCACCACATAAATAAATTATTACTCCTAAATGATGTTAGGAAAATACCAAAGCTGTCTTCAAAGGAAAACATAGATAAATGGAACGAGGCTGAACAGAATGAAACTGCTAGGTCTTGCTAGGGAGGGCACATGTGGCAGAGAGGAATAGCAAAATAAGACAAATGTTGATATTTTTATCTTCTGTATTAATTATGCATCCAGTGTTGATGTCCCTTTTGTATTAGCAGACTTTGTGCTGTTTCAAGAGTCAGAAAGATAAAAGACACTTTCTGCATAATATCTCAGGAGACAAGGTAACCCTTGTTATGAAATCCATTATTCCTAGGGATTGAGCTGCACAAAGAACTAAGACTTGGATCCTCATAAAGTGAAATATAAATATATTGTTTGCTCTCATGGCTTATCGAGGCACTGAAATCCTGTTCTGAGGTCAGTGTAGAAGTGAAAGTTCAAGAATATGGGAGTGTTCCTGAGGAAGAAATTGAGAAACTGTTATGGCTTCTATCTTTGTTAATCAGATTTCTGATTCATAGTCCAAAATGGTCAGTTGATGATAAATGGGAACTAATTATTAGGAGAGGGTTTTGGATAGCTGGGGTTCCCAAGTCCATTTACTCCTGTACATAAAATTCTTTATGAGCATTTTCTCATTCTAGAGCTTGCCTGCTTCACTATTGGAAATCAAATATAATCCACTACAATTTGACTTGGTCTCAAAATAACTGCATTGCGAACATCACTTTCAAAAATATATAGTCAAAAAAACCAGGCTAACAGCTAAGTGTCTGCATGTTAATGCAGCTGTACCACTGCAGCTTCCTCTGTATCAGGTGGCAGACTCCCCACCCCCACCCCCGTAAGCTCCAGCAGGTCAACTTGAACATGTACCAGCAATATCGTTTTGCAAATCCACATTGATCTGTCCAGAAGGATCAAGCCCAAGAGGAGGATTAAGATATTGTGTGCACTGCTGCTGCCGATTCCACCCCTCTGTCTGATCTGCCCTTCCTGTACTCTCTGAAAAGCCTTTCTAGTTAATGCCCATTGTTGGGGTGAAATAGGAAGGGAGAACTACTGTCTTCAAATATTGCTTATGAACTCTTCTAGTTGGCCGCTGTGGGAAAAATAATGCTGGACTGAACTTAATGGATTTTTGCTCTGAGCCAGCAGGACTCTTCCTTTGTCCTTAAGAAATTATAGCCAAGTGATTCTATTATATATTTCAGAGAGAACTCTGTACCTCTATGATCTTATAAATATGTGATCTCCTCATTCCTGGCACAAAGGTCCCTAAGGAAACAGTTGTTGGCAGGCATTCGTCATCTTATTGAGGCATTTTCTTGCTGAGTGTCATTCCTGTTTCTGTGCATTCTGTCCTAGAGGCCAGTGGTTGGGACTGTTCAGAGATTTGGAGCCTGGTGTCATTAGTACAGTATATTGGATTTCTCATTGGTCTTGTTGAATTCATGTAGTTTGAGTGCAGCAGTGTCTGACTTAACTAGTTTGTAAACTGAATGAAACTGAACCCTGATAACACTGAAGGTTAGCTGGGCTCTATGACCTGCAGAAGTGCTTGCCACTGATAGTGACCAATGTCCACTTGTTCTGTAAAGGTGAACCTGAAGGGTACTCCGTCAGCTGCAGTTGTGGCTAGAACCCCAAGCTGCAGCAGTGATTAGGAGGAGCTTTTCATCATCTTAGGCTGTAAACTGCAATTAGGCCTGCCTGTGCCCCGGCATAAGTCCTGTGCTGACCTGGGGGTTTCTCAAAAGTGCAGTAAGACACTTCTCTCTCTCACTCCTGGGGGGGAGGGGGTTAGGCCAATGCACAGGCATAAACTGATTTCTCAAATCATCACAGAAAGATAGGCCAGGTGAGATAGGCCAGCCTAAATTTTTTAGGATTATTCCCTTAGTCTTGCAAAGATTATGAAATCCTTTTTGACAGCCTTGTAAAAATCATTTGCCTCTTTGTAACACTGAGGACTTGTGTGTGGTTCTGTCTCAGAGATGTTGTGCATCATTTGCTGGGGATTCCCAAAACCACATTAGACCAGTTGTTCAATATCTAAACCTGTTGCCTGCTATACTTCATGGTTAATTCAGGGAATGGTATTTGACTGCATTTTGGTCCCAACATCACTAAAAACTGTATCTTCTCCTATCCTCTGTTATTATGACATTGACTGAAAGCGTCTCTTTGCATTTACTATGTGCTATCATGAGCAAGCAGAGACTCAATTTTAATGGGCACTCCACCATTCATTGTTTCAATCTCTGAAGACTCAACTGTGTGCTATCCAGATTCCAATAAACCGAATTGCAATCAATCAATCAATCAATCAATCAATCAATCAGAAGAAGCATATTGGTGCTTACCTGTCTGATACATCAGGGAGCGGCCTGACCATCTTTTGCCAGACTCCAAATTCTTTTCTGTTATCAAAGTGCCAAAGTTTCCTGCTCTGTTCCTTTCCAGTCTTGTTCTCAGCAAGGACCAGGAAAACATCCCCAAGCAAGGTGCCATGAATGAACCATGACATTCGAAGCTACAAGATAGGGATTTGTACAGATGAAATTAGCAGAGTACAAACAAAGGGTATAATCAGCACATTCATGTATTTCATTTTTTTAAAATTCATCCTCTAGATAAAGTTGAATTTTTCCTAGACATGCAATGTTGGTACAAAGAGAGCAGAAAACATATCGTCTAAAGGTTCCATGTGGTCTGCCAACATTCCCCTATCTCAGACTTTTTCTCATTTTCCTCCCAACTTGGTCTAAATATCAGTTTCCATATACTAGCAGTATATGCCTGTTAGAGTTTGGGAGAAAAATATTTGCAACTTGTGGGCATTAACGGCCATGTTGTAGTGATAGAGTGCACCTTTTACATGCAGAAGGTCCTAGCATCTTCCAATGAAAGGATCAAGTAGATTGAAATACAAATGTCTGAGATGCTGCAGAGCTGCCACTAGTTCAAACAGACAGAATAGATGGACCAATAAACTGGCTCAATAAGAGAAAACACAGTGAACCAAAAAGAGGGCAGCGCTCCACAGCAGCAAGAAAAGAAGAGGGAACACCCAAGTAGGTGCAGAAAAAAGTAAGTGCAATATTCAGTAGTGCCCAAACTGCAGTTTGGGAACAGATGTGTCCATGGCAAGCTTCATGTGGCCCATGGCAAGTGCCCTTTATCCGACCCCTTCACCTCTAAAAGGTGTTCCGAGGACCAGAGAGGTTGCATGTACCTCCTCTCTCTGTATGTGAAAGAGTTTATGAACTGGTTTGAGGATCATGCCCTTGATAGAAAGTGTTGATGAACTGGCTTGAATTCTTTCATAGAAGTTCTGTCTCTAATATATTTGTTTATGAAATTTATTCAAGTTTGAGTTGCAGATTAATTCTTTTCCTGGTCCCCGACACAGTGTCAGAGATGATGAGGCCCTCTAGCCAAAATGTTTGCATACCCCTTCTGTTGTATTTTGCCATAAACTATATTATCTACCTGTCTTTAGGCGTTCTCGCCCTTCTTTTTTGCAACAATATAGGAGAGTATATGCCAAACCTAAGTGTGTGACATCATCTACCATAGATATATTTGGTAGATATATATATATATAAACACACACAAACATGCATGCGTGCGCGTGCACACACACAGAGTTCCATAATTTAACAGGAATTGTTGGCAAAATGATGAGTAGTTCACAGACTTTTGTAGGGAGATGATTTCAGAGAAGTTTTCAAACTTCTTTCTGAAGCCCATTTTTAAAGCACGTGTGCCTCACCGTTGAATATCATGTGGAAATCATCACTGCCTTTGACCCCAATCCTATACTTCCCTAGCACTAACTGGTGCTGGGTTCATCGCCAGTGGTGCATCAGTTCCACTGTTGCAAAAATGCCTTCTGGCACTTTCTGTGACAGTTTGGATCAGTGGTGCTGTTGGAGTACTGGTGCTGTACGATGTAGAATTTAGCCCTTATTCACACCGTCAGTATTGCTCGAAGGAGCTATCTACGTGTCCCACATATTAGCTATTTACATAAGTTTTCAGAATAAATAGAACTAGTTATGAATGATCCCTATTTGCATCCTATTCCATTTGTTTTGAATGAATGCCTGCAGAACAAATGGAAGCTATATTTTTGGAATTCACCATTTATTATTATTTGTTTTCATTTCTGTAGGTTATTAAAATATGAAATGAAACTTCTTTTAACTTCAGATAACCAACAATACTGGCCTATCTCTGCTTATTTCCACTATTGTAACTGTTCTTGAGAAGGCTTTTGGATTGTTCTTTTTGAAACTGCGTTTTCCCTGAAGGACAACTGTGAAATCTTTAGCATCCTACATATACCATTTTACCACATTTGCAAAGCTGTCAGCTCAGTTCTACCTAAAGTCCCATATCCCTTTAAAAAGGAGAGCAGTACTACTTGTGTGACCCCAGACTGCAAGAATCCCGCTCTCCCTTTAGACACGGCCTAATAGATACAAGTTGAAATTGACAGCTTTTTCAGTAATGAACTCTTTTATATTCAGGCAGCAGCAAGATCAGCAGACAGGCTGCATGAAGAGGGTGTTGCCACCAATTAGACCATCATCCCCCTGATATTTGTTTCAAAAATTAGTTTTTTCATTCCCGCCTGGTTCTTATATACATTCCAAACGTGATGCAAAAGTTTTTGGACTTTTATTAATTAAAGCAGTATATCCAAATGTAGTCCAAGAATGTCATTTAGATCTAATGTAGCCAAGTCCCTCTGTGATCCTTTAGTCCCATATATATAATTTTCTCATTTCAGAACTTGTTTGCTTACATCAGTGATGGGCCCAGTCTGGCCCAACAACCAGTTCCCCAGAAGTGGGCGGGGCCAGGTTGGGTCAGGGGTGGGGCTGGGGTCAGGGGCTTGGCTGGGGTAAGGGAGCGGGGCCAGGGAGAATTTAAAGGGGAAATTTTTTTAAAAGTCTACTCAGAAGTAAGTTCCATTATAATAGTGAAGCTTACTCCCTGGAAAGAAGCTGGTTTCTAAGAGCTTGTAATCCTATGCCTGACTACTCAAAAGTTAATCCCATTTCAATCTATGAAGCTTACTCCCAGGAAAATGTGCAGAGGAGTGCAGCATTAGAGCCCAATCCTATTCTTGGCTACTCAAAAGTTAGTCCCATTGGAGTCTGTGGAGCTTACTCTCAGGAAAGTGAATAGGATTGCAGCCAGAGACTGGTTACTAAGATCTCAGTCCTTTGCTTGACTACTCAGAAGTCCTATTACATTCAATGGTGCTTACTCCTAGGTAAATTTGGATGGTATTGCAGCAAGAGGCTGGGATTCTAAGAGCCCAAATCTTATGCATGACCATTCAGAAGTAAGTCCCATACTAGTCAATGAAGCTTACTTACAGGAAAGTGTGGACAAGATTGTAGCCTTAAGTAGTGGCTTAGAGGCAAACCTCAACCTGCAGATGGACACCACAGACTCTGGTCCTAAACTGTAGAACTTCTCAACCAGTGGTCTGTAACTTGTGGTAGTGTCTGCTGTATTAGGGACCTGGATGCAAGTGTCATATGTGCTCCCTGAGAAAGCTGGTGGGCTGCTGTGTGATTCAGGTAGCTGGACTAGATGGGTCTTTGGTGTGATCCGGTGGAGGCTTTTCTTATGCTTTTATGTTCTTATTTGTGGCACACATTCCCCCTGAGAGCACAACAAGGCATAATGCATAGGAATAAATTACACTAAATTACACTGTAACTGATTGATACGGTCAAAAGTGATACCATTTTTTTGGTAAACGAAGGGTTAAGGTGGCGTGCCCTCCCCCGCCCCGCCCCTGACCTTGCCCCCGCCCCCTGACCCAGCCTGGCCCCACATACTTCCGGAGAACCGGTTGTTGGGCTGGGGTAGGCTGGGCCCACCACTGGGCAGTACTTTGAAATAGTAAGGATTCAGGAATAACCAATATCTAACTTTGGATTACTAACCAACATATCACCTAAACCCCAGAATCTCCTTTTACTGAGGGGTTTGGGGGGGAGGAAAGAGATTCATTGGAAGATACAATATGGAGCAGAGACAATTGAGCCAATAATAGACTTCGAGCACAATCCTAACCATGTCGACTCAGAAGTAAGCCCCATTGTTTTCAATGGATTATACTAACTGGAAAGTGTATTTAGGACTGCAGGCTTAATCACCTTCTTTCCTAGCTTCTTTGCACATTATGTGTTATTCAGCCCTAACTCAACTGAAAATTTAATTCTGTAAATATATTGTTTAAATCAAATTGGTTTGGACCATGTACAGCTATCATTTTAAAACCCTGGTTTCTGAATGTGTGGGATGAGCTACAGAGGTGCAAGCAGTTGCTCGAGCTGCAAGCAGTTGCTTTGGAAGACAAGGCCATTAATTGTGCCACAAAACAATGTGCTGGCCTATACCAAACAACTGAATGCAGCATAAGTGATTGCATGTCTCTCAAATTATGCCAGATGACAGTGTGATGCAAACGATGTTAGTCTCCAACCATTCATTGACTTTTTGCTTTCAGTAGATAGGAAAAAATCTAGGAAAATTAGATAGGAAAATTCCTCCCCATTCACCATTTCACTGTCTTTTTTAAAATGACAACATGAAAACAAAAGCAGTTTAAATATTTCAACTTGCACAACCTAAAGGAATCATTTTCCTCATTATTTTAGCAAGATGTCTAATCTTGAGCCAACAGGAGGTATTGTGAAAGTGACCTGAGCACTATCAGGCAGCGAGTCAGCTTCCAGTGATCTCCCAGCCGTGCCTATGAAAGGAACCATATGGAGACTAACCACATTAGAAAAGAAAGCTGCCTTGCAGTGAATGGACTGGGTAGCATCCCTGATCCCTGTTTAAGTTTCATGTCAGCCTTGGTCACTGGTCTTAAGCAACTAAGAGATCTGGTGTTTTTGTTTGGGCACATGTCAGCTGCTGGATAAAACTGACATCATACATGGAAGCTCAGCATAACCACAAAGAACAGAACATGAACTAAAACTGACTCAGACTGAATTACATGGCATGCTGCCTGTATGAATATTTTGGCACTTATTTCAACAGATCTTAAAACTCTATAGTAGGACATTCCAAGGTCTTTCATGCCTGCTGTAGTGAACAAGAATGGATGATCATGTGGAAGCCCCAGTTCACAACATCCTAATGAGAAGCAGTTAAGACACTGTGCCTGTTAACCAGCAGGACAGGGTTCGAGACCCCGGTCGGCCCCACAAGTCAGGGTGAGCTCCTGTCCTTAGCCCAGCTCTGCGACTCCAGCTGGATCCAATCATATTGGCTCTGCCTTTCTATTGGACTAATTCAGTGGCATGGAGAGGGGGGATTTGCTGCTTGGGTAACAGCCTCACCTCCATAACAATCCCACCCAGGCTTTTGTGCTTCGCCTGCAGCATATGCAGCGCTGAGCACGATACCATAGTCTTTCAAGACTGACGGAGGCCTGCTTTTTAATGAGACTGGTGTTCATTTTATCAGTCATGACAGATAACACAGTGAAAGCTCTACTCTTTGGAAACTTGTGCTTTGCTCTTGAGCTGCATCCGAGCTAGTGATAGGAACTAGATTTCTAGCTAGATGAATTCAGGGAATTTATTTTACTTTGTTTCCTTTTCCCCCATTTCAAAGCAGATTGCAAACTTAAAAGTTTAGGGAACTGATGCTTTGAGGGGATGTAGTTTGTGTCTTGCTCTTTAGTAGCATTCCAACTCCATCTATTGGACTTTATTAACTGCTGCCTTTCATTTTGGTCAAACTATTCTTTGTGTCCATCAAGCCAAGTTCAGGCATTTTCCATTAGCCTGCTTGATTTTTTTCTAACCTCACTTCCCCACTTCTTTTGTATTTTGCTGTAGTGCCCCTTCTTTTGGATTTTGAATAAACTTTTGGTTTGAATCAATTTGACTCTTGCTTGCGGAACCCAAGTTCACAGCTAAGTCTGTATGCTGTGACATTTGAATGCTCTTGCAGATCTTACCATGGTTTTGATCTTTAGCTGAACCTTTGGGTTTGGTGCTCTACTGGGGAGGGTAAGAATAAGAACATATGAAAATAAGAAAAGCCTCCACTGAATCAGGCCGAAGGCCCATCTGTGTCCTTTATCCTGCTTCCCATATCACACAGCAGCCCACCAGAAGCCCACCAGAAGCACACAGGACACCTGCATCCAGATTTCCACCATTTCTACCATCCAGATTTCAACTACCAGATTTCCCCCCTTGAAGCTGCTTACACAGGAAAATGGGAAAGTGAGAAGGAGGAAGGTGTATGTGTGCTACAACAACTAGGTGCTATTTTCCTTACTCAGCTGTATTCTCCCAGTACAATCCCTTTCAATGGGGAAGAACTGCTCTACAAATCTCTTCACTTAAATGAATTTTCAACAGGTTATTCAGAAGCCAGAAACGCAATTAAAAATATAATCACCAATCCCAGGCTGACATTTTCTCATCAGCATGTTGAAAGCCTCACTCACTCACTGAGAAAGAAGCTGTATGATGAATTAGGAGAACAATCTGTTGATTGGGTCCAGGTTTAAAATAAATCATGGTCAGGCATAACTACAGCGACATCAAAGGCTGAGTTGAACTTTGATTGAACTGTGAACCACGCACTAACAACACATAAGATGCTCCCTCTGCAACAACGTAAGGAAGTGATAAAATCAATTGGTTTCTACCACCTTCTTAGAAAAATTATAGGATGAATCATATAGTTCATTTCCAGGGTATGCAGGAATAATGATTTAAGACTTTATTTGTGTCAAAAGCTCATACACAGGTAAAACATTTACAAAGAAAATTTAAAGGTTAGTTTGATGTCATTTGCCCCAAACCAGGCTACCTTAACAGCATTTTCCCTCCCCAACAAAAGATCATCCTCTGTCCATATAGAAGGGAACCGCACTGCCTCATGCATGGCTTGTTCTTCTCCACATTCACACAACCCTTCATTTCCTCATGTTGTCCTTAGATCTTCCTATGCAGTGGAGTATGCATGCAGTGGAGTATTATTTAAGTTGTTTGGTGTGAACATAATAAAGATATAGGGCTGTGGCTGGCGCAAGTGGCTAAGACACTGTGCCTGTTAACCAGCAGGCCAGGGTTCGATTCCCAGGTCGGCCCTACAAGACAGGGTGAGCTCCTGTCCTTAGCCCAGCTCTGCGACGCCAGCTGGATCCAATCGTATTGGCTCTGCCTTTCCATTGGACTAATTCAGTGGCGTGGAGAGGGGGGATTTGCTGCTTGGGTAACAGCCTCTCCGCCATAACAATCTAACGCAGGCTTTCGTGCTTCGCATGCAGCGTATGCAGCGCCAAGCACGATACCATAGTCTTTCAAGACTGACGGAGGCCTGCAATAAAGGGATCAGCCCAAAGACCCATCTTAACACATGACAAACCAGTTCCCTCTTAACAGTCCGGAGACACGAGAGAAACACTTAGGGCACAATCCAGGGTAATTATGGGGAGTCCTTGCTCCAGTGTAAGAACAATTTACTCTGGCTTGTAATATGAATTTCCCATAGGTTTTCACTAGGTGGTGCCGTAACTATATCGACATAAATATCTTACGTGCTCCTGTAGTTACTCTGGATTGTAGGGATAGTACCCTCCTGCTGTTGCTCTCCTACAACTGGTACACAGGCACACTGTCACTGAACCAGGTGAAAGCAGATGGCAATGCCACTATAACTAAAAGCTATTAATAGGCCCATCTTTCATGCATTTTTCAAATCCTGTTTCTGAATAGTGGCCATCTTTACTTCTTGTGGCATGAAATTAAACAAATAATGTTGTGTGAAGGAGGACCTGCTTTCATCCATCCTCCCATCACTTTCACTTTGGGTCTGGTTTTGTGAGAAATGTAGAAAAGCTGCTCTCTCGCAGTGTTTGACTGTGCATGGAAGAGTTTGTAACAGTGGAACATGGGGGTCTGTCCTAGTCTTCTGTAGCAAAGACAGAAGAAAATAACTCATTCAGTCCTCTGCAGTCTTAATATGTTATTTAATCATATCTTCCAAGTTAACAGCTTTCCTATTTTTGATGCATATGAAACTCTGTTTATCCTCATGTTTTTAGTCATGAGCTCCTCATAGAACCTGTCACATTAGAGCCCAGTGACATAAAATAGGCAGTTGTGTCTCCACCTGCAGACTGCACTGCAGTCTTGCACTGCATGCAAATATTCCATACGGGACCCACGATGATGCAATGCCTTTTGGAGCTCCTCCCATTATCATAGCCATCAATAGTTATCTTTAATGACTTTGTTTAATCCCCTTTAAAAATCATGTAAGCTAATAGCCATCCCCTTAACTTGTGGCAGTGAATTCCACAGATTAACTATGCACTGTGTGATATACACGTATTGCAAATGGAACAAAATGATGCAATCTAGTCCTAGACTGTAGGACTTCATATCCCTTGGGATATTTCATATCCTTGGGATATTTTATATTGTATTTTTATAATCCTGACTTTCCCTCACTATGAATGCTCTTGTGTGCATCTTTTTCAAACTCTGGTTCATTGTTTGAGTCATGTCCTATTTTTATAACAATAGGACTCTAAGGGGTAAGATGCTGAGGAGGAAACTAACAGCGACCTTGGATGGATCAATTATATTTCCATGCATCAGGTAACACTGGCAGAGTTAATCCTAGGATAAAATATGCAGCAGTTAAAGTCAGTCATAGAAGTGTTTCATTCAGTTTACAAGATTAGCATTGCCACCTGGACCATTTTATTTAAACTTGTGTGACTGGATTCTTGCTACCTGCCCTAAAATGTTCCTAGCTGTGTTGTGTTCGGCTATGCATAATTTGAAGCCTATACACCTACATGGATTAATATATGCAAAAGGGCCATGGCCTTATGCATCCTCTTTTAGTGGAGGTGGAAATCTATGTAGGAAGGTCTCCTATGACAGCTGCTAAGTAATTAAAGTTTTATCTTTATTTAGGTTTTTGCTTTCTCCATTATATTGCATGGCTCTGAAAGGCAGATTGAGAAAAAGATTTGTGGATAGAGAAGTTGGAAAGGTTGTCTTCTAATGTGAATGATCTTATTCAGGAAATGGAAGTTCAACAATCAGAAAACAGAAGAAACTTTATCATGTAATAAGTGTACGGGAGGAGAGATAACAGCTGCTTCGGAATATATTTCAACGCTGATCTCACACAGATTGAGATGGGTTCTAATCCTCCAGTGACTTGTGACATCTCTACAAGGTCAGAGCATGTTTTATGTGTGAATAGATTGATTCATCATCAGAGACATGTTGCTTACTAACATCTTCAATAGAAAGAATTTTTTGCCTGCTATAACAGATGGAATCTCCTAAAAAGAGGCATATATATGAGGATTTGACATGGAGGAAAGTATTTATCTGATATATTCCACCTCTGCACAAATTGGGTTGGGACTCTTATGATTTAGGAAAATCTCTGAACATTTTATTTCCAGAAAGAACAGGCAGTGCTCTGAGAACAGTACTTTAACACTGCTCTGGTCACAGCTTATACATAGGAAGTAATGGAAATCATGAAACCTAAAACATTCCAGTTGTTCTAGTTACAGATATGAATTTCTCTAGAGTGCAGGTCTTCTGTGGATAGGTTGGGACCCATAAATGGCATCATGGTTGGTGTGCTTTTTCCTTAAAGGGAAAGGAAAGAAGTCTGCTCTAAAGCCTTCCTGAGTCTGGGAAATTAGCATTAGCCCACCTAGATTTCTTGTTGCTTGGGGTGGAGGGTATACCAGGAGAGGGTTGTATCCCATTCGGGGGCAGAGAGGTCTTGGATATAGTCAGGGGTTGCTATACCTTTAGTCCTTCTCTTAGGCATGTTTCCCACAGTGGGACTGCAGTGTCACTGCTAGCCACCTCTCAGCCCTCAGAGAGCCCCTTCTTCATCCTTATACATGCCTCCCACCACATCCCCCAGCAATGTTAGGAACAAGATGTTCCCTGACCCAGGCAGGCCTGGCTGCCTCTGTTCCACGAGGGCCAAGCTGGCTGTCTCTGTGTATTAAGTCAGAGAAGAAAGGGCAATTAGATGCAACAAAATACTTGTATAGGCTGCCTATGTCTTTCATTGTCATGTTTGTATCCAGGCATGCCATACATAATGTAAATTGTATCTCATGCCATATCTTATATGTATCTCATGTCATTACAAAGCATACATGTGTTTCTCCTAACATCCGCCAATTGTTTATTGATTGTGGCCTTGAACTGTAGTGATGGGGAGCAGGTACACACCTTGCAACTGTGTTTCCAGATGCTAAGTACCATCATCACTGCTATTCATGTTCAGGTTTTCTTGTTTTTCAGCATCAGCTACTAACTCTATAATCCAGAGTAACTACAGGAAGACATATGAGGCACTTACTCTGGATTGTTCTATGGATTTCCCATAGGTTTCCCATAGGTGGCACCGTAACTATGTTGGTGTAAAAGGTCCCATAGTTACTTTGGATTGTAGCTTAAGACATTTTTTTTTCCTTTAGGAAAAGGACACAAAACATTCTGACATTGTGCAGGTCTCTTCAAACAACCAGATTACTGGGAAGGTTGTGCTAGTTTTATAGCTGAGGCAAGTATTTAATGGAGAGGAAAATTAGAGAAATCCCTCACCAACAATCTAATTGGACCGTTCATACTACAAACTCAAAACTATCTCACTATGATGTAATCTTAATCTTATTAATGCCATACAGATATTTTATTATGGGAACAAGTCATGAGCGAACTGAGAAGGAATCCTGAAGTGGAATAGGTAAGAAATCTCCCATGATAAACCCGCTAAATAAACCAAAGTATCATGGAAATGATAAATTAGGTGAGTATATTATTTAGTTCTTATAAATTCCCACTGCATTCTGCGCATAGCTTGTGACCTGAGGTAAAGTCCCTTTCCCACCTCAGATATATCCATCAGCTAGATCCAGAATATAAAACAAACCACATCCATTATGTATGGAGGACCAGGGGTGGCCACCCTTTCAACTTTAGGGTTCCTGGGCCTTTAACAATTATGTAGATGAGGGAATTTCAGCATGTGTAGCTTGTCATCTCAACAATTGTTAAACATCCAGGAGCCCTAAAGTTGACGGGGTAGATTTAGACCATAGTTGTAATAGCTCTGTGAATACACAGTCTTGACACACACCCATTTGGAAGCAAAAGAACCTACATTTCTGAAATTCAAGAAAGACATAGTACTTTACATGAACAACACATGGGTCCACATGTGTTTTCACTATTTATTTCCTTTATTTATTTCCTTTTCAGGCTACAGTGAAAATGTCTCTGAAATACCAATCAGCAGGATGTCTATGATAAAAACTGCAGTAAAAGAAAAAACAATTGCCAGAGGCACACCGTCTGATTATGAAATGCTTGCTTGAGCTTTCAGAACTTAAAACAGGTTAAAGGGTAAAAGACTTCTAACATTTGAACCTAAGTCAGCCCAGTTGGGAAAATGATGGAGAGGAAATAAATACGGAAAATCAGAATTTTAATTTCACGATCACATTTTCCAGCTGTAACTCCAGTATGAGGATGATCACTTGCTCCTATCCTCGGGGGTAATTAGAGGGCAAGGACTCAGTTCTCTTTTTGCAATAAGCTCAAAGTGCTGTTGAATTATTCTGATCACACAGGCTGATTCTCCAGTAAAACAGTGTTTGAAGCTGCAAGCAAGGAATCGTTCAGAATGGAGGATTTTCCTCAATATGAAAAAAGAAGATGCAGACACCACAGCCAAACTCTTGAGTCTTTATTACTAGCAGCTGCAGTGCTAGATCTGCACGGATGGTTTTTAAGCACTCAAAGGAGTATTGGAGGACAGGCAAAAAAATAGACGGCAACATCCTTTTCCCCTCCCCAATCAATTTCCAAACTCAAGTTTAATTATTCACCCTGTTTCTGAACAAAAAGAAAAGAACACTCAGGAAATTATTCATCTGGCTTCTGACAGCAGGCCGATTATGACAAATATTCACTCTTGCTAGTCTGTGACAAAATTAAGTTTTTAAAATATTTAGATCTGCTTTTGGCTTGAAGGAAGACAAATGAGAACTCATTGAAAGAAAGAAAACAACAAAGAAAGGCAAGGAGTGAAAGTGAACATGCGTGTCAATTGGAACTGAAGTGCAAGTGTCTAACTGTGTGGAGCTGAGATAGCAAGTGTCTTATGAAAGATGCCAGTCAGGAATAAAAAGAAATTAAAAAAGCATCTTATGTTTAGACAGAGTACCCTCTGTCTGAGCCATGCTGTACCATGAAAAAGGGTTTAAAAATATTACTACAGGTTGCAACAATCCTCTGGGAGTTGCAGGGAACCTACACCCCCCCCCCCTTAGACCTTTCTGCACCTCAGAATAGGTGCCAATCACAATCATGACCCACTTCCAGTTTTCAGTTTTTTTAAAAAAACAATCTTTTTTCCTGGTGCAGTGTGATCCCAAGAGTGCTATGGCCACAAGGTCACTATGTTCTTAAGGGGGTAATGACTTTTTCTCTCTGGCTGGGTGTTGCAACACCCCAATTCAAGAATCTGTAGCTTAGGAAGGACCATTATTGCACCATTATTGGGAAGCAAGCCCCAAGTCATACTTGCATACAGTGGTGCCTCACATAAAGAGCTTAATTCGTTCCAGAGGCATGCTCTTAAAGTGAAATGCTCTTTAAGTGGGTTTTCCCATAGGAAATAATGGAAACTCAGATGATTGGTTCCACAACCCCCAAAATATTCATATAAAAATATTAACTGGATGTAAAAATGATGACAAAACACTGGAATTGAATTCAAAACATGCATTCAATGTGCATGATCCTATGAAGTCTAGTTAGGCTGCAATCCTAAAGACACTTTCCTGGGAGTAAGACCTATTTAACACAATGGGGCTTCTGGGTAGACATAGTTAGGAGGCTGCAATCAAAGACACTTACCTGGGCTGCTGCTGGAGGTTCAAGGTAGCCAGTGGGGGCACTTGGGGGCAGTTGGGGGTAGCTGCCTCTGGCACCCCCAGGCAACTGCCCCAAGTTAGGGGCAGTTAGAGGCAGCAGCGCTAGCCAGCAGCCCTTTTAAAGAGCTTCCACGTGGAGCGTCAGGGCTACATAGCACGCGTGCCCGTAGCATGCTTGCTTGTTAAGTGAAGCGGAACTTTTTATGTGAAGCAAGATTTCTTGGAAATTTATACTTGTTATGTGAAACGCTTGTTATGAGAGGTGTTTGTTATGAGAGGTACCACTGTATTTAATTAGGTTATTAAACCTTTCCCATAGAGAAACAAGGAACATGCTAACCATCTGGGCAGTATATGATCACTGTAGCCTCAAAATAGAAAGTGCTCTGTCTGACCTGTAGGCAGTAAATGAAGTACAGCTGAGGAAGCTGGTAAGTTTCAACAAAGCTGGTTAGGAGGCATACTTACATGTTTACCCTACACCATCAAAAATCACACCAGACACAGGCTTGGAATAAAAATCCGTAATCACAGCAGAAACAGCAGAGCATTGCAAACCTCAATTTACAATGTAGGTAGTTAATTGGGGAAATGGACTGATCCTTTTTGTTCCTGGATGTTTAAGGGTAAACAATCTGACTCCAGGCATTGCTCAGTCACAGACTAAACATGCCCCATCTTCATTAACTTGCTTAGGCCGCTAGTCACTCAAGCAGTTAAGGTTGCACACTGGTGCCTGGTGATGCCCACTGGTGCCTGTTGCCCACTGGTGCCCAATGAGCCTATTGTCGCATGGTGCCCATTAGGGATCCTTGCTGTCTGGTGATGCCTGCTGCCCAACGGTGCCTGCTGCCCACTAGGGATGCCCAGTGGTGTCCACTCATACTCGCTGTCTGCTGGTGCACGCTGCCCACTTCTACCTGCTGCACAGTAGTGCCTAGTGGTGTCCACTGCCCAATGATGGCTGGTAGGGATGCCTGGTCCCTGCCAATGCCTGCTGCTGCCCGCCACTGTCCCCTGGTACCCTCAGACCTGGCCCAGTGTCTGTTGCTATCCAGTGGTGCCCAGCACCCAGCAGTGCCCACCAGTGCCCTGAGCATACAAATATTCTTGAAGTTTTACTCCCACAATGGCGGGTTCATTCTGCTAGCAAATACGTAAATAAAACAAGGCTGCAGAATTTAGGCTGCAGTCTTAACCTACAAAGTGTAATAATGAAAATCTGAAATCTTGAATGTTTTTGTATCCCTGAGTGGTTCACTTTTCCACAGTTTTATTCTAATTATTCTACACACTTTCAGTACTCATGGAAAAGCGGTCTCCAATTTTAATTTTATACACCTCTTGGGTATGTAATTTTTCTGCCATTGCTAAAGAGCACCAATGATTTACGCCAGCAATTTTAATTACTTCTAAAGGCCAAATAGTACACTTCTCATTCCCTTCTTCCTTCAATGAATCTTTCATTCACAGGAGTGTAACAGCACAGAGGAAGAAATAGTACTAGTTGCAAAAGTACTTTTGTTTCCGCACAACCCTTCCATGTTCCTGATCAAATCTATATACAGTATATGAAACTGAAAAATCACTCACTCACTGACATACTCATCAACTCCCAGCCAAAACTGCTGTGAAATTTGGGGTGGATGTTGCTTCCATGATGGAGGCACCCATCATTAACTGATTAATGGAGGCACCCATCATTAACTGGCAAGTTAACTGGTTTTTGGAAATTCCAACCAGAAGGTGGTGAAATGGGGTGCAAAGCGTTTTCCTCCCTATGCTTCCTATTGAGAATCCCTGACTGATCACTACCCTGTCTCAATCCCTGGACCTAGAAGCGTGAAATTTGGGAAGGGTGTTCTTTCTGTGACATCAACACCCCCCAAGAACCAATGCTGAGAAATTTAACCCTTAAGGGGCTGAAAAGGGGTCCAAGGCTGACCAACATCCAGCCAGTTTGGTGGTCAGCGCCTGGTGCACTGGGGGAGATGTTGTTCGGAGGGAGGGGTTGCACTGGGGAGGATGCTGTCCATGGGGGTGTTGTGCACGGGGGGGTTGCGCATGGGGGGCATTGTGCATGGGGAGATGATGTGCACGAGGGGTTGATGTGCATGGGGATTGATAGTCATGGGGGATTGATACACATGGAGGGATGATGTGCATGGAGGGATATGTGCATGGGGGGGTTGATGCTCATGGGGGGATAATATGCATGGAGGAAAGATGCTCTTTGGGGGTTGATGTGAATGGGAGGTTAATGCGAAAGGGGGACTGATGTGTCGGGGGAGGTTGATGCAAAGTGGGGAGAAAGCATACGGGGGAATTATACTCCTGCAACATGGGTGTTTTCACTAGTTAAAAAATAAATCTAAGAGGAGCCTTTTCTTCAACAAACATCCACCTGCCATCTTTCCCTTCAAGGTTCACTCACTTCAAACTCAGTTTATACAACACTTTTAATGGTGCTTTCTGCACCTTAGCAATAATTCCAGCTCACCACTGGTGGGCTGGTGATGGCCCTATTCCTCAGAACTGGGCCAGCCATCTGGACTTCCTCTGGGTTCCAAATATTAAAGCCAAATAGAAGGTGGACTATCACATGACTGAGGCCTTTATATTCAAATGTGAATAGAAGCAAATAAGGTTCTGATACTAGTTTATTCCTTGCATTGCCTCTCTCCCCAATAGTCCTGCGAGTACTCCTGTGAGATTGATATTTGGTAAAAGCTGTCTTTGATGCCACAGGATCCTCCACGTGCCACCACAGGTATGGGGAAGCAGTTGAGTTGTGCTGGCTTGAACCCTGAGTTATTTGAAAAAGTAAATACACAAGACCCAATAATCCAAATGGCATATTGTCTGATTTGGTTCGTAGTTTTGCTTGGGAAGAGAAAGATGGATGTTAAATGATGACAGAGCCACACAGTAAGCACAAGTACTGTGTGTTGCAGTGGTACCATAAACTGTAAAAAAGATACAATGGATACAAACACCCTTACAATACCTGTACATACATGTATGCTTCTGGGAATTCTCATAATAATGGAGTTTCAAGACCTATGCATGGCTATGTATATATGGATCAAGGTGCCCATATGTTCTGTGGATAAATCTGCAATAACATTGTCTTTGCCGTGTAATGTGCAAAGCTGTCTTAAGCCAGTGGGAGAAGGTAGCCCTTAGGATGCGGTGCTCTATCTCCAAGGTTTGGAGGGGATTATTCAAGCTTTGATAGTTAGAACTTATACCATTTAAATCAAAAGCATGTGTGAGAAGCTGTAACATTGTAAGACAGGCATCTTTTCCTTCCTGTTTATCTGTACACCTTGCTGGATATGACCTAAGCTCCATCTGTCCTGTTTTCCACAGTAGCCACTCATTTGCCTCTTGAAAAACCACAAGCAGGTCTTAAAGGTAATAGTTTTTTCTGCTTTGGTGCCAGAAATTTGCATTCAGTGGCATACTGCCCATGAAGATGGAGATTCTACACAGGCATCACGACTGGTAGCCTATCAATATGTCAGAATTAAAATGCTGCCATTTTCAAAAAGACAGCCTCAGATGATCAAAGTGCCATTGACGTTGTGACGCATGAGCTCTCTGGGGTGAAACAACAAAGCTTTTGCTCAAGACTTTGTTAAACAGTTTTTGATAGGAGTAGTTTATTTAAATTAGAAACAAAACATTACAGGATGGTGATGCCAGAAATACATTTCTAGACTACAGGGAAAGCCAAAGAGAAAGATATAAGAGGAAACTGGCAGATCTTGAGAGACAGATCTTGGTGGTGGGGAAACTATATCAGCTTGCCAGACATTAGCACAAGAGATGAGGAAGGTAAAGAGTGATTGAGAAAGTGGAAACCAAAATTTTAATCTGTGTTAGTGTGGAAAACATCCAGTTTGGACAAGTTCAAAAGACCTTCTCTCTAAGGACCAATGTGACAAGGCCAGAGGAGAAGCCAATGAGATACTATTAAATTTCCTAAAGGTTTACAAGGTCCTGAAAGAGGCTGGCAGACATTTCAAGTAGGGCTACAATCCAGTTTAACTACGGGACCTTTTACATCGATGTAGTTACACTGCCACCTATGGGAAATGCATAGAGCAATCCAGAGTAAGTACCTCTTACTTCTTCCCATAGTTACTCTGGATTGTAGGGTAGGTGGCTATCTTCTGACAGTAGTTTCATAATATGCACAACTATCAGTGAGTTTCAGTGAGAGTGTGTTTGTGTCTGTGTGTAGATGAATGGTCAGAAAATGCATTTCCATTTTGTCATTCTCTAACTTACGTTGCATGATCAACTCAGGGTTGAAACTGTGATTGTCTGGTTGAGAGGTATGTATAAGATGGGTATGGGTGTGCCATAGTAAGGTTACCCAACTTTGCTAGAATTAGCAACTCTACCTTGGCTTGCTATCTTCTTTGCTGAGATTCAGTAAAGTCCAGGCTGTCCAGACGTTCGGAAATGCCCGGACACATCCGGAAATGGCAGGGGATCCAGCACGATAGGGAAACCCCCAGCTGTGTCCAGAAAGCAGCGCCTCTGGGTGCCGCCATTTTAAATTGTGTGCGCACCTCAGTACACACAGACCTCTGAGCTTCAGAGTGCAGGAAATTGGATGTGGGCCAGGAGGAGTTCCTGATTGGCCCTGGTCTGGAGACGCACGGAGCCTTCCCCAGCTGGCCGGGGAGCTTGGAATGGGGCCGTGCGGCTGCCTAGCGGGGGCTCAGAGGTGGCACCTCCACGCAGCTACAGCCTCTCCTGGCCGGCCAGGAGGGGCTCAGAGGCACCCACATAGTTCCTCTGTGCAACTACAGCCTCCCCCAGGAGGGAGAGCCCCCAGGGAGTGTTAGGTAAGCCCCCAGGACAAAATGTAAGACGCCCTCCAAAAGTAAAGTCCGGATTCTCAGTTGACTTTTGGGGACCCTTGTCCTACATTTTGAGGTCTACCATATGGTCACCCTGAGTAAAGTCTGTTTTGATCCTCTGAGGCAGCATTTACCAATTAGAATCATAGAATTGGAAGGGACCTAGTAGGTCATCTAGTCCAACTCCCTGCCTGCAAAAGAAAATCCTCCTATAGAATCCCCAACAGATGCTTGTTGAGCCTCTGCTTGAAGAGCCCCAGTGAGGGAGAGTAACACCCACCTCCAGTTACAATCTACTCAAAAGGGAAAAGAGGCCTGGAGCCATGTATAAACCCTTTGATCCATTTACCCTGAAAACAGCCCTCTAGCAGACAGACCCCCATGAATTATTTTCTAAAATCATTTTCACAATCATGTACCGCCATATTTTATGATAGTAAATTCCATAAATTAATTACAATTTTGCGAAGCAATATTTCTTGACCAGATATGGAAGAGCTTTCCCTTTCCACAGCTTAGAAAGAGTACTTGCCTCGCAGGGAGAGTTTTTCATTGGGGCTGGAAACACACCGCTGGTCAGCACAATTGTTTCTGCAGTTGAGGTCTCACTGGTGTTAAGCAAAAGTGCACATTCTGGGAGGAGAAACAAGATGGGGGACAATATACATTTATGGTTAAAACAAGGGTATTCAAAACTTTAATGAACTTTCAAAAAGCATACCAGCTTATTCTGTTTTGAGAATGTCAGCACAATCCTAGAGTCTTAGGCTAGCACAAATCCTTTCCACCAGCCATGAGGTGTAGTAAAAGTGTCATCAGGCCCTCTACACCACCCCTTGGACAGCGGCATAGCTTAGGGGGTGCAGGGGATAGCAGCTGCAGTAGGCAGCAATCATTAGTAGGGCAACAAGCTGAGCTTTACACTAGTGGTCAAAATTGTGAAAAAATGAGGTAAGTATGAATAATAATACCATCATGTTATATAACACGGGAAAGGTAATTACAGAATTTAATGGAACAAAAAAATGCAGGCCTCCGTCAGTCTTGGAAGACTATGGTATCGTGCTCGGCACTGCATACGTTGCATGTGAAGCACAAAAGCCTGGGTTAGATTGTTATGGAGGATAGGCTGTTACGCAAGCAGCAAATCCTCCCTCTCCGCGCCACTGAATTAGTCCAATGGAAAGGCAGAGCCAATACGATTGGATCCAGCTGGCGTCGCAGAGCTGGGCTAAGGACAGAGCTCATCCTGTCTTGTGGGGCCGACCCGGATCTTGAACCCTGGCCTGCTGGTTAACAGGCACAGTGTCTTAGCTACTTGCGCCAGCCACAGCCACTGCACTGGAATATCTCATTCTATCAAACGTTATGGCCCTTTAACCAGAAAGGAAAAACTGCCTATGGAAGAAAAAGTGTATTTTCTTATCTCAAAACTGACCCATGAGATTGATTGCTCTGAAATAATTATGAAACTGCATGGAACTAATAAGGTGTTGATATGAGTCAAGTCCCATTTCCATATATCATAATAGTGTTACTAACAGAACGTACAAAGATCGAGGTCTATAGATCCTGTGTCCTGAGCACACTCTTGTACTGTAGCGAGTCTTGGACCCTTTATGCATGGCAGAAGAGAAAGCTGAATGCCTTCCATATGCGCTGTTTCCCGACGTATTCTTGGCATCACCTGGCGTGACAAAGTCTCAAATGATGCAATCTTGGAACGTGCTGGAATCTCTAGCAGGTACACACTTCCGAAACAGCAACGTCTACGCTGGCTTGGGCATGTCGTGAGAATGGCTGATGGTCAGATTCAGAAAGATCTCCTATATGGAGAATTAGTGCAGGGAAAGCGCCCTATAGGGAGACCACAGTGGCAATATAAGGACATCTGCAAGAGGGATCTAAAGGCTTTGGGAATGGACATCAACAGCTTGGAAACCTTGACCTCTGATCGTTCAGCTTGGAGGCAAAAGATGCAGCATGGCTTTCTCCAGTACGAAGAGACACTTGTTCGGCTGGCTGAAGCAAAGAGACAGATCCGGAAGCAGCAAAATCTGGGGGCTGGGGAGGGGACGGACTTTATCTGTCCTCAGTGTGGAAAGGATTGTCACTCTCGAATTGGTGTTTTTAGCCACACCAGATGTTGTCTTAGGACCTCCAATCAGAGCACGATACCATAGTCTTTCAAGACTGAAGGATGCCAAAGATGATGAATAGTATTACTTCTTCTAACTGGATAAGGAGGCACTTCTATGTGGTGTTTCTCTTGCATATACCAGGGAGAGAATAACCACCTCTCTTTGCCTCAGCAGTGTCTCTAAAGGGGCACACTTTTTATTCACCATCTTCATTGGCTGCAAATAAATCCCTTAGCTATGCCACTAGCTGGGAGAGAGCCAGCAGAACAAATGGGTAGTGAGCTGCTGGGGAAGAGGAGACAAGTTTTCCCCAATTTTAGTTTTTTTAAAAACCTGGATATGATGTCACTTCTGGTTGTGACATCAATTTCGGGGAAACATTTTTAGCTCTGCACTGGGCTACTTGAACATTAGCTATGCTACTGCCTGGGGACTTCCACAGGAATGGTGCAGATGTAAGATGGTCTGGGGATGGCAAAGGGAGGGTGAGAAGGAGATAGTTGGGGGTGTTCTGGGGTGACGGGAGGGCAAGCAGAGGATGGGGGATAGGAGTGGGAGATAGGGTTTAGACTGGCAGTTATGCCAGATCCAAGCCTCTATCCAAGGGCAGAAGGGAGCAGTCTCTGGCGGATCTTGGCCTCCAGAGGTGGTCTAAGTTCCAAGTAGACCCACTGGGGTTGCTACAGCCCTACCTCAGGGAAGGAGACAAGCTCTCCTTTCCCGCAGTACTGCAGGAATAGTACCAATCTTTGAGCTGGATACAGTGCAAGCTGAGCCAGCCGGCACGTTTGAATTGTACCGCACATGTGCTTGTGGATATGCATGCACACACATGCAAATATTAGGTGGCACCTTATTATAACATATGGCAAAAGGCATTTTTTAATATTCTTTGAATGTAGGAATGTAGTTACATATACTCAAGGGTTTCTTCATGGGAATTATATGCAAGTGCTGTAGCTGCTTTTTGCACAAACAATGTTTATTTTTGACTTGGGATTTGTTTTCTTCACTTGATCCATATCAAAATGCATCCAATTTTTAAAAATTTGATTTTGAGCAAACCTTCGCTGTTATGAAAGCCACAAAAGTAATATCTCACCAAAGCTAGGGGCTGAAGGTCAATTCTATCATAATAAAGGTTCCAGGGACAGAAAGAAATGGAAATCTTGGGTCTGAATTTTTGCGCCTTGTCATCCCTGCTCCAATTTGCTAGAGACACTGAGCAAGGTTGCTTCTAACTCAGTTTAAATGATATTATAAAAACCATCACGGACTTCTGTTGCATCACACTCCTGCACCTATTGATCCCGCTTGCCCTATCACCTTATATTGCATCCCTTCATAATGTGGTGCCATTCTGACATACCTTTTAGCAGACAGAAGTGGTTGTGCTGTGGATTTCCAATCTGCCACAAATGAGCCTCCTGGAGGGTTGATGAACTTTGTGTCCAGCCACAATCTCCTTCTTCAAATGAACAATAAAAGCCAGAGGGAAGTTTTTCTGCAAGAGTCATAAGAACATATTAGCAATTCCTGAGTCCAGAATGAAAGAATTTCACTGGTTCTCTGAGTAAACATCTTTTTTTTGTTCCTCTGCACATCTCTGCTGTACATTCCTCCAAATTCTTAATATCCAACAGCAAAATCCTGTGTTTGTCACCTCTGAAGTAAGCCCCACTGTGTTCAGTATGGCTTACTCCCAGGAAAGTGTACATAAGATTGCAGCCTAACTATGCTTCACAACGGGTTTTCAAGTTGGGCAAGTATTACTATAATCCCCACACTAAAAGTGGGGTGAGGGCTGATCCACCATATACAACAATCATAATGAGTTCAAGGCTGATGTGAACTGGAACAACAGATTTTTAGCTGACAACTTCTTGTTCTCAACAACTCCACTTCATCTTTATTGTTTAAAGTTAAATTTCCTTCCACTTCTGATTTTATATCAACTGGGAAAGAAAAAATGATGAATTTGTGACATGGCATAATAACCAAATAGTTTCAATTTGAGTGGTCCAGTTGGCAGAGCACAATACAATATTTGTGGTCCAGCAGGAAGAGCACAATACAACATCTGTTTTCGACTTAGGAAATCTTTAAAAGGATCACTTTTAGATGATTTCTACTGTTAATACAGGATCTAGATTTTTTTTTTTCAAGGGACTGACTATACCATGGACTCAAGATATCTTTCAGGTCTGGTGGATTTTAGCATCATTGAATCCTTAGTGAACCAATAATTTACTATGGAGGCAAGGATCTAATGGGCTCATATCCCCAAGAACTGCCATATTTGTTTCAATGTGCTGAGAATCCACAATTTGGATGTGCAGGATCCAGTCCACTGAAGTGGAGCAACTCCACGTCCACATCAGGGCATTCACTATTCAATTCAGCATCATTTTAAATAAGCTGTACAGTACTTCTAGTGCTTTTATTCCTTCTTATGCACAACCATGAAGACCATAGCAATGTCTTTACTCAGAGATCAGACATTGCCCACTGCATATTATTAGTCTCAGTTACTGATCTGCTAGTACAACAAATATGTCATAAGGTATTTTTAGATCTGCAGATATTTAAAGTTAATTTCTTTTAAATGTGCTTCCAAATTTGAAATTCATATTTATTTAATTGTCTTGCCACCTTAAAGTTTCTATGCAGAAAATATTATTGATTTTTTAGTCAATGGATTCCTGGCCTTAGTGAATCAATATTAAGTCTTATTAACGTGTTCATGTTTTAAGTCTTAGATAGGTTTGCAGCTATACTGCAGAACACTGTTAACTGTTCTTCTCTCTTTGTTCCACTCTGCTCTTCTAATTCCTGAACAGTCAAATGAACATTTAATTTTAGCCTGTCCTACCAAGTGGTTAAGACACTGTGCCTGTTAACCAGCAGGCCAGGGTTCGAGACCTGGGTCAGTCCCCACAGGACAGGTGAGCTCCTGTCCTTAGCCCAGCTCTGCGACGCAGCTGGAACCAATTGTACCAGCTCTGCCGTTCCATTGGACTATTTCAGTGGCATGGAGAGGGGGGATTTGCTGCTTGGGTAACAGCCTATCATCCATATCAATCTACCCAGGCCTTTGTGCTTCACATGCAGCGTATGCAGCGTTGAGAACGATACCATAGTCTTTCAAGACTGACGGATGCCTGCTTTTTTACTCAGCCTGGCAACAAGTTTGTTGTTGTTTATTCGCTCAGTTGTGTCTGACTCTTTGTGACCCCATGGACTACAGCACGTCAGGCCTTACGAAGACTATCCAAATTCCTGTTTATTGCCTTGGTGAAACTGCCTGCCATTCCCTTATTTTGCCTTTTCCCCAGCACCAGGCTCTTTTCTAAGGAGTTCTTCCTTCCCAGGATATGGCCAAAATATTTGAGCTTCAGCTTCAGTATTTGTCCTTCCAGTGAACAGTAAGGGTTGATTTCCTGGAGGATGAACTGATTTGATCTCCTTGCAGTCCAAGGGACTCTCAAGAGTCTTCTCCAGCACCATAATTCAAAGGCATCTGTACTGTGGTGGTCAGCCCTCTTTATGGTCCAGCCCTCACAGCCATATGTTACTACAGGGAAAACCATTGCTTTAACTAGACAGATCTTTGTCAGCGAGATGACATCTTGTCTTTTAATTAAATTGTCAAATCCTATGATAGATTTCCTCCCCAGAAGCAGGTGTCTTTTGATTTCTTGACTGCAGTCACCATCTGCAGTGATCTTAGAACCCAGAAAAATAAACTCTGTCACATCTCCCATTTCTTCCCCTTCTGTTTGCCATGCATTGGTGAGACCAGAAGATAAAAAATCTTGGTTTTTAAAAATGTTTTTTGTAGTTTTTAAAAATGATATCCTAATGTAATTTAGCTACACAAATGTCTGTTCTTTGGAAACAATGAGTTTGGGAACCATACCTAGAGACTGAGCTCAAAATTTAACCTCAATTACCCTACAATCCAGAGTAACTACAAAAGCATGTAAGAGACACTTAGGCCCATATCCTAAGGTCAAATTAAGCCCTTTGCTCCGGAGCAGTTATGGTAAGATAACACTAGAGGACGACGTAACTGCATGGACCCGTAACTGCTCTGGATTTTGCCCTTCCTCTGGATTGCTCCATGCATTTCCCATAGGTAGCACCGTAACTATGTCAGCATATAAGGTCCTATGGTTATTCTGGATTGTGCCCTAAAACTGAAAAAAGAACAGAGGCTCAATTAGTCCCTGGGATGCCACATAACTTTTCAATCCAGACATTCATGTGTGTTCACCTATGCACATGTATCTCTAGTGCATTAATTCTAGAAGGAACTAAATGTACAAAGTAATATTAACACAATAAGTTCTCATCATTGAAATAACTGGATGTATCAAACTGTCCAAAAGGGCTCTATGAACACATCAGAGCTCTTAAGATTTGGAAGTGATTTCTGCAAATGACGCACACACAAAGCACAATCCTAACCATGCCTACTCAAAAGTAAGCTCCAATGTGTTCAACGGGTCTTAGGCTTGCAGAAAGTGTCTTTAGGATTGCAGCCACACGCACTCACTTTTACACATACACAAACCCTTCTGAAAGAAAGAAGCAAAAATTTAAACCTGAGCTAAAATTGTTGTTTCATTCTGCAGTAGACGGAGCACTGAACCACTTTCCTCCACAAAGCCCAACACATTCCTTTGTTTCCACTCCATTCAGAGTGATAGCAATGTGATGGTACTCTCTGTACTCACTAATGTTGTCATATAGTCAATTTTGCTTGGGAGTGTGGTGTCATGACATTGTAATGCTAGGTGCAAAATCTCTCATTGATTGGGATCACATTGTTAGAAAGAAGAGGATATTATTTGACAAAAGTGGTCTAAGAACAGGGCACAAAAGGACCCATAAAAGTTCAGGCTTTTTGTGCTTGAGGGCTTTGTATCCAGCTTCAGGGAGCATTTCAGGGCCCCCACTTTTTCTGTCAAAGCTACAGGCTTGCAATAGGCCATTTGTTTGATGCAATCCTAGGAAAATCTTCAAACTTCTTCCAATTTTTGTCTTTTAAATCAAATACTCATCCTCTATTTCTCTGAACTCCAGTTCCCAGCGCAGTCTGAAGACTCCATCCCACCCGCCCCACTTGTGATTATTTCCCTGTTTATCCACAGGCGAAGGCTTGAATAAAATGTCAGAGGCAGGTGCATCCAAGATTCCTCTTGAAACAGCTCAGCATGCAGTCCAGTTTAATTCACTTCAGTGCCTGCTTTACAATATACAGAATGTGTAAACAAGCCAAAGCAGTCGGGAAGACATCTAAGCAGCAAATTCAGCCTTGGGCCCAGGGAAAAACCAGCAGGGAACGCTTGTGGTGGGAGTAGAAATAGAGATGTATTAAAGAGCAATTGCTGGCCGGGCTCACCACTTTTTTCTGTCATAAATATGTCTTTGTGGACCTCTGGCTGTCTTGTATTCTGAATGCACAGGCTTTTTTCACTTATTGTAATCTTTCTTACACATAAGAAACGAATGACAGCTATTTACTACAGTTCCACCAAAAGCTTTATAGTCTCCAACTTGGGTATCATACGATAGTTTTCTGAGTCTCAAGTTTGCACAAAACAGACTCTTATTAGCATAATATACATTAGGAAAGACTTTGCAGGGATCGTAAACATTCTTGCTGTGGTTCTCATTTATACTTTTTGGCAAATTCACACATTCATGTTCATTATTCAATGATAGTGTGAAACAGCCAACACAGATCAAGGATCTCAGACAGAGCTTCTGTATTGCTGCCCCAAGCAAAATGAAAACAATCTACAAAGGGCTGTGGTGGACAATGTAGTGTCTTCAGTAGAATCCATCATGTTCTGATTCACATTTGGTGGCTCAATCAGTGCGGTCTTCGGTTTTAAAAATAGACATTTTAACAATATGATTTTTAAAAAGCTTATGAAGTACAGAGCAGAAATAAAAGCTTGATTAAAAAAATTTCTAAGATATCCATGATGAATCTGCATTTAAAAAGTCCACCCCACATTCAGGACAAATATTTCACAATTCAATGTTAATGTATTTGCTTCCAAATATATGTGAACACAGTCCTGCCTAGGTTCCTCCATGCTAATGCAGCATCACACTGAGGACTTCTGGCTGCTGGGGGTCTCAGTGGGGAAGGGACATTTGTCTTCCTACCACAGAAGCGAGACTGGGTCAACACAGACTTGCACCAGTTCTAAAGCTGACCTAAGTCAAAGTCATTGCAAAGCTCTTTGTTGCAATTTTACAATAGTTTGAGCCTGCAAAATTCATCCTCTGCCAGCACAAGTAATGGACAGGATTGGGCCATGAGCCACTTCTATCCTACATGTATTTCTCTGCAATGTGGTGAATTGTTGAATGCTCAGGAATTTGACAGGATACTAGGCAGTAAAATCCAACACACTGCCTCAAATACCATATTTTTAACAGAGGCTATTCATAGTCATCTGTGATTGTTTAGAGTTTTGATGTGATTATAATGATTACTTACTTATTAAAAGGAAATGGCAGGCAAACAAATTCAACAATAAAATTCAATTAAAACAAACTTTCTGATAAACTTGTTTTATCGGGAATTAATATAATAAGACAACAGATGGGACTGAGTACTCATTTGTTTGTCATTCCGGTAATGCAAAAATAGTGTTTGATTTGGTATAAATGTCATTGTATTTAACGTATTCTTTGACGTTTGTGTTACTTGACAAATCCTAGTCCAACAATAGGGAAACTGAAAAGAGGATGGCAGAGAATGAGATGGTTAGTATCACCAAAGCAATGAACATTAATTTGGACAAACTTTAGAAGCTAGTAAAAGATAGGGGAGCCTCGTGTGCTGTAGTACATGGGGTCACAAAGAGACACAGGGACAATGGGGACAATTTTCAACAAATGGGACAGCAGAACTCCTTTAATGGTAAGAGCTGGGAGCCTAAAGCTGCTTAGGGCAAAATCCAGAGTAACTACAGGGAGTCCTTGCTCCAGTGTAAGAACAACTTACTCTGGATTACAATATGAATTTCCCATAGGTTTTCACTAGCTGGTGCAGTAACTACAGGTGCACGTAAAGTCTCTTACATGCTCCCATAGTTACTCTGGATTTGGGGGGATAGTCTTGGAAGATTTCAATATCCGTACCAGGGTTCATAATCCAAATGCAGCTCAGGATTTCATGTTCATCATGGCTACTATGGATGCTTCTTAGGTCATTTTGGCCCTGATACAAGAGGCAAGACACTTGTTAGACTAGTTGTTTATTGCTCAGCAATAAACTGATATCCAGGATAGTGACCTGGATATGGAGAGGAAGAACACTCCTGGCAAATTCATATAGGTTTGAAACCTAGAAAGCTTCTACCATCTGCGCAGACAGTACTAACCTACCTACATAGGCCATTTCCTACATTTCCTTGGGGAAAGGAAGCTTCATATGTTCACGTACTACATTTTCCTAATTGGTTTGGACAGGAAAGACACTGGACTTTCTTCAAGATGTAGATAATCTTGCTTTTTATAGGTATAATGCTGGATTACGAGAAAAGGATGGAGACAATCCAGCAAGCTAGTCATGAAACCTCTACAGGGAGAGTGTTCTACGCATTATATCGAGCACTTCAAATAATCTAAACATGACAGTACAAGTAAATCCTCAATTTAAGGAGGAAAAAAACAAGGGACAAAACCTCCAGCTCATAAAGAAAGTGCATTGCATTATTATACAAGTGCTCTCCTGCTATTTCCTTTGTGGGTAATTTTGTGCTGGCTGACATCTATCAGCACAATTCAAATGAATCAGCTCTTTTTCATCACAGGTTTTCACTCGTAAAATGGCCCCCATAGAACTGTCAGTGCATTGCAGTCACCTGCTTGTGTTCCATCAAAAACTCACACCACTCGTTTCCTGTCTCAGTACGAGGATGTGCCAGGAAAACTCATTCCCCAAAACTCATTCCACTCACAGCCCTCCTCCCACGTAAAGTGAGCAAAACCTGAATCACCATTTGATGCTGTTTCAGCTGCATAATTTAAGTTTTCTGCTTTGTTTCATATAATTATTTAGCCCCCCATTTCTCTCACACACACCTCAACCTTCATTTCAGACTTTGAAAGGGTCCCCAGCCCTTGAACAAGGACTAGTTTACTTATGAGAACTATTAGTCTGTAAACATATAGCACCATATGTACTGTACATATGTACAGTAATTATTTCCAATAGCCCATCCCATTATTTCACACAGTGAAATTGACCGTCTTCTGTCTTTTTTCTCTGCCCTCATTTACCACAATTTCTTAGTTGCAGTGTATTTCTCGAGCTACTTTGCAACTAATAAATTGTAGCCAAGCAAAGACAGGGGGTACTTTGCATTTCTAATTGCTAATTGCCTCTGTAGAAAAGTAAGAAAAGCTGTTTTTAAATCATTGTAAAGAGATACATTTAAAAAAAATTTTCAACTGCTTTTATCTGACACATTTTTTGAATCAGCAGGGAGTTCCAGTATCAAATCCCTGAAGCTACTGAGGCACAACCTTATTCCGTCAGTAACAATGGAGGAGCAACAAACTTGGAAATAAGTCTTTAAATCTATTTTCACTGCTTTTTATCCATGGATTTTTTTTAATCCATAGGAGATTCTGGAACAGAATCCAAGTGAATAACAAGGCACACACATACAACTTATGGATGCAGGCCACCACCAGAAGTGGTGATCCAGGAATAGAATGTGCTTTATAGTGTCATAAAATGCCCTCTGGAAGTATTCCTCCCATATGAACTGATCTATCCCCTGAAGTCGAGCAGATCCTCCAACCTTGGTGGAAACCAGACTGGTGGAGACCAGGAATAGAGCCTTCTCCTACTGTCATCATTGCTATAGAACTCCTCCTAGTAGACAGTGAAACTATCAGTATGTTCTCTCTATTAGAGTCCATGTGGACCTCAAACTTTTTTTCCTATTTACTTTGCTTTTCTATTTTGAATATGTTTTGTCTCTGCTATTTGTGTTTTCTTGTGCCTGGTAATTTGTGTAGTACTGGCATCCTGTACTGCTGTTTTGGGTTTGTATTGATGCTTACTGTTTTAATTCCTTTTTAGTCTAACAGCCAAATCCAGGGTGACTATGGGAGCATTTAAAAGACTTTATGTGCACCCATAGTTACTGCACCACCTAGTGAAAACCTATGGGAATTCATATTGCAATGTAGAGAAAATTGTTCTTACACCAGAGCAAGGACTCCCCATAATTACTCTGGATTTCACCATTAGTCACTTTGAGCATCTTATATTTTAGGAGAAAAGGTAAATCCTTCAAACAAACAATCAGAAAGCCCTAACCTCAAAGAACTACTTATGTATAAAGGGATAACTCTGCAAACTGTAGATCACACTCTTTGGGATCTAATTTGACTTTCTAGCCAAATGGACTACAGACACAGTTCCTGATAAATGTTTTTGTTTAAATAAAAAGCATTGCTTTTTGCCTGCATTCCTCTGGGATATAAAGTGTATCATGACTGCCAATGGGTTGCTGGCAGTAAGGACTTGTGTTAGATAGCCAAGAATCTTTCCTTTTTGGGCTCCACATTCATGACCAGACTTTTTGCTACACTGCTGGAATCTGTGTAAACAGCACACAGCACACGTGGAATCTGAAGTGGGTCTTTTCCCATTTCCATCAGATGGAATAATGTTCTTGGTTTGTTCAAGTGGGGAGGGGGGGTGACTTTACTGGATGTAAAAATGATGACAAAACACTGGAATTGAATTCAAAACATGCATTCAATGTGCATGATCCTATGAAGTCTACTTAGGCTGCAATCCTAAAGAAACGTTCCTAGGAGTAAGACCCATTTAACACAATGGGGCTTACTTCTGGGTAGACATGGTTAGGAGGCTGCAATCCAAGACACTTTCTAAGTGTCTCCCCCCTTTCTCCTTCTCTCCATCCTGAGCCTCTCTCTCCCCTGCTCCCTTCTGGCTAGCCATGAGCTGCTTCCCTCTTCTCCACTGCTGTTCTCTCCCACTGCCCTGCGGACGCCCAGCCACAGGAGGAACAGCGTGGAAGTGTTGCTTTTCATAGAATCATAGAATCATAGAATCATAGAGTTGGAAGGGACCTAGTAGGTCATCTAGTCCAACCCCCTGCCTGCAGCAGGAATTCCCCCTAGAGCATCTCCAACAGGTGCTCATCGAGCCTCTGCTTGAAGATCCCCAGTGAGGGAGAGTCCACCACCTCCCTTGGCAATCTGTTCCACTGCCGAACCGCCCTCACAGTCAGGAATTTTTTCCGGATTTCCAGCCGGAATCTCCTCTCTTGCAGTTTGTACCCATTGGTTCTAGTTCTGCTTTCAGAAGCAGCTATGAACAAATTGGCCCCTTCCTCCCTATGACAGCCCTTCAGGTATCTGAAGAGGGCAATCATGTCTCCCCTCAGCCTCCTCTTCTCCAGGCTGAACATCCCAAGTTCCCCCAACCTTTCCTCGTAGGGCTTCCCTTCCATCCCATTGATCATTCTTGTCGCTCTCCTCTGGACTTGCTCCAGTTTGGCTGCATCCTTCTTAAAGTGAGGTGCCCAGAACTGAACACAGTACTCAAGGTGAGGTCTCACCAATGCAGAATAAAGAGGAACTATAACTTCTCGTGACTTGGAAGCTACAGTCCTCTTAATGTAACCTAAAATGGAATTTGCCTTCTTTGCAGACACATCACACTGCTGACTCATGTTCAGCTTGTTATCCACGGCGACTCCAAGATCCCGCTCACATGTTGTGCTGCCAAGCCAAGTATCCCCCATTTTATACCTATGTTTTTGGTTTTTATTGCCTAAGTGCAGAACCTTGCACTTCTCCCTGTTGAAATTCATTCTGTTTGTTACAGCCCAGGATTCCAGTTTATCCAGATCCTCCTGGAGGTTTCTCCTATCTTCTGATGTGTTTGCTACTCCTCCCAGTTTGGTGTCATCTGCAAATTTGATCAGGCTCCCCCGTATCCCTTCCTCCAAGTCATTGATGAAAATGTTAAAGAGAACCGGTCCCAAGACAGAGCCTTGGGGTACCCCACTAGAAACGGACCTCCAGGTTGACACAGAACCATTTACTAAAACCCTTTGAGTGCGGCCATCGAGCCAGTTGCAGATCCACCTAACAATTGCTCTGTCTAGCCCATATTTTTCCAACTTCCTAATTAAAATGTCATGTGGGACTTTGTCAAATGCTTTGCTGAAGTCAAGATAAATGACATCCACAGCATTGCCACTGTCCAGTAAGCTCGTAACCCGATCAAAAAAGGAGATCAGATTTGTCTGGCAAGATTTATTCTTGGTAAATCCATGCTGGGTTGTTTTGATCACCGAGTACTTGTCTAGATGTGCACAAATTGTGTGTTTTATGATTTGCTCTAATATCTTGCCCGGGATTGAAGTCAAACTGACTGGTCTATAATTTTCCGGGTCTTCTTTTTTCCCCTTCTTAAAAATTGGGACTACATTTGCCCTCTTCCAGTCTAGTGGCACTTCTCCACTCCTCAAGGATTTCTCAAAGATGATCGACAAAGGCTCTGCAAGGACATCTGCAAGTTCCTTAAGAACTCTAGGATGCAGCTCATCCGGTCCAAATGACTTGAATTCATTTAGGCCAGTTAAGTGGTTTCGAACCAGTTCTCTGTCAATCTTAATCTGCTGTTCTGCACCATCCATGTTTTTGCTATGGCCCTGACACTTTTTAAAAGGGCTGCCGGCCAGCGTGTCTGCCCCAACTGCCAACGAGTGTGTTTGTTACGTGAAACACAGTTTGTTACATGAAGCAGAATCCTAGAGAAATTTTTGTTATGTGAAACATACTTTACGTGAGGTGTTTGTTGCGTGAGGCGCCACTGTACAGTATAAATATATTCTAAATATAAATCATTTTAAAATCCAAATTCAGATTTCTTTGAGTGATTCAGGATGAATTAAATGAGGGTCTGAGACAGAGTTATGTAGCATTGGTCCTGAATTTACTTACTGCATAGCTGTCCCTCATCTTCTCCTTCTGAGCAGTCTCTGATGAAGTCACACACTTGTCCCATCTTGATCATTGTTCCATTCCAGCAGGTGAAAGAACTCTGAAGGGCCATTTTAGAGCTGGAGGGAGTTCCTAAAGAAAAGTAAAAGAAAGTCATTCAAAACCTGACATATTTCTTTTTACAGTAGGTATAAGAGTCACCAAACCCATTCATTTTCAAGCAGCAATCAGTCCCAGTGGATTATGCCATCTTAGAACTGCTATGACACTATATGTTATTGGAGTGCTTCAAGAAGATAAATTGCTAATGTTCATTCTTCTCCATCCTGTTCTCTGTACTTCTAGGAAATCGTAGATTCAACCATGTACTAGGATATTTTACCTGTTTGCTAGTTTACAATGAAGCTGATACTATTGGGCACTGATGTTCACTCTCAGAGAAATATTAGAAGCATAGTCCATAGTCTTATGCTGCCAGCTAACTGAACCAAGCAGATATAAATGGTTATTACCAATTCTCATTTTCATTTGCTGGACTCAATGGGATTTAACACCAACCTCACCAAGGCATTATATATGATCATTGTCCTAAATAATGTAACTAGGAGCAGCAGTGAGCATTGTGCAGTGAGGAAGAGGCTGTAAACTTTGGCATCACCTCCTCTCTCCTGCCAATCCTGCTCAGTATGCTCATCATCTTTCTTTAAACAGGACTGTTGAACAAGAAGGAGGAGACAGCAAAGAACCTATACTAAGAAGAAGATTTAGGTTCTGAATTTCTTGCTAGACAAGCAAGAAGGAGAAGAAAGCAGAGACAAGCAATCCTGTTCAGATCAATGGAAGTACAATGGGCCGTCCTTATCCATGAGTTTGAAATCTCGATGCTGAACCCATGTCAGGGAGGGTCTTCCAGACCTGGTAAGTGACTTTCAGTTACATTCAGTTGGTATTCAGAGGAATGGGGGAATCACATGTCACTGACATGAACCACAAGTAACATGAACCACAAGTGGCTTCCAGTCATTCCCAAGAAGTCTTCTGAGGATGTCTGGAGACCATGTGCAAGCTCCAGTTAAGTTATTTTGGCACTTTGACCTTACCCCCTTCAGATTTCAGTATCCACAGGGTGTAATGGAAACAATACCCCAAGGATACAGAAGGCCCATTATAATCCAAACAGGAATGCCCTTCTGGTCCCTTGACACCATGTCAGAAATACGATGCAGTCCTTCCACTGAAAAGTTTGGAGACCTGAACTGAAACGTTTGCATGCAAAGCACATGTTCTCCAACAGGTTCCTTTCATCCCTATGATAATAGTGGGATGTTTTCCACTGGATGTTGTACACTTGGCTAAAGATCTGTGCAGCTCAACTGTGAAGGGCACAAGCCCTTTCAGGTACCCGCAAAAAACTCCAAAGTGGTAACTGAGAAAGGACTGGCCTTCTCTTCTATGTACTTTAGAAGAAAATACAGATAATTACATTCCTGTGTGCTCTGATGGATTGCCTTGGGGGATTTTTTGTGTATAGTCTGTGTTTGAATACAAAATGATAAGCTTGAGATAGTCTGGTAGGAATATAGCGAGAGGCAGTTAGAGGAGGATTTTGGGAAACCAAACTGAGTGCAGTCCACCAGATATGCAAACTGTCTGCCAGGTGTGGCACAGCCTTCCTGCTTTTGTAGACCTGGCCAGTCAGGAAAATAGATGTTTACTGAGCTCTAGGATGGCTCAACATAAAAGGCTGCTGGGCTGAATCTGGTTTAGTAGATCAGAAGTCTGTTTGGACCTTCTTTGATGTGATATAATTAGGAATGCATGAATGCTCCATTATTCAGCTCCAAATGGATATGAGCTTTTGCAAGCGTTCCAAGTAAGTGCCCACCAAAGCTCAAGCCTTTAAAAGTGATGAAACTGAATGCTCAACCAAGTTTGAAAGTGTTCCTCTTGTCAGTACTAACTGTTAACGCTAAACCTTAACCCACAAGAGCAGAGGTGCATTCTCCTGATGAGTAACCTTCACACTTTTGGTACCTGAGCTGCTTATGGCTAATCTACATACTGGGGTTATGAAAATCATACATAGAAGAATAAATTCCACAATGTTCATGTCTAAATTTCTGACCCAAAGTAGCAACTCTTCCCCCCACAATCCAATGATTGATCCCCTACTCCGACTTTAGATCCCCTACTCCTAAGTTAGTGGAACCCTGGCCTGGTTGTGTCAGGAACCAGCCCCACAGGCTGCTGCCCCTTGCCTCCCTTCAGGAGGCCCAGGGAGGCAATGTACATCCTGCCTGACACTCTGAAGGATAAAGACCTGCTTAATAACTTTAGAAGACATTCTGAGGGCTGGGGAAACCTCCCTCATCCCCACAATACAGAAGGCCTTCCAAGGGATTAGAAATGTCACTTCCGCTTTCTTCTGAAACAATGGAAGTGATTTGGTTTTTTAGGCTCAGGGAAGCAGTGTGCTGCTTTCATTTTACCCTGAGTGGTGTTGGGGGCACCACTGGACAGAGTGCATTGTTCTGGGTGGGTGGGAGGGGGAGTCATATGGACCATTGGGGATGTGAGCCTCCCCCTCAACTGCAATACAATGTACCTTGTGAATTATCCAAACCCCTTTCCCAAAACCCCTGAGAAAACCCCAAAAGAGTACCATGATAAATTTAGTGCCTTGTCAAGAGTGTCAAGAGATGAAAAGAGTTGAAAATTGCTGATGTAAAGAGTCTGCATCTAAACTGAAATTTCACCATTGATTCTTGCACCATGGAGGGAACAGATTGTTTTGAATTATGTAAAAGCCCACACCTTGCATTTCAGTTTTTCCTTTTCTTTGTTTTATGTGGGTGAACAAAGTTCAGCAATGATGCAGTATCTTTTCATGATAACTACTAAATCCCTTCAACAACAAAACCATCTTACAAAGTAAAACACATAGGAGATGCCAAAAGTGAACCATGGGCTCCACTGAGTTGTAAAAGTAAAAACCTTCAAATAATGTTTATAGCTTTAATTTTACTTATCTTTGTTATGCTCTCTCAAAAGGCAGAAAATAAAATCATGTGTTTTTGACAAATTTAGCCTTTCTTTAGATGCCTTACACTCCAATGCTTGCCTTTCAAAAAACCCCTAAACTGCAAGTCTTCTAAGAATACAATCCAGACTGCACCTCGGACCAGCACAAGTCATTGTGCTGGCTTGGGAAGGTCATAAACTTGCATACTTGTGTTTTCCTCGGCGTAAACTGCGCTGGTGCACAAAGATACACCAGACAGCAAATGGCAAATTCAGCCTCTGTGGCAGTAAAAGGAAAGAGCTCTATGTCAGCTGAGCTTGGCCAATATAAAGGTCAGAGGGAGAGAAGGGGAGGGCAAGCATCACTTTTGGAGTGGTGCAGATTTCATTTTTCCCTGTGTGGTGTTGGGGCACCACTGGACAGGGTGCATTGTTCTGGGTGGGTGGGAGTGGGAGTCATATGGACCATTGGGGATGTGAGCCTCCCCCTCAACTGCAATTACAATGTACCTTGTGAATTATCCAAACCCCTTTCCCAAAAAAACCCCAAGAAAACCCCAAAAGAGTACCATGAAATCATGATAAATCATTGGGGCGGGATAGCCGGGATAAATGCAAAGGAATCCCTTTGCCCCATGGTAGCATGGCAGCTGCCCCAATCTCATGTTGGATGCACTGCAGGCATGTCAGCCTGCCTGATTTAGTGCATGTTAGGATTGAGATGTAAGAATTGTATCTGGCCTCTGGAGCATCAGTGAAGACACAACACCACAAGCAAAGGGTAGAAAATGAAAATGAAGTTGTGATTAAAGTGTTGCATTGCAATAAGAGTCAATTCAGAAATACATTGACATCGTTTCATCTCTCTATGCTCAATAAAGTCAAGCCCTTTTCATATATTCATAGCATGTGGGGAATGATCTATTATCATCCTTGCGGGCACAGAGGATATGCACGTACATGTTATATGCACTGAGGTTTCCTATGCTATCAGAGACACTGCAACATGAACATAGAGTTGAAGAATATCTGAAGGAATGAGGGAAAGGGTTCAATTCTACTCCGCTTGCTGACATTCATTTTTTACTAATATGTGAAAAAGGCTTTCATGCCTGAGCAGCTCGGTGTCTGGAACCTAAGCAGATGGCACTTCCACTCATGCGCAGGGAGAGCATGTCTCTGTTTCTACTGATCCACATTCTCTGTACCGCATCTCATTGAATCAGGAGGCTCTCTGGCAAATGGTTCTTCTTTTTTTGAAAGGGGGAGGGGAGTTTAAAAGGATGGCTTAAAGATGAAAGCACCAAAGTCCTATTGAACAAGTTCTGTTGTGAGGTCTGTGAATACAAGTCATTTCATTTGAGATATGAGCAGAGACCAGAGTCTCACTGCAGGTTTTTAACTGGAAAGGCTCAAATACACTCACTCATAAATCATGATTCATGTCAAATAAAATAACCTCAGCTAGCCCTAATTTTCAGGTCAAAGTTCAGGCAGAAAAATGAAGACTCCCTCTTTGCAGTCATCTACTGACTGGAAACTAATATAGTTTAATCTAATCAGCTGATTAAACTATATTAGTTCTACTCTTCTGACTCTGCCACTGAAATCTGCAATAGCCTTCTAATTATTGGGTCTTTCACATAAAACAGACAAAGACAAAGAACTGATTTCAATACATATGGGAGAGACAAATGACACAACTATGAGTCGAGCCTGGACTTATGTGAACATAAGAAGGTCTCTTTCAAATCAGTCCAAAGACTCTCCCAGTCCAGCTTCTTGTATCTCACAGGAACCCATCAGATGCTTCAGGGTGAACAGTTTGATACCAAACTGAGGCTTGGGATTGACTTGGGCCACTTTATTAAACACATGACCAATTAATAAATGTGTTAAAGGCCACTTATTTTTAGCTATATATTTTCAGCTATGAATAGTTTACCTTCATGTATGAAAATATACAGGATATGTAGACACAGGTAGAGTCAATTTTTTAAAGGAGGAAGAGGAAGGGTGAGTCTGCCTGGTATGAATGGAACTTAGAATGTCTATCCCAACAATCATTCACAACTCTATGGAATGTGAACTTTGCATTTTTTTAATTGCAGGAAACTAGTTATGTCCCCCAAAGAACATAAAAATAAGGTATCCAACAAAATAAGCACAGGATTTGCTGCAGGGCACAATGCATTTTTTGGACACAATGCAGTGCTTGTAGTTATCACTTTTGGAAAAAAAAGTCTATCCAAGCAGATATAAACTTCTTTCTCTATTCATGTCATAAGCACATACATGGGTAAAAATTTACGAAGAGCATTAAAAAGAAGTTAATTAGATGTCAAGTGCACAAAACCTGGCTACTTCAACATGTTTTCCCTTGCCAATGTAAGATCTTCTTTTATGTATGCACTGCAGCATATGTGGGGTGGTTTGTTCTTCTCCACATTTGCACAACCCATCTTTCATGGAGCATCCACATTTCCTCAGGTTGTCCTTAGATCTTTCTACCCCAGAATGCAGTCTATTTAAGGATTTCCATACAGGCCATGGTTCTTGGCCAAGCAGTAGGAACGCATATGATTGGATTCACTCTCTTTCCATCATAAGTCCATGGCTTATGGACTGTGGCAACTAACTGTTTGGACAGGCCACAGTTCTAAGGAAACTACTCCTTTATCTCAGTCTTAACTGTGGAAGTTGATGGCCATAAAGAGACGTTGCTTTAACCAACTCTTTCTGTGCTGTGCTTTCCCGATGGAATTTAGGGGGAGGGAGACCAGCTTGATAGTACACTTTTTGTACTGGTGTCGGTTTTAAACGTCCTCTGACTAGTCTTGCCGTTTCATTTAAGACCACATCTACCTGCTTTGTGTGTTTAAATCTATGCCAAACAGAGCTGGCATATTCTCCAGCTTAGTGGCATAACGCTAAAGCAGAGGTTCTTAGTATACGTGGTTGAGCTCCCCAACGTGCGTTCATTACTTTCCTCAGAATATTATTTCTGCCAAAAACTTTCTGATTGGTGTTAAAAAAGTGCACAATTGAGGGTTGCTCCCAGATATTTGGGGGTAGCACAGTGTTCTACTCTAGTTCCATTCCATCAAACCTGCGATGTTCTTGATGCATCTTGATTCAGATGGAAAGCTCAGAGTTATGTCTTTAGGGTATTGGGTTATAGCTGATTATCCCTGAGATATATGCTAAATAAGTTCAGAGCATCACTCAGCCTTTTTCTCCATGGCCTCAAACTGTGTAGCAACTGCCAAATCATCTGCATTGATAAAACTTCTGGTGGCTTCTGGCAGCGGTTGATCATTGGTATAAATGTTGAACAGCATTGGGGCAAGCATGCTGCCTTGTGGTAAACCATGGCACACTTGCGGCACACTGGAGTAACCTTAAAGTAGATGGTTTCTTGTCACATCATACCAGCGGGGTATACCATCATACCTTGTAGCGGGGTGCAGTTCACACAAGGCAATGAGCATGGGGGGTGGGTTGGGTGTTAATACTACTGCACAAAATTGTTAAAATTTCAGATTTCAGATATATAATATCATGTTATATATCATTCTATATGTATTTTAATATAGAGTGCAGTGAAACAAGTGTTGCAATAACTCCATTCTATCAAAAGGTGCAGCAAAGGTATATAAAAAAGCATACAAAACCAGTGAGGCCTAGTGATGATGCATAATCATGTACCTTTCCCACATACATCATGTTGCCCTGCCTGTTGCATGGTAGAAGGCCCTTCATGGGCATGACACACTCCCACATCAGGTGATACAAAACGTAGTGATGCCACCACACCATTTTCTGGGTTATTGTTAGGTGACAGGTGTTTCTGGGTGTGATATTATTTTTACCTTATTTTTAGTTATTATTTTATGCTGAACACTGCTTTGAAGTGTTTTGCTGAACATTGCTTTGAAGTGTTTCCTAAATGCCAAAAGGCAGCATCAAATATTTTAATAAATACACTGTTTTCTACTTCTGTGTATGTGTGCAGATAAATTTTAAAATGTTGTTTAAATCAAAAGCTAGATGTAGGTAATTTTCAGCTATTTGATTAGCACAGAGCACATTTTCACAGGAGGCTGCACCAGATAAGCCCCCCCCCCCCAACATTTTGATGTTGATCGAACGAATGCACTGATCTGTTGATAAAGGTTTTCAACCTTTTAAGAAATCTAGAATGCCAACCACCAATAGTTAAAATGTTAAGAAAAATGCACCTATGGGAGCATGTTATGATAATAATATCCATATCAACACCATAGATAACGATGGAGTCATCCATTCTGGAGAACTCATGTATATGTTTAGATCACTTGGATGTTTGCATAAAGCATGTGTAATAGACATAATTCCTGTGTTTTGGTTCTTTCCTTCTGATATCAGTATTGTTGCTCCCTCTGTTCTCACATTACATGGAACCTTGTTCAAGTGATGCTACACTGGTAGCACATCAGGGTTGCAAATCCCTTATCCTGACAGCTCCAGTTTCTTTTTTGTAAGATATAAGGTAAAAAGAGAGATACAGGACAACCCAGAGCAACTAATCTGTCCACATAAGAGCCCTTAGGTTGCCCTATCTAACACTAGGTTGGAGCAACTGCAAGATGCTCCAGCCCAGTTACTCTGGAAGAGGCTTAGGGCAGAGCAAGGCAAGATAGGGTGCCCTAAGAGAGGTGGACCTGCTCTGCCCTAACTGGGGCAGCCTAAGCAGCTCAGGAGAGGCAAGTTGAGGGCATGTTTAGCATTGCCTAGGGCAGAGCAATTACTCTGTATCCAGAGCCTGTTTCCAAGGCAGAAATGCCCTCTTCCAGTCCTCAGAGTTATACCACCTCAGGAGCAGGTATAATAATGAGTAGACCCATAGAGGTCCATGATAAGGCCCGAGTAAGAATGGCAGTGCTGACCAAAAATCTGAGTTCTTGGCCATCCTAGCTGCAATCCCTGCCTCTCAACCTCAGGATATGGAACAAACTACGGCTGCCCACAAAGCTCAGGATACAGCAGGCCACTCCAAGAAGCCCCTTGTATTCACTGTAGAATGTACTGGCATCTCATCAGGGACTCCTTATAAGGCAGGCACCCAGTGGCGTCACCAGAGTAGTGCGGCTGGTGTGGGCTGCATTGGGTGATGCGCTCCGTATGGGGTGATGTGCCGGAGGAGTTTGACTGTCCTTTGGCAGGCCCCAGGCGTCAGCACCCCCATTCAGGCCTGCTCCAAGGCGGAGCAGCAGCCAGAAGCTGCCACTTGTCTGAGGAGCTGGCCTGAACAGCCATCTGAGATGCACTGCGCAGAAACACACTGAGCATGCCGAACAGCTTCAGAGGAGACTTCCTTAGAGCAGAGAAAGTCCGCGCCTCTGCACAGCCATTCGGCCTCACTCAGGAGGCGGAGCGGCAGCCGAATGGCTTCAGAAAGAGTTCTGCACAGGCACCAACTCTGACGCCTGCACAGTCTCCCCCGAAGCCAAAAGGCTTCAGAAAAGTACTGCGCAGGTGTCAGAGATGGTGCCTGCACAGTACTCTTTCTGAAGCCAGTTGGCTTCAGAAACAACTGCGCAGGCGCCAACTTTGGTGACTGCGCAGTCCAGGTAGGGGGGGGCGCGCATCCCAGGGATGACGCACAGACTTCCGCACCAGGTGATGTGCAGAGTCATGTCACCACTGTAGGCACCACAGCTGTTCCTTGTTCAGTGTGATCTGAGGGGTGTCTCCTCAGGAGCAAGTCTTCCTCTTGTGTCAATTACTTAGCATGCTCTGGAGCAGTTAGGGCAGCCCAGGCTTCCTGACTCTCTGGATTCAGCATAACTTTCTGCTCTGGATACAGAATAGTTAGGAGAGTGCAGTTAGGTCAGAGCAGGCTGAATTTGCTCTGGATTGTGTCCGTAGTGTTTGAACCTTGTTGGCAGAATGAACTATTGTTTGCCTGACTCAGCCAACCTTGCTAAACAACACAGTTACATCATGTTCCTGAGTACTATAGGGAGTTGGGAATCACTGGTGATTCAATTAGTTGTGCGCTTGATACTTTTATTTATATAGCCTGACAAAACTAAAATTAATGAAGCATGTAGGAAAACAACCCCAATTTCTTTGTGAGATGATTTTACACTACAAATCAATTCAGGAGGGAAAACTGATCTTCCCCCATGAAGGGTTTTTAATAAAGGGTTCAGGTTTCTAAACAGGGCACTCTGTATTACTGTCAGCTTTTCTTCACTGGCTTAGAAAGGCTCAGTTTCACTGAGTGTTGCCCTTGTGTTTAGATCAGGGTCACAGCATCACTAAAAAGATCTGATCATAAAATCCAAAAGAAGATGAGCGGAGGGTGAAAGCAGCAGTTTTAGAGGAGGGTCACAAGGTTGGCAAGGGGTCTGGAGACCAAGTCCTGTGAGGAACAGATATAAGATAGGTTTCACCTGATATGTTTAGTTGGGAGAAGAAGCTAAGGGGAAAAATGAAAGCCATCTTCATGTATTTGAAAGGCTGTTACTCAGAACATAGGAAGAACTTGCTCTCTATGGCTCCTGAGGCCAAGTCTAGCACCAGTGAAGCTACAGGGAAGTAGACTGAGTCTGCAATCCTAACTGCCAGTTAGGCTGGCATAAGTCTGGGCACAACTGTGCCGGCCTGGGAATGTCGCTAAAGTGCAGTAAGGCACTACAGTGCCACTCCTGGCAGGGTTAGGCTAATGTACAGACATGTGCCGGCCTCCTCACACCACCACAGGAATAGGGATTGGGCCAGGAATAGAAATAGGGATTGAGCCAGCCTATCTTGGTTAGGATCGCACCCTCAGACTAAACATGAGAAAGAACTTCACAACTATAAGATCTGTTTGGCACTGGAATAGCCTGCCTTGTGCAGACATAGGGTTTTTCTTGTTGGAAGACAATCATCTGTTGTAGCAGTTATCATAGGAGGTGTCTCACTGCATAAGGGGTTGGAGTAAATATCCATCATGATCCCTTCCGGCTGTAACATTCTGTGAGACCTTTAGGCATGAATCTGTTGAAGCCAGACTTTACATAAAGGAGGCAGTGCCCACTATATAAATCTGGTCAGCTCAGATTCATGCAAACAAAGCTTGATTTGAGGCTGGATAAAAGTAGAGTCCATTGTCCTCAAAATGAGTTCAGAAGCTACACAGATAAGAGAATGACAACCACTGTAGCATCCCTTTCCTGGAATATGTGTCTACTGTACTCTGTGGGCAATTGGCATTATTAGGATTACAAGGAGAGAACCCTCTTTCTCTCCTCAAGACCTCCCTCCCTCATGCTGGTGCACTAATATTGCAGGAATGGGGATCCTTGAGGAAAGAGCATTTCCCAGGATGCCTGTTATCTGCAACCTTGGCATAGCAGCATTGGAAGTGCTGAAGAAGTGGAAGGGAAGAAAATGGAAGGTGAAAAGTGGGGAGGAAAGAGATTGATGTCTTCCTCCCTCCCTCCCTCCGACATTGTTGCAGCCACAGGCAGAGCCTGATAAGTATGTGGGTGAGACAACTAATTTCCCTCCAGGGGCAGGGGTTGAGATCAAATGACATGAACACAACAGGAGCGTGTGCCAAATGTATGTCCTAAATTACAGATGTCATCACCATTAACTTTGGAGTGATGCAGATAGACAAGCAGAAGGAGTATGTGTGGATAGGTTTAAGCATTTGTCACCCAGCTGCTAACACAGGCAAAAGGCTGGATGACAGGATGTCAAGCAACGTGAAACAGCCAAGGCTAGTAGCCAAGGCTAGCCAAAGCTATGTCAAGGTAGAGAAGGAGTTTGATTGGAAGACAGGTGAATGAAAAGAGGCAATACTGCAATACAATAGTGCAGTGGGATGGGAGAAAGGAAACAGAAGGAGAGGGGAAGAGCTATGAGTGAGCTAGAAAAGGAATGTACAATAATGTACAATAGAAAAGGAGCTGTACAATAACAGGAGGTAATGGATCTAAGAATGAGCGGAAAGCCTTAAGTACAAGGAACTAGATGTGGAAATTAAAAAGTGCAGATACAGAAGATTAGAAAAAAATATCATTGTAGTTGAAGCAAAAAGATGTTTCTTGGATGGACATATGCATTTGCCTCCAACAGGCTGCAAAAGGGAGGGACAGCTTACATGGTGAGTTTTGGAGCCGTGCAGGATTCACAGCTCCATTTCCCTCTTGCTCTGCTCCTGCACAGGATAGGGTGGTGTTGCAGCAGTTCCTGCAACCAGTATGATTTACATTACCAGTATGATTTGAGACTCCATTCACAGTTCAAGCACTCAGGCATCCTTTTTCCCCCAGTCTGGTTCTAAAGAAACATTTGCAAAGCTCAAAGTTTTTGCAAGAAATCATTCATTTTATTGAGGGATACCTGGATGGGCCCAAGCCAGACCACTGTCACTGCCTTTCTCCCACACACCTCATCCAAGGTTTCCTCTCGGTCAGAGGGAAAATAGCAACCACAACTGTGGAAGCCCAAGATGTGAGAGCTCCAAGGGCATCACTTCCCCTTCTTCCAGTTCCAAGGCTCATATACAGCTCAATTCTAACCTTCCCTAGTAGCAAGTGATGGAAATCACTGCATCTCATGGGGCCAGGAAGCACCACCAGACAGCAAATGGGAAAGGGAAAATGGTAGGAAGGAGGTAGGTGGAGGCAGGGCTCCTTTGGGGTAAGGGAAGTAAGCAGTGATGGGATTCAAAGAAATTAACAACTGGTTCTATGCCCACCTGGCAGCCACTTTTAAATGGCTATTTTTAAACTTTATATGTCCTATCTCTCATTAACAACCGGTTCTATAAAGTAGGTGCGAACCTGCTGGACCCCACCACTGGAAGTAAGCAGAAGGAATCAGGTCAATTTGAAGAGTTAACATTGTGAAGTCTTATAAATATAAGTCTTATAAATATATTTATGTGAAAATATAAATCCATTGTGAAGTCTTAATGAGGAAACATGGAGGAAGATGGGTGATGGTTCAGATCTGGGAGGCCACCAGTGACTCTCAAAAACCGCCCAGGCTCAGGAAGAGGACCCAGAGTGAATAAATCTTTCCTCCTAGATATGTATAAGGCCCATTAGCACAGACAAATACTGTGGTGTATATTGATGACCCACTGACTTGTACCATCTAGGGGATGACAGGCAACTGGTATGGCCACCCCCAGGGACCAGATCATGGCCTCCCAGCAGTCCTAGATTGGACACTGATATCTTAAAAGAAATCAGATCTCTTTTGTATTATATTTTCATCCAGCATCACATTGTTCCAGTAAATCAACAAAGGAATCCAATGTCAGCTTCATATGCTCATATGATGTTGAATGATTCCTAAAAAGATTCCCATACAGAAAAACTTTAACTAACTGGTGTGCACCACACCAGAAAAATTCAGAGCCTCCTTTGCCATCTAGACTTCTCCGTTGGGTTGCAAAGCATTTGAGTCTCCCAAGGCCCATTGATCGCAATCATTTAAAAACCATCATTCTCAATCAGCCATCAGGAAATTTCTCCCCTCCACTGCTGTGCAACAACATACTGCATTTGTCCACTCATTTATCACAGTTGACAAGGGGCTTAAATGAGCTTAGATATGCATTACACACACATGCATGCTTGTATTATATAGGTCAGTGTACGCAAACAGAAGCAACTATGCTGTGTATGTTATTGGAGGTTTATGTCACCAGATAAATTGCTATTCTGCTCCCTTGCTTACATATTCAGAGCATGCCCACAAAAGAGGGGATTTGGACAGAAAAGATTAGATGGCTAAATGTGTACCAAAGAAAGAGTACAACACAAATGCTATTACGCTTTCAAATAAAGACATTTGTACAATGCAAAGGCTGGGGAATTTAATTAATTTTTTATTAGAATGATTTATTTGATATCAAAAATGGACATATAATTTGGGTTTTCATTTTTCAATTCCCAAGGGCTTCTGCTCTTTGGAGCCCATGATATGAACCCTGCTTGGTTTTCCCAAGATCCTGTCTTGTGCAAAAACAGACAACGAGGGAATGAATAATTTCAAATAAACTATAAAGTAAAAATTTGTGGGAGACTTCTTTTAAATTTACAACCCTGTTTATGAAGCTTGTGGAATGCATAAATTGTAGCAGTCATTAAGCTGTAGCATGGCTGGCTAGCAATCTTATAAATTATTATTTAAATAGTAGCGTTAAACAAATGGCACTTCAAGCTGCAACTTGACAGAAGAAACAAACTAGTGTCTAGGGTCCCTATGATGGATTCATTTCTTAATCCTAGGCAGAATTCCAGAAGATCTTGCTGTAAAACCAGTGCATCCCTGGGCTACTAGTGAATTAGCAGACAGGGAACATACTGGGGAAAATAATCAGGGAATATTTTTAGTTGTATGCCTGCAAGTAATGAGAAACAATATTATTACGACTACAGAACATTTAACATACAATTTTTCAACCAAAAAAAGTCCACAAAATGATTTACACAGCAAAGGAATGAGAAATGGGTCCTCTGTCCTAAAGAAACACATTCAGGGCCTACTTTCCAACTTTCTTGCTATCCAACTTTCCAGTGCTGATACAGCCACACTGCAGCCCCCAGGTAAGAGACAAATATTCCACTGCAGGATCCAGCACACACCATGTTGTATATGCATCCTACATCAACATTGTGACAGTAAGCATAGTTTGGCTCTAAAAAAGACAAAAAAGACACCAGCTACAAATGCTTCATTTAAGTGGTGTCTTGGTTTACAAGCATAATTTGTTCCAAAAATATGCTTGTAATCCAAAATGCCTGGAATCCAAAGTGAATTTTCCAATAGGAAATAATGGAAACTCGGGTGATTGGTTCCACAATCCAAAAATATTTATATAAAAATACTAGCAAAAAGCGTAACCGCGTTGTGGAAGTAAAATTCCCCCATATACCATTCCCCCCATATGCATCAACCCCCCATGCTCAACTTCTCCATGTGCAACTTCCCCCATGCACATCAACCCCCCATGCGCAACTTTCCCCATGTGCATCAACACCCCATGCGCAACTTACCCTCATGTGCATCAACCCCCCATGCGCATCAACCCTCTATGCGCATCAACACCCCATGAGCAACTTCCCCCATGTGTATCAACCCCCCATGTGCAACTTCCCCATGCGCAACTTTCTCCCATGTGCATCAACCGCCCCATCGCATCAACCCCCCATGCGCATCAGCCCCCCATGTGCAACTTCCCCCATGTGAAAGTACCCCCTATGTGAAACTTCCCCATGTGCAACTTCCCCATGCGCAACTTTCCCCATGCGCATCAACCCCCCATGTGCATCAACATCCCATGTGCATCAACATCCCATGTGCATCAACCCCCACGCGCAACTTCCCCCCACGCGCATCAACATCCCATGAGCATCAACCTCCATGCGCAACTTCTCCTCATGCGCAACTTCCCCCATGTGCATCAACCCCCCATGTGCAACTTCACCCCATGAGCATCAGCACCCCATGCACAACTTTCCTATGTGCATCAACCCCCATGCACAACTTCCCGCCATGCGCAACTTCCCTCCATACGCAACTTCCCCCATGCGCAACTTCCCCCAAGCACAACTTTCCCCCAAGCGCAACTTCCCCGCATGCACAACTTCCCCTCATGCACAACTTCCCTTCATGCGCAACTTCCCGCCAAGCGCAACTTTCCCTCATGCGCAACTTTCCCCATGCGCAACTTTCCCCATGTGCAACTTCCCCTCATGCGCAACTTTCCCCATGCGCAACTTCCCCTCATGCGCAACTTCCCCCCAAGTGCAACTTCCCCCCATGCGCAGCATCCTCGCCAGTGCAACCTCTTCCTCCGAACAACATCCCCCAGTTCACCAGGCACTGAGGACCAAATTGGCTGGATGTTGTTCAGTCTCCCATGTTAAGTATAGGACAAAAACATGTTGCCCCCTTTTCAGCCCCTGAAGGGTTAATTCCTCCAGATGGTTCTTGGTGGGTGTTCAGGTGACAGAAGGAACTCCCAGAATTCCATGCTTCAGGCCCAGCAATTGGGGCGGAATGTTGATGAGTCAGCAATTCTCAATGCAAAGTATAGGGAGGAAAACGCGTTGCGCCCCTTTTCACCCCCTTCCGGTTGGAATTTCCGAAAACCGGTTCTTAGTGCACCCCTCAGTCACGGAAGGAACACCCACCCCAAATTTCATGCTTCTAGGCCCGGCGGTTTTGGCTGGGCGGTGATGAGTGTGTGAGTGAGTGAGTCAGTGAGTCAGTCAGTGAGTCAATGACTTTTCTCTTTTATATATATAGATTTACTGTATATATAAATGATTACAAAACATTGTAATAAAGAAAATACTGTATAGTACAGTACTGAACTAAAGTACCTTGGAAAACCTTCATGGCTGTATGAGAATATTCTTCACTAGCCTCTGCTTGTGTCTTGGGCAAGGGATATTCTTGCCCACACTGCAATCCTTTGACTAGTATCCCACTACAGTTTTACAAGAAAAAAGTCAACAAGATGGTGGATATTACAGAATTGATTTTGTGCAGAATGCAATAAAGTATTTCATACCATTTCAGAAAAGAAAAAATTTTGTTCCCTGGAGGACCACTGATTTATAAATTTCTATCTATCATGGAACACAGATCCACCAATTAGAGGAAAGAATCTAGTAAGGAACAAACTATCCTGGTTCCAGGAAAATGTAGCAAAAATGTCAGAACAAAATCTCACCTTCCTTGTGATAACTTTGTGTAAGATCTTCCTAGTGTTCAGGGCTACCACAGATAACACTTTGCCTTCAGTTATCTTAAGCTACTTTCATTACTCTCCCCTTAAATTTGAAGACTAGAAAGCGTAAGAGTGATAAAAAAAATTAAAAGTATGCTGAAGGTCACCTAGAAAGTCAATAGCGCAACCCAGTAATAGAATGGGGCTAGCCCGATAGTGGGCTGGCCCTTTTGCCTCCCCCGGCCGAGTGGTATGGCCGGGAGAGATGCTGAGAGCCTATTGGCTCTTAGGGCCAGGGGCGGCGACTGGGGGCTATAAAAGCAGGTGCGCGCCTGCGCAGCCCCCAGTCGGGCTTGAGAGTCGTCGGAGACGGAGCGGCTTGGCTTGTCTCCGCCGACTCTTCTGGCTGTAGGCCTGCGGCTCGGCGTTAGTGCGGGGAGGGTGACGTCTAGGGACGCCCCCGCTATTTTTGGGACTCCGGTCGCGGCTGCGGCTCGGAGGTTGCCCCCCCCCTTTTTTGTGCGGGGAGGTTCGTCTGCGGACGCCCCCGCTATTTTTGGGACTCCGGTCGCGGCTGCGGCTCGGAGGTTGCCCCCCCTTTTTTTTGTGCGGGGAGGTTCGTCTGCGGACGCCCCCGTTACTGCGGTAGGGTCCCTCGGGCCTCGTACTTGGCGCTCGCCCTCGCGCCCGCCATTTTGGGGGTGCTAGTGGCGCGGTCGCCATTTTGAGGGGCCTCGTGGCCGCCGCCATTTTGTTGCGGGCGGCCATTTTGTTGCCCATTTTTTCCATTTGTGCTGGGCCTGGCTGAACCTGTTCTGCTGTTTATTGCTGATTCTGCTGTTGGGCCTGTTCCTGGCTGCTGCTGTTCTTGCTGTGCTTGGCTGCTGCTGGGCCTGTTGGGCCTGATTGCTGTGCTTCCTGTTTACTGCCGTTCCTGATTCTACGGTTGCTGTTGGTTGCTGCTTTTCTTGCTTCCAGTTTATATCCTTTTCGTGTTTAATAAAGTCACACTACACGTCACTGGTTTGGTGGGCGGTACACATGGGTAAACGGGCGCAGAAGAGAGGGGGTAGGGCCCCCCGTCCCCCCACTCCACCTCCGCCTCCTCCTGAGCCAACTTCCTCGGATGAGGAGTTGGAGGCCATGGACCATCGGGCCTTGGTTGAACGGTGTAAGGAGCTTGAGAGGGAGGCGAGGGAACGGGCTGAGAACAGGGAGGCTGGGCCATCTGCCCCGGTGTCTCCCCCCACCCGGACCTTTACTAGGAAGGGTCGGGGGGCGTTAATGTTTTCGGCTCGCCCCTCCAGGTCGGGCGGCCGGAAGGCTCAGACCAGCTCATCCGTCCGAGTACAACCCGGTCCCGGTGTTGCGGGCGTTCCTTCCTCTTTTTCTCCTGATGTGCCCACAGGTGAGGAGGACGCTGAGGACGATGTTGCTGAGGTAGTGGGCTGTTGGGATGAACCGATGGCTTATGCTCCCCCTCCTCCAAAGCAGCCTACCCCCCCGATGCCTTGGTGGTTTCCTGGTTGGGGAGGTCCTTGTTATCCTTGGCCTCCTATGAACATGGGGGAACATCCCTGGTACGGGTTTTCGCGCCCGTCCCGCTCCAAGGCCGCTCATTCCGGTGAGAAGTGGGGTGGCTGGGCTCCTGTGGGACCATCATGGGAGGAGATTTATAGACTTGCAATGCATTCCGATTATGAGGAGGGTCCTGAGGACCGTCCTTACGGAAGCATTGATTTGCCCTTGGGGGGGCACTTAGCTATGTCAGTAAAGGAGAAGATTTGGAGAGGAGACTACGTCGACCTCTTCAGTCTTCTTCACGTGGAGCCCGAGAAGGTGCCCAAGGTGGGGGAGCCTGAGCGGGATTTGGAGGCGGCCAAACGCCGGAAAATTGATCAGAACTGGACCAACTGGCTATATGGATACTGCATCTATGTGGCTGTGTTGGTCCAGCTGAAGCCCAAGCGTGCGCCGGCTTTGATTAAATATCTTGATATCGTCCATCGGACGTTTCGGGATTTCGGGGGCACGGCTTGGCTTCAGTATGATCGTAATTTTCGAATGAGGGCGGCCAATGATCCTTCTTTGGATTGGGCAGTCCCAAAATTTGAGCTGTGGATGCAGGTTGTGGCCACTGCCAAACCCATCCAAGGTGACCGCTCGGACAGCGGTCACCTGATTGCACGCAACCCTGCTACTCAACCCAAGGCGTCTTCGGGCGCCTTGGGTGTTCAAAAGCAAAGGGCGTGTTTCGAGTTTAGCTCCACGGGGGCTTGTTCAAAGGCACTTTGCCCATTCGGTCACCAATGCGCTGTGTGCGGTGGTAAGCACCCTGCCAGCGCTTGCCCCAAAGGTACAGGTTTTAGAGCGGCTGGGGGCAGAGGGGGCAGGAAAGGTGGAGGCTCCCAGCCCCCACAGCCACCCTCAGCTCAAGGAAAGGGGGCCGACCCCAGTTAATTTGGAAGTTCTTGCCGCTCTGCTTCGTATTTATCCAAATCGGCAGGCGGCTAGTTATTTGTTGTCTGGTTTTTCTGAAGGCTTTAGGATCCCTGCCCCCCGCCCGGAGAGTGCCTTTTGGGCTACCAACCTTAAGTCCGTGAAGGGTATGGAGGATGTGGTGAGGCGGAAGTTGGCCAAGGAGGTTGCTGCCGGCAGGGTCCTTGGTCCTTTTGAGTCCCCTCCCTTCGCCAATTTGAGGGTGTCACCTTTGGGTGTAGTCCCTAAGAAGGCCCCGGGCCAGTTTAGGTTGATCCACCATTTATCTTTTCCCAGAGGGGAATCTGTCAATGATGGTATTCCCCCTCATCTGTGTTCAGTTAGGTATACTTCCTTGGATGAAGCCGTTCGTCTTTTAAGAGCATGTGGGCTCGGGGCTTTTATGGCCAAGACGGATGTGGAATCAGCTTTTCGGCTGCTTCCAATTCACCCGAGTGATTTCTGCCTGCTGGGGATGTGGTTTGAGGGTGGATACTATATTGACAGGGCTCTCCCGATGGGCTGTTCTGTTTCTTGTTCTGCCTTTGAGGCATTTAGTACATTTTTAGAGTGGGCACTGAGATACAGGTCACCTTTTGGGAGGGTTGTCCACTATTTGGACGACTTTCTTTTTATGGGTGCAGCTGGCACAGAGGATTGTGCCAGTCTGCTTGCTTCTTTCCAAGGTCTTTGCAGGGAGTTGGGCGTCCCTTTGGCTCAAGACAAAACTGAGGGGCCCTCCACCTCTATGACATTCTTGGGTATCGAGTTGGACACAGTGGCCCAGTGTTCCAGGTTGCCTGAAGCCAAGCTGGTTTCTCTACGAGCCCTCTTGACTCAGTCACTGGATGCCAGGAAGCTAACGCTTCGGGAGTTACAAGTTCTGGTGGGTCACCTCAACTTTGCTTGCCGAGTAGTGGCTCCTGGTCGGGCCTTTTTGAGGCGTCTTTGTGACGCCATGGTGGGCCTCAGGGCCCCTCACCATGTGGTGAGGGTTTCTGCTGCCATGAAGGAGGATATGAAGGTTTGGTTGACCTTCCTTTCCGAGTTTAATGGCACGTCATTTTGGAGGGAGCTTCAGATCCTTAGGGCTGATTTGCAGGTCCATTCGGACGCTGCTGGTGGCCATGGTTTTGGGATCTATTTTAGGGGTAGATGGTGTGCTCATCCATGGCCTGAACGTTGGATGGCTAGTGATGTGGTATGCGATCTTACCTTTTTGGAGCTCTTCCCCTTATTGGTGGCAGTGCACATCTGGGCGGACCAATTTCGGAATTCCACTGTCCGCTTTTGGTGCGATAACCAGGCTGTTGTACATGTCATTCATAAACAGACTTCTCGATCACCTCGGGTGATGCGTTTGGTTCGTGCCTTTGTGCTGCAGTGCCTGCGCATTAACCTTGTGTTTTCGATTAGTCATGTCCCGGGGCTTGAGAATGGGGTTGCCGATGCTCTGTCTCGTTTTCAGGAGGAGCGGTTTCGACAACTCGCCCCGGCTGCCCGTCCGGATCCGGACCCCATGCCCGAGTGGCTTTGGAGCCTTGGACCGTGAGGGCACAAAGATTGATTCTGGGTTCGCTGGCCCCTGCTACCAGGACCAGTTATGAAAAGAAGGTGGGAGAGTTCGAGGCCTTTTGTCAGGCCAAGGACTTGGAGGTGGTATGGCCCCTGTCGGAGGCATCTGTTCTCCAGTTTCTTCTCTTTCTCTTTGAGTCGGGTTTGCACCCCAGGTCCATCTCTGTGTACCTTTCTGCCTTGGCCTTTGTGGCCGGTTTGAAAGGTACTGCGGACACCACTCAGTCTTTTAGGGTCCGGCACATGCTGGAGGGCATGCGCCGCGACCGGCCTTCCGTCCCGGACATGCGTAAGCCGGTGACCGTCCAAATTTTGGGTCAGATTGTTGAGGTTTATGGTAGGTGTTGCAGCTCTGATTTTGAGAGGGACCTCTTTAGGGCTGTGACCCTGGTCATGTTTTTCGGGGCCTTCAGAATCAGTGAGGTTCTGGTGAGGTCTCGTTCAGCCGATCCCTCTTGGGTTCTGTGGTGGTCGGACTTGACCCTTCAGGATTCTAGCTGTTTATTGCGCTTACGCAGGTCCAAGACTGACCAGAGGGCTCGGGGCTCCTTGATCAGACTGCAGGCCATTCCCTCCCACCCTCTGTGCCCGGTGCGGGCTCTTACCCGATTTAGGGACAGAGTGGTGCATTTCGTGGGTCCGATTTTTCAACATGCAGACGGCTCGCCACTTACCTTCTTTCAATTTCGAGCTGTTTTTTCTTGGGTGGTGACCACTATTGGTCTGTCTCCAAGTTTTTATAGCGTCCATTCCCTCCGGATTGGCGCTGCCACGTTAGCTTCTTCAGTGGGTCTTCCCGAAGAGGTCATCCGGCGCATCGGACGATGGCGCTCGGGGGCCTTTCGGTATTATGTGCGCAAATGATGATTGGGGAGCATCGTTTGCTGTTGTGACCTGTTTGATGTTGCTCACTTACCTGTTGATCGTTCAGTTGTTTAGTGACTTTGTGTTTGTTTGCATTCCAGATACCTCGGCTGGGAGACCTCTCCGGGTTCTGGCAATTGGTCACTCCATCCTCTTCTGGGCCCGGAGGAGGGCCGAACGCACCGGCGCCGGCTCCTGTCTCGGCCTCAGCCCCAGCGTGTGTATAACTTGGGCTGTGAAGAGGGGGATGGGGTGGGGGCAGCTGCTTCCCATAGTTAGTGGGTTCCTCAAGCACAATCCCCCCCCTGATGTTTTGCTGGTGCACCTAGGGGAGAATGATCTCACTAGGATGAAATCTGTTGATCTTCGGATTCAGATTCGTCAAGATCTTTCCCTGGTCAAATGGTGGTGCCCGGCCATTCGGTTTGTCTGGTCCTCTTTCCTGCCTAGGAGGGTTTGGAAAGGGGCCAGGAGCATCCGAAGTATTGATTTGGCCCGTAAGCGGGTCAACAGCTATGCTGCCAATTTTGTTGAAAGTTGGGGCGGGGTGGTGATTTTTCACCGACATGTGCTCTGGCAGCTGCCCCATGTTTTTAGGGATGACGGGGTTCATTTAACTGACCTGGCCCTGGATGAGTATATTTGGAACATAGTTAAGGGACTGCTGGACTGTTTGTAGTGGGGCGGTGGAACCATGTTCAAGCCAGGTTCCCCGTGTGGCAGGTGTCGTGCTGGAGTAGGCAGGATAGGCCTTCGGTGATTGCCTGAGGCAGCAAGGGTCAGTGCTATGCATGCCAGGCCTATTGCGACCAGACCGGACGTAGGCTGTGGCTGCTGGTTCTGTACCTGGGATTTAGGCTAAGTCAGCCGGGCAACTGGTTGACTGAGCGCCCAGCTGTCTCAACCTTCGGGTTGGCAATGATGGGTACCTTCAGTGCGAGGGTGAAACCTGAGCCAGGCCTTCGCCATCCCTTATTTTTGTAGTTTCCAGCACGACTTTGTCAGCAGTCCCTTGTTGGGTTTAATTATTGTTAGATTTAATAAAGTGGCCCTTAAATCCAGCATCTGTCTCCGGCTCCTCATTCTCGCCGTGGGGGGTAATGGGGCTAGCCCGATAGTGGGCTGGCCCTTTTGCCTCCCCCGGCCGAGTGGTATGGCCGGGAGAGATGCTGAGAGCCTATTGGCTCTTAGGGCCAGGGGCGGCGACTGGGGGCTATAAAAGCAGGTGCGCGCCTGCGCAGCCCCCAGTCGGGCTTGAGAGTCGTCCCCTCCCTCCCTCCCTTGTGCAGTTTGGGCTTGTGCTGGTCGCTTTTTGGGCCGGGTAGGAATTTTTGGGGTCCCTGCTGATTGGCTCTTGCCGGGACTCTTTTTCGCCTACCCTGAACTGTAATAGTGGTGAGGGAGGTTCTAAATAGGTCACTTATGGCAGGTGTCGTGCTGGAGTAGGCAGGATAGGCCTTCGGTGATTGCCTGAGGCAGCAAGGGTCAGTGCTATGCATGCCAGGCCTATTGCGACCAGACCGGACGTAGGCTGTGGCTGCTGGTTCTGTACCTGGGATTTAGGCTAAGTCAGCCGGGCAACTGGTTGACTGAGCGCCCAGCTGTCTCAACCTTCGGGTTGGCAATGATGGGTACCTTCAGTGCGAGGGTGAAACCTGAGCCAGGCCTTCGCCATCCCTTATTTTTGTAGTTTCCAGCACGACTTTGTCAGCAGTCCCTTGTTGGGTTTAATTATTGTTAGATTTAATAAAGTGGCCCTTAAATCCAGCATCTGTCTCCGGCTCCTCATTCTCGCCGTGGGGGGTAAAAAAAACAAGAGCCTTAGCTCCCAAGTCACTCTAAGCACCATGTTTAATAGAACCAATAAAATCTCTTTGTGCTCAGTCTTTAAACAACTCTGATTCAGCGACACCTGGATGCTAACAACAAAATGGAACAAATGAAATTGAACCACAGTAATGAATTCCACTGGAGATACAAACGGGATCAAGAAAGGCTTCACTTTTAATTACCAGATTATGGGTTTCTAGGATCCAGGTTATCTTTTTAATGCCACATTTTGGCCAAGGCAATGCAAATTAAAGTGCGGTGCCAGGTAGCAAGACACCTTAATTAATTAAATATTGTAGAAAATACGCCTTTGTTTTGAAAGGCTGCAGGGACAGCTCAAGAGGCAAAGCTTCATGAACAGCTATTTCCGGCGGCTACTTGTATACCAGTAAAATTAAAATGCTATTCTCACTGCATGCTAATGCACAATGTCACCATAGGGGCTAATTACACTTTCACCGAAGCACTTTTTGTTTTAAGCTGATGAGATTGGGCTTCATGCTCTGCAGAGTGAGTTACAGAGGCAGGGAACAGAGAGAGGTGGTATCTATTTATTGGATATTTGTCTCAGTCGTCTGGAGATGTTTTCGGTTCCTGACTTTCACTGAGCTCTTCATCATGCAAAAAAAGCTACTCAGAGCATATAAAACCAGCTTAAGCTCTTACCTGATTTGTTTTGGTTTCAGCCTATTTCTGTTTCAAACAGCCAAGCTGTTTGAAAGGAATTGCACCCTAGGATTCTTGGAGGAAGAGCAAGAACGTAAATACAACTGACAAATTGTGTAGTGTAGTACTATTTCAACCATCACTTTAAAGTTTTATACAGCATCTTTCTTCTTCACACCACAAGTGCTCAACACACACAACTGACATCAAATATGAAAAACCACACACACACACACACACACACCCCAATGATATATAATGCAATGTTAATATTAACAAATACCAAGATTTCCGTAATTTTAACCACTATTTGTATCACCAGGTACAGTCTACCTCCACTCCCCTAGCTGTACCACTATTCTGAGTGACAGTCTTTCAGATATTTGAAGATGGCTATCATATCGCCCCATAACCCTCTCCTCTTTAGGCTTAACTCTTTTATCTCTTCGTCATAGGACTTGGTTTCCTGATTCTCTTATCATCTTTGTTGCCCTCCTCTGAATCATTCCAGCTGATCAACATCCTTCTTAAAATGTGGTGTTCCAAACAGGTTTGACTAGTCAAGAATAGCTCTGGACTTCTGTCTTGTGCAGTTTATTCTTCAGACTACACCCAGTTAACATCCATCCACCAGAGATAATACTTCAAGGCTCCATGACTTCTCCACAGTGAGTCAGAGTATCACTGGTGCATTAATGTCATTGAACTCCAAATCTCTGTACAATTTCTACCAATGGTTTCATGTTTATTTTAAGCAGCATGGGATCCCTTAGAAAAATATGAGCTACTGCTGTGACATCAAGGCACAGTTTGGTGATGGTATGTGGTATCGTCACAGAGCATCTAGAAACAGAAACAGTCATGAAGGTGCAGAGCTAATCAGCAAGGTGAGGATCCTTTTGCTTGTACAGCCCAGTTTTTAGTTCTTAGCTTTAGAACTGACCCAAACTGTTCTGATCAACTTAAGTATTTGATAAAATAGAATTGATAAAACCGAATTTGGAATTTAGATGCATACAGCATACAATCCTCCTAAAATACAGTACCACTGAAACTGTATTTTAGTAAACCACTAAAACATTCTAAGCATCTCAGTTGTGGATGGTATTACAATACACATCTGAGAGCTCCCTTAAAACTATAATTAAACCAAGATTTAGAGCATAAGCCTGCCGGATATTTCACATTCCCCCTTTTTCAATTATAAAAGTTGATATTGGATTAATATTTATCTTCATTGTTCCAAAGAAAAACCAAAAACCAAAATAACTATTGGGCTGAACAAACTACCTTAGACTGTTCTTCCCTATTAATCTTGTACAGATATGAGGCTGATTTTCCTGTTTTCTGCTACGGTGCCCATAAAATGCGTCATTTTCTTCTGTGATTTGCTTAGTAATCAATGAACAACTAACAACACATTGTTGAATTAACAGCAATCAATGGCAGGAACATAGTTTTGCACTGGAAGCAAGGAGCTCCTCTAGCATATATTATAAACCACTTATGCAGATTACAGATCTGGGGAAACTTGTTCTTTTGCACATTTTTTAAAACAGGCTTCATTCAGGGTTCATTCCTGAACCACTGTTAAGGTGCCATAAGGCACGTTTTCAAGCCCTTATTGTGGACCCAGGGCTAAGCTAGCTCAGTGTAAGCCCTTGCTGGTCCAGCTCTACTGCTGGGCTGTGTACCACTCTAGCCTCTAAACAAGCCAATTGCAACTATTAAGCCATGGTACATTGGTGTGCCACCTCAGGATGTGAGCCCTCCACCCATTGGCAGCATGGTGTGCCTTATCAGTTGCCAGAAAAACTGATGGTGTGCTTTTACCATTTTAGTGTGTTACCAGTGTGCTGTGAGAAGAAAACTGTTGAGAATCACTGCTCTAAACTCTGAACATGTCGACATATAAAAGCTTGAAGGGATTGTCATAACATAACAAACTGAAGAAGCCACAAGATTTTTCTTCCTAGATCTTTCCATTTTTCCAATATCTGATATACATCTTAAACTGCGTTTGATACCTTGACATGTCATGAAATCTGCCTCGGCTACTCCAAGCTGGGCCAATTTAAGCATCCATGGATGGCACAGCAAATATTTCTAAAACTTGGCATGGAAGTAGGCTGGGAATGCTGCTGCCTTTGGATCCTGGAATCTTTTTTTCAAATGAATGTGACTTCCATAAATCTCATACACAACATCCTAACAGAAGTAGGGGAATCCCAATTGTGGCATGAAAAGAAAAGAAATAAAATTGTGCCTTTGAAGGTTTTCTTCTAAGGATCCAACAGTGAAAACAGTGCAAAAGCATGTGATATTTCCCTCCTGCCAAGCACTGAAAACGGAGGAGAGACTGGAACAGAACCCTAGTATTCACATATAAGTAGTTTAATAAATCCCACCACCTATTCAAGCATATGTGGTTTCTATGCTTAAATAAAAAAAATTTCAGAGAAGGCTACTGTAATGTAGTCCAGAATTTCTATGTGGTAGATAGCTTCCTAATGAATCATTTAGCAGTGGAATCACACATATTCTGTTTCATGGCACATGTTGAAGGATTGCAAAAAGTATTTGCAAAATTAAAGGGAAAAAATTAAGAAAAGTACATGCAGTTTGAATAAAGCAAAGTGTGTAGATGAAAAAAATGATGATATGAAATTAGAAATTAGAAATATGTGGTAATATCTGAAAAAGAAATAAAATGGTTCTCCCCTCAGGTGTGAGGATTACCAAGCTGTTGGGTGAGCTCACTCTGGAGTAGGCTACACAGAAGTGCCCATGTAAAGAGTAGACCTCCCACAAGTCAATACCTGCCACCTTTAGTAATTGTGCAGGGACTTGTTAAAGATCATAACAAAGTACACCCCACTTAAAAAGGGGTACTATGATGGCATAAACGGTATTCATGGTATGACCACTGACTCCCCCACCTGAGCACAGCAGGTGACCATAATGGGCTTCATTTGTCTGGTGCCACTGTAGAGTTTGGGTTGGTTGCAGTTCCAAAGTATCAGTACTGGTGCCCCTACCATGAAGAGAAGCATGTGGGCTGAGAAGCCAGGAAATTCCAGCTACAGCAATGCTAAAAGGATGATGCAATAAAGATAATTGAGCGCTAAGCATAACCTTCAAAGACATCAGGGAAAATAATAGAGTGATGGGGGAGTCACTATGCAGATAGCTGGAGACTTCCTACAGACAGTGGTGTAGTGCTAAGAAGAACTCAAGCTAAGGCATGTGACAAGGCCTTGTATCTACTGCCCTTCATCTGGAAACTCGCAGGAAGAACATGAGGGTCCACTTTAGAGGAAATGTCTCCACTGGATAACTCTTAGAATTCCTACCCAACATAGGAGATTGGAAGCTATTCAGGGAGGTGTGCCAGCTGGTGCAGTATCAAGGAGATTCATTTCAAGTTCCAAGGACCAGGAGGGAAGATATGATTCACCATCAATCAACTGTAGCATCCCTACACTCTCCCCATGGGCATAAAGTTCCCTAGCCTTTTTCTTCCATCCAGTTTTCACTCTTCTGTTGCCCTCTACATCCAGGAACATCTCCCTGCACACAGAGGTACACTTACCACTGGTGGGCCTCCAACTGGGTGCTGGTGCTGGCCTCCCCACCAGTGCCTTTCTCCTTCCAGCTGCTACAATGTGCACATTTGTGTCTGGTGTTCCTGGTGCAGCACATGGGCCACTGGCACTGCCTGGCATTACAGTTGGACTGCTCATCCATTTGCCTAAATTCACTCTGTATGTTTTAATGGCTGAGCAAGATTTTGACCCAGATTCCAACCTAACATGTGTCATGTCACATTTGCTAGGTTAATGTTACAATGAGGGGCGGCCAGTTCAGAGTCACTGTAGTTAATGCTATGATGGTTTGAGCAGTGTGTAAAAGCAAATGTATTTCTTTTTTGGACCCAATTTCAGCATCACATAAAAGTGAGTGATAGTCACTAAAGAGACTTAAGCATGAGTGAAATGAAATTGCACAGAAATGTTTTCTGGCAGGGAAAGGATTTGCACTGGTCATTTACAGAAAGTTTGCTTCTGAAAGGATTTATGGGTGTTATTGCAGAATGGCCAACATTCAGTTTGGTTTGTAGAAAAGAATATCAGTTCCTGCCCTGGCTTTCATGCACACTGCCATCCGTGGGCATAACTGTCCACTATTTATGATTCCAGATGAATGCCCTAAGCACCGATTATGCCTTTGAGCCCCTAAGGGGGATGCAGCTTGTCAACTTTATACAAAATGCTGAACTCCAAGGGTTTATTGTGCGTGAACCTGAGCATTCCAATGCTACTAAATGCCGGTGACCTCATCCATCAATCCAAAACTATTATTCTGCACGTGTACTCACAAAGACAATTTGCTGATTGCGCCAAGTGAATATGAAGGCTTCTCAAATCAAGAAAGGAGAGATTTAGGAGAAATCGCCAACTCTGGATAGGGTAAGGGGTATAATTAAGAGGTGTTTAGCCCCTTCAAAACTGGTTTGAAATACAAAATAAGGGGAAAAGGAGTCCGCACATAAGGAACTGGGATGAAAACCCAGCTATCCATACATGGCAGAATTCAGTTCCTGTTTCATATCCTGGCTTGTATATATATCAGGAGCAGCTAGGTTTAGACATTTCAGATACTTTGCATTTAGAAGATCCCACATAGAAACCATTGTATACTCAGGTAGGGCAGATAAAAATTCCTGTTGGAAACCCTGAACAACCACTTATGGTCTGTGTTAACAATAACAGAGTGAACCAATGGTATTGATACAAAGTAGAAGATAGTTTCCTATGATGATCCTTGGAAGCTTAAACCACCTCCTCTCATGCATGAAGGGGAAGGTAGAGCACATGAGCCTAAAACTTGTTTGAGGTAGAGCACATGAGCCTAAAACAAACAATCAATATTTTCATATTTAAAAACAAGGAGAAACATTTAAACAACAAGGAGAAACATACTTAAACCAATGTTCCACATTATGGCTGATCCAGCCCCTGGCAAATTCAGAGGCATTTTTCGTTTTTTTCTTATTAGATGAAGAAGTGTATAAACAACAGCAAGACCGTAATCTTAATTATGCAGAAAAACATAGAAGTAAGAATTAATTAAAAACACAAACTATGCCCTTGGATGGAGTGTGTAAAGCCTAAGAACAAAGAGTGGAACAAAATACATGTGTTTTTACCTGTGTATACTGTACAAGGGTTAGAGCTGAAATTTTTCTGGCCAGCTATAATTCATTACTGGATATATAATACATTGCACAGCAATGTACAAAGGTTGTCCAATCAGGAAAACAATAATAAATCAACAGCCTCTGGATACTTCTGAAAATGTAAACAGGTGTTTTGTATAATCTAGCACTTTGTTACCTGTCCTGAAAGACAGAATGAACTGGAACCACCCTTCTGTAAGTATTTAGTAATTGCCTAATTAATAACTTATCATGTATTTCCAAGCACAGCTGTTAGAAGCAATGAAGTGTGGAAATTTATGAGAGGGAATAAAGAAATGCAAATTTGGAGTAGTCAAAACAACTCACTTCCATAAGACGGCCGAAAGAAACAGTGGAACCCCATTGCATAGATCACTAAATGATCGTGTTTGAAACAAATGCTACAGAATGGCACCAAACCGGCTCTGCTTTGCCAACATTCACCCTGCTGAAGAATGTGCTTGGCAGTGGTGTACCTAGGTTATTTGGAACAAATTTTTGACACACCATATGCCAGGATTATTTAATTATTATTAGAATTAATATATACAATTTATTAGATATTTACTAGAATATGGTGGCCCAATCCAGGAGCTGCAAGCCCAATTTGCTGGGTGAAGGACATCTTTTGCCATGTTCTGGACTGATTGATGCTCATACCCCCTTGAGATATATACACAGTTCTTATGATATTTCATGTTTTTATTGTTCTTAGCCAGTTTAAATTGTACAGTATGTTATTGTCTGTTAAAGTTTTTTAATTATTGTAAGCTGTCTTGAGTTCCCTTTCAAGGAAGAAAGGCAGGGTATAAATCAATCAATCAATCAAATCAATCAATCAATCAATCAATATTTTCATATTTAAAAAATCATCTTACCAATTAAGCCTCTGTTTTATTCTTTTTTAGAAGGGGGTCAGGCTGCCTTTTGGAGCACTTTTTGAGCTCCACTTTCACTAGATTGGGACCATTATGGTGGCCTTGCATTCCTCTGCACCTGACCTGAACATAAGCCATGAGGTTAAAGGGAAAGGTGTCTCTGCAGGCTGCTGTACTAGACATGACTGACTCTAGGGTGAGGTGCTCATCCTCTGTTTCTAGAGCCATAGAGCCAGTGTTGTCTGAAAACTCTTCCATGGACATGTATGCACACAGAATGCTGTTACCTTCCCACCAAGTTAGTATCCATTTATCTACTTGGATTTGCATGCTTTTCAAACTGATAGGTTAGCAGGAGCTAGGCTAAGGATGGGCGTTCACTCCGTCTTGCAGTACACGGGTCTTGAACTACTGATCTACTAATCTTCAGATTCACAGGCACAGCACCTTTAACCACAAAGCCTTTGCTAACTCATGAATAAACATGCCTGTATAACTCAGTTCCACTTTCCCTAAGACACAATGCAAATATCAGGGACTTCCTTATGGGTTCATTTGTAAGAACTGCATTCATTAGATTAGGACCAATCTGGAGGCACTGGATTCTTCTCAGTCTGCTTTTTCCATCAGATGATGGGCACAATCCAGAGTAACTACAGGGAGTCCTTGCTCTGATGTAAAAACAATTTATTCGATTGCAACATGAATTTCCCATAGGTTTTCACTAGGTGATGCCGTAACTACATCAACGTAAATATCTCTTACATGCTCCCATAGTTACTCTGGGTTGTAGGGTAAGGCATATTTGCCTACACATGAGTAAAGGCACAATATGGCTCAGTTTCACTTTCCATAAGGGTTTTTAGTTTTTTGGCCTCAGCGTTTGATAGGAAGGAGATATTTCATTTTTGCACTGGATTCTTCTTAGAAAATACACATACAATGGTATATGTCTTGATGTGGTTATTCCATGATTTTAGCAATTTTTGTGATTTTGGTTACACTCAGCGTGTAACCCCTCTCAGGGTGGTCCCCTAGGCTCAGCCCCCCCCCCCCCCCGTAACCCTCCAGGGACTCCACTTGTGCTTGGATTGGGTTTATCTGATTTCCAACCAACAGCCCAATCCTCTCCTCCACCAATATATCTGACTGAGAAGTTCCATGAAGATAAATACTGCATGTGATGGTCCAGGTGGTGGTGGTGGTGGTGGTGGCGATGAGAAGACCTTCTTGAGATAAGAGAACTTTCGTTCCCTTGGTTCCAGGTATGCCACCTATTATCTTAATGGATCCTCTTGGATCTATAATAACTCTATAATGGAAATAAATCCAGACAATGTAAGAAAGCAGAGCAGACCAAATCTGGCATCTGCATTTGCCAGTGAGATGCAGCAGGCATCTAAACAGGAAAGTTATTTTTGTTATCCCCTCACCATCTCACCCATACTGAAGAGCAATGTGGGAGTACAGCAGTGGGAGAAATGTGCTGAGGGTAAGGACAAGTGGTGGCATCACAAGGGATTTGCTAAAAGATTCTCATGAACCTGGCACAGCACTGGCTGGGGTGTTCTGGGTTAAAAAAAATTACACACCTTCCTCAGAACAATTATGCAAGAAACCAGAGCTTCAGAGTACAATCTACATATTTTCTTTGTTCTTTCCACTGCCTATGATTTCAAATGCCACTGCCTTCCCTCCAACCGTCAGGGGCTACCATTCCTGGCCCCACTCACAGCGCAGTGCTCACTTAATATAAAGTGGAAGCACAACACCAACTATAATGAATTCCACTAGACCAATATTAACACACCTGCTGCATCCCTGAGCTGCAGTCCCTGATCCATAATGCATAGAAATTCTGCATTTAGAAAGTTAAGTGAAACAGCAACGGCAAAATTAACTGCCCTGAAATCTGTACCTAAACCAAAGAAATGGCTCTTAAATTGGCCATCCAACTTTGCAAAGTGTTTCTTTGAGCCATAGCAGGAGGCCATTTCCACCATGGTGGCATTTGCACTCAATGCCCTAAGCACCACTTGGATGGAGTTTTCCCCCCATCTCTTCCCTCCAGATGTAATTACTGCTGTTTTTTAGTGAGCCATATAATTTTGAAGAGGCTGTCACCAAGGTGTCGCAAAAATGATAGAAATGCTGTGCCCCGGCATCTAATAGGGATGAAATCAATGAACCCCTATCCCAGTGGCAGCAACACATCACAAAATGTAGGTCCTGGAGAGATTCAGTACCAGCAGGTTCTTCGTGGGTAATAGCTATTATGTTAACCCAAGTGACAAGTCTGTAGCAGGCCTTTGCAAAAACTAAAAGGAGGGATGACACTGAATTTTAGAAACTGGCAGAAATGTTTTATTAGATTTACAGTTTTGTGAACCAAAAGCTCTCACTGAGAAACCACAGGCAGTTGTAGAAAAATATGCCCTTGAACTGCAGGTTAACACTACTGTGGGAAACTGAATTTACCTACATACTCTAAGACCATGCCATTTACATCAGAGAGAAGACATACTCATGCACAGTATCTGATCACTCATGGAATATGCTTGCATAGGACCAATAAACCTTGTACACAAACTGAATCTATTGGTGTACCAAGAAAGGTAACACTGGGTGAAATTGCTCCTGGACATCACAGCTGTCATCTCCCCCAGTCATGCCACCCTGAAAGCCTCCCACACCAGCGGCCTCTCCATCCATAGCCATTTTGAGGGATCCAGAGGCCAAGCACAGCCTCCCGACTCTCAGAAGTCCTATTAAGGTATCAGGAAGGCCTTAAAATGTCACACCATTTTTCCTCCAAAAACCCAAACTGATGTTTAAGCATCCCAGAAGGGATGCAATGGGAATGGCACTGCCGGGCTCATCCTGAGGTGAGCTTCATCACTAATCTGTGTGTTGCACTTGATGGTATCACAATGACAAGGAAAAAGGCACTAACTGTGCTGGATTTATGTATCGTATATACTCAAGTATAAGCCAACCCACGTATAAGCTGAGACACCTAATTTTATCACAAAAACTGGGAAACTTATCGACTCGAGTATAAGCCTAGGGTGGGAAATGCAGCAGCTACTGCTGTTTTAATGAGGAGAAAACATCCAATGTGTTGAGCCATCAAGCTCCTACATGCAAGGAGGAAAGGGATCAATCTGCTGACTTGGTTGCTTTTTTAAAAAAGAAGGAAGCAAATCAGTCTTTCCTGCTTTTTAAAAAGGCTGACCTAAGCTGAGCTGCTTGGGCAGAAATCCACTTCTTTGCCCAACTTATGACAAGTACAAGCTAACCCGTGTATAAGCCGAAGGGGGCTTTTCAGCATAAAAAGGTGCTGAAAAACAATGCTTCTCCTCGAGTATATACAGTGATGCCTCACGTAACAAATTTAATTCATTCTGAAGGCATGTTTGTTACATGAAACGTTCTTTACATGAAGCGGATTTTCCCATAGGAAATAATGGAAACTCAAACGATTGGTTCCACAACCACCAAAATATTCACATAAAAATATTAACTGGATGTAAAAATGATAACAGAACACTGGGATTGAATTCAAAACATGCATTCAATGTGCATGATCTTATAAAGTCTACTTAGGCTGCAGTCCTGAAGACACTTTCCTGGGAGTAAGCCCCATTTAACACAGTGGGGCTTACTTCTGGGCAGACATGTTTAGGAGGCTGCAATCCAAGACACCTTCAAAGTGTCCCCCCACTTTCTCCTTCTCTCCATCCTGAGCCTCTCTCCCCTTGCTCTCTTCTGGCTAGGCCTGAGCTGCTTCCCTTTTCTCCACTGCTTTTCTCTCCCTCTGCCCAGCAGACACCCAGCTACAAGAGGAACAGCATGGAAGTGTTGCTTTCACTATGGGCGGGTGCAGTAGGCAGCCCTGACGCTTTTTAAACAGGCTGCCGGTCAGCACGTCTGCCCCAACTGCCAACGAATGTATTCTTTACGTGAAGCACAGTTTGTAACGTGAAGCAGAATCATAGAGAAATTTTTGTTTGTTACGTGAAACATACTTTACGTGAGGCGTTCTTTATATGAGGCACCACTGTACAGTATAAGCTAAACAAGCTATAGCTTAGGGCACCACTCTCTTGGGGGCCACCAAAAATTTTAAAGGAAAAAAACTGGAAGTACATTTCCAAAATATAAGATAAAAAACAAATAAAATAAAACCTACTTACAGCAACAGTGTTTTGTGTTGTGTTGACTCCTATGATGTATGTAATGGGCCCCGCCTCCTAGCCTGCTCCCTAAAATATCACTGGTTTGCTCATTTCTATATATAGGGTGCTTATATTTTGCATGGACTTCTTGCATAGCAACATGAAGCATGCAGCTGCAGACTGCAGTGTAGCACAGTTGAACGTAGGTCAAGCTGTTGTACCTGTTATCTAATATTAAAGAGTGCTTGCAGACTGATGATCAGGCAGCATAGACTTAGGGTATGAGTCTTATGCCTACTGATTGATTTCATGCAATACATAATTTATTTATTTTGATCCCATTATAAAATTACTTTAGAAAAATATTCTTCTTTATTACTGTATTTAGTAAGCCTATATTATTATTTACTAGTACAGTACAGTTCCCTATTACCCTATTTGCTACTATAAGCAGGCCTCAATCAGTCTTGAAAGACTATGGTATCGTGCTTGGCGCTGCATACGCTGCATGCGAAGCACGAAAGCCTGGGTTAGATTGTTATGAAAGATAGGCTGTTACCCAAGCAGCAAATCCCCCCTCTCCATGCCACTGAATTAGTCCAATGGAAAGGCAGAGCCAATACGATTGGATCCAGCTGGCGTCGCAGAGCTGGGCTAAGGATAGGAGCTCACCCCGTCTTGTAGGGCTGACATGGGTCTCAAACCATGGCCTGCTGGTTAACAGGCACAGTGTCTTAACCACTTGCGCTATCCACAGCCAATATAATACTATATATAAATATTATAATTATATTAAATATTTTACTTACAGTTTCTAAAACATCAACCAGAAGTTATAAAAGTGGAGATCAAAAAAGGAAGAAGCAGAAAGCTGAAGAAGAGCTTAGCAAATTACTAAAATTAGATAGTTTTTTACAAAGACAGATAAGGGGCCTGATGAACCCAAAGCCTATACCACACTGAGTCAGTCATGTGATATTTGTCCCATTCATGATACAGAACCTGGTACATCTAGTTCTATAGAATCTCCTTCAATGACTGAAGCAAGAAATATTCAGATGGACCAACCAGAGAGTAGTACAAGCACAGAAGATTCAGCATCAAAATACAAACAGAATGTTGGGCTATGGGTCTTTTAAGCAAAGATGACATTTTATACTGTCTAGAAAAAGATCCATCAGAGTGACTCAAAGGAAAAGTCAGAGGTCTTTTGCAAACTAAGACAGATATTGTTCAAAGTGCTTGTTCTATCCCAAATGGGCTAATGGAGAAAAAATCCTGCAGAGAATGGTTAGTATATTCACCAGAAAATGGTCGTGTATATTGTTTTGTGTGCAAGCTCTTTTAAAATTCTTCCACACCATTATCATCAGATAGATTTTCTGATTAGCACCACAGCTATTTAGTTCAAAGTCATGAAAACTCTGAAGACCATAGAACAGCTTCAGTAGATTATCTTATAAGAAAATGTGGCTCAACAATTGACTGTCAAATAGCAGAACAGATACATAATGAATGACAATACTGGAAACATGATTTTGAACAAGTTGTGGCAGTAATAATGACGCTGGCAGAGTGTGGTTTACCTTTCAGAGGAGATGAGGAAATACGTGGTTCTCCCCACAATGGAAATTACCTTGGATTACTTGAACTTATTGCAAAATTTGGTCCTTTTGAACCATATAAAAGAATTTGAAAATAGATGATCAAGTGTCACATCCTATCTTTCTAAAACAATATAGTCAAAGCCATGAACATGATAATTTGACACATCAGGATCTGTACCAAGTAATATTTAATGACCATGTCCAATCAGCATTCCCTAATGTAGAAGCAATTCTGAGAATGTTTCGTTGTATGATGATTGCAAATTGCCATGGAGAAAGATCCCTTTCTCAGTTGAAGAGGGTAAAAAATGAATTTAAAACAATGGTGTCTCAAGATAAATTATGTTACTGCATAGAAAGTGACAAGCGACACAGTTTATCATTTGATGATATCATTAGTGACTTTGCTTTGGCAAAGACAAAAAGGAAAGTATTTTAATTTAGATCATGTTTGTGTGCTGTTTGTACACACTGTATACAATGCATCATGATAAAATTATACAGTTGAATGGGTTTTGGGTAAATGCATTAATATAATTAGTCCTGTTAAATAATTTTTTGATGAACAGACATGTATAGTATTGGTATTTATGAATGTGACATACTACTAGAAATACCATTTTTTACACTCATGAAGGGCAAAATCCAGGGTAACTATGGGGAGTCCTTGCTCTGGTGTAGGAACAACTTACTCTGGATTCCAATATGAATTTCCCATAGTTTTTCACTAGGTGGTACAGTAACTATGGGTGCATGTAATGTCTCTGACATGCTCCCGTCGTAACTCTAGATTTGGGGGTAAGTGTAACAGGGTACAAAGGTCTTCTGTCCCAATGAACAATGTGGACTACTATAGTGATATTGATATTATATGAATGCATTCTATTAACTACAAATACATTGTACAGGTTATAACACTAAGGGTGCAATCCAGAGTAACCACGGGGAGTCCTTGCTCCAGTGTAAGAACAATTTGCTCTGTATTGCAATATGAATTTCCCATAGGTTTTCACTAGGTGGTAAAGTAACTACGGGTGCATGTAATGTCTATTGCGTGTTCCCATAGTTACTCTGGATTGTAGGGTTAATTTCATATTAATAAAGCTATCTATAATTATTAGCTGTTTGCATCATATAGGCTATTTACACATCTTATTATTTCATGTTATAGCAAGTTTCTACAGACTAGAGTGTGTAAATTCTAAAGGAACGTTTGTTTTTGCCACATGCCAATGTGGTTGCATTAAGTTTGTTACAAATAAAAAATCATTTTAAGTTAGAGCTTAATAATCATTTAACTATTAATATACTTCTTAATTGTATTTTACTATTAATATACTTCTTAATTGTATTTCAGTTCAACAATTACTTTGATAAAATACACATTTTGTTACGTGCAAATGGGTTTAGATACCTATTAAGTCCATAAATTGACATATAGCATATATTCAACACAAAAAACAGCGACAATTTGTTGTTGACAAAAGGACTGCTGGACATATAAAGGGCTCCATTACCTAAATGGCTTAGGACCGCATCAAACCTAAATCTGGCCCTGGGCATTAAACTGTGTGTTAGAGAACTGTTTGTTTCCTCACTCTGACTAGGGTTGCCATAATTCTCTTCCACAAAATTGGGACAGGATCCTGTCCCATTTGCCAGTATGTGAACACAATCCCAAAAAATTAGGACTGTCCCTGTTTTTCATTACATGTGGCAACCTTAACTGACCCATAAAAGGTTTTAGGAATAGAATCAGCTTGGGTGTAAAAAAATATCTATTGGAAGGTTATAATAAGGCCCACCTGCATCCTTATCTTAAATGCAGTCTTTGACCATTTAACAGGGAGCACCCACTGAAAATGAATTTCTGAGGCATATTTAAATGACTTAGCTTAATGTTTGTTAAGCACTGTGCAAGTGTTAAGTTGATGTTGCCTTCTCAACTGTTAATGGTATGGAAATTAAAGTTAATGTCAAGTTTACATTAAAAATTACATTGGCTATTAAGCTGACAGATTAATCTGATTTACATGCATTTTGCAAACTGATTTGATGCTCGCTGATTAATGCAGTAAATTGGATGCCTACAAATCTCATGAGTGGGGACATAAATCACTAAGTCCATCAGTAACCTGTACCATGTCAGATGTCATTATTGATGCATCAAAAGTTCAGTGAGCACTTGGCAGTTTCAGATGTCATGTGCAAAGAGAACCAAGTCCTGAATGTGAAAACAAAAGAAGTGATTGCCCTTATATTACATCCAGTACTTGATTTTTACATTTTTCAACAGTGCTTTGTACAGGGCTGTAGGTGGCGCAAGCGGTTAAGACACTGTGCCTGTTAACCAGCAGGCCAGGGTTCGAGACCAGGATCAGCTCCACAAGACAGGGTGAGCTCCTGTCCTTAGCCCAGCTCTGCGACGCCAGCTGGATCCAATCATATTGGCTCTGCCTTTCCATTGGACTAATTCAGTTGTGTGGAGAGGGGGGATTTGCTGCTTGGGTAACAGCCTATCCTCCATAACAATCCAACCCAGGCTTTTGTGCTTTGCATGCAGCGTATGCAGTGCCGAGCACAATACCATAGTCTTTCAACACTGATGGAGGCCTGCTTTTTGTACAGGGGAAGATGTAGATGGAGTAGAAGGGATACTGTAAGGCAAGGCATCAGAGGCACCCACAGGTTGGGAAGTGCACTATACACTCATACTACATAATGTTAACTGTCATGCAGGCGAATGAGATTTGCATTTGGATGCACCTTTTGAAAGGTAGCAGTTTCTCATCAACATGTCCATGCCTGATATTTCTAATTTTGCAGAGAAAATGGTTCACACTTCAGAGGAATCCATGCTGCATCGAGAGGGATCTTTCTCTTCTCATAAACGTGATGTGTTATATGGTCAGCCTTATTAATGTCAGAATTGCCTAAATTTATGCACATCCTTCTCCTTCCAGGAAGTCCACTTTAACATTCAAAATTCTGGCTGTGACTCCACCTTTCAAACTGAGCATGGCTTAATCAAGTTTTACATTGAAACCTATTGACTGTGCATGCCTGGAATGCCACAAACATTATCTGATTTCAACAGCAGCTGACTTGAGTTCTATTAATCATTTTATTAAAATGTAGGAATCTTAAAGCTGGTTCATCAGTTGCACAGAAGTGGGAAAGAAGATGTGGAAAAGGAAAAAAAAATCCTTCAATTCTCAGACCACATCCATGGCAAGAACCATGACATAACATACATGAAAAGAAAAAAGCATGCATTAGCGATACTTCAGTTTCATTAGTGATGCCACAGTTTATGTGCAGTAGTTGTAAGTAATGACATTTGCCAGCTACTCTCTCTACAGCAAGTGCATTACACCCCTGAGGTGTGCCCCACAATTACTTTGCAGAGAGTGCCAGACTTTGAACTGCCTGCTGCAACCACTTCAGGTATGTAACACAAATGTCTTAGGATGGCCCTATTTTTGATCAATAGCAGCCTACAGTTCTTGGTGACATTTATTGAGTTCCACAACACTGCTGAAGCCCAGCTTGCCAACCACTGTCCTAAAAGCAGTAAGCTCAGCAGATAGAGAGTATTCCTGACCGAACACTCTGGATCCTGACTTAAAGCCAAAAATTGAGTTATTTGGGTCTTTGGATATGTTGCAATGCTCTGATTCTGGGACTACAAGCTGCAACCAATCAATGGAATCAATGCAGTGTCCTTCCATTTTTAAAATTAATTAAACAGAACTTTTGAAAAGTTTTTCATAGGGCTCAATACATTTTCCTTGTCAGCTATCAATTTGTCAGTTTTACTATGCAGTTTGAGAACTGGTGGTCTAGAACAGGGGTCTCCAAACCCCAGTCCGAGGACCAGATGCAGCCCCCATGGTCCCTCAGTGTGGCCCCCAAGTGCGGCCCCCAAGTGCTCTATTGTAGTATCTATTGCAGTTTGGTCCCTGAGAGACTTGCTGGGACCCTTGCTGGCTCAAATGACTGCTTCCGCCTCTAAGGCTGCCCTGTGGAGCTCGCTTCTTCCTCCTCCCCAGAGTTATGTAGGATGCTGCAGCCAACGCCAGCAATGGCAGTGAGGCCAGAAGGCAGGCATGGTGGTTTGAATCTCCCTGGCTGGCTATGTGTGGAGAATGCTGCCTTGGTGGTGCAGACTGGCTCCTAAACATGCAGGGAGGCCAAGTTGTGGGGTGGGAAGATCCTGGGTCTTTGGAAAAGGAAGGATGAGGGAGCTTGCTGGAGAGGGAGGAGATAAGGGGATGTTTGAATCCTGACAGAGTGGGGAGCATGTTTTACGTGGGGGGAACAATGAGAACAGAAGATCAGTGGTTTCTTAGATGTGCTTTGGGAGGTGGGGGTGGGATCTGGACAGAAATTTAGGTGACAGCCACAAGGGGTAGAAAATCAGGGGTTTTTGGTAAGGGCAGGATGACCATCAGTCCTCTTTTACCAGGACGTATGTTGGAAAGACTTCAGTGTTCTCCTTTTGTGGATTCCTTTGTGAGTGGGCAGCAGCATATAACCTTCATGTAATTCATAAATTATATGTAATAGTCCTACAGTTTGGGAGGCCTTGTCCTCTTTTTTGGTTATGTCACAAGGTCACCCTGGGTAAGGGATGCAAAGCAGAGATCCTATCAGTGGAGTGACCATAAGTCATACCCAGAAAAAGAGGACAAGGTCCCCCCAAATGTAGGACATGACAATAATGATCCTTTTAGTAATGAGTTTTTTAAAATCTGTACACAAAGCAACTAATTAAAATGCAAATAAAAATGCCTTTTGCTTCTCTTGGGAGAACTATATAACTGTGTATATTTATATATATATAACTATACATATGCAATCATAACCCAGTTGCATCTGCCAACTACAGTGTACTTTGGCAATAACATGAAAGAAGTTCTGATATCTAAAGACATTTAGAAAAGCACCAAATTCTACAGTGCCTGTAGAGTTAGTGCCTGTAGAATTAGTACAGATTTCTTTGCAGAAGGATATTAGTGAGATTTGTTACTATCAGCCACTATTGCTGATTATTCTAAGGAAGGGAAAAAGGCTTTTTATTTGCTTGTTAATTCCCTCTGCTCCTCTTTGAACAGGGTCAGATTCAAAATGCTACTTCAAAATAGCCTTTCCTTGAGTGCCTTCTGTCATTTAATGCTATGATTTGGCCAACAGAGTTTTTCATATCTGAGTATATGTGAATGTGAGCACATGCATGCATGCACTCACACCAGCAGGGTTAAGGGTGATAATTTCTCCTATCCGCATTCCCCCCCCCCCACTTTTTGAAGTCCCAAAGTACCTTATTGTGTTTCCCACATAGCACCATCCCTTGATGAAGCCTCCAATTATAGGATGCAGCACATGCCACACTGGCACAGTTTTGTCAGTGTGGCAACTTCAGAAGGATACTTTGTTTAAATGCAATTAAATTGCATCAAATTTGTTTTCACCCTGCAATGTAATTAATGTGTATTTTATGTAATTAGTATGTAATTAAACACTGGAGCTAAAAAGTAACCTATAAGGGAAAAAAGCACCTTGAACTGAAAACTGCAGATTTCTGACATCAGTTTCGACAATTCTCCACATTTAACTAGAAGGCAGGTGGGCTATGTTGTAAAGCAGAGTGAACATATGAAATAGCTATAGAATGGAAATGTCTGCACTGTATCTAGTCTCAATGCAGACATTTAGCAGATGAACCTTTTAGTGACATGGAGAATTATTAAATAAATGAGCCTAAGCTGCACTGCCCTGCAGTGGGCCTTTGCTGTATCCAGAACAGGTTTGGGGTAGCTGCTGCTGTACTACAAGGCAAGGGGAAATTTATTTATTAATAAGACTACTATTTTTCCCCTTACTAAGAGTAACACAGCAGCAGTCTCAATGGTTTACCTGATTCTGTGCCCCCTCCAGATTTCGCACAGAGCAACCAGTGGCTGCTCCACAACACCCTAGGAAGGGGGTTTTAACTGCTGGTTCCCAGCTCTGCCTACGTCTCCCCGACTGTCCATGGGACCGCAATTCCTTGCCTCAGAATTCTCCCGCCTGCCTCGTTCTGGCTCTCCTCAATCCCCTCAGACCTCATGTCAGTACAGACATCCTTCCCTCTGCCACCGTGGAAACTTGATGAAGCCTCTGCAGGCTTGTACATCTCTGTGCAAATGCGACTTTTCCTCGAGGAGGTACAAATGTGCCTTACAGCACATTTGCGACCTTCCTGGCCCAGCACAATGTGCTAAATTCCTACAATTTAAAGATGCTGTTACAAGCATTATTATGTAGTTTGATATGCACAACATGACAGCAATCCTGGTAAGATGTGTTTCCCTGTCTAAGGAGTTTTTTGTTGCTTTTAGTTCTCTGGACACCACTTCCAACAGACTGCACACAGTGGTTTTGTCCAATGATTGGTTTCATACATGGTTTCAGTTTACATGGGCAACATCCACATATGATGATACTTTTGTGAAAAATTCAAGCATCCATTTGCACAAAATGCTCTGCACAATTATTTCACAGTACCAAGGTAGAAGTGCACATGATCAGCGAGAGTTGAAACTATACGCTAGGTGGCATTGCAGTAAACCCAGTCATCCAGGAAAAAAAGCTCAGTCCAACTGCCTATTTAATTTTAATTACTCAATTAATGAGCTAATTAATCTGTTGTATGCTTCAGATTAGAAGCTCACTGCAGACTTAGAAAGTCTTTGGTAATGGGAAACAGGTCACAAGCCTCTTGCGAACCTTTTAGCTCACAGATACTACATCTCAAGAGATCACATTTGGGGAATGGAAAACTGGGGATATTAAAAAATATATAGATATGGAAGGACTGGTGCTATTTGACTTACTCCTTAAACTGAAAACCAAAGATTGGGTGCTGCTGAATACCTAAGCCTGGAAACACTCCTTATTTGCTATTTTTTTTTAAAAAAAATGCCATTTAAGATAACGAATCTGCCTTAACATAAGAATTTCCAAGTTTTTATTGTAGATTCCAGAAACTATAGCAGTTCCAATGTATTCAATAATCATTTACTTCTTCATGTACAGTTTTTGTATTCAAATAATGATTCCGATTAGAATTTTCAATCCTTATATGAGAAGACCAGGGGTTATCAAACTGTGGGTCTGGAACCCAACAGTGGGTCATGACCCAATTTTTGGTGGATCATGAAACTTTTAGAGCAGGTTTGGCTATGCAAATCAAGAGTTAAACAAGTTGCTAGGAGGGGCACTGCTGCCCAATTACCATTATAAACACACACTTTGGCATTTATAAATCAGGCCGTAGCCCTAGTGCCTCAGTAAGAATTGGGAGTCGATGCGGAAGATAACTTCTGGTACTTTTAGTCAGCTATCCAGAGTCCAATTTACATTTAAATCAGGGGACTTTCCCACTGATGGACAGTACCCTTTCGTGGTGGTGGGATTGTGTGCTCCAATGATACAAAGGGCTATGCTGGCGATAGCGTAGCTACAGGTAGGGACTCCCATGCCAGACAGGCCTTTGTGGAGGAGCCAGACTAAACCTGTCCAAAATCCCACTGAACGTGGGTTGTCTGGAGAAGGAAAACTCCCACTCAAACTTCCACTGCCTTGCGGCTATGCCAGTCTATGGGAAAGGCTTCAGGAGACAACCTTGAAGCAAAATCCAGAGCCGGAGTACCGGAAGCAGTCCGTGACTGTGTACAATCACGTTCTGGTAACTCCTGTGATGCAGCTGGAACCAATTGTATTGGCTCTGCCATTGCCTTGGACTATTTCAGTGATGTGGAGAGGGGGGATTTGCTGCTTGGGTAAGAGTCTATCCTCCATATTAATCTATCCAGGCCATTGTGCTCTGGAGAGGACACTCAGAACACAATACCATAGTCTTTCAAGACTGAAGGATGCCAATTAATGACAGGGGACTTTCACATGTCCCACTGTTATTTTCATGCAGACTCACAATCCTTCCAAGAGATATTGTGACATCTAAAGGTGTCTCACAGATGAAAGAAGCAAGCATGGAGATTCATCAGAACTGATTGCCATGATACAGAAATGATGGCCATGATACTACCCCATAGTAGGCCTATAGCTTTCCAGCTTGGCTTCCATTGCCTGTTGTGACAAAGAATAAGATCCAATTCATTCATAATATGGAAACTAACATACAGTAGTTACAAACATTCAGGATATCATGATAACTTCAATTAGCATACAAATAACAGAAGAACCAAATTAAAATTAGTACACTGAAAAGTAAGGGCTATATCTAATTAAAGTTGGACATAATGAAAAATGTGCACTGCAAGTTCGAGCTGCATTTCTCCAATTAGCTGCTTAAAATTATTAAACCGTGACAATCCTATAACCAGGAAACTTGTACTGATTTTATCTTTAGATAAACAACATTTTGTGTTAACTGCTTCTAATAAAGATGACATACTGACTTACATAATGTAAGAAAATATCATTTGGTATTGTAAAACTTCTGCCTTACCATGGTTGAAATCCTAAGACACTTTCCTGGGAGTAGGACCCATTGAACACAATGGGGCTTACCTTTGAGTAGAGATGGTTATGATCCTGCTCTATATTTAAAACAGCATGCCCACTCAAACTGAAACTAGCACTGGGTGATCTGAAACAACTGGATTTGACATTTGACTAAGCTGTCATACCCAAATACAGGTCCAGGGTGAGGGCTTGTGATTGTAAATAAGTATTGTAACACTATTTCCAGCCCTGACTACCAAGAAAAAGTTAGATGCGGGGTGACATTGCCTGGAATGCTGCCCGATTCTGTCTTGGGTCTGCCAATTCTATTCAGTCAATACCCCAAAAACTTTACTGTGTATATTACATGCCTTGTCAAACTGAAAACGCATGCTCTCCTGGACATTCAGCACTTCCAAGTTTGACAACAGCACACAAGAAACACAATAAGCAGGATAACGAAATAAGGAGGGAAATCAACTGCTTCTCACTAGTGCAAACAGGAAACAGATCACTGTGGCTTGATGCAGAGGCAGGTTGGATGGAGGCAGCAGCAAACTAGGTGTGAAAGGCAACTGGACACTATCACACCCTCAGATCCCTTGCAATGTATGATTGATTCAACCCACACCATGTGATTTCAAGGGTGGGAGATCAACTGTTGGAATAATAGACTAGAGCCTTTAAGGTGGGCCCTTGGTATTTGCAGGGGATCCGTTCTTGGACCACGCCATGGATAGCAAACCCCAAACAGGAAAATCCATGGTTTTATTGGCCCCTTAAAACTCCCAGAGGGCTTTCTGAAGCCTGCCAAGACTGCACCCATCTACATGTGGTATCTGTGGGCTTCAGAATGCCTCCAAGAGGGAAAAAGGAAGCCATTTCTCATTTTCAGAGGAAAACCAGAAATGATATTTTTATGCCTTTAAAGGGCACTTTGAAGGTTGGGGAAGCTGCCCATTCACCCATTCACACTTCAATTGGGCCAACTCTGGCTTGACATGGCTCTGGGGAACACATGTTGGGCCAGATTCATATGACGATAATTCATGAAATGCGCTCAATTTCTATTAGGCACACTCGCCAACGCCTTGGGCAGGTGCCATTAAAGTGAATGAACTTCTATATAACGCTCACCACTAGCTCACAACCAGATTTTCTAGTAGAAGATACCCATTATTGCTAATGTATATAGTCAGTGTCTCTCAACAGTGGTACACGAACCATTGGTGGCACCTGAGCTACTCTCCAGTGGATTGTGAAGCTGATTCTCCTCACAAAGCTTTGCCTCTGCTTAGGTTCACCATATGCCCCTGAAAACTGGGACTGTCCCATTTTTCAGGGATTGTGTTCACATACTGACAAGTTTGACAGAGGATCCTGTCCCGGTTTTTTTGAAAGAGAATTATGGCAACCCTACCTCTGCTGCCAGAGCAAATTTTGTCTTGAGGCTTAGCTTCTGTCTCTGGCAGGCTCTTGCTCACTAACAAACTTTCAGCAGCATTGCAGATAATCAGCAGCTGGTAAGCTGCCAGTTGGAAAGAGGTTTTCTGCATGAAAGTTTTCTGCATTCCCCCGTTTTGCAAAAGCTTCCCTGTGGCACATTCACCAGTATTGGTGGTACTCAGACCATCAGGGTGACCAGACTCAAAATTCAAAATTACTGACCTGGTCACTTTAAAGTCACTTTAAAACATAGGACATCCTACATTTTGTCCTACATTTTAAAAAAGGTTTTGGTCGGGGGGGGTCCTTCTGGGAGGTGTGGGAGAGTGACTGCGGCAGTGGGGGGCACTGGGGGCTCTCTAGGCTCAGTAGCGGTTAGATGTGACTAACCGCTACTGAGATATTCAAAGAAAAAGACTGCAAGTGCGCTCGCAGCTAATTACTGTCGGCGGAGATCCTTTGAGAGTCTCTGCATGGGCGGAGACCTCAAACAACCTCCATAGGCACACGCCTAGTGAAAGTGCTGGAAGAGGTTGATTGAGGTCACCACCTATGCAGAGACTCTCTAGGACCTCCACCGGGCAGTAATTAGCTGCGAGCCCATGCGCAGTCTTTTTCTTTGAATATCTCAGTAGCGGTTAGTCGTGTCTAGCTGTTACTGAACCTAGAGAGCTCGCAGTGCCCCCAGAATGCCGGACAAGGGTGCCATTGGACAGGACAGTCCGGTCCAATGGCCAAATTACAGAAGAGTTCGGGCATTTCCAGGCGTATAGTCACGCTGCAGACCATGAGAAACAGTGTGTCGGGACAAAGGTTAAGAAACACTATTTAAAGAATCTCAGAAGCAGTGTGGACATTGTGGAAGTGCAATCTTTCTTGGCATGTCAGGAAAAGAGACAGTGGCTGAAATCCTAAACACACTTTCCTGGGAGTAAGTACTATTGAAATCACCAGGACTTACTTCTGAGTAGACATGCTTAGGATTGCAATGTAATACCAGTTCAAGACCCCTAACAATCACCATTATTTTATTGTCCAGGCCTGCCAAATGGTTCTCTCTCTTTCTCTCTCTCTCACACACAGGGTGTAATACTAATAATGTCTACTGAGAAGTAAGCCCCATTGTGTTCAGTGGATCTTACTCCCAGGAAAGAATCTTTAGGATTGCAGCCACACACACACACAACCCCATACACCTTTATCTACATATGTATCATTAATAGCAGTTTCATCTATAGAATTCTGAAGCACTTGCACCATGGAGAACAGAACACCACCTTCTAATGCCTACAAATAAGCTTAATAATTGCTTATTTTGATATCTTCTTATTTAATATAATGAGCTATATTCTTATTTAATATAAGAACAGCCTGCTTGATGAGGCCAAAATGCCCACTAGTCCAGCTTTCTGTATCTCACAGCAGCCCACCAAAGGCTTCAGGAAGCACACAAGACAAGAAGAAGCCTGAATCCTGGTCCTCTCTACAGTTAAAAACACTGGAGAAAGAGGCAGTAGGGAAAGGAATGGCAAGTAACTTTATCTGGTTCTTGGGTAATTTACCAAAGTTTCTTCTCCATAAGTTTTCTCATTTGGAAGCATGGAGACTATAGAAGCATATTTCATATCAATTATTACAGAATAATTCCTCAGTGCTCAACTGGCTTTTCTGTGCAAATAAAGTCTTTAAAGGTAACCGATAAGAAAGCGTGTATGCAAAACATTTCCAATTAAGAAGCGAATGTATCTCTAGTTCCATATATTTCATGAGAAGATGTTCCTGTACAATAGTAAGTGTGAGTTCCGTGATTCTCTATTAAGTTTGTTTGGCAAAAAAGAGGTGCTAATCTTGAAATGAAAATCAAAGTTTTCCAAATATGTTCTGCTATGCTTTTCTTTTCTTCCCTGCTTACATTCTGCTTATTTACTCAGTTTATCTCATTGCTCATGCCTCAAATCAGTTTACTTGAGCTCACTTCAAGACATCCTACTGTGCATGACAAAATTCTAGTAGTGCCCAACACAATGTGCTTTGCCAGAACAGTTTGAAAGGCTGAACAAACAACGAAGTCCAAAAGGCATAGATCACCTCCAGCAAGGAAGTTTTTGTATTTCTACAAATTATTACTGAATTGTTTTCATAACAACATGCTCAGTGAAAAGTTTTTGTCACTAGAAGTGAAGAGGAATAAGATATTTCACAGAGAATATCAGTGAAAGCAGATCTACATGGATCAAATATTTTGGGTTTTTTTCAGTGCAAAATGATTCCCCAATGATTAAATTTTAAATTACATTTTCTCAACCACACTTGGAAATCCATGATTCCATCTCAAGGTCACAAAACCTATCCCGCCTTCACAGAATCATAAAGTCTCTCTCTTCTTTCCTACCTTTTTCCTCCTGTCTTCTCAACTAAGAAGATGATAACTTCTTAAGTGCATGAATGATTGAGAACTGTTTTTTTCAGTTGGCCTGAAGCCTATTTTATGCTTGTCATAGTGATGCTAAAGATTCATATTATTATCTTTTATTCTGGATGTCAGCCACTTGTAAATGTCATTATCTACACATGAGATACAAAATAACTCACACACTATTATATCAGCAATTGATTGTCAAGTTTGCTGATGTACATGTGAGTCTGCTTATCTCTTGTGGTCTCTGTTGTATAGGAGAACCGCATTACAGCAACATACATTTTGTAAAAAAAATGCATCTGAGCAGCATTTGGAGGGCACATCAAGACACAATCCCCTCCACATTTTTTGCTTTGTCACTTATGTACTTAACTTAAAAGTGCCAAAATGCAGAACTAGACTGTTCTAGTTGCAAGTACTATTTTTAATGGCATAGCAACACTAAGAACCTTGCTAGATCAGGCTGCATGTTCATCAAGTTCAGCGTCCTTTTTTGCACAGTTGCCAACCTGAAGTCAGAAGCAAGACATGAAGACAATAGCCATCTCCGGCTCAATAACTGATATGCCAGGGCACACAGCCAATAAAATGATTAATACTGATTAATAAACCAATCCTCTATGAAAGCGTCTAATTCTTGAAAATGCATGGAGCCTTGTGGAAAGTGAAACTGAGCTATATTGTGCCTTTACTCATGCATAGGCATGCCTAACCCTACAATCCAGTGTAATTACGGGAGCACGTAAGAGACATTACGTGCACCTGTAGTTACGGTACCACCTAGTGAAAACCTATGGGAAATTCATACTGCAATCCAGAGTAAATTGTTCTTACACCGGAGCAAGGACTCCCTGTAGTTACAGTGGATTGCACCCTTACTCTGGATTGCGCCCTTACCAGGGTGACCAGATGACTGGAAAAACCTGGATTTGTCTGGATTTTTAGCCTCCTTTCTGGGTGTCCTACATTTTGGCTTCATTTTGAAACTTCATGATAGTCCACAGTACCCTATCATGCCATATGTCATTGGATTTGTATTGAAGAGCAGAATCCAATGCAAAAAAAACATTTTTGAGATATTTCCTTCCTATCAAACGTTAAGGTTACAAAACTGAAAAACAAAGACAAAAAATACATTTTTTGGCAGTTTTTTTCAGTGGGTAGTAATTTTGGTCTGGGATTAGGAATTTTGGCCTGGGGGTTCAGGAATTTTGGGTTTGGCATCTGGTCACCCTGGCCCTTACTCTTACCTAAATAAGTGGCCATCTCGTGACAGTGGATTCTCTGTATTAACTGTATGTCACATAAAAGGAGTACATTGCTTTGTCTGTCCTGATTGCGCATTAATTTCTTTGGGTCATTCTGAATTCTTGTATTATATAAGCTTAGGAGTCTACACAACCTCACACTGGTTCTACTTTCTGGATGTGCTTAGAGAAGCAGAAAAAATACATCTGTTACTGCTGAACATGTTAAGATTTGCTGTCCATGTGCTCCCATGGTGAAAACACTGAAAGACTTTTCCTTAGAATAAATGAGAGGTCAGAATAAATGAAAGAATAAGTGCACAATCCTAACCATGTCTACTCAAAAGTAAGTCCCATTATGTTCAATGGGTCTTACTCTCAGGAAAGTGTCTTTAGGATTGCAGCCTTAGTGAAATGTCAGAGTACAAATAAACTCTTAAAAACCCAACCGGGTCAATGATCACCTGCCAGGAAGTTTGTGTTGTATTTTTACTGGAATTTATTATTATTACCTGACAAGACTTTCTGACTTTTTTTCTGCTAATTAGACAGTCACAATACCAAAAGCATGAAGATTTTGAATTTACAGTTTTTCTGTAAAATCCAATTTATACAATTTGGATTTCTGTAAAATCCAATTTATACCAAGTTGGGTCATATTGGGCCCATGTTGCCTTTTATTGGTTATTCAATATTTTGCTAGCTAAAATTGTACTAAAATCATTATACTAATTATAATCATAATTATTATTCATTATATGTACATTAGTTATCGGCATCCTTCAGTCTCGAAAGACTATGGTATCGTGCTCTGATTGGAGGTCCTGAAACAGCATCTAGTGTGGCTAAAAAGGCCAATTCGAGAGTGGCAGCCCCTTCCACACTGAGGACAAATAAATTCCGTCCCCTGCCCAGGTCCCAGGTTTCGCTGCTTTCGGGTCTGTCTCTTTGCTTCAGCCTGCCGAACAAGTGTCTCTTCCAGTTGGAGAAGGCCATGCTGGGTGTTTTGCCTCCACGCTGAGCGGTCAGAGGTCAAGGTTTCCCAGCTGCTGATGTCCATTCCCAAGGCCTTTAGATCCCTCTTGCAGATGTCCTTGTATCGCAGCTGTGGTCTCCTTCTTGGGCGCTTTCCCTGCACTAATTCTCCATATAGGAGATCTTTTGGAATCCGACCATCAGCCATTCTCACGACATGCCCAAGCCAGCGTAGATGTCGCTGTTTCAGAAGTGTGAACATGCTAGAGATTCCAGCACGTTCCAATACTGTGTCATTTGAGACTTTTTCATGCCAGGTGATTCCAAGAATACGTCGGAGACAGCGCATATGGAAGGTGTTCAGCTTCCTCTCCTGCCATGCATAAAGGGTCCAAGACTCACTGCAGTACAAGAGTGTGCTCAGGACGCAAGCTCTATAGACCTGGATCTTTGTATGTTCCGTCAGCTTCTTATTAAGCCATACTCTCTTTGTAAGTCTGGAGAATGTAGTAGCCGCTTTACCAATGCGTTTATTCAGCTCAGAGTCTAGGGAGAGAGTGTCAGAGATAGTTGAGCCAAGGTACACAAAATCATGGACAACCTCCAGTTCATGTTCAGAGATTGTGATACAGGGAGGTGAGTCCACACCCTGACCCATGACTTGTGTTTTCTTCAGACTGATTGTTAGTCCAAAGTCTTGGCAGGCTTTGCTAAAACGGTCCATAAGTCGTTGAAGGTCTTCGGCAGAGTGAGCAGTAACAGCAGCGTCATCGGCGAAGAGGAACTCCCGCAAGCATTTCAGCTGGACTTTGGACTTTGCTCTTAGTCTGGAAGGATTGTAGAGTTTTCCGTCTGATCTGGTCCGGAGATAGATTCCCTCTGTTGCGTTTCCAAAAGCATGCTTCAGCATGACTGCAAAAAAGATCCCAAATAAAGTTGGTGCGAGGACACAGCCCTGCTTCACTCCACTTCGGATGTGAAAGGAATCTGATGTTAGGCCATCAAAAACTACAGTGCCCTTCATGTCCTCGTGAAAGGACCTGATGATGTTGAGGAGCTGAGGTGGGCATCCAATCTTGGGGAGGATTTTAAAAAGGCCATCCCTACTAACCAAATCAAAAGCCTTTGTAAGGTCTATGAAGGCTACAAAGAGTGGCTGTCTTTGTTCCCTACATTTCTCTTTATGTGTACATTATATGAACATTGTATGTACCTAACTATTGTACAGGGTAGCATGGGTCAAAATTGACCCGTACAGGGTCGCATGGGTCAATTTTTATATTTAGGTGATAAATTAGGTGATTAATAACCTAGGTGATAAATTAGGTGATAAATATCATAACTTAGGTGATAAAAAATTGTACTAAAAATCATTATTTCACAATAAAAATAATTATACTAAAACTTGACACAACATTTATTCATTATGAGTATATTATATGTACATCATATGTACATTATATGTACCTAACCATAGTACAGGGTTGTATGGGTCAACATTCACCCATGCGGTCTTAGGCATGAAAAAAAATCCCAGGTTTTTAAGAGTAAAGAGGGGAAAACACAAAAAGAGGACTAGGCCTTCCAAAATGTAGGACTCCCAAGAAAAATGTAGAGCATGACAAAAGAAAAGCTAAAGGACTCATATATTGCTTTCATATGATTAATTTAAACACCATGTTACTTATTATTAAATTTAAAACTACTACATATAATTTATTACATAAACTTTATTAATTACTAGCAGAATTAACCTGCTGTTGCTGGAGAAAAAATATTTGTGGGCCCCAAGCATGACTGGGCACTGGGCACATAAAATTTAATGTTTTAATGATATGCATGTTGTATGTAAGGGTATGTCCGTTTTCTATTTTATGTGTTATGTTTAATTATGAGGTAAGTGCCTTCTATGATATGCATGTGGAAAGTAGGTGAATGTCCGATTATACATATATGTACTATATAGTACAACAGGCACCTGGCACCAGAGGGTATCAGGGGGTAGTGGTAGGCAGCAGCAGGCACCAGTCGGCATCCCTATCATACACTATTGGGTGGCACCAGTCATCACCATGGAGCAGGTAGCAGGCACTAGCGGGCACCATCAGGAACCATGCACCAGTGGGCAGGACACTGGGCACCCCTACCAGGCACCATCAGGCACCACCTTGGAGCAGGCATCACTGGGCATCAAAAGGCACCAGTGGGCAGCAGGCATCCCTACAGGTACCTCTGCAAAGTGAGTAGTGGGCAGCACTGGACACTACTGGATAGCAGGCATGGAGCACCAGACGCTGGGTGCCAGGCAGCACTAGGCACCACACTTCCCTACCATGCAGTAGACAACACTGGGTTGGTGTGGGTAGCAGACAGCACCAGGCACCACCAGACATTCTTACGGGTACTTGGTACCAGCAGGCACTGGGCACCAGTGAGCAACACCAGACAGCAGGCATCGTCGGGCACCACCAGCACCAAATCACTTGTTAGTGTGTGCTTATATTAAATAAGGACTATGCTCCCCAAATTTCATGCTTCTAGGTACAGGGGTTGGGGCCAAGTGTTGATCAGTAAGTGTTCAATGTTAAGTATAGGATGGAAACACACTGCATCCCATTATACCACCTTAGGTGTTAAATTTCTAAAAATCAGGTGCTCATATCACAGAAGTAATACCATCCTCAAATTTCATGCTTCTAGGTCCAGGGGTTGGGCTAGGTGATCATTCTGCGATTCTTCAGTATAAAGTACAGGGACAAAAACATATTGCGCCATTTTCACCCTCTTCTGGTTTGAATTTCCAAAAATCAGTTCTTAGTGGAGACATCACAAAAAGAAGACCCTCCCGAAATTTCATGCTTCTAGGTCTGGTGGTTTTGGTTGGGCGTTGATGAGAGAGTAAGTGAGTGAGTGAGTCAGTCAGTCCAATTTTATATTCATAGACTAGAAGGCTACATGCTGCCTGCTCACAAGGAAAACAAGGACAATGAAGACAGGACACAAGGCTAAAAAAGAGGACATGTCCTGGAAACAGATGACAGATGGTTAACCTGATGTAACACCAGTGCTTGCAACAGAACAATAAAGCCCTTTGAGACTACTGGCCTGAACATACCAGTAGCAGGAACAGCATGCACCAGATGCAGTGACTTCCACAATGAGCAGCACAGGAGTAGGGGAGAGGTTAATGGGACAGGGGAGGGCAGTAACAGGATGTGGGGGGTTAATCTGGTCCTTGAGGAAACTTTCTGACAAGGTGTGCTGGTGTTTCTGCTGCAGCATGGGAGAATGCTGGTACCAAACCAGGCTGTGAGATAGCAAAACCGAGGAGAGCAGTAGTTATCAAACTGGTGGGTTGCGACTCATTAGCTTGAGAACAAGCTGATGACACACCAATGCCAATAAAGTTTTCATAATCAATCAGCTGATGACACAAGGCACTTTAAGGGCAGGGAAGGAGAAAGGCAACAATCCAAATCTGCAGCATTGTGTCACTGTTGGAGTTATTTACCCTTTTTACCCTTTATCCTTTTCCACAGCAATTTATCCTTTTCCACAGCAGCCTCTTGAGGGTGTGGACCCCTATGCAAGTCTCCACATGCTTAAATATGCAATCACACCTACTTACACTTTTATGATAATGACAGGCTGCTGTGGGCAGGGGTAAGTTTAAAAAAACCCTGGGATCCTGGTCTTCCCCCCACCTTTGCCAAGATTTACTTGCAGTAGAGTTTCAGTAGAGGAATCTATTTTCTGAGTATGCTTACTGGATAAGTTACTGTTAAATTATATTTTTTCACATCCTCCAAACAGATGACACGAACATCTGTAGCTATAAAAGCAAGTAGATACCCAGACAGATGCCATAGAAAAATATTGTTACCTGCTGCCAACCAGCTTTTTCTGCTTGGATGAACAACTTGAATACATAGAATTTTTTAAGAAATATAAGCTCAAGACAAAAGATTTCCAACCCTATACTTCCCTGGCACCCAGTACTACAGCAGCATTAAAATGGAAACTGTTCTATCCTATGAAGTAGGGACACAATGCAAGGTCTTCTTGTGATAAGGAAACAAATACAGGCAGCAGAGCCTGCTCTTCCCCTCTCCTCCCCTCACCTTCCCCCTCTCCAGTTCTCGCTTCCCACCTTTCCCCACCCTGAAAATTTTTATCACCAACTGCTGGCCATATCCATTCCTAGGAGCTCTCAGTCATTAGGAAACGGAGCCCAGTTCTGAATGGGTTCAACAATTGTGGCATGTTGTTATAACTTGGCAGCACTGGTGCCACAGACCACAGGATTGTGCCCTCAGGTATATTTAAAACAACAGTAGCCCAGACAAACACTATTGAGCCAAAAACTGAAGGATTGACAGCTCATTTGTTCTTTCCCTTTCCAAGATCAAGGCCCCAAATTCAAAGTCTCTCTGTAAATTTCAGGTACAGTGGCACCTCATGTACGTAACGAGCGCCTCACATAAAATATGTTCCACGTAACAAACAAAAATTTCTCTAGGATTCTGCTTCATGTAACAAACTGTGCTTCACATAACAAACATACTTGTTGGCAGTTGGGGCAGACGCGCTGGCCGGCAGCCCTTTTAAAAAGTGTCAGGGCTGCCTAGCATACCTGCCCATAACTAAAGCAACAGTTCTGCGCTGTTCCTCCTGTGGCTGGATGTCCGCTGGGCAGAGGGAAGGAGCAGCAGTGGAGAAGAGGGAAGCAGCTCAGGGCTAGCCAGAAGGGAGCAGGGAAAAGAGAGGCTCAGGATGAAGAGAGGGAGAAAGTGGGAGACACTTGGAAAAAGGCTTGGATTGCTGCCTCCTAACCATGTCTCCAAGTAATCCCCACTGTGTTAAATGGGGCTTACTCCCAGGAAAGTGTCTTTAGGATTGCAGCCTAAGTAGACTTCATAGGATCATGCACACTGAATGCATGTTTTGAATTCAATCCCAGTGTTTTGTCATCATTTTTACATCAGTATTTTTATATGAATAATTTTTGGGTTGTGGAACCAATTGTCTGAGTTTCCATTATTTGGGTTGTGGAACCAATTGTCTGAGTTTCCATTATTTGGGTTGTGGAACCAATTGTCTGAGTTTCCATTATAAATCCGCTTCACGTAAAGAAAATTTCACATAACAAACATGCCTCCGGAATGAATTAAATTTGTTATGTGAGGCACCACTGTATTTATTTTCACTACTGTGAACTCATCTATTTTTGGTGTAGTTTCATCCATTCCTTCCAAAAATAGATGACATGTGACTACTAAATAGTCAACATAAATTTGAATTGTCTAATTTTGTAATTTTGATTGTCTATGTTCTACACCTCAGTTACAAGTATGGAATCCTTCTTTCATTTTTTTTCCTTCCAGGCTTACTAGCCACAACACATAACTTTGATATTTTACACAGCGGGCGCACAACTCAAACTGATGAAGGGTCTGTTAATTATTAATGTGCTTCATTTTATGCTCCTGCGGACAGAGTGGTGATAAAATATGGGCCACCTGTGGAACAGTTCCTGAGCAGTACACGAACATAACAGGTCTGCTTCAGAATCACCGGAAAAAATTGCTGTGGAGAATGGAAAAAATGTGTACATTGACTTGTGTGTATTGCCAACAATACTGGATTTAGCATACATTTATCAAAAATACTATACTTGGGGCTGGGGTTAAGTCAAAACTTTGGGTCCTTCAACTTGGTTATAGATGTAAGTCTGTAACTGAAGAATCACTCCAAATCCCAGATAAGCAACTTAGATCAACATAAAGGATCTGCTCTGTGTTCCCTTCTATTTCAAGTGCTGTGGGCAAGCATTGGGGACAGCATTTTCACTCATGATATCTAAGAAATATGCTCTTGCAAAAGAATTATCTGATATTATCATTTTTTTGGCACATTGATGTGGCCATTTCAGCAAGGGAAGATGTGGCCATTTCAGCAGGCATTTGGCTTTATATTAATTGACATGGGACACAACTGCTCCTTTATGTGTTTTTTTTTTGCTTGTTTTTAGCTGCTTTAGGGGTATTTTCAACCCAAAAGCAGGATAAAAATATTCCACATAAATGAATAAATAATGTGGGCAATCCCATCAGACTGCAAAAATGGACAGATGGGGCTGCCTACCCTGCTGACTGTGTTTTGTGGCAGTCTGCCTTGCAGAGACAAAGAAAAACTTTCCCACAACATGTGGATGAGAAAATGTCCTTCTTAATACTTTCCCAATAGCAAATCCTTTTTCTTTGTTCAAATTGGGAAGTTAATCAACAGACAAGCCTCCATGTTATTGGTTTATTGGCCAACAATCCACAAGCAATTGCTAATCCAACACATCCCACCCAAAAGACGCATGTAGGTTTGCTGCAACTCATTCATAATTTTTATCCATTGTTCATATTTTGGGAGCTGTGCCCATAATGAGAACATTTCTGTCAGTCATGCCTTTGGTTTTAAAAGCTCTGTTTGGAGAGAGCGAAAAATACTTTTGAAAGACACAAAATGTAAAACAAAATCTGCTCTGCTTCTTAAAGAAGAAAACAAGTGCTCTAATAAGGGTAAAGTCTGATTTATTAAAATAATTTATTAAACACTTTAACTAAGCTTGTTTTGGGAAATAAGTAGTAGAACAGAATCTTGCTGTGCTCTTGCAGACCATACCACTAGACTTACTTTTAAGTAAGTAAATAGGATATCATTTATGGGCAATAAGCAATTGCCCATAAGATTTTTGTGGGGAATCTAGTGCAACATTCTGTCTATGACTAACTACAGAAGTGCAATGCTTGAGCAGTGCTAAACTCATGTTTGATAGATGAAGCAGTGCTTCTTCATTGCTATTTAAACTGCTACTTTCTTCTTATGTGTAAGGAGAAAACACAAACACATCCATCCAAGCTGAGATTTTAAAGGGTACTTCATGATGTGCTTGGAACTCACAAGCTAATAAATAAGAGGAAGGCTTGTTTTGCTGGAATATATAGCTGCCTTGAGGGTTCTGTGATGCTATTAGGACAGTCAAAGGAGCTTTATGACTAAAAACAAAAGGGAAGGATACCCATCATGAGCAAGAAGAACGGCCTAACCTAGACTGAGATGGAATGAGAAAGGCAGAATCTGCCAGAAATAATAAGCCAATGAGGCTACACAAGCCGTGCAGGTTGCTCAAGGCAAAGCTGGTTATAAAGAAAGAACAGAAAATTGTAAGGAAGCCTAGTTTGTTGCAAAGATCAATACAGCACAGACTTCTATTCATTAGACTTCTAAAAGAACTAAAGGAGATTGCCATCACACACATTCTGAATAGTTTGGCCTTTATGAATTACTACCAAAAACGTGCCCACACTATGGGAGTAAAATTTCCCCAGTAAGCCATTTTCCTACTGTGCAACAACCCCTCAGGTGCAACAACCCCCATGTGCACTCCCCCTTCAACATTTCCCTATGCGCACCACCACCCAATGTGCACCACTCTCAAGCGCACCATCCCCCATATGCAACAACCCCCCATGTACACAGTCCCCTTGTGCACAACACCCCCCATGCGCACCATCACCCCATGTGCATCGTCCCCGCATGGCACCATCCCCCCATGCGCAACAACCCCCCTTGTACATCAAACCCTCCATGTGGATTAAACCGCTCATGCACATCAATCCCCACATGTGCAACATCCGTCCATACACAATATTCCCCCATGTGCATCAATACCCATGTGCATCAATCTCCCATGTGCATCACCTCTGCATGCACATCAATCTCCCATGTGCAACATCCCCCATGAAGATCAACCCCCATGTGCATCAGCCTGTCATGCTCATCATCCCATTATGTGTATCAACAAGCATGCGCAATATCCCCCATGCATACTATCCCCTCATGCCCACCATCCCTCCAGTGGACCCCTCTTCACTTTGCATCAGGCACCAGGTACCAAATTTGCTGGATGTTAATCAATCTTCAGTGTTAGGTATAGGACAAAAACACATTGCACCCCTTTTCAGCCCCTTAAGGGTAAAATTTCTCAGCATCGGTTCTTGGTGGGTGTTGATGTCACAGAAAGAACAACCTCCCCAAATTTCACACTTCTAGGTCCAGGGGTTGGGGCGGAGCATCCCTCAGTCAAGTGATTCTTCAATGCAAAGTAAAATATGTTGTGCCCCTTTTCACACCCTTCCTGTTGGAATTTCCAAAAACCAGTTCTTAGTGGATCTCTCCATCATGGAAGGAACACCATCCCCAAATTTCATGCTTCTAGGCCCAGTTGTTTTGGTTGGGTGTTGATGAATCAGTGAGTCAGTGAGCGAGTCAGTGATTTTTCAGTCTTATATATATAGGCTAGCAAAAAGTATACCTGTGTTGTGGGAGTAACATTTCCCCATGCACCATCCCTCCAAGGTGCATCAACACCCCATGCACAACTTCCCCCATGCGCAACCTCCCCCTGCACAACCTCCCCCCATGCGCAACCTCCCCCCATGCACAACTTTCCCCCGTGCGCAACATCCCCAGTGTGCAACATCCCCCCGTGTGCAACATCCCCCAGTGAGCAACTTCCCCCATGAGCAACTTCCCCCATGAGCAACATCTCCCATGCGCAATATCCCCCATGTGCATCATCCTCCATGTGCATCATCCCCCATGTGCAACATCCTCTATGCGCAACTTTTCCCATGCGCAACATTTCCCCATGCGCAACTTCCCCCATGCTCAACATCCCCATGTGCATCATCCCCCATGCACATCATCCTCTATGCGCAACTTCCCCATGCGCATCATCCCCCATGCACAATGTTCCCATGCGCAATGTTCCCACCTGCGCAACTTTCCCCCATGCGCAACTTCCCCCCATGCACAACATCCTCGCCAGTGCAACCTATTCCTCCAAACAACATCCCCAGTGCACCAGGCACCGAGCACCAAATTGGCTGGATGTTGGTCAGTCTTAAATATAGGACAGAAACACGTTGCCCCCTTTTCAGCCCCTGAACGGTTAATTTCTCCAGATGGTTCTTGGTGGGAGTTCAGGTGACAGAAGGAACTCCCAGAATTCCATGCTTCAGGCCCAGCAGTTGGGGCGGAATTTTGCTGAGTCAGCAATTCTCAATGGAAAGTATAGGGAGGAAAACGCGTTGCGTCCCTTTTCACCCCCTTCCGGTTGGAATTTCTGGAAACCGGTTCTTAGTGCACCCCTCAGTCACGGAAGGAACACCCACCCCAAATTTCACGCTTCTAGGCCCACCGGTTTTGGCAGGGCGATGATGGGTCAGTCAGTGAATCAGTCAGTAAGTGACTTTTCTCTTTTATATATCTAGATGAATGCTTGTTGATAATGCACGGTTGAGATTGAGAATGTATGGTTGAGATTGTGGTATCGTAATCTGATCTTATTCCAAACTAACAGTTCCCTTCAATTTTATACAAAAAAGGTGTCTATTCTCAGTCAGTAGTGCACCAAAAGTTTAAACTGGAGGTTTTGTGGGGAAAGCCAACTTGTATTATGAGGTACTTACTAACTACCCAATTAGTGAGCGGAAATGGATGGCTGAAATACATCAGGGGTACTTAACCCATGTAATAAAGTTTGATGTATGCACTTCCAGGCTTTGAAAAGGCTTTGAAATGGTTACCATGGGGTCAAGGTATTCGGATGCAGTGTGGATGGTATTTCAACAGTGCAGGCTGATGGTTGTGGAGTGGACAGTTGTGCCCAACCTACATCTACATCTACAGTATTTATATACCGCTTTTCAACTGAAAAGTTCACAAAGCGGTTTACAAGAAAATGAAAAAAAATTAATAGCTAATTAATAGCTAATGGGTTAGCTAATTAATAGCTAACCTCTATCAGTGGTGTCATTTCTACAGCCATGCACTTGCACAAGGAGGACACAGCAGCTCCCATGCTTCTGCTGCTGTCTCCCCATGTTCTTTTGTAAGGGTGCTGGGTCCCTTCTATTCAGTGGCAGAAATTGGTAGTCCAATTGCTAGTTGGTAGTCGGCTAGTCCCCCCAATAGATAGCCTATGTTGCAATAGATAGCCTATGTTGGTAGTTAGCTACCCAATTGGTAGACAATTATTATACCGGCAGTTGTTGAGATGTCATTGTTCTGTAGTAATGACATCTAAAAGTCATCTATTATCCTGAATTTTATTGCTACGGGTGGCTGTTGTTCTCTCACTGTAAGCAGCAGACATCTTGCTTTGTGCTGTATCTCAGGGCAGGAAGGTATAATCAGTAGGTTTCATGGGCTAAAAATTGGATGCTGTGGTGTCTTCATTGAAGGGCATGAAGGTAAATAGAATGACAAATGCAGAGGAGTGGAAGTGAGATGCAAATATCATGTGGTCCTAGATGGGTCCTGGGCCTGATATTCTTCGGATCATGTTCTTGGGATGTTCTTAGGATGTAAAGAAGGCACCAACATCTGAAAGTGTGTAGGAAGTTATTCAGATGGGGGAAACAAAGTGAGCAAATTCAACGAGAAAAGGAAAGAATGCTACCAGGTCCTGAGTAATAATTTGGCCTTAGTAATAATTTGGCCACTAACTAAATAAAACAAAGCTAATTATTTTTGCAAAACACTTAACTTTTTTTAAAGAGTGAGTCCCAAATTAAGGTGCATAACTAGAGGGTAATACAAAGGATATGGGATGTGCTGCTTGACTCCAAGATGGAAATTTAATGCTTTTTATTTTCATGATCTTTCGGAGCTCAAATTTTCTGCCTTGATATTTCATTAATGCATGTAGATGAACATAATCCATGCTTTATTATTTATTCAGTGCCTCGGGGTTACTACTTGCCACATATAAATCAATAATAGTAATAATGATAACACTCTAGGAGCAATGAACTTGCACATTCCATTATGTTTTTGAATACTGAGGTTAACAGAATCTCTGTATGAAATCATAAATGCTGTAGGAAAGGATGGAGGGAGGAGACAGAAGCAGTTCACTCATATCAGAATCCCCTTAGATTTATGCAGTGGCATAGCTAGAAGGGGGCAGAGAGGGTGGTCCAACCCAGGTTGCACCTTTGGGGCAGGGGTGAAAACTAGGGGGAATCCAATGCCCCCAGAATGGTCCTGATCCAATGAACACAGCCACTGCAAATCAACTTTGAAGAAAGTCCCTGATAATTGCATTTAGCCCTATTGAAAACAAAACTGAGTTACATGGCTGTGTTTATTCACGAATAAGCAAACATGCCTTTACTCCAGGTCAGGCACAGATGAATACAAGGCCATCAGAATGGACCCAATCAAGTGAAAGTGGAGCTCAACAAGTGCTCCAGAAGTCAGTCTCACCCCATCCCCAAAAAGAATAAAACAGAGTCTTATTTTGTAAGGTGAATTTTTTAAAATTTGAAAATATTAATTAAAAATAAGTAATTAAATAATTTTGAGATATGGGGTGTCAAAAAATTTGTGATTCCCCAAGTGCCAAATGACCTAGCTATGCCACTGAATCTATCTGTACTATTAACTCAAAATTACTTGTTGGGGATTCTTCATCTCCATCTCCGATTGTTATCTTTAATAACACAACACTTTGTATTATTTGTGTCAATTTCTCTAGAAATTTGTATTATTTTTGTCAATTTGTCAAGAGAAATAGAATCAATTTCTGAACCTATGGTTGCTAATGAAAACACTGCTGAAGTTTTCTAGATAATTTTTTAGTAATAGTGATGCCCCAACAACCACAACATCCTAGAACACAACAAACATTAAAGGAAGCAGAGTTATTTAGAAGAGTATGGGTGCTAATTTAGGGCAAAATCCAGAGTAACTATGGGGAGTCCTTGCTCCAGTGTAAGAACAACTAACTCTGGATTCCAATATGAATTTCCCGTAGGTTTTCACTAGGTGGTGCAGTAACTATGGGTGCATGTAAAGTCTCTTATGTGCTCCCGTAGTTACTCTGGATTTGGGGGTAAGGCCAGCACAACTCATCAGTCTTCCTGTTTCTGTGGTGGGGTAGGGAGGCAAGCACATGTCAGTGCACTACTCCTTCCCCAGGAATGGTGCAGATATGCTTTACATGCTTTCATGACAAGTCCCAGCATGGGAATTTGTACTTGGGCTGGTCTAACTGGAAGTTAGGATTGCAGCCTTAATTAAGATTAATTAGGAAGTTAGGATTTTGCCTACAACAAAATCTGGGATTCTTTCATAAGCAAAGTTTGGTATAATCAAAATCACAGGTTTGATGAATCTTAAGGAAACACTACATCATTGTGATAAGACTTTCAAACTGTCTCTGGTAGGCCTTGTGGTGCCAGATTTTTTTTAATAAGTTTAAAATTAAATTAAATTAAAAAAGAAAAAGCTGCAGCTTTGTGTGTCGCAAAATTAGGGCCACTATCTGATGCTGCCATAAAGGGTGAGAGACATGGCACAGGAGGCAGTGATCCGAGACGGCTCCACAGGCATTGGTAAATCATCAGATGTAATATTATTAATTCTATTGCTTTCATTGTGTTTTTAAGATGTTTTAAGACATTCTGGATACCCCAATGTCAGGTGGAAAGATGGAATATAATTATTTTAGTAAATAAAATTTGGTAATTGTTTATTTTATATCAAGTCATGCACTTGATATAAAATGGCTCCAAATCAATAAAATGTTATGAAACTTGCAAAATTTTGTAATAACCTTCATTCACTCTTCTGTGATTTACGTATATAAATATAATATTTAAATATAATTTTCATCCAATCACCTTATTTCTGTCTTTGCATCTGGTCTTTCATTTAATCATTTTTATGAACTGACTGATTGCTTTTGTATTTAATCATTTTGCTCAATTAGATAAAAGATCAAAAGATTGTTTACAGGGGTCCTCTGCCTGTTCAACCATCTACCCATTTATTTATCAATTCCTTTTCAGGGTTGACTGTTTGATTAGCCCAAATCACTTCATCTAAATTTACTTCATTAACAAACTTAATTCTAAAACCTCCAAACTTATCAACTGGTTTTCATGTCTAACTGCTCCACAGTTATTTTATTCTCATAATTCACTTTTATTTTCCTTTCTCTCTTCTCCTTTTTATTCCACATTGCCATCACCTATTATAAAAAAAGTACATAGCATGAAGTGACTTTAAAATGTTCTTCTTTGAGAAGAGATTTAATATTTTGATGGTTATTTTGGTATTAGGGGATTTATCTCAAATTCCTCCATGCCCTTCCTTTAGTTTTCTGTTAGGCTATGAAGTGGAGGAGATAGAGGCTGCCACTTCTGAAACATTAGCAAAGAAATAAAGTACAGTGGTGTCTCACATAACAAGTTTAATTCATTCCGGAAGCATGTTTGTTATGTGAAGCCCTCCTTATATGAAGTGGATTTTCCCATAGGAAATAATGAAAACTTAGACGATTGGTTCCACAACCCAAAAAACATTCATATAAAAATATTAACTGTATGATTAAATGTGGGTGGCACAAGTGGCTAAGACACTGTGCCTGTTTAACCAGCAGGCCAGGGTTCGAGACCCAGGTCGGCCTCACAAGACAGGGTGAGCTCCTGCCCTTAGCCCAGCTCTGCGACGCCATCTGGATCCAATCGTATTGGCTGAAAACAGAAAACAGTCCTTTCCATTGGACTAATTCAGTGGCGTGGAGAGGGGGGATTTGCTGCTTGGGTAACAGCCTATCCTCCATAACAATCCAACCCATGCTTCGCATGCAGCGTACGCAGTGCCGAGCACGATACCATAGTCTTCTAAGACTGACGGAGGCCTGCAAAATGATTAAATGATGATAAAACACTGGAATTGAATTCAAAACATGCATTCAATGTGTATGATCCTATGAAGATGCAATCCTAAAGACACTTTCCTGGAGTAGGACCCATTTAACACAATAGGAGGCTGTGTAGACATGCTTAGGAGGCTGAAACATGCTTAGGAGGCTGAAATGCTTAGACATGCTTAGGAGGCTGAAATCAAAGACATGCTTAGGTAGACATGCTTAGGAGGCTGAAATCAAAGTAGACATGCTTAGGAGTAGACATGCTTAGGAGGCGACATGCTTAGGAGGCTGAAATCAAAGACACTTTCCTGGGAGTAGGACCCATTGAACACAATGGGGCTTGCTTCTCAGTAGACATGCTTAAGAGGTTGCAATCCTAAAGTCATTTTCCTGGAAGTAAGCCCCACTGAACCCACTGAACTTCTGAGTAGACATGGTTAGGAGGCTGCATGGAGGATAGGGGGCTTACCTGGGCTGCTGCTGGAGGCCAGTGGGGGTACTTGGGGGCAATTAGGGGCAAGTGTCCCCAAGTTGGGGACAGTTAGAGGCAGCAACATGCTGGCTGGCAGCCCTTTAAACATGCTGCACATGAAGTGTCAGGGCTGCCTAGTGCACCACCCATTAGGAAGCAAAGCTTCCTGTTTCTCTGTGCGCCTGCCTTTTGCATTCCCAGATGCCATGGCCAGGTTGCTTTCCCAGGTGAAGCAGGCTTGTTAAGAGGAGCACACTCCCAATGGGAATTTGTGCTTGTTATGTGAATTGCTTGTTATGTGGGGCACTTGTTAAGTGAGGTACCACTGTATATGAAAGGCAGGAGCTGACTCAACAACCTAAGTGTTATAATGAGAGAATTTATCCTTTTTCATTTGCACTGGAAACTCAAAGAAAACTAGTAAGCAAACCACATCTTTGCTTTTGTGTCTTTAGTAGACACATGCAGCATTTGGGTTTTCAGTTTTCATTAACCATATTTAAGAATATTTTAAGGAATATTTCCAATAAAGAATTTGGAGAGCTTAATATGCACTTTAGTACTGCCCATTATCAGCATGGAAGGCCAAAAGTCAACCTTCTGTCAAATTAGCATGAGATCTAACTAGAAATCAAATTTTCAATTTTCAATTATCAGCGGATTTTTTTAACCTTGCTTTTATTTTAATACAAATGAAGTAAATGTCTCTTAAAGGACATTAGCTTAAAAATTGCCTGCTTGCCATTCTCCTCCCTCTCTGGGGCTCAGAACAGCTTCACTTCAGCTGGGAGGCAGACCCTTCCCACTCCCTTGGAGAAGCAAAGAATGTAAAGTGAAAATTACTTCTCAGTTGCTTTGCAGTCTTTTGCACCCTCAGGGGAATGGAGGGGTCTCTCTTCCGGCTGAAATGAAGCTGTTCTAAGCCCTAAAGAGGGAAAGGGTGGTAACCAGGCTATTTTTTATGCCATTAATCCTAAAGTAATATCTTCTAATTGCTTTTGTTTAAGGTAGAATTCAGCATCCTTGGAGATTGCTGAAGTCTATAGTACTTATAGGCTATAAGTACCATAATTAAGCACTTTTCCCTATACTTTCCTCACAGAACAAGATGAAGATGGTGGTACACCAGTTACCACAGGTAAATCTATGTCCTTCTAAATGGCTACAGTCATAGCTATGTTGACATGGGAGGACATACCATTGAGAGAGAACATCAGGCTGCACAGCTAACAATGCTATAGCGAAGGATATAGAATAATTGGGTAAGGTAAACCTCGGGTTTCCTTTCTTAAGGAAGAAAGGCTGGATATAAATCAAATAATATTTCTATAGTCAGAGTGTTCTATTTGTTTTAGAACAAGATAATGCACAGTCATGAAAATATTTATTCTACCAGCACACTGCTGAGCATTAAAAGACTGAGGTGGATTATAAAACTGAACATGTGTCTATTTTTAAGTTTCCGACTGAGAATATTCTTTCAGTTATCTCTTACTGTTTCTTGGAAAGACATATGTTAAAGAGCTGTGAGTTATTAATGCACTTTAACTACTTCTACATGCCATTTTTAGACATGGTTAAGGTATATGAAAGCACTTGTAAGACTGTACTGCTCCCCCACTCATAGGCTGTGCAAAACCCCATTAGCCACAAACCCCCTTAGCCACAAACAAGCTTTCCATCTAACCAAACCATTTGTAACAACCACAGGATGTAAGCTAAAAGCAGTAAAAACTAAACCCTGTGAAAGTTCCTAGAAGGTAAAATGTATCCAAAGTGTAATCTCGGGTCACAGAACAAAGGGAGTCTGTAAGAAGCGGAAAAGCACAAAGAGGTTACTGAGCATGCTTACCTGTAAACCAATTAGAATTGTTTGTAATGATCTTATTAGGTTGAAGTAGCCAATTAAGTGGAAATAATGCTTTTTTGCTTTCTGTAAGTGGCTTTGGAACTATTAAAGATCAGAGCCGAGAGCCATCTTGGCCGCTCCTTCCTTGGACATGAGTCTGGGGAGTTTGCCCAACACAGGTGTTGAATAAAAGATTCTGAATCTGATAACTCAGGTTGTCTGCTTGTTTATGAGAACATGCTGCACACTGCCGTCCTGTAAAAGTATTATATGGGAAGCAAGTCTTTTAATTAAAGAACATACCAGACATATTACTGGAAGCTAAATTTCCAATTTATTCAGTGTAACTAAATAATTTTCCATACTGCTGACATACAATTCAACAAATCATCTTTTCTCTTTCTGCTCTGATTTCAGCCCTAAAATTGTCCTTTGAAATTAATTCTGATCAGGTAACCTGCAAACATGCAGAACTCCCTAATGAAATCTTCAAGGAATAGTAATGTAACCGTAGAATGAAGAGGGAGACTAGCAGCCTTAAATAAAGAATTTGCTTGGGAAAACCGTTCTCCCTAAAAAAAAAATCCAACCTGTAATGCAATTAGTTGGTTAATACAAAAGAAGAGCAAGTCAACCCCAGTTCACACAAAGAAGTGGCCAGTTCAAAATCTAAACTGCATGGCAGTGATTTCAATAGGCCATGTGTGTGCAGGGACGATTAAAAAATTAAAATCAACTGCTAGGATGATTAAAAAATTTTAGCACACCATATATTAAACAAAATAGTGAGCAGTGGTGCAATGAAATTTCAGTGTACACAAGAGCCCAGCTTATCAGACAGCACATTGTACAATATGTTTGGAATTTCCTATTCCTTTATGTGAATCAGATTTGAGTTTTAAGATATGCCAGTTTTGCAAAACATGACTAAATCAGATTTCTACACCACTGTCAATTTAAAACGAATTATCTTTTCAGACTTAAAAAAGTGGTACCAGACTGTAATCCACTTGTGCACTGGTTTACCGCACAGAGCTTTCTCATTAAATTAAAGCAACGTGTGAAGCTTGAAATAACCTCTTTCTCAGTGAGGTATTACTGCCTTACAATTTCAGTAAATCCGAGCAGTTAAAACGCCACAGAAACTAAATGGCCCCAATTAATGGTAATAAAAATAAATTTGATGCCGAGAAAGAAGATAACGGAGTTCATCTCCTTACACTGAATCAACAGCTTTTCTATTAGGATAGGCTTTAATTTAAGGGCAAGGGCAAAATTAAAATCATATGTAGCAATTTCTTTTTTATAAAAAAAGAGATATTCTTTATGACTCTGATCACTCAATTTCCAACTGAGGCAAAGCATGGGTGGAAAAATTCTCTTAGTGCCTCATGGGTTCAGGATTGCTGTAAGTCATTAACACATTGAATGTTAAGGGGTGTCTTAATTGAATCTGTGCACTGGTGTGACACAGGAAGGGCCAATTACCATTTTTCCCTTTTTAAAGGCACATGAATACTCTGGAGAATCACATCTGTATCTAAAGCTCTTTGTACACATGAGAACGTGTCTACGCATGATTAACTTCTTAAGCATGTGGGCCTCAAAAAATTCTGATGTCCTTCGATTCCTCTCAGCCTGCCCTTCCCGGTGGACTATGGCACATTTGCCTACTCATGAGTAAAGCCGCAATACTTTCCATAGAGCTCTATGCATATTTTTGCTTTTTTAGTCATAATGTTTGATAGGAAGGAGATATTTCAAAACAAATTTTTGCATGACATTCAGCTCTTCAATACACATCCAATGACATCTAAAATATGGTGTACTGTGCACCATCAAAAATTTACAGCCTCCCTGTGTGTGTCACACACTCCCAGGCGCATCACATGGTGTGGGCCGCATCCCCTGCACCCCACTAGTGATGCCCCTGAACAACAGGAAACAGAAGTGCAGAAGTGTTCTCATGCTGAACACCAAGCACTTAAAACTGCACTGGTGGATGGAGAGGTAGAGAAGCTGATAAAATGCACAGGCTCCACCAGTGCAATGGAACAGTGATACTAGGCTTGATATGTTACATGTACAGACAACTGATACAAAGTTCCGTTCTATATGAAGCTACTTTACTGCAGTGGAGAAAACAGTGGTTTACACCATAAATCCCATATATCCATATATCCCTTAGCAGCAGGATTTAAGGGGGGAATACATATTTAGGAGCTGTGGCTCTCCAATTGTTATATGAATAGGTATTTAGAAGCTCTTCCAACCCCACTGTTAGTCATGCTGTGCTGCAGAAATCTTCCAGCAGAGTGGCCCTTGCAGTTGTAGCTCCACTGACAGAAAGAGCTTTGCCTGCATGTCGACACTTAGAAAGCAGAGTGCCAATTAATAGGATTACTGCAGAGGAACTTCAGATGTTAACTTTCTAAAACAACACTAAAAAAATTGCCTTTCCTGTTACACTTCAAAAAATGAAATCCTGAAGCTAATTGCTTCCTTTTGGAAATGCTGGGTTTGAGAAAAGATGCTTTTATCTAGCACACCATACCACTAAGTGCTGCACAAATTTAAGAAACATTCTGCCTTTCTTCTCATTCTTTAAAAAAGGAATTCTCTGCTTAGCTGCGTTCAATTTACTGATGTTAAGTGGAAACAATTACTTGCCATTTACTTGCACGTATTACGAAGGACTTAAATTTAATTAAGATTTTTGGGTGAAATAATTTAGTAAATTAATTACTCAACAAATGAAAGAACGTATTATTAAGAAAACCATTAAATGCCATTAATAAGTCAATACATTATTTGGGAAATGAACTCAGCTTTTATTATTAGAAACTGCCATCAATTACTAAATATTGCTGTAGCAATTACTGTACTTGTGGAATGGACAAATTATTGGGTGGATGTTAATAATGTCAGTTACAAATTACAATGGCAGAAAAGTGGTTAATAAATCCTTTGCTCTGGTTCACATTTTAGGGGAAAACCTATCATAAAATGATCATTACTTTTTAAAGAAATATGAAGTAGGTAATGCAATACTTCTTACTGGGGGAGCATTTGCTCATAAAAAGGGATAAAGTTTATCCTTTTCTTAAAAAAGAAAAGCAGGACAGCAAAATGAATTTAAAGAAGCTTAAAGGCTGTATTTGGCCAGTCTATCCTTCCAGATTCAGCTTGCAAGTCTTACAACCAGAAGGTCTTACAATCAATAGTAAGAGTTTGCTTTGTATATTTTGCATTACTAATTCTAAACCAGTGATGAGCAGTAATAAACAAAATATGGTTCAGATGCAGAGCCTTGATGGGACACATGTGGCTTGCAGGCCAAAGGTTTTTTGGTACTCTTCTAAACAATGCTTTTTTTAAAGAATAACTTTTTTAAAGAATAACTACAAAGATGTCATCCACAAATTATGGAAAGCCAGGATAGTCATTGATTTGAACAGATTGCCATGGGGTTTTGATGCCAAAAAATGCCTATCAGACACAGTATATATTCTGTGGGATGCAGGATTAGTTTACACATAACCATTTATCCTTTGTCTTATTTTCCCTATGCAAAGTGGTTATAACTGCAAGCAGAAAGTGATATTGTTACCATTAAGGTACATCTGCAAATCACTAACATACTAAGATATGTTAATCAATCAATCAATCAATCAATCAAAAGTATTTATATACCGCATTTCAAACAAAGCAGTTTACAGAGAAAATGAAATAGCTAATGGCTCCCTCTCCCAAAATTGCAATTTGGCCTTTTTACTTGTACCATCAGTGTCCCGTGGTGTTCATTAGATCTCCAGATCCATGCCAGCTGGCAGCAAGGCAAGCAACACAATAAGAAAAGTAGTAATAGAAAGCTTGACTTGGCAGGCAGAACTCCTATTCATGCTTCAAATGTCCACAAAGGCCCTCCCATTTGCCCTGAATATCATGTTTGTCATCGTGTATCTGGCTTTGCAATCTGGAAATAACTGGTGACAACATCATTGCCAGTTACTTCAGTGGTACTTCCAATAGGTGGTTAATGCAAAGTGGTGCCAGTAGTGGGATAAACACTAAGAAATGGTGGTCTAGGTCAGCTATTATCTACCTTTTCTTGATTATGGACCCAAGTTGGTCCACTGTTCTTGAGTTCCAGTGTTCTTAAGTTCCAGGGCTACCATGTAAAATAAGGAGACAAAATGAACAGATAAACAAAAAAAATCAGTTACCAATCTGCAGCCCTCTTCAAATGTGCCAGAGCTATAAATGGGGGGCGGGGAATATGGCTTCCAATGAGAATAACTGATGAGAATAAGGAACCATACAATAAACCTTGGAACATGTGAAAGGGAGGAGACAGTATGGATTGTCACCACCTTTTCCTCCTGAATTCAGTAGGTCTTGCTGTCCCTTTTGTCTCTTCAGATTTGCACCTGTGAATTCACTGGCACAAGTCCAGTGAGATCCATTGCAGGAGGTTTAGGACTAAGGGTGCTTCAACACTTCTGCACTGCAGGGGGAGAAGTTTTTAAATCTTAGTTTTTAATTCTGTATGTTATTAGGCAAGATTAAGGTCTGTGTGGGCTTCTAATGTCAATTGGCTGAGACTGAGCAGCAAAGTTCAATCCCCAATAGGTACATTCTTATCTTTCTCAGGAGAGAAATTAAGCAAATGAAGAGTAGATTTGCAAACTTCCCAAATTTAATATAACTTATTAATCTAATTAATTAATCTAATGTGAAAAAGTATTATTGGCACACTTGATGTAGAGACAGCTGCAAACTATAGTTCAGGATCACATGAACTTACAGGGGGAAAGGTACCTAAGGTTTGTCTAATTAAAGCCGCATCTGAAATTCATGAAATTGGGATGTGATATAAAAATGCAGGAGTCAATAAGTCAATCCATCAATTGATTAAACAAACAATACATATGGTAGGAATTTTAAATGGACAATTCCAAAAAGTATTAAAGGAATACATGAATTTCAATAAGGAAATATGTCCAAGACTGAGGACGGCACAAGCTGAGGTAGAAGATTGTCCAACCCATTTAGCCTTTGCCTACCTGAATGCTCCCCTTAGCAATAACGACGTCAAGTTTGCAACTGCCCAGTTTTCCAAACAAAAAGTAATTTATTTTGTTTGTATTATTCTGTGTCCAGGACTACATGTATTTACATGCTGAAATTTACCTCTAGGGTTTGCATAATAAAAGCTGCAGAAGAAATTCACATAACTGAGATGTAGACTGCAATCCTAAAGACACTTTCTGGGGGGTAAGGCCCATTGAACACAATGGGGCTTACTTTTGAGTAGACATGGTTAGGATTGTGCTCGTAGTGTAAAAATGTTGGCACTGAACAATAAATTAATTAAACAAACAAAACTTGTGGTAGGTACTGATATATGGACAATACTAAAAATATTTAAGTAGACCATGGAATTTCAGGTTAGAAATATGTCCAAGACTGAAGTTAGCACAAGTGGGGAAATTCCCCAACTTGTGTCGCCTTGCTCTACCTGGATATGTCCCTTAGTACCAAGTCATACTTAAAACTTCCCCTTCTTCTGAAGATATTTTTTTTTCTTTTGTTTCTGGGGTAGCCAAACAACTAAAGGCAGTATGTTTCTTTTTCAGAAGGGCTGCCCCCTCCCTGCAATTGCTCTCTACCTGGCAGATAAATGGTCATGCCATGCTAGGAATGCAGGATAGAAGGAGATGGCTAAGCCCACACTTTGATTCTTCCTCTTGCTCTAAGTTGCAACAATCATGAGGAACTACATCTGAAAGAGAAAACTATGGCTACTGCTGACAAGCGGAGAGTAGTTACATTTGTATGAAGAGAAATAATAGGATGCAAATTCTGAGAAAACTGCTGCCAAGATTTATTTCCAGTTCTAGGACGTTGGGTAAGAATGAGGGAAGGGAAAAGAGGATTCACTTCCATGTACCATTTTCCAAAGCTTGAGTTAGGAAACTCCTTAGGAATTTTCATTCCCTGTTTAAAAAGTTGCCAGCAGAAACTACAGACTACTCATCTGACCTGTCACAAAGCCCACAGTTAAGATTTACCTACAATCCAGAGTAACTACGAGAGCACGTTAGAGACATTTACGTCGATGTAGTCACAGCACCACCTAGTGAAAACCTATGGGAAATTCATATTGCAACCCAGAGTAAATTGTTCCTATATCGTAGCAAGGACTCTATGGGGAGTAGACAAATTAGACTGTACAAATCTAATTGTACCCTTAGTTAGATTTTAGTATGACTTAGAAACAGCTGGATAACAACTCTTACCATGCTTTAACACATATTTCACAGATTGGTTTTAAAGTTTTTAATTTATTTTAAATCATCTAGTGATGGATTGATAGATGGATGGATGAGTGGATGGATGGAGGGGAAGAACTTTTATTTTAGAAGAAACTTAGAAAAAATAGCTTCATTCTGACAATGAATTCTAAACCACATAAACTTAAAATAGGAAATCAGTCATTCAAAGAGTAGCCTGGCTACTATCAGACACAGATGCTAGACTAGATAGAACCTCAGTCTAATCCAGGAGGCTCTTCTGAAATTCTTAAGCTGCCACTGCAAAATTTTAACCACACTTTTTTGCAGTTATCCATTCTAAATAGCACACACACACGTACACACACACACACACACACACACACACACACACACACACACACACACAAACTCACAGAGCTAGCTTTCAGTGTTAATGAATGCAAAGCCTCCAGTGGTACAATATATAAGAGATTGTAGTTTAGTGCAAATAAAAAAAAAAACTGGAAGGCAAGAATGCTAAATTCTGTATGAGCCAAGAAATAGTCAATCACTAAGACTGCTGTCCTAAAAAGAGTAAATGCAATTAAATACAGTGGCAATGGCATCATTGGAGAGTGTGTCACCTGTGTGCGAGGCCAGCGTGTCACCCCATGATGCACTGCCTTTCATGAAGTGAATGCGGCAAGACTCCGGCAGTGTGGAGGCAACACATAATTGACCCTATCCTGCTTTTCTGTTTTGCTATCAGTTTTGATAGAATAGAGCTATTTCAATGTGGTTCGTTTCACTGTATTCTGCTGTAAATTATGCATAATTGATATATAACATGATGGTATGATTCATAAAAACTGTGATTTTAGAACTTTTGGTCAGTGTCATCCCCACACCAGTGCATGTCATCCAGTGTGGCCTGCTTTCCCTCTGCCTCTTAGAGACTTAAAATAATATCCAAGTAAATGTGAATAATATTGCTCTGTTAATTGTTCATATTTGATTTACCAAAGACAAATTTCATTCAGCATCAGTGGAACAGCAGTCTAGTCCCCAGAAAGTTTGTATGGAATTCAATACAAAGTACTAATTCTACAAAATTGTCATTCATTCTGTTAAGTGTAAACAACTTTTGGCTTAAAAGTGATATACAAATTAAAGTATAGTACTTTAATTAAAGTATAAAGTAATTAACAACAGTGTAAGAGATGAAGAAATAAAACCTATGAAATATTTTTGGATAGCATGCACAAGTAGAAACTATCCAAAACATTTCTATTCCTAGTTATTACCAGTCTGATCACACAGTTTCATCACACAATTATTTTGGCTTCCCTTGATACTGCTCAGGAATTTTTTGCCCAAGGACATTTTGCTTCAAATTCCTCCTTACGCAAAAATCTGAGGACAACCTGGAGGTTTGTGGTACCTCCCTCTGAACAAAAATGTTCTTTGTCTTATTGAAAAGAACTTGTCTTTCCCCTCAGAATTCCTCTGGCCATTTTCCAAATTTTCTTTGAACATAGTTTAAGTGATAGCAACACAATCTCGAAACTGTCCAAAAAATCCGAAAAGTACTTATTCTTTCCTGAATAAACCTGGGAGGTAGAGTAGAAAGAGTTACCAGCCCCACATCTTATCATTCTATAAGTTGGTGGCAGAGCAGGGATTTGAATCCAGGTCTTCCTCGCCTTTTTGCAAAATCTTATGCAAATCTACTCAGAAGCAAATTTCACTGTTTTCATTGGTCTCACACCCAGAAAAATATATGCAATAGCAATTTTCAACCTTTTTCATTTCATGGCATACTGAAAGGCAATAAAACTGTGAAGGCACACTATCAGTCTTTAGACAATTGCAAGCCGTACAATGATGCTTGTGGGGTTTTATATCCCTCAATGGCCCTATTAACCAATAACATTTAATTAATTAATTAATTAATTTGCTAAACTTACACACCTGTCGATCACAATCGCTGGTGTAGAGGACTGCAGCCCAAGTCCAGGACTCTAATCACGGCAGCACACTAGCTCTCTAGTAGGCCTACCTAAAGTGAGCTAACCATGCTTTGTCCTTCTGGTCAAGGCAACACTGAAAAAAGAGACTGACTACAGTATCTTGACTACCAAGGTATCACCACACACATTTAATCTTCCCCTCTCACTTTCCCTCTCTCTTTTTGATTGCCCCTACAGACATATTTGGAACTTCATTTGCAGCTCTGCCCTAGACACTGGGTGATCTCAGGTAAACCATGAAAATTCCCCCTCACTTTTTTTCTTTTAAAGAAAACATATAAATAAAATGTATAAACCAAAGGCATTTGGGTTCCCTTCTGCTGTGATCCAACAGAAGAATCAGAACAAAATTAGTGGAAATGGTACAATGGTCCTTATTTACACAGTGTCCAAAGCAGCCCCACTTGGCTGACAGTAATGCTGACACCACTATTATGAAACAGTGGAAAAGTGGGGACATTGGAGAATTTGGTATCAGAATGAAGGCACTTAATGAAGGCTGCAATCCTAAACTCCAGTTAGGCTGAACTAATAGCAGGTCTCCATCAGTCTTGATGGTATCGTGCTTGGCGCTGCATATGCTGCATGCGAAGCACGAAAGCCTGGGTTAGATTGTTATGGAGGATAGGCTGTTACCCAAGCAGCAAATCCCCCCTCTCCACGCCACTGAATTAGTCCAATGGAAAGGCAGATCCAATACAATTGGAGCCAGCTGGCATCGCAGAGCAGTGCTAAGGATAGGAGCTCACCCCATCTTGTGGGGCTGATCCGGGTCTCGAACCTTGGCCTGCTGGTTAACAGGCACAGCATCTTAACCGCTTGCGCCACCCACAGCCCTAACTAAGCCTTGGCATAAGTCCTGTGCTGACTTGGGGGTGTCACCAAAGTGCTTTAATACACTTCTGCACCACTCCAGGGGAAGGGTTAGACCAGTGCACAGACATGTGCTTGCCTCCCTACATCACTACAGGGAAGGGAATACTCATAAATTAGGCTAGCCTAAGTTAGGATTGCACCCAGAGACATTTTGCCACACATTTCTACAATGTACATTTATAAATGTAGCATACCAAGAATTTTCCCTGCCCCCACCCCCCGGCAAAGAATACCAAATTAATGTATTATTTAGGAGGATGAAAGAATCTCAATATGATTACCTATGGTGCAGTTCTTCATTGCAAATGAATCAATGGCAGCGATGCTTCGGTTCCCGCTAGCAATATATTCTAAGGAGACCCGAAAAGGTTTCTTGAGGTGTCCAACTCTTTCTTGGAGAAGCACCCATCTGCTTTCATTGCACAGAAAGGAAAAAAAGAACACAAGACAAGCCATGTGAGGAAAAGGACCAGTTTACGAGAGACACAGCTGCAAAAAAGAATTTAAAATAAAAGATTTCTGGATTTCTGAGATGTTACAAGAAATAGATGAACACTGGCAAATGACACTTTTACCACTACATTCTGTGAAAGTTATGTGCTTGGAAAGGTTTTGTAGACACCTTCTTGTGATTTAAAAAAAGCATAACTTTTCGCCTCTGTGAATGGAGCTATGAAATCAGAAAACCTTATATCCCATCCCCCAGCACAGTCTTTTATTTCAGAGTTAGAGAAATAAGTTCCTCTCAGGGGGTTGTTGAGAAGTTGCAATTCCCAGATTCATCTCAGCAGGGATGTCCAAAACTTGGCCTGTGGGTTAGATGTGGCCTGTGGCTATCCTCAGTGTGGTCCGGAGCAAAAACCCTCTAGCTGACCTTTGGGCAAGCCTTGTAATCCTCTCTATCTGCATCTAATACATCCTTATATTTAAATTTTGTACATTTATTCACATTTGAAATGTAAATTAGTTTTCCCTCCTCTGACCCAGTGCTACTGAGATGATGTAGCTCTCCTGCCAAAATGTTTGGACACCTCTGCTCAATGGCATCTCCTTCCCAAAGCTTCAGCTTTAAAGCTAAAACAGACCACTTTTTTCCTAAACTTTTATGCTGGTTTTAATTTTTGAAAATTAATGGAGACCTGGGTACCAAGAACCAAGAGGTAAAGCATGTTGGTGGTCAGCATCTGATGTTCCTGACTGTGTCACCCAATCCACTGAGCAACAAAGTTGGCCATTCTCCAACCAACATGTGGAGTCAAAGTAAAATCACTTCAGATCTGCATATGATTTGCTGGCAATGTGCATCCACATCAGAGCTTGCAGAGGTCTACATATTTCACTTCAGAGTACTAATCCAGAAGAATTTTTTAATAACAAACTGCCATCAAATTCTGCTATGATTTAAGTGTCTTTAAGAATGATTTCTGAGAAGATGGCTTCCCAATCTTGTAGAATTTCAGTTAACTGTTAAATATACTTTTTTCTTATGTCTTTTCCATAGAAAATGTAGTGTCTTGTTCTAAAGCTCTCATCCTATAACACTTTCTGGGAAGTAAGTTCTTTTGACCACAATGCAATTCAGTTCAAAATAGAGATACTGATCCAACCATGTTATACATGGATTTTTTATACATGGATTTGACTCAACGTGAATGGCCACTGCAAATGAGGCATCCTAGTGGAGAATGAAAGACACCTGTATATAGAATTGCATAACAACTGTCCCCAGAGCAGCTGTGGCTAATTAACTAATTTCTGTATTCCTTTCCACTTTCTTCAAGCCTCAGGCTTCAGCATCTTTTATATTTTTTCACTTTTAAAAACTTCTTGCCCTGGCATCCTTTGCATTTCATGGACAGCTTGTGGGGCATAGTGGTGACAAAAAAAACTTCTTTTATAGAAAAATTGTTATCGTACTTGCTGTTGGTGATTTAACAAGTGGCATTGGCAGAAACCTGCCATTTCTGTAACTAAGATTTCATTTTGATGCAGTGTGGCTAGCTTGGATCTCCCTGCCAATTTTCCTTTTTTGGGACAGTCCTAGCCAATCTCTTTCCTTTCTATATACCCAGTCTCTGGCAAAAGAATAGACCATTCTAGAAAAAATTTTTTTGGGAATAAAGAGATTTATATATACATTTTTTCCAAGCTATAAGTATGACTGTTTTGGTGGGCTCTTTAATTTCTCTTCACAGACTCTTCTGTGCCACGAAAGTATAAGAACGGAAAAGCTACATAAAAGCAAATAAGATTTCTTGATAAGCTTATTGCTGTTGGTCATCTGGAAGCAAACAAATGAACAGGTGTCCATAAAGCCTGCTAGAAAAAAAAAATCAAAACAATTCTAGCTGCAATTTAAAAAGAAAATGAACAAAACCTCATCGTATTTTCCTGAGTACCTTTCAGATAGCAGCATTAGACATTTATAGAATATTTCAACTACTGGAAATACATTTAAGAGGCCAGTGGCAAAATATTTTTCATAGAATAGTATAATTTGTTACAGCTGCTGCTTAAAACTGAAACAAGACACTTTTTCTCCATTTCATCAAAATTGCTTTTCAACCAACACGGAAAAAAATCATACCCATTACGTGATTACTTCAGGAACTGTATCTGAGCTGACAAAATTATATCACTAGATAAGCTTGCCTCTCTCTGAGGTTTTCCTTTTGTTCAGTTAAGTTTTACTCTATGAGAATATTAACGTTGAGGCATATCTGTTGTGGGGAAAGACAGAGCAAGTGCCCTGGGCATTAGCTGGCATTGCGTGTGTGTTTCTTTTGATATTTTCCAAGTGAGGAAGTCATTGGAACACAGACATGGACTCAGCAGCTGGTCAGGCTATTTCTCCCCAGTTACTCATGAGAGCACATGTGCACTCCACTCACTTCCCCAGCCAGGGTGAGTGAAGCACATGTGACTGAAGCATGTGTACCCTCTTAACAGCCAGTTGAACAATTCTACGCTAGCTGCTGATGAAACCATACATGATTTCCCGTTGCTTCCCATTGGACTCAGAGAACCATAAAAATTTTGCACCACTGGCAGCGGGCACCACAAGGCAGTGGGCCCCACTGGACATGGTGCATCCCTACTGGGCACCAGCAGGCACTACCAGACATCATTAGAAACCAGCAAGCACAGGGCACCATTAGGCACCCCTACCAGGAACCAGACACCCCTACCAGGCACCAGGCACTAAGCACCACCAGTGGGTACTGAGCACCAAATCTGGGCATCAGATTCTATTAGCTTCCCTGGTATGACAGCCTAGACTTATGCATGTCTTCTTGGAATTCAGTGAGACATACCTCTAGGTAACTGTGTATAGGATTGCAGTTGGAGTCTTTTAAAAGTCTTTCTGCAGAAGCAGCAAGTCCATGTCACCTGAACTCCTAATGGAGAATTATTCCTTTGGAAGCAGAGGGCTGAGCAAGCTTCAGTGGTAATTTATACCTAAATGCAGGAGCATCTGTGTGTCACACCAAGTATTCCTTACTGTTTCCAAGACAGATGGATTTTAATTCCAGGTACATGGTGGCCCTCAACAATGATTTCTAGTTCTATGCTACCACTAACCCCCTGGCTAAATGTGTCAAGAGTTTTAGGAATTGCTTTTCTGAGTTACTGGTGCAATAAACTTTACTTTGATATTCTCCTGCCTCCCATGGTTTACCACAGAAACTATATTAAACTTTCAGAGCTGATGCCAAGCAGGTATTTTATGTTACAGAAATTCAGGATGGTGGAAGGTCCACTTGGGGCCAGATTAATTTAAAATCTGCAGTTCCTTGAAACCATTTATTTCAGAAGTGAGTGATCCACATGAAAAGAGTGGGTGGTTTTCAGGCCAATTTCTACAAAACAGGTGCCCACATTATTAGCAAAATCCCCTAAAGTTCAAGTATACTGCTAATTGCCATTTTTTTTCTCAGCTAACTTGCAGTCGCATGATGTGAAAACTCCATGGACAGAAATTATTTTGTTGTTAAACAAAAAATAAAACACCAGTGTTTGGTGTTTTAAGATTTTTTCCAAATATTAAAATAGATTAAGGGCACAATCCAGAGCAACTATGGGAGCATGTAAGAGACATTACATGCACCCATAGTTACTGCACCACCTAGAGAAAGCCTATGGGAAATTTATATTGCAATCCAGAGTAACTTGTTCTTACTCTGGAGCAAGGACTCCCTGTAGTTACTCTGGATTTCACCCTAATTCTCCAGTAAAAAATAATACGGTGGCTGCATATGCTCACATTATATCACCTACCTGATATACTCTTAATATGTTTAAAATTAATACAAATGAAGTCTTGGAATAAGAGTTGAGAATAAAAACACATAACATCATTTTCTGCCTTACAAATCATGTAATCTGCAAAAAATAAAAATAAAAAATCAACACTCCAGCACATGGACTACTCATTCCTAGAGACACGGCCACTGGTGGGGTAACTGCAATGGTCTCATGGACACATTCCACTTTGGTGGGTGCCCAGATTCTCTTGAGTTGTTCAGGAAAGATAGGAAAGCTTCCTTTTTTAAAAAGTTTGACAACCTGGCTCTTTTGACAAAGTGTATATTCTGTCTAAAATTGATTGCCAGAGGGAGAAAAGAAAAAAAAAAAACACCTTGTCCAGTAGCAGCCAGATGCAGTACAAGGTAATTTATACCAGCTGCTGTGTTAACTATTAATATTTCTATCAGATTTCTATTAGAACTATTTCCATGCTGTTGATGGGAGAATTTGTATAAAACACCCTGCAGGGCTATAGGAAAAGGGGTTTAAAGTACCATATTGCACAATTTATTTATTTCATTTGTCTCATCCTTCTTTCATCAAACAGATGATATTTCCAAGCAGACGTCCAACCTGCCTTTGTCCAAAGTCAGATTTGCTGAGATTCAGCAATGTTGCTAGCTTTGCTGCACACCGTGTCCCACAAGACCACCAAGCAGAGTTGGTACAACATTTTTGTTAGGTACAGCACTAAGCTGTACCTTGCTACTCTTGCTACTAGAGAAATACAGCAAACTGTACCTTGCTGTATTCTTGCTACTAGAGAAATGTTGACCAGGAAGAGCAACTACAGAGTTGTGCAGTGCCTTGTCACTACTTTCAGAGATGCCCAGGGCTGCCAGCTTGCAACACAGAGAATCTCTTCAAATCCTCTGCTCAGTTGGCAGAGAAGACATTTGCCTCTGGTATTTTCGTATCCTCCATGTGCTGCGGTAAGCAAAACTCCAGGTGTACTGACAGAAGCCGGGGGAAAACCCGGTACAAGAATCTGTCACTATACTGTTTCTTGAAACAGCAAAGGATTTGAAAAGTATAAGTGGCTCATGTCAGCAGCAAGCTGGAGGAAGGTAGTGGGCAGCAGCAGATTTGGGGCGAAGCATACCCCAAATCCACCTCTATTCCCTCACAGGCTGCCACTGGTACTGCTAATTTCAGTTTGCCTTATTACTGGTCCAGCAATGAATAAGGAATGCAACAAGCTAAATAGGGTGCCTGTGTCTTTACTAGTGTTGGGGAAGAGAAAATAGCAGTGCCTAAGATGAAAAACTGCATCTGTCAAAAATTGCACCAAAGAATGTGCACCTGTCAATATTTCCTCTTCTGGATGGCTATTAAAAGAACCTGTATCTCCTAGGCATCTGGTCTCCCTAGATAGAAAGAAGTATACAGGCACATCTCATTATGCAATTCAGGGCAGAAGTAGAAATTAATTCAGATTTCATGACCTGAGCAACGCAAGGTCAGGAACAGTTTATACCCCCGCATGCAAGTTTACCCTGCAACTCGGATGAGATTAAATGGTAGATCTATACTTTGGAACAAAATTATAAATAACATTTGGATCCGAGTTTGTATTTGGACCTCCAAGTTATAATTTTATTCTTTTTGATGTTATTGTTGCTTTAAATACTGCTCTGCAGTCAAATTTTTAGGAGAGTTTGGAAAAAAGAAAGAACCAAACTGTTAATAAAATCCCAAACCACATCTGTTCAGACAACAGTTAAAAGCAACAGAAAAATTAAAACTAAGGCTGCAATCCTAACCTCCAGTTAGGCTGGCATAAACTATTATTCCTGTGCTGACCTGAGGGTGTCACAAAAGTACTGTAAGTAGGGGCATCGCTGGGAAATGCGGGGGGGGGGGAGGGGGTGCGCTCCACGCCAACGGGTATATACCTGTGGGGGGGGGGGAGCTCAGTGGAATCCAAGAACACCAGAAGGGTCCTGATGCTTGAAAATACCTGGAGCTTGAAAGTGCTCCAAAAGGCAGTCCCCATTTACTGAAACTGGCTCAGCAGGTAATGAGAACTTAAAAATTTGTTTATATGTAAATTTATATGTTAATAGTCCAAATTTCTCTTCTCCCTCTACTGAAGACTCATCACCTGCCCTCTTCCCTCTGGGGGTTTTAATGCTTTCTTTTTTTGGGGGGGGGGAGGGTTAAGGCAGTTAACCATGTCCTCTTTTTCCAGGACATGTCCTCTTTTTTAAGCCTTGTGTCATTGAAAAGCCTTCCTTGTTCTCTATTTCTTTGTGAGCAAGCAGCATGTAGTGTGCTTGAAATTCATGAATTATATGTAATGAATTCTGTTTAATAATATTAAATTTCATAATAATCAATAAACAGTGCAATCCTAACTATGTCCCTTCAAATGTAAGCCCCATTGTGTTCAGTGGGTCTTATTCCCAGGAAAGTGTCTTTAGGATTGCAAATAATATATATTTCTCATGTCCTACATTTTTCTCGATTCTCCCACATTTTGGGGGGTGTCATGTCCTGTTTTTTGGTAATGACATATCGTTAATCTGCCTATAGCCTCCTTGGAATTAATATATTATGGCTGTAATCCTAAAGACACTTTCCTTGGAGTAAAACCCATTGAACGCAATGGGCCTACTTTTGAGCAGAAATGGTTAGGACTGTGCTCTATATGCATTAAATTATAAGAAAAGGTTTTTAAATGTAATATTAATAGCATTGCACTGACATTCTTCAGTCTCGAAAAACTATGGTATTGTGCTCTGAGTGCCTGGGTAGATTAATATGGAGGATGTTACCCAAGCAGCAAATCCCCCTTCTCCACATCACTAAAATAGTCCAATGGAATGGCAGAGCCAATACAATTGGTTCCAGCTGCATCGCACGAGTTACCAGAACGTGATTGTACGCAGTCACAAACTGCTTACAGGATTCCAGCTCTGGATTTTGTCTCAAGGTTGACTACTGAAGCCTTTCCCATAGATGGGTATAGCCACAAGGGAGTGGAGGTTTGAGGTGGGAGTTTTCCTTCTCCAGACAACCCACATTCAGTGGGATTTTGGACAGGTTTAGTCTGGCTCCTCCACAAAGGCCTGTCTGGCATGGGAGTCCCTGCCAGTAGCTACACTACCGCCAGCATAGCCCTTTGTATCACTGGAGCACACAATCCCACCACCATGAAAAGTTACTGTCCATCAATGGGAATATTAACAGAATCATAGATATTCGGTAATATTGCATGGAATTCAGTAATATTACAGTAAGCACATGGAAGCAATATATACAAGGGTTTTGACCTTTTATTTTGTTATGTTCTACACCTTTCTTGGGTGTCCTACATGGGAGGGAACTTCTCCTCTGTCCGATTATGACTTATGATCAACCTGGTCTAGCAAAAAACAAAACAAAAGCTTGCTGGGTTTAAAACTGATAGGCAGCACAATCCAGAGCAACTAATCTGTCCACAGAAGAGGCCTTGGGTTGCCCTATCTATCACTAGGATGGAGCAACTGCAAGATGCTCCACCCCAGTTACTCTGGAAGAGGCTTAGGGCCAAGCAAGGCAAGATAGGGTGCCCTAAGAGAGGAGGACCTGCTCTGCCCTATCTGCTCTGCCCTAGGCAGTTCAGGAGAGGCATGTTGAGAGCATGTTTAGCATTGCTTAGGGCTGAGCAGTTACTCTGTATCTAGAGCCTGTTTCCAAGGCAGAAATGCCCTCTTCCAGCTCCTCAGAGATATACCACTTCAGGAACAGGTATAGTAATGAGTAGACCCATAAGGGTCCATGATAAGGCCCGAGTAAGAATGGCAGTGTTGACCAAAAATCTGAGTTCTTGGCCAGCCTAGCTGCAACCCCTTCCTCTCAACCTCAGGATATAAAACAACTACGGCTGCCCACAAACCTCAGGATACAGCAGGCCACTCCAAGAAGCCCCTTGTATTCACTGTAGAATGTACTGGCATCTCATCAGGGACTCCTTAGAAGGCAGGCACCCAGTGGCGTCACCAGACTGGTGCAGCTGGTGTAAGCTGCATTGGGTGATGCGCTCCGTATGGGGTGATGCACCGGAGGAGTTTGACTGTCCTTTGGCAGGCCCTGGGCATCAGCACGCCCATTCAGGCCTGCTCCAAGGCGGAGTAGCAGCCAGAAGCTGCTGCTCGTCCTTGGAGCTGGCCTGAACGGCTATCTGAGGTGCACTGCGCAGAAACACACTGAGCATGCCAAACAGCTTCAGACATCTGTAGAGCAGAGGAAGTCCGCGCCTCTGCACAGCCATTTGGCCTCACTCAGGAGGCGGAGCGGCAGCCAAATGGATTCAGAAAGAGTACTGCACAGGCACCAACTCTGATGCCTGCGCAGTCTCCTCTGAAGCCGAAAGTCTTCAGAAAAGTACTGTGCAGGTGTCAGAGATGGTGCCTGTGCAGTAATCTTTCTGAAGCCAGTTGGTTTCTGAAACAACTGCTCAGGCACCATCTTTGGCGACTGCGCAGTTCAGGTAGGGGGGTGAGCGCATCCCAGGGGTGATGCACAGACTTCCGCACCAGGTGGTGCGCAGAGTTGTGTCACCATTGTAGGCACAACATCTGTTCCTTGTTCAGTGTGATCTGAGGGGTGTCTCCTCAGGAGCAAGTCTTCCCCTTGTGTCAATTACTTAGCATGCTCTGGAGCAGTTAGGGCAGCCCAGGCTTCCTGACTCTCTGGATGCAGCATAACTTTCTGCTCTGGATACAGAATAGTTAGGAGAGAGCAGTTAGGGCAGAGCAGGCTGAACTTGCTCTGGATTGTGCCCTTAATCCCAAATCATACTGAACTGGTTTAAATATAGGAACTTAAATTCAACTGGGCGTTGGGTAGAAGCAAAAATCTTACTGATTTTTATTTTATTTTTGGCTGGGGGGAGTTGAAGTTATTTAGTTGATTGACTTTAATGTATTTACAATTATTTATTTGTTTTAATTTTCTTGATAATGTCATTTCCAATGATGACATCACTTTTAGTGGATCCTGGACAGATTGTCCCTCTTAAAAGTGGGTCCCAAAATAAAAGGTTTGAGAATCCCTACAAAAGTGTGCAGAAAGGTGGCACCCCTGAGAGGGGGGTGATGCCACTAGTGACCAAAATGGCTAAAAATAATAGTTTTTAAGAATAATCCCATCATGTTATATACTGTTGGATGTGTAATTTGCAGCAGAATGCAGTGCAACAAACCACTTTGAAACATCTTTATTCTATTAGAAAGTGTGGCTAAAAAACCAGTGGAAGCGGTGCTATGGCACGTAACCACACCCACCATCCAGTGGTGGGCTCCAGCAGGTTCGCATCTTCTCTATAGAACTGGTTGTTAATGAGAGATAGGATGTACAAAGTTTAAAAATAGCCATTTAAAAGTGGCTGCCAGATGGGCATAGAACCGATTGTTAATTTCTTTGAATCCCATCACTGCCACCATCCACGTTGTTGCCCCACCCACTCCATGGGAGTGATGTGCTGGCCTCCCTAACTGGGTGATGTGAACCCTAGTGACACCTCTGGCCCATAAGGGACTTATGCCTGACACATGGGGGAGGTTAGGCCAGTGCACAGGCATAAGCCGGCATCCCTATAGCATCATGGGAAGATATGCCAGGTGAGTTATGCCAGCCTAAATTGATTAGAATTGCACCCTAAATTTTTAAAATAAAAATGTCTTCCTCCAGTACAGAATGGATACAGTAACACTGGTAACACTGGTAGCGTTATATTTTTCAGTGCACTTCCTTCAGGTTGTGCAGGAGCATCTGAGCTGGGAAATTGACAAGACAGAGTAAATCAATTCTGTTCCATCTTCCATTATGTGCTCACCAGGTTCAGTTACTGTCTGCACTACTGACTTAACCTGAATGCATATAGTGTCAGGGGAATTGAAGGTTGAATGTACTTGCTCCTAATCTAGAGTTGAGTGATCACCTTAAAAAAGAAGTAACTCTCACTACTGCTGAGACCAAAAATCTGAATGGATTTGCATTAAAAATTCCAAAAGGGCTGTGATGTAAAGGCCCGTGTTTCAGAGTAAGCACTTAGGAATGGCTACTCTTAAACCCATAAGGGTGCAATCCTAACCAATTTAGGCTGATGTAACTGACCTGGCATATCCTCCCATAATGATGTGGAGAGGTTGGCATATGCCTATGCAGTGGCTTAATTCCCCAAGAGTGGGGCAAAAGTGCTTTAGAGCATATCCTAATCATATCTACTCAAAAGTAAGCCCATTGTGTTCAATGGGTTTTACTCCCAGGAAAGTGTCTTTAGGATTGCAGCCTTAAAACACTTGTGACATCCCCAGGCCAGCACAGGATTTATGCTGGGGCTTATGCTGGTCTAACTGGAGGTTAGGATTGCAGCTATAGATAACTGGGAGTAAAAGTCATTGAACACAATGGGGCTTACATTTGAATAGACATGGTTAGGATTTTGGTCATAACCACTTAATTCCTGACTTCTGTGCTGCGTTATTCTGCTCTGCTTGAAGTTGTAACACAGCCTTTGTTCTTTAAAGATCATACCTTATTTCTAGTATGCTGTTGCTCTGCAAAATATATGGCTTTTATTTCCAAGTGCTACAGTTCCACATAAATTGTTTCCTAAATCAAAACTGTCAAAATTATTGTACTGTTGCCATCTGCAGCCTTACTGAAATGAAGAGAGGCTGTGTTATACCTTGGGCACAGTGGCAGAAATCATGTATATAGCATAAAAGGCATGAATACACCCCCCAACACCCCAAAGACTTCTAGTAAATACTAAACTAGTATTTGGGTTTAGTAAAACTAAACTTCATATCATAGTCTCTACAATGACTACTGAAGTAGTATATTGCACAGTGTCATTTTTAGACCAATAAGATCAAAATGTCTGTTCTTCACAGAGTCAGTAAAAAGATGAAGATGAAAAAGGAATAATGGGTACAGCATTCATTCCTCTGAACATGCCCTCAACATGCCTCTCCTGAACTGCCTGCAGCTAGGGCAGAGCAGGTCCACCTCTCTTAGGGCACCCTATGTTGCCTTGCTCTGCCCTAAGCCTTTTCCAGAGTAACAGGGGTGGAGCATCTTGCAGTAGCTCCACCCTAGTGATAGATAGGGCAACCCAAGGGCTCTTATGTGGACAGATTAGTTGCTCTGGATTGTGCTGCAGGTCATGGGTGTTGCATGCATACATTAGCATACCAGGAGTCCATAGGTACGCCAATGCTGCATATATGCAGATGCTGGTGGGCTAATGCTAACAAACTGCCCAGAATTGGTTTAGCCACAATCCAGCTCCAAGATAAAGTAACAAACATGCCTTTACCTTGAGGAAGCACCCTTTACTGGATCCCCATTACAATGTCACATTGGCACAGCTGTGTCAGTTCCGGAAAACTGGTTAGGATTGCACCCCTAAAAAAGGCCAGCCTAATACATTAGTCTTCCATTGGTGATATAGGGAAGCAAGTGTATGTCTGTGGACCTGCCTAATCCTCCCCCAGGAGTGGCACAGAAGTCTCTTACAGCACTTTCTGATATCCCCATGTCAGCACAGGACTTATGCCAGAGCATAGGTTGCCTTAACTAGAGGTTAGGATTGCAGCGTTATTTTCAGAGCAAGGCTGTCTACATGGAGCCCTGCATAGATTGATCTTTGTTAACAGCTAATGTCATATTTATTCTAGGTGTAAAAAAAAAATTCATTTTAACATATTCATTTATTAAATGCAGACAAATAGAAATATTGTGGCTGAAGAAGATGTAAAAAGAAAGCTCCAATAAAGGAGGCAACCAAGGGCAAAATCCAGAGTAACTACGGGGAGTCTTTGCTCCGGTGTAAGAAATTACTCTGGATTCCAATATGAATTTCCCATAGGTTTTCACTTGGTGGTGCAGTAACTACGGGTGCATGTAAAGTCTCTTATGTAAACCCGTAGTTACTCTGGATTTCGGGGTTATTCACCACCATATCATTCAACAAGATTTAAGAAAACATCCCTGTCACAAATGCACTGAAGCATATGAACTTCATATTTATTATTAGCACTGACTTTTTTTTAGATATTATAATGACAGTGTCAAAGACCAGCTTGCCAACTCCTTCATTTCATGCAATTCCAGAAGAATGAAGAAACTATGAAAACCTCCTCCACAGAAAAGGCAACATGCTAATGAGAGATAAAAATGGAGGGAGAGGAATATTGCCAGGGTTTTGAGAGAGACATTTTTTTCTCTCCCAGTGAAGGGATGAGCTTGTGACAAGAACTCCAAAGATAATCCCCTTTCCCTCCAGAGATATTGTTCTGTATTTACAGCTGGTGGAAACCTGTCTTCCATAATAATGCTGCATGATCAAGTCAAGCAGAAGGAGCTATCAACAGATGCTGTGTGAGGTGTGAACAAATTACATCCATTCCTGGCTGCGGCAGTACCAAGAAAATGACAAGAAAGTTTTCCCATTTTCCCTGGCTTGCCATCATGGTTTTTATGGAGGGGGGTGTGAGGGAGAAAACGAGGGTTCGGGTAAGTGTGAACTGAATCACAGAAGGCTCATTATTAGACAACATATATCTGGCATTTCCCTGTAATTATTTTTAATTATCCATGTTAAATTTATTGGATGTTATTGAGCAAATTATTAAGCAATGATAGAAGCTAGGTTTGCTATTGTGGATGGTTATCTGCTCTTTGACAGGATCTATTCTTGACAGGAGCTAATTAGCATTAAATGGTTTTAGATCAGTAGTTCTCAAAGCGTGAAGAGAGCATCCAACAGAAGAAATTAGAGTAGCAAAGGGGAGTTCAGACTCTGATCTCCTCAGGTGCATACTTCTGCATTCATTTTACTCTGTCTCTAGAGACAGAAAACCCTACTTAGAGAGCAATCCTGACCTAGGCTGGCACAACTCATCAGGCTTTCCATTCCTGTGGTGCTTGTAGAGGCAAGTGCATATCTTTACACTGGCCTAACACTTCTCCAGGAATGGTGCAGAACTATCCTACGGCACTTTTCTGACACCCCCAGGTCACCACAGGACTTATGCTGGGGCTTAGGCCAGTCTAACTGGGAGTTAGGTTTGAGGCCTTATAGATTCAGCAACATTTGGATCAGAGGGTATATATATCTATTTTTACAAGACTTTAGCTTTCATTTATGAGTCCCTTAAAGGGCTTTAACAGCCGAATCCTAACTAAGGCTAATCCTAACCACCCTTTCCTTGGAGTAAGAATGGACTATTGAAAACAAAGGGAGTAGCTTCTGAGTAGACATGCTTAGGATTGCACTGTAACTCTCCAGTGCAAATGCAGCAACAATGTAAAGGAACAAATATTTCCTTACCTTAAGGTGGTAAAATTTAAGATCTTAAGGTTCTTAAACTTACACAAATTATAGGCTGTTTACTCCAAACCATAGATTTTTTGAAGATTTCCAGGGGCAATGCAGCTGCTGGAGAATCCAAAGAAATGGTCTACCACATGGCAGTGTGCCCAAATGCTATTCAACATATAAACCAATGATCAACCTCTGCCATAAGCCACCAGAAGTGGCAAATGATCTGGCAATTGCTATGCAGAGTACAACTTTTATGCAGAGAACTCTATGCAGAGAAGCCATGGAGAAAAGGGTGACTTATATTCTGGACTCACTGAGCATATATTACAGGGATAATCAGCCAAAATCCAATTGCCTAAAGACAAAATTTTGGGCTTTCCATGTAAAAAATCAAGAGGTATCAAGAACATTATAAGTGGTGGAATGGAATTAGATTTGTGTTACCCACAAATATCTGAGTTACCCTAGATCACACAGTTACATGTAAGAGCCACAATTCTAACACCAAATAGAAAGTTTTCTCCATAAATAATATCCTGTGGAAAATAATGAACACAAAACGGGGAGCTCACTGCATATTAGACTACACAGCACAATCCAGAGTAACTACAGGACCCCTTACTTCAATGTAAGAGAAATTTACTCTGGATTGCTCTATGCATTTCTCATAGGTTTCCCATAAGTGGCACTGTAACTATGTCGACATAAATGTCTCTTACAATGACATTAAGAGGTCATGTTGTTACTCTGGATTGTGCTGTAAGAACTTTCTGTTTAGTATTATGCCACATGGCTGGAGAATAGTGCCAGCTTTGTTTGGCATAGATCTAAACATGCAAAGCAAGTAGATGAAACAGAAAGACTGGTTACAGGATGCTTAAAACTGACACCAATACAAAAGATGTATCCTCTAACAGGTCTTTCTCCCTCTAAAGAAAGCATGGCAAAAAAAGAGTGGGTCAAAGCAACTTCTCTACAAATCCACCCACCATATGGCCATCAACTTCAGTAGTTGAGAGTGAGATCAAGGAGTAGTTTCCTTAGAACTGCAGCTCCCTTTCCCTCCTAACAGTTGGTTGCTACAATCTGCCATGAACCTCTGGAAAAAGAGAGGAGAGATGCCAAGTGAAGGGCCCAGTGCCAAACATATGCTATATGACTCACTGCTAGATGTGGGGTAGGTGGGCCTGGTGATCCCGGCTTACTGCATTAATGTCATGTTTGCTGCCACAATTTGAAGGATATTCTTTTTTAAAAAACTATTTGTCAATCATTTTATACAGAAAGGTACAGACCAAAACAATCTCCTACACATCTTAGCTTACAATTTACACTATTTGCACTGATGATTTTAGCATACTAGTTGTTCTCCCTGCCCTCAAGAAATAAACTGAACAAGATAGAAAACATTTTTTCCTATCTCCTGTAGAAGGATAACAACAATGTAGTTCATGCTGATACAACAGATTTTTGTAATTATGCTCTAGGTGGAATTTCACATTTGATGTGCAAATAAATTAGACTTTTCATAATGCTTCTTTAATGCCTGATTGCTCTTCAGTTTCACCCCCTTCGCACCCCTCTTCCTCTTGTACACACTATCCTGATTACACTTGATTTTACAAAGTGAATTTTGTCAGAAATGAAATTGCACTCCATGGAACCAGAAGGCAACAAACTGCTTGGAGAATAACAAGTAAGACCATTACTTCTTGAACGCTCTCAAATCTAAGAGTACTGCGATGATATCAGGCAGTTAATATGCCGAAAACCCTACAGCGCAAGCAATTCTTATTCCATTTTACCAACAGGAAAATTGGGATATGGAGGAATCAAATAACTTGCTCAAAACCATCAAGTAAGTAGTTGGCAGAGCAGAGTGGTGCAATTCTCTCTCTCTCTCTCTCAAAATATATAGGTATATATAATATAAAAATATAGATATATAGATATATATAATATAAAAATATACAGAGATCATAATTCGTTCCAGAAGCATGTTTGTCTTACAAAGCAGATTTTCCCATAGGAGATAATGGAAACTCAGACGACTGGTTCCACAACCCAAAAATATTCCTATAAAAATATTAACTGTATGTAAAAAATGGTGTCAAAGCACGGTAATAGAGTTCAAAACACTGTAATATAATACAGAACACAATTACTGTAATATTAATAATAAAGCACTGTAGTATACTGTACAGTAAAACAGAAAATAAAAACCTTTATTGCCAAGGATGACTAATTTTCACTAAAAGAGTCACTGGTGGCTTTTGTGCAACTTTAACAAGGAACCTTCAAATGACACTTCCTTTTGAGGATTTCACAGAAATATTACATTGTGTTGTCATTAAACAGATTCATCACTCGCACTGCTACAGCCTCATTTGGGTGATGCTTTTCTACAAAGTTTTGCACCATTTCCCAATGTTTACAAATGTCCTTAATCTCATTTGATGTGAGGGATTCCTCCTCCTTATTCTCCTCCTCCTCAGCAGATGAGATCTCCTCCAGAACCTCTTGCTGTTGCTTTTAATGCAGATCCATCAATTTGTTTGTTTTACAACAAATTTTCCTTATAAAACAATTTGTCAAACTCTACCAAAACTGTTTGTCATACAAGGCACAAGTTGTCTTACAAAGAAGAATTTCAAAGAAATTTTAGTTTGTCTTACAAAGCATACTTCTTGTAAAGCATTTGCCTTACAAGGTACCACTGTGTGTGCATGTATATCTCTAGACAGACAGACAGACAGAGTGGATAGATAGATAGAGTGGATAGAGTGAACTTCAAAGTATCAAAGAGAAAGTTTACATTTTTGCTCACTCTAGGCTCAGGGCCGTGCAATCCTAGCCACCAGTTTCATCCAGACACAACCAAGGACATTCTTTGATCCATCTTTAAAATATCCTAAGGAAGCCTCCTTCCCCTGTGCTACGTGCCACAATTGCTGAGGGCTGTGCCTAGCTACTTTAAAATGAATCCATTACAAATTTAAAACTACTTCAAAGGATATATGAGGATGCATCATAGAAACAAAGACAGAAACATTGCCCAGTCAACCTGGCAAGTGGGTGCAAAATAAAATGCTTTTTAAGGAATCTAAACATGGCAGTTATACTAGCGAAAAGCATACCAGTGTTACAGGAGTAAAATTTCCCTCTACGGCATCACCCCACTGTGCATCAATCCCCCACACACATCAATCCTCCATGCGCATCTGTACTCATGTGCAACATCCCCCATGTTCATCCACGCCATGCGCTTCACCCCCTATGCACATCAACCCCCATGCTCATCAACCCCCATGCGCAAATCCTCCATGCACAACAACCCCATGTGCGACATTCCCACATGCGCATCAGTCCCCCATGTACAACATCTCCCCATGCGCATCAACCCCCCATGCGCATCAACCCCCCATGCGCATCAAACCCCCATGCTCATCAACCCCCCATGCTCATCAATCCCCAATCACAACATCCCCTCATGTGCAACATCTCCCATGCACAACACCCCACGCACATCAACACCCCATGTGCAACATCCCCCATGTGCAACATCTCCCCATGCGCATCAAACCCCCAATGCGCATCACCTCCCTATGTGCATCTTCTCATGTGCAACCCCCCATGCACAGCATCCTCCCCAGTGCAACCTCTTCCTCCAAACAACATCCCCCCCCAGTGCACCAGGTACCGAGCACCAAACTGGCTCTATGTTGGTCAGAGGACAAAAACACGTTGCATTCCTTTTCAGCCATTTAAGGGTTAAATTTTTCCACATCAGTTCTTGGTGGGTGTTTATGTGACAGAAGGAACACCCTCCCTGAAGGAACACTCACCCTGAAATTTCATGATTCTAGTTCCAGGGCTTGGGGCAGAGCATCCCTCAGTCACCCATCATTCAATGCAAAGTATAGGGAGGAAAACATGCGCCCCTTTTCACCCCCTTCCGGTTGGAATTTCTGAAAACCGGTTCTTAGTGCACCCCTCAGACGCAGAAGGAACACCCACCCCAAATTTCACTCTTCTAGGGCCGGCAGTTTTGGCTAGGCGTTGATGAATGTGTGAGTGAGTGAATGACTTTTCTCTTTTATATATATATAAAGAAGTGCCTAGGAACTTCAGGAAAAATATACAAAAAGTAAGGATACAATTGTGTGCCATTTAACACTACAGGTTGTCACGCATCTCTCAGCAGCCTCGTGTACATTGAACAGGATGATATATATGTTAGAAACTTGCAAGATTTTATACGAATGGCCCTGGAAAAACAGAAACTAACCTGCCACAACTCTTTTGAACTACCCTAACCAAAATGAATGAAAGCATTTAAAAAATCCTGCAAATACTTGAAAGGTTCCACAGTGGTGTCATCAAAACCTCAAGGTCACCAGCAATGAAAAATACTGTAATATTAACAATGTGTACTGTCAATATCTAGACATACAATATGGGAAAGTGCAAAAACAGCAACTCCATGCCTCCTGCAATGTTCAAGTGTTGAAAAATCTCATTATTTAGATATGTCATTGCACCTAGAATAAAGGTGCAATCCCTAGCCAACTTTCCAACACAGGCAGTTGTGTCAGCAGGACATGTGCTATATCTGGTAGTGAGGGAGGCTTTCTCAAGATAAGCAATGTTTGTTCCCTTACGTTGGAGTTGCATTATGCTTATCTTGATGCTGGAAAGTTGATTAGGATTGCACAATTGGTGACCTGCTCACCCAAGTTGAAAACCAAACGTGGTGTGGTGGCTAGCTTGGAAATAAGTATTTCAAAAAGTTTTGTTTATAAGCAGGGAGAACTTCCGAAGGCATCCTGTCAGAATGCACTGACCATAGATATCTATGAAATCCATCTCACACCTGGCCAGCCACACCTTCAAAAGCACTCACTCTGCATCACAAGAAGTCCACAAAAGAAGAGCTAAGATCATACAGCAAGATCAAATTCAAGTACAAGAATGCTACTTGCAACGGTGTGTTTGTGTGTCTGTGTGTGTGTGTGTGTGTGTGTCCAAAAGACCAGCTTTTCCCATAAGCACTTATCTACAATGTGGATGGTTCTCCTTTCCAACAGTGCACCTAAAGCACTGGAACTCCCTCCCAGGGTAAGTTTGATCTGCCCCTTACCTGCAGGTCTTCTTTCTTCTGGAAAAGGTGGATGCCTTTTTAGAGAGCTTTTGGGATTCCCTCTTTTGCTGTTCCACTAAGGGCGCAATCCAGAGCAAATTCAGCCTGCTCTGCCCTAACTGCTCTCTCCTAACTATTCTGTATCCAGAGCAGAAAGTTATGCTGCATCCAGTGAGTCAGGAAGCCTGGGCTGCCCTAACTGCTCCAGAGCATGCTAAGTAATTGACACATGGAGAGGACTTGCTCCTGAGGAGACCCCCCTCAGATCACACTGAACAAGGAACAGCTGTGGTGTCTGCCTTATAAGAAAGCCCAGAAGTTCCTGACAACCAGTTACAGCTGCAGTTCCTCAAGTGGAGGGTTGATGTTTGGAGTGGCCTGCTGTATCCCCAGGTTAGTGGGCTGCGGTAGTTGTTCCATATCCTGAGGTTGAGAGGCAGGGGTTGCAGCTAGGATGGCCAAGAACTCAGATTTTTGGGCAGCATTGCCATTCTTACTCGGGCCTTATCATGGACCCCTATGGGTCTACTCATTACTATACCTGCTCCTAAGGTGGTATAACTCTGAGGGCTGGAAGAGGGCATTTCTGCCTTGAAAACAGGCTCTGGATACAGAGTAACTGCTCTGTCCTAGGCAACGCTAAACTTGCCCTCAACTTGCCTCTCCCGAGCTGCTTAGGCTGCCCCAGTTAGGGCAGAGCAAGTCCACCTCTCTTAGGGCACCCTATGTTGCCTTGCTCTGCCCTAAGCCTCTTCCAGAGTAACTGGGATGGAGCAACTAGGTTGCTCCACCCTAGTGATAGATAGGGCACCCTAAGGGCTCTTATGTGGACAGAATAGTTGCTCTGGATTGGGCTGTAAGTTTTTCTTTAGGGTTTTGGGTGAAGCAAGTAGTTAAGACACTGTGCCTGTTAACCAGCAGGCCAGGGTTCAAGACCCGGGTTCCCACAAGACAGGGTGAGCTCCTGTCCTTAGCTCTGCTCTACGACACAGCTAGAACCAATCGTATCAGCATGGCCATTCCATTGGACTATTTCAGTGGTGTGGAGAGGGGGGATTTGCTCTTGGTAACAGCCTGTCCTCCATATAAATCTATCCAGGCCTTCATACTTCGCATGCAGAGTCGAGCAAGATACCATAGTTTTTCGAGACTGATGGATGCCAATGATGAAGTTTTTCTTTAGGGTTCTTTGATATTTCATTTGTTGCCTTGTAGCACTATCCTGTGCATACTTACTCAGAAGTAAGCCCACTGACTTCAATGGAACTCACTCTTCATCCTAGCCAGAGAGCCCAGGGCATTGCCCCCTTAAGGAGTAGGGTGGTGGAAGACAGCAATGTGATCCTCTGGATTGCACCATGGGATGCAGGGGCTTCCCTAGCCTCACCCTAGTATGCAGCAGCCTCCAAGGGGAATGAGGATCCCAGCATCTGCCTCCTCACAGCATGCACAGACAGTGACAGTTCTAACTGCAATTTCAGCTTTTATTTTATCATGACCTACATTTTGGGGGCTTGTCGTTTTTTGTGATCATCTGGTCATAACCTGCCTGTGCCCTGCCTGCAATGTGATCCTGGCTATCATATTGCTGCCTTCTTCCTTCTCCACACACATTTACAGCAGCTCAAGCTTTCTCCGAGAGTTTGAAAAATACTGGTATATGGGGTTGCACTTTTAAGGAGCATTTTGGGTTCAACAGTAGGTTGAAAATGATAATACTGTACATGATATGTGGATTGATTGGATAGGAAAATCCTTACATGTCATAAAACCTGGAATTGCACTGCATTGCATGAACAACTTAGAAATGCATGAACAACTTAGAAATTATAGCAACTACAGAGGAGATCAGAAGTTGAAAGCCTCTAGGACCCTGCAGGAGGCCAGCCTTGCCACCCAGGTAAGTTAAAAATAAAACACCTTGGCCACTATGATCCCTGCAGCACTATTGCTGCCCACTCTTCGCAACCATTTAACAGGTTTCCAACTACACTTTAGGAGTTTATAAACCACAGGTACAGAAGATTAAAACCTCAGAAAGTCACAAAGAAACTAAGGTGGTCTGAACAGCAGAGTCCAATGGCCAGCAGCTGTGCCAAACAATTACTTACAGAAATATGTTCATCAGTCACCATGAAATCTAAAGACGGAAGCATTTTGAATTAATTGAACAGTTTAATAGCATTGTCTAGGAGACCAATTCAGATTAAATTGCAATTACAGGGTGCAGAGGTGAAGATCCACACTAAGGCCGAAAGAGAATGTAAATGTCAAGTATGCTCAGCATTTATGGACCAAATAACCATCCCACCAGTCCCTTTAATGTTGGAAATACAGGCTAAGGAAAAAGCTTTCTGACAAAAAGAATACCATGAATACTTTCACTCTTTGAAAAATATATTTATACCCATGTTTCTGAACAGCATTATCAATAAATTGAATAAATGACTGAAGTGGTTATTTTGGTCAGAGATTAAAGGAGTATGCAAGTCTTCTCCAGAACATAAGTTCTAAGCCTACCTTGCACTGAATAAATGTAAAAATGCATGTTGTAAATGAGTTATACAATTTGCAAGGATCCTTTTTATGGCTCAACATTTTTGTAAGAATTTGGGAGGAAAAATTTCAACCTTCCCAGAAGTCAAAAGCCTTATTTATGATGCCTTATCTGTCCTGGGCATGCGGCTCATTTAAAGTATGTTGTCTCTGTGTGTGATCATCATGGTCAACAAAGGGTTTTCTCCCTTGTATATCACTGAACAGCAAATACTGCAAGAATATGTAACAGAGAGGTCTAACAAGTGCAAAACAGTAATGAGAAAAGGACAGCGCACATGCTACATTAATGAGAAAAGGACAGCGCACATGCTACACCAAGGAAATGTAGGAAAAGACGCTGTCTTGCAAAATTAAGTTTCTATCATGTTCTTTGCAAAGTGCAGAGACACAAGGAGAGTCCAATGATATGAAGAAAATGAATCTTGTGGGTAACTAATTCTTTTCCCCAGATATTCCCCATTCACCATAGGTAACAACAGTTAGGAAGAATTTAAGGACTATGATTACTGGATGATTGTTTCACAGTAGTTTTTTGTAAGATGTGCACACTGACAAATGATATATGTGATGTTTGTATGAAAACGTTTGCTCACTCTGGCTAGTGCTCAAAAATTCTATAACATCAAAACAATTTAGAGAATCACTCTCGTGGTCTATTTGCCATTTGTATTAACTTTTGGCGAGACTAGTAGAACCAACCTCCTATCTTTCCCAGTTATTTATGGGGAAAATAAAATGTGATGCAGTGTTAACATATACCAAATCCTTATACCAAATAATAATAGAGCGTTGAAGTCCAATTACTCTCCCAGCATCTAGTCAGCTTTTCTTTGAAACTTCACAGACACATTTGTGTCTGCAATGGGCAGTTTGTTATGTTGCTAAATACTTCTTACATTAATACTAGCTGAATGTACCTGTTCTTGCCAGAGTAAAATTTTAAGACTATTTGTGGGCACTGGCCATGGCAGGGAATACAGGCACTGTTGGGCACCAGCAGGCACCAACAGGCAGTAAGCATCACCAGGCACTGTGCATCCCTACCAGGTACACCAGGCACCACCAGACTCTGGGCACTACTGGATGCCAGTGGGCAACAATAGACATCATTGGGCATCCCTGCCAGGCACGAGGCACAGGCATCAGCGGACACTGAGTACTAGCAGGCAACACCAGGATTAGTAATAGCCTGCTGTCGTCACTTGTGGAGATACAATACAACAACATTCATCAATTTAAAAAAATCCACTCAAATGCCCTTTCCAGCATCTCAACTTCCTTTTTGCCTCATCTCTCAGTGGCTCTACTGCTCCACAGTGTATTGTCAGCCTGGCTTGTTATCTGTCCCAAAGATGGTTAGAAATGGCAGATGAAATGTAAATGAAATGTTGACAGTTCTTCTCTTCAGCCTTCTCTGCCACAGAGACACATAGGAATAAAACCCTCAGCTTGTTTGATTGACATGAAATCTACAGACACCACGTGCACAAGTCAAGGATTTTATGCAGATAAATTGGAATAGGCTCCATTCCCCATATTTTAAACTTATTTTTACTGTGATTTTGCTGTTCATATTCTTTTGTTGGAGAACCATATATCATAGAGTTTGCAATCCTATGTAATCCTGCAGTTAGGCCAGCCTATCCCCTGCCATAAATCCAGTGCTGAGCTGGGTGTGTTACAAAGTGCCATAAAACACTTGTGTATCACTCCTGGGTAAAGTTTAAGCTAGTGCATAGGCATGAACTTACCTCTCTACACCATCACGGGAACGGGAAGACTGATGAGTTAGGCAGGCTTAGATTAGGACTGCATGCATGATCATCCCATTGAGATTGTGGATGTCACAGAAGCCATCAACCTGTCCCATCATCTTGCCAATGAGGTCAAATGGAAACTTCCAGAATGATACTAAAGCACTCTTGCTCTATGGCATGATACAATCATAGCAATGTACTCTCTCTATGGAGGTCTGCACCAAAAGCATGCTAATCAGTTGAGTTTCTTATTCTCATGTGGCTATTGAGCACAAACTGTCTTTTTCATTAAAATTAAGATTTATTGACTCTTAAGACCTCATTCTCTGACCTCTAGGTCTCCTTAGCAAATCTGGCCTGAAAATCTACCAGGTAGTGTATCTCTGCCAGGAAGAACAATCAATAATGCCAAATAAAATTTCACCTATAGATCACAGCTACCTTTGCAGCACAGAAGATTTTGTGAGTTTCCAGCTTGTTATTCAATGTTCTATATCCTGGATGATAAAAAGTTCAGAAGCCCCTGAACTAGCACTAATACATTTTGCATGAATATATAGCACTGGGAAATAGAACATCCCAGTTGCAGGTAGAGAGAAAAAAATCTGGTTGCTGATGTAGTCTGCATAGAATATCAACCAGAAGGAAGATGCAAGGAGTATGGCCCTTGAGCAATGTCTACAGCACAATGTTTGATTGTATTTGTCAGCTACTCTGCCTCAACACAAGAAAACTAGGTATTCAGTGTATCTGCATCAAACTTCATGAGACCAAGCTTTTGCCAGATGTCTGTATTACAGATATTCTGCAGAGAGTTATCATTCCAGCAGCAAACCACAGATCTGCAGAATTAAAAAGTCCCGAGATATATGCTTATGGTTCAACCAGAAAAGGGGAAGACGGAGAACTAATGTGAGAAGCACAGAATGACTGTTAAAATGGTAAAAAACTCTGGACAATTTAAGAGAAGATAATGTGTTTATAAATAATAGAAAATCACACTCCTATTTGTACTACTTTAAATCTCTCCAGGCTCTTCTTCTGTTATGTTAAGAACATTATTTTCTGCAAATACCATGTGAAACCTTTAAAATTTTATATTTAATTGTGGTTGAAGTGGAAAGTTCTGAAGGAATTGAAGGACTACAATGCAAGAGGGACAGATTTGTGTTTTCCAGGATCTAGTTTGTTTTTCACTAATATCCCAATGTTCTCAACCTTAGTCAGATGCAAATGGAAGCTGGGAGGGCAGGACTAATTTCCTGCTGCCCCCCAGGAGCCATACATAGGGATGCCATACCTCTACCAATCCGTACCATATCTGAATTACTACAGACCAGGGGTCTCCAAACCCTGGCCCTGGGCCAGATGTGGCCCTACATGAGCCTAAATGTGGCCCTTGGCAAGATCCCTCTATCCCTTGGCAAGATCCCTCTTTGGGCTAGCCTTGTAATATACTCTAATTTATTTATAAATTTATAAATTATATGTAAATTTATTCAAATTTGAAATGTCAGTTAGTTTTCTAGCCCCATACACAGTGTCAGAGAGATGATGTGACCCTCCCGCCATGAAGTTTGGAGACCCCTGCTATAGACCAAAGATGGTAACACAGAAAACTCTAGAACTGCTCAGTACAACTGCACACGTCCCAGCCAATGGAAACCAATGAATATTACTGTGTAATAGGTGTGTCATACTAGGACGGAAAGAGAAGCAGTTGGTATAAGGCCATCTATAAGGCAGAATTTGTTTTTCAGTTTGAAATTTTCTTAATGTTGTTAAGCTGTTGGCAGTCAGAACACCAGCTGATCCACATACAAATCAGAAATCTAGCAAAGGATCCTAGGCGACTTTCTGCCCATCACAAACATAAAGCAAACTTGGATTCACAAATTTGTCATTAATAAATTCCAATTTATTGGAATATGAAGTTCAATAAAGGGATTTGTATCCCTAAAATATCAGCACAAGTACCTAGTGGAGGAACCAGAGCCTGGTGGACACACTTCAATATTATCTTCTTTCCTATCCAGCACTAAAGCTTTAGATTGTCATAAATAGTAAGAAGATGGGTCAGTTATCAAAGAAACAATAGGCTTTCCTTTAGGGTTGCCATAATTCTTTTCAACAAACTGGAGCAGGAGCCCCTGTCAAACTTGCCAGTATATGAATGCAATCCCTGAAACCCAGGACTGCCCAGTTTTCCGGAACATTTGGCAACTCGTGGATTTGACTAAGCATGGGTGCAAACCTGTTCTGGATGGCCTCACATGAACTCCCAGATGTATCTTCCAGTTCATAATTGGGAAGTTGGAAAAATATGGCCTAGACGGGGCAATTGTTAGGTGGATCCGCAACTGGCTCGACGGCCGCACTCAAAGGGATTTAGTAAATGGTTCTGTGTCAACCTGGAGGTCGGTTTCAAGTGGGGTACCCCAAGGCTCTGTCTTGGGACCGGTTCTCTTTAACATTTTCATTAATGACTTAGAGGAAGGGATACAGGGGAGCCTGATCAAATTTGCAGATGACACCAAGCTGGGAGGAGTAGCAAACACAACAGAAGACAGGAGAAACCTCCAGGAGGATCTGGATAAACTGGAATCCTGGGCTGTAACAAACAGAATGAATTTCAACAGGGAGAAATGCAAGGTTCTGCACCTGGTCAATAAAAACCAAAAATACAGGTATAAAATGGGGGATACTTGGCTTGGCAGCACAACATGTGAGCGGGATCTTGGAGTCGCCATGGATCACAAGCTGAACATGAGTCAGCAGTGTGATGTGTCTGCAAAGAAGGCAAATGCCATTAAGGCTGCATTAAGAGGTCTGTAGCTTCCAAGTCGCAAGAAGTTCTAGTTCCTCTTTATTCAGCATTGGTCAGACCTCACCTTGAGTACTGTGCTCAGTTCTGGGCACCTCACTTTAAGAAAGATGCTGCAAAGCTGGAGCAAGTCCAGAGGAGAGCGACAAGAATGATCAGTGGGATGGAAGGGAAACCCTACGAGGAAAGGTTGGGGGAACTTGGGATGTTCAGCCTGGAGAAGAGGAGGCTGAGGGGAGACATGATTGCCCTCTTCAGATACCTGAAGGGCTGTCATAGGGAGGAAGGGGCCAATTTGTTCATAGCTGCTTCTGAAAGCAGAACTAGAACCAATGGGTACAAACTGCAAGAAAGGAGATTCCGGTTGGATATCCGAAAAAAATTCCTGACGGTGAGGGCGGTTCGGCAGTGGAACAGATTGCCAAGGGAGGTGGTGGACTCTCCCTCACTGGGGATCTTCAAGCAGAGGCTTGATGAGCACCTGTCAGGGATGCTCTAGGGGGATTTCCTGCTGCAGACAGGGGGTTAGACTAGATGACCTACGAGGTCCCTTCCAACTCTAGGATTCTATGATTCTATGTTTCTATGAAAAGCTTCCTGAAAACACTTGGAAAGCACTTCCAGTTTTTTTGCCAAACCAGAAGTGCATTTCAGAAGGAACCAACAGGCATTCTCAGGTGCATTCCACACATTCCAGGGATTTGATTAGTGGAAACTGGTATCCATATAGGGTCTGGAGATGGGATCTTGTATGGATACCAAAGCAGACTGTACTGTATTTTGCTCTAGTGATGTCACAGTGAAGATCAGAAATTATTGCATCATGAAACTGGCTTGGACAAATACAATTATAAAGTTGGAAGTGATCAACAAGGTCATGTAGACTAAGCATCTGCCGGTAGCAGAAAATCCTCCTAGACCATTTCCAGGAGGTGCTCTTCAATTCTCTGAACAACTCCAGTGAGGGAGAGTCAAGAATCTCTCCTGACAATCTGTTCCCCTGTTGAACTGCGCTTACCACAAAGAATTTCGTCCTGATATCCAACTGGAAGCTCCTTGAAGTTTGTACCCATCTGATCTACTTCTGTTCTCAGAGGTAGCTGAAAACAAATGTATCCCTTTTTCCATATGACAACATACAGATTTATGAAGAAGGCTGTCACATCCCCTCTCAGCCTTCTCTTCTCCAGGCTAAATATATTATGTTCCCAAAACCTACCTACCTATCTACAGTATTTATCGATCTACAGACTTTCTTGTTTGGTGTGTTTTCTACATCATCTTTGTCGCTCTTCTTTGGACCCACTCCAGTTTGGCTGCACTTTTCCTAAAGTGAGGTGCCCAGAATTGGGCATAATTCTCCAGGTAAGGCCAGAAGCACAAAAGCAGAACCACTCAGTTCCACTACAGTTCTGCTAATTCAGGCTAAAATTGTGTTAGACTTCTTTGAAGTTCATTACAATGATTTACTATGGCACTCCTGTGCCAGTTAATGATAAAAATGATAATGAGATCTGATTATTTATTGAAGAAACATAATTGGCTTTGAGATATACTGGAAAATATCATAATTTCCTGACAGTTCTTGTTGTCTTCTATGGTTGCAATCCTAAAGACACTTTCCTGGGCCTAAACCCCATTGAACACAATGGGGCTTACTTTTGAGTAGACATGGTTAGGATTGTGCTCTAAGTATCTTTAAAAAACCCCAAAAAAGTTCAACACTTTACTCCCAATAGATACTATGTGTGTATGAACTACAGTGAATGCAAAAAATGTAGCATTAGCTGACATTAACGTGGGGATGCAAACACTGACTTTTTTTGAATATCCAAACAGAAAGAGATCACCTGATGAATACTGACATTTACCTAAGTGTAATGGTCAACTATCACCTGTACATGCATGCTGGTTAAGTATGTTTCCGAACTCCAATTCTTATTTTATATATTTAAAGCTCAAGCACTACAAATGAAGACTAGTATGTAGCTGAGAAATGGATAAATACACATCTGTTTTGAGATGTGCATGCAGCCAATGTTAACATGCCACCATATTTATTTATCTTTTTGCTATTAATGTATTCAGAATATATCACTCTCTTTGACTACAAAATAGGTAGATATTTCTCTGTGAATATGTGTGTCAAGCATGTTCAGTGATGGATCTTGAAAGGTGAATATGCATAAAGACATAGATAGCAAAGAAGCTGTTTTCAATGTATGGCGTTAGTAAGCCCTGGGCATTAAGTGCAGGAAGCAACCCATAGATAACATGGAACCAGACCATCCTTGCAGATTATAAATAATTAGGTGACAGATCCTATTATGTATTCAAAGAAACAGGACAGTCCCAGGACAGAATTTTGTCCTTTTTGTGTTGTTGAGTTCCAGACATTAATTTTACGTGCAAACATGAATGAGCAAGTCCTCTGTCAGTGAATGTCTAATGGTAATAATTACCTCTGTGGTGCTTTTGGCTGTGTTCCTATCTGGAGATTCATGACCTTCTGTTCAACAAAGAGCTCTGTTCAACATCTTCTCTTAGAGAGGACTTAGCATCCAGATGGGATAAATGGACATAAAACAACCATATGTAGTAGGTAATGTCCCATTTAAACAATCACATTGTCGCAGCCAGAGAAACCATGAATGCTTGGGACTAATGACATATATTTCCTGCTCACTGAGGTGAACTATGCCAATTCCAGAATTTGTCTAGTTAAATTTGGGACCTGAGAGATGTCAAAGCTCTTCAGCAGAAAACAATATCCAGATGAATAGATTCTTTCAGGGTTTCCAAGGCCACAAGAATGACAACACATGTCAATGGAAATTTAATCGTTTAGTGAATTGAAGGTCAGTTATGATTACAGCCCAATCCTATTCTCAAGATACATCAGCATATGTTAATGTATTTAAGCCCTGCACATCTATCCACCTGCTGACAGGCATGCCAGTACAACATCAGAAAAATGCCAGGAAAATACCTTAAAAACATGTGCTCGCAAAATTTGGTTGCCGCCACAACTTTGACAATGGAGATGCCAAAATGGGAGGTAGATGGGGTGTAATACGAGGGGGACAAAGGAAGGACAAGGAGGAACTGGTTTGTACCACACCCTAACTGGAAAAAAATATCATGCCAAAAAAAGAGATGGCGCGGTCCCCCACAGGTTGTCCTGCTAGTTGGTACCAAATCTAAAGGTGGTTGTTGTCATTGTCAGAAGACATCACTGTGGTCATTTGGCTGGCAAGAATACATACCAGAGACACATGGAACACTTTTACCTCCTCCTCATTTACCCAATTGCACTGTTAGGTTGACAGGAGATGGGCAAGTAATGGGAATTCACTCCATGTGGGGTACTTGGTTCTCAAACTGCCAACTACCCATGTTCAGGTTGACTAGCATAGTTTCTTTAACCACTAAGCCACTGGAGCCAGAGGAAGGCTGCATAGGAAGAATAGGAAGGATTATACCTCTCTAAATTTTTCTTTGAAAAAGGTAAATTCTTGCCTTTTTAATTTTTTCAAAATAAAGGAAAAAAGCAAAGCAGAAACACATAGAAAAGAAACAATAAAACAAAACAATATTAACAATATATATTAACAATATAGATAAAACAATATTAATATAGATAAAACAATATTAGCAGGCAAGTGCAGAATTCTAAATTAGCATTTCTTTACACTTTAACAGTGATGGGATTCAAAGAAATTAACAACCGGTTCTATGCCCATCTGGCGGCCACTTTTAAATGGCTATTTTTAAACTTTATATGTCCTGTCTCTTATCAACAACTGGTTCTATAGAGTAGGTGCGAATCTGCTGGAGCCCACCACTGCTCTTTAAGCAATTCCTATAGCGTCATAATACTGTATTTGCTCAAACATAATCCTCACCTTTTCAACTAAATTCAGTCTCCAAAATCAGGGTGCGCTTTAGATTTGATGTTAATTAGAACTGAGTAAATACAGTATTTTGATTATAAGTATAGGGTGTGCATTATTTTCGATGGCACATTATATTCAGGTAAATATGTTATAGCTTAAACAATCTGTAGTCTTAAAAAGGCAACAAAATTCATGAAGACAAAAAGGGGAATTCTGATGAGAAAGACAGAAAGACTACTCTGGAACACAGAGTAGCACTTTGCACAAACTCTGCCTTTCATTACAAGTACAGCAAGATATTTTGTTAATGCTAGTCTTCTCAGAATTTCCAATGCAGTCCTTTTGCCCCTTGAGGACTCCACGAGAAGAAACCCAAGTGCAACCTGTACCTCACCAACCCAAAGGGAAGCGAAGACAAAGCACTCCACGCAAGTAAGCAAAGGAAGGAGAAAATTCCACCACACATTGATGCTGCATCTCGAGTATCTACCAGCCCCCATTCTGACCTTTTAGGATTGTCAAATGGAGTTTGCTATGAACTGCTGCCTGACCATCGTGCCTAACAACAGAGAATGTTCACTCTCCTTGGATGAATGCTAGATTCCAGCCACTGGTACTGCTGTCCAAACTCTCATCAGTTCTTTTTCAAGACTACACCATTGACATATGTGCAAAACAGCTATGGTCTATAGAGACCCACTGTGGTAAATGAAAAGTTTTCTCTTGCCTCAGGCTGATGTCCGAGCACCCCCAAACTTGTGCTTGATACAGTGCAGGCACATCAGCCTGCTTGATCCAGCAGAAGTTAGGATTGCACTGTTATTGATACTTCTACATCCAAAACAGCAAGTGTTCAGCAATGTCCCATTCTTATTCCACTCAAGATATTTTCCTATGTTGCAACAGCTGGTACAACATAGCATATATTAGCACAATTTGTTAAAAGAATATGAGGCCATTTTTTCTTCAAATATACATCTGGTTCCTTTCAAGGGACCAGAAGAATATACAGTACAGTACCTGCTTATTTTATCTCTTGCTAGTATCTATTAGAGCTGTGTCTCCTAGGAGCCTCAGTCACAGATCAGGTTCCCTTTGCGACAGACACTATACAAAATACACCATGACTGTTTTCTCCCCAACGGGCTTGCCACTCAAGGGAGACGTTAATCTTTGCCATCTTCTGCACAGTCAATCTCAGAATGAACTAAAATGCACTGAATGGTGTAATAAAGTATCTGGGATCCCTTAGAGTTTCCCCAGAGGCGAATTTCACAGATGTACACTGCTGATGCTGTGTGGCTGTTTTGGATTGTACTTAGATTGCAGAACTCATTTTTTTTTTTTTTTTTTGTTAACACAAGGAACAAGGAATGCTCACATTGAGAAAAGATACATTAAACACCCACGCGCTAAGATACAGTTGACTTGAAAAAGATGTTTCTCTCTGCTCTGAGCACACTGGACACAATTCCATCTACCAAATTAGCAAGATGAAGCACAAGATTTCAAATAAGTAAAACAACATTATCAGTATAGAATGTGCATCGCTGGATGCACATTCAGAAAGTACCTCCTCTGTTACCTAATACAGAAGACAGCAAGAGTATGTAAAGAAGCAGAGAGCATGTAGCAATGCGGCTCAGCTCAAGCAATGGAGGGGAGATGCAAATTCAGGGTGCCCCTTTGTAACAAGTGGTATTCTTACAGCACAACCCTAACAATGTCTACTCAAAGGTAAGACCCATTGTTTTCAATGGGTTTTGCTCCCAGGAAAGTGTCTTTAGGATTGCAGCCAATATACTATTTTGTATTATGCTTTCTAGTCATGCAGCATCTTAGCATTGCTGGATGCTATATTCTGAAAGGTTTTGTATGCAACTATGGACGCTACCCTTTATGACACTTAAGTCAGACACTCAAACTCCTGATGTTTCATGCAAGTCATATATTCTGGGGAAGAAGGCATAGCCTTGGCAGACTTACATATGAGTGACAATGTGAAATTCTCACTTTGATTGGGCAACTCAACTGTGAGAAGAAAACTATCTTGAGGGATAATATTGCCAGGGTTAATATTGCCAATATGTGCAAGCAATACACACTCACTTTCACCTCTCCCTCCCTCTTCCCTTAACTAGTTGCTAAAACACACACACACACACCACCACTCCCAAAAATAAATCAAGTTCATTGCCTGGAACCACACTCCCGTCACTTGAGAAATATGTTTTTTTTAATAAACAAAAGTCACCTCTTCTTTCCCCATTCAAAGTAGGGAGAATTCCACACAGGTTCCCTGAAGCAACTGAAAAGTTGCCTCTCCTAATGCTATACAGAGCATTCATTTGTGCAGACACCCTGATTTTTCATGGCTTTTGTATTTAAAGACACAACTCTTCCCAATGTGTCCCGAGAGCTTGCTGATGCAAGGTGTCTTGCTATGTTTTGATTGGAAGACAGTCCCGCCTGCTTTTTTGAAAAATAAAATAAAATAAAAATTGAAAGACATCCATGATTACAGCCTAAACGGCTGGAGGCAACACTTCCTGATGGCTTCCCCAAGACTAAAGACATAAGCAAAGTGTATTAATTTTTTCATTTTCATTTTTCACAACCTCTTTGTGAACTTTGTAGACTAGACTAGACTGACAGACAGATAGATGTAGCTGATTCTGGTGGCTTTAACTGCACAAGAGTCTCTGTATGTTTGCAGCCACCACAGAGACTGAACTGACTCACAGTTTGTTTTGTGTGTTTTCTCTCCCTGTTTGTGTGTGTGTAATGCATTGAGCAGGAGCAGTTTGGGAAAGGCAAAATGTATGTTGTTTTTTTAAAGTTGTTGGATCCTTTCCTTTTTTCTCACCCTACACTAACTACATGTCACTGCTATATTTCAGTCTCAATGCATAACTGACACTCAATCCAACTTATTCCAGGTGTATATAGCCTCAGCCTCAGATGAACATCATGGAGTGACAATTAAGAGCAGGATAAACCACTCCAAATTAGTGGAAAAATTGCTCCTTAATTACTCCGAAACTTGCTCCTTAACTACTCCTTACACTTAACTATTTCTTACATTTGCTCCTTAAGTATGAGAAAATTTCACCCAACCCAAATCTCAGTATTTGGAAAATCTGTGTTTGCCTTCACAGCCTTGAAACATTTTTAATGAAAATCCTCCAGATTCCATAGGAGTTTCAACTGCAAGTTAAGAATCAACATTTTGTGACTTGCTGCCTATGAGAGGATTTTGAGCCCTTTTGCCTCAGCCAAACTGCTTATATACTTTTTATTTAAATATGCATCAGATCCCATCTGTTGGTGGAAGATAACAGCCATTCCCTGTCTCTCAGGATGAGGATAATCACAGCTTGCCAGGTATTGCTACAATAAGTATTTTATTACCAGAAAGGTAAAAGGGCATGATAAGTGCAAATGGGTCCATGAGAATGAAACAGGAAAGGGAGAAACAAATTGCTTTTGGTTGCTGTACTCTGCATCGTTCCTAGATATCACCTCTCCCCTCCCTACTCAATCCCAGAACAGAATTGGTCAATCATTGCTTCTGCAGCAACACACCAGGATCTGGAAAGAGCCCTATCTTGCATTACTTTGCATTCAGCAAGGGTCCTCTGTGAATCTACGAACTCAATCATTGCGAATAAAGCCATTTAGAGGGGGAGAGGCACACAGTGACCCTTCTGTGTGGGTGTATAACCAAGCTGAGTGAATTACCAGTCAGCAGAGACTGCAGCCATTCCTTTTCTCCTTAGGCACTCTTGATCATCTGCCTTACACTTACCTGTGACCTTCTCAAGGAACACCATCTGTTTTGTACCACACAGGGAAAATAACCACAGAGTTTAAAGGGCAGGTACCACATATTCAGTAAGAAATCTTTTAATACAGACCAGTAGTATCACGATGCATCCGAGTAAAAAAGAAAGAAGCTCGAACTTCAGACATCTTGCCCTAAAGAATGACTGTAATTCACTTAGGCGAAGAAGTGCTGAGTGAGCATTACTATGTCTCCTGTACACAAATCTTGGTGCAGCATTGGGAAGAGGTTCAAAGCAGACTCCCACCAACACTGAAAGAACAGGTGTCAGTGCCATCTCTTTTAACCAGGTGTGCCACAAATACTCCATCATCACCCCTCCAAGTGTCCTATCCTATTTCATAGTTGGAATAAAGAGCAAAACATGGTGTTCATCCAGTCACCTCTCAATACCACTGGAACAGCGGTTTCAGTTGTACCATGATTTGAGAGCAACTTGAATTAAGACAGTTTGGATTAAGAGCAAAATTTTCTCAGGAATTTTGACTTGATTCAAGAGCACTGTTTTGTATTTTAACTTGACATAAGAGCACTTCTGAGAAGGTTTGGAAGTGGAACAGGCTTCCATGGCCAGGGAACTCACGAGAGGAATATGGGGGGAGCAACCTGAGCCAGGTATGTTTTGTGGAATCTGAGTGTGGAAGGTCTTCCTTATCAAAGTGACAATCAGCAGCAGGGGAAAGTTCAAGTTGCACAAAAAGACAAAGCAGTGACTCTGTTAGTGATAGTGAAAGTCATCCTACAAAATTCCTCCTTTCTTTTGAAGGTTTTCAAAGGTACGGTACAGTTTAGTACTGTAGAGTATTTTCTTTATTACAGTGTTTTGTATTAGATGACCGTGTTGTATATTATATTACAGTGTTTTGTATTGGATTACAGTGTTTTGTAATCATTTTTTTATATAGTTAATATTTTTATATAAATATTTTGGGTTGTGGAACTGATCATCTGAGTTTCCATTATTTTCTATGGGAAAATCTGCTTTGCATTACAAGTGTTTTGAATTACAAGCATGCTTGAGGAATGAATTGTGCTCGCAATTCCACTGTATTTATGTCTGAGCCATTGGTAGAAGACTCTGAGTATGCTCTTCATGTCTTCACCTACCAGTCCAAATATCCAGCTTTTCTGAACTTTGACAGAGATTGGGAGAAGACAGTGGGATTCAAGTGAGCCCCTTCTTTCCCACTTTTTACTCCCTATCTCAACTTCACTAAGTTGCACCTAAGGCTGCAATCCTAAGAATACTTTCCTTGGGGTAAGTACCATTGGACACAATGGGACTTACATCTGAGCAGACATTTATAGGATTGTGCTCTAATGAAGACAATTGCTGCTGACCTGGAGGTGGAAAGCCTTGAGATGCAAGGCATGGCTTTACAGCCATGTTGGTGGTTGGAAAATACAGGGGAAAACTATCTACTATATAAGAAGACCATGGAAAGGTGATATAAACACAGTGATAGGATTATGTGACACAAATGGGGAAAGGGTTGCCATATGTCGCCCAAAACAGGGACAGTCCTGATTTTTTGGGATTGTGTTCACATAATGGCAAGTATCACAGATGGTCTTGTCCCAATTTTGTGGAAGAGAATTATGGCAACCCTAAATGGGGACTAGAGTTCCTATATATTTACCCATAGAATAGAAGAGGTAATTTTGGGAGGGTGCAGCTTTCTAAACCATTCCATGTTGAGCTGTTCCTGCTGTGAAAGAAAGGGAATGAGAGCTGGTACCCTCTGATTGGAAAGGAGGGGGAAATGAGCCAGAATTTTATCTTTAAAATTCAGATAAGATCAATTTTCTAAAGTGAAATAATTAAAAAAGAAATCTTTTTTTGTAAGTTTCACAAAAGATCAAATGTATATATACAGGATATACCTTGGCAACTACAAATTTTTCGTCTGTGGATTTGACTCTGCGCAGGTCCTTATCCTGTCATGCATGGCCTCCCCAGGCCTTCCACCGGTCTAGACGTGACCAAAGCTCAGCTTGCATTTAGAAGTCTGGCATGCCGTGACAGACAAATTTATCTATGGGTTTTGGCATTTGTGAGGAAAACATAACCCCCATGGATGCTGTGGTTGTTTCTGTAGCTGTTTCTTCATGACCACAAAGAACAGACATTACACAAGGATACACAGGAATAAAGATAAGCCATATTTATCTTTATTGTGAATTATCTGTTCCATGGAGAAAGTTGATGAGGAATCAGAAACGTAACTCAAGAGGAGGCAACCAGCTTGCAACTGACCTGCTGAAGTACTCTCAAATGATGCTATTTATTCAAGTGGGCTTAAGCATTCAGCTTTGCTCTCTTATGAAAAATATCCACAACCTCATTGTGAGCTCATTTAGCAACAATGCACAAAGGAATCATTAAATCCTTGTTCTTTCTTTGGGATGAAAAGACACCATAGCAAAGTGAAGTGCATATTCACATCTCACATTGTGACTGCTTGAAATCAATGTCCTCCGTGGAGAATGTCTCCTTTGCCTTGTGCTTCCCTTACGTAGTAAGGAATGAATTCATAGGTGAGTCTACACTTTGGCTCAGATCATGCAGCCCTGTCAAGAGAACTTACAGGCTGTACTGCTGGATTGGCACCATTAGGACCTTCCTTTCTTCAGACAGCTTCTTTAGTGTTTATAGTAGTGGATCTGTTGTGATCCATGTTTTGATGCAATGTTGAGGAAACCAGCTGGCCTGTTGCAGAGGCCTGTCACCAGGTACCCACCGTCCCACAAAGTGGTACAGGCACCTCCCACTTATTGGATGGGTTGGGGACCAAAGCACTGATCAAAAGTGAAAACTGTTGAAAAGTGGAAACCAAACTTTTTTTGTTTTATGAATGTTTTTTACCAATGTTTTTTAGCTAGCAAATTACAAATGCCCTTTTTGGCTGTAATCCTAAAGACACTCTCCTAGGAGTAAGACGCACTGAACAAAATGGGGCTTACTTTTGAGTAGACATGATTAGGATTGTGCTCTCAATCTTGCAAATTCCTGCTACCACACAAAGATTTCTGCAAATTGATTCTCATTAACGCCTTCAGGAATGGAATTAGACAAGGAGTTACAACATGGGAGAGGGCAATTTTAACCTTTAGAACAGCAGAGGGAGGTTGATAGAGTGGAACATGCATGCAATGAAAGAGTTCTGGATATAATTGAAAGGTGTTGAAAGAATGGATTGCCAGAAAACAAACCATCAGAAAGCAGGTGATACCTGTACCTATTTATCTCCATGCATTCAAACCACTAGGTTGGCAGGAGCTAGGATGTGTGACAGGAGCTCACTCCATTGTGAGAAACAGTGTATTTAAACACTGAGCCACTACAGTCCCTTAGGATTGTCCTATGGTACTTCCTAAGTAACTGGTCATCACCTTCAAATAGGAGGTGAACTCCAAACTTCGAATAGGTGAACCCGAATAGGAGGTGAATAGGAACTTTGAATAGGTGAACCCTGGGAAGTGATACAATGGAGGACAAACCTTGAGAAATACTGACATAAGTATGATAAGAGTTTTAAAAAAACTTCCTAAGATACAGTTGACTTGAATCTACGGAAAAGCAAAGCAAAGTGTAGGCACAGACGTCTACATCCTCCTGTAAGGATAGGAGAAAACTGAACCATTGTATTGAACAATGGCATTGTCTGATGGATTGTGAAAAACTATCCTCAAAGAGCTCATGTGAAGAAGGCCAACACTGGTATGAGGACTGATTGCAGGATGCAAACTCACTGTGCCTTTCGTAAGGGAGGATGGCAATTATGGATTTGGTCCTGGAGGAATTTGCCCTCTTTCATTTTCATCCAGCTCCTCCTGCATGGATGGAAAGGAAATTGGAAATCTCTTCCTCTTTGATGCTCCTCATTCACAGTAAAGCTAAAGTTCTGATATCCTCCACTATTTCTTAAGGGTAGCTTTCAATCTTGCCTTGGAAAAACATTCAAGTCTACCGTGAACTCAGTAGTTGGTTCAATTGAATATAACTCTATCTTTCATCAAATTTAGATCTATGGGGAAAAGCTGTGTTTTAAACTGAAAAACACAACGAAGCAAGTCACAGGAGTGCTGTAACACTGAAGGAGAATAGACTAGAGATTGTACTAGCTTGTGGGATACTCTGAATTGCAATCACACAAAAGAATAAATGTTAATCCCATTGTGCTGTTTGCCTTGTTGCATTAAGAAATACTAATCAAGCATATCTAAACACAGTACTGGAAACCACTAACTGCACATCTTGCTCTCCAGTTAATCCATCTGGGTATTTTGGAATGACTGTAAAGATTTGGAGAAACAGTCCTTTGGAAGCTTCTAGGGATTTTATTAGTAGGAAAAGTCTTGCAAATGTCCACACATATTATACAAAACATCTCCAGCAGCCTCAGAAACCTATAATTTTACGTTATATTTCTTTCTAGATATTTCTTTTTAGAGCTTTTTTGTCTCATAGGTAGTGATAAATTCATAGAATCCTAGAGCTGAAAAACATTGTTGTTTTTAAAAGTGGGTCTTGGTGCTAAAAGATTTGAAAAGTACTGGCATAGCTGATTGGCTTATCTATAACTCATGTTGTCCTACTGGCAGCAGTTGTGAGCCCATTATGAAATGAATAATTTGGGGTACAATCTTAAAGCATCCTTGGGCCAATGCAGGTCCAGAGGTGGGTGGGAGGCATTCTGAAGCATGGGTATGGTGGGCAGCAGGGCATGTGGAAATGGAGCTGGAGGTATACCAGGACCCAGCAGTTAAGTTTGATCCTGGCCCCGTTCCTGGGCAGCCTAGGACAGTCCTGAGCTGCTTGGTTTTGTGCCACCAATTTCAATGGTGCAGATATAAGTAGCCCCATTAGGACTGCTGTGTTTACCTGGTGTAAGGAGTTACCAGGAGTAAGGAGAAAATGCAGCAGCAGCCCATAATTTGCAATGGATACAGCACTGGCATGACAGCCTACCTCTTCCAGAGTAATTTAGGATTGTGCTTTTATTATATATGAAACTTGCTTTACTACAGATAGTATAATGTAAAATAAACCCATCCACATTTTTACCCCCAGGTGCACTACATGCTTGGTCTGGTTGGTTGGCTGCAGTGAAATGGCAGCAAACTCACCAGACCAAGCATGCACAACTGCTGTTATTAGACAGTTTCTTTTTTAATATATAAACCCAATAAAAATGTAGAATAATGTTTGCTAGGTTAGCCACTTGATGAACGACTCTGTTGGAAAGCAAAATATAAATATTTTTAACTATAAAAATAAAAAGTACATATTGGTGTACTTCCGTATTTCAGATGTTGAAACCCCTGGTGTTTTCAACGATAAACAAAATAAAGTCTGTGGTTTTCTGATGTACTCAACTTTTAAGTAACTTCTCCATAGAACCAGGTTTTTATATGATTCAGGCTATGGTCATTCAATTTCCACTCCCCATTGCTGGAAACTTCAACTAATACTTGGAAAAACATGCTCAGACTGTCAGAGATGATTGTGCTGCAAAGTGCTGCATACCAGTGTGGCTGTTATTAATATTGGCATCCACCTGAGCAGCAAAATCCTTAACTGCAAGGTCATGGACGTGTTGGGGCTCTGGACAGTTGGATAAGGCTCAGCTATTGAAAGTTCTGAATCTCTCATCATTGTAAAAAAAGAAAAACAAAAACCCAAACCCCTTTGTTTACTCTGGAAAACAGACCCTGTTGACATTGCAGAGAACTTTCCTTGTGTCTCCTGGATCCTTTTAGGCTGCTTCCTTCAAGAGACAAGATTTTTTGCTTTGCTCATAGAGCATAACATGTGCATTCACAAAAGGTGGATTTCTGTAAGATTGACATGAGAAGACCAACAACCTGAAAAAATTGGCCGCAGATAGAGAAGAGTTTTCCTTCCCCAAATATGCATAAGGGCTTCTGGGGCTTGTTGCATTGACCTTAAGGCAGCAATCCTAAAGACACTTTCCTGAGAGTAAAACCCATTGAACACAATGGAGCTTACTTTTGAGTAGATATGGTTAGGATTGTGCTCTAAGTCTGGGTCCTTGGCCAATGCCCAATGGTTGACTTCTGATGCAACCCTGACCTCCAAACAAGAGTGACTTAGAGTCTTCAATAAAGAAAACTGTTGTGTTCTACTTATTATTCATGGACTTGAGGAACACAAGCTTGTTTGCTTGAATAAAGAATGGAGACAAAGGGACTTAATGAGAAATAGAGAGAAAGAGAATCAACACAATCCTAACCATATCTCCTCAAAAGTAAGCCTCATTGTGTTCAATGGGTCCTACTCCCAGGAAAGTGTCTTTAGAATTGGAGCCTAAGAGTGAACAGGAGTCAAATGGGAAAATTATAGTTAACATACATTGGAAGAAAAGATATTTAACCCAGGACCATTTTTACAATTTTTGCTGCTGAAAATGAAATTAATATTGATAATATAATTTAATATTACAGTATATTTGATTCATTATTTTAATTGACTAAAAAGTAGAAAGAACCATAATTTTAAGTGGTGCTTGTACACGTATTTGTAAATGTATTGTCTTTCTTGTTTTGTGTGTTTAAGCAGTAAAGTGAGTTGAAAGAGGTGCAGTATGATGCACCATAAATATTATAAATATGAGTGGTTATGACCTGGCTGTTTGGCTTGGCTCTAAATCATGGAGAAAGTAATAACAAAGAGGTTTAAAGCTTTAAAGTTTGCAGAACGCTGACAGAGAATATGATTAAATGTCCAAAATGGGTATTTATCAAAATACCACTTAGAATACGAGGAAATGCATTGATTTTGAGTCCAATATTTGCACATCAAACTCTGTCTCCAAACTCTATCTCCTGGACAGGCTCATAGGTACTAAGCAGACATTTTAAATGAAGCTCAAAACTTTGGCAGCATGGCATTAACATTAAAGACAAATGCAGCACCTACACAGCAATCACTGCTTCCATAGATTAAAGGAAGGAAGCATAAAGCGGTTCTAGATTTATGTGGGGGAGGGGAAGTGTGTTTTTATGGGTACTGCCGATGCATATATGATATGCCTATGTCTAATGTAAGGCTGCCACTCAACTGGAAAAAAATATCTTATCAGTTCATCATATGTCTTTTACGTAATGAAACTTTTACAGGTCAAACCTTTTTATACATGGATTTTTTATACATGCATTTGACTCAACATGAATGGCCAAATCAGTTTCCAAAACTGCTTTTCTACTCTGGTAGATAGGTAGTCATCAATCAAGCAACCATTCCATTTTTCAGTCTCAGAATCAAACCCCTGCAGATACTGAGGCATACGTTATTCAATTAGGTGCAATAGGAGCAAGAAACCTGGAAGTGGGTCTTTAAACCTATTTTTCCATTGTTTTCGTTATACACTGATTTTTTTTAATCCACAGGATGTTCCAGAATGAACCCTAGTGGGTAACAAGGGTCATCTGTAACTAAATTGGTGAATATTCTAAATCAGTGCTTGGTGACAGGCTGGATGTGAATCTAGACAAGATTATGGTTGGTAGGAGAGCTGCTTTTGGAAATGGTCTGTGCTTTGTGGGGCTGTGCTCCTTTTAGAGGAGGGATATACAGTCTGGAGCAGCAGATGTACAGTCTAATGGTGCATGCTGATTTTCTTTAGATTTCCCTCTTCTTATAGTTTTTTCAGTCTGTCTGTAAGTCATCTTCTGGTATGTTCTGAAGTTCCTGCATTCTTAACCATGGTCCAGGTTCTATCTTTCTATCATAGAACCATGGTTCTATCCTCCAGGTTTTTTTAATCATCCTTCTCTTTTCCACCCCACTTTAGGACAGAACCAGTAGATTTTAATGCAGTGCAACACACCATTGTCACCGAACTCAACATTTGACTTTCATATTGTCTACTGAAGAATCTTTTGTCTTGCATTATTGTTCCAGCCATCACTGTGCTGGGACATTCCATTTGCTGGCTTTTCATTTTCATGGGTCGTACAAGTGCATTTTTAATAAATTTGAGAAGTACTGTGACTTAATACAAAGAAAATATCTTGTGATGGTCCTCTGCTTCTGTGGAGAGAGTATATGGCCTGCACAAGTGTATCACTAATTTTATCTTGCACTGGAGAAGACTGGCCAGTGCGCCTACACTGCATCCAGTGTAAGATTGGGGCTGCTACTATACTACTGCTGAGCATGAGGAAACTTTTCCCCTTACTGTGGATAACACTGTAGCAGCCCCAATGGGTCAACTTAGAGCTAAACCACCGATTCTGGTAGCACAACTCTAAGACCAGAGCAGACTGGTCCCAGGGATTGGGGTTTAAATCCTGCACAAGCCCACAATGCCAGGCCAAATCTTGCCTCCTTCTGCCCACCTGCTCACAGAATACCTCCCCAGCCCCACAATGCCTCCCTCCCTCCTTCCTGCCCTCCCAATCCTTGCACTGGCTATGATCAGCCAGTGCAACTTACCATTGCTCAAGGAGGCCTGACTACTCCCTGCACCAGTCTCCCCTCATCAACAAGTGGTGCAGATATGCCTTACAGCACATTTTCAATGTCCCAGGGCTGGCACAAGTGACTTGCACAGATCTAAACTGGCAGCCAGTGTGTGCTATAAAAGAGCATAGTGCTGTGTAGTACTTCCTTATTAGTGTTCCTGTTAAATCTATCTATAAACATTGTTTTTAAAAAACTTGCAAGACTTACGTTTTCTATGAAACATTATTAAAGGTTGACTAATATTTATAGTGAATGATGAGGCCTCTGAGAAATGTCTTGTGTCTCTTGGGCTAAAAGTAAAAAGTTAGGCGAGAACAAAAAAACTTGAATTAGACTGCACGGCACTGGCACAAATGACTTCTAAACAAGCTAAATTAGGTCTAATTGAGCAGCAGATGTCCAATCCCTTGACTGGAGCTGGTTTACACTCATTATTTTAATCATTTAAGTCATTGTAAAAGAGCCACTTCAAAGTCCTCTAGAAGTAGTCCTATGTTATACTGGGACTGTCAATCAGGGATGAATATAAATATTCCCTGTGGAACAAAAAATATTTTTTTTCTTATGAAGGAGACCACCTGTTGAAGGGACTGATTCAAGTGGTTAAATCTCCCCTACCCTTCGAAGCCTCAGGTGCTAATCAGTGCAAATCAGCAAAATCTTTGTTGATTTCCTTCCCCAGAGCAAACAAAGACAATGCAGGCTTGCTCATTCTTATGCAGGAGATGCTAAACCAGAATAGAAGCATTTATGGAAGAAACCTTGGTGCAAGTCAGTGGTTCCCAACTTTCCCCCCCACCCCTTGACAACCCTAGTTCATAAATTGTACTCCTCATATTAACATAATGTTTGCAATACATATAGTTGCTGTTATTTCAAATTTATATTTTGTAACTGAAAATAAATGGGGCAAGAATGGAATTTTTTAAAAATGGAATATTTTTTTCATAAAACACATTTTTTATACACTACAAGTGCTTGGTGTGATCCTTGCGTTTCTTTTGAGGTATGTGGGTTTTCATTAAAGCACAAGAAGAGAAAGTCCCCTCTACTAGCTTTATGTCCTCCTTGTCTGTATAGCTGGCATGTTTTCTTTGTAAATGCCACAGGAGTAAAGGAGAAATCATATGAATGTCAGATATTTCTTCACATATTATTCACTGGGGATCAGGACAGTCCTTATCTCCTATATACCAAAACCCATATTTCATGTATACGTTGCAGTGTTTTCTCTTTTTACCTGTATGAAAATAATTATTGGTGATTGATCACTTTCCACATTTTGTTTCAGCTCTTTTACTGTGCCCATTTTCAACCACTGAGGAATAAGTAATAATAAGGGATGGGAACTCAGTTCTGGTGACCTGAGGCTGAATCGCAAAAACATGTTTCACTGACTCATGTACACTCAAGTCACCCATGTCAATGACTCTGGCACTGACTTGAGTCCTGACTTAGAACGAGTAATATTGTTAATGACTCAAGTCACTAAAGACAAATGTATAGTCTGAGCTTGCTGTGACTTCTGTGATCTGGAAGCTGGGCATTCAGATATGCACAAGCAGTAAAATCAGGGAAGGTTTAGGTTACTCTGTTCGGTCAGGAGGTAGCAACAGGGTTTGGGGTGTGTAGAGAGAAAGGGTCGATTGGGGGGTTATTTTTCTTTTTATTTGGGGTAGCAGTCACCACCAACTAGCTAACTCCCTGCTGCTGTATGTTGCCAGCACATAGGAGAGGGAAGGTGTTTTTTCTTGTTCTACAAAACAATTGACTGGATGAAGGATGTGTCTGATATTTTTGTTTCAGTGAAGAAGGAGATTGGGGGAACTTAATGAAGGTGTAAGCATTATTGACCATAGCAAAAAAAAAAAAGTCTTGTGGAGGGAAGAACTTGACGGAGGCAAGCCGGGTGAGAAGCAATTCCTAGAGAGTTTGAAAACATGGTGTCCAGCTAACTGTTTTCCTTCCTTCATTGATCATATTGCTTGCCTTGTAAGCCAATCTTATAGAGAGCTTCCTTTTCCCACCATATTTCAATTATTTTCTGAGTACTTCTAAAGGTTCTGAAAAGCACCTGTTGGGGCACAGGTTTTCCAGGTTGGGAATAAATGAAGTAGGTTTGAAGTTCTCGATTATACAGATAACTCTCCACCCAATCGCATCTTTACTAGAGTCAATGCTTCTGAGTAGACATGCATACAATTGGGCTTTACAGGGAACATATAGACTTTTTACATTTATTTTTAAGATACATAGATCTGCACAAATCTATCTTTGAATAAATGTATTTCTTTAGAGAAAAGACAAATTATTTCTTATGGTCTCAGTTAAATAAAAGAATAAAAATGAAACTGGAACAAAATGCCAAGAAAAGAATGTATCTTATCTAAAACTGACCAAAACACCAGCATCATCCTTCAGGGAACATAAAAGAGAAATATACAATTGGTTATCGTTGGCTTTTTAAGAACTTGGGAGTAAATGCTATAATTTAATGTTGAGAATCCTTTCCTGTGGCTGTTAAAAACTGCTAGCTGAATGCTGAATTGTCTTTCAGTGTGAAAACATGGAAAAAGTACAGACTGCATCAAATACCTAACCAGAGGCAATACCTGCTTTGGGGAAGAGGCAGCAGCTTTGAAAAGTAAATAATGTGTTTCTTTCACGGAGTTACTGGAAGTATACAAAACACTTGTTATTTGTGAACCACGTCAAAGCTAAACAAGGTAGATATATTTAGACTTTGGTGTACGTTAGTCCGACAGGACGAGCCCTACTGTCAAAAGACAAGAAATGTCACAAGGTAGACTTGGAACTTGCCTGGATGAACCTTGCTAGTTCTTTTCCATTTCTGGAAAGAAAAAGAAAATCTTGTAAAGTCATTGGTCATTCTTTGCTAAAAAAAAGCCCAATAGCCATCATTCTGGGAAAAAAGACATTATGGCAATAACACATTATTTCTCAATTCCTGTACAAGACGTTTCCCAGTTAATGCAGGCTATGGGGTGATGTGGAACTTGAAAGAGCAGACTGCACCACTGTGCTGGCTCTGAAACTGTCCCTCTGTGCAAGAGACTCTCAAAAATTACCTGGACAAATAAAAGTCAAAATCTACATTTTTCACATTGTGAGCAGGTTTATGACATAATGTCATGAATGTCTAAAAAGCCATTTATCTTTGTTTCAAATTGGAATGGTCCAAGCTAGAGAAAAGGAGTTTTTGATGAAGTGGGACTAAAAGAATTTAGAGCACAATCCTAACCATGTCTACTCAAGAAAAAAGCCTTAACTCAAGAAAAGCCTTGACTCAGTGGGTCTTACTCCCAGGAAAGTGTATTTGAGATTGCAGCCCTAGAGCACAATCCTAACCATGTCTACTCAAAAGTAAGTCCCATTGTGTTCAATGGGTCTTATTCTCAGGAAAGTGTCGTTAGGATTGCAGCCTTAATCATTGGCAAATTCAGATAAAACCAAACAGTAATATTTTCTTCACTTATTGTTCCTATCTCAATTTTTCTTCCCAAAACTTTTGCTAAACTGCAAAAGCTAAACTGCCTCTTCTCCTTGCAGAAATACTTGTTCAAAATAGCTAAAACATGACAATAAACTACATATGAAAGCAACATTATCTGACACAGATCTGTAACATATGGATAATAAGCTATGTTTTCTACTCTTTTTCTACTGGAGTGGGAGGTAAGAAAATCAGGACAGAGTAACCTGACAAGCAAGGAAGGCAATGAAATAATATTCAGGGTATTTCTTGTAGTAAACAGAAAAGGATACTAAAGGAAGGAGGAAGGAGAGGTACAGTGGTTCAGGGTCACTCAACGAGTTAAAATGCCAGGCTCATTCATTACTGGAATTAACTAGGCAAATCATTCCACCATCATCTCCTCCCTCCCAACACACATCGAAGAAAGAGCTATCAATCTGTCAGTGGTTTCTGGCACTGAACTAGGTGAGATTTGAGTCCTGAGAAAAATGAATTGATCATATTATGAAATGGTGTTTGGGGGCTATTTGAAAGATTTCATTTATGTGCCTGCAATGGGCTGATTGATGCAAGCTGGGTGTAGGAAGGCAAGAGTCCACAAGTATAGGCTACCATAGGCCACAACTTTATTGCATTCAGAGGCATTCCAGGAGGGGTGCAAAACAGTCAGTTTTTTCAGGTGCCAAGATACTTGGATAAAATGGTTCTTCCCTTTTGCTTCTGAGTCATTTGGGAAGCCAAGAACAAAGCAGATGAAACACCTCCACTTTGCATTCACGGCTGTGATAGGATTGGGTCTTTACATGGATATCCCAGAGCCCGAAAAAATTTACTGTTTTGCTTCAAACTAGGAATGCCTTGGATTGCATCCCCCAACATCCTCAGATACCATTTTTGTTTTGGCAAGGGGATCAGCATATTCCAGCTCATATACTGTATCTCTGAATCAAATTATGTGTGGGTTCCTAAGCTAAACTGCAAACTTTTGCCTCTTCTCCTTGCATAAATACCTGTCAAATGGATTATTCTTGTAGCTGCAGGACCAGAATGACATTTCAGCTATAGATTAGTTTGTTAAACATGGTCAGCACTCTTGGAAAAGATGCATGACTTGTAGGTAAGTTCTGATGATATGGTGCATCTAATAAGGTGTTGGCTGGGGTAGAGGATGATAGCCAGTAGTATGTACAAGTATTCCTGAAAAGTACTCTCAAATCTCCCTTGAACATCAGAATAGAGCTGCTAGTCAACCTCAGTATTCAGAAGATTCTGCTAAATAGATCCATGGTTCTCAAAGCAAGGGTCTGGACAGCCCCCCCCCCCCCTGGGAGTCGGACCTCAAGACAGGTTGTGGAAGGGTGGGATCCACCATTTTGGAATCTTCTCTGAGCTTTCCTGGGAGTAAGTCTCATTGAATACAATGGGATTTACTTCCGAGTAAATTTAATTCCCAGATTAAATAGGAACTGACAGGCGACCACTTTAGAGGGCTGCTCTGAGATCCACCCCCCCCCCCAAAAAAAAATAAAAAATATCAGATGCCTTTGAAGGGCGTGGTAGCTATGATCTCTCAGCCAAGTGTACTTCCTCAACAAAGAAGCGCCGTGGAAAGTGAGGAAGGTTGATAAACCTCTAGACCCCCTGAGATAGGAACCAGAGGCCTCGTTAAGACCACGCGACTAGCCACGCCCACCATGGGTTCCTGACGCTAGTAATGGCGGACACTTTATTCAATACGGTTGTTGGTTTCACTGAGATTGAGCAAATATAATCTAAGATTAGTATTGCAAGAGAGCAGCATTGGATAGATATCGGGATAGGTTATGGATTGAGACGGGTATTATATAAGATTAAGAGTTATATGTCTTTTATGATATGCATGTGGAAAGCAGATGAATGTACGATTATACATAGTATGTATTATTGGTTGAATTTAATGTTTTAATGATATGCATGTTGTATGTAGGAAAATGTCCATTCTCTATTTATGTGTTATGTTTAGTTATGAGGTAAATGCTTTTCGTGATATGCATGTGGAAAGTAGGTGAATGTCCGATTATACATAATATATACTATATAATACATGTATAACGCCGCCAGGCGGCACCGCATGTGGCGGCACAGGGTTTTCTGAGGTTTTGTTTTGGCAATAAAGTCGCACATGGTGACACAGAAGATAGTTAAACTAAAATACTAGCTTTGGGGGTTAGTGATGAGGGGTTGTTCCCTTTCTCTTGATGTCTCGGGGGGAGGGGCTCTCGTTTCCCAGCTTTGGCTTACAAGGCCAATGCTTTTAGTATTAAGCTACTAGGGCATATTATCATTTTATTAGGGTGTTTTCTAGTTTGGCAATGGCGGGAGTAAGGATTAGGAAAATAATAAAGTACAGTGTTGATGCGATTTGTCCGATGATGATGAATGTGTGTTCAACTGGTTGTCCGCTGATTCATGTGAGGATGAAGATGTTTGTGATTAGCAGCAGTATTTGTGAGAGCGGCCGGAAGGCGTTGGAGGACATGGAGGAGCTCTGGTATCAAAGCAATGTCTCATCACTGTAAGTTTGACAGGGGGTCCAAATAGATTTTTTAAGTTTGAAAAAGGGCTCAGGGCTGAAATGCCCGATTACCACTGAATTAGATAAAGGACACAATTCTAACCAACTTTTGGCATGTGCTGGAAAACTCAACCCACCTGCCAGCTAATCAATTGTGGTGTCTCATGAAATACAAAATTATCCTGTATTGGGGTGAGGAGAAATCACAGAGGCTTCCTCAAAGTTAGCCAATTTTTTCCATTTACCTTGGAGTTGCATTGCCCTTATCCAGAGCTGGAAAATGGGTTATCCAAAAATAGATAATAATAAGAATCACTTTCACTTCCATATTCTTTTTTATGCCTTTCTTGATTCTGAGATAATGGGCCTGAGGAAATTCCTTCATTTGTCCTAGTTAGATGAGCACTGAGGATCTGTCCTGGGGCGCCTACTTGGCATGAAAAGTTAAGATGATTTAGCAAGACCTCCATATTGCATGTGATACATATCTATTTCGGCAATAGCCACTTGGAGCAGGCCCACCAACAGTTAGATTTTTACTTAGTAGTTACCAGTTAGTAGTGGTGGTTATGGCTTAAGATTAAGAGGGCTGAACATAATTTCATGCATAGAAAGTATAGCAACTTTTTAATGTGCAGGCTCTCTACTTGCCTAGACATCTCTTGTGTGACTATTTTCTCCTTCACAATCATCTTTATTCTGATCTCACCAAGAATCTGACAGGTGGCTTTGATCTTACTAATTCACAATGTCTATCAAAAGTAGAGATTCTTTAGAAGAGAAAACATGCAGGCATGCATAGAAATACTGTCCTTTGTTGGCATCTGGAAGGCAGACTATGTCCAGATACTTGAAATAAATTTTCTCCTCCAGCACAGATTGGCCCTGATGGGTAGTGACAGATAGGGGCAAACGCCCTTCATGAGACTGGTCCCTGACAGCATCATCACCAGGAGAAATATCACTAGGTAAAACAAAGGAGAGGACTGCAAAGAACAACTTAATCACAAAAGAAGTCACTGACAAGGAAAACTCAAGGCACCTGCCAACTTGTCAGTTGTGGTGCTTAAAATTCATGAAATACAAAATTATTTATGAACTCTCCTGTGTGTATCTGATATAAAAAGATGTCCTTTACAAAAATTACTGCTCAGTGTTAAAAGTATTTAACCAAGCTCAGGCGTATCAAACCATTTTAACTGACTGTTCCCTCCTACAAAAAAAGAAGCTTGTAAGGAGATGAAATGAGAGCCTTGAAGCACAATCCCAACCATGTCTACTCAAAAGTAAGCCCTATTGTGTTCAATAGGTCTTATTCCTAGGAAGGTGTCTTTAAGATTGCAATCTTCGTCTGGCAAAGTGGAGGTCTGAGTCAGTACACATTATCTTAGGGAAAAAGCCATGTTGAATATATGCAACCTACAGGATTTTTGAACAAGCCTATTTCTGAATGCCAGATGCAAGGAAGTGGCACCAGGATCTTGTTGTCTTGTCTGAGGCATCTGGTGGCCACTGTGAAATGCAGGAAGCTGGAGTAGATGCAGTCTTAGACTGATCCACCAGGGCTCTTATGTTCACATGCTGGAAACCAACACCTTAAGAGGGCTCATCAGTACTAATACCACCCAGCTGTTTCACCATAACCACTGCTGCTGCCTGATACCATTTGGCCACCAAGTAAGCCCATCAGGTGGACCCCATAAGGGGTTAGTTCCTGATTTGGGGGGCAATAGCAACAACAAGATTCTTGTGGAAGTACTGAGATGACGGCCACCACTTCATCACTATTGCTGCTTGTCACTATTTGCTGCCTAGGAAATTAGAGCTCAGGAAAATTTGGAGGAGACACAGCTTAGGGAGACGACCATCAGAGGACACTTTGCTCAGGGTTCCACCAAACATCGATCCATTTCTGCAAAGCTGACACAGTACTTCATTTAAGATACAGTGGTGCCTCACATAAAGAGCTTAATTCATTCCAGAGGCATGCTCTTTAAGTGAAATGCTCTATAAGTGAAGCAGATTTTTCCATAGGAAACAAAGGAAACTCAGACAATTGGTTCCACAACCCCCAAAATACTCATATAAAAATATTAACCCTATGTAAAAATGATGAAAAAAACACTGGAATTGAATTCAAAACATACATTCAGTGTGCATGATCCTATGAAGTTTACTTAGGCTGCAATCCTAAAGACACTTTCCTAGGAGTCAGCCCCATTTAACACAATGGGGCTCACTTCTGGGTGGACATGGTTAGGAGTCTGCAATCAAAGTAACTTTCTTGGGAGGCTTACCTAGACTGGAGGTTCAAGGTGGCCAGTGGGGGCCCTTGGGGGCAGTTAGGAGCAGCTGCCTCTGGCACCTCCAGGCAACTGCCCCCAAGTTGGGGGCAGTTAGAGGCAGCAGCGCTGGCTGGCAGCCCTTTTAAAGAGCCTCCTCGTGGAGCGTCAGGACTGCAAAGCACACATGCTCGTAGCGAGCTTGCTTGTTAAGTGAAGCAGAACTTGTTATGTGAAGCAAGATTTCTTGGAAATTTATACTTGTTATGTGAAATGCTTGTTATGTGAGGTGCTTGTTATGAGAGGTACCACTGTACTGATGTAGTGGGTAACTAGTATGGAAACTGAAAATGTATTTGCAGTCCTGTTCTTAATATTGCCTTCTATCATTGACATATGTGAGAAGTAACAACTTTGTTTGATTCCACTGTAGTTGATAGTGATAGGAGCAGCATAGGAGATAGTATAATAATTCTACTCTGTTCCACAGGAGGAAAAAAGGATTGTCTCATGAAGGAGGTCCTGGGCAATCCAATCAGGACAAAGTGGTGTTTGTATCGCACTCTCAGAATCCATTTACAAGCTTTGCAGTTCATCAGAGTGAGCCAGACAAAGAGTCTTCCGAGGTCTTTCCTTCACAATCCCACCATCTTTATATTCCCTGCAATATCTTAACAGACAACACAAATTGGAGGAAAGGAGACAGTATTGTTCATGACTGCAAAGAATCCAAATAATGATGATGTTAGGTGCAATCCAGAGTAACGATAGGGAGTCCTTGCTCCGGTGTAAGAACAATTTATTCTGGATTGCAATATGAATTTCTCATAGGTTTTCACTAGGTGGTGCAGTAACTACGGGTGCACGTAATGTCTCTTACGTGCTCCCATAGTTACTCTGGACTGTAGGGTAAGATTCACTTTGAGGGTCCGTCGCATTTAATGACACATTATTTTCTCACATTTATATTGTGAAGAAATATTGTTGAAGACCTCACATTTATGTTGTGAAAAATATATTGTGAGACACTATCATTTATGACTGCAAAGTGTCCAAAAAGTGACAGCTAAGATTCACTTTGAGGGTCTTTATCCCTCTCATTTAATGACACATTATTTACTCATATTTATATTGATTTTCTTATTCTCTTTGTTGCTTCCTTCTGAAAAGTCATATAGGAAAAATTCAAATATCAATTCTACTGTGGCCTTGGAACATAACATATTGTTATAAGCCTTTAACATAAATGAGTCTTAATTTCCCCCCCACTCTGTTCACAATGCAGAAGAAACAGGAGTTCTCATAAGGCTACCCTGTCTTTTGTTACATGAATTTTTAGATTCTGAACAGCAATGCCTCTGTATCCAGATTGGAAAAAGACGTGCCTGGCATGGCTTAGTGCCAGATGCTAGCTTAAACTATACAAGCTGGTAAGCATGTTGAAATGCTAGTTTTAGAGTTTGCTCAGGCTTCCTTTCTGTGAATGGACTGCTATTCCTTCACAGTACCTCTCTCTGAGTGCAATCCTAACCTAGGCTGACATAACTCATTAGTCTTCCCGTTCCCATCAGACAAGTGCATGTTTGTGTGCTGGCCTAACCCTTCCCCAGGAAAAATTGATTGAAGTGATAATAAAAAGGATCAAGAGCCTATTCACAGGTCAGAGGCTTTTGTCACGTCAGATGTTTTTGCAAAAGAATGATTACTTTAGATCTGGCTTGTCCAACAAGAGGCTCGAGGGCCGCATTTGGCTTAGAAAGCCCATAGATGCGGCCCTCGGGGCCCTGTGTTGGACATGCCTGCTTTAGATCAATGTTCTATCAAGAACTCAGAACCTGATCCTACAGGACCTATGTTGACACTTGGTGTCCCAAATGTGCCATAAGGCATGCCTGTGACACTCTATGCTAGTTTGATGCGGATGCTAGTTCCTGGGTAAACAATGAGGAGAGGGGGGCAAACACTAAGTTGGGGCAGGAAGAAGTATTACAGGGTGAGAGGAGGGCAGGGTGTGTGGTGGGTATCCTGTCCTATCCTAATCCCCTCTTGACCTGGGTGACTTGACATGTGTCTCCTCTAATCTGTGGCCACTCAGTATTGAGCGCAGATCTGAAGTGATGCATTGGGGCCACCTCATTATTACATGGAGTAAGGAAGTGTAAACCCCAAATAGCCACAGTGCTGTTTCCTAATCTTATGGGATGGAGTGGTAGCTATTTAGGAGCCACTGCAGCCCAAGGCACTGGGAAGCACAAGAATGAGCTGTCAGTGAGCTATGAATGTTGTAAGACAGTGTTTCTCAACCAGTGGTACAGGTAACGGGTGACCATATAGAATGGAGGACAGAGTGCCTCTGTCTTTAGCCATTGCATGGAAGAGGGAATTTAGGCAGATGCTGTTTTTTAAACCCTTCTATGATGGGCTAAACCTGCCTCAATTCCCTCTTCTACACAATGGTTAGAGGCTGTCCTCCTTTTTATATGTTTAGCCTGTGCAGGTAGCACCAATGATATTTGAGGTGGTGGTACTTGCAGGAATCATGGGCACCTATTACCCAACAGCAAGATTATTACCAATCATGGGCACAATAAACAGTGGTAGGAGGGTCAGTTTAGCGGACAGAGCTCCAATGCCTGCCTGCTTTTTCATGCTCCAAAAAGTCTTCGTGTCTACCTGGAGAGTTTAATCCTAGGCCTGTGTACTCAGAAGTCTCATTATAGTCACTATCATCAACAGTTACATCTGGTGGTATTTTGAATAGGTAGACCAAGCGAAGCAGTAGATTGGAAGAAAGACATTGAGAAATACGGATCTGAGATAGTCACGAAGAGAATGTAGCTTAGAAGAAACTTGAACCTCACTTAAGTGCCATCAACTACCAAATGCACACCTATATGCAGTGGGTAATACTTCTTGAATAATAAATGAGACCATCTCTGAATCATCATAGTATGCTCAAAATTATAAGCTCAATCCTGAAAATACCAAAATCTTAAAATCATTAATTACTGATGTGGATCTATTCTTTGACTGAAGATGACACCATGATATAGGAGTTTGATCACCACTGTAAACTGTAGTTGCCTTTTGTCAGTTTTCCACAATAAATCCAAAATGTATGTGTGTGTATGTATGAGGATCAATGAAGTCACTTGCATCCCCATAGTGCATCCCCATAGCGGAAACTGCAGTCATATATCTGTAAGAGTTGCCTATAAGCTGCTCTGCTTGAGTGTAAATAGGAAGAGGAGAATGAAAGGAGACTAGAGCTATTTCTTGGGTCTTTGAGACCACAGACTGGGAAATGGCTTTGTTGTCCAGGAAAAGCCCAGTGAGAATTTCCTGATTAGCAGCATTTATCCTACACCTGTCAAATCTCAATCTTTCTTACTGGAAACCTATTGGGATGGCAATTTTGCAGCTGCATATCCAGCACAGAACAAAAACATATCTTTCTTTCATTCTTGGGTTTCTGTGTGCAAACAAATTAGTTTAGACCATAGCCTTTACAATGAAATGACCACAGACTTTTTTTGCTGCAGAAAATGACAGGTACCTTGTCATTTGCAGCTACTGTATATTCATGAACATATTTTCAATATCCTTTCCTTCCTCAAAAGTACACATATCCTGATATCAAAATCAGAGTGCAAGCCCAATGAAACTTTTTAATGTAACTTTTCTTTACTTAGCCAAGACAACACTAATGGTTTTTTAAACTAATGAATGGTTTTTTAAACTAATGAATGTTGTTATATGTACATCCACATGCAACAGCTGCAGGCTGTTACTAGTGAATTTATAAGACAGCCATAACCAGAAGAAAAGGGTCAAATGATTGGATTGCAGTGGGATATCAATTTCCAGTGGGGTTAAAAGTGTTGTGCATTGATGGAAGTTACAGTATTTGGGGCCATATTTTTACCAAAATGGAAAAAAGCAAACACAGCCCTCCAGCCATCCTGAGGGACACCTCTTGCTGCTTGTGACATTATGAAATAAAAGGTTAAAGCCAATTTGCATGACCTACGGCAGCAAAAGAAATAAAGCAGCTGTACATAATTGTCAAAAGGCTGACATTTTCAGTTGTACCAAAACCTCAGGTAGTTCTGACAATGCTTTCCTTTCCTTTATTCCCTACAGTGTGTTTCAAAAGAAAACAGGCTTTAAAAAGGTATTTTATTGCCAATGGTACTGCAGATGGAGCATTATCAACAAGTGAATAATTTTCAGTAAAGTTCTAATGTGCAAAATGGGCATTTCTCACAGAATAAGGGCGTGTTTGTATTTTAAAAAATTTACATGGGTTTCTGTATTCATGAACACCTGTTAATTTTTTGCCACAGAATATCCAAATACCTTTTTCCTCATTTTTTACCTCTTAATCTGTGCACTTGAAGTATTCTGCAAAGATGGCAATTATATCCAACTTGTGCTGGAACAGAAAGGCTAGCATGCCGTGTGCATGTTTAGGGACTACAATTGCACTCCCACAGGGGTAAGGCAACAGCAGACCCTCTGTGTCTACTCAGACTTAGGCCAGCTCTGGAGGTGCCTGGAAGAGGAGTTAGGATCCAACATAACTGTTGGATCCAAAATCTGCCTGCTGCTCTTTTATCTCCTGACCTCCACACACACACCCAAGTTGGTGGAAGGAAAGAGGTGCAGGGGACATTCCCTCAGCACCTCTTCCTCCCACTCACCTGGAAAGAAGAGGTGGAGGAGGCATTCTCAGAGGACCTATACAGCCAGAGCTGTATTGGAACCTCCTACCCAAACCCGGATCATGCGCCACCCGGCTCTGCTCTGAGGAGCTCAAAGAGTGGCGCAAATAGTGGATTCAGCTCTGCTCCACCTGCTCCATCCTGGAACTGGGTATGTGGAAGGGTGGGCAAGGGGGCAGCTGGGGGGAAGAGAGGAAGAGGAGAGATGGCATACCTGTGGGAAGGCAGTAGGGGGCCTGAAACTGGGGGTGGTGGTGTGGTTCCCAGTGCCAGATGGGCTAGCAACACCACTGACTCATAGCTTCATGCAGAGGCAGGGTTGCCATAATTCTCTTCCACAAAGCTGGGACAGGACCATCTGTCCCGTTTGACAGTATGTGACAACAATCCTCAAAAATTGGGATTGACCCTGTTTTTCAGGACATGTGGCAACCCTGTGCTGAGGCCTACAATTTACTTTAACTCCAACTTTCCTTTTCTTGCTTCAAGTGGTGTTGAAAGGCAAAGATTTAAAGTCAGGAATTATTTTCTTGCTCAGCATCAGGTTTGCAGAAAAGGGGCAAGGGAAGGAGATGGGTGTAATGCATGCCTTGTATTACAGCCACCAGAATTAATATTCCGAGTCTGGAGATTGCAAATGTGGGCAGCATCTGAATTGTAAGTGACATTCTTCTGTAACTTGGTTCCATTTGGAATTAAGGACAAGCAGATATTGTTCTCTGCAGTATGGTTCAACTATTTATAGAATGAATTTATTTGCAGTTGCTGAGTTGTTCTGGTGGCAGGAAGAAGTCTGTTGATGTCATATATTCCTGCAAGAATGGGATATCATACATTTATCCAACAGAGCAAATTTGTGTCAGGCTGATGTTTTTAAATTGAGAATGATGACCCTTGTGGCATGTTGCATGGGGTGAATAACTGACTGGAGAATTGCATCACTGAAATTGCATTCTGGCATTATACATAGGGCAATACAATAGTTGCGAACAGGACTAAAAGTGAAACAGTTCATTCATTTGTTCATTCATTCATTCAATCATTCTGCTCTTATATATTCATTAATGTAAATTTATTTAAATTTGAAAGGTAAATAAGTTCTTTTTCTGGCCTCTGACCCAGAGTCAGAGAGATGTGCTGTTCCTGCCAAAGGTTTTGGAACCCCTCGGCTAGAACATTGGAGAATTGGAGGAACAGATACTGGCACATCCGTGGGTAAGGGGGTGCAGCATTTTGCATCTAGGGGTCTTGAACTATCTCTGTTTGAAGTCTAGGATTCTTTTACTAGCTTGGCTTCCAAGCTAGCTTCGTCTTAGGCAAATTTTAGAGAAGACTCAAAGAAAGAAAGTGGAAAAAAGGAACAAAGTCAATGAATTAAGTAGTAACAAAGTCTTTGAAAAAGAAAAGATTTTAAATGCCAGATGAATGTGATCTGGCATTCATTTGAAGATGGGGATCAAGGGGGCATCTTCCTTTCAGTTTGGTTTAATAACACCCTTGGAGAAGCTAGCAATTTTCTCCATACTCTAGGAATCAAATGAACTCTTCTCCACATGCTATTCTTCATCCTCTGGTTACTGTAATTGAAAGGGCTTATGTTGGGTGATTTTATTTTATTTTTTGCTGTTTGGTAGATGTTTCAAGTTTGTTCTAAAAGCATGCCTGGGACAAGCAACAGATCTTTTATTATTTCCAATAGGAAGTGTCTGTTGTGTGACCCACTGCAGACAAAGCTGCTCTGTAATGGGAGAAAGTGATGGATAGAGGAATGCTTGAGATGGAAAACACTGATTTGACCACATATAGCACTGTTTTCCAAAAACAGAAGAAAATCCTTTCCAAAAATCTTGCCAATGAAGAAGCCTGAGCAGTAAAAAAAAAATCCCACCAGCATCATTTCATGTTAGTGAAATTTCATGCTTCTTCTTTAAGTAGCCTTCCTTGCTTAATGGTTTTTTCTTGCCCTTTCTTAGTACTAGTCTTAAGAGTGTAACTCATGTGTAGTTTTATGAATTTTTTTTCACAGTGTGCAATTTTTCACTAGAAGCTGGGGGCAAAACACATCACAAAGTGGGAGTGGACCATCATGGCTCACAGTAACTAAAATGCTTTCCTGTAGGAATTTAGGATATAAGTCCCAATGGTAGTGGTTCTCATACCAGGACGTTGTGGTTCTGATGCCCCAGCCAGAGAGCCCTGGTGTCTGCAACCTTAAGTGGAAAGGGAAGGCAGTAAAGCAATCTCTTGGACAGGGGCAGAGGACGCTTTTCTCTAACAAAGCTCCTGCTAGTTTGGGGCAGAGGGGTGACAAGGGAGTCCCATGTAGTGCTCTGCTCCTAGCAGCTTGGAAACAGTAAAAAAACTTGATCAAAACCCTCTTCCAGGTTGCAAGCTGCAGGTAGACTTGAACCACTTCATGGGTCTCCCAGGACCCAGTGAACCGTGGCAGGAGCTCAGTCTTGTTAGAGAAAAGCCCTCTTTGATCCTGTAGCAATGCAATCCTGAGGATCGTGTTGCTGCGAACCCCCTTTGTTTTTAAGCCCTTTTCTGCCTTTCTCCCTACCTTTGCAACTGGAGATCACTCTTGGCACACATGCCCCATAATTTCCGAAATACAGTACTCCCTGGTCTTTGGGACAACTAAGTATTGATCCACAGACCTTCTCTTGTGAGTCTCAAGTGCAGTCAACTTGCTGCCCTGAATAGTTTCTCTGTCTTTCCTCTCTTCTGTGAGTGCACTGTGTATTGATGAGTGTAGGACTCTTATTCTCTCCTTAGGTTTAGGATGTGGGTGTGTGAGTGATTGCTGACTACAGCACATTTCATTTTATTATTGATTCCTCTACCCTGTTGTTATATCCCTGCAATAAAAGTTATCTATTGCTGTGCCTTTAACCATGTTCCTTTCTTAATTATGCAATTCCACTGAGTTTTGCTATTGGCTAATGTATGAGATCCCTGCACAAGTAATAAATTTACCCCAAGAGTACAGGCTTTAATGTCTTAAAAATATACCTGGTTACAGCAGACAGTAGCAATTAATTGTCTTCTGAGGTTTTGCACACATACAAGATAGAGAACTTTGCATAGGGAGGATTTCTTTGAATAATATAAATGAAATTTAGTTATTTGTTTGGTTTGTTTGTACTCCACCTTTCTCTCCAGAAGAGGATCCAATAATATTTAATTTTGTGCATTTTTACTTGGAAAAAACAAATGTCTGAGAAGATTTTCTGTTTTGTAACACTATTTGTTCCAAAGCATTAATGTTACAGCCTTAAAAGCAGTCTCATTTGAAGTATTTGTGGTGCCTCAGTGGATTGGCATGGAATCCAAACATGAAGATTAGTTACCTAGATCCTCCCATGAACCATAAACCAGAAGGGCTGATTTTCCAGCTTTCTGGAGGCCTCAGGAGGCTTCCTAAGGGTTGAGGTGACTTCACTTAACTCAGATGGGTCTCTGAAAGCAACAGGTCTGATAGCACAGCTCCAGTCAGGGTCTCCAGATGGGTCTCTGATAGCACAGCTCCAGTCAGGTTAAGAGAATCATAGGCAGGTAGTTTCATGCATTCAGGACCTGTGATGTGGTAAAACTGTGGGTTCTGAATCCACAGATAAAAAACCCCACTTGTATGTTTAAAAAACCCCACTTGTATGTTTAGTAAACATTCATATGCCTATGTTTAGGAAACATTTCCTATGTTTAGGAAATGTTTTCCTAAAACTGTATTTTGGGGAAACTGTATAGGCCTGTTACAATAATAAAATAGGGCAAAACTGCAATTCTACACATATCTAGGACCCAGTTCTAAGCTTTCCTAGTACCTAGTGGAGAAGCACAGTGGCTGCCAATGTATTCTGTTGAGCCAGGTAAGTTGCCCAGAGCTGCAACCAGGAGTCCTACCCTGCATCTGGAAGTCTGAGGTTCTGTCCATCCAACCGTCTGTCCATCTGTCCATCTATAGGCTTTGTAACCTATGATGGTCTTTTCCTCTAGGAATTTATCCAATCTCTTCTAAAAGGCATGGAGGCTAGATGCCATCACATGCCTGTGGCTAATTACGTGTTGGGTAAAGAAATATTTTCTTTTGTCTGTCCTAACCCTCCCAACATTCAATTTTAGTGGATGTCCCCTAGTTCTGGGGTTATGTGAAAGGGAAAAGAACACCTCTCTATCCATACCATAATTGCAAGAAAGCAGTGGCTTGTGAACCCTTTTGGGACAGGGGCCCATTAGCTATTAATTAGCTATTAATTTTTTCATTTTCTTTGTCAACTGCTTTGTGAACTTTTTAGTTGGAAAGCAGAATATAAATACTGTTGATAGATTAGGTTAGTTGGATGGATGTGTGTGTGTGTATCCATGCAACTAACCTAATCTATCAACAGTATATATATATATATATAGAGAGAGAGAGAGAGAGAGAGAGAGAGAGAGAGAGAGAGAGAGACCAATAGGATTGGACTGCATGGCTGCAATCCTATGCACTTTTATCTGCCAGAAAGTCTCACTGACTACAGGGGCTTCACGGTTTCAGTTTCATAAAGAACTTCTTGTACTGAATTATCTAAAATGGCTCTGCTTATTTAACTACTTATCCACCAGTTCACTTCCTTTGCAGTCAACTGAAACATGAAAAGTTCCAAAAGTCTGCATGTACTGCAGGAGTAAAGAGGCTCAGACTTTGCTTCTATTCTGCCAAACCGTGAAGAGCCTCTCTGAGGACCTCAAACACTTCCATTTAAAAAAGTCAAGAAAGAATATCTTTTTTAACAAGGTCTACAGGGAAGCAACTACATATAAAAAATAAAATACATTTGAGGGAAAAAAATACTGAGCCAAACTTTGTCAAACTACAAAATCACTTGGGTTGAATCTAAGATTATTTTAGGTTGTTGAAGAAAATAAAATATGAGCAATCATGGTTCACAGTAACTGAAAGGCTGCAATCCTAAAGACACTTTCCTGGGAGTAAGACCCACTGAACACAATAGGACTTACTTTTGAGTAGACATGATGAGGATTGTGCTCGTAATTCCTCTGAAATCACCATTTACAATTTCTTTATTACAAATGTATTGAGTTTTATGTATATTAATAGCAGGCACAAGGAGATCCTGGCCTTTATGTCCAGGACAAGCTTCATAATGAAGCATAGAATTGTCCCATGGCTTAGTTGGAAATTGGATATAGCCTTTAAAATCTCTCTTCAAGCAAGAGAAAAGGTTGGAGTGGCCATTTTGGGAGAACTTGATACTTACACTCTTTCCTGAAAAACCTCAATTATAAGTACTCCCCACAGGGGCATACCCAGTTCCATCCACTGCAAAGGGATCACAGTGATCTTTGAACACCCCCACCCCAACTTCCTCTGCAGGTGGGGAGCAACATCCAGGACTGTGCAGGTGCATAATCGCTGAATGGTTCTGGGCAAGAACTTCCAACCTCATGCCCCTTCAGGCACCCCACCAAAGATTTTGAACTGACACTGCTAATGTCCTTAACTGATGAATTATGAAAGGAAGTACACAAAATAATCTTGCTGAAATCTCTCTCCTCCCCCCCCCCCGACCCCAGTGAAATGTAGAAAATGTAAATGGGACAGGAAATGGGACAGGACAAGGAACACTCTGATATCCAACCATAAATCTATTTTGCCATTTTAAGATTCTACATATATTATACAAATAATACATTTGCATTTCCTCTGGGATCTATCATACGTTTTAAGTCATTATGCCTTCATATATCATGCCATAGCAAGTGAAGATCAGCACTACATAGAGTCAAATTTTCATTTGCAAAACTGATGCTGTCCAAAAAACAAAGGCAAAAAGTATACATTGAGTTTACAACAAATCTTAGTGTAAGCTTTTGGCTGTAATCCTAACTTCCACTTATGCCAGCCTAAGTTCCTGGGGGACTTAAAAGTGCTGACGTGGAGTGTAAAAAAGTGTAGTAAGACAATTCTGCCCCACTCCTAGGGGGATTAAGCCAATGCACAGGCATATGCTGACCTTCTTGCACCATCATGAAAAGATAGACCAAGTGAGTTAGACTGGCCTAAATTTCTTGGGATTGTGCCCTTTATCTTATACATGAAAATTTAAAAGCAAGCTAAATATCTGATCCTAAGTTTGTTTGTTTGTTTATTTATTTATTTATTTCACAAACAAACTACAGTACATACTCCTGTTTTAATTTTTAATATGTAACTGTCCAAAAACTTCAACTTGATTAGGCAATTATAAACAAACTATTTATAATTGACAAATTAAGTTAAATTTTCTTGGACAGTTTCTTATTAAAAGAGTATTTAAAATAGACTACAAAAATATAAGGGCTGTCACATCAATTCCACTTAGCTCAATAATAATTCCACTTAGCTCAATGTTTCCAATAAAAATCACTAAGAGATGATACTTCAGAGGCAAAATCCAGGGTAACTACGGAGAGTCCTTGCTCCGGTTTAAGAACAACTTAGGGCGCAATCCAGAGTAACTACGGGGAGTCCTTGGTCCGGTGCAAGAACAATTTGCTCTGGATTGCAATATAAATTTCCCATTGGTTTTCACTAAGTGGTGCAGTAATTACGGGTACACGTAATGTCTCTTATGTGCTCCCGTAGTTACTCTGGATTGTAGGGTTACTCTTACAATATGAATTTCCCATAGGTTTTTACTAGGTGGTGCAGTAATTATGGGTGCATGTAAAGTCTCTTAAGTGCTCCCGTAGTTACTCTGGATTTGGGGGCTTGTCTAACTCACAACCATCTTCCAGCATTTGGAATAATAACTATGCTTCAAAGACTAGTCATAGATGGCTTAATCTCCCTTGAATGTATCATGATTAGAATAGTATCATACTTTGATCATGTTTAGGGCAGTCATGGAGACCTCCTCAAAATAATGTTTTTCCCTTACCTTGGAACTGCATTGCCTTTAAGCTAGTGTTGAGACATTGGTAGTTGCCCATGTAGTGCAATCCTAACTTGTGCTGGAACAGGCATGCTATCCTTGCCTGCACTATATCCACCACAGTACTGAAATTGCAGCTGCACTACTGTGGGGAAAGGGAGACTCATCCCCTTTCCCATGGTAGGGCTGAAGCAGCTATAGTGGGTCTACTCAGGTCACCTCCAAAGGTTGCCTAATCTGAGCAGATAGGAGCAGCCAAGGCTGTTCCTGACTATCCAGATGATGTGGCTTGGATCTGGCATAACTCTCAGATCTAAGCCATCATTCCCCACCTTGGGAATGCCCCTCTCCTCTTCACCCTCCTCTGGCATATCCAGACCCTGTACTGGCCTGGAAAGGCTAGCAAATCTTCATCTCCTCTACCCATGGAGTTGTGGGACAGAGTGGAAAGCCAAACCTTCCCCATTAGGGCATTCCCCTTATATTCCCCATTTCCCTTATGGCACATTTGTAACGCTTATAGGTGGGCACAAGGGACTTGCGCTGGCCTATGTGCAATCTATTGCACTGTCAGTCTTTTATTCCTGTGTTTTATGTATATAATTATAAAGTCTCTTGCTATTTTTTACAATCCAATATAGACTCTGTGGTGGTATCTGAGCGCACCCATGGGTGCGATAATTTATATTCTCTATGCAGAAATTGCACATATCACATTTGGCCTCAACTCAGCCAACTTCTAATTGTACAGTTTGGCCCAGTCTTGTTTATTAATGACACATCTATAGGTAAGATGTTTAAAAGTTAAGCCCACAATCTCTAAAGGGCAATTAAAATGACTGCCTTGCAACAGGGTGGTCCAGTTCAGTAAACCATATAGTTTTTACACTGAAAATTTTTTATCAGCTTTGCCTTGGGGATAATTAAACTCATATTGTACCCAAAAGTTACAGCACTTAGAAGCTTTTGTATAACAGACACTGCTTTAATTAGACGGCAGTTTGCATATTTCTCTGCTTCAAACAATTCACTCCCTTGAGCATACAAGACAAGGAGAAAATGAAGTTGGTTAAAATGTCCGGTTCAGTTTGTTCTCCCTCTACTTACATTATCATTTGTAAAATACAGTACAGAGGCAAAGTCAAACAATTTTGGAACAGAGCAAGGCTTGTGTCTTGCAAAGTGCTTTGTCAGCCTTAATGTGATCTTGCTGTATCCACTTATTATTCCAAATTCCCAGGTGGAGACATCTTAGGGACACCAGCATTATTGAGCAGTACAAGGTCACTGCAGTAAAATCACTGGCAGAATGGACACCAAACCAAGGTGGTGACTCCTCCTTGTTTGTTTTCAAGGCAATCTATCTGAATCTTTTTCCAGGGACTTTCACACAATCAGTGTAATCCTAAATAATATTTACTCTGAAATATATTGAGTTCAATGGGGCTTACTCCCAGAAAAGTGCTCTTAGCATTGCAGCCAATAGGAGGAATGGCTTTAAGCCTTGGATGATGTTTACCAAACAGTTGCCCTGTTTACTGCATTTCCAGGTAGGGTCTGAGAGCTCCAGGAGTCCACAGAAAACTTTTTGGCTAGTTCTGGTGACCCAGCCCAAAATTTTTGTATGCAAGAATTCTTCAGGGTCTTCTGAATTTGTGCTGGACTTTCAAAATACAATGGGAGAACAGGATAATCCTTCCTTCTCCTCTGAAACTCCAGGTTTAGAGTTTGTAAGAGGACTAGAGGATTGTTCTTGGGACTGTACTGTAAATCAAGAGAAAGCAAAAATATGCTGGGGGTGGGTGGGTAACATTGGCTTTATAGTATGCCAGACTTAAAACAATGGCTATCTTTGTGGGAGAGGAAGAAATGCAGGGACATGAAGCCAGTTGAATTTCACCCACCAGTACCTTTTGAATTTTAACTGTGCCCCTTCTCCCCAGATAACCTGTTCTCTGTGAGGAAAAGAAAAAGCTTCTTTTTGCATTTGTATTCTACTACTATGTAGAGAAAAATATACCATAAGCCTTCTTTGGCTCCTCTATGGTCCCATAAATATACATTTATGTGGGGTGAAAATATTTTAAATAAGTAAATAAATACACTGGAGATGTTGGTTATCTAAGGTTAGTTCTGAGTTATCTGAAGACCCTTGGAACTGTATCTTCCAAATAAACTCCATGCTTCCTCTCAACTTTGAGGCTGGGGAAGGGAATTCTACCTTCACACCACACTTTCAGGAATGTTCTGCCCTCTCTTGCTAGCTCTGATTTTACCTGAGGTTCTCCATGCTCACTAAAAGAGAGTGGAACACTGAACACTTCTCTGGACTCCAACCAAGCACATGAATGTAGAGACCATGAATGCTATTCACCTGCCAAAATAGTGAGATGTTTGTTTTTTTAAACCAGTAGCAATGAAATACTTGACATATGGTGGCTGCTTTAGCTTTTATTGCAGCATAAATCTTGGTAACTTGTCAGGTGTGCAGTGGTGACCATATAAAGAACAGGTATATTTGAACATCACTGGAGTGCTACCCAAGTGAGAGCTTACAGGTGCATGTAAAAAAGAAGAATAAGGACATGGTGGTTCTTACACACAAACAAAAGTAACATAATGGATGTTAATACTGGCCCAGCAGTTTCTAATGCTTCTCTTCTAATGCAATGGCACCTAAAATATTTTCAGTGTTTTCATTTTTATTTTTTGTAGCTCACAACCAAAAGTGATTATTTTTGCTGTGCATAAAACAGACTTTTTTCTTTAATTAAACTATTAAAGTACTCAAACGATTAAACTTAAACCAGAAAGCAACTATAAGTAACTGGAGGGGTGTATAAGGGAGATTCTTTGCCAATTAAATGACTGTGTTGCTTTAAGAAATGAGTATTTCATGGGAGGAAAGGTCAGCTGTAGTCCGCAGAAGACTGAGAACATTGCATAAATGAGTCAGGCACACGTCTGGCTCCAGAGTCTGGTCTGATGGGACATGCTTCAGAATAAACTAGTGCCTCAGGCCAGAACTACACATTATGTGCAATACTGTACACAGCTGCCACTGAAAATGAAAACTCTCAGCCAAGTTCTCTTTCTTTCCTATTAACATTTAGAATTATTTATCCAGTGCATTACACCACCATATAGCAAGCCTTTTCTGTGCCTGATGTTGCTCATTGTGGGGAAAATCACAACAGTGATGATCTTATGGGGTGATCCCACATGATACAGAAATTCTGTAGGAACTCTGGCAGCTGGAGATGCCACAGCATGCTTTATGGCTGCATGACAGCACAGATAGGACACATGTTCCAGTAGTGGAGCAGTCGATTAGAACTGGGCTGTTAGTCTGAATTTCAGTAGGAGATGACAGGGTTTTCTCAAAGGTTTTATGAAAAAGTTGTATTTTTTGGAGGGATTATTGGACCCATGTAGAGTAATGTGGAAGTTCTATGAACATTATTAAAAAATGCTTCCACTATATTCTCCTTAACCCAGCATGAACCACAGGAGCTGTAGGCAGCCCATCAGGTCATAGGATATATTGCAGAAGCAATTTAATTTTGCAGTGTAAAAACTCTAGACCATTTCATTGATGAACTATCCAAACTGCGTATTAAAACCACCAGGCATAGATCTATAAATGCCTTCAAATGAATGTATTTGATATTGTATCGCTGTAAGTGCATGACTATTATTTACTGCAGAGAATTTACTGTACTTAATACAGGTCAGCAGTTTGCAGGCCAGCATTATATGCACGATATTAAAAGCATTCTAGAGGCAAACATAATGGGCTCTAGTATTTAATTAAAAAGTCAAGAACTGTTTTCAAGGACTAAATAATAAACTTCATCTTATTCTCACTGAGTGTTAAAAGAAATTAAACTTAAAATCAATTGATTTTAAGCATACGTAATGCTATGACATATCTTACATATGCAAAATAGCATACGTAATGCTATGACTTATCTTTTGTGTTTGTGGAATGTAGACAAGGCCAAGCATGAAAACAGAGCCATGATTTTTCCATTCATGCTAGGAATTTCTGTTTCTTTTTTATCTTCTGTTTCTCACTGAGTTATCCAACTGTTGTTACAATAGATGGATATGATGATCTTTGATACAGATAGCTTATTTATCCAAAATATATTATAATGTAAAACAATCATTCCTGAACTTCTTATTTTGTGATTCCCAAACTTATTTCCAAAACTTTTCATCCATCACATTGTGACCAGAAAGATGTAGGGCAATATGGCATGCAACATGCATCTTTGGCTATATTGTATCCCAAACTGTGCAATGCAACCCATCAGTGGGTAACAACCCAATTTCTGAACCAAAAACTGTAAGGTGGCCTGGGGAGTTACATGGCACAAAGCAGCCAGTAAAGTAGGTTGCACACAAGCACAACCCAGAACTGACTTTTGGTTGCAGTCATAGCTCTGGGTACAGTGTTTGTTTTATTTGTATCCTGCATTTCTCTCCTAAGTATCCTTATACTATACTAAGTATCCTTATATTATACTAAGTACAGCAAACTACAATATTTATACATTACATTTAATTAAAAAAATTATATTCTGCCATTTCCATGCCAACACAAATGCCCAACATAGGTTACAATCCCCTGTGAGATTGGTGAGGCTGAGTGAATGGCTGGCCCAAGATCACCAATGGACAGTATTTGAAATGGGCTCTTCCAGGTTTCTAACTCCCTAACCACTTTGTGATCTGGCTCTTCGGCTCTGTATCAGGGGTGGGCACTTACCGGTTCAGGCCTACTCGCCTGAACCGGATCTTGTTATTTGGCCGCCGGTGGCGAGCTGGTAGGGTGTGTTGGGACCAGAACCGTGGGGACCAGTTCCGAGCCTCTACCGCCCGCCCACCGCAGCGGCTGCCATTTTTCCTCTGTGCAGCACCTCCCTCTTCTCTCTGCTGGTGAAGAGGAGCACAGGGAGCCGCGTGCCGCCGCCGCCGCACTCCACCTCCCTCCTCTCCCTGCTGGCGGGGAGGAACACAGGGAGCCATGGGGCGCTGCCGCGGCTGCGCTCCACCTCCCTCTTTTCCCTGCTGGCGGGGAAATGTGAAGAGGACTGCAGCCTCAGAGCCCCTTCCTATGCAGGTCTAGTCAGAAGTAAGTCCCAGTATAGTCAATGGGACTTACTCCCAGGAAAGTGTGAAGAGGACTGCAGCCTCAGAGCCCCTTCCTATGCAGGTCTACTCAGAAGTAAGTAATTTTTTAAAAAAAATTAATTTAAAAATTGAAAACCTCCCCAGCCCCGCCCCTGGCCCCGCCCACTTCCGGAGAACCGGTTCTTGGGCCAGGCCGGGCCCACCCCTGCTCTGTATGTATGTCTTATTGTCATTTAATAGTCTTCAGGTGGCTAAGCTGTTCTGATGTCATATAAATCTAATGAATATTGTAAATATAAAGACTGCTCAGCCAAGAATTACAAATGAGGTACAGCAGAGAGTAAAGGGGCTGAGGTGAAAGGGGTAGGTGGGGAAAAATTCTTGTAGAGCTTAGAGACAAGAACAACATTATATTAATGTGACGGGGAGCAAAGGAAGCTGCAGAGCAATGTTATGTGACCATGAAGTTGCTTTTGGGTCATGCCCATGCATAAGCACCTTATTGACCACACTGTTTCCTAGACCACTTTGCTACAGGTCATTGTAACTGTAATCAAGGAAGCAAAGGGGAGCAGAAAAAACTATACAGGAAAAGTCCATATTTGGACCATCAGATGTATGGATTTGAAATAACTGAATTTTTTTTCTGACAGATCTCTCGCCAATTGTATTTTATAGGCTGTACCTGCACACAGTAGAAAATACTGACAACACTTGAGGGGTTGAAACCATTTTTTTGTAAATCAGGGGTAGGACATGTTCAGAAATTTGAAAAACCTAATCCTATTAAGAGGTGAGCCAAACCCTATCCATGTTTGGCTTAACTTTGTTCACAGTTAACTTTCCTCATTGCCAGTCATTCTAACCTATACTGTTGTTGGGAGTTTCCTTCGTTTGGAAAGGTGTTAAGAAGGAGCCAAGAGGCAGGGAAGAGTGCAGGTTGATATCACCCAGGTGTCAATTCTTCTGAGGATTTAGAGGACTCTTGAAGAAACATGTGCATTATATATTTTGAGAAGATTTGGAATAACCAGGCCCAAATGATTTCAAATTGAATTTTGTCCATCACTATTAATATGGATGATATGCAATGTAGAGTTTTGGCTACAGGGTGAAAACAACAAAATTGTCTACAAAACAATTGCTTTGGCAAAGTGAAGCCACTTAACCCCCTTTTTTTTGCTTACAAAACTCCATTGCCAATTAACTTCAGATTCAAATGTGCACATTGAGCAATAGTAACTGCTGCTGGGATAGATTTAAAACGAAAGGAATAAAAAAGCCATTATGTAAAGATCGATAACAAACTTAATGAAAATTAGAACACATTTGTGCCCCTTGGAAATTGTTTGAGGATTAATAGTGTTCTTGTCTTTATTTCACTCCCGTCAGTTCTATCATTCTGCGGCCCATCTGCCCAGATGCGATACAGCTTTGAAGTTGTCAGTTTTCAGTGACCCTGAGCCAAGCTAATTCTCTGATCCATAGTATCAAAACATGTGTAACTCTCCACATTTCCACTAAGTTATTTTAATTAAAGAAAGAGACAGAGGGCAAAATATTACTAGATCAAGTCAGTGTTTCCTAAAGCTATGCATGATTGTGTGGTTGCTTGAATGAAGGTCAAGTAAGTAAAACGCATTTAAGCTACACATCTCCTAGCAATGCTAGTGGGAATTCTGACATTATCTCATAATGACTCAGTTTGATCTCATTTGAATGTGGATCAAACCAAGCATGAAAACTTTATTTTTATTTATACCCTAATTTTTCCTAAATCCTTACACTTACTTACAATACCACTTACATACTTAAGTGGAGATCGTGTCCTGGTGTACCAGAGTGGATGAGAGCTAACAACTGAAATTGATTTCATATGACAGAGATGCTGCTGGTGAGGAGATCATCACCATTTTATTTTTGCTAGGGTAGCTCTTGAAGGAGTATGCTCATACATTGGTGGTGCTCCTGGATATGACTTAGGGTTGGCAGATACATTTAACCAGCTTGAACTGGTTTGCCAGCTGCACCTATTCCTGGGTCAGGTGAATTTTGCTACAGTTATCCATGTATTGGTAACTGAAACTGACTACTGAAGTTTGTTGTAGCTGGGACTGTCTTGGAAAAGTGCCTGGAAGCATTTGTCAGTATAGAATGCAGCTGCTCAATTCCTTATGGAAGCAAGTGGTCATGACTGTATCACACCCCTATTAACCCACATTAACTAGCTGACTGTACATTTCTAAACATAATTTGAAGTGCTGGCAATGATATATATGGGACTTAACTGTTTGAGACATGCACACTTGAAGGACTGTCTTTCCTGGTGTAAATTTCTAATTACATCAGTTCACCTGTGGTGACCCTATTAATAATATATTTTGATGTTTTGCTGATCACAATCAGTATCAGGGCCTTTGTGGTGGTGATGTCTCCCCTTGAAATGCTCTCTCTTGTCTTTCCACACGTCTATGACTTCTTCATTTTATCAATTTGGGGGGGGGGGGTTGCAGGGGAACTTTGTCCTTGTCATTTTAATATTAAAGCTAATGTCATTGTTTTGAATTTTATATCAACTATTTATTTATTTATTTTATATATATTTTATATTTTTAATTTTATATCAACTATTTATTTTTTATTTTATTTATTTATTTTTATTTTTTATTTATTTTTATTTTTATTATATGCTATGAATTGCCTTGAGCTCCTGAAAATGTAGAAAGATAAAGATAAGGGATACATGTTTTTAAACTGCCCTGAGCATGACTCTAGCATATGAAAAGTAAGATAAAATCTTTAAAATAATATAAATAGTCCAAAAGCTGATGAGGGTGGGAATGATCAGACTCCATTATAGCTCTGACTGTGACTTGATGATGTCTGATTTAGTTCAAATTATTTCAGAATAACAGTGCAATCCCGAGCTTGTCTACTCAGAAGTAAGTCCCGTTGTGTTCAATAGTACTTACCCCCAGGAATGTGTGGTGACGATTGCAGACTTAGAGCACTATCCTAAACATATCTACTCAAAAGTAAGCCACATTGTATTCACTGGGTCTTACTCCCAAGAAAGTGTCTTTAGGATTGCAGCCTTAGATATATATTAAGTGAGATATACTGTGATGACTACAATGTTTAACATCACAAGGTCCAATTGTACTTAAATCCCTGTGCAGCAATGAAATAGCACCAACAGGATGGCTGTGGGAATCTTCAACATCTGGAGGTCTCCTCAGTATAAGGGAACCTTTGTTTCCTTGCCCCATGTTAAGCTTGTGTCAGGTGCTGGATTTTCATGGACATATACCAGCTCTAGACTATACCAGCTCTGCAGGTCCACATGGATTCAGATTTGGGGAGGTAGTGGTTCTGAGGACAGAGAGTTAAAATATTAGGATATGCTTGGATCCTAATATCCTAGGATGTGTGTTAGGATATTAGGGTGTGCTGCCGCTGATTATGCTCCTTTCCCTATCCTGATCCACCCTCCTCCCTGTCCTATCTCTGCTCTCTCAAACCTAGTGCTGGTAGACTTTCCCAATCTGCTGGTCTTTGAACACAGCAGCTTGCTGCTTACAGAGGCTCCAATAGCCAGGACTCACCAAACATTGCCTTTTGTAAAGTCCATAAGCCATAACAGCCTGTTCCAGTAGTGTAAGAACTTAATAGGATTGGGATGTACTGTATATTTTCACCCTGCAGTGAGAAGCATCTTTATGCAGTGATAAATATAAAACCTTTGCAGTCTCAAAAAGTACAGTTTTGCCTAGATTAGCACCTTTGATTCACTCATCACAATATCATTAAAAAGGCTTTGCCCATTTCCATATACTTGGCCACATAATACCATTAGTAGCCCAGAACTCAGCTGGCCTCTACAGTAAATGGTAATACTTCCTGTCAGCACAACATCATCGGAATACAAAGGGGACTTGTCTTACACAAAGGACACTATATACTCCTTGGCTGCTAGCCAGGAACTAGGCCTGAATTGCTAAACATTCGGGCTCTTGTTCAATTGATATTCTGCTTGACTTATGAACACTGGTTTACAAGAACAGGGGGGCACATATATCCTGATTGTTTCACTTTCTTAGTTAACTAGCAGGCAGAGTTATTTTACTCACCTCCTTTGAACAAACATATTTATATAGTATTTTTGTTATGAGCTTTGTGCAACTTTTGGCCACTGTTCTACAGTGACCACTTTCTTCACCGACTGTCACAACATATAACAAGTATGCACCAGATAGACTACAGACTCTCTCATGTCGCAATCACAGCCAAGAGCATCTGTCATACATGATTCATTAGCAAATGCAATGCCCAAACAAGAGCACAAAGACAGGCAGTCTTGGAGGTTGATGTGCACTGTGCACAGATTTCCCATACATGAAAATCAGAAAGGAGTATAGTAGTGGTGGTATTTTAGTGCTGGAAACTCCAATGATGAGCATCTAGGGAATGCATTCAGAGTCATAAACACAGAGACACATTGAATTGTAGTCTATGCTATATATGGAAGAAAATAGGTGAATTGAAAGCGAAATGTGATTTCATAATGCTAATTTTCTAAAATTTGCTGAGGATAAGAATTAAACATAAGAGAGAGTGTTCATTAGTGTTCTGAGCTAATCATGTTTAATTTAATTAGCATACAGGTGAATTTTTACATGCTGGGATAATTTATGTAACACTAGTACTAATATTTACAAATTGCAACCATTTCTTAAAAAATCACTTGAATGCTTAATGTCTAAATGACTACTTTTTGAATATGATCAGACATTAGTGTGCAACACAAATGGGGATGGAAGCAATGTATAATCAAACTGAAAAAAATAAACTCCTTTCAAAAACTTTTCCAAAAAAGTGGTTCCAAACTTTTTAGAGGCCCTAAAGATTGCTGGCTATAGTAATGGTTGGGCAGCAGTACTCCTTCTCCACATATCAGTTTGTTTAATCCCTGTATAGCATAGCATACTATTCTTGCATAGCATAGCATATCTTAGCATAGCTTACCCTACAATCCAGAGTAAGAGCACGTAAGAGACCTTATGGGCACCTGTAGTTACTGCACCACCTAGTGAAATCCTATGGGAAATTCATATTGCAACCCAGAGTAAATTGTTCTTACACCTGAGCAAGGACTCCCCGTAGTTACTCTGGATTGCACCCAAACTCTTGCATAACAAAGCATACTATACTATATACTTGCATGTGGCTGGTCTGTAGACTGTAATAAAGTTTTATGATGATGATGATGATGATGATTATATACTTGCATAGTATAGCATTATCTGCCATATCAGTTTTGCATCCCACCAAAACTGGGTAACGAGTTACTGGTGCGACATAGACCTATAGTTATGGATCTGCTGCTTTAAGAGTTTAAACTGGAAATCAAATATAAAATACCACTATCGGGATTGACTTTGGTCCATAGATATTTCTAGTTATGGAGACTGCCAATAAATTACACAGAAAATGGACAGAAGTAGGTCCAGAAACAAATATAAGAGGGTTTAAAAAACTCTCCTAATGCATTGAACAAGCTGTGCAATGCAGTAAATGGATATATAAGGATTCATGACATCTGCAAGGTATCCGTTTACATCTCAAAAGATGATGTTTAGCTCTAAGTGACATCATACCTAATCTGTTACAGTGCCTTGGGAGACTGATTTCTGGACTTCTGCAGATTCAAATGTACTGCTTAAGACAGGCTTAAGATTTATGAGGGCTATTAACCATATAAAAAAGATAAGTGATCTCAAATTTCTCAGAGTGAAGAAATTTAGGCTTTTTCAGCCTACTCCAACAAGGAACAGCATGGCAGTCAACGTACAGGTCTGTATGAAATACAGAAATATCCTTTTCTGCTAGAGTACCTGTTCTCCTCCTCCTTCCCCACATGAATGTCAACCAGGCCTCTAGAGAGCACTGCTGTTTCATTCACATAAGAAGGGACCATACTAATTTGTTTTGCTCCTGTGGTTCCTCCATCTACTCTACCAGATGGCAGGGGAAGAAATTCCCTCACCATTTCAGTCATATATTAAGTGGCCTGCAGATACCAGATAAGATGAGCAGGCATTTTGAACACTTGCAGATACTGGCAATAAAATATGTACATCCCATGCTGAAAGCCTTAAGGGCTACAGCAATGTGAAATGGTTGGAAAGAAGCAACTCCTCTCGAAATCAGGTAAACTGAAAAGAGAGGCCAGAAGGCAGACATTTGGGAAGTATGGTGAGATTTGCATTCAGGACCACAATTCGAAATAAAAGTATTCGTCTTCTAGCTCGGAGATTTGTTCCAGCCAGCTGCTTAATACGTAGTTTGCCAGTAGCCATTGATAGGACAGCAAGAACAATGGCTGCTCCACCAATGTGGGATAAAAGGAAGTAACACTGACATATTTAGGAAGAGATGAGTGGCATCAATACCATAAGCAATATTCTGATTGATAAGGCATTATAGAAAAGAGCTGACCAAGGTACAGCTACCATATAATCACACCTCCACAAAACACTAAAGAATAGTGACACTGAAAACAGGACTCAGGGGTGCTGTGCTGCCTGTGTTTCTCCAGGCAATTAATTCAGTATCTGCTTTATAAACAACCACCGCAAGCCAAGAAGAGGTTTTCAGTCAATTAGTAAAGTGTTAACAAGCCAGAAAGGATACCTTGGTATAATCCCATGCGTTGAAACATATGCAAGCACAGAAGAGGGATCTGGGGAATTAAAATCTCCCTCATGGGGAAGGTGAATTGATACAACTGTTAATAAATGAACCGTGGAAGAGATGGCATGTCAGGCAGCTGCTAACAGGAGGTTTAAGGTCATGTTAATGGTAGCCAGGAACCTAGAAAGCCAAGATGTTCGACATATTCTCCTGCAGTGTGCAAATGAAAACACATTATGCTAGTTTTGAACTAAGAAAATAGGGGACAGGGTGACATGAACAAATCCCTGTAAACTAAAAATGTACATTTGAGGACAATGAAGGAATAAATAGATGAGACTTCAGAGACTTCAGGCCTTCCTCTCTATTTGATCAGAAATTGGATCAAAACAGTACTTCACATTTAACCTAAACTTATTGTGTGGGTATGGCTCTAGAAAAGACAGCCTGAGCAGGTTTCATCCTGGCCCCAACCAGGAAGCAGTTTGGTTACTATTCCTTCTTTGTTATCTCTTAACACTTCATGGTGTGATGAGAGAGGTGAAGCCAGATTTGCCCCACCAGCAAGTCATCTCTTAATAGGCATGCTCCTTCCTCCTACACTCACAGTACTCACAGTATCATAGTACTCACCAATTTGTACCTACACTCTCTCTTTGCATCCACTCATCCATCCATCCATCCGTCCATCCGTCTGTCTGTCTGTCTGTCTGTCTTTACCCCACTTATCCCATGTCAACACAAATGCTGAGCCAGTTAACAAAGCTTTAGTTCCTCCCCTCCTGCTGTCCTTGCAACAATCCTGTGAGGTAGGGGATGCTGAGAGGAATTGACTGATCCAAGATCACCTACGAAGCTTCATGGCTGAGGGTGGATTTAAACCTGGATCTTCCAGGTCTCAGTCTTGAGCAGCTAACCACTACACCAGCAATTTTCAACCATTGAGCCATGGCACACTGGTGTGCCATGGATGATCTGCAGGTATGCTGCAGGACTTTGGGGAGGGTCATTTTATTAGTCCGGCAATTGGAGGATGAGTCTCCTACCAGTAACATGGTGTGCATTGTCAATAGCCAAAAAACTGATGGTGTGCCTTAACTTTAGCACCTTGTGTGTCGTGATATGAGAAAGGTTGAAGATCACTGCACTACACTAGGGGTGTCCAAATGTTTTGGGAGGACGGCCACATCATCTCTCTGACAATGTATCAAGGGACAGGAAAATGATTTACAATTCAAATTTGAATAAACTTAAATATAAGATTGTATTAGAGACATTTTAAGGCTTGCCTGCAGCCAGATAGAAGGGTCTTGCTGAGGGCCATATTGAGGCTTGATGAAGGCCACATTTAGCTCCAGGACTGGGTTTTGAACACCTCTGCACAACACCATCCTGGCTCTGACTTAAAAGGTGGCCTCTGCCATCTCTAGCAAAGCAGAAAAGATTTTTTAAAGACTCCTACCCTAAGGCCAAGTCAGATGGAGGAGTTGGAGCCAAGATGGTCATCTAACCTGGGCTGGAAGGATGGATGGATGCCCAAATATCCAAAAACTCTGGCAAAGAGGTAGACTTTCTGGCTAACAAGCCTCCTCCTGTTTGCCTTTCATTGACTGTATGCTACTGAACATACCACTTATTTCATTTGGCTGCTGCCATTTCCAATGTGTGGCTGGCCAGCCTTTCAAGCTTTTACTCATGCCTTCCCTTTCTTCCTACAAGTCATGATATAACAGACAAATTGGGGATGCAGCTATTCCTTATATCCAAACAAGGCTTTTCACTTGATCCCCCTTCCACATGCACAACGAATAAACTGAAAGGTAAAGAGGACAACACTTGCCGGACTCCAGTGTTGCTGTATTTGCCACTTATTTAAGAAAACTGAAAGAAGAGTCTTTGCTTGAACAAAACCATCTAACAATGTGCCTTGACTATTTCAGCACCTTGTCAGTGCTGAAACCTTTCCAAAAAGGTTGAAAATCACTGCTCTATCCAATTAAGAACCCTGTGCAGAATTTCTTATTGTCAGGGAGAAAAGAACCAATCTGTGTACCACATCATAACTTAGTACATACATGTGTGTTTGTCTGGGTGCATGTGTGTACGTACATAGGTGGGTAGTATGTGTGACCCCATATCAAACATAGCATTGATGGGAATGTGCCTCTGAGTGTGAGGGCAAGCAGGTACAGCATTTTGTAAGGCAAAATAAATTTTCTAACAAATTTTGGTTTGCAATACAAGTGATGTTTCCTAATACAAGCAAAGAAATAGTCCCTGCCAGGATAGGGCCAGTTTCAGTGCTCTGCCAGCACTGCTCAGCCTTGTTCAGAGACCAGCCTATGCATGTCTATTCTGAAGAAAGCCTATTACAGTCAGTGAGGCTCACTCTTATGTAAGGGGGCAATGGAAAGGAACCTGAGAGACCTAAGCTTGCATGTCTACTCTAAAGTAAGCCCTTTTTAAATCAATGAGTCTTTTTGTAAGGTGGGTAGATTGCAGTCTGAGAGACCTTAGCAACTATATGCAAGTTAATTTGTTTTCTTTTTCTTCATATTTTGTATTTTATTTATTATTTTGTATTATATTACAGAACTGTAATCATTTTTATAGGAATATTTTTGGGTTGTGGAACAAATTGTCTGAGTTTTAATTATTTCTTATGGGGAAACCTGCTTTGATATACAAGTGTTTTGGATTACAAGCGTGATTTTAGAATGAATTATGCTTGTAATCCAAGGTACCACTGTATAACCTTATTTCCCTTTCCAATACTTACTGCATATAGGCTCTACCTTTTAGATACTATGCTGTCCTGGCTCTAATTTAAAAGTTTCTACATTTATATACCATATAGTATATAGGGTCCCACATTTAGATACCAATAATCTCTGTTTTACACAATATTCACAGAGAGAGGGTGCATGTGGCGGGCTTGTACCCCACCTGGCAGTCCCTATTTATCTATGTGAATGCATGCTGCTGCTTTTTAAACTGTGGATTGGCCCAAGCAACATGGCTTGGAAGGGCAAAAGTTCCATACCATGCTTAGAAATTGCATAGATACTCTTGACCAATGTGACCCTTGTTCATCAAGTGTTCTCTCTTTGCTTTTGTAATGCACTGAAGGGATATACACAAGGCATACAAGTAGAGCATATACAAGTAGAGCATTGCTACTCCTTGCAGTGATGCAGATGGGGGATGCTTCTCATGCAGAATCTACAGAAGTACTCACAGGCTTCTGTAATCATCATGCCAACAAACAACAGATCTTGTATCAAAGAAAGACTATTAATACTGTGTCAGTCAGATAGTTATATTTGAAGGATAAATACAGGAATCAGGTACAATTTGTTGCACAGCAGCAACCGGAACACCCAGTGAGAAAATAGGCATTGTACAAACTACACAGTTACAGGGTGGGTACACTAAAAGTACATAAATACTCAAACACAAAGTACAAATCAAATACAATAGCAATTCATCTTTCCATTGCATCTGCTGGTAGAAACTGGACAAAGCAACAAATCAGGGCAAAAACTAAACCTCCGACAATTAAAAGCCAGCTGACTTTGCAGAAAGAACACATGTTAATCATAGTTATGACGTGGTCTTGGACCTCACTGTACAGCTAGTTCAGGCCAGTGACCCCTTATTTGGGCAAGGGAGTAATGTGTGATCAGAGGTCACAGAGGAGAATGAAGACTAGCAACAAGATGACCCTATTTTTAATTGCTTATCTTTCTTTATTGAAGCATTTGTTTTAGCAGAAGCAAAATAATTGCCTTATGAATTTATATGAGATCAGCATAAAGAACACAAGACAGAGGTACCGTAATTGTGCTCTTCTGTGGCTATTCCATTCATTTTAAAGGATTTTGGGTAAGAAAAGTCCCTAGTAGATTTCTTAATTGCATTGCTCTAAGTGAAAAAGTATAATGTACCTTGAGAAACACACACCTCAAGGAAAAATCTGATTCAAATTTAGCAGAAATTGAGACAATAAGGCAGAAACTCTCTTGCCACCTGCCTATCCATCTGCCCCCTACAACCACTTCTACACTGATAGGAAAGTGACAGATATCTAGCAGGCAGGGTGACCATATGTCCTCGTTTTCCAGGACGTGACCTCTTTTTAGCCTTGTATCCTAGAAAAAAAATCTTCATTATCCCCCTTTTCATTGTGAGCAGGAAGCATGTAATCTTCTTGTAATAAGTAAAATACATGTAATAAAATATATGTAATGACTTTAAATTTAATAATAAGCAATATAGTCTTTAAATCAATCACAAAACTGATTTAAATTTAAACACAATAGATCCTCTCCATGGCAAATGTTGGCCACAGGAAGTAAAGTCACAATGAGGCAAACCTTGTGTGCAGGACTGTTTTCTTGGGCTAGTGAGGCGCATTTCCTGCAGTTTGTTACATTAAAGTCATAGGTGACTATTAAATGCAAATGAGTGCAATTACTCTGATTTTATTTAAACTTAAATATCCTATGGGAATAATAATAGGTTTGACTTAACCTTGCATCTTTGATTTGTCTTACATAAATATTTTTCAAGTTTGGGTCAAGAAGAGCTGCTTTTTGGCGTGGGGGGAGGGCAGAAGTGTGTACAGTGGCGCCTTCATGTAACAAATGCCTTACGTAAAGTATGTTTCAAGTAACAAACAAAAATTTCTCTAGGATTCTGCTTCACACAACAAACTGTGTTTCATGTAACAAACAAACTATTTAGCAGTTTGGGCAGATGCACTGGCTGGCAGCCCTTTTAAAAAGTGTTAGGACTGCCTAGTGCACCTGCCCATAGCAAAAGCAACACTTCCACGCTGTTCCTTCTGTGGCCAGGTGCCCACTGGGCAGGAGGAGATAAGAGCAGTGGAGAAGAGGGAAGCAGATCAGGGGTAGCCAGAAGGGAGCAGGGGAGAGAGAGGCTCGGAATGAAGGAGTAAGTGGGGAGCTTTGAAAGTGTCTTTGATTACAGAAGAAAGTGTCTTTGCAGCATCCTAACCATGTCTACCCAGAAGTAAGCCCCATTGTGTTAAATGGTGCTTACTCCCAGGCAAGTGTCTTTGCAGCCTCCTAACCATGTCTACCCAGAAGTAAGCCCCACTGTGTTAAATGGGGCTTACTCCCAGGAAAGTGTCTTAAGGATTGCAGCCTAAGTAAACTTCATAGGATCATGCACATTGAATGCAAGTTTTGAATTCAATTCCAATGTTTTGTTATCATTTTTACATCCAGTTAATATTTTTATATAAATATTTTTTTAGGTTCTGGAACCAATCTTCTGAGTTCCTATTATTTCTTATGGGAAAATCCGCTTCATGTAAAGAATTTTTCACGTAACAAACATGCCTCTGGAACAAATTAAATTTGTTACATGAGGCGCCACTGTATTTGTCTTCCTGTCTTGTCCTCAAAGGCCAGCAGGTCCATGTAAAGCTTTATGGGTCTGGCCTGCATTCAACTTTTCTTTCCATTTTCTGAATGACTTTCTGAAATTGACATTTGCAAGAATCTTACATCCGCCCATGAGTTAACAAACTCACTAACTGTTGAAACTGTACATGATAAAATTTACTTTCTGGTATATCATTTAGTGAGGTGAAAAAAAATAACAGAACATAAATTGCACTTAGGCAGAGGAAAGATGGACATCAGAGTTTCTCTTTCAGACATGAAGGAAGATAAAAGTTTGTATTGGTGAAATAGCTCTGTGTCAGTTTCCTCACTTATTTGCCCATCTGCCACATGCTGTTTACATTGAGGCTGTAGGATGTGAAAATGCTCAGCCCACACAGTCCCTTGTTTCACATATTTCACAGCACATTAAGAAAATGAAATATCTGCAAGGATGACTGCACTTTTGGCTGGTACCTTTGGGCCGTTTCCAATGTCTACTGAAACCCATGGACAGGCTTCTGTTGCTTTTAACAGGCAGCGAAGCATGCCCACAGACTGCTCATGTTCCAAGGTGCATCTGCATGAAACCCACTGAAGTCAGTGAGACTCAGTTACTGGTTCATGTTGGAAAACCGCAACTATGCAAACAGTACTTTAAATTTTGGGGGTGGGGAGTGATAGAAAATACTTTTCCATTCATTTCTCTGTTGTGACAGCTTGTAGTGTGCACTAGGTATAATAAGGCATGTCAACAAGGCAACTGCCTGTGCACCCAGCTGGGTGACAACAAAAAACCAGCTGTCTAATCAACACAACTTGCACTGGTCCTGCTGTTCCCCTATTCAGTCCTCCAAACGCATATCTTAGTGAATGTAATCCAGTGAAGATGGATGACATCCATATCTTGATATACATCCAAATGTGGATCTATTTCATCCCGGCTGCATTACATTCAAATGCAAAATCCAAAAGTGAATCTTCCCGCAGATCGCTGGCAAACAGGAAAGGTTGATTCAACCACCGATATGTATTTCCTGTCTTTATCCCCATATCATTTGGAGCAAAGCCTTTCTTAGCACTTTGTTAGTTACACAGTGTGCACCAGCACTTCTGCCTGGCTCCTGGGACTTTTGCCAGCAGAAGCCAGGATTGGATTGCAGCAGATGACACCTGACTGCTATTACAGAATGGAGGCCTGAATGCATCTCAAAGGGTGTAACACTAATCCGTATAGGCTAGCACAACTCATCAATCTCCCTGTTCCTGTGTTGGGATGGGGAAGCTAGTGCATGTCTATGCACTGGTCTAACCCTCCTTCTCCAGAAGTGGCACAAAAGTGCCATATGGGCACCAGCATGGGACTTGTGACAACCTAACCATGGGTTAGGGTTGCACTGCCAATCCCATGATTTATGTAAGAGTGCAATCCTATGCATGTCAATGCCAAATGCTGCCCCCCTTCCCTGGTGATATGCCAGCCTCTGCCATCCAACATTCTAACCCACCTGCTCATCTCAACACTTCTGATTAGTCCTCTACCTTCTTTTCTAAGCTGGAGTGGATCAGTGGAAGTGAGCAGGTGAATGAATGTGAATGTTCCCTGCTGTTTGTTGCCTAAACTAATTGCCTCAGTTGGCCTCAAGAAACAACTGGCCCTGACTACATGAACCTAATTCACGTGGATCTTTTACTGCATGTGAGAACCAGGTTAGATTCAGGCACTGACTCACAATGAAGTCATTCTAGAAGTAAAACAGATTCACTACAATGGCAAAAAGTCAGAACACCTCTCTCTTTCCTTGGGGCTTCACAATAAACTGTGCTTCTTGAAGTTGGGAGATTGTGTGATGTGCATAGATTAGAGAGAGAGATTTATACTCCTGGTGATGGAATTAATAGCAATTACACATTTCTCTAAAAGACAATAGACTCCTCCATCTGTAAAAGTATGAAGTGAAATTTACACTTTAGAATTGATACCATCATACACATAAAACGTTAATTATGGCTACAGAAGAAACACTAAATATCTCATTCCAGCTCTTTATGTATACAATTATCATTGGAAATAATAGCTAATATGTAATAATAATGTGCAACTTGAAATACAGTTAATATCTTTCCTTTGAGATTCTCCATTCCTACTCCCAAGAACAGTAATGGAGAAAAGCTTGAATTTTTATTGCTTTTATTGCTTGAATTTTTCATTAAAGGAATGAATCAGTGGGTGTATGTGTGTTGATAGTTCCTGATTTACACTGTGCGAGATAACTGATTCTCCCCTCCATAAGCACACTATTATTAAGGTATATTTACTTTTAATCTTCACGAATAAGCATGTGGAAAATCTCCCCACCTCACAATTTGTCATTTACTTTTAATCTTCACAAATAAGCATGTGGAAAAATTCTCTATCTCACAATTTATCATTTACAGGCAGATGAATTTGATGCAGATACACTTCCAACCTACAACTGTACTATCTTTTTGTAAATCTTTCAAAATCAGCTCAACCATGAAGGCTGATGCATGGTATAGTCCCTTTAAAGGTGACTGCCAATTTGGGATGCATTTGGGGATTTATGTTCAGATGAAACAGCAACATCTTCATACGGAAAACTAGCACATAAGGGAAAAACAGTTTCTAGTCCTAACCTTGTTGGGTTCAAAACTATTCTCACATGCAATAAGATTCCAACCTGGTGGTGTTATGATGGTTATAATGTTGATTTGTAATTTGTACTCCATTAAAATTCACTTAGCATGAAATGCAGAATTACAAAAATGACAAGTTCCTATTGAATGGTTGACTGATGGTGCAATCCTAGCCTATAGTCCAACTCTGAGATAAGGGCACTATAACTCTGAGGTATGTGACCAAACACTGCCTTACCTTGAGGAGATCTCAGGGATTGCCCCCCAACTACAGGACACCAAACATACCCCACTGGCATGTCAGTGCTGGAATATTGGTTAAGGTTGCACCCTCAATCAAGAGGGAGAATATAAAATTTGAGGAAATTATCATTTTTAGAGCCCAATTGGCTTGTAAAAATGAACAAAGAACTGATCCTCCGCATATAGTCTGTTACACATACTGTATTTCATTACAGTTTTGAATTGAGTATATCTATAATTTCCTGTACAACCTCACTCTTTAGAAAAGTAGGTGGGTTAAGACTCTGTGGAGTAAAGACACTCTCCAAACTGCAGTGCCTATCTGAGCACTGTCAGTTGCTGCATCGATCCAATGGGGGACCCATAAAGCCTTGCTCCCAATCCAGCCAAGCAGTGTGAGCAAGTTTTTGTTTGTAACAATATAGCCCTTCCTCAAATCCTAATGATCAGCCTGGCTTTGTTCACACTTCTTGCTCCTGTCATTCTCTTTCTGTCTTCTAACCCTCAATCACACTTCCTAGTGGTGTCACAAGTACCCAGTATAGCAAAATGTCAATTTCTGGGTTCTCGTGGGCACCACCATCTTGGGTAGATTTTGTGATCTTCTGTTAGGATGATCATGCAAGATCTCAGTGAACATTAGCATACTTGGGCTCTCGTGGCACATTGGGACCATCATAGAGTCATAATGGTGTCATCCCCATAGTGTCACCTGGTGCAGTCTGAAACCCTGACCACCCCAATGACGCCACTGACACCTCCTTCCTTTCTTCCACACCTGAATTGCCTTCTCTATACCATGGTGTGGCTTTTTAGACCAGGTGTCTCCAAACTTTTCCCTGGGGCTAGATGCAACCTTCTGCAAGCCTCTGTCTGATCCCTGGCAAGCCCCCTCCATCCAGTCTTTGGATAAGCCCTGTAATCCCCCAGAGTTGAGAGAAACTCTGCTCTCTATAACTAGGGAAGGTGTTTTGAGGGATAGGGAGGCTGCAGACACCTCCGCTTCCTGTGTTTAAAAATGCTTATGAACTGATTGGTAAATCACCCTCTCCCTCTGTGATGGAAAGTATTTATGAACTGATCCAAATTCATTCATGCATGCATGCACAAATTCCATCACTAATATATTCATTTGTGTAAATTTGTTCAAATTTAAAATGTAAATCAATCCTTTTTCTTCTGGGCCCCAACACAGTATCAGAAAGACTATGTGGTGCTCCTTCCAAAATGTTTAGAATCCCTTGTCCTAGACCTTAAGCAGACTGGCACAAACTGATGCATTTTCTCAGTGAATAAGTACCAATCAGGGCCTGATCCAGGTATGTATCAGTGAAACAGACTGTGAGCTTGTTTAGCACACATTGTGCATGTGAGGTACATGGGGATTTGTAAACTAAGCAAGCCTGAGATGCTACAAAACTCTTATCACACCTAAGCATGTTTTATTTCCAGTATGGCTAGGGAAAAAGATACTGTGTAGTATAAATTGATTGCTGAGCTTGTACCTCAGCTTGTACAACCGTAAAATTGTTACAGGACTGCAAAGCAAAGAAATATCCAGAAAGTAAATGTGTGCTCCAGAAGCAGACCGATTAACTGAGAAGTTGCTTCATAAATCACAGAATGAGAAGCAACATACCTGGTCACCTTTCCAGCCAGTTTCATTACCAAATGAGTAAAGAATGAATTTAATCACAAGAATCATTGCTGCTAGTCCTCCTACTTTGGAGCGGGAACCACTTACTCTTAAACCTAATCTGCTGCTTTCCAACTTTATAAATCCAGACTTTGCCTGTACTGGTGTCATGTTTGTCCTAATTTCTGAAACAATGCTATTGTTAAACTAAATATATCTAAATTCTTGAATATATTCCTTTATTTAAATAATTTCAATCCTAACTTGCTGTTGTTAAAAACAATGCAAGCCAAAAATAATGCAAAAAATAAAGAAAATTATCATCAAACTAATATTAAAGGAAGCAGTTAAGAAGGCAGCCAAAGTTGCAATTATGAAATATCAGTGGTGGACCACATGCCTGGTGCAAGGACTTGGGCAGGTTTAAAGGGATTAGGTGATCTTTAGGGGCAATCAAATTCTGACAATTCCCTCCCTACTGGTGCAGTCATGCCACCACACTACATCCTGCTGGGAGGGGACAACCCCATAGATCTCCTTGGGGTAATGGAACATTTAGCAATTGCAAGTCCAAGCGGATGCAGTGGATTGAGAGCTGGAAGAGGGACAGGGTATTGGCAGCTGCCATTAATATGGTCCCTTCCATATCTCATTGCACCCTGTTCCACTCCTTCTTGTTCCTCCCCTCTTGCCCCTTCTTGTTCCTCCGCTCTTCTACCCCTTCCTGCTTCCACCCTGTCACCTGGGCTGACTTACTGGTACCAGAGAACCTACAGAAACTGTTGCTGGGCTCCTCTTGCTGCTTGCAGTGTCAGCCGAACTCCTAAATATAGTGTGTTGCCTTTTGCAACACCGTGGGAAGCAAACTTATGTTGCCAGAAGGCAATTCTGGCAGCATAAGGCTTGCATAGAGTTACAGGCATAGATTCATTCCAGAGAATAAAGTGATATAAAGGGTAGCATAAAATGAAAAGAAAAAAAGTAAATACAGGTCAAACTTTGTTACACACAGAATTTTTTTACAGTAAAACCTTCAATTGAGAGCATTTTGAATATTTTGCAAGACAAATATTTTTAATAAATATTGGCTGCAATCCTAATTTTCTGATTGGCTGCAATCCACACTTTCCTGAAAGTATGACCCATTGAACACAATGGGGCTTACTTTTGAGTAGAAATGGTTAAAATTGTGCTCGAAGTGAGGGCTTACTCTCCCCTCTAAGTGTGTATAGGATTGCAGCTTTAAGCACTTAAGAAATGTCTTAAAAAGCTAAAAGACCATTGGGAGACATAACAGGTTCCAAGTATTATAAGAATCTGCAAAACTGACTTTTCATGTCTGCAAAGGCCTCCTTTTGCGAGAACATCTGTAGCAAGTCTAGCAAGAATTTCAAAGAAACAGCAGGGCATTGCGGACTGAGGACTTTGACGCACCAGTGGTGTATTTCTGATTATGTTTTGTTTGATTCTTCAGAAAATACAGCAGGACCTCCATACTGAAAGACTGCTTGCATGTAGGAATTTTAGAAGCACAGGGTTCTAAAATAACTTTGAATTATTTCACCCTCAAGTTGACACACAGCTTCATTATATCTGAGATCATTACAAATAATTAATAGGAGGTCTGTCAAGGTGTTAAAGATTTTGTAGGTTAGTTAATTTTGTTGCTTTAACAATCGAGTCAATGAATGGATTAAGAAACCTGGAAAGGACAACATCTCAGTGACTCTTCGATACATGTCCATGGCAGCATTTAGTTTTAAAACAGTTACTTTTAGTTCAGATCATATATAACAAGTTCATTCATGTACCCACAATGAAAATCACTCACTTTTGCACACCATAAATGGAATCATAAAAATAGAAATTATAGAAGAGTCTATAGTATCAAAATTGTATACATTAATGTTTATTCTGCCCCTTCCCAATCAATACACAGCCATAAATACTTAGCACATTTTTGTGCTGTTTGCCATATCTCTGTCTAACAATTCCCCTCAATTTTGACAGCTGAGCTGAACAGTTTTCCCAAACCTTGTCACCAGCTCTTATTTGTGGGTGTTTTTTTGGCAGTAGCAATGTTTAAGAACATAAGAAGTGCCTCCACTGGATCATGCCAAATGTGCATCTAATCCAGCTTCCTGTATCACATAGTGACCCACCAGATGCTGCAGGGAGCACAGAGCACCCTGTGCATCTGACTTTTTGAGGATGTCCACCTCTATACACACCCCTCATGGCTTGCAACCTGTGATGGTCCTTTCCTCCCTTCTTAAAGGTATTGAGGTTAGATGCCATCACTACATCCTATGGCAGGAATTTCCACAGACATGCTGGGTAAAGAAATATTTCTTTCATCTGTCCTAACATTCCCAAAATTTAATTTTAGTGGATGTCCCCTAGTTCTGATGTTATGTGAAAGGGGGAAAAAAGCAAATCTCTATCCACTCTATCCATTCCTGAGGTCTGACCTCCTCAATACAAATTTAGAAGACAGGTTGTGTCATGTTTAATCACCTTAACAATTTCCGTTAAGAAGGCTGCACTGCAGGATATAACCACAAAAATGCAGGAAAACAACAGAAGGGGGATGACTGTACTTTTCTGTTATTTCTAACTTTATTGATTTAATTCAGATTGTTTGGAGATGGATGACAACAGTGAAAGACCTTACAGTGATTTCCCCACCTGTGATAAGGAACATGGATTTTGCTTACCCCCAAAGGAAATGATCCTGTTTTCCTCAGGATCAGCAGTTGTGGCACATATAATTAATCATTGTCTATCATCTTTCAAAGCTATTTCTGACATCTTGAAATCATTGGGGAAGAGAAGGAGGAAGCTGTACATGGCATCTGATGTGGTAAAGAGCTACTGGACTATATTGACCAGACTATACCAATGTTTTGATTCATTATGATGCAGCTTGCATAATTGCAGCTAGCAATTATGAAAAAATATTATTCTTATAATTAAATAAATTATTGCTTCTTTAGTTGCTAGATGTTCAAACTTAGATGTCATTCTTAAATGTCAATTTCTAATTTCAACAGTTACATGGTTCCTTAATTGAAAATATGGAAACCACTGAGGGTTCTCAAAATGCATTTGACATTTAAGCTTTTCAGATCTTATATACCTGTAATTTTTTTAGCTGATAACACACAGCTAATGATTCTCCCTTCCCTGTAACTCCATCCTGACTTTGTCAACGTTTGCACTCCATTCCTTTCACTTCTCTTTTACTGTGTTATTCTGCCAGAAGCAATAGCACCTTCCTCAATATGTAACTGTGAAGCCATCTTTGGAACAAGCTCTTCCCCAGCTGCCCGACAACACGGACGGTTCTAACTGCTTACAGTCTGGGATGTACAGACTGTCCCATGACCATGGGCACAACATACGTGGCCATGGTTTGGTAATGACACTGCATCGAAAAGCGGTTCAGGAAATGCATGATGCATAAACTGTTCCTTTTCCTTGAAGGAAATTGTACTGAGTACATGATTGGTTCCTATAGCCTGAGTATCATTACACACTGGATATCAATGATCTTGAGCATAGACTGTATTTATTACATATGCCTCTGGGGATGGTGGTGGAAAGATTGATACACGTACACATGTACAGTGTTCCTGTGGCTGAATAGCTCCATAATAAACTAAGATTGAGTAAGCAGTACATCTACACAACAGTGAAAGCTTGAAACTGCAGAAATTCTATTAAATGCATACTAGCAACCATAGTTGTTGCTACCATAGTTGCAAGAAGTTGGCATCCATAGATAGCAAAAGGAGGAAATCAAAGCATTAGGTATTTAGGAGTTAAGACTACTGCCTATTGACTCTTCAGGTACGTTTTCAGGCTTGCCAATGGTGAAAAACTAAGATACTCACCAGCTATTAAAATATATTGATTAAATCAAGTCTATAGGGAAAATCAAGTTCAAGGGAAAAAAAGGCAGCCTAGCTTTTAATTTCTCTGCTCAGTGAAGCTTCCTGTTTAAAGGCAATTAAATGCAGGCATCAAAAGTCACAAGGAACTGAGGGTGGGTAAAGATTAATTTAGAAGAGAAGCTTTTATAATTCATTTTGAGAATGAGATTGATTTCTTTGGCATGGAAAGTTGGATACATGTTCCAAAGAGTACTTTTTAATAGAGCCTACTGTATTGTAGTGTGATGAGTAAATCCTACAGGTTCAAGGCTGAATGAGGAAAAGGATACTGTGCCTGGGAATACAGTTTACCGGCCCCCTCAATTCTGACTGCAGTGCATTTTTCACTGTGGATCTATCCAGCACTGATATAACCATGTCAATGGGGTGTACATTATCCATTGTGCAGTGGCCAGGGAAGGCAATCACAGAGGCTTTGGCATTAGAAACTTGGATATATCTATGGCGTAACCCTTTGTCATTCAGGGTAACTAACCCTACAATCCAGAGTAACTACGGGAGCACGTAAGAGACATTACGTGCACCCATAGTTACAGTACCACCTAGTGAAAACCTATGGGACATTCATATTGCAATCCAGAGTAAATTGTTCTTACACTGGAGCAAGGACTCCCCATAGTTATTCTGGATTGTGCCATAAGACAACAATGTTGTTAGAGAGAATAAGGTTTATTGATATGCAGAAGAAAAGAAAAACAGAAGAGAATGTATGTGCATTCAGTAAAAAAATCATCACATATACAAGTGATGTACTGGCAAGAGAGAGCTTATAGACATCATCCATTCAGTTTGCTAAGGATTCTGCAGCAACAGTTGGACTTCAATGAAGCAGGTTCCAGTGAATACCTGTATAGTTGTTTGGGAAACTTTCTGTAACAATCAACTCTTACATACATGGTCTTAACAGTGTGCCCTGTAAAATGCAGTCCCTACCTTTGAGAGGTCATTATTGCACAAATTGTTCAGAAGAAGGCAATTTCTTCAAATATAAGGTGTGTCTAGAAATCAATGAGAACGAAGCTCCTACATCCAGGAAAGAGCTCAGTGGAGAGAGAACCTGGCCAAGGTCACTTGGGATGGAGTGCCAGGTGTACGTTGGAAAAGTGATCAGTTGCACTCCAGCCCTGTCAGAGTTGAGACATCCATTTTGTGACACCATGTTCAAGTGCTTTGTATTTAGAAAAATGCAAATGAGTTTGGAACAGTGAATACAATACAATTTTTTTGTGAAATTCGATAAAAATGTATCTGAAATTTTTGAAATCATGAGGAAGGCTTATGGAAGAATTGTGCTATCATCTGTAAAAAGAGTACCAATGCCACAAGGTCTTCATGGAAGGACAAGAAGGTGTTGAAAACTATCAGGATACCCTTCTTCAAAAATGGAACAGAATGTGGATACAGTAAGGTCTGTTCTCAGTTGTGATCGTTGTTCATCTTCAACACATCTACTTCAATTGTAAATTCTTCAACACCTTTGCCTAAAAATTGCATTGAAAGCCAGTTGAAAACACAATAGTAGATTTGCCTGACAAGGATTTAAGTATGACTAGTCAAGAACCACAGGCTGAAGCTGAGAGTCAGTGTGACGAGCCAAGCACTATCATTTCCTAATGTCTGCAATTTAAGCAGCTGTTAAAAAGCACAAAACAGTAAAATTCTGGCAACCCTCTTGTTTTACTTTCCTTTCTTTTTAAAGCAATTTGTGTAATTCACACCTACATAATTTGAAGCTCACCAAGCTGAAGAAAGCCACAAATCACATGTGATGTCTTAACAGGGGTGCAGGGGCATCACTAGGGTTTGCGTAACCCGGTGCAGGAGGCCAGCACATCACGCCGATACATTGGGCAGGGCAACAATATAAATGGTGGGCGTGGTTATGTGCCATTGCGCCACCTCCACTGGTTTTTTTAACCACACATTTTAATACAATAGAGTTATTTCAAAGTTGTTTATTTCACTGCATTCTGCTGTAAATTATGCATTCAAAGGTATATAACATGATAGGATTATTTCTACAAACCATAATTTTAGCCATTTAGTGTAGGTAAGAAAGGGTGCCACCCCCCTCAAGGGTGCCCCCTTTCTAGCCTCCTAGTAACATCTTTGATTGGGACCATTTTGGAAGTTTTGTCCTCTTGTGGACTGCCCTTCCACTCCAGCCATGGCATGCCTGCTTACTCGCCAGTAAACACAGCTGTGCAGTTCACATCCATTGTCAATGAATTTCAATGCAATCATCAGGGACCTCCTTCTTCTGGGGTGATTTCTGGGATTCCATCAGGACAATTCTGGTGTCCTTAGACTCCTCTCAGCCTGCCCTTTCCAATGAACTATGGCATGTTTGCCTTCTCACAAGTAAAGCCGTGATATGGGTCACTTTCACTTTCCATAGAGTTCAATGCATATTTTAGGTTTTTGGCCATAACGTTTTTAGTAAGGTGCTATTACAAAACAGATTTTTGCATTGGATTCTGCTCTTCAATATGAATCCAACAGTATATGATATGATAGGGTTTGACGCACCATCATAAAGTTGCAATTTCATCTGCAACTTCACCCAGTGTGCTTCACCCGGTGCGGACCGCAGCACCCTAGCAACACGCCTGCAGGGGTGCAATAAATCTCCCTTTTTGATTTCCTTTTTTTTTAGCTCATTGGAATAGTAAAATCAAAATAATTGTAAGTCCCTGGCAGATCACAGAGCATGGTTTGAAGGCTGCATTCAGCTTGGTGACTGACAGCAAAATCCAGACTGCCCACTTGGACCAATTCAAGACACTTGTGTTGGATCAGGGTGTTGCAAACATGCAGGCAGGAAGGAGGGGAGGCCATGAAAGGGATTTGCAACAGCTTCTCTGTGATGATATGGGCCCCAAAGACCAGTGAAGGGGGAGATGTTTCAGGGTGGGGAGAGTGGGTGGAGGGCATTCTCTGGAGCAGGAGGTTTGGGGAACAGAAGGGTGGCTGGGACCCAGCACTTGTGCTGGATCCAAGCTCAATTCTCCAGGCAGTTCAGAACAGCCCTGGGCTGTGCTGGTTTCCTTGGATCTGCACCACCTCCTGACATGGTGCATATCTGAGTAGACCCACTGAGGCTGCATTATCCTGTGTAAGAGGAAAACCTTTCCTTTCCCCTGCAGTAGCGCAGCAGCAGCACCAAACCTGTACTGGATATAGTGCAGGAAACTGATCTGCCAAGTTAGAATTATACTGTCAGTTGTACAGGCTTGGTGTAACCAGAAAGTGGACAAAGCTATTGGGGAGTAATGATCAGTATTCCTTTTTTCACTTCAGGGGGAAAAGGGGGTCTGCCTCGCAGCTGAAAGGAAGCTCTTCTAAGGCTTGGAGAGGGAGGTTACCATGGTATGCAGGCTATTTCTAAAGGGCTGTCTAATCTTTTAATTGCTTTTGTTTAATGCAAAAATCTGCAGGATGCTCATGGATGCTGAGACTCAACCTTTAGTGACTGACTGTTGAGCAACTGAACAGAGGAGAACTTCTCCCACCACCAAAATCCAGTAGGCTTAGTTTATGTTTCTGCATTTTCATCTCTATTGCATGACTGATAAAAGATCAAACTGAGCAAGATGAGGGAGAGCTCCACTTATTCTCAACAGAGTCAACCTTTACCGCTGTTATTTCAGCTGGAAAATTAGGTTTGGTAAACCTATTAAACAAGGGTCAAGAAAAGTGCTGCATTTAAGAGGTCCGTTTTCATTTTTAAAAAATATTTAGCGTTACTAGATGCTTTTTGTAAATAATCGGTAACGATATTCAGTGACTCATGGTTCAATCCTGGTCTTGCTGCACTGATGGAAATCACTTTCCAGCAGTATAGCAGGTTTTATGGCAGTCACAAAGTACAACTTGCCTTTCTGTGAAGTCAGGTTGCTATTGCAAGTTGTCTTCTCTGAACAGATTCAGTGTCAGCACATCAGTGTATGGGACAGGCAAGGGTAGGCAGAACAGAGAAGAAAGAGAAGGTATGGGATGGAAAGATGGGCATGAGGAATAATGTGTTAAGGCCAGAATGGGGCAGTCTAGATGGCAACAATGCCTCTAATTCTTCTCATCTGTCTCAGGTCCACTTCCAGGCAAAATAGCTGGCATAAATACCTACATACCATAGATTCCTTCATCCCATCACCAGAGATGGGCTGGCCCCATCCCAAGATCCGGTACGCCGGAAGTGGGAGGGGCCAGCTTGGGTCAGGGGGTATGGGCGGGACTGGGGAGGGGTGAGGGGCGGAGCGACGTTGGCGCCTGCGCAGTGCCTGCTTAGAAGCCGGCCTGCCAGGCTGGCCTGGCAGGCCGGCTTCTAAGCAGGCTCTGCGCAAGCGCCGACACCGGCGCTCACGCAGAGCCTGCCTGGAGGCTGGCCTGGCAGGCGGGCTTCCAGGCAGGCTCTGCGCAAGCGCTGACACCGGCGCTCACGCAGAGCCTACCTGGAGGCTGGCCTGGCAGGCGGGCTTCTAGGCAGGGTCCGCGCGAGCACCGACACCGGCGCTCACGCAGAGCCTGCCTGGAAGCTGGCCTGGCAGGCCGCTTCTAGGCAGGGTCTGCGCGAGCGCCGATGTCGGCGCTTGTGCAGACCCTGCCTAGAAGCGGCCTGCCTGCTTCTAGGCAGGCGGCGGTGGGCGCAAGACATGTCCGCCATGTTTTGCATTTCCCTGTCGCTGGTGGTACGCTAGTGGCAGGGAAACGGGAAGAACCGGTACGGGCGCATAGGCCCGTACCGGTAAGTGCCCACCACTGCCCATCACTGATCCTTACTACCAGTTTTAGCAGGAGATCTTGTAATTTTTCCAAGAGTTTTTGTGTGAACACATCTCAGTCAGGACCTCTAACAAAACACAATAGAAAAAGCATGGATTTCACACACCCCCACCACCGGCCACACACACACACATACACACACACAGACACACACACACACGTTCTAAGTAAATTGGCAGTGCTAACAAATGTACAGTATTCTCTTCTGCAATTTAAGCCTCTTTGTTCATTGCTGTCTTCTTGAAATCATTGATCTTATCCATATCCTGCCCCTGAATTCCATCAAGAATAGAAATAGTCAGTAAAAATGTTTGCCAGATATACCTGCTTGTTTATTTAATTTCCATAGTGATAACATCATCACACATATTTCAAAGGTCTGTCTGTGTCCATTGGTATCTTTCAAAATCATTAAATAAAAACCCAAGATTGTGAACAAAAAGTTTGTGCATTAAAAAAGTCAAATCTAACACAAGCATGTTTATCAGCATTCTTTATAGCTTTATATTAAATATCTTTTATAATATATTAAAGGTACAGGTATTTCCTGCAGATTGCCCTGCTTGTTGTGACTGATTCTAGGGTGCGGTGCTCACTGACATTAAAAGGCCAAAGAGCCAGCATTGTCCAAATATGTTGCAATGGCAGCTTCATTTTTCCTTTCTTTCCCCAGCAATTTAAGGTGAACTGTTGCTGCCCCAAACTTCAGCGAGTCAGAAAAGGACCACAGAAGCAACCAAAGCGCATAAGGTGGAGGTGGCAGCCGACAAGGCACCCAATTCCCCCAACTTGTTGCTTCCATCATGCTCATTGCTAGCCTGGCCGGTTCAAGCTCCAAGTCTTGCATCTTAAAGCTTCCATAATATTGTCTTATCCAACTCCTCCAAAATGTGTTTTTGTCCTTTCAGAAAATAAAACAAGGTCATGACTATTAATCGAGTTGATGCTGGATATTATAATGGAAGTAAGATATTATTTTCCATACCAAGAATAAGAATCCTCCATTCCTGCAAGCAAAAACTGAATCTGCCTTTTCAAAAAAGAATAACACCCTATAATTCCTCTTCTTTTCAAGAGAACTAGTATGCACTCAAATGTAATTGACTGAAACCATTTGGTAACAATGGCAACAGAGGTGTTAACACACTTCAGAATAAATCTTGGGAGTGGAGTAAAAATGCATTGGATAGATGTGACTGATGGCCAATTTCCAGTTTCTTCCCAAGCACAAAATATGCATTATTTGCACCAGGTGAACATGGTGCCCTTGTACTCAGACTGCCACTTTTATCAGCAAAATACAAGCAAGAAGAAATCATATAAGGATAGGGCATCTACTTCTGCATGATTTGCCACGGAAGAACAGATTTTTAAATGTATTATGTTGAAGAACATTTTCTTTGGACTCAGTCCTCTTTGCCACCAATTCTTTCACTTTCAGCAAAGCAGTCTATGAACACATGCACCACACACATCAGTACATACACGATAAATAGGGCTGCAGGGTTTTAATCAATTAAGCAGTTAGAGCAATGGATTAAAAATTATTTTAAAATTTTAATCAACTAAAAAGGTTCCTCATCTAATTGGGTAGAACACTAAAAAACCATTTCAAGATGAGTGGAAAGTAAAGGGTCGATGAGGTGGGCAGACAATTAGGCTTAAGGCCACATCCGAATGAAGGGTAGCACAACTTTCTTGTACTCCAGAAATGGCAAGGAGTCAGTGGGCACCTCTGGGCAATGGGCACCACCAGTGACCAGGAATCAGGTATCCCTACTGGGTACTGGGCACCATCATGCAGTGGGCAGTGGCCACCGCTGGATACCAACTGGCACTGGGCACCACCAGGCATCCCTCCTGGGCACCAATGGTCACCACCAGGCACCCCTACCAGGCATTGGGCACCACCCAATACCAGGCACAGGGCACAAGACACCAGCTGCTGGCACCACTGGGCATTGTGCATCCCTACCAGGCATTCAAAGAAAGAGGGAAATCAGGAATAAATAGAAGTGTGTGAAGCCTCACCATCCTGCAAGAGTGGTATGGATGTGTGCTTTGAGAATTTGTGAGAATCATGCACTGACTCTTGTGCAAGGTTCATATAATCCTGAACAGCCAGGCCTGAACAACTAGGCCTATAAGTAGAAACTGGGTGAAGTGTTATAGCAATATTTAGTCTTATATAACAAGTTGGTATTTATTTATAGTGCCCTTTTTAAAGCAAAGCATTGCCATTGCCAATCTTTAAATGTTGTCTGAACCAAGAAACCTATCTGCACATTTATTATTTCCAGTAATGATGGAACTGGAAGTGTAGTCTCTCTTCTAAACCAAATAATGCCATTTCATCTTGCAGCCATTTGGAAGCCATCACTCAGCAAAAAAAGATGAGCAAACTATTAAAGGAAAAAATACTTCAAGAAACAACCTTCACCCTTCAAGTCTCTATTGTCACATCTGGCAGAAGGCCCTTCATTTATTTTCTTGGCATCTGTCAATGAAATCACCGCAAGTGAGTTGTGCACACCAGAAAACCACCGTCTATAATGTTTAGCAGTAACCTTCAAAACTCCAGTGTTATTTTGCTGCTTAGCATGCTGAGAACAGTATTACTTTGGTATCTAATAAATGCGAATCCTGCAGACATTTCATCGCCAGTCCACCAGTCTGCATACTTATGTTCAAGAGTTGCATTTTGGGTTGTGAAAACAATTTTGGTTGCATGGTAAAAAATGTGAGCTTTGCACAAAAGTGCAAATTGCTATTTTTATTAGGAAAGATAAATAGTAAGATCACTCCCAGCTGACAAAGTAGAGGGACAGATAATACTGTGATGCTTCATCATATGTCATTTGTCTTCATTATTTTTTTTATACTAAATACAGCCACAGAGGCTGCAACCTGGAACAGGAGGCTGGTGTGTACTGAGAAGTTGGGGTGGGGGAGAGACCTCTCAATGCTTTTTAGCTCATGGTGTGTTTTATCTTTTAAGTTGCTTCTTCCACCTCCAACAGTCAGCAAAAGTCATTGCAAAACTTAACAATTTTGTGAGCTGGAATCTTTTGTGAATTTACTTGTCAAAACTACATTTATACTAGTCATAGGTTAATATTTTTTTCTGAAGAGGGGAACTTGGAACATTTGAACTCCCACATCGGAAAAAAAATGTCACTCATCTGAAGCCACTCCAAATCCATGTCTAGCCTGATCCTCAAAATGAGTCTCAAATGTTCTCCTCTTCACCTCCCCTTAAGGAAAGGGAACTCAAATGAATTTCCATGACCCTGGTAGAAAATATTACTGAGAATGTTTAAAAATATCACTTTCACTTCAGCCAGCAGATAGAGAGGACAAAGTTCTGCCTCGAGATGGGAACTTTTCCCTTTGGCCATCAGTTACATCCCTGGGCTTAAAGGTTTTAATTTTTCTCTTACCTAAGTTTGTGAAGGGAAGCAAAATAGTCCGGAATTTATGAGTGCTGAGTATTCAACAAAAACTTTTGTAAATATCTAAAAACTACATGTCTTCTAAAGGGGAATAAGAAGTATGCCCATCTTTAACTTCAGTGTGATTTTTGAAGAATCCAATACTGTACACAAGCACACCAAACATGTGATTGGCAAATCTGACCATTGACCCACAAACTCTGTCTTCAGTGTCTCCGTGAAGTCAAACTGATGACACACTTGATACTTGTACCCATTCCACCTCCTCAAGATAAGGAAGCATTTGTTCCCTTACTTGGGTTTTGAATTGGCGCTGAGATGTTGGATAAGATTGGACTATTAGTCTACTTTTCAACAGATTTAAGGCCTGCAATTAGGTCCAGGCTTTCTGAAGGGTGAACCCCCTTTAATTGTCACTTCAGCTGCTCTAACAAGCCAGGCTGCCATGTAGCATACAAGGGCACCTGGCCAATCATCTGGAGTACTGGTCAGGCAGTATTGGACATCTGGAGTATTGGTCAGACAGATGTGACAGAGACCAGCTGTACCAATACAAGTGAGAGATGTGATCTTACAGATCTTACCTTAATTGACCCTTAAGATCCCAACCAGGTCTATTAGACCCACCAGGAAGTTTGTGTGTTGTGTTTTTACTGGAATTTATTATTATTACTTGACAAGACTTTCTGACTTTTTTACTGATAGTTAGACATTTACAAATCCAAAAGCATGACACTTTTGAATTTATAGCTTTTCTGTACCGGAGGTCGGTTCTATTGGACCCATAATGCTTTTATAATGCAAAATGGGTCTAATGGACCCATGTGGTCTTAGGTAGGTGATAAAAAAATCTGGGTCTAATGGACCCGTGCGGTCTTAGGTGATAAAGACCTTTATCATCTGGGTCTAATGGACCCGTGCGGTCTTAGGTGATAAAGACCTTTATCACCTAAGACCGCACGGGTCCATTAGACCCAGATTTTTTTATCCCAGTATTCTAAGCTAAAATTTTACTAAAATATCATTATTTCACAATAAAAATAATTATACTAAAACTTGACACAACATTTATTTACTATATGTAAATTATATGTACCTAACTATGGGTATGGGTCTAATGGACCCATGCGGTCTTATGTGGTAAAAAAAATAGTGGGATCCTAAGGGTTGATTGACAGTACAAGAGAACAGGTCTCTAATTCTCCAACCATATTTCCCCTGGCTAACCTTCCTATTTTCCTCACATCCTCCTCCTCCCCTTCTCTCTATTGCAAGCATCATCTTACTTGTAAGGGTTTCTTCCTCTTTTCTCTTTTACCTAAATGTTACTTATGGTTAGAGTAGGATTGCCATATGTCCCAAAAAACAGGGACAATCCTAATTTTAAGGGATTGTGCTCACATACTGGCATGTGTAACAGAGGGTCCTGTACCAATTTTGTGGAAAGAATTATGGCAACCCAAGTTTAGAGCCTACTTGTGTAAGTGACTGAACATACTGCATATTATTTTATTTTTGATCCCTCGTCCTGATAGTCTAGTATTATTCCCACAATAAAAGTTCTTTATTGTTGCACCTCTACAGTAGTTCTTTTTTTTCAAGTATGCCATTCCACTGAGTTGTGCCATTGACCCCGCTGCACTTCATCCTTACACATGTAATAGATTTCCCCTGTGTGCAGACATTAAGCATGTCTTAAAAGCAGACACGTTAACGACTGTGCCTGAACAGAACTTGTAAGAAATTTTCCAAATGTTCCAGCTGAAGAAGAGAGAAGTGTTACTGATTGCTGGGAGAAAAGAAGCCTAGGGGGTGACAAGAATTGTCTTCACTGGAACTTGAGTTTCGTCTCTGGGGACCAAAGCATACAGATTTTAATACATAAGAGAGAATAGATAAGAAGGCCAAGTTAATGGACATGTGCAATCCTGTGCTAATGACACAGCCTGTATGCTTTTCATTTATTCCTGCCTCCCAGACAATGCTCAGATCATATAATTGCAGTTATGATAATAACTATGAAAATATAATTACCTTGCTTGTGTCTGCAGTTTTTTTAAACTCCTTAGCAAAATGATACATATAAAATGATTGCCCAAAGCTTTCTTTAAGCTGCACAATAATACAATATGGTAGCTATGTGACTAAGGCCATTAGGGAATAATCTGACACTATTATGCACCCTGAGAGTAATTATATCAACTCTTTTAGCAGCCAGATAGAATAATTGATTTCTTTATTACGAAGGATCAATAAGAGTGCAGAGCCTGCGCCAGTCATTAGCTGCAACTTTACCTTACTGGCAAATGAAGAAAATTGCAGTGGATACCAAAAGCCATCGACAGGCTTAGGCAGCAGCTGTGGTGGTGGTTCCACATGTTAATTTTCAATTTCAGCCACTCACAGAGCTTGTGGTATCTGAACAAAACATATATATGAATTCAGAAGATCATTAAATCCAATCACTACTATAGCTAGAACTTGTGCTATCAAGTCTGTACAGAGTAGGCTCTGGAATCCAAAACCAAGAGGAAACTTTCTCTTCTATATAAGTGGAAAAAAACATATGTAGCTAATCGGAAGATAATTGCTATCTGGTATTTAAAATATTTCCCACCAAAAACCCTTTAGTTGTCCCTTTTCTCATAGTGAATAGCAGCTATTATTGTAGCTATTATTTTTTTACTTGGCTCCATTTCTCCATTTTCTCCTACATAAAGTGATCCCAGTCAGGGATCACTGAAAGAAGCAAATTTCATCACTGTCAGCAAATAGAACCAATGGAAATTTAAGACACTGTTCATCAAACTGCTCTCTCTCTAACCCTACAATCCAGAGCAATTATGGGAGCACATAATAGACTTTACGTGCACCCGTAGTTACTGCACCAGCTAGTGAAAACCTATGGGAAATTCATGTTGCAATCCAAAGTAACTTGTTCTTACACCAGAGCAAGGATGCCCCGTAGTTACTCTGGATTGCGTCCTAAATGTGCAAACACTTTTACAAATATCACTCAGGCCTCATAGTGCCTTAAGGAAGTGACTGGAAGTGGTCTCTGGTTTGTACCTGCAACTTCTGGTTGACTACCAGGTTGCAATGCAGGCATTCTTGGACCGGTGCAGCCCAATGGAATGGGTTGTGTGTCCTGTGTGTCTCAGAAGCAGCCTCTGGAAGCTCCCCCTAATATTTTGTGGTGAAGCGTTGGGTTGCAACCCACCATGTATGATGAGATGTGTTATGATGGTAGGAAGTTTGGGAACTGCTACTCTTGTCTGAAATTTTGGTGCAACATCATCTGCAGAACTCTGGTGAACAGTATGCTGACAAGACACCTGAAACCTTTTACCTGTCCTCCATGATACCCACATAGACACCCACACACAAACATAGTACAGCTCTAGGATTCTATATGTTTCGTAAGTAGTAAGTGCCTTTGCTACCTCAGAAGATGTGTACAATTATAAAATTATGAGTAAGGTATTTATTTTGAAACCGTAACAGTCTCTACTCCTTTGTGTTTATTGATAGCAGCAAACTAGCTGGAAAAGGTTCTTCTGCGGATTATTCTGCTTCCCAGAAACCCGAGAAACCCTTTTCCAACAACTTCTTGCTTATTTGAATATTCAGGTTCAATTTTTCATCTAAATTTCCCATCTGTCAAAATGATCTTCTAAAATGGCATTCCTACCTATATAGTTTTGCAGATGGTTCAGGTTTTTGAAGAAATCAAATTGGCATGAAGTCATTGATTTGCAGTATTCTTTTATAAATGTAAGGCGTGGTCTGGTGGTTGAATGCAGGAAAGATTTTTGGGAAGATATTTTTATTTATTTTGCAGCCATTCTAGAAAACAGGTTGAATGAAGGGCTGCTGAAGATAGCTAAGCAGGGAATGACCTAGATAGCTCCTAGATGGGAGGCTGCAACCTGATAAAGCTGTCATGAATCATCAGAGCCAGAAGGTGTTGCCGTTTACAGTTTGACTGACCTTGAAAACTCCTACTGGAAGCTTGGAAGGCATTTCGTGATACCAGATGTGATGACCACACCATGACGGATTCCACCTGGAAAGAGAAGAGTTCTACGAGCTACCCGTAGAACAATTACCTACTTCACAGGGTTGTTGTGAGGACAAAAAAGGAGCCTCAAAGTCTACTGAGGATATGACATTCCCAGCAGTTGGGCATATCCCGGCCAACACTGGAAACTGCACCAGTGGCTAAATCCTTCTACTGCCAGAAAAAGCTTTGGACTTTATCAATAACTAGTGAAAGGTGTACCCGCGTTGCGGGAGTAGAATTCCCCCGTATGCCATCCCCCCATATGCATCAACCCCGCATGGATAACTTTCCCCCAAGCGTAACAACCCCAATGCGCAACTTCCCCCATACACATCAACCCCCATGAGCAACTTCACCCATGCGCATCAACCCAGCATGCACAAGTTACCCCATGCGGAACTTTCCCCCATGCACATCAACCCCAAATGCACAACTTCCCCCATGCGCATCAACCCCCATGCGCAACTTCCCCCATATGCATCAAACCCCATGCACAACTTTCTCCATGCGCAACTTTCCCCATGCACAACTTTCCTCATGCGCAACTTCTCCATGCGCAACTTCCCCCATGTGCAACTTCCTCCCATGTGCAACTTCTCCCCATGCGCAACTTCACCCCATGCGCAACTTCCCCCATGCGCAAATTTCCTCCCATGCGCAACTTTCCCCATGCACAACTTTCCTCATGCACAACTTCTCCATGCGCAACTTGCCCCATGTGCGACTTCCCCCCATGTGCAACTTCTCCCCATGCGCAACTTCACCCCATGCACAACTTCCCCACATGCGCAACTTCCCCCATGTGCAACTTCTCCCCATACGCAACTTCACCCCATGCACAACTTCACCCCATGCGCAACTTTCCTCCCATGCGCAACTTTCCCCATACACAATTTTCCCCATGCGCAACTTCCCCATAGGCGCAACTTCCTCCCAAGCACAACTTCCCCCATGTGCAGCTTCCCCCATGCACAACTTTCCTCCATGCACAACTTCCCCCCATGCGCAACTTTCCCCATGCACAACTTTCCTCCATGTGCATGATCCCCCATGCGCAACTTCCCTCATGCGCAACTTCCCCCATGCGCAACTACCTCCATGCGCAGCTTTCCTCCGTGCGCAGCTTCCCCCGTGCGCAACTTTCCTCCGTGAGCATCATCCCCCCATGCGCAACTTCCCCCATGCGCAACTTCCCCCATGCACAACTTTCCTCCCATGTGCAATTTTCCCCATGCACAACTTCCCCCCATGCGCAACTTCCCTCCATGCGCAGCTTTCCCATGTGCAACTTTGCCCGTCCGCAACTTTCCTCCATGTGCATCATCTCCCCATGTGCAACTTCCCCCATGCGCAACTTCCCATATGCGCAACTTTCCTCCCATGTGCAACATGCGCAACTTTGCCCCATGCACAACTTTCCCCATGCACATCATCCCCCCATGCGTAACTTCCCCTGTGCGCATCATCCCCCCATGCGCAATTTCCCCCCTGTGCGCAACTTCCTCCCATGCGCAACTTTCCCCCATGCGCAACTTTCCCCCATGCGCAACTTTCCTCCATGTGCAACTTTCCCCCATGCGCAACTTTCTCCCATGCGCAACTTCCTCCCAGGCGCAACTTTCCCCCGTGCGCAACTTTCCCCCGTGCGCAACTTCCCCCATGCGCAACTTCCTCCCTTGCGCAACTTCCTCCCATGCGCAACTTTCCTCCATGAGCAACTTCCTCCCATGTGCAATTTTCCTCCCATATGCAACTTCCCCCCTGCGCAACTTTCCTACATGCGCAACTTTCCTGCATGCGCAATTTCCCCTCATGCGCAATTTCCCCTCATGCGCAGCATCCTCGCCAGCGCAACCTCCTCCTGCGAACAACATCCTGCAGTGCACCAGGGTCTGAGCACCAAATTGGCTGGATGTTGTTCAGTCTCCCATGTAAAGTATAGGACAGAAACACGTTGCCCCCTTTTCAGCCCCTGAAGGGTTAAATTTCTCCAGATGGTTCTTGGTGGGAGTTCAGGTGACAGAAGGAACTCCCAGAATTCCATGCTTCAGGCCCAGCAGTTGGGGCAGAATGTTGATGAGTCAGCAATTCTCAATGCAAAATATAGGGAGGAAAACGCGTTGCGCCCCTTTTCACCCCCTTCCCGTTGGAATTTCTGAAAACCGGTTCTTAGTGCACCCCTCAGTCATGGAAGGAACACCCACCCCAAATTTCACACTTCTAGGCCCACCGGTTTTGGCAGGGCGGTGATGAGTGAGTGAGTCAGTCAGTCAGTGAGACAGTGAGTGACTTTTCTCTTTTATATATATAGATAATGTAAAGTATTAAGATATTTCAGGAATGTGTGCTTTTCAGACAGAGGAAGAGAAAACATATTCTATGTTCTGCTATCTTTGTAAATTGGGAACCATTTGTCAGTAGTTTGAGAGCGGCAAGCTACAGTCGATGTATTGTTTGCAAAGAGCCCCATTGACACAGCAAGGAGTACCATTTCCCATTAAAGGACTTAATACCATACAGTGTCCTGCTTTGTCGTATGACTGTTTAATCCCTGCTGTACAAGATGCAAGCAAAAATCTTTGCTTGCCTGGCTTAACCCCGATCGAAGAGTAGCGCCTGACAACGCTTTCTTTTTCTTGCTCCTGCAAATGGACATGAACTGTGAAGACCTTATCCGATATTAATACGTGTAATTCAGGTTAACGGGGGAGAAAAGATACTAGGTGACACAATGAGCAACTTGAGAAATGAGAAAATCTGACCTGAAATTAATTTATCGCCACACTGCATTTCAAGTGCATTAATTTCAGTAAAACAGATTTTCTCCCTCTATTATGGGACCTGATTGTCAGACATGTCAAGTAGCCACCTCTTCCTTTTGAAATCAATGGGACTCAAGATTACTCACCTCTTCTGAAAGCCTGAATTCATGCTGGAGAGCAGACAATCATTTCCCCAAAGACTTTCACATCCAATCTAGCTTTTCTTGTTCCAAAAAAAGCTGTCAGAAGCCTTCTTATTCTCTCATTTTGATATAGGTTGAATTGGGCATGTATTCTTCTATGTGTACTTTAAAGAGTGTTGCGCATGCAACAACACTAAGAAATGGACAACCTGCCAGGGGATGTGAGACAATTAGATATTAGGGCTTTTGCAGGGGGTGAAGGGGAGGACAGCATACATGAGGAATATAGGAATTGCCCTACTGCGTCAGGCCATAGGCCCATCTGGGCCAGTTTCCTGAGTCTCACAGTGGCCCACCAGATGTTTCAGAGAGCATTCAAGGCAATCAGAGATCTGCATCCTAGTACCTTTCCTCTGGAATTCTGAATTCAGTGAGGAGGTTAAAAATACCTATCATGGCTTGTCACCCATGATGGTCTTTTCCTCCTGGATGCGGTGGGATTTGTGGCTCTAATCCATGCTATATTATTTCCATTTCTTGGGCTTGGTCCACCTGAACAGACCAACATGGACATGGACCAGAAATATTATAGAAATTGCCTGAATCTTGTTCTGGGGCAAGTGGACAAATGTTCCCTTACCTTAAGGGGAATATTAGGTAGTATTGTGAATCGGAGTGTGGGAAAGAACATGGATTTATAGCTTTGAGATCTGTGATCCAAATTTATTAGCCCAGAGGATGAGGGCTGTACTAAGGCATTGAGCCTTACTTACAATAGTTTTGTAAACGTATTTTTGATGTAATTTGTGACGTAATTTGACATGTCATGACAGGTCATGTTATTTGCTTAAGTAAATTCAACTGGGTAAAACTGAACATAATTGACACTACACTCATTGTTGATGAATAAACATTCATCCAGTCAACACCTCCAGGCAGTGGATCATGTAACCTGGTGCAAAGCTCAAAATGTTGCCCTGGACGTGATGTTACAACTGGAGGTGAAGTCATGCCTAGACTTAAAAAAATGGAAATTGGGGGAAGCCTGCAGCATCTCACAACCAGCAGCTCACAACCAATTTGCTCCCCTGACTCCCCTGGATATTCGCAATGGGTTACATGATCATTAGATAGACCAATCAAACTTTATCCTCCCCCAATAAGGAGAAACATCTTTTTCATGCTATCCGTTTTAATGCCATCCGTTTTTCTGTCCTGTAAACAATGTAAATAATACTTTTTCTGTCCTGTAAATAATGATGGCACAAGTGATAGACACTTGACACTTGATTATATCATCAGCTGATGTAGTCCAAACAATAGTCATTTATCTGCCAATATAACATCCACACAAGGCAGTGTTCAGCTTTCGTCAGAGGTTGGGAAGAAGAAGGTGATGTCTCCCTCCCCCCCCCCCCCCCACACACCACTAACCCAAAAAATCATTTCATGGAAATCCCAGCATCCCATTTCCATTCTATCTTTGCAATAAACAGAACAGATATTTTATTTGCTCTGAGCTCCCACAACTGAACATTTGACACAATTGTTATGAATTCTTTTAACATCTGCTGTGAATAAGATATACTTGATATTTCCAGTTGTGATGATGGCAGTGCAAGTGAACCAGGCACGACTTCCGAGTTTTGTTGGATACTTGGTAAAAGCATTTATTGGTCAATACCTACCACAGTAGACCCAAAGACTGTTGCTCCACCACCATTATTTGGAAGTTAGGGACATGAATGTGGTAAAAGAGAGCAACAGTGGGGACCTGAGACCCTTGGGACTGGCCAGACTGTTAGCAGCTGAGATGAGATATATTCAAGAGCAGTGAATCCAACTTCTGTCCTGCATTGGTTCATTCACTTGCTTTTATTTCCATCCCTCCTCCTTAGTAAACAAAAACAAGCATGTATCAGGCAATGTTCCTATTATGTTGAACTTGGCAATGAGGGATGGCATGATAAAACAGCAAGGACTAAAATTGAGTGTGGGCAGATTGGAAATGTGGCAGGGAGAGTTATGGTCTCCCTCACTCATCTCAGTTCTGATAGGACCACTCCCAGGACAGCTTCATCTCCTACACTGCCTGAATTCAAATACCACCTCTATGTGCCTCCATAGATGGAAGAGAGCAGGTAAGCCCTCATCCCTTTTTATTTATGAAGAGAGAGAGGTGCAGTCTCCTTACTGCAAGCAAGTCAGAAGAGGATCAGAATGGCCTCTAGAGCAGCATTTTGGTGGAGAGATGGGTTGGGGGCTCACTCCTTAGTTGCCCCACCAAAGGTATTACCATTTCAGCCATTTCAGGTCACTTCATGGCAAAGCTGGCCTTGGCTAATATATTTGAAACAGCTAACACAGCAGGGCAGTGATGGGCTTCAAAAAATTTAAGAACCGGTTCTCTGCCCATCTGGCAGCCACTTTTAAATGGCTATTTTTAAACTTTATATGTCCTATCTCTTGTTAAGAACCGGTTCTATAGAGTAGGTGCGAACCTGCCTGTGCCCACCACTGCAGCAGGGGCATATTAGGGCCCCTACCAAGCATTTACTGTGACATATTGTTTAAATAAAGTTTCTACTATTTGTGCTTCACTCCTTTATTTACTGGGCCTTTCTCCTCCACACATCAATCAGATAATCAGACCCGTCTTTCTTTTTTATCCTGGAGTAAGTGAGCATGCCCACTGTTATAATTATACTCTCTTCAGCTTGCCACATTAAACAAACAAAAAGAATAATGGCTGGTTTAAATTATTTTTCTCAGTGTGTATTCTGCAGCCATGAAGGTAAAGTTGGTAATCAGAACGCCGGGAATGTTCATTTGTATATATATGAAAATTAAATTCTAAATTAAACAAAAGACATTACTTTAAAGCATCCAGAATCAGTTAGCTCAACTACACTCCTGCTGTTTTGCTACTAACAACAATCTAAGAGAAGGCACAGCGACTCTGACAAATGGAGACATCACTAGCAATTAATCTTAATTACACAACTGGAAGGTGATATTTCAGTTGGCCAGAGACCAAGAAACAGCAAAATGCATTTACTTGGTGCAACACTTGGATGGTCTTGATACACAAGATCCAATTCTATTTTTAAAAGTTGCATGGATACAAAACTATGTCATTGCTTGAGAGCCTTTTGAGAGGCTGAATTAATGAACTAATTTATACATGAACCACAATTAGCCTTTGATTTATTTTGTTTAAACTGGATATATTGCCTTGAGTGTCCTTTTTAGGTATAAATCGAATGAATGAATGATGTCAAAGTAGAATGCATGAGCATGTATGGGCTTTTGAAGCATGCGGTGAACTGATGCAAAGATAGTCCAGTCTGGTGCTGGTTAAGATCTGGTTTACTACTATTTTTCTATCTCTTCAACAGCTTTAATGTATTCAGCAGATTTGTAAAGCAACATAGGGTGCAATCCTAAGCTCTAGTTAGGCCAGCATATGTCCAGGCATAAGTCCTGTGCCAACCTGGGGGTGTCACAAAAGTGCCGTAAGGCACTTCTGCACAATTCCTGGGGGGATTAGGTCAGTATATAGGTGTACATCAAATCTCCCCACACCACCATGGTAAGATATGCCAAGTGAGTTATGTGGACCTAAATTGGTTAGGATTGCCCCCATAGTATCATGAATCTGCCCTTCTCGAGCATCTTTTTCCCCTCTGATCACTTAAAGAAGTGGTTCTCAATCTTCCTAATGCCATGATCCCTTTATAAGTTCCTCATGTTGTGGGGAACACCAACCATAAAATTATTTTTGTCGCTACTTTATAACTGTAATTAACCGTAATTTTTCTACTGTTATGTAAATATCCTATATGCAGGATGAATTTTCATTGTTACAAATGAAATGTGTGTTCTATGTACACATTTAACACAATGGGATTTATTTCAGAGTAGGCATGCATAGGATTGGGCCCTGAGGCTGTCAGTCAGCCCCAGAGCACACGCAGCTACAGCCGGAGGTCTGGCAAGTCTGACCTGGCCCCCTGTACCAGGGGTCTTTAGGCAACCCCCAGGAAAGCTCTAGGTGACCCCCAAAGGGGTCCCGACCCCCATTTTGAGAAATGCTGACTTAAAGGGATGGAAGCCCTGAACTAGTTGGAATATGCCAGTGTTATTGATTACCACCTTTTAAAGACAAAAAGCTAATATGTAGTAAGAGGTGAAAGGAGACAAGAGATTCTCTTAGGGCTAATTGCATGTTGACAGGACAATGGGACAGGCTCTAGAGCAGTTAGTTTTTGGGCTGTACACATCAGCCCACCTATGTGCTCACAGTTACAGTTTATTTCTAGTCAGCTATTGTCCTGGAGCCAGGGAAAGAAAAGGATGACTTTCTTTGCTGGCTATCCAAGCTTTGCTTGGCTGTAAAGCTGAAAACAAAGCACATTACAACCTCCCTTTGTCAAATACAATCCCATTAACTGAATTTGTTTTTTCTGTCTGCCGAACTCACAAGCTTTGTTTGGAACGATACGTTGTTCATTAATTCCTTTCTCCTTCATAAGTACTCTAATACACCCATATGTTTTCTATGAATCTTTTGGACTTACCATGAGCCCTTTAATTCTACATGCAACTCACAGCCCAGTCCTTTTACCCTCCATAGCAGGCAGCTGGGAATGGGAAGGGAGCTGATCAGAAGGCAATGTGTCACTTTGGACTTGGTGGTAATTAGGTGGTACATTAGGTGGTACAAGGGAGGTGGTGGTCATTAGGTGGTACAAGGGAGGTGGTGGTCTCTCCCTCACTGGGGATCTTCAAGCAGAGGCTCAACGAGCACCTGTCAGGGATATTCTAGGGGGATTTCCTGCTGCAGACAGGGGGTTGGACTAGATGACCTACTAGGTCCCTTCCAACTCTATGTTTCTATGATTCTAAGTCTACAGGAAACAAAAGGGGGGTAGCTGCTCAAGCTGGGATTCACCTACTCCTATTTCCAATAAGCCTCTTTCCCTCGCCCTGATTTAGACACCTTTGCCCATTTGGCCCACCCCACCAATTCACCAACAATGAATCATCACACATAGGTCCTCCATCACACATAGGTCATCATACATAGGTCCTCGTCTATCATCACACATAAGTCCTCCATAACATGTACGGAAGAGATCCAGGAGCATGCTCCAATGTGTGCTTCCATGGTGGCTTTTGTGATGCTGTAAAGTGTGTTCCAGTGCCTAGTTGTGGCAATGGACCACTTAACGGGATTCCAATCAACCGTAATATACATACATGAAATATTTTGTACTCTTTCCCCATTCACGCTGCCTTAATTTCCTTCAGCTTCCTCTGCCTTTCTCCTTGTGCTGTATCTATTTTTAGACACTAAACCTCTTGAGACCGTTGAGACTAATCGCCAACATGTAATTTTTAAATGACTTTTTCAGGGCGAAACACCAATGTCCACTGTTCCATTGATAAATGCAAAGCACATTGGTGTTTCGCCCTGAAAAAGTCATTTAAAATACACATTGGTGATTAATGATTCAGATTTAATGCTAAATCTGATTTAGACTGCAATCCTACATGCATTTAACTGAACATGGCAAGACATACTTATAAATAAACGTATTTAAGCTTGCACTGTCAATTTATCAGTAAAGATAGAAATTGACCAAAAAAATGCTAAGAAAAATACCACTGCTACTCAGCAACTATCACGGTGTATGTATGTATGAAAGAAGAGCCAAGCAGTTTCCCTGGAAGCAGAAAAAGCTGTATTTGGGGAGATGAAAAGGTATGTGTGAACTCTTTCAAATATATTCAGATGTTATCATAAAGGCCCAGTCTATTTGTTATGACCTAATGTACCAAGAGATATATTAGTGGGACCGTGAAAGATGGGGGACCTGGCGTGCTGCAGCCTGTGGAGTCACAAATAGTCAGACTCAATGACTGAACAAACCATTGTACCTCTATGTACCTCTATGTACCTCTTTTGAGCCTTACTCAGTTTTTTTAACTGATCTCCGCTTGTTAACTGAAGCTGGATTCGGGCACTGAACACTGACTTGGAAGTGGCCTACAGATGCTTACACTGATGAAAGCTCCCACTAGTCCCAATAATAAAGGCCTGAAAAGACAGAAAATCCTACTTTTAGAACAAAATTCTACTATCAGAAGAGAGGTTTAAAAAATGACCTACCCATGGTTTTCTATTGTTGGGATCAATGGGATCTTGAAGTTGTTTTCATCCACACGGAGAACCTTAGCGACATACTTCCCACTTTGTTGGAAGTATCTGTAGACAGCTACTTGTACCGTACAGTCTTCACTACTGCTTACCAGCCAAGGGCTCAAAATCAAGAAGTTCCTGCTTTCTGATGTACTAAGGTACAGGAATGAACCTGCAATGAAAGAGAAGATAAAGTCTTACTACTGGAAAAAGTGCAACAGTTATACTTGTTCATATTCCTCACATTCTACATTTACTTTTCTGTGCAAAGAACATAACTGGAGCTTACTGACCAAAGTAGGATGTTCTTTATGCTCTGCCACAACCGACTGGTTTGGTGCAACAGATTTTTTCTGGTGACAGATTTTTCATCCTGATTGTATTAAATCATCCATTTTTAACTACTCTGCCACGGTGCACGGGTGTGCCATGAATTTTGGGGGAGGAACATTTGTAAGTAGGGACATTGGGATTGCGAGCTCCTGCTGTTGCAAGAATTGTGTGTTGCCAACTGTCAAAAAACTGATGGTGTGCCTTGACAATTTTAGTACTTTGTCGGCGCGCCGTGAGATGAAAAAATTTGAAAATTGCTATATTAGACTGAAAAATTGCAAAGATTATGAACTATCATTCTTGATTATGAAACAGAGAGACAAGCACAATGACCAGGGCTTGTCAGGCATACATATGATGCAGACTGATGATGTCATCAACCCAGATCAGAACAAAAGATTTTTTGAATGAGCTTATGCCATGAGTTCTTATCTGGCAGAAGTTACTGTATTTACTTGAATCTAATGCTCACATTCTTCAGCCAAATTAAGTCTCCAAAATCACGGTGCACATTAGATTTGATGGTTAATTAGATTTGAGTAAATGTGGTATTTTGATTATAAGTATAGAGTGCATGTTAGATTTTATGGCACATTAGATTTGAGTAAATTCCTCTTGTTGAATTTCTTGTGAATCTTCAAAAGTTTTATACATTGTCATAGATTCAGCTTCTGACCATCCAAAGGAACAGTCCTTTCCTTAGCAGTTTGGAGTCATGTATAAAATTCCCTTACTTGGTAAATGAGAGATGTGATATAAAATAGTATAACTACATTGTAGGTTTCTAATTTACCATCTAGGAATGGATGTGAATCCACTTGATAAAATGGCTATGTTTTGGAGTATTCCTTTAACCAAAAAAATTTAAAAATAGAAAATAAAATTAAAAAAAAACCAGAGAGGGGAAAAAAGAAATATGTTCTTGTACTAGTTAAAAATAGATACCTGACTTTTTGATAAAAATAGATACCTGACAAAATGAGCATACGACTGTAAGTGTTGCCTTTGATATGCCAATGTGCTAAAGCAAATTATACTTTGATAAAATAAACTATCTTATTGCCTGGCATGTTTTTTGAAAGAATCAGGATTCCTGAAAGAAATCGGGATTCCTGAAAGAAATAAAAAATTCTAATATTCAATCTGTGTGTATCCTTATCCTTTTGCAGAATAATTTCATATCTTGTTTCCACTTGAGGGATAGTGGGTTATAGGACAGTAGCATTTGGCGTTAAGCTTAACGACACATATAATTTAAATATCTCTCTTCTTATCAAATTAAAATTGTGTGTTGTCTATTGACTAAAATTTGTAATTGATGAATCCCAAGACCAAGGAAATAAGTAGCAACAGTGGCATAAATAAAGAATTATGACACCCCATCTATTTCCATTAGTTGATGGGTAAGGCTGCAATCTATACACTTTCCTGAGAGAAAGTCCCATAGAATACAATGGAACTTACATTTGAGTAAATATGCTTAGGATTGCAACCACCCATATTTTAGTTTAGTTTTATATGAATTACAGCAAAATCATATGCATGTCTATTCAGAAGCTAGTCTTATTTATTTCAATGGGACTTATGCCCGGATAAGTACATTAAGGAGTGGAGTCTTAGATCCCAATTCCCACACAACTTTCTAGAGCCAGGATAAGTACATTAAGGAGTGGAGTCTTAGATCCCAATTCCCACACAACTTTCTAGAGCCAATGAAGTTGTAATGCAGCACCAAATGTTACTTTATGTTGAAGAGGTCTCCATACCTTCACCTAGCATAGGATGCAGTGCATGCCTCATTGACACAGCAGCAATTGCACTGAAAGTTGGCTAGGACTGGTGAGGATTCAACCTCACCATTAACTAAAAGGAAAGTGGACACAATTGTGTGCAGCACTGCAGCATGAACATCAACAAATGGCTTTTAATATGCAGGATTCCTCATGCCATGGCTTATCAAAATGAGAAATTTAAAAAAATGAATGAAAAGCAAAAGCAATCGCTAACTCTGTGCAGAACTGTATCTACCAATTAGGAAGGAACTGAAATGCATTTACATCACTCTGTAGCCAGCATAAGCTTAGTTAGAATGAATAAATCCAGGGGGAAATTCAGAAGCATCCCTGAATCTTTCCTATTTTGTTTTCTCTGTATAATGAGAATTTCCAATTTTTGTTTTCTCTGTATAACTCTAAAAATACACACAAGTCTCTTGTTGAACTAAATAGAGTGCCACACCAGGGAGCCCCAAAGCACGCCTTTTTAATTTGATTCCCTATTCTTTTGGACCTCCAATGCCTGTAGAATATTTCTATCTTCCTTTATGCATAAGATTCAAAGATATCTGTATAGTAATAGTGCACATAGTGTAGTAGTGGGCAGAGGATGCAATATTGTCCCTTGTCTATGTACTTCAATTTGTCTGTACAACATATAGGTCATGCCTCATTATCCATTTGGGTTCTGTTCTGGAACCCCAAGTGGATGAAAAATCAGTGGATACCAAATCAATGAGAAAATAGCTTTAAAGGCCCACTTTCAAGTTACCTGCTCCTCCACTCTCACCCCAGAATGCATTGGTATATACACTATACTGCATTCAGCCATTCGATGGGGAGGAACAACAGATTCCTGTGTTGTTCAACAACAACAATTACAGTGGTGCCTTCATTTAGGAGCATAAATCATTCCAGAAGCATGCTTGTAATCCAAAATACTTGTAATCCAAAGCAGATTTTCCCATAGGAAACAGTGGAAAATAAATGATAAGTTGCTGAAATTCTGAAAAGTGTAAGCATGTTAGTCATAATTTGTCATTTTTGGGGCCATCTTTCTACATAAGAGCCTTATGTGGAGGGGTATCTGCATCTTCTGCCACCGTTCAATGTCAATTAAGTAGGCTGAGGAGATGCAACTCTCAACATTCCAACTGTCAACTGAAATACAGGTCAGGCTGAGGCTACAAGGGCAGTTTAGGAGAGCCATCAATCAATCAACCAATCAATCAACCAACAATATTTATATACTGCTTTTCAGCAAAAAAGATCACAAAGCAAATGAAATACTAATGAAATTCTAATGACTCCTGTCCCACATGGATTCACAATCTAAAAGATGCAGAACATCAGCAGAAGACACTGTAAAAAACATTGCTGGAGTGAGGAGGGCCAGTTATTCTCCCCCATACTAAATAAAAGAGGAATACCTATTTGAAAGAGTGCCTCTTCCCCAGTTGGCAGGGGTTAACCGCCATTGAGGAGAAAGGGTGCAAAAGGGTAGTTGAGATGCTAGAGAGAGAAATGTTTTTTTTAACTGATGAATGTTATACTATATCTTCACAAATGATAGCTGTGGGCCCTTACTAGTTCCTTATATGCAGCAAAGGGAGTTATGTTATTATAGGATTTAAAATATATGTAGGTTTTATTTTTTCTGTATATGTACCATCCATGGAGGAGTGGGGGTCTCTAATAAAGTGACAAACCTTACAATCCAGAGTAACTACAGGAAGACATAAGAGGCACTTACTCTGGATTGCTCTATGCTTTTCTCATAGGTTTCCCATAGGTAGCACCACAACGATGTTGGTGTAAAAGGTCCCATAGTTACTCTTAGATTGTAGCCAAATTGTATTGGGGGAAGCTTGACATGATAATGAAAAGTGTGGCAAACTGTATGGATAGTCCCAGGGAGAAAACAAGCAGAACTGAAGGAAGTTGTGCATGTACTCACAAGCCTGGAACCTAGTATTTTCAGACTTATTTGAGCCAGATAAATGCTTATAGTAATTTCATTGCTATGGCAGTTTTTTCTGACATTCTTGTTTTATATGCACCTAATCCATATTAAAGAGTTTTGTTATTATCTGGTACATCAATTCTCTTGGCCTAATCTTATTCAAATAAGGTGACAGACTTATCTGAAGGGCAGAAATTAATGATTTTTACTGTGGCTTGCCCAACTTAGACATGCTTAGTTGTATTTGGGCTTCTTCAGTAATTGCTGCACAAAGCAATTGAAATATAGGCAGTAATCCAAGGCATGGAATTAATATACCTGCTTCCAAAAGTATATAGGAGCATTTCATTTTCCCAAATATCCTTGAGGCTATCAAAAATGTATAGATCAGCTACGCAGGGTGTGACAGAGTGTCACATTTCCTGACATTTCAATGTCCGGCAGGAGGATTATTGAAACAGAGTTTAGCACAGCCACTGCCATGAGCAGGGTTGACAGAGCATGTGCAACATGTTACTTGCATTGAAATCACAAGTCACAGACTGCATTAAAGTACTGCTGATAAGCAAAGATGTGGGTTAGAACTACAGGAAAGTAGGTTAGGATAAACAATAGGGAAAGTTTCTAAACTACTGGTGCATTTATTTATTGCAAATTTTATCAGGCCTTGTACTTTGTGTGCTTATCCTCTGTGTACAAATTAATGGCACCTCTTCAAGTGCACCAATGGAATGCTGAGTCCCCAAAAGGGGACAGTCTGGGGGAGCATTGTGGTAGGGATTGGGACCATCCTATGCCTCCATCCTGGGCCCAGCATGCACCCTTGGACTTAAGATCTACGATGAAAAAAGAGCCAGCATGGAACTAAGCAGGGCCATTGGAGATCATGGTCTGGCAGAGCAGGTAACCATAAACATTCTTTACCTTTGTCCCTTACCTGCCCCTCCATCGAATGCAGAATAAGCCACATCAGCATTGCTGCACACTCTTGGCCAGACCTAGATAGGATTAGTCCATAAATAAACTGCCTACTTAGTTGTAATGCATCCTATATGTCTCTGACAAGTGCCAGAGGGTCAGCTGTATTAGTCTGTTGTCGCAAAGACAACAAAGAACTTTGTAGAAACTTATGAACAACAAACACAAAACTCTGGGAGCTAACCAGGTATTGCTTTCAATATGGGTGGTGGGTTACAGATCAAAAGAAGACACTCATCCAGTGGTGGGCTGTAGCCGGCTCTCACCAGTTCTATAGAACCGGTTGTTAATTTTGGCCCACCGCTAGCGATCCGGTTGCTAGCGGTGGGCCAAAATGCGGGCGAACTGGTTCGCCCAAGGAGCCCACCACTGCGCTTGCGTCAATCTTCACACAGGCGGAGTCATGTCCTGAAGAGGACGCGACTCCGCCTGCGTCAAGATTGACGCAAGCGCAGTCGCATCCTGTTCAGGACATGACTCCGCCTCTGCCAAGGTCAACACAGACGACGTGAAGAGGACGCACGCAAGGTTTAGGACGCAATTGCACGTGCGCCAGGGTTGGGGCCGCCCCTTGCCCCACCCCCTGACCCTGGTCCCGCCCCTGACCCTGCCTGGCCCTCCAACTTCCGGTGAACCGGTTGTTAGGTTGGGCCAGGCCCACCCCTGCACGTATCTCTCTTCCAGACTGTCCAGTCCATAGAACTGGACAGCTCAGACTGTCCAACAAATGATGTCAATAGCACTGCAAGGTGGGAGGTGTGGCCTGAAAGCAATACGTTGCTTCCTCTTATTATTTCGGTAGAATGTACCACCAGTTAATCAAATCTTTCCATCTTCTGCCGGATTAAAGCTCTAAATCATGCAGACTTAATCATGTCATTTGCAGAGGAATGCTGAAATCACTCAGATGAGAGAGGACACTGATTTCAGCAGCTACCAGATACATTTTGAAGGGTAAAATAATTGCAAATTATAACCTTGCTAATTTAGAACTGTGCTCCATTTTTGTCTAACAATGGAGACCTGTTTTGTTTTATTTTGATAATAATACACTGAAAAGTAGACTGGTTCCTTATATTCCTAGATAGTTCATGTTACATCTTGGCAAAACCATGAAAGAAAAATTAACAGAATAATCTAACCTGAACCAATAAATTATTCTGGAGCCACATGGCCTATATGGCATAGACTACTTGAACATGACATGTCCAATGAAGCAAAAAATTTGGCTATTGCCAGCAGGAAGCCCTGCAGTGCTGGCCCATTAAGATAATGGCCAAGTATTTTCGGGGGAGGGGGGAGGCTAGACCAATTAAAGATTTCCACTGTATAATTGCTGCATGCTTGGTGGCTTTTGGGGATCAATTATTCTTCTAAATGCAGTAACAGACTCTTTTTCATGCACACACAAACACAGAAGGAGGGAGAGGCAGAGAGGGAGGGAGAGGGAAGAGAGAGAATTCAGTCACCACCACCAGTTCCCTACCATTGCTTACATCAGGACTGTTGAGCTGTAGCCCTCACTACCACCATTCCCATTAGGGGGTCAATTTAATGAGAATTAGAATTCCTTTCACCTTGTTTTTATGCTTAGTGCTGGCTCTAGCCAGATTGCACGGATTCTGCATGATGGGGTCCCACGCTACAGCGAAAAGCAAGTTGTCCACAGCCACAAATGGCATATTGCATAGAGGTAGGCCGTGAGCAGAGGTCTTGTGCTACCTGTCCCATGTTTGATTGAGTGTGATTGAGTTAAAATCACAACCTACAAAGCAGTTGGCAGTGAGTGGCATCTGCCTTTGGGTGCTGCACTTTGTGAAGGCTGCCATAGGTAGTAGTGCCCAATGCATAAATATTTGACATAGGGCCTCAAAGCTTCTAAGACCAGCCCTGCTAATGTGCTTTCTAACCATGATTATGAGGGAAGGGAGCACTCAGCTTAACTCCATACCACTCAGGGTGACCATATGACCAAAAATTTCTGGATTTATGCTCTTTTTTAGCCTCCTGTCTGGGTGTCCTCCGAAAGGGCTGCATTGGCCTCCATTTTGAAACTTTGCAATGGTATGCAGTACTCCATCATGTCATATGTCACTGGACTCATATTGAGGAGTAGAGTTCAATGCAATTTTTTTTTTTTTAAATATCTCCATCCTATCAAATGTTATGGCCAAAAAACTTAAAATAAAAAAAATGCATTGAACTCTGTGGGAAAGAAAAAGTGCCCAATATTGCACCTTTACTTGTAGTAGGCAAATGTGCCATGTCTGCTGGAAAGGCCAGTCTGAGAGGAATCTAGGACCTTATTCTCCTTTCGAGGTTTGAGCATCTGGTCACCTTGCTACCACTAACCATTAAATGGTAACAGCATTCTGATACACACCAATCATTAAAGGATCCTCATCTACTCTTCCTGCTTTATGAGTTTACTGTAAAGGCACTGGCAGAAACTGCCTGCTAGATAAAGTGTGACACAGCCATAAACCTATTGCTATTAATAATATTGTCTTTGATAACAAGTTTGTAGGTCTGAAAAACAGTCAGCAACTGAGTCACTGAGGCCCATATCCTAAAGTCCAATTAAGCCCTTTGCGATGGAGCAGTTAAGGTGACTTTCCATAAGATAACACTAGAGAGTGATGTAACTGCGTGGACCCGTAACTGCTATGGATTTTTCCCTTGGTCTATGTATCCCAAAGGACCTTCTTTAAATATGCTGCCCCCAGGGATCCCAGTGGTGCATAATATTCTAATGCAAGGCTGGGCAAATGCAAGGCTGAGATCCTGGTCATAAACAATTATATAGGAGAGATCATTTCAGGAGGTTTAGGGCAAAATCCAGAGCAGTTACGGGTCCACGCAGTTACGTCACCCTCTAGTGTTATCTTATGGAAAGTCATCTTAACTGCTCTGGAGTAAGGGACTTAATTTCACTTTAGAATATAGGCCTTAGTTTGTCATCTATAAAATTGCCTTTTCTATGCAATTGTTAAACTTCCAGGAGCCCTAAAGTTACCCAGTTTGCTAACCCCTGTTCTAACATAATAATCAATAGCAGTCTGAGGGTTACTGGCATATTCTATATACTTTACCATCCTCTCAGTCCAGCTTGACCTTCCCCAAAGTAATGAGGCACAAAAATCCATAGTGGATTCTAGCCAGCTAAACATAATGCCTGAACAGCATTTTTATAAGATATATAGGACATTACTTTAGCAACAGAATAACTGTCATATAATGAGCGTAAACAACACTGTCAAGCCTTTTTGCCCTCTGCAGTTCCAAGCCAGGGCAATACTATATAGGATATGGCTGTGCCTTGCTCTGGTTTTGCTCTTGAGGTTATTTCCTAAAAATAAAAACAAAAGGTTTTCCATAACAACTCATTCTTCAATTCCTGAAGTGGCTCAAAAAACGTGAAGAACAATTGTGCAGCCCGGCTGTCATGCAGAGCCATCAGGTGTCATGATGAAGACTGAAGCAAAACACAGGACCCTGATGGGCCTCTGTAGACTGGAGAAGACGGAGTCTCAGAAAAGTAGAGGCTTTAAGAGGTGAGAGACAGCAAGAGAAGGAGAGCAAGTAGGAAGAAGAGAAGGTTGAGGGACTGAAATAAACAAGAATGAAGGACAGGCATGGAGAGAGTACATATGCAAAGGGGAAGTAGGAGATGTGAATGGAAGGGAAAAAAATGAAAGCAAGGTGGGAGACAAAGAATAAAAGAAAGGAGAGCAACTTGTGGACCTGAGAAGACGGGAGGCACGGTAAAAGAAGCTTGGGCACAGCAGAGACGTCAGAGCAGTGATTTTCAACCAGTGTGCCGTGGCATACTGGTGTGCTGCAGATACTCCTCAGGTATGCTACGGGAATTGGGGGAGGGACATTTATTAATAGGAAAACTTGGGGATTTGAAGAGCATGGTGTGCCTTGTGAGTGACAAAAACAACTGATGATGTGCCATGAGATGGAAAACGTTGAAAATCACTGCCTCGGAGGCTTCAAGGCACAGGAATAAAGAGACACTCCCTCATGGGCATGACTGGTCCCTCAAGTGAGACTTAAAGGCCATCAATCACTCTCAGCTCCCAGGCATTCATACCTAATCTTAGACTTTTGACCTGTGAGTCACTGGGCATGTATAGTGACCAGATTGGGGTGGCATGGGCAGAGCTTTGGATGGACATGTTCAGCATGAGATAGCTCAGGTGAAGTCTCTATGAATGTTGTGAAGGACTGGTCAGCAGGGAGAAATCCATGAAGACTAAAGCATGACCATGCAGTAAAAAAAGACTTGAACTGTGATCTCACCCCATGTATCCTTTTATCTTGCAAATATAAGAAAAGGTCACCATGTCTACATCATCTCCCTTCGATATGGAATTACCCTTGTAGGATGCAACAAAGTATCATGGGGTGAAGGACATGGTACAAGATTGCTCAACTTTCCAGTGCAGTTATGCTGTCAAAAATCTAAGTCTCCATTTTCTTCATAAAAAAACTTGTGAAGATTACAAATATTCCCAAGTAGCAAAAAGTGTACCCATGTTGCGGGAGTAACATTTCCCCATATAACATTCCCACACGGCGCATCAACACCCATGCGCATCAAACCCCCATGCGCAACTTCCCCCATGTGCAACTTCCCCCATGCACATCAAACTCCATGCGCATCATCCCCCCATGTGCATCAGTCCCCCATGCGCATCAGTCCCCCATGTGCCTGAATTCCACATATGCAACATCACCCATCTGCATCAGTCCCCCATGCGAAACTTCCCCCATGCGCATCATTCCCCCATGCACAATTTTCCCCCATGCACAACTTTCCCAATGCGCAACTTCTCCCATGCGCAACCTTCCCCATGTGCATTGTCTCCCATGTGCAACTTTTCCCATGCGCATCATCCCCCCATGCTCAACGTTTCCCATGTGCATCATCCCCACGCACAACTTCCCCATGCACATCAGTCCCCCATGCGCATCAGTCCCCCATGCGCAACTTCCCCCCATGCGCAGCATCCTCGCCATTGCAACCTCTTCCTCCGAACAACATTCCCAGTGCACCAGGCACTGAGCACCAAATTGGCTGGAGGTTATTCAGTCTCCCATGTTAAGTATAGGACAAAAACACGCTGCCCCCTTTTCAGCCCCTGAAGGGTTAAATTTCTCCAGATGGTTCTTGGTGGGAGTTCAGGTGACAGAAGGAACTCCCAGAATTCCATGCTTCAGGCCCAGCAGTTGGGGTGGAATGTTGATGAGTCAGCAAAGTATAGGGAGGAAAACACATTGTGCTCCTTTTCACCTCCTTCTGGTTGGAATTTCCGAAAACCGGTTCTTAGTGCACCCCTCCATCACGGAAGGAACATCCCCCCCAAAATTTCACGCTTCTAGGGCCGGTGGTTTTGGCAGGGCGTTGATGAGTCAGTCAGTCAGTGAATCAGTGAGTCAGTCAGTGAGTCGTTCAGTGAGTGACTTTTCTCTTTTATATATATAGATAAATTCATACTTTTGCAGGTTCTAAATCCAGCAAGTCTGGAACAGGCTCAGCAGCTTGAGACGAATACAATATCCAGTATAATTCTAGATTAAAGCGCATGGGCTGGATGACCTCCTGTTTCCTGTGAAAATCTAACCAAAGATAAAAGGCTTTGGAAATCCATAAACTCCAATTTTGTGTATTTAGTTGCAACTTGCAAAAAAATGCTGTATTATTCCAAGAACCAAGACAGCATATAGTCTCCATTTAACATCAGAACAGAAGAAATATGTTTAGTTTATCTTTCATTGGTAAGCTTTCAGAGCAGATTAGAAGTTAACTCCTAATCTCTTTAACGGTTTTGATTTTCTTCCAGCAACCCAGCAAGTGTGAAGAGCTAACTAGGAGTTGTTCATATTTCACTAAACCCTCACAGTGTTTTTCGTCATTTTGAGGCATCATCTTTTAACTTTTTTCAGAAGGTTGTTGTTGTTGTTGTTGTTGCTGTTGTTGTTGTTGTTGTTGTTGTTGTTGTTATTATTATTATTATTTTCTCAACTGGATACAACTCTTAATGAGGCCCTTAGGGATGATAAAAAGCACTGCAGCTTCAAACAGATTTTTCCTCCTGATATTTGAGCACCTCGAGAATAAAACCTTAGATGAAAGATGTTGCTGGCATCATGTTCTATCATGGGCACAATTAACAGAGAAGGCAAACACTGGGATCCTGCTGAATGCCCAAAGGTAAGGCAGAATGTGCAATTGGCGAATCTGATTAAAACACTGTGAGCCAAATCCTATTGTTTTTCCCTGCCGATACAGTGGAACCAAAATGGCTACTGCTGCAGCGAGCAGGGAGAGAGGGAGCAATTATTGAAAGGAAAAGAACAATCGTTTCAAAGATTGTTTGGTGTCTAATAGGTCCCAATAAAGACAGCAGAAGGGGTGCAAGATGGGGGTAAGTCCAGGATGGGGCCATGGATCATCCACAAGAAAAGTGTAATAAAACAAACATTTAATTTAAACTATATTGGAGCCCATTTAAACTATATTAGAGCAATTTAAACTATATTGGAGCAGTTAAAAGATGTAAAAAAAGTAATAACATAACAAAAACAGTGTAAAAACTGCAATCCATGATTACAAGTATATTACTTATTAAATGTAAAACTATTATGTATAATTTATTACATGAAATTTATTAATTGCAAGAAGGCTAGCTCATGCTTGCTCACAAAGGAAAGGAGGACAATGTAGATTTTTTTTAGGACACAAGACTAAAATAGAGGGCATTTCCTGCACCACTCCTGGAGGAGGTTTAAGCCAGTGCACAGACATGCACGTACCTCCCTACCCAATCACAGAAATGGGAAGACCAATGAGCTGTGCCAGCCTAGATTAGGATTGCACCCATCATCTCTGAATTCAACTGTGCAAATACTAAATCTTTAATTAAAAAAAATGATACATGGATGGGATATGTAGTTGGTTAATTTAGGGTGCAATCTTAATTAAAGACACTTTCCTGGGAGTAAGATCTATTGAACACAATGGGATTTACTTTTGAGTAGACATGGTTAGGATTGTGTGTTTATTCTCTATTTTAATACACCCATTTATGGACTTAGAGCAACAGGCCGTGCATTGGCTGCCAATGCGACACAGCAGGGATCTTGCTTTAATTCAGATTTGATTTAAGCAACAGCAACCTTGGTCTCTAACCCTACCACTTAATTATTTTCTAAACGAATAATGAGACTCCTAAATAATACTTTTCCTTGACCTTTAATGTTTACATCAGAAGAATTCCCCTACAATTATTTTATATGCAATTGACTCATAATGGCTTTCTTCATTAATGAGTTGGTTCTTTTATATGTTGCTGTTTATTAATTTGCTGTCACTTCAAGCTAGAACTGAGAAAAAATATTTAAGCGCAAGCTCATAGGAATTCATATAGCTGACATTAAAATATATTTAGTGCTCTCTAAGTATTCAGTGGGAGACAAATGAATTAATCCTGCACACAGGGTTTTTGTTTAATAGTTGTCATTTTGTTGGCAGAATGCCAAAAGTAATGGCACAAAAGGAAATTGATGTTTCTGGAGATGAGTGACAAGGCAGGATCATTTATTATATTTCAAAGTCTGCCTAGGTCATTTGATGTTATAGACACATTATTTTTGCTATTATAGCCACTTTCATGGAGCTTGTTTCAAAAACAGAAAGGCTCTGTATATGTCATTGCTATTATTCTTGTTCTTATTCCCTTCCTCTACCTCATCCAGTTTTGGTTTGCTCACTTATTTTTTTTAAAAATTGTTTTCTTCCCTTCAGTATAAAATCATTCCAGGGCAGTTTACAACAATAAAAATAGACAATAGGAAACACCAAACACAGAATAAAAGGTAAAGGTGACCCCAGAGGTTGTGACCCCAGAGTCATGCTCGACTCTTTGGAGTGGTGCTCATCCCTGTTCCTAGGCTGAAGAACTAACCTTGTAGAAGACCCTTCTGTGATCATGTGGCCAGCTTGAATATATGCTGAGGGATACGGAACACTGTTACTTTCCCACTAAGGTGGTACCTATTTACCTACTTGCATTTACATGCATAAGACAACACAGAATAATCCCAACAGTAATTACCATATATATTCGTGTATAAGCCGACCCACGTATAAGCCGAGGCACCTAATTTTACCACAAATACTGGGAAAACTTATTGACCCGAGTATAATCCAAGGGTGGGAAATGCAGCAACAGCAGGAAAGCGTGACTGGCCTTGTAGCCTCAGGGCCAACCCTGGGCATGTCTACTCAGAAGTAAGGCCCACAAAGAAGTACCTGAGTCTAAGGAGGGACTTGGCTGCAATGGGCTCCATGTCTTGCTGCCGCGCACCTCCTCCGCAGCCCGGAGAGTCAGCGCCAGCAGCTGGAGAGACTGCAGAGCCTCTGAGGGTGAGCGCTGGAGGGCGCACCTGCCATTCTTATTTTTTTTACCGACCCGTGTATAAGCCGAGGTGAGTTTTTGGGCTCATTTTTGGGCCCAAAAAACTAGGCTTATCTATCACACGAGTATATATGGTATCTTTCCATCAAAATAAATGGAAGAATGAAAAAGCAGCCCATATAGTGTCCAAGACACATCAAAACAGGAATTAGATTAACCTTTCTGAGGTACAAGTTTCATAACTTGGGTCCCTTGCCTCTTCTTTGGCTGATCCAAGTACTACAACCAGCCCTGAATTGCTTAGGCCTGACCCATGCCTTAGGCTGCAATCCTAACCTCCAGTTAGGCTGGCATAAACCCTGGCATAAGTCCTGTGGTGTGCTTGACGTGTCAGTAAAGCAGAGGCATAACTAGAATGTAGTAGGGGATGCTTTATGCATCGTCTCCGCACATGGGGAGGTGTCCAAAGGCACTTTGCCCCTGCCCACCCTGCAGCACACTTTAAAGGAGGCCAGCCTTCCACAGGCATCTTCTTTGGTGCAGTTCAAAAGGAAGGGGCTGCTTCGCTGGGCTATGGCAATTCCCTTCCCTTTCCTGCAGATTGCAATGAACAACATCCTAGGAGAGAGCCTCATTTCTCTCCTAAAGGAGTCCAGAGCCAGGTAAGACTAGTTACCTGAAACACAACATCTCCAGCAGTTCTTTCCTTTTATTACCAAAAGGGCTTGAAAAGGGACAACAGCCCTTCCAGCCCCAAATTGCATTTACTCTCTACACAACCCCAGCACCACACTGCCCAGCCTTCCACAGCTCTACCCACAAGTAGTCCCATTACAGTCAATAGCCTTACTCCCAGGTAAAAGTGAATAGGATTGGAGTATCACACTGTCCAGCCTTCCACAACTCTACTCACAAGTAGTCCCACTATAGCAGGGTGACCCACAGTCATAACCCAAAAAGAAGCAAAGCCCGCCCCCCGTGTAGAACACCCAATAAAGATATAGGATACTAGCAAAAAGTGTACCCATGTTGCGGGAGTAACATTTCCCCATACAACATCCCCACACGGCGCATCAACACCCATGTGCATCAACACCCCATGTGCAACTTCCCCCCATGCGAAACTTTTCCCCATGCGCAACTTTCCCCCATGCGCATCATTCCCCCATGCGCATCAGTCCCCATGCGCAACTTCCCCATGTGCATCATCCACCCATGTGCCTGAATTCCACATATGCAACATCACCCATCTGCATCAGTCCCCCATGCGAAACTTCCCCCATGCGCATCATTCCCCCATGTGCAATTTCCCCGATGTGCAACTTTTCCCATGCACATCATCCCCCATGCACAACTTCCCCCAATGCGCATCATCCCCCATGCGCAACTTTTCCCATGTGCATCATCCCCACGCGCAACTTCCCCCCATGCGCAGCATCCTCGCCATTGCAACCTCTTCCTCAGAACAACATTCTCAGTGCACCAGGCACTGAGGACCAAATTGGCTGGAGGTTGGTCAGTCTCCCATGTTAAGTATAGGACAGAAACACGATGCCCCCTTTTCAGCCCCTGAAGGGTTAATTTCTCCAGATGGTTCTTGGTGGGAGTTCAGGTGACAGAAGGAACTCCCAGAATTCCATGCTTCAGGCCCAGCAGTTGTGGAGGAATGTTGCTGAGTCAGCAATTCTCAATGCAAAGTATAGGGAGGAAAACGCGTTGCGCTCCTTTTCACCCCCTTCCGGTAGGAATTTCCGAAAACCGGTTCTTAGTGCACCCCTCCGTCACGGAAGGAACACCCACCCCAAATTTCACACTTCTTGGGCCGGCGGTTTTGGCAGGGCGTTGATGAGTCAGTCAGTCAGCGAATCAGTGAGTCAGTCAGTCAGTGAGTGACTTTTCTCTTTTTTATATATAGATGACAAAATAAAAGCTAAAAAGTCATATACATTGCTTTCATGTGGTTAATTTTAAACCTTATATTACTTATAATTAAATTTGAAACTATTGCATATAATTTATTACATGTACTTTATTAATTACAAGGCTTCATGCTGCACAGTCACAAGAAAAAGGAGGACAATGGAGATGTTTATTCCAGGACACATGGCTAAAAAAGAGGACATGTCCTAGAAAAGGAGGACAAATGGTCACCCTGATAAGGGGCAGCTAGGATTGGGTGGCAGATGACTTTGTAACTTCAGGTCTCCCCTGCTTCCCTTTCCAGGCTTAAAATTGTCAGATCCTGTGTGTGGATGTGTAACTTTAGCTTAGCTTGATGGCAAGGCCCACTGACAGGGTGACCAGATGCGCAAACCTCAAAAGGAGGACAAGATCTTGGACTCCTCTCAGCCTGGCCTTTCCGGCAGACAATTACTCCTTCTCACAAGTAAAGGTGCAATATTGGGCACTTTCCCATAGAGTTCAATGCATATTTTTTATTTTTAGTTCTTTGGCCATAACTTTTGATAGGAAGGAGATATTTCAAAATCGATTTTTGCATTGGATTCTGCTCTTTAAGATGAGTCCAATGACATATGCCATGACAGAGTACTGCAACCATTGCAAAGTTCCAAAATGAAGCCAAAATGGAGGATAATGAAGCCCTTTTGGAGGACACCTGGACAGGAGGCTAAAAAAGAGGACAAATTTGGAAATTTCTGGTCATATTAGCACCCCTGCTAACTGAGCAAGAGGCACTCTTTCAAGTGGGTGTTCCTCTTTTATTTAGCAGGGGGAGAGTAACTGGCCCTCCACACCCCAGCAATGTCTGTTCTAGTGGCTTCTGCTAGTGTAGTTTTTTGCATTTCAGATTGTGAGCCCTTCGGGGACAGGGACCACTAGCTTTTAATTAGCTATTATTATTTTTCCATTTTCTTTGTAAACCGCTTTGTGAACTTCTTAGTTGAAAAGCGGTATATAAATATTGTAGGTAGATAGATAGATAGATATGGTCACCTTGCACGACCAACATGGGATTTACTTATGGCCCTGGAAGGGTTGATATCTCCAACGGGTGGAAAAGAAATTGCAAATAGTTTGTGCAAATTTACCAAAGTTTAATGAGAAGTTGAAAGGCTTGACTTGTAGTTTTATATTATTGACTTGTTACATTAGCTAAAAAGTGGGCTTCAGGGGCAAAATTTCAGTCCTTGCTATGGGTGCCTTTTGCCTCAGTACGTCTCTGCATTAAAGTGACTTGGGGGGTTAGGCCAGCACACAGGCATACACTGACATCCCCACATCATCACAGGAATATATGCCCGGTGAATTAGGCTGGCCTAAATAAATTAGCATTGTGCCGTTAGTAATTGTGGTAATGTGGTAATGTGCCCATCAAGATTGTGGTAATGTGTTTCACATAGGGTTGACTTTGAAGACTGTCCAGAAACTTCAATTAATGCAGCCCATGTTTGCAGGGGCTCATAGGTTTGATTCATTTGGGCCACAGCTGCTGTAACTACTATGGCTGCCAAATTGTTTCTGGGCATAATTCAAGGTACTAGTTTGACTTTCCAGGCCCTTTGTAGCTTGGGACTAGCGTATTTGAGGGATCGCATCCTTCGATATAAGCTGACCTGGCCTCTGATCAAACCATTTTAATCATGGCCAGAGGAGGCCATTATGGAGCATAATCCTAACCAAGTCTACTCAAAAGTAAGCCTCATTGAGTAAAATGGGTCTTACGCCCTGGAATGTGTGTTCAGGATTGCAGCCTTAATCATGCTACTACTGATTGAGATGAGGGAGATGGCAGTGAGAAATAGGGACTTCTTGTTGGTAGTGACCCCAATCATGCAACTGCTTTTCTTTGGAATGAAAAACAGCTCCTTCTTTGAAAATCTTTTGGCAGGACCTTAAGACCTTTTTGTTCAAAATGGTTTTTGATAGTTGATGTGATAGTCTGATGTTTTAATCTGAATTCAATTTTTGTTTAATTTTATGTGATCCACTAGGTCAGCAATTTTTAACCAATGTGCTATGGCCAACTGTCTGTAGGTGTGCCACAGAAATTTGGGAAAGGATTATTTGGGGAAATTATCATTTGAGAAAAGACCTCCAATGGGGGTGTTTGCATAGTTTGCCTTGACAATTTTTAGGAGGTAGTGTGCTGTGAGCTGATAAAGATTGAAAATCAATGCACTAGATGAATCTTGTCATTGTTTTTAATGTTTTGTTGTAGTTATATGATTTTCATTTTTGTGTATCTTTTGTACACTTACTGGAAGGGAGGGTGGGGCACAACAATAGAGAAGACTGTGTGTTGCCATTCATCTCACTTCAAGATGGACACCTGGAGGAGGGGTTCTGGAATGACCTACATTTCCAGGCAGGCTCATTATCAGAATTTGTGCCTCACCTTGAACTTGGCCCTAGTCCACCATCTTCAGGTTGGCCATTTTCTGGTTGGCCATGAACTGGGTCTGAACCAGAGTACAATCCTTGAGTGGCGAATCCAGTCCCTTCTTGCTATCTGAAGAGTGTTGCAAACATGCCATCTGCAGCAACTCTTGGATGTTTGGATGGCATGAGAGCACGCACCATCCTGCTAATGCCAGATCCTATAGCTATATGCTATAGGTCAGATTAAGGTAACTGGTTACACTGGTTGAGGGAGGCCAGCACAATTGTGAGGTGAATAGATCTGCCTGCCTATAAACTGAAAAGAAGTGATGGAGACTATAATGATGGTCAAGGTTACTTAACTTTTTTGTCATTTGTCTATTTAAAATCTATATTGCCTAATTATGTTCTTCACTAAGCTTTCCAATGATCAAAAGCAAACAGGGAGATATAATTTCTCTTCCCTTTCTGTTTGTTTCATATTCTGTCAGTTCTGCCATATGAAAGTTCAGCTTAAAACATCAGAAACCTTGTGGCTGGACAGTTCTGAAACAAAACCAGAGGTTTTTTTAATTTATGATTCCTAGGGGTGAGGTCACAATCAAACATGGAAAAGGTTAATTTCTTTTCCATGTTTCACTTTTCTTGACTCAAGGGAGACACATTTTGACAAAGTTTGACTTCCCCAATTTAAGGAGAGTTCATTATCCTATATCACACTAAACAGATATATCAGGTATACAGATATACCAGGTGTACTGGTGAGCTAGTAAATAGTGTAAAAACCCTACACATGCACAAACAGAGATACACACACAAACACACACAGACACAGATTCACACACACAGAGAGAGAGAGAGAGAGAGAGAGAGAGAGAGAGAGAGATTCATTTTGATGTACAGCATTCCTAGCTTTGAGAATTGTTTTGAAGAGTATTGTTGGGGGCCACCCCCTCCTCTTTACACCACCTGGCGAGTCCTGCAGGTGGGACCCTGGCGCAGGGAGGAAAGGGGGGCCAAGAGAAGGCGGGCTGGGCCAGGCTCTGGCTGCAGTGCCCCTGGCTGCCACCAGCACGCCCCTGAGATCTGCCCAGGGGGCCAGCCCCCTCCAGATTCCAGCGCAGCCAGCAGAGCAGCAACCAGAGGCTGCCCCAGTCCACGCAAGCGTGCCTGAATGGCTGCACATCAGAGGGGCTGGGGAGACCTCCGGAAAGGCTCCCTCCAGGTCCCAGCACCAGCTGCTTGCCAGGCATTGGGAAGAGGAAGTGGGAAACTCCAGGGGGACAAAACAGGACCCAAGAAGCCAGGAGAGGGGACAGCTGGAGGAGGAGGCAGCACTCTGGGGGGGACCAGGTGCAGGAGTATGGATGGAACACAGGGCTGTTGGGGACTCACAGGGGAAGGTAAGAGTTAAGAGAGGTAGAGAGTGCTAGGGAAGTCCACCCAGGGAAGGGAAATACATTAAAGAGGGGAAAAGATGCCAAGGATGAGGAGAAGCATGAGAGACCAGAGTTGTGCCTGATAGTGTGGTGAGAACTTCTCGGGGAGAGAAGGGCAATGGTGATGAAACCCCCTCCCTCCCATTGGCTCCGAGGCATCCCAACCTACTAGCTGCAGGTCTAGTCTGGGCGAACCCCCATTTTTGGGTCCCTGAAAGGGAGGTGGGAGCAAAAGGGCAGCCAAGCGTAGGCAACTAACCCCCCACAGGTATTCTCAATAACCTCAATGTATGACATATTTACCCATGAACCAGGTCTGGGAGTGGAAAGGAAAGTGGAAAAAAAATCAAAATATTTTATGTTTGATTTAGGAGTTTACAGCTGGCTAAATCGCAGTTTCCAACAGTTCAACTGAAAATTTTTATTTTTGTTTAATACTTAGCAAACCACCCAAACTAAATCACAAATGGTTGTAGGAAGCCTTTTTTGGTCTCTGACTGGATTAAGATTCCTCAGGGACAGTCACATGGTTTTCGTCTTTAATTATTGGAGGTCATTATTTCTGAAAACCGTTTGCCTAGAGAAGCAAGCTCAAAGTAAAACCAATCTGACCACAGCTCTAAGTCAGCAATTCAATACCCTTTACAAAACAACGAGATGGTATTTTTCGAACATATCTTTCATCTTAACACTAAAGGAGATATTATTTGTTGTTGTTGTTATTGTTTGTGTGTTTGTTTGTTTGCATGAGAATGAAACACTCTATAGAACAGTGCAAGCCCTTAATAGAGCCCATATGAAGAATATATACAGTACAATATTTCATGTGACTTCCTTTGATGGACAATACTCCTGCAAGCTCCTGTGGTACACCTGCAGACCATTCTTGTCACAGCAGTCACAGTACAGTGGTTGAAAAAATCACTGCTCTATCTATTTAAGAATTGCTTCCACCCTGGTGATTTTCCAATAGAAGCTAGATAACTTTTTGATTAACTGAGCCTTCTCCCTCTAGTGCAGGGTCTCCAAACACTGACCCAGGGGCCAACAGAGCCTGCGGCAAGCCTCTAACTGGCCTGTGGCCAGCTTCTGGGCCACAAACCCTACAATCCAGAGTAACTATGGGAGCATGTAAGAGATATTATGTGTACCTGTAGTTACTGCACCACCTAATGAAAACCTATGACAATTCATATTGTAATCCAGAGCAAATTGTTCTTACACCGGAGCAAGGACTCCCCGTAGTTACTATGGATTTTGCCCTAAGATTCTCTTGTCCAGTTGAGCTGTGACGGTGTGCTAGGGGAATGAGGTTTTATTAAGTGCAGGCTTTATTTCTGTGCTGTGTTTTGGTGCTTGCAGAAATCCTGGAAATTTGAGGCCATTGATTCATTAGTCTATCTCTAATGTATTTAAATTTTATATTTAAAATATATTATTGACACTACCAGATATTTGATGTGGCCCTTTGGTCAAAAACTTTAGCAACTCTTGCTGTAGTGGTTCTCTCTCCATAAGTTGTCACCCCATTTTTATTCTTCCTTTCTATATGCACAGCATTTTAATGTACAAGTAATGCCTGGCATGTATACCCAACTTTTTATTTTGTCTGTTGCATTGATGTTTTATTGTGAGCAGCCCTAGGAACATTATTTAGAGGAAGGACATAATTTTTTCTTATAAAAATCTAATTTCCGTATTATTGTTAGTTGCATTGTACACACACACTGTACGCATTGTTACATGCAAGCACACACTTCATATATGTCTTCATGAGGAATGCAGCTTCAGCATCAGTGAGGGATTTTTTTCTGGGCTGATACACATGATGAATTTTTTTCTGGGCTGATACACACTGATACAATGCTGAGGATTACCTTATCAACTCATGGGCCGCAGTTTTAAAAATGCAACAAGACAATGAAGGAACCAGGTCTACACTATGTAATATACCAGTTCCTCAGCACAAGAATGTTCAGTAATGAGTCATCCTTGTAAATAAACCCCTGCCTGGCAAAACAGAGATATCGCCATGTGAAATTCTTCCACTGAAGACTCCTCACAGTCTTTATCTCTGCTGCACCACATGAACAAGCTTTTATAAAACTCAGGAACCATAGAACAATTACAAGGATTTTTCCAACCCTCGCAACATTTCCTTGTAAACACTGGTTGGGTAAATTCATCCTTGCACTGAGTTTGCATTTTTTGTAAAGTAAACACCGTAAGCTATTTCTTTAGTGGTTTATTATTTAGGAGGCTATCCTTTACTTCTGTACAGAGTAAAGCTGTTTTTCATACTCAGGCAAGGGGTTTTCAGATTTTCAAAGAACACAACTCTTGCAAGGAAGCCTTATGAAAATACTCCAGAATTCTCCTTTGCTCTGCTTTCTAAAAGGAAGCGATTTTCAATTTTTTCCTGTCAAGACACACTGACATGGTGCTAAAATTGTTAATGCACTATATCAGTTTTTTGAACACTGACAAGTCACACCATACTGCTGATGTGACAAGCTCACATCCCCCAATTACCCAATTAAACTCCCACAGCACACCTGTGGACCATTTGTGGCAATGTGGATGAAGATTGCTGCTCTAGTAGTTGAGAAAGGTACCAGTTCAAGGTATCCTGATACCTTGAGCAAATTCTTTTCTAATATTATTTGCAGGGTACATCCACCAAATCTGAAGAGAATTCCAGATCCTACTTTCTCCTTACTAGAAATACTCTTTCAATTATAGTAGAACAGATGAACTGGTATGTAAGCTTGAGAATATGACTGAAAAATGGAAATTATTCAAGAGTATGAAATTAATAAAACCAACATAAAATTAAGATCTATAAACTTAATTACCATTGGGCTACCATAATCAAAATGTACTTAGTCACAAACTCCCACTCAATAAGTAAATATTTTGCTGCGAAGGAAAAGAACTCACATTCCCAGCAACTAATTAATCCAGCACACAGAGGGAAAAGTACGCAGCTGACAGTACACTCATCATATTAAAAGACTCTGCGCAAGTATGAAATTAACTTTGTGCAAAGGGCACAGCAAAACAGAATGGAATTTCTATCACCTGTGGTTTACCTTTCCTTGCTAAGTTAAAATAATCTTAAAAGTACATATGGAAACCTCCCAAACATGTCTTAAAAATTTAAACAATTATATTTATTAGGCTGTATAATATAAACCACAAAGGCAACGTTGCTCAAAGCAGGCACCTTCTTGGCTGCCTCCTCCCAACATGAACTTGTCTAACACTTTCTAAAGCAGTGATACTTAAGCATTTCAGCCCAGGACCTGCTTCTGAATCCGGGACTCCCCCAGAAGCGATGTAATGGCTGGAAGTGACTTTAGAGGTACTAGGTTCCAGATCCAACATAGCTGCACCCAGCTCTTTGTGACCTACTGGAAATGAAGTCACGATCCCTCAGTGGTTTCCAAACCCCACTTTGAAGATCACTGTTCTAAAGTTAAACAACCTAGTAGACACCATCACCACCACCTACAGTAGCAAATTCTGTAAGTTAATTTGCATTGTATACTGAAAGACTTTCCCTTCTCTGTCTCAAAACTCATTGTGCAATCTTAACTTGCACTAGAACAGGCAGGCCAGAATGCCTGTGCTGAATCCAGAGCAAGTTTGGGGCTGCTGCTATGCTGGATGCTCAGGGATCAGCTGTGGCCAGGAGTGCCTTTGCCCAGCTTTGGTTGGTGCACCAGCTGCAGCCGTACCTGTCTCAATCAGACCTGGCCACAGGGCCCATGCCTTTGTAGCATCAAGATTAGATTATTGTAACATACTCTATATGGGGCTATATACCTCCATCTCCTGTGCTGGCTGAGATTGGCTGGCACACCCCTGGGAGAGACATGGGGAGGCCAATGCAACTCCCTGTGTTGGTCTTCCTCCCGTTTGGATGGCACAAACATGCTTTATGGCACATTTGTGACTTCCTCATGCAGCACAAGTCACTTGCATCAATCCATCCGGGCACTTCAGACTGCATTCTCAAGTAACCCAAATGAACCAGTTCATTTGAAGTTCTGGTATTACAAAATAAGGAGAAAAAACCTCTCTTCTTTTTGTACACCATGAATATTTTTTACTTCTTAGGCTCTTCAACCGTTTAACACACTCTTTACCCTTCACACTAGAACACATGATATTTCTGCCACAGTTGCCTGGTATTAGCTTGAAGGAAACTCAGCCCACCTTTATCAGGGTGGAAGTAAGCTAACTTCAACTGCAGTACCTCTAAATTTAGCCCTGCAATACATTTGTTATCAACACTTTGTTTTACAAGTTGCATCTATGTATAGGAGAAAAGGTTGAAAACTTGAGTGCCAAAAACACAATGACACACAACATGTAAAGGAGCCTATTTTATATTGTTAGGCTGTAGTCAGGGCATGGTGGGAGGGCATTAAAATATCTATATTTTAATTTGTGCAGCATTTTAGGTTATTTCAAAACCTAAATTATTATGTAAATATTATTTAAGGAAACTAGCCATGAATATTATATTTTTTTCTAGGAATCCTTGTGCCACACATTAAGCACATAATTGGAAAAGTCAATATGTATCCAAAATTTATTGTTATAGTTATATTCTAAGGTAAGGATGTCTCTGGCAGGTTAATTTACTAGTTGTGACTGACTCTAAGGGCAGTGCTCATACAAGGCCGAATAACCAGCGTTGTCTGCATATGTCTCTATGGTCATATGGTCAGCATGACAAAATGCCAGAGGTGAATGGAACACTGTTATTTTCAGTGGTACCTAATTATCTACTTGCATTTTCATGCTTTTGAACTGCTAGGTTTGCAGTATCTACCTATCTACAGTATTTATATACCGCTTTGCAACTGAAAAGTTCACAAAGCGGTTTACAAGAAAATGAAAAAATTAACAGCTAATTAATACTTAATGGGTCCCTGTCCCGAAAGGGCTCTAAATGCAAAATAACACCAGCAGAAGCCACTAGAACAGAGATTGCTGGGGTGTGTAGGGCCCGTTACTCTCCCCCTGCTAAACAAAAGAGGAACACCCACTTAAAATAGTGTCTCTTGCCCAGTAAGCAAGGCTTCCTCTGCATGAGCAATTCATTTTTCCCAATGCATTGTTCCAGTCTTTTAACATATTATAGGCTGTGCTGGTGGTAAATATTTTTGAATGACATGATGACAGTGTTTCCCTTTCCTTTTCGACCACTGCAAGGAGCCTTTCCATAGTGTCCTCTTTGACTTCTGAGTTGTTAAGTTGGGCACCTGGAACGTTCGGACAATGACCCCCGGCTTTTCTGACGATTTGCAAGAATTGGATGATGTACGTAAGACAGCTGTCATTGATATGGAGCTGAGAAGACTGCAGATGGACATAGTTGCCCTTCAAGAGACAAGGCTGTCAGACTCATGATCTATTAAGGAGAGAAATTTCTCATTCTTCTTGCAGGGAAAGCCTTCAAGTGAGACTAGGGAATATGGAGTTGACTTTGCAGTTAGAAACACCCTACTTGGACTCATTATTCCACCTACTGGAGGAAGTGAAAGAATTCTGTCTCTGCAGCTGCAGTCATCAGTAGGGTTGGTCACTCTTATTAGTGCATATGCACCAACACTGTCATCTTCAGCAGAATCCAAAGACAAATTCTATGATGATCTGGCTGCTGCTATTAAGAACATCCCTGAGAAAGAACCATTGTTTATTCTTGGTGATTTTAATGCAAGAGTTGGATTTGACCATAGTTCTTGGCCCGCTTGCCTAGGTCGTTTTGGCGTTGGGAAAATGAATGAAAATGGCCAACACCTGCTGGAGTTTTGCTGCTATTATGATTTTTGTGTTAGCAATACATTCTTTAACACAAAGCCTCAACACAGAGTGTCTTGGCGACACCCAAGATCAAAGCATTGGCATCAGCTTGACTTGAACCTCACCAGGTGCTCCAGCCTTCCCAGCATTAAGATCACACATAGCTATCAGAGTGCTGACTGCGATACTGACCACTCCTTGGTGTGCAGCAGAGTAAAACTACAAGCAAAGAGGCTGCATCACTCAAAGAAGGAAGGAAGACCACGAATTAACATCAGCAAGACCCGCAGTCTGGAAAAAGTGAAGGAATTTGACCGAGCACTTGAGGAAATTCTCCCGAGCCCAGCTGAGGCAAACGCTTCTGAACAATGGGAACATTTCAAGAATGCTGTTTATACCACCACCTTATCAGTTTTTGGTAAGCAGGTTAGAAAGATAACAGATTGGTTTGAAGCCCACTCGGAGGAGCTGACACCAGCCCTTGAGGAAAAGAGGAGAGCTCTAACTGCATATAAAGCCTGTTCTAGTGAGCGCAACCTTCAAGCCCTGCGAGCTGCCCGTAGCAAAGTCCAACAGATTGCCAGGAGATGTGCTAACAATTATTGGCTGCAGCTTTGCTCTCAGATCCAGGTAGCAGCTGACACAGGCAACATCAAGGGGATGTACGATGGCATCAAACAGGCCCTAGGTCCAACAGTGAGGAAATCTGCTCCGCTTAAGTCCGCTACAGGTGAGGTCACCCAGGACCAAGCACAGCAGATGGCACGCTGGGTGCAGCACTACTCTGAGCTATACTCCAGAGAAAATGCAGTAACTGAAGAAGCATTAAACAACATTGAGTGCCTGCCTGTCTTGGAGGAGCTTGACAGTTAACCAACTTTAGAAGAACTAAACGAAGCCCTGGATTCCCTTGCTTTTGGCAAGGCACCCGGGAAAGATAACATCCCTGCTGAAGTTCTGAGGTGCTGTAGAGGGACCATCTCCACTGAACTGTACGAGATATTCTGCCTTTGTTGGAGGGAAGGGGGAGTACCACAGGACATGAAGGACGCTAATATCGTCACACTATACAAGAACAAAGGCGACAGGGTTGACTGTAACAACTACCGTGGCATCTCTCTTCTTAGTGTTGTAGGGAAGCTGCTTGCCCGAATCATACTGAAGAGGTTTCAGGTGCTTACAGAGAGAATCTATCCTGAACCACAGTGTGGATTTCGAGCCAACAGGTCCACCACTGATATGGTATTTTCCCTTAGACAGTTGCAAGAGAAATGTAGGGAACAAAGACAGCCACTCTTTGTAGCCTTCATAGACCTTACAAAGGCTTTTGATTTGGTTAGTAGGGTTGGCCTTTTTAAAATCCTCCCCAAGATTGGATGCCCACCTCAGCTCCTCAACATCATCAGGTCTTTTCACGAGGACATGAAGGGCACTGTAGTTTTTGATGGCTTAACATCAGACTCCTTTCACATCCGAAGTGGAGTGAAGCAGGGCTGCGTCCTCGCACCAACTTTATTTGGGATCTTTTTTGCAGTCATGCTGAAGCATGCTTTTGGAAATGCAACAGAGGGAATCTATCTCCGGACCAGATCAGACGGAAAACTCTACAATCCTTCCAGACTACGAGCAAAGTCCACAGTCCAGCTGAAATGCTTGCGTGAGTTCCTCTTCACCGATGATGCTGCTGTTACTGCTCACTCTGCCGAACACCTTCAACGACTTATGGACCGTTTTAACAAAGCCTGCCAAGACTTTGGACTAACAATCAGCTTGAAGAAAACACAAGTCATGGGTAAGGGTGTGGATCCACCTCCCTGTATCACAATCTCTGAACATGAACTGGAGGTTGTCCATGACTTTGTGAACCTTGGCTCAACTATCTCTGACACTGTCTCCTTAGATACTGAGCTGAATAAACGTATTGGTAAAGTTGCTACTACGTTCTCCAGGCTTACAAAGAGAGTATGACTTAATAAGAAGCTGACGGAACATACAAAGATCCAGGTTTATAGAGTTTGCGTCCTGAGCACACTCTTGTACTGCAGTGAATCTTGGACCCTTTATGCATGGCAGGAGAGAAAGCTGAATACCTTCCATATGCGCTGTCTTCGACGTATTCTTGACATAACCTGGTGTGACAAAGTCTCAAATGACGCAGTCTTGGAATGTGCTGGAATCTCTAGCATGTTCACATTTCTGAAACAGTGGCGTCTATGCTGGCTTGGGCATGTCGTGAGAATGGCTGATGGTCAGATTCGAAAAGATCTCCTGTATGGAGAATTAGTGCAGGGAAAGCCCCTAGAGGGAGACCACAGCTGCGATACAAGGACATCTGAAAGAGGGATCTAAAGGCCTTGGGAATGGACATCAACAGCTGGGAAACCTTGACCTCCAATTGTTCAGCATGGAGGCAAAAGACCCAGCATGGCCTTCTCCAACTGGACGAGACACTTGTTCGGCAAGCTGAAGCAAAGAGACAGACCCGAAAGCAGCGAAACCTGGAGCCTGGGCAGGAGACGGAATTTATTTGTCCTCAGTGTGGAAGGGATTGCCACTCTCAAATTGGCCTTTTTAGCCACACTAGATGCTGTTTCAGGACTTCTAATCAGAGCACGATACCATAGTTTCTCGAGACTGAAGGATGCCAATGATGAGCTGTACATACATTCAGTTTTGAAAGGTGTAAGGAAAGAAAGTCAAGGGAATACAGTAGCAGGGGAGAGTAATGGGAGGGAAACTGAAGGGATACACTGATTATTGAGGGGAGGTTAAATAAAGCAGTCCTCCAAGGTCTCTAGGGAATTTGCCACATCAAGGACTCTCAGCCCTAACCACCTTACAAAATCTGCAAACTTGAACCTCAACACAAAATGGGTAGAGCAGCACTGCTGCGGCTCACCTGAAATCTTTTGGGTTGCAGCCGACTCATTAAAGACCTTGGCACTAAATGAATAGTAAAATAAATTTTAAAAGCACAGAGGAGCCATTTTTACAGACTAGAACTACAATATTTTCTATTTGGGATGTGACGCTATTAAGTCAGCCAGTAGAATGAGTACCTTATAATTTGACCACCATTAAATATTGTCAAATATAACATGAAGTCAAGAAAATTTGCAGTTAGATGCCAAGGCCAGCTTTTTAATTGTATGGTGGCATCAGATAGCAAAGGCAGAACTTTTTACTCCTTGACAGACTGCTTAGGTGATCTGTTTATAGCTAAAAGCCAAAAGCATTGTTCATTTTTTGGTATCATTAATATACATTTTGCTTTTGTATATTTTATATTATTGCATATCTGAAGGTCACTGTCAGTATGCATGACGTTGGTAGAATAAGACAACTTTCCTATGACTGTTTTAAATTTCCCGGCATCTGGAGGCACAGAGAATTCCAGCAACATTGAACCAGTTTTGAGTTCGCCCTGCTAAGGAAGCAGGATCAGGCAATTTCAGACAAAGTCATACTCAATACTCACATAAAAAAGGAAGGACACAGTGAGGCTGAGGTCCTGCTACTTTGAACCCTGACTAATTAAATGCACACAATTCATTTAAATAAATGAATTATTTAAATTCAGGGAAAGTTTTCATTTCACTCCTGTATTCTAAGTTTTAATTAACTTCAGATCAGTGAATATCAGCTGGGTTGTAAACCACCACCAAGTAATTTAGGAATTGCACTAAGATGGTATATAACAAAGGCTGTGATGGTTCTGTGGTTAAAGACACTCAGTCTCAAGGTCAGGAATTCGGTGGTTCGAGACCTAAGCACTTCATGATGAAGTGAGTTCCTATTACTTGCCCAACTACTCCTGCTAACTGGACAAGAGGCACTCTTTCAAGTGGGTGTTCCTCATTTATTTAGGGACCAATTAGCTATTAATTAGCTATTAATTTTTTTCATTTTCTTGTAAACCGCTTTGTGAACTTTTCAGTTGAAAAGCGGTATATAAATACTGTAGATAGATAGATAGTATATAAATCCAATGTAGGGCCCATGACATGAGTTCAGCAGAAGACCCTAATTTAAGCTAGTGTTAGAAACCAGAATGTGTTCTGAACATTTATTCCCTGGTGACATTGAAATTTTTTTTTAATTTGAACTCATTAGTGTAAAGTGTGATTCCCCCACCCCCACCCCAACTAGGTATTTGATTTTAGAAAAGCTGTGCACACTAATTCCCTTTTAACTGAGTTCCTCCTTTATGGAAATCCAGACTATCTATCTAAATGCAATGTCCTCTATTAGTCTTCTGAGTCCAATTAATAGCTTCTTAGTGCTGTGTTAGTATTAATCCATCACATGGGCAGCAACTTGGCTGTGGAAGGTGAACAGCTGAGTTCTAGAAGCAGAGCTACCAGATTGAGAGCAGCAGACCTTTCTTTGGATCTTTAACAATGGGTAGAAAAAAAAGAAAACACTCAGCATCTCTTGTTAGTGTTGCAGAGGTGGTAGTAAATGCAACATGTACAAAAATTTTCTCCCTTACTTTTCTATTAAAAGCCACAAGCCCTAACTTATATGGACTCTGGTTAGTGGTACTAACATGCTAACCAGCATGTTCCGCATTCATATATAGCTAAATGACAGTCAGCAGAACCAGGTTCAAGGGATTTTGTTTTTAAAAAATGCTGTTTGGTGGAAAGAATTAAGGAACTATTCTTAACAGTGAGTGTGGAGTCCCTAGTATAGGTCCTTCTTCTTTCCAAGCCCTTTTACTTAATGCATTTTCAACTGGAGGTGTAAAGGATTAAACTTTAGTCCTTCTATATGCACAACAGATGCTCTATCACAAACCTATGGTTCCTTCCCCATTACAAACAAACAGAAAATGGATTCAAGTGAAAATACTTACTTGTAATACCACCATGAGGCTGATCCATCCAACATATAACTTTAATCTCCCAGTTTATTTCCTTTTTATTCTCCTGCACATTGTACATTTGTACAGTCTTCTGGTATTACAGGGCAAACTGATTGGATCTAGAAAATTAATTTGATGTTTGCCTTGCTTTTTACAATTCAATAAATAAACAAAAGAAAAGTGATTTCCAGAGCTCCGTTTATACATTGCAACTAGTATCAAGCTTGCCAGCGACAAGAACTTCCAGTTGTTTGTTTACTGCCTTTTTAAAAGCAAGCCAAATACAAAATTAATTTCCCAAATCAAATAAAAGATAACAACCAGGACATATTGCCTACATGTCAGACTTTAATCTCACTTCTGCATTAGTTGTTTTTCTCAGTAATGTTGTATCATATATAATTAGAAAACTGAATCCTTTGGAAAAGAAACATTTTCTGATAAAAGACAAATTGAACTAGTTCACAGAATGCAGGGCAGAGAATCCTGGGTAATATCCCTAGTTTTCTTGCTTGACTTCTGAATGCCTTTGCAAGGTTAACAACTATCCAACACTTTACATCTGCTTCCACTCAAACCTAAGGAGAACGGGCGGATAGGGCACTTGTTTGATTAACACTGCAAACCTAAGCTCCAGTTAGGCTGGCATAAGGCCCAGCACAAGTCCCGTGCTGGCCCGGGGATGTCACAAACTTCTGCACCATTCCTAGGAGAAGATTCGGCCAGTACATAGATATGCGCTTGCCTCCTACATCACCACAGGAATGGGAATATCAGTGAGTTGTGCTGGCATAGTTTAGGATTGTACCCTTATAATACAGAGGCCTTTGTGGTAGTCTACAGTGTCACAAACATGCTATATGCAACACACATATGCACATAGAGCACAATAGTAACCAAATCTACTCAAAAGTAAGCACCACTGTGTCCAATAGGGCTTACTCCCAGGAATGTGTCTTTAGGATTGCAGTCATATGTAACTACTCTCAAGTAAGGAGCACCAGCAGAAAGGCCTTTAACCAGCTCACCTGTGCTGAATCAAGATGAAAGGCCACTACTCCACCAAGCAACACAGAGTCAGGGAAGAGCAGAAGAGGAAGAATGGAGTGGTTGTAGCAGGTTGGTAAGGGCCGAACGGGAATGTAACAGGCCTGGAAGAAGGCGGGATCAGTGAAAGAGACCTCCATTGCATCCTATCTTCCCTACTGGACCTGGCAGCTTTACACCGTGCTTTACTTGTGCTATGAAATTAGCTGGTTGGGATTTAGTAGCCCCATTGAGCAACCTGAGGTTCAACATGGGGAAAAAAATCTCACCTTATCCCTGTTTAGGAAACCTGCTTCTAACCTGTGCTAGATATCGAAAGGCCACTGTGCACAGCACATTAGGATTGGGTTGCCCATTACTGAAGTTCTGAATCCGAATTTGGGGTGTCAAACGATTGCTACAGTAGTAGTTGGCCAAGCCACAGGTAATGACATTTTACTAGTGACATCTGTGGCACCAAGGATATAGAGAAACGCAGGCTTTACTCTCCAACACGGCAATGGTGGGAGATGGAGTTGTTAAGTACAGAGCATCACACAAAGGCATGGACCCTGTTGAGTGTGGCTATGATGGAAAGCATCTGCATGGCTGCAAATGTTCAGTAGGGTCCAGCTGCAGAAAGGCAAGACTTCTGAATAAATACGGTATTCCAGACAATGGAATGAATATGTTAGCAGAACTCCAGGCTAGTGAAATGACGGGTGCAGAGTGTAACCAAAGCCTTCGAACTGGTGATACGGGGAGCTTTGCAAGAAGTTTTGCATGGAAGGTAGGAGCATATTATACATACCTAATAGACCTCGGGCAGCAAATCTATCCACAGTTTTCCTGGGAGTAAGCCCAATTGTCTATAATGGGATTTATTCTAAGTAGACATGCATGGATTGGACTCTGAGTGGGCTAGAAATGTCGCAGGTTATTTTCATCACACTGTCCAGGATAATGAACTGTTTCAGCTGAAGCAAGGAAATTTGGGGCACAAATCAGAAGTGCACTTGGGCTGACCCATCACTGGGCTGACCCAACTACAAGGTGGGCCACCCTAGTTATTCTGGAAGAGGCTTAGGACAGCCTAAGGCAACATAGGCTGCCCCAAGACAGATGGAGCTGGGCTGCCCTAGCTGTGCCAGCCTAGGCAGTTGAGGAGAGGCATGTTGAGGGCATGTTTAGCATTGCCGAGGGCAGAGCAGTTACTCTGTATCCAGAGCCAGTTTCCAGGGCAGAAATGCCCTCTTCCAGCTCCTCAGAGTTATACCACCTCAGGAGCAGGTATAACAATGAGTAGACCCAGAGGGGTCCATGATAAGGAAGTGCCAAAGATTAGGATTGTGACATTAACATACTTTCAAAATCTATAAAGAGAATGTCCTTATAGAAGTCCTTCATGCACCAAAGCCAACATTTCCATTTTGGAGTACCAGTGAGGAACTGTAGTGAATTATTATGTTGGTTTTGAAGTTGCTAGCTCATCTGACTGTCTTCACTCATTTTCCAATCTTTGTTAAATTATCTAATGAGAAACGGATTGGGATGCTTCAACTTCACATCATTCTCCCAGCCCTCTGAGCAAATTATCTGTAGTTCACTGACATTCTAATTTGCTAGAGCCAGACAAAGTTGTATGAGGAAGTTTCTGATTTATAACATTTATCTTGCCTGGCTACAATTATTCCTGCCTCATTTTCAACCAGCCACCACAGTGCAGCACCGCTGTGGAAATGCAATTCAATTTGTTCTGAGCCAGCCAAAGATGGCAACGGACCGGTTTTATTTAAAGACAATGCTATACGGCATTAGTACAGCATTTCCAACACTGTTATTTTAAGCAGCCACATATAACAAAACTGACAATAGAGTTGACTGGACAGCTGAGAGGAATGGAAATGAACTATAATATAAAGTCTGTTACAAGTAATCTTCCAGCTGAAACTACATTTGCTAGAAAACAGTTCACTATGAGAGTGAGTCTGACCATGTTTTTGAAAGGGATATCAGGAATGGAAAATGTTTTTATCAACAGTAGAGATTTGAGCAACTTTCTCCAGGGGTGCCGAAAATCTAGAATCACTGATTCATCCTTAGAAAATTACCACGATGATAATTCTTAGGACTATGCAAAAAAATTTTGTTTCATTCCTTGCATTTGATTATGTTGATTTTTTTCCTTTCTTTCAACCTCATATTCTTAGACTTTTGGTCATCTAAGGCTGAGGCAGGAGATCCTTTGCAACAGGTTTTTTTCTCACCACCATTTTATGTTCCCAATATTTCCTAGATGCAATATCAATCTGAAAAACTGATATGTTGAGATGTTGAAATGTTTTGTTGCAGCTGCCATTTTATTTTAGATCCATGTCCTGCACAAAGATGGTGGGAGTTGGGAAATTTCACTGGTGGCCTTCATTTTATTCCAAATGCTCAGCATTTTGTTTTCTACCCACGTTTTGAGCACAGCATCAGTTCAAAGTCTCAGACTGATGCTGTCTCTATGACATAGGTCACAATCCAGGAGTGCACTTTGGTTCCTCTATCTATCACTGGGCTGACCCAACTGCAAGATGGGCCATCCCAGTTATTCTGGAAAAGGCTTGGGGCTTCCTAAGGCAACATAGGCAGCCCAAGAGAAGTGGACCTGGGCTGCCCTAGCTGGGGCGGCCTAGGCAGGCCAGGAGAGGCATGTTGAAGGCATGTTTAGCATTGCCAGGGCAGAGAAGTTACTATGTATGCAGAGCCTTTTCCAGGGCAGAAACCCTCTTCCAGCTCCTCAGTGTTATACTACCTCAGGAGCAGGTATAGTTATGAGTAGACCCATAGGGGTCCATGATAAGGCAGAGTAAGAATGGCAGTATTGACCAAAAATCTGAGTTCTTAGCCAGCCTAGCTGCAACCCCTGCCTCTAAGCCTAAGGATATGGCACAATTATAGCAGCCCACTAACCTGGGGATACAGCAGGCCACTCCAAGAAGTCCCTTGTATTCACTGTAGCCTGTACTGGCATCTTATCAGGGACTCTCTATAAAGCAGACACCACAGCTGTTCCTTGTTCAGTGTGATCTGAGGGTGGTTTCCTAGGGAGCAAGCCCTCCCCAGGTGCCACTGACTTGGTGCCTACTGAGCATGCTCTGGAGCAGCTAGGACAACCGAGGCTTCCTGACTCTCTGGATGCAGCATAACTTTCTGCTCTGGATTCAGAATAGTTGGGGCAGCCCAGCTAGGACACTCCTCACTGCCCTAACTCTGGATTATGCCTATAGTGGGGGGAAAATGGCAGTTGACAGAGGGGCTGTGCAGATACACCAGGAGGAGATTCTTGATACATGGGGAAGGTGTATTTAACCTTTATCATCAAAACACAGGAAAGCTTTTACTGCACAAATGGAAGTTTTCCTCCTGGGGCTAAGTGAGATTTCCAGGCAATATCACAAGGGAAAGGTGAGCACCAGGGTTCCAATCCCAGCTCTCTCCTTTGGCTGCTATTTTAGGGGAACAAAGGATTGAATCTATAGGGTTCTTCTAGCTTCAAATGTGGTTTTACGCTCAGTCCTTCTGCAATAAAACTGCAGCTAATGGTTCTCCATCTTGCAAAGATGTATTGAAGATGAATATCCAACTATGGGGCTCTCAGAAGGCTGATAGAGGACTTGTAAAAGACTTGTTCTATTATAAAATAGAATAGTTTTCAAAAATGAGCTTCTCTTGCATCCAATTCTCTTTCGAAGCTTTGGGTGCCTGTATCTCATTCACTTTCAAAGCAATCATGCACATTAGATTGTTGGTATTTCTATCTTACAGACTGGGAAATTATTATGAAGACAGATAGATACTGCGTGGCAGTAATAGATTGTTGCGAAACCATAAATTTCCTATCATTTGAACCCCAGGTTCCTTGATCTAATCCTAGAACAATAATTCACTGAGCCATGGTGCAACCTTGGACATATGAAGGCCTATAGCTAAAATTCCCAGGTGTTTTAATGCAATAAAGAATTATAGCCTTTTTTCTTTCTCACTTTTGCTTTTAAACTCTGAGTATTCTGCTTTCTTATTTTTATGCCTTTGCACAAGCTTTGGAAAGACAATGATAAATTTAAGCAAGCCCCTGTTGTTATTGTCCTTCAAAGAGAGAACCCTCACAGCAACCTTTCTATTGATCCCTGGGTTGAGTAAAAACGTGTTTTTACAAAGCCTCATTTCTGGGGCTAAATCGAACTGACAGCAACCCTTTCTGGGAGGAAAACAAACTCCCTTAGGAATAAGCAAGTAAAAGCAACAGGGATCTAAACTGTAATGCCACAATGAATTGTAAATACTGGATTCTCCTATTCTTGAGACATTCAGCCTCATGGGATTTAGCTTTGTCATCTATCTAGCTTCCCTAATGTTCAATTACAGTCACTGTACCACAGGCTTTTACTGGTACAGAATCTGCAAAGATTTCACTAGGTATGCACAGTTCTCCCTTTGCCCCTTCCCCTTCTTTAGAAGGGAAATGTTCCAAGAACACACTGCCTCTGAGCCACAAGACAGCCCCAGGGAACAGCTCACATATGCCATATCTGTCAATATTCACATTTAACAGTTTGAAGGGGTAATGGTGTAGCAACTGGCAGGTTTGGGGTTCTGTCAGTCTCTTTTACTAACACATCCCTAGAGGTTGCTTGTTTAGAGCTACTGCTTTGTCAGTGGTGCTTGTTGCAAATTACAAATACACAGTGCTGTCTTCAGTGCTGTGGCCTCATAGGATCTGCATTACTCCTTAAAGAAGAGCTAGCTTATTAGCAGTGCTACCCAGCATACAAAAGCTAGAGGCACCCACCATGACTGAATCATAGTAGGCGAGTATTAGGAAAAATGTCTCAAAATGAATTTCCCAAGGCCATATTCATCCAAAGCTTTTTCTTGAAAGTTTCGATTGTAAGAAGTACAACACAGTGGCAACCTCACTCCTACATCAGTTCTTACAAGATTTATGATTTGAAATTATTTTCATTTTCCATGCTAATATCCCATTCATGGGCTGTGGGTGGTGCAAGTGGTTAAGACACTATTGCTGTAAACCAGCAGGCCAGGGTTAGAGATCCGGGTCCCACAAGCCAGGGTGAGCTCCTGTCTTTAGCTTAGCTCTGTGACACAAGTGGAACCAATCATATCGGCTCTGCCGTTCCATTGGACTATTTTAGTGGCATGGAGAGGGGGGATTTGCTGCTTGGGTAACAGCCTATCCTCCATATTAATCTACCCAGGCCTGCGTGCTTCGAACATAGGGTCGAGCCCGATACCATAGTCTTTCAAGACTGATGGATGCCAATGCAATCCCATTCTTATTCATCACAGAACGTCACGTCCTATGAGAATCTTTGGTGACTATGAGCACAATCCTAACCCATTGTATTCAATGGGTCTTACTCCCAGGAAATTGTCTTTAGCCTGTGACTGATAGGCTCTTAGAAAGCACAGAGAACATAAGAAAGGAAAAGGCAGGAGCAAAGTCCATGTTTTAATGATATTCTTACTGGTAAAGCCAACGGAAGGGTGGAGGTAGGGAGATTTGGAAGCCTGAAGGCATAATAGCATAGGTAGGACATAACAAGTGTTTCATTTTCTGCTCACTCTCATTTCCCAACAAGATATGGAGAATTTTCACACCATACACAAGTATGGTACATAAGCATTATGTTCATCACTTCTTCTTGCTGTAATTGCTTGTACAAAAAGTGAGATTATCCTGATAAAATATTTAAAGCAAAACTCCTACAAAGCTGAATCAATTGGATACCAAAAATAGTGGATATAACAAGCATTGTCATTCTGCTTTGCAGTCAGGACAAAGGACAGCAATTCTTTACTTAAAGTTGTCAATTGATTTTTGAAAACTGCAACTTGATGTAAAATGATGTATAACAAATCCAATTTTACTACAGTAGGCTAGTATATGGAAACAAGCATTACGTTCTGACAGCATATTTCTGGTCACAAAAAAATGTCACACAAATGCACTGGCAGCAGAATTTGGGGCTACATCATGCACCAGAATTTGGGGCTACATTAAAATGGGGCTACATTAGAATGTGGGGCAACATCATGCATTAGTCACCAAATCCATTGTGCATTTAGGGCTGTGTTGGCATAAGTGGTTAAGACACTGTGGCTGCAATCCTAAAGACACTTTCCTGGGAGTAGGCCTTATTGAATATAATAGGCCCTACTGAAAAACATCTGAGTAGACATGCTTAGGATTGCAGTCTATGCCTGTTAACTGCCAGGTCAGGGATTGAGACCCAGGTCATACAAGATGGGGTGAGCTGCTGTCCTTAGTCCAGCTCCTGCCAACCTAGCAATTCAAAAGCATCCAAATACAAGTAGATAAATAGGTACCTCCTTGGTGGGAAGGTAAAACAGCATTCCGTGCGCCTTCAGCAGTCATGCCAAATTTGGTGCTGTGGGACACTGCCAACACCCCTAGAACATAACCAAGCTAATCACAGCTCCCCTTGAACATAACAAAGCTTGATGCTGTTAATCAGTAATATAATTTGTGGAGCTTAGGCCTTAATTCTGTCTCTGTTAGCAGAATGTTGCTATAGCCTGCCTATATCAGCCCATAACAGTCAGGTCTTCTTCATGGCCATGATCCGGTGCCAAACTTGATAAGTGAACAATGCTGTTTCAGTAGTTTGCCACAAAGAGCATTGCTTCCCAGGCCTAAACACAGCACATTGTTACTAAGTATAACAATATATGGTGTGACCTAAAGAGGTAAGATCACTCAAAAGAACGGAAAATTACCCAAACCCTACTGAGCATGCTTACCGGTAAACCAATAGAATTGTTTTTTATGATCATATTGGTTGACGTAGCCAACTGAATGGAATCAATGCCTTCTTACTTTCTGTCACCTGCTTGCCATTTAAAGTTTAAAGCCAGGAGCCATCTTGGCCAGCTCCTCACTTTAGGACATAAGTCCAAGAAGTTTGCCCAACACGTGTTGAATAAAGATCCTGTATCTGATACCTCATGTTGCCTGCTTGTTTGTAAGAACGTGCTACAGTGCTACATCATGCGCCAGATCTTCTTCAGCAAGGCCTCAAAAACTCCTAACAATAACATCATGCATATCCATGTTTATCAAAGCATCATAGATGAAAGGTACACAACACATAGGATGGGTAAGAAAGAATCATGAGATGTGTTATTTCTTTGCAGAACATGAATAAAGTCTCAGAGGTCTTATTCAATATCCAGTAGCTGCTATGGAATGATAAAATTATTAACTTTCATTTTTTCTAGAAAGGGCAAACTTTTAGCTTTCATAATTTCTGGGAAAATGATAAAAATCAATATACATTTTTTAACAGATGCTTTTAAGCTAGAGGGGATTTGGACAGGACTTCAGTGCTGCCATGCGTGTCCATGCCCCATGGCCCTTGTCTCTGAAGACATTAGTCAAAAACTGGACATAAAGTTTGATTAAATTAATGCAGTGAAGTGAGGCTATTGAGGGTCCACTGTGAATGGAATGGAATCTTTTCTGTCTATAACAAAGATTGTTTCCTCCAAAATGTATGTCTTGAGGGTGGGTAGAAAAGGCTTCCTTCTGATACCGGACCTCAGAACAGAAATCCAGGAAATACAAAGCAGACAACCCAAGTTAATCAATCTAAGCAGCCATGGCTCCCGGCATTTTCATAAGAGAATGGGCAAGCAGAAAGAGACGACAGCAGATGGAGACAATCGAAGCGCTAGTTGAACATAAATGGCCTGCCTGTGTGAACAGGCTTGCTTAGTTCACAATTGTGTTTGGATTGAGAATGTGGACAAACAAAAGCCAAGAGTTTTATAGATGTCATGAAGGAAGTAGTAATTTGGCTGCAATCCTAGTAATTCCCACAGAGAAACTGGCACGGGCAGCTGAACTGAAACTGTACTGAATGCCAAGAAAGGAATGAAGAGGGACTAGCTCTAACTGTGGTGTACAACAGAAGGATTCCCCAGACTACAAATCATAGGCAGTGGTTAGAAAGTTCTCTCTCTCTCTCTCTCTCTCTCTCTCTCTCTCTCTCTCTCGCTTGCTCACTCACTCTCTCTGTGCAATGGAGACAGGAAAAAGCATTTGAATAGACAGTCCAAAAACTCCCCTGCATTTACAATTCCTGCAAGAAATTTAGGTGGCAACAGCAATTGAAAACAATGCAGGCAGAATTACATTCTTGTCCTTGGATGTGATATTTCTGAGATCAGTATATGTTGGTGGAACAAGATATGAGAAATTAAATGTAAATTATACTATATATTATATACTATAGCAAATTAAGAGTTCAATCCCAACCAAGTCTTTAGCACTGATATACAAGCAATGCAGCTCCAAGGTAAAGGAACAAGCATTGCCTTACCTTGAGGAGGCCTCTACTGGAAGGCTGGTTAGGATTTAGGCTAAAACATAAAAAAGCACTTCATATATTGTCTTGGAATCACAGTGGGAAATCAGGATCAATGGGAATGCAGACATAAGCAGAAAAGGAGCAGTGCCACAAAACTGTGTTGGGGATGAGTGAAAGTAACGAGAGCCAAGCACAATTGCCAAATTCTAGGAGGAAACATCAGAACAGCCATACATTATTTAATAATTCCACAAAACAAAAACCACTTGAGTCAAAAGGCAATATACGTTCAATCTTTTTTTTAAAAAAAAAAAGCCTTTCCTTTATAAATTATACAGTGTCACACTGGTTTAAATTAATTCTGGCATAGTGGGTTTTTGTGCGTACAGACATCAAGCCTGAGCAGAATCATGTGGAAATCACTCTTCTGAAAAGTAAAAAGCAAATTGACTCCCTGTTAGAGTTTGAATCTAATGAAACATGTTTGGTCAGGCAAGTTGATTCAAGGCTGATGCAATACTGCAGAAGGCTGATGCAATCTAGCTGATGCAATCTGTAACTGCTCTTACAGCATGATTCAGCAGAATTGGAAGTGCTGAGTCACTGGTCACATGACTGCAATATCTCTAACTGATTGGTGTTTCACTGTATTTAAGTGTGTATGAGATTGTTGCAAAGTGTGGGTTACTGAGGAGGAGTATTATTACTGTTTGATACTCTGAAAGACTGGACTGCATCTGTGGACTGACTTGTGGACTGTTTAACTGGATTACTGAGATTGGAATAACCCTGCAACTGGATGTATGTATATGACTGATCTACTGCTTTGACCTTGGACTGTGTTACTGGACTTATCTTCTGCCTGCCGTTTTGAACAATATAGTTATCTTGAACTATAAACAGCTGTGTGTTTACTTTGTGCTGCTGCCCTCTCATCCTCTGCACAACTACTCTGCTTAGCCCTGCTAATCCTGCAGGGACTCACATTCCTAACACTCCCTAACCGCAAACATGGTCCATTGTGGGGCTCTCCACAAAGGAAGTCCTTTATTTTAATGATGTTCACCAATGGGGAAGGTGGTGGATTCTCCCTTACTTGATATAGTCAGCTGAAGTTTGGTGGAGATGCTGTAGGAGGATTTCCTGCAATAGGCAAATTGTTGATGACTTTGTGGACAGGGAATTGGACTAGAAGATCTTTTGGGTCCCGAATATATGACTCTATAATAATCATGATTAGTGATATACCGAAATACTGGTTATTATATATCTACTTTACTGAATTCTACAAATCTGAAGCAAAAGCCAAATTGGACTTCATACTATCCAGTAATATGAGAGAATCTCAAAAGGTTTCAACTAAGTGGCCTTCATAGCATGAATTTTGTTCTCTTTTTCATCACTCTCTCCATAACATGAACTGATTGGAATGTGTTGTGATGAACCTGATTCAAACTTTTGTTTGAAGGTTACAGTCATTATAGGTTACAGCCATTAGAAAACACAATCCTATTCATATTTATTTATAAGTAGGAAATATTGCATTCAGTGGAAATTACTCCCAGGTAAGCATGTATAAGAATGCTGCCTTACCCCCAAATCCAGAGTAACTACAGGAGCACGTAAGAGACTACGTGCACCCATATTTACTGCACCACCTAGTGAAAACCTATGGGAAATTCATATTGGAATCCAGAGTAAGTTGTTCTTACACCAGAGCAAGGACTCCCCATAGTTACTCTGGATTTTGCCCTTAGATTTATAGAATGTAAGTGGGCATTGATAGAAGCTGGATTTCATAAAAAAATTCTTACTAATTCTAATTTCCCCTGATGGAATGCATTGCACATTATAAATTTTTGAAGATATTCATGACGACTGCAAGCAGATGAATCAAGTCCTTCCAGCCCACTTTACTGTGTCCCCAGTCAGTCACACAAAGTGGGAACTGATATTCCCAATTTGAACCATTTCCTTGCAATAGAGTCCTTGATCACTGTAAGATGTTAAGGGCTTTAGGCCTAGCTGAACAACCTTACATCAGAACACAAGAAAAGCCTCCACTGGATCATGCCAAAAGCCCATCTAGTCCTGCTTCCTGTATCACACAGCAGCCTTCCAGATGCCTCAGGGAGGGATGACTCAGATCTGCACCAGCTATTTTGCTGGCACAAGACTGAGCAGACCCAAGGGGTATGTTGATGGCTAAATGGTGGTCATGATATCACCAAAGAAGAGTATCCATTAACATGTACTCACCAACCATGCATAACACACACACCCAAGCCCGAAATTCCCACCCGTATCTACTCACCCTCTCTGCACCATTCTGTCAGATCCATACAGTGGCCGAATCGTGACTTTTCACCTCCAATGGCTGATTCTGGTGGTCATGCAAAATGGCTGCTGATGGAGCACAATGTGCACCATTGGCAGTTGTTTCACAGTAGTGAAACACTGTTTTGTTATTGTAAATGCCACTGGCCAATCTCAGTCAGAACACTTTAATGGCTCATCTGCAGCTAGAAATCAACTGAAATAATCCTAATCAAGACAGACTAGCAAGCAATCTGCCCAATGTATGACTTATACCAGGCATATCCAACTTCGAACAGATTGTGAGCGACTTTTTCCGGCCAAAAGTGCCGGTGATCTACCAATATTAAAATTATCCCTACAATCCATAGTAACTACGGGAGCACGTAAGAGACATTACGTGTACCCGTAGTTACTGCACCACCTAGTGAAAACCTATGGGAAATTCATATTGCAATCCAGAGCAAATTGTTCTTACACTGGAGCAAGGACTCCCCGTAGTTATTCTGGATTGCGCCCTAAGTTTCAAATTAGTTTCAAATGAAATTTTAACCCAATAAAGTTCTCTCCCCCATTTTTAATGAACCTTCTGTCATTTACTTGGATGTGATCAGCTGTGTGTTCTTATGGGTGAAATCCAGAGTAACTACAGGGAGTCCTTGCTCCGGAGTAAGAAGTTACTCTGGATTGCAATATGAATTTCCCATAAGTTTTCATTAGGTGGTAGAGTAACTACAGGTGCACATATCATGTGGGAGACATTATGTGCTCCAGTAGTTACTCTGGATTGTGCCCTATGTCTTGCTGGCCAGCTCCCATTATTTCCCATTATTTCACTGTGTCTGTAATGAACATAATAATGCAAATGCTTTCAGCAGGCAATTATTTTATACCACCTAGATAACAAGCTGATTATCCAAGACTCTGAGAAAAAAAGAATAGAAAAAAGCCAGCTTTCTGTAAAATTACACTGCAGCTAATAAAGCTTAGATGCTTCTAACTAAAATAAGAATCTCTCAAGCAAGTCCACAAGGTGTTGGCCACCAGAGCTCTGTTGATATCTGTCTAATAACATAAAAGCAGAGGAATGAAGTCAATCCCAGAAATTACAAGTGTCTACTTCAACGGCTGGGAAGTGGTTTCCACAGAAACTGCCTCAAATTCAATAAGCCATTCTGAAACTTTGATTATAAGCAGAATTATAACTCCATTACAGTAAATGCAAGACAGAGAGAGCGAGAAAAGAAAAAAGTCGTGCCGAGCACCAGGCAACGTTAATTGGGAATTAGAAGACAAAGGAATAGCATATGGCTGCTCACGTAGGTGCAAAACACTTTTAGTTTCTAAATTAAATTAAAGGAGAAGAAAAACCTACATAGATATTGCCATGGCACAGGGGAATTCTCATACTAGAAAGGAGAGTATTCAAATTACTATTACTATCTTCAGTTGCCAACTTTTTTTCTGTCACAGCATCTATGTCTTGAATAGCAGTCTGCCTGGCAGAATTTGAGCAAGTACAGCTTTTTCCATAATTTTATATCAATGCCAAGAAATTGTTTATGTGGTATATTTCTGCATGGCAGGCTGCTGGTGAAAGCAGAGCAGCACAGGACCAGTTAAAACACTGGCAACCCTACTTCTGTCACTGTTTAACATTTATTAACATCAAAAGGAACTCACAGTACTAGGTTTGTCTGCTAGCTAGTTTTTCATGTGTTGAAAGAAACTTCTACCCAAACTGTTGGTGATTAATAAAAGCTATAAGTGGATACAAAATCCTTAAAGGAACTGTAGTATCCATAGCTTTGATTATATTACATATCATTGGCATCCTTCAGTCTTGAAAGACTATGGTATCATGCTCTGATTGGAGGTCCTAAACCACCATCTGGTGTGGCTAAAAAGACCCATTCGAGAGTGGCAATCCCTTCCACACTGAGGCCAGATAAAGTCTGTCCCCTGCCCAGACCCCAGGTTTAGCTGCTTCTGGGTCTGTCTCTTTGCTTCAGCCTGCCGAACAAGTGTCTCTTCCAGTTGGAGAAGGCCATGCTGGGTCTTTTGCCTCCATGCTGAACAATTGGAGGTCAAGGTTTCCCAGCTGTTGATGTCCATTCCCAAGGCCTTTAGATCCCTCTTTCAGATGTCCTTGTATCGCAGCTGTGGTCTCCCTCTAGGGCGCTTTCCCTGCACTAATTCTCCATATAGGAGATCTTTCGGAATCTGTCCATCAGCCATTCTCACAACATGCCCAAGCCAGTGTAGGCGTCGCTGTTTCAGAAGTGTGTACATGCTAGAGATTCCAGCACATTCCAAGACTGAATCATTTGAGACTTTCGGTGAAATCCAGAGTAACTATGGGGAGTCCTTGCTCTGGAGTAAGAACAAGTTACTCTGGATTGCAATATAAATTTCCCATAGGTTTTCATTAGGTGGTGCAGTAACTACGGGTGCACGTAATGTCTCTTATGTTCTCCCGTAGTTACTCTGGATTGTGCCCTTTGTCATGCCAGGTGATGCCAAGGATACATCGGAGACAGCGCATACGGAAGGTGTTCAGCTTTCTCTCCTGCCATGCATAAAGAGTCCAAGACTCGCTGCAGTACAAGAGTGTGCTCAGGACACAGGCTCTGTAGACCTGGATCTTTGTATGTTCCATCAGCTTCTTATTATGCCATACTCTCTTTGAAAGTCTAGAAAACGTGGTAGCCGCTTTACCAATATGTTCATTTAGCTCAGTATCTAGGGAGAGAGTGTCAGAGATAGTTGAGCCAAGGTACACAAAGTCATGGACAACCTCCAGCTGGTGTTCAGAGATTGTAATACAGGGAGGTTGATGCACATCCTGACCCATGACGTGTGTTTTCTTCAGGCTGATTGATAATCCAACGTCTTGGCAGGCTTTGCTAAAATGGTCCATAAGAAGTTGAAGGTATTCGGCAGAGTGAGCAGTAACAGCAGCGTCATTAGCAAAGAGGAAATCCTGCAAGCATTTCAACTGACTTTGGACTTTGCTCTATTATATTATTTGTATATCACCTTTCTCAAAGACTCAAGGAGTTTTACACAGGCAGGCTGAACATAAATTAATTTGTCAATGAGATTTTTAATAATATTGTTCAATGAAATATTATCACACTATTCCTTCATTTCTTTAAATGTTTTCCTTCACAGTGCAATGATAATCAGAGCTTGATATCAGCTCTGCCACATTCCAAACCTTTCTAAGGCAACTGCAGCCATACTTCAGCCAGTTTCTCAGAGATCTGAGATCCTTTTGACTCCTCCAAACAGATCTGGCCAGCAGCCTCCCTTTACCTCATTCAGCAGCTGATCCTGCATAGATTTTTCAGTGTAAGTGACAGCTCAACCTTCAGACCACACCTGCTATATAAATCCAGCAGATTTGAATTTATCATCCATGGTTAATCCCCCAGTCCTAGAGTATCCTGGTTGCAACAGAACAGGTTTAGTGGTCAAATGTAAGCCAACTTTGTAAGCCAACTTCTTGGTTGAGATGATGTACTGTTTGGGTTGTATGCAACATAATGCACACAATCATTATCATTTTCAAACAGGTATTTTCAAACATACAGCACATTGTTGACTTCCTAGGTTAGCATGAGTAGATTCATTACTATGTGACGTGACAGATCAGCAGCATAGTATCTTGTTGACCGAGAATCTCTCCTCCTTCGGACAATGATTTCCTTAAGCTAGTGGAATGACCAGATGTAACAAACTTGAATTTAGAGATTGGCATGAGAGAGCAGGCAACCTAGGGTTTTCCAGGAACCACAAGAACAACTTAAGGTAGTTGATCTCGTGAAAATTCTGATAGAGAATTAGTAGCAACGCATCTGCTGAGGAAGTCAGCTTCTTCCCAAAAACAGCTATTATGAAGAAATCATAAGTTTTCATTGCTCTCTTGTTCAAAAAAATTAAAACATTTTCATGCCACCTCTGGCCTTGCCATCACTTTAAGTTGTAGGAGTGTGAAACAATAATTACATAAATATTCTTAACTAGCGAAAAGCGTACCCGCGTTGCGGGACTAACATTTCCCCACACGCCATCCCCCCATAGCATATCAACACACCATGCACATTAAAACCACATGCCATCAGTCCCCCATGCGCATCAGTCCCCCATGTACAACTTTCCCCCATGCACAACTCTCCCAATGTGCAACATCCTCATGCACATCAGTTCCCCATGCGCAATTTCCCTATGCACAACTTTCCCCATGCGCATCAGTCCCCCATGCGTAACCTCCCCCATGCGCAACTTTCCCCCATGCACATCAGTCCCCCATGTGCAACATCCCCCATGCACATCAGACCCCCATGTGCAACTTTCCCCCATGCGCAACTTCCCTCATGAGCAATATCCCCCATGCGCATCAGTCCCCATGCGCAACTTCCCCATGTGCATCAGTCGCCCATGCACAACTTCCCCCATGCGCAACTTCCCCATGTGCAAAATCCCCTATGTGCATCAGTCCCCCATGCGCAATATCCCCCACGCGCAACTTCCCCCCATGCACATCAGTCCCCCATGTGCAACTTCCCCCATGCGCATCAGTCCCCCATGCGCACCTTCCCCCATGCACATCAGTCCCCCACACACAACTTCCCCCATGTGCAACTTCCCCCACGCGCATCATCCCCCATGCGCATCAGTCCCCCATGTGCTACTTCCCCCATGCGCATCAGTCCCCTATGCGCATCAGTCCTCCCATGCGCAACATCTCTCCATATGCAACATCCTCCCCAGTGCAACTCCTCCCTCTGAATAATAACCCCCCAGTGCACCAGGCACCGGGCACCAAATTGGCTGGAGGTTGGTCAGTCTCCCATGTTAAGAATAGGACAAAAACACGTTGCCCCCTTTTCAGCCCCTGAAGGGTTAAATTTCTCCAGATGGTTCTTGGTGGGAGTTCAGGTGACAGAAGGAACTCCCAGAATTCCATGCTTCAGGCCCAGCAGTTGGGGCAGAATGTTGAAGAGTCAGCAATTCTCAATGCAAAGTATAGGGAGGAAAACGTGTTGCGCCCCTTTTCACCCCCTTCCAGTTGGAATTTCCAAAAACCAGTTCTTAGTGCACCCCTCAGTCACGGAAGGAACACCCTCCCCAAATTTCATGCTTCTAGGCCCAGCGGTTTTGGCAGGGCGTTGATGAGTGAGTGAGTGATTCAGTCAGTCAGTCAGTGACTTTTCTCTTTTATATATATAGATAAGATGATAACCCATAGCAGGTTAAATTAACTGGGCTGTAATTTCCTGGATGTCATTAGTTCTCTTTTAAAGAACTGGTGATCCAAAGATTAATTTTCAACAGTATGAAAGCTGTTTTTTAGGGATTTGTTTTTAAATCAGAATGTCACATTTGACATTTGGTGATTTTTTTAAATCACCAATGTCACATTTGAGATTTCTAGGAACTCTCAGGTTGATGCTATTATTTATTACCTATTGATTCAACAATTTTTATTCTGAATAAGTTCAAAACTTCCACATCTTGCCCCGCCATCAGACTCAATTTAGCATTTTTTTCCTGAAAAAGTGGGATTCAGAGACACATCTTTTTCAGTGAAGACAGATACAATCACAGTAATAGAAGAGAAGCAGTTGCAAGAACGTATAGCTCTTGGTGGGAAAGGCACTACCACATTCACACTTATGAGCATCACTCATAAGAGGAGTCAAGGAAGTTATAATAGGCAAGAAGCGTTCCTTCGAAAATGGAATTTTCGAAATGAGGAAAACAGAATGGAACACACATTTTAGCAAAAGAACTATAAGCACATCGTACAGGATATAACAACACGAGAGCACCTTTCTTGCTTATTATAACTTCCTTATAGTACTCTGGCTTTTGTGCAAACCAGCCCTAGGATTGTCTGGAACATGGTTATGTTGTTAAAAATGAATCCATAACCACAAGTATCGAAGGTCTTCACATCATGAAACTTTCCATTCAATACATTCTGTTTTCTTCCTTTAGTATTACATTCAAACAAATAGCTAAATAAACGGATCTTTATGAAGCAAAACTGATATTAACAGACTATTATTAACATCGTTAAGCATGCCTTTAGGACAGCAGGCGGCCTCTAGACAAAACCATTATCTTTCCAAACTGTTTACTGAGTAAATGAGATGACCTATTTATTTAAGATATAAATTAAATTAGGGGATGATTTATTTATTCAGCTATCATCAATAGCATCTTTCTTCAATGCAGCTGTGTAAGCGGAAAGGTAAAAAGGAAATGACTGTGCTTTGTGGGGATCTGATAATGATATATTTGTTGACACTACCTTTTTCTTGAACCGATGTCAACTTCCAGCCCAGTTATAATGTTTCTAGGAATTAATCTGAACAAGATTACAGCTTCAGATACTATTTTCAGTACCTAGTTTCTGCATCCTAATGTGCAAAGTAAAAATAGGATAGCCTTGAACAGAATGCTCCTAAACATGTGCATGATTTATTTGCTCTATGATGCACAACCACTGATAACTTTGCATAACTAGGACCAGATTTTCTGTGCAGTGTTTGTGTAGTGTAGTGTAAAATCTTGTGGTTTAAAATTAAACCACAAATTCCACACACGGCCCAATCTTATCTGGGCCTTGCACTGCAAGAACTCACATTCTGGCAGCACAACAACTTCTAGGGCAGGAAGAAAGCCATGGCACTGTCACCCATTTCTGGACTGCTGCCAAAAAAATGGAAAGTCCTAGAGCTTCTACCCAGACCTGTAAGTTGGCAGGAGGGGTGAATCATGAGAGGGGTGAGCAGAGAGAGTTTTGGGTCACACAGGACATGGAGGGGGAAAAACAATGGGGTCTTACCAGCAGCAGTTTGCATCACAATGATATCTTTCCTGAGCCACCCATCCCATTTACCTCTTCAGACTTAATACCAGTAAAATGTGTATGGTATATAAATTAACCAAACGAAATTCAAATATAGATGGACCTATAGAGCAGTCAGTCCTGGAGGGAGCCTGCAAGGGGCCCCTGCCTGTAAGAGCCATTCCTTCCCCGCACCTGAAAAAGCCCCGAAGGGCTTGCATGCTCTCTCCAAGACTGATTGCTCTATAGGTCTTTAGTTACACCACCACCTCAGACAAGTCCAACAGTTTGGCTTGACCTCCATGCAGTGTTTGCCTCTCTGCATTCAATTTTCAGCACTTCTTCATTATTCCACTGCCACATTCTCATTAGCCCTTGCAATTTGTCATACTGCTAAACATCAGAGAATTTGCCATTGCCTGACTCATATCTCTGACTTTGATGTCTCTCTGGAATAGTTTTCTTTCAGCAAGCTCATATTTGTTGTATTTTTAAAATATAAGGTTATACATTATATACAGGTAGCTGAGCATTGTTCAGGCAAGGAAGATTTTTAAGCATGGAATGGAACCAAAGTTACAAAGTTACTGAAACATGAGGCAACTACCTTGTTTGCTCACTTGGATAATTCTAGAAGAAGCGCTGAAGGCATCTGCAATATCAATGCAAGGAACAGATCCCGAATGCTGGTCTATATCAGTACGTACATCAATGAATTGGATTTAATCACTTGAAATGGATTTAATTTGTTTTCAGAATGGGAAGACGACGAATAGGGAAATCATTCTTGGAGAAAATTAAGCCACAGTCAAATTAAACCCAATTGAGCCACAGTCCAGGAGTCTGAGCTATAATGAACTCTTCAGGATTAAATCATAAACATGACATTTTCCAAGGTTTTTTCTGATGAAAATGTTGGCAACGTATTAGGAAAGAAAAGGAGCAAGGACTTAACTAGGATCAAGTTAGACAACGCACTAAATGAACAACACCAATAGCCATAGGTTAAGCTCCTTTCTCTCCATCTGAAAGGCATTATATAACTTATCTTACATCCTGACATCAATAGTGTACCCAATGCTCTACTAGGAATAGCTAATAACATGGTGTGGGGCGAGGAAACACAAATAGGAATCACAGAGGAGGAAGATGGACATAAAGCTACTATAAATTTTTTCGTCATGGCTATTTGCCTTTACATTTAAAAACAAAAATCAAATTCTCACAAGGAAGAATAACCAGCTGCCATTTAATAAAACTACTAAGAGCAGAACTAAGTTTGTTAATGCAATCCTAATCCCCACTTAAGCCGGCACAAGTACCAGCATAAGCATGTGCCAATCTGTGGATGTCACAAAAATGCCTTAAGGCAGTTCTGTCCCACTCCTGGGGCGGTTAGCCCAGTGCACAGAAATACAATGGCCTCCCTATGCCATTGTTGGAAAGGTGACATAGGTGAGTTGCACCAGCCTAAACTGGTTGGGATTGCACTCTTTAAGTGAAAAATAAGAATTTGTGAACAACAAATGAAGATTATTCTGCAGTTTTCCAGCACTTCTTTAGATGAATAGCTATTGTGGGACTTAGGGTATATGGAAAAGACCAGAACTTGTGGTATGAGGGTGCAATCCTAACCAGTTTAAGCTGGCACAAATCACCCACTCCCTGTTCCTGTGGTAGTGTGTAAAGGCTGAAACATGTCTGTGCACTGGCCCAGCCCCCCGGGAGTGATGCAGAAGTTCCTTGGATCATTTTTGCAACACCCCCAGACAGAACTTGCGCCAGGACTTATGCTGGCCTACGTGGGGCTTAGGATTGAAGCCTGAGTGTATATGTTTAAGTGTATATGGCATCTGGTGGGCCACTGTGAGATACAGGAAGCTGGACAAGATGGGCCTTGTTCTTATCAAATGGAAATTATCAAGAGTTCAGGGCTCACACACGAGTTTAGACTGAGTAGACAAGGCATTTTGAACAAGCTTATCAGCAGATCAAATACATTATAGTTCCTACAATCCAGAGTAACTACGGGAGCACGTAAAAGACATTACATGCACCTGTAGCTACTGCATCACCTAGTGAAAACCTATGGGAAATTCATATTGCAATCCAGAGTAAATTGTTCTTACACCGGAGCAAGGACTCCCCATAATTACTCTGAATTGCGCCCAGTATCTCATTGTCTGTCATCAACTTACCTTTATGTGGAAGATGGAGTAATGTTCTCCATGGACAAAACAACATAATGTTTCTAGTCAGAATGCAGTCTAATAAACGTAATTTGAAACAGGGATGGTTTACTGGTAATGGTGGGCCCTATATGGCTCCAGGGCAACTTTACCTAGTTGTGAAATATCTATCTCATTTTAATCAAAATGAAGAAACACACTTTAGAGGTACTTTGCATAGTTGGTTTGGGACCTGCCAGTGAGTCATGACCCAGTTTCTGGTGGTTTGTGAAACTGACAGGGCACATTAGGCTATGTGCATCAAGGATTAGGCAAGCTGCTACTTATAGAAAGTACATCTGCCCAATCACCATTATAACTACATACCTTGGCATGTCTAAAGCACAATCCAGAGCAACTAAACTGTCCACATAAGAGCCCTTGGGTTGCCCAATCTATCACTAGCTTGGAGCAACTTGCAAGATGCTCCACCCCAGTTCCTCTGGAAAAGGCTTAGGGCAGAGCAAGGCAAGATAGGGTGCCCTAAGAGAGGTGGACCTGCTCTGCCCTAACTGGGGCAGCCTAAGCAGCTCAGGAGAGGCAAGTTGAGGGCATGTTTAGCATTGCCTAGGGCAGAGCAGTTACTCTGTATCCAGAGCCTGTTTCCAAGGCAGAAATGCCCTCTTCCAGCTCCTCAGAGATATACCACCTCAGGAGCAGGTATAGTAATGAGTAGACCCATAGGGGTCCATGATAAGGCCTGAGTAAGAATGGCAGCATTGACCAAAAATCTGAGGTCTTGGCCAGCCTAGCTGCAACCCCTGCCTCTCAACCTCAGGATATGGAACAAACTACGGCTGCCCACAAACCTCAGGATACAGCAGGCCACTCCAAGAAGCCCCTTGTATTCACTGTAGAATGTACCGGTATCTCATCAGGGACCCCTTATAAGGCAGGCATCCAGTGGCGTCACCAGACTGGTGTACCTGGTGCAGACCGCATTGGGTGACACACTCCATATGGGGTGATGCCTTGGAGGAGTTTGACTGTCCTTTGGCAGGCCCCGGGCATCAGTGCACCCATTCAGGCCTGCTCCAAGGCGAAGCAGCAGCCAGAAGCTGCCACTCGTCCTTGGAGATGGCCCGAATGGCCATCTGAGGTGCACTGCGCAGAAACACACTGAGCATGCCGAAAAGCTTCAGAGGAGACTTCCTTAGAGAGGAGGAATTCCGCGTCTCTGAACAGCTCAGGAGGTGGAGCGGCACCCGAACGGCTTCAGAAAGAGTACTGCATAGGCACCAACTCTGATGCCTACACAGTCTCCTCTAAAGCCAAAAGTCTTCAGAAAAGTACTGTGTCCATGTCAGAGATGGTGCCTGTGCAGTACTCTTTCTGAAGCCAGTTGACTTCAGAAACAACTGCACAGGTGCCAACTTTGGCAACTGTGCAGTCCAGGTAGAGGGGTGAGAGCATCCCATGGGTGACACACAGACTTCCGCACCGGGTGATCCGCAGAGTCGTGTCACCACTGTAGGCATCACAGCTGTTCCTTGTTCAGTGTGATATGAGGGGAGTCTTCTCAGGAGAAAGTCCTCCCCATGTGTCAATTACTTAGCATGCTATGGAGCAGTTAGGGCAGCCCAGGCTTCCTGACTCTCTGGATGCAGCATAACTTTCTGCTCTGGATACAAAATAGTTAGGAGAGAGCAGTTAGGGCACAGCAGGCTGAACTTGCTCTGGATTGTGCTCTTAATCAGGCAGTGGCATCTAGGACAGTAGTGTCAAATTTGTTTCATAAAGAGGGCTGAGGAGTAGCATTCATTTTATCTGCTGGGAGATGTCATTTAGCAGCTCATGACTGGAAATAAGAATTTATTTCTCAATTAGCAGTTTATTTTTTTCTTGCATAGCAACTCATTAGCTGCATACAAGAAGAGAAATTAAGCAAATCTTGATCAAATTTTCAATATATGAGAGAGAGCCAATTATTAAGTTGGCCACTGCTTTTGTAGTGATACCTCAACAGCTGATATTGGTGCTCAGAGAGCTCAGAGGCTGCTTAAAGAGCGTTCAAGGGCCACATATGGCCTCTGGGCCTTAAGTTTGATGCTCATGCTCTAAACAAGAGTCTCCAAAGCTGGCCCTGGAGCCAGATGTGGCACTAAGCAGGCCTCCATCAAGCCCTTGGCAACCCCTCTCCATCCAGCCCTTGGGTAAGCCCTGTAATCCTCCAGAAGCAAGAGGAGCTCTGCTCTCCACAACTCAGGAGGGTGTTCTGAAGGCTGGGGAGGCTGCTCACACCTCCTCTCTCTGTATATGAATATGCTTATGAAGTGGTTTAAAGATCATCCTCTTTCTGAGTGTCGGAAAGTATTTATGAACTGATTTGAATTCATTCATTCACAGGTTCCATCACTAATATATTTATTTATGTAAATTTATTCAAATTTGAAATGTAAATCAATTTTTATTTTATTTGCTAATTAGGTGCCCAATGTAATCAGGGCCTATAGCAGTGGACCTCGATCCACGAAGACCCAATAACAGCCAGACATCCTATCACAACTTCCAGGTCATCTAGTTGGGCCTCCACAATGGTGTGCAAGGAATACTTAGGCAATGCAGCTGCATAGTGTAAACCAGTGGGAGATACAGAGGGTAAATCAGGGGGTCATTAATTTGTTTAAACTTGCTCTAATTTATATTTGAATTGGTTCTTTAAAAAAAACCAGACTAATTCATCATGCTTTACCAGAGTTGAAAGGGTCAGACTTTTGTATATAAGGCTTACAGTGTGCCATATTTCTAAATTTCAGAAAACATTACTTAAACGTTTGCCTCATTTTGTGATTCTTCCTTGCAAAGCAAGGAAGGTTTTGGAAGAAGGGTTTAATTTACACGCATAAATGAAATCTCAGTTAAGCAGCTAATGTAAACCTTGAGGAGGTTAGAGTGGGGTACAAAATGAAATGTATTTTCTGAAAGCTAGTAACACTTTTGCGCTCCAAAAAAGTGGAAAGAATATAAATCAAAGCATGATACAAACTGACAAAGCTAATTCACTGCCTGGCTCTTTCATTTCACTGGTGCCTTTCTCAATATCCTCAGTGAGTTAACATGGCCTTTCTTTGAAAAACGTGTAACAAATCAAAAAAAGGGGGGAGGACTTGGACATTTATAAAAGCCTAAAAGGGAAGGTGACTCATAAGAGCGCTGATTTAACAAAATGGTGGGTTATTGAAAATGAGTACTCGCTCAGTACTGGTTCTAATGATCTAATGACTAATGTCGTCCATTAAGGAAAGCAGGAACAAGAACTATCTAACTGATTAATGCTATTCCTTTTCTGTGTTTTAGTTAGTTTTTTAAATATATATGGCCATTTGGCCATCTACACAGTCAATTAAAATGCTGAAAGCTCCCTAAGCATGCATTTTGTTGTAACATATACTAAACTACAGGCAGTGCTATCCTACCTCTGCCTTTTGCCGGCTCCCAAGTTTCACAGACATGCTGTAACACACACTTGCAGCTAATCAGATGCAGGTGGTGCCTGTTCATGAATCTACACTGACCAAATGGAACCAGAGGGGTGCTGGAACAGGATGAATTTGTGTCAGCCTGTGCAGGCCTGCAGAGTGGGTGGGAGGGAGGAGGTTTGGGCCTTGGAGGTGTTATGTATTATATACATATACAGTGGTACCTCGCTTAACGAGTGCCTCGAATAGCGAGTGTTTCACATAAAGAGCAAAAATTTCTGTGGGAGTTTGTTTCAATTAAAGAGCTTTTTTACATAACAAGTGCTCATTGGTTGGGATCCCCCCTTCCTCCCTGCATTGGCTGGGCTTGGGATTGAGGTGGGACTTTCTCCTCCTCCCTACAATACCAAAGAGGAGGCCAGCAGGGGAGCAAGGAGCCTCTTCATTGGAAGAACAAACGTGGCTGCCTTCTACAGCCAGAAAATATGGCCAGCCAAGCCTCCATCAGGTAGGAGGGAAACCTCCTCCTGCACCCCCTCTGCAGCCCCCTCAACAGACCCCTCCCCCCTAAGGAAGCCCCCCTGCCTGGACCCAACTACAACCACCCCTCTGCCCCTCACTACCTTCCCTGCCTGCACTTTTCCTTTCCTGTGAGTAAGCCCCAGTGGATTCAGTGGGGTTTGATTCTGAGTAGACATCCCAGGATCTGGCCCCTTTTGAATGCAAGCTGCATTGAATGCAATCCTATGGAAATTGCATTGGATTGTATTGCAATGCAATCCTATGGAAAGAGTCAGGCTTGCATGCTATGCACTTTCCTGTGAGTGAGCCCCAGTGGATTCAATGGGGCTTGATTCTGAGTAGACAGCATAGGATCTGGCTCCTATGCTGTTGCAGACTGCCTATCTAGTTTGCATAGATAGGTCTCACACATAGAGAGGTTCCTTGTTAAAGATGCTCCAAAAGACACCAGTGACTCTTTTAGTGAAAATTAATGATCCTTGGCCTTAAAGATTTTTCTTTTCTTTTTTACTGTACAGAATATTACAGTGTTTTATTACAGTAATTGTGGTCTGTATTATATTATAGTGTTTTGAATTAAATTCCTGTATTTTGTCATCATTTTTACAGACAGTTAATATTTTTATATGAATATTTTTTGGGTTCTGGAACCAATTGTCTGAGTTTCCATTATTTCCTATGGGAAAATCCACTTCACTTAAAGAGCATTTCACTTAAAGACCATGCCTCTGGAACGAATTAAGCTTTTTAAGGGAGGCACCACTGAAGTTGTGTTAGGCCCTGCAAAGCGAAACTAATCTTTATACGATCCTAAATGTTAACTCCAACTATTTTGGAGGGAAACTTAGAACATTCATATTTGGGCGGACTTTTTCAAGTACAGTGATGCCTTGAAAGAAGAACATAATTTGTTCCAGAAGCATGTTTGTCTTACAAAGCATTTTTCTTACATAGTGGATTTTCCCATAGGAAATAATGGAGACTCAGATGATTGGCTCCACAACTCAAAAATATTCATATAAAACTAGTAATTGTATGTAAAAATGATGACAAAACACTGCATCCATTTCAGAACACTGTAATATAATATAGAACACAATTACTGTAATATGAATTAAAAATACACTGTATTATACTGTACACTAAAACAGAAAAGAAAAACCTTTATAGCCAAGGATGAGTAATTTTCACCAAAGGAGCCACTGGTATCTTTTTGAGCAACTTTAACAACGACACTTGCTTTTGTCTCCTTTTGAGGATTTCATGGAAATGTGACTTTGCATTGCCATTCAACAGTTTCATCGCTCGCACTGCTACAGCCTTACTTGGGTGGTGCTTTTTTTCTACAAAATTTTGCACAATTTCCCAGTGTTTACAAATGACCTTAAACTCATGTGAGGAATTCCTCCTCCTTATTCTCCTCCTCCTCAGCAGATGAGATCTCTTCCAGAACCTCTTGGGTTGATGCAGAACCATCAATTTGTTTGTTTTACAACAATTTTTCCTTGTAAAACTATTTGCCAAACTCTGCCAAAACTGTTTGTCTTACAAGGCACTGTTTATCTTACAAAGCAGGATTCCTTAGAAATTTTAGATGTCTTACAAAGCGTACTTTTTACAAAGTGTTCATCTTATAAGGTACCCCTGTATTATGATTGGTTAAGGCCCTGTGGGCCTACAGTATAAATTACAGGCATTTGCCTGCTGTTCCTCAGTTCCAGTTCTAGCTGTTGTAGCTATGCTGGTCTGCTTCTTGCCTACTGAAGCCCACTACACAAAAGGAGGGATGCAAACAGCTGCAGGACAGCCGGATCCCAACCCCATTTTGAGTGGAGTTTCTCAGGCGACTCAGATTTGCACCCACAAAATTGTGGGTGTGGATATGAATAGATCCACAAGACTTCTTCGGTGTTGCTTGAGGAATCAGTTACATACAGTTGCATCTTCCTTAACATTTTCTATGACGACTGTGGTGGCTCAGTGGTTCAGTAGTTGACTGGTTGTCAACCTGAAGGTTGGTACGTTAACAGTTTGAAAACAGAGTACCACATGAACGTGTGAGCTCCCTTACTTGCACAGCTCCTGCCAAAGTACCAGTTCAAAAGCATGTAAATGCAAGTAGATAAATATGCACCACTTTGTAGGTAAGATAACCACAGAGACATCTTGCAGGGATATCTTTTTATGCAGTGATGGGATTCAAAGAAATTAATAACCAGTTCTATGCTCACCTGGCAGCCACTTTTAAATGGCTATTTTTAAACTTTATATGCCCTATCACTTGTTAACAACTGGTTCCATAGAGTAGGTATGAACCTGCTGGAGCCCACCATTGTTTCTATGGCTTAAATGTCAACTTCAGTTGATTTTGGTCAACTTGATTGATTCAGGTTGATTTTGGTACTATATCTGTTTAAAACAACACCTTTCTAAGCAAATTGAAAGAAAAGTCCTTTTATGATCTATCTAAAACACTGACAGGTTCCATCAATGTGCTCAGAAAGATGTCAGGCAGTGGAGCAATAGAGTGCTCAAAAGTGACATACAATCAATTCCATGAAACTGTCACACATTTTTTAGGTGCCTAGGACGCTGCAATTTCCAGTCCCTGGCACTAAGGAAAAATACTTCAATATCCAGAAATCATTATGTCAAGGGGGATACTTGGTCATCTATTTTTCCTTTGGTTCATATGCTATACCTCTCAGTGAGACATTACAGTTGTTTCAAATAACTTTTATAGCCCAGTCATAACTTGTGCTGGAATGGGTAGACCTGTAGGCCTTTCCTGTAAACATCTGAGCTTTGGGCTGTCTGTGTCTCAGACATAGGCAAGGGAAGGCTTTTCCCCTTCCTGCAGCCACTGCAGCCCCAATGGGGTTACTCACATCTGCACATCCAAAATCACTGCTGCATATCCAAGCAGCCCAGGACTGCCATGAACTGCTCAGGATTGGGGATAGGATTTGGCACAAGTGATAGATCCTGATCCTGCTCCCTATCCAACATGGAAATGCCCACAACCTACACACCCTCTATCCTGGAATTTTCCTCCTTTCCACTTTCTCTTAAGTTGCCAGCCCCCCCGCCCCCCCGCCACCAACCCTCACCAGCCAAACTCACCCCTCTTAAGAGTCTGTGCCAGCACAGGGAAGCTGGTGCACATTTGTGCAGTGCCTTATCTCCCCGAAGAGTGATGCAAAACTCCTTTACTGCACTTTTGTAACACTCATTGACTGATACAAGAGCCAGCCAAAATGGCACTTTCTATTAGGACCTTAATGGCTACAAATTATTTAAGAATAAGCTTCAGTGTACTCAGTGGGATATCCAAATACACATGCATGCATTTAGCCTGTAAGTTTGATAAGTGGTTTTGTTTAACTCTTACTTTATTAGTTGTAGGTGGAAGTATTGAGGCAAAACTGCTTAAGGTGAACATCAGGTTAATGTTTACAACAACCAATTTCTTTATGCAGCAGTAATGGCTTTTAAAAAAAATTCTATAACTGGCTACTTTAACTGGAATTGAAAAGCCTTTTATTTCTTCCGAGATACTTCGATGAAACAAAATGTGTAAAAAAATCATTATGGAAATTAATATAAATTTCAGACCAGGGTATATTTAAATGGATGAAACAGTTTTGAATTTTTAGGATTGCTAAATTCTTGTTGAAGACTTTCAACCAACACAAGGCAACATGATCCCTCTTCAATGTCACTTGGAGATTTGGAGATATGTGACCACTTGCAGCAACCAGAGCCACGTGGAGCACATTGCAACCCCGGCTTCCTCACTGATGTCATTACTGCCAAGCAACTCAGGGAACCAGGATACTGCTGGCTTCACAGTTGATGGTGATGCTAAATAGTAGGGAGAAAAGTGGCAGTGGGAGGGTTTGAATGGAGAGCTAGGGACAGAGATGGGAAAGGAGGACAGAAACTGAGGAGGGAGAATGAGGATGCCAAGTACTTAGAGAAGGAGAATGGGGAAACTGGAAGACTTTTTCTTTTTCTTTCTCTTTTCCAGTCCTAACACAATTCCTAAAATTAACTGTAAATAATATCTATTGGGCTGTGGGGGGTTCAAGTGGTTATGACACTGTGCCTGTTAACAAGCAGGCCAGGATTCAAAACCTGGGTCCTATAAGACGGTGTGAGCTCCCAAACGTAGCCCAGCTCCTGCCAACCTAGCAGTTCAAAAGTATGTAAATGCAAGTAGATAAATAGGTACCACTTCAGTGGGAAGGCAATAGCGTTCCGTGCATTTGCAGACCACATGTTGGACAATGCTGGCTCTAGAAAAGGGGATAAGCACCACACCCTACAGTCAGTCACAAGTAGCAGTATCACCTGCAGGGTCACCTTTATATCTACAGCAAACATAAATTCCATGGATCAGATATGGTCTCTCCCCAATGCTCTTTACCTGGACTAGATGGTAATTTGACTCTCCCTATGCTGCCCTTTCAGTTGCACCACTTCTCTCCAGGGACTGGGAGGGTGAAATGGAAGAACGCTCCAGAAGACAAGGAATGCTATGCAGAAGGAGCAGACCAAGAATGCAATCCTAACCATGTCTAAGCCCCATTGTGTTCAATGGATCTTACTCCCGGGAAAGTGTCTTTAGGATTGCAGCCTAAGAGGAACAAGAGAGGAAGATGCTGCCAGCACCTAGGAGAGCCCAATTATTAAGCAGGCCGCCTTCTGAGCGGTGAAATGAGCACGTTGGCACTGCTGAAAGGGTAGTTTGCATGATAATTTGGCTCTCCCATATCTTGTAAGCATGATCAAAATTTGCATATTTTTTCTTCCGTCATTTGCAGTTAATGAATTCCTGATTGAGAAACAAGTGCTTATTTCTGCTTAGTGATACAACGTCTTGCCTTCTGCAGTCATCATGAATGCTTTTTAACCTGCTATATGACATGAACCTCCCCCCGTGCTAGATCACGTACAGGATTGTGTGGAGAAAACACAGCTGAAAAATACTTTATGAAAGCCCAAATATCATGGTGCTGCATAGATCAACCACCACATGGAAATACTTCTCAGTTGCTTTCATGTAGTTGTTGTAATGAATGAAGCCATTCTGATTCAGGAAGACGTCATCTAGAATCAATGAGGCTTTGACAGGTACGGAATTCATTTATAATAATTCATCTTTCCTGGCTCTTTGCCTGGCTTCTGCCATCCTGCTGCAATTCTACACAAAATGTATTAATTTAGATTAGCTATGCCTATCACAATCTCTTGGTGCTTAAGTCTTCATATGTTAAATCAAAAATGTCAGAGGCAGACAGAATCACCTCCCTCAAAGCACCTTTCCTGTCCTAAAGCAAAACAACCAACTGTCAGAGGGAAGCATATCTAACAATATGTCTTGCAAATTAATTGCCTCAACCATAAAACATAAGTTTAGCTCCTTCCTGACACATAGCTCAGAAAATTCCCATAATGATCTCCCTGTGCAGGAAATAATTATTTGCAGGAGGTGCATGAAGTTGGAAAATGCTTCTCAGGAAACACAGTCAAAGTGTGATTCCTGAAAGATGGATGTGAATATCCAAATTATATTAACTAAAACTGTATTTAGAAAGTGGTGAGCTTTTTCACTCTAAGAAGCGTCATACAAAAGTACCACCCAATATAGGGATTTCTCTGACACAGGACCAAATTAGCTTTCACCTTTGTCTAAAACAGTGGTTCCCAAACTGTGTGCCATAGATGGCCCCAATGGCTTCTACTTCTTAGCTGTCCCAGGCACCGCCATCTTGGATCATACAAAATCTTGCACAATCCAATATAGCAGCACCCAAGAGAGCTGGGAAGTAGGGACTACTGTGAAAGAATTGTCCTGAGACCACAGTAAATTTTGGAGCTGGTAGTTGAAGCCGCAGTAATTTGTTGCCTGGGACAAAGGAATGCAGAGACAAAATCCCCAGGACTACAAAATTTTTAAGTGATGCAGGGGCTTCACAGAAGGAAATCTGGGGTACAGGGTTTCATGATAATAAAACCAAAGTGGGTTACAATTATTACTTATTTTGATTTTTCCAGCAGCTTGGGGTGTCTTGTGGAGACTTGCACAAGACTTGAAAGAGACTTCCTGCATCCCCGGGATCCTGATGCTACCTTTTGTGAGTAAAGTACAACATATGCACCCCTTGAAAGTGGTGTGATCATGGGAATTGTGTTCCTGCATTCTATACTCCCTAACCTTTCATGGGTCATAGACCAGGGCTCTCAGGTTGGGGTGTCACAAAACCCCAGTGTGAGAACCACTGGTCTAAGGTATCAACATGGACCAACTATTGTCAAAAATAGTTGACAATAGCTAAACAGTTGCTAAACATGAGCTAAACAATTGTCCTGACCAAAAAAGGAACAAACAATAGACAAACTGAGGATGAATTTTGACCTGCTCACATTTGTAGCCAGAGGAGCAGTAAGTCAATGGCAACAGACCAAGGGTGCAGTCCTAATCTAAGCTGACACAACTCATCGCTCTCACCATTCCCAAGGTGATGTAGGGAGGCAAGTACAGGTCTGTGCCCTGGCCTAACCTACCACAGGAGAGGTGCAGAAGTGTCTTAACAGCACTTTTGTGACACCTCCAAGACAGCACAAGACTTATGCTGGTGCTTAGGCCAGACCAACTGCAGATTAGGATTGCAGCCCAAGGCTAGCGAAGCAGGAATTATGAAAAATGTTACAACTGTAAATATAGTTCTGAGATAGTAGTTGTTTGGTGTTAACTAATCTAGAATCAAAGTATTCTTGTGTATTTCTTGTCTGATTTTCTCAACCCTTCTACTGTAAATTTTAAAACAAACTTTAACTATTTTGTTTGTCCCTATTGTAAAGTAAAACTAAGAATTTGAAAGATATCAAAACGGGCACTTAATTAGCCTGCTTCCTTGATCAGTATGCCATCTGGAATGGGTTAGCAGTATCAGTTGAGCACTATCACTGCACAACTAGTCTGGGAATACTGGTTTTATTTCCTGTCAACCAGGTAAATTAAAAAGTTGAGATTACTCGTATAATCACTGGTTTGCCTCCTAAATCTTAATACCCTAAGTATCAAGTCTCTCTTCTTCCTTTCAGTTTACAGAACTGTCCTGCTAACACCATAAGCATAAAAAGATGGAATCACATAGTAACATGCATGCCATCTTTCTTTAAATCAACACGTTTGTAAACATCCTTGTTTAAAGCAAATATGTTTAAGCTTTAATATAGATTTAAGACTTTATGATGAAGTATAAAATGTTATTGAGTATGCATTACAGGAAATGAAGACTTTATGATGCTTATTTTCTGAGGATTCACATATTATACTTTAGTATACTTAGGGGGGAAGGATGAAGACAAAGAAGAATAAATTAGGATATAGTTGGTTGGAGGAAGCATATCTTTCTAACCACTGCAGTACGAGTAGTTAAGGATGTTTGCTACTGGGATTAAACCTTTAGAGTTAACATTAATGGGATGCTGGAGCATCCAGGCCATCCAGTGCAGCTTAGGAAGTGGCTGTAGGTTTCTTCAGAGTAAAAGGACATTTTTCTCCTTACCTCAAGTAAAGCCCCAGTCATCCCTACACAGTTTGGTGCAAATCCAAGAAGCATGTGTCAGCCCTGCCCAGTCCATGAATGCAAATTTAGATGCTGTGTGCACTGCTTCTAATCCCATCTCTGTCTAGAAAAAGTCCACTCTGTTCCATCCTCCCCCAGCCAAGAAAAGTCCCCTTCCCACCTATAAAGTGCACTCCACCTTCTCCTGTGCCACTAAACTATCTGTGTCAGACAACACAGGGTTGGGAGCTGGAGCCAATGAACCAATTCTGGCCTCTAAGCTGGTCTAGCCAGCTCTCACGTATGTGCAACCATATCTTACAGCACATCTGTGAGGATGACCTCCTCAGCTCAGCACCACTTTAGGATTGTCTCTAAGCCTTCAAATTCATTCTAGAATTGTTTTCTCGGTTTGCTAAAAATCCAAGATACATGGCTGATTCAAAAAATATTCACCCTACACAATTACAGATGTGCACACCACTCTCACCTTTTTTTCTGTTTTTTTTACTGGTGTCTCCCCTGGCACAAGTCCTGCTTTAAACTTTAAATAGGAAAGTCTTTTAAAGGAAAGTTTATTAAATACAGCAAACACTTAAGATCGTTTTAATATGTTAATCTGAACCCGTTAATCCAAAACATATTATTTTATTTTATACCAAATAACTCACCTCCAGTGAGAGGAAACTGCCGACTGTACAACAATGGTTATTCTTAGGCAAGTTGCTCAAGAGTTATCCACAATGAAAAGTAAATAAAAGATTCTGTGGAGCAAATCAAACAAGCTGCATGCAGATTTTGCAACTTCAATATATTCCTCTTACATAAAAAAAAAATAAATCAAACACGCTGACTGTACTGTTTTTGAGAATGTACTGAAGAATTTATTAGAAGTTTCTGCCACTCCATATTGATTTTACATAAAGTCATTTATAATCTCTCACTTGCCTGGGTTGGTGAGAAAAAGTGAGAGAAATTGGGAGGAATATTTAAGGGATTTTGGATTTTTAAAGGTACATAAAAAGTGCACCTCCCATCTGTAGATTTTTTTAAAACACCTCAACTTTAAATATTTATTTTTAAAATATAATTTAGGTACTATCTCCACTCACCTGGCACAATGATCTAATCAGTGTATTTCAGTTTGACTAATTTTTGGAAACAGAACTACTTCTTTTCTAGCTTTGCTCATCAAGCTGTCAGCTGTCTCGTTATTTAGTTGCTCAGTTGTGTCTGAATCTTTGTGACTCCATGCTAGGCCACCCTACCCTCCACCAGGTCCCAAAGTCTGCCTAAATTCATGTTCATTGCATTGGTGACACCATCCTCTGCCATCTCCTCCTTTTGCCTTAGTTTTTCCCAGCATCAGGCTCTTTTCTAAGGAGTTCTCCCTTCTCATGATGTGGCCAAAATATCTGAGCTTCTATATTTGTCTTTCCAATGAACAGTCAGGGTTGATTTATTGTAGGCTGGACTGATTTGATCTCCTTGCAGACCAAGGGACTCTCAAGAGTCTTCTCCAGCACCATAATTCAAAGGCATCTATTCTTTGACCGTCAGTCTTCTTTATGGGCCCAGCTCTCACAACCATGCATTACCACAGGGAAAACTATAGCTTTCATTAGTGACATCTTGACTTTTAATTAAGTTGTCTAGCCCTATCATAGCTTTCCTCCCCAGAAACAGGCATCTTTTGATTTCTTGGATGCAATCACCATCTGCAGTGATCTCAGAGCCTAGAAAAAATAAACTCTGTAACTACTTCCATTTCTTCCCATTCTATTTGCCACGAATTGATGGGATCAGAAGCCACAATCTTTTTTTTTAAAGAAAGCTTAGTTTTAAGCCACATATACACTTTTCTCTTTCACTCTCACAAATTCCTTAGATTTTCTTCACTTTCTGCCATTAGAATGGTATTATCTGTATATTTGAGGTTATTGATATTTCTCCCAGAGTTCTTAATTCCAGCTTGTGATTAATCCACCCCAGCCATTCTCATAATGTATACTCCATATAAATTAAATAAACAAAGTGACAACATACAACCTTGTTGCACTCCTTTCCCAATTTTAAACCACTCTGTTGTTTCATATTTGTAAAGAGCAACTCTGCATAGGAACTCGGAATGTCAGATCTATGAATCAAGGCAAGTTAGATGTGGTCAAACAGAAGATGGCAAGAATAAACTTCAACAGCGTGGGAATTAGTGAACTAAAATGAAAAGGAATGGGTGAATTTAATTCTAATGACCATAACGTTTACTACCATGGACAAGAATTCCATAGAAGAAATGGGGTAGTCCTCATAGTGAGGGAAAAGCAGAGTTGGAAAAGCAGTATTTGGATATAACCTCAAAAATGACAAAATTATTTTAGTTCAAATTGAGGGCAAACCTCTCAGCATCACAATAATTCAAGTCAGCTGTCTACCAAATTATTTTTCTGCCTCTAACTTAACCTGCACAATAATATAAAAAAATTCCTGCTCAGAACAGTAATACAACAAAGTTATAAAAGGGCTTGTATCAAGACATGCCAACCTCCAGCTGTCAAAGAGAGGCCAATTCCTTCTCATTCCTGTTTGTTACCCAGTAATCACGTAAGTATTCCTGGGTGGCGCAAGTGGTTAAGGCACTGTGCCTATTAACCAGCAGGCCAGGATTCAAGACCCGGGTCGGCCCCACAAGACAGGGTGAGCTCCTGTCCTTAGCCCAGCTCTGTGACGCCAGCTAGATCCAATCGTATTGGCTCTGCCTTTCCACTGGACTAATTCAGTGGCGTGGAGAGGGGGGGATTTGCTGCTTGGGTAACAGCCTATCCTCCATATCAGTCTAACCCAGGCTTTTGTGCTTCACATGCTGCATTATGCAGCGCCAAGCACAATACCATAGTCTTTGAAGACAGACGGAGGCCTGCTTAAGGGGGACAGAAAGGATGCTCAGCATGCTCTGAGCATGCTCAGTCTTTACCCAGCATTTATTGGGGGAACTACAGTACATTTTCCTTTTTTCTTTGAACCCACTATTTTATGATTAACTGCTTATTTAGAGTCCCCTGAGTATGTAGAAAGAACTACTATATTTGGGAATGACCCTATTTTGCTTGCACTCTAGTAAAGATAATCACTAGTAGTATAAGGGATGAACACTGATAAGCAATATAACAATGCCTGCTTTGATAAGTCTACTAAAGTATTAATGAATCAATGAATCAACCATTGACTCAATCAGAACTTTTCTACTCTGAAAGCAGGATATTGTGTTGTATACTGAGGCAATACTGAATGAAAGGAGGACTTGGAATAGGCTGCACATGGTTCAGAAAACTTCCTGCAGTGAAAAAGCAGTGGTTTTACTGCACTAACGTAAATAGATCTAGTTTCACTTTCCCTATTGTTTTATAGTTATGTAATAGAATCTGTGGGAGAGGGGTCCCAAACCCAATGGTTACTGGGGCATGCCTGCACCTGCGGCATATACTAATACATGTGCACACATATATAGTGATCTGGGTCTAACATTGTTTGTCATAGGAGACAAATGTAGCTTTATGCATTGGAAAGAAAACAAAAAAGATAAGGATTTATGCTTCACTCTGTAGTCTGCTTAATACTTAGCAGTCACTCAGCTTATCTAGATCATGGTTTAAAAGAGTGTTAGGCTATTCATCTTTCTGTCAAGCTGTAGTAGATCATTCAGTGGTAGCAATGAAGGAAGAAAAGTTCTTTTGTTTTCTGAATTAAAGTTCACTTTGTTTCCATTAGTGAAATAAGGTCATAATTATGATATTTTACATGCACATAAAAGACTCATTTAAAAAAAAAATCCTCATCATTGCACATCCTTGACACAAATATTTGGGAACATCTGTTCCCTTGGTGCTTGGTAAGTTCCAGCAGCTGTTATGGGTCAACATGGACCTGCATCTGCTATATCACTGGTGGAAATTTAGATTGATCAGAGCAGGTGAACTGGGCCCTCGAAGGAGGATATGGCGCATGCAGGCATTTTCAATCCTACCCCCAATGCTCACTCCCATCCGTTTTAAAACTCCCTTGCCCCATTCCATTGTCTCCCAATCTCCAACCACCTCCAGAACTTGTGAATGAATGAATTTAGATCAGTTCATAAATACTTTCCCACACACAGAGAGGAGGTGATCTTCAAACCATAAGCATTTTTGTACACAGACAGAGAAAATGTGCGCAGCCTGCCCAGCCATCAAAATACCTTCCTGAGGTGTGGAGAGCTGAGCTCTCCTCACCTCTGGAGAATTACAGGGCTTGACCAGGAGCTGGATGGAGGCTCACTGAGAGCCACATCTGAGTTTGGAGAAAGGGAGAGGGGGGAGGCAGAGGTAGAAACAATCGCATGGGCTGCCTGAGGTGCCTTTGCAAGGGAGGAGAGGGCAGGAAGGAATAGGCAGGGAGTAGAACATCAGTTGAGCGATCCTAAAGATAAACAAAGCCAGTACACTCTTCTGCCTTACACACACACACACACACATACACACAACACACACACACTTCTTCCCCTCACAAAACAACCATAATCACATTTTTAGCTATTTTTTTAACTTCTGGTTTCCCACAGTATAGTGTATTTGTAGTTTCCATTGGTGCCTGACTCAGAAATGTTGCTGTTAATAGTCTGGACCTGTATAGGATTGCAGCTCTAATGTACTTATTGCATAGAACAGACAACAAATTAACACTAGTGGTAGACTTGTTGGGATATTGGCAGAAGACTGAGATGACAGTCATTACAATGACATTACAAGATGACAGTTTCCTTCCTGCCGAAGCCAGAAAAAGCACATCCAGAGGAAATGCTGCTCTGCTTGGAGGCCATGAAACCTTTTTCAAATGAAATAAATCAACACAGGAGAATCTGATGGTTAAGCGCTAAACCCAACAGCTTGTTGTCAGCAGAGAAAGCCAAAAAGGCAAATAAAAGTCAGAACTACCCTGCAAAAGGGATGCAGATCTACAAGGCACCTCAAGAAAATGTATCACACTTTATGGTTTCAAATAATTATTTTATAATTCACCATTATGCTACATATGGATGCTCTGATTACCTGCTCCTGCAGCTCCTCCTCAAGTGGTTGGAGGGAGGTAAGAATGGGATTAAATAGAGGTAGGTTTGAATATTCCACAATCTTATCCCCCTTCACCACCAGTGTAACTAGCACTGTGCTAGGGAAGGCTGCTTTATGGCTACCATAACTAGCTAGTGTAATAAATGGGCTTGCCAGTGGGATGCTACCTCTGGACCCTCAGGCACCCACCAGATCAAGTAAGCCTACTCAAGTGGTTGGAGGGAGGTAAGAATGGGATTAAATAGAGGGAGGGTTGAATAGCAAAGGGGTGAACAGTATGGGGCATTCTGAGTGAGCAGATGACTCATTCCCTGCAGTTAAGGATTTCCTGACCTCTGTCTTTTTCACGACTCAGTCACAATATATTGGCTCTTATCCAGGCCCAAACTACCTCCAGAAGCTGCAACAAACAAAATGGGAGTGTGGGTGGTCTTAATGGGCATTTAAGTGGCTCCTTAAGTTGTGCAAGTTGCTCTTTCTGGTGTGGAAATTATATAATAAACGTCATTGTGACAATGCTTAAGAAACACAAAAAGCAAGTAATGACTTTATCTGTTTTTTCTTCCCTTGACTCCTAGAAGGATTAATAGCCTTGGTAATTATACCATACTAGGAGAGATGCATGTGTGGGAGGCACAGTTGTCAAAGATCTATGGCCCAAATTGTGAATTATAAAAAGCTGGATGAAGACCTATGAAAGAAGTTGTGGCACAAATGATATAAAAAGTAAAGGTGAACAACACAGCTTGCCCTGAGAGTCATGACTAACTTTAAGGATGGTGCTCATCCTGTTACAAGTGTTGTCTGAAAACATCTTCATGGTCATGTGGCCAGCATGACCAAACACCAAAAGCACACAGAATGATACTTTCCCACCAAAGTGTACCTACTTACCTGCATTTACATGCATTTGAACTTCTAAATTGGCAGGAGCTGGGACTAGTAATAATGGGAGCTCACTCCATACATTTGGCTTAAAACTATTTAGTTTTACCCTTTGCAATCATGTGGACCATTAGGAAAGGGCAACCGGTTTCCATTACATTATTGTGCCTGTAACATTGATGCATTCATTATCATTTAATCTCCACAATGTCTTGCCAACATAAACATATTAGCAACAAAACAAGAAGAATAATATTACACATGAGAAATACAGTCAAACTGCACCTTATGCGGGGGGGGGGGGGGGGTCACAAAGAGTCAGGGTCCAAACTTATATTGTATTTCCTCAAAGTTACCATGAAAATCCCTTAACCTGAAAAATATGCAATATGTATTTAAAAACAAGAGACAAGTGGGAACAGAGGGTGCAATCCTATACCTGTCTACTCAGAAGTAAGACCCATTATATTCAATAAGGCTCACTCTAAGGAAAAGCTGTTTAGGACTGAAGTCAAAGATTCTGAAGGATCAGTAACTTCCTTTTCTCATTTCAGACTCACCCTGGGGCATGTAATGAGTAATTTATTTATTTTACTTTTATTTTCCTAATTTATACCCCGCCTTTCCTCCCCTCCAAGAGGGAGCCCAAGGTGGCAAACATCGGAGAAGAATAAAACACCATTAAAATTGCTAATAAATACAGGTTAAAACATAATTAAAATACAATTAGAATGAATAAAAAGACTAAGAACAATTAAAAACAAGCTAAAAGACATTTGTTAAAACTATAAAATAAAACAATAAAACAACTGCCCCCTAACCTCTGCCCCGTTTAAAATGCTTTTTTAAAATAAAAGGTTTTAAAGCTCCGCCTGAAGCTCTGTATTGAGGGAGCTTTCCACCACCGAGAAGGCCCTATCTCTGGCCGAGAAGGCCCTATCACCTTTCACATCTCTTAGTGGTGGCACAGTCAGTAGAGCCCTCTCAGATGACCTTAGGTGATGGGTCCTCATTGTACAGAAGAAGGCGGTCCCTCAGATACCCTGGACCCAAGCCATTTAGGGCTTTAAAGGTCAGGACCAGCACTTTGAATTCAGCCAGGAAACGAATGGGCAGCCAGTGTAGTCGCTGAAGCAGAGTCAAACCGACGAGCCCCAGCAACCATATGGCCTGACGCATTCTGGACTAGTTGAAGCTTCCGGACCGTCTTCAGAGGCAGCCCCACGTAGAGCTTGTGACAATAATCTAGTCTCGATGTCACTAGGGCATGGGTCACCGTGGCCAGTAAGTGTGATGGTGGCTGGAGTTACCTGGACAAAACTTTTTTCTGAGTTTTTGTTTCTTTGTAGTACATGTGGTTGAATTCATGCAAATAAAGTGCCTGTAAGAAGTGGGCCAACCCTACTGTATAAGCTTTTGCTCATTATCACTTAATTAGTTGATTTCACTGTTTTGAAACTGCACTTGCTAATCATACAGTGATTAGCATCCATGGGGGTTTTTTCCTGAACCCACCACAAATGCCAAAATCCTCAGATGGTCAAGTCTGCTTTAAACATGTTTAAAAGTTTTTTTTAATGCATTCCCTAACTTTGCCAGCTGCAGGGCAGGATTTGGTGCTCCCTGTAGGTACTTCTGATCCATACACAGATCCACAACCCTCTCCCTTAGCCCTGAGAGCCCTTAGTGCTCCTGAGAATACATTGCAGAAGTGTTTCCAAATGTGTCCAAATGCATCAGGCTAAGGGAGGATTTACAAGCCTTTACATAACCAAGAATTATGGGCCTTTGAGCACAATCCTAAACATGCCTACTCAAAAGTAATCTCCATTTTGTTCAATAGGTCTCACTCCCAGGAAAGTGTCTTCAGGACTGCAGCCATAGGCCTGATTCAAGAGCACCAGAGATTTCTCTGCATCCCACAGTCTCAGGATCCACTGGTCCACACATGGTAGAATCTCCAGATACTGAAACTGCAGAGAAAGATGGACAATAGTACTCCATACTGAATTCTTAAGCAAATTCATTTGAGATGTTCCATTTAATTGATATTATTATACTTCTGTCTAGGACATCTGTATGATGTCAAACATACAGCCTCTGAGCAGGATATAGCCCATGGAAGTTCTTTATCCAGCCCATAAGATGACTGAGCTCTCCCAGTACCTGTCTTTCAACTACCGCTTATGCTGAGGCTCTAGAAGGGAGAGATAGAAGAAAGCCTTAGAAAGCAAGATTTGTACTTTTTTACTTTCTGTCATTCGTAGCTAATGAATTTCTATGCGAGAACAAAGTGCTTATTTCTGGCAATCATCTACTTAATAATGTTATTTCTGGTTCTCAGCAGGTGCCATAAATGCTATTTGGTCCTTTTGGATGAAACAGCCTTCGTGCACTTGGCCTAGTATGTGCAGGATCAGACCCTGCTATAAGCTTCATGTATATATCTGAATCAAAAGAGTGATCTAGTTTTATAAGGAAATATACAAGAGATAAATGATTGCTGTCTGATACAGACACATCAGGCAAGAAGAGGCAATCCTGGGAATTACATCAGTTAGAAAGTGACAGATGTCATGCTGGTCAGTGAACACACTTTGGTTTGGGAAGCATTTTTGGAATGCTACTACTCAATTTTGTCTGCAAAATGTGATACATGTGTTTGAAGGATTCTGTGAATGTCCCATTGTGGGAAATAGTCAAAGGTGATGATGATTTCAGGTTGATTCACCCTGAAGTGAGGGTAAGCTTAAAGCAGAAAAGCACTTAGACAATAGCACCTTTGATTACCATCCATCCATTTCTGCTTTTAAAGGGGAAAGGAACATTTGGTATGCCCTGCTTAATGGGGATACGATGCAACTAGCAGTACATGACAACTTTTAAGGCACATTATGGCAATATGTCATAGCAAATTTAGTCCTTATGTAACCTTCAGGAAGGAACTGTAATCTCAATCAAGCTAACTAGGGATGCGTCAGCTTCTTCAACGCTGTCTATAGAGAAGTATTATGACATTCTGCTAGAATTATATTTTGTCTGGGCCAATTCTCATTATTTTGAAAGATATTGAAATTCTCTGTGGATGGATTAATACAACTTGTGATTCATAAAATCAAAAAAGCCTCAAGAAGCCTGTTTTTGTTGCCTCTCTGGTAGGCCTGATGAAGGGTGGTTGTGTCTGCCGCATTCATCCTGGTATTTTGCTTCCAGGCAAACCCAGTTGAAAGAACAGTGGGATGCAACAGTATTGCCAAGTGGGTTGCATCATATTATTTCTTTTTCTAATGGCATATTTGAACACTACAGTAGTTTTGAAGAAATGTAGTCACTCTATCTTGGTAAAAAATATTGACACTCCTAAGATAAATATTCATCTGCTTGTATCCTTCACAAGGTTCAGTTAAACTGAACTGAAATTCCTGCACTTCTTGATAATAAAAAAGTAAATGTATGGTAATATACTGTGCAAATATCATAAGGTGCTGTGAAGGAAATCACACTAAGGACTGTGCTGGTTCATAAAACACAAGCAAAATATAAACCTGAAGCCTGTCAAATATATAAACATATTAGAACCTAGTCCTATCCAACTTTCCAACTGTGGTGTTGCCACAATGCAACCCCAGGGCATACATTGAGAAAGCTCCATTGACTGTCCCTCGAACAAAGGATGCAACACACACACCACATCACAACTGCAGCTGTTGTGGTCAGGCAGATCTGGGCCTAGATAAAAGCAACAACACGGCCATGTTTGAGCTTGACTCTGTGAATGCTGGGATTGTTAAAGGCCTGGTGCCAACTGGTCTCTGAGAAAGGAGGGAGTACTTTGAAGTTGTAAACATAAAAATAGCAAGAGGCTGTTAAAATCTTAAATCAAGTCCTGAGAAACCTTATTTCCAGAATGCCCAAAGACAGGCAGAAGGGGCCATCTGGCATGAAGATTCACACCTGCAAAATGGTGTGATTGTAAATTGCAAATCAGCCTCAGCTGGGTAACCTGGGTCTTGGTATTGATTTCTAGTATTGAAATTTCTAGTATTGAAAGTGATTTCTAGTGATTTCTAGTATTGAAATAGTATTGATTTCTATTGGGTATGGGTTTGATGGACAAGCCAGGGTCCAAGAGGTCCTATAAAAGTAGGACCTTGAGCCACTTCTAGATGCTACCTATCATGCCATGCTGAGCCATCTCTGCAAAGACAACATCTACCTCAAAGTACCATATTTGCTGAATCAATAAGCTACTCAAGGTTCAGACCTTAAGGGAACTTTAGTACATTTTAATTAGTGGACTGTGTATCGGTTGTGGTACCTGAAGCAGCCCAGGCTGGAAAGCCAGTGTTCCCTTTAAACAGAAATCCTCAGTGGTTTTGACCAAGAGAAGTCTGAAGAGTCTGCTTGGGTCAAACCTGAGGTTGGCATGCGGGTGCTTCCATGGCAGAGAGGCACCGATGACCAGAACTACAGCAGTACTGGAAAACTAGATAGATAGGATTGGTTATTTATCAAGGGTAGCAGTGGTTATGCTACCTTTCTCCAGGCAACCAACGTCACTCTACTGAATTTATTTTAGTTGTTTGCTGAGTGCACAGTTGTGTATATGCTTGCATATGTATGTGTAAGAATGCCAGAAATCTCAACTGTTTGCCAGAATTTTGTGAGCAAAATTTTTTACCATCACTTTAATCTACTTAGAGCACAATCCTACCCATGCCTAGTCAAAAGTAAGCCCCATTGTGTTCAAAGGCAAATGCCTGGAATCCTAACCACACTTCCCTGGGAGTAAATGCTTCTGAATAGACATTAGGATTGCACTGTAACACTACAGAAAGCATACTATACCACATTGAGTATACTACAGAAATGTAACACTACAGAAAGCATAGTATACCACATGAGTAACTCCTTGCTGCAGGAGGTGGTGATGGTAGCTAGCCTCAATGCCTTTAAGAAAGGATTGGACAAATTCCTAGAGGAAAGGACCATCAAAGATTACAAGCCATGATGGGTGTGTGTGTGTGCGCGTGCGCGTGCTAGCCACTGCAAATCAGATATAAAAACTGCTTTTTTACTATTGTAGAGGCAGTTATACAAACAATCATTCTTCCAGAATCAAACCCCTGCAGATAGATATTTTAAAAAAGCAGGCCTCCATCAGTCTTGAAAGACTATGGTATCGTGCTCGGCGCTGCATACACTGCATGCGAAGCATGAAAGCCTGGGTTGGATTGTTATGGAGGATAGGCTGTTACCCAAGCAGCAAATCCCCCTCTCCATGCTACTGAATTAGTCCAATGGAAAGGCAGAGCCGATACGATTGGATCCAGCTGCATCGCAGAGCTGGGCTAAGGACGGGAGCTCACCCTGTCTTGTGGGGCCGACCCGGGAATCAAATGCTGGCCTGCTGGTTAACAGGCACAGCATCCTAACTGCTTGCGCCACCCACAGCCCACTGTAGATATTAAGGCACTACCATTAGGTGCAATGGAGGAGCAAGAAACCCAGAAGTGGGTCTTTAAATCTTTAAATCTTTAAGTGGGTCTTTCCTCCTTTGCCTTGTAAGCAGGCAGTATGTAGCCTTCTTGAAATTAATAAATTATATGTAATAAATTGTATGCAGCAGTTTTAAATTTAATAATGAGCAATATAGTGGTTTAACTACATATATGAGTGTTTTTTAGCTTTTATTTTTCTTGGTTGTCCTACATTTTGGTGGGGGGCCTTGTCCTCTTTTGCAGTTACAACATCTGGTCACAATCAGTCAAGTGTTACCGGATCCTCAGCAAAGTGTTACCAAATTCAGCAAAGAGGCTGAATTCACAGAATCCCGAACACTAAAAAGAATGTATTTGATATATACTGCAGAAATAAGCACAACAGCCATCTCATACAGATGCAGGGATGATCATCGAATATATTAGGCTAATGTGGTCAATACTGGTACCATAAATTATACGCAGCACTTGTTTCAAAGTTCACATGACAGTCCAGATCAGGTAGCTGAGCATTCATCTATTACCTGGTGATGATAGGGGAGTACGTGATACTGACAGAGCATTTTGCCCCTTCTGTGTGCCACAGCAAGCATTTATAATTATAGCACAACTAACCTCGCCTGTCAAGAATTTCCACATCATCAGGCTTAACTGACTCTGACATTTCTGTATTAGCCTTTGTATTTGACATGCCTATCTTTCCCTCCATTTAAATTCTCAATGTGTTTACTGTGAATTAGAGTGGTCTATAACAAGACAGGTGCCAAGCACACCCAGCTCGCAGACCTCTTCTTAACCCACAGCCTGGCAAATGAGATGGGAAGTTGGGTCCTCCAGAAACAGAGCTGGGTTTCAACAACTTTCTGAAATGCATTACAACTGGGTTACTCTTAATCTGTTCAGCAACAATTAGCTCTCAAAGCTGCAACAGCTGCATGCTGCTGAGGCTTTCCAGATGCAGGCAAAGGAATTAAATCAACAGCTAATTCAATTGGAAAATTGGGTGTAATTATGGAGAATGCAGAGTCTGTTAGGCTCCTTGTGGTGATTGCTCACTATTTTAAAAATAGCATTGTCGTCTTCTGTACAGTGCACCCTGCATACAGAGAGGTAGCCATGTTTGGAGAAATCTCATTTGGTTTCATGAAGATAAAGATTTAATGTTATTAGAAATGTACTGACAGCCTAAATATGAACCTCTGCTTAGCCGTTTACTGGCAAGAAAGAGAATAATCCAATATCACTTGCGCATAGAATAATAATACTTTGCACTTGCAGCACCTTCCATCTGGAGAAGCTCACATTACTTTGCTTGCAACAACAGAACAATTCTCCTCTGAAATCAGCAATGGAAACATGGCTGTGTGTTGTATACATCCTTAAATTGATCAGATTCTTCTGTCAGGCCAGTGATGAGTTATTTAGTTCTACTGAATAACTGAGAACATAACCCTATGTGTGTCTACTCAGAACACATAGGCTGCAATCCAGAGTAATTACGGGAGCACGTAAGAGACTTTTATGTCGACGTAGTTATGGCACCACCTAGTGAAAACATATGGGAAATCCATTTTGCAATCCAGAGTAAATTGTTCTTATGTGGGACCAAGGATTGCACCCATAGCCCCTTTGTAGTTGGACTGACAAACATTGTAGGGCACACCCATAAGATACTTTATTGTCATTGCACACCCATAAGGTACTTTATTGTCATTGTACCAAATATACAATGAAATTCAGGTGCACTGTCAGGATGTGGTCTCAATATAAACAAAAAAAGTACTATAAAAATGTACAATGAAAACAGATACAGGATTGCAGCCTGAATCTTATGCTCATTTAGGGTTAAAAAGCTGAAGCTGTATGATCCTATTCTCACCCAGACATATTTAACTGAAAAATTGTAGAGTTTACTTACAGGCAAATATTTCAAATAAGATCAGGATGTAAATGAAACAAATATATCTGACTGCTCACCAATGTTGCCTCTAAAAAGTGGGCAGTGGTGTGACCACAGAGATTGGCAATTTGGGATGCAATCCTAACCTAATGACAAGAATGATCAGTGGGATGGAAGGGAAGCCGTATGAGGAAAGGTTGGGGGAACTTGGGATGTTCAGCCTGGAGAAGAAGAGGCTGAGGGGAGACATGATTGCCCTCTTCAGATGCCTGAAGGAATGCCATAGGGAGAAAGGGGCTCATTTGTGTATAGCTGCTTCTGAAAGCAGAACTAGAACCAATGGGTACAAACTGCAAGAAAGGAGATTCTGGTTGGATATCTGGAAAAAATTCCTGACAGTGAGGGCAGTTCGGCAGTGGAACAGATTGCCAAGGGAGGTGGTGGACTCTCCCTCACTGGGGATCTTCAAGCAGAGGCTCGATGAGCACCTGTCGGGGATGTTCTAGGGGGAATTCCTGCTTCAGGCAGGGGGTTGGATTTGATGACCTACTAGGTCCCTTCCAACTCTATGATTCTACGAATTTTTTGAGCACTGGCATAATTGTACCAGCGGGGCATATGCTGCATCCTGCCATTGGGGAATAGTCAGAGTCTTCATTTGGAGTTGGAGTTGGAGTTGCATTGTCTTAACCCCAAAGCTGGAAAATTGTTAGGATTGCACCCTTGAATGTTCAGGTATGGTGTGATGAGATAATCACTAAATTAAAAATAGTAAATATGGGTAAACATAACTGCCTCAATCCAGAGAAAGTTAGCTGAATTTACAGTAAGTCTGATTGAAATCAAGATTAAAAGAGATATGATGACAGTTTAAAAGATTTATACAGACCTCTTTGGAGAGGGAAGCACAACCTGCTCAAGTTGTCCACTGGGGTAAGAAACAATAATGTGAACACCTAACATTTGTATAGCACTGTTTAGTGTTCAGAGCATTTCACATGTATTATCCAGAGCTGTGAAAAAAAGTGGATTTTGGTCAAACATTTAAGTGTTCAGGCAGGGAATAGGTTTGCTTGGGAGGTTGTGGGAATTATATGAAAGAGATCTATCAAGAATGCTTTGCTTTGAAAGATATCCATTCTGGGTAGAAGATTAGTAGACGAACAGTGCAATCCTGACTTTAGGCCAGGAAAATGGCCCAGCTAAGCTGTTCTAAGTAAGCCATATCTTGAGCTGACAAGTTAGGTCAAATCCACAGGATTAGAAAGTCTCTGGCTGGCCAAACTGCTACTCAAAAAGCAGCAGCACAAGTGCAGCATGCTCACTGGGCTGGTGTGCTGTATTCTGAGGTAGGCTAGTATAGTTGTGCCATATCCTGAGATGGGCTGGTGTAGTTGTGCTGTATCCTGAGGCTGAGTGGCAGGGGTTGGCGTAGGACTCAAAAAATTTTGCCATCACTTCCTATTTTACTCTGGCTTATCATTGACCCCTATGGGTCTACTCAGATTTATTCCTGCTCCTTAGGTGTTCTAACTCTGAGGAGCTGTGACGGGACATATTTGCCCCGGAATCAGGCTCTGGATACAGCCTAATTGCACTGTTCTAGGTCATGATGAACATGCCTTCAATATACCGGTCATGAACTGCTTAGGTTGGCAGCTAGGCCAGTCCAGGTCCATCTGTCTTGGGCCAGCCTATGTTGACTTATGCCAGCCCAAGCCTTTCTGGTGTAGCTAGGCTGGCCCACATTGGAACTGGGACAGTCCAGATAGGCTAGCTAAGTGCACTTCAGGGTATCAGCCTAGATTACAGTATTTGCAGAGCAATCCTATTTACTCACCTTGTAGTAATTACTATTAAATTCAGTGGATTAGGATTGCACTGTGGAATAGATTTTCAATTTGAAATATATTCCTGCTCCTTAGGTGTTCTAACTCTGAGGAGCTGTGAAGAGACATTTATGTTGTGAGGGGGCATTTGAAGTCACTATGAACATATGAAATTATTAATCAGACCATAGCTTATTTTGATCTACCCTGACTGGTAGTGGTTCTCTTGGGATTTGAGACAAAGCTTGCCCTATTGGGATATACCACATATTGAATTAATCCTTGGGTTAATCTTGAGATGTGAATGTGTATGTGTATTTTATCTTCTTGAACCTTCCCTTGGCCACAGTCAGGTGGTTGAGCTTGACTAATGGGAAAATGGATGCCAGAAATGCTGATTATTTCCTGACCTTAGGGAGGGTCAAGAAGCAGCAGGTACAACTGGGCAGTCAGCACCATGAGGTAACCAGTACCAACAGGCACCAAATTTGTTTTTAGAGAGGCCTTACATCGCAAAAGGAATATGCTCCCCAAACGTCATGCTTCTAGGTCCAGGAGGGCTGGTCACTGTTGTGTCAGCGATTCATCCAAATTTAGTATAGGGACAAAAACACATACCCATTTTCACCCCCTTCTGGTTTGAATTTCTGAAATTGCTTCATGGGTGCTTAAGTCATATAAGGAATACCCTCCCCAAATTTCACACTTCTAGGTCCAGCAGTTTTGGCTGGGCATTGATAAGTCAGTCAGTCAGTGTCCCTTTGATTTTATATATAGAGCCTAGCAAAAAGTGTGGGAGACAGGAATAAATTTTCAAGAATATTTGTGGGCCTGAGCACAGCTGAGAACTCCTGGGTACTGCTGGGAATTGGGCAGCAGGCAGTAATCTATGTAATCTATCTATGCACACACACACTCACACATACCCTTCATGGCTTGTAAGCTGTAATGGTCCTTTAGGAATTTGTCCAAACCCTTCCTTAAGGCATTGAGGTTAGATGCCATCACCATCCTGTGGCAAGGAGTTCCACAGATTAATTCCATACTGGGTAAAGAAATATTTTCCTTTGTCTGTCCTAACCTTCCCAACATTCAGTTTTGGTGGATGTCCTCTAGTTCTGGGGTTATGTAAAGGAGAGTTACTATCAATCATTTTGGTCATTCTCCTTTGAACCTTCTCCATTTCTCTATATCCTTTTTGAGATGTGGTGACTAGAACTGAACATACCCTACAATCCAGAGTAACTATGGGAGCACATAAGAGACATTACGTGTACCTGTAGTTACTGCACCACCTAGTGAAAACCTGTGGGAAATTCATATTGCAATCCAGAGCAAATTGTTCTTACACCAGAGCAAGGACTCCCTGTAGGTACTCTGGACTGCACCCACTATACTCCAAATGTGGCCTCATGATCGATTTGTACAATGGCATATACATAATTTTTGTCTTTTCTAATGACACCAAGCACAGAATTTGCTTCTTCGCTGCAACTACACATTGGGTCGCCACTTTCGCATTCTTCTCTAGCACAATAGATCTGCTCTGTCACAGATAGCTCAGAGCACATAAGTTAGGATTCATTGCCCCAATGTGCATAACTACATTTACTTACATCTTCAGCAACTGAGTCACTGAATCCCATATTTTGGGCTTACCCTAACTTAAATGAGGAAGAGGCTCAGAAACATGCAGCCCATTGCTTATTCATACTTTTTGTCCAATTTATTTATTTATTTTAATTCAATTTATATCCCACCTTTCTTCCTTAAAAAAGGAAATCCCAGGCTGTTTCCCAACTCTGCATAGTAGTAGGACAGCGATTTTCAACCTTTTTCATCTCACGGCACACCAACAAAGCACACTGAAATGGTCAAGGTACACCATCAGTAGTTTTTACCATTGACAAGGCACAGCAGGCTGTTCAAATCCCCTAATTTTCTTATTTATAAATGACTTTCCCCAAATTCCCATGGCACACATAAGGACTCTCCACGGCACACCAGTGTGTCACAGCACACTGGTTTGAAATTCACTGTAGTAGGAGGATGAGAAAGTTATTAGAAGTCAAAGGCGTAGCAATGGTGAGAAAGGAGTGTACAAAATTTCAAAGTGGGAGAGGAAGAGTATGGTAGCTCTAGCCAGATAAAAAGACAGGAAGTGATTTGTTGTCTGCTATGCTTACTGGAGTGTATACTGTGACTAATGAGGCTATTCTAGCTACAGAGAAGTGTTCAATAACTCAGCACCGTCACGAGGATCTGTTTGGCTAGGGTGATAAAAGTGGCTTATTATCAATTACACAGCAAGCTAATTAATTTTTGCCAGTCAACCTTCTCATCAAGTCATTCACACAATAATGTGTATTTGTTTTTCAATTAACTGAGTATCTAGGGGGGTATGAGTTCTTCTTCGACCACCCACTAGGACAACAATAAGGATGGTTATTGGTAGGATGTTCCATTAAAAGTGACTGCTAAGTAAATCCAGGTCTAGACTTAGAGCCCAATCCTATGCATGTCTACTCAGAAGTAATCCTCATTGTATTCAAAGGGTGTACTCTCTGGTAAGTGTGGATAGCATCGCAGCCTTAGGCTGCAATCCTAAAGGCATTCTCCTGGGAGTAAGATCCATTGAACACAATGGGGCTTACTTTTGAGTAGACATGGTTAGGATTGTGCTCGAAGTCATCCAAAGCCAAGGGCAGCAATTGCTACTACTCCAACCCACCCATGTGTGGGGACAATCTACACCATATTGATCAAAGATTTCATCCTTGGTCTTAAGATGGTGTTCCAATAATGAAAGTTCTCAGAGGAGGACCATGCAACAAAGCCATGCCTTGCAGTACCCTCCAGAAACTAACATGGCTACAAATAATGCCATGAACCAGGGAAGATACCTGCATTTATGACTTGGCAACATCACAGAAAGAAAGGGATCAGGAAGGAGGGCGTTCTTAACGTGTGGGTTGTCGCCCCTCCCCCATCAGGAGGCTGGACGAAGTCAGTTCTCCTCACTGAGGGGCGGCACCATGACCCAGTCTTGTCCAGCCTCGTATTGTGGCAGGACGAAATCAGGGAGCTCTGCCTCACTTTTCTCCTCTCTCTCTTCTCTCTCTCTCTCTCTCTCTCTCTGTTCCTCCTCTCCTGGCTGTGCTCTTCATCCTCCGGCCCGACCACAGAGGCCAGCAAGGGGCTCCCCTGGATTCCTGCACAAGGAGGAAACCCCAGTCTGTGCTAGCAAGGCAGTCACCTCTCAGTTGAGCCGGATGCAGAGAGAGGGGCGATTAGATGCGCCCGCAGGGAAGAGTGGGTGCATTGGGCAGCGGCCAGAAGTGGCTGCAGTGGGCAGCGTGCATTGTGCACAGCTGACCCACGCCCTTAGTGGCTTACAGGGAGAGGCACATAGGGTTTTTCTTTAAAGTAGTCCTATCATGATTCCCTGTCTTACCTGTGAATGCCAAAAATAGCAGATAATGAGATTGATTGACTGACTGTGTTGTGGGGTGTAGGAGATCTCACAACCTCCCCACAAGTCAATATGCCTACTAGAGCCTCTGACAGGAATTTCCTGTTTTTGTTAAAAGCATAGACTCTGACAACCACTATGAGGTGTGTAGAGCCTCTGCAATTCAGAAGACCTTCTAGATGGGATGTCTGGTCACATCTGAAGGTCCTTTGAGGATGTCCAGTGTTGGTTTCCAATCTGCAGTAAAGTAAATCTGATGTCCAACCAAGCCTCAAGTGGTGCCTTTTCCCAAGGCCCTTGAGTTTTTACCACTGAGTGGAGCCATTTTAAGCAACATGGCAAACTAATTGATAAGCTGTATACCTTGCCAGACCCCACCATGGCTAAGCTAAAGGTCCCCACAGTGGACACACCAGTGGTGGCAGTTTCCTTGGCTACCACACTCCCCTTGGAGGGTGAATCGGGACCGAGGGATGCGTGTGACAAGAGGGTGGACACTTCTCTAAAGCGGGCCTTTGAATCTAATTCCCAAGATTTTCGGGTGGCATTAACCAGTTCAATCTTTTCCAGATCTGCATACACCTGGGCTGAGGAGCTGGCTGCAGACAAGTCCTTGTAAAGCAGAACAAGGTGTACGTTGAAGAAGAATGTATTGGATAACCTTAGGTCCAGTTTGGGAAGACAGACTAGGGCATTCGGAACCTAGCTTTGTCTTTCCTTTCAGGTGTCTCTACTTGCTTTGTCACTACCTACCTTGACTTCTGTCAAATATAGTTTGGATGTAGGTAGTTGAAATCTTCAAAGGGGTTCCTGGACCACCAATTTTGCTTTCGGATGGACTGAAAGGTCTGGGTGCCCCCCAGTGAGAGGAAGCTAGATATGGTCTTTCTGTGGTGAGGACTGTAGGGTGCCATTTTGTTTCACTTCTCATTTTCCCTCCAAGATGCCATTTTGTGTTCCCGGTGCTCTTTATCTCAGGGACACTGTGGTCTCTAAGGAGGAGGAGTAAGGTGGTGTTAAAACCAGAACCCAGATTAGATTCAGAGTCTGGGGACGATATCCCTCCTCCAACAAAAAAGTGACCAGCGGCAAAGGCAAAGGAGGTGAAAAGACATGGAGGTGCCAAGTGTCTCATTCTCCACATTCTGCAGTGACCAAAATGAGCTCATGACTTCATGTCTCATAACTGTTGTCTTAGTGAACTCACATTTCTGAGGTAAAACTGTTGGGTAAGTGCTTGGTTTTACTTCAGGTAAGTCCTTGGCAACGGCCTCAGATAACTGTGCAGGCTTAGCCTCAAATACTTCAGGGAGGACTGAGTTTGACTACTCAGTTTACTTTCGAGGGATTCTTTCTAGGTAAAATCCCCATCCCTGTGGAAGCCCACGCAAGTGTGACATTGTGGGGCCAGAACCTTCTGGAAAAAGCTGTGATAGACCGATTATGCCCTGCAGCAGGGCCTCCATGGGATCCTTGCTCGCTGGGTTCTTGACTTAAGAGAATTACAAGGCCTCTGTTGCCTTTTCCATATTTCTTAACCAGATGCACAGCTGAAGAACTAGCCTAAACCAGCACAAACTGGCTGAGACTGGCTCTGAATGTATCAAGCCTCATGCAACATTGCTTTGTAATAATGGCTTCCCTTTACAACCCCAAGATTTAGCCTGCTACTTCTTCCAACAAGCTAACAAAGCCAGTGGTTGAAGTTTTTGTCTCTTCCGGGCATTTCCAAGATGGCAGAGGTTCCTTTCTCTTATACAGTTACACCGATCATGAAAGCAGAAGGAACAGTGGCTGCACCAGGGGGAGCACATGCCAAAATTGGTTGGTAAGCTTTATTGTTTACCTTAGATGACTTTGGCCTTTGCAGATTTCCAAAGTAGAACTCCTGGTGGCTGCATTTTCTGGAAGAAGGTCCAGAAAACCCATGCAGTGAGAGAGTTGAAGTCATGCTGAATGAGTGTAAAAACTTCTTATTTGGGCTTAGGGGTTCGGATACTAACTCCCATGTCCAGAGTTGCGAATTGTTGAGCAGAAGATGCTGTAAGGGTGTACTTCTAAAAACAAACTAAAACAAAACAAAAAACCCACTACACCTGTAAGTCTGAAGGTCTGCAGATCAGTGGTTCGAGGCCTGAGCAACCTCACAATCTGGCCTGGCTAATTTCTCCCCAAGTCTGGGAAGTATACTTTAAAAGAATTAACCCTTACCAAGGTACGATTTTTAATATCTGGCTTAGGCATTGGGATGTTGATGCGGAATCCCTAGTTAAACAGGCAGTTCTGCCTCTTATGGGCAGCAATTGTTCTGGTAGAGACCTTGACTCTGTGTCAGATGATAACAGGGATAAAGCAGAATTTTGGCCTGCCTCTACACCAGAAGGGCGAAGAAGATCGCCCTCACTTTGGTGGCGGCGGCCGATTGCACTTATGATTCTCTTCAGTTGTCTGCCAAAGCCATGGCCATGGGGGTTCTGCCAAGGAGACAGATCTGGCTTTGTCAGTGGGAAGGCGACACAGCTTCAGCTTCTATGGTGTTACATCTTCCCTTTAAGGGTGAAAAGCTCTTTGGAGAGGCCTTACAGCCTCTGTTACTGGAGAACAAGGAGAAGCAAAAAGTGCTTCCTGCCACCAAGAAAGAACTGCCCAAGCATTCCCAGTCCTTTCGTCAGTCTAAACCGGGGTTTAAATCCAAGGGTTTTGGCCAACGTCCCAAGCCCAAGTGGGACAGGAGTAAGTCCCAGTTCAAGAAGTGTCCTGGTCCGGCTCCCTCCTGTGCAGGGAAGCCTGCCAATGGATCCCAGACTTCATGACAACTCCGACTCCAAGGAGGCATCCCTGGTGGGGAATGCAAATTTGTGTTGGAATTCCTGCAGGATGGCTTTGACAAGGGGCTTAGCACCAGCACATTACACCGACAAGTGACAGTTTTGCGGAGCACCTTGGGGGTTTCCTCAGGTAGGACGATTTTATACCACCCTCACATAACCAGGTTCCTTAACGGGGTGAATCAGTTAAGTCCCCCACAGGTTCATAATTTCCCCTCGTGGAATTTACCTTTGCTGTTGTCAGCGTTAGTGAAGGCTCCCTTTGAGTCATTACACAGCACTGAATTGAAATTTCTTACATTTAAGACCATTTTTTTGGTTTCAATAACCTCAGCTAGACGGGTGTCTGAGATTGGAGCATTGTAAATTAATCCAAACTTGTGCATCTTTCATGATGACAAAGTCATTTTGCGGTTAGATCCGGCCTTTATTCCCAAGGTCAACTCCTGGTATCATCGGGCACAGGAGTTGGGTATTCCATCATTTTGCCCTAATCCCAAGAATGGCAAGGAAGTGGGCTGGCATAAGTTAGATGCTAGATAAGAGATAAGAGATGTTAGATGTTAGATAAGAGAGCTGTCAGTTACTACATCGAGCGCACTAAAGCATTTTGTAAAACTGACTGTCTCTTTGTGCTCTTCAAAGGGCAGGTGTCTATCGAGGAGCACTCTGGCTAATTGGCTCAAGGGAACCAGAGCATTAGCCTATTCGTCCTTAGGAAGGGTCCCTCCTGCCGGGATTACTGCTCACTCTATTCGGAGTGCAGCTACATCTGCTGCATATGAAGTTGTGACGTCCATTGAATCCATCTGTAAGGCTGCTACATGGGCATCACCTAACAATTTTATCAGGCATTATAAGATTGATACAGCAGCTTCTGCAGATGAAGCGTTTGGCAGGAGGGTGTTACAAAGGGTAGTGACATCTTAGGACCTTCGGGTCAGCCCTCCCTTCCTCCGGACAGATACGGCTTTGCTATATCCCACGAGTTAAGAACGCCCTCCTTCCCGAATACAGGGAAAGAAAAGTTTTTTTTTATCGTAGACTTCTTTTCCGGTACGAAGGAAGGAGGGCGTTCTGCCCACCTCTCTCTGACCCTCAGTTCCTGGCTGTGTCAAGTTTAACTGTTGGTCATGTGGTTTTTCCATGGGGAAAAGGTTGGGGGATTCGGTCTTTCTAATCTTCTTCCCTTTGTTATGTGTTCAAGCTTTTATCTAAGTCGCAGGGTTTATCCTGGCCATTTGTGATCCCAGACCCACAATCAGGTTAGGTACTTCTACTCAGCTCGGCTTTTGAGACTGGGTCGTGGTGCCACCCCTCAGGGAGGAGAATTGACTTCGTTCAGCCTCCTGATGGGGGAGGGGCAACAACCCATGAGTTAAGAACGCCCTCCTTCCTTCGTACCAGAAAAGAAGTCTACGGTAAGAAAAACTTTCTTTTCAAATGAAGTTTGAGAACAGGATTTTCAAATGAAATTGCCTTAAAGTCCACCACAAATGGTAGGGGTCCTTCTTCAGTCCTTGGAAACTGTGTCACAGAAATTGCAGAGACCGTATAAATGTGGAATATTTGTTTTTATAAGCTGTTCAGCCATGAATATAAACTGGCCTGAGTATATATAAAAAACTTCCTATAACAATTTGGAGCATTACTGTTCTCCCAGATCTTGGCATTTGTTTATGAATGGCATCATTTATCATGAATTTATTATGCAGTTTTTAGTTGGGTCCTGTGGCCTTTTATAACAGACACTTCATATTATACAAGTCAAAAAGTCATTAATTTTTAAGAAATCAACAGCTTCTAAATAGAGACATGGTAAGTTGCTATGGCTGCAACCCAAGCTTCCCCTTTGGCTGGCACAAGTTCTGTTCTGAAAGTGCTGTAATGGACTTTTACTCCAAGAAGGATCAGTTGGCACATAGACATACTCCAGACTCCCTACACTACTACTTGGGGGATGCTCAGCCAATATAGGGGTCAGGCATAGAGAAAACCAGAAGGAAGCAGGTGGGATGTGTTTGGAGGCAGGGGGAGAGAGTGTAGCAGGTGTTTCCAGGGCAGTTGGGTGGAGAGAAGGAAGTAGAGGTGGAATCTATTACCTATGCTGGATCCTAACCCTGTTCCAAAGCAGCCTGAGACAATCCCAGGCTGTTCAGATTTGGACCACCAATTTCACTGACATAGATCCAAGTAGCCCCATGGGGGAAGCAGCAGCTCTCCATGGGGGAAGCAATTCTCCTTCCCTCAGCTGAGCTGCTTGGTGCCTGAACCTTGTGCTAGACACAATGCGAGCATGCTGGCTCAGTGGCGTAGCTGGAGAGGGTACAGGGGATGCACTTGCCCCAGGCTACATGGTCCCAGGGGGCTACAAGATGCCAGAGACTGGGAACTCTGGCCAGACAGCAGTTGTAGGAGAGCCTTCCTGGAAAGTGGAGAGGGAGAAGCTGCAATGGCTTATCTGTGATGCTCCATCCCATAGAGCTCAGTTAGGCAACATGTCTTGACCTGGAAAGTGGAGGAGACAGCAGAGCAAAAGCCACTTCTTATCTCCCCTGCATTCTCCAGGCCTGGAACACACTCCCTGCTGCCCAACCAGATCGTTTGTCATCCTGACATGACAGCACTATCCAGATCTGGAAGGGAATTTGGGAGCCCAGAAGGGAAGGGACAAAGAGGTGGCTTGGCTATCTCTGAGAGGGGGAGAGATAGCATACCCCCATGCCAATAGTGGGGGTGGGGTGGGTGGAAGGAGGCTATAAAGATGGGCTGCAGGAAGAGGAGTTTCTCACCTCTTAGAGTCATTCCCCCTTTGATACATTCTCTCCATTCATAGATTCAGCTGCAGACACTGAGAGCACGTGTCTATACAAAAGGAAGCCCCAGTATGTTCAGTGGGTTTTACTCCCAGGAAAGTGTCTTTAGGATTGCAGCCTGAATCAGCTATGATGTTGTGTGTGTGTCCCTCCTCCACTGCCAGCAGCTGAGATGGAGGGTAAAGGGTAAGACTTTTGCCTCCAGGGCTCAAGATCACAGCAGGTCCATATGTCATAGCCTCAGTAGCCCAGTAGTACAAACACAGCCTTTTCATTTGATCCAGGGCACTCACTCACCCACTCAGGCTGCAATCCTAAAGACACTTTCCTGGGAGCAAGACCCATTGAGCACAATGGAGCTTACCTCTGGATAGACATGGTTAGGATGTTTCGCTCTCTCTCTCTCTCTTCCCCCGCCCCACTACCCTGCACAACATGCTGCCCCTGGAACTCTGTGTGGCTCAGAGCACAATCCTAACCATGTCTACTCAAAGGTGAGCCCCACTGGGTTCAGTGGGTTTTATTCCCAGGAAAGTATCTTTAGAATTGCAACCTAAGTGTGTGTGCCAGATTTTGAGAGGGTGGAATAAATGTGAAAACAAGGAATCCTCTCCTCTCCACTCAGCTTCCTCTCCTTTGCAGTATTAGCCAACATAGGAGGAGAGGCAAGGACTGGGGGCAACTTCAGGCATCTGGTGGGGCACTATAAACACCACAACTAAATCATTTGTTGTGGGCTGCTGGGGAGGGGAAAACAGGAGCTTGAGGCAGGAATCCATTGCATACTTACAAGTGAGTAAGCCCCATGGATTCTAATGGGGCTTGCTTCTGAGTAGACCTACACAGGATTTCCTGTGCATGCAGAGGAATATGGGAGGTGGAAGCTAGCTGCTGCAGGCAGCCAAGCAGCACATGAATCCAAAGGTGGCCTCATCATTTATGCTTGACAGTTCATCTATTCCAGTCTCCAAAGGTAGGCTGCTGGCTTTTGAATTTGTCCTTAGTCCCCCTGTACTTCAGATGTGTCCTGTATACCATTACAAGGGAGTAAGCCCCATTGAACACAATGGAACTTACTTGAATATTTATTCATAGAATCATACCCTACAATCCAGAGTAACTACGGGAGCACGTAAGAGACATTACGTGTACCCGTAGTTACTGCACCATCTAATGAAAACATATGGGAAATTCATACTGCAATCCACAGCAAATTGTTCTTACACTGGAGCAAGGACTCCCCATAGTTACTCTGGATTGTGCCCATAGAGTTGGAAGGGATCCAGTGGATCACCTTGTCCAACCCCCTGCCTGTAGCAGGAAATCCTTGTCTTGTGGGACCTGGATCTTGAACCCTGGCCTGCTGGTTAACAGGCACAATGTCTTAACCACTTGCGCCACCACTTCTGAGTAGACATACTTAGGGCAACACTGTAAAAGACTGCATGCGCACTGTTCAGCATTCCCTGAAATGCCACATAATCCTATACCTACTTTCTTGGGAGTAAGTCCTATTGACCTCAATAAGACCTACTTTCAAGTAAATTGCCAAAGAACTAAGTGTAAAGAATCTTACAAGAGCAAATAGATGCACTAAAAGGCATGCCCCACTGCATGCCCCACTGCATGCTCTTTCCTCAGCCCACTCCTGTCTAATGTTGTGTCCTGATATTTTTTCCAAGACCCAAGGTTTAAATCCAGGATATGTCCTAGAAAAAGAGGACATATGGTAATCTTGAGCTCAACAAACATTAACAAGTCCCTCCAATAGTAAAAGAATTATAATAAGGATAATGATAATAACAGACTTGAGCAATTGGTAAAGTGGCAAAGCAGTTACTAAAACTGAGCCCACAATTAATATTATTGTTATCATCATTAATAATATTAGAAATAATATTCTAGTTGTTTTATCCCAGGTGTGCTCAAGGATCTCAGAATGGAACAGATCTCATTTTATCCTCACAAAATGTTATCCTCATCTTTCCCATTTTATCATTATAACAATCTTGCGAAGTAGGTTAGTCTGAGATAGTGACTGCACTAATGGCATTCTTTATGGTTTTGTGAGATAATGACTGCACTAATGACATCCTTAATGGCTTTGGGGCTGAGTTTGGATTTAAACTCATGTCTTCCTACCAAGAATATGATGGGACCCACTTCTGAGTAACATGGCAAGGATTTTAATATAACTATCTAGTTTGGCCCTTAAAGGATAGGTAGGGAATATGAAACCCAATTAGCAGATCTCTGCCTCAGGGTAGAGAGATTTGAGGATGGAGTTGTGTTGGTTTGCTGGAAAAATGGTTTACTGGTGGCTCTCTCTGTGGCTTGACCTAGGATGGCATTATGAGTCATGTGCATTCCCTATTATTTGTGAGCATGAACCTCCTCAAAAGAAAGCAGGGTAGCATGCATTGGGACAATACTGAGCTTGCCACCAGTGATCAAAATTATGAAAAATAGGGTATGTATGAATACTAATACCATCATGTCCTACATATGTCATATGTATCATTTGGAATTGTGACTTAATGAAGAATGCAATGAAACTTCCTTCACTGGAATATTTGTATTCTATCAGATGTTATGGGCAATAAACCAGAAAATGAAAACACCAATTTCCTATGGAAAAAAGTGGATTTTCTAAAATTAAAATTGACCTATGAAACTGATGGGTGGTGATCTGCTGAGGAAGAGGCAGGGTTTCTCCGAATTCTCTTTTTGAAAACAAGCAGGCGTTACATCACTTCCGGTTATGACATAACTTCCAGGGCAACATTTTGAGCTTTGCACCGGCTACATGATCATTAGCTATGCCACTGTGCTGGCTTGCCTGTTTCCATGCAGGTTAGGATTGGGCTGCACATTTGCCAAGTCTGCTACATTTGCCAAATCAATAAGTTCTGCTTGAACAAAGAAAACTGTAAACCTTTTTGCAGGAAGAATATTGAAGTATACCGTATGTTAAAGGGAGATGATGGTGGGCAATTTCATCAAGAATTTCAAACAATGGAGCAGTGTTGGAAAGGGATAAGATGCTTTGGTTTGAATTTGAATAGCAAAATCCAGCAAGATGCTCCTTTGTTCTTGAAACCATTCGGGTTTTACATGTAAAGTCCTAAAATGTGTATGTCCCTATATATTGTATGCAAATAAGATGCCTTTGTTTATAATAATGAAAACTGGTGCAGTAGAACGGTATACAGAGATGACTGTCTTTCCTCATTTATCACAGTGAATCAACAATAAAGATCGGATTCCCTCCCCTTTCCTTTCCTACTAACAAGAGACTGCCTCTCAATAAAGCAATAAAATTCTTCAGCACTTCACAACACATCATCATTGGCATCCTTCAGTCTCAAAAGACTATAGTATCATGCCCATAAGTGGAGGTCCTAAAACAATATCTTTTATGACTAAACAGGCCAATTCAAGAGTGACAATCCCTTCCACACCGAGGGCAAATACAGTCAGTCCCCTGTCCAGCCCCCAGATTTTGCTGTTTCTGGAACTGCCTCTTTGTCTCAGCCTTCTGAATGAGTGTCTCTTCGAATTGAAGAAGGTCATGCTGTTCTTATTAAGTCCGTCGGCTTCTTATTAAGCCATGCTCTCTTTGTAAGTCTACAAAACATGGTAGCCGCTTTACCGATACGTTATTCAGCTCGGTATCTAAAGAGAGAATGTCGGAGATAGTTGAGCCAAGGTACACAAAGTCATGGACAACTTCAAGAACATGTTCAGAGATAGTTATATAAGGGGGTGAATCAACATCCTGTCCCATGACTTGTGTTTTCTTCAGGCTGATCGTTAGTCCAAAGTCATGGCAGGCCTTTCTGAAACAGTCCAAAAGTTGTTGAAGGTCTTCGGCAGAGTGAGCAGTAACAGCAGTGTCGTCAGCGAAGAGGAAATCCCGCAAGCATTTCAGCTGGACTTTGGACTTTGCTCTTAGTCTGGAGGGATTGAAGAGTTTTCCATCTGATCTGGTCCGGAGATAGATTCCCTCTGTTGCATTTCCAAAAGCCTGTTTCAACATGACAGCAAAAAAGATCCCGAATAAAGTTGGTGCGAGGACGCAGCCCTGCTTCACTCCAAATGTCAAAGAAATCTGATGTTAAGCCATCAAAAACTACAGTGCTCTTCATGTCATTGTGAAAGGACCTGATGAAGCTGAGGAGCTGAGGTGGGCATCCAATCTTGGGAAGGATTTTAAAAAGGCTGTCCCTACTAACCAAGTCAAAAGCCTTTGTAAGATCAATGAAGGCTACAAAAAGTGGCTGTCTTTGTTCCCTACATTTCTCCTGCAATGTACCAACAGTGGACCTGTTGGCTAGAAATCTGCACTGTGATTCAGGATAGACTCTCTCTGCAAGCACCTGGAGCCTCTTCAGTACAATGCGTGCAAGTAGCTTCCCTACAACACTAAGAAGAGAGATGCCACGATAGTTGTTACAGTCGCCCCTGTTGCCTTTGTTCTTATACAATGTGACAATATTGGCATCCTTCATGTCATGTGGTACTCCACCTTCCCTCCAACAGAGACAGAAGATTTCATATAGTTCAGTGGGAATGGTCCCCCTACAGCACCTCAGGATTTCGACAGTAATGTTATCTTTCCCAGGTGCCTTTTCAAAGGCAAGGGAATCCAGGGCTGCATCTAGTTCATCCAGTGTTGATTCACTGTCAAGCTCCTCCAAGACAGGCAGGCACTCAATGTTGTTTAATGCTTCTTCATTTACTACATTTTCTCTGGAGTATAACTCGGAGTAGTGCTGCCCCCAGCATACCATCTGCTGTGCTCGGTCCTGGATGACCTCACTTGTAGCGGACTTCAGAGGGGCAGGTTTCCTCATTGTTGGACCTAAGGCCTGTTTGATGCCATCGTACATCCCCTTGATGTTGCCTGTGTCAGCTGCTACCTGGATCTGAGAGCAAAGCTGTAGCCAATAATTGTTAGCACATCTCCTGGCAATCTGTTGGACTTTGCTATGGGCAGCTCGCAGGGCTTGAAGGTTGCGCTCATTAGAACAGGCTTTATATGCAGTTAGAGCTCTCCTCTTTTCCTCAAGGGCTGGTGTTAGCTCCTCTGAGTGGGCTTCAAACCAATCTGCTGTCTTTCTAACCTGCTTACCAAAAACTGACAAGGCGGTAGTATAAACAGCATTCTTGAAATGTTCCAATCGTTCAGAAACATTTGCCTCAGCCGGGCCCGGGAGAATTTCCTCAAGTGCTCGGTCAAATTCCTTCACTTTTTCCAGACTGTGGGTCTTGCTGATGTTAATTCGTGATCTTCCTTCCTTCTTGGAGTGATGCAGCCTCTTTGCTTGTAATTTTACTCTGCTGCACACTAAGGAGTGGTCTGTATCACAATCAGCACTCTGATAGCTACGTGTGATCTTAATGCTGGGAAGGCTGGAGCGCCTGGTGAGGATCAAGTCAAGCTGATGCCAATGCTTCGATCTTGGGTGTCGCCAAGACCCTCTGTGTTGAGGCTTTGTGTTAAAGAATGTATTGCTAACACAAAAATCATAATAGTCTACAGTCTACAGACTGTAGCAAATAATAGCAGCAAAACTCCAGCAGGCGTTGGCCATTTTCATTCATCTTCCCAATGCCAAAACGACCTAGACAAGCGGGCCAAGAACTATGGTCAGATCCAACTCTTGCATTAAAATCACCAAGGATAAACAATGGTTCTTTCTCAGGGATTTTCTTGATAGTGGCAGCCAGATCATCATAGAATTTGTCTTTGGATTCTGCTGAAGATGATAGTGTCGGTGCATATGCACTAATAAGAGTGACCAGCCCTACTGATGGCTGTAGCTGCAGAGACAGAATTCTTTCACTTCCTCCAGTAGGTGGAGTAAAGATCTGATTCCCTCCCCCTCCTTTTCCTACTAACAAGAACATGCCCTCTCAATAAAGCAATAAAATTCTTCAGCACTTCACAACACAGCACAGCAAAAAAAGGCCTTAAGATGCTTAGAAAGAAAGGCTGGAGGCATTCACAACATTTGCTGTAGCTGTCACTGGTTTGTAACTCCGTAATGTCTGTCCTCTGCTGTACCATTTCATGTGGTAAACCTATTTGAAATACCACCAGGATAAACTTGTGATGACATAATCAGCAGTTACTTCTGGGTTGGGAGGCCAGATGAGACAAACCCTACAATCCAGAGTAACTACAGGAAGTCGTAAGAGGCACTTACTCTAGACTGCTCTATGCATTTCCCATTAGTGGCACTGTAACTACGTCGGTGTAAAAGTTCCCGTAGTTACTCTGGATTGTAGCCATAACCTATAAGAGGATGGAAGGGATAAGTTTGCAAATGTAAAAGCTTGCTTTGGAGATCTACCTGGTGAACATACCGGTGTTGTGTTGCATTCCTGGTGTCACTGCTGGGTGGCAGATTTTCAGGAGTCCCACAAGGATCACCACATAGCTCCTCAAATACTATTGATGGAACCTATACCAAATACCAGTGATGGTACCAGTTGAGAAACTGATTTACAAGGTTTTCTTGTGTAACTGTGGTTGTGATTCTAAGCCGAGTCCCAGCCATCTCTCACAGGTTACTGTCACCATGACTTTATTTTAAAATGGACTACAGTACTACAATTTAAACCAGCCAGTCAGGATAGAGCTGCGGTCTTCAAAACCCTAAGAGACCAGTTCACTCACTACAACATATTGCTCTATTAACTTAGCCAGACTCATCCCTAGTTAATTCCGGCGGGTGACATGAAAAACTCACCAGATGAGCCTGATTCATCAGACTCAGATTTTTAAAAAGCCACATTTGGCCCTCTGCCTACATAAACTTCAATTAGCCAATGCTTTATAAAACAAGACCAGCTAACACAGTTTCTAAATCATAATTCTCGTTACAATTATAGCCTTAAGATCTCATAGAAATGACTCTGTGATACAGTGCACCACATACATATTTTGGCATTAAAGAGATACAAAGACATCTAAAGAAAGAGGGCAGATGTCTTGATTATGCTAAGCCACAGTTTCTGGTCATTCCATTGCTGGCTCTTGTTGGTCGATTATACCTAATGTAATCACTCCCGGCTTTAAAAAAATTAAAATCCCAGAATTCAATATTGGGATACTTTCTCTCCCATTCTCTTAAATTAGAAAAGCTGCCAAACTGGTGATGTCAACTTTTAGTGCATTACCAGTTCCCTTGAGGATGGTTTGACACAATGAGAGTTTTCATGATGATGCACTGTTTCCCAGATACACTTTCATATACATCTTTTTATATATATCAGAATCATTCGGCTCCATCAGTTAATGTTTATTGCAGTTGTTTATAGAATCTAGAACAACTTCAAATGTACAGTAGCATGGACAAATACTCTGAAATGTATTTCATTGATTCTGTATTTAGGAATGTTTCAAAAAATATCATCTTGGGTTCATGGATCACATTCAGCGGTGGGCTCCAGCAGGTTTGCACCTACTCTATAGAACCGGTTGTTAATGAGAGATAGGACATATAAAGTTTAAAAATAGCCATTTAAAAGTGGCTGCCAGATGGGCATAGAACCAGTTGTTTATTTCTTGAATCCCATCACTGATCACATTAATGACTTTCCTTTGAGCATATAATATTCTGCCAGCATTACATAAGACTTGACACATGTAGAAGTCAGAAAACACCATGACTTTGTATTTGAATAAGTTCACTAGATCAGTATTGCTCAATCAGTGGTACTTGAAATGGTGTCTAGAGGCATTTGGGGAACCCCGGACCCTTATTGCCTGGCAGTGGAACCAGGAATGCTGCACAGCAAACAGTGGTAAGCAGTGGCAACCCCTGATGTGGGGGTGAGTGCATCATCCCTGGGATTGTGTGTCACCCCCAGGATGCGTGTGCATTTGCATGTATATATAAATATTCTGGATGTTTTGGTTTTTTGTACGAAGTGATTCAGTCCAACAGAGTTCAAGTCAATTAAGTTGCAAAAATTTCCAACAAGGTCATCAGGCAACCATACCTACACACATCACAGTTCCAGGCTCCATACAAACACACATCTATTGCAAAAATCAATAATAAACAATCCAAAATAAACATGTTAATCAGTGATTATGTAATTTTGCTTTTCGGGAGAAAGCTCATTATTGAGAACAAAAGCTATACCAACAAAATCTGTGTTATAATGGGGTTACTTCCTTTGAATTAGCTGGCTTAAAAGCAAAGCTTTTAATTATGCAACCTGTATGTGCTTCACTCTTTTTCTTTGATGTCAAATGCTCCTGCTACCTCCCAAATAGAGCATCTAGTATCATTTTGTCTTTTTTCACACTATCAATAAATCTACATTTCTCTAGATAGCTTACGCTGTTGTGCTAAAAGTTTATGAAAATAAAACTGGCATGATGTACAGCTAAAGGAGGTGTTCATTTCAAATAATAGACATTATGAGACACAGCACAGTCCCTTATGTTCACAAAGATCTTGAAAAGCCAATCTGTTCAACTCTGTTGTTCACAGTAACCTTGACAAATAATGCTAGCCATATCGCTGTTACCGCTTCATACATTTCATTTTCAGTGTTAGTTCTTTTTTGAGGCATGATGATGATCACCTGTTCTGCCTGGAAAATTTTATTTTCCTGTGTGACTTGCAAGTCTGTAACATCTTAGAATGCAATATTTTTAAAGTTGGTTTTTTTTTTTTTGCTATTTCCAGCAGCAGTTTAAATGAAAAAAATATGGTTCAAGAAAGTTGAAAAATCTGTCTAGCCAAGTGATGTCATCAGTCAAAGATCCCGAGAATATACCTTGCAACAAATACATCAGCAAAAGCAAGAAATAGAACAGTGAATCCAAAACTGTGGCCTACTTGTGGTTTGACATGAACTTTCAGATTGTTCTGAGGCCCGGAAGAAATCCTCAAAAAGCTTTGTCCAGAGCAAATATGGATTTGCTGTGGATCTTTGGGACTGAATGAGGTTTCTGGGCAGCTTGACTGGCCTCTCAAGACTTTGGGGTTTTGCATGCATGAACCAAGAAGACAGTGAGGACAGAACGACAATATGGCATAAGCATTTGGATCAGGATGTAGCCTGATGCATGCCAATCACTGTTTATTGTGCTGCCTCATATATCTCATCATCACAGTTGTTAATTCTGTGTCTGTACATTGGTGTGGGACGAAACCAATTACACCCATACCTCCCTCTAAGCTCTGCAGTCATCCAGTAGAGCAGTTCAAATTGGAACCCTGCATAGAGCTCAGCAATTATGCTAACATCATCTCCAAGCACTCCAGAGCTGTCCCCCCACACACAACAAAGGTCCCTACCAAAGGTCACCTTAGGCTGAAATCCTAAGTTAGGCCAGTTAGAATCCAGTTAGGCCAGCCTAAGCTCCAGCACAAGTCTTGTGCTGGGGGTGTCAGAAAAGTGCCTTCTGCACCATTCTTGGGGAAGTGTTAGGCCAGTGCACAGACATGTGATTGCCTCCCCACATCAGCATGGGAATGAGTAGACCAATGATAAGTATTTATTCCTCTTTATTCTGCATTGGTCAGATCTCGCCTTGAGTACTGTGTTCAGTTCTGGGCACCTCACTTTAAGAAAGATGCAGCCAAGCTGGAGCAAGTCCAGAGGAGAGCGACAAGAATGATCAGTGGGATGGAAGGGAAACCCTACAAGGAAAGGTTGGGGGAACTTGGGATGTTCAGCCTGGAGAAGAGGAGGCTGAGAGGAGACATGATTGCCCTCTTCAGATACCTGAAGGGCTGTCATAGGGAGGAAGGGGCTCATTTGTTCATAGCTGCTTCTGAAAGCAGAACTAGAACCAATGGGTACAAACTGCAAGAAAGGAGATTCCGGTTGGATATCCGGAAAAAATTCCTGACGGTGAGGGCGGTTCGGCAGTGGAACAGATTGCCAAGGGAGGTGGTGGACTCTCCCTCACTGGGGATCTTCAAGCAGAGGCTCGACGAGCACCTGTCGGGGATGCTCTAGGGGGATTTCCTGCTGCATGAAGGGGGTTGGACTAGATGACCTACTAGGTCCCTTCCAACTCTATGATTCTATGAGTTGTGCCATAGGATTGCACCCTAAGGCTACAGGCCTAACCTCTAGTTAGGCCGAAACCCTGGTATAAGTCCTTTGCTGACCTGGGGGTGTCACAAAAGTGCAATATGATACTTCTAACCCACTCCTAGGGGGTTTTGGCCAATGCACAGCCATATGCTGCCCTCCTCACACCATCATGGAAAGTTAGGCCAGGTGAGTTAGGCCGGCCTAAATTTCTTAGGATTGTGCCATTAGTTTAAACAGGAGACACTGATCACATCTGAGAATATTGTGTGAATTACAAATACCTGGCTTCCAGAGACATGCCTACTGCAAGACTTTGACAATGTCCCATGTTCTTCCTGCTGCATACAACCAATGCTACTTATCTGATATGAACTTTCTAACTTCTGTGTACACTTTAATCTTCTATCTGGATATATTTCTCATTTCACTCACACTAGGAAACTTGATTTTTCTCTGTTATTTTCTTTTGAGCTTATTCCTTGATTTATCCTCTCTAGTTCTGTTAATATACAATATTTTGTTCAGGATTATCGCTTTATTATCCTGGGGTGCCTCCCTCATTTTTCTTTGTCGATAGGACCATAAATTAAAGTCAGCTAGCATTTACAGTCCAATAATTCATTGTCTCTGTATGCTAATATTCTTGCTGCCTAGGTCCCATTGCATCCTATCCAATGGCCTTTGCAATTTTGAGTTTTAAAAACCCAAATCCCACAAAGTATATAATTTGTTACATTTTATTTCAGATTTTTTTTACTTAGGTGATTCATTTTCCACTTACAGAACTATAGGAAAAAGGTAATAATTATTTCAAAGAAGTATTTCTATTATCTTCTTAGTACAGAAAAGAATCTACCAATAAATGCTTTTGCTATTACTACAACAGCTTACTCAAAGATATATTTTCTTTGTTGCTTTCATAGCATATTTGAACTTATGAACAAAGATTCAAAACCTTGGGAGCTTCCTGACTTGTTGTAAAAGTATCATTTATGACACAAATGACGGACTCACCAACCTTAGTTGTTTTCACTAATTCCTTTGTGATATTCAGTCAAGAAGAATACGTTAATTATGACTGTGGTGCCCAGAATTAGCCAAGGGTTTGTTGCTGCACCCTCAGGATGGTGCAGGACAATAGAAGCACCCATCTAGTATTTGGGATGAAAGGCCAACAAGCCACAAAAGGAAGGTTGTTGGTGAGCTCATTCCACAAAAGATACCATATACAGAATGATGACCTTGTTATCCACTAGGGTTCCATTCTGGAACCTCCCGTGGATTGAAAAAAAATTAGTGTATTAAAAAAATGGAAAAATAGGCTTACAGACCCACTTCCATGTTTCTTCTTCCACTATTGCACCAAATGTAATCAAGTAGTTCCTCAATAACTGAATTTGATTCTGGTACTAAAAAATGGAATGATTGCTTGCATGTCTGCCTCTCTACAACACTAGAAAAGCAGTTTTTTTAAACTGTGATTAACGGCAGTGGCCATTTGTATTGAGTCAAATCCGTGTATAAAAAATCCATATATAACAAGATTGGACCTGTATCTCTATGGGAATTTAGTAAAAAAGTAGGTAAGTGACTCCACTTAGTTTGTCTTTCATCTTTCTGCTTTGGTATTGTCATGTGGACCCATTGCTGCTGTATTAAGCATCTACAGGATAATTGAAAAGTAACTACCTAGTTACTTTTCAGTCACCCTATACATTTCTTCTACCAACTAGTATACAGCCAGAACTCAGAACTCAGTAACTGACTGCTCTGTTTTTGATTCTTCTCTTTATCCCAACTTCCCTCTCTAAGAGCAAGCAACCTGTGCCCAGTGCCCACTGAGCAGCCAGACTTGCTTTCCTCCTTGGAACGAGCTATAGCTACTTTGCACTTCTCTGAATCAGGAAATTGCTTGGTCTCCACAACCTCACCCTGCAATTCCTGCAATGCTTTAAAGTCAACGCAACAGGAACAGATAGGAAACAATGCTACTTGTCAAGCCTGGACCATTGAACCAAAAAACCTTTTCAATCTTCATGCTTCATGTGCAGTCAAATTGATAATGCTTAGTGCCTCCATTTCCCTCTTTGTGTGTGTGTGTGTGTGTGTGTGTGAGAGAGAGAGAGAGAGAGAGAGAGAAAGAGAGAGAGAGAGAGAGAGAGAGAGATTAGGATTAGAGTGATTACAGCATGTATTGATTGTTTTACCTTTTCTTGTTTCATTCCCTGCTAATATACTATTATATCCACATTTAAAATTCTTTAAATAACCTCATGTCCTGCTTTCTAACATGCCATTCCACTGAGTTTGTCATGTATCTTTTTGATACATGTATAAAGCACAATATATCAATATTCCCAAGTGATAATGGGTCTGTCTCCTGTTGCCTCATTTCCATATTGCAGGATTCGGTTCCTGAGGTTGCAACAGTTTATAGACACTTAAGAAACAGTAACAATAATAGTTTGAGCTCAAGAGCACCTCAAAATCCCAGTTCAAACATCTGATGGACTGATCTGATCTGGCATACTACTGCTACTATTCTCCTCCTCCTCTTCTTCATTACCCTCAACACTACCACTACCACTACTACCACCACCACTATCATCATCACTTAATAATAATACACTTCTAGTAGTAGTAGTCATCATGATGATGATGAAATATTGACTTTGGGTATGAGTCTCAATACAAATTTTCATGAGTTGACTCATAGATCAGTCATAATGACCACTCTTTCCTCTAATGCAGAAATAAAGCTTCTGTTTTACAGGTTTCAACCTGTTAACTGATACAGGAATTTGGTTTTGGACATTTCAAAACACTTTTAAAATATCTTAACTGATGATGCTGTTTTATGAATATATTATGAGTTACTTCTCTTTTGATTCTCATGCACTTGGCAACCTGAGAATCAAGTTGTTCTCTGAAGGTGGCTACACATTCTGTTTATTTACTCCTCTTATTCACAGTCGATGAATGAAACTGAAATGGGCGGAAGCTAATTGCATTTTCAGGAAACAAACAGTGGCGGTTAAAATTACTGTGTCTAATTATTTCAGAGTGAAGCAGACCACGCACAATATCTCTGTGCCAAGCAGCTGCAGTGAAAATGATTTAAAACAGAATAGAAAAAGATGTGGTCCTTTGTAGGGAGAAAAAGAAACAGCAGACCTATAAAAGATGGTTGTGATTGAAGTTCTGCCATATTGTCACTGTAGTCAATGGAACATCCTCTATTGTGATCAATAGAAAATAATAGAGACTAGTTCTATTCCTGAGATTTTTTCAGTAGGTGGAACTTATATTGTGTGAAGCAGATGGCTCTGTCCAGTCTAGTGGTCTCATACCTGTGCAAAAACACCAAAATTGTTGGACTGTACCTGTACAAAAGCACATATAGAGCTTTCCGTAACGTGAATGTCCTCCATTTAGACCCAATGCATTTTGCTACTCTTACCTGTTGTTGAGTCTTCTGAATAATCCCTCTCTGGTCCATCCAAAAGACGAAGCTGTGAAAGCTGATCGGCATTCACTCTGTGCCAGGAATGGTTATGGTCTTCCCTCAGTGGTGGGGAATATTCTAGATCACAGGGCGATTCAAAATTGCAGTCAAAAACTGAAAAGGAAAACAAAGGCATTCTCAGATGGAGCAAAGTGTTCACTACTACCAATGGACAAGAAATATTTTATTTCCCATTTTTCCATTTCTTTTTGTCTGTTCCAGACTAGGAAATCAGAGCCAATCCCAATAGAGAGAAGTGCCAGAGGAATGCTGTAAAGTCCTTTGTGATAACGACTGTTATAACAATCATGCTGGCTGTCACAGTAATGCCTTCTAAACCATGAAGGTCCAGTGCAGAGGTGGGGAGTATGTGGGGAGGAGGTGGAGCAGGTCAGGGTGGGTGGACTGGGCCTAGAAGGAGGGAAAAATTGGTGGTGTCAGGGGTTCACTATATCCTAACCCTCTTCCTGTGCCTGATCTCCTGCATCAGTTTTCTCAACCACTGGTAAGGTTACCACCAGTGGTACTGTTACAAAATACATTAGCTGTGCCTAGTAACCCAACTACACACCTTGATGCCTGCATTCACTGGCACTAAATGTTACCAAAAGAGCAGAATTATGATTTGTACAAGGAATTAACACCAACGCTCTTAATGGACAAACAAGACCTTTTGCTGGCTAAGGAACAGCGTCACTACAGAGATATAACCTTATAAAAGGAAACAAATTTGAGAAAGAGCATACATTCTAAAAAGGGATTTATTATAAAGGACAACAGTCAAAAATACATGAATAACAGATAAAATCTGTAGCAATGTAGCTTACTTGTGTATATCTTGCTTAGCTTGAGAGTAACCAAGAGGAGGTAGGGAAGCAAGGGAAAATGGGGGGGGGGTGAGGTAGGGAAGTTGGTTTCAAAAGCGCAATTATAATTATTGTCATGATTCTGAAGAACCAGGTGAGACCTTGGGGAAGAAAGCTCTTCCTTGGAAGAGAAACAAGCTCTTGATGAGAGACAAGCTCTCTCTGCTGAGAGACAATCTCTATGAATCTGGGACCACTATCCCCAAATTTTATGGGTTTTCTGATATCCCTACAAATCAGGTCTTGGTTAATTAGTCTTTTGCTGAGAATTGAGTTCTCCTGGATGTTTACTGACACTAGCAAGGATGCAGATAATAGGAATTACCTTATCAGACTACAGGTGAATGGATTAAATATTGCTAGAGGCCACAGAGTCCACATGCTTACACATCACCATTAAAAAGTTAAATGCTCGAGGGGTCATGCAGTGATCAATTGCCCAAACCTAGGCAAGCCTCGCCTTATGGGGGAATATTTTTAATACACTCATATGAAATAATAAAAGGTTGATTTTGTGGTATAGATATTTGGTAATAGATCTCTGATAACAGTACTTGAGGTTGTTCCTGATGTTACTTGTGAGACCTGTTGGAAAGTGAATCAACTCAGCGGAGTGATGATCACAGAGCATCCCCTTCTGTGGTTCAGAAGCCTTTCCCTCCACCCTGGCTGTTTGCTTAGGCGCATGCAAAAATCAAGACTGAGACCAGAATCAATCTTTAGAACAGGTTTACTTACAAATCATGAAGGCTCATATTTACAGCATCATCAGATTTCCTACAACGGTCCAGAGGCTCTAATGCTGCTCCTTCTTGCATATGGGTTTGGGGCCTGATGGAGAGCCATGTGCTCACATCTTAAAAGAGGAAGAGACAGAGAGGTCGAGGAAATGGGTCCAAGCCACACTTCCTGAGAGGGGAACAGGTAGAGAGGTCAGTCAGGGCAGAGGTTAGTTCACTGCAGGGTCTCACAAGTAACATCAACCCTCCTTTGCACTGCCACTGTTTTTTCATGGGCAGCATCTTTCTGCTCTTCTGCTTTAGCTGTGTGCATTCTTTCAACTTCTGCCAATGATTCTGGGTCCTCCCTCTCCACCAATCTTATAGCGTAGGACATTCCGAGTCACGGAGGTACCACACTTTTTCTCTTCCAGGATGATTGCATGTGCTCTTGTGCTGGAACTTGATCTATCTCTGTGGAGACATCTGCTTCCTGCACTTCTTCCCATTGGTCATTCTCCCCTTTGTCTGGGTTACCAGCTTCAGGATCTGGCCCTTTGGATGTTTCCCCTTCTGCTTGAGAGCTGATCTCTGAGGCTGGTTCTGCTGATTTGTTGAAGAAGGCTTGACTCTTACTTACACACCTTTGTGGGAAGGATGGTTGGAACCCCTTCCCTCTGATGCAGTCTGTGCATCTTCCCATCTGGTTGCCTCATGGCTTCACCCTTATACTTGTTGCCAGTGGTGGGCTCCAGCAGGTTCGCACCTACTCTATAGAACCAGTTGTTAACAAGAGATAGGACATATAAAGATTAAAAATAGCCATTTAAATGTGGCTGCCAGATGGGCATAGAACCGGTTGTTAATTTCTTTGAATCCCATCACTGCCTGTTGCCAGCTTTCTCCTCTGAAGGTCCAGTATGGTATTTGGGTCTCGGTGTCCAAGTCTTCGGTGCCACAGGGCACTACTTTCTTCATCACTGCTTTCCTTTATGGACATTACTTTATTGTGCGCCAGGTCTAAAGGATATACACCATAATGCAAAAAAGCTTGTGCAGAAAGTTTTGCATTGGCATCCTTCAGTCTCAATAGACTATGGTATCATGTTCTGAGTGTCCTCTCCAGAGCACGATGGCCCGGTAGATTAATATGGAGGATGAAGTAGTGCATTTTCCACTAAAGAACCTCACATTTAAACCCCTTCTTGTCTAGTTGAGGCACATTTAAGTTGTTTCCTTGCAGCCCTGGTATGTATAAGACATCATGCACTATAGAGTTGATCGTTCTGCCACCAGCCTTGCACTTTAATTTTTCTTTCCCTTTGCCTGCAACCTCCAAGGTTTGTCCACTTGCCACCACAAGCTTTCCTGTGCCTTTTGTGTAGCTTGTGAAAGAACTGCTTATTTCTTGTACTGTGGCTACTTGCCCCACTGTCCACAATCCAAATATGACTTGATGGATTGGACTGACTTATGCAAGAAAGTTTTCCCATCAGCCACATATAGCTTTCTGTATAAATATCTTGGTCGTCTGCATTGTGCTGGGAAAGAGTACTCTCTGTGATGGGATCTCTGATGCTCCCATTCCTTTGGGAGGGCATGTTCCTCCTTCCCTTTGTCCTTCCCTGAGGGGGGATAGGCTCTCTAGACAGGGTGTCCATATGACTGAAATTTCTGGATTTGTTGAGCTCTATGGGAAAATGAAAGCACTCAATATCACAGCTTTACTCGTGAGTAGGAATATGGCCACACCCCTGACAGACCCAACAGATAAATGGTTCTTTGTTCTGGGGCTTCCCTTGCAGCTTGTAATTTGAGCCATTGCTCTCTCTGTGCTGGAAGGAGGCACAGTAAGTTCTTAGCTCAGCCAACACTTTCTTAAACTGGTTCATGTTTCTTGCATAGACCATGTTACAAAAAGGCCCAAAAACATATTCATCCAATGTTCCCAGGAAAACCCAAACACACTGATTCTCATCCAGGTTAAAACCAGTTAGCTCTAAATCCCGTAGAAGCTGCACACACTCATTGATGTGCTTTCCACAGTCCTCCCTTGAGGTTAGGTTCATTTGACCCAAGTCCTTCAGCAGGTATCCTTTGTGCTTTCCCCACAGTTTAGCATAAACATCTGTGAGATTTGCCATCATTTCTCTTGCTGTTTTAGCCTTCTCGACATATGTTAATTGCTCATCAGCAAAGCCACTCATTATAACTGCTCTGGCCTTAACATCTGCCCTTTTCCATTCAGTAATTCCTTCATTCCCATCACTTGGACAATTCTGGTCCAAGGCAGTCAGAGTGCCATTCTAATTCTGGTCTTCCACTTCTGGAAAGCACTTTAATTGCTGGTTAGTGTTGACTCTTTTCTTCCAACAAGACACACAGAATCTGCTGCCTGACAGCAACCAGCGACATAATGTGAAAAACATCAACAGGAGGCTTGGCGCAGTGGCAGAGCTACAAAGCATGCTTTTCACATATTCTAAAAAGCCCTCCGGTCTACTCTGAGCCTCTTACTGGTGTTTGTCACATTGTGTCTGGCTTCTCAAGGCAGAAGTAGTCAGCAATTATGCCACCAGTTACTTCCAACAAGAAGTACCATGCAAAGTGCTACAACAGTGCATAAACACAGCCCTATGTGGATCAATATGGATTTGTACCAGCAACAACACTGCACAGGTCTGAGCTGACCCATTGTGGCACTGGGAGACTTCTGGCAACCAAAAATCCCTTCAAAAGCAGCAGAAGCCATGCCAATATTGCTACATCACCACATAAAGATTTAGTTAAATTGTCAGAAGTAATGGTATGTGTTTTCTCAGCATGATCTACATTCTACCAGTAATGCAAACGAAAACGCACTTTCTACAATTAGAAATTAGACCTAGGAAATATTTCTCTGTACAGAAACTGGTGAAGCAGCAGCAGCAGAAAAGCATATGAGGATATAATTGTAGAAGCTCAACATCTATTCCATTGCATTTATCTTCATTTTGTTTAATCCTTCAGTGACATGAATGGTACACATGCAAAAGAAAAGCACAGGAAAAAGAAGAGAAAAGAAAGAAAAGTGGTAAGAGTCGATATGGGGTATATCAAGCAAAGTGTGTTGCTATCCTTGCTGGTAAGTATGGAGTAGACAGAGCCCTTTCCTTGAAATGGCATGGGGGCTTTGATTCTGCTTAAATCATTTTTTTCTCTGCTCATTTATGTTTGCCCTCAGTCTGTAGTTGGCCTAGAAATTTCAGACCTTTTGCAAGGGTGGGGGAAACCTGCTGCTCTTTGGCGATTTTCATTAACATCTTTTCTTCTGGACCTAGGATGAGATTAACCCAAATAATTGAAGTTGACACTAGCCAAACCAGCCAACACATTTTTTAAACTTCAATTAGATTCTCTATTAAACATCTCATTTCTTCCTAGCTTACATAGATTTATGATCTTCACCCCATTCTCTTGGAGGCATCATACCTTTAATCCTGAGGTTAATACCCTTGCACTTTCCCCTGATCTATTTCAGATAATTCACCTGTTTAATATCAATGTGAAATGAATGAGCCTTTTTATATTTCTCATTCTACTTTCTTTGCCATATATACTACCATCTTCATGACACTGCTAGTACCTCATTCACATTAGGCAGCAGGAGATAACAAACTCATAGTAGCAACTCAGGGCATTTCATTAACACTGAGGGAGATTAGTTCTTTTTGTCTTAAAAGAAATCATGTAGGTTAAATGTATAGAGGAGGCCCAGGATCACACTCAGAGATGATGTGCATCCATAAGAACAAGGGCCCTCAAACTACGCCCCCCGGCCCGCCGGTAGTTTCAGAACCCCCCCCCCCCCGCACCCCCCGCTGCAGGCTTGCCAGACCTTCCTGCAGTGCCAGGGGCTCCTGGCAGGGGGGCGCTTCTCCCGCCACTCGTCCGCGGCACCAGGGGTTTGCTACCAGCACGCGTGCCCCTCCTGCTTGATCATGGTGCCAGGCGTTCCCTGCCAGGCGCGCGCGCCTCCCACCACCCGTCTGCAGCACCAGGGGCTTCCTGGCCGGTGTGCGCAACTCTTGGTCCTTCCTGCAGCGCCAGGGGCTCCTGCCAGGCGTGCGCACCTCCTGCCACTCATCCGCGGCACCAGGGGCTTCAGGGCAGGCGCGCGCGTCCCTCCCACTAGAGGGAGGAAATCATAAAGTCAGTACCAACTGATTTCTGGAGACAGCTCAGTCCAATCCCTGACAGTGCCACCAGGTGAAGTACCAAAATGGGTACCACTGCAGCCCAGATAGGGGCAAGTGTCAGGGACATTCATACCCTCCCCGAGAGAAAGGCTAGCAGTAGGCCTCCTCACATCTGTGCAAGCTGTTCTGCCAGTGAAAATGGGAGAATCTCCGTGTCAGCACAACTCAAGAATAGAGATCCACTAGAGGAAGATCTCACCCTCTGCCTGCCCTAGAATACCACCACACCTGGCAGGTGAGTGTACCACTGCTAACATCACAGAGTGTCAACCCAAGGCCGATGTTCCTCCTCTTTGGTTCTTCCTCTTTGGATGTTGCCTGTGTGCTTTATGGCATGTTTGACCTCCAGTGCCAGCATTGGAGCTCAGTGCTGGTACTGGTTGCCCCTAGGACCTGGCTCTGAATCCCAGGAGAATGGTGAGAAAGACCCAAGTTTCTTGATCTGTCCTTGCTAACCTGAACTTAGAATGGGATTTCAAGATTCCTCCTGTTTGGGAGTAGGAAATGCTTTATTTACCTAATGTTACTTAAAATGATTTCTTTAATTAAATACACAGATGACATTAAGATTAGGCACTTCAATTCACGGTAAAAGCATGCTGCACATATGGTATACAACCTCATTAATAAACAGTCTATGTGCTTCATAATCTTGTGCTCCTGCTGTTTATTTGGCTGCTGCTAAAATGTTCCCTAACATTCATTTATCTCCAGAATTTGTGAATGGTTTTTCACTAAGAATTGGTAAGATGACAAGCTAGAGGGAAGGACAAAGTGGGCTACATTAAGAATCCTGGACTTTTTAACAATTGTGTAGGAGGGAGAACTTCGGCAGGTTCAGCTTGTCCTGTGGGATGAAAGGCTGCACCTACTGAAAAGTCCAAGATCCCTAAAAGGGGGTAGTTTTTCTCACCCCTGAGCACAAAGGTATTTCTAATGCAACACCTCTGTATTTGTGGTTGATACACCATATGTTTCTACCTTACCAAATGCAATGGTACTTAGACTGATTTTAATAGAACCTGGAGAGAGAAACCAAATGAGGTACAGAGCTTGAGGAAGCAGCTACTGTGCATACTCAGTGGGTTTTTGCAATGATATTTTTGCAAAGATGCAGATCTATACATATTTATGTACAGTGGCACCTCACGTAACAAAAGTTTAATTTGTTACAGAGGCATGCTTGTTATGTAAAACACTCTTTACATGAAGTGGATTTTCCCATAGGAAATAATGGAAATTCAGACGATTGGTTCCACAACCCCCAAAATATTCATATAAAAATATTAACTGGATGTAAAAATGATGACAAAACACTGTAATCAAATTCAAAACACTGTCATATAATACAGAACACAATTACTGTAATAAAACACCGTTATTTACTGTATATACAATAAAACAGAAAAGAAAAGGATGACTAATTTTCAACTAAAGAGTCACTGGTGTCTTTTTTAGCAGCTTGAACAAGGAACCTGACTAAAGACACTTGCTGTTCCCTCCTTTTGAGGCTGCAATCAGACACTTTCCTGGGAGTAAGCCCCATTTAACACAATGGGACTTACTGCTGAGTAGATATGGTTAGGAGGCTCAGTGAAAGACACTTATCTGGGCAGGCTGCTGGTGTTGGTGGGAGGGTGTTGGGGGGCACTGGGAGGCCTTCTGGGGGGGAGATAGGGTGTTTGGGGGCACTAGGGGCGAGATAGAGGCGGCCGCTGCTCGTTTTCACCGAACTGTGGCTTCTGTTTTAAAAGCCTGGCTTCCTAGACAGAGACTTCCTAAAGTGCGTGCATGGACGGAGCACCCGATCGCTGTGCGTGGCTCTCTAGGATCAGAGAGATTCTAGAGAGCCGCATGCGGCTCTTTCCTATCCTCATGCTTTTTAGCATCTACGTGAAAACCTCTGGAGAAGATCATCGAGAGGTTTGGAGTGAGTTGCCACCAGTACGCAGACAACACCCAACTCTAACTTTCCATGTCCTCCTGCTCTGATAAAGCAGTTAAAGTCCTAGGATATTGTCTGGATGTCATTAGGAACTATATGGAAGTGAATAAGCTAAAACTAAATCCTGAAAAGACAGAGATTCTCCTCATGAGGAAACCCTCAATGCAGATACCAAACTTCCTACCCTCTCTCAATGGGGTTGCACTCTTAGAACAGGTATGCAGCTTGGGAATTCTATATTCTCAGCTAAATCTGGAGAACCAGGTGACAGCAGTTGCTAAAAGTGCATTCACCATGCTTAGGCTAGTGTGCCATCAGGATTTCATGATGGTAACCAATGCTTTAGTAACTTCAGGGCTGGACTAGTGCAATACACTCTGTGGAGCTACCCTCTAAATCAAACTAAAAACTGCAAGTAGTGCAGAATCTAGTAGCTCAATTGATTACAGGGGGCTAGATGATAGTAACTAGCATGGTAAAGGAAGGAAGGAATGACGCACACATGCACAAATCACAATCATCTTATAAGGACTATAGTAATTAGCTGAGGGCACAATCCAGAGTGAAGGCAGTGAGGAGTGCCCTAGCTGGGCTGCCCTAACTATTCTGAATCCAGAGCAGAAAGTTATGCTGCATCCAGAGTCAGGAAGCCAGAGCTGCCCTAACTGCTTCAGAGTATGCTCAGTAGGCACCAAGTCAGTGACACCTGGGGAGGGCTTGCTCCTGAGGAGACCCACCACAGATCACACTGAACAAGGAACAGCTGTGGTGCCTGCCTTATAAGGAGTCCCTGATAAGATGCCAGTACAGGCTACAGCAACTACAAGGGGATGGTTGGAATGGCCTGCTGTCCTGAGGTTAGTTTGCTGCCATAGTTGTGCCATATCCTGAAGTTGAAAGGCAGGGGTTGCAGCTAGGCTGGCCAAGAACTCAGATTTGTGGTCAACACTGCCATTCTTACTCTACTTTTTCATGGACCTCTATTGGTCTACTCATTTCTATACCTGTTCCTGAGTGGTATAACTCTGAGGAGCTCGATGAGGGCATTTCTGCCCTGGAAACAGGCTCTGGATACAGAGTAACTGCAATGCTAAACATGCCTCCTAAACTGCCTAGGCTGCCCCAACTAGGGCAGTTCAGGTCCACCTGTCTTGGGGTAGCCTACGTTGCCTTAGGCTGCCCCAAGCCTTTTCCAGAATAAATAGGGTGGCCCATCTTGCAGTTTGGTCAGCCCAGTAACAGATAGAGTAAACTAAGTGCACTTCTGGATTGTGCCCTAAGACTAGATTTGAGAACTGAGACTTCAATCTAGATGGGGGTGTACTTGCGCTTTTGAACTTGATGGCAGTCGGTTTGTAGTGGGTTTGTGGTTTTGATGTCTAATTTGCTGGCTGAGTATTTACTATTTAGTAAAAAGACTACTGGGAATTAGAAATCTGTTGACAGATGATCAACGCCATGCTCTTCTGGTAAATTCACTATAAGCTTGTTCAACTGTAAAGACTTACTTAACACATGCTCCATACCACAAAGCCTACCACAAGGATCAAAATCAGACCTATAATTCATGTCAGGCACTGCAAATGTTCTATGTACAAATAGTATAGATGATCCTAAGGCATTTTTTAGTGCAGCAAACCCTTTTAAATAAATATTCATAGTAATGCATTAGGGAGGTGATATTGTTTAAATTGCTTTCTTGAGAGAAGTACTCTGCTCAGTGAGCCCTGAGACCTCCATTAACACTAGCTAACCTCCATATACTTAATTTATAAGGCCTATAAGCATTTAATTCATGACAGGGTTGTGACATATTGATTTTTCAGTTACTAATTTCAGAAACAAAGTCAGTTTCTGAAACATTTCCAGTTTGCCTTTGTGAATCTGACTCTTATCTCTTACATTTTAAAAAATATGCAAAAAGATTGAATCAGAAGTACCACCTGCTCCCTAACCCTTCACAGGTAGTCTGCCATAGCAGATGTTCCCACCTCAGATCCTTCTGACTCCTGGGATCCATCAGTCCACTGAGATATGTAGTAGGTGCTATGTATTTGAACATGTGCATTTAGTAGCTGTAGTAGGTGCTATGTCTTTGTACATCACTTGGCCAGAGCTCCTTCCAGCTTTGTAGCACACTACAATCTTGGTGATTATGGATATGGAGCTGGATATAGAAGGTCATGCTTCAGGTTGGCAATTGAGAAAGTTGACCTGGCGCTGGTCCATTCCAGATTCAAATTCTGCAGTTCTATGGTGTTGCAGAGGAGACTGATCAACGCTTTGCTTTTAAAAGTACAATCATGGTAACTAAATAGGACTCAGCCCTATTAAAACTTATTCTTGATTTTTGAATGTTGAATAATTGAAAATTGTGCATTGTAACTGAGTTTTCTAAATGCATGTAACAACTTTTAAAGATTCTTATATAACAAAAACTTTTTCATTGGAAGGAAGAAACCATTTAGTGAGATCAGGTTTAGTTGTTATTGAAAGGCGGCAGGTTTTCAGAAGAAGAACATAAAACAAACATTAAAAGCTCTTCTCTCTGACAAATGTTACAAGCCTGCCAGGGACAATTTGTTGGCATATAAAGTTTGTGAAGAATTGATTTTGCAAGCTTGTAATTCAGATTATTGAGATGTATGACATCTGAGATATATAACCATCATGCGTAGATGTTATTGTATTTTAACTTTAAGCAACTCATCATGCCAATGATGATTCACAGACTGTGAACACCATAGCTGCGATGAGTGGTAGACTTTAAATGAAAGGAAGTTATTTATTTTCCCTATTTCCCTTGGTTTCATCTAATGCTTCAAATGATGCAAACTCAAAACTTCTGAATACATCATCTCTAAAGAAATTACTGTGAAAACTCATCTGAGAATTTTAAAGGAATGAAGAGTAAGGGTATATAGGTGCAAGAGATTGAAGAAATGAGACTCACAGCACAATCCTAAGTGGGTCTACTTATAACTAAGCCCCATAGATTTCAGTGGGACTTACTCGCAGGAAAGTGTTATAGGATTGCAACCACAGAGTATAATCTTAATATTCCCCTAGTCTGGTGCAACTGCCTTGTACCTGCGGAGGGGGAGGTTTAGGTTAGCGCAGAGACCTGCGGTAAATCCCTGCACCATTGTGGGGAAGGGGGGAAGACTAAGTTGCACTGAACATTCCTGGCCAGTGCAGGGGCTTGGGAGACAGGACTCGGATCTGGCAGTTATGCTGATCCTGCGTTCCTACACAGTCTGGAGCAGCCTCTCTAGAGATGGCCTACATCTAAATAGACCTATTGGGGCTGCACTTGCCTTACTCCGGGGAAGGAGAAAAGCTTTCCCTTCCCGACAGTAACACAGTAGCCACCCTGATCATTGCACTGGATACAGCATAGTCTAAGCCAGCCTACCTATCACAGCACAAGTCTAGATCATGCTGTCTAAGCCCCAGAATAAGTCCAGTGCTGACCTGGGAATGTCACAAAGGTGCAGTAAGGCACTTCTGCTCCACTCCAGGAGGGTGGTTTAGGTTAGGCCAATATACAGGAATATGCTGACCTTACCATGGTAAGATAGACTAGAGTTAGGATGGCTTACATTTTTTTAGATTGCACTCAAAGTTACAAACTGTTCTGAAAGTTGCACAACATGTTAGTCCAAATAGTAACATTCCCAAGCTGATAGGGATCTATCCTGAATTTCAGCACAGATCTAAAATTTAAATAACCATTTGCCTCTGTGTTCAACTCCACACATTGCCTTTGCTGTCATAGAGTTTTCACTGTAGTTCTACCACATCTTTTCACGTTATACTATATAGTCATTATAATAAAAGAGCAGATAGTGAGACAATGGCAGGAACATCTACTTTAGCTCTAACTCCTAAAGAGTGTAATTAACTATAAGTAAATTATAGATTTTCAAAAGACTTTAACCCCTGATTTTTTTAAAGATATATCCAATTGAAGATCTGGCTATCAAAACATAATTTGCAACATTTATGAGATGTTTCAGTGCATGTTGGCTGAAATATCTTGATTTGGCATTGTTTTAAATGTAAAAGGACTTCATAAATGGTTACAAGCTGAGAGGATGAGATTGTTTTTCTTAATTAATTCCTTCCTTGTTTCATGGGTTTGCTTAGCTCTGTAGTGAATCCCAGTATCCCTGAATTTTAATTTAGCTAGGATAACTTTTGGAATCATGCATAGTTTACTGCTTCTTACAGCTCTTTCCCCCATTCTCATTTTCCCCTTTTCCCCTTCTAATTTTCTAATGCACAAACATGAAATTGAAAAACTTATTTTTGTGAACTTCTTGATTAAGATCACACGAACAACTACTTCAACATTATTGCTGTGTGGTGTTTTACTACTGTGCACATGCAGTCCTGGGATTCATAGCACCCCTCCATTAATTTGAGATCAATTGCATTGAACTTTTTTGCTACAAAATCTTGAAAAAAAGTACAATCTAAAAAAAATTATAGACACAATTGCACCAGCATGTCTGTTCTTTTCATTCATTGCAAGTGTATTCTCCCAAGAGACATAACTGAGTGTCATCCTGGACTCATTTATGTAAGATTTTTCAAACAATTTGTTCAATTTTCCATCTGTTTGCTATCATATTACATTTGAATGCTCTGATTTTTATTAAAAGCATTTGCAGTACCGTAAAGAGTAGATGAAGGCAATATTTAGAGTACAGGCGAAAGAATAATTCAGGGATTTTACACAAAAAATGACAAGTTAAAAGCAGTATTGCACATAATCTTCTCAATGAATATATTGGAACAATGCAATTCAGGTTTAAATTATCTTTTAATAATGGTAGAAACTGTTACATCTGGAGAATTTATTAGCAATGAATGCTGCATTTTATTGTATGAATCCACAAATTGTCTCTGAGTGATTTTGTACACCTATCATTTACGATCAAGGTATAGATCTGAACAAGCTGAATGGGCTATGCCAGTACAGTGGTACCTCTCATAACAAGCGGCTCACATAACAAGCATTCACACAACAAGTATAAATTTCCAAGAAATCTTGCTTCACATAACAAGTTCCACTTCACTTAACAAGCAAGTGCACTAAGTGTGCTATGCAGCCCTGACACTCCATGCAAAGGCTCTTTAAAAGGGCTGCCGGCCAGCACTGCTGCCTCTAACTGCCCCCATCTTGGGAGTTGCCTGGGGGTGCCAGAGACAGCTGCTCCTAACTGTACCCAAGTGCCCTCACTGGCCACCTTGAACCTCCAGCAGCAGCCCAGGTAAGCCTCCCAGGGAAGTGTCTTTCATTGCAGCCTCCTAACCATGTCTACTCAGAAGTAAGCCCCACTGTGTTAAATGGGGCTTACTCCTAGGAAAGTATCTTTAGGATTGCAGCCTAAGTAGACTTCATAGGATCATGCATATTAAATACGTGTTTTGAATTCAATTACAGTGTTTTGTCATCATTTTTACATACAGTCAATATTTTTATATGAATATTTTGGGGGTTGTGGAACCAACTGTCTGAGTTTCCATTATTTCCTATGGGAAAATCCACTTCACTTAAAGAGTGTTTCACTTAAAGAGCATGCCTCCGGAACAAATTAAGCTCTTTATGTGAGGCACCACTGTATAGTGTTTTAACCTGCCCCATCCTCTGTTGTTAGGGATGCCATTCCCCCAGATATCCTGTGGCATACCCAGTTTCAAGGGTCATGACCTGGCCAAGGTCATGATCTGGCTGGAGCAAGGCTTCCAGCCCAGACCATGCAAAGGTGAGAAGGCCTGTATAGTGGTCTGGGATGTTGTGGGGGAGTCTTCCTCACCTCCAAAATGGTCAGCAGCGTAGGCCATGGCAGCTACTTGCCCACCCTCCCTGCTGACGTACAAATGTGTGGGGACCATGTGGGTGACGGGCAGCTGATCCTCCCGGTGGTGGAAAAGACCTGCAGCTTGGTCCTTAGCAACCCGCAGACCATCACCCACTATGGCTCTTCTCCATTACCAGGAGAATCAGCTTCTGGCCACCCATATGGTCCACATGGGGCTGGCAGTGCTATGGTGCTGAGGCAGAATGTGAAAACAGCATCCAACTCTGTTTTAGAGTGTTCCAAGGAGAGGAATTGGGTGGGCAGCATTCAGATGCCCCACATGGTTGTGGATCAGTGGGAGGGTGGGGTTGCCCAATGCAGATTGAACCTGATCCTCCCGACAGTGGAAAAGACCTGCAACTGGGGCCTTAGCAACCCACCAACCATCATCCACTGTGGCTGTTCTCCACCACCAGTGGCGGGCACCAGCAGGTTCGCACCTACTCTATAGAACCGGTTCTTAACAAGAGATAGTACATATAAAGTTTAAAAATAGCCATTTAAAAGTGGCTGCCAGATGGACAGAGAACCGGTTCTTAATTTCTTTGAAGCCCATCACTGTCCACCACCCAAAGGATCAGCTGCCGGCCACCGACATGGTCTACAGGGCCAGCTCCACTGCTGTGGTGCCTGCCACTAGCCATCTGTGTGGTCCGTGTTATTGGCTCTGCTGCCCCTAGAGATGGCAAAATTCAAAAGGTGAGGCTGATCGCCTCCCCCTGCTCTGCTCACCAGGCTCCTGCCCAAGCTCGCTGTGCAGTTAACAAAAAAAATGGGGACCATGCATGGCTGGAGAAGATCTGATTTTTCTTCTCTTGTCCCACCTGGTTCTATGGGGGAGAATTATGGCAACCCTATCTGGAGTGGGTCTCTGCCATGCCTCAAAGCCTAACTAGGAGTCTTCAGTGGCCATTTCCAAGTCACATTGAGCCTGCAACCCACTCCATTGGCCTCCACAGGCCACAGAATGCCTGTGAATGCAACCCAATAGTAAACCAGAAGTTGTGGACACCAACCAAAAGTCACTTCCAATCATTTCCTTAAGGTGTTCTGAGATCGACAGAGGCCAGTGGAATGAGTCATGGGCTCAAAAGTGGCCTCAAGAGGCTTTCAGTAAAGCTTTGCAGCACAGCAGGGAGCTTTGAGTCATGACCCACTGTACACTGAATTGTGACCCACAGTTTGGGAAATGCTGGACAAGGCTGTGATGGAGAAATGTATCCTATGTGCAGAGAGAGAAAATGATATAAGTACAAACTTTTTTAAATTCTGCAATTCCAAAATATATGAATTTTGTTATATTGAGAGGGCAATTCAAAGTGCTCACTGAGCCAGCACAAGTCCCTTGTGTCGCCTGGGAAAAGGTGGACTTAGTCTGAATAGACCCATTGGCTTCGTGAGGGATGAGCCTCCTCTTTTCTGCAGTAGCGCAGTAGTCTCAAAACGTGCGCTGGATACAGTGTAGGTATTCCAGCCTGCCTGTTCCAGTGCAAGTTAGGATTGCACTACCTGAGTGTTGTTCACAGCTCAGTACTTTGGGCCTTTATCATAGAGGAATGACCTTTTCACTGTCACAAACGGCCCAGTGATTGTGCAAATATCATTTTACTGTGAAGCCAAACACAGCTGGTGCTCCAAAGTGGTAGAAATTCTGTGTATCGTTCGGAATAGTCTCCTGCTGGTTCAGACCCCTCTTGACCATCACCCAATTTCCAGGGATGTTCTGGTTTATTCAGGACAAGAACCTGGCCAACTTCGTGCCAAAGATCTCTGGCTAACTGCTCTTGTCACTTCTCATTTCTACATTTCTGATATCTTTAAGGTTGGCAGAAATGGACAAAAGCAGAGAAACCAACTTCAAACTTCAGTAAAGTTCAACTCTGCTATTGGGCATTGGTCTTTCAGCCCAAATGCCTGAACTTGGGATCATAAATATGGAACGGTCATTTGTCTTAGTGGTACTAACACAAGCGCACTGATGAATCATTTATCATGTTGTACATAATTTCTCCTCAGAGCAGATTAACAATTATCGCAGCTGAGCCAGGAAATAAAATACATGGCTGGGTGCTGAGCACCGTATAAGCTGCAAGTTAGAATTTCACGAGCAATGAAAACTGAAGGTTGATATGCAACAGTAAGCTCTAAAGATCTTTCTGTATGGGAAAGAGTGCAACAGGGCAGTAAGAAACTAACTCAGAATAATGGGAAGACTAGTCTAAAGTGGATATTGAGAAGCTTTACCAGCTTCAATGGGATTTTGTTAGGGAGGGACACATAGCTTATTTTGAAAACATATTGACTGTATCTTGCATCATTGTTTGGGAGTCCAGCCCAATCCAATACAGATTATGCATTTCACCTTCCAATCATGATTACACTTACTGGGAAGTGATGCAATTATGGGCAAAATCCAGAGTAACTACGGAGTCCTTGCTCCGGTATAAGAACAGTTTACTCTGGATACCAATATGAATTTCCCATAGGTTTTCACTGGGCGGTACAGTTAACTATGGGTGGACATAAAGTCTCTTACGTGCTCTAGTAGTTACTCTGGATTTGGGGGTATGTAAAAGTGCACAATATTAGGAGTATAATTTAATCACAAGACAGGATATCACCAAAATTTATATCTTCCTGGCTTAGAGTGCAACTTCTCGCTATGTTATACATCAGGCGCTATGTCCCCCCAAAATAATCTGTGATTTGAAAGTTAAACTCCTCTTGTCAGCATGCAAAATAAGAACAAATAAGCAAAGGATCTTGCGGCATGTAGTTTTATGGAGAAATTATCAAGTATCTTGAAAACTGAATGTCTAATGGCATCAGTTTCATTGGATGATCTTTCGTTCCAGTATTATCCTTTTAAATGGTGGAGGAGGCACCTTCCAGAAATTTTTTTTGTGTTCAGTGATTTAGCAAAAAGGCAATAAGCTTTGTGGGGCAATAAGCTGAGTTTGACACTAGTGGTCAAAATTGTGAAAACCTTGGTATAATCCTCACATTATATACATCACTGGAAAGCTAATTTAATGCTGAATGCAATGAAACAAACCACACTGGAATTTCTGTATTCTGTCAAAATTATGGCCAAATAACTAGGATACTTATTATTTATTTAACAGAATACAGTACAGACCTTTATTGCAGTCACAGACTGGCTATTAAATAAAATTTAATTTCATCTTGGGGCGGGAACTACAAAATCTTCTTTGATCCCAGATGACAGGTGTCTTAGTGGTGTTACCTCTGAGTCATAATTTTGCCCTCAACACTGGGCTGCACTTTCATAAGCTAGGTTCTATATCCATCAGAATGGCATTCTTATGCTGGCCCTTTGCTTCCCTTCTATTAGAGGAGAGTACATTTACCCACTTATAAGTAAATGCAGATGGATGACTAAGGCTGCAATCCAGAGCAAATTCAGCCTGCTCTGCCCTAACTACTCTCTCCTAACTATTCTGTATCCAGAGCAGAAAGTTATGCTGAATCCAGAGAGTCAGGAAGCCTAGGCTGCCCTAACTGCTCCAGAGCATGCTAAGTAATTGACACAAGGGGAAGACTTGCTCCTGAGGAGACACCCCTCAGATCACACTGAACAAGGAACAGCTGTGGTGCCTACAGTGGTGACATGACTCTGCACATCACCTGGTGCAGAAGTCTGTGCGTCATCCCTGGGATGCGCCCCCCCCCCAACCTGGACTGCACAGTCACCAAAGTTGGCGCCTGCGCAGTTGTTTCTGAAACCAACTGGCTTCAGAAAGAGTACTGCACAGGCACCATCTCTGACACCTGCGCAGTACTTTTCTGAAGCCTTTTGGCTTCGGGGGAGACTGTGCAGGCGTCAGAGTTGGTGCCTGTGCAGTACTCTTTCTGAAGCCATTCGGCTGCCGCTCCGCCTCCTGAGTGAGGCCGAATGGCTGTGCAGAGGCGCGGACTTTCTCTGCTCTAAGGAAGTCTCCTCTGAAGCTGTTCGGCATGCTCAGTGTGTTTCTGCGCAGTGCACCTCACATGGCCGTTCAGGCCAGCTCCTCAGACAAGTGGCAGCTTCTGGCTGCTGCTCTGCCTTGGAGCAGGCCTGAATGGGTGTGCTGACGCCCGGGGCCTGCCAAAGGACAGTCAAATTCCTCCAGCACATCACCCCATTCGGAGCGCATCCCCAATGCAGCCCACAGGTCTGGTGATGCCACTGGGTGCCTGCCTTCTAAGGAGTCCCTGATGAGATGCCAGTACATTCTACAGTGAATACAAGGGGCTTCTTGGAGTGGCCTGCTGTATCCTGAGGTTTGTGGGCAGCTGTAGTTTGTTCCATATCCTGAGGTTGAGAGGCAGGGGTTGCAGCTAGGCTGGCCAAGAACTCAGATTTTTGGTCAGCACTGCCATTCTTACTCAGGCCTTATCATGGACCCCTATGGGTCTACTCATTACTATACCTGTTCCTGAGGTGGTATAACTCTGAGGGCTGGAAGAGGGCATTTCTGCCTTGGAAACAGGCTTTGGATACAGAGTAACTGCTCTGCCCTAGGCAATGCTAAACATGCCCTCAACTTGCCTCTCCTGAGCTGCTTAGGCTGCCCCAGTTAGGGCAGAGCAGGTCCACCTCTCTTAGGGCACCCTATCTTGCCTTGCTCTGCCCTAAGCCTCCTTCAGAGTAACTGGGCTGGAGCATCTTGCAGTTGCTCCATCCTAGTGATAGGGCAACCTAAGGGCTCTTATGTGGACAGATTAGTTGCTCTGGATTGGGCTGTAAGTTGTACTGGAGCAGACTGGCTGACATGCCCGTGCTACATCCAGCAGTTCATTGGGGCTTCTACTGCACTAGCAGGGAGCAAGGGGAAACTTTCCCCCTTCCCCCAGGTAGGTCTGCAGCAGCACCAATAGATCTACATACTTGGTTATGAGCCACCTCCAGAGGTGGCACAGAACCGATCTCCATGCTGTTTGGGGAATGGGGTTTGGGATCTAGCATATTGCTGGGATCCAGTCCTGCCTCCATGCCCACCCACCTCTAGGACTGCACTCCCCATGACTTCCTCTTGTCCTGGAACACCTCCTCCTCCCTCCTCTCAACTCTTTCCCTGCCTCTCTCAGACCTCTGCATTGGCTGAGCTCAGTCACCGCAGAGGTCTCCCTCTAAGCTGTCTCAAAGCTTGAATTCAACCTCCTTGGGCTGGTGCACCTGCATGTACCAATGTGGCTTGCTTGGAGGAAGGTGGAAATGAGCTTAGGGGTATGTTTTTTAACCTTCCTGGGCTGGCACAAGGGACTTGCACTGGCCCAGAGCAATATTTGGACAGCGCTTTCATATTTTTACTTTCCATACGGCTCAGTACATTTTTCTTGTCAGAAGGAGGGGGGGGGGTCCCTAACAGTTTGTTAGGTCCTGCATTCAGTGGATCGAGACTATTCTGGACTTTTGTTGCATTCTCCTTGACCTACCGTTTGAGGTGGAACAAGGCATGTTTGCCTACTTGTAAGTGAACTTGTACATGCAGCTCCGCTTCAGTGTACATAGGGCTCAATACATTTTCTTGTCAGCTATCAGCTTGCACTTCTGCAATCCACCAAAAATTGGGTGATCACCCACTACTGGGTTCCAAACCACAGTTTGAGGGCCACTGATCTATAGAGCATACTATATAGCATATAGTAGGATTTATCTTTACAAGAATCATGCTGACTCCCGTTGAGTGATGCTTGCTCTTCTATGTGCTTAATGATTTTGTGTTTAACTCTGGATTTAACTATAATGTTAAGCTGACTGGCTTCTAATTTACAGTCTCCCATTGATCCAGTGTTACACTGGCTACTTTCCAGTCCTCTGGCATAGTGGCTGATTGAAAGGACAAGTGGCATATTTTTGTTAGAAGATCAGCAGCTTTGCATTTGAATTCCTTAACAGCCTTTTAGTGGATGCCATCTGGAGTCAGGCATTAATTTGTCAATATACTGTAGAACTTCATCCATTGCCACTTTGACTCCAAGCCTAATCTTACCCTCTGCCTACCTAGAGCATCTGCCTACCTAGAGCATGCAGCTTATAGACAGAGAACATGCTGCATGCTATGGGCTGGCAGAAGACCAGACAGTCCAGGAGAAATAAAAATTGAACATGTTCGTTTATCTCTCCATAGGGCATCTGGCATCCAGTGAAACTCCTCAAACCTACACCAGCTTTTCAACTGATATGTTCGTGGCAGTGGTGGTGTTTCAGACGAGGATATTGGGCAGATTGGAGCAGGAGATGGGCGATGGGCAGGAGCAGGAGGATCTATGCCCCCTTTTTAGCCCAGATTCTATGCCCCCTTTTTAGCCCAGACTTACACCAAGAGCTAGCATTGGTCCAAGGACACTGGAGATCAAGTGTCCTATGGGAGAGGTAAGTAAATAAATTATTTAATTATCTATTCTGGGCTGTCTAGTTCCACTCACCCACACATAGCATGCAGAGTGTCCTCAGTTGGCAGTGCTGCATGGTCTGAGCTGGCAGGGAAATAGTATATGGCGCCAAATGTTCTAATGTGCTGTCAATTAGTTTATATAGAAATGCTCTCTCTTTGTCATGGCCTGATCATGAATTTACTCAGGAACGAATTGAAGTAATCGATTACTGTAACACTTTCTTCTTTGGATGTTTCCTTGATTCATTCCTCCAAGTCCAGATCACCTTCTGCGTTTGATCAGGAGAGCAGTCCTGCTTCTATAGCACTACTCCTATATTCAGCCCTGTTTTCATTCACAGAAATGAATTCACTCCCTAAAATTTTCTACCCACAATATGTCTACCTGTCGCGGGTCTTGCCTTTTCTCCTTTCAGTCCCTCCACAGACAGTGACTTGCTTATCTAGGATCACAGATATCTGTGCCCCATCATCATCTTCCTCCCCCAAGGTGTACGTGCTGACAGAAGAACAGACTCAGGTATGCTTCACAACTCAAGTTTACTTGTTCAGAGCTTGGTGGTTACTGTAAGGTACATTTCTTAACAGTTTCCTTTCCTTATAATAGGTCTCTTCCCTCCCAACATGGGTAAGCAGATGCAACCAATATAACAGTCCTGGACCCCAGGTAAGCAACTTAACTCAACAGTATAACGAATGTCCACAGTCTTTAACTCTTCCCCCTTTTCTGTTCACTTGTCTTCCAGGCCGGGGTTGTCCAGGATACTCAGCTTTCTGCAGCCCAAGGTTGACTTGGTATTCACCACCCTCTCTCCAGGGTGGCTCCTCCTGAACTCCCCTTTCCCGCTCTTTTCCCTCCCTTATATCTTCTCTCCCTCCTCCCCTTCTAGGGGAGGTCCTTCCTTGTGGCCTGAGGAGGCTATATCCTGTTCCTTCTAGGACCTCCTCCCAGACATCCCTTCCCTTAACCCTTTCACTAGTGAAACCTTCCAGGAAATGAGGGGCCTCACCACACTACCCTTTGTGAAGAGTTTGTATCTGGGGAGGAAAAAATCCCATTTCATCAGTTTTCTCAATTCCATCCTATTTTTTTTTATGCTGACATCTTTTTCCTTTGCAACTAAACACTCCAGCTTCCCCATTTTCAGACTATTCTGGTGTTTGCATATAAAGACCTGTACATTGTGCTCAAACAATGTTAGCATGTACCTTCTTACCTATTACTTTTTATTATATTTGACCCGCTGTTTTGGCCTACCTGATTCATGATTGTATCATTGTGCCCTATCTCCCGTACTGTCTATGAGCCTATCTAAATGTACACACACCTACACAACCTTCCACTTTTTTAAAGCCTCAAAACCACTCCATATTCATGTGTGAAATTTGATATTTCCCTTGAAGGGAAAAAGAGGGATTTGTGTAAGAAGAGCAGAAGATTTAAAATGTAATATTATTGTCATGATGGGTCAGACCAACAATTTATATAGTTTAAATTTATCTCCACTGTAAGCCAACTAGGATGCTTCTGTGAATTTCACAATTAGGACAAGATGGTGGCATTTATCTGTTACTATTCATTTTCAGAAACTAGTAATCAGACATATTACTTGCAGTCTCTGAACACAGAGGTTGTATTTCTGACTGCCATGGCCAGTCTTCTATTAGTCATCTATTAGTGAAAATATGGACTGTGGTTGCACGAGTGGTTAAGACACTGTACCTGTTAACCAGTAGGCCAGGGTGCAAGACTTAGGTCCAGGGCTGGATTTATGTTTGATGAGGCCCTAAGCCATTGAAGGTAATGGGACCCTTTATATGTCCAGAAGGCTAAAAGGCAGTGCCCATTACTTACATCATAGGAGCCTGCACAACACAAAACACTGTTGCTGTATGTAGATTTTATTTTATTTGTTTTTTATCTTATATTTTGGAAATACACATCCAGGTTTTCTTTTCTTTAAATTTTTTGGTGGCTCCAAGAGAGTGGGGCCCTAAGCTATAGCTTGTTTAGCTTATATGTAAATCTGGCACTGCCTGGGTCCTTACAAGATGGGGTGAGCTACTGTCCTTAGCCCAGCTGCTGCCATCCTAGCAGTTTGAAAGTATGCAAATACAAGCAGATAAATAGGGACCACTTCAATGGAAAGGTAACAGCGTTCCGTACAAGCCACATATCAGGCAATGCAGGCTCTATGGCTCTAGAAATGGGGATGAGAACCGCACCCTACAGTTTGTCTCGACTAGCAGAATAACCTTTGTGGGACACCTTTACCTTTTATTAGTGGAAATAGCTGACTCATTAATAAAACAGATGGTATTAAACATCAAGACTCTAGAGTATACCTTCTGCTGCCTGAAAACAGATACAGTGGTACCTTGGTTTACGAGCATAATTCATTCCAGAAACATGCTTGCAATCCAAAATGCTTGCCCATCAAAGCAAATTTTCCCATAAGAAATAATGGAAACAGACAATTTTTTCCACAACCAAAAAATAGTCATATAAAAATGATTACAATACAGTAATATAATACAAAATAACAAAGAAAATACAAAGTATAAAGAAAAATAAAACAAAGTAACCTGTACTCAGTCTCTCAGGTCTCTCAGGCTGCAATCTGCTCCCTTATACAGGAGTGAGCCCCATTAATTACTGATTAAAATAATAGTGTTTAGAGTTGACATGCAAGGCTAGATCTCTCAGGCTCCTTTCCATTGCCCCCCTTTAAGAGGAGTGAGCTCCAGTGACTGTAATAGGCTTACTTCAGAGTAGACATGCATAGACTGGTCTCAGGATAGGCTGAGCAGGTGCTAGCGGACACCAAAACTGGCCATTTTTATTACTTGTATTGCCAGACATTGCTTGTATTGCAAGACAAAGGGCGCAATCCAGAGTAACTACAGGGAGTCCTTGCTCCAGTGTAAGAACAATTTACTCTGGATTGCAATATGAATTTCCCAAGAGGTTTTCACTAGGTGGTGCAGTAACTATGGGTGCACGTAATGTCTCTTACATACTTCTGTAGTGACTCTGGATTGTAGAGGAAATGTAGAGGAAATTTCCAAGATATTTTGCTTCACATAACAAGTTCCACTTCACTTAACAAGCAAGTGTGCTATGGGCATGCATGCTATGCTGACCTGACACTCCACACAGAGGCTCTTTAAAAGGGCTGCTGGCCAGCACTGCTGCCTCTAACTGCCCCCAACTTGGGGGCAGTTGCCTGGAGGTGCCAGAGGCAGCTGCCCCTTAGTACCCCCAAGTGCCCCCAACAACAACCTTGAACTTCCAACAACAGCCCAGGTAAGCCTCCCAGGAAAGTGTCTTTGATTGCAGCCTCCTAACCATGTCTACCCAGAAGTAAGCCCCATTGTGTTAAATGGGGCTTAATCCCAGGAAAGTGTCTTTAGGATTGCAGCCCAAGTAGACTTCATAGGATCATGCACACTTACTTAATGCATGTTTTGAATTCAATTACAGTGTTTTGTCATCATTTTTACATACAGTCAATATTTTTAGATGAATATTTTGGGGGTTTTGAAACTAATCGTCTGAGTTTCCATTATTTCCTGTGGGAAAATCTGCTTCACTTAAAAAGTGTTTCACTTAAAGAGCATGCCTCCAGAATGAATTAAGCTCTTTATGTGATGCACCACTGTATGTGGTTTTAGAATTGTGATCAGAACTTGAACGTTCACATTCCCCCCCCCCTTTTTATTGAAATGAATTTCAAAGTGGTGAAGGAATCCTGCAAAAAATTTAATTTAATCTGTCTCTTAAAGTCATTGTTCAATTAACAGAAAAAGAGGAAAAAGTAATTAAGGAAACTAATATTTCCTCTCTTCAGCAGTGCCAGTCACTTAATTACAATGGTCCCATCAGACTATTAGGCAAACAAAGTTTTAATATAAGTTTTATTAAGCACTCAGTTGTAATCTTAATCAGGCACTATTAAGTCATGAACTTAATAGTCATGAACTATTAGAAAATCATTTGTTAATTCCTGAATGGAGTGCTCCGTTTAAAAGGATTTTGAGGGTAGAAGCATACAACTGCTCCTCCCATTATATGGTGTTATTCTTAGAAGGATTCATAGGGTGGGGATGGTAGTCACCAGGGCAAACCTACAACTAATCTAGGAATGATGCAATGTCATGACATTGGAACATTCTGGGGAGAGAACTGAAATTGGTACATTTGGGTTATTCACTAGGCAATTAATTTATCTTCATGCTGTAATCAGATGAAGTTATGAGAGGGTCTTCATTAGATTTGTAAAACAAATTTTTACCCTTAGATATCTGTTTCTGTGGAGGTTAAAGTAAGGAAAGATTATTCTGTCCAAACTCCTTATAGTTCCATTTAATTTCCATTTCATTCACTTCTTTCAAAACTTTCCCCAACAAAAATACCTATTTTAGACATATTTTTAAAATATTGGGGTCATTCCATATCAAGTGGTCTAGTTTTGGAAAAGTGCCCCACACAACTATCACGGATTTTGATGAAATTTTGTATGTGGAGTTCCACATGTTTCAAACAAACTTTTGTAAAGTTATAGCTTCAGTTATATGGGGAACAGTTATATGTTATATGGGGAAAAGTTATATGGGGAAAAGTTATATGGGGAAAAGTTATATGGGGAAAAGTTATTGAGATATAGTGCTTTGTTTGACCCCATACCGTGTCGATGTACAGTACAACTATACGATATTGACAACTTTGGGATACAATGTTTCCTCTGCTGTTTTTTTCTAAACAAATGAAACTGAACTAGCTTGTACAACTTTTTCCGCTCTATTCAATGGAACTAATAATAACTTTGGCTTCACTCATACAGAATGGATAAATTGCAAGCAAAGATGAAAAAAAAAACTCATCAAAAATTTCAAAGTTTAACATTGTATATCTCCTGCAATAGTGAAGTAATAAATGTGAAATTTAGCACATAATATCTTAATAATATCTTAATATAACATTGTTTCTGAATGTATAAGTTCAATCTTGTAGCTCTTTTCAAATTGTAGCTCTTTCCAAACCTTGTAGCTCTTTTCTGTACAAATTGAGTATGAAGTTGATAATTTTTGTAATAAGCCAAAAATAGGGTATTTTCAATCTGATTTTGCAAAACAAGTACTTTTTTGAAACACTTTCAAACCAATCTCATAAGAAAGAGCATGTTTCAAAGTTTCCAAAAAAGTGGGTTTGATTTTCCAACCTAAAATTACATGTTGAAATATATCCCTTTGCCATGGCAATGTCTCCCAACTTTGTCCCTAAATTTTGGGCATTGTATGCTTGCTTTGGAAAATCAAAACCACTAGAGCACTTGACATGGAATGACCCATGGTCATGTCTTTGCTCCCCGACATCTGGAATTATAATACACTGCAAATTTAAATTTGTATATCTTTGTTAGCATATGGCATAGACAGAATCCATAGACACTTCCATTATCTTCTAACTAGTATGAGCCTCTCTAGCTGTTGCTTGCAGAGATACAATATAAAACATTCATCACTGAATATAAAACAAAATGAAACCCTTTCCAGCACCTCAAACTTCCTTTTGCCTCCTTTCACAAGAATGGCTCTCCTCAACAGCCCCCTCAAACTGCCTTTTTGCCACCTCTTTCCTCAATGGCTCTCATTTGCCCCGCTAGCCTGTGCTCAGCCTGTTATCTGTCCCAGAGACAGTTAGAAATAATAGTTGAAATGTGATTGGAATGTGGATAGTCCTTCTCAGCCTACTCTGCCACAGAGACACGTGGAAATAGAACCCTCAGTCTGCTTGATTTACCTGGAATATGCGGACACCCCATGCACAAGTCAAGGCTTTTATGTAGATAGAAATCATTCCCACCAGGAAGAAGGAGTTCACAGCCATGTGCTACATTTTGGCAAGAGAGGCTGTGGGTGGCGCAAGCGGTAAAGACGCTGTGCCTGTTAACCAGCAGGCCAGGGTTCGAGGCCCAGGTCGGCCCCACAAGACAGGGTGAGCTCCCGTCCTTAGCCCAGCTCTGCAACGCCAGCTGGATCCAATCGTATTGGCTCTGCCTTTCCATTGGACTAATTCAGTGGCGTGGAGAGGGGGGATTTGCTGCTTGGGTAACAGCCTATCCTCCATAACAATCCAACCCAGGCTTTCGTGCTTCGCATGCAGCATATGCAGCACTGAGCACGATACCATAGTCTTTCAAGGCTGACGGAGGCCTGCTACATTTTGGCAAGAGAGTAAGGCTGCAATCCTAAAGACAGTTTCCTGGGAGTAAGACCCATTGAATTCAATGGGGCTTACTTTTGAGTAGACATGATTAGAACTGCACCCTAATTCAGTGACATCCCTATTTAAGAATAATAGGGGAAGGATTCTTGAAAAGTCATCCTTGGATAAGCCATAAAAGAAAGAAAAATACGTTACTCTGTGATAAAACTGTACTGTCTTCATCATCCAAACAAATATTAAAACAGAGAGCAGATATTCTGTGTTATCCAAAATACAACATGCACTGGACAACATAAAAAGCTGAGACATAAATTTAGAGGAATGTATGATGCCTTCTTACAGGTAGGTCAAACTTTTCCCTCAAGCAGATAATTAGAGGCTTGGGGTGAGTAAATCTTATTAGCCTCTTTCCGCCTCATCTGTTCTCACAAGAGGCTAGCAATAGATTCATCCACCTTCATTTCAAAAGGAATGCTGAATGTAGTTTTTTTCCCTTGCGTTAATATTACTTGTAAGAGCGTTGATGTCTGGCCAGTAGTGTAGTCAGTTTTAAAAGATATACATATGAATTGAAGTGCCTAATGACCTTATTGTAAATTTTGTCAGCTGCTGAATGGAGGTTCAGAACAACATCAGTGAATAATATGATCTTTTACACTTGATAACCAGATAATAATGTAGCTCTTTCATAGTTTTTTATATGACTATTGAATATAATTTGGAGATCTCTGTCATTTTACCTTTTCTTGTTAATTATTTCAATCCATCAATTTAGACGAAAGTCATTGTTTGACGGGTTGTAACTGACCCATCGTTAATGGGTTGTCCATCCTAACATGTAATACGCTGTACAAGGGAATGTAAGTTGCTTTATAGGAACTTAAGAACCTTCTCTCAAAAGCAGAAAGATAGCCCAGCATTGAAAGCATCCAATCTTTGTGTTCATTCCTTCCAGTTCACATAGGTTATTTGGATCAGAATGGATGGCACAGTCCGTATCAGTGAGTCTAACAAGAGTGTCCAATCTCTGTGCTCGTTTCCAGTTTTCACACCTTACTTCTTGGGGGAATTTCATTCAGATTAATTTGGATTTGTCTGTCAAGTAGCATTGTGACCTTTTCCATATCATGACTTGCTTCCATACTGTACCAACAAAGCAATCTGCAATTTTCCCAAGTAGAATGAAACCGCTAAATAACAAAAGACCAAATTTACTATACCTAGTTTCTTAATATTTAATTTTTAAAATATATTTCTTAATATTTTTCAGTATTTATACAAGGCCCATGAGAGGTGTGTTAGAGTGATAGAGTGAGTTAATTGTATCTTGGGCACATAGTTGAAAAAATGGCCAAACAATTAAAAGAAGAGGCACAAATATTTCCAGGGATCTTACAATTTTCCTTATCAGAGCAAAGCAGTTCTAAAACATATCAGGATAGTCATAGTTTCCTGAGTGCTGGTGGGACGACTGAAGCTTCCCTGCTTATGCCAGTAGACCCATGAAGACCTACTGTCAGACCTACTGTCAGAGTAGGTAAGCCCATGCAGGGTTTGGAATGGGGTAAAGGAGAACAAGGGTGCACAGAATGGAGCAGTAATGGGGTGGGGAGGAAAATGGATCAGGAAGGGTAGGTTTGGTTGTTGCACTGCACACCAAATCCTGACCCCCTTCCCAGGTCTGATCCACCCTCTCAGGCCAATGGGGATGTGATCTGAGCTGATACATAGCAGTTGCTTAGGTCGTGCTGGCACCACTGTAATGCAATGTGAGGAATTTTTTTAGTTTTGGGTAATAAGGTTTTCCCATTTCTCTGGGATATGATAATGGTTTACTCTACTACGAAGGAGTTTTTTAGGTTTGGGTAATAACGTTTTCCCATTCCTCTGGGATATGATAAAGGTTTACTCTATTATGAAGGCTGCAATCCTAATCTCCTTTTAGGCCAGCCTAAGCCCTGATATAAGTCCTGTGGTGCTGTGATGATGTCACAAAAGTCAGTAAAACACTTCTAGTGTAAAGGTGCAGTATGGCTCAGTTTCACTTTACATAGGGCTCAATGCAATTATTAGGGACTTCCTACTAGGGAGGATTTGGTAGGGACTCGGTTCGTTGGATCAGGATCATCCTGGTGATGTTGGATTCTTCTCAGCCTGGCCTTTCTTGTGGACCATGGGCAAAATCCAGAGTAACTGGGAAGTCCTTGCTCCAGTGTAAGAACAATTTACTCTGGATTCCAATATGAATTTCCCATAGGTTTTCGCTAGGAGGTGCAGTAACTACTCTCTTATGTGCTCCCGTAGTTACTCTGGATTTGGGGGTATGGCACTTTTACCTACACATGAGTAAAGCTGTGAAAATGGTCACATTCACTTTCCATAGAACTCAATCCATAGTTTCATTTTCCAGGTTTTTTGGCAATAACATTTTATAAGAAGGTGATAGCTCAAAACAGATTTTTCCATTGGATTCTGCTCTTACATATGCATCCAACTGTATATGCATGATGGGGTACTGCTAACTTTTGTAGTTACAATTTTGGTAAACCCCCATATCCCCCAGGAGTAGTAATTGGGATGGACCGCCCTTCACCGCCCACTAGCTACACCACTAGCTATTTTTTTTCTTTCAAGAAAAAATAGTATGTTTAAAATCTAGAAGGTAATTAATTCTAAATCAGATTCAAAATTATTGTGAATATAAAATGGATATACTTACAGTGTTGTCCTCTCGGAGCAAAGGAAGGGAAAGAATCTTTCATGATCCAGGAAAAATTCCAAGCAGAAAGATCTGAAGAAATTGGTGGAACATTTGTCGCAGATTCCACAGCGCTCAGACCTGCCAATAAAATCAAAAGTATATGATATAAATATAGAATCCAGACACAATACATAGAATCCAGACACAACCAAAGTATACTTCAACCTGAACAGTGTGCATTGTTTGTCAAAATATGAGTTGACACAATGTTCAAGTGAATGTAGCCTTAAGCATGTTAGCTTTGCTTCCAGGTATTTTTATTTTAAGTAAAAACTGGAAGTGGAATTGAACTGAAGCTTCTAGAATTAAGGCTAGCATATGGGGGATGTAATCATGATCAAAGTTGCAGTTGGGTATGCCTGCCCTTCCCATGATTTTCTTAAAAGGAAGAAATAATGGAAATGGAACACCTTGTGTTATGAAGAATGTCTGGTCTTGTCCTTGTGCTGTTTGGGAGCATTGGTCCACCTGGTTCTCTGTTCTTATTTCAGACTAATGGAAGGAAATTTTCTCTACCTTGCCTGGGGATGCTTTGAATTGCACTGGGTAGCTTCTGCATTCAGAGAATATGATTTATCACAGTTATGGCCCCCTCACAACACAAATTTACCACTTATGCTTCCCATCTGGCAACATGAATACCATATTTACTTGAATCTAAAGTTCAGCTTTTTCATCTGACTTCTATCTCCAAAACTGAGGTGTGCATTACATTCAGTGGCAGATTAGATTCAAGTAAACGAAGGTATTTTGATTATAAGTATCCTAAAGTGAAATTAAGCCCCTTGCTCCGGAGCAGTTAAGATGACTTTCCATAAAATAACACTAGAGGGTGACGTCACAAGGCATCTAGAGGAGATGTCAGCGGTGAGTGGAGTGGAAGAAGCTGCTGCTGCTGTTTGTTGTCTGTCACACTAAAGTTTGCAGTGTGAGGGCCCAACATGTCAATGAATCCCAGACTATGGTATTGTTCTACGGTATCTTGCAACCTGCTCCAGTACCCAAGTCAGATCAGACTTATGTGTAGGAAAGTGCTTGCTGAATTTGTATAAAGTGGGGTCAAATTTGTACATATGTTTAACTTGCACCGACTCCATGGGGGAAAAAAATACAAGTGCCTGTTTCCTTTTTTTCCCTTGTAAAAGAAATAGCAGCTGGAATTGAAATTACATGACATGAAAGGAAAGGATTATGCTGCTTTTGTGATCAAACTAGCAGCCCACACTGTCATGGACCTCTTGATATAATATCCAGTTTGGTTAACACCACCGAAAGATCCCTGGTGAATTTTAAAATATTTTCCAGTTATTAAATACAGTGGTATCTTTTTCCCCAAAGTGCTCAAGATTATTTTATCATTCTTTCTTCTATTCTTTCATTCTCACAACTCCAAGAGGTAGTGTAAGCTAAAAGGTGGCAACTGGCCAGAGTTACTCACTGACTGAGGTGAGATTTGAACTCAAGTACTGCCAGCTATTTTCTATCCTCAAAACACCAAAAAAAGTATAGAAGTAATGTTTTTTCAAACATTGCAAAGCAAAATGCATTAAGTATTATCTTTCTATAATTCTTACAATCACCCCATATGGTATGAATTCTTATGCCCTATTGTAGATGGTACGGCTGATATTCAGAGGGGAGAGTAAGGTCATGCATGGAACAGGCAAAATTCAAATAAAGAAACTATGAATCACTGTTCAGTCTCTTAGCCACTACATTATATCAGCTCCCAAGAATCATATATTGATTTTAAATCCAATAAAGGTTGCAATCCTAATCTCCATTTAGGCCATTCTGAACCCTGGCATAAGTCCTTGCTGAACAAAAATGCTATAAGGCACTTCTGCCTCACTCCTGGGGAGTGAGGCCAGTGCACAGGCATACACCGACATCCTCACACCATCACAGGAAGATATGCCAGGTGAGATATACTGGCCTAAATTGGTTAGGATTGCACTCAAAGACTCAAACATATTAATACAGAAATATAGTCAATTGCGTAGAGTGTATGAAATAAATAACAATTGCAATAATGCCTAGATGGTTAGTGAATAATTTCATTCTCAATAGAATCTTTCAATGGACAGAACCAAAAATCAGAAATCCGGATTTTTCATTGCTATGTCTTAGTTGACACAATAGATCAGGAAGTACAATACATTTTCAATTATTTGAAATATCATAGGATATTTCATCACCCTAAAACAGTGATTTTCAACAGTGTGCCACGGATTGTCTTCAGGTGTAACACAAGAATTTGGAGATTGACATGCATTTATAGGAAAATTGGGGGATTTGAACAGTCTGGTGTGCCTTGTCAATGGTAAAAAAAATGATGGTGTGACTTGACAATTTCAGTGCCTGGTTAAGTGTGTCGTGTGATGAAAAATATTGAAAATCACTGCCCTAGAGTGTAATGTAAATCTTTTTGTCATATGGAAAAAAATATTAATTCTGAATAGAACTGTAAGCACTGTCCTTTTGATGGAACCTGCAGATTCCTGCTATGAGGGCTGACCTCAGAGCATTTTTCTCTTGTTACTTCATTTTTAACCTCTGGAGAGCTGACACATAAAGCAGGCACCTTCCCAACCTGATGCATTTCAGAGCTGCAAATTAAACTGATACAAACCTTGAGGGATTATCCTGTCCCAACTGACCCCATGTTGACGGCAAGGGTCTATTTTCATCTCTATCCACTCTAAACACCTGCCCAACCAGCAGGATTCTGAAAGTGTGAGATTAGCACTTCTGCTGTTCTGATCAAGGAAGCAGAACAGATCAGTAACAGAAACCCAGGGGCATGGCAAGCTGGCCATGTCATGGGGTTCTTAGCTTTTTTATTTTGAGAACTTAGGTTTGACAACTTGATTTTTTTCTTTCCAAGTAAAAAGCAGATTTTTTCCCAGTAAAAAAGCAGAAATTCAAAATGGGACACCCCCTTCGTCCCTCCCCCAAAATCTGATTCTTCTCTTTATTTTCATAGTTATCTGCTTTTAGCTCAGGGGGAAGATGACAGCCAAATTTCATCAGAATGTTTCCACTTAAACTTTCATCTCACTTTTTATCACCTATGTTTCCCATCTCCCATGTCCTCCCCGTTGACTTGGAAAACTGCTGCCAAAACTGTTTTTCTTTCATATTGACCCAGCCTTTACCCACATACACCTGCAAGCACCCGCATGCCTACTGTTATCTGAACATGTTCATACATGACAGAGCAATGCAAGGGTTAGTGTTGAATTTTGGCTAGGAACAAAGTAATTCAGATACCCTTCAGACAATGGGCTACCTTGCGCAAGATGAGGTAGGTTGCGTTGGTAGAGGCTCAATCCCATACCCTTTTCCTGAGCTGATAGACTACCAACAGTCAAAAAAATATTGGTGTACTATTACACATACTCTGCCTACCGTGCCTGCCCACAGTGAAAGCAATACTTGTGTACTGTTCCTCCTGTGACCTCCTGTCTGCTGGGCAGAAGGAGAGAACAGCAGTGGAGAAGAGGAAAGCAACTCAGGGCTAGCCAGAAGGGAGCAGGGAAGAGAGAGGCTCAGGATGAAGAGAAGGAGAAAGGGGGGAGACACTTGGAAAGTGTCTTGGATTGGTGCCTCCTAACTATGTCTACCGGAAGTAAGTCCCTTTGTGTTAAATTGTGTTTACTCCCAGGAAAGTGTCTTTAGGATTGCAACCTAAGTAAAGTTCAATTCCAGTGTTTTGTCATCATTTTTACATACAGTTAATATTTTTATATGAATATTTTTGGGGTTGTGGAACCAATCATCTGAATTTCCATTATTTCCTATAGGAAAATCCGCTTCACATAAAGAGCATTTCACATAAGAAGCATGCTTCCGGAACGAATTAAACTTGTTATGTGAGGCACCACTGTACATTGAATTATGATAGGATAATAAGTACATTTAAATTACTTAGAGCACAATTCTAATTTACATTTACATTTAAATTACTTAGAGCACAATTCTAAGCATATCATAGTAAGTTCTACTGTGTTCAATGGGACTTAATCTCAGGAAAATGTGAATAGGATTGCAGCCTTAATTAATAAATTAATTTAATTATTACATGTAAATCATGAATTAAAGAAATAGGTTCCAATCCTAAAGACACTTTCCTGGGAGTAAGACCCCTTGAATACAATGGAGCTTATTTCTGAGTAGACATGGTTAGGATTGTGCTCTAAAGATATTCACAACCAGCTTGATTGTACTTCTTGAATTTGACTGGATCTTTCTAACAGACCAGGGAGAGGAGGAGAGAGAAAAAGATAGGGAAGAGGAGAAAATCCCACTCTGTTTATCTGGCACTTCTGATTAAAAAATTTGCCCACCCCCTTCTAAACATAAAAATACCTCTGAACATAAAAAGTTTTGAAGTGAAACGGTCAAGTTTTTTGTCAGAAGTGTCCGATAAAAGGAGAGGGATTCTGGAAGGGCAGCCTTTTTCAGGTCAAGGCATACTGACAAGGCACTAAAATGGTCAAGGTACATTGCAGGATTTTTTTAACTTACATTAATTGTTTCATTATTATTAAATTATTATTAAATGATTTCATAAAAATTAATTTTAGTTAATGTAGTTAGTACAGTTTGTCCTTCTTTTCCTTGTGAGCAGGCAGCATGTATCCTCCTTGGAATTCAGATTATATATACATGTAATATATGTAATAGTTTAAAAAAATTACTAATAAGTAATATAGTGCTTAAATTAACCACATAAAAGCAATATATAAGAGTGATTTTAGCTTTTATTTTGTCATGTTCTCCATTTTTCTTGGGTGTCCTATATTTTGGGAGGCCGTGTCCTCTTTTTGTGGTTATGACTTATGGACACAGCATAGTGGCGCAATGGAGGGGGTCAGGACACGGAAGAATAATGTAAGACATGACGAAATAGAAGCTAAGAACATATGCAGTATATTGCTTTCATTTGATTAATTTAAACCCTGTATTGCTTATTAATATATTAAAAACCATTTCAAAAAAGCAGGCCTCTGTCAGTCTTGAAAGACTACGGTATCGTGCTTGGCGCTGCATATGCTGCATGCGAAGCATGAAAGCCTGGGTTAGATTGTTATGGAGGATAGGCTGTTATCCAAGCAGCAAATCTCCCCTTTCCACGCCCCTGAATTAGTCCAGTGGAAAGGCAGAGCCAATACGATTGGATCCAGCCAGTGTCGCAGAGCTGGGCTAAGGACAGGAGCTCACCCTGTCTTGTGGGGCTGACGCAGGTCTTGAACCCTGGCCTGCTGGTTAACAGGCACAGTGTCTTAACCACTTGCACCACCCACAGTCCTCTAAAAAACCATTACATATAATTTATTACATATATATTTATTACATGTAATTTATGAATTCCAAGAAGGATACATGCTGCCAGCTCCAAAGGAAAAGGAAGAAACTGAAGATTTTTTTTTCCCAGGACGCAATGGTGTCCAGGACATATCCTAGAAAAAGAGGGCAGATGGTCACCCTTGTGGCAGTAGGAAAATCTGATTGAAGCAGTAGGAAAGGACTGATTGATTCAGATGGGGTAGGAAAAGAGGGCCCAAGGTATGCATGTCTACTCAGAAGTAAGCCCCATTATAGTTAATGGGCTTACTCCCAGGAAAATGTGAATAGGATTGTATCCTTGGAGCCCCATCCTGTGCCTTCCTACAAACAGCAGTAGCTCATTATAGTCAATGGGGATAACTCCTAGGAAAGTGCGGATAGGAAGGCAGCCTCAGAGCCAAACCTAGGCATGTCTACTCAGAAGTGATGTCCATTCTAGTCAATGGGGCTTCTTTCCAGGAAAAAGGATAGGATTAAAGTCCCATCCTAGCAGCACTGGTGATTGCCCTTCCCCTTCCATGGCTTGTACCTGTGCTGTGTGGTTCTGAGGGAGACCTCACGCCCTTTGGAAGCAGGGCAGGCAGAGGCACGCCTGTCCTGCTGGTGTCCCTGTCTGTCTCCTCAGGGGTCGGCCCCATTACACCCCCAGGAAGCAAGGAGAGGAGTGCAGCCTTCTCTGTGTAGAGGCTGGAGAGTGCAGGACTTGGGGGCAGGCATTACCTTCCCAGGTTCCTCATTCCTCCAGGCCCTCTGGAAACTGCATGGGGAAGGAACTGCTGACTCCTGCTGCTGGGCCAGGCTCCAAGCTGCCACTTCTCCTGCCCACGCAGCCTGCTGCCTCTCAACTATGTTGGAATCCTGTGGCACACCTGGCACCATTTTGCGGCTCAGCAGTTGAAAATCCCTGCTCTAGATCTTTGCATGTATCCTTTCCCCCACTAATACACCAAAATAGCTATTTTGGTGCCTTCACAGTGTGGATAGGTCTCCTGCCTTGGAATAAGTTTGGAAAGAGTGTAAGGATTTAGTAGCTGCCATTGCTATTGATCCAATTCACCCACACTTTCCCAGATCCAGTTCACACATCCCTTACCCTGTCATCACCCTACTTTCAGCAGCAGGTGTCTGAGGACTGCTGGAATCAGAAGGAAGGCTCTGGCCTTACCACCAACATCAGTAGCAGCACAATGACATGGTCAAAGTGTCTTTTATGGCTGGCACTGACTGCATTATGGCAGTCAACCAGCGCCAGTATAAGATGCTGAATGAAATCTCAAGGTAAGAATATTATGGGCTCTGTCTGGTGTGGTTCGCGCCTCCGACCCTTACGGGCTGTCCTGTGGAGTCCCAGATAGTCCTTTTATCATCTTGCTTGACTTGTCACTCGACTGGCTGGACAGGACCCATTGCTGGATGGCCTTCTCCTTTATCCCCCTTCCCATGCCACGTCTGAGGCTGCTTGGGCTCTTCTTGATATTCTTGAGTCAGGCCCTCAATCTCCATTCCAGAAACTCTTCCTCATGGTCATCAGCCTCCTCTATGGAGCGGCCACTACCGACAACTTTAGCCACCCAGACTATACAGGCACTAAGATAATTACAATAAACTTGTGAGTCACAGAGAAAAAAAAAACCTCTCATTTTTAAAGTGAGGAAAATATCCCGACCATAGATTATTTTCTAGCCATTTGGCAGGGAATTTTTTTTTTGCATACTTTGAGGATACAGCATCTAAAATAAAATAAAAAAATACTGAGGAATTTTAACTGTAGTTCATACTTGCCAACTACCCCTTTGGCACCCTGGACCATAGTGCTTTATCACTTCCCTACAGCCATACTAACCTTTTAAATAAATGGATGAATTAAGCAGTGGAAGCTGACAGCCCCATTTTTAGTAGCCAAAAGTTTGGCAGAGCACAGTACACCATGGAAGGGAGGTATGTTGATGCTTTCCAAGCTTTGAATTTAAATTCTTTTATAGCTATGGCCATTTCTGCCTAAGTGGGAAAGTAGAGCCAAATACTCCCTTAATATTTTCAAAGACTAGTAATATTCAACTGAAAAGAAGATTTTAATGCTACATAGTCTTTAGAGAATGAATGATGCCAATGAACGAATGAATGAATGCTACACTCACATTACTCCAATGTGAGCAAGAAGCATGCATTTCAGGGCCATCTACAGACATCTTTAGATCATAGAATCATAGAGTTGGAAGGGTCCTTAAAAGGCCATCTAGATTGTGAGACCTTTTGGGACAGGGACCCATTAGCTATTAATTAGTTATTAATTTTTTTTCATTTTCTTGTAAACCGCTTTGTGAACTTTTCAGTTGAAAAGCAGTATATAAATACTGTATGTAGGTAGGTAGGTAATAGATAGATAGATAGATACTCCAACCCCCTGCCTGTAGCAGGAAATCCTCCTAGATGCCCCACTATGATTGTGTGGTCCCAACTGTGGCCCATACTATCCGGTGGTGGGCCCAGCCTGCCCCAACAACTGGTTCTCCGGAAGTGGGCGGGGCCAGGCTGGGTCAGGGGGCGGGGTCAGAGGACGGGGAGGGCACACCACCTTAACCCTTCGTTTACCAAAAAAATTGTATCACTTGTGACCGCATCAATCAGTATTAAGCTCCTGAGTTCAGTGTAATTTATTCCTATGCATTACACTTTGTTATGCTCTCAGGGGGAATGTGTGTCACAAATAAGAACATAAAAGCATAAGAAAAGCCTCCACTGGATCACACCAAAAACCCATCTAGTCCAGCTTCTTGAATCACACAGCAGCCCACCAGCTGCCTCAGGGAGCACATATGACACTTGCATCCAGGTGCCTCAGTACCAGCAGACACTACCACAAGTTCCACAGGTGGTGCTCATACCACTGGTTGAGAAACACTGATCTACAGTTTAGGACCAGAGTCTGTGGTGTCCCCTCTGCAGGCTGAGGTTTGCTTCTAAGCCACTACTTAAGGCTACAATCCTGTCCACACTTTCCTGTAAATTAGCTTCATTGAATATAATAGGACTTCTGAGTAGTCAAGCAAAGGACTGAGCTCTTAGTAACCAGCCTCTGGCTCCAATCCTATTCACTTTCCTGAGAGTAAGCTCCACAGACTCTAATGGGACTTACTTCTGAGTAGCCAAGAATAGGATTGGGCTCTAATACTGTACTCCTCTGCACACTTTCCTGGGAGTAAGTTTTATAGATTGAAATGGGATTAACTTTTGCGTAGTCAGGCATAGGATTACAAGCTCTTAGGAACCAGCTTCTTTCCAGGGAGTAAGCTTCACTATTATAATGGAACTTACTTCTGAGTAGACAGATGATTGGGATTTGAGGCTACACTCCTATCCTCACAGGGGAGTAAAACTTGCTGCCTTTAATAGGATTTACTTCAGAGTAGGCAGTGGACTGGGCTCCTGGGGGGCAGGATGGGAACTGGGGCTATTTCTTCAGGGGGCCCCCCATACTGCCTCCCGACAATCTCAGGTGGAGAGATTTCTCAGAGGGGCAGGATGAGGTGGGGAGATCGGGGGGGGGGGGCAAAAGGACTGCAGTGAGGATAGGATTGCAGCCTGAGCCCAATCCTAACTGTGTTTACTCAGTAGTAAGTACCATTCAAGTCAATGGGGCTTACTCCCAAAACTGTGTGGTCAGGATTTTAGCCTTACAGTCCAATCCTATGCAGGCTTACTTAGAAGTAAGTCTCATTCTAGTCAGTGGGGCTTACTCCCATGTAAGTGTGGATAGGATTGCAGCCTCAGAGCCCAGTCCTAACCATTTCTACTCAGTAGAAAGTTCCATTATAGACAGTGGGCTTACTCTCAAGAAAGTAGACAGGGCTGGAGGAACAGGGCTGGAGGGAGAGATCCAATCCTCTGCCAATCTCCTCAGAAGTAAGTCCCATTATAGTCAGTGGGCTTACTCTCAGGAAAGTCTGGATGGGAAAGTAGCCTCAAATCCTAATCCTATGCTACTCAGAAGGAAATTCCATGATAGTCAATGGGAATTGATCCCAGGAAAGTGTGGCTAGGATTGTGGCCACAGGCTGCAGTCCTCTACTATACAGTGTGGCTTACTCCTGAGTAGTTCTCCATGCCTAGTACTGGGCTGCAAAGGCACCTGGGGAGGCAGGAAGGCAGGCAGGCATGGCCCCCACCAAAAGCCCTGGAGGAGCTCATTCTCACAACACTCAGAAGGGGAGGGAGGTTCAGAAGGGGAGGAGGGAATGGAGCTTCACCTCTGGGAAGACAGACCCAGAGGCTCTTTAAGAGAAATTCAAACACACTTGCATGCAATTCAACGATGACAGCCCCCTCTTAAACAACTGTCAGCCCCAAATTATCAACCGGCTTCAGCCCACCTGTGATATCCCATGAGCACCTTGAATGGATGAAGCAGAGCATGGCTTTCATGGTATTTCCTGTACCATGTATATGATACAGGCATGCCCTGTACTGTGGAGGTTCTGGAATGGAACCCCCCATGACTGCGTGAATCTGACAATATTGGGGTGGGGAGTCCACTATCCTCCAGAGATGAGGATACAGGGTCTGCAGATATGGGGCCCTCTATTTTGGCCAGTGTTAGGACTTCCAGCACTGTAGGGCTACAGCGGCTCATTGGTTAAAGGCACTATGCCTGCCAATCTGAGAATCAGTAGGTCACTGTTCAAGACCTGAGTACCACAAGATGGATTGAGTTTCTGTCCCTTGCCTCCTGCCAACTTAGCAGTTTAAAGTGTGGAAATGCAAGTAAATAAATATCTACCAATAGGCCAGGGTTCAAGACCCGGGTCGGCCCCACAAGACAGGGTGAGCTCCTGTCCTTAGCCCAGCTCTGCAACGCCAGCTGGATCCAATCGTATTGGCTCTGCTTTTCCATTGGACTAATTCAGTGGCATGAAGAGGGGGGATTTGCTGCTTGGGTAACAGCCTATCCTCCATAACAATCCAACCCAGGCTTTTGTGCTTCGCATGCAGCGTATGCAGCGCCAAGTACGATACCATAGTCTTTCAAGACTGACAGAGGCCTGTTTTGGTGGGAAAGTAAGATCTCTTTTTATAGTTTCCAGTAGGTTTTAGAAATGTATTTATTTTACAAACAAACATACAAGGAGAAGGTGGAATCTCATAGGAAGAAATTCCTTCTGCTGATTGCATCTTCTGCTGCTGTTCTTATTGTTTTTATGTTGCTATTTTTATATTTTAATCCACCTTTGTATTATTTTTAGTTCATTTAAATGGTTTTTAATTGTGTTTATTCTTATGTTGTGTACTACCTTGAGCATAGGCAAGTAATACTATATAGAAATCCTTTAAATAAATAAATACTTTATTATCTCTCATTCTGCACAAGTTCAGTCACTTTGCACTGTCGCACAAATAGGGGTCTGACATAGTGTAGCTAGATATACACCCCTGCTTACTAGTCAAGAGACACTCTTTCAAGTGGGTGTTCCTCTTTAGCAGGGGCAGAGTAATTGGCCCTCCACACCCCAGCAATGTCTGTTCTAGTGGCTTCTGCTGGTGTTCTTTTTGCACTTTAGATGGTGAGCCCTTTTGGGACAGGGACCCATTAGCTATTAATTAGCTATTAATTTTTTCATTTTCTTGTAAACCGCTTTGTGAACTTTTCAGTTGAAAAGCGGTATATAACTACTGTAGATGTAGATGTAGAGGAATGAAAGGCTGCACCTTGAACAATAAGTGAATTTTTCATGAGTAATCCCTAAAAATATATGCCCCCTCCAATTCTGAGTTCATCAACAACAGGTGCAGCAAAGTGTCTCTGCTGCTATAGAGCCAATTCATATACCTCCTTGGACAGCTAGTCCACAAATTCATTTTTAAAAAATTGTTTAAGCTTGGATTGTTTCCAAAGTTGCCTGTATTGTCATGAGAACAGACTGTAATTTTGTATGCTCCTATTTAACCTACATTTGCAATGACATGCAAAATTACATAGTGGTTACAGACAACTATTTTATTATACATTTTACCACCCACTTGAACCTTATGAGTGATGATATTATCTTTACAACTTAGCAGGATGAAATAAACTGCCAGTTTCAGAAATGTTATTTTCATACTGTGATAGACTCCCATTTAGGAACATTTTCCCATTTGTAGTTTGTACTCTGCAAATCAAATTGGCTAGTAGTTACAGGATCTGCAGATCCTGTAGTAGATAGTAATCACCTAGCCAGCCTCACTGTGATAATGTGAATGGGCCACACAAGGCAAAATCTGCATTTAATTATTCAATATTCATTCCAGCTAAAATTAAGCACTTTTAAAATTTCATTCATTTCAGTAAGTTAAGCACATACAGTATTTAAATTTTTTTCACTGAAATCAATGGTGCAGAAATGTGCTTAACCTTGGTGCCCATAGTAAACAGTTTGCTTCACTATCCACTTGTCCCAGCTGGGTTCAATACTTAAGTCCAAATATCTTCATTTCCTTTTACAAACCTCTTCAAAAATGCTCAGTGACAACCCGTCACTTCATCTTTTTCAGTTGGAAAACATGTTAAATAATGTATTAAGCTACAATGATTTTGTGTCACACTCTGAAAGCTTGATGAGAGCAAATAAACAGTATCATGGATGTCAGAAAATCTGTACAGAACTCATGCTGAGAAGGGAGCATATACAGGTAGCAATTAGTAGGTGGTAGCAGATGACAAGACATTTCTGAAGCTTAAATGGAATATGCTTTTGGAAACATTTACAGTGACTGACAGCGTCAACTGACTATGATCAGCTTGCAAAATCATTTGGAAATAGATTAAATAGCTTTAAAAATGCTCCTGCAGATTAAGTGCATTTTTTCCTCACAAGCCAACTAACTCTAGGAGTCTGCAATTACTGTCTCCAAATGCTGAAGTGTTCCATTTGCCCATAATTTGAGCATTTACTGAAGACCAGGTTTCATATAAGATACAATAAACCACTTCTGAGCCCCTCTTGCCCAATAAGAGCAATTATTATTATGTATTAATGTATTATTTTGTATTAATGTATTAATATATTATTATTATGTATTAATTATTATGTATTAATATTGTTAATTGCAAAAGCTACTACAGTGGTGCCTCACATAAAGAGTTTAATTTGTTCTGGAGGCATGCTCTTTAAGTGAAACAGATTTTCCCATAGGAAATAATGGAAACTCAGATATTAGTTGCACAACCCCCAAAATATTCATATAAAATATTAACTGGATGTAAAAATGATGACAAAACACTGGAATTGAATTCAAAACATGCATTCAGTGTGCATGATCCTATGGTCTACTTAGGCTGCAATCTCCGTGCACTCATCAGGGCTGCATAGCATGTGTGCCCATATAGTGAAGCGGAACTTGTGAACATAGTGAAGCGGAACAGACAGCCCGAGAAAGGCGGGATACAAATTTTTAAAATCATCATCATCATCATAACAACAATAATAACAATAATAATGTGAAGCACGATTTCTTGGAAATTTATACTTGTTATATGAAATGCTTGTTATGTAAGGCACTTGTTATGAGAGGAACCACTGTATATAGAAAATCAACCAAAGCTTATGTTTTCACCATTTGGGTTTTAAATCCTTTCTACGGAATGATCTGTCGAAAAGTTAATTTAATGGGCCAAAATAAATAAGGCGCAAGAGATCTTTATCATACTTCCCAATTTCTTAAACAAACAAAACAATATGGAAGACATGGAATAATTCTCTTGTCATCATTATTTTTTCAGTCTAAATCAGCCCACTTGCAAAAGTGCTGTCTGCACCATTATAGAAAACATATGGATACCTTTCATGTTTCCAAGAGAAAAAAACTGTAGCATGGGAGAGTTACATCAGAAAAATGGTAAAGGGGAAAAGAGTTGACTAATCTTCATGGACCTCCCACATCTTCTCTACTTTGGTGAAACTACCTAATCCTATCACTGTCTGGGAAGTGCCAATCTGCCATGTGGTGCCGTGTGGTGCCACCACATCACAGTGGTTGAGAAAAACAGCACTGGTGGGGAGGCAAGTTCCATTCAGGGCTGGGACTTCATGCCAGTGGGACAACCACTGGGAGCCATGAGTAGTGAGTATCCTGCTGAGCAGTGGGGAGGCATTTTGGGGTAGGGGAAATTGAGGAAGGAGCAAAACTCTATGAGGTGATAATGGCCTGGGGGTAGTTCATGCTCAGGAGAGGGCAGGAATAGTGCTAAATCCTACCTCCCTTTGGGCCTTGAAGGTCTCAGTTCCACACCACCTATTTACCTGGTATAAATCCTAATAAATAGATAGGATCTTTTAGGGTGTAACACTGGGTTAGAAAACCAATGTTCCATTATCCAAGGAGACTTGTGGCTGCTTCCCTGCCCCTATAGGATATAGCATTTTAGTGTTTCTCTACTGCAAGTTGGCAGCCATCATAAGATAGGGCTGTAAATCTCATATGTGAAAATCCTTCCATTTGCTACCCAGAAGAGATACTTAATAAAAATCCTTGGGCTTCTGTGATTTCCTGGGAGATATTTTTTCCCTAGATGGTTCCCTTCTGCTAGGTCATATTACTTTGGAACAGGACTTGTGAACTGGTGGTGACCCAGAAAAAAGAAAAAACAGAGATTAGGATGGCGTTTGTGCATTATTCTTCTCTTGGTTAGCCTGCCTTCTCCCAGTGTCTCCCCTGACATACAGTTTGCTGGGTACCATGCCCCAAGAATAAAACAGAGTTTCAAGAAGAAATGTGCCAACAAAGATAGTATATGCCCTGCACATCAAACAGAGAGGGTGCCAAACATGCACTACAATTGCTTCCCCATTCAGGAAGCCATTTGAAATTGTCCAATGGCTGCGAAGCAGAATTGCTCAACTTTCATATGAAGAAGGAAAGAAGGTAAAAGAAGATGAATAGTTTGGGTGCTCAAGCTCACAACTGAAGTAAACAATCAGGAAAATTGGTGCAGCCCATATAAGTTCCATCATTTCAGACTGCAAGGTAGCATTCTTAAATTACCTCCTTAGAAAAAAAGACACTAGATGTTCAGAAGTCAGAAGGGAAATCTCAGGCAAGATCTGATGATGCAGTTGTGTAAAAGAATTCAGTAGAAATGTGAACCTTTTAAAAATCCTTCTGCAATCTTATTAAACTTAGTAGAAAATTTTAAAAGACCACCATATATATATTCCATATATGAGAGATTAGTTCTGCTCCAACATAGATCCAGAGGGGGATTTCAAAAAGTTCAGGTCTGAATCAGTTTATTGGGAAGAGGTTTTTATTGCACTGTGGTACTTAAATTGTGTCTCTACAAATGTGGATTGATGCTGTTTTGGTCTCATTTCTTCTTTTAAATTGTATGCAGCATACTCCATTCTATCATTATTATTTTTCTCTATAGCTGCTTCTTCTACCCTCTAGGCAAGGGTGCCGAACATGTTCATACAATGGGCTAGATAGCATTTGCAATGCCTGCTGAATGCTGGCAGTGATGTCATTAAGGAACTGATATCATTAAGCAGGTCAGTGACCAGAAGTATGCACATTTTCTCACTTAGGAGCTCATTTATTGCAAATAACAGAAGAGGAAATATGGATTATATTTTCAAGAAATGGGAAAGCCCAATTTCACCCTTTCAGCAGTGAAACCTTAGAACATCTGAACAGCTGATGGTGATGCCAGAAGAGCTTGAGGACTGGATAAAGAGCTTCCAATAGCTGTCTTATGTTTGACACCCCAGCTCAGTGCTGGGAGAAAGAGATGGGGAATGGGGTTTGGACTTGCTTGTTACACTGGATTCAAGCTCCATTCTCTGGCAGCTGTCTATTCAGATCTGCAAAACCTCTGGAGGTGAATCAGATCTGACTAGACTCACTGGGGCCACTACTTACTTGGGTATGGGGAAAACCTTCCCCTTGCCCTGAAGAAGCATGGGAATACTGGTAGTTGTAACGGAGCACTGGATGCAGTGCAGGCATGTCAGCCTGCCTAGTCGAGTGCTTCATAGGATTGCACTGCCAGTGTATTAAGTAATTTTATCAAGGATTTCACTCACTCCCTTCATGCTGTTCCTGTGTAGGTTAGTAGGAATTGTGTTTTTGTAACCGATATTCAAAAATGCAATAATTGATTGGCTCTGGAGTTAATGCAAGCCATTTATAGAATGGTCTGTATTGTTCAGCATTTCCCTACACCGCATGTGGAAGTTTCAGAGCAAATTGACATGATCTGGAGTGTTTGGAAGAAAATAAGGGACATTTGCAGTATTTGTGTTCTATTTGTTCATTTGCAGAATGGTGAATGGAGCTGATCTTATGGGGTACACATTGCTAATCTCACAAATGGACACACCACTCTTGGAGCCCAGCTGAAAACCAGGAAACTCTTGCAATCATTTTTTTTCAAACAGAATGGAAAATCAAAAGTATGTTTCCTTTTCCCTGGCTAAAAGTGAACTGCAAACATTGACCTTACGGCTCTCCTTGTCACAGTGGCGACACATTCTAGAAAACCAGAGTAGCTGCCTAATAGCCAGCTTAATGAGCCGTTGTTAGCATTGCACATGATCAAGCTTCTCCACTGATTGACTGAGGGGACGATTTACCTAAGACAGCATGACTAGTATGCTATCTACAACCTGTTTAATTTTAAAAACCCTGAAAAGTTTGGGCCATTAAAGCAAATGTTCAACCTAAAGAATGCTCCGAAGCATTTTATATACGGTATATATACACACAATGGATACAAATTATAATGGCTGTACTGTTAAATTTCCTGCCTTTTCTGCATCTTGGACCATTTATCAGCAGTATTAAGTGTGGCAGCTGAGAAATACCTTTACAGAAAGATAATGAATTCACAAGAAAGCAGAGATGCTAGCCATTTGTTACTTGAGTAGGAAAGTTGCATTACCTTTAGAAACAGCCAAAGGATGCAGTGACTATTTTCATCTAAAATCCAGCTGTCTTGGCAGTAGCAGTAAAACTTTGTTCATAGTCCCTTGACTGGGAAGGATGCCAGTGTGCTTACGTTGTCAGTTTTCAATGCAATGTTTCTGCTTTTGCTTGAGGTAAAAGGATATCTCTGGCTACAACTGTGGGAAATTTAAATACATGGACGCATTTCTCATGAAAAGTTTTGTAAGTGTTCCTGAAATGAAGGCCATAAAACACCTGAGTAAAACATGAAAGGCTCTTATCTTCACCCAGATAGGCACCTCCGAACTGACTGCAAATGGAAGCTGCAGACAAGAAAATTACAGTACCTCATCATGTTGTTTTCAGGCTGAAAAAGGAGGGTTATGAGAGAGAGAGATACGAAACACCTAAAGATAATTCTTCGAAATACTGTGTTCAAAATGCAGTCTACAAAATTTATTTCTTCAGCTGCTGCAAGCTGCGTTTGCTGGCCTGTTCTTTTGGGCAATCCAAGGGTAGACCTCCATATAGTGGTGTAGCTAGGTCATTTGGCACCTGGAGTCCACCAATTTTTTTACAGCCCATATTTTAAAATTATTTAAGTAATTATTATCAGTAGTTATTAATACAATTAATTAGATATTAATATTTTCTTATTTCACCTTACCAATTAAGCCTCTGTTTTATTCTTGGTTTTGGGAGGCTGCCTTCTGGACCATTCTCCATATTCACTGGATTGGGACCATTCTGATGGCTTTGCAGGTCAGTTCATGTGCCTGCCCTGAACATGAGCCAAAGCACATTTGCTTACTCTTGAGTAAACATGACTGTGCGGGTCAATTCTGCTTTCCACTGGGATCAATGCAATTATTAGGTCCTTCTTCTGAGTTGATTCATGGAGGCTTCCTTCATTGGATCAAGATCATTTTGATGGCCTTGAATTCCTCCTAGTCTGCCTCTTAGTCTTAGGCATGTTTGCTCACTCATTTTTGCATGTTTGCTCACTCATCACTCACTCATAAAGGCAAGGTATTGCTGTTTCACTTTCCATAGGGCTCTAAGCATTTAAAAACATTTTTGGCCATAATGTTTTGTAGGAAGGAGATATTTCAAAGCTGTTTATTGCATTGGATTCTGCTGAAAGGTACACATCCAGTTTCCTGTACCTCACACCAAATGCTTCAGGGAACACACAAGACAACAAGACACCTGCAGCATGATCTCTCCTCTGCATCTGGCAATATGAGGTAGAGTACATCAAACAGTGCTTTTTGGTTTCACTGACATAGCTATGTAACACTACCAGTAATCTAAAATTATGGAATCTAAAATCATGATGGCTGCAATCTTAACCACCAGTTAGGTTGGCATAAGCCCCAGCACACGTCCTGTGCTGACCTGCGGTGTCATAAAAGTGCCGTAAGTCATTTCTGGTCCACTCCTGGAAGGGTTACCAGGCATACACCGACCTCCCCACACCATCACAGGAAGATATGTCAGGTGAATTAGGCAGGCCTAAATCGGTTATGATTGCACCCGATGTGTTCTTATGTTTGTTGGTTTGAAGTCCCAAGCATTTCCACTTCAGGCCAAAGGTTGTGTGAAAGCAAAGCAACTGGAGATAGAATAGCTCTCATCTGCTCGGAATTAGTAGCCAGAAAGAATGCAGAATCAGGTGTCGCTTGAGGCAATGCATCAGCCAAAATAAAGGCTGCAAGCCATGCCTATTATCTGAGATTATTCTGAGCTTTCTTTGGGCATCATGTGTTCAGTGTAGGGCTGGAACTCAGTGGCGTTGGCAGGGAGCAGAACCAGCAGCATAAACAGAAATCAGACCATGTAGACTTTTCATTCCTATTGATAGCAAGAATGCTAATTGTTAGTATTTGAATTTAATAATAAAACGTATTTGTTCAGGCAAGTTGATTCCAGGCTGATGCAATACTGAAGAAGGCTGATGCAATCTAGCTGATGCAATCTGAAACTGCTCTTACAGCATGAGTCAGCAGAATTGGAAGTGCTGAGTCACTGATTACCTGACTGTAATATCTATAACTGATTGGTGTTCCACTAAATTTAAGTGTGTATGAGATTATTGCAATGTGTGGGTTAGTGAGGAGGAGTATTTTGCTGTTTTGATACTCTGAAAGCCTGAACTGTATCTGTGGACTGACTTGTGGACTGTTTAACTGGATTTACTGAGATTGGAATAACCCCTGAAACTTGATGTATGTATATGACTGATCTACTGCTCTGACCTTGGACTGTGTTACTGGACTTATCTTCTGCCTTTTGTTTAAACAATATAGTTATCTTTAACTATAAACAGCTGTTGTGTTTACTCTGTGCTGCTGCTTGTTCCGCTCTGCACAACTACTCTGCTAAGCCCTGCACATCAGCAGGGTCTTACACCCCAACACTAATAAAATGAATATTTTTTTACCTCATCTAGAGACACTAAATGCTTGGTTAAGAAAGAGTTGCTGTGAAATTACATAATTTGTTTTCTGATTGTGATTACATTGTGAATATTAAAACATAACTTTAGTTATCTTGAATTTAAAGAAAAAATTTTTTTTGAATACTTGTGATTATGGTGTAATGTTGAAAATGTGTGCTGTATCTGGTGAAATCTTGTAAGGATGTTGCCTGCGGAGAACTGATTAGAATTCAGGTTCACATAGGTGTAATAACAATAATACACAACATGTTTACTATGCAGAATTTAACATCTCTCCCCACAGGGATCTAAACCCAGGCTTACCACATCTTCTTCTAGTACCAAAGAAGGAAGCAGATAAGGAATGAATAGAGATTTGTTCATACTTAGCTGTATTGCAATGCACAATTAACTCAATTAACACAATTAATTAAAAAACAAAAGAAGTATGAGCAAGAGCGTGAATGCACCAAAGGTACATTAGTTGTGGTTAAGGATTCCTTGGCATTTCCCACAGCTGGCTGAAGCAGAATCCAGGTGCGGCCTCAATATCCATGGATTATTCATCCATGGATCTGGCTTACTGTGAGTCCCTAAACCCACATGCAGCCAGACTTGGCACCACCTGAACTTCCTGATGCAAATGAAACTCTGCTCCAGTCAATACTGGAGAGCTTTCTGAACCTTGCAGAGGCAGAATGTGACCACCCACAGCCTATGCAGGCTTCAGAATGGCTGTTTCTGACCAGAAATAGGGAAAACTGGAAGATATGTTTTTTGAACTTATTCTGTTCTTATCTGGGCTTACTATTTATCTCTTGTAGGTAGTGATAGGAAAGAATTACCTTGTTATATTGCACATATTTACCTTTCAGTACTAGAGTAAGTTAAACGGAGCTCTAGCAGTTTTTTTCTTAAATACCAGTGAGTAAATGAAAGCATGTAGAATTACAATTATTGTACAAAATTACCTAACTCCTCACAAATATACAAACCCTAAATAGCTAAATTCTTAATTTTGACCTAAATAGATTATGCAAATAAGCCATTTAATGTGTGTGTGGGTTTTTTTTAACAAAGATATACAGTAAAAAAAGTATCCAAGGAGGATCTGTTTTCAGACCCCATAGGTGCTAATTTTCACAGACAAAACTGTGATTGATTCTTTATGTTCCGTAGAAGTAGGGTGACCATATGTCATAATTATAAAAGAGGACAAGGCATCCCCAAAATGTAGGACACCCAAGAAAAATGTATGACATGACAAAAGGAAAGCTAAAAAACACTCATATACTGTATAATGTTTTTATGTGCTTAATTTAAATAATACCTTACTTATTGATATATTATTATATATTACTTACATGGGCAATAGTGTTCAGCTGGTTAAAACACCATCCCTGTCATCCTGCAGACTGAGGTTCAAGACCTGAGTCCTACTAGATAGAGTGAGCTCCCATCCCTAGCCCACCTCCTGCCAACCTAGCATTTTGAAAGCATGCAAATGCAGGTAGATAAATAGTTACCATCTCGGTGAGAAGGAAAACAACATTTCATGCATTCATGCTGGCCAAGGGACCAAGGAGGAGTCTTTGGATGCCACTGGCTCTCGTCTTTGAATTGGGGATGAATGTTGCACCCAATAACTATGTATTGTGCATTTGTGTATAGGCAGCAGGGCAACCTCTAACCAGTCGCGGCTGGCAGGGCAATCTGCCAGGGAACTTTACCTTACTTTTACCTTTAATTATTTTAAAATTTAAAGCTATTACATATAATTTATAACATACTAGCAGAATTTACTGGTTGTTGTGGTAATAAAATTGAAAGATATTTATGAGCACTAGACTTGATTGGGCTGAGCACAAGAGGGCACTGCAGGGCACCAGTGAGCACAGGGTACCAGCAGGCACAGAGAAGCAGTGAGCATTGGGCAGCAGACCATGGGGGTTGTGGGCACCGGTGGATTTCAGGCACCACCAAGTACCAGGCACCATTGGGCACCACCAGGCACCATGCACCACTGGGCAGCAGACACCATCGGGCACCAAGTATCCCAATCGGGCACTGGGCACCATGCACCAGCAGAGACTGGGCATCCCTGCTGCGCACCAGGCACCACCGGGCAAAATGGGGCACTATGCAGCTGGTACCACTGGGCAGTGGGCACCATCAAGCACCAGGCACCAACAGGCACCAAACCAGTTCTGAGAAGCTCCTTACATCACTGAAGGAATATGCTCCCCAAATTTAATGCTTCAAAGTACAGGGGTTGTGGATGGGCACTGATGAGTCAGTGATTCCTCAGTGTGAAGTATAGGGATTAAAACACCTTGTACCCCTTTTCTCCCCTTCTGGTTTGAATTTCTTAGTGGGTGCCTACTTCACAGAAGGAATACCCTCCCCAAATTAATGAATCAGTCAATGACTCTTTGATTTTCTATAAAAAAGCAGGCCTCCGTCAGTCTTGGAAGACTATGGTATCGTGCTCGGTGCTGCATATGCTGCATGCGAAGCATGAAAGCCTGGGTTGGATTGTTATGGAGGATAGGCTGTTACCCAAGCAGCAAATCCCTCCTCTCCACACCAGTGAATTAGTCCAATGGAAAGGCAGAGCCCATACGATTGGATCCAGCTGGCGTCGCAGAGCTGGGCTAAGGACAGGAGCTCACCCTGTCTTGTGGGGCCCACCCGGGTCTTGAACAGGCTGGTTAACAGGCACATATGAATTAAAAGAAGGGTACATGCTGCCTTCTCAGTAGGAAAAGGAGGACAATGAAGAATTTTTTTCTGTGGACACAAGGCTGAAAAAGACATGTCCTGAAAAATAGGACATATGGTCACCCTGTCTAGTAGTGACTAGAGCTTGCACTGACTGCCTATGACCGCTGGTTTTCCATCATTCTGAGGCCAGAAAACAAAAACGCTACTTCTGTTTTTCTGGCATTTTGAGGCTGAGGGAATGCCTAATATGACTGAAAAAACTATTTCTACTTCTTTCTTGTATAGATATTTCTTTATATTTCTTCATATAATGATGAAGAAATTATTTTTATTTAGTTGGATCACAAGGCTATTAATTCTATTCAAGGCACCTGGATGTTTGGCATAAATCCAGCACCTCATGTTTATTTGGAGTGTGAATCTTGGTGGCAGTTCTCTTAACTGTATAAAGGACAAACTATACCATTTGTTTTTGGTGAGCAGGACCAATCCGAGAGACTGTTAACCAGCCCCTTGTCTTCTTGTCTCATTCATCCCTTCTGCAGTTCCTTTAAATAAAACTAAGTGCAATGGTGCAAAACACAGGATGTTCAATGCTTTCTCTCTTTTTTTTTTTTTTAGCACAATCTTGCAGAGGAGGTCTGGGGATAGCATTATCATTATGGTTTGTGCTGCCCTGTGCAGGAGGCCCCTTGATGGACCTCCTCCTATGCAATGGGCATGGCAACACCCCCCAGCAGTGGACCTGTTGAGCTTCAGCAAGATGGCTGCATCATGTGTTCTCCCAGACCATAACCTTGAACCTTTATCATCCTGGTATTGTCCTTTGCAAAAAATATAAAGTAGTACCCTGTATCTTGTTAAAGATTTAGTAAAGTTTTGTCCCTCATTTGACAAGGGAAAGGGGAGGATAGCCCAAACTTCAGATCCCCAGGTGATTGATTAGAAAATAGAGTGGTGCAGAGATACAGTAATCCTTTGACCATGCCCTGGGTTACAATATTTGATCAGAGGCTGGGGTTCTCTGTCCAAATCCCCTAAGCAACTTCACAGCCATTGAAGGGAAAGGAAATAAGCTTTATTAAGTAAGCCTAGGAAGTAGCACTTTGTGCTATAGACATGATTAATGACACTTATGGAAATGTATTGGGCACAGAGTTGGGTCAATGAAAATATCTTCACTTTATAGGTCAGTAAGGTCTCCTGGCATTGATTGACCATGCAACTCAATCCCCTACCTGTCCTGTTCAGCATCCGTCCTTTGCGTTTGGGTGCCTTTAATCCAATCACTTCCAAAATCATTGTAAATGAATCATTGCTAAAGCTTCTGGACCTTCAGTCATGGAAGGTAAATAGCTTTCAGCACTAAAACACTCAGGTTCTGCTTAGGAAAACAACTAACTGGTGTACTGTTGGCAGCTGGCAGAGATTTCCTTGAGATTACTGCTTAAGAGCTGTTATTTGGAAGCACCTTCCCTCCTGAGGATTGGCTAGAAAAACAGCCAGGGGAAGAAGTCTCCTTAAAGAGGTGTCATCTGTCATGACAAGTTGCCTGTCCTGAAGAGACTTGTGCTGAGGCCGCATTATGATGACTGATGAGGCCGTCCAGAGCAGTTAACTCAGCCATTTGTAACCATTTCTCTCTCAGGCCTTTCAGTAATCACTTTGGGAAATTCTTTTTGAATGGCACAGAATCTGGGCAGCGGAAATAGGAACTCAGTTATTTCATTTTTGCAGGAAGAGGTTTAGACAGTCATAAACTCAAGGGAGGGAGAGAAAAGCACGGTGGTATAAAACAGAGATATTGTGCCAAGGCCATTTATTTTCAGGCTAAGTGAAGACCTTTCCACATCATCGCTAGGATATGCTAGCACAAATTTCACTCTTTCAGAAACCACAGTAAAGTTGTATGTTAGAAGCACAGAAGGATGCGGTGGTGGTGGGCAGATGAACAGGAACCTTTTTTAAAAACATCTTTCCTGCATTTGATTTGCTGTGACATGTTGGACAGGTAATTTAGCTATGTACTTCATGTTCACCACTCTCACTTGTCAAGGTTTCCTTTACCTCGCCTTCCATAGGTCATGTTAGTCTGATCTTGGAAAGACTCCAAATGTGTCACTTAATATCTTGGAGGTGAGCTGGTTTCCAGAGGAAACCACATTGACCCTGAGGCTTACTGACTGGTTTAGGGCTTTCTCAGATACGTAACGTTGGTTTGAACAAATCGGGTTACCTAAGCTGAGGAAAAAGAAAAAGTTGCTTCTTCTTGAACAGTAGGATCATGAGGAAAGTGGCATTTCTGGTATTATAGGACCAGACAGTGCAGAGAACTGGAGGAAACAGTTTCAGTTTTGCAGCAGAAGCCTGTAGGAGTAACTGGGCCTGGACAAGACCTGGATATTACTACACTCAGATGGTCCAATAATCAGAGACAGTTCAAAGGTATGATATTTCTCCAGTTTAATTTTTCCTATGCTGGGCTTTTCCCAGTGATCTTTTTTAAAAAGTAGTTATTAGAAGTCTGGGTATTGTTGTTTTCCTATATTCAATAGCAAAATCTAGAGGCAAATTGCAAAGACCTTTATTTAGATTTGTTAAATATAACTGTTATTTATATTCTCTTAAATAAACTATTTATATGCAAATTAAATTGAAAAAATGCCTTCTGATTCTGTGATTTTTGAGTACCACTTGTGACATGACATTTGAGAATGATACTATCTTGAGAATACAAAACTTCAGTGTTTTGTACCATAGGAGTAAGTAATACAAACACAAACCCTAACACAGGGGTCCTCAACCCCCAGTGTGTGGCCCAGTGCCAGTCCGCGATGCCTTGCTCTCTGGGCTGCAACAGCACTGGGTTCCAGACCATAGCCAAGAGCCCTGGAGGCGTTCAGCCTCTGCCTGGCCCAAGTACGCAGGTGCAGCCTGGCTGTCAGGCTGTGCCTTCACAGTTCTCCCTGCCTATGTTGCAAACTGCACAGGCAAGGCCTAACAGCTGGGCTGCACCTGCGCAGTTTGCCCTGGCTGCAGGGTGAGCCAGGCTGTTTGCCTGGCTTGCCTCTCACGCAGGGCAAACTGCGCAAGAATGGCTCAGCTTCCAGGTGCAATCCTAATTCCCACATAGGCTGGCATCAGTCCTGGCATAAGTCTTGTGCTGATTTAGATGTGACACAAAATGCGGTAAGGCACTACTGCTGCACTTCTGCCCCACTCCTGAGGGGTTTAGGCCAGTGCACAGGAATCCACACACTACCATTAGAAGTTATGCCTAAATACCAATCTAAAAGTTATACCAGCCTAAATTGGTTAGGATTGCGCCCTCATTCATATAAGTTCCACCTCAGTCTGACACTGTTAGAGAGATTATGTAGCCCTCTTCCCAAAAACTTGGGAAGAGGTTTTGGGACTTGGGAAGAGGTACATCCCTGCCCTCATGGATAATGAGGGACACCTTATGTTGAATCAAAAGAGTAAAAGAGAGAACTAGAAATATTGTGTGTGTCCAAAGAAAGAACTGTCTCTAAGCATGGCATTTCCCTCTGAGCAGTGTGCATTCACAACTTCTTCAAATAACTACAAAAACTTTAATATCAACAGGAGAGGGGATAACAGGTTACATGCCATCCCCCAAAAAGTCAGTTTTGTTCATCATAAATACTACAATGAGGGCAGTGATGGGATTCAAAGAAATTAACAACTGGTTCTATGCCTATTTGGCAGCCACTTTTAAATGGCTATTTTTAAACTTTATATGTCCTATCTCTCATTAACAACCAGTTCTATAGAGTAGGTATGAACCTGCTACAGCCCACCACTGAATGAGGACCCATTCAAAAGTGTGCAGTCTGCAGTTAGACCATATAAAACACCTACTACTGCCAGAAACAGGCAAGATTATTCTTTTCATAGAGCAGACATCTCTGATCAGCATGTTTTTCTTACACAATTCAAACAACATCCATCCATCCATGATACGTCAAAATGTATGCAGGAAAAGCATGTTCCCTAATCACTCTCTTAGCACACAGTTCCATAAAATGACAAGCTCCTCTTTGAAAATAAGTAACTGAAGAAGTAAACCATGATTCATTCATTTTTTCACTGAATCTTTCTGCGAGTACCTTACAACACCACTTAAAATATTTATGTTGATCAATTTGTTTTCACCTATTTATCTATCATCATGGTGTGCTAAGATGTTGGCCATTATTGGTCTTAGAATGATGCTTTAATGATCTTTCTTTGTCACTTCTCCTCAGATGCATGCCAAACAATCTTTTCCTTGACCTCCATGTGCATACCATAAAGAATTTAGATTGAGTACAGCTGGTTTATGCTGTGCTCCTGCCAGCACTAGGCTTAATGCACTGCCTGCCTTGTTTGGCTTTTGCTCAGCTACCAGCTAAGGCTGAGCGGAGAAAAACAAATAAATGGTCCAACAAGTAAATTGATCGTCTTTGATCAGGTACCCCGAAGAAAGAGAACTGTTTAGCCTAGACCAGGGGTGTCCAAACTTCTAACTTCAGGGCTCCTGGACCTTTAACAAGTGTATAAAAAGGGGAATTTCAACACGTGCAGCTTCTCATCTCACAAATCATAAGCTGTGCCTGCTGAAATTCCCTCTTCTATAAGCTTGTTAAAGCTTGAAAAGTTTGGACACCTCTAGCCCAGACTGCTGCTTAACTGTAAGTGCCCCATCCTATGGGGGGTATCATTGGCAGCTGGACTGCTGCCCACTGTTTTACATGAATGCCATAAGGCACATCAGTGCTGACACTTAGTCCACTGTGCCAATGATGAGACCAACACCAGTCAGCAATGGAGCTCAGCACTGGGAAGATGCCAAACCAGAGCAGCCAGTGGTAAGTGTTCCTGCCAACCGGTAGTGAGATTTTATTGGGTTAGTGGGAGGGCGAGGAAAAGGCAGAAGAAGGGCAAAATTAGTAGATTAGAGGGAGAGAGGTGGGGATCAGTGGTGGGCTCCAGCAGGTTTGCACCTACTCTATAGAACCAGTTGTTAGCAAGAGATAGGACATATAAAGTTTAAAAGTGGCTGCCAGATGGGCATAGAACCCGTTGTTAATTTCTTTGAATCCCATCACTGGTGGGGATGGCAGCAATATGCTGCCAAATCCTATGTCCCCTCCTGAACCAAGTTGTCCAACATTGGCTTTTTGGTTCTGAGGCACATCTTAGAGGCACATCCATTGTTGGCAGTGGAGTTTTACCCAGGATAAAGAAACAAATATTCCATTCCAATGAGTAGACACTGAGTCTGTTTAACCCAGTGGGATACAGCAGTGGCTATTGTGGCACTGCTAAACCTCATGTACCACAGCACCAATAGTATTGAGCTTCCTGAAATCCTAAGATTCAAGCTATGAGAAAATCACCTATAAAAAGACCTATCATAGGTGTTGGTGCAGAGTTCTCAATGTGGAGGTGCAAGCTTTCTGCACATGCCCAGAGGAACTTTCATTTGAAATTCACTTTATATTTTCCAATGCCAAAATTTTGGCTTATGTCCTGACTTGAAGCCCAACATCCTTGTAGGTTACTTTATTCTTTATGGGGAGGAAAAACTTGGACTAAGGGCACAATTCAGAAGTGCACTTGGGTTACCCTATTTGTCACTGGGCTGGCCCAACTGCAAGATGGGACACCCTAGTTATTCTGGAAAAGGCTTGTGGCAGTCTAAGGCAACATAGGCTGCTCCAAGACAGGTGGACCTGTGCTATCCTAAGGCAGCCTAGGCAGTTCAGGAGAGGCATGTTGAGGACATGTTTAGCATTGCTGAGGGCAGAGCAGTTACTCTGTATCCAGAGCCTGTTTCCCTCTTCCAGCTCAAAGTTATACCAGCTCAGGAGCAGGTATAACAATGAGTAGTCCCATGGGGTCCATGTTAAGGCAGAGTTGATAAGATGATAAGAATAGCGGTGTTGACCAAAAATCTGAGTTCTTGGCCAGCCTATCTGCAACCACTGCCTCTCAACTTCCAGGTTTGGCACAACTATGGCAGCCCACTAACCTGGGGCTACAGCGGGCCACTCCAAGAAGCCCCTTGTAGACTGTGCTGCCAGTCTCATCAGGAACTCCTTATTAGGCAGGCACCACATCTATTACCTTGTTCAGTGATCTGAGGGGGGTCTCCTTGGGAGCAAGCCCTCCCCAGGGGACACTGTCTTGGTGCCTACTTGGTGCTACTGAATCCAGATCCTGACTCTCTGGATCCAGCATAACTTTCTGCTTTTGATTCAGAATAGTTGGGGCAGTCCAGCTGGGGCACTCCTCAATGCCCTAACTCTGGATTTTGCCCTAAACTGAAAAAAAGTGTACTCAACTCTGGAATCCAATTCACTCTTTGAAAATCTCTGCTTTGCAATAATGAGCAGAGAATCACCAGATAAAAGTTATGGTTCAGAAGAAAGGTTTCAGTTGACATAGTCATGTACCTATTGCCCAATCAGAAGCAATATAAAAAAATCTGGGAGAGATTTTGACTATATTTTGGGTTGGTCAAAGATTTGGTGCTCAAGAGATGGGAAGAACCTTTATAAGAAATTTTACTCATTACAATTATCTATTGATAATTGAAAATTTTCTTGAAAGTTTTCATAATTTACTTCTTTGGAAAGTCTTCACATCTTTCTTCCTAATATACTAGTTTTCTGTTTGAAAGGATTATTAAATATATGAACTATCAAAAACGGAATACCTTTTTTGAGTCTCAGCACTCTAACAACATCTCATTTTGCTATTTGTATAGACCCAATGATAGTAAATATATATAATGAGAAGCCCATCTCTTATAACTCCCATTTTGCATTTTTCTAGCAATTGGTTACAACTACTTCATTTCAAACTACAATTACACAACCACCAAGTCCCATCTATGTATTTCCCCAATTATCTGTTTAATAGCACTTATGTTGCCAATTTGAACTTGCTATATTGGTTTGTAGCACAAATATATTTTTAGTTACTCATTATAATGTTCTCATTGGAGGTAATCATATACCTGCTGGAGAGATAATTGCAACCACTCTATAAACATTTTTTTATATGCAGATCCTCCCATTTAACTACTGGTATATGAACATCAGGTACAATGGGTCATGCTAAGAAAATATAATTCACATTGTATTAGAAAAAATCATTGCTTTTTCAAATGGGATATTTATTAAATGGTATCTCAAGGCAGAAGAAAAATATAATGTAGCACATTGTTCTTATGATAATTTGATAATGTATGGAAGCGTATTTTCCTGTAGGAGGCTTTCAGAAAGCCTTTATGAAAACTGAAGACGTGCATGAAGACTACTTTTGCAAGTTTGTTTATTATGAAGGAAATAAAGCAAGTAAAAGCAAAGCTATTTGGAGAAACTATCCAAGGACATGACAATGAGGCGACAGATCACAAGTGAACCCTACTGAATGGGTTACAAACTTTTCTGTTCCCAATTTGTCCCAAAATTTGGCTTGAAAAATTCTCAATTTCTTCTTGAACCCATACCCTTTCTTCGCAGAATAGTCACCATAAATTTACATTTGCAGAAGCCCCCATGTGAGTGCCTGAATGTTTTCTGGGAGCCATTGCAGGGCAGTACTCATCCAGAAATGCATTTATTAGACCTGGAGCTTGCCTGTAAGGGCTGCGTAGGCAGCCACCATGCTTTATATGACTGAGGAACTCAATTATGCATTGAGCTGTATGGGAAAGTGAAAGTGCCCAATATCACAGCTTTACTCGTGAGTAGGTAAATGTGCCTTTTTTCATCAGAAAGGCCAGGCTAAGAGAAATCCAAGACCTTGTTCTCCTTTTGAGGTTTGGGCATCTGGTCACTCTGAATGAGCATTATGTGGGAACCCCAAGCTCAAATGAACATTGGTGAAACTCTAGCACTTATATCCTGTTATGCCAGAGCAATTCAACAGAAGCCATCAGTGTGATGTGTCTTATCAACCACATATCTTTCACCATGTTTAAATTTAATTGGAAACATTTTCAGGAAATAAAGTGATTTCAAGGAAGATGTAGCTCAGAAATGGCAACTTTTAATCTTAAAGCAAGCAATCATGAGCAAGCCAGAGAAGATTTCAGCTCTTTGTGAGACAATAAAAGTCCACGCTCTTCTTTCTCAAAGTCCCCAGTATCAACCATTCTGGGGCTATCAATATCACTAAAGAAGGTCAGTTCAATTTCTTCTCATGTCATTCTGAAATATATATGTGAGACTTGATTTTTCATTTGTTACTATCTCAGAAGCACACCTGCTCACCAAGGTTATGCTGATCAGAAATCCTGTTCAGGGGACTTAAGCATACACTTCAGTATCACTCGCCCCAGCTTGCTTGAATGGCAAAATTAACTCAGAGCTTAATCCTGCAGTAATTAGCCTTGTATTTGCTCCCCTCCTTACTCTGAAGTATGCACATTAGGAGGGAAGGAGATAATTTCTCTCCTAAGACATTCTATTAGTTAGCTTGGCTTCATAATATATCAGTGCCCTGCCTAAAGTGCTTTCTAATACAAGCACATTTTTCTGCTTATATCAACAGTGGCACTAAACACACTGCAGGGGTTCTGTACATTGAGCAGGAAGTCAAAGCCAAGGATGTAGACATTTGTTGAATTTTGAGATGGGGAAAAAAATGCTCTGAGTCACCTTTGGAAAAGGTGATTTGTTGGGTCTTTACCCTGCTCCAGTTCTATTGATGTCCCTCCTTGTCCATCTCCATACCTTATCAAAGGCTTCTGGAAGACATTCTACACGTTACTCAAAACGTGGTGGTTACAAGAGTCAGTCATGTTAAACTTTGATATAAACCTTGTCTGCACTGCACTGTTATAAAACGCTTTTGCACTGTTTCTGTCTGCCATCTGTGACAGGGTTGTGTTCTGGAATGCTTCCAGCACCACATAACAAAACAAAACAAAAAACCTTAAAAACCGCATTACATCAAGGTTTAATTATGCCCCCTACCTTATGTGATATGTTTGCCTTGTGTGGGAAAAATGTTTTTTAAGTATGAAAAATCATTGAAGGTAGAATTCCAAGCCAACAGCATGAAATAGTGAAGCATAGAACGCACTGTTTTGTAACTTGGACCACATCTCACATCTGCTGGTTGCGACTGGCAGTTGCAGGCCAGCACACACTCCAACAGTCTTAGATGGGCCAAAGACTCATTAGAGATCAGATGCTCCCTATGGGCCGAATTGGGGGTCTCTGAGGGCTGGAAGTGGCTGCCGGGCCAGGGTTTGTCCACCCCTCACATATTATAAGCATCCTCTATTGCAATCCTGTAAGTATTGCTTCTATAAAAACCTTCCAAGCAAAAGTGCACCTAGATGGCATGTGCTGTATCCTTGATACAGTTTCTGAAAAAGTCCATGTGAATAAATGCCGTTTGCCCACATGGATTTGGGTGGGGATATTCAGTGGCATGGTGTTAGGATTAGGAAGTTTTAATTTTTTTCCTATGGGAAATTCTTGTGTGGGATTTTAAAAAAACAGAATCCCTTGGGTGGTTTGGCTGATCCAAAGGCATATGGAGGTAAATAAAAATATGTTTTACTTAACGTTTGTGTAAGCCCTCAAGCCATCTATGGGTCTCCTTGAACATACACCTTTTATTTTGATGGTGTATGTCCAAGGAGGGAAAATGGAAGAAGAAGCTGGAAGAAGAAGGGATACAATCTGATTTACACCATTGCCACTGGATGCACCAACCACCCTCTGCACATCTGGTTTCTCCCACAGACCACTTGGTTTCAACACTTCTCAGCCCTTGATCAACCCCCCCTCCATTGCTGGCATATGTGCTCTAGAGCATGGTGTCATCTCTGACAGCTGGACTACCCTTGCTGCTATTTGCCAGCTGTAAACTAACTGGCAGCTGGCAGTGTATTATGCATGCTGCCATATGATCTGTTATGATAGCAGATAGGGCTGATAATTTTCTTCATCACAACCCATAAGTATCCTAAACCTATCACCAAAAATATAATCACCAGCTGTTTTAAACCAGTCGTACTAAGGATCAGAATTACTGCTCCTTAATCTACCTATTTTTATCTAAAAGGAAGTAAGCCAAAATCTTTCTAATGAATAAAACTCTTAATGGTTTGGCAAAATATCAGGAAGATACTTTGCTAGATAAATAAAAAAAACCTCTGTAATTAAAGTAACATCTCTTCCAATATAACATCAGTGGCTGGGTTCCAGGCAATATTGATTAAGTATAAAAACCCATATTATGGAGATATACTTCAATACTTTCATCTCCTAACAGATTCAGAAATTGGTATATTTTGTGTTCCATATTGACTTTCAGACTCAAAGTTCTGGATAACCCAAGAACAAAGTTAGCAAATACAAATTTTCATTTCAACTTGAAAAATTCCTTAATATTACTGACTTCATAACCTTAGCAGACTTACAGCCCAATCCTGAGCGGTCCACAACAGCAATGGCCAAAAGACTGCTATGGGATTCTGAGGATGGGCAGGCAACCACCCATGCTTCCTATTGGAAAAGGGATTTTTGATCCCTTCTCCTACATAAGTGAGCTGTTAGCACACATGCCAGCAGCTCATCCAGTTAGTTTGGGGGTAGGTTAAGTAGTGATAGAGGCTCAAGATAGGAGGGCCAAACTAGAGGCAAAAGATGGTAGATCTCATCTCATATTGCCCAACAAACCTCTGAGTCTCCTTGGACTGAGGAGACCCTTTGGTAGCCCACCGGCTTTCGATAGGTCTGCCACTGTCTCCCAAGCCATCTGATTTGGTTTGGAAACTTGGTTTGTCAGTGGAACTGATTACCAAGGGAAGGATTCTCTGAGATATTATCCAAATTTTTTAAGCTTTATCTGAGAGTTTCAACAAAGGCTTGATAGGCAACTAGTGGAAAAGCCCCAGAGGGCTTGGAAGTCCCCTTCCAGAATTTTACTGTGATTCTATTGGTTTAATCTAGGTATTTTTTAAATCTCTATATCTTTTTTATCTCTAACCTGTTCATCATGTAATAAGCTCCTGAAGTAGCTTGCATAAATAAACTAATTTTAATTACGGACTAACCCATTCATGGACTAAGCTTGGTCAGCACAATTCATCCTGTCTCCTGGGACTCTGTTGGTACAGATTGGCTGGTGCAACTCCTTTGCCAGCCTGTCACCTGGTAGAGTGATGTGGGGGTGCTATTATATTTTCTCTGTAAACTGCTTTCTGAACTTTGTTGAATAAATAAATAGATAAATACTGTTGGTTGATTGATTGAATGAATGAATGAATGAATGATTGATAAGCACATGTACAATTGTACTGATATAGTGCAACCTGAAAGGATTAATATGCTTGACTCTAAAATAGTGCTACTTTCACTTTTAGTTATTCGATGCTTTTCAAGAAATGTTCACAAAGTGTTTGCATAGCAAAATAAATTAAATGAACTTTAATGCACAACAGAGAATTTAAAATGGCATTTCTGGTATATGCCAAGCTAGTGCTATTGAATATGCAAATAAGGGCAGCATTACTGGCTGTTGTTTGCTTCTTAAGATTCTTTTTAAGCCCTGTAGAGTTAACAAATTGCTCAGTTGACCAACTGCTTCTGACATGCATGCTTTTGGATGTTACCCTCGACACCCTTGCACTTAATTTTGATTAAGCGTCTGTATTAGCGTCATCCAATAAACAATGCAGCCAAACAACAATTAGCAAGCCATAAATTAAACATGCTTGAAGCACAGGTATAAATTAAAATGCCAGGAACTCAAGCAAGCTACATTAAATCACAATTTAATTTTTCGTCAAAGTCAGTCTTCTGTTATTAAAGGACAAGCATGGGAATCTGGCACTCTGCAATTCTAAACACACACCTGCCATTTATGATTGCCACCTGGCCACATTTTTAATGCCTACCCTTTTGTTTTACTAGTCTATTGTTTTGTGCTTTAAAAAATAAATTAAACATGGTGATCCTCCTGTCCAGACCCTAAGTATTCTCAGTCAGGTCAAGGGAAAAAAGGCAGCACCCAAGAACCAGCAAAAAAAAGAAAGAAAGAAAGAAAGAAAGAAAGAAAGAAAGAAAGAAAGAAAGAAAGAAAGAAAGAAAGAAAGAAAGAAAGAAAGAAAAACATTATTTGTAGGCAATAGGTTTTCCATTATCACCCTTGAGTAAATGGCACTAGCAGACCCTTCAGTTCTAATAAAGAACACCTGGCCTGTGGCAGAGCAAAGGTAAGCCCCTAAACAGAGTTGTAGGAGAGATGGAGGAGTGGGGAGGTATTCCTGGGAAGAGGGAAAGCAGGTGAAGGGTAAATGGAGAGGGTGGAACCAGCACAGGGTTCTCAAGTCTATGCCAGCAATTTAGCTGGCATGGACTCAAGAAGTCTCATTGCAAAGGCAGAGTGAGGTTTTACTTGGAGGAAAGAAATGTTTATCCCCCTTCATTGCTTTTTAGTAAAGTTCCGAAAGTAATTTACACAGTAAAATAAATGACAAGATGATTGTGTGTCCCAAAGGAAAAAAAAGACACCAAAGAGATCTCAGCAAATCAGATCCACTAAAATGAACTACTCACAGTCATTACAGTTCTAGCCTATCCAGCTTCCAAATACAGGCAGGTTCTTGGTATTTTTGAATGCCTGCTGATACTGAATTTTTGAATCCCTACTGATACTGTTCTCCCTCCAAAGTAGATCAGAGCTATACTACAGTCCTGGGGAGTGGGGAGGCCTTCTAAAGCCTGGAAACCTGGAAGTGACTTTTTGCCATAGTATAGGGTTGCCATATGTCCAGAAAAACAGAGACAATCCCAATTTGGGGGGATTGTGTTCACATACTAGCAAATAGGACAGAGGGTCCTGATTCGATTTTGTGGAAGAGAATTATGGAAACTGTACCATAGTAGGCATTCTGAGGCTGGGAAAAACCCTCCAGGGCTCTCATCCCTTTTCAAGGGCTCATCTAGAGCTAGTTTGGATCAATGTGGGTCTGAGGGACCTACAATGAGATAAATCAGGGTGTGCAACCTGCAGCCAAGGGGCCAGATAAGTTCTTCAGCAAGATCTCTCCACGGGGCTGAAGGCAAGTCTATCAGGGGTGAAGGGGAGCTCTATTCCCCGAACCTCTGGCGGGTAGTCTGAGGATTGGGGAGGTTGTACACACCTTCTCTCTCTTCGTGTATGAAAGTGCTAATAAACTGGTTTGAAGATAGTCCCTTCTATCAGTGTTTATCAACTGAATTCATTCATTCATTCATATAAGTCTCTCTCTAATATATTCATCTATGTACATTTATGTAAATTTTTTCCAGTCCCCAACACAGTATCAGAGAGATGTTATGGCCCTCTTCTCAAAAAGGTTAGACACCCCTGAGTTAGTTCCATAGATGAAAATTCTGCAGATAAACCAGCTCCACATGTACATCAAAATGTAAACAAGTACATTATCTCTAAGTGGGTATTTCATGTTATTACGTTATCTCTAAAGGTTTTCAGATAATCTTAAATGCAATATATTCCTTTTTAAAGACAGGAAATCCAAGAAATCTCACAACACATCAGAATGAAAGTCAGCTGGGTTTATTTTGGTTTCTGTTTTTTCTTTCGTATACCAGGCTGAATAAAAAAAATCAAGAATAATTCTATATATGGAGTTTAATCTTAAACGGTAATGAGTAAACAGCTTTCATTTGATCTGTGCAAACCTGCAGTGTGTTTGAGAAAAGCGCCTCTGGCATTATTGAGATATTGGCAGAGACTTTTCTTTGAGTTTACAGAATGGGGGAAAGGATCTGTCTTAGCATTTGCAAAGGCTATTGCCGCAGATTATGTTTACATCAATGATGTGCTTGATTATCTAATTTCATTCTACAAATCCCTTTTTTGAGTCTTAGTGTTGCCAACCATGAAAATTAAGATACTGTAGTTTACAAAGCTTCAATAACATCCTTTAAAGCTTTTCCTTTCCTTAGGAATAATACAACTGATTCTCCACTGCAAAAACCTCTTACTGAACTACTGTACCATGGCTGGACGAAAGAATGAATAAAGTCAGATAAAAGCTTGCCTCTTAAGTCAGGTCAAAGGCTCTCCAATATTATAATGACAACTAAGCTGTACTAAATCAAGAAAGGAAAAGAACAAGTATTTCTCTCAAGAAAACAGGGCTTTTAATGCACAAAATGTATTGCAAACATTATTTGCAGGGGTTTCATCTTAAAAAATATTACTGTTTGAACAGGGCTTATTTATTATATACAATTATAGTCTACCATCAAGACTTGCCCAAGACTTTCTGATGCCTGAGGCTGACCCTCTTACTTGATGATGTGCCTGCCTTTGCTCCTCACACTCTCCAGCAATTCCATCTCTTTTAGCTCAGCACTCTCTGGTCCTGCACACTTTTCCTCTCTCTCATCTTCTTTTGAAATCCAGGGCATAGAAGAAAACGTGGAGACCAGTGGTGTCGGTAGGGAGTGCAGACTGCACTGGCTGGATGATGTACACAGATGGGTAACACCACTACTGATCAAAATTTTTAAAATCTTGGTATTTTGAAATAATAATAGGCTATGAATTTTTCAATAAGTAATTTCATGCAGAATGCAATTTTTTTCTTCCACAAAACCATGTTGAATCATAGTTATAAAATGTTATAGATGAAATACAAGTGAGGGAGGGGCAATGATGCATCACCCTCAAGGATACTGCCTCACTTCCTACATGGAAGTGAGATTATGGCCTCCTGCATGGTGGCACAAGCCTCCATCAGAAGCACTGGTGGAGACATGTGGGGGGTAGAGATGGGCTTTGTCCAACAATTTCCTGCGTAAGTGCAATCCTATATCTGTCTACTCAGATGTAAGCCCCATTATAGTTGATGGGTCTTAGTCTCAAGCAAGTGAGGTTAGGATTAAAGTCTGACGCAACCATATCAGATGGCTACATAAATGGACAAACCCCACCTACTTTTTTCCATTATGAAACTGGCATACATTATGAAACTGGCATACATTATGAGAGTGGCATACATGGAGTTTCCAAGGCAGTTGAATACAACAATACAGTGATCATAAGTTGTAAAATTGAATGAACTGAAATATAAATCACATGAAATCACACAAATTTATAGGGTCAGGGTGTGGATCCACCTCCCTGTATCACAATCTCTGATCATGAACTGGAGGTTGTCCATGACTTTGTGTACCTTGGCTCAACTATCTCTGACACTCTCTCCTTAGACTCTGAGCTGAATAAATGCATTGGTAAAGCGGCTACTACATTCTCCAGGCTTACAAAGAGAGTATGGCTTAATAAGAAGCTGACGGAACATACAAAGATCCAGGTCTATAGAGCTTGCGTCCTGAGCACACTCTTGTACTGCAGTGAGTCTTGGACCCTTTATGCATGGCAAGAGAGGAAGCTGAACACCTTCCATATGCGCTGTCTCCGACGTATTCTTGGAATCACCTGGCATGACAAAGTCTCAAATGACACAGTATTGGAACGTGCTGGAAGCTCTAGCATGTTCACACTTCTGAAACAGCGGCGTCTATGCTGGCTTGGGCATGTCGTGAGAATGGCTGATGGTCGGATTCCAAAAGATCTCTTATATGGAGAATTAGTGCAGGGAAAGCGCCCAAGAAGGAGACCACAGCTGCGATACAAGGACATCTGAAAGAGGGATCTAAAGGCCTTGGGAATGGACATCAGCAGCTGGGAAACCTTGACCTCTGACTGTTCAGCGTGGGGGCAAAAGACCCAGCATGGCCTTCTCCAACTGGAAGAGACACTTGTTCGGCAGGCTGAAGCAAAGAGACAGACCCGAAAGCAGCGAAACCTGGGGCCTGGGCAGGGGACGGAATTTATTTGTCCTCAGTGTGGAAGGGATGGCCACTCTCAAATTGGCCTCTTTAGTCACACTAGATGTTGTTTCAGGACCTCCAGTCAGAGCACGATACCATAGTCTTTCGAGACTGAAGGATGCCAATAATAATAGTTTAGCAAAAATAATAGCTTTTCAAATTTCATTTCAGAAATTCTACTTTGAAGCACTTTGAAAGCAGCAATTTCAAATATTGGTTTGCTAGATTCTGAACATATACACTGTATTTTTAAATAAAATTATATTTATTGATTTAAAAAAATCAAACATTTTTTGATGCTGACAAATTATGCTTTTTACATCATGTCTAGTGGATTAATTTTGCAACTGTATTGTGCCTGACTGTAATATGTCAGCACAATTTTACTATATTCACATAAATGTGAATCTGATAATAATACTCTGATAATCTTACAGTGGAATCCTAACTAAATCCTAACTTGTGCTGGAACAGGCAGGCAGGCATGCATTCTCTGCATCCAGTGCACGTTTTTGGCTGCTACTGTGCTACCTTGTGGGCTAGAGGGAAATGTTACCCTCAGAAACACAACTGCAGCCTATTTGGATCTGTGCCACTGATTTTGGTGGTGCAAATCTGAGCAGCCCCACACTGCCGCAGCTGTCCTGGAACAGGGCTTGGATCTGGCATAAGTGCTGGGTCCTGTCTGCCTCCATTCCCCGACTGCCCATATTCAGCTCTTCTCGCTACCCTACCCTGAAAGCAATCTCCACAACTGAACTTGGAAAATATCTTTACATTTTCAGTTGTGACACAATCAAGAGTCTAGTAGATTCTTAAACTTATTTTGCTTTCCATGCTAGTAAAAAGTCTGTCCCTACATTACCTAGTATACTATCCTTTGTCTACTGCAAAACCTTTACAGAAACACTATGCTTTTTCCCATTATAGACAATTAAAGTAAATAATATGTTTCTCTGAGTGTACGTATTCAAGATAACTGTATTACCAAGCGAAAATACAATAACTAGTGTCCTCTCTCAAGAGCAGCCATTACTTGTACCCTGGAGACAATTAGTACTATAACTGAATTAACCAATTTTGCAGGGTCCAATTTGATTTCCACATGGATCAAATTTTCATTTCCAGCTGGATTGCTGTCTGTTATCTATTTAAGCATGACTCACAGTGATCTTTATTGTCAAAGGCAAACCCATTTGATTCTGGTGGTTCACATTCCTAATAAGAAGCCATTGGGATAATGCCTCACCCTCATCCCTGTCCTCTAATCCTTTTCTAAGGTTGTGATCAGCGAAGGAATCTGTAGCTGTGTTAAAGCATTAGAGAACAAGACAGTTTTCCATTTTTGTCAAACATCTTTACAAATGGAGATCATAATATTTTACTGCCTTGTGACTAAGAGGCCATTGTGACATTCATTGGTCTTCTATCACATACCTCATGCTCACTGCTCCTCTGGGCACAAATAAAAGTTTGCCAAACCATTAAAAGAAATTAAGTACAAGCAGCTGTTATTGTCAACATTTTGAAGAATCATAAAAACACTAAGATGAATCTCTTGCACAATATGAGGCAGAGTATCTGGATATTAACCACAATAAAAAATGTGGTTTTCTTCTACCTGAAAATAGAGCCATACTATTAATGAGAGATGGGAAATTAGTCACATGACTCAGATTCTAGTTGCAAAAATGCACTTGACTCATGTGCATTTCACTGTGCATTTCACTGACTCAGAGACTTGTGATTTGTTGCATGACGAAAAAGACTCTGAAAAACAAACAAATCAGGACCCACTGAGTTGATTCAAGTCAAATGAAATGCGTACTGCTTCTATCTCACCCATAAATGTTTTTTCAAACGATCATTTTGGTGCACACAGGAAACTGTTGCTGCTGCTGCACTGTACACTCAACAGATTATCTCAGCGTGTGAAACAAAAGGGTTAACTTTTTATTTGCTCTCCAAAAAAACTTCAAGAATTGGATGGGAGACTGAAAACTGATAAAGCCATCATGAGATAACCAAGCCAGGAGGTGTCACTGTTTATTGTTGACCTGAAACTACTTCTGGGGAAATCTCAGAAAGCATTCCCAAATGCTGTCAAATGCTCCAAGAAGGATTTCTCTGTAAGAAAAGGATTCTATGAGCTGCCCAGAGAACAATCATCCAGTGACAGACCTTTTCAACAAAGCAGCCAATTTTCCCAGTGTAACATTGAACATAGATTGGATAATCAAAATCACCTGCCTACACCTGGATATTGGGTTGCCATAATTCTCTTCCACAAAACTGGGATAGGACCCTCTGCTGAACTTGCCAGTATGTGAATGCAATCCCCCAAAACTGGGACAGTCCTAGTTTTCAGGGACATATGGCAATCCTACCTGGACATCATTTTGCTCTTTCTTCTTGGCTCCTTTCTCCTTCCTATCTCTTGCAATTCCCTTTAACATCTTCCTTCTGGCCATCTAAGACTTCACCTTAAGGTCTGGATAAAGCTTTACCCCATCAGCCCCATTACCCTCAAACTTGGCCAACAGCAGGGGCCATGTGGCATCAGTGGCTTCCACCAGGTACATCCTTCTGTGAGAGCTCATTTACCAACACTAGGCCAGCTGCACATTTGATGTTCTCCTTGATGGGCAGAGCCAGCTTCCCAACAGTGCCACATGGATCATCCTCATCAGCAATGGTCTGTGAGTCACTCCCTCACTGGTGGTTAGAGTTGCTGTGGTACAGTCAGGGACATGAGTGACTCCCATATTTCACCATCAATGTCCACAGGTGTGTCCGATGTCCAGTGTCCTAGGAGACAAGGTTTGCACCATCCATGCTATTTTGGCACTGCCTAAATACCTTACTGTTTTGTTTGGCCTTTACCATAAATGGTAGGATTGAGTACTCTCAATATTGTTCCTGCTGCCTTTTTTGTGTGTTTTTTTCTGATTTTAGTGCGCTTTCTTGTATTTTATCCTTTGTTGTAAGCCAGTCTGATTACTTCCCTGATGGGAGGGGAAAATACAGGGTATAAATCTTTCAATAAATTCATTATTTATGAGTATGTTTCTCCAGTGTTTCTCTAGTCCCAGAAATAACCTAAGAAATATACATCAAATGCATTATTCACATTTATTTTTACTCTTTATCAGCAAATGTTGTTTATGTGAATATTTTTCACTCCATAAAATCAATCTGTTTGTACTCAGAGGACAGGATATTTCTCACAATATTTTCTTGTCATTAAAAACATAGAAAACTAGATCAATGCCAGTCAGTAAGGAAAAAAATGGATAAATAATTTTCCTAAATTAGTACATACCATCCAACCGTAAAAATATGCAGATATTGGCTTTTAGAAAAGTATCAGAATCTAGCAAAGAGAATCAGTGGGACGTTAGGAATTAGTAGGATACAATCCTCTTTTTGCTTGCTTCCCTTTCTGTACAGGACCAAGAATGAGCTGGGAAAAGGATTGTGGCAGTGGGAACTGCTGATCACCTCCTCCAGCCTCACCTCTCTGCAGGATTGTTCACTACTAGAATTGTCATAAGGATTTTGAGAGAGCAGAAAGTGGCAGTGGGTTACGGCCAGTGTGGACCACGCTAATGAGAGGGTGTCCAATTTGTTTCATACCGAAGGCTGACGTTAGCATTCATTGTGCCTGCCTTGTGATCATTAAGCAGATGACGGCCAGAAATAAACACTTTGTTCTCACATAGAAACTTATTAGTTGCAAATGACAGAAGAGAAAATGTTAAAATGTTTTTCATAATTTCATGATATGAGAAAGCCCAATTATCCAATTTATCTGATAATTTAGTCCAAAGCCCAATTATTAAATTATATTTAGCCCAAAGCTCAATTATTAAATTATCCCAATTATCTGGGAGGGCCCAATTATAACTAAGGCTTAGGCAGCAATCCTAAAGACATGTTCCTGGGATTAAGACCTACTGAACACAATGGGACTTACTTTTGAGTAGACATGGTTAGGATTGTGCTGTCAGATAAGTTGCTTCCAGTGGCTGCATGAGGCCCATGGGCCTTATGTTTGAAACTTCTACACTAATGCAAGCCTAGAAGGAAAAAGCTGATGGGGGGGGGGGAATTTTGTACCACTTTTGGTGGCAACTTTATTTTGGTTGGATGTGTGAAAACACCGTAGCATATAAAAGACACCTCATGCACAGCTTCTGTTCTTTTCCATGGGATTGGTGCAGGACAGCTTCGTTCTACAGGTATCCCCTGCTTCCTGACGGTTCATCTTCTGATGGTTTATCTTCAATTCTACCCAGAACTCATTCATTCAATGCATGTTCTACTCTTTCAACCTCTCTCAGCTGTTTTAAAAGCCTAAATTGCCCTCCCCCATGTTGTAGCTCCTGGTCTAATCCCATTCCCAAAGGAGTAAATGAGAATCAATTTGCAGAAACAAAAGCAATGATTGCAATTTGCTAGCTATAAATTTGCTATTTGCTAGCATTGGAAGCAACTTTTATAAACAAAAAAAGATTTAGTTCTACTTTTCAATGGTTTTCACTTTTGGACAGTCCCCAATCCTTCCAATAAGTGGGGGATCCCAGTAAATTATGCCTAGAAGAAACATATACGTATAGAACAGCACTGTTTTAGTGAATCAAGCTTCTTTTCTTACCTGTTGTGAAAAGAGCTTAAATTCAAACTGGTGTTTGCTAGAAGCTGTTTTAGAAATCCATGTTTGTTGCTGAGGCTCAGCCATTAGCCTTAGAAGTATTAGAAAGGAGGTGGTAACTTGCTTACACCTGAGTTATGACAAGCAACCCTTCACCGGTCTGTGCAGTGAAGCATTTGCACTCATTGCTATTGCAGTGGGCACCAGACAGTGAAACTAGATTGACTAGTTGCATAATTCAAGCTCAATGAAGCATAGGCAGCAGGAAAATGGCATAAGCATTGCTAAGAAAATGAGATTCACAAGATACATTTCATATGCAGTAATGGAAGGTGCATTGTGGGTATTTCCCAGGCTAGAAATTCAATAAGGTTCATTTGCAGCAAATGTGGAAAAAACCAAAACTACTCTCTGTATCCATGAGCATTGGGGAACTTACTCTGTAGTGTTTGGATGAACCTCATTGTTACTTTTGATTCCACATCCCTCTTATGAGATTTGTTTAGTTTCTGTTTGCCATTGCAGAGTCCTGTTTCTAGCTTTATATAATTTTTTTGTACCATGTGTGACTGCAGGGAGAATGAGAGCGAATTGAAATAATCTAGATGAGAAATGGGTCCACTTGCAGCATCGTCAAGCCACTTCATTGGTCTTTGCTGTTCAAGTACCATTCCTGCTTTAGTCCTTAGCTCAGGGATTTTCATCCTGTGTGCCATGGCACACTGATGTGCCACAGACAGTCCTCAGTTGTGCCACAGGAATTTGGGGACTGACATTAATAGGAAAATAGGGGGATTTGAACAGTCTGGTGTGCCTTGTCAATGGTAAAAACAATTGATGGTGCGCCTTGACAATTTCATTGCCCTTGTTAAGTATGCCATTAGATGAAAAAGGTTGAAAATCACTGACTTAGCTGGTGACATGCATCATTCATAATGCACTTCCATTCTTTGTGATTGGTGATGTTTTTAGCCTTGTCAGTGGTTAGTCACTGGTTCTTCATGTCTTCCTTAACCAGTTTGTGCCATGTCATTTTTGGTGCTGCTCATGAACTCTCCAGTGGATAGGTCGCTCTCGACAGAGGGGCTTATGTGGCAGCCGATTGTGGCAGCCACTTAGAAACTGAAGTTTCATTCTGACTTGTGCTGGAACAGACAAATGTAATCCTTTGCTGCTGCAGCCTTTATGGGTCTACTCAGACTTAGACCACCTAAGTCTAAGGAGACTGAAGCAGCTTGCTCTGCACTGCTCCCATAACAAGGCTTGGATCTAGCATAACAAGAGTAATGGCTTCTGTCCTGTAGTATATAATCCTCTCATGCAGTGTTCACTGTTTACTTGCCTCTGTGTGGATTACCTAGTCTGCAACCAGTCTCCTCAGACCTAAGCCACCTTTTGGCAGGTATGTCTAAGGAAACTCTGAGGCTGATTTTGGGCCATGAAAGGGAAAACAGGATCGGAGTTGTACAGCTGTTGCTTGGAGTTACCCCTTCCTGCCCTAGCATGACTGAATCCTGTTCCAAATCCACCCCACCACTAATTTACGAGCAATTACCAAGTTTCTGAATCCTGATGCTGCTGGTGTGGAGTTTATCGGCAATCATACCATCAGCAGTGAACTGTGCAATGGTGGAGCTCCAATGTTTGAACCTTGCATTATGATGACAGATTGAAGGTCTGCCAGCAGAATGCAAAATAGCATCTAACCATTAATTTGTGTTGGTTTTATGCACACAGAAAGAAAACAGGTACTGAATAGAAGGAATTAAATAGTATTGTTGCCTGGCATAATAAGCTAAACTTTTGAAGAACATAGGGATAGAAAGAGGCTGTGAGAGGGATAGGTAAATTAAAAGGAGGGGGGAAGTGAGAAAGATTGATTACTCAGGAAATATAATTTTCCTGTTTTAACTGAATTTGCAATGGTGTAACACATTTCACAGCCTTGCCAGAAATTGAGCCAATGATGAAAAAAGCATGGCCTCATCATCTCTGGTGATCAATAAACCTCAGCTCTTATTGATGCTAATAGAGATGTGAATTTATAGATCTGTGATGAAATGTACTGTGACAGATGACCTTTGTAATATGTGTGTGTGTTTTGTTCTTTGAAGGAAGCAATTAAAATATATTGTATTAGAGTTACCTCTCAGAAGGGAGAAAAATGGCAACAACTGGAGACAGTGCAATGGATGTGGCCAGTAGAGAAGAGCTACACTAACTTTTACTTCAGATAGCAGCAAGCGTCTTCATTTATACTTATCATCCAGGACCTCTTGGTACAGGTGGTTTCCAGATGGTCATCCATCTGAGCAGACCAAGTCCAAGTGAGCTTCAACAAAGTGGAGGTATCAGATACCCTTGGACTGTACCCAGCCTTGCCTGTTTAGAGACAGAGGCTGCAATTCTAACCTGGAAAATGGACAAGTTGCATTGACCTAAACTGGTTAGGACTGAACCCTAATAGCCTACTCCTGAGTAACACTGATGCTAAGATCTAACGCTGGCACAGGGTCTGTTGTAGACCATGTTTATGGCACCCTCCATACAGGGAGGTGAAAACAGCTCTTGCAAAGAGGCTTTCAATTTTAAAAGAAATACTATGGTGTTGAAATCAAGTATAGGAAAGCAATTTGAGTGTTTTTAGCTTAGTTTAACATGTCCTACATCAGCCATACATTTTGGGGGGTGTCCTACATTTTTTAAAAGGGGAGGAATTTTGGCTTGGATGTTAGGAATTTTGGGAAAATTGGGGGAGAATTTTGGGTTTGGCATCTGGTCACCCTAAAGAATTATGGACAACTAAAGAATTATACTACCTATAATGTTGTTGTGAGGAAGATTTGGATCTAGTCCTACTTTAGCAGGCATGGTCTGTTGGTTGAGAACAGGGCTGTTGAAGATAGTTAAGCAGGGAAAGACCTGGACATCTCCTGGATGGGAGATTGCAAGCTGATAAAGATGTCATCAGAGCCAGAAGGTGTCGCCGTTTACAGCTTGGTTGACCTGAAAACTACTGAAATCTTGGAAGGCATTTTCCTGGTATCAGATGCGATGACCACACTGTGAAGGATTTCACCTGGGAGAAACAAGTTTTACAAGCTGCCCATAGACACTTACCGACCTCACAGATTGCTGTGGCGGCTCAAGTAAATGCAGTGGGTCAGCACTCCAGTGGTCGCTTGTGTCTGTATTCTGAAAGCGTACCCGGAATTTTGTACATCGTGTACAATGATAATAAAGTTTCTTTTTCTACTTTGTATTATTTAATCTTATGTAAATAATGCAAGCAGTGTAAGTGCAGCACCAACTATAGTACCAAGAAGTCTGGCTATATTGCTGCCACCGCTATGTCACCTAAAGCAAGCTAATTCATCTCTCCATGCACAACTTTTCCATTAGCAGAACCCCTGCAATGTTCTTTGCAAAGTGGTTTGAGAAGATCAATAGTTGAAGTATTTGGGATTAGTGATTCTACAGAAAGCCGTTAGGCATTATCCTAACACATGTACTTAGAGAAACAGTAACTCAGAGCCTGGAAGTAAAACAACAATAAAACATTTTATTAGGAAGGTAAAATTCAATTATAAAGGGAGCTGAGCAGTTTCAGGAACATAGCCACATAATCTGGTATTCTGCCTCTTTGGTTTTTCTGACGCTATCAAATGACAATTGAAATTGCAGTTGTCTGCATATTTAGTATTTGCTCAAGGCTAAAGCCAATTCACACCACCACTTTTGAGGTGAAAAAGTCATGATAAAATTTCCACTTTAAAATGATCATTAACAAAAAAAGTAACCTTGTGGTGACTTTCAACTTTAAAGTGGTTTGTGTGCCACTAGAATAAAGTGTAGCACTTCAGGTAGGGACTTGCATGATTAAATGCTTCTCTGGTCAAAAATTTACTTGGACATAGAAAATTATGCTGTCAAGTGGAAGGGCTCCAACCTACCCTTTTTCTCCCATCTTTGTGGAAGGATATTTTAACGTTCAGAGATACCATCATGTGAGCCCTAACTATTATCTGCAATGGTACACCCTAGACCTACCCCAGACCTATTTTTCTCAATGAAGAGCTTTGTTGACTTGTGCACTTGCAATTTTATACTGCCACATGAATAATGATTCCAGACCTTCTTAAATAGGACCATGCAAGATAAGCTAATCCAATAAAATCCATAATACATTGTCTCATTGAGATCTAAGACACAACAGCGATTGAACCAAAGGACTCGCAGCCCTTGTCTTAAAAATATCCATACATACTTTCAACAAGTAGGCTTAGAAATTAAAATTCATAACCATGCTGAATGTAAAGGACATTGAGTTAAATGGAACTCTTAAATTCTTGGGTCATTACTTGCAATTTCCTGCTGGCCAATGTATCACCCATGTTTTAAATGATGGATGTTATACGATGCATTCACTATCCTACTAAGAACATTTGCACTTGTAGTAAACTTTGTCCTACATAGCACAGAGTAAACTACTATACTATTCTTCTCTATGAAGAATTTTGTGTGACTTGAGGACTTGCAATCAATGAATTCAGGCTTTCCTATATAGTACCATGTAAGAGAACCTAATCGAATAAAAGCTATAACCTTAACTGCATTGTCTCTTTCTCTCAGGGAACAATTTTGCGTAGGCCTATGGAAAGCATTATTCTACTCACAGATGTACTCCTGAGGGCGAGTTGTTTCAACACCTAAGAACAAAACAGGTCTGGATGGGAAGATATAGCTAATTTTATAGCACAGAAACACACACATTGTAATAAAATCAAACAAAACTGAAACAATATAGTTAAAAATAAAGTCAACCCACAATATGTTTTACCATCCCTTTCTAAGCATATGGCAAACAATCTGGCAATTCATACTTAAATATAAAAATGGTAACAACAACAACAACTTCAAACTGCCAATTATATTTTGACCTCTGTCTCTTCATCAGTAGCTCTGATGTAGAAAATAAAAATTTAGCTGTTTCAAATGTGAGAAATGGCATGATTTCAGTAATCGGCGTGTATTCTTTAGAAGACATACAAGATTTAAATCTATTGTCATGTGAGTCATATTAAAGCTGCTCAAGTGAAAATACTGTGTAGACCAGTGGTTCCCAGGTACCTATAGAGGAGTTGGGAACCAGGAAACTGTTTGAGTGGGTAAGAAGGCTGCTCCATCAGCACCACAGTGATCATGCTTCTGCCATAACCTAGGGCAGTGGTTCTCAATCTTCCTAACACCGTGACCCCTTTATAAGTTCCTCATGTTGTGGGGATCCCCAACCATAAAATTATTTTCTTTATAACTGTAATTTTGCTACTGTTATGAATCGTAATGTAAATATCTGATATGCAGGATGTATTTTCATTGTTACAAATGAAATGTGCATTCTATGCACACATTGAACACAATGGGATTTATTTCAGAGTAGGTATGCATTGAATTGGGCCCTGAGGCTGTCAGTCAGCTCCAGTGCGCGCGCAGCTACAGCCGGAGGTCTGGCAAGCCTGACCTGGCCTCCTGCACCAGGGGTCTTTAGGTGACCCCCAGGAAATTTCTAGGCGACCCCCAAAGGGGTCCCGACCCCCACTTAGAGAAACGCTGACCTAGGGGCTTGGTATTTGATCAAAGTGGCTTCTAATTGGAGATGGGGGCTTTTAACAGCAGCAGGGTGACCCACAGACAGCAGTGCATGTTTTCTTCATCATGCTGGAGGCCAGTGTTGCCTCCCAGGTAAGTGAACAAGCTGTTTGGTTGCAGTGGTTCCATGATCACTGCAGTGCCATTGCTGCCATCCCTGCATGGTCAATTCCCTTAAGGGAATGCCCTGATTCTGGTTACCATGGTGGGCTTCAACCCACCAGTTTGGGAAGCATGATCTAAATCAAACATGATCTGCATGTTTTTACTCATTCCATAAGAAAATAAGTTAATGTGTAAAAGTCAAATATTTATTTAACTTATTTATTTAAAATACGAGGTATTTATATCCCACTTTTCCTCTATAAACAGATGCCCATGAATATGAAGCCTTGTGAAATAAATCATCTCATTGGATTTCTTTACCTCTGGGTACATGCAGGTATATCAACGTTTATGAGTACAAGTCTGCAAATTCAAATGAATAAGATTTCAATCAAGCATTCGATAGAATGTGTTATATTTGAATAGAAACACAAAGAACTTATGAACTCTAACACATTAATCAAACTTGTAGATTGAAAATTGGTTTCTTGCTACTTCAATTCTTCACTAGGGTAAACTTACAAACAACAGATTTAGCACTAACATTGGACGGTCTGACAAACTAGTTTGGCTGTGGAATTTAACTATACCATACTGCAGTGATTTTCAATCTTTTCATCTCATGGTACACTGACAAGACGCTCAAAATTTTTAGGGGGTGCCATCCATTTTTTGACAATTGACAAGGCACACCGTGCTGCTAATTAAAGGTCACTCCCTCATTAGCCTTATTAATAAATTATTATTAATAAATTAATAATTATTAATAAATTATTCCACAAAATTTCCACAGCTCACCTGCAGACCATTTATGGCACACTAGTGTGCCACTGGTTGAAAATCACTGCCATACTGGATAAAAGACCATTCTGTCACAAAAAAGTTTGGGGGGCATCAACTGTGGTGTAAAGCTTCATACAGATTGCTAACAGCTGTATTCTCCTTGAGATCTCATGGTGAAGGCAATTTCATAATTAAGGAATCAGCAGTTCAGCAGCTGTGTACTTAGCATCTGGAGAGGGATCTTGATCTTCTGGGAGTAGAGGGAGTTGTTCAGAAATATTGATTAATAGCAGGATACTACAGGGGGACCTTGGTATATGCACAGGTTCCATTCAATAATACAGATCCCAAAATCCATGGATGTTGGAATCCCAGTTTTAAAGTCTTTTAATTTTAAAAAGCACACAAAAATCAGTTTCCCTATATTTGCTCAGCAAAACCACACAGTCTTCAAACCTCTCAGGCTAAAAATAACTCTAAATACAATGGTACCTCACTTAACAAGTGACTCGATTAACAAGTAATCCACATAACATAATTTCTCTAGGATTCTGCCTCACATAACAAGTGTTGCTTCACTTAACAAGCACACTCATTGGCAGTTGGGGCAGATGAACTGGCCAGCAGCCTATTTACAAAGCATCAGGGCTGCCTAGAGCACCTGCCCATAGCAAAAGAACACTTCTGTGCTCTTTCTCCTGTGGCCGAACGTCCGCTGGGCAGACGGAGAGAGAAGAGCAGTGGAGAAGAGGGAAGCAGCTCATGGCTGGCCAGAAGGGAGCAGGGGAGAGACAGGCTCAGGATGAAGAGAAGGAGAAAGTGGGGAGACACCTTGAAGGTGTTTTGGATTGCAACCTCCTAATCATGTCTACCCAGAAGTAAGCCCCATTGTGTTAAACGAGGCTTACTCCCAGGAAAGAGTCTTTGATTGCATCCTTCTAACCATGTCTACCAAGAAGGAAGCCCCATTGTGCTAAATGGGGCTTACTACCAGGAAAGTGTCTTTAGGATTGCAGCCTAAGCAGACTTCAAAGGATCATGCAGATTGAATGCATGTTTTGAATTCAATTATAGTGTTTTGTCATCATTTTTACATCCAGTTAATATTTTTATATGAAAATTTTTTGGGTTGTGGAACCAATTGTCTGAGTTTGCATTATTTCCTATGGGAAAATCTGCTTCACATAAAGAGTGTTTCACATAACAAGCATGCTTCCAGAACGAATTAAACTTGTTATGTGAGGCACCCCTGTATCCATATCTCCCAGTGTTTCAACACAACATGTTAAGAACATAGAGAGCCTCCACTGGATCAGGCCAAACGCCCATCTAATCCAGAGTCCTTTTGCTGGTAGGGATTCAAATCCTCCAATTATCCTACTAATAATGACCCTTCACAAAGCCCCATGGCATACTTGTGGACCATCCATAGCACACCAGTGAGCCACAGAACAGTGGTTTAAGATCATTGTTACTGTTGAATTAACATGTTGGATTTTAAAAGATGTAACATACAGTATTATTATGATTTCTTTAAAATCTCAAACATTTGAGAATGTTGAGGATGTGTTGAAATGGCAGGGTTGCCAGATGCCCAAACCTCGAAAGGAGGACAAGGTCTTAGATTCCTCTCAGCCTGGCCTTTCTGGTGGACAATGGCACTCACGAGTAAAGCCGTGATACTGGGAATTTTCACTTTCCCATAGAGCTCAATGCATATTTTTGATTTTTGGATTTTTTACCATAACGTTTGATAGGAAGGAGGTATTTCAAAACTTATTTTTTGCATTGGATTCTGCTCTTCAGTACAAATCCAACGACATATGACAGGATGGGCTCCTTCACACCATTGTGAAGTTCCAAAATGAAGCCAAAATTGAGGACAATGAAGCCCTTTTGGAGGATACATGGACAGAAGACTAAAAAAGAGGAGAAATCTGGAAAAATCCAGTCATATGATCACCCTGTGAAATGATGCATCCTCAACACGTGAACCTCTTCAAATATTGTGGATGCACCGTTTCTTACTGCAAAAATGAATTGGCATCTGTTTTCTATTGGAAGGAAATGACCATTATTATTCCTAATTCTGTATCACCAAAAAATGCATGTTATCCCTATCGTGTGTCAAAATCAAATTTAACGCTCTTCTGTTTACAATTGATAAATGTGCCAAACTGCTCAAGTGTACAGTCGTGACACTGTAGATCATTAAAATGTCATCTAGATAGCCCTTGTGAAGCACAAGTTACTATTTCAATTGACTGCCCTGTTCAGTGAAGTGACAGATATGATTGTGCAGTCCAATCCATAAAAATATTGGATAGCTATGGAGCAAATCTGGACCCAGTTACTGTCCCAATATACTTGCCACAAAAAAACCTTGTATAGAAACTGGAAAAAATGCAATGCCAATCTAGTGAGGGAACTTTAAAAAAATAGTGATGGCTAAATATATATTCACGTTCATTCAAAGTTTCTTCAATAACCCTCTTGTTTTCTTCTTATGGTGCGTTTGTGCTTGGTGGTACTAGCTCCACAATTACAGTTCCAGGTGGTTCCGAAATGAATCATATATTTTCAATATTTTCAAAAAGCCAATATATCTTAAATAAGAATCAATTTCAGGATTTAAAATAAAAAAAACGAATTAATGTGATTCAAGTTACAACCTCTTAGGAAAAAAACTCATGTCTTTACACTGAGTTTTTTTTAAATCTTGAGCACTCTTGTAAACAAATTGCCTTAGGCTGCAATCCTAATGACAGTTTCCTGGGAGTAAGACCCATTGAACACAACGGGCTTACTTTTGAGTAGACATGGTTAGGATTGCACCATTAGTTTCTTGTAAACTATCACAAATTGGTAATGGCCTTACATCAAATGGCTCTTAAAAAAATAACATAAGTCCACGGAGGACAGATCTAGCAACAGCTATTAGCTGTGATTGACAAATAGAAACTCCATGTTCAAAGGCAATAACTTCTGAATCTTAAACAACTTCCATCTTTCTCATGCTAGTAGAACAGCAAATGCTGTTTACAACTATTTACACCTATTTACCACTGCATCACACTAAATGAAATGATCATGGGATACCAATTACAGATATTGCATATTGAGGTGATTTTTGTTCAGTGTTTTTGAGATATAAGGACTTTACTCTTACACTAATTAGACCAAGTAAATAATGACTAATGGCCCAATCTTATCCAGGCCTTGCACAAAGGAATTCATGTTCTGTCAGCTCACAGCTTGAGCTGCTGGTATTGTAGTTGCAGGGACAACACACTACTTGGCACCACCAGTTTAACACTGTTTGGCACCACCAACACACTGCTTGGCACCACAGGCATGTGACAGTGGAGCACACTATTCCTAATAGAAGAGGTAAATTGGCAGATTCATGTTTCTGGGTGTACTGCAGCAAGGATTGGGACTAGCTGGTAGTATGTCAAGGGCAGGCAGAGGTAGATGTCAATGAAAGTGGTACCACAGATATACACCAAAGAGCTTGTACAGATTCAAGAAGGTTCACTGGGGACAAGGCAGTGGTGAAGGTATGTAAAAACATTTTGTATTTACCTATCCAGTGTTGCCTGGCCCCCAACCAGTCCATACAGTGCAGCAGACTCCCCATGAGCCTCGCTACACCCTCTTGGCCAATTCAAGATGCGATTGGACTGTAAGCTTCCAACTAATCATAACAAAGGACTTAGCTGAATATTCAAAATCAATTGGCAAACAGAAACAAATGCATTGTTCTTTGAATTTGGTCATAATGTGGGTCCTCCATCTCATTTCAATAATATTTTCCAAATTTTTGTACTCCGTATTTACTCAAACCCATGGGCATTTTCTGGGTTGTATTTAGCAGGGAAAGAATAACCATTCCTCTTTGCCCCAGCACAGTTTCCCTAACCAACGCTGAACACAGTTTTCATTTTTTTACTCAATTAAATTTGATTTTGTTGTTGTGGCAGAGGTGGGAATGACAAAATCTTCTTCGACTCCAGATAGCAAATAGGTCCTTTAGCTATGTTACGAGCAGAGCAAATGGGTTGTAAAATGCAGAGGAAGAGAAGGTAAGTTTTTTTCCCCAATTTTCTTTTTAAGAGTAACTGGGGATGATATCACTTTTGGTTGTGACATCACTTCCTGGCAACATTTTGCGCTTTGCACCAAGCTACATGATCATTAGCTACACCACTGTTCCCGGTGTTACAAGGCACCCAGAAGTTTGTTTTAAGAAAGGACGAGAGACGGCAACCATGACCAGGTATTTCAAGTTGCCTGTACCTGTATCAGCTCCCATTCCCCCAGCCTCAACTTATCTTGGGACAGCAAAAGTCAGTGTGGAAGAGTTGCAGGGCTTGAGGCCCAGATAAGTCTTTTTCCTATTTTATTAGGCTGTAATCCTAACTCTAAGCCTCAGTATAAGTCCTTTGCTGACCTGCGGGTGCTGTTAAAATACTTGTGCCATTCCTGGGAAAGGGTTAGGCCAGTGCACAGCCATTCTCTTGTCTTCCTACATCACCACAGAAACAGGAAAATGGACGAGTTGTGCTGACTCTTATTAAGGGATTTATACTCCATCCTTCCCATCTCAAAGCAATTGACCAAGTTTGCATACTTTTATTCTTTTGTTCTCACAACAACCCTTCAGGGAATGCATTTCAAGCTTTCAGCGAGAGCAGTTTCAGATGGAGCAAGCTGTAAATAGCTTCTCCTTCTGGCTCTTTTTCAGCGTTTTGGTCTTTCATCCAAAATTCAACCTAGTCCATTCCTGCTTAGCAATCTTCCAGCAGTCATCCGCTCAACCACCAGACTGCACCTGCTGCCTAATACTGCATTTCCTGAAAGAGGCTAGGACCTGTAGTCCTAAAGCAGCTTCAGTGGGAAGGGCACATTTTTCTTGTCCCGAGGTAGGTTTCTGGTTTCTTTGGGGTTGAGGAAAAGAAAGAAAAAAAAGTTCATGAATTTCTTGGTTAAAAACACCTAGGCGCTCAGTGTTTTCATATCCCTCCTGGCACTATTGAATAATTCAATTGAAGTAAAAAATTATTGCTGTTATTATTATTAGCAACGTCAGGAGGACACTATGGAAAACTGTCCAATTGTTGAAATAAACCATCCTCAGCATCAATTGACCTTAACACTGCTCAGCCGTTTGACAGTCAATTATCTGCTGATCTCCCTTCAATAGGGCCCTGTTGTTGAAATTGCTAATCCATCAGGCAGGCAGGCAGATATAATAGCACTATGCAAGCATTTCTTCTGTACTTAGGAAGTGTGTGTAGAGCTAGAGAATGAGTTAAGGAAATGCTTTGCTTTCCTCGTCATGAAATATTGGCACCTGTTTAAAATAGGTACCGGTATTACTGTGATCTGGATAGTTTCCAGAGGAACATTTTTCACTTGCACTGGCTTTTGGAGCATTTCTGGAATAATATGCTTCTGCAAGGTGTTCCAATGAAATGGTATGGTACAGGATATGTGCTTAGCAATTGTAAAATATAAAGAAAGAAAATACAAAAAAGAATAAATTTTAAAGAAAATATAAAGAAAGAAAATATAAAGAAATATAAAGAAAATTGTCTCAGTATGAGGCTAGCTAAATGTTATGCATGCATCAAAAGCATACTGGAAGCATACCAAAAGTCACCACATAGCATCATGATGTCTTTGTGCATGTGCAACGCACCACCCCATCTGAAAGTTTGCAATTCGCACCCATGCAGAGATGCTCCTTGCTGTTCCATACCTGCCCAGACACCCAGGCAGTAATGGAGCTGCCTGAGTAATGCCCCCCCCCCCCGAATGTGCTGTCTGCACTGGGAGAGAGACGCTGGACTGGTCCATCACTGGCTGGGTCCCTGGGCAGTGGCCAACCTCCCACAGCACCCCTTCTAGCAGGCTAACAATCTGGGGAGAATGCACAGGCTGCTCTATCGCTGCCAGGGTGCTTGGACAGTCTTCTGGACAGTGTCCCTGGCCAGTGACAGAACATTTACAGGGCCCTCTCAGTTAGCCTATCCAGAAATAGGATACACCATTTCAGGATAAGATAGGACATTTCAGGACAGGTAATAAGAGATGGAGAAACAGTGGTTAGTTAGGTGTGCCTAGGTATTTCTTGCCAGTAACAGCTCTGTTCCAAATTCCTCCCTTGATTCGTGAAGCTTTTTCCCTTGGGAGTCAGATTTGTGCATATTCTGAACCCTGGAGAAGAAAAGCAATGGGGAAAGCATCTGAAATACAGACTCTGAAAGTGAGGCAATATTTACTCACCTTCCTTTTTCCCCTTCAATGTTTCTCTGTTCCAAGTTTCCCTTCTTGAAACTGATTTTGTTTAAAAAATAAATTATCCACTGGTTGCCAGATCTTTAATACGTGTGTGTGTGCATATAACACGCAGTTCCGTTTCTAGACCTGTATGTTGCCCAAATTCTCGTTTTGTCTACATTCTTGAGAACGATAATTCCTGCCTGGAGCTTGTGGTCCGGTTTTGACTGCTTTCTAGACTTTCCCTTCCTCTGAATTTGTTTCATGGCATTATGGAAGCTGCTCTTTACTCGGCTCCATTGATAGTAGGTAGAAACTTTACATAACAGGCCTTTTACTATCACATGTATGGTGAGCCCATTAGTGAAAGGGGTGCCTGAGAAGGCAAAGGTGAAGGTCCCTCATTAGTTCCTCAAATACAACAACTACCTGACAAGGCAAACACCCCATAAGTTTGGAGGGGACCCAGGGAGAAGTCATTTGCCAAAGACTCCTTCTAACCTGGTGTTCAGAACCCACATTTATTATTATATACATAACAAATGCCCCACATAAAGTATGTTCCACATAACAAATCTAACTTTCCAAGGAATCCTGCTTCCAATAACAAATCTGCTTCACATAACAAACCCCTCTGAAGCCTAATGGGCATGAGCGCTATGCAGCCCTGACGCTCCACACAGAGGCTGTTTAAAAGGGCTGCTGGCTAGCACTGCTGCTTCTAATTGCCCCCAACTTGGAGGCAGTTGCCTGAGGGCACCAGAGGCAGCTGTCCTTAACTGCCCCCAAGAGTCCCCACCGGCCACCTTGAACCTCCAACAGCAGCCCAGGTAAGCCTCCCAGGAAAGTGTCTTTAATTGCAGCCTCCTAACCATGTCCGCTCAGAAGTAAGCCCCATTGTGTTAAATGGGTCTTGCTCCCAGGAAAGTTTCTTTAGGTGGTGGTACTAATGGACAAACTCCCCTGGCTCCATTGGGAATTAGCTCAGTGTTTACCAGCTTTCTTGACAAGTGACTGGAAAAAAAAAACTCATCCAATTTGTTGTATACTAAGGCTGAAATCCTTATCCCCAGTTAGGTTCTCACAAGTCCTGTGCTGGTCTGGGGTTGCTGTAAAAGTGGTGAAAGGCCAGTCCCTGCCTCTCCTGGGGAAGTTAGGCCAGTGCACAAACATGGATGAGTTGTGCTGGCATAAATTGGTTAGGATTGTACAGTCACCAAGGAAATTTGAAATCGGTTAGAATCAAGACACACTAGTTAGAATCAAGACTCAAACAACTCCACCCTTATGCATAATATTGAAGGCAATACTGTGGATGAGAGATAGTCATGCTGGCAATCATTCAATTTTTTCAGCTGATCCTGACAGATAGGGAAATTTTTGCATTTCTAATTTCTGACTGACTCTCTACAACAGGGAGAAAGTTTATATGTAATTGTTTTTAAACAATTTCAAACAATTGTAAAATTAAAATAATTGCAAATTAACCCACTTTTTAATTTTTTAAAAAACTGCTTTTATTTAGCACATTTTTGGTATCAGCTAGAGAAAAACAATCTGGGAAAATAATATTGTCGAGTTCATTGTGTCTGAACATTGTTTACAGGACAAATCTGTATTCCCAACTTGGTAATTATAAACTCTAACAAAATCCATCCACATACAATATGTGCAAGCTGAGAGCTCTCATGATTCTGATACTCTGTATTTTTCCTGATACTGAATGTGCTGCCCTATTCATAGTACCTATGCGATACTGATAAGACACTGATAAGATACTGATACTACTATATAAGTATGGTCTGGCAACCCTACATCACCACAGTTATCTATCCTTTTCCTGGACAATCCTAGGTTACATCAAACTTTTTTCCCAGAGTTATATTGATTAGTTTTCAAACTTGCGACTTATTCTATTTGCACCTTAATTAAGATAAAACTGATGGAATCATTAAGCTCTGAAATATGTGTCATCTTCCAATTTACTGTGGTTCCCAGGTCCAACTGAGGAACCGGCCTCATCTGCTGCAATGTTTGTTTATAACGAAAATCTGACAGCATTTCTGTAGACAGATGCTGGCTTTTTGGACGAATGTTTCTTCTCTGTCAGTCCGAGTACCAATTAGGAGAACATTGTCACCGGAGTCTCTGTGGAAATAGTAACATTCCTTGTGCTCCGGTGCTTTGCTTCTATTGAGGAAACCAGCCATTGTGAAGATGCAAAGCTGACAACAGAGAGAAGCATTCCAATAGTCACTAGCTATCCACTAACCTGCACATCTGATTATCTAGAGTGACAGTATCCCATAGGATGCACTGCACCTCTGTCTTGCACAACAGTTCTATTACTTATAGCAAACAAAAGATAAGCCTTTGCTGGATCAGGCCAAAGGCCCATTTAGGGCGCAATCCAGAGTAACTATGGGGAGTCCTTGCTCTGGTGTAAGAACAATTTGCTCTGAATTGCAATATGAATTTCCCATAGGTTTTCATTAGGTGGTGCAGTAACTACGGGTACACGTAAAGTCTCTTACGTGCTCCCATAGTTACTCTGGATTGTAGGGTATGTCCAGCACAGGGTGATCATACGACCATAAATTCCCAGATTTCTCCAGATTTTTAGCCTCCTGTCCGGGTGTACTCCATTTTGGCTTCATTTTGGAACTTTGTAATGGTGTGCAGTGCCCTGCCAAGCCATATGTTGTTGGATTCATATTGAAGAGCAGAATCCAATGCAAAAATAGGTTTTGAGATAAAAATCGGTTTTGAGATATGGTCAAAAAACTGAATATGCATTGAGCTCTATGGGAAAGGAAATATTCCCCACATAGTGGCTTTAATTTTGCAAGTCTTAGGGTTCCCAAATGGGTTTTGCACTGCCTTAAAAATTTCTCTTAGAGGCCTTGCTGAAGAGCCCCAAACACTGTAGCCTTTCCTCAGACAGAAGGTGTCCCAGACCATCAATCATTTTGGTTGCTCTCCTCTGAACCGTCTCATTTTTCCATATCCTTTCTGAGATGTGGTGTCCAAAACTGGACACAGGACTCCAAATGTGGCATCACCATCAATTTGTACAATGGCATCATAATTTTTGCCGTTTTATTCTCAATCCCTTTCCTAAAGACCCCAAGCATGGAATTTACCTTCTGTCACTGCCGCTGCATATTGGGGTGACACTTTCATCAAACTATCCACTAGCAAGCCTAGATCTCTTTCCTGCTCTGTCAAAGATAGCTCAGAGCCCATTAATCTAAATGTAAAGTTAGAATTCTTTGCCCAACGTGCATAACTTTACATTTACTTACATTAAAACGCATCTGCAATCTGCCATCCATCTGGAGCTCTTCATAGTCTTTTGGATCTTCACCAAATAGTTTGGTGTCATCCACCTACTGGTTAACAGGCACCGTGTCTTAACCACTTGTGCCTCCCACAGCCCATATCATTATTCCATTGTGATCATGGAGAACATCCTGCCTAACCAAGTGTCTCTGAACAGAGATGGGCATCGCAACACATTCCAAGCACAGAGCTTCAGGACACACTTTGAATGTAGAAAGAAAACATGAAGAAGTCTTCTAGATCAATTATATTTCCATGAACTTCAGTGCATACTGTGCTCCTTGGCAAAAGATTGTGTATTTAGTGCTCAATTCAAAGCTTATTTGAAAAGATGAAAGACATTTTGCGAAGATAAATCACAGCAGAATTCTATTCGTGTCTACTCAGAAATGTGTTCCATTGCATTTCATAGGGATTACTCCCATGAAACAGGTCTTATTATGAGGCCTGTACAGGAGAACCAAGTTAACTGTGCTCACTGTACTCAGATGACATACCCCCAAAATCCAGAGTAACTACGGGAGCACGTAACAGACTTTACGTGCACCCGCAGTTACTGCACCATCTAGTGAAAACCTATGATTCATAGTGGAATCCAGAGTAAGTTGTTCTTACACCGGAGCAAGGACTACCTGTAGTTACTCTGGATTTTGCCCATAGGCTCCAATCCTAACCTCCAGTTAGGCCAGTTTAAGCCACCGCGTAAGTCCTGTGCTGATCAGGGGGTGTCACAAAAGTGCTGTAAAACACGTCAGAGCAACTCCTGGGGGAGTGTTTAGGCCAGTGCACAGGCACATGCTTGCCTCCCTACATCACCACAGGAAGGTCCTCTATTGATGTTAGTGAGGACAACGTTGACACCATCAATAAAGATAATGTTTATTATAATTTACATGTGTGTGAGAGAGAGCTCTTTATAAATAGGTATCCCTGCAGACTTCCCATGCAACTGATTCCAGTGCCTTAGCACTATAAATAAAGTGCAGAAAGCAACTGAAGATGACAATATTCACTTTACAGGAGTGGGGGAAGATTCAGCAAAACCTGACTCTGTTTTCATTGCTTACTACAATTTCTGTGTCACTTGCTTATGCCTTTGCCCAGAAAATTCATGCAGACTTCATCAAAGCCCAGGAGGAAATATTCTTTGCTCAAAGTTAACCAAAGTCCTGCATGCAAAGCTTTCAAAAGCCCCAAACTCTTCTAGACGCTGTCCTACCTTTGAAGCATGCAGGGCAGTGAAGCTGCTTTATTAAAATCAATCTAGACAGTATTTTCCTACAATGCAAAAATGAATGTAGACAGTACATTTTAACTTTCCCTGTCATGTCCTTCCCAGCTGTTTGGCTTGCCACATGCTTTTGACAACATCACACTTGATGAAAAGGTATCTGCCTCCACTTAGATATCTCTTCCATCTTAAAGGCCTGAGCTAAACTCTTTTATTATGTATGAAGCTGCAGTATGTGCAGTTCTGCTCAGAAAGGAAAAAAGGTGTCCTCCAAATGGCTTGCAACATGTTGCCAACAAATCAAAAGCAAGTTCAATAAACGTCAGCTGGTCTTGCTGTTAAAGGAATATATATCTTAAAGGAATCACAGGCACACGCAGAGTTACATCAAAGTCCCACTGCAGTTAATTTGTTAGGCTGCCTACATTTGAATTATTCCATGTAGGATTTTTTCGTACACCGCCAAATATCCTTATAGACACAGCAGGAGCTTATTCAAAATAATTCTCTCTATAAATCCATAGCAAAACACACACAATTTTATCACCCTGCGCCTCCAGGATCTGTATGCATTTCAATTTGTTAGAACGAAGGACATCATATGCGAGTCCAAAGCACACAGATCAAATTCAAAAGATTGTAAAAGAACCTAAAGCTTAAAATTTGAAATTATTTCTTCGGTATTCCTTGATATCAGAAAATTCTGGATAAAAGTCTTTGCTAAAGTAAATGAATGATTCAAGGTATGAATAGTAAGTTATGGGGGGTACTCATACCTACAGATCACGTATTTGTGATTTCAGATAGGCCTGATCCAGCAGGGTTGTTCTTATAATAGTAATTGCTACACAGTTTAGCAAATAGTTGTCCAAGATAATAGGCAGAGGCTGCAATCTTAAAGATACTTTCTTGGGAGTAAGTCCCAATGAACTCAATGGGGCTTACTTTTGAGTAGACATGGTTAGGATTGTGCTCAGAGAAATCTTTTCCAATCCTGCACCTTGAGATCTTCTTAACTGGAGGTGTTGAAATTGGATCTTCTGCATGTACAGCATACGTTCTAAATAGTCTTCCCTTCTTGCCTATTTTAAAAGGCATTCCAGACATATTAACAAAATGAACTGCACAAAGTGTACACCATGTCTTACATCAGTGTACAGCTTAATTGGCCCCTATTATGGTTCTCAAGGAAATTTGATATATAATATGCATGGACTGTTCCTTACACATTCAGGTACTTCTGATTTCCATAATGATCTCCATTGCTTTGTGGGACAATAATGATCCAATGAAAGGGACACTGATCCTATTGTAGTTAATGTGTTTTGCATCACCAGTTGTCTGTTCTCTGTAATGTACTGTATCAACCCACATCTGCCTTCAAGGAAATTAACCACTAAACAATTTTTTTCCTTCCGGATTCACATTAATAGGAAGCCACAAAGCATCAGTATCTCCATGTTCATGATGCATGTTGAATCCCATGCATGCAATGAATGATTTTTTAAAAACCCATCCAGATTTTCTATGTGAGCCCCTGCCAGACCCACCAAAGTATGAAGGAGGAAAGTAAGCTCATATCTCTAATCCAGAAATCCCTGCTGACTGTGGAGTGGTTTTTAAGTTGTCAAGGTGCTACTGAGGGCTTTCCCTGGGGTTGGGGGTAGATTCCCTGCAGTGGGGAGGAGGTTCCTCCACTGTTGGTCTTATAGCATCTGCTGTGAACCTGTTCATCTCATTGGAAGAAATACACTGGCCTGCCAGGACCCCCATCCCTCAGCTGCTCTCCACCCAACCTTCTCATCACAGCCTCTCTTCTTTGGATGTTTAGAATTTACCTGTTCCATTCTGGCCACCTCCATCCACTTTGCCCCTAGGCTGTCCTGGCCAAAACCAACCTTGGTCGCTTTCTACTTTTCTTCTATTCCACCTTCTTTCCTCAGGAGAGACAAAAGCTCCTATGTGTTAGCTGCTGTGGAGTAGCCACTGAGAGCATCAGCTGCCTGAAAACTATGTTCTGAATGAAGATGCAAGCAACATGATGTTTGGGCATGCTCACTCAGTTTCCCCCCTGCGCTCCAACAGGAAGACTTCTCTGTGGGAGAACTTGCTGGTCTTGTCCTAATGGCTGCTGCTGGCCCATTCATTCATTCATTCATTCATTCATTCATTCATTCATTCATTCATTCATTCAATTTTGATCTTGCTTTTCTTCCTTGGATAAGGAAACCCAAGATGGCTAATCACATTTGAAAACAAAAATAAAACATAATTAAAACTGGATAAAAAACAATAAAACAATTAAAATTGCCTTCAGCCGTGCCTTCTTATTTAAGTCTATCCGTGGGCAATCTAAATAAAGAACTTACTGAACTATTTTTTAAAAGAAAAGTTCAAAACAGTGAAAGAAAGAGACATATGAGCAGTTTAAAAAATGACTGTCAACATATGGATGATGAACTAACTTTTCACTAACTTTTCCAAAGATCATGGAAACCTGGGAAGATAAACACAGAAAGAAAACATACCACAGCAATGTGGTAATTTCCCCCATTTCACCCTGGGAAGCAAAATTACTGAGATCTATAAGCCAATATGAAGGAACAGACCAAGCACATCAACATTGCATTGAAGCAAACTGCAAGATCACAATCATAAAATTATAATAAGGGTACATTGATTTTGTGTCGTTCCCTCTCCGTGGTTTCATTACAGCCTTTAACAAAACCACAGATTCATTCTGAGCCATTTTCTTTTTAGCAGCCAAGGTGTTTCTTTGCCTTTGCTTTTTGTCAAGAGAATTTAGTGTCAGGAGTGTACATGTTTGCTGTTCTCATGCACAGCTGGAGCACTCCTGAAACAATCAGGGAACTGGAGAATTCACTGAAGTGAGGAATATATAGGACTTTCAATTGATGCTTCTTTAGCTGCTCCTTTGAGATAAGGAGGAACAGCCACTGGGCACTATGGCATTCTATGGCAAACGATGGCAATTAGTTGAAAACTGATAGGTTAGCCATCACTACCACTGAGAACTGGCCTAACACCAGAAGCTCTGTTTTCCTTGATCATTGCCAAGTGCTCTCAGAACCATCTCAGGCTGCAATCCTAAAGATACTTTCCTGGGAGTAAGACCCATTGAACACAATGGGGCTTACTTTTGAGTAGACCTGGTTAGGATTGTGCTCTCAGTCTTTATACAATTTTTTCTCCATCTTAGCCAAACTCTGATGATGTTGCTCTCCACGCTCTCTGCACTGGAATTTGGATTTTAATTGCTCGCTTGCAGGAATCAAAATCAATAATAGGAGTAATAAATAGCGTGTTGAGAGAATGTATTTATATAGTTTTTCCAAAGGGAAAAGAGCTCTCCGTTCTCACTACCTGCTCTCAATAGACTACCTTTGTGACTAGCATTGGGATAGCAAAACCTTAGGTCTCATTAGATTCCAGGTTGTATAGAGCCAAAGCCTTCCCCTCTCTATAAGATCTTCTCCAGAGAATGGGCAACATTTTTTATCTTTTTTATCTTTATCGCAATACTGATAAAGAAGGGAAGAAAAACATTTTCCCCATGTAAAACTTTGTCTCTCCCCTATTCTGCAGTTAGGAATGATATTTAGTACAAATACACAAAGTGGTATTTTTACATTACTGTAATTTACAGTACATTAATGTAATTTAATTAATGTAATTTAATGTAAATTAATGTAAGTTAATTGTAGGGTTTTTAATTACCCTTACAATTATGTTGGTAGGTTTTGATGTGAATTCTCCAGTGGCTCAGTGACATTTTGGAAGTTGCGTAATATGGAACTATTCAAGTACACAACGGGTGTATCAAATAGTAGAGTACAGATGTATTTCCTCTATAATATCTTGGGATACATTACTATGATCAACACTCATAAATACTTGCAAACATCGGCAAACAGTAAATTACTGCAGAGGGTATGGCGGTCAAAAACACACTTGTATGATGTTACATATAGGTTGTGGCTGAGGGGAGGGGAGCTCTGGAACATCTCCTACAACAGGAGAAACATTTGAAATGTTTCAAGGGTTAACTTCAGCAGAAGTGTTCAGTGCTGCCTTTGAAACTTATTTTAAAAGTACCTTAACTGAGAAAAAGAATCATGTTTAGAATTTGTGGTTTATGTTAATGTCTAGATCAGGCATGACCAATCTTCCAGTTTTAGGATTCTTATAACTTTAGCAACTATATACTGCAGAAGAGGGTATTTAAGCAAGTGCAGCTTGTTATCTGTACCTGTTGAAATTTCTTTTTCTACACAATTGAGGCCCAGGGACATTAAAGTTGAAAGGCTGACCAACCCTGGTTTATATCATTGTCCTTCCTAAGGGTTTTTTGATAGTTTGTTATTAATTTTGCATTAATATTTCAATACAGTAGTTTGCAAAATTTTTCTACGAGTAAGTTCTATTAAACATACTGGAAATTACTTTTGAGTCATAATGCATATGCTAATATTCTAATATATGTTTATTTGTGATTTTTTAAAAACCAATTTTAAAAACTTTTTATACATTTGTTTTAAAACTATACTAACCTGCTTTGGAATTTGGGATGAAACAAGCTGGATCATTAAATATAGTATAATAATTTAGGAAGTAGTACCATGGTAGAAATATTATGTGTCTGAAAAGATCTATAGAAACTGGTATTGAAATGGGGAAAAGCCCATTTGTTTCCTTTTATGAACTGCTGAAGCCATCCAGTCTTTCTACTGAGCCTAGGACCTAACCACACAATTCTATTCTGTATTCTAATATCCTTCTGATTTATTCAGCAATTGGGTTTGTTTTATTTCTTTCCTCTTTCATTTACTGATAGAAATGTATTCTACTGTTCTCAAACTGCTAATAAAGCCAGGATATTGGATAACATTCTGTAGAATTAATCAGACCTTACAATTCCAGAACAATGATCACAAATGTATCATATAGTCCCCAGAGCATAACTTGTTCACTGCAGGAACATTTATTTTGTCCACATCTAGAGGAATACTAGAAGGCTGTGGGTGGCGCAAGTGGTTAAGACACTGTGCCTGCCAGCAGGGCAGGGTTTGAGACCTGGGTCCCCAAAAGACAGAGTGAGCTCCTGTCCTTAGCACAGCTCTATGACATAGCTGGAACCAATTGTATTGGCTCTGCCATACCATTAGACTATTGCAGTGGCATGGAGAGGGGGGATTTGCTGCTTGGGTAAAAGCCTATCCTCCATATCAATATACCCAGGCCTTCGTGCTTCACATGTAGCGTCGAGCACAATACTATAGTCTTTCAAGACTGATGGATGCCAATGCAAGAGGAATACAGCCCCATGGGAACAGAAATATTGCACAACTAAACCCTGGGAGTCCTTTGAATCAGACTCATCAGATCAGCACTCCTCACATCTCTTACCATAGCAATTTTGTACATTTGCATCTCTGCTGAGAGAGTTAATTGAAACTCCAGCCTATCCAACTCCATTTTTGGAACCAGATGGGTATCTCCCACGACAGAGGAAAAGTTCCCTTCCAGATATCACTCCATCACTTTCTCTGGCATTGCTTCTTCAAAAGGCTGGGGGAGGTAAGACTCTTGATGTTCAGTTGCCTTAGTTTAGCATACTCAATCAGCCAATTTGTTTGAGTGAGTTGAAAGAAAAGGTAAGGGAGGGCAAGGGTGCTCTTGTATGTACAATTGCTTCAGTTCATCAAGCTAAGAGCTTTTATGCTCCACCAAGACTCAGATGAAAATTAAAAGAACTTGCAATTGTGGAAATGAACTGGAGTTTTGATTGTGCAAAGAATACGAGAGCATCCTAAATGTATATCAAAATCCACTTACCATTTCCTGCATTTCCTGCTATTTCTCTGATATATAGGTGAGAATATAAATGGCCATGGGTATAAGATCATACTCTATCCTCAGCTCTATGAATCTACAATAGGCATTAACTCCCTGGTTTTGTACTCATTAAAATTGTGTACAAATGCAGATCACAGTATATCCATAGTACAATGCAAACCACAGTATATCCTACATGGTAATTGGCTGGAGGAGAGAGTTAAGAGATGAATAAACCTTGTATAAATAACAAATGTTTATTTTAAAAGGAAGAGTGAAGAGGGAAAGTGTGAAAAGATGGGCAACAGGTGCTTGCAATTAGACAACACAGAATGCTCCTGGTATGCTGTGCTCAACATATTAATTTCAAACAGCACAGAGGGCAGGTAAAGTCAAGGGATTAAGGTAAAGGAGCAGGAATAGCTGCATTATGCGACAGTGCCAGCTTTTTTTCTCCACATCTGCTGGTGATGCTGGGGAAGGTGGAAAAGAAAAGCTGCTATTGCTATGTGTGAAGGTGGTAGCACAAGGGATGAGCACAGTAGGTGATAAAATTTGGGAGCGGCTCAGCTTTTACTGAGCCTGTGTATTGTACTGTAAACATTATCATAAAAACTTCTTAAAATGACTGGTAGAAAGGGAAAGATGATTGCTCTAGCAATGGTGGTGTGAAGAAATGTAGCAGAGAACCTATTAGGTTAGAAATGAAAAGTCTTGAAAATTAGTGATAGTGATTATCAGACTCTGAAATTGGAAGGTGGGTGGACCTTGCTCATATGAGTTACAACCTTGGTTGCATTGGCATCCTTCAGTCTCGGATGACTATAGGGCGCAATCCAGAGTAATTATGGGGAGTTCTTGCTCCGGTGTAAGAACAATTTGCTCTGGATTGCAATATGAATTTCCCATAGGTTTTCATTAAGGAGTGCAGTAACTATGGGTGCACGTAATGTCTCTTACATGCACCCGTAGTTACTCTGGATTGTGGGGTATGGTATCATGCTCTGAGTGTCCTCTCCAGAGCACAATGGCCTGGGTAGATTAATATGGCGGATAGTCTGTTAACCAAACAGCAAATCCTCCCTCTCCACATCACTGAAATAGTCCAATGGAATGGCAGAACTGATACAATTGGTTCCGTATCAGGAGTTACTGGAACATGATTGTACACAGTCACAAACTGCTTCTGGGACTCCGGCTCCGGATTTTGCCTGGAGGTTGACTCCTGAAGCCTTTCCTATAGATGGGTATAGCCACAAGGCAGTGGAGGTTTGAGGTGGGAGTTTTCCTTCTCCAGACAACCCACATTCAGTGGGATTTTGGACAGGTTTAGTCTGGCTCCTCCACAAAGTCCTGTCTGGTATGGGAGTCCCTGCCAGTAGCTACACTACCGCCAGCATGGCACTTTGTATCACTGGAGCACACAATCCTACCACCACGAAAAGGTACTGTCCAGCGGTGGTTACAACCTTGGTTAAAACTGCAGAAACAATAGTTTGAGGAAAGACCAAAATCAGGGAAGGTAAGTAAAATCTTTCTTACCTACCTACCCAGAGGCCACCTGCATCCTGATGGGTATTCTTTGAACTATGCCAGCTCTTTTCCTGGTGTGTTTTGCTGGAGATTCCTGGTATCAGGTCATAGCCAGGAAGGGGAGTTAGATATTGGCCAAGATACTGTTGCCAATATCCACCTCTCCTGCCCTTGTCACTCATCTGTCCCATCTAGTGTCACCATATGTCCCGAAAACCAGGATCCCAATTTTGGGGGATTGTGTTCACATTCTGGCAAGCATGATAGAATGTCTCATCATGATTTTGTGGAAGAGAATTATGGCAACCATCGTCCTAACCTTTCTTTTGCCCAAATTTCCACACAGTTAATGTATTTTTATGTGGGGAGTACCTGGGCACATGATCACCCCAGGTTTCATTATTAACAGAGATCCCTTCATCAGTCATTGTTTATCTCAGTTGGCCTCAGGGTGCAACTCAGTCAAGGGGCAGGGAAGCCCAGCAATGAGTTCTTCTCCTCTAATGCCCTGGCATGGAATTGTCCATGGAACGGAAATGGCACAATGATCAGATCAGTGCAAATTGAGCACTGAAGTGTGTGGTCCTCCTGCATTTGCTGGGTCTTTTTGGCCCAAAGCAGACCTCTTGGAAGGTGTGGGTAGTGTCAACACTGCCACCTGCTTCCAGTTGTTGTGATTTATGCAGGGCATTCATCACTCCCTGCTCATCACTGCAATTGTGGCAGTGAGCGAGGGCCCATCCAAAAAAATTTGCACTGGGAACCACAGTTCTTATGTGGTTTGACCAGTATCAAACCACAGCCTTGACCAGTATCATGTTGCCATTCTGATCTCTGCTTCTGCTCTCAGACCAGTCTGAGAGACAGAGAAATAGCAGAAAATCAATTTACGAAGCCAAGAAAGACAACATCTTATTTTGCAAAATATATATTATCTGCTGGTAACAATTTTATTTACAGAGCTTCTTGCCCTCTTGATGAGCTTTATTTCAAATCAAAAACATTTAAATATGCTTTTAAATGCATTTATTGTTCAATAACCTGTGGTGTTATTTTAGTAACTCTGCAAGTATATATTACCTTCATCCTGACAGGATTCCATTAATGGCACAGATGAGGCCGGCAAGGAAAAAACATGAAAAATAAGCCTGGTACAGTGAAATTAGCCTGGGTTAAATAAGTAATAATAGTAAATACACATGTGCATCTGAATGTGTAATATATGTATTGAGCAGGAATAGAAAAGGGAACAAAGTAGATCATATTTCAAGGGAAAGAGAATTAAAGAATAAAGAAGAGGGCAGCCAGGGAGTAATACAAAGATTTTTTTGTTTTTAACTACAGGACAAAGCCTTCAGGCTGTATATCAATGAAGACAGCAGTTAGGGTTTTACAGAATGGAAATAAAATGTATAGAATATATTCAGCATTACACAGACATATTTTCAAGAAGACTATTAACAGTGTGCCTTCTAGCATAGACTACAGAGCCATGACAAGCTCAGGACTGATGAGCCAGCCCTGGCAGTGAACAAGCTGTAAAGTGAGAAGGCTGTTGTCACCTGGCATATCTCAGTGAGGGAATACTTCAAAATCTATACACTTTGCTGGCAGCATTGCCATAGAATATAATAAATGTAGTCCCCTACTTGAGGACATCTGGTTTATTGATGTCTTAACTTACGGACAGCCAGAATGTGTTTTGGCCAAGATCCAACCACCTACTCTGATGTTTTTGTGCAGATATAAAAGTGCTGGTATTGGAGAGGAAGAAGGAGGCTCTGTTTTAGAGATTCAGAACTGGTGGGTAAAGGGCCACCAGTATCGTACTTAATGAGAGCCAGGTACTGAGAGTTAGGATGGTGTAATGGTTTGAGAGTTGGACTGACACCTGGAAAGTTGCTGGAAAGTTGGTAAGGATCGCACCCTCGGTCTATGCAAATAAGGCCCAACTTGTGTGGATCCAGTATTCTTTAGGAAGTACTTTCAGAGACTGGCAGACTCCCTTCAGCATAATACTATTTACTATTTTTAGTAAAGTCTAGTATTTACTATTTTTCTTAGCCAAAAATCCCAAACTGTTATTTCACAGTTCTCATCTGGCTCGTAATACTGGCACATAGACTTTTACGGTGCTGTATGCATGCACATTACAATATTGTCATCTGGGAATGTAGCTTGATTTTAACTATGCTGTGTGCTACCGATTTCATGCCATTAAATACGGCTTGGAAATTCATCTCCTTCTTCTACACACACGCACAACAATAATCCTATGAATGAAGGTTTTAGAACGCGAACAGGATAACAAATATAGAAAGCACTTGTCTGAAACACTCAAATTAAATGATCCAGAGAAGATAATTACCAAGCAAAAAGCAGTTTGGATGCATATTCATTGTTCACAGCAACCAAACAGAGTTTTAAAGGTATAAGATAAAATAACTTTTGCTTATGTGCTTACAAAGAAGCTAGATTTGGCCTGCTAAATGCTGATGTGCACATGCGCAGAATCTTGTTTAATACGGTAAGCTGCAGAAGAACCTCTAGAGATAATGGCAAGCAGTTGGGATCATACCTGGTCATACAAGCAGGACAAAGCTTTATACCAAATTAGAAGCATAGCAATGTTACAAGTTGGAAAGCACTTTTGTCCATCTTTATGCTCAGTGCAAGCAACAGCTTCAGCATCCCTGAAAAGTGGCTTAAAATGTGATGCCCAAAACACATTTTTCACAGTGAGTTTTTACTAAGGTAGAATAAAGTGGAACTATTACATCTCTTGATTTTTTTTGCACTACTCTGCTATTGCTTATTATGGATATTGGTCTTATCACAAATGGCTTCTTCCATATCTGCCTCACGCTCCCAGCTCACTGAGGGAAGATCAAGTACAGTAGAGAATTATTTGCTCCAAATGCTACTGTCATTTGTGAAGCTCTCCTAAAAACAGATAATTTTTGTGGTTGTAAGGGTAAACAGACTTCCTTACCAGAATATTTCCTAGAAAGATTCATAGGGCTGTTATATAACAATTTTCAGGTGATTGGTGAAAATGTTCTCTTCTACAGACTTTTTGGGGGGGAGAGTAGAGAGGGCTATGATATTGTATTTATCTCCCTGCTGTTACTGTTTGTTTTATTTGCTGTTTTATGGAGTGTATGTCATTTGATTAAGTTTATTGTTTTATGGTATCTTTTTATAAGCTACTCAGAGTGCCTTTTCTATCAAAAACTACACATATTACATATAACTACACTAACCTCTCCCCCCTACACACACACACACACACACACACACACACACACACACACAAAAACACAGATACCTGGATTTCTTTTATTATATTGACAAAGTGGGGTGTTCCAATCACAGTTTCACATACTGTATAATGTGGCCCCAGTGGATTGAACTTATTTAATACTTGTGCAATTTGAAGCCATAAAAAGAGACTGGTCACATGTAGGATGGATACAAGTTATCAAGGAACCAACATGAACAGAAATATTTCTCTGTAGGGTTGTGTGATTTTTGTGATTCTACTTATGATTCTTCCCTATTTGCCAAAATTATAGTGCAAAACAGTCTATAGTAGCAACTGTGCACTCATCCCTCTGATAATGAAACTGTGCACTGTGCACACAGATAATGAAAAAGTAGCAACTGTGCACTCATTCTTCCTGTTTGACATCATTTTTTGAAAATGCAAAAAAGTAATTCCTTAAGAAACAAAACAGTTGGGTACAACCTGGAGGTAATACTGAATCTGACAGCCGGACAAGGCTTCAAGGAAAACAGTAAAAACAAAAAAATTCAAAAGGAAATCTAACTCATTCTGTGACAAGAAAGAGTGTTACCTACACACGCAACCTGGTAAATGTCCAGGGGCAGATGTGGGTAATATAATTAAATAGAGATGGTAGAAAATGGTCACAAAAAAATTAAAAACATATAGGACTGTTTTCTGTTCTTCTCATTTTTGAAAAAGGAAAAAAAAAACCAAAATTGAAAAATAATTATTTGGTTTTCATTTATTAAGGCCCATATTTCATTTCATTGAGGCCCATAGGTGTAGACTGTGTCTGAATCTGCTAATTCTTTAAAATAATGCTAGTAAAATGATATATGAAGAATATAAAACCATTATAATTTAAATTTACCATTTGGTAAATTTACCAAAAACCATTATACAGTGGCGCCTTCACATAACAAACACCTCTTGTAAAGTATGTTCCACGTAACAAACAAAAATTTATCTAGGATTCTGCTTCATGTAACAAACTGTGCTTCACATAACAATCATACTCGTTGGTAGGGGGGCAGGCATGCTGGTTGGCAGCCCTTTTAAAAAGTATCAGGGCTGCCTAGCACACCTGCCCATAGGGAAAGCAGCACTTCCATGCTGTTCCTCCTGTGGCCAGATGTCCGCTGGGCAGAGGGAGAGAAGAGCAGCGGAGAAGAGGAAGCAGCTCAGGGCTAGCCAGAAGGGAGCAGGGGAGAGAGAGGCTCAGGAGGAAGAAAAGGAGAAAGCGGGGAAACACTTGGAAAGTGTCTTTGATTGCAGCCTCCTAACCATGTCTACCCAGAAGTAAGCCTCCTAACCATGCCTACCCAGCCTCCTAACCATGTCTACCCATGACGCCCTGGGCGTCAGCATCCCCATTCAGGCCTGCTCCAAGGTGGAGAATCAGCCAGAAGCTGACACTTGTCTGAGGAGCTGGCCTGAACGGCCATCTGAGCTGCACTGCGCAGAAACACACTGAGCATGCCGAACTCCTCTGAGCATCAGAGGAGACTTCCTTAGAGCAGAGAAAGTCCGCACCTCTGCACAGCCATTCAGCCTCACTCAGGAGGCGAAGCGGCAGCCGAATGGCTTCAGAAAGAGTACTGCACAGGCACCAACTCTGACGCCTGCACAGTCTCCCCCGAAGCCAAAAGGCTTCAGAAAAGTACTGCGCAGGTGTCAGAGATGGTGCCTGCACAGTACTCTTTCTGAAGCCAGTTGGCTTCAGAAACAACTGTGCAGGTGCCAACTTTGGTGACTGTGCAGTCCAGGTGGGGGGGGGGGAGCGCATCCCAGGGATGATGCACAGACTTCCGCACCAGGTGACGTGTAGAGTCATGTCACCACTGTAGGCACCACAGCTGTTCCTTGTTCAGTGTGATCTGAGGGGTGTCTCCTCAGGAGCAAGTCTTCCCCTTGTGTCAATTACTTAGCATGCTCTGGAGCAGTTAGGGCAGCCCAGGCTTCCTGACTCTCTGGATTCAGCATAACTTTCTGCTCTGGATACAGAATAGTTAGGAGAGTGCAGTTAGGTCAGAGCAGGCTGAATTTGCTCTGGATTGCAGCCTTAATTTATCTTTAAATTTGATATACCCTATTTCCCGGTTTATAAGATGCACTTTTTTCTCCCCAAAGGAGGGGGAAAATGTCTATGCGCCTCATAGAGTGATAGGGCCAATCCTGGAGCACCTTACCCCATCATGTCATATGTCGTTGGATTCGTATTGAAGAGCAGAATCCAATGCAACAATCAGTTTTGAGATATCTCCTTCCTATCAAAAGTTATAGTCAAAAAAAGTAAAAAATCAAAAATATAAAAACAAAAAATACATTTTATGGCAATTTTTTTAAGCGGGTAGGAATTTTGGCTTTTGGGTTCAGGAATTTTGGGTTTGGCATCTGGTCACCCTGGCACAGTTGCAATCCTAAGCAGCCTTCCCTAGCTTGGAGACTTGCTCCAAAGTAGACATTCACAAGATCTGGTCCCTCCTGCTCCATGCCTGTGCCTCCCTCACTCTTCCCTATCTATCTAGATCCCCTCACCTTTCCCTACCTACACCCCCAAAAGAACCCACCAACTTACCTGCCTTCCTGGACCATTTGCAATGAGATTTGTGCAAAATGTTGTTGTCTGATCATTTGCAATGAGATTTGTGCAAATTCAGAAATCACTGACACTAGAGATGATGAGTTTTGGGGTTTCCAGAAAATTAGAAGAGTGCTTGAAGCTTAAAGTCTTTCCTCATTTGTTAATGACAGTGATAATGGTTCTTAATACCACTGTTGACTTTACATGGTTGAAATATTATTCTGCTATATTTTATTAAATATATTAGTACACCATTTGGTTCTTTTTTCTTGTTTTGCTCCTCTAAACTTTGGTGCATCTCATGGTCAGGTGTGTGTAATAAGCCGGGAAATACGGTAAGTTTTTATAAATGTATGTAAAAAATACATTAGTGACAGCACTTACATGAATGAATGAATTTTACTGAGCTTATTTATAACACATATGAGAACTATAATACAGGCATGTAGAACTATTGTGAGAGCGATGAACTGTTTTCCGCACACCTCTTGCATAGTGAAAAGATACCGACCAAGCCAGAAACACACAGAAAGATAAATTGTTATCATGGAGAGACAAATAGTCTGAAATGGGGGGAGTGTTAAAATTATGCCAAGTGAAAAGCAGGAAAAACAAGCAAATGTAAACTGATGCACACGAAACAATTATGGATGTTGCAACTGACAGTTGTAATCCAGGATGGGCTCCAACAATGTATTATGGGCCAGAAGCTCATTTGAGAGTTGGGCCTCTCTGAGGGCAAAATTGGGGGTCCTTGAAACCCACAAATGGCCCACAGGCCAGGGATTGCCCATCCTTGACCCAAAGGGACGTAGGAGGAAAAAAACAGGAAAAGGGAAGATCAAAGAAAGAAGTCCACAGTGAAGAGACTGGTATTACAAAGATATTTGCCCTCCTACATGTTCTACCTGCTCTACCCCTTCTTTAGAAACTGGAATATATTGTTCTGTTCTTGTTCAAAAACTGAGAATCATTATGTAAAACATTCTGAACATGATGACTGTCTCTTCACAAATATGAGATTGATTCTTCTGAGGCTTTCTTAAACCTCTAAAGAACATGGAGTTCAAAATCTTGAAGTTTATCGTGCTTGTGATTAATGTGTGTTGTTGTGTGCATTTATTGTAGCTGTGATTAATACAGGTACTGTTTATGTAAGAAATGATGGAAATGGAGCTATTGTTGATGTTGTTGCATCTGATTCCCTGTGTGTTTTTTTCCTCATCTATTTTCAGCCAGTCAATTTTTCTGTTCAATTATATTGAAGATATAACTTTTATGCTGCTTCGCAGTTGCAAGTGTGATCTATGTATTAATACACATAGGGAGCACTTTACCCAAACAACCTCTTGCCTCTCACAAACATGACAAAATATTTTATTAACACAAATTCTTACTGCAGGTACTCTGCCCCAGGACATCTCACACTAACTCCAAAAACATCCACCCGGTCAGGAAAAACACAATGCATCTCACACAGGTACGTAAAGGCAGGATTTCATCAATGCTATATCTCTGCCTAAATTTCTACCTTTCCCTTTACTTCACATTTTCCAGCCAAATTTAGTCTCCAGAATTGGGGTGTGCATTAGATTTGATGGTGCATTAGATTTGAGTAAATACAGCATATGATTATAGGCATAGGTCAGTATTTTGTACAATTTACTATATTGGACAATATGTACAATTTACTATACTGTAATAATGTAACACGAACGCATTGTCATATAAAATAGGGCAATTAGGTAAAAATCAGAACATAAACCCATTGTCATGTTATTATTGGCTTATAACTTGTGGTATGCAGTAAAATTAAATTTTGCACCTGCTTTGCAGCTGTGCATGTCCAATGGAAAAAAGGCAAGGCACCTGCAGCAGCAGCAAGCTCTGGGGAGGCAGCAGGTAGCCTTGCCTCAGATCTATTTATAAGAAAATCATGAAAACAATAGGGAGACTATACAAAGGGACCTGGCTCTTCAAAGCAAGAGGAAGACAACTGTCGAGCTTCCTCATGGAACATGTCACTGAGCTCTCCCTCGTGGGAGGAGAGATTTTATTTAAAAATATTTCTAAAGGGAGTGTGAGTGAGCTTCAGCAATAGTAAGATTCACTGAGAGAGATTGACCTTAAGGGGTGAATGAAGCTGTAATTTTATGCACATTTTCCTGGGATTCACAATTCACATACACAATTCAACTTGTGTATGTGTGTGTAGGGGGAGTTGGAGTAGTGCCTCCCTCACTGCATGTCTCTGACCCTGGTATGTTACCTGAAATAACATTCATAACTTAATTACTTTTTCAACTAACCAACCTTTTCATTTTCCAAACCATTAATACAAAGATTTCTTTTGTTATTATTGTTTTAATTTAATTGACTTGGGTGTAATCCTAACCAATTTAGGCTATCACAACGCACCCATCTCCCCATTCCTGCAGAGCCATGGGGAGGCTGGTGCATGCCTGTTCACTGGCCTAACCCATTCCCCTTCAGAAGTGGCACAGACATGTCTTATGTCACAGACAGGCCATGTCACAGACAGGCCAACATGGCACTTGTGCCATGACATGGGACATGTGCCAATCTAAGCAGGGATAAGGATTGCGTATGGGTTTTTTTTTGTCCTCTCTCCCTCCTGGCGTTAGCTAAGGCTATAATCAGAAATGGTATTCATGTATTTCCAACTTAAATGTGGACTGCAACTATCTTTTATTTTATTTTACAAGGACCTTGTCTTTGTGAGATTTATAGTACCATTGTGTACACCTAAGCACCATGCCTTCATATTGGGCTTACACTGCAAAAAGTGCTCATAAAAATGCATTTCCTTTTTAGGATGAACTTGCTATGATGGCTCATTCACACCTCTTTTCTATTTGTTTCCTATGAATATTCTGGCAAGCATATTTACTAGCAGGAAAGTTTGCTGAAACAGTAAATTTTAAATACACTTGGCATTGCAGTTGTATTGATGAGCCTCCAGATTTACAGTGATCCAAAGCCTGAATGCCCTTCAGTCAGTTAAGAGACATATATTATGCATCCTTTGTCAGGCTCACTTTGTACATAATGGCAACAACATGAAGGCTACAGAGAAATGGTCCTCATGGTGATGATGATTTAACACCTGTGTGCAGCTTACAAACTCTCCACACACCAGGGCACATTCACCTTACAAGTCACGTTCAATCATTACAGTTCCTGTATACAGCAGTGTCGTAAATGAAATGTGCCTTATATTTCAGCAATTAAATAGTTTCGCGATACTTATAGTTTGTAGGCCATGAGCTGCCATCTTCACCAATCTTTTGAACCACAGTACTGAATATCTTCCCACCTCCATTTAACATCCAGAATTTATTCAGTTTTTTTGAGGTTGTAATAATGGACTTTGGGCTTCAGGGAGCATCAGTGACACTCATGGGTCTAAAAGCCACTGTAGCAATCTCTCTATGTAGTGCTGAGAAAATCTCAAAGCTCATTTCTGTGAATTGGCATTTCTTCCCAATGCCAACTTGCCTAGGAACCTCAAAGCAGTCTGGAACAGGCAAAACAAACAAACAAACAAACAAATCTTATCATGGTCAATCAGGTGGAGAGCAAAACATGCCTCTCTAGCACCCTATAGAAGCCAGTGAGTCTCATATTGTTGGGGTCTCGTCTTGAGATGCCAACTGGAGTGTCCTATCTCAATGACTAGCTACACATTACCCTTTTTTGCATCACTAATCTCCCAGTATGACTATATGGTGCTGGTCACCTTTTCACAGTGACCATGTGTCTTCTTTTTATAGGACATGTCCTCTTTTTTAGAATTGTATCCTAGAAAAAAAATCTTCCTTTTCTTTGTGAGCAGGCAGCATGTAGCCTTCTTGTAATTAATAATGGCTTTATATTTAATAATAAGTAATATAGTGTTAAAATTAACCACATGAAAACAATTGAAGGTTTTTAGCTTTTATTATGATCATGAGCAACCATTTTTCTTGGATGTCCAGCATTTTGGGGAGACTTGTCTTCTATTGTGGTTATGACATATGGTCACTTTGCTGACCATATGACCACACATTGCAGCAATGACCACACATTGCTGGTCAAGGAGGTTATAGAATTTCCCCTCCTAAACCTCCTGATCAGTCTGCCCGCCCACAGCCTGCGGTGTAGCCGCAATCTGTGGTGGGGAAAAGGACAGGATTGGGCAATATATATTTTAAAGATTTGAGTAAGTTTGGAAAAGACCAAAAGAGGGAGGTGGACATCTCTTCCAAAGCAGGGGCCTGGCCCTGGCCTCAAGGTGAGTGGAGTACTAGGACAGTTAACTGCTACTGCAGAATCTCTATTTCAATAGTGAAATAAAGCAACATTACAGTCCATTACGCTTTGTTTCATGACTTATTGAGCTGTGTGGACAATACTATGCAATACATGAGCTTCAGAAAGAATGGGGGAGTTACAGGCTGAGTTTTAGGTCAGTCTAAGAGTATACAAAGCATTATCATTGGGGTGGGGGATGTCAGGAAAGGAGTGCTTATTCATGACATCCAAAAGCTAAAACCACACATTTAAAGTTTTGGGTTCATTGGGCAATAGTAATGGAGTATAAATAATAATTTCATCAGCAAAAATAATGGTAGGGCACACACAAATGGGATAATGGATCACTGAAAGATGTAGATTGCCTGTTCCTCTATCTGCGTTTCAATCATGGACAACAAATCACTTTATTTCCACTAATGCTCTAACATTTAAGGCCTCTTAACTGGTCTTTTTTAAAGTTTGTCAGCATTTAACATCCACTCTAGTGAGGGGGGAAATATTAATAATAACAAATATCAAATTAATTTTTAATAGGTTTTTTTTTTCCTGGCATGCTCTATAAATTTATTCTAAATTCACTTCATCTGTTTGGAATTCTCCTTCCCCCCACCCTCTGCCCCCCCAAAATGTACTCTGCCAATAACCCTGAAAAAACCAGCATGATTGCAGATGCACAGGCTATGTAAGTCTTTTGCCTCAAGCATGATTTTTAAAAATCCACAAAACTAGGTTCAGATTAAAACTACCATTTGCCATGACATGATAAATGGGGGACAGCATCATTTTCCAACAAACAGAGTGTGATAGGTTTGGAAATCAGAAAAAAAATCTTGTCTTGATTTGTTAAGTGGAAAAATGCTGATACAGAAGCCACTGGCTGCAAATTGATTCAGAATTGTTAGAAATCTGCTCTTCTGAGTTCTATAAATAAATACCATAATTTGGAAGGATAGACCACTTTCTTGGACAAATCTAAAAAGAAATATGCTAGACCATGTTAGCGATATGATTCAATTCATCTCAATACACAGTATATCCTAAAGGATTTTTTTATACAATTTGGAAAGTTTAAACGACAACTGTATGTGTCAAATTTCCACTGATGGTTAGTGATGTTGAGCTGCCTCTGTCAATTTGCTTCTTCCTAGCTACAGAAGAAGATAATCAAGGCCACTTAGGAAAGGAATACTTTAAGATCCTTGAAATTATAGGGGAAATATTAAACTGCACAAATAAAGAGAAAAAGCAGTCAACAGCAGTCCTTGGCACTGCTTCACATCTTCACTCATCTGAGCCTAGTAACTTTTCCTTAACTATCTTGCATGGCTTTATAGCTTAATCAGTGGTTCCCAAATTGTATGCTGATGCTCCCAGGAGCACCCCTAAACAAGCCAAGGGTGCCATGGAATACCAAGGAGCCAGGATTCTTCACTTAGAATAGAACAGAATAGAATCATAGAGTTGGAAGGGACCTAGTAGGTCATCTAGTCCAACCCCCTGCCTGCAGCAGGAAATACTCCTGGAGCATCTCCAACAGGTGCTCATCGAGCCTCTGCTTGAAGATCCCCAGTGAGGGAGAGTCCACCACCTCCCTTGGCAATCCGTTCCACTGTCGAACCGCCCTCACTGTGAGGAATTTTTTCCGGATTTCCAGCCGGAATCTCCTTTCTTGCAGTTTGTACCCATTGGTTCTAGTTCTGCTTTCAGAAGCAGCTATGAACAAATTGGCCCCTTCCTCCCTATGACAGCCCTTCAGGTTTCTGAAGAGGGCAATCATGTCTCCCCTCAGCCTCCTCTTCTCCAGGCTGAACATCCCAAGTTCCCCCAACCTTTCCTCATAGGGCTTCCCTTCCATCCCACTGATCATTCTTGTTGCTCTCCTCTGGACTTGCTCCAGTTTGGCTGCATCTTTCTTAAAGTGAGGTGCCAACTGCATACCTAGATGAAGATAACTGAGCAGACACTGGAGCAGTGAGTGAATGGCTTGGGATAAACTTGTGATGGTGGTGCAAGATGTTCCGGGGGCTACTAGAAGCTGCAAGGCACATGCACAATCACTAGACTAAGGCACAAAATAGGCTAATTACCCTGCAATCCAGTGTAACTATGGGAGCACGTAAGAGACATTATGTGCACCACCTAGTGAAAACCTATGGGAAATTCATATTGCAATCCAGAGTAAATTGCTCTTACACCAAAGCAAGGACTCCCTGTAGTTACTCTGGATTGCGCCCTAAGGCTATCTTCCTTGGATGACAGGAGAGATTCGATCTTTACATCCTTGCAGGGTGACCAGATGACCGGAAAAACCCAGATTTGTCCAGATTTTTAGCCTCCTGTCCAGGTGTCCTACATTTTGGCATCATTGTCCTACATTTTGGCTTCATTATGAAACTTTGTGATAGTGCACAGTACCCCATCATGCCATATGTCCTTGGATTCGTACTGAAGAGCAGAATGCAATGCAAAAATCAGTTTTGAGTTATCTCCTTCCTATTAAAAGTTATGGTCACAAAAACCAAAAAGCAAAAACAAAAAAAAATACATTTTTTGGCAATTTTTTTCAGCAGGTAGGAATTTTGGCCTGGGATTAGGAATTTTGGCGTTGGGGTTCAGGAATTTTGGGTTTGTTATCTGGTCACCCTGCGATCCTTGGCATTCCTTTATTCTGTTTATAGGATCAAGGACACAGTCGTACGTCTATGTCTCTGTCAAACTGCCATCCTTCTTTGACTATCCATAGGTTTCTGCTGTCCTTATCCAGTTTGCTGGGATGTTTAATCCCAGCTTCTGGGGGTCCATGAACCAGGTTCGTAGACCCCGTATCTCTGCTCCGGCAAGCCATCTTCACAACAACCTTCACTCCAGCAGGCCATATTTTCAGTGGCTGTAGCAGGTGCCTTTTTTACATCTCCTTTTAGACTGCAAGGCCTTTGAGGATAGATAACCACTTATTGATTCATTCTGCTACTAAAACTGCTTTGTGAACTACATTTTGCTGAAAAGGGGTGTATAAATATTAACAACAATATATGCACCTTTAGAACATATGTCCTGGAGAATTCATGGTAATGCTTGTGTGCTTGTTCAGCTACGCTTTAAGTTAAACAACAGCCAATTTGAGCTGCAATTAAACTTTTTTTAAGAAACGGTGAAGAGTGTACCCAGCCATAGTGGATGGAAATTATGTAAAACCTTCTGGAGATGCATACCTAAAAAAAATTAACAAAATGAGGATGCATTTTGAGGAGGAAAATTTTTGCAAAGTGGTCCCCATTGCTGGCTCAGCCCAAATTATAGCACAGTAAAAGAACAGTTTTTTTTTCTTAAATCCCCAATGCAAGTACAAGAAATTTCTCTATGAGCCGCAGTGCCTGTCTGGATACTGGCCACTCTTTGCTGTTGTTGTTATTCATGTGTTCCACCACTGACCTTTCATACGGCTATTTGGAACCGAGGACAAACCAAATCTCTGTTTTGTTCTCCTTAGCTGTCTGAAAATGGTTACATGAATAGGTAGGAGCCACACTGTACTGACTTTTATACAAGACATAAAGAGGAAATTAAAGCCAAAGAGTAGGCTCTTTGAGAAACAATGCCCACACCATGCCTCTGACCTCAGCAGTTTGATGTATGCAGCCCAACTACCAAAAATCAGCAAAGAGCTCCAAATGGGATTCAGCTGCATCAGTAACTTTTTTTATTGTTCCTGACCTTTGCTCCAAGAAAAAACCTGCAAGCAGGGGGGAATACATATGATCTTGCCTTGCCACAAGTAAAATTAAAAGCTATTGCCACATCCCACTCTCTGATGTCCTGATATCACCCCAATTACTGAATCACTCAGAAACCTAAAAAACCAGATCTGATTACATTCCTACCAGCTAATCTGTCTGTGACACATAAGTCCCTTACTCGCATAATTCATATTTTGCTTTCCATTACATCTATATAGTCAGGTTATGTAGCCTGACCAAATGTAAGCTCTACTTTGGCCTAGAAGACCTTTTAGATCAAGCCGCCTTTGCACAAAAAGATACAGGAGCCCCAATTGAGCTACTTCAGAAAGTAATACTTTTCCTCCTATCTCAAATAATTTCTGCAAAATAATTTACACAATGAACCATTTACTGATTGTGCAAAAGGAAAGCAAACTAATTTCTGAATTCAGTGGGTGAACCTAACAAAAAAATGCTTATGACATTTTTATGGTGTCTTTCTATTACGGCTCAAAGCATTTTTTAAAATATTCCAGTATTATCATTGCTTTACAGACCCTGCCAGGCAGCTAATTACAACAAAGGTGTGGAATATTCTGGAGTGTTCCCACAGTCATTGCACTGTGCAAAATTTTTACCTGTTTCATTTGAAGGGAACGAAGTCTCAGAAGATGAATATTTCCTGAGGTCTTCAACATATTTAAAGGTTCACCTTGCTTATCATCTGTTCGCTGCTACTGTTTCCACAATCTACTGCTACTCAACACTATTTTTAAAAAGTCCTCAGGGATGGGATGAGGGGATACATGGGAGCCTCTCTAAATTTTAAATTTAAATTTTTGGATGCCACCAAGCTGGGAAGACTAGCAAACACAACAGAAGGCAGAAGAAACCTCCAGGAAGCCCTAGACAAAATGGAATACTAGGCTGAAAAGAATGGGATGAAGTTCAACAGGGAGAAATGCAAAGTTTTGCCAGGAGCTGGAATAAGGCTAAGAAAATTATGAACCCAAGACGCAGATATAAATGTGGAGATATGTGGCCTGGCAGCACTGTACATGGACATGGTAATGTATCTGGAGGATAGGATTAAGTTGTAAAATAACAATCCTATATACACTTCCCTGGGGGTAAGCCCCATCAAACATAATAGGGACATACATCAGACTGTGTTGAATGATTGAATGATACAACTAATAGAAGCTCTTCAGGATTCAGGCTGCAATGTAAGTTATTGGATAATAAATATTTTGAATCAGCTGGATGATAGATTTAAAAAAAACTCAAGGCAAAAAAGCATGAGGATAAAAAGAATGTGGTTTCTCAGGCATGGGACTGGAATGGTTCAGAGTTGGAGGGAAGTAGTGATCTGTGAATTATCTCCCCCACAGGTTTACTAAGTAAATTGGGCTCAGCAAACCAAGCTATTTCTCCAGCTCAGTTATTCCAGTTTTAATTGAATTACAAACCAAATCAGATTTCATCATGTCCCAAATTACATTATAGGAAGAATTATGTCCAATTTCTCCCCATACATACATAAGACCCCAGTTCTCCTTTGCAGATATTAAGCGATGATTGCAATGCTTACTACAACACCCAGGCAGTACAAAGGGCAGAAGTAAAAGAGAATATTCTCCTTCCTATTTGCTGTTCTCTATCTATCTACAGTATTTATATACCGCTTTTCAACCAACAAGTTCACAAAGCGGTTTACAAAGAAAATGGAAAAATAATAATAGCTAGTTATCTGAGTGACTGCTATGGAATAATGTCATTTTTTTCCAGTCACCCAATATCCATGAGTAATTCTGAGAAAATTGCATGTCGTTGGAACTGAGAGGTGAACAGAGGAGCAACTCTTTCCCATCTATCCACCTGCCTAGCAGCAACTGTTGCGACAATCGAATTATGGATTTGGAGTGGATTAGGGGTTCATATGATTGTGAACATGCTTTCAGGACTCAACATGCTTTCAATGATGACAGTGAGGACACTACAGCACAGAATGACCATCTGGTTTATAACTGAATCTGGAGAAACTGAGCTCCCGCCTACTGGACTGGTTTTACCACGGCAGAAGCAGCCACTAGAGCAGGTCTGTGAAAGAAGATGAAAAAGGAAGGCATTTTTCCTCTAGCTCCAGATTGAAATCAAAATTTGGAGGTTGTCAGTGCTCATCTCTATTTAAGGCAAAGAAAAGAAAAGAAAAGAAAGAAAGAAAGAAAGAAAGAAAGAAAGAAAGAAAGAAAGAAAGAAAGAAAGAAAGAAAGAAAGAAAGAAAGAAAGAAAGAAAGATGCATCTGTTTGTCAAGTGTAGTTTCTGGCTACCTTTTTCTATATTTATTTTCAGCCATCCCACCTCCTTCCATAAAACGTCCTCTTCACTAAATTGAATCTACTCTGAAAAACACCAGCCATGGTAACATGCTCTTATTTTTCATGTAGCCATGTATGTGAAAGCTTTATCCCTCTTTTAGCAATTTAACCTGTGGCAGTTTACTTTTTAATAGCTTTTATGATGTCAGTCCCCAAAAGCTACTTAATCTTAGATGCACCTCTATAATTCATAGCCAGAACTAATACAGTTTTAGCAAATTGGATTCCATTCATCAAAAACTGTGACTCGCATGAATAATGAAAGCCCGAATTAAAAGGGACAAACCAAACTGTTTCCATTAAAAAAAATGTGGTGGAGGAAGGCACATGGCCTTGATAACGTTGTACTGCTGTCTGAGCATGCTGAAAACATGCTCATTGCATGTTTGCATTAACTTGTATTAGCATATTGCATTGACTATTAGCACAGAGCAATTTCTGCTGTTAATGTCACCATGAAAATGTGAACAAGATAAACTCTGATACTCTCTTTAGGTTGTAGATAATGGGTCACTGATAAGGAGAAAGATAGACCGGTGGTATCAGCACTCATGTCAATGGTTCTTGTTGGCACAGAGTAATTATCAGTAGTGATGTGAACTCTTGCCACTCACCTCAGAATAACTTACTAAAGAGCTATGGGAATTGCTAGGAAAAGCTAAATTGGGAGTACTCATTCCAACCCCTCCTTGCCTGTCCTTCCTCCTAAAAAAGCAACTTATGCTTGGAAAGAGAAGGGAAGCAACGACAGATAACACTCACTCAAGTCATAATGTATGCTATGAAATTTATTTCCAAATAAAGAGGTCAAACCTCTGTACGTGCTTAGTATGGAGTAAACACAGTCAGCCTTATTTCTGAGTAGTTAGGCAGAGTAGAACATACATCTGTATTGTACAGTTAATAGCTGTGAGCAGTAAGCTGCAAAATATTGATAATATGGAGAAATATCCCACAACTTCATCATAACTATTCATCATAACAATCTTCATTGTAACAGTCTCCATCTTCTCCACTGCACCTCTGTTCATTTTCATTATGCAGGGTGTAATTCTTTAAAGCAGTGATTCTCAAAGTCCTACTTACATATTGAGACTGTGGTATTTGTAAAGGGAGAGGTAGCACCAACCATATGGATGGTGCAGGAAATTTACAGCACCAGAATTGCACAGGAAATTCCCCCTTGCTCCAAATGGCTCTCTTTGGCAATTGTGACCCATGGCTGTGGTGCAAATGCAAAACCAGAAGTGGGTCACAATTCCTGAAGAAAGCTTTTGGAGCAGGAGAGAGACCTTCAGAGGAAATGACGAGCCTCCTGCACCCTAGATAACTAGCAGCACCACCAAATAAGTTTATAAGCACTTTTGTTAATGGTAGAGGATGATTGTTGCAGCGCCATTACAGCAATTATTTCTTATATGGGAATGTTCCTTCTCTGGTTCTCTTGGCAATTGTGACCCACCCAGTGGCATTGAGAGGGTGATGTGGTCAGTGCGGGCTGTACCGGGAGATGCACCAAAGGAGGGTTATGCGTCAGAGTGGTTTGAAGCAGGGACCCAGTGCGTATGTGCAACTTTTGTGCATGTGCAGACCAGGGGTGATGCATTCACCCTCTGTACCAGATGTCATGCAACTGGACCCACTGGTCTGAGAACCACTTCTTTAAAATAAGGGTGTTAACAAATGTAAGCATCTCATCTTGCATAGCTCAGACAAAGCCAGCACAGCCCATCATTAACTCTTCCCCCTTCTTGATTCTGCACACAGTTGACACTTCTTTTCTCTCAACTGCTATTTTCTGCCCTTTCTTATATGCCTTTTGCAATACCCCAAGGCCAGCATGTGCCAGCCTAACCAGGGTTAGGACTGTACTGTCATTTGCTATCAATAATGCTCTGAACATGCAATCCAAAGCCCAAGTTAGTGGGTTAAGAGAATTTGACTATAACATCAGAAGGGTAGAAAAAATGTGTGGGCCAGTCACACTTTGTGCTTGTATATTGTAAATTTGAGGAATCAAGTCCCCCTTTCTGTACTTCTAGATTTGCTTTTGAATAATGCCAGCAGACCTTACTTTACCCTCAAACAGTTTTCCACCTGTCAGGAATTGTTGGGAAAAACATACTAAAAACATGATCTTCTCTTCCATGCTTCCATTCCAGGCAGTTGTTTTGTAAAGCATAGCAAGCACATTTCTTACACACCAGCAAGCACAACCCACTCTTATAACATTTTTTACTTACAGATTGTTTGTGTCAGAGAACAAATTTTGAAAAAGGGAAAGGTTAGAGAAGTGTACAGCAAAAGTTTCAGTTTACAGATTTCCTCCAGAGCATGCTCAAAATGGCTCGTACCTGCTAGGAACCAGCAGAGCAGTAAAATCTAGTCGAAGAGCAAGACTTGAGCCCTTAATAGGACTTCTTATTTCAGAATAAATTGAAAAAGTTTGCTTCATAGGTCAATTCATAGCAATATAACTTTTTCTTTGTTAGAGAAAAGATCCCAGAGTCAATAATATTTTATGGTCATCCTAGCATGCCTATTTATGAGCTTGCTTCAACTTCTGAGATCCATACTCATTTAAAGTTTCAAAGATTGTTGTAAATTGAAATTCAGAAAATCCTTCCTCAGAAAGGCAAGCCGTTTCTTATCCCTCTTTCTTTAATTGCAGGATATATGTCCATGTAAACAATTACAGTGTTTGGGGTACTTAAGTCATCATTTCATAAACTCCTACATGATGGACAAGTCACTTCCACTTTGCAGAAGTCATTTCCATGCAGGAGACTGCATGAATGCCATGTGTAGATTCTCATATACGACTACGAAAAAAATGTTTTTTCAATACCAAGTGAAAAAACAACTTGGGAGGAACCTTTGTATAAACAGGGGTTGTGTGGGCTCTCAAATATGAGGGTTAAAAACTGCTTTTTCAAAAATATATGGTAGTCTTATATAAAATTTGGACTGCTTTTTCAAAACAGGCATCAATTTTTTCCCATCACATCTAGTTTAGGAGATATGGCATAGCCTTGTTAGTGAATGGTTCATGCTGCTTCCTCAGGAAGAAGCCATGGCATAGGCTCCCTATGCACAGGCATAGGACTTCCTAATCAAATGCCTTTTTTAATCATCACCCCAAAATTCAGATTAAAAATAACACAGATTTTTCAAATTAGACATAATAGGGAAAAACAGCCATTTTTAGAATTAGCACCACAAACATATTCAGGAATAGGTCTATCTTCTAAGACAGCAAAATGTGTGTTAGCTTATGTCATTGTACCAGAGTAACAAACACAGAGCAGTGATGCTAAGATGACAGCACAACAACAAAAAGATCCTATTAGTAGCTCCATTAACAAGAGCACTTTCTCAAGGGTTTGTATTCCTGAACTTGGTAAAACTCCAGGAGGAATTCAGGTCCATATAACCATAGCCAAAAATGTGATTGTAACAATGGATACTGTATGCTGAGGAAGCCATTATAAAGCAAACTAAAAACAGGCTATTTAATTTGCTTTTGCCATGAATAATAGGGCAATTAAATAATATTATGGCAAATTGAAAGGGCCAGAATTTTTATGGGAAGGACATGATTCAGTGGAAGAGCACATGTCAATCTCTGGGATCTTCAGTTAAGGCTGCAATTCCAAGAGCACTTTCCTAGGGGTAAGCCCCATTGAGCTCAATGGAACTTACTTCTGAGAAGACACAAACAGGCTTACACTGTGTAATCTCCCATTTAAAAAAGGGGGGAAATAGTTCGGTCACTGGAAGAGAACCACTAGTAGTCAGATAGACAACATTGGGTTACAAGGACCAGTGGTCTGAAGCAGCTCCTGCATTAGAGGACCACATATTTTCATGTTGAAATGTCTCCCCATTACACAGTGGCTGGAGGGTAGATGCTTCCTTGCAACACTAACCCTACAATCCAGAGTAACTACGTGAGCACGTAAGAGACATTATGTGTACCTGTAGTTACTGCACCACCTAGTGAAAACCTATGGGAAATTCATATTGCAATCCAGAGCAAATTGTTCTTACACCGGAGCAAGGACTCCCCGTAGTTACTCTGGATTGCGCCCTAAGGCAGTAGCAGGAGAGCTAAGAAAACCTACTTTTTAGTCACAATCTAAAAGTTTTGTCAAACCTGGGACTTTAAAGACACAAGTTCTCCATCCACCTTGAGATTTGTGGAACATGTCCTTCAAGTTCTGGCACTATGAAGGATCTTAAGTACATGCATTATGTCATATGATGAAGCTTCACAGTTCTCCAACAGAAGAGTTTGCACACAAAAGTAGTTCTTGAGTTGCTCTCAAGGACTGCATGATGTAGAGAAAGAAGAATTTAATGGAGACAAGAGAATGAAGATAAATGTCCTGATAGAACAAAGTTAGTTTAAAAACACATTTTGCAAACTTGTTTGTTCCTTGCCAAAGCTGAAAGCACTAAAAGAAAGCTTTTGCTTTATTTTTATATTCCTTTTAAAGTAGCACAGCAAAATGTGGCTGTCACCAATTGAATGCCGTTAAATGGACTGCTATAAATTGAAGAAAAGTACAAGAGGTTTGTTTTTTTTAAAAGACCCCAATTGTTCATTTAAGCATTTTAGTACATTTTGTTCTGATGGCCCGATCCATTTTTAATTAGCCGGAGTGTTGAGCATCTTTTGTTAAGCCTGCTAAAACTGCAAATGTGTACCAAGGAAGTGTCACCTGAAAGTAGCTTGCACTTCTTTTACAACTGTGTCTGCAAATGCTATACTAATTGCATCTCAACAGCCCACAAAGTTGCTTTAACATCTGGCAACTTTCAGAAGCCCAAGTGTGGCACCAAATTTTGGTAGAACTTCCATTCACGTTGACACTCTTCTGGAAACCCAGCATCAAATATGTTGCTTCCTTTAAATTATCGGCAGTGATGAGAAACTGGTTCACATCTTATCAGAGATAGAAGTCCAACCCTGACACTGAACCGCCTGCTCCAGTTTTAATAACCTAAATTAAAAAAAAAAAGACTGACAGTGGTCAAGACAGAGTCAGACACTGGGAAGTACAAGTACTCTTCACTTTTATCCTCTTCTCACTTGAAGCACAGACAGACCGACCACTCAAATACATACATAGGATGTTCTCAGACTCTGACTAGACAAGATTGCTGAAGAGTAGTTGATAGCCTGGCCTATTTGCACTCTCCCAGTGCTCAAGGCAGAGGAAGAAAGCCTCTGTAATTGGTGAACCTTGCTAAGTATTTGATCATCTTGATGGATGCAAGCTACTATAGAAATGGCAGGTAATTACTATTGCACTGTTAATAAAGAAGGGGGAAAAACATAGGTAGTCAGAGATTTCAGAATGATGATGGTTCACATCAGGTTTCTGAGTTTTCTCAGATGTGTGAAATGGAGAGATACCTGGTGATTGGTTGATTTCATAATTTTTATGCCATCTAACCTTGCATTAAGGATACCATAAGCACAGCATATGGTTGTTACAGCCAGTGGTGTAGTTAAGAGGGTGCAGGGGATAGCAAATGCATCAGGCAAAAAACTTTGGGGGCTTGATCCTAGTTGTAAAATTGGTGAAAAATATGTATATATAATGACATACATCATTGGAAAGGTAATTTAACACAGAATGCAATGAAACAAACAGCCCAGATACCTAACTGCCTTATGGATTTCTTTAAATCAAAACTGTTTCCTTTACTCATAACAATAGTGGAAGCTCCCAGTTGTTGTGCCTACCAGAAGCAGAAACTCAACCTCCATTCCCCTGCAACATCTTGAGGATTGTGCTGCTGCTCCCCCCAGCATCTCTTAAAGGGAGTGGGGAACCTTTTCACACAGAGAGGGCTCATGACCCCCAATTTGAATAGCACTGATGTAACATATTGTTTTCTTGTATGAAAGCGATCAGTGGGACAATGCAAATAGCATGAGACAGTCAGGTGTTCGAACTTTGGATTTGAAACTTTGCCCATGGATTTGAACAATGGCCAACATAGGATTTGATGCTCTGACCATAGTTACTAAATAAAATATTAGACCAATAGATAACCTTTGAATGCTTTTGAATAATGAGTCCACTGTGACCACATTTCCTGAATACTCCAAAAATTAGACATACAGCACAATCCAGAGCAACTAATCTGTCCACATAAGAGCCCTTGGGTTGCCCTATCTATCACTAGGCTGGAGCAACTGCAAGATGCTCCACCCCAGTTACTCTGGAAGAGGCTTAGGGCAGAGCAAGGCAACATAGGGTGCCCTAAGAGAGGAGGACCTGCTCTGCCCTAACTGGGACAGCCTAAGCAGTTCAGGAGAGGCATGTTAAGGGCATGTTTAGCATTGCCTAGGGCAGAGCAGTTACTCTGTATCCAGAGCCTGTTTCCAAGGCAGAAATGCCCTCTTCCAGCCCTCAGAGTTATACCACCTCAGGAGCAGGTATAGTAATGAGTAGACCCATAGGGGTCCATGATAAGGCCTGAGTAAGAATGGCAGTGTTGACCAAAAATCTGAGTTCTTGGCCAGCCTAGCTGCAACCCCTTCCTCTCAACCTCAGGATATGGAACAACTACTGCAGCCCACTAACCTGGGGATACAGCAGGCCACTCCAAACATCCACCCTCCACTAGAGGAACTGCAGCTGTAACTGGTTGACAGGAACTTCTGGGCTTTCTTATAAGGCAGACACCACAGCTGTTCCTTGTTCAGTGTGATCTGAGGGGGGTCTCCTCAGGAGCAAGTCCTCCCCATGTGTCAATTACTTAGCATGCTCTGGAGCAGTTAGGGCAGCCCAGGCTTCCTGACTCTCTGGATGCAGCATAACTTTCTGCTCTGGATACAGAATAGTTAGGAGAGAGCAGTTAGGGCAGAGCAGGCTGAATTTGCTCTGGATTGTGCCCATAATGTACTAAAAGGAGCAAGTGTAATCTGAAATGAAGTATGACCGAAGAACGGTACACTCCTTCTATCTGGGATGATCATCCTCTTCCACCGAGCACACAGCTTCGGGAGGGACGCACATGGAGCGGTGAGGGATCTAGCCAGCCAGATCAGCCGAATCAACCCTGGCGATCAAAGGGGTGGCAGATGTCGCAGCCAGATCGCCCTCATGTCCAAATGAAGTATGACAAGAAGGAGAATCTTTACATGTGATAGCTTAATTTGGAAGCTTTGAATTTGAAGAGCCTCCTCTGTGATGTAGCTGGATATTGCAGGCTGGATGAGCTTTCGAGTTGGAGACCTACAAGATAGATAAGTGCTGAATGGACTTACTAAACAGGGATTTTCAACCTTTATCATCTTGTAGCAAAGCACTAGAATTTTCATCCCACAAGGCACTAGAATTGTCAAGGCACACCCTCAGTCTTTTAAGGATTTTTTTTTTTAAATTAAGATTACAGCTAAAATGTTAATAAATAAAATGGATTAAGGTTGCAATCCTAGACACTTTTCTCAGAGTAAGACCTATTCAATACCATGGGGCTTACTTTTGACTAGTCTTACCCTATAATCCAGAGTAACTATGGGAGCACGTAAGAGACATTACGTTCACTTGTAGTTACTGCACCACCTAGTGAAAACCTATGGGAAATTCATATTGCAATCCAGAGAAAATTGTTCTTACACTGGAGCAAGGACTCCCCATAGTTACTCTGGACTGTGCCCATCATTAGGATTGGGCTGTGAAACTTTTATCAAAACTTTTAAAGTTCAATAACTTTAAAAATGTTACTCAAAAATAAATGATTATTTAAAAAATTAGTGAGAAATCTGTGCTCTCTGTTTTGCCCCAAAGAAAGACACTAAAAATGGTTGGAAGATACAAAAATAATCTTTCATGGTAGTTTGATGAGGGTAAAAACAACTGAAAAAGTGATCATACTCAGTCACACTGCTGCAATTAAGAAAAAGCTAGACACAGTCAGCACAGCTGGACTTAAGTTTAGAGGTTGATTCAGTGTCAAGATTCAGTGACATCAATTCTAAATAAGGGCATATGGCACTTAATGAAGAGCTTTGCTGTAGAGTTCCAAATGACACAGAACCCTGGAGTACCAAAGAACTTCAAATTACCAAATTAAAGTCTGCAGAAAATGGAGAGCCCCTTAGCATTGCTGAAGCATTGGTCTTTCACCATCAGCTGGAAGTGCAATTAAAACAATAGGTCTTCAGAGCTTTTAAGATAGCACCATATTCCCAATAACAATCCCACAACACCAATTGCGGTGTGCAAAATCGTAACTAGTAGTTAAAAGTCCCATTTGGCTGCAGACTGTAAAGAGCAGTGGAATTCATGTGGGGGGGAAAGGTGGTCTCCGAGGTACACGAATCTTACTTTATGTAGTGCTGTAAAGGCAAAAATGCCAGAATACAATAAGGAAAACTAAATGCTCATAGAATTGCCAGAGCAGAAAGTTGCTGGAAACCATCCGGCAGCCCAATCCTAACTAGTATAAGGTAACAGGTAGGCTGAATGACCTGCAGTGTATCTAGTACTCAGTTTTGAAGCTTATTTATTTATTTGTATAGGTATATTTAGGTATATTTTGGTTGCACAGCCTTAGTGACATGTGGCTATGCGTTACGGGTATCATCACAAGCTACTGCATTTCAGAATTTGCCAATACTACACTGGGAAGAAGTCAGTAGAAAGCAAGAAATTGTCTCACCCAAATTCTTCAAGCAAAAGCATCATTGTCATTGTCATCACTGTCATGGCTACATCCTCTATAGAGACAAATCTTCTGTCTTCTAAAACAGCCATCCTCTTTACCTGCTCTGACAAGGAAGGGGACTTCTTGGAAAAATATCCGAATGAACAGCTCATGTAAAAAGGAGATCAGAGTTATGTTGGGAATAACACATCTTTTGACTCATTCAGTTTCCAATTTCAGACTTTGAAAGGGTAAATTGGGGCCACTTCACAACAATTTCCTGCATGGGGATCAATCAATGTTGAAGAAAAGAGAGTTCAGCTGATACCAGCAGCAGCTGCCTATTCACTGCAGTTACATAAAAAAATACTTCAGATGTTATGGGATATACCTTCTTCCATAAATTGATCACCACATAGCAAATTAGAACTTTTGAAAAAGGTTCTAGAGTGGATGAAGAGAACTGAAATCCAGCCAAAATTGTCCTAAGATCTGCCATGCTTGCTAATAGAAGGATGCTGCTTCTGCTGTGCTATGGTGTGTAAAACCCCAACTAAAGTGAATTTAACATCATGATACCAAGGAAGCTCACCCTGATAACACTTTCTGTAGAGGATCCTGTAGAGGATCCAGAAAAATCAATATTGCTTGTAGATCCATATCTTGGATTGCTCCTGTTGGTGAATGTCAAAGATAAATCTAGGGCTTAGGTCAGGGGTATTCAAACCTTTTGGCAGATAGGACAGATCATCTTTTTGACACTATACTGGTGACCAGAAAAAAATTAATTTAAATTTAAAATTTGAATTAATGAGGGTTAGGATTGCAGCCTCAATGAATGAATGAATGAATGAATGAATGAATGAATGAATGAATGAATGAATAAGGGAGGGAGTTAGGAAACCCCAAGTCCCCTTAGGCCGGTGCAAGTCCCTTGTGTTGGCCTAGTGGTGTAGCCAAAGAGCTGTAAAGCCACGTGGGGGCCTCCAGAGATGGCCTAAGTCCAAGTAAGTCCATAGAAGCTGCTGCATCCTTACCTGCATCCAAGCCTCCCTTTTTCAGGGTAGTGCAGTAGCAGTCTCTCTAACTTGCACTTGATATAGCACAGACATGCTAGCCTGTTTGTTCCAATGCAACTTAGGATTGCACTGCCAGTGAGTGAATGAACGAACGAACGAATGAATGAATGAATGAACACATTCTATCATAGAGTGAGGAGGTGACCTTTAACCAAGTTTAACCAAGGTTAAACACTTTCACACATAGTCAGAGGAAAGGGCATGCCTAACCTTGCCTAGGATTGTCATATGTCCCGAAAAACAGGGACAATCCTGATTTTGGGGGACTGTGTTCACATACTGGCAAGTGTGACAGAGGGTCCTGTGCAGTGGTGGGCTCCAGCAGGTTCGCACTTACTCTATAGAACTGGTTGTTAATGAGAGATAGGACATATAAAGTTTAAAAATAGCCATTTAAAAGTGGCTGCCAGATGGGCAGAGAACCTGTTGTTAATTTCTTTGAATCCTATCACTGGTCCTGTGGAAGAGAATTATGGCAACCCTACCCTGGCCCTCAGAACATCTCTGGAAGTGAGGGATGGGAGGGTGCTCCTCTTGTTTCTAGATCATTACTGGAGTACCATTGAGCTGGATGGAAGGGGCTTGCTTCCTGCCACATGGAAGTTCTCCATGGACCGCATCTGGTCCCTGGTCCAGGATTTGTGCAGCACTGGCTTAGTCCTGCTGCTGACCTACCTCTATGGAGTTACCTTGGAGTGCTCCTTTTCATTTACTGCTGCCAAGCTAATTGCGAAGGAAGGAGAATGGGGAGCATTTTATGCATACTTGATTTTTGTTGGAACCTGAAATTTAACAGTGAGGATGTTTGATGATGGGAAAAGTCCAGGAGCATTGGCTTCTCTCTAGAGTCCTCCTTCTGTGCTGAGGTTTTAGCATTTGCATGATCATTCAGCCTTAGACAAGGCTCATGTAATTTTAAAATGTTTACGCAAGTCCTTTCTGTGTTTGAAGCAGGAGCAAGAGCAGCACAGCATGGGAGGTAGGAGGAGACTCAGGAGGGAACTGCTCTCTGCTTCGTAGTTAGCCTCAGAGCCAGCTCCTGATTAATCACTGTAATAAATCCCTGAGCGGTTAGCTCAGCTTGTGTCGTAGCAGTCTTGCCCTTTGCGACTGTCTTCGGAAACTTCTTTAGCATGTCACTGCATCCATCATGGCAGGGACGTGCTTTTATTTCAAGCAAGTTTTTTGTTCCATTTACTGCAATCGGTTCCTACAGTGAGAGCCTTCCTTCTGCCTCTGTTTTGCTCAGCAAAAGAGGAAGCTTTTAATCATGCTTTCTCTTTTCATGTTTTTTAGGTTAAACATCAAGGGAGGATTTTCACATTTCCCCAGTGGAGAGATACATGATACATGCGTGCAGCCTCTTTGGGTCTCAGAATGATTGTTTAAAGGGAAAAAAAAACAAGATTTTCTGTTTTTTGTCATAACCAGAAGTCATGTTTTTAAAGTATTATACTGTAAGGCATAAGGAAAACTATCACCTCCTAAGGCTTGTCTTGGCCCCACACAGGCGGCACATGTCCATCCATGGGCTCTGAAAGGCTTAGAAAGGCTGTTTAGGATGAAAACATGTGACTGTCCCTCATTATGCTTCCTATCCCTTTAAAAGGCATTAAAACATTACTCTGGTTTACAAAAAAAATGAAAGCCATTTTTTCTAGTGTAAAGGGTCCTTTTGTAGCTCACATTGGCTGGAGATAGCTTCGGATAGACTGCAGGGCTCAGAAAAGCCTCTGTAGTTGAAAGGAGAGCCACTGAAGACAGGAGGCAATCAGAGTATCATGCATGGATTCAGGCATCTGCAGAGAGATCCTGAACTGAACCACCATGTATACCAGGGCACACCTGTATATGCTCAGAGACCACCTGGTGCTTAATTATTAGTGGATGCTGCACCACTATTTGTATCTTGTTCCAGTTGGTGAGCTGTGAGGTTCTAGTAAATTATGAAAAGATCCATTCTTCTTCAGGCTGACCATCCCTATCTCTCTCTCTCACACACACACACACAGAAAAAGAGAGAAAATCCTAACCATGTCTACTCAAAAGTAAGCCCCATTGTGTTAAGTGGATCTTACTCCCAGGAAATTGTCTTTAGGATTGTAGCCAGAGTGAAATACATTTGCTAGTCAAACTATTAATTTTAAGAATACACCCGTCGGACAAATACATCATTTATTAGTATTCCAAGCAAAAGTCTGGACAATATAATTGCTATGTATAAGCAAACTATTTGAAACTCGTGTGAGATCTGCCTCAACATCAGTTATTTCTATAATGTTTTTTCTAGTTGACTCGTGAATTAAACATCTTAACATGCATGATTCATTAAAGATTTAGCCCCCAAATAGAGCATGCCTGAAAAATTTATTTGAAATGCTCAGTGTGATGAGCACACTGACTCAATGCCTCTGTGTGCCTAGTTAGTGAGTGTGTCAAAGGCAGAATGTACTTTATACCCATTAGTGGATGCTCTTTGGATGCCTCATGGATGAGTAAGAAGTCAAGGGAAAATCACATTTTAATGAAAACTAGCAAACTGTGAACTTATAGCAAACTACTCCGCCATACTGCCATATTGTTAGACAGTAGAAAACATTTTAAAAAAACCAAGTAAAGTCTCCCTTCCCATTCCCAATCAATAGTATCCCATGAAATAGTTTTCTAGTACCACTAGGCACTCTGTACAGTAAGTAAAATGCTATGGGAACTCCCAAACTTGCCTAGAAGTCCTTGGAGAAAAAACCTGACTAGAACCATTTGAGCAATCACTGACCACACCATCCCAATGCATACTAATGTGAGTAAGGGCACAATCCAGAAGTGCTCTTGGGTTCCCCTATCTAACACTGGGCTGACCCAACTGCAAGATAGGCCACCCTAGTTATTCTGGAAAAGGCTTGGGGCAGCCTAAGGCAACATAGGCTGCCCAAGACAGGTGGATCTGGGCTGCACTAGCTGGGGCAACCTAGGCAATTCATGTTGAGGGCATGTTCAGCATTGCCGAGGGCAGAGCAGTGACTCTGTATCCAGAGCCTGTTTCCAGGGCAGAAATTCCCTCTTCCAGCTCCTCAGAGTTATGCCACCTCAGGAGCAGGTATAGCAATGAGTAGATCCATAGGGGTCCATGATAAGGCAGAGTAAGAATGGCAGTGTTGACCAAAAATCTGAGTTCTTGGCCATACCTGCAACCCCTGCCTCTCAACTTCAGGATATGGCACAAGTACAGCAGCCCACTAACCTGTGGATAGAGCAGGCCACTCCAAGAAGCCCCTTGTATTCACTGTAGACTGTACTGGCATCTCATCAGGGACTCTTTACAAAGCAGGCACCACAGCTGTTCCTTGTTCAGTGTGATCTGAGGGGGGTCTCCTCAGGAGCAAGCCCTCCCCAGACTTGGTTTCTACTGAGCATGCTCTGGAGCAGTTAGGGCAGCCCAGGCTTCCCAATCCTATCCAACCTTCCAGTTTTGATGCCTCAGCCATGCCACTCCAAGGAAAGGGTTTAAGTATTCCCTTATCTTGAGAAGGCCTCCATAACTGTCCCCTCTCCATGACAAGGAGCCCAACACTCATGGAGGTCCCAATGAGGCCTGTCTGACACCCTCACAGTGATGTGCAGTCAGAGTAGGCAGAGCCTCACCTAACCTAAGATATTTTTTTAAAGCCACAAATTTTTAAAATGTACATTTTGCCTTTCCCAAGCTGTTCTGTCCATAAAGCAATATAAAGAGAAAGGGGGAAGAAGGAGAGCTACAAAGCAGCTCAGTCACTTGCAATGGACAAAGCATGTGCAATTAAAGCCAGCAGGGAGAGCTGCCTCTGTTTGCTCAATAATAAAAAAGACAAAACTTTTGTCGTCAGTCTCTGGGGAGGCAGCAGGAAGAGTTGCTTCTCTTCTGTTAAAAAAATAACATGAAAAAACAGAGACCCTGCACAAATGACCCACGAATGTATCAGGAGAGTCAACTTATTTATTGCTTCAGGGGGCCTGTGCTGAGTACAGCATTCTAGTTGGGGTTGTTGTTTACCTTTTTTTAAAGCCACACTACTTCATATAGCATCCCTGGACTAAATGGACCTGAGGATGGAGGTGACGGCAGGGAACAGCAGCTGTCTAGTCCATGGTTATTATTGCTGCTTGATGACTGTGAAGGAAATAAACCTATATATCTTAGGAAAGAAAGTGGCACACCCCACATTGGAGGGAGCCCATCGATAGTCCCCTTGCTTTAAACTGGTGCTGGCTTTACATAAGAGGTTCAAGGCTAAGTGTGTGGACAGGACAGGATGGAGACAGGAAAAGCTGCAGAAAGAGTGAGAATGTGTCAATGGTGCTTCATGACATTTTGGTGATCACAGACAACTAAAATTATCACGTGATCAAAAAGTAAATTTTATAATGGGTGGCAGAGAAGCATAAAATGCAGTTGAAATTACACCAGCAAAAACATTTCCTGGGCTTTGCAGCTACATATTTCTACAGGATCATTACTTAAAAGGGTACAATAGTTTCCTTAGCCCAGATGACTGCACAGTGTATGATCAGCAGAAACACACATAAGTCCATTGCGGCACTTCAAAACACACTGCTGCTTTATTCTGCTTCCCAAAGGTAGCTTAACAAATGAGATGGCCCTTGCTCCCTGCAGGCATCAGAGTCTCTTGTTTTTTATCTATTCTTTGCCACACATCAGAACCAATATATTCACTTCTGAATTTCATTCAGCAGCAAATTAACTGTCCAAATGATGATTTATGAAAATCTGGGGAAAAATTTCTACCGTACACATCCTTTCTGCCATCAAGAATGCATCCAAAGCAGTGAAAATGGCAGTGGATACGCTGGTTAGTGGAATTTTGCATCCAGACCAATGTTCTTCAAGAAACACACCTAGGATCAACAGCTAAGCAATGTATGCCTGAGCAGCATGTCCCTCTCCAGCATCCTTTGATGAAGCCTGTTACCTGTGTTGCTGTGTCCCAACATAGGAAAGAATTCCATTTATTTCTTTTTCTACAATTTTTCTCTTGCCTAAGAAAGAACTTTCTTTCATTCTCCTGCTCAGGGGGCTTCCTAGCTTGGTGCAATCCATGCTCAGGGTTGGTGCATTCCACGCTGCTGCTTTCCTGAACGGTGTGTGTGGATAGCACCATCTATTCTAGACTTCTCTCCAAGCCCCCCTTGGCAGAGTTTCCTGCTGGTTCCTTGTTGTCCTGCTGCTTTTTTCAACTGCATTTTCTGTGTCATTAGAATGGAAGAGGTCAGATTGGTGCATTCCACACTGCTACCTGAAGGGTGGGATGGAGGGGGGACTTGACGGAAATGTTTTAAGAGAATGCTGAGACAGGTATTCAGCCCAGTGTGTCCCATTTTCTTCTGCAGAGCTGTGGCACGCTTTTTCTTGCATGGTGCCCTGCCCTCTGCCCTCTTGCCTGGCCAAGGGAATTTACCCTTGCTCCCTGCCATGCCCATGAAGTGAAGAGGTTTCCTTCATAGCAATCATGGTGGGATCACATAGGGGAAGGGAAGAGTTAATATGTTCCTCACTGCTCTAGGACATTGGGTGGGCATGGATGGAAGAGAAGGCTGAAAGGGAATCTCCAAGCAGGCACACTGTCTGGCAACAGCCTGGTTTCCCTCTATGAAGCCACAGTGTGCTTTGTAAGGGGGGGACTTGACTCAAGTTCTGTTGAGTTGTGAGGGGTTGACTCAGTGACTTGGAAAGTGTCCCCCATTATAACTTTTTTTTTAGTTGTGATGGGTAGCGCAATGACTCTAGGTTTGAATCAAGCTCCACTGGATTTTCCCTTCACTGGATTAAATAGTGTTGAAGTGAAGTCATGGGCTTTTGATGATTCATTGCAAATGTCCATCAGTTAAGTAGACTCAGAGGCTTTTGCTGGAACAGGTGAACATATCCTAGTTATACAGGTGTAATCTAATTATATGCGACTCGTTTATATGTGATTTTGTCTCAAAGCAAATAAAGTTTCTTAAAAAAGCAAAACACCCTGCCATCCATCTTCCACTCTGGGACTAAAGTAAGGATCAGGTTATAGCCTAGAGCAGTGGTCTTTGGCCATTTTGGCTCAGGACCCCTTTCAAACTTTTGAATCTGAGACCCTCTGTCAAACTTACTATCACCAATCCAGGACAAAATGCTAAAATAGAGGACATGTCCTGGAAAAATGAGACATATGGTCACCCTGCCCCCAAGACCCCAGGCTCTCTCCCTCTTCCACTGTCCCCAACCTCCAACCTTCTTTCTGTCCTCAGTCTCTACATGTGCTCCCTATATACACACAGCACACACACCTTTCATCCCATACACTCATTCATTCACCCACAACACACATAAACACACATATACCATGCACTTACTCATAGACATACACGAACACCCCATGCACTCACATACACACACATAAAGCACTCACTCACACACTCACTCACTCACTCACTCACACACACACACACACACACACACACACACACACACACACCATGTACTCACACATACATACAAACACACACAAACAAACAATGTAAAAGATTTGCAAGTAGTTCTGAACTGGGGTAATTCTGCTAGAGAATATTCCGAAGTATCATTCTCATTATAATATGGATAAAACGGATAATAATCAAGCCGGCACAAAAGTGCCATAAAATAGATCCCAAAAATAAATAGAAATGTTTCTTAATTTAAGCAGGAAGAAACTATGCAAAAACAGGTTTTTATTGTCAAGTTATTCAAAATAGAAAATCACACCATTTAGCAAATGAAAATTAATCTCCTAGTAACTAGAAATAAATGAAACACCAAAACTTTCCTATTCATTTTGTAAGTCAGCATGCAGTTTCTTTTCTTCAAGCTAGCCATTTATTACACACTGTTATCCATTGTAAACTATCAAGTCAATTAATAAAAAAATAGAATGGTAAGAATGCCAATGAGTAAACACATGCTTTAGCAAGACTGTGCTGAAAATGACTGAGGAAATTTTTTGCTTATAAAGACACACACTACATTTTCCACAATTAATTAACTTCTTGCTACTCCCTCAAAGTTTGAAACCTTTGTTGAAATTTTCATTGTGCATTTTTTAAAAGAAACTATATGTTTCCAAATGCTATACGGAGTATTTCAGCAGACAAATACTGTCAGCCACAAATATTTATAAGAAAGTGGGCCAGAACATATTGTGAGATTAAAAATAATACTCTGAATTATTCAGTTTGTGAGTTTCTAAACATGAGGGTGGCCGACATAATAGAATGCAGTTCTATTTTTTCAGGTTTTCCTGGCATTCTTCAAATTAAAAGTTTAGTTAATTTACTGTAAAAGAAAATGGGAATTCATGCATAGTGGGGGTAATCAAGGACTTTACCACATTTCTCCTCTACTTAGGTGTTTCTATCACCTTGAGATGCAGTAGCCATTTTTGCTCTATTCTTATAGGCCTGTCTCCTTCTTTTTCTCAAACTGATTCATCACAAAGAACTTGACTTTGAGCCAGCACACTGGACCATGAAGGCCACTTGGTTCCTAAGAGCAAGCAATCCAAGGGACTCAGATAACTTTCAAACAATCAGTGCACAGGTAAAACCTAGGAACCCCCAGATGATATATAAAGCAGGGTTATCTTAAGGAGGAATCAACAGCCTAATCCTACCTAAATCCTGCTGTGGCAGTGCAGCAGCACTGGGGTAGATTCTGCTGCATCTTGTGAGTGACTATTGGATTTCGATTTGACCCTTGCACTGGGGTAAGTCCCAGGAGAACAATCAGTCAACCCAGACCTGCATCTGCAATAATGTTGGTAAAAGCCTATATTCAGCCAAGAAGAGCAGATCAGGCCCAGAAAGGGGGTAGGGACTCAAAACATTTCTTGGTCATGGAGGTCAGAGGAAGTTTCTGAAGGAGCAATCCCAAAGCACTGGCCTCAAAATTGCCATAAAGCACCCAGGACTGAGTTTGAAGATCCCTGCAATAAATGAAAAGAAATTTTCATACTTCTCGCTGTCAAACCTTATAGTTCACAAGAGGGGATTTTCTGTGTCAGCTTCTGTCGGAGCTTCACTGTGACATCTGGCTAGCCACATGCTGAACCACATTGACTACGGTTATTATGACTTGCATAACAATCATCATGCTCTTATATTATCAAGGCTCTTACATTATTCAGCTTCTTGTCTGACACTCCTCCTGCTCTGTGTCCTGATTCATCAGATTAATAAGAGGCAAGTTAATACTAATTCTTGTTCTTCCAATGTCTACAAAAAGAACATCTAATACCATAGAGAATTCTTTGTTTGAATTATAGCATATCTGCCACAAAAGAAACAAGAAAAGCATGCCTCTTTTTCAACTCAGCTTTCATTATAAGGAGGAATATTTGAGAAGAATAAAAGAAGAATGGTGATCAGTTATGCACATTTTAATCAGGTGTCTCAAATTTCTACCTCAAAGCCCACTCGTTTTATGTAACACTTTCATCAATGGCAGACATACCGGTAATGTGTAAACATCCTATTCTATCAATAAACTAAGCACTGAATTTATTTTAACACTCACACACTCGCGTTTGACACATTTTCAGTGCTTTAAAAGTGTATCTTTTACAAGAGATTCTTGATTAATGGCCAACATGTAACCTTTGATTAATTAGCTGATATCCAAGGATAACATCCTTGAACTTTCAGGTGAATTAGTATAAAGAGCCCCTAGAAATTAATTACCATATATCAAAATCAGACATGACAAGAGTACGTGCAGATAGAAGAAGTAGTGCCTTGAAGAGGGAACAAGACATTATCCTTGCTCTGTTCAAGAGGTACTGCTGCAAGAGAGCTTGTAGTTAAAGCTTCATTTTCTCATAATGTTTTTCAAGGTACTGAGCAGTCTTCACTTGACCTTGATGCAGGGTGACCAGATATCCAAACCTCAAAAGTAGGACAAGGTCTTGGATTCCTCTCAGCCTGGCCTTTCCAGTGGACAATGGCATGTTTGCCTACTCACAAGGAAAGCCGTGATATTGGGCACTTTCACTTTCCCATAGAGCTCAATGCATTTTTTTATTTTTAGTTTCTTGACCATAACTTTTGATAGGAAGGAGATATTTTTGCATTGGATTCTGCTCTTCAATACAAATCCAGTTATGTATGAAATGATGGGATACTGCACACCACTGCAAAGTTCCAAAATGAAGTCAAAACAGAGGACAATGAAGCCCTTTTGTAGGACACCCAGACAGAAAACTAAAAAAGAGGATGAATCTGGAAAATTCTGGTCATATGATCACCCTGCCTTGATGGGCCAATACACGAGTAATGGAGAATTTTCAGAATATTGTTTGCTCTGATGTTTTATCCTGAATCTTCTTAGAGAAGTAGCAGAGCATCTGCTTTGCACCCAGAAAAGTATCTTATTCAGTCCTTTGTATCTTATTCAGTCCTTTGTAAAGTAGGATAAGACCAAGAAGAGCTGTTGCCACCAAAGGGAGAAAGCAGTGCGTTAGATGTGACTCTTTGTAATACATCTTCCTATCTTCTTAATTTATATCACTCCAGTCTTTGCCAAAAGGTTCAAAATTTCTATAAAAGCACATTTTGGCATAAGAGTAAAAAGATTTCTATGAACCTGAATAGTTTTTTTTTTAAATTGTAACTAACATCTGGATACAGAATCTGTTTTTTCCCCTTAATCATACTTATTTTGTATGTTGTGTAGTTCATATGCAGCACTGATGAAAAAGATCAGAATCTCCTGAGTTTTTTCTGCAAACTTGTTTTATATGTATATTTGAGAAACCTTTGATAAAATTATCACACAGGTGAGTTGTAAGACTTTGGGCACAATCCAGAGTAACTACAGGGAGTCCTTATTCTGATGTAAGAACAATTTACTCTACATTGCAATATGAATTTCCCATAGGCTTTCACCAGGTGGTGCCATAACTATGTCGACATAAATGTCTCTTACATGCTCCTGTAGTTACTCTGGATTGTACGGTTTGAAAATTTCAAGCTGCAATAAAGAAAGGAATGCAAGATTATTTTTCTTAGCACAAGTAACTACCGTATTAAGATAAAAGATAAAAGGTTAAAAACGTCTGTTGGCATTTTCAAGCCTTCAAAGATTCAGCTAGGGTAAATATTTGAGTCTGAACTTTTGAAATAACAAATGATATGTGAACGCAACGTAACTGCTGTGATAACCAATTTGCTGCTGAGTCTAAGGCATAATCCTGTCCTAGGCCAGCACAACTTATCAGACCTCCCATTCCCATGGTAAAGTAGGAAGAAAAGTGCATGTCTGTGCACTGGCCTAACCCTCCCCCAGGAGTGCCATAAGACATTTCTGTGCCACTTCTTGTGGAGGGTTAGGCCAGTGCATAGACATCCGCTTGCCTCCATACATCACCACATGAATGGGAAGACGGATTAATTGTGCCGGCCTAGGTTAGGGTTGCACCTGCACACTCTGAAATTTAGTGCATCAATGGTCTTGATAGTACACTTGGTTAATTTCCAATCTCAGGCCATTTGGTTCTTAGTTCCGATACTGGAGTCTGACCTGAGGTATATTTTTGGCTTCAGTTTCTAGAATAATAATATTTTATTTTAAAAGCATTGCATCTATCTTTCTGCATAAAGAACACAATGTTTTGGAGCTTGATCTATATGGGCACTGCTTCAGTCCAACTAGTCACCTTTGACACCTTTACTGTCAACTAGGTGACAGTAACTAGTTATAAGAATAAACGATGGGCCCAAGTGTATCCAAGTAAGAGTAATTATGAGAACACACTGTCAAACTGGACTATTTTACTTATGGAAAAAAATATGAAAAAGGATGAAAGACCAGGCAGAATGCTCAACCATCTGTTACAGTCACTCAATAAAAAGTTATGGTACTATTTGCTCCCTTAGAGTCTCCGGAGAACTCATTCTGTCTGAAATGGGAAAGGCAGCAATAATGGCCTGTGCAGCAGCAGTCATTTGCACACTGTTCAGCATTTGTATTAAACCATGCAGGTCAAAATGGTATATTAGGATGGTAATTTATATTAGTGACCTGACATATATGTGTATAACCTTGCATCCCATAGGGAAACTGCTAAATTTCTACTACTAATTTTGAAATTAGTTTGGTTAATGAATTATGCTCTGAACACAAACTTATTAAGATCTAACTACAATTTAGAATAATTATTCTTAAAGCCAGGAATGGATATTGGAAACTGGGTTAATTCACTGGTACAATAATTTAGGATCCAGTTCCTGAATATATCTAGCTGTGAGGATACATTGGCTTAAATAAGAGATATCCAATCTCTTATTATAAGAGATTATATCTCTTATAATAAGAGATATCCAATCCAAGCGCTTCCTTCTCTGAGCGCTTCCTTCTCTGAGCCGCATTCAGCATATGAATGGGGACGGATAGGACAGAGACATGAGGAAATTAGTGGGGGGGGGGACAGATGGAATTGGGGCAATTCTGCTCTGCCAATCCTGAACTCCACATTGCACTGAAAAGTCCTTCATGGAGTTTCTCAAATCTGTGCATACAAAATAGCTGGTGCAGAACTTTGCGGAGCTTCATACTTCCTCTTTGCAGAGCTTGAGGCTTCCCCAGGAGAAGATCTCTTTCCCCTAGGAGACCCATCATGGCTTTTCAGTGCCTGTTGGGTACAGCAGTAGCTGCCCTGGTGCCACTGCTCCAGCAGGCACTGGGAAGCATTGGATTGTGCTGCCTCTTTGCAGGGACCAGAGACAATGGTCCCAAAATAGCCAGACATTACATTTTGACCACTCGTATATAAATTAGTCCCTAATTGGTTTAATTCTGAACGGGAAGACCCATACCCATGTGTGTGTGTGCGCGTGCGTGTGTATGTGTGTGTGTTTATGTACATGTGTAGTGGTAGACATGTTATGTGCATGAGAACAGTGATGGTAACAATGGGTGAGAAGGCAATGCCTTCACCCCAAGTGTTTTGTCACCTCTGTTTTGTCACCTCTCTCTAGCCTGCTGCATTGATCAGCTTCCAGCTTACTTGGAGGAAAAGCTGAAAAATGTCAATTCTTATAACCATTTAAAATAAGGCTATGGAGAGCTGGGTTCAAATCCCACAGAGCCATTGAACTCCAAGTGACTGTGGGACTGTCAAACAAATCGTCCTTATAAGGCTGTTGTGGAGATAAAGTGGAGGAAGAAACCACATATAGTATGTTGCTTTGAAAATCTTGGAGGATGGAGATAAATGTGAGAAATGTTGATTCTTCCAAGGAAACAGTTCTAAGTGCTATTGTCTAAGACTTCCTTTATTTTAGATAGATGATAAAGAAGGAAAGAAATCAAATTGAAAACCAATTATGACTCAACACACTTCTTGAAGCAATTTGATGCATTTGTTTGTTAATAAATGTAACGATCTGGCAAAGTCCTTGGTCGAAGTTATAATTTTTACTTCCCATTAATCACATTGTCCTCGAGATCAAGAATGTGCCAACTTTTGATTAAGCTGACGCTGTCTAATGCATTGGCTTTTTCTCCAAAATGATGTCACAGTATATTCATATCAATCATTGGAGTGCAATGATTTAGCAATCACTCTGTGATGGAAAAACATGATGCCACTTATAGATCAACAGTAAGAATAGCTTGTTCAATAAATAAATAATTATTATTTATATAGTGCCTGCAGCTAAGTGTTTTACAATTAGAAAGAAACACAAATGGCCCTGCGTGGAGGCTTGTAACTTAATGTAACAGGCAGAACACGTATATAAGAAAGGAAAGCAGAGGAAGTTAACAAACAGCTTGAAGTTGAACTGAGTAGGGAAAGGGTAGGAAGGAGGCTAGAAAAGGTCCAGGAGGTTGGTGAATTTTTTACTAGTGGTGTCTACTGAATCCTAACCTCTTTCCTGGACCTGATCTACCTGCGTGGATCGACTTGGTCATGCTCCAGCTATGGAGCTAACATAAATCTGGGTTGACATGGTGGCTAATGGGACTTATCCCAGGGCAAAGGAACATTTATTCTCTTGTCCCGAGGAGGCCTCCAGAGGCTATAACTTCCCAGTGGGAAATTGGAGTAGCTGTGATGGAACAGCAGCATCGCTACATACAGAGTGACCAAATAGAATGGAGGACAGATTGCCTCTACCTTTAAGATGTATAGAAGGAGGAATTTAAATTGCGTAGAAGAGGGAATTTAAGCAGGTGCTGCTTTTTAAATCCTTCTACCTCAAGCCCCTCTTCTCTGCAATGGATAAAGGTAGACACACTCTGTCCTCCATTATATATGGTGACCTGGCTATAGAGGGAGAAAGAATTCAGCTATATGGAAAAGAGAAAGCAAAATCAAGTGGAGTTCCTGGATTATAAATATTATCTGACATCATCCAAGATGAATGGTCAAAGAGACAAATGGAGATGTTAGAAAAACAGGGAGAGAATGCAGAAGAGCCTAAAATAAATTACAGGAAATGGTAAATAAGAAAATTTAAAGGAAAATATTGAAGTTTGCTGAAAGATTACAGAGTAAACATAGGAAGAATGGTAAGTAATAAAATATAATAAAGCAATGGGAAAGCCACACATCCCACAGAAATTAATAACAGAATTCTACAAGTAGTGACAGCCATGATGGTGCTGTGCAGGGGTCTCCAAACCTTTTTGCAGGAGGGCCACATCATCTCTCTAATACTCTGTTGGGGGCCAAAAACGAATTTACATTTCAAATTTGAATAAATTTACATGTAAGAATATATTGGAGTGGATTACAAGGCTTGCCCAAGGGCCAGAGAGAGAGAGAGGTCTTGCTGGGGGCCACACTGAGGCTTGCCGAGGGCTGCATCTGGCCCCTGGCCCAGGGTTTAGATACCCCTGTGGTTAGGGAGTTGGACTGAGAAGATTCAGGTTCAAATTCTTCTTTGGCCATGAAGCTTCCTGCATAATTATGGGCCAGCCATTCATTCTCAAGTTTATCTACCTCAAAGGTTGTTGTGGGGACAGTAGGAGAGGAGGAACAAAAGCTTTGTAAGTAACCTTGGACATTTGCTCGAGTATGGGAAAGATGGGGTATAAATTCCCTATATAAAGAACTACCAAAAAGTGTACCTGTGTTGCGGGAGTAAAATTCCCCTGTACGCCAGCCTCCCATGCACAACTTTCCTGATGCGCAACTTCCCCAATGTGCATCAACCCTGCATGCGCAACTTCCCCCATGCGCAACATAACCCATGCGCATCATGTCCCCATGCGCAACATTGCCCATGCACATCATTCCCCCATGCGCATCAGTCCCCCATGAGCACCAGTTCCCCATGCTCAACTTCCCCCATGCGCAACTTTCCCCATATGCAACTTCCCCCCATGCGCAACTTCCCCACATGTGCATCATGTCCCCATGTGCATCATGTCCCCATGTGCAACATCCCCCATGTGCATCAAACGCCCATGTGCAACATCCCTATGCACATCAACTCCTCATGTGCATCATCTCCCCATGCACATCATCCCCCTATGCGCAACATCCCCCATGCACATCAAACCCTGAATGCGCATCAAATCCCCATGCGCATCATTCCCCCATGTGGATCAACCCTCACCCATGCACATCTTCCCATGCGTATCAACACCCCATGAACAATATGCCCCCATGAGCAACCCCCCTCATGCGCAACATCCTCCCCAGTGCAACCTCTTCCTCCAAACAATATCCCCCCAGTGCACCAGGCACAGAACACCAAATTGGCTGGATGTTGTTCAGTCTCCCATGTAAAGTATAGGACAGAAACACGTTGCCCCCTTTTCAGCCCCTGAAGGGTTAATTTCTCCAGATGGTTCTTGGTGGGAGTTCAGGTGACAGAAGGAACTCCCAGAATTCCATGCTTCAGGCCCAGCAGTTGGGGAGGAATGTTGAGGAGTCAGCAATTTTCAATGCAAAGTATAGGGAGGAAAACACATTGCATCCCATTTCACTCCCTTCTGGTTGGAATTTCCAAAAACTGATTCTTAGTGACTCCCTCCATCACAGAAGGAACACCCTCCCCAATTTCATGCTTCTAGGCCTGGTGGTTTTGGCAGGGCATTGATGAGTCAGTAATGACGATGAAGATTAGTTTTATAAAACACATTGTGCCCCTTTTTACCCCCTTCTGGTTGGATTCTCCGAAATCTGGTTCTTAGTGGATCCCTCCATCATGGAAGGAACACCCTCATCACATTTCACGCTTATAGGCCCAGTGATTTTGGCTGGGTGTTGATGAGTCAGTGAGGATGTTGAAGATGCCTTATATATATATAAGATGTCATAGGGGAGAAATACTCCCTTATATTGCTAGGGGTAGCATCATATGGTTGATACATGCTGAATGCCAATGCCCTTAAAGCAGCCCACATTTGAGTCCAACCATCATCCACTCTTCTGCTGTTGTGGCTACAACTTTCAACTGGTAAGCATCCTGTGGCTCACTATAAGATGGGGACACAGAGCATCAAGCAGCTGTTTCTCCTCTTGCCAGGCAGCATTTTAAAATTCCTATAGGTCCTGCCTTTGATGGAATGTGGGGGACCAAGATATCTAAGAATTTTAAAATGCTGCCTAGAATAAAGAAAGAGAAACTGTGGCTAGAATGTGAGAGAACGAAGGAAAAAGTCACTTGTTAAGTCATGGAAATACAAGAGATGCAGGAGAGTTCTTTGCCTCTTGCTCAGAAGGTGTGACAGTATAGCTGATGTATGCCCATATAAGTGGGGCTTCATAGCCTCCAATGAAGGAGGAAAAGAGGACCCAAAGGGCACAATCCAGAGTAACTACGGGGAGTCCTTTGTCCAGTGCAAGAACAATTTGCTCTGGATTGCAATATGAATTTCCCATAGGTTTTCACTAGGAGGTGCAATAACTACACATACACGTAATGTCTCTTATATACTCCGGATTGTAGGGAAAGAAACTTTGGGTGCAATCCTAACCTAAGGCAGCACAACTCATTGGTCTTCCCCTTCCTGTGGTGATCTAGGGAGGCAAAAGCATATCCATGCACTGGCTTAAGACACTCCCCAGGAGTGGTGATAAAGTGTCTTATGGCACTTTTGTAACAATCCCAGACCAGCATGGGACTTGTTCTGGGACTTATGCTGCCTAACTGGGAGTTAATATTGTAGCCATTATCAAGAATAAACAATTTTAGAAGAAGAAATTCCAAGCAAAAAGAAAGAAATAATTCTAGAGAAAGTGTTGGTGAAGAATAATATTCTTATTTCCTTCTGAGGCAATTAAGAAGTCCACTGAAATGAAAATTAGAATTGTAAGAATCTGATTTAGGATTTGTTTGAGAAAACAAAACAAAACCACAAGTGAAATACAATAGAGACCTGGGTTGAAATAATTTTACTATTGCAGAAAAGAAGAAAATAGAAGCTAATTATGCCATTAAGGGAAAAGGAAAACACAAAATGTCAAATAAGAAAATGAAACAAGGGTTTAAAAGCTAAGTGACTCACATGTGAAAAATAATGGAATGAACTGTAAATGGAAGTTCTAAGATAGAAGGGATAAAAAAACTGGTGGTGGCCTAAGACCAAGAAGAAAGGAACAGCGATGCACCACTCTTCCCCGGAACAAGGTCAGGATCTGACATATGTTGGATCCTGGCCCCACACTCTGCGCCCCTCCCTCCCACCCTCTGCCCAGACTCATAATTAGTATGTTATGAGTTTCGCTGCCTGGATTATTGAAAACTGATTGCAATGCTTGCTTCAATCTGCATGCAAAGTAAATATATGTAATATTTGAATTATGCTGCACAGTGCCATGCAAATTTCTTGAGATTGTATACTTGTCAAGCAAGAAATATCCATTCACATATACACCCTACCTGTATGCAGAAAAGTCTTACTCATGAACCATTTGAAGTCATTATGTAGTGATGGGGGGTGAGCCCATAGGATGTACTGGATATAATGAAGACAGCAGTCAATACCCTCCACACTTGTTTATAAGTTAGTGTATAATTTGATGATATTTCTGAAAAGCAATAAAGTTTTGGACTGACTCAAATATTGAGAAATTTTCAGGGTAGTTGTGAAGGTAATTGTGAAAGATTGAATCTGACACATGGAAGCTCACATATATATGGATCAAATGAGTTGTGGTTTATAATCAAAGCAGTCAAAGCTCACATTGTACTGTTGCTTCTTCCCAAGTGAATTTATCTTGGGCTATAAATTCCAAAAATTTATAAATTCCAAAAATTTAGCTTTTACACAACTCGCTTCAAGTACTGCACATTTTAAAGAATAGAACTGAAGGCCAAACTACTATATGTCACATAAAAAGAATGGATTTAAATTGCTTCTGTAAGGGAATAGGGGGAAGAAAATTTGAAATAGATGAATTATGGGAGAGACTGAAATGGGTAATCACCAACTGAGTTTGTATGGATGGTCCTGTGCTCTTACCTTATGCCCTCTGAGAACATGAGCTCAGCAACGTTTTCAGTTTTCAGATTATTAATAAATATGCTTCTTCCAACCGTAGATATTTACACCCCACCTGAATACTATTTTAAAGCTACCAGTCCATGTTTATGGAAAGCTCTGAACATTTTCACACTTTTATCCTTTCCATGCTTATTCAAAATTAGTTTTGACTTTGTTCATTTGAACTTATTTTTAAATAAGTGTACTAAGGACTGGAGCATTAGTCTTCATCTTGACAGGTATCCTTCCACACGTACAAAGGGAGTCTTTGTTCATAAGCTTACATATCTGTAAGCAGATATTATTCTGGTAGCAGGATGTGATACCTTGTGGACCTAGGATGCAGGGAAGGAATGGAAAGTTGAATGACAACAAACAGATGACCAACCCATATCCTTCTTCTGGATGGAGGATAGAGTCCAGGGTGATCTTTCCAGGCTTTCCTTGTCTTTCCCCAAATATAACTGCATGCAGCTTCCACACTTTAAAGGAATGTCAAATGAAAGACAGTGGCAATAAGATACAGATACAGTGGTACCTGGCTTAACAAGCACCTCGCTTAACATGCATTTCACATAACAAGCAAAAATTTCCAAGAAATCTTGCTTCACATAACAAGTTCCGCTTCACTTAACAAGCAAGTGTGCTATGGCCACGCGTGCTATGCAGCCCTGATACTCCGCATGGAGGCACTTTAAAAGGGCTGCTGGCCAGTGCTGCTGCCTCTAACTGCATCCAGGTTCTCCCACCGACCACCTTGAACCTCCAGCAGCAGCCCAGGTAAGCCTCCCAGGAAAGTGTCTTTGACTGCAGTCTCCTAACTATGTCTACTCAGAAGTAAGCCCCATTGTGTTAAATGGGGCTTGCTCCCAGTAAGGTGTCTGATTGCAGCCTCTTAACCATGTCTACCCAGAAGTAAGCCCCATTGTGTTAAATGGGGCTTACTCCCAGGAAAGTGTCTTTAGGATTGCAGCCTATGTAGACTTCATAGGATCATGCACATTGAATGCATGTTTTGAATTCAATTCCAGTGTTTTTTCATCATTTTTACATCCAGTTAATATTTTAATACGAATATTTTGGGGGAAGTGGAACCAATTGCCTGAGTTTCCATTATTTCCTATGGAAAAATCTGCTTTACTTAAAGAGAATTTCACTTAAAGAGCTTTACTCTTTTGTGTTAAAGAGAATCAAGCTCTTCTGTGAGGCACCACTGTATCTTGTTGTTCTGTGTGCTCCCACAGGCAACTGGGATATAGGGAGTTGGACTTTAGCAAAAGTATTTTTAGAATCTTCTTAATTCTTGGTTTTTGAACTATGCCTCAAAATCACAAAAAGGCTATGTTTAGTAGCAAACAATTTTTAAAAACTGTTTTAGTAACAAAGTTCTATGAACGCTTATTTGAGAAATATATACCGTACATTTCCTAAGTGAATACCAAGTTCAAATCTGTGTTCTAACTTGGTCTCTCTACTTATGTAATGATTTAATTTACAGCAATCAGGGAGAAACCAAAGACGTTGTGTGTGTGTGGGTGTGCTCTACTGCCCATCAACCAAACACCTACCTGACCTTTACAAAGTTTAAAAGTCACAGCTGTGCTTTTTGTGCACACCTGGAGCACACCAACCTGGAGAAAAAAGATTTCTGTTCTCGGTAACACTAGAGTTCTTGCAACTGAACTATCAGTGGTTAAAAAAGTATTGGATTTATCATACGATTCTGGTGGACTGTCCATTTCATTTTCATACATACAGACTTTAGAAATTGGGATTTAACTGGCTATAAAATCATAGAGCTTAAATTATAAGTTTGCAACTTGAAGTGCTTTAGAAATGTCTATCTTTAAATACACTATTATTACGTAGTTTTCAAATAAAAATTGATCACATTTTGGCTCCTGGTAGAATCTTGTCTCACTTTTAAGCTAAGGTGAGTTTAAACCAAATGGGTTCACCTTTAAACCCAGTCTGCCCTTTAAGGTCACTAAAGAGAGCCAGACCTTTGAAATTTCATGAGATGGCTGTATATCTGGACTCTGCTGCCTGAGAGGAGCAAGAAATAGCTCATTACTGCAAATCTAGTACCAGAAAGCGCTGTGCAGCCAACTGTAAACGTTTTAAATTCAATTGCCCTTATGCGAGGAAAGTGTTGGAGACAATTGAATAAAAATCAATGTCCGCAATCTGTATGGTCTTTTTTTTCATCCCCAGGGTTTTGATTATAAAATACAGTCCTGCCTGAGCAAGTATGCACCTTGTGCTTTGTTTTATCCCTGCTTTCCTGCTTCCTACTGTGCTCCCACAGATGCACACATTGTGGAAAAGAACTGCATGGAAGCGTGTGGGCTGGCATTTGGGAATCAGAATAAGAAGCTTTACCAGAAAATGGACATGACCAACTATGTAGACCAGAAGGAAAGTCTCCAAGTTCAAGATAAATAAAATATTAAGGACAAAGGATGAATGAGTGAAACTTGCTTTTTTCCATAGTACTGTGTACTATGTTCTCTGTGTGTTTCATAAAGTTGTATATACATAGGTTGGGAAGCAGGGCTGCCACGTGGGAATAGTCTGTGTCTTTTCTTTACAATCCATGGCACTGAAGCCGCATGTGGCTGCTGCAAATCACATCACTCATTTGCACATCCTTTTTTCTCACTATACAGCAGGTGAAAAGAGGAGGGTAGATGAAGAGTTTAAGGGAGATTTTACAAATTGTTCAATGCTTCAAAGTTTTTAAAGCAAAGGGACATTTACTGGCTAAAGACATGGAGCTTTCTCAGATGCGAAACAAAGGCACTTTGCACAAACCCATTGGAATTGTCTCCCTACCACATTTATGTGTTGCATTTTTATTCTGCCCTTCCTCCAAACAGGTCGTGGTGGCATACACCGTCCCTTTCTCTTTTAAAATTATTGTAGAAAAACCATCTGCACTATAATAAGCTAACATCTTGGCAGATTTTGTGAAACATATTATGAGCTTCCTTGGGTTTCTAGGAGAAAGATGGAATACAAATACTCAAACAAACATACTGTACTAACATGACTAAAAGTGCAAATGTCTATTCAGAAGTAAAGCCCATGGAATTCAGTGTGACTTAGGGTGCAATCCAGAGAGTATGGGAAGGACTATGGGGAGTACTTGCTTTGGTGTAAGAACAATTTACTCCTAATTGCAATATGAATTTCCCATAGGTTTTCACTGGGGCTCACCCTGTCTTGCAATGGGAGCTCACCAGCTGGGAGCTCACCCCGTCTTGCAATACTCAGGTCTCAAACTATGGACATGCCAATCTTCAGGTTGACAGGCCCTTTTAACCACTAAGACAACTGCATCAATGTAAGTTTGTACATGCCAGTGTAAGCCAATGAACGTTTTTACACTTATATCACACATGTTTATATAGATTATATGACAACTAACTGTAATATAAAATTCATTTGGGCATTCATAACATTTGCAAATTATATTAGATGCAAATGATGCCCTTTACTATATCCTTTCATAAATAAATTTCTGTACCTGGGTAAAAGCAGTCAGTCTAGCTAGAATCTTGAATATCATGCTAAGGTATTGATACTTTAGAAATAGGATGGCAAAACATATTCATTGGACAGAGAAGTGTTAAAGTGACAGCAGTAGTTCAGCAGGCCAGGAAGGCTGTGCAAGTTTCTGTGACAATTCTGTCTCATTGGTTTTACAGTTTCCACTTATGGGCAAAAAAATGGATCACCATGTGTTCATAATTCCGAAATATCCAAGTCAAATTCTTAGAAACATGGAATATCAAAATCAAGATCTTTTGCATAATTCTACTCCAATTGCTCCAATTACGCCTCTTTAATTATGTAAGCAGGCAGTGCTGTTTTGAAAGATGCCACTGCATTCAGATTGCAAGCACCCAGGAAACCTGTCACTCCATGTGTCAAAATAATAATACCCCCTATAAGCCAGGTGTGAACTAGGTGAGGAAAAAACAAAATGTGAACATTGCAGCTTCTCACCAGTTGTAGCATCCTCACCCGTCTTGTTAGATTGTGGTAGCGTTTTGCTTTTCCCCACGACATCAACTTTGAATTCATATTGTTTTCAAAACTGGAAACTAATTAACACTCCATTGTGGCAAGAGGCAAGTACACCTCATTCATTACAGATCTAAATGGCTTATTGCCAAGGGAACCTTCAACAGTGCGCAGCGAGCCATTCACAATCTTGTTTGCACTTGTGCAGACATGGGACAAGGGGACGTCAGGCACATGGCTAAGCTTGGCCTAGTTTGCCTTGGCTCAGAGCCAATAAGAAATGAAGATAACAACGGCTAAATTAATTCTCTCAGATATGTGCAGTATGATCTCAAGGTTAACTTAGAAGTATGTCAAAGTGATTCAGATGGCATAATGGGGTTTGTTTGAAGCCCTGGAGTGCCAGAACACCCACACATTTCCTTCACCATGGGAGATATGGATGTAGAGTTAGGAAGTGAACCTGCTTATTGGAGCAGAATTATGCAAAATATCTTGATTTTGATATTCCGTGTTTCTAAAAAATTTACTTAGATTGAAGTCCTAACCAAATCTACTCAAAAGTAAGGCCCATTGTGTTCAATGGGTCTTTCTCCCAGGAAAGTGGGAGATTTCACTTTAGGATTTCAGCCTTTGATATTTAGGATTTCAGCCTTTGATATTTTAGGAGTTATGAACACATTCTGATCATTTTTTTCACAGTGATAACTTGTATAACTTATATAACCAAAGAAACAGAATAAACTTAGGCCTATATCCTAAAGTGAAATTAAGCCCCTTGCTCTGGAGCACTTAAGATGACTTTCCATAAGATAACACTAGAGGGTGATGTAACTGCATGGACCCATAACTGCTGTGGATTTTGCCCTCTGAGACTTAAACACTTTTCCAGTTCTGTTGGGCTACTACTGTCACTTGAACACTTCTCTGACCAGTGGCTATGTTTTACCATTCCATTTCTATATTATCAATATCTTAATATGGCATTTTTTGTGGGGGGGATGATGGCTGGTGCATTTATGAAGATCAGTGAAGGAGGATCCTGTTGGCTCAATGGCTATCCATTTTGTGCATGAATCAGGAGACATGGCAATGAGCCGCTGATAAAAATTTTAGAGGGATGAGGGTAAGTTTCATCTCTATTTTTGATTGGTTAATAAATCTATTCTCCCTACTTCCAAGTCAAATTCTGGGAGTGGGTGCTTTCTGCAAATAATAGGTAGCAGCTCACATGACCAGAGGAAGTTCAATACAGCTTTCTCATCCTGTTGATAGAAAGTTGGAGTTTGTGCTGCATATCCTTGATTCGACCTGAAGGCATTCAAAGGGGGACATTCATTTTTTTAAATGCCCCAACCTGAAGCCACAAGATCTTCATATACACTGGTTCCCTGACATCTAAGTTATGAATGGCTCCATTGAGGCTTTCATATGGGTGCAGTCAGGTCCTTCTGCAGTGCCTTCACATAGGCATGATAGTGCTGGGCTTGCAAGAACTGGATGTTTCCACAAAATACAGACCCCTGGAAATTAACCCTGATACATGGCTGGAGGGTGTGGGGTGGTAAATATAGCATGCTCCACAACACACTGTGTATGTGCCCTCCCCTTTGGTGTCAGAGCCATTTGGGACAGTGACAGTGAAGTGCCATCATTGCCATATCTTACAAAAGTACCATATCTTAGGAAACAATCCTGGGAGGATAAACTTAGATTTTTAGTAATTTCTCAATTAACCCTACAATCCAGAGTAACTACGGGAGCATGTAAGAGACTTTACGTGTACCCATAGTTACTGCACCACCTAGTGAAAACCTATGGGAAACTCATATTGCAATCCAGAACAAATTGTTCTTACACCGGAGCAAGGACTCCCCGTAGTTACTCTGGATTGTGCCCGTAGCCTCATTGCTATCTACAGAAAAAGGTAGTTTTTTCTAATTTTATTAGCTTGCAAGAAATAATGGAATTTGAAAAAAAAATCATTCAATGAGTACCAAATTTTGAGTGCAATTCTATGGATGTCTACATAGAAGCAAGATCCATTGTGATTACTGAAGTTTACTCCTAGGTAAGCATACATAATACTGCAGCCCTAATATCAAAGAGGTTTCTAAAACTGCCCTGAAGTATATATGTGCAACTACATTATGTGCTGGCACAACTTTGCTGAATTCAATCTCCAAGATAATATCTACAGATTTCCTAGCAGCTCAGGACAAAAAGCCGAAGCATTTTACTCATTCAGAGATGTATACTCGTAAGACTGCCAAACAATGATATTTTTACTTTCACCACAGTATTCATTATGTTGTTCCTGCTACTCTAATGTAGCAATGATAAAATATATATGGCAACACAATTTTCGTTCTCGCTGCTTCCTTATGGCTTCAGGCAGTGGGAAGAAGTCAAACAGCAGAAAAGGCTATAATAAGGCCAGTGTTCCACACTCCAAAGTGGGGACAAAGCTGGTGGCTGCTTTCAGATACATGTCTGAAAGCAATTCATTATCACCCACTGTGTCCTTTGCCCTACAGAGTTTTTGCCCTATACTTTTCTTCAAGTATTTGATTATTGTGAATAGTATTGCTTTATAGAAAAGTGATTGACTGTGAGAGGTTTACATTCATTGAGAGCATTTTTCCCTTTTCTCTATCTATCTGCAACCCCATTTTCTCTCTTAAGCTACTTTCTGACACTTTATCTACTTTGGTTGACTTGATGGGGTGGGGGGAAGCTGCTTCAACTGTCCTTTTTGCTGGCTGGTGGAATATAAATATAATCTCAATTACAGATACGGAAGCTTCCTGGCAACAGCCACTATATACTGTTTCATGGTACCTTTTAGTGACATATGATTAACATCTAAACCCCACTAAAGTACCTAAAGAATCATAAATGAAAGAAGTTGCTAACAGTGGATGGATGGACAGAGGAAAGTACACAAAGTCACAAAGACAGATGATAAAAATACATAAGGTGGGAGATATCCTTGAAGATGCGCAGTCATCCGTCTAAATCATTTTTTGAGCCAGAAAGCTTAGTAATAAGGTAGTTTGTATGGATTGCTCTCCACCTCCAGAACTGATGTGGTCGTTTTCACCCAAAGCATTTGAACTGATTTCATGATGGAATTCATCTCGGCAAACAATATTAGAATACTGAGGGTGCAATTCTAATCAATTTAGACCACAATCTTAACCATGTCTACTCAAAAGTAAGCCCCATTGTGTTCAGTGGGTTTTACTCCCAGGAAAAGTGTCTTTTGGATTGCAGCCTTAGGCCTGCATAATTCACCTGGCATATCATTCTATGGTTGTGTGAGGATGATGGCGCATGGCTGTGCACTGGCCTAACCCTCCCAGGAGTAGGGCCGAAGCTACTTACAGAACTTTTGTGACACTCCGAGGTCAGCACAGGATTTATGCCAGGTCTTAAGATGGCCTAACTGGAGCTTTGGATTGCAGCCAGCCAGCCAGCCAGAGAGAGAGAGAGAGAGAGAGAGAGAGAGAGAGAGAGAGAGAGAGAGAGTTTGTGTTGCTGAGCTACTGGCAGCTCCATCGAGATGGAAAAAGTATTTTTCTAATTTAATGGTCCAGTCCTTTCCATTTGGTATACTGGCAGATTCCATGGTCCACCAGTTTACCACAGAGCCTGCCATCATGGCAGCCTCTCTTGTCATTCTGGGGAGAGCTGATTTCTTGCCTTATCATGTCCATTGTTGTACGTGACTTATAACTAGGGACCTGCAAAAGGCGAGGTCCTTTTGCAGGTCCCTACCTATAACCTTTTGCAGGTCCCTACTTATAACCACTTTCTCAGTGCACGTTTTCTACTGTGACTCTGTGGCACACCATATTTTACCCCCTGATTCGCTGAAGACCAAATTTCAGTAGCTCAGGTATGAGTTCACCCATCGCAGTGTCTGGGCCTTCCTAGGTAAGGGGACAAATGTCCCCTTATAAAAAGAAAATATTTTGACTTCTAAACTCCACTGCAGGATAGCCTGTGCTGGCACCACAACACTAGAGCATATATGTTTTCAGTAGGATTCAGCTATAAATCAATTACACATTTACCCAGGCATTGAAGATCAGATTAGAGCTGGATCATAGGCTCTGGAGAATGAAGAAGACTAGAGGCCTGAAAAACAGCTTGTTAAATTCACAACAGCATTGTCATAAAGGACTTAGAAAAATGCAAGGTCCTCAATTAGAGCGTGTTTTAATTCACAGCCTATTCAAATCCTATGCATGTCTACTCAGGAGTTTGTCCGATTGATTTTAGTGGGGTTTACTCCCATGAAAATGTGTTAGCAGCCTCAGTATCTCTAATGATATCGAGGCTGCAAATTGAGGATTGCAGCCTCAGTATTATTAGAGAAAAGTATGTCTGTCTTTGAAGTATTCACCAATTCTTTAAGGAGAAAGAATATCCTACTTTGATGATGGCTAGATGTGACAAGAGTAATCCAGATTAGTAGCATCAAAAACCTGGAAAGGACTGGGTGGAGGAGATAATTTAGTCCATCTCCCAACCAGGGTCAGATTTAGGTTTGATGAGGTTCTAAACTATTTAAGTTAATAGGGCCCTTTATAGGTCCAGCTGTCCTTTGTCAACAACAAACCAATGTTTTTTGTGTTGAATATATGCTATATGGTAATTTATGGACCTAATATGTATCTAAAGCCATATTGTTATTTGCACAAAACAAAATTGGTATTTTATCAAAGTAACTGATATATACATCCAGTTTTTTTTCCTTTAAATTTTTTTGGGGGGCCCAAGAGACTGGGACCCTAAGCTATTGCTGGTTTAAAATATACATAAATCCAGCACTGCTCCCAACCTTATTATTTTTAATTAAAAATAGAAACTTCTTTCATTTTGTTTCTCTCTCCTAATTTGGTCTTCAGAATGTTTTTCCCCTTTGTATAGTGGAACTTTTATTATATTAATGCACAACCTTCTCTTTTTGGTACATAAGACTGGAATTCTGATAAACAATATGAATTTTTATTATGTGATGCAAGTTTGTAAAAGTTTGTACGTAAGTCAGATAGGATCCCTAGCTATGAAATATTAGTTCAAAATTAACTTTCCTAGTTATAAATAAAATAAATAAAATAAAAACTAGCTGTAATGTATGGTTGCGTACATAAACCTAAGGGGGAAAAAAAGTTCTAGATTCATTGACTTATCAGTCCAAAATATCTAGTTCTACCCTTGTTCATGTTGGCACAATGTCATGGACATCCATGGATGTGTTCTTCATTTACTGGAATTTACATTTACATTTCGGTAGAATTTCAGAATCCGACTTTCTACAACAAAACTTACATGTTTAGATTTCATGCAATGCCATGAAAACCAAAGCCTTGAATCCTAACTGGCATCATATTTATCTGTAGCGCTGGGCCAGATCACAAATCTTATTTAGGTGGCATGCTTTCTGATTGATCTACACACTCAATTTCTACAGCTCCTCTAGAACAAGTTGTTTGATTAGAACACTGTTTCAATCTCAAGATGCAAAAATTGCTTGTGGTGTAATTTCTATTTTCTAAATCAATAAATCACTCCCATTTTGACTACAGTGAAAATCAACCTCGAACTATGGTGACATGGTCTACTGACAGAAAAAGCAATAATGATAAAATGAACTAAATTGGTTCTTCATGACCTTTGAAACAAGGAAACTTCATATATTTTTGGGTAACACGTCATAGTTCACAATGCTTTCAAGCCTAAAACTATCAACTAATGACATGCTCGTATGATGTTTAATTGGGGAATGGGTGCATGTTACATATGCTTATTCAGCAATCTTCTGTAGCTTCAATGTTCCTGGTGTTGTTTTTATGGTGTGTAAATCTGGTGTTGTAAAATAATGAATCTGATGCATATTTGATTTTTATTTTGCACTCTTTTGCAATAGTGTATCTATGACACATCTAGAGAAGATTTCACAAGCAGAGAAGTTAAGGCCACCAGAACCATTCAGATTCTCTTCCCAGCACTCACATGACTGGCTAATGATAACCACAGGTATTTGATTTCTACAATCTGCCCACATATAACAGTCAATGGAAGGCATTTTTAGAAAGTCGTTTAAAGAAAGAAAACAGTAGGAAAGAAGAAAAGAATCAGAAAATCCACCAGTAAGTCGTCTTACAGGACCTGGAGAAGAATTCAATATATCTCATCAAAGCAAGGAGAAAAAACAGGAAAAACATTCATACAGAGAGAAAGTACCCTGTAAAGACTCAGGAACCCACTGACTTAACCTTCACTTGCATTCTTACGTATTTTCTGGGGCGACTATGGTAGACATGGTATACCAAGAAGGGCAGGTTGCTGCAACCAGGACCAAAACAATTTGTACAGTATTTTATAGTTATTAGCTACAAGTGATCTGTAAGTCAGAATGGGGCCGGTTGTTCTGGTCTGATACAGGATAGTGAGTTACTAAAGATGGAAATCAATCAATCAACAGGTTACCAAAAATAGAAAAGGGTCATTAAAAGTCAGTATGCATTTTTCCAACTCAGTCCAACACAACTCCTTGCACGGAGATGGAGCAATTCCACTGTGGTGTCCACTGAATCTCATAGCAGAATTTTGTCATCTGGAGGCCTCCTCATGGTAAGGAAACACTTTTTCCAGCAAACGTTTATGTCAGGCCTCCAGGTCTACTTAGATCTGTACCAGCTCTATAACTGACATAAGTTTGTTTGTACCCCATATAGGAGATTAAAGTCTTTTGGACCACTAATAAAAGATGCAATCCTAACCACACTTTCCTGGGAGTAACAGCTACTGAACACAATGGGACTTCCTTCTGAGTAGACATGCTTAGGATTGCATTGTGAATGTGGCAGTCCATTACGAGTCCCATTACGAGTATTCTTATAAGGATAAGGATATCTGTGTGTGCTGTTGCCACCAATGCCAGCCCCTTGTCACTCCTGATCCACCTTCCCCTACCTATCTCCTCCCTGTTCCTCTTTCTTCCTGTCCATCCAGACCCTCCAAGCCTCCCTCTAACCCATGGCATGAATTTATTAGTGCCATCAGCCATTCTCAGGCTGCACAGACTGTTGTGTCATCTTTTGCAACAGCCAGAAAGCATCTTATACCACTGGAATACTTGTTCTGGCAGTGTGAGTGGAGGATCAGGTTCTCAGTTAGACAATATGAAGTCTGGAAAGTAGTGGGGAAAAATTATATTCTAATGCAAGCCATCTTTTTCTCCCTAGATTGATTTATACAGACTTAGCTGCAGTTCTCATGATACTTCCTGCTGGGTATGCTTTTGGTCACCTACACCAGCTATTTTGCTTGTGTAAGTCCAAGGAAAGGAAGTAGTTAGAGGCAGGCTAGAAAGGCAGGCTAGAAAATCCAGCATGTGCCTTTGTTGCTAAGAGTCGTTCAGTGCAATCCTAAGCATGTCCATTCAGAAGTCCCATTGTGTTCAATATTACGTTGTCCCACGAAAGTGTGGTTAGGATTGCTGCCATCATCGTCAGCCCACTCCTCATGCCATGCCTTCCCCCTCTTCATCATATAATGCCCCTGATTCCCCCTCCACCAATTTACTGAGATCAAGTGTACTGGATTATTTACTGGATTATGCAGCACACCTCTGGCCAAATGGCCCAGAAGCACATGATGGCATCATAGCTTTCAGGTCACCGTGAAGGGCCTCAAAGGCACAGCGATCATTGGACCACTAATTGATTAAATGTGGCAGTCCCATTACAAACCTCTAATTATCAACGGACACATGGAACAATAATTAGAAAACTAACACTTAACAATATCCTGTGTTTGTGACTGTTTACAACAAGAGAGCAGCAAGAGATTTAAAAATCTGCCCTTGTGAGTAAGCTAATGAGTATTTCTATTTAGCAGCCATCCTCTCCTGGCCATTGTTCTGGGGCATTAAGAGAGCTCATGTGTGACTCAGAATTCAGTGATCTTGTCAAGAGCTTCATAGACGCACTTAGTAGGTCCTTGGCTTTGAACATCGTTTTATTGTGCTGACCCATACGAAGAGCAATCATGTGTAGGGGAACACAATAAATCAAGAGTATCGCATTCCAAGTTACAGGGACTTTGTAAAGACCTGGGCAGCATGGAAGTGGGACAGCAATATTCAAGAGCATGTAAGCATTGCAAGGAAACAAAGTGCAACACTGTCCTTTCTGGGAAAGAAGCCCAAGGAATATATTAAAGAGCACAAAGCCAGGGTTTATTACAATCTTCAGTGGAGCTGGAAATTGTGTTGTGGCCTCTTTAAATTAAAGCACACAACTGAAGGAAGAAGTTATATTGATGCAATGTACAACAATGTTCCCGTTTGAGAGAAATGGATAGTGAGGCCTGCAAAAGAACGGCCATCAGAGCAACCTTGTGATCCTGATTACACTGTAAACTGCAGTCATTCAGAACCTTCCTGCAACTGCAGAAATGCTTACTATAAATTTTTAACTCCATTTTACAGAAGTCCAATTTAAGGTAAATGTGGGAGACTCCTGAGGTCAAGCTCATTGCAAGAGACTTTTGGTCTTGGTCAGAGGGGTTCTACCTCCCAGACAGCCCTTGTTATAATAAATGATAATATTACAAAAGCCATAGAAAATCGTGATGATGTAAAATGTGACATCAATTCAGTGATCATCTCAACAAAGTACAAAGTGCTTTACATGTATTACCTTAAAGGAAATTTTAATAATGGTACATTAGAAGGCCCATCCTAGCCAACATTTCAGCACTGATGCAACCAAAATGCAGCACCAAGGTATGGGAACTAAAGTGACTGCATTCCCCCCTATGTAGAGAGTACCCCATTTGCATTGCTGCGTCAGTGCTGGAAAGACTGAGCTGGAAGGGAAGCAAATATTTTTATCCTTATATTGCAGCAGAGGTTGAGAAGAAGTGGCTTGCCCAAGGTCACTTACCCTACAATCCAGAGTAACCACAGGAGCATGTAAGAGACATCATGTGTACCCCGTAGTTACTGCACCACCTAGTGAAAACCTATGGGAAATTCATATTGCAATCCAGAGTAAATTGTTCTTACACCGGACCAAGGACTCCCCATAGTTACTCTGGATTGAGCCCTAGTGAACTCATGGTAGAGGTTTGATTCAAATTTCTGTTTTGTGGCTCAGGAGTGATATAAAACATGTTTGCACCTGTTCAGAAACAAGCCTGGCTGGTGCATAGAGATGCACCAGGCTCTGGCTTTTCCTGTCTACTTGGATCTAAGCCACCTCCGCAGGGTAGATCCAAGTTCACCCATTGAAGCCGTTCTTACCTTACTCTGGAGAAGGGGAAAAACTTCCCCGTGGTAGCACAACAGCAGCCCAATCCTACAGAGCAAACAAGCCAGACTGTACCAGCACAAGTGAGGATTGTGCTGCCTGTCACTTGGGCACTACTCCACACCAGCTCTTGATTTGTCACCTCATCTTCTTTTCTATTATTTCTGCTATTCTGCATGCAATGTTTTTAATATATGCTGTTGTAGTTTAACCTAATTAACCTAACGTCATGTCCTACACTGATTGGGCTCAATTTCCAAGATTTTTTAGCACAAGCATTTGTACCTCAAAATATCCTACCTATTTCAGCACAAGCACAAGCATGACAGGTTGTTAAATGTGTGTCACTAGGAGGAATGTTCTCCAAGTCTTTCCATTCCAAAAACTGGCCACAATCCAACACAGAGTTAATTTCAGTTTGTATACTTACTGAGCTTTGCTGGATTGCGGCCACTGAAAGGCCCTTCTGCTTGTTTATCAGGATTTAAATGTTATTTTTTAAAAAATTCTAATTTTGCACATATCCACCTGTCAGTATCAAAGATTTTCCTTTCTTTCATCTTTGTTTTTTGTTCCCACATAAAAACATTAGAAGAACCTTTATGGATCAGGCTGAGGAGGACCCATTTAGTTCCAGTTTATGTATTTCACGGGGTCCCACCAGATGTTTTAGGAGCATTCAAGACAACAAGATAATCATATATATGAATGTCAGATGCAAGATACAACCTTGCATCTGGCATTCAGAAATAAGTTACCTCTACATCCTGGAGGTTGCATAAAGCCATCATGCTTGCAACCTCTGATGACTTTTTCTCCATAAATCTTTTAAATCCTCTTTTAATGACATCTAGGCTTGGTGCCTTCACCACAACACAATTAAAAACTGGTTCTTAAGGGATGGAGGAAGGGTGCTTTACGCGGGCATGACTGCCACTTTCAAAACTTAGTATTTTGTTCCCTTCTCCAGAAAAGCCACTGCTTCATCTCAGCAAAACAATCAGTGTATAAAAAGAGCATGTCTGACGATGCTGCAGTTTTTTTTAATATCTGTAGAAGCCTGTCTTCCAAATGCAAAGAGAAGCTCTGTCAACATGAGATGAACCCAACAATTCAAATTATCTACGGGAGCACGTAAGAGACATTATGTGCACCCATAGTTACTGCACCACCTAGTGAAAACCTATGGAAAATTCATATTGCAATCCAGAGTAAATTGTTCTTACACCACAGCAAGGACTCCCCATAGTTACTCTGGATTGCGCCCAAAGAAGCATATTCTGAATGGAATGCACTCTCAATTTAGAAGAACCTTTTAATTGATCTGCAAGGTGGTTTATGAGGGATTGTACTCATAATAATTACATCAGAACTCCCCATAGGACACCTCAATGGCTCTTACCCTCCATCTCTAGCAGATGGCAAATGCCAAAGGGGGCTTCCCTTTGCCTCTGCTGGCCCTGAGAAACTAATAGAGCAAAAAGTTCATTCATGACCAGAAGGGGAAAAGCAAACTTACTAAAAATGGCTCTTTGCCCAGTTGATTGCTTCAGTTGGTCCTCACCTTGACACAAAGCTAAATATGCTTCATTGGCATGTAAAATATATTTTAAAGTGAACATATATATCAATTATTTTAACAGAGGTGAACAGCTGCTGACACAGTCTAAAATTATGATTGCCCCCAAAATGAATTCATTTCAAGCATATCATTTGCAAAAAGAAAAAAGACATATGTGAGCATAGATTTTTTTAATGGTCTGAAGCAAATCAAGCTAGAAGGAAAGGTAATGAGACATTGTTAAGAAAGAAAAGATAACGAACTCAGGATCTTTGGCCAATGTAACACTATGTGTTCACCACGGGACAGAAAATATCTTATTTTGGCTGTTCAGAATCAAATACACTCAGTGGGAAGTCAGAGGTGAGAGTCAAGGTCTCATGAAGTCAGGGAATAAGACTGTCTCATCTGCATCCCCATAACTCTTCAGAAGCCAAACAATACAAGCTTCATTGAACAGCTATATCAAAGAATGACTGTGAAGAGGAGAAAGAGCTATCTGGGATCAAACCACTCTAATGTCTGAACTATGGTATCAGATGACCACAAACAAGAGGCCAACCTGAATTACAGTAAACACATCAACCTTGTGTTATATAGGCACGCATAAGAACGCCCTGCGCCTAATCATACAAGATGGCATTTCTGAAAACATCCTGCTAAGTGGCTTCAGAATTGGAATTTTGTGATGCACAGCTGGGTGAAGTGCTTGAAGAAAGCTGTGTTCAATTCTATCGGCTTTCTGGATAATGCTGTGTAAGCACCATCAGATTTGACTTCACTCTAATCTCTGCCCTTGTGTGCATTCAGAAAGCTATCTCCAGCTTTGCTAATATAATGACTTCTGTTCTTTGCCTTACTTGTTCTTTGCTTTCCAGGATCTACTTGAGACCCAGATTGTCCTGGAAAGATAGAACTATTTTATTAATTTTTGTTATTTTCAGAAGCAATATATAGTATATGTTTCTTACTTACTTGCTTTTTTGCTCCTGAGAGTTTTTGCCGGATAAGCCCTTTCTGCGAAGTGTGACTTAGGGTGCAGTCCTAACCAATTTAGACCACATTACTCACTTGATATAGCTTCCTGTGATGGTGTGAGGAGTTTGGCATTTGCTTGTGCACTGGCCTAGTCCCCCAAATAGTGAGGCAAAAGTGCCTTAAGGCCCTTTTGTGACACCTCCAAGTTGGCACAAGGCTTATGCTGGGGCTTAGGCTGGCCTAGAACTATATAAAAAGATAGGAGTAATGGTGTGTACTAGTATCACTGAGCGATATTCATCCCTGCTTTAGTACCTTACCCAGATGATCAGATTTCAAAATTGCATTGAAACACCTGGTCTTCAGAATGATTTAGGGTCTAGGATGTGATGTTATCTATCATGCCCCTTGTATACCCTTCCATTGTCAGGATCATTCCCCCCCCCCTTTCCTACACAAGTTTCAAAAGAGTGAGAAGCAAGCCAGTTGCTACTATATTCCAGCTGGAAGACAACTGGATTCCTGCATTCATTTCACAGTCCCTCTCAGCTTCATCTCATACAATATTCCATTTTGATACTTTATTCTGATACTTTTTCTTTAAATGTCAACATTCATTTGCTTTTTCTCCTTGATCTTGGTGAGTATGCATTTTTGAAAAAGCTGATGGATTTTGAAAAGGGTGACCCATCTAGTCTCCAAAATCTATTGTAAATGAGTTGGCCAGCTATATTACAATTTTTTTATTACTGCCATTCTGGGGTGATGTGCAAAAAAGGTACTTGAACCTCCCTATAGAGACATGTCTGACACCTACTTATGGGATCTATGCACATTATGTCACCATCCATGCATACGCTGGCGGCATGATGCAGTGGTTAAAGTCACTGTGCTTGTTGACCTGAAGATTGTCACGTTGGTGGGTTGAGCCCCTAGTACTGAAAGATGGAATGTGCTCCTGTTATATGCCAGTATCTCCCAACCCACTGCTCTTCCCATTGCTCCCTATAGTTAGTAAAAACTAGCAGGACAACCTGCAGGGGATATCTTTATCTTTAACTTTTAATACAACTGTTTTCAATGTTTCTTGCAATGTGCAGAGATTTCAATTGGAGTCATCTATAAAAATTCTTGCTTTACCCAGCAAGGCCAAAATTGGATTCCTTTAATTTTCTAGGCTGATAATTTATGAATTGACAAGAAGTGGCAGAGATGGGAGGATTTTAATATGATTACTTTTGGAATAATATACTCCATTTGTTGTTTAGCAGTGTTATAATCATTCCCTGTCTATGCCGTTCTGATATGATAAGAAAAATACAATTTTGTATTATTTTATACTTTCTTGATGAAAATGCCTGCATACGGAGAGCTATCACGCTGTGCCTACTCGTTTCTTATAAATGTTTGACAAATCATTGAGTGAAAGGAAGTTCAGCAGCAATGTAATGGGTTGTTAACTTGTGACTTTCTATAAGAGAATGATGATTCTGGCAGCATTTGATTTGTGTTAGACGGGCCTCGGTGCCTGAAAAATCAAGACTCAATAGCAACAAAATGCATCTCTGAACAACCTAAAAGAAACAAATTGCCACTAAAGGTACTGAGCCAATATTGATGATTTTTAAAAACTGATATGTTTACACACCACAATCTTTTCATTTTACATTTTGGAAAATGCTGAAATATGATCTCAGAGTCATAGAACTATAAAAATATATAGTTCAACGTCTTCTTAAGAGACCAAATCCTCCACAGACATTGCCCATAATGGAATACACACCTAACAAAGATTTCATATACTGTATTCCACTTGTTTGCTTGGTTGATATACAACTCCGCTCAGCAACTAGCCGTGGCAGGGGGAATCTCTGAGGATGTCTTGAATGAGAAACAGTAAATAAAGTCAAAGCCTGGTCAGATGCCACTGAGATTTTCTGAGCTCTGATTTGAAATTTTGGGAGTTGACTGGTTTTTTGGTGGAGAGAATTTAGAGCTCCAAATTTGTTTCTGAATGTGGACCCAGATAATGCAATGGCAAGGATAAAACCTTGCCTTCCCTCGGTAGTAACTGCTGGCAAAACTAATTGCCTTGTAGTCCTTGATTCCTCTCTTTCCCCATTCAGGATATGGATCTGTTTTTGTTTGCTCTGATTGCTTTAATTTTAAATTGGAGCTTCTATGATATTGTTATTTGTTGTAAACAGTTTTCATAGCCCTGTAACCTAGTAATGTGAAGTGGAAATCATGAACATAAATTAATGCCCTCTCTTCCTTCTTTCCAGACTGTAACAGATGAGTCATTGCCTCCTGAGGAGGAGAAGGCAGAAAACAACAAAATAAATAGAAAGGAAACACAAGCAATGTAGTCCATTCTGTCACCTTTTTCTGTCTCGCCATCTCTTGCTGTGGGGTTGGGAGACTAGATATGTGGCTGTGTATACATAGGGCATGAAACAACAAAAAAGTCTACAGGGTTCCAGATTACCTGGCTTCCTCCCTTTTTCCCTTTTCAGTTTTAGTCTTGCCAGTTGCCAAGCCCAACAACCACAAAATATGGGAATTGACACAGAATTTCTTTTACACTTCCATCTTTAATTTTATCTAACATTAAAATTAAAGATGGAAAATTAAAGATAAAATTAAAGATGGAAGTGTTTTGAACATTATTTTGAGCTGAACCTGGAAACCAGAAGCCAGTTCAGTTGGTAAAGAATTTGAGATAAATAGAGAACAGAGAGCCCTGGCTAAATCATGTTGTTTCTGAGCACTTTTCAAAACCAACCAGATGTAGATATCATCTGATCCAAATCCAATTTGGATGTCATTAATGCATGAATAACCATGATTAGACTGAGATGTGTCAAAGGGGTATGAGCAAACATGTTTGTTCTAGAACAGGTGTTGGCAACCTTTTTTTGCATGGGATTGGGCATTGGGTATGTCAATAGCAAGAGTGCATTCATATTTGATACACAAGTGTAGGCCACAGAGCTAAGGGGGAATCCATGTACAGGGTACATTAGAGGTATGTACAGGGGTAACTTGTGCCAGAGTAAAAAAGGGGACACAGCAGCCAAAGAGAGCCCCAGAAATTGTCAGAAATTTTCCAATCTCCACCTGGACTAGCTGCCCATATGGGATGCTACCATGGGTACATGCTGGCTGCTGCTTCCACAAGCCATATCTGCCATAATTCCTATATGACACACCTTAACAGTGTCAAATCTGGGAGGAAACTCACCTGCTTCTGTAGCCCTTTGGCTTGTGGATCCACTTACCATGAAAGGAGCTCAGGGGCACAGATGCTCAGCTACTGAGCAGGGGTAGAACCAAGTTGTTGGGTTTTTATCTTGGAAAGCGTTTGACGGCAATCTGCCTTTATCTCTGACCCCTCCTAGGAATGGTCCACTCATGGTCTGCCCTCATCCTTCCCTATTCCTCAGTGGTGTACCTCAGTGGTGTACATGGCACCCACGGTCCACCAATTTTTGACACCCCTATATGTCAAAATTATTTATTTTTTTGTGTGCCTTGACCATTTTAGTACTTTGTCAGCGTTCGATATGGCCAGAGGAAAAATTCTAAACTCAAAAAGTACCACCTCCTCTGAATGCAACAGGCTTGGGATTAGCTAAATTTTGCCCTTTAACAGGAAGTCTGAAATACTGTTAGAAAGTTAACTTCAATATCATAAAATATAATATAAAAAAGCAGTCGTGCCTGTTAGTTAAAACTACATAATATGGCACATTGCATGGGCAATTTATGCTTTATTCAACATACTTTGTAGCTTTATATTAAGGTGAAGAACCTTCAAGTGGGAATAATGCCATCTTATTTGATTTATCTTTCCTATCTGTCCAGTCCAGACACTCTTACATTCTCTCTCTCAGCAAATGTAGGTATAGTTGCAATAATTCCTTCAATTTTTTTCCCCCACACAGGTCTTGTGCTCCAGCTTTTTAATGCTTAGAGGATATTGCTCTATTCATCCTTAGCTTCATAGCTTCTTTTATGTTTACCAACCACTACTGCCATCTTTCAAGCTGTGAAACTTAAAGATAAGACATTCTGCATCCGATTATCCTCCCACTATTTATTGTTGGCATTTCTCCCTCTTGCAATTTGGAAATATTTTGCATGTTTGCTGACAGCTTTCACTATTCTGGTATACCCATCACTGTCACAGAATTAAAAGCAGGAACATATCAGTGGAGCATAAGCCATACCCAATACCAGATTATTTATCTTCCAATCTGTTCTGAATTACTATGGTGTTAGCTATAGAAGCACAAAAACATTCCAGAATCTCAAAAATATCAGTTGGAAAATATCTAAAATGGCAAGTGATAATCAGATATAAGAATGCCAAGCATAAGAATCCACAAACATCAGGTAGCTATAAATACAGTTTCAAAATAATTAAGTGGAGTTGCAGAAGCAAAACAAGTCACTTGTCTTAAATAGTTTAGCATTTAAACTGCAAGGGAAACATGTTCACAAGCAAGCATGAGACCAGAATTTGTATTGGTGGTTATACTTTGAAGTAACCTAGCTGTGGTGGTACCTCCCAAGATGTCTTTGAGAAAGAAAACAAGCAAGTAAATTGCTGTCTAAAATAATCCTTTACACCTGCTGTATAATCAAGTGTTAACCTTTTTATTTTATTGCATTTATATCTCACTTTTTCTCCAGGAAGCTCAGGGGCAGCACATAGGTGTAATCCCAATTACTAAATTAGACAATGAAATATAATTTTTATGTATTTTAAGCTTTCCTTGAAGCTTATTAGTGTATCCTCAGAGTCGTTCAATATGAAGATCAACCAATGGCAAATGAAAGTCAGCTTGTCAACAGTAATTGATAGTAAAGCGACAGGGAATGCTGGACATGTTCTAGAGCACGTTCTAGTGCATGTTCTTCAGTTTATGTGAAGCAATGGTAAGATTCAGTGGGTAAGATTCACCAGTGTTCTTTGCGCCACAGACCATTATATTTTTCTGCAAGATGCAAGGATTCAACAACAAATGTGCAGAGATTTCTTCAGTATATGTTGACATGAGTTCCTTAAAAGTAAAAAGTTCAAAAACTACTGCAATCTACTGATGTAACTACACAATCTAGTGATGTAATACTTGGGATAATCAATAGATATCTATGATAGGAAAAAAATCCATCATGACAATCTCATTAAGGCCTCTTGGAGAGGCTTCCTTTGAGGATTTTATGGGGCTACCCATTCACTGTCCTTAATTTTCTCTTTTCCTTGGATAAAATGTGCCATCACAGAAATGGGAAGGGGTCTTTCAAGCAGACAAAGATGCCTGCCCTTGTTCCTTGTCCTACATTTGATTTGAGCATTGTGCTTCACAGTATCAAACGTTTCCTAGTAAAATCTTTAATACACGTTATGTACAGAAGACACTGCTCTCAAAGATCTTCTAGTACTTCAGCCAATTTCTCATATTTTGTATCCCAGCCAACCTTGTATATTTTCATTAGAATAAAAGTTTCCTTCCACATTAATCTTGCTGAACAACTAGCTTTTTTCATCTCCAGGCTCTATTGCCCATAATTTGGGACTCCTAATTCCAGAATATCAATCACATGTAAATCGATTCTTAGCTCTCCCATTATTCACATTTTTGGACATGTCAAAGCAAGGCCACAAAAGACTTGCAACACCTCTTAGAATTCCCTTTGCTTTTCACACCAGAGAAGCCAAGGAGATACAATTGAAGAGTAGCTTATTAAGAGAACCATTCTTCAGTTAAACTAGCAGCAGCAGTAGCGGCAGCAGAGAGAGGGAAGCTCATCTAGGAAAAAAATGGTTATTCAAAACAAACAGCAGAGTTTTCCATTTGAATACAAACCTAGATATCAGTGTGCTTCATTGAAATGCATGAATGCAGGGGGATTGTGTCGCAGAGCAAACCAAGAATCTACTCAAGTCAGTGCCAATACAAAATAGTTTATCAAATGCACATTTTACTCAGCAGCTATACAAAGGCTACTACAAGCATCTCTAATTTAAAATGAAAGAGGTCTGTCCAACAAATCTCTAGTCCAACAGAAGCAACATTCAGAATCTAACTGATGAATATTGTCACTATGCATAGCCTCAGATTCAAGACCCTGGTGCTACAAGACAGAGTGAGCTCCCGTCCTTGCCGGGCTCCTGCCAAGCAGTTAAATGCAAGTAGATAAATAGGTTCCACTTCGGTGGGAAGTTAACAGCATTCCGTGAGCCTCAACATATAGTCATGCTGGCCACGTGACCATGGAAGTGCAGGTTTTTTGGCTTAGAAACAGGGGTGAACAGCACACCGTACAGTCGGTCATGACTGGTAGTACAACCTGCAGGGACACCTTTACCTATAAATCTTACATTATAATTATATTTGGGTTGGCTCTGCCACTGCACTACACTGAAACTGTCCTCACAAAAGTAATCTATTTATCCAGTGACAATGACACCATCCACACTGTTGAACAAGTGCAAAATGCATTTTGATCCTGTCTTTCCTGCACTACTCAAACAGTACATCAATAGGTTCAGATCCCACTACACTTCTGCCACTGACCTTTATTCATCCAGGTCGACCACCCTCAATTGTCCAAATGCCCCCTGCCCCTGTAATCCTTTTGCTCTTGCTACATTTTATGCATGGAACAGTCTCCTGAAACATGTGCTTTCCTTGCCCATCCCCTTCTTGAAACCTATCTTTTCAGTGAAGCTATTGGCATCAAGCTTTAGATGCCATTCCCTACTATAAATTTTGTATACATAACTTACGGCCCAGTCTAAAACTAACTGGCTTTCATTGTGATGGGTCTCTTGCTGGTGTGTTGTACAGCAATCAACACTAGTTGCAAAAAGGAGCTCACCTAGCACTGCTATTCTTTCTGCACGTGTCATCAAAGACTTGCTACAGTGAAACAGCTGTTGCAAGTCCAAGTAGATCCCTCCACACCACAGAGATTCCCCGAGATAAGAAAATTATTTTTCCTTTACTTAGAAAAGACCTCTGGAACTACCCCCTAACTCTAGGATGCAACTGTCACAATTTGATGGTGCTGTATCAACACCAGCACCTCAGATGGCACAAGGGATGAAGGTTTGAGCTGTTAAACAATTATAGGGGTCCCTTGTTTTCCAGAACCTCCATCACATCTTCTCCACCCACCACCAGTGTTGTTTTTTGGTTCTTTAGCTAGACAACTCTTAGGGCAGAGATTGAGCTTTGTAAAATTCTATGTATGTTGATGGTACTGTATAAATAAATAATAATCATGAGTTGCAACCAGAGAATAGAAGTTGTGATGGCTCTGATCATAGCAACCAGTTTCTTTTCCCTATTGAAGAAGTTCCAAACCATTGACAAGCCATTGCTGATAGTTGGAGGACCCTCAGGAGCAGTATGAAATGTGTCACCTAGGATGGCCAGAGAAGGATAGAGAATACTCCAAGGGGTAACGGAAAAATTGCATTCAAAGATTGCTTTTGCACTGCAAAACTTTGACCAAATCTGAAATGAGACCGTTCCAATATGCAAGAATAAAAATTGACAAGATTTGACTGAAATCTGAAATTCATTTTATATTTCAGGTTCTACAATAGAGTGTGAATGCCTTACTAGTTTTCTTTTAGCTACTCTGAAAAATATTGTGCGGATTTATTCCTCCCACGAGCTCAGGGCAGTGTATCAGAGTCACACATAGCCTTTTTAATTCCCAGAACAATCCTGGGAAGTAAATAATACTACTTGTATAGTTCTGCTCCTTACAACAGCCCTGTAAGGTAAGTATAATCTACATCAAACAGCTGGAATGGTGATGCTGAGAGCAGGGTGACCATTTCGAATGGAGGACAGAATGCCTCTACCTTTAAACATTGCATGATTTTTAAATCAAATCATTAAATTATCTCTCCTCTCTTAGTTCCCCTCCCTTCTTACCCTTGATTCTTCCTTTGAATTAATTTCCCTATTCTCCCTCCCCACAACCCTTTCCCAACCCCTTTCCCATGATATTGTCCTTTTTGTTTTCTTGTTCTTATCTCATTGTAACTTGTAATGCCAATAAAAGTGTTCGTATTCATATTTGTAGAAGAGGGAATTGAGGCAGGTGCAGCTTTCAAAGCCCTGCTAAACCTGCCTCAATTCCCTTTTTTATGCAATAGTTAAAGGTACAGCACTATATCTTCCCTATTCATTCCCATTCTATACGGTCACCGTATACGGTTCCCTATTCATTCCCATTCTATACAGTCACCGTGGCTGAGATGGACCTAAGGCCATCTATCGAGTCCTGAAAGTGCACAATTCAAACTGGGGATGTCTTGATTTGTACCGCAGTTTTTCTCGCAGCTATGCGACATGAGCTATGAAAAAGCAAATAGGTTAGGCTGAGAGACAATAGTGACTGACCCAAGATCTTATAAGGAGCTTCATGGCAAGGGTTTGACTCTAAGGAAACAGTCCAGAGCAAATTCAGCCTGCTCTGACCTAACTGCACTCTCCTAACTATTCTGTATCCAGAGCAGAAAGTTATGCTGAATCCAGAGAGTCAGGAAGCCTGGGCTGCCCTAACTGCTCCAGAGCATGCTAAGTAATTGACACAAGGGGAAGACTTGCTCCTGAGGAGACACCCCTCAGATCACACTGAACAAGGAACAGCTGTGGTGCCTACAGTGGTGACATGACTCTGCACATCACCTGGTGCGGAAGTCTGTGCATCATCCCTGGGATGCACGCCCCCCCTACCTGGACTGCGCAGTCACCAAAGTTGGCACTTGCGCAGTTGTTTCTGAAGCCAACTGGCTTCAGAAGGAGTACTGCGCAGGCACCATCTCTGACACCTGCGCAGTACTTTTCTGAAGTCTTTTGGCTTCGGGGGAGACTGTGCAGGCGTCAGAGTTGGTGCCTGTGCAGTACTCTTTCTGAAGCCATCTGGCTGCCGCTCCGCCTCCTGAGTGAGGCCGAATGGCTGTGCAGAGGCGCGGACTTTCTCTGCTCTAAGGAAGTCTCCTCTGAAGCTGTTCGCCATGCTCAGTGTGTTTCTGCACAGTGCACCTCAGATGGCCGTTCAGGCCAGCTCCTCAGACAAGTGGCAGCTTCTGGCTGCTGTTCCGCCTTGGAGCAGGCCTGAATGGGGGTGCTGACGCCCGGGGCCTGCCAAAGGACAGTCAAACTCCTCTAGCACATCACCCCATACGGAGCGCATCACCCAATGCAGCCCACACCAGCCGCACCAGTCTGGTGACACCACTGGGTGCCTGCCTTATTAGGAGTCCCTGATGAGATGCCAGTACATTCTACAGTGAATACAAGGGGCTTCTTGGAGTGTCCTGCTGTATCCTGAGGTTTGTGGGCAGCCGTAGTTTCTTCCATATCCTAAGGTTGAGAGGCAGGGGTTGCACATAGGATGGCCAAGAACTCAGATTTTTGGTCAACACTGCCATTCTTACTCGGGCCTTATCATGGACCCCTATGGGTCTACTCATTACTATACCTGCTCCTGAGGTGGTATAACTCTGAGGGCTGGAAGAGGGCATTTCTGCCTTGGAAACAGGCTCTGGATACAGAGTAACTGCTCTGCCCTAGACAATGCTAAACATGCCCTCAACTTGCCTCTCCTGAGCTGCTTAGGCTGCCCCAGTTAGGGCAGAGCAGGTCCACTTCTCTTAGGGCACCCTATCTTGCCTTGCTCTGCCCTGTAATTGGGCTGGAGCATCTTGCAGTTGCTCCAACCTAGTGTTAGATAGGGCAACCTAAGGGCTCTTATGTGGACAGATTAGTTGCTCTGGATTGTCCTGTAAATGAGACACGCTGCCAAAGATGCTTCAGAAAGTTGATTAGAACTGAGACATTTGCAAGAATGGTGTTGCAAAACGGAGTCCGATACAAACATAAACTGCACAGTTCTACCAGTTCCACTTTCTGCCTTTAGAAAGGAGCCAACTACACTGAGCCTTCCAAGGTTTATGAAGTGTAGCTAATGACTTTTTTCACTGTGCAAATACCCAAAATGATGTCTGCAATGGCATGAGTGCTCCCTGCTTTCAATACATTTTCTTTATGTTGTTTCTCTTTGGAATCTTGTGTTAGTCATTTGTTTTCCATCCCTCCCCAAAGAGAGGCTATCTAGAATGGTAATAAACTTCAGTACATAAAATCATTCATAAACTGATTTTTGAAGATTTAATATCAGCCATAATAATCATCCCTAAAGTGTTATTGAATCAGATCTTAAAATTTAATGCTGCTTTTATTATACCTAAAGAAGATGAAATATTTAGATTGGCAGGTATTGCAAGGAAAAATTGGGCTCATCTGAATTTGCTTGTGTGATTTGAAACTTTAAATAATTCTAAAAGATAGCCTTCCAAACTTGCCACACTTTTGCTGTGAGCCACACAAAGGATTTAGCATAGTCCATGAAACAGAAGTAGGTGTTTTTCTGGAACTTCTCTTGCTTTCTCCGTAATCCAGCAAATATCGGCAATTTGATCTCTTTTTCCTCTGCCTCTTTATAAACCAGCTCACACCTGTGGCAGTTTGCAGTTCACATGCTGCTGAATCCGACCTTGTAGGATTGAAGATTCACCTTGCTAGCATGTGAAACGAGTGCAATTGTCCAGTAATTTGAGCATCCTTTAGCACTGCCTATCTTTGGGATTGAAACATAGATCTTTACCTGAGGCCACTATTGAATTTTCCAAATTTGCTATCAGATTGCGTGCTTCTGTACTGCTAAATGTTCCAAAAGACAGTACTTTGCAAGTTTGTATGTTGCACTGTCTGGGTCTGGGACAAAATAATTTTGCATGTACATTGGTGCCTCACATAAAAAGCTTAATTTGTTCCGGAGGCATGCTCTTTAAGTGAAATGCTCTTTAAGTGAAGCAGATTTTTCCATAGGAAATAATGGAAACTCAGACGATTGCTTCCACGACCCCAAAAATATTCATGTAACAATATTAACTGGATGTAAAAATGATGACAGAACACTGTAATTGAATTCAAAACATGCGTTCAATGTGCATGATCCTATGAAGTCTACTTAGGCTGCAATCCTGAAGACACTTTCCTGGGAGTAAGCCCCATTTAACACAATGGGGCTTACTTCTGGGTAGACATGGTTAACAGGCTGCAATCAAAGACACTTTCCTGGGAGTAAGCCCCATTTAATACAATGGAGCTTACTTCTGAGTAGACATAGGAGACTGCAATCAAAGACACTTTCCTGGGAGGCTTACCTGGGCTGCTGCTGGAGGTTCAAGGTGGTCGGTGGGGGCACTTGGGGGCAGTTGCCTCTGGCACCACTGGGCAACTGCCCCCAAGTTGGGGGGCAGTTAAAGGCAGCAGTGCTGGCCGGCAGCCCTTTTAAAGAGCTTCCATGTGGAGCGTCAGGGCTGCATAGCACGCGTGCTCATAGTGTGCTTGCTTGTTAAGTGAAGCGGAACTTGTTATGCGAAGCAAGAGTTCTTGGGAATTTTTGCTCTTTATATGAAACATTTGTTAAGCGAGGCGCTTGTTAAGCGAGGTACCACTGTACTTGTTAAATTGTGTGCCCCTGCATGAGCAACCCAAGTAGTTACACGAGGTGAGTTTATGGTGGCAGAAATGAAGTTGTATGTGATCCCAGAGATTCACCTCAGCATTTTCTGTAAAGTCACTGTCAGTGACATGCAACCCCTCTTGGAACATGCAATACAAAATATTTCTTTGGTTTCTTCTACAACCATTTTTAGGAAAAGGTTTACTAATCTGGTGCTCAGGTATAATCTAATTATCAGCATTTTATTTATCATCAATGTTGTATCAACACAAATGAGATTGGCTCTTTAAATTAAAAGGTAAACATCCTTTTTTAACAGTTAATGGCTTAAAAGCAGCCTGCTTACCGTGGTAACATGAAAGGAAAGTACGGTAAGCTTGTCCCAGAAAGGGTTCATAAAGGGACTGTTCGGGTTTCAGCTGGAAAGAAGACCACTGCCTTTCCCCATGTGTTTATCACATGAATACAAAGTGATAATCAATTTTGCATTACTTTGTAAGGGGAAGCTTCTGCCGCTGAGCTGAAACTAAGATTACCGGTATTTAAACCACTTGAAAAGGATTGATTGGTTTCAAATTGGGAAAGGAGTATGACAAGGTTGTATAATGTCTCCTTGTTTAATTAGTTTATATGCAGAATACTGGACCAGGTGAATCACAAACTGGAATTATGATAGTTGGGGAAAATATCAATAACCTCCAATATGCAGAAAATATCAGTAACCACCAATGGCGGGATGGATGAATGGATAGATAGAAACCTTAACCATTGTTACCCTTATTCTTTATTTCACAGTCCATTCCTTGTCTACTAATGCATGATAATGCATAATGGCAGTTAGGGCACAATCCAGAGCAAGTTCAGCCTGCTCTGCCCTAACTGCACTCTCCTAACTATTCTGTATCCAGAGCAGAAAGTTATGCTGCATCCAGAGAGTCAGGAAGCCTGGGCAGCCCTAACTGCTCCAGAGCATGCTAAGTAATTGACACATGGGTAGGACTTGCTCCTGAGGAGACACCCCTCAGATCACATTGAACAAGGAACAGCTGTGGTGCCTACACTGGTGACATGACACTGCACATCACCCGGTGTGGAAGTCTGTGCGTCACCCCTGGGATGTGCTCACTCCCCCTACCTGGACTGCGCAGTCACCAAAGTTGGCACTTGCACAGTTGTTTCTGAAGCCAACTGGCTTCAGGAAGTGTACTGCGCAGGCACCATCTCTGACGCCTGCACAGTACTTTTCTGAAGACATTCGGCTTCAGAGGAGACTGTGCAGGCGTCAGAGTTGGTGCCTGTGCAGTACTCTTCCTGAAGCGATTCAGCTGCCGCTCTGCCTCCTGAGCAAGGCTGAATGGCCGTGCAGAGGCACGGACTTCCTCTGCTCTAAGGAATTCTCCTCTGAAGCTGTTCGGCATGCTCAGTGTGTTTCTGCACAGTGCACCTCAGCTGGCCATTCAGGCCAGCTCCGAGGACGAGTGGCAGCTTCTGGCTACTGCTCCGCCTTGGAGCAGGCCTGAATGGGCGCGCTGACACCTGGGGCTTGCCAAAGTACTGTCAAACTCTTCTGGCACATCACCCCATACGGAGCGTGTCACCCAGTGCAGCCCACACCAGCTGCACCAGTCTGGTGACACTACAGGGTGCCTGCCTTATAAGGAGTCCCTGATGAGATGCCAGTACATTCTACAGTGAATACAAGGGGCTTCTTGGAGTGGCCTGCTGTATCCTGAGGTTTGTGGGCAGACGTAGTTGTTTCATATCCTAAGATTGAGAGGCAGAGGTTGCAGCTAGGCTGGCCAAGAACTCAGATTTTTGGTCAACACTGCCATTCTTACTCGGGCCTTATCATGGACTCCTATGGGTCTACTCATTACTATACCTGCTCCTGAGGTGGTTTATCTCTGGGGAGCTGGAAGAGGGCATTTCTGCCTTGGAAACAGGAAAAATATAGGATACAGAGTAACTGCTCTGTCCTAGGCAACGCTAAACATGTCCTCAACATGCCTCTCCTGAACTGCTTAGGGCAGAGCAGTTAGGGCAGAGCAGGTCCACCTCTCTTAGGGCACCCTATGTTGCCTTGCTCTGCCCTAAGCCTTTTCCAGAGTAACTGGGGTGGAGCATCTTGCAGTTGCTCCACCCTAGTGATAGATAGGGCAACCCAAGGGCTCTTATGTGGACAGATTAGTTGCTCTGGATTGTGCTGCCAGTGAGGAGGAAAGAAGGAACCTCTTGATGAGGGTGAAAAAGGAAAATGTAAAATGTGGCTTGAAACTTAATATTCATAAACTTAAAATCATGACATCTGGTCCTATAACTTCATGCAAATAGGAGGGGAAAAAATGGAAGTTGGAGGGAAGGGGGGACTCTAAGATCACTTCATATGGCAATTGCAGCCATGAAATTAGAAGACTCTTCTTGGGATTAAAGCTATGCAGGCCTAGACAACTTAATTAAAAGTTATCACTTTTCTGACAAAGTTTTGTATTGTGAAAGCCATGGTTTTCGAAGTAGTAACATATGGATATGAGAGTTGGACCAAAAGGAAGCTTGAGCATCAGAGAATAAATGCCTTTGAATTATGGTGCTGGAGAAGACTCTTGAGTGTCCCTTGGACTGCACAACTTAATGACTGAGCAACAGCTACAATTTATGTTATGTAAATAAAAAATACATCATTCTTCATTGTCATGGTGATCATGTCACCGTGTTCCCTAGACACTAAAGTATACACTGCATCCTGCAGGGGCTGGCGGGAATGGAGTCATAAAGGTCTCCCCCAGATGAGGGAACATTTATTCCCTCGTCCCAGGGCAAGCCTCCACTGTCCTCCACTGTCATCTACTTGGACTTGTACCAACTCTTTTGCTGGGGCAAATCTGAGCAGACATGAACATGTGGATTGAGATCAGGAAGGAAGCCTCAGAAAATTCCTACATTCACCTGTTTATATTCTCTTCCATTCTAGGAAGACCTCACACTGTGAGTATTAGCAAATTGAGGGTAAGTAAATTGAGTGTTGGCAAATGTAACTCCCAATTTTCTGTTGTGGTCAGTGTAGAGAAGTAGCTCCTCTACTGAGTGGTACTTTACCCTTCAGGACAATTACAGAATAGACTTGTTCATTAGTCTGTGAATTGATTTTTATGAAGAGTACAAAGGAAGAAGCCATTCACTAAGTTTTAAAAAGCTATGCTTGTTACAGAAGGTATTTCAATATTTTCAAAAATACTGTATTGTATTGTCTGCAGGTATTATATTTTCCCCAAAGGATTCTATGAACATCTGGAGAATTTGTAGGATAACATTTTATGCAGGCGATTTAAAATACTTACCGGTGTTTGGTTTTGCTACTAGCTATTTAATTCAAACACCTGAATCAACAGCTGAGATAAAATACGGGTTTTCCAAAGACAGAAAGTTTCCTGCCTATCTGTTTATGAAGCTGGAATTGAGTGGTAACTTGGAATTATAATTCCACTGTTACATAATGGGATTATATAATTCCACCACACACCATTATGTGGACAGCCAATACTCTTCAGATGCTGTTTCCTATACATGTATCTTACTTGAAAACTGATCAGATTTTTCCTCCTCCATACATGATGCACATACCATATTCAACACTGTCATGTACATTATGATTCACCATGTCTTTTCCACATGTGTGCCTTGTCAGGATGCACCTGTGGACATGGTGAAGCAGAACTGCCACATGACCAGTTCACAACTAAATCCACACTTATGACCCTTTTAGATCACAGTCAATAGTATCCCAAGTCTCTAGTAATGTTATCAGTGAGGATATCCACAATTAGGTTAGGCACAACAGTTCCTCACAATATGTTCACAGGCACAGTGTGATCTTCTAGAAATGGCAAAGGAAATCAGCATTAATATATAGTGGCACTTCAAATAACTAAAAACTACTTATTTGTTATATGTTATCTGGGCTGCAGTTGGCTTAGTGGTGAAAGGCACTATGCCTGTCAATTTGAAGATGGGCAAGTCAGTGGTTCAAGACCTGAGTACTGCAAGAAAGAGTAAGCTCTCATCCTTCGCCAGCTCCTGCCAACCTAGTAGTTCAAAGGCATGCAAATGCAAGTAGATAAATAGGTACCACCTTGGTAGGAAGGTAACAATGTTCTGTGTGCACGTGGGTGACATGTCCATGGAGGTGTCTTTGGAGAATATGGCTCTAGAAACAGTCATATTGTTTCTATGGCTCTAGAAACATTGTCTCTATGAGCACTGCACCCTAGAGTCAGTCACAACTAGCAGCGCAATGAACACGGCCGGGGACACCTTTATTTATTTGTGCTTCCTTAGATGATGAAGCAGCAATAAATATAGCCTGAAAACATTTTATAAATCATTACACCATCCATGTCAATTGTAAAACGGTAGTTAAACTGCTTAAACATAATAGTGAACTATTAAGCATCCTGCTAAAAAATGAATAAAACACATTTTAGCCTAGGGGTTGAATCAAGAAAATGCTGCCATCATCTGTGTTGTTACACCCAAGAATTTTAGAAATCTGGATGCGGTCAATAGTTTCCTACCCTTTATTATTTAAAGGTTTTTCTCAATTGCTCCCATGGTTATAACAAAGAAGTAAACAGGAGGATTTTGCTGGCTAACAAAATTACCTAGTCCACAGTCCTATTTCTTCTTAACCTGGACAAACTCATCAAATTACAGCACAGTCCCATGCATTATTTACTCAGAAGAAAGACCAGATTTGTTTAGTGCCACATAGGTTTCACCTGCACAGAATTGTGCTGTTAGGAAACTATCCCCTATACAAAATATAGTTATACAATACTTACAAAATTTACAAAATTCAGAATGAAATACAATAATAATATATGTGCACATGTTAAAATAAATCATCACAGCAACTTACAATGCTCACTGGTATATGTTTCATCAGAAGTATATTCCAATGTATTTAGTGGAAAATAACAGTTCAATCCTAAGCATGTCTACTCAGAAGTAAGTTCCATTGTGTTCAATAGTACTTACTCCCAGGAAAGGGTGGGTAGGATTGCAGTTTTAGGATTGCAATCTGTGGTTAGGATTGCAGGCTGCAATTCTAACCACAATTTAGGCCAGAATAAACCTGGAGGTGTCACAAAATTGCCAATATTTTCATTGATGTGTCACAATTTTTACCACAACCGCAAACTGATCTCTGAAAATATGCTGGTGTGGAATCAGAGTGGATTTTTTTTTCATAATCGTAACTATGACTAGAGTCCTATGACTAGAGATTTTTGTATGTAACTCAACTTTGAACTCAGCTTGGCACTGAGTCTACTCACTTATGAATGCATAAAGCAATATTACCTTAGCAAAATGATATAGTAGTTCTGAATATCAAAGAACAATCAGTTATTCTTTCTTGGAATGTGAAATCATGCAATAGGAATGACATTTTAAAAATTAGAGACATTTGTCGACTATATCTTCAGATAAAGAAAATTTTTAATGATGTTTTACAGGCTGAGCTCATACACAGATTTGTAAAACATGATGATCTGGACCTTATTTTAAAGCAAACATCAAGTCAGTCTAAACTGTAGAGTCCTTGAAGTTCAAAAATTAACAATTTGTTTACCATTCTTTTGAGTTTCTGCTCCTTTCACAGTTAAAAACTACATTAAAAAATCATGAAATACAGTATTTGCAGAGGCCATTCCTTATTCACTATGTGTAGATAAGGCCCAGCACCTCTTTTCTTAAAGATTTTATTAACCTTCTGCTTATACAAAGTGATTGCTGATTAAGAGATAGACAGGGTTAGTACTGCAATTATATTGTGAATCTTCTTTAAACAAATTTCACCTATCATGAAAAGGGGAACCAGAAAAAAGCAATAAAATGAGTTGTTCCTGAAATGAAGTCTTTTAGAAGATTAATTAACCTGTAATAACTATTCTGGCCTCCTCTCCAGCCCTGAAAAGTAATCCTTCCTCATTAACTTCAAGTTTAATTAGCATCAATAATGAAAACTGCTTCTGAAATAATCATAAGGTCATGCTTTCTACATCTACGAAATCTAATGATACCAATTAACTGACTGACCATTTTAATTTAAGCAGTGACTACCAAATGGGTATAGGCCACTTGAGGGACCCATTCATCTGGGCTTGGTAAAATCTTGGAACTGGTTATCAGTGAATAACTTTCCACCCCTCACTTTCCACTCCTAAACCACACCTTTGGGGTCACTAGTACATAGGTCACCAGTACATAGACCTTCTCAAATAAGAACTGTTAACTGGGATAGAAACACTCTTTCATGTGATGTTCCTCTTTTTCTTAGCCCACCTCACCCCACAAACCTGCTAGAGGAAAAAAGGCTCATATTGCAAGTATCTCTGGAGAAGACCATCAAGAGATGCTTGGCTCCGCTCCTTCCCTGTGCTGCTGGATATGCAGGCTTTAAAGCAGATGTGCCTTCCAAAAAGGGAGAGTCAGGCTAGGCAAGGGCTGAGCAGGAGGGAATAGGCACTTGAAGAGTTAATCCTAGAGTCACTCTAACAGGATGTGTGAGAAATAGAGTGCTTGCCGGACAGCCAGCCACTCTTCAGTCTTCTGCTGTTCCATAGCCATGAATCACTTAAGTCAGCCATGGGAAAAGTGGCCATGACCATTCACGTTGAATCAAATCCACACATTAAAAATCAGAGTATAACTAGTTTGGACCTGTATATATATCGGTAAAACCAAAGACTGACTGACTGACTGACTGACTGACTCACTCACTCACTCAATACTCAGCCAAAACCGCCAGATCTAGAAGCATGAAATAAGGGGAAACGGAAATTTCCTTCCATTACATTAGCACCCACTAAGAATTAATTTTCAGAAATTTAACCCCTAAGGAGTAAAAGGGGTGAAACATGTTTTTGTCTCTTATATTATTGAAGACTGACTGATCAACACCCAAACCCAACTACTGGACTTCGAAGCACGATATTTGGCAGTATATTCCTTCAGTGATGTAAGGACCTACTAAGAACCAATTTAGTGCCTGGTGTGCCTGCTGCCTCGTATTGCCCGGTGTTGTCCGGTGCTCACTGGTACACTGCAGGGATGCCAAGAACTTAATGCCTGGTGGTGCCCAGTGCTTCCCACTGCCTGGTGGTGCCTTGTAAGGATGCAAGTGGATGCCTGGTGGAGTCCGGTGCTGCCCAATGCCCAATAGTGCCTGCTGGTGTCCGGCAGAGATGCTCAGTACGGGTGCTTGGTGCCCACTGCCCAGTGGTGTCTGGTGGTGTTCACTGCCTGATGTTGCCCAATGGTGCCCAATTCAGAGTAAGGGTGCCCACTGCCTGGTGTTGTCCACTTGTGGCACTGCCCTCTGGTTCCCAGTGGTGCCTACTGACTGCTGGTGCCTGCTGGTGCCCACTGTCCACTGCATGGTGGTGCTTGCTGCCCAAAGGTGCCCAGTGCCTGCTGGTGCCCACTGCTGCCCACCACTATTTGGTAATTTACTGTTCACTGTTCTCAGGTGCCTGTTGATGCCCAGTGGTGCCCAGTGCCTGGTGCCTACCAGTGCCCAGCAGTCCCCACCAGTTTCCAACTGTTATTTCCACTAGTTATTTCCACTATTTCCAGCACATATTCTGTGCTGTAATATTTCCACTGTTATTTCCACTAGTTACTGTGTATATTTTTTTAAAAGGAGCTATGAATAACAGAGGGAAGAAACTACTGACATATTTTTAAAAGTTAATTATTGCTGAGCAGAAGCCCAGAATATAAACAAACCATATTCAGTGGCTTATACCTTAATTAGTCCAAGCTAGATGACCTTCTGGATACAGGTGTTTTTTATGTGTTTACTGAGATCTTAAGAAATTAGATTTTTTTAAAAAAAATATGACATGAAAATAATATTCATAGCCTACTTGCTTCAGGATTAATATAATTTTATTTTATTTTTTCTTCTTTAAACATAACCCTTCTCAACTCCATGTCATATTATAAATTGTTTCTAAAATGTTTCCTATTTTTAAGTAATTTTCCATAGAGAAAGAAACCACTGTTTAAAGAAGAAGAAAATGTTCAAAATTCCTGTCAGGCACACAGAATTTGGCCCACGAACTATATTACGATATTACTATATTACTATATTACTATATTGCCTCGTATAAAGGCAGAACTCATACTTTGCATTTTTATGGCCCCAAGTTCTGTCCCTGCCATGTACGATTAGAATTCTTGAGGAGCTGAGAGGGCAAAACTTCTATCAGCACAATCCTGAGTAATATGGGAGCTCTTGCGTCGATGTAAGAAAAATTTCCTCTGGATTGCTCTATGAATTTCCCATAGGTTTCCACTAGGTGGCTCCATAACTACCTTGACGTAAATGTCTCTTACGTCGACATAAGAGCACCTATAGTTACTCTGGATTATGCTGTATATTATATATTTATATTGTATGCTTGCATTTAATGAGTCAGGCAACATTATTGTGTCTTTAGTTCTATGTATGCATCATAAATCATATGGTTGGCAGAAGGAGACAGTGAAGAGCATGTCATAAACTGCACCCAATGCTCCCAGTGTCCTGTCCTGCACTATCTTCAAATACAATACTTACCTGCAGTGAAAAAATGCACCTCCCAGGGAATACTGTATTACAGATCAGGGAATAATATGTACAAATAATTTGGACAAATATAACATTTCTCACTGCAAACAAACTATATACTTGAACAGAATGGGCCAGCATGTTGTCATGGGGTTAGGGCTGGTAGTGAACTCTTGTACACATGTCCCCCAACACATGAACCACCCCCTGGACAGATTAAATTTTTTAAGTGCTTCTATCTATCTATCTATCTATCTATCTATCTATCTATCTATCTATCTATCTATCTATCTATCTATCTGTCTGTCTGTCTGTCTGTCTGTCTGTCTATCTATCTATCTATCTATCTATCTATCTATCTATCTATCTATCTATCTATCTATCTACATTACAAAATAGTGCATTTTGCTTTTTCAGCCTCTTGTACCATACTTGCATAATCTTAAAAGAGAAGTACATGCCTGTACCATTGTAGGAATTATGTTGTATTGTGTTCCCTGTGCTGATTTTGTGCAGTTAATAAGTACTCTGCTTTTGATCTCTTTCATTTGGTTCTGTGGAATTTTGGTGGTGGGAGTAGGATTTGTTAAAGCCAGCTAAGAGAATAGACAGCAGTTTGCTCCTGCATGTAATGTTAACTTTTCTGGGTTGCATAAAAAGTAGTGGGAGACAGGAAATACCTTCATAGTTCTGTAGGACAGCAGAATAGCTAGATATGATAAAAAGGAGATGGGGAGAAAATTACAGTGGTACCTCACTTAACAAGTGTCTCGCTTAACAAGTGATCCACATAACAAGCAAAAGTTTCTGTAGGATTCTGCCTCAAAACAAGCAAACTCGTTGGCAGTTGGGGCAGAAGCGCTGGCCGGCAGCCCTTTTAAAAAGTGCCTAGCGCACCTGCCCATAGCGAAAGCAACACTTCTGCGCTGTTGCTCCTGTGGCCGGGCATCCGCTGGGCAGAAGGAGAGAACAGCAGTGGAGAAGAGGGAATCAGCTCAGGACTAGCCAGAAGGGACCAGGGGAGAGAGAGGCTCAGGATGAAGAGAAGGAGAAAGTGGGAAGACACTTGGAAAGTGTCTTGGATTGCAGCCTCCAAACCATGTCTACCCTGAAGTAAGCCCCATTAAATGGGTCTTACTCCCAGGAAAGTGTCTTTAAGATTGCAGCCTAAGTAGACTTCATAGGATCATGCACATTGAATGCATGTTTTGAATTCAATTCAGTGTTTTGTCATCATTTTTACATGCAGTTAATATTTTTATATGAATACTGTTTGGGTTCTGGAACCAATTGTCTAAGTTTCCATTATTTCTTATGGGAAAATCTGCTTCACATAAAAAGCGTTTCACATAACAAGCATGCTTCTGGAACAAATTAAACTTGTTATGTGAGCCATCACTGTATGTCCAATATAGATTTATGGGACATGTGAAGGATCAGATTTAAAGTATTTTTCAGAGAATCAGTGTGATACCCTGCCTAGAGCAATGGTCCCAATTTTCCAGGGTCTATGGGCATGGCTGGAGATCATCTTATTGCCAGGGGTTGTGGAAGCTATGAAAGCGTAACACGTGCATGCCAAGTCAGTCTTCATGAGGAGTAGATTCTGGAAGAAGATCAGGGTTTAAAAGAAAAGGATAGAGGGGTCTTGCCAGGGGCCACACTGAGGTTCGCCGTGGGCCACATTTTGCCACATGGGCTGGGATTTGGAGACCTTATATTATAAAAGATCAGAGAAAAGAAGCATATGGCTGTGTGTAACATGTCATTTGGCTGCAAGATGTTGATTTAAGTTCAGCATACAGCTGCAACCTACATAAGTCAGGCAATATGCACTGTAATTATTAAGTAGAATATGAGAGTCTCATACTAAAAGAATAGTGTGATGCCCATGAAAAACTGCAGGATTGGGGCATGGTTGTGCATGCTGGTGCCATCTTCTGGAAACAGTTAGAACTGCTCAATTAGAACAATTAAACAACTGCCTTTACCTGTACATTCCTATGTTTCTTTGTATTGTTTTAGATAAATTAGGTAATAGGGGTTTTCCCTCTAACTGCTTAGTTCCTCAGATCCATTGTTCACATCGGAGACTCACCACCTATTTTTAATAAAATATATTTAACTAATTCATATCAGAATAAAGGAAGCACTTTTAAGGATTTAAAATCTCTAAAATTGGCTTTAAATAATCCTGTTTGGAAGGAGACGTGTCATGATCTTATGATGGGACTGACTATTCTAATTCCTGTTTGAGTCATTATGTGGTACAGTGCTCTATCTCTGGAGTATTTATTGTCAGGTACAAAAGTCCCTTTGTTTGCACTTTTCTATGGCAAGTGTGGTTCCTTGGTCTGCCCATCCCCACCTCAGTTTTGATGGACCAACTACTGCCAGCACTCTCAAGACCCTGCCTTGCTCCCCAGGAAGCAAGGGTGTGCCACGCAATACAATGTGCTAAATGCCCCTGGCTCCCTCAATCTTCATAAATCCTAAACATTTGTAGGGTCTGAATACTACATGAGTCACAAGCTATGCAACAGCTACCTCTGCTGCTGTGACTGGCTGAAACAGCAAAAAGTTCAGACTTGGAACTGCATGACTACAACAGGAAAGGGCCATTGGTGGCAGAGCATGTAATTTAGGTATAACATTGTCCAAGCGTAAATCTTTAAGAATGGCTGGTAAAGATGCCTTTCTAAAACCTGGAAAAAATGGCTGATCACTATAGATATTTTTTTTTAAATTCTGATCTTGATAAACATCATGAATGGTGCCTATTCTTGCCACATAATTCCTGGACAGTTCTAGCCAGTCACAGCAGTTCTGGCAACTGTAGATTACACCTTATATTTTTCAAGATCATTGTAAAAGCCTGGTTGTAAGAGGTCAGGAAAGACCTCTCATCTCCCTCAGAAACTTTGTATTGTGGGGAGGTTTGCTTCCCACTCTGACAACCATAAATCTGTTACAATCTCTCTGAACAAGAAGTCTGCTCCTACTTTTTTCAAGGTCAGAAACTAAAAATTGTACATTAGCACATAAATGAGAATACTAAAGAAGGATTGATTTTCAGAATTAGAAGGCAAAACTAGTGATTTGAATGGACTCATCCAGGACCTCACAGTACTTTTGCACAGGCAAAGTTTGTCCTTTATGGTGCCGTCACACAACTGAGATAATAGTGGGCTACCAAGAGCCAGTTGTTCTGGGGTATTTTGCCTTCTAGAAACAGATCTCCAGAACAGAACTGGTATGTTTGTTGGGGATTTACAGCGCAATTCCATGGTACATATAGGACACTTCATCTAGTGAGCCATGGCCACAAATCACCTTGCAATGGCATCTTGAGCCACCTTCCATCATGAGGTCACTGGTGCAGATAAGATGGCAGCGGGGCATTTGTGGGTGTTTCAGGGGAAGATCAGGATAAGCAGTGGACTGAACTGGAAGTATAATTCAAGGAGAGGAGGGAGTGGATCTCAATGGCAGCCACATTATCTTATGGGCAGCCCCATCACAGTCTGGATCCATCCCATTCTTCTCCTGCAAAAAAAAAAAAAAATCCATGGATGTATGCCACCTCTTTTGGTGGCATATGGCCAAGGAAGAAAAGGGGGCAAAGAGGTTTACAAAAGAAAGGATAAGATCTGCCATGTTCCATTGCCATTGGTTTCATTCCATCCAGTGATGGGATTCAAAGAAATTAACAACCGGTTCTATGCCCATCTGGCAGCCACTTTTAAATGGCTATTTTTAAACTTTATATATGCTATCTCTTGTTAACAGCCGGTTCTATGGAGTAGGTGCGAACATGCTGGAGCCCACCACTGACCATCCCATCCTCTCCCTGCCGCAGTTTCCCCCTATTCCAGCCCTGCTTCACTGACAGTTGTGGACTATTTCCTTGCTGATGGCAAATGCACATGGCCACCAGCACTGATATTTGGCCAACTCATTTGCAAATTACATGCCACTCACTGAATTGACCTGGTTCCTGTTGCCTCAGCTGGATTGTGTGCCCTGCTGTTGGTCCTACACCAACAGGATTGATCTATAGTTTGTTTAAGATCAACACTATAGATACTATAGAAAAAATACATGTGCAGAAAATACTGACATGGGCAAATATGCTGAGAATTGTCTTTATAAATTGACTTTGTAAAAGGAAAGTGGAGGAACCACAGGACAAAAGTATCCATTCAGTCACATTTCTTTCTAAACTAAATGTAGGAAAATTAATCATTCATTCATTCATTAAACTTTAATAAAGGTACTAACTTTCAAATGAACTAATCAGGAAGCGGAATGCTAATTAGCAAGAAGAAAAGATGTGGAGACTTCTAGCTTCATGTGTTATTTTCCTATTCAAGTTTGGTAGAAATGCTAACCTACTGCAAGAAAAAGAAAATATTTCTGTGCTATCTTGTAGGCTAACAAATTTATTTTGGTATAAGCTTAAGCAATCTACAGTGACAGTTTACTCACAAAAAACTGCTGGCCCAGAAAATTTCCTCAGGTTTTAGAGCACTTTGAAATTCTTATGGACCAATCCTCTCTACTACCTCTCCAAAATGGTAACCTTATTTTATGATGGACAGTGCAATCCTGGAGTTATTTTCTAAGTAAGGGAACATTTTTTTCTCTTAGGGTAAACCTTCAATGTGAGTAAGGAAGGGTATATTCAGATCTGGGATATCTAAATATCTGATGCAGGTCTGTGTTGATCTGTGCTTCAGGATCGGGTCCAGGAAGGGGGATATTAGCTGCACTGGCACCAGCAATCCCACCCCAGACTCAATTCACCTATTTGCATTCCTTCCTACCTGTGCTTGCTCTATTTTGTCCTCTCCCTGACCAATGACACACAGTCTGTCTGACACAAAAATTGGGCTGAAACTAGTATTTTCTTACAGTTAGCAAAGGACCTTGATCACCTCTAGGAATAGTGGTTTTCTATATACTTGTCTCTTTTTCTTCAAAGAGATCACAAACACTTGTTTTGCTTAGGATTTTTTTATTTGCACTGGCCATTACTGACAAAATTAAATAATGAGCACATAAAACAACTTGGGATATACAAAAGGCCATGAGGATACCCAAGACATTCAGATAATATGTATAAAGATAAATGGAAGTGCTACTTTCCTAGAATTACACTGGCATAGGGAATACACATAGTATCCCATATAATTTTGATTAATGGAATGATGTATATTTGAAATGAGGAGAGAGAAGAAAGAAAGTTTATGCATGCACATACTACTGCCTTATAAGTGATGCTGTTGCAACCATTTTACTGGCAGTCATAAGCCTTCCTGTTGCCAGTAAATACAGTAAATGTGATTACATATTATTGAAATACATCTTCTGAAAGCATAAGTACTGGAAATCTTCCTCTGTTTTCATAGTTTCTCTCTTAAAGCCATGGGTTTACAGTATAACAATAAGCATGGAGTTCCAGGACAGCCATCCATTCTCGTATGGTCTGGTTATAGTACAAAAGCATGCTACAGGCAGGGGATTGGACTAGATGACCTACTGAGTCTCTTCCAACTCTAGGATTCTATGATTCCCTATAATGTAACAACATTATTAAAGCTAAAGTTTGGATTTTATCATTACCTGGATAGGAGATCTAGGAGTTTTGCATTTGGTACTTTAACTCATACTGAAGAAATGCAGGACACAACTGTAATAATACCCTGCAGTTATGGGTAACTGCATACTGGTATTACAATCCTCCTTCACATAAGAGAATGTAACTATGTGCCCACACAGGGCAAGTATGCATTGTGCCGCCAGGAAGCATTTTGGGCTGCAATCCATCCAACTCAGATAACCTTCCATCATGCCCACAGGAAGGCTAAGGGGAGTAAAGCCACTGGAGGGAAAGAGCGAGAACTCCATTCCACTCACTAATAATGATATCCATACACTGATATTGTTTTTGAGGAGCAGAACCAGGACACATATAGCAAAATAAACAGACATACCCTATAATCCTGAGTAACTATGGGAGCACATAAGAGACTTTACGTTCACCTGTAGTTACTGCACCACCTAGTGAAACCCTAAGGGAAATCCATATTGCAATCCAGAGGAAATTGTTCTTACACCAGAGCAAGGACTCCCCATAGTTACTTTGGATTGCGCCCATAGTGCCCTCGGCAGCATCCTACCCTGGATGAGTATGTATCAGTGGAGAATGTATCAGTGGTGTTCCTGGAGAGGCGGTAAAACAGTATTTCAGGAGCAGCGATGCCTGTGTAAAGCATTTCTCTTCTTCACTTTATGGGTGCAATCCAGAGTAACCATGGGGAGTCCTTGCTCCTGTGTAAGAACAATTTGCTCTGGATTGCAATATGAATTTCCCATAGGTTTTCACTAGGTCATGCAGTAACTACGGGTACACGTAAGGTCTCTTATGTGCTCCCGTAGTTACTCTGGATTGTAGGGTCAGTGTCAGTTGCGGCTGGAAAAGCCTTTCCTTTATCGTCTCTGTCAGTCGAAATTGGGATACACCCTGTTTAGTCAAATGTGCCTGACAGACGTCTGTTAGAAACTGTCATTAGCACCTATTAACTCAATTCTAATGCTCTTAAAGTGATCAATGACCTTTAGCATGACGTATGAAGAGAATATTTGAAATCTGATTCAAAAAAACCTCATTTATTAACCTTAAAACAAGTATACAAAAAAATACTGAAATCTGTCAGATACGTTCAGTCGAAGTGGTATGAGAGGCCACCCCGTAGAAACCTATGGAGTATCAAGTTCAGATGAAGATGGCCTGAGAGGCCAGAAGGGTCACTACTGCACTCCGCACAGGCAGTGGAAAAACTAGAATGCATATCTTGACTAAATATTAAATAACCCCCAGCTATTCCATTGTCTAATTTTATGTTTCCTGACATTTATTGTTCTGTGGTAGGTACTAGGTAGGTACTGTGGAAGGTACTAGGAGGGACAGGCCTCTGAGCCACCTTGGCAAGGGGTGGCCATGCAATTTGAAGCACATGTCAGATGAATTTGGACTGACGTTAAAGCTGTGATGGTTCTAAAGACAAGGGATGCTTTAAACAGACATTGCTGCTCCTGGAAAAAAATTAGTGTTTTGCTCCTTCTCCAGGGATTTCACTGATGTGTATTATCTTATGATCAAAATACAACTTACAAGGAAACGATAAAATGATTCTGGGTTTTTTTTTCTTAATAAACAGCTCTTGGAGGAATGACAAAAACCTGCTGGGAAGGTAGGGAGCTTTAATACTATGTTCTATCAAGGTTCTTATCCCAACTGTGCCTTCCAATGTACAATTTTAATAGGAAAAAAACACCATAGGGCTGAGGGTTTGCATACTGACCACAGCTTTGCCCCTGTAACACCACTGATGAACAGGTTCAGTGTATTCCAGATTATTCCTACCAATTTGGCTGGTGAATAGTGTAGTGTTGGGGTGATATCTTGGACGGATTGACTGAAGATAAAGTGTGCTGGAAAAAGAGTGACCAGACATTGGTGGTCAATCCACTGAATTTGGGGGAGGTGTACCTTGGTGGGATTAAAGGTGGGGCAAAATGAAAGGCACTATCATGAGCCTGTTTTTTGTTGCTTGGAGGTCTGGCATAGGAGTCTCGAGTTCTTTTCTAAATGTCTTCCTTTTTCCCATCTACATGTATTGTTCCCCTTTTGTATGCTATCTTTACCTTGCCTCTCTGGTTTTTATGTAAGAGAGTAAAGGGTCACATTTACACCTTTCAGCAGTGAACAAACTTATCTCTCTAGTATCCCCTTTCTTTGTTATTTTCTACCAAGTTACTTCCCAGTTAGCATTATGTTGGATTGTAGTCATTTGTATTAGTTCTTATTTATGGGTCCCTTCTCTATCACAAGCAAACATGTTCCCCTCCCACGTATTGAGTGCAAATGTGCGTGCATATTGCCTATGTGGAATCATTGGCACCATAGAGGGATTTAACCTTTCACTCATGGGATTATCTCTAAAAGTAGGCCTCCTACCCAATGAGTTGTGGAGTGAGCTGAATGATGGGAAAGGTATGTCATGCCTACCTTTTACCCCTGAAAGGTTTCTTTTTCTTTTTTCTAGCAAAACATTTGTTGGTAGGTTGCTGTGACTATCTTTGGACTACAAGGAGATTCCAGTCCTGACTGACAAAGTCCTGGAGCTTGAGACTGCTTGCATGAGTTGCTGAACTCCTAACTAAGGGTGCAATCCTAACCTAGGCCATCACAACTCACTGGTTTTCCTGTTCCTGTGGTGATGTAAGAAGGCAAGTGCATGTCTGGGCACTGACCTAACCCTTCCAGGAGTAGCACAGGGTCACATTTGTGACCCCTAGTCCAGAACAGGACTTGTGCTGGGACTTAGGCTGGCTTTTCTGGGAGTTACGATTGCAGCCTAATTGACCTTACGGAATTTTAACAAGGGTGGCATTATGGCGTCCTTTTTGTGGCATGCTTGTGCATGGTGCATTAATATAGGGTAAAGTAGAGCTCGATTCTTCATAGCATTCCTTTATTGTGTGTTGGCTGGTGTCTTCCACACAGGATTTATGACTTGTTGCTGTCACCCAGCAGCATGATTGATTGGTGCTGCAGTGTTGCCAAGTGCGTCTGACAGCACTGTTACATTATCGCTTGTTTCTACTGATAGTGTGTTGTTCTCTGCTTTGTTGGTGGGAGTGCATACAGTACGCTCGTGAACTGATGCTATAATGTTGGCATCATGGATGTGGCATAGCAGGATCATAGGATTAGTCCGTTAGTCTCAAAATGCATATTTTGACTAAATATTAAAACACATAAATAACCCCCGGCTATTCCGTTGTCTAATTTTACGTTTCCTGACATTTATTGTTCTGTGGAGAAGAAAGGTCAAACTTATCAAATCTGCATTTATGCTTCCATGACATTTTTCTCCAAATTTTTCTGAATTACAGAAGCAAGACAAATGTAGCTCATTTCAGAAAGGACCTTTTTCATCTATGCATGGCTGCCTAAATGGGAGCACATGGTTCTGAATAGTCTTTGTATAAAGGGAAAAGCCATAATTCAATCAGTTCTTGACGTATTTGGACATGTGGAGTCTTCGGAGACAGGGCTTATATTCCAACCCTGTCATGGGACTCTTTAAACACATGGGAACACAATCCTACTTCCAGTTAGGCTGGCACAAGTCCCAGCATAAGTCCTGTTCTGGCCTGGGGGTGCCACAAAAGCGCTATAAGACATTTCTGTGCCACTCTGGGGGAGTTGGGCCAGTGCACAGACATGCGCCAGCCTCCCCATGCCATTGCGGGAACAGGGAGATGGGTGAGTTATGCTAGCCTAAATTGGTTAGGATTGCATCCTGGATCAGGGACGTCTAGCACCAGATGTGCTGTCTAATTTAGGGTACTTCTGTTTCAGCAAATAAGTAGAAAACAGTTTGAACCTAACTTTCATGTACTCCAAGCAGTGTGTTTGCATACAAATGTGTTTATCTTGCTGGTTTTTTAGTTATATTTCTACAAAATATTTACATAAAACACTGTCCCTTGAGGGACTGCCAATTTTCAGAAACAGATGAACAAAATAGCCCCAGCTAAAATAATCATTTTAAAATGAAACCTTGTATATATTCTCTTATATTAAACATTGTTCTTGCTTGGCCAATATATCACACAATGTACTATTGTCTATCAATATTTTAGCAGACTGTGTTGCCAGTAGGAATTCTAACAAAAGCCAACTGAATTTTAAGTAGTTGTAAAAATCATATTTCAAGAAAGCAAACTTCAGGTTCATTGGCAGAAGCTGTGCATATAAGTGTAAGTTTCAGAGAGCAGGAAAACATCCATACCTCTAGCCTTCGGATAGAGGAAGCTTGAATTTTGAATATCAAATATACACAGTGACCTTCGCATAAACTAGTTACAAACCAGGAAACATTTACTGAAATTATATGGCAAAGAAGTCTGACAAGTCAGTGAAATCCATAAACCGTAGACAGGCAGTTTGCAAACAGGGGACAAGGCTACAGTTTATCAAATAAATTGTGATGAACACTGCTTAGGAAAAGGTGGAGGAATGTAATTCACTAAGGCTACAATCTTATATACACTTTCCTGGGATCAAGACCTGGTGGACATAATAGGACTTACTACTGAGTAGACATGCTTAGGATTGCACTGTATATTAGGGATCTGGGATCCAAAACTTCCCCAAGGACTACAATGCAAACCTTTTTGGATTTAGCACATAGACATCATATCTAGTAACCATTAATAGAGCTGTCCTCCAGGTCTTTATATAATCCCCTTTCGAAGCCACCCAAGCTAGCTGCCATCGTCACATCCTGTGACAAAGAACACCAGAAATGAATTACCGGTATGTGCTGTGTGAAGAATAGTCTATCCTAAATCTCCTGCCAGTCTGTTTCATTGAATGATCCCCAAACAGTCTTGAGAAAAAGAAATCTCTTCACTCTTTCTATATCATGTATAATTTTATGTCTCATTCATATTTCTCTCTGAATCATCTTTTTAAAGCTAGGAAAATCTCAAACATACATAGTTTGTACCTTGTGCTCAAACAAAGTCTCTTGTGCTTCAGCCTTCCCATCATTTTGGTTACCCTCTTTTTGAACTTTTTCATCTCTACGATATCCCTCTTCAAGAACAGTCACTAGAACTGGCTACAGCATTCCAAATACAGGTGTCCCCCACTTTCTGATAGTTTGTTTTCTGACAGTTCCACTCTTTCAACACCTTTCAATTACACCCAGAATTCATTCATTCAACACATGCTCCACTCTTTCAACCTCTCTCTGCTGGCTTAAATGCTACAATTGTCATTTAAAGCACTTAAATGCTTTTCAAGTTTTTACTTTTGGACAGTGCTCTGGTCCCTAAATCAATCACATGTTGATTTGCATGTGACATGGTGAGCAAACTGTTTTTGGCATTTCCTTATAATTTTCTTCACTAAATAGCCATCATTCAAATACATAAGATATTCATTGCCCATGCATTATTCATTTTACTGTAACTTGTTATGTATTTTGGCTATGTGTTAATAAGTATGTGTTATTTAGGGCAAAATCCTAATCATGTCTACTCAAAAGTAAGCCCTATTGTGTTCAGTGGGTCTTACTCACAGAAAAGTATCTTTAGGATTGCAGCCATAGGCTTTTGCAAAAGATATTTATGTCTTTTTTGGTGGCCATTTTGCATTTGAAAGCTGAAAAAGACTGGGTTCCACTTTTCACATTTTCTCTTTTGCACAATGCTGGATTCTCTAACCCATCCAATAAGTGGGGGGGGGGGTTGCCTTTACAGCTACGCCATAGATTTATATAGGGGCATTTATAAAATTAGCAATCCTATTCTCAGCCCCTTTTATAATGACCCCTCTCATGGAATTTGCCTTCTTCACTAATGCCTCATATTGGGCAAATATTTTATTGGGTTACCCACCACAGTCCCCTTTTTCTGGTTCATCACTGGCCACTCAGAACCCATCAATGTATATCAGAAAATGGATTCCCTGTCCCAATAGTGTACATTACTGTGCATTTATTGAAACCATGCTGTGCTTCCCTATGGCTGCTCATCACTCAGTTTGGGAAGCATGTCTAGTTCTCTTCACAATTTGCTTTGGTTACTACCATTCTGAATAGTTTGGTGTCATCAGCAGACTTAGTTACCTTGCTGTCCTCTATCTCACAGCCCAGTCCTATTCCTGGTGGCTCTGACAAGTTCAGTAGTGCCAAAAAATAACTGCTCCATCCATCCAGCAATACCACCAGGACTGCCAGAGGTCTCTTCTGCTGAACTCCTTCCCCTGAGGAAGGCCCTATATCCTGCAATGTGGTTTTCACTGCTCTTTTGCCCACACAGACTTGAAAACCACACTTACTTCTGTGTTGGGATGCAAAGCGTAACATAGATGATAGGATACTGTGGAGTAATGGAGCCTTGTTAGCTAGTTCCACTCCTACTTCACCCACTCTCCCAAGACATTTCCTACTGCCGAGAGGTCTTCCCTTGCTCTAGGCAGCATCTCTCTGGCATTGGGCCAGTGCTCCCTACATGACAGGTGCCATAAATGTGTATAATGGCATGTTTATGACAATCGGTACTGGGACTGGAACTCAGTGCTGACACTCAAGAGCCCTTAAGACAGGGTTCTGAATTATGCATGAACAAGATAAAAGAACAACCATCTCAACATAGCTTTTTGGAGCCTCCACTTCCTTTTTCCTTCACTGTGAAAATTAGAGCACAACCCTAACCATGTCTACTCAAAAGTAAGTGCCATTGTGTTCAATGGGTCTTGCTCCCAGGAGGATATCTTTAAGATTGCAGCCATCATCATGTTTCCTACTCTCTCCTACTTTTTCTTCATCATCTTACCAGTCTATAAATGAATCTGTTGTTCCATGATTCCTAAAAATATTTGAAAGTCCAGGTATACAATCCCAACTGGAGCTTCTAGGATGAAGTCAGCCTGTGCTGACTGATGTTGTTGATCATAAGACTGATCTGATGTTGGATCACAAGATCTGCCATCATGCTGTGAGAAGAGGATTGGGCATTAAATTTAGAAGTGGTTTTTTCCTAGCTAAGCCTGCTCTGTGTCCCTTCACAGTTTATATCTAGTTACTAGCTGTAAGTTCTGTACTATGACCAGACCTTTATTTAATTAAGTAAGCCCTATTTCTATGAAGTTTCTATTTCTATTTCATAGAAGTTTCTTCTATGGCTTCTCTATTCTTATATCAATATAATAGTTTCCCCCTCTTTGAGTCTTGGATTAGTCTGGGTTTCTGATTACATTCACAGGTTTTCAAGTTACAGGGACTGAAATTGGTAAAGGTTGTTCAACTGTCATAGAGCAAAATCCTAACCATGTTTACTCAGAAGTAAACTCAATTGTATTCAATGGGTCTTACTCCCAGTAAAGTGTCTTTCGGATTGCAGCCATAGTGTCCCTTTGGGATCTTCTTTCTCTTGTACAGGCATTTTGCCTCCAGGAAGCTCTTATGCCTGTGTTATAATTCTCCATTGGTAAATGGAAATAACTGCATTTCATTACTGCAGAGTAATATCTGTTTTAGAGATTCAGTACAATGAAGGTTCAGAGGATGCTGTCAACTGTTCTAGCAGGAAGAAAAGCCTGGAAAAACATAAGATATTCTCTGAAACCTTGAGCAGATGCACATTAAATCCAGTGCAGCTTAGAATTCAGTCCAACTTAGCTCATGGCAGAAACCATATATATCATTTACATTTGATACTGCAGTAAAATGGTTCTGTCTACCCTTGCTCTATGCCAGTGCTCTTGCTCTATGCTCAAAACCTTTTGCTCCAGAGCCCTTTATCATGCTAAAATGAGACTTGGGGAGTCTCAGAGTGCTGGCACATGTGCAGAGTGGCTCAGTGCCAAGCCCAGTGCCAAATACCAGCAAAGAGCTTAGGGGAATGGGAAAGAGAGCCATGAACAGAAAAGGCTGGAAGGACGGATGAGTAAATCAAGTTGTGGGGAGGGGGGTAGATAATGGCCATTTATTGTATGCTTGTGGAGCCCCAGGGCTCCTAGGAGCACACTTTGAGGAATGCTGCTCTATGCAGAATACTGAGATTCAGTATATTGTGCTGCAGTCGTCTTTAACCATTTTTCTTCCACAATTTCAGCTTTTAAAAGAATGAAAATAGTGTTCACTGCACCACCCAGGATTTTGTCTGATGATGACATCATGGTGACATGATGATGTCACCACATTCCAGCCAAGCTTCCAGGCTGCTGAGACTTCATACCCTCAAGGAGGGGTGGCCCACCAATGATGGGCCGGCCACATTTCCCATCAAGGCATTGCTACTATAGAACCCAAACCAAATTCCCCCCTCCACCCAATCCCAATTAGCAAGAGCAGTAATCACAACTGGAAATCAGAGGATGGAGTTTCAAATGAAGGGAAACACCATCATTATGGTAGGAGCAAACATACCTGTCAGACCTGCCTGGCCTGACTTGGTTGGGTATGATGGGAAATAGCTACAGCCTGGACAACTGGGGGAAAGAGAGAAAATGAGAATCTGCCTATGGAGCTTAGCAAGGAAGCTGAAAGAAGTGGCTTAGAGAGAATGGAAGGGCCATTCCCTTTTATCAGAACCCCCATGCCACATCAAAACACATCAGAACCCCCCCCCCCATCAGAATCCCCCATGCCACATCAGAACCCCCATGCCACACATCCTTGCTTCATGTTGGCTTGAATTGGAGGATGGGAGGGGGTGGTGTCTAAAACACCCATGAAATTTTCTTTTTCTTATTTTCCACAAACTTATTCTGATTTTGTGGCCAATGTACTGGGATGTTAAAAGCATATACAGAGAGAGAGAGAGAGAGAGAGAGAATGTGTATGTTGCTCACCATGCCTTATTAACTGTGTAGGACAGAAGATGAGCAGGATTGCAAGAAAGCAGATCCCACATCTAGGGGCTAGGATCCTAACCACACAAGAACATAAGAGGTTCTTTGTATATTCTTATGTGGTTAGTAACACACATTCCAATATCCCTATACTGAGGCAAGCCTCAGGAAAGGTAAGTTTGTGCCAGTAGCAGTCCTCAAACACAGGGAGAAGAGCATTTTAGGGAAATTCCCAAGGTGACCATATAGAATGGAGGACAACCTTTAACCATTGCATAGAAGACAAAATTTAGGCAGGTTTAGCTCATCATAGAAGGGTTTAAAAAGCAGCATCTGCCTAAATTCTGTCTTCTATGCAATGGTTAAAGTTTGTCCTCCATTATATATAGTCACCCTGGGCATTCCAGATAGGGGAAGGGCAAGCAGTGGGTGCACCCATGGGTGGGCTGGATCCAGCCTTCAGGACTTAGACTGGGTTGCTCAGGAGGGGGCTAGAATGCAGCCTGAGCTGCTTGGATCTGCACCAGCAATTTTGGTGACGCAGATCCAAATAGCCCCATTGTAGTGGCTGGGGTGGTGTGTTGGGTAAGGAGAAAAAAATTCTCCTTGCCTTTAGTTGTGTGAAAGTCACCTCCAATCCTGCGCTAGAGACACAGGAATTGGACTGCTCAATAAGTTACTATTCCTCAGCAGCAGTTTCTCCTCAATAAACGTGTGAGTTTTTATTACTTATCATAGGGCTCTGTAGTGCATTAACCAACTCATGGTTGCAGCACGCACCTCTAAAGCTGCATGGAAACACTAACCATGGCAGTACCTTGCACATTAAATATGCAGGTTTATATGCAGGTAGTTAATTATCAACTCCAGTAGAGATTTGCACACCACCGTTAAAACACGCCTGCAAGTTTACTTTGATTGGCATTAGTGAGAATCAATGGGGAGAAAAGGCTTGTTCTGGTCTATAGCAAGATTACATCAGAGATTTCATTGGCATCCAAGGTGAAATCCCAACTGAATGAAATAAAATCAATTGACTTAAACATAAGCAAAATCACTGCAGAGAGTTCATTTAAAAAAAAACTCTAGACAGCAGAATGAAGTTGCACTTCCCATTAGTCTTCACCACATCACCCCCAACTTGGATAGTTCCCCGCAGCACACTTTGTGTTTGGATTAACAAAGCAAACAAAAGGCAGTAGAGCTCCTCTGGGGCTGCTGACTATCATTCTCATATATTCTAAGTCTACGGGTGTATTGATATATGACAGACTTAAACTAATTTAATAGCAATTACTTTTCCTCCATTTACACTGGGAACTAGTTCTGTGAGGAATGCCAGGAATTTCTAATTTATAGAATTCTCAGTTCTTCCATCTTGCTACGGTTCCCAGGATTTCTTGCCTAAAACCCAGAGAGACAAAATAGAACAGAACCAATATACATTTGTACTGCAGATAGACCCAAAGTATAAGACTTATTTAACATTTTTTTTTTGCAGTGTTACTCTGACACTCACTGACAATCCCCATACTTCTAGAAATGGATAGAAATGAATTCCTATTTTCATATGTCTTGCACTGCACAGAGAAAGGCTTGCCGCCATGGAAAGGTAAATAAAGCAGCCAAAGCAACAAATGGCTAGAGAACATGTGATGATTTACACCAGGATGCACCAAATGGGCATAATTCCTGTCCTAACTACAACATATAGAACTACTTACCATGTAAATCTTCAGTGTCACTCTCACAGTCTTAACAACCTCTGTTATGGCTGCCAGAAAAGTATATCAAGAACATGAATACTTGGATCTTGAAGGCATAGGTTTATGTAGTAAGTAATTTCACATATAATGGCAAAAACAAAAAGACATCTTGCATCAGTAGAGCCACTTTGACAGCTTCCTTTAAGTAAATTTTCTTCACTCAAGTCTGAAATGGTAAATTAGTAGAGAAGATTAAGACAACCTAAGGCTATATTCTGCAAAGCACAGGAATTCTCAAATTTCTTCCCATCATATAAGAATACTGAAGGCAGTAGGATGTGTCTACTGGCTACTCTGTACCAATGGAGGTAAGACAGCAATCCTAAGGGGTGGCATAAGGGGGGGGGGGTGTCATTGAGGAAAATAGCTGGTGGTGATCACTTTAACTAGTCAGGCAACACATCTCACAACAGAAACCTGAGTACAATCTTTTTGGGTCTGCAGCATTATTACCAGGCTAATGGCAGTGTATCTACTAGAGATACAAGTCTCGGAAGGCCTAGGTCAGAGGGTGACAAGGGGAGCCTGCCAACAATTATTCTAGGTCAGCAAAGCTTGAACCAAGAAAGAATTCCTCAGGACTTTTAAAACGGTAAAGGTCCTCCACAGGTTAACTGCCAGTCGTGTCCAACTGTAGGGTGCTGTGCCATCCCCGTTTCCAACCTTTAGAGCCAGCATTGTCCAAAGACACTTCCATGGTCAATGGACCAGCATGACTATAAGCTGAGACTCACTGAACCTTCCCACCAAGATGGTACCTATTTATCTACTTGCACTGGCATGCTTTTGAACTGCTAGGTTGGCAGGAGCTGGGCTAAGGATGGGAGCTCATCCCATCATGCAGTACTCGGGTCTTGAACTGCAGGCCTGCTGAGCGGAATTCCAGTCAAGCAGCGTTCTAACTTCAGCATTTTAACCACTGAGCCACTGCAGCCCTACAGCCTCCAGGAACAGGACTTTTTACAGGACGAGAAAGGGGGGAGAGAAGGAAGAGTAAAAAGACATGAGTGAAACCACTCACCTTTTCTAAAATTGAAAGTACTGTGAAACATGGAAATGAAAGCTGACTTGTATTAACACCTTACTGCTTTTTATAGGGTTTTGTTTTTGCTATAAATTTTGATATAATAGAGATATCTCAATATAGTTTGTTTCATTGCATTCTGCATTATATTTCACATCAAATTTTATATAACATGATGGCATTATTTGAAAATAACAAGATTTTGAAAATTTTGGCAATAGTGCTATCACACATGCATGCCTGCACCATTACTTGGTGCCGCCTGCAGCCCCTAGCAATGCCACTGCTTGCATGTATCACAGCCTGTATTTCTAGATTTGTACCGGGTATTTAACCCAGATGTATACAAAGTTGCCATAATTGCAGTCCAGAAAGATTTTATACATCCATGCAATGACGCCTTCTGCCAAAGTTTTTTTTATTTGAACTACTTAACTCTCAATCACTGTCCATCACATTGATATTACATTTCTTGATAGGGCCTGGCATTGACGTTAGGTTTGGGGTGTTCATTGCTTCACAAAAGGTTGGCTTGACACAAATATTAGTCTTTGTCTCCCGTTTCATGGCTATTTGGGCCCTGGCAATATCAGAAAGATCGATGAATTCCTCTAATGGAAGAAGAAGCAAAACCTTCTGGTTCCACCTTGGAAAAAATGTGTCATAGCCTGAAGTGGATTGATTGCTTTGTCCAAACATCTGAGATGGTTGTGGAATTCAGAATAAATTCCACATTCCAGGCTGTCCACTGTACAAGCTCCACCATCTGCAGCATATAGAAGATCAATTGCAGTGTTATCAGACCCTTGCCGTGCAAGAGACCTCTGGGCATTTAAAAACTTCATTGTACATGCTACTTCCAGACCATGAGGTACTAATGCTGAGTCTGGTTGAGAAATCACACTGTCAATTTCTCTGGAAACTTCCCCAACCCTACTCCAGAAGAGATATGGCTGGAAGCAACATAAAACTGGAAGAGACTTCATTGTGGTGCCAGTGCTCTTCTATCTACTCAGAAGTAAGTCCCATTGCATTTAATGATTCTTACTCCCAGGAAAACAAACTGAGTGCCAAGATTGCGGAATTCAGTGCCAGATTCCAAGATGACAGCACCCAGTTTTTCATGATTCCCTGAATTGAAGTCAGGACCCCCAAAGGGGGTCCCAGTCCCAACTTTGAAAACCACTGAAACGATTATGCTATTGGGAACAAAAATGCACCAAGAAAGCTACTTCAGAACAAAATTTCACCTGCTTTTAAAGGACAAGCATGGCAATTACTCTACAGGAATGCAGTGATAGACATCACATGTGGCTGATTGGCTTCAGACATAACCCCATGTTACATTATTTTGCTACTGAATATTGTACAAAAGCTTCATCTCTAGTCTCCAATGGATATACTGTATTATGCATTGCTATTAACAATACAGTTCATGATCTCAGTCTGCCTCATGCATCATAGTATCTCGACCTTCTGAATCTCCTCCAGCCTGTGCTTTAATATGCACCCCACACATATCTTTGAATATGTAGGTAACCATTAATCATCACAGAAAGTTAAATACTTTTTTTACTATCCAAGGATTATTGAACCATCCCTACAAACTCACTTAAGGATAAAACACAATTTTCAAAGAATAATATCAACAGATTAACCTTATTGCTGAAATTAATGGTGCAATATATAGATCTCAGTCCCAATTCATATTTTTTCTAGGATTGACACTTTCCTTATAAAAGTGAAGTTTTCTATCTCCCCATCATATAAATAACATCTGGTGTGAGCCAAGCCCTGTGTATGAAAACCCAGTTAGATAGAGCCCTGTTTTGATATGACTCTTTGCCTTTGAACAGCAGGGAGAGAAGCAAGGAAATCTAACTCCCAAATGAACAGGTCTTCATGTGTAGTATCTGGCTCATGCAGCATGTTATATTTAACATGGTGGAGGGAAAGAAGTGCTCCTTCACTACACAAAGATGGTCATGATCCTGATAAGCAGAGAGTCTGTTACAGCAAATGTTAAATGTTTTTAAGGTACACCTTCAAAACACTCCTGGTTCACTTGACTATATTGCTCATGAGAAGGAAGAAAGTTATAGGAAGTCATAGAAAAAGACAAATATGATGATTGAGAGTCCCTCTCTAGAAACCTCATACTTCTAGTATGTTGGATGCCTACCATTTGGGAATAAGTCTATTCTTTTATCTACGGATTTTGTTGTTTTTGCTTCCCTGTTTTGCAAAAACTTTCACAGATTTGCAGATGTCCTTTAAAATACAAATTTTTCATCACAAGATTTCAGTGTTTGCTTAATAGTAGTAGTAGTAGTGGCAGCAGCAGCAGCAGCAGCAGTAGTAGTTGTAATCTTTCTGGATATATCTCCAACAGTAATTTGTTGAGTAGGAGAAAGGTAAACATCAGCTAAATGCAGTATGATGAACATGTATGAGGGTGACAGTTAAGGAGACAAGTGCTGCAATCCTATGCACATATACAGTACCTGGAAGTATGTCTTAGTGAACTCAACAGGAGTTATTTTTGAGTAGTCATGCATAGGATTGTGCAGAAGAACATTTACAGGAACTTCTGAGAATCAAAGTTAAATTATGGTTTATTTCTCTGTCCATCAATATTATTATCTCGGTCTATACAGAGAATAACTGTGGCAGCAGCAGAAGAAAAAAAATTACCAAGTTAATTATGTTTCTCCACTTGTGGCAGTTTGTGAACTGCTCACTTAAAAGGGAATGAGAAAAAGCCTACTGTTTACCAAGCAGAGTGTAAAGGCTTTGCATTGTTGACTTTAGGATTGCATTGTTTGCAACGTGTTTCCAATTAACTTGAGCAACTGAACAACTGCTTAGATGTCTTTGGGGGACAATCTCAACTGTGCCCTTTCTGCCACAGCCTAGCTGGTGTTAACAATAGTGGGAACCATTGTGTAGATGGACTGCTGTCTGTGGGTGGTGTTATTAAAATAGCACTACTTCTTCAGCACTGAATGTACACACATGCCTCATAATGGAATAAACATAACTATTACAACAGTGGTTCTGAAGTGGTTCTAATACTAATGACAGAAGGTTTAGGAGAAAAAATATGTATAGTGCAACTGTATGACATATATAGGTACAGGTGCAAGTGTGTGCGTCCATGGGTGCACGTTTGTGTGCAAGAGAGAGATAGTGTGTTCCCCACAACAGCAGGGTTGCACCTAAGGTGACAATTGCATTGAGTACTTTCCCTTAAGGTACTTCCAGTTTTTGGCAGAAACCAGAAGGGCTTTTTGGAGGCCTCTGAGATAATCAGAAGGTACTCCATGTCCCTCAGATATCACAAGGCTTCGTGGAGGCCTCCAAAAGTTACTTTTTTCTATTCTTGGTAATACCAGAATAAACCACCTACGTCTCTAAAAATCACAAAGTTGAAGATAGAATTTCAAATCGATCACTTTCAGATTTCAGTGGAGATCTGATGTGAACGCTAAAAACAAAGCAAGCAAGCAAACGCCATATGAGTGCTCCTTGCTCAGTTTTTATTTCAGAATGGCTTCTTTCCGTCAAGACTGGTACCACTTGAACAACTTCTGCAACTTAAAATTTTCTGGCTCATTGATTCTTATAAAAAGGCAGAAGTTGAATGTAACATAGACGCTTGTTCTGAAGATAGCATGTCTCTTTAATGATTTATTTTAGAATATTTGGCAGAGCATTAAATATGGGGTTACTATCATTTCACTGATCAGGGATCTGCTTGATAAATGCCAGTTTAGGTCCTTCCTGCATACTATATGGAATATGGTGTTAATTATGGAATACTCAATGCTGCAGAAGAAATATGAAGAAGAAATGCTCTGGGTAATAGCATAAGAGAGAATGGAGTGAAATCTTGATTAATCATCTGGACTATGTTGACTTGTGAAAGTGAAATATCCAGCTGTCTTTAGGATGCTTAACTGGGAATAAATGACACCAAACAGCAGCAATAATTACAGTGGTATTATTTTTATAGATGTATTTGGAATGAATTGGTGTGTATTGTCATTGAGCCAATTCTTTAGAATGCTGGTGAATGCTGGTTAATCCCTTTGGGATTAACAGATGTTTTATAGGAAAGTTACAGTATTTAAGGGATGAAAGCACTCCAGCCCATGATATCATTGCACTTCTAGGCACTGTTTGGCCACAGAGGGCTCATTTACCCATTTCAACACAAACAAGGATCAAAGAGTGGGGTGCAATCCTTATAAATTTAGGCTGGCCTAACTCACATGGCGTATCTTCCCTTGGTGGTACGGGGAGGTTGGCATATGCCTGTGCGCTGGCCTAACCTTTCTAGCACTTTTGTGACACCCCCAGGTCAGGCTTGGAGAGTATCAGAAGCCAGAAGGAATAGATGCACTGGAAACACATACGCTGCCAAAGGTTATATTGCTTTCTTAAAATATGAATTTGCCTAAGATAGTAAAATGCATCTGAAGAGCATCAAGTTTCCCCATGTATATTTTCCCTGTCTTTCTAGAATCCTTTAGTTTTTTATAACTGCCATAAGAATTCAGCTCAGGCTTGAATCTCATCACACCTCCATATTTGCATTGTCTGTTATTTTCCTTATAATGCGACTTTCAGCATGCTAATTGTATCAAACATACATTATCATCATCCACAAATCAACTCCAGTCTACAATGGCCAAAAAGACTCAGATTTGCTTTGAACAAGCAGATGGAGGACCAGATTCTGGCAGTTTGATATGCAGTCTGATCAGGAAGATACTTCTATTTATTTGGAAATAAACACTGCAAACTTAAATTCTAATACATCACAGTAAATAAAATAAGAGCTAAGCTATCATAACAGAGTAAACTACATTTCCATATTGTAATTTCCATAGCCCAAATTTCTCCTAAACTATGTGATTCGTTGTTTTGATAAATTCATGTTTTATACATTAACTGTATACATCATACATTTAAGGCATTGTTTCAGTTACTTACACAACAAACTGGTTAGACATGTTGATTTTAGTTAAAGGAAATCTCCCTATTTAGACAATGAACTTACTGGACAGAAAAAGAGGTTAAAATCAAGACTGGCCAGAAGACTCTAATCTGCTGAGAACTTTAGCATATCATTCTATCATGTTTTGTGAAGCAAAAAACTTTGTAAATATTTGTTGCATTAAGCCTGACAGCTATCTTTTCTTTCAAGGTTTCCGTCTTTTAACTTAATAAAAAAGCTTGATGCTTTTCAGAAAAATTAACCGTTGTCTTCAACTAATTTGTAACAGTAAGGATTTTCCACATGGCCTACAGAAATTAAGAAAATTCATGATATGTCACCAAAATTTACATTAATCCTTTTTTCAATATTGAACCAAAGGTTACCATTAGTAAAGAATAGCTGAGCCACATACAAGAGCTCCATGAGGCTGGAGGTCCAGCAAGTGGAATGGTATTAAAGAAATTAACAAACCAACTACTTTCTAAACTCTGAGTCTAAGTTAAATTTTTATGTAATTTAGGCTGCAATCCTGACCATGTTTTCCTGGGAGTAAGTACTATTGATCTCAATGGGACTTACTTTTGAGTAGACATGCTTAGGCTTGCACTCCATAAAAGACATATTAATACTTTTATTTTTCCAATAAAAAGCAGCCCTTGGGGCACAATCCAGAGTTACTACAGGGAGTCCTTGCTCCGGTGTAAGAACAATTTACTCTGGACTGCAATATGAATTTCCCATAGGGTTTCATTAGGTGGTGCCATAACTATGGGTGCACGTAAAGTCTCTTACGTGCTCACGTAGATACTCTGGATTGTAGCCTTGGTCTCTTTTATGACCTATAAATATAGTGCTTTGCTACTATTTTCAGTATTGAGCATTTCTTTAAAATAGGGATATAAAGTTTGTTTTTTGTTTTCTCCATGCAAACTTTCTTGAGACTTAGACAACTTAGAGCGCAATCCAGAGTAACTATAGGGAGTCCTTGCTCCGGTGTAAGAACAGTTTGCTCTGGATTCCAATATGAATTTCCCATAGGTTTTCACTAGGTGGTGTAGTAACTACGGGTACATATAATGTCTCTTACTTGCTCCCGTAGTTACTCAGAATTGTAGGGTTAGTGGGACTTGATTCTGCATACATATGTATACAAGTTGATCCAAACACCTAGAAAAGGATCTCTCTGTAGCTCCAAGGAAACAATAGCCAAAAATGCCCAGTAGTAAGTAGCAGTCTCCAGTACATTTTTTTCCTTTTCTGTCCCACCAATGTATATTCAACCAATTCATAGTAGTTTGTTCTTGGACAGCAGTCCATTACTTATTGTCTCCTTATTCTGATATTATTGTGTATAGGGAGAAATGCCAGTTTTTAAGGCAAAGATTCCATGAGATAGCAAGGAAAAAATGTTGCATTTGATCAACCTTCTACAACTAGGTCAGCATCAAAACTGGACAAAGCAAATAAGTTCACAGTGCAGGACCCCATGTTTACACATCAGTAGTACTTTATGTGCACTGAACATACCAAGACCAAAGAACTGGAGGGTAGATAGAAAATGTTACTCCATTGCCATTTCCCTCTATCAATTCAAATTTGGAACATACACCTTTTTGTACATGGTAAGGTTTTTTAATGTTTCAAGTCTAGACTATAAATCTGTTATATCCATAGAATATAAGTCTATTATAAATCATGACCATTAGATAGCTGTTAAGGCCTCAAGAGATGCTCAAATATTGTGGCCACATCATCAGAAGGGAGGACTCATTGGGGAAAAACTCTGATGCTGGGAAAAAATGAAGGTAAAAGGAGAAAGGGATGGCAAAGAATAAGGTGGTGTCACCGACTCAATGAATTTGGATAAACTTTCAAAGCAAGGTTGGCCTGGCATGCTGGTCACGAAGAGTCAGACACAACTTCATGACTAACCAACAAGGCCTCAAAATGGTCCACTGACACAACTGGCCCATTGCTCCTAAGATAAGATAATCCTTATAAGGTTTTGGTTCTGTTGAGAACAAACAGCAATACCAACTCCCTTCACCTCAGACTCACAAGTAGGTATCATGAGGTTGGAGGAACTTGCTTGCCCACAGAAGTGGGAGAGTGAATGATAGTTTCAAGGAATGGCTTCCAGTCATTTGCCTGATCACTGAGAAGTATCATGAGAAGGAGTAGTAAGAAGTAGCAAGAAGTAGCTCCTGATATTACCCAGAAACATGTCTCATGGGAGAACTAGGCCTACGGAGAGTTTGTGGACCAGTGAAGGCTCTTTGCAGGGTTAGTGGGGGCCAGCTTTAAGCCAACAGGACCAACTACACTCATTAGGGAGACCTGTGGTGTAATACTCTAGTCTTCTCAAATACACACATTGGAAACATACACTTAATACTGCAAGGCAGGTACATTAAGAAGCTGTACTTGACCACACAACAGTCAGAGCACATTGCGTTGCCCCAGAGCACTTGTTCAGCCTGTCTCTGGAAAGAATAGGATTGAGTGCTGGGTTGACTTGGAGAGTGAACCCAACACAAGTTACTCACAACCTCTGACCCCTTCAGTGGGAACTGGCCCTGTATGGTTTCATTCAAGATCTTCAGATTAGATTGAAGTAGTAACTTAAGGGACAAGGCTCAGAGACAGCTGCATAGTTGCTGTCATCAGAAGACAAACATTTTAAAGACCCATCTTAAATCTTATTTCAAAAACCCTGTTTGGAGGCTTCTGGGGTAAAGGAGAATCAAATCAGGTCTCTGCTTGTACCTCATCCAGATCACCACAGCTCATAGAGACATACTCCACATAGCCCAGTCCTCTGTTCAGGGTGACCATATGTCCTCTTTTTCCAGGACATGTGCTCTTTTTTAGCATTGCCTAAAGAAAACTTCATTGCCTTCTCTTTGTGAGCAGGAAAGCATGTAGCCTTTGTGTGATTAATAAAATAGATATAAGTGATATATAATTAGATATAATAAGTGATGTGTTTTAAATTTAATAATATATGCTGCAATCCTATCCACACTTTCTTGGGAGTGAGCCCTACTGGATTCAATGGGAGTTACTTCTAAGTAGACATGCTTAGGATTGATTAAACCGAGAACGCAATCCTAACCATGTCTCAAAAGTAAGCTCCATTGAACACAGTGGGGCTCACCTCTAAGTAGGATTGTGCCCTTAAGCACATGGAAGGAATATACATGTTCCTTTATTTTTTGTCCTTCATTTTTCTGGGGCGTCCTACATTTTGTCCTCTTTCCCCCTGTTGATGACATATGGTCACCCTGCTCTTGTGAGGGTCCATCCCTTTCCCCCTTCCCCAGAGACTCACCTTTGTTGTCCACCTGGAAGGACAGACGGGGCTGGGCTGCTCTGATGGCGGCGGAGAGGCTGCTCTCCCTCCCCAGGACGGACGCCTTCCTCTCGGGCATGAGCCGGATCCTGAGCCTTCCCTCCCCGGAGCGGAGCCACCAGCTGAACTCCTCGGTGAGGTTGAAGCGGAGCTGGTCCTGCCGCTCCTGCCCGTCCGCCCCGTCGGGGTCCCAGGCGCATCCCTCCCTGAGCGCGGCCTCTCCGACCTCCAGCACCAGCTGCTTGGCCCTCCTCAGCTTGCGCACGGAGCCCGTCTTCAGCACCCTGGAGGGGGCTCTGGGCCGCCCCGACGGCTCCCCGACGGCTCCTCTGCGGGGCTGCAGCCAAGAACGGGCCGCTCGCAGCAGCGGAGGACAGTCCAGCACCAGCCGGCAGCGCGCACTGAAGCCCGACGCCTCCCCGCCGCCCCCCAGCACCAGCTCCCGCAGGTAGCTCCGGAACAGCGACGGCACGATGAAGTCCAGCGCCAGGCTCTTCCTCTGCAGGCGGGAGAAGCCGGGGGGGTCTCTCTGCGCCGGCCGGGAGCCCCCCACACACAGCGCGCCCCACAGCAGCAGCGGCACCAGCAGCAGCACACCGAGGACCGTCGGGGGCATCTTGCCATGGGCTGCAAGGCTTCCTGGACGGCCCCTGGACCTGACCTCCTCCTCCTGGATCCCCAGTCACTCTGTGGGGAAGGCTCTTCTGGGTTCCCTGGAGGGGATCTGCCCGCTCCCTCCTCCTCCTCCTCCTCCTGGATCTCCAACCAGTGCTGGATTCCCAGGAAGAGGATCTTCTCTTCCTCCTTCTTCTCCTCTTCCTCCCCCCGCTGGACCTCCACCGGTGCTTCCCTTCCACTCGGTCCCCTTTCCCTTGCAGGACTCTCTGGAGGGAGATCTGCTGGATTCGGAGGGGAGGAATCTGGGGGATCTGACCTCCTCCTCTTCCTCTTCCTGGCTGGATCTCCACTGGTGCTTTCCTCCCAGTCGCCCGGCTATTGCTGGATTCCGAGGGGAGAGGATTTGCTGGATTGCCTGGACGGGGACCTACTGGATTATCTGGAGGGAGATCTGCTGGATCTGACCTCCTCCTCCTCCTCCCAGCTGGATCTCCACCGGTGTTTCCCTCCCACTGGGGTCCCTTTTTCGCCTGGCTACCGCGATCCTGAGCGCATCCCTTGTCCACCGACGGGGCTCCTCAGCCGGATCCTTGGGAAAGCACAGACCAGGCAGGGACTGCTACACATGCCCCTCGCTGACACACACCTGGGCGTGTCTACTCAGAAGTAAGTCCCGTTGAAGTCTGTGGGCTTTACTCCCAGGTAAATGGCTAGTTTCTCCGAGTGGAATCAGACCCACTACTCACTGGGGGAGACTCCTCGGGGTAGGGAAGCAGCCCGGCCGCCCCTCTCCTCCAGCTGCCCTCCTTGGAGAGTGCTTTGCACTCTCACCTCCAGCCTGGAGACGCTCCGCCGTCGCTACTCCCAGTAGTAGAAGCTACTCCGCCTCCGCTCTTTGGAAAAGGACAGCACCTTGGAGAGCGATGGAGGTGCTTTGCGAAATTGCGATCTCGCCTCCAGCCGGGAGAAGCAGCTCCGACGCTACTCCTAGTAGTAGTGGCTACTCAGTCTCCGCTGGTTGGAAAGGACAGAACCTTGGAGGTGATGGAGGAGCTTTGAGATATTGCGATTTCACCTCCAGCCGGGAGAAGCAGCTCCTCCGGCGCTACTCCTAGTAGTAGCGTCTACTCAGCCTTTACTCATCCCTGCTCTTTGTTAAGGACAGCACTTTAGAGGACGATGGAGGTGCTCTGCGAAATTGCAATCGGGAGAAGCAGCTCCTCCGACGCTACTCCTAGTAGTAGCGCCTACTCCGCCTTTACACAGCCCTGCTCTCTCCGGCGTTCTGCGGCCAACGCGGCTGCTGCGAGGATTCTTAGGGGCTCCAACTACCCGCCACAAGGCAGCGCTGACATCACGCTCCAGCGCGGCTCCTGGCAGCCAATGGGCAGGGCGGGGGGCTTATTATGCAAATGAGGGAGGCGAGGGGGCAGAAGGACCTGCCATTGAGAAAAAAAGCAGCATGCGCGCTCCCGTGCGCGCCCCCTGGCAGCACAGAACAAGAATGAGAGAGACTTTGAAGGGGAAGTTGCAATCAGGCACTTTCCCTAATTGTGCATTAAGAGATTAAGCACTTCAAGCACAAGAAGAAACTGGGGGGTGTTGAAAAGGTGCATATGAAATGCTACTGGGATTCACCACCTCTGTAACCAGATATAAAGCACCATGGAAGCTGGGTGGCTCTATGTCCTCTTTTTCTAGGACATGTCCTCTTTTTTAGATTTTTAGGGGAAAAAATCTTCATTGTCCTCTTTTTCTTTGCAAGAAGGCAGCATGTAGCCTTCTTGGAATTCATAAGTTAAATGTTATAAATGATACTGTTTGCAAGAGTTTTAATTTTAATAATAAGTAATATAGCGTTTTATTTAACAAGTCCAGAGTTTTCTGGAAGTGGAAGGATTTAGGTGGCATTTCCAGTGTTGCTTGGGGTGCACCAAACCGCTGAGAATGTTATCTCCACAGTAGTATTTGAGGATCCTTCCATGTATTCCCTTTTTAATCCCCACAACAGCCCTGTGAGGTAGGAAATTATTTTACAGACAGATCATAGAACTCATCACTCCCTTCAATGGCATGATTAGGTGTTTAAATTAACTACATGTAAACAATACATATGAATGTTTTTAGCTTTTATTTTGTCATGTCCTACATTTTTGGATGTCCTACATTTTGGGTGGCCATTGTCTTCTTTTGTGGTTGGTAAACCTACATGGAAGGGAATTGAATTGGCTTCTAGAGAACACAGATATGGTGAGCAATTAAGACCATGAGACAGGAATCCTCATGAGACCTGGTGATGAGACAGAGACTGCAACCTTATCCACAGTTTCCTGAGAGTAGGAGCCCAATCCTAACCATATCTACTCAAAAGGAAGCCCCATTTTTTCAATCGGTCTTATACCCAGGAAAGTGTCATTAGGTTTGCAGCCTTGGCCCTATGGATTAGAATGGAACCTGTTTCTGAGTGGACAGGCCTATGATTGCAATCCTACCCACACTTTCCTGGGAGTAAGCTCCACCAACCACAATGGCACTTTCTGAGTAGTCAGGCATAGGATTGGACTCAGAGTAGTTTGGATGTAGGAGTGTTGGAGCATTATGGAGTGTTCACAAATGGTAAAATTCAAATTGCTGAGTTGTTGGTGGCCCTCTCCATTACCTAAAGTGATGCCAGATCAATGGCATCATAAGAAAAAAGAAACCACCTCAGAAAATGTAATTTGCAGGGCTCACCTCATTCATGCTCTTATTGTAATCTCCATTTCTTTCCCCTTTTGAACATTTTCAAAGAACAATAATTTTGGGTGGATAAAACCTGAGGCCAGATGAAGGCATGTTCCCCATCACTACAACCAGCTAAATCTGGATTTTAAAAACATTAAAAGAGACGTCTATGGTGCAGTTCAGTCTTGACTGACTTACATGAGTCAATTGGGCATGACCAAGGGTGTGTAGGGATGACCATCATTATAAAAAAATTGCTTTGCTCTTGAATTACTCCTAGCACATCCAGTTCCTCATGCAAATCGAGGCCATTTTCCAGAAACTTCAGCTTCTGTAGTAGGGATGCTCTTGCGCACTATACTATTGAGTTTAATGTGCTATTGAGTTTAATGGTGCCTTTTCTGCCTAGGGCAAAAGATGACAAAGTAAGTAGAATAGCAGTATCCAGGGTGAAATATCCTGGGGTACTGAACTTATCCTTCATGATTTTTATCAGTCTTTGAATATGAATGTGTCTGTGTGTCTAATGTGTATTTGAACTTTTTCCTGAGATAAAATGTCTGTACTTCTATTCCAGTCTCTTTCCTATGGCAGAAATTTGAATCACTGGCATTCCTGATGGGGGCCAAACCAAGCTTGATCCTAAGGGTTTAATCCCATTCAATGTTCCATGGCTCGTGCAATCATGCCAATGGGGTCTGGACTCCATCCTCTGATGGGGAGGCAGTCACAGAGGTGTCCTCAAGGTAAGGGAACATGTGCGTCATTGTTGTCATTCCCAGCCAGAAAATTAGTGATCTATATACTGTATTTTGCCAAATATCAAAATGTAGGAGTCTGGTATCCAGTATCTTTTTGATTCATAGATAATTTCCACCTAGATCTGTCTGGATGTGGCCATGTAATTTTTCCACCTTCCTTTGGCAGAGAATGATTGTTTCCTAGAAGGTCACATATGTGTGGCTTTTCCTGCCAGGTGAAGATTAATAGCATCTGCACGCAGGTGACTTTCACACTAACATGTCTTTAGCTCCTTCAGTGTTCGAAATAAATAAAAAGTGGGCTTTATTTCTAAAGCAATCCCAATGTAGGAGGCATGAGGCAAGCAAGTCCATCAATTTTATTTCCAGCTGAATTACAACACATGGGATCTTAGCCTGAAGCTTCAGTGAATGCCATCCAACTTGCCTTTCAGTCATTTGGGAAGCTGTGCCACCATCCAGCTTCAACCAATGGTTCATTGCAAAGACAGATGCCAAGGTTTTCTCTGCCCAGAACTTGCACTTCCTGATACAGAAACAGTTGTTTTCAAATATGGCAGGCTATTAGGGTAACTCTGTGGTGAGGAAGAACACTCAGCATATGCTCTCCTTTGCAGGAATTCAGGTGTCTTGCCAGTATGGCGTTCTCTTTCTCGCTCATCACCTCCAGTTTATCCATACAACTATCCATACAACTAACCTACTGCTCCCTTGACCTTACTCAGTCATAGTAAAAACAACAACTCATTCTATGTTTTTTCTTTCCTGATTCCATTGCTTTATGTGGTTTGATGACAAAATTAGGCTTTAGCTAAGTGCTATTTTTTTCTTAACTATCAATTCTTGTTCTTCTTGCTACTCAACCTCTCTAAAAGCTCTTTGGGAAGCTATACTGGTTTTCTTTCATGGCTCTCAATTTTTCTTTTCATAGGAGCTGTTGGTGGTTGTGCTTCTATATCTTACTTTTCAAAAAAATCCCATCCTTCTTGGATTGTTTTCTCCTTTAGGAGTCCTATCCATTGGATGAGACAATCTTCCTTTGACTTCATTTCCTGAAAGCAAACATACACCTCTGTGATAGATACTTTATTGTCATTGTATAAAATACACAACAAAATTCAGGTGTACTCTCATGATACAGACTCAGTATAAATAAAATGAATAAAATATTTATACTTGAATCACACATCAACACGCATTCCTTTTATAAAATGAAATATATTGAAGGAAAACAAATGTCTATAGTTATGGCTCTGGGGTAAAAATGTTCAAGAATGATGCAGTGTGAGTTTTAATGATCAGTATTGTTTATCTGTATTGTTTACCAGTTCAAAAAGGTTGTGGGCTGGGTGGGAACTGTCTTTGAGGATGCTGTGTGACTTCTGCAGACAGTGGGATGTGAAGATGTTGAGCTCCTTTCTCTAGATGTGAAGAATTTCAAAATGATTCTGTCATTTTCACCCAGAGTCTTCATTATTCTCACTTTGTTGACCAATTCTTCTTTGTTGGAAGTATTAAATCCTTCCATTGGCTTTCACCTTGTTCCTTCTTGCACCTTTTAAAAGATGTTCTTAGCAAAACAAATCAAAAATTTATTGGAACGCTTGTTCTTAGCCAAGCTAGACTTCCAGGCTAGGTTCAGCCTAATCTTGGCATTACCAGTACCCAGGGATGTAGTGGTACTGAAATGGCTACTGCTGCATTGCATGGAAGAGGATAGCCATGCCATGGCTACTCAGAATAATGGGTCTCTTCAGTTCTGCACCAAAAATTGAGTGGGCGCAAATTCAAGGAGACCCATCTTGGCCCTCCCAGGCTGGGAAGGGGGTTAGTATATGGCGGCAAGGCCTGCCACCATCTCTGACCCCTTCTGCCTTCTCTTACCTTCCTCCATATTCCCCTGTTCAGAAATGTCTTCCCAACCCAACTTACTGCTTGGCTGCCCAGCACACTCCTAGAGCTCAGAGCAGTGGTCCAATATCCTCTACCCAGCACTCATTTGGTGCAGGCTCACAAAGAGCTAGTACTGGTGATAGATTGGGACAGAGTGTCATGGGCAAGGCTTACATATTTGTCACACTGTACACTGCGCCCTAAGGGCCCAATCCAAACCAATTTATGCCAGCATATCTTCCTGAGGTGGTGTGGGAAGGTCGGCGTATGCCTGTGCACTGGCCCAGGAGTGGGACAGAAGTGCCATACAGCACTTTTGTGACACCCCCAAATCAGCACAAGACTTATGCCAGGTTTATGATGACCTAACCGGGGTTAGGATTGCAGCCTCAGTCCCCTATTACTGCTATGGTTTGCCTCTCAGAAAGCTAGGTAATCTGTTTTAGGAGAATGATATGATTTCTGCTTGATCAGACAGTCCATAGTAGATACCCACCACCACAATAATGCTATTATTATTCTCTTTTCTTCTTCCATAAACACTTTTGACCAGGCTTTCATGCTTGAACTTCCATGTACCTGCCAACCCCTTTTTGATATAACAATGTAAAGGTTCAGAAACTTTGCTTTCTGTTTGACTTGATCATCCTAATTCTATCCTAATGAGCTCTGCACATTGCTATTATGGATGCTCATCACATGGTTGAGGTTTGCTTCCAAATATTTTATTTAAAAGAAAACAAATGTGGTGCACTAATACTGAGATATGAAGATCTTCAAAGTCACCTAATCCATCCAATCCCTTTTTAATTATTCTTTTTTTACTTCTCAAGAGGTAAGACATTTGAAAAATTAAAGACTGACATTGAGAACAACTTACCAATACAAAAACAGATATTCGACTGTAGTCCCTCAGGTATGAACTTCCTTTTTGGTTTTAATTTTTTGTTCAGCATTAGGAGTCCTGAGCGAGGGTCTGAGGATACTCTGGTTACTGGTAGACATCTGTAGCCCCCCACAAGAACTAAAATTCCTCTCTGAAGAAGCAGGAAAGGGTTAGACCAGTTTATGTCTGTGGTGTTCAAATAGATATTCTACCCAAGTTCTTTGGTGGTATTTTCATAGTGTCCATCCAAGACTGTGGGAATCTTGGGGTACTTTGTATTTGTACTTTGGGTACAGGATCACTCTTTGGGAGTCTCATGTGGGATATCAATCTGTCACCTTGCAAAATGTTTATCTCCACTTACTTGAATATTCGTAAATAAAGCAAATATTACAAAGCCCATCAGCCAAGACGTCCTTCTGCATCAGATGGTTGGGCTGCTGAAAGCAGTTTGTGGTGATTATGGCCATTTCCGCTGACAGATCCCTGAAGGTATGGCCTTTACCATCTCATAGCTGTCCTTGTGCAAACATGCCCTTAGAAATCAGGCAAACTTACTGCATAATACAGGTGAACTCTTTCTGTTCGTGTCATTCCAGTGAAGTCATTGGGAAAACATTACCACTTATGTGAGTGAATTGTTCTCCAAGGTCTGACACTATATTAACTAAAGACTCCATGACCATTAACAGTAATGGTTCAGAATCAGGATAAGCTTAAACAGCACACAATTACTCTGTGGTTGAGAACTAATAGCCTTCCTGCTGCTGTTTCTTGAAATAGACAAATGCCCTTCATGTGTGTACAGTTTCCTGCATTTTTGCAATTCTAGTATGATTATTGGAATTACTCTGTTGTGTACATTGCTGCATCATTATAGAAAATCAGTGGTAATTACAAATATACAAACACAAATCAAATTGTGCTTTTCTACAATTACACTTTAATTGCACTGAATATACAGCATAATTACAACCACTGTGTATGTGTATCTCGGCTTTTTAAAATAACCACATAACTAATGAATAAGTAAAGTATTCCAACGTTGTCATAACAGATTTTTTTTTCTGTAATGTGCTGTTTAAGCAAGATTATTGCCCATCCTCCCAGGGGCACTCTGAGAGGTGGGATTGCCTTGTCATATCCTTGTCACATCCGCACATGAAATTCAGAGATGTCTTCCAATTGATGGCAGCTTTGTCAAGGGGAGAACAATTGGCAGTTAAACCACATCACTGTTTGGCACCTCTCTTAACATCATGACAGCAGGTTGTCCCATCCGCCCACCCAAATGCAGGTGTTACTTGCTAAGCCTGGGTAGGAATGTCTACTTCTCACTAGATTGGATTGAGAGATTTTTGGCCTTCTTCTGACTGAAGAAACAGGAGTGGTGAAGAATTTTTTTTCAGTTTGCTGGTTCAGTGAAGGGTGGAAGTTACGAACAGGAAATTCAGTATCTACCCTCAGGCAAGTGGATCTACAAAGGGGTCTTGAGACCAGTCTTCAGACAGTATTCAATGCAGGGATTTTGGATAGGATGGGACTGCACAGAGCAATGGATATGAAGTCTGTCTCAAGGACTGAGGTGGGTGATGCAAGTCTGAGCAGCCTTGTGTTCTGCTAGGGTGGGTGGACAATAATAAATTAGGATCATCAGGTGACAATCCACAGCACAAAGACATCATTAGACTGCCCAAATGAAAAGGAAGATGTGGACAGGAGATTAGGGCCATTTCTTCCAAGGTCACTTTCCCAAAGGGGGAAAATTACCCCACAACACACCTCTCTGCTGCCCAAATGGGCACCATCATTGTCATCATCATCATCATTTTGGTTGTGTTAATGTAGTAAGCTTCTTTAAAATTACAGAATTGCTCAAAAGAGAGACTTAAATCTTCAATATGCATACAGCTGTCAACTACTTTTCTGGAACCAGATAAGATAATATAACATTCCATATCCACTGCACCACATCTAGCCCAGACAAAACAGCAGAAAATCTTTCTCCTCCTTGAATTCCAGCAGCATGTTCTGTTTTCCTGACAATTTTTTCCATCAGGGTTGCTTGACTTGAGCAGAGGGCCCAGCTGCTTTTGGCATGCATGTATTACTTACTAGGACTTCACTGAGGTCTTTGTAGCCTTACAGCTGCAGTGTCTAAGCAGTCTTGAAAGGTTCTTGACAGATGCTCTCTTACAAGCCTAGCATGCATCTGGAAAGGGCTCTCTTGACAAGACTACTGCCTTCAACTTCATTACAGTTACATCCTTCAGATTTGATGCACTCCAGCACCGACACACTTAGGATAGAACATACAAAACAGAAACAAAACATTAGATGATCCTGATGTTGCAGTGTTGTTAACATTGGCTTGATAGGTTTTCTTTCTTTTTTTGCATGGTTGGGTGAGCAGGGAGAGCTTCACTGGTATACTACCCTTGTTTTGACCCTGGCATGCCCTCTTTACTTGAATTTGTGCCAGCTAACGTGCATGATGATGTATACTAGATCCTATTCCCGCTGGTAGCGACCTCCCCTCCTTTTTTTCTCCTTGGACTTGGACTAGTGCAGTTCTCAGGAGACTCATTGCAGAACGGCTCACACAGGGGTAAAATCCCCTTTCCCCTTTAAAACCTCCCAAAATGTCCCTCCTACCCATCCCCATTGGATACAACAAAACTATTTTCTGTTGTGGGATGGAGAGGGTATAACTCAGCTGTAAACTATTCCTTTACTTCCCACTTCACCCTGCATGGTATCTGGTTACCCACAGGATACATCACAGCCCATGTCAATATCACTGCATCCTGTATACTGTATTTAGATAGGACGGAGTTGTTAATTCTTGTTCAAATGTCTGAGGCCATGGTCATAATCTTTCACCAAAATATAATTTGCACACAAGTTACTGTTGTTGGAATGTATCCTACATTTAGGATATAGATTTCCAGAAACCAAAATCCAGAAATCTGACACTACAAACTCCAAAGGATCATGAATAAGCCTTCCATGGAACTTCACAACACCCAAATGGTAAATACAGTATGCAAATGTTTTCCACAGTACCATATTTAACTTAACTAAAATGATGAAAACAATATTTTGGCTTTTCATTTTTGACCCAAGAGCCCTTTTTAAAAAATTGAAGAGCCATAATTAGCTGGCTTAGTTCTGGTCCACTGCTTATTTTATTTTCTCTTCTGTAATTCCAAAGCAAAGCAGAATAATCTCCATGTCTACTTTCATAAGGATTCTGAATTGGTTTCTCCAAATTTGCTGTCTTACATCAAAACAGTTTTAGGCTACTATCTCATTCATGCTATGCATTACTTGTTCTATGAAAAATATGCATTTCCTTATATGAAAAAGACAGTCATTGGAGAAAATTAATTGCTGGGAACAGCAAGGAATTACTGTATTTTGAGAATGCTCTTTGAGGAATTAATTACAAGATATATATTACTGTTTGGTCAAATCAGATTTCCATCTATATAAAAACATTACTGGGGGGATTCTATGAATTTGTGTATCTAGATGTTGCTGTAATGTTCAGCCAAGGCATTAAATACAGAACATTTCAGCCTTTGATTTTTGGATATGGATGCCAAAGGACAAAAGTATGACAGTAAGAACTGTAGCTTGAATTCCTATGGTTTATGGTTGCAAAGAGTTAGAAAAAGAATTAAATTGCTTTTTTATACCATCATTTCATCCATGCAACCACTTTGCTTTGCAACTGAATTTTTTCATTTTTTTATTTTTGCTAGCAGTGCTTCATTCTGGACCTGTATTGCCGCCATAATCATTGCTACACATTTGTCTCAAGTATTTTAGGGGAAAATCACTTACTTGGAATGGTATAATAATGCTTGATATATTAATGTTTTCCGGAGGAAAAAAAGAAACCCAAGCCAAATTATAATAATAATAGCACTATGCTAAAAGTATCTGGTTCAAGTTTTGATGCACAGTTACTATGGGAAATCAGTTAAAAGCAAAATCTGCAAATATCTCCTGCTGTACAATTTTTTGGGCATCTATTGCACTGTTCTCAGTCCCATCTGCTGCTTTTGAGTAACTTTAATTGTAGAAATGAAAGGCTTGTATGCTCTTAGGTGAGGAAAAGGCATCCCAAGTTGACATGAACAGCGGCAGACTGGGTTAGGGGGATATAGTACACCAGGTCCTCTTCCCTTCCATTTGCTGACAGAGCCAGATCACTGAGCCAGTCTTGACCCCAACAGATTACTACCATAGCCTTGAGCTGTCTCCTCATTGGCTGATTAAGGGTTTATGTGCTCTCAGGTTTGGGGGAAGGGGGGATTTCCGTCTACCTGTCTGACTTCAAAAGCAGGGTACTCATCATCTCTTGACCCTGCACCTTCTTCTCACCCTTTCCCTTGTCTGCCTTTTCTGGTAGGACCTGCTTCACTGTGTCCAGAGAAGACATCTCATTGGGAACACTATAGATCCAACCACCAGCCATGCTGCCCATTCTGGGAAGCGGATGTAGCCAGAAATATGTAATGCTGAGATACATCCAAAATGGCCTTGGGGCAGAGAGGAGTGCAGACCAGAGATGCTGATGCCTGCAGCCACCCTCATCCAAATTATGCCCATTGCAACCTACTTCTAGGTTCTGCACTTACGAGGTGACATTGTCTCAAGGTACTCTTGCTGCTCTTCCTAGTGAATACGGGGCATGAGGTGGGAGGTTCAGGGTGCAGCAAAAAATGGAGTTGCTAGGCCATAGTTGGCCTCCATTTTGTGAAAGGATCATGAGTTGGCTAAATGTCAGCAGGAGGTCAAGGAAGGTGCGAGGACACTATAAATAAAGAAGGTTACATCTAGAGTTCTACATCTAAGAGTGTGAGGTCATGGAATCTAGAAAGTTCCATTTAATTAACCACCCACCACTTGAGCTAAGTGGTTTGACTTTCCTGGAGACCTCATGGCATTACATCACCTGTCTGCTGACTGGCTGGTCAATCACGCTAGGGGTATAAAGATACCTAGCAGGTGTGGCATAGAAGAATTCTAGTTTATTTTCTTCTTCATCAAGACTAGTGCTGTTTTTCAGTACTTCAGACAGGTGAACTAGTCTTGCTAGTAACTGATTATTAGTTAGAAAAATAGCTTTTCTTACTTTGTACTTGTATCCCTGTAAATCTGTTTGTCTTTGATTTAATAAATAACCTTACTTTAAGCTTGCATTTTTAGTATCTGGAACTGCTGCCATTCTCAATCCAGTTTTGCTACTGGTGGTTCAGTTTAGCACTACAGTTTCTATTGGAACCCTATAGTTAGAGCAAGTGTTGTTTGTGGAACTGGTTAATAGCCGAGAGGCTATTCAGTCCTCTCCTAATAGGCTGTTTGGGTCCAACTGGGTGTTTTAGGGTGTCTACTAGTTGTGCAAGCTTGGTGAAGCTACAATTGGGCCCCACAACTGCCAAGGCTGCCTCTGCTTTATATGACTGTAGTAAGACAAAAAGGCCTTGATTCTTCATCAACTGGTATGCATTCCCGCTTTTTCCAATGACTATCCTTTTGTGAATGATTTCACGTTCTTTTGCATAGGGTGCAAAAACAATGAAAATGATGGTTATGTTTAACAAAAGGTAAAATCCACCTCCCTCATCATTTTGGTTTAGTTATATACAATGGGTTGTGAGTCTACAGAGTTCCAGGGTCTCCAGGAAATAGTGGGAAGGGGGTTCAGCAACAGCAAGCCAGCAGGGAGCTCCACCATCCTTGCCACATCTCAGTTACTAAGATGTAATGCTCCAAGATCAGAAAAGTCATAGGAACAGAGCAAAAGCTAAATCAAAGACATACATTTCTTAGCAGAGCTTAAAAAGAATATCGGGGGATTTAATGTATCATGAGAGACCAAGATAATAGAGTTTTTTAAAAGTCCATTAATAGGTAAAAAAAGGAGACAAGATTCAGGGCAGGATCTACAGTGAGTGAACTGCTGAACTATTGCTTCAATTGTTTTAATGGTCTTTACTGAGGAAAGAAATAATATTAAAATGTGATATGGACAATTAGGATCTTATTAAGATTACTTCTAGCAAAGGGAAAGTGAGGAATAAAATAGCTGGGGGCAAGGTGATAGATATGGCCCTATATGAATCCAGACATATTAATTTAGATAATGAACAGATTACAGAACTTGTGACACTGGGAATAGAAAAGTCTAGAAAAGAATGTTTTTTTAAAAAAAAACCCTCAAAGGATTTAGGAAACGCTAAACACAGTATAGGTCTGCATAAAGAATCAAATGAGGGTAACTCTACGCATTACAGCAAGTAAAATAATGAGACAAACCATCATGAGTCAGACTCCTGAAGCAGCTAAGTAAAGGCCATTTGATGATCTGGTTTGTTAAGAAGACATCAGATGTATGCAAAGAAGGTGGGAAAAGGAAAAATCATGGAACTGCAAAAGTGTATGAAGTTCAGAAACTTGTTCCAGATACACCTGCCCAGATTCAGGGATCAAATTAGAGTGTGGTGTGATGGAATGAATGAAATGCCTTAGATCAGATGTAATAGTTTGATTGAATGAGTTATTGCTGCATTGGGTCCTGGAGAATGAGAGGTACAAAATAAGTATTTTTCATATCTTTAATTGGATCAGCTTCAGTGGGTGAAGGAGATTGAAAGTGCTGCAGTTTAACAGAATTCTTGCACAGGCAGAATAGAAAGGTGAGCTAAAAGGAGACCATCACACAGTTAACCATTTTGCTCACAGTGAGTTGCTTGTTTCATGCCATTTTTGTCTAGTTTTATTTACGTACACCGGCATTACAGTTTCCCTGCAGTGAAACAGCCATATGAGATTTCCACCCTGGCCTCCAATTATGAGGACGAGACCACCACTATTGAAAACCTTCAAAAGAGGAAATTAGTGATGATGCATCCTGCCAAGATCTGCGTTCTCACAGTGGAATTCTCAGCCAACCATTGCACGGCTGTTAAAATATTGTTATGAGACCGTAGTTACAAATGTTGGCCAGCCAACTCTTATGTTGGGAGAATCTCGAGGGAAAAAAGTGACCAGAACTGAATAGCTCTACTTCCTTCTTTGCCCAGATGCTTCTTTGAAACAACATGGCCTTGCATGTTGGGAGCAGAAGGGCTGGATAGGAAAAGAGGCGACAAAGAGTTGTTTATAAAGAGGCAGACTACTCGGGAATTGCTGCCTATTTGTTTGCCAGCCTTTCCTTCAAAACAAGCTATGGAGGAGAATGCCAAGGACACTACTGTATTTGGAAAAATAAAAAGCTGGGGTACACAAGACAGCAGCAGTTGCACTACTTGCAGAGGTCAGAGGGCCTGTAAAAAAATAAAAGTAAAAAAGAACAGGGGTCTGATTTGGATAGGAGGCATCCTCTGCCAAATCCTATCCCCTAAGTCAGGCTTGGAAGCCTAATTTGGGGCTTCTTGAGTCTGTGCCAGTGAAAGAGCTGGTGCAACTCAAGAAGCCCCATTAATGAGACTGGGGCATTACTCAGTGTAAGGACATAAATATTCCCTTCCTCTGAGATCTCAAGTATGCTCAATTCTAGCACAGTATCCAGTTGTAGCCATTTAGTGCCACTTCTCCTTTGCTGGATAGGACTGACCTTTTAGATTTCTTAGGGTCCAATCTAACTGGGTTTGGAAATGTCACAAAAGTGCAATCAGTTTCTTTCACACCACCTTAGGAGTAGAGAGGCTATCTCTGACACCACTGTGCCGAAGGAATAATAAGTCCCTGCCCAGCATGTTAAACCAGCACAGGAATCTGGGGAGGAGAAGGGAAGAGTGGAATGGAGGCTTTTCAGGTAAGGTGGCAGTCCACATTTTTAGGCTGCATAGTAGAATAATTTGGGGTGTTAGCGGTAAAGACACTGTGCCTGTTAACCAGCAGGCCAGGGTTCGAGACCCGGGTCAGCCCCACAAGACAGGGTGAGCTCCTGTCCTTAGCCCAGCTCTGCGACGCCAGCTGGATCCAATCGTATTGGCTCTGCCTTTCCATTGGACAATACCATAGCCGAGCACAATACCATAGTCTTCCAAGACTGATGGAGGCCTGCTTGTGTGTGTGTGATCCTAACCAATTTAGATCAGCCCAACTCACCTGGCCTATCTTTCCGTGATGGTGTGGGGAGGTCGGTATATACTATTTATGCTACCTGCTGTATTCAAACTATACTGTATACTTTATATTTATCATTTGTAAATATTGTATCATTTTTTATCTTTATATATATATAAATGAAAAGTCACTGACTCATTCACTCGCTCACTCACTGACTCATCAACACCCTGCCAAAACCGCTGGGCCTAAAAGCATGAAATTTGGGGTGGGTGTTCCTTCCATGACCGAGGGGTACACTAAAAACCGGTTTTCGGAAATTCCAACAAGAAGGGAGTGAAAAGGGGCGCATCACGTTTTCCTCCCTATACTTTGCATTGAAGAATCGGTGACTGAGGGTTGCTCTGCCCCAACCCCAGGATCTAGAAGCATGAAATTCGGGGAGGGTGTTCTTTCTGTCACATGAACACCCACCAAGAACCAATGTGGGAAAATTTAACCCTTAAGGGGCTGGAAAGGGATGCAACGTGTTTTTGTCCTATACTTAACATGAAAGACTGATCAACCTACAGGGGAATTTTACTCCCGCAATGCAGGTACGCTTTTTGCTAGTACTTCTAATAATTTTCTTCTTGGTTGTTTCATTGTTTGTGTTTGTGTTACTTTGTTTCAATATATTTTTTCTCACTAAATAAAAAATTAGAAGTGAAAAATTACAAAGGAGCACTTTCCCTAATCAGAAAATGCCCACAGCCAAGCAGTGAATTCGATATACATTGCAGCTAGCTGGGTAGCAAAGCAGTCTTGTGGCATTGTTGTCTAGCCAGACCAATTTTCAATGTGTGGTAAGCTGGATTTCTTTTGCTCACTCCCCACTGCCAGCTGAAAATTAAGCTGGCTGTACACTGGATGATCACATTGCTATGTGGCCAACTATAATGCACATTAAACTCAACAGGTGACGAGTGCTGCTTCTCAGCCATGAAAATAGGCCAAAATTCTCACATATGCAGAAAAGTAACAAAGCACTTTAGTATTTTCATTGGTCTGAGTACATTTTCTGTTTCCCTTGTGAATATGCACTTTTGTATCCTGCCTTCTCTTATTAACCTGGGCTTTGTTTTTTTCATTCAACCCATCATGGTAATTACTGTTTTTTGCACATGAATAGTGATCCTGCCTGAGAGCAGTCTGGCCACTAATATGACAATTAGTCTTTCATTCAGTTGGACCAATTATGGATGCTAATGTTACAATTTGACAATGTTTATGTTCTAATTAAGAGAATGGCAGCAAATAAGGCATGCTGATCCAGCCAAACTCTTGATCCTTTGTTTGGCATTCACACCTTACTTACAGCTTTCCCTATATGATCCTGGCTCTGTACTGAGGAAATAAAAATAGATAGGTCCTTGTCTGGCTTGTATGCATGTCAGTTAATCTCTTTGAATCCTAAATAGCAATGCAATCTTGTAAGGTCAGTTTGCCTGCCAAGGATAGAGCACAATGGGGATGTAAGCAGCATAGGAACTCTAACTACCTCACTTTTGCTGCCCAAGCTTACCAGTCACAATACTCAGCCACTTGTCATTTAAAATTAGCTCATGGTACACCATAAAAACCTCAGTATATTCTTGCTGGATCAAATCAAGGGTTCATCTAATCCAGCATCCTGTTCTGCACAATAGTCAGGCCAGGGTAACCAGATGAGCCAGGATGATGTCGTGTTTAGGGAGCTGGATTGAGACCTAGAAGATCCAGGTTCAAATCCATCCATAGCCAGGAAGGCCAATCACATTCTCAGAATCACCTACTTTGCAGGGTTGTTTTGAGGACAGCAGGAAGGGAGGAACAAAAGCTTTGTAAGCTACCTTTGGCATTTGTTTTGGCATGGGGAAAGGAGGGAATGAACACTATAACATTATTAAATTTAAAACTGTATTACATATCATTTATTACAAATAGGGTACAATCCTGACTCTAGGCCAGAGAGAATGGCCCAGATTAGCTGGCCTAAGTAGACCATATTCCGAATTGATGCTTTGGCCGAATCCACAGGTCTAGGAGGTCTCTGGCTGGCCTAACTGCTGCAGAGGACCAAGTGAAACCTGGGGAGGCTTGCTCCCAAGGAGACCTGCTCCCAAGGTCTCCCAAAGAGACCCATGTTGATGCACATGGAGGAGATGATGCACATGGGGGAGATGATGCACATGGGGGTTGTTACTGTTACTTCTTAATCTGTTACTTCTTAATTTTGTTAACACCCAGAGACCACTGGCAGGAACTCCAACTCCTAGCAAAGACTAGAACTTTTGTCCTTTTGAAGTTTAGCAGTTTACTTATCTTCATATACTCCAGACACTTATTCAACAAGTGCTTGAGGCCCAGTTTTATATGGGATATAATCACTGCATCATCTGCATACAAGAGGTACAGAGGTAGAACCCAGTTTAGGACAATGCCCATCAACTGAAGCCAGAATGGGGGCTAGTTCATTGAGAAACAGGTTTCTCAACAGGTTTTGACATATGGTTTGCCCTTAGATCCCTTTGAATATTTCTGTATAAGATGAGAGAGTAAGAAGCAATGGTGAAGAGTAGACCTGCTGTGTTGGAAACCTGCTTGTTCTGGGCTCAAACTCTTTTGTTTAATAATTCAATATGATAACTTGTCCAGAATGTGTTTTGCATAGAGTTTCCCTATTGATGACAATAAGCTGATACTAGAGATACTAAGATCGCCTTTTTATGAATAGGGACCACAATGACATTGGTCCATGCCTGGCTTGGTGACTCTATCTAACCAGTTCATCCTCTGCCTTCCCCATCTCCTTTTGCCTTCAGGTTTTCCCAGCATCAGGCACTTTTCTAAAGAGTCCTCCTCACGATCTGACCAAAATATTTGAGCTTCAGCTTCAGTATCTGTCCTTCCAGTGAACAGTCAGGGTTGATTACCTGAGGGATGGACTGGCTTTATGCAGTCCAAAGGATTCTCAAGAGTCTTGTCTAGTACCGTAATTCAAAGGCACTTGTATTTTTTGGCACTCAGCCTTCCTCCTTTTCCAGCTCTCACAGCCATACATCACCACAGGGAAACCTTAGTTTTAACTAGATGGATCTTTTTCAGCAAGGTGATGTTTTGCCTTTTAATTAAGTTGTCAAGCCCTGCCATAGCTTTCCTCCCCAGGAGCAGGGATTTTGAATTTCATGGCTGCAATAACCATTTATAGTACTCTTAAAGCCCCCGCCCCCAAATAAACTGTCACAGCTTCCATTTCTTCCCCTTCTATTTGCCATGAATTGATGGGACCAGAAGCCTTGATCTTGGGTTTTTTTAATATTTAGCGTTAAGCCACAGTTTGCTTTTTCTTCTTTCACCTTCATCAACAGGTTCCTTAGTTTCTCCTCACTTTCTGCCATTAGAACGGTATCGTCTGTGTATCTGAGGTTATTGATATTTCTCCCAGCTATCTTCATTCCTTCTTGTGATTCATCCAGAGATTGGGGGGGGGGGGGAGAGGGAGTCAAACACACTTGATTACTCAAGAATCAAACAGGTGGAATCATGATGGCTATGTATTAACACTGTCCAGGTAATATTATACGGTTCCATATATAGCAATACCTTCTTTAGATATATACAAACCCCTGCAAGTAGAGGACATTAGCAGCAGAATTAGTATGTTACAGTACTTCAGTGCTTTTCAAACCACCACAATTTATGGCAGATCTCTCAAAAAGATTAACGGTGAGCAAGCTTCTATGACAGATAGCTTGCCTACCTCTGTTGGAAAGTGTTGCTGTGCTTTCTAGAGATTACGTTTTCAGTTCAGTTGGTTCAGTGGTGAGATCTAATGGGAAAAGTGATTATGGGCTTTAGAACATGTCCCCTCGAACAAGTCTATGGACGCAATCCAGAGTAACTACAGGGAGTCCTTGCTCTGATGTAAGAACAATTTACTCTGGATTGCAATATGAATTTCCCATAGGTTTTCACTAGGTGGTGCCATAACTACGTGGACGTCAATGTCTCTTATGTGCTCCTGTAGTTACATTGGATTGTAGGGGTAGACACATAGTAAGAAGTCAGAAGACAATCAGGGATTCCTCAGTAGATTCCTCAGTTTGAAAGAGTGTCATGAAGACAGAAATTTTGAAAATCATGGTACACTATTTGTACATTATTTGTTCTGCGTGAACATGTGAAACTGCCTTATTTGGAGTCAGACCAATGGTATTGTTGTTCACACTAATTGATGACAACTTTTTGGAATTTCAGGCAGAGGTCTGTCTCATTTGTACCTGGAGATGCTGCGGATTGAAACTGGTTTTTTAATATTTAGCTGAAAAAATCTTCCTGAAAAATAGGTGCCCTACTGCTATGAGAGCCCCCCTCCCTTAAATGCATGTACATCCACTAATACATAGCTAGCACAATCAAACTTGGAACACCCATCCCACACTTATTGCATGGATTAGGGACTGGAGCACTGTCCAAAAGTGAAAACTGTTGAAAAGTGGACACAATCTTTTTCAGTTTATAAATGTTGCTTTTTTAGCTAGCAAATTGCAAATGCCCCTTTATCTTGCAAATACCTGCTGTCACACAAAGATTTCTGCAAATGGATTCTTATTAACACCTCAGGGAACGAAATTAGACCAGGAGCACCAAGATGGGAAAGGGGAATTTTGGACTTTAGAACAATAAAGAAAGGTTGAAAGAGCAGAATGAATGAATGAGCTCTGGATGTTGAAAGAGTGGCTCATCAGAAAACAAACCATAAGAAAGCATGGGATACCTGTACCTCTGTGGTAAGGTGAGGAAGTGAACCCAATTCTCTGTTTCCACCCCAAACATGTTACCAATGTTACCTAATGCATACCCACTATCTATCTGTTTTGTTAGGTTCTCATAAAAAGCTTGTGCACAGTGCTGAGTCATAGAATCATCGAGTTGGAAAGTACCCAGTAGGTAATCTAGTCCACCCCTCTGCTTGTAGCAGGAAATCCTCCTCAAGCATATCCAACAGGTGATGTCAGTGTCCGACAGTGTCAGCTGCCATTGCTTGATTGGGGCCAAGGAGCGTTATGAAAAGTACTTTTTGATCAATTTTAATTTAATTTGAGGGATTAATACCTGCCTTTCCCATGCTAAAGCAAAAGCTCAAGGTGGCTTACACGGCTTTTATTCTTTTGTACTCACAACAACCCTCTGAGGCAGGTGCAATTTAGAGTGAATGACTGGCCCAGGGTTGTGCTTCATGGCTGAGGGGGTTTTGAACCTGGATCTTCCAGGTCTCTGTACAACTCCCTAATCACTACACCATCCTGGCTCACCATGATTTTCACTTTGTGAATATGAGAGGTTGATCATATAACATGTTTCTGTGGAGCTCTTTGCACTGTTCTTTCTGTTCCTACACTTGTGTCCACTACAGTCCAACAGAACCATACCATGGTTATTCTAGACCTTTGGTGCAGTTCTTCCCTAACTCATCCTCCATGACAGAAAGAGGGTGTCTGTACAATCACCTTTCCTCTGCCATTAACAGAGACATCTTTTTCCACGAGTAGTAGGAGCATCAGCTCGCCCACTTGAAAAATCAGCTGCAGCACTACAAAATAATATGGCAGAAATTGATACCTCCTTTTCCAGCTCATCAAACGCTATGTTTGTGGCCAGCCTAAGAGCTTTAAATCAGGTATCAAAGGCAGGCTGGCTAACCGTAGTGAACTCCCCTTCATATGTGATTAAATATCTCCGGCTGAAATAGACAGATATCGTTTGAGTGTTATGACACCTGCTGATTGCAACGACTTCTTCTGGCTCTTCTTCCCTGAAGCCCATCTGTAGTGAGCGTCGGATTCTTGTGTCTGCTAATTTTATGAGGTACAAGAGGGTTGCAGGCTTGGGAAATCAAGAGATTGGGAAATCAAGAGAGAGCATCAGCATATACTGCTGATAGCAGGGCATGTTCTTCTGCAAGAATGAGCAAGGCAAGATTTGCAAACTTAAATCTCACAAATTAAACACCTTTGCCTGTGGCCAGATGCTCACAGGTGCTCACCTCCGTGATTTCAGTGGCAGCTGGGGGTTCACATTATCTTTGCAGACTAGCACATCTTCAAATCAGTATTCTTTAAAAGATCATACTTGAAGTAGAAAGTATATAAAGTAGAAAGAGTGTTTTTTCCCCTCCAGATATACTTTATATACACCTTTGCTCCCATTCTGCTTGCTTATTCCCTTTACAAATAAGGAGCCCTTTTCACAGAGCCATCAAGCTAATAATATGTGATCCATTTTTGTTTTGATGAAGCATTATTGATTGATTGATTGGATTTGATTTATATTCTGCTTTTTCCCCAAAGGGAACCCAAAGCAGCTACTCAGCTTGTCACAGAATGACTTCTCCCATTCAAACATAGGAAGAAATGAAGGCCAATGGGCCAAGTTAATGAAACATTTTAGTCAAATCATGCCCAGGTTGTAAAGTCATTAATGTGGCTCTTCAACATTTAGGCAGACTAAGGGAAATGTTAAAATGGTGCTTCATGTGCATCAAATTCTTGCACTGAGGGGGCAGATTTTATTCATCTTGACTGGTTCTGTGACATGAGAGGGCAAAATATTAGTTCTTTCAGGAACAGTGAACCCTGTGTAAATCCCCCTTCGCCTTCACAACCAATCCGAGATGAGGAAGCCTTTCCTTTTAAAGGCCCAAGTGGCTGAAGGCAAGTGTTTTGCCCCCTCTCTAGAAACACCACTGACATGTTGGACCTCCTACACTCAACACCCCTAAAGTCACACCAATCAACTGACTTCCCAGGCTATCTAGCTTCATAACATGTACCCACTATTGCCATTGTTGTCATCTGGCCATCATCTAGTTCTAGACTGAAGTGTTTGAGGATCACTGTGCATTGTAACATATAGAATGTGAGCAGTGGACAACAGTATCTATTAATTTTGGCTACAGCAGTTGAAGGAGACCTTAAACTCTTCCAAAGTACATCTGAAAATCATTATACTTGTATACAGTAGGCAGATCCCCAAAATAGGAGGCTTGCCTTGATTAGGATTGCCATAATTCTCTTCCACAAAATTAGGACAGGACCCTCTGTCCCATTTGCCAGTAAGGGAACACTACTTCCAAAAATCAGGATTGTCCCTGTTCATCAGAATATATGGCAACCCTAGCCTTGACCCAAGTCTCAGAGAAACGGGTGAAGGGATTATTAGGATAGCCCATTCATACAACCCTAGTCATGTGAACACTTATGCATGCAGAGTTATTCAGAAAGCTGAATCCTGCATGCAGCAATGCTTAATAGACTTAGAGCACAATCCTCACCATGTCTACTCAAAAGTAAGCCCCACTGTGTTCAATGGGTCTTACTCCCAGGAAAGTGTCTTTAAGATTGCCACCTTAGCATCTATAGGGAGCTAGATCACTTTTTCCTGAGGCTGCCATATGGCCAGTCACAGTGGCCGTTTGTCTATTACATTTGCATCATCTTTTTCTTTGGAAATCGGGAATTTTTTCTTATTTTATCGTCACCTGTGAGGTTTTTTGGCTGAGAGATCACTGACAGTCCAGAATCACCCAATGATCTTCATGCTCAGGTCTCCTTGGTCAAAATCCAACATACTAACTACGCATTGTACTGATTTAGATCAATATCTTAACTAGATCAATACTGTATTGACATTCTTTACTTTAGACATTCTTATTTTGGCCTCCCATCATTTTAAACACATTCCTTTTTATATATATGCTGTGAACAGAGACCAAATCCCATATTTGCCTAAATCTATATATATATAAAGAGAAAAGTCACTCACTCACTCACTCACTCACTCACTCACTCACTCACTCACTCACACACACATCAACACCCTGCCAAAACCGCTGGGCCTAGAAGCATGAAATTTGGGGTGGGTATTCCTTCCATGATGGAGGGGTGCACAAAGAACCAGTTTTCCAAAATTCCAACTGGAAGGGTGTGAAAAAGGGTGCAACGCGTTTTCCTCCCTATACTTTAAATTGAATAATTGATGACTCATCAACATTCCGTCCCAATCCCCGGACCTAGAAACATGAAATTCAGGGAAGCTGTTCCTTCTGTCACATGAGCATCCACCAAGAATCAATGTGGAGAATTTAACCCTTAAGGGGATGAAAAGGGGTGCAATGTGTTTTTGTCCTATATGTAACATGGAAGACTGACCAACATCCAGCCAATTTGGTGCTCGGTTCCTGGTGCACTGGGGGGGATGTTGTTTGGAGGAAGAGGTTGCACAGGGGAAGATGCTGTGCATGGGGGGGTTGTGCATGGGAAGATGTGCATGGGTGGTTGAAGTGCATGTGGGGTTGATGCGCATGGGGATGTTGCACGTGGGGGAATGATGTGCATGGGGATGATGCGCATGGGGGTTTGATGCGCTTGGGGGGAAGTTGCGAATGGGGGTTGATGCACATGGGGGAAGTTGCGAATGGGGGTTGATGCGCATGGGAAAGTTGCTCATGGGGAAACTTGCGCCTGGGGGGTTGATATGCATGGGGTTTGATGCACATGGGGGTTGATGCGCATTGGGGGAAGTTGGGCATGGGAGACTGATGTGCATGGGGGTTGATGCACATGGGGGGTTGATGTGCATGGGCGATGTTGCGCATGGTGGTTGATGCGCATGGGGGATGATGCACATGGGAGTTGATGCACATGGGGGACGAATGCGCATGGGAGACTAATGCGCATCTGTGACTGATGCGCATGGGGGACTGATGCACATGAGGGGACTGATGCACATGAGGGGACTGATGTGCATGGGGGATGTTGCACCGTGGGGTGGTGGGGTATGGGGGAATTTTACTCTTGCAATGCGAGTACGCTTTTTGCTATTCATAGAATAGAATCATAGAAACCTAGAATTGGAAGAAACTTAGTAGGTCATCTAGTCCAACCCCCTGCCGGTACAAGGAAATCCTCATAGAGCATCCCTGACAGGTGCTTGTCGAGCCTCTGCTTGAAGATCCCCAGTGAGGGAGAGTCCACCACCTCCCTTGGCAACCTGTTCCACTGCCGAACCACCCTCACCGTCAGGAATTTTTTCCGGATATCCAACCAGAATCTCCTTCTTGCAGTTTGTACCCATTGGTTCTAGTCCTGCTTTCAGAAGCAGCTATGAACAAATGAGCCTCTTCCTCCCTATGACAGCCCTTCAGGTATCTGAAGAGGGCAATCGTGTCTCCTCTCAGCCTCTTCTTCTCCAGACTGAACATCCCAAGTTCCCCCAACCTGTCTTTGTAGGGTTTCCCTTCCATCCCACTGATCATTCTTGTCACTCTCCTCTGGACTTGCTCCAGTTTGGCTGCATCTTTCTTAAAGTGAGGTGCCCAGAACTGAACACAGTACTCAAGGTGAGGTCTGACCAATGCTGAATAAAGAGGAACTAGAACTTCTCATGACTTGGAAGCTACAGTCCTCTTAATGCAGCCTAAACGGCATTTGCCTTCTTTGCAGACACATCACACTGCTGACTCATGTTCAGCTTGTGATCCACGGCGACTCCAAGATCCCGCTCACATGTTGTGCAGCCAAGCCAAGTATCCCCCATTTTATACCTGTGTTTTTGGTTTTTATTGCCTAAGTGCAGAACCTTGCACTTCTTCCTGTTGAAGTTCATTCTATTTGTTACAGCCCAGGATTCCAGTTTATCCAGATTCTCCTGGAGGTTTCTCCTGTCTTCTGTTGTATTTGCTACTCCATCCAGCTTGGTATCATTCACAAATTTGATCAGGATCCCATGCATCCCTTTTTCCAAGTCATTGATGAAGATATTAAAGAGAACCAGGCCCAAGAAAGAACCCTTTGATTGCTTTCCCATTGCCTTCTTTTCAAACTAAAATCCCGCTGAAACTACTACTTTCCCTAAGTGGTTATTTCCAGCAACAGTAGCATAGGTAAGGAGGTGAAGGGAGTAATTGCACAAGGTATCAAGCGTTTGGTGGCAGCAAATTGAGCTTGATACCAGTGGCAAAAACTGTGAAAAACAGGGAATGTACAAAAAAATATAATCATGTTATATATCATTGGAAAGGTAATTTAATGCAGAATGCAATGAAAAAAACTTCATTGGATATCTGTATTCTATCAAAGGCCAATTAACCAGAAAATGAAAACACAACAGCCTTATAAAACAAAATATGGATTTTTTAAAATTCAAAACCTAACTCAAAGCAGACTAATTGTTCTGAAAGCCCATGAGAAGTTATTATTAAAGAGCATGGATAACATCAATATGGTGTTAATATTTTTTCATGTATCATAATACAGTATACCCTTGCTGAGTAAAACATTACTTTTTGAAGTGGTGCTCTGCTTATATTTAGCAGGAGGAGAATAAGCGTCCTTCTTCCACACGGCATAAGGGATACTCTTTTTATTTATTTAATTTAAATTGAGTTGGTTGTTGGGGTGGTCTGTAGAATCTTTGACCCAGGTTGCAGATAGATAACTTAGCAATGCCACTGGTTGGTAGTGATGGCATCTAGCCTCATCTATCATCTAGATGAGCATCTAGTGATGGCATCTAGCATCTAGCCTCAAAGGGATTGAACAAATTCCTAGAGGAAAGGACCAACATGGGTTACAAGCCATGACAGGTGTGTGTAGATGTGGACAACCTCAACACGCCAGATGCAGAGGGAGCACCTCGATGCATATGTCTTGTGTGCTCCCTGAGGCATCTGGTGGGCCACTATGAGACACAGGAATCTGGTGGACACTATGAGACTAGATGGGCCTTTGGCCTAATCCAGTGGAGGCTCATATGTAAGTGGGTTCTTATGTAAGTGGGTGGTGAAGTGCTGGACAAGGAGACAGGTTTCTCCTCCCCCCCACTCCTACCCCTCATTTTCACTTTTTAAAAAGCCAGTGTGCAGTATCACTTCCAGTTGTGATATCACTTCTGGGTCAACATTTTGAGCTTGGCTCCAGGCTACATGATCATTAGCTATGTTGCAAGAAACTTGAGTGCAAATAGCAACTGGAAGAGGGCTTTTTTTCAGCAGGAAAATAACTGTGGAGAAATGGCTCCTTCTTCCCTCCCATGCATCAAATGGTCCACGTCAGGGTCCCCCTCTGTCTCCCACTCCACACGACTGCATTCTGGAAAAGAGGAGAAACTTCCAGTTTAAACACCTCTTAAAAACCTATTGCTGCTTGAGCCTAACATGTACCCTAACAACAATATCATTTCCCATCTGGCATTGCTTCCTTATTAATACTGGCCCCTTCACTGCCACATCAGCCTTTGGCTCTCCGGAAAGGCAATTAAAGTTGTTTTTCTGCTATTAAACAAGCACTAACGGTTGCAGCCAATGGGCTATCTATTATCATGAATGAGTGCAATTACTATCCCAGTCACAATCAATATTTGCTTACATGGAGTTAAGAGAGATATTGAAAGCTTACAGTGTGTTTAAATGGCTGTTGACATCGGGAAGCCCAAGGATGCTGAAGAATGTAACTTGAAACAAGGAAAGCCTCTGACATTACTGAAGTCATCCGTGAAATAAGCAGAGTCTCTGGCAATGGGCCTCTCAAGGAGAGAAGGGTTTCTCAACGCAGAGAAGGGTTGTCAAGGTTGTAGGTTAACCGACTGCTTCTGAGATCTCGCAAATGCAGGCAACTTGACAACTAATCTGCTCTCTCTCAAGCCGTCCTGCAACTACTGTCTTCACATAAGGTAAAATCATTATGTGTTCAGCCAGCAGAAGTTTCAGGCTGCTTTAAAAATAGTAGGGAAGGGTTGCTACTTCACTTGGGATCAGCAGAAGTCACCAAGAGGAGAAGAACAAGCATGGCAGAAAAGTAACCCTCAGAGGTGGGAAGATGAACAAGGACTGTGAAGGATATCAGAGAACAAGACTGAAAATGGTGTTCATTTCATTCATCCCATCTGGATGATGAGTGCGTGAAGAACCCACTACCTTCATTACCAACGGTGGCTTGATCCACACATACTAACCAGCAGTGTATTTACAGATCTGACTTTGTTATGCACAGATTTTTTTTATACACGGATTTGACTCAACATGAACGGCCACCGGAAATCACAGTTATAAAAACTGCTTTTCTACTGTCGTAGAGTGGCAGGCATGCAAGCAATCATTCCATTTTTCAATCCAAGAATCAAAATCCTGCAGATATTAAGGCACAGCTTTATTCCATTGGGTGCAATGTAGGAGCAAGAAACCTGGAAATGGATCTTTAAATCTATTTTTCCATTGTTTTTGTTGTCCGCAAAAAAATGTTATCCCTGGGATGTTCCGGAACAGAACCCTAGTGGATAACAAGGGACGCCTGTATTTTATTTACCAAATCCAGATTTTTTTTCTGGTGGTGGAAAGATTTAGCACCAGAGAAGTTTCCATCGTTGCCCATGGTACATCCGACTACTGGGAACGTCATTTTCACACTACTGTAGTTTTGTTTTTAGGCTCCTTTTTGTCCTTACAATAATCCTGTGAGGTAGATAACTTTTCTACGGGCAGCTCGTAATACTCTTCTCTTTTAGGTGGGATCCTTCACAGCATGGTCATCATTACATCTGGCATCAGGGAATGCCTTCCAAGCTTCCAGCAGGAGTTTTCAGGTCAACAAATCTGTAAACAGTGAGACCTCTGGTTCTGTTGTCTCACGGCACCATTTATTAGCTTTTTCATGTCTCCCATTAGTCTTTCCATGCTTAGCTTTCTTCTTCTCCTATCCATTCAGTCGTGTCCGACTGAAGCTTTCTTCAGTAGCCCTTCATTCAGCTGCCAGAACACGCTTATCTGGCAATGTGAACTAATATCATGATGAAGTAGGCAAGAAAGTTGTTGATTCCCAACATCCTGGCTAATATTTGCATATATTTGCTTCCATTTGTGTTTGAGATCATGTCAGCATTAGCAATGAAATCCACTGTTATTTTTTTCTTTTCAGAAACTCCCACCCAACAAAAATGCACATTATCTCTTCCCTCCTCCCGCATATATTTTTTCATGGCATCTCCACTGGGTACATAGCAGCTGTGGGGATCACCACCACACCATAGGTCAGGATCTGGACTCTTGGGGTTACAATCACATGCTTAAAATAGCAGTCATGTTCACCCTGCATCCAGCCCACCAGCCATGATTGGCAGCTTACCAGGAACTTGATACACCTCCTGCTTCCCAGCAATTGCATCAACAGAAGGTTTGTCTAGCACCTGGCAATTGGCCATAATGCAGGCCTGTTGGGCTGCAATGTATGCTTGTTTGGTCTCAACTGGTGCAAGCCGGCTTGTGTACAATCTGTTCTCCAAATTAAAGTTAGTTGCGTACTGCGTGACAGCAGATGCATACCCACATAACATCACAGCCACAGCTCTAACATCCGTACACAGGGGACAAGACCAATTAAAATCTGATTAGTGGCCTGCATTTTAATGGGCATATAATATATACATTGATAGTTGTGTCTTTATAGATAAATTATTTCTGCCTTAAGTTAACTCTGCAGTCATATTTTGTGCAGCTACATATTTTGTGTAGCTAATAATCTCACTTGTACTTTGATCTGGTTTAAAGCTTTCTACTTCATAGTAACAGTAGTAATATGTATGGTAGCTGAAAGCTGAGGAACACTATAAATTTACGTATGAATTTAAAATATTTATTTCCTATCTTTTCCCCTGAAAGCAGCTTACAACATTTCTAAAAACACAGTACAAGCAATAGATTATTGATCTACCAGTGTGTAGATCTACAGGTGTGTAGATCACACTGTGTGATGTTCATAAGGGTGACACCACCACTGACCCAAATTTTTATTTAGTATTTTTGAATAATGCTGTCATATATCAATTGATGTGTAATTTCATGCAGAATGCATTGAAGCAAACTGTGTTGAAATGTCTCTATTCTATCAAATGGTATAGTCAAAAAACAGTGGCGTGGGGCAACAGTTCATCAGAACACAGACACTGTCCCACCCTCTGCCTGGGAAGAGGTCCATCATCAGGATGACATGCTGCCCCTATGATGTGATGTAAATCAGTGATGCAAACCCTAATAATGCTACTGCAATAGATACAATATTATTAAATCATAAACAGAAGCAATAATAGTTATAATAGCAATAAATCAGAAGCAATAAAAGTTGGCAGAAAAAATAAATTGTGCAATTTATTTGTGCAGAAAAATTGTGCAGAATAAATTGTGGAGAAAAAAATTAAATGGTGCAATTTAGGCTGGCCTAACTCACCTGGCCTATCCATCTGTGATGGTGTGGGAAGGTCAGCGTATGCCTGTACATTAGCCTAACACCTCCTCCTGCCCCCAGGAAAGGGGCAGGAGTGTCTTACTGCACTTTTGTGACACCCCCAAGTCAGCACAGGACTTATTCCGGGGCTTAGGCCAGCCTAAGTGGCAATTAGGAGTGCAACAAAGAGAAATAACAACAATGCTAATAATAAATTAAAGACTAATAAGAACAGCAAAAATATACACAAAAAAATTTCAAAGACAAGAGGCAAAACCATAACAAAGCAAAGGCAAACAGAAATTAAAGATGGGCAAATAAAAAAAGTATTCTTGTTGTATTTTGTAAAAGTGTTTTTAAAGTATAAAGCTAGCATTGGAAGAGATGAAGAATTATGTTCCATATACATGATCTCCCTCTAAGGCAGGCTTGTATTATCTCTGTATTGCAGATAGGGAGTGAAGCTGAGAGATAAGTGACTTGCCAAAGGCCACATTAGTGAACAGAATTCATTTCAAAAGCTATCTTTGAACTATTATTATTTAGAATATTTATACCCCACTTTTCAACAAAAAACTAAAGTGCTCATTTTCAACCTTTTCTCTCTCATGGCTCACTGGCAAGTTAAAAGTAAAGGTGTACTTAGCAATACTGTCCCTATTTTTTGGAACAACCCTACTATGTGGAGGAGCTATCTCATGTCCCTTTAATCTCCCATTCACTGGATAACTACTCTTGCTACTATTTTCCCTTTTCCTCTTCTACCTTATATTCTCATTCTCATCATGACGCCTATTATTTTCAGTAGTTCTGGTACTTCCTTAGGTAGATATGACATTTTGTTCCTCTCTGGAGTGATTGTAGGTGTTTAAGAATGTCCTGGTTATTATGGTACTAAAGCTGGAGAAGGAGAGCTATTATTAATTTATTTCACACTAACTTAAAGTTAGGTACTGAACAGCTGATATAGATTTAACACATAACTAGGAAATACTTAAACACCTACTGATATTCCAGACAGAAAAAGAGATGCTATATGAGATTTGCACCAGAGCTAAACCAGAATAATAACTATGATTATAATTATTTTAAAAATATACTCCTATTCTATCATCATACTACTGAGAAAATGCTGGATATTTGAAAGTATCAATTACAAACTGACTAGAGTGTGGCGGAATAGTTTAGATACTACTTCAAAATATAATAATTACAAAAATGGATTAATAGTATCAAATGATGTAAAAGAACATAGTTCTGAAATGGACAGAATAATGGGTAAAACTGCTGAAATTACAGTTAAAGAGGCTTATGGGCTTGTTTTTACTTCACTATCTACACAGCTTGATGTCAATGGTGCAAATTGTCATTCTTGCATTAAAAGGAAGTTAATGGAAGAAAATTTTGAAAATATAGCAAGTCGCCTTTCAGTGTACACAGACTCCCTGAATTATGGGTGCCTCAGATACACCCGCACAATACCCGCAGTACACAGTATATCAGTACGTACGCAGCATATCAGTCAGTACACCCGCACAATACTGCTGGGGTGGCAAGAACCAACTGTTTTGTGGTATGGATATTCTGACTTCCATACAAACCACTGGAATGAAACCAGTGCAGATGTTAGGAATTGACAGCACAATCCTAAATGCAGAAGTAAGTTCCATTTTATTCAATGAGACTACGGCTGCAATCCTAACCACACTTTCCTGGGAGTAACTACTATTGAACTCAATGGGACTTACTTTTGAGTAGACATGTTTAGGATTGCACTGTTACTCCCAGGATAATGTGTTTAATATGGGCTGTGGGTGGCGCAAGTGGCTAAGACACTGTGCCTGTTAACCAGCAGGCCAGGGTTCGATTCCTGGGTCAGCCCCACAAGACAGGGTGAGCTCCTGTCCTTAGCCCAGCTCTGCGATGCCAGCTGGATCCAATTGTATTGGCTCTGCCTTTCCATTGGACTAATTCAGTGGCGTAGAGAGGGGGGATTTGCTGCTTGGGTAACAGCCTAGCCTCTATAACAATCCAACCCAGGCTTTCGTGCTTCGCATGCAGTGTATGCAGTGCAGAGCACGATACCATCGTCTTTCAAGACTGATGGAGGCCTGCAATGTGTTTAGAATTGCAGCCTAGGTGTGAAACTTGTGTAAACTAGTAATGCTGTTTCACACAAAATCTCACCAATTTGCATGGAAAACCCCCAGCAGGAATAATACTTCCCCACACCATTGCTCCCCTGCAATTGGTATTCAGGGATGTACTCTCACTGAACATCTATCTACAGTATTTATCTACAGTATTTATATACCGCTTTTCAACTAACAAGTTCACAAAGTGGTTTACAAAGAAAATGGAAAAATAATAATAGCTAATTTATAGCTAATGGGTCCCTGTCCCAAAAGGGCTCACAATCTAAAATGCAAAAAAAGAACACCAGCAGAAGCCACTTGAACAGACATTGCTGGGGTGTGGAAGGCCAGTTACTCTCCCCCTGCTAAATAAAAGAGGAACAGCCACTTGAAAGAGTGCCTCTTGCTCGGTTAGCTTCATGTAAGCAATTCATGACTAGTGACTAGTAGCCATTCACAAACCTTTGCCTAGGTACCCCCTCCTCCAGTAAAAGACAAGAGGAATATCAGTTTTGGTATGAAATGGGGCAGTCACAACTGTATTAATTATAACTGTATTAATTATAACTGAATAATATTAATTATAACTATAACAAACTCTCTGTCATCGTATTGGGGGCCAGGAAAAATAATAATGTACATTTCAGTTTTAATAAATTTATATCAATGAATGGAAAATGGGAAAGAAAGAATTTTATTGAGCATATTTATAAAATACATGAGAACTATAACACAGGCACATAGAACCACATGAGAACTATGAACTGTTTTTCCAGGACATGTCCTCTTTTTTAGCCTTGTGTCTGGGGGGGGGGGGATTTTCATTGTCCTCTTTTCCTTGTGAGCAGGTGGCATGCAGAATAATTCTGATGTACTAAATTACATGTAATAGTTTTAAGTTTAACAATATGCAGTACGGTGTTTAAATTAACACATCAAAACAATATATATGAATATTTTTAGTTTTTATTTTGTCCTTTGGTGTCCAACATTTTGGGGAGCCTTGTCCTGTTTTTGCGTTTATGACATATGGTCATAAACCATATGTCATGTGCAGGATCCAAAAGTCTCTGGCAGGCCAGAGGCTCATTGGAGACTCCTTGAGTGCCAAACTGGGAGTCCACAAAGGTGTTTACCCACCCCTGGATTATTAGATCAATTCATCACCTCCTGCAGCAGTTCTGGTATATGTTGAACTTCTCCCCTTTTACTCCAGGCACCTACCTTGGAGGTATTAGATGCAGCTGTCACTTCCCATTTAGGCAATACAACTCTGTCTGCAACCCTAGGTCTCATTAACCTCAGGCTTTCCTCTCTGGAGCCCCTGGAAAGGGGGTCAAGGCAGCCAAATTGCCCCACCTGTCCCAAGTCAGGCAGCCTTTCAGATGGACTTTGATACTGAAGAATAATGGTCACCAGCTTGCTTCCCTGAGCTAGACAACCACTTGAGATCAGTTATGGTTCACCCTCTGGCAGTTGCCTACAGTAGGGTACACACAAGATCTCTAACTCTTTTTCCTGTCTCCAACTGTTTCTGCCTGTTGTGGTTACCCAACTAAAACACCACACCTCAAAGCAGGTCTGGTCCATTCATGAGGTCAGATTAAGTGGTTGCCTCAGGCAGAAGATTGGGGTGGCTGCTCATCTCTACCTACTTTGTTTCATTGCTTCTCCTTCTTTCATTCCCTGCATTGGAAAAGCAGAGACCAGAAATGCTATACTAAGACGCTAAAGAGGGGGAGGAACAAAGGCTGGCACATTGTTGGGTAAGAAAAAGCAGCATTTGTAATGCCATCTTGAACATCAGCCAACCCTGGCTTTCGAATCCATTGGCAAAGGCTGCCAATATAAGTGCAAGAGAGCAAAGTCAGAGAAATGTGGTCTTCCTGAGCCAAATTTGCAGCAGGTTCTAAATTTAGCATGAAGAGTCCAGAAGGAAAGAGCCAGCAAAGCAGTAAAGGGAAGTGGCCAAAAGAATTCTTGGCAGCAGTTCATTCTCTTCTCTTTCTCTCTCTGCCGGGCCTTCTGAAACCACAGAGGAAGAACTGAATCCTGAACCGTATGGGAGAGTTGGAGATCCTAAGTGACTATGGCAAAATCAATACAAGTTTCTGGAGTCCTGCCAAGTCATAAAGCAAATGCTGCCTTCGCATTTATTCAATCATTAGTCAATAATATTCAGGATAAATGCAAACAGACTTTAATCAGAAAAAGTGTGAATACATATTTCATCCTAACAGTAGGGAAGTTTAGAATGAAAAAGCATTTGAAAAGGCATTGTCTGCATTTTCAATAAATTGGAAGGCTGTGTCTAGTCATTAAAACTAAAATAGAAATTTGGGGGTTTTTTGGGGGGGAGGGGAGGGTTTACTCACATTATTAGTCCAGCTCCAGATGCAGAGCAGTTATACAAACTTTAACTGTGACAGAAGCATAGAGTTAATTACTATATGTAAGTGATTTGCTGCTAATTATCTAATACCTGTCTAATAACTCACAAAAACATAAAGGCCTCTTTCTTTTAGCCTACTGTAAAAGCTGTCCTGAAGAAATGGATGAGAGACCAGTGAATAAATACATTGACATTTTTGGATCCAAGGGGAAGAGTTTAATTCAAATCATGCTGCATTTTTTTCCCATGACATTTTTTTTCCTTGTTTAGTGGTGGTGGTTTAAGTCTTGGGCTGCAACTTTGAGCACAATCCTATGTCTATTCAAAAGTAAGCCCCCCTATGTTCAATGGGTCATACTCCCAGGAAAGTGACTCTCAGATTGCAGCATCCTGTTCACATTTACACAGGAGTAAGGCAGTGGAGCTTTTTTCTGAGCAGACATGCCCATGGTTGCTCTGTTGATCCAGTTTCCTGTTGGGGTGAGAGAGGTTCAGACCATGCATTTTAGAGTTCTGTTCCCATTTAGGATCATTCCGAGTATGTCCTGAATGAAAATAATGGGTATAATCTTTATTATATATATTATCTTCATTGTTATAGCAGAGCAAGGAGGAATAGCGTGATCCATTTTTGATACTCATTAGCAGTCCCACGTCTTCACTGCGCAAGGAAAAGGAACAATCCCATTTCCTTTACTTTCATAGTTGAATGGAGCCCTGTGGTATACTTTTTCAAACTTACATCCCCTAAAGTGGTATCTTACAAATTCAACAAATTCTTTCCATCCACTTAACTGTCCAATCCTTCATCGATTCATCTGCTAAAGCAATTTCTGCATATTAGCTAATTAAAAAACTTTCTGCCCTAATACATGCCAGTTTCATTTAAAGGGAAGTCTACCTTTTGCTTAGTAGACAGGACATGGTTATGGGATCTTCTAACGGTCAAGATTTCCTTTCTATCCTCCAGTTCTGAAGTGCAATGATTTCTTTTTTTGCTCAACTCCAAATTACTTCCTTTATACACAGAGGTCAAAGCATTGAGTTTTGGAAAATCAACCTCAAAGACACCATCGTAGTGGACAGATTTTCATTGATTTTGATTAGAAGTGAAAATCAATATTCAGCTCAGAACAAAATGGATCAAGCAAATCTTTGCTTACACTTTCAAAAGTCAGCAATGCTGTTTGCAAAGATGATCACTAGAACACATACAAAAAGCAATAGCAGAATAGTCGTCTTGGTAGTTCATTACTCATTCTATCATCATCAATATTGTTATTTTATCAACTTATCCAGTTCTCCATTCTTAATGATTGGCTTAAACTGCAGAGGAGCAAGTAAGCACTAACCAGAACTACTACAATTAAAAAATCTATTATTTATTCCTCTTCTGCATAAGGTTGTGAGTACATTTTTTAAAGGAAACATATAGTACAAGGGGAAGCCAAAAAAATCTTACCTTCACCAAGATCTGGAGGTGCTAGAGATCTGAAATTTTAATCCACTGATTCTTCGTTCTTTAAATATGCACCTTCTAATGTCAAATTTTTTAGTATCAGTAGAAGGTCCCAGAATCAAACCCTGCACATATCAAGGCAAAACCTTATTCCACTAGGAGCAATGGAAAAATAAGAAACCTAGAAGTGGGTCTTTAAATCTATTTTTCCACTGTTTTTTAAATCCATGGAATTTTTTCCCACTGGGGTTTTTGGAAAGGAACACTAGTGGATAACAAGGCAAACATATAATTAATTAAAGAGCTTGCTAACCTTTTTTCAACTTATAAATAACTTATAAATAACTTTTTAATATATGATTCTATAAATCCTATGTATTCCTTAATTATGCTGTACACTCTTTAAAAATGAAGGTAAATCTCCATATACTTCAACAATAAAAGCTACATAGCTCCAAAAACCCTTCAAAAAGCAATCAGATATGTCTGCTGGATACTGTGTCTTCTTCTTCTTCTTCCTCCTCCTCCTTCTTCAAAGCCCTCCAACTGTGCCCACACAATCCACTTCCTCAACCCTTGATGGTGTATCGGACACTACCACTGGTGCTAAGGCTCTAGGGGTCATTATGACCGGGTAATCCTTCTAGTGGATGTGGATCCAGTGCCCAACCTGTTCATTCCTATCCCAAATGGTTCCATATGATTATTACTCACTGTACAGGTGAGTAATACTCACTCACTGAGTATTACTCACTGTACAGAGCTAGGCTTAAAAAAAAACTCACTGTACAGAGCTAGGCTTCAAAAGTTGACCTCAGTGCCAAGTGCTAAGCATCCAAGATCCTGTTCATCTCTATGCAGATAAACAACTTTGTTTGAGTGCTGGGATAACCCCACCACCATTATCTCTCACTATAAGGACAATCCATGTCCAACTTTACAGTCAGGGCATGCACCAGAATATTTGGCTACTGCCTGCAAGCATCTTAAAAGTGAACAAAGTAGCATTGCTGTTATCTTGTTTAAGCTGCCCGGCTCCATCAGGTTGTGGAATGCTAAACCAATGGACTCCTTTGAAGTTTGTCTGTATCTGGTTTTTCCACATATAAAAGGGCAATTGATAAAGTGCCAGTTTGAAAAGTTCAACGAAAGTGGAATGCAGGGATGGAGAGGGGGAGAGGCAAGAGAAATTCAGAGCCTACAGTTGCGGATTTTCAGTGCTGTTGTTTCAACTTACTCTGGTCTTCTTTTTTCTTTCTTACAAATGCAGTGTCCCACTTAGTCCTGTTTTCTCCGACTGATAAAGCACTCTAATAAATTATTGTCTTGGACTTTGAAAGGTTGAACCATTAATTTTGTTACATGTTAATAGAGGTAAAATAAAAATAACAAAGTATAGAAGAACCAGAATCCAACATAGGCTGAGAACGAAATATGCTCTAGTGTGCTTTTTCCTTGTCCTTACTCATCTTCTTCTATACCCTGTTCTCCCTCTGTAAGCTCCTCGGGGCAGAGGATTGTCAAATGTATGATATTATATCATATATATGGGGGGATCAGCAGTGATGGATTCAAAGTAGCGTTTGTCTCGCCAATTGCCTTAGGATGACTTTCTTATCCACTTAGTAAGAATAAGCTCTCAAGTTAATACAGATGTGCATCACTTTATGACCTTCTGCATAATGACAGACGACAAATATGACGGCGGTCAAAGCACAACAAAGGGGCTTTTAATGAGGCAATTGGGTTTCCCATAGCATGCAGCAGAGTGTCTGTTTAAGCACCAAAGAGGCTCAATGCAAAGAAGAGGCAATCTATTTCTAATAGCCTGTGGATCCAGTGAGTGTTCTGCAAGGAGCATCTGCTTACACAACAAGGGCAGTAGAGTGAGCTGAATGTTCACTTAACAATCTCATTGCATAACAATGGGGATCTGAGAATGTCATTAACCCTGCAATCCAGAGTAACTACCGGAGCACGTAAGAGATATTTACGTCGACGTAGTTATGGCACCACCTAGTGAAAACCTATGGGAAATTCATATTGCAATCCAGAGTAAATTGTTCTTATACCAGAGCAAGGACTCCCCGTAGTTACTCTGGATTGCGCCTCCTCTTTAATTGCACTCCTCTTTAATACAAAGGTGCCTTATATTGCGTCAGACCATTCAGCTCAGTGTTGCCGTCCCTGTCCAGCAACACCTCTCCAGGGTTTCAGAAAAGGGGTTTTTCTCAGCCCAACCTGAAGATGTAAGAGATGGAGTCCAATAGCTTCTGTATGCAAAGCACATGTTTTAGCACTGAGTTGTGTGGCCCCTCCTTCATCAGATGTTGTGGATACGAAATTTTTCATCTCACTCCAGGCCAGTTTTGTCAGATTTTTCCATATTCCACTCCAAGTGTAGATCAATTTGAATGATAGCCTAAGCATTTTTCTATGTCTGTGTATAAAGCAAGTGCTTGGGAATCCTTCATGGTGAACGGCATTATACAAGCATTATTGGTATATTATTACCCAGTCATAGACAATGTCATATTGTTTCACGACTTGTTCAACAGGCATCAACATTTCAGAAAGATCAGACAAATGTCTTTTTATTTGACCTTTTTAATGCACCGCTGTAGATCATTTATGGGTTTAACAGCTTTCAAAACACTGATGTGGGTGTGCTTGCAAAATAGATGTGTCCTCACTCTTTTTTCCCCCTTCCACAAATGCCATGAGAAATTATTTAAGGAAGTCTTAATGAAATGCATCTGTCACTTATGAAGATAAATGGCTGGACTATGGCTTTCCATTACTGGAAATGGCAGAATTAAATTAGAAAATTACAATCCTCAGCATCTTCCCTGACTTGTTTTTGCATAATGTGTTAGAAAATATGCCCACATAGGCAGAATGCTGCAATATCAACCGAGCATGTCGTAAAACAAGACTTTTTAAAATAGATGTTTTGTTAATTTGCAATGGGTGAATTTTCTTCTGGGGATAATTCTTGTACTCTCCTGGTCATTCAAATTCCCAATTAGCACTGGAGGAAGAAATGAATTAGGATTTAACTTTTAAAAACCCTAAACTATAATCTCTTCTAAAATCAAATCATTGATAGCAGTGAGAAGTGTTAAACATGTTCATAGCTGAAAAACAAATACATTTTCAGGAAGAGAAAATAAACAAGTTGGCCATCTTTAAAATCAGAAGTGGTGTGTGCTCCAAATGAATACTGCAATGGAATATTGAGGACTAGAACCTTTAAATCCAGCTAAGAAAAGGATTGCTCCTGGAACCTTTTAAACAAACTACAACTTCTGTAATTTTTATTTAATTTTAATTTCAAAGATTGGGTTAATAACAACAGTGTAAACATTATTACAGACAATTCTCATTATCCACTAGGGTTAGGTTCCTGGAAACCTTTGTGGATACTATTCACAGATAACAAATCAATTCATCCTATAGCACGGAGATGGAGGGAAGGGTTAGCTTCCCTCCCATCAGAAGAATCCAGCAGAGATGGTTCAGGAAAGCAGCAGAGTGCGGCAGAAAGTGCCAAAATATATCTGAATGCTGCAGATACTTCCAGAGTCTTCATGGGCCTTCCAAATGGTGCACACAACTAGCACAGACCCCTTTAAAATGACCAGCAGAAGCTTCCACTGGTTATTTTTAAAGGGGTTCATGTTGGTCACAGGTGCCTTTGGTCCCTGAAGCCTCTGGAAGATTTCTGCATGTCAGAGGTATGAGATAACTGGGTAAGAGGCACTCTTTCACTCTTTCTGGTACCTCCTTTATTTAGCATGGGGAGAGTAACTGGCCCTACACACCCCAGCAATGTCTGTTCAATTGGCTTCTGCTGGTGTTCTTTTTTTGCATTTTAAATTGTGAGCCCTTTTGGGACAGGGACCCATTAGCTATTTATTAGCTATTATTTTTTCATTTTCTTTGTAAACCACTTTGTGAACTTTTTAGTTGAAAAGCAGTATATAAAACTGTAGATAGATAGATAGATAGATAGATAGATAGATAGATAGATAGATAGATAGATAGATAGATAGATATCTGCCCATTTTATAGGTAAGTGAATTGATTCTTTACACGTGCATACACACACACTCAAATCTAATGCACACCCTATACTTAGAATCAAAATACCATATTTACTCAAATCTAATTAACCATCAAATCTAATGCACACCCTGATTGTGGAGACTGAATTTGGCTGGAAAAGGTGAACATTAGATTTGAGTAAATACAGTATTCTGCCTTGTAAAATGAACTGTGCTTTGTAAGTTGAATGCCCTCTCATCCTGCATGCAGTACCAGCCCCCGTCCAGCAAAGAGACTCACAGACAACAGCGTCCTCTGAGCTTCCCCGGCGAGCATGCCTGGAGCCTGCATGTCTGAACCTCCTGCAGCCAGCCAGCCACCAGGTAGGAGAGCCTCTCTGGACCTCTCCTGGATCCTCTCTGGACCCCCCTGAAGGAAACCCTTTCCCCCAAGGAAACCCCCTCCCTGCCTGGACCCCACCACCCCTAACTATCCCTCTTCCCCCCCCCCCACCACCACCTTCCCTGCCTGGACCCCACTTTCCTGTGAGTAAGCTCCAGTGGATACAATGGGACTTGATTCTGAGTAGACTTGCCCCTTTTGCATCAGGCAGAAACCTTTGGTGCTGTTCTTGCTGCAAACTTGGAAACACACACACACACACATACACACACACACACAGAGGTTCCTTGTTAACGTTGTTCAAAAAGACACTAGCGAAAGACAGCTTTAGTGAAAATTAGTCATCCTTAGCCAGAAAGGTTTTTCTTCTGTTTTACTGTAGAGTATGTTACAGTGTTTTATTATTAACAGTGTTTTATTATTAACACTAGCAAAAAGTGTACCCGCATTGCGGGAGTAACATTTCACCATATGCCATCCCCCCACGGTGCATCAACATCCAATATGCAACTTCCCCCATGCACAACTTTCCCCCATGCGCAACTTCCCCCATGTGCATCATCCCCCATGCGCATCAACCCCCTGTGTGCAACTTCCCCCATGCACAACTTTCCCTGTGCGCATCAAGCCCCATGCATAACTTCCCCCATGCGCAACTTTCCCCGTGTGCATCAACCCCCCCGCGCGCAACTATCCCCATGCGCAAATTCCCCCCATGCACAACTTTCCCCCATGCGCATCAACCCTCATGCACAACTTCCCCCATGCGCATCATCCCTCATGCGCAACTTCCCCTCATGTGCATCAACCCGCATGCGCATCATCCCTCATGCGCAACTTCCCCTCATGTGCACCAACCCACATGCGCATCATCCCCCTGTGCGCACTTTCCCCGTGCGCAACTTTCCCCATGCGCATCAACCCCCATGTGCAACTTCCCCCATGGGCAACTTTCCCCCATGCGCAACATTCCCCAAGCGCAATTTTCCCCATGCGCAATTTTCCCCATGTGCATCTTCCCCACACGCATCATCCCCATGCGCAACTTCCCCATGCACAACTTTCCCCATGAGCATCTTCCCCCATGCGCATCATCCCCCATGTGCAACTTCCCCACGTGCAACTCACCCCATGTGCAACTTCTCCCATGTGCAACTTCCCCGATGCGCAACTTTCCCCCATGCGCATCAACCTCCCATGCACATCAACTCCCCATGCGTATCAGCCCCAATGTGCATCATCCCCCATGTGCATCATCCCCCGTGCACAACTTCCTCGTGCGCAACTTGCCCCATGCGCATCAACTCCCATGTGCAACTTCCCCCCATGGGCAACTTTTCCCCGTGCACAACTTCCCCCTATGTGCAACTTCCCCCATGTGCAACTTCCCCCCATGCGCAACTTCCCCCATGCACATTATCCCCCATGCGCATCATCCCCGTGTACATCATCCCCCATGTGCAACTTCCCCCATGCCCAACTTTCCGCCCATGCACATCATTCCCACATGCGTATCATCCCCCCCAATGCGCAACTTCCCCCCATGCGCAACTTCCTCGCCAGTGCAACCTCTTCCTCCTAACAACATCCCTGCCCCCGTTCATCAGGGTCCGAGCACCAAATTGGCTGGATGTTGGTCAGTCTCCCATGTTAAGTATAGGACAGAAACACGTTGACTCCTTTTCAGCCCCTGAAGGGTTAAATTTCGTGGTGGGTGTTCAGGTGACAGAAGGATCCCTCCCAGAATTCCCTGCTTCTAGGCCCAGCAGTTGGGGCGGAATGTTGATGAGTCATCAGTTCTCCAATGCAAAGTATAGGGAGGAAAACGCGTTGCACTCCTTTTCACCCCCTTCTGGTTGGAATTTCGGAAAACCGGTTCTTAGTGCACCCCTCAGTCACGGAAGGAACACCCACCCCAAATTTCATGCTTCTAGGCCCAGCGGTTTTGGCAGGGCGGTAATGAGTGTGTGAGTGAGTGAGTCAGTGAGTGAGTGAGTCAGTCAGTGACTTTTTTCTTTTATATATATAGAAGATTACAGTAATTGTCTTCTGTATGACAGTGTAACAGTGTTTTAAATTCAAGTACAGTGTTTTGTCATCACTTTTACATACAGTTAATATTTTTATATGAATAGTTTTGGGTTGTAGAACCAATCAACTTGAGTTCCCATTATTTCCCATGGGAAAAATCTGCTTTGTAAAAAGAATGCTTTGTAAGACAAACATTCCTTTTAAATGAGAGGGAATTTGAGTTTTATGGTTTCTTTGTAATATTGTTGTCTCTTTGTATTTATGGTCTCTTGTAATATTTATGGTCTCTTTGTAATATTGCTTTGTTTACAGATATTCAGGAAAGTGCGTTTAGGATTGCAGCCATTATCTCCCTATCTCAGTTTTTGTTCTGTACAATGGGCTTCTTACTGTTACAGCTTGTAAAGTGGTCATGAATAGGAATTGCAGTTAAAACTCATATGCACTAAATGTGGATCAATCACTAATAATTCACAAACACTCTTATGCTTCAACTTATGGATAGCAAGTGATAGAGCTGTTTGTTCCTTTATTTATTTATTTATTTATCTATTTATTATTTATTTCATTGATTTACTGTATACCCCACCTTTCTTTCTAAAAGGGAACTCTTTTTCTCTTCTTTTGTTCTTCTCTTGTTCTTCTCTCTTTTCTATTACGCCAGACAGAAGGTGCACTACTTATTTTTTCTGTCAGTGTCCACGTTGGTGTCCAATGCTGACTAATGGTCTGGACCCTGAACCCTGGCAGCACAGTCCTAAACCTCAGTTAGACTTGCACAAGTCCTTGCACTGGTCTGGGGGGTGTCAAAAAAGTGCTATAAGACACTTCTGCACCTCCTGGGGGCATTAGGCAGGCACACATTAGTGTGCTGGCCTGCCCACACCATCCTGTGAATGAGGCCAAGGGTGAGCAGCACTGGTCTATACTGGTTATGATTTTGACCTGAGCCTCTTTATTATAACATTTGGGATGACTAGAATCATAGACTAGACTAGAATCATAATTTTCTACAAAAGCTCCTTTTAGTGCCGCAGAAATATTATCTTAACATTGATATTAACATTGATAATCAACAATATCATTATTTTTTCTCACACTTGGACAAGCATCTGTAGAATCTTCAACACTATAGACTTCATATCTCTACAGTAGCATGAAAAGCAAACAAAATGTGCACTTAAAATAGTGTGAGTTAATGGACCAAAATGGATCTAACTACATTTTCATACAAAGTTGCATATATGTAAGCCGACAAGTAAAAAACAAAGGACGTAGATAACCTTTGAAAAGTAAATTGTTACAAAACGATTGTTTTTGCTGATTGTTGAAATGATTTAGTAAAAATCAGTTTTGTTGACTGTTGAAATGGTTTAGTAAAAATATTGATATTTTTTCACCCTATCATGGGCTCCAATTCGGAATTGTTGGTCCAATTGGCTTAAAGCCATGCCTGGACTTAGGAAATACAGGCTTGCTGCCAAGCCCAGTGGAACATAATACGTTAACAAGATCCTGTTGTTTGCAAGAACTGAATAACTCTTATAGGTCAGACAATGAGTAATGGGTGAGAGAAGAGAAAGCATCTCTGAAACTCTAGCCCATCATACTTTTTTTCTCTACACTTCCGCTTATGCCTCTTCCCTCTTTCTTTTCCAAATCCAAGAAGCTGGAGGCAGTCAGTGGCAGACCACAGGACATTTGGTGCAAATACCTGGGGCACCAAAAAGAATTTGGGGACCATGGCTGGCACCACAACCACTTCTACTCACCACAGTCAGGAACCTGACCAAAAGTAGCAACAGGAGCACAGCTATTGTGCTCAACTGGAGCTTGGGCTGCCTCCTCATTCCCTCTTTTATCAAATCTATTGAAAAAAGGTTTGGGAGGTTGCAATGATGATGCTGACACCACAATAACTTCCAAGTCAGGTGGGATCGTGGCCCGTGGTGGCAAAACCACCAGGATAGCCCCTGATTGCAGGAGGAGTATGAAGGTGAATGGGCACAGGGAGGTATGTATCTTACTATCACTGTGCTGCCCAAGGCAATTGAGAAACAATTCATTGTTTTATTTTGTTGCATAAATCACTTGAACATTGTCTCATGTTGGCCTCATGGCCCTCCTCATAATCTTCATTGTGCTTTTCCTGTCTTTTAATGTAGAATATCTTGCAGGATTCGGCATCCCCCACTTAGTATCCCCCACTTATTGGACAGTTCAGGGATCAGAGCAGTGTCCAAAAGTGAAAATGGTTGAAAAGTAGAACCCAGTTTTTTTCAGCTTGAAAATGCAAAATGGCCACCCAAAAAGACATAAGAATCACTTGCAAAAGCCTAAATAACACATAAATATTAGCATCCAAAATGCATAACAAATTACAGTAAAATGAATAAATGTGTGTGGGCACTGAATATCATGTATTTGAGTGATGGTTATTTACTGAAGAAAGTCATAAGAAAATGCCAAAAACAGATTAATCAGCATGTCACATGCAAATCAACATTAGGGAAGACAATTTTAGCCTTTAGACCAGCAGAGAGAGTTTCAAAGAGTGAAGGATGTGTTGAATGAATGTGTTCTGGGTATTTTCTGAAAGATGTTGAAAGAACAGAACCATCAGAAAATGAACTGTCAGAAATTAGGGGGCACCTGTAGTTAGTTAAGCAGGTCTGCCATCCAATCATATCTAAATGCCCGCTTGGCAATACAGCAGTATGGGGGGTTTGTTCGTCTTTTTGTTTGTTTTGGCTATAGGAGATCTCCTTGTGGTATGGGTGACATTCGTCCCCTTGCTCCAGGATAAACCCCAATAGCCACTATGGGGTAATTTGGTGCCAGCTCAATCGCTAGTGCAAGTCCGGATTGCTCAGTGAAGAAGATAGGGCTCTGTCTCCTTCTGTGCCTTCCAAGTATGCTGAATTGTGACCTTCCTCCAAGGAGCAAGTCCTTTTTTATTGCAGTGTCCAACAAGTCCAACAAGTCCATGGCCTTTATAGAAGTTTGAAGAATCTGAAGGTGGAAAGGAGACCTTCTCCTACTGCTTATCAGTGGTCAGAAGAAACCCAAGTTCATCATAAGTATTCAAAAAGGTAATTAAAATGATTTGCACTTGAGAGCTTGTAGAGAAGATAAAAGGTTCTAAGTTTGCTTTGGTTTCTTTCCCTCCCCCCAATTCTTCCTGAGCTGCCGTTTTTCCTGTAACACCAAGAGATCCCTTCAAAGAGGAGGCTTGAAATGAAAGCTTGGAAGATTGACAGGATGCTTTGTTTGTTTTGAAGTCTCTTCCACATTGCTCTGAATCACAGAGGAGATTGCAACACGCTAAAAGGGAAAAGGGGGTGAGCAGATGTAAATGCAGTCTGAATGCGCTTCAGTTCCATTCAAAGATAGTTTAATGTCATAGCAAACGATGCCAGCAAGTAGCATCAAAGTCAGTGACAAAAGCAAATGTTAAAATTCAATTCTCATGCTAATAGTAAATTAGGCTGATAAATTTACACTTGCTTTTGTTCTGCAGTGCCATCCATTTATGCTACACAAGTAAAAGCATATACTGAATGAAGTGTCTGATATTATCATGTTCCGCATCTTGGGAACTCTGCCTGCCTTCACTTCCTTAATGGTGTTGCCAACACAGGTGGGAGGCTTGCAATGGAAGGAGGAATGAAAAGTGATGAGCTCCACTTGGAAAGTCTGAATGTAGCTAGAATTCAGTGCACTCAACTGAGAAAGCAGGGTCAGTAGGTATGATGGAGAACAGAGTGCCTATACCTTTCCATCCTATGGAAGAGGGAATTTTGGCAGGTGCAGCTCAACATGGAAATGGTGAAAAAGCTGCACCTTCCTTCCTTCCTTCCTTCCTTCCTTCCTTCCTTTCTTACATACATACATACATACGTACATACATACATACATACATACATACATACATATATACATACATACATACATACATATCCCACCTTAATTGTGAAGATCCAAAGTGCCTCTAAATAGCACTGGAAGGGAAGGGGGAGCTGCCACTTGCCCATCCGCTCAGTTATTGGCCACATCATTACTGGTCACATTTCCAAAATATCCTCAACCGCTGGTTGGCATTTTGATTGTAATTCATTCCCACCGCTCATGTGCTTCAATTGAAAGCCCATCTATTGAGAGAACTGTTATTTCACAATACTACAATGTCAAAAAAGATGCTAGGATGAAACCTTTGTTGATTCATTTTAAATATGCAATTTTAGTCATCTCAATTAAAGTCCACATTTTTGACAGTCGTGCAATTGATGGAAGAGAATCACAGTCTCATTTTCCGGTAATATTCATTCTGTCTTCAATCAACAACATACTCATTAAGCTATAATGTTTCTTCTTTCTGCCGAGACTATTCCTTCAAAAAGAGAAAAAAAAAAACCATGAGATGTGCTGTGGCTCTCTAAAAGAAATGCTAAAAGAATCAATTTCTGACAACTCACCAAGATCACAGTTAGGACCCTTGTCATCCCAAGATGGAGATCTCTTTTCATGGCCTCACCATCAATTGTGTAATGTGTCAACTTCCAAAGGGAGATATCTCCAGCATTGATTGAGATTGTGAGGGTAAAACTTTTATCTTTGTAGAAGAAAATGCCAAAAAATGAATTACATTGCATCAACAATTTCTTTTCCATTTACATTACTAGAATACTTAGGTCTGTAGTTATGGACTTTTATGGATATAATACAGTGTAATTTTTTTCCCCATTTCAGGCTTATGCTTAAATAAATCTATATTTACAATATCCAAAGTTCTGCAGATTTGAGAAAGTTGTGAACTTAAAAGTTGCTGCTGATGGGGAGTAATGGAGAAAATGCTCTATGTTTACGTGGTAGTCCAGATCATTTGGAAAGCCTTCTGAGGCTTCCAACAAGTCCTAAGCAGTACTTCTGGTTTCCTGGAAGTACTGTTTAAGAATGTGTGGGAGGATTCAAAAGTAGGGGCGTCACGAGGATGATGTGGATGGTACGGTCTACACCAGGTGATGTGATGCGCACTGGGGGACCTAAAAGTGCAATTTGGCGATTGTGTATCAGACTCCATCATGTCACATACTGTTGGATTCATACTGAATAACAGAATCCAGTTCAAAACTCCATTTTGAAATAGTACCTTCCTCTCAAAAGTTATACCCCAAAAACGAAAACTAAAAATATGCATTGAACTCTTTGGAATATGAATTGCAGCTTTATTCACGGGTAGGTAAACAAGGACTCCAAGGACATCAGATTTGTCCTGATCCAATGAACACAGCCCCCACAAATCTCCCCACAAGGAGGTCCCTGATTGTATTGAAATGCATTGAAAATGAAAGTAAACTGCACAGCCGGTTTACTAGCAAGTAAGGAAGGAAGCCTTGGCTGGTGTTGAAGATCAGTCCAGTGGCATGCTAGGCTTCCAAAATGGTCCCGATCAGGGACATCACTAGGGTGTTAGAAAGAGGGCAAACTTGAGGAGGGTGAATCCCCACTGAAATCATGGTTTGTAGAAATAATCCCATCATGTTATATACTGTTGGATGTGTAAAATACAGTGAAAAAACAACTTTTGAAATATCTTTATTCTATTAAAAAACCAGTGGAGGCAAGGCAATGGCACATAACCATATCCACCATCCAGGTGTTACCCTGCCCGAGACGTGACGTGACATAAACCCTAGTCTCACTCCTGCTCAAAAGGCTTTCTGAGTTGTTCCTAACATCATGCATCACTCTGTTGCACTGGGTAGGTATTGGAACAGCATAGTGCTGGGGGCAGCATTGCAGATCTTTGCCTTGGCACATAGAGGGCAAGTAAGAACATAATAATAGCTTCCACTGGATCAAGTCACAGGCCCAGCTAGTCCAGTTTCCTGTATCACACAGCAGCCCACCAGACGCCTCAGGGAGCACATATGACACCTGCTGCAAGGTGCATCTGGCATTTTGATATCCACATCTACATATCTGTACTGCTCCTCTGTAAACCGAGATAAACATACCATACCTGAAAAAGTTGGAACATAACAGCGCTGGACCTCCAGCACTGAATCATAAGCCACGATTTAGACTTGGAGAGGAATGTATACCTGCTGCAGAGGTGCAGAACTCAGTCCCAGAGATAGGAGGCAGAACAGACAAACAGTCTGGAAGCTGGAACTCAACCCTTTAGAAATGATCTTATTTGAGTCTGACTCCCCTGGCATGCCAGGAACCTCTCCCCCCTTGCTGCCTATCCAACCATGCAGGGAAAACCAATGTAGTCCATATAGATAAGCAAAGGGGGGAATCCCAGGCTGAAATGGATTAGAGCCCATCCCATGATCACTCAGTACAGACCCCTGAGTATTGCCCCAGATCATAAATATATAATGGGCTACCCACCCCTCACACATCCATAACCAAGAGACAGGAGCAATCTCCATCAAGAACAACTGGGACCCCAACTATTCTGGCTTAATACTCATCTTGCTTTGCAGGACCCCCTGAGTGCCTTAAACTGTGCAGCTACAAGAGGTTGAACAGTGATCCTCCTTGGGAAGCCCATGGAAAGGAAAGGTAATGTTCCCAGCTATCATGCCCCCCCCCAAAGGATACCTCTGCATGCATGCATACACCAGTGGCACACTGTCCCTCACAAATACCATATGGCATCTCCAGCCATGAAACACATATGGCTGCTTCTATCATCTATGTTAGAAGGAGATGGTTGGCAATCCTACCTATGTCTCTCTCAGATAGTCACTGATGCTATCACTGGTACTATTCAATGAAAAAATTTGTCTGGATCATCCTTGTTGTTGCCTAGTTTGCAGATATTGATCCTCCAGGAGATCCCTGCACTAGCAATCCCATGGATGTGCCTTGAAGTTGGGTCCAAGTCCCCCAAGAGCCAGAGTGGATAGGATGGCACCTGCATTGGACTGGGCCCTAAGTGCATGGCATCATTTAAGAGTGGCTGACTACTTCATTACATGTGATCAATTATTCTAAGGATACATATGATACAGCTTCTAAATAAGTAGGACTGGAGTGAGTCTTAAAAAATCCTTTATGTTGTAAAGCCTTCATAAAAGCTGCCTGATATAAATTATTCTCGAAACAGCAGCATTACATCTAGTTGTTCTTGAAATACACCATGGTATATCTTTGGGGATTTATATTCTTCTTCTGCCTCTGGGATTAATATGCAATTATTTTTCCTCTGGCATCAAAATTGATGATGTCAAAAAGAGGAGTAACAATTTTAACAATGTATTCATATATATAATGGTAAAACATCTAATCCAGGATAATGTTAATGTTTCCCATATCACGAAGTTGCTATGAACCTTACATACAACTTGGTTGAATTGTTCTCAAAAAAATTACAAATGTGAGTCCAAAACTATGAATCGGAACAGAAGAAAGTGAGCCACTTATAACTTTTGAGTGGACTATGAAATCTCTTATTCATTCCATCAACATCTGTTCCTGATCTTGGGCAAGTGGTCAGCTATGAAAATAGTGCAGATTGTGCTGGATCTGGTTGCCAAACTCATGACTGCTTTCCTTCAAAAAAAGTAGTTCTTGTTTGCCTGATAATGTTAGCCATTCTCTAGGCTTGTTGCTTTTAATTATCAGGAAATTGGATACATGACGCTGCTTTTAGTTGACTCTCTCAAGCAACTGTAAGCAACTTGTTTTACTGCCGATATTGCTTCCTTCTTATACCAAAGTGTGAAATTGGGCTTCATGTCTCCTCTATGTGTCCTTGCATGGTGCATGCTGACCTTTCATAGAGTACTTCCATTTGGATCACCAGCTTCAGCCATTACATTAGAAACACGCAATTACTCCCTCAAGGTAGGCTCAAGAACAGCTCCTACCTTGACATAAATACCTTAATGAGATGAAAGTAATGCAAAACTTCTCAGTCATTCAAAGAAAGACTTTGATGTATTACCCAGGTACATTTTCAGTACACGTAGTTGAAGAGAGAAAAGAGAGACCTTTGCGATGGATTAGTGAGTGCAGTCAGCACAAGCCTTATCAGAATGTTTGCATTCCATTTAGCCTGACTCATTAGGGGCTGTTTTCGGCAGAGCTGCATATGATTCCTTTTAAAAAAAAAAGTCAAGGCAAAATGCTGGCATTATGCCAAGGTAGGTGCATCTATGCAAACAAAGTAAGTACTGTATTGTGAGTATAGGACCAGGATTTTAGCCTCATGGAAAACAGACACTCACATATTTAATTATCATGTTTCTAATCCTGATGGCCACAAAGATAATGCTGAAAATTGGCAGTGTGACATTTTCTAACAGGTGTGCCCTACAGAACATTTCGGCACGATTCCTCCATTGGTTGTGCCCTTTAGTTTCTCCATATGGAATATTCAGAGCTCACAACTCATTGTTTCCAATGTTCTTTCAACATCCCTTAAAAGTGGTTAAAGTTAACCACTTTCTAAAAAAATAGTCTAATTTGCATAAATTATAATTGCTGGTCAGTGGATCCGGTTGGTCATCTAAAGGTTAAAGGTAACCTGACATTCTACTAGCTCTTCCTCCTGCTAGTTTAGCTTCCCTTAAACCCAGATCTCCATTCTGTCCTTATCCTCTGGAATTCTATTTCTTGTGGAAAAAGTTCAGAATAAAATAAATAAATTAATTAATTAATAAAGGATACCCTGTTCCTTTAAGGAAATTGTTGTGCAGCTCTTCTTATTTCTTCTTCATCCCAGATGCCACAGATAATAGGCCTGGGAGCCTATTTAGCACCACTGCTACTAGAAGCCATAGGGGCTGTGGGTGGCGCTAGTGGTTAAGTCACTGTGCCTGTTAACCAGCAGGCCAGGGTTCGAGACCTGGGTTGGCCCCACAAGACAGGGTGAGCTCCTGTCCTTAGCCCAGCTCTGCGATGCCAGCTGGATCCAATCGTATTGGCTCTGCCTTTCCATTGACTAATTCAGTGGTGTGGAGAGGGGGGATTTGCTGCTTGGGTAACAGCCTCTCCTCCATAACAATCTAACCCAGGCTTTCATGCATATGCAGCCGAGCATGATACCATAGTCTTTCAAGACTGATGGAGGCCTGCTTTTACTAGAAGCCTTGGGCTATTGTAAAACCTTTGCTAAGAGAATGCTGGCACTCTGCCCTAGGCTAGGTGATGCTCCTTTGTCTGGCCTAGTTGGGAAATGCACACAACTCCCAGTCAAGGGTAGGCAATCCCATAGGGGTGGAGCCAGGGGGTATTTAAGGTAAAGCATGAGATGTGCTGACCCTCTTTGCACATAGTGCAGTCGTGAACACCCACTCTATCCAACCCCTATCAGATAGTCTGGGCTTTGCTGGTCGCCTTTGCAGCTGAGTAAAAATTTTTGGCTGCCCTCCTGATTGGCCTTGGAGAGCGGTTTTTTCACCTACTCCAGACTATTCGCACCTGCCACTTTATTGGCAGGCAAGCAGGGAAGCTGGTGTGACCCAGGTCTCAATTAGCATACTTCTAGGGCAGCCAGTGCAAGGGTGACCTCACAACTGCCCTAAGTGTCCTGTGTGGGGCACCTGCTAACCCTGGGGTACCTGCCTCAGTGTCCCATATGGGGTGAGGTGGGGCCTCGGGACTGCTTGCACCTGGCCCTTTTAAGGGGCTGACATTGACGGGTCGGGCTTAAGGCCCAGAGTCATTACACAACGACCCTGTGGCCAAGGTTACCTGGGGTCTCTCCATGATCCTCCTTAGCCCCCTTTCCCGTATGCCTCATAAGATGCAGCTGTTGGGGTTTCTCTCAGCCCACGTTTATTGTCCACTCATCATCAATAAAATGGCCCATCTCTTCCAAACTTTGTGTCCGGTGTGTTCTCTTAATCAGTGCCTAGACAGTGAGCTACAAAATCAGGGCTTCTCTGATCCAATCTCATCTCTGCCATGAGCTAACTTGGTGGCTTTTAAAAAGATTTTCAGTCTCCTTCCATGAACCCTGATCCCCTCCCTTACAAGTTTGTTGAAAAGTCAACTTCATTATATTACACAAGAAATGCTTCAGACATTCAGGAAGTACCATGCAAAAGATACTTCTCATGATTAGTCCCTCTTATGACAGTTATAGACACAATACTTAGCAAATTATTTCACCATCGCCTTCTAAATCTCCCTTTTGCAATATCCAGCCTAAGAAAGTGTTCCATAGACTTCAAGTGCTTGTTTAAGATTTGGTATCTTTTGAGTGGGTCCTAATACAGGCTAATCCAAATAAAGATTTGGATTTGATCTAGTGGACCAACGCTGCTACTTATGAATCACTATTTTTATAGCTGATCTGTATACTGTAAGCAATTAGAATTTGCTTGAGGACAGATTACAACCCCTGTGGCAATTTCCTGTGTTGCTGTTCACCAGTATTTTCAAAATTGTTTCCAATTCTGCTTAATGGTGCAAGAGGCAGAGGATTAATTTGTGCAAGGATCGAGAGAAAGGGTAAATTCCCACCAAGTTGCTAGGACCAAAATGCAGTACCAAAATGACCACCACTTTATCCTGCAGGGCAGAAGAAGCAGTCAAAGAACTAAGAAAACCAATGTTCCCTTATCTATCTATCTATCTATCTATCTATCTATCTATCTATCTATCTATCTATCTATCTATCTATCTATCTATCTATCTATCTATCTATCTATTGCTTTTCGACTAAAAAGTTTATAAAGCGGTTTACAAAGAAAATGAAAAAATTAATTATCCTTTATCCCACATGGTGCCCTTGCATCCTCTTTGGATCTACTCATTGGAGCAGATCTGAGTAGCCCATGTTGGGTTTTCAAGTGTGGGAGGGAGGTTAGGATCTGGAAGCAGCCCCTGTTATGATCCATGCACCAGATCCATGCACCAGATCCCCTGCACCAGATCCACTTCACTTGCCTAGAAACACTTCTTTCTCCCTTCTCCCTCAACCATCAAGAAATATCTTCCTGCTGCTTGGCAGGACACTTAGAATTGAGTGCTTATAACACTCCTGTTGCCAGTACAGAAGCCGAGCGCCAAATGATGTGAGCCTTCTTGCCGGTGCCTCCCAACTCCCAGCCCCTGCAATATGCTTTATGGCACATTTACAACAGCCACTGGAAAACAGCATTATCAGAGCAGTGAATTGGGGAGCCTGATTTTGCTCAGATGAAATACTGAGTCTGATCACCAGTTGCCCATGCATTTTTAATTTTTTTAAAATGTTCATTGGTGATCAATGGAAACTTTCCCCCGCCCCTGAAAAGTAATCTGTGAGAGGAACACAGCTCAGATAAGAAGCACAGAGGGAGCCAAGTGCTAAAGCCACCCTGCTGTAGTTTCATCCCATTTCATGGTCACTGCACAATATTTATTGTAAAAGGAAAAAAAACACTGTTGTGCCATACATTCGTCATAACCTGTCATTTGGCCCTAAGTGGCAGTTAAGAAAAATCCGGAATCTACTAGCAAAGCTTCATTTCATCTGGTTTCACAGCCCACTAGCACAGTATCAAATAATACTGCCCTAGAGAACCATAACATTTGAAAAATGGCATTCAATGAACTGCAAATTTTAGAGCATAATAGTTGATAACCTGAGATGTAGAAATATGGTGATTTTTCTAACAATACCTTAGCCATTCTGAAAGTAAAACTATCCATGTTGGGTCAAAGGGGGGTCAGGTTTTCCAGACTGAAGTAGCGTCTTGTCCTCACTCACACATGCACACATTTAGAAAACATGTATGTAACACCCACTATACAATGGCCATTCTGTCCTGAAGATTCAACACAATACGCCAAATTATTACTAAGATATTACAAATTATTACTAATTATTTCTAATTTTCATTGATTACAGTGGAAAATATTTCCAAATAATGCATTTGGAATTAGAAGTCACTTTTCTTGAGTTTTTGTATTGGATGATTCCTCCGCTTACCCCAGAATGGAGTTTTTCTGTGTAATTTTACACAACTGATTCACCACTTTGAAATAGTGAATGTCTCTTAAAAACAGGACTCTGGAATTGGGACATTTTCATAGAACCAATGACCTTCAAAGGACCTAATAGGACATGTAGTTCACCCCCTACCTGTAGCAGGAAATCCTCCTAGAGCATTTCCAAAAAGTGCATGTCAAGCCTCTGCCTGAAGATCTCCATTGTGGGAGCTGCAGTTCATGGGACCTAATGATGACATTTAGGAAGTTTTATGGAAATTGGGATTAGCCTCTGAAAGACTGTTTCAATAGACAAAAGGACTGTTTGGATCAAAGAAGGGGGAAAGGCTATACCCCCAGATTGTGAAAAGGTTGACCCCATTCAGTCTTCTGCACTTAAGTATTATTCACAGGTTGTCTGCAAAGAAGAGGTTGCAATTGGGATGTGTTGTGGAAGGACCATCTCTTCTGGCCAATGGCACTGGGTGTTAACGAAACTGGATGTAACTGCAGATTCAGGGTTCTCTGATACTCAAGATGCCAGTTCCTTGCCATTTCTTTATTCACTGCCCCTTCCCAGCAGACTGTTTCTGAACCTCCATTTCATTGCTATTTTAAGTGCATTGCCTGAAATTCCTTTCATTCTGCTTCTGCACTTATGACTGACAATCACCTCTCATATTTTTTTGTGGAGCGTGACCTCAAGTTAATATGCTTTATAATGAACGAATGCAGATTTATTTAGCATGTGAGTCTTGTGCTGATGCAAGCCAGAAACTGTGGGCACATCCTAATCTCGACATCATTGGAAAGTGCACTATCCTTACATGCTTAAATCCTACTCCAAGTCACCATCTTTAAACTTGGGGGTGACTTAAATGTACAGTATGTGGGGCTGTGGGTGGGGGGTATCTTGCAAACTATAATGGGGATAGGTGTCTTAATTATTTGCCCAACCATAAATTCTATTCCAGTGGCAGCCCCCTCCTAAAATATTTTAATTCAAATAGTGAAGGGGTGGCAGGCAGCCCAATTCTATGCTTCCTGGCACCTGGAGGGACAGAAACACCAAAATGGCTACCACTGTATCCCTTGGGTGTAGAGAAGTTGCTGGAAATCTCAGGCAAGGATTGGGCCCAAAAGATTCTAAACTGCAGCCAGAGCAAAACAAACCCCAGTCCCCTGCCAGGGCTCTTCTGTGTGATATTATTAAAAATGCTTCCCCCGCCATTAGGCCACACAGGTCATTTTAAGCGCATATTTATTTTGGCTTTTCAAATCTGCAGACTAAAGAATGTTTGGGAAAAAATCAAAACTGCACTGTCCTAACTGCAGATTAATGGCTAGAGAATGAAATAAGCTTAGCCAGATCTTGGTTCCAAGTTGCCATTGGTTGGTCCTTCAATGCACAAAGTTAGATATGGTCCTCCAATTACTCCAAGTCATCATCTTTAAACTTGGTCAGCATAGAATTAAATATGGTTAGCAAAAAAATAGATACGGTGGAAGTCTCATTCATATGTTCACCTGGTCATATCTAAAGCTAGAAAGATCTCTCACTTTATCCTAAAGGAAGCTCGGCTGGAAGGCACCCAATGAACATTATGGATAAACAGAGATTCAAAGCTAGGTTTTCCATGTCCGAGTACAACACTTTATTCATTGACCCTCTCCTCCTGTTGGCTACTAAATATATTTTTCTTACCTTTTTTAGTATTTTGTTTGAAAGCCTCCTCTGCCCAAGCAAGAGGAAGACTATGCTGGCTCCCATTTATCCAGTCAAATCCAGTTACTTGAATGTCTTGCTATTATACAGCTATTCAATGGCATATAACCACATTCACAGCATCACAGGTACATCAGGGGTTTTTATGAGGGCTGATGACACATAGAAATGGAAGGGGGAAAAAAACCATTTGTGCCAACAGGTGCCAAGTGATCACATTGATTGTCGTGCATGTTGTATTCATGGGGTTCATAAGATGACCAGTTTTGCATTGTGGCCCATTGGAGATGAATCAATGTGGTGGAGAATGTGTATTTAATTCCAGCTGGAAGCCTGTGTCATCTTCTTATCCTAGGCTCTAGAGACACGTAACAAAAAGAAAGATTCATGAGGATCTCATCTGGGATGCACTACTGTGTACAGAATAATAAAGCCAATTGGCTTGCCCATCCTACGTTATGGGGTTATGGGGTCTGAACGTGAGTAGCCATCCCAGTTGCTTTGTCACTGCTGTGAATGGCATGATTTAGAAATATCACACTGGGGGAAAGGAGGATGGCACAGTTTAGCAGGATTAAAGGGGAAATGAATTAATACAAGCAAAAAGACAAAGTGAACCAGCACTGCCATCTCCTGGTCTCACTAACATTTAGCATTTGGTATTTTTAATATGCATTTGGTATTTTTGGTACTGCACTTGGTATTTTTAATATGATTTGATAGCATTTGGTATGATTTAATATGATTTGATAGCATTGGGTATTTTTAATATGATTTTTGACATCAACAGATGTTGAGGTGCCTGTATCAGTGGTATTCAGGCTTTTCAGCCCGGGATTCCCTTTCAAATTTAAAAAATCTGTCTGGGGCCACCTGTCAAACTTACTGGGATGTTCTTCCATATCTTCTCAGAAGTAAGCCCCATCATGATCAGTGAAGCTCCAGAAAAGCCCAATGCCAGATTCCAAGATGGTGGATCCCACCTTCTTTCAACGCCCCTGGTCCTGATCCCCTCTTTGAAGACCACTGGCCTATACAATTCCTTGAAACTGAATTTGAGATATTATCACAGGTGAAACTTAAATCTTCCCCGAATCTCTCTGTGGTGTTACAGCTGCGGGCTGAAGATTTCTTCTTTGAATCCTTACCAGTTATTAGGCCAGAGTGATCAGTTGATGTCCTATCAGTGGCTTCTGACAGCAGATGAAATCCGAATGTGTCACAGGAGATCACCATCAGAACCTGGAGAAGTTGGTATATCCTCCAACTCAGGGGAGGAGGCAGTTGTGTACTTGTGAGCACATTTGGAAAAAAATAAACAGCTGTGGGGCGTTTGGAAGGGGCAGACCCAAAGCTAAAAGCTGATCACCGCAGGTACCGTGAGGATGCAGAAGGCCTATGGGACATGTGATACATGTCCTGTCACATGTGCTTTCCTTGTAATATGTGGTGATTTTCCCACTGGAGCATTGTTTATGTGGACAAAAATATCTGGGGGTTATTGCAAAATTTGGAATGTCTGAATATAAAACCTCAATTGAGCAAAATGCTCATTATTACATTCATACATTCCAAACTTTGCAAGTCCTATGTGTGAGAATGCTTTTACTTTGCTTTGGGGAGTAGCCAGCTAATCCTTCTTCCCCAAGCCTAAATCCCTTTTCTCATGGATCACTTTTAATCAGATCCTCATAAAAATGAGTGATTCTTGGAGAACCACTTTTGTATATGAGGAGAGGACGTTTTGTTTTGTTTTGTTTGTTTTCCTTTTATCAGTCGTTCAACAGTATTTATATACTGCTGTTCAACAAAAAGTTCACAAAGCAGTTTACACTGAAAATGAAATATAGATCAAATTAATCTTTCCTTAGCAGTGAATTTGGATTCCTTTAATCCTGAATATAAAGATGTATATTTACATCTCCTTTTTTTCAGAGGAGAGGTGAGAAGGAACACAGAGTCCCAGGTGAGTGGAGGAGGGGGCTGCTTAGTTGAGTGCTTAATTGCTGCTTGGTGTTCATTGGCTGGTTGCCTGGTGGGAGGAGCTTTGTAGGGCTTTATTAGGGCCTGTTCCTGGTTCAGCCTCCTTTTCAGAGGAGAGATGAGAGGGAACACAGAGTCTCAGGTGAGTGGAGGAGGGGGCTGCTTAGCTGAGTGCTTAATTGCTGCTAGGTGTTCATTGGCTGGTTGTCTGGTGGGAGGAGCTTTCAAGGGCTTTATTAGGGCCTGAGGCGCGATCCTGTGGACCGGAGCCTGTGAGCAAGGAGGACTTGTGAAGTTGACAGGAGATGGAAGGGAAGGGCGCAGTTGTCGTGACATGCACCACGTGTGCCATGTTTGTCTTCTTGCCCAAGGACCCCGGGGATTATCGATGCTGCAAGTGCAAACTGGTTGCACTGTTGGAGGAGAAGGTGGCAGCATTGGAGGGTGAAGTTTCCACCCTTCGTCAAATTAAGGCATCTGAGGAGTTCCTTGATACAACACACACGGAACTTCTCCAGAGAGATGACACCAGTGGGGACCCCAGCAACGATGTCTCTTCGTGGAGACACGTGACAGTCAGGAGAAAAAAGGGCAGGAGCAGTCGAGAACCACTGGAGCTATACAACCGTTTCCAGAGTCTCTCAGATTCCACCATGCTGGCAGAAGTTCCTCTTGCTAGCACACCTACACCGGATCCTGGCATTGCCCATACTGGCATGCCTACAGATCCCCCTCATAGACAGCAGCCACAACCAGTTAGTGTGGGGGAAGCTAGACACAGAAGGAGAACACGGAGGAGGGTGGTGGTGATTGGAGATTCTCTCCTGAGGGGCATGGAAGCTGTCTGCCGACCAGACCCGTTTTCCCGTGAGGTGTGCTGCCTCCCTGGTGCTAGGATACGGGATATCACGGAGAGGCTACCGAGGATGATCACACCTGCTGATCGTCACCCGTTCTTACTCATCCACGTAGGAACAAACGATACAGCTCGGGAAACTTTCCAAAAGATAGTTGGGGATTATGAAGCTCTGGGGAGGAAGATGAAGGACCTGGGGGATACCCAGGTGGTATTCTCATCCATCCTCCCAGTAATTGGCAAAGGTCCTCAGAGAGATAGCCTGAAAACCTCAAAGATTTTTCAGGTCAATAGCTGGCTTCGAAAATGGTGTCATCGGGAAGGATTTGGATTCTGGGATCACAGGATGAACTTCCTTGAGGAAGGACTCCTAGCAAAGGATGGACTACATCTTACGGGTTGGGGGAAGAGTGTCTTCAGACGGGAGATGGCCAACCTTATCAGGAGGGCTTTAAACTAAATAAGAAGGGGGTGGGTTACGTCCAAAGGGAACCTAGGAATAAGGAAAATGCTCTGGATGGAAATTGCCAGGGCACAGCTGTAACTCAAAAATCTTTAGAGGGGCCTGGCCTTACAAAAAAGGAGGGAAATGCATTGAGTTGCAACCTCCAGGGCTTAAGTTGCATTTACACAAATGCACAGAGCCTGGGAAATAAACAAGATGAGCTGGAGCTTTTAGCAAGTGAAGGGAAATTTGATTTGATAGGAATAACTGAAACTTGGTGGGACTCCCATGACTGGAACACACAATTGGAAGGCTATCAGCTGTTCCGGAGGAACAGAAGTGGCAAAAGGGGAGGTGGAGTAGCATTATATGTCAAGAACATATATACTTGCTCTGAAATCCAGGAGAGTGGTCCGGATATCCCTGTGGAGTGTGTTTGGGTAAAAGTAAGGGGGGAAAATAAAAAACAAAACATTGTGGTGGGCGTCTACTATAGACCGCCAGGTCAAGGAGAAGGAGTAGACGATGTCTTCTTGGAGCAACTGGCAGGCATTGCAAGGAAATATGAGGTAGTAGTAATGGGGGACTTTAACTACACAGACATTTGCTGGGAGACAAACTCAGCCAAACATGGAAGCTCCAGTAGATTCCTGATGGGCCTGGAAGATAACTTCATGGTCCAGAAAGTGGAGGAAACGACAAGGGGAGGGGCCATCCTTGACCTGATCTTAACAAATCGTGAAGAACTGGTTGATCAGGTCAACATAGTGGGAACTTTAGGGGAAAGCGATCATGAGCTGCTGGAATTTAGAATAATGTGGGAAATAAAAAGAGTGCAGAGTGAAACTTATATGTTGGATTTCAGGAAAGCTGATTTCAACAGGCTTAGAGGAGTCATAGGTGGGATCCCATGGGTTGATGATCTAATGGGGAAAGGGGCCCAAGATGGGTGGGAGCTCCTTAAGAGGCAGCTTCTACAAGCACAGTCAGAAACAATTCCAATAAAAAAGAAAGGGGGGAAAATGCTGAAAAAACCAGGTTGGCTCCACAGGCAACTTGGGGATCAGCTGAAGTTAAAGAAAGAGAAGTATAGGGAGTGGAAGACTGGAAAGATCACCAGAGAGGAGTACAGGCAGGTAGCCCGGTCCTGTAGGGAGGGGGTCAGGGATGCTAAAGCTCAGTATGAGCTGAGGCTGGCCAGGGGAGTCAAAGATAACAAAAAGAGCTTCTTTAGATATGCCCAAAGGAACAGGAGGAGAGACGAGGGGCTGGGGCTGCTCTTGGACAAGGATGGACAACAGGTGTCTGGAAACCAGCAGAAGGCGGAGCTGCTCAACTCCTACTTTGCATCCGTCTATTCACAGAAGGAGGGCTGTGCAAATGGGGGTGCGGGATCATTGACTGATTCGGGGATGTGTTTACATCCCCTAAGAGGTAATGAAAACATGGATGGTGCAGAACAGCAGATTAAGATTGACAGAGAACTGGTTCGAAACCACTTAACTGGCCTAAATGAATTCAAGTCATTTGGACCAGATGAGCTGCATCCTAGAGTTCTTAAGGAACTGGCAGATGTCCTTGCAGAGCCTTTGTCGATCATCTTTGAGAAATCCTTGAGGAGTGGAGAAGTGCCACTGGACTGGAAGAGGGCAAATGTAGTCCCAATTTTTAAGAAGGGGAAAAAAGAAGACCCGGGAAATTATAGACCAGTCAGTTTGACTTCAATCCCGGGCAAGATATTAGAGCAAATCATAAAACACACAATTTGTGCACATCTAGATAAGTACTCCGTGATCAAAACAACCCAGCATGGATTTACCAAGAATAAATCTTGCCAGACAAATCTGATCTCCTTTTTTGATCGGGTTACGAGCTTACTGGACAGTGGCAATGCTGTGGATGTCATTTATCTTGACTTCAGCAAAGCATTTGACAAAGTCCCACATGACATTTTAATTAGGAAGTTGGAAAAATATGGGCTAGACAGGGCAATTGTTAGGTGGATCTGCAACTGGCTCGATGGCCGCACTCAAAGGGTTTTAGTAAATGGTTCTGTGTCAACCTGGAGGTCCGTTTCTAGTGGGGTACCCCAAGGCTCTGTCTTGGGACCGGTTCTCTTTAACATTTTCATCAATGACTTGGAGGAAGGGATACGGGGGAGCCTGATCAAATTTGCAGATGACACCAAACTGGGAGGAGTAGCAAACACATCAGAAGATAGGAGAAACCTCCAGGAGGATCTGGATAAACTGGAATCCTGGGCTGTAACAAACAGAATGAATTTCAACAGGGAGAAGTGCAAGGTTCTGCACTTAGGCAATAAAAACCAAAAACATAGGTATAAAATGGGGGATACTTGGCTTGGCAGCACAACATGTGAGCGGGATCTTGGAGTCGCCGTGGATCACAAGCTGAACATGAGTCAGCAGTGTGATGTGTCTGCAAAGAAGGCAAATGCCATTTTAGGTTACATTAAGAGGACTGTAGCTTCCAAGTCACGAGAAGTTATAGTTCCTCTTTATTCTGCATTGGTGAGACCTCACCTTGAGTACTGTGTTCAGTTCTGGGCACCTCACTTTAAGAAGGATGCAGCCAAACTGGAGCAAGTCCAGAGGAGAGCGACAAGAATGATCAGTGGGATGGAAGGGAAGCCCTACGAGGAAAGGTTGGGGGAACTTGGGATGTTCAGCCTGGAGAAGAGGAGGCTGAGGGGAGACATGATTGCCCTCTTCAGATACCTGAAGGGCTGTCATAGGGAGGAAGGGGCCAATTTGTTCATAGCTGCTTCTGAAAGCAGAACTAGAACCAATGGGTACAAACTGCAAGAGAGGCGATTCCGGCTGGAAATCCGGAAAAAATTCCTGACTGTGAGGGCGGTTCGGCAGTGGAACAGATTGCCAAGGGAGGTGGTGGACTCTCCCTCACTGGGGATCTTCAAGCAGAGGCTCGATGAGCACCTGTTGGAGATGCTCTAGGGGGAATTCCTGCTGCAGGCAGGGGGTTGGACTAGATGACCTACTAGGTCCCTTCCAACTCTATGATTCTATGATTCTATGATTCTATGTTTTCCTCAGACCACAGCTTGCTTTGATTATAACCATTAAACTGTAGGGGGTTGTCCAAATGCTATGATGTCTACTCAAGGGCCACAGTTCAACAGAAGGTTGAACATATATGAGCTTACTGAACCCAAATCCTAACCACCTTTCTCACACTAATGCTGCTGTGCTAAGGGAGCATGTGCTGCATCCTGCAGTTTAGTGGGGGATTTCACAGAGACCTCCTCCAGGTAAAGGAATGTTTGTTACCTTAACGCTGCATTGCCCTTACGCCAACACTGCAAAGTTGCTTAGGATTGTGTCCTGAAATTAATAGGATTCAAAGAGCCCTTTGACTGGTGTGAGAGATTAGTATGAGAAAGGCGGTTAGGATTTGGGTTCAGTAAGCTTATATATGCTCAATTATGTCAGAATAATTCCTGCTAACTGAGCAAGAGGCACTCTTTCAAGTGGGTGTTGCAGAGGGAGAGTAACTGGCCCTACACACCCAAGCAGTGTCTGTTCAAGTGGCTTTTGCTGATGTTCTTTTTTGCAATTAAGATTGTGAGCCCTTTTGGGACAGGGAACCATTAGCTTTTAATTAGCTATTATTATTTTTCCATTTTCTTTGTAAACTGCTTTGTGAACTTGTTAGTTGAAAAGCGGTATATAAAACTGTAGATAGATAGATAGATAGATAGATAGATAGATAGATAGATAGATAGATAGATAGATAGATAGATAGATGTGCTTTGTACACAAAAATCTCAAGTTCAGTCCCTGGTCTCTGGCATGGCTGGGAAAAACCCAACGAAAGCCACTGTCAGCCAATCTAGGCTATCATCCCTGAGTCTTTTTGTGGTGTTACAACTGTAGATTGTGAGCCCTTTTGGGACAGGGACCTATTAGTTATTCATTTTCTCAGTAAACCACTTTGGATGCAATCGTAAACACACTTTCCTGCGAGTAAGATCCACTGAACACAATGGGGCTTACTTCTGAGTAGACGTGGTTAGGATTGTGCTCTTTGTGAATTTTTGTGTAAATGACTGGCTGTGATGTAAAAAGGGCTGTGGGTGGTGCAAGTGGTTAAGACACTGTGCCTGTTTACCAGCAAGCCAGGGTTTGAGACCTGGGTCAGCCCCATAAGACAGGGTGAGCTCCTGTCCTTAGCCCAGCTCTGCGACGCCAGCTGGATCCAATCGTATTGGCTCTGCCTTTCCATTGGACTAATTCAGCGGCGTGGAGAGGGAGGATTTGCTGCTTGGGTAATAGCCTATCCTCCATAACAATCTAATCCAGGCTTTCGTGCTTCGCATGCAGCGTATGCAGCATCAAGCACGATACCATAGTCTTTCAAGACTGACAGAGGTCTGCTTTTTTTAAAATGTAAACAAATCCTTTTCTCCCCGGCTTTCAAATCATTTTTCTGCCAATACTTTCCTTTAAGGAAGAAGCTGCAGAGCTTCCCTCGCCAGGGCATCACAGTGCCCCAGTTTAGGAAACTCTGCTATCCACACTTACAAGGAAGTAATCCCCACTGAATGCAATGGAACTTGATTCTTAATATACATGCATAGGACTATGCTGCAAGTCATGGTCTACCTGTCTTAAAGCTTGGCCAGGAGCCAAGATTATTATGGCATTATTATGGCATTTATTTCAGATACTACTGAGCTTTGACAAGCCAGTGCAAGACTAGCATTAGAAAGGGGCAGGTGAGTGTACAACATAATATTCTGCAAGGGGCCTCCTTGTATTCCGCTCTGCCCATGGAAGAGACCAGATTTTTCCTTCTTTCCTTAAAATAAAGCTGTATATGTGAGTGGAGATTATTTTCATGTCATTTCTTTCTTGTTGGCCTCCTCTCTTGCTGCCTGGAACAGCAAAGAGCAAGAATCAGTTTGTTTATATTTGACTTCCTTCCAAGTTTAGGCTGATCAGTTGTATTCTGTACCATGGCCACAGCTAGGAAGAAACCTGATATTTATTTTTACTTGTGTACACTATTCTGAGTTTATATTGCTCTATAATCTGCTCCGAGAGAATAATAACAATGCAGCAATGTAATTCATGACAATAATTTCACATTCTCTTCTGACAGTTTCCAAAGTATATTTGCTTTTAACATTTGCTTATCTGAGTGGCGTTTGGCTTCTTGGAAAAATATTTGCACACACTCCACTTCTTCGGTGTATGATATAGCTTAGGCTGCTGTGAGAAGGATGAGCAAATAGCTCCAGCTAATGTGTTGGGGTGCCAAGAGCAGAGGCAGAATACAGGACACTGTGGTTGCCTGTCCCAAATCAACTAAAATGAACTAAAACATTGAGCATTATCATAACCATGTCTACTCAGAAGTAAGCCCCATTTTGTTCACTGGGTTTTACTCCCAGGAAGGTGTATTTAGGATTGCAGCCTTTATTCAGAAATAGTGGAGTATTGTGTGTTAGATATATGTAGGTTCTAAATGCAAGGCTGAAATCAACATTATCGGATCCAGGAAAATCAGGCAGTTCATTGCTGATCCTTGAGTCCATTTCCGTGCCTATAGCCAAGAAAGCCACTCTGTTGTCACAATTGTAGGTGTCACCAGTGGCCCTCAAACAGAAGGGAACCCAAGGGCAGTTTGTGGAGAACTCCCTGCAACACCACTTACATCAAAGTCACCACTTCTCATTAAGTAATAGTTGTTTGAACCTTTCTTCCCTTCCAGCCCCCTAGATAAATATTCCAAAAATTTATCTTCATACTTATTTGTCAGCCAGAAATTTCTATACAAGTGTCTGTAAGATTTGTATTAACGCATGTACAGAAAACTTTATTGGTTTTAACATAATCAGGTGCCCATCGTCAACCAACTTAATAAGGTCTTGTACGTGATTTGTTTGATGTGCACTGGAACAAAAACAACACAAGTTTAGGTTCTGGACAAGATCAGATCTACTTGCTGGCACAAAGCTAATTACATTTGCAAGCACAATCCTGTACAGAACTTCCAAACACTAAGCCTGAATGAGTTCAATGGGACTTACTCCTACATACGTGTGTGTGTAGGATTTCAACCTAAGTGAATTTGTGCCAAAAAAGGGCAAGAAGTAGTCAGTTTCAAGGCCTACGTTTCAGTCGTGGGCTTCAGGGGGTTCTCACAGGTTCTAAAGAACCCTTTGCTAATGAGTGCCTGGTTCTGAGAACGGTTTCTAATGGGACATAAAACCTGTTGTTAATTTAGGTTATTAGGACATAGAACCTGTTGTTAATTTATTTGAATCCCACCACTGGGTAAGCTCATCTAGTTGAAGGGTTCCTTAAGATTATGAGGTAGTTCCCAGACAAAATACTGTATTTACCCGAATCTAACGCTCACCATATTCAGCCAAATTTAAGTCTCCAAAATCAAGGTGTGCATTACATTTGATGGTTAATTAGATTAAATACAACATTTTTATTATAAATATAGGGAACACATTAGGTTTGATTGCACATTATGCTAAAATAAATTTGGTATTCCCTGTTAAGGTCACCAACAACTACACAAAAATAGATGATGATTTGCAATTCTCCATGTTGTAGGAATCTTTATGACCTGGTTGGCTCATTTAAAATGTGTGATTTGGAGCCCAATCCTATGAGCTTAGCACTGAAGTTGGGTGTCATATATGTGCCATAAAGCATACACCCATTGTGGGCTACTCCGCTTACTCAGGGGAAAAGAACAAACATTCACTTCCTCCAAGAAGGCATCGAGAGTTGCCAGCAATAGCTCAAAATGCTCAGGATACTACAGGATACCATTTTTGTGCTACAGCAGCCCTTGCACCACAGGACTGCCCAACCTTTACATTATCCATCACTGTGATTTATTTAGATCATAGAATCATAGAGTTGGATGGGACCCAGTGGATCATCTAGTCCAACCCCCTGCCTATAGCAGGAGACCCTCATCTTGTAGGGACCGGGTCTCGAATCCTGGCCTGCCGGTTAACAGGCACAGTGTCTTAACCACATGCACCACTTTTATTTAAGGTACTTTAGTTCAGGCAATAAACATCAACTTGGACTCACTTAGGCTGCAATTCTAAAGATACTTTCCTGGGAGTAAGACCCATTGAACATAATGGGGCTTACTTTTGAGTAAACATGGTTAGGATTGTGCTCTTAGTACCCTAGCTGATTCTTGGTCTGTTTTTTTTCTTTTCTTTTTCTGTTATATCTCTATTTTATGAGGACTGAGTGACTCTGGCTGAGTCATGAACAACTGGGCTCCAGAAGGACTCTGACTGTGTGGGCTAGAAGTGGCAAGGTTGTTTGAAAATACATACTTATTGTTGTCTGTGTTTCAGTTTCTTTGAAAATGGCGGAACAAACAGTGTATTCCCCATTCCACTGTGACTCAACCATCTCCTCGCCCACCTCCTTTCCAATGGATTTCAAAGTGACAGATCTCCCCAAGTGACACAAGTCATTATTTAATTTTTGCAGAAATTGGATACTTGGGGGTGTTTCAAATAAAGCATTTGCAGAAAACAACCAGCAGCAACAATAACAAGATTTTATGTGTGGATAATTAAGAAACACTCAGCTTATGAGTAAACAGTATTTTGCAGCCTGTTGTAGTTTATTTAATTGGAACTGCAAAGTGCTATCCTTCCCCAGAAGGATTATTGGAATATTGCTGTTAAAATAAAAGAAAATAGAGCTGGAAGGAAAACGTGTGTTATGCACAGACAAAAAAAATAGGAACGTACAAGAACCAGCTGGGAAACATACAGTGCAATCTTAAACATGTCTACTCAAAAGTAAATCCCATTGAGTTCAATGTGACTTACTCCAAGGAAAGTGTGGTTAGGATTGCAGACATACTTAGAGTTCTGATACAACTTTCTTCCCCAGATAAATATGGATTTGTATGTTTTGGTAACTCTAGTTACAAAAACGTTCAGAGTTGCAAAAAGTAATACAAATATTATATCCAGTCACTTGCATTCCGTTTTTAAGAATTATTCTCCTTCTGTAATAGTTAAGAGAAAATCCCACTGAGATCAGAGCAGCTTTGAGTGTCTCCTTGAGTGATGATTGCATGTAAACCACCTTGAAATGAATGAGAACTGGTGGGGTGCCTATCAGTTGCACTTGGTGGACTACAGGCACACTTACTGAAGCAGAAATATAGCTGTGGGGTTTGAGAGGAATTATCTGAATTGGCCTTTAGAGGAACAGAAGAGAGTGGGCAACTATTTGAAGCTCATGCTGTTTTTCTCCTGGAATGTGCATTGAAGCTCCAAGATTTTCATTCTTTGGTCCAGCAATTTTGCATGACACACTGCCAGGCTTCTCAGCAAAGTGCCCCATCACCTGGGGAAAAAATGCCCTTGGAAGATATTCAGACATACAGTGGCTCCTCATGTAACCAATTTAATTCGTTTCGGAGGCATGTTTGTTACGTGAAACGTTCTTTACGTGAAGTGGATTTTCCCATAGGAAATAATGGAAACTCAGACGATTCGTTCCACAACCCAAAAAATATTCATATAAAAATATTAACTGGATGTGTAATTATCACAATGGGGCTTACTTCTGGGTAGACATGGTTTAGAAACTGCAATCAAAGACACTTTCTTCTGTAACCAAAGACACTTTCCAAGTGTCTCCCCACTTTCTCCTTCTCTCCATCCTGAGCCTCTCTCTCCCCTGCTCCCTTCTGGTTAGCCCTGTGCTGCTTCCCTCTTCATAGAATCCTAGAGAATCATAGAAGCCTAGAGTTGAAAGGACCTAGTAGGTCATCTAGTCCAACCCCCTGCCTGCAGCAGGAAATCCTCCTACATCATCCCCGACAGGTGCTCGTCAAGCCTCTGCTTGAAGACCCCCAGTGAGGGAGAGTCCACCACCTCCCTTGGCAATCTGTTCCACTGCCGAACCGCCCGAACCGCCAGGAATTTTTTCCAGATATCCAACTGGAATCTCCTCTCTTGCAGTTAGTACCCATTGGTTCTAGTTCTGCTTTCAGAAGCAGCTATGAACAAATGAGCCCCTTCCTCCCTATGACAGCCCTTCAGGTATCTGAAGAGGGCAATCATATCTCCTCTCAGCTTTCTCTTCTCCAGGCTGAACATCCCAAGTTCCCCCAACCTTTCCTGGTAGGGCTTCCCTTCCATCCCACTTCTCCACTTCTTCCCCACTGCTGTTCTCTCCTCTGCCCAGAGGACGCCTGGCCACTGGAGGAACATTGCAGAAGTGTTGCTTTTGCTATGGGCAGGTGTGCTAGGCAGCCCTGATGCTTTTTAAAAGGGCTGCCAGCCAGCGTGTCTGCCCCAACTGCCAACGTGTTTGTTTGTTACGTGAAGCACAGTTTTTTACGTGAAGCAGAATCCTAGATAAATTTTTGTTTGTTACGTGAAACATACTTTACGTGAGGTGTTTGTTATGTGAGGTACCACTGTACTGTACAGTACTGAACTGTACTGTACCTTTGAAAACTTTCATGGCTGGTGTGAGGGTTACAGAAGGGGGATGACTTTGGCTGCAATCCTAAAGACAATTTCCTGGGAGTAAGACCTATTAGACACAATGGGGCTTACATCTGAGTAGTCATGGTTAAGATTGTGCTCTTTCACTATCACTAACGGAGTCACTGCTATAATAAAGTGTGCTGAAAGTCAAATCTTGCATGTGAATTTGTACATGTACAGGACCACAAAAACATAAGAACCCACAGGTTCAGCCCAAAGGTCCATCTAGCCCAGCTTCCTGTATCTCACAATGTCCCACATCATATGCTCAGGGAACACATGTGAGATCTCAGTGAGTCCTGCATCCTGTTGCCCCCACCCCTGTATCTGGCATTTTGAGGATGCATCTAGCAACCTACTTCTAAAATAAGGAGGTTGCTCATACCAACCTCAACTTGTAAACTATGATGGACATTTCTTCCCAAAATTTGCCCAATCCCCTTTTAAAGGCATCTAGCACAGACACCATCTCCACATCATGTGGCAAGGAGTTCCTCAGATTAATTACACCACCTAACCACAGGCAGGGAGCTACCATGCACAGGTTTTTAAAGGACCTCTTCTGTGGCTACTACAACTGTGAGATTGTGAGAATACACCCATTGAAGACAAACCTCATCTGACCTTCATTATCTAGCACAGCCACCATCACCACATCCTGTGGCAAGGAGTTCCTCAGATTAATTACACCACCTAACCACAGGAAGGGAGCTACCATGCACAGGTTTTTAAAGGACCTCTTCTGTGGCTACTACAACTGTAAGATTGTGAGAATACATCCACTGAAGACAAACTTCATCTGACCTTCGTTATCTGTACAATGGGAATAATAATGTCCTCCCTCCAAGGACAAACAAGTGGCCAAATGAGATGTTCAAAGTGTTCCGCAAATGCCACAACTGACTATGGGTAAGTTTGGGATTTGATTTCAGTTTTCTCAAACAAGATGGACATAGTTCGTGTCTGTTTCTTACTTCCCCTTTCAAAAAACTGTTTATTCCTTTTATTTTGTAATATCACTGAACAAAATCCAATTGACAGAGGATGACAAAATAAAAATGTCCAGTTGTTAATTAACAAAATATATCTCTGCCTTTTTGTTAAAATGAAAATTGAACAAAAGTCATCAGGCTGAGACACTAAGGCTTAAAATAATACTAGATTGTTCTATCTTGGTTTAATGTTTTGCTTATTTTTTAACATTGATTAGAAAAGCTTTTGTATTCTGTGCAATTTACAAACACATTAATCTAAATTAAAACAACCGGTGAAGCCCTGAAAGGGCTTGATATAGGGCTCGATGAACACATTAATGCTCATCAGATGGACAATCACAGCCCGGGTGAGAGAAGAGCAATAATCTCTCTCTCTCTCTCTCTCTCTCTCTCTCTCTCTCTCTCTCTCTCTCTCTCTCTCTCTCTCTCACACACACACACACACACACACACACACAGAGAGAGAGAGAGAGAGAGCTGACTGAAATAAAAGTCTTACAACCCAGTCCTACCCTGATCTTATGGTGGCATTTTGTGTGATCTGCATATGGTTTTGTGCATGCTAGAACCACTAGAGCAAACATTCAGAGCCCTCACACATGTGACAGCTGCTCACAGAAGCTCTGCCAGCTAAATAGCAAGTATCTGAAAATATTATTTACCCTTCCTGGGTTGTTTAGTCACCTCTTTGCAGCAATGCAGCATACGTGCCATCAGCTGCAATGCACACTGTGCATTGGAAGGGCATAGAATTGGGCTCTTAGACCATCTACACACATCTACACACATCTTACCACACAGATATTCCCATTGAGCACAAGCAGATTTATTTCCAATTATTGCCAACCAACTTTCTAAAAGTCAGGAAATAATTTTCTGCTGAACTTCTCAGGGAGGGATACTTCATAGTGGTGCTCTCCATGCTGGTGCCCATCCTCTCTCACTTACCTTGGCACTCTAGTAAACTAGAAGTGCTGTTGAAAAGGGTTCCGTAGAGGCAGACTTTCCATGTACTCTGGGACACTGCATTAAGCCTTGCCACCCAATCCCATGTGGTTCCCTTCTTTTGATACCAGAGATACCAGAGATGTCATTGCTAATTCATCTAACTTTCATACCACAACAGAAAAGACTTGATTATGTCCAAAATTATCCCGCTCAGAAAGTACCCAGATCAGGATAGCCATCCTGAAGATAATATAGGGATTGTTTTCTCACCCTCCATGGTGAGAAAAATTGATTTATCACCTTCCATGGGTGGTGTATGTATGTTATCCTCAATCTCGGGTCCTCTACCAGAGGCCTGGGAGTTTGAGGGTTCTGTGCAGTATCTTAGCTGTTCCTAGCAATGCGCTTTTCTGGATCAAGTGTTCTGATGTCCTTCCTGGGATCTGTTGGAGCCATTCTTCCAGCTTGGGTGTCACAGCCCCTAGTGCTCCAGTCACCGTTGGGATCACATTCACCTTCACTTTCCATATCCTTTCTAATTCCTCCTTCAAACCCTGATACTTTTCCACCTTTTCATGCTCTTTTTTTCCTGATGTTTCCGTCATTTGGTATTGCTACATCTATCACCAGGACTGTCTTCTGGGCCTTATCTACCACCACAATGTCTGGCTGGTTAGCCAGTATCTTCTTATCTGTCTGGATATGGAAGTCCCACAGGAGTTTAGCCCTGTCATTCTCCACGACCTTCTGAGGGGTCTCCCATCTGGTCTTGGGAGGGGTTACACCATAGGCTGAGCAGGTGTTCCTATACACGATGCCGGCTACTTGGTTGTGCCGTTCAATGTATGCTGTTCCTGCCTGCATCTTACACCTGCCACAATGTGCTGGACTATCTCTGAGGTTTCTCTGCACAGCCTGCACTTTGGGTCTTCTCTTGTTTCGTAAATCCCTGCTTCTGTGGATCTGGTACTTAGTGCCTGTTCTTGTGCTGCCATGATGAGGTCTTCCGTGCTATCTCTGAAGCCAGAGTGGCTCTTTCCAGCCACTGATAGGATTTTCCAATATCAGTGACTTCAGTTATCTGGCGATGGTTCATCCCATGCAGGGTCTTATCTTGCCAGGACACTTCTTCAGTTTGATCTTCCTTCTGTATTTGCTGTTGCTGTTGTTGCTGGAGACATTCTCCCATCAGCTCATCTTTGAGTGCCATCTCACTGATGTATTCCTGGATATTCTGAGTTTCATCCAGGATAGTAGTTTTAGTGCTCATCAGACCTCGGCCGCCCTCTTTCTGACTAGTGTATAGTCTCTGGATGTTAGACTTGGGGTGGAAACCCCCATGCATTGTGAGGAGCTTTCGGGTCTTCACATCGGCCGCCTCCATTTCTTTCTGTGGCCAGCTTACTATGCCAGCAGGGTATCTGATGACTGGCAGCGCATATGTATTGATGTCATGTATCTTATTTTTCCCATTGAGCTGGCTTTTCAGGATCTGTCGTATTCTTTGATGGTACTTGGATATTGCTGTCTTCCTTGCCTCTTCTTCATGATTTCCGTGGGATTGTGGGATACCTAGGTACTTATAGCTGGTCTCTACATCTGTTATGTACCCTCTTGGTAGTTCTACCCCATTGGTCTTAACCACTTTTCCTCTCTTTACCATCATTCGGCTGCATTTATCCAGGCCGAATGACATCCCAATATCCTCACTGTAGATCCTTGTCAGGTACATCAATGAGTTGATGTCTCGTTCATTCTTGGCTTACAGCTTGATGTCATCCATATAGAGGAGGTGGCTGAAGGCAGTTCCACTCTTGAACTTGTACCCATATCCAGTCTTTGCAATTACTTGGCTTAGGGGATTCAGGCCTATGCAGAACAGCAGGGGAGACAGTGCATCACTTTGATATATGCCAGGCTTGATAGATACTTGTGTTATTTCTTTTGTGTTGACTTCCAAGGTTGTTTTCCATTGCCCCATGGAGTTCTTAAGGATAGCTGTATGTTTTAATTGTTTTTATCAAATTGTTCTATTTATGTTTTTAATTATGTTTTATGGCAGCGCCTTGAGTCAGGCTAATTTGCCTGAGAAAGGTGGGATATAAATTTTTAAAATAAAAAAATAAATTTATAGATTTTATAGCTTTATTGCTTAACACCAGTATCAGTAGCCTGGAATTGTACTAACAACTAGCGAAGCTGTATGAGAGCTCAAGTACGTACATATCTTGCACCCATTCACTGGCTAATTGTTTGGCACGGAATAATGTATAAGACCTGGATATAATGTAGCTGTAGGTAAACTCAATTACACTGAAAATGAACTTGGAATCAAGGTGACTGGTTTCTCATCTGCAGGGAATCCAATCAACAAAGCTCCAAGCATCTGCTGTGCCTTGGCAAAGGAGCGTCAGATGTATTATTATATTAGAGTAAATTGGCCAAGTACTGTTGGACAAGAACATCATTAAAAGTATTGTATGCATTAGAGAAGTGGCTATTCTGAGTACCCAGATGCTTTCTAATTAGCCGTTTTCATTATCCTTGACCTTTTCACTAACTCACATATGTACACACAGAGAACAAATTATCCATTCCTTTTACATGATTTGAGTCAAATGGTCAGCATCATGATGGGTGCGTGTCTGGAAGTAGAGCCTGTGTATTGTACTGCCAGGAATTCACCTCTTTGAGCAATACAGGGGTATAGTGAACAGCAGTAATAGTCCTGTGCAGTGTGCAGGGAACAATATTTGGGAATATCAGTGGCTGAAGGGAATAGTTTGGATTGTGTTCACTAACTCCATTTTTTACCACTAAATGGACTTTTAACATGGTTCCCTTTTATCTACCACTAGCAAAAAGCATACCCGCGTTGCGGGACTAAAATTCTCCCATATGCCATCCCCCCATATACATGAACCCCACATGTGCAACTTCCCCTCATGCGCAACTTTCCCTATGCACAACTTTCCTCCATGCCCAACTTCCCCCATGTACAACTTTCCCCATGCACATAATCCCTCCATGCGCAACCTCCCCATGCGCAACTTCCCCCATGTGCAACTTCCCCCATGCGCAACTTCCCCCATGTGCACCTTTCCTCCACGCGCAACTTCCCCATGTGCAACTTTTCCCATGCGTATAATCCCTCCATGTGCATCTTCCCCATGCGCAACTTCCCCCATGTGCATAATCCCTCCATGTGCAACTTCCTCATGTGCAACTTCCCCCATGTGCAACTTCCCCCCATGTGCAACTTCCCCCCATGTGCAACTTCCCCTCATGTGCAACTTCACCCAAGCACAACTTCCCCCCATGCGCAACTTCCCTGATGCGCAGCATTCTTGCCAGTGCAACCTCTTCCTGTGAACAACATCCCCAGTGCACCAGCCAGAGAGCACCAAATCAGAGCACGATACCATAGTCTTTTGAGACTGAAGGATGCCAATGAATGATGATGATGATGGTCAGTCTCCCATGTTAAGTATAGGACAGAAACACGTTGCCCCCTTTTCAGCCCCTGAAGGGTTAATTTCTCCAGATGGTTCTTGGTGGGTGTTCAGGTGACAGAAGGAACTCCCAGAATTCCATGCTTCAGGCCCAGCAGTTGGGGAGGAATGTTGCTGAGTCAGCAATTCTCAATGCAAGGTATAGGGAGGAAAACGCATTGCACCCCCTTCCGGTTGGAATTTCCAAAAACCAGTTCTTAGAGCACCCTCCCCAATTTCACACTTCTAGGCCCAGCAGTTTTGGCAGGGTGGTGATGAGTCAGTCAGTGAGTGAGTCAGTCAGTGAGTGACTTTTCTCTTTTATATATATAGACAGGACACACAATCCCATACCCTTCATTATCTATTACGCGTTTTAGTCATCTGCATATAATTGTATCCCTCAACACCCAAAATGGTAAAAGGGGAAGTGAAGAAAAATACAAGATTGTATCCCTCTGATACTTGTAAAATAGAGACCCTTCGATATTTGTATCTAAAAGATTTATTTCCTTTGGGAGGGAAATTCCGCACACAGACGCAATCAGCAGAAGGTTCCCGTTTCAATCCTTTCTATCTCCAGAGAGAACACCAGGATGACATGTACAATCACATGTAGTGATTGTGCTAATGGGCTGCAATCCTATGCACACTTTCCTGAGTGAGTCCCATAGAACATGATGTGACTTACTTATGAGTAGACATGCTTAAGGTTGCGCCCTTAGACTGGAAGATTCAGGCTCATAACTTTGCTCAGTCATTAAGCTTCCTGGGTGATCTGGAGCCTTTCAGCCTCACCTACCTCACAGGGTTGTTGTAATGTAAATAGAGTGGGAGAAACACATACATGTCAAAACTCATTAAGCAAGGGAGTCTGATTCTCATAACCCCTGCTGGTACAAAAATGTGTATATAGCCAAACAGGAAATAATTATTTTTCAGTGATGGTGGAAATCCTTTTCAAAAATGTCTCTTTAAATCAGTGATTTTCAACCGTGTGCTGTGAGTTGTCCAAAGGTGCTATTAATAGGGTCATTGCGGGACATGAACCCCCACCAGCAGCATGATGTACTTTGTCATATGTCATTAGATTTGTACTGAAGAGCAGAACCCAATGCAAAAATTGGTTTTGAAGTACCTCTTTCCTATCAAAAGTTATGGCCAAAAAACTAAAAATAAAAAATGTGCATTGCTCTATGGGAAAGTGAAAGTGCCCAATATTGTGGCTTTACTCATGAGTAGGAAAACATGCCATTGTCAGCCAGAAAAGCCAGGCAGAGAGGAATCCAAGACCTTGCCCTCCTTTTTAGGTTCAGGCATCTGGTCACCCTGATGCTGCGCTCCTGGTAAATCAAAGGAAGGGGACATGGTCATGTCCTTCACCTGCTCCCTAAATCTATGGGAGTGCCTGCACATTGCTTCAGGTCTGGGGCCAGCTCTGACCTCCATAGTGAACCACCTCACCTCTCCCTGACATAATTAGGCTTCGGTGCCTAATTAAAATGAAGTTTTATTTTCAAATAACACTTTATTATGCCTTTCTAAATTGGTGTTCTGTTTTAAGTCTGTGGGTGGTGCATGTGGTTAAGACACTGTGCCTGTTAACCAGCAGGCCAGGGTTCGAGACCCAGGTCAGCCCCACAAGACAGGATGAGCTCCTGTCCTTAGCCCAGCTCTGTGATCCCAGCTGGATCCAATGGTATCAGCTCTGCCTTTCCATTGGACTAATTCAGTGGTGTGGAGAGGGGGGATTTGCTGCTTGGGTAACAGCCTATCCTCCATAACAATCTAACACAGGCTTTCATGCTTTGCATGCAGCGTATGCAGAGCTGAGCATGATACCATAGTCTCTCAAGACTGACGGAGACCTGCTTTAAGTCTAGACCTTGTAACTTGTCCCCAAGCCTGCTGAGGAGATGGTGGGTTCATGGTATATTAAAATTAAAATAAACAAGGAGTTTTGCAGACAGATGCTCTCCACAGAAAGTGCAGGCTGCAGCTTTGGAGCTCATGGGAATGGACTCCAAGCTCATGGACTGCTCATATGCTCCTGTATCAGGATGACAAGATGTCATAACCACAAAAGAGGACAAGGTTCCCCCCCCCCCAATGTAGGACATGAAAAGAAGGACATCATGAAAAGGACATGAAAATATAGGACATCCAAAAAAAACATAGGAAATGACAAAAGAAAAACTAAAAACACTCATATGGTTAATTTAAACACTATATGTAGTAGATTTATTACATTAATTTATTAATTACAAGAGGTCTATTTGCTGCCTGCTGACAAGAAAAGAGAGTACTTTGAAGATTTCTTCCTAGGTCACAAGGCTAAAAAAGAGGACATGTCCTGGAAAAAGGGCATATGGTTATAAGATCTTATGTGTTTTCATCTCTTCTGAATAGAGCCTAATTCTCCCACAGGTTTGTAATGAGTGCTACTGAACTCACTGTGATGAAAAAAAATTAATTGCAAGTTTCTCAGAAATTGAACACCTGATAAGCAGCCTGCTTTGCATCCTTGTGAAAGCCTTTGGATACTTTAAAAAACATTTTCTGCTTAGTGCAAGACCGACATCTAGTGGTTGGATAGAATATGGTCCACCACCCCTAAGTTATCTTGAGCATCTACTGTATTGTTCTGCAGCAGAGCCATGAAGCAATACATAAGTCACTGTTTCATCCAACAGATTCCAGACAGAGCCCCATTTGCAAGCCTCCCAGCCTTCTGTGGATGAGGCATTTCATTGCAGGCCTCTGTCAGTCTTGAAAGACTATGGTATCGTGCTCGGCGCTGCATATGCTGCATGCAAAGCACGAAAGCCTGGGTTAGATTGTTATGGAGGATAGGCTGTTACCCAAGCAGCAAATCCCCCCTCTCCACGCCACTGAATTAGTCCAATGGAAAGGCAGAGCCAATATGATTGGATCCAGCTGGTGTCGGAGAGCTGGGCTAAGGACAGGAGCTCAGCCTGTCTTGTGGGGCCAACCGGGGTCTCGAACCCTGGCCTGCTGGTTAACAAGCACAGTGTCTTAGCCACTTGCGCCACCCACAGCTCACAGGCATTTATGGTTGATGTAATGCTGAGTTCTCATGCACATAGGGTGTCTAGACCTCCGGCTTTACCTGGAGGTCTCTAGTAATTGGGCCCCTGAACCAGGGTCCAGTCAAGTGTTCTGCCTTTTCTGGGAAAAAGATGGGTCACCCCCAGGAGCGCTCTGCACACCTTCCCTGCAGCTGGCTGACTAAATGTAGCCTATTTTTAAAATCAGGAGGTTGCACATGACATACCCATCAAGGCTTGTAACCCAAATGGGGTGGGACTTGAACCCCCGACCCCTGGGACACTACACAGGTTCTTCGGAGAGGCAACCAACATGGCAGAAAACTACAAAGGACCACGATACAAAGCTTGCTTTATTACATGTGTGCACACAGGTTCCACCACCACTAGGCAAGGTGAACAGAGAACTAAGGCTGTGCAAACATTTTTATAGGGCATTTTTAGTAGAGGAGGGTACAAATGGCAAGGGGAGGGGTACAAATGACAGAGGGAAAAGCTTGGACCCTGGTTTGCTGGAGTTTGCACTAAAAAGCAAATTCAGGGGATTCAGGGGATGACGAAAAGCGATGGATGGACAGGCTGGAAAGGAAACTTGCAACGTGTCCTCAACTCTTTTGAGACTGTGTAGGACTACTTGCAGTCATGAAACATGTATCTTTGCTACATTCTGCCTTTATCTTTTCAGCCTAGAAGTTTTGTGCCTGGCCTTCTATCGTTTTTCCAGCTTAGAGCGGCTGGCCTTGCTACGGGGGCCAGGTTAGGCAAAGGGGAATTGGGCATGGGTCATTTGGACCTAACAAGATATTAAAACAGGCTGTTTATAAGTTTTAGGACAGAATACGTTATCCATAGGCTAGCAATGATCAATTACAATTATTAGTTACAAGACACAAATATCTTTAGGAAACAGTTTGGACAAGGCATTTCTTCAAAACAGGAACCATTTTGGTACTCCAAGAATAACTAATGTTCTTGGCCTTGTGGCTTTGGTCAATGCAAGAGGATGGAAGGGGCTGGAAAGTGTGGCATTAGACACAAGGCCTGGATGTTCGGGTATACCCTGATGGACTATTTCTCCAAAAATCTGTCCAATCCCGTCTTAAAGCATCTAGGCTAGATCATCGCCACATCCTGTGGTAAGGAGTTCCACAGACTAATTACATGCTGGATCAATAAATGTTTTCTCTGCCTGTCCTAACCAGGGCCGGATTTAGGTTTGATGAGGCCCTAAGCTATTGAAGGTAATGGGGCTCTTTATATGGCCAGCTGTCCTTTGTCAACAACAAATTGTTGCTGTTTTTTGTGTTGAATATATGCTGTATGGTAATTTATGGACCTAACAGGTATCTAAAGCCATTTGCACATAACAAAATATGTATTTTATCAAAGTAATTATTGAACTGAGATAAAATTTAAATTTTTTTGGGGGGGGGCCCAAGAGAGTGGGCCCCCAAGCTATAGCTTGTTTAGCTTATATGTAAATGCGGCAAGGGTCCTAACCAGTGGTGGGCACCAGCAGGTTCGCACCTACTCTATAGAACCGGTTCTTAACAAGAGATAGTACATATAAAGTTTAAAAATAGCCATTTAAAAGTGGCTGCCAGATGGACAGAGAACCGGTTCTTAATTTCTTTGAAGCCCATCACTGGTCCTAACTCCCCCAACACTCTATTTTACTGGCTGTCTCCTGGTTCGGTTGTGTGAGAGGGAAAAGAGCATATCTCTATCTACTCCAGTGGTACTCGGGTATTTCAGCCAGGACCCCCTTTCAAACTTAAAAACCTTTCCAGGACCCTCTGTCAAACTTACTGGGATGTGATGCCGGAGCTGCTCCATATTAACTCAGAAGTGAGTTCAATTTTATTCAATGGGACTTACTCTCAGGAAAGCCCAGTACCAGATTCCAAGATGGTGGATCCTACCCTCTCGTAACCCCCTGACCCATGGTCCCAACCCTCACTTTGAAGACCACTGATCTACTCTATTCATCCCTATGCATAATTTTGTATGTCTCAATCATAACCCCCTCAAGTGCCTTTAATTAGACTGAAGAACCCCAAACACCATTCCCTTTCATCATAAGGGAGATGCCCCAGCCCAGACATCATTTGGTTACTGTTACTCTTTCTTTTCCAATTCTACTATACATATGATGACCGGAGATTTTTTTTAAAAAAATGTGGTGACCAGAACTGGACACAATACTCCAGAAGTGGTGTTACCATCAATTTGAATAGTGGCATAATAATATTCGTCTATGATGCTCCGTACCCTTTCTAATGATGCCAAGCATGGTATTATCTTCGTTCACCACCACCTCACATTTGGTCAAAACTTTTATTGAGCTATCCACCAGATCCTCAAGCTCTCTGATCTGTCACAGATCAGAACTCATTAGCGTATATATAAAGTTTAGATTCTTTGCCACTATGTGCATGATTTTACATATACTTACATTGAAGCACATCTGCCACTTGGTTACCCATTCTCCTACCTTGGAAAGATCCTTCTTCACAATCTCTTCCGGTCTTCATCATTCAAAATGGTTTTGTGTCAACTGCAAACTTGGCCAGCTCGCTGCATATCCCTGTCTATAGATCATTTATGAACAGGTTGAAAAATACTAAACGCAGGAGAGATCCTTAGGGGCACACTTTTTCACTTCTCTCTATTGTGAAAATAGCCCAGTGACACCCACTTTCTGTTTCCTGACCCTCAACCAGCTCCTAATCCATGAGAGGACCAGCCCTCTAATTCCCTGACTGTGGACATTTTCTTAGCAGCTTTTGTGATGGACTGTTTCAAACACCTTCTGAAAGTCCAGATATATAATATCCACAGGTTTTCCCATATCCACATGCTTATTGACCATTCCAAAGAATTCTAAAAGATTCATAAGGCAAGACTTACCCTTACAGAAGCCATGCTGATTCTCCCTCAGCAAGGCCAGATCATCTGTACATGGAATCCTAACCTCCACTTAGGCCAGCCTCAGCCCTAGCATAGGTCCTATGCTGACAAAAGTCCAGGAAGGCATTTCTGCTTCTCTCTTGGGGATCTTAGGCCAAAGCCCAGGCATACGCCAACCTCCACACACTATCACAGAAAGATACGCCAGGTGAATTAGGCTGGCCTAAATTCCTTAGGATTGCATCCTATGTGTTTTAAGATTTTATCTTTGATGGCCATATTATTTGGAACTTATGTTAAGCTTAATGGCCTGTAGTTTCCTGCCTCCCCTCTCCTTCCCTTTTTAAACATTGGTGTGACATTTACTGTCCTCCAATCCTCTGGCGCTATGGATATTTTAAAGGACAAGTTGCATATTTCAGTCAAGAGATCAGCAACTTTTGGTGCAGTCCTAACCTGGGCCTGCACAATTCATTGGTCTTCCTGTTCCTATGATGATGAAGGGAGGCAAGCACATGTCTGTGCAGTGGCCTAACCCTCCCCCAGGAATGGCGCAGAAATGCTTTACAGAATTTTTGAAACACCCACAGATCAGCACAGGACTTGTGCTGGGGCTTAGATTGTCCTAAGTGAAGCTAAGGATTGCAGCCATAGGGCAAAATCCAGAGTAACTATGGGGAGTCCTTGCTCTGGTGTAAGAACAACTTACTCTGGATTTCAATATGAATTTCCCATAGGTTTTCACTAGGTGGTGCAGTAACTACGGGTGCAAGTAAAGTCTCTTACATGCTCCCATAGTTACTCTGGATTTGGAGGATAGTCATAATTCATGCTTATGCATGAAGGTGTTTCCCCTCATTTTTAGAGGGGGTTGAAAAGCAGGCTGTTTTTGTCTCGCAGACATGCAGAGACTGTGCTATTGTTTGTCTGAGTTTGTCAGGGGAGGGGGGGGGTTGTCTGCTTTTACATATTAGGGATAAGGTGATCTTATTTATTTCACACTTGACACCTGCTCATGTTTTAGAAAGATCAGGGTAAATCCCATGAGGTGTCAGACAGGAATTATCAGACTATTTAGGTTCATCAGTGCTTCATGATGCTAAACCATTCATTGTCCCAACTCTCTATTAAGATATTCCTATTGTTGATCTTGTACACAGAAGCAAAATATCCACGAAAATTCAAGGCAAGTAACAAACACAGAGGTGACTGTTAGGTTGTGACCCATCCTCCCCAGTTTGGGACCCACTGTCTCCATCCTCCTGTCTCCCTCCAGACATTCTGCAGGTGCCAAGTCCCCATCGAATGGTAAGTATAAACAGGTATGAAATTTTAGTTTGTCACTGATTGTCATTCACACATTTACATCACTTTTCTCTTTGTTTGACAGGTTTCACCACGAATCAAGACAGAGACTCTTTATGCAACAGACAGACAGACAGACAGACAGACAGACAGACAGACAGATAGATAGATAGATAGATAGATAGATAGATAGATAGATAGATAGATAGATAGATAGATAGATAGATAATTCTATGATTCTAATTGAATCTATCTATCTATACTGGGTGATTGAAAAGTAACTCCCTATATTGTAATTTATAAGTATTTTAAAATAGGGAGTTACTTTTCAATTACCTGGTATACTATGAAGGCGAGAAGAAGGAATGGGTATGTATTGTTTGTCCTGTAGCAGCCTATCCTCCATAACAATCCAACCTAGGCTTTTGTGCTTCGCATGCAGCGTATGCAGCGCCGAGCACGATACCATAGTCTTCCAAGACTGACGGAGGCCTGCTTTTAGCAATACTATAGCAACTCAATGACTGGCTCTCTACAGTTGCTAAAGGAATTGCCCGTGCATGGTGTGATGTGGAGACCTATATGGTTGCAATAGATTTGTGATAGTCATCAGTGCTAAGAATATTAATCTCATCTATTAGCAGGCTGCTGAGTTGCTGTTGAATAGGATGCTACCTCGTTTGGAGCCAACACAAGCAGCGATGTGGTGTTATTCTCAGTGTACCCTTTGAGAATTAGTCCTGCTTCATGGAGCCATTCCACGCTGCATAGTTGTGTGGCAATATCTTCTTGGTAGTCAGCAGTGATGCCATTGTGTCATCATGGCACAATGATGAGCACCTGTTGGGGATGCTCTAGGGGGAATTCCTGCTGCAGGCAGGGGGTTGGACTAGATGACTTACTAGGTCCCTTCCAACTCTAGGATTCTATGATTCTATGAACATATTCCAGGTCAACCAAATTCCAACCTATGTGGATCTCAGGTCAAAGATACACAGCTATATGGCCATAGGGGAAGATTGTCACCAATGTATTTTTGAACTATTTTACTTGCATCACCTATAAACATCAGTGGACAGTAATTTGATCCATGGCAACAATTTTTTCTAAGGTATAAGACAAGCTGAAAACTCTAGTTGAACTCATTCTTCTGCAAGTGATCTTAATGTGTCTCTCCCAGGTGGAATCTTTCATAAGCATGTTCATCACATCTGGTTTCAGGGAGTCCCTTCCTAGCTTAGAGCAGGAGTTTTCGGGTCAGCCAAGCTGTAAAAGGGCTCTGCCTTCTGGCTCTGAGGTCTCATGACAGCTTTATCAGCTTGCAGTCTCCCATCCAGAAGCTGTCCAGGTTCTTCCCCACTCAGGTATCTTAGTGATATCAGGGCCTTACCCCCAAATCCAGAGTAACTATGGGAGCACGTAAGAGACTTTACGTGCACCCATAATTACTGCTTAGTGAAGTATAATTTCACTTAGTGAAAACCTACGGGAAATTCATATTGGAATCCAGAGTAAGTTGTTTTTACACCGGAGCAAGGACTCCCCATAGTTACTCTGGATTTTGCCCTTAGTGTCCCGGGCCTTCCCCACTTCGTTATCTTCCACACCTGCTTCCTGGAAAATCTGGAGCCACAATAAAAGTTCAAGAAGGATTAGGAGAAAACAGAATACAGTATAAGTATTTTGATTGCAAGGATTTGTGGGTCATGGACTCAAATTTCTCATCTTCCTTGAAATATGAACATCCTGTTTGAGGAATGATGTCTCTTCCCCAAATGTCTAATCTTTACATTAGAGTCAGTAATGAAAACAGTTGACATGTTTCCCAACTCTAATAACGTTAAACTGAGTTTCTCTCATCTCAGTAGCAAATATCAATTTTAAAACATTTCTGGAATTCTGTGCTAAAAAAGATTGAGCATGTGAAGCAGTCAGATGTGAGGGAAATGGGAACAATTAATTCAGCCCTTTAAAAACCTCCAGATAATAAAGCACATAAGCAATTCAACAGGCAAAAAAGATTACCGTAATCAGATTTATATTGGAGGTTTATTTCAGTACAATAGAAAATCATTTTTGAAATCAATGTAAGGCTGTATAGTAATTTTTATTATATACTACAATCTTTTCACATGCTTAGAATAACATACAGTCACATGGGTAAAATATTATTTACTCGTACATCATATGAGAGAGAGAGAGAGAGAGAGTGAGAGAGAGAGAGATCTAATGACATTATTTATTGTGCTGGCTCACTCAGAGAAATTTTCAACCCAGTGTGCAACAGCTGTTGAAGACATCAAATTTCATCCTAGGGAATATTAGGAATGGATTAAGAACAAGAAAAGTCAAGCTGAATCAGGCCCAAGCCCCATTTAGTCCTGCTTCCTGTATCTCACAATGTTCCACCAAATGCCTCAGGAAGCTCATAACAAGATACAGTACTTGCAGTATTACAGTATATTGCACCTCCCTTTTTCTGGCATTCATAGGAAGCATACTTCTAAAACCAGGAGGTGGGTCATAACCTATAATGGACTTTTCCTCCATATATCTGTCCAATCCCTTTTTAAAGGTATCTAAGCCAGGTCTACCTACCTTCCTATCTACCACCACATCCTGTGACAAGGATTTCCAGATGTTCAGACCAGTGGTGGGCTCCAGCAGGTTTGCACCTACTCTACAGAACCGGTTGTTAATGAGAGATAGGACATATAAAGTTTAAAAATAGCCATTTAAAAGTGGCTGCCAGATGGGCAGAGAATCAGTGTTAATTTCTTTTGAGCCCATCACTGGTTCAGACTACTAATTAATGCCCACTTCTAAATCTATGGTGTGATGATGTTTGGAATACTGCATACAGTTCTGGTTCCTGTTCCTTTAGAATGGAGTTGTAGAGATTTTAGATTGTGCGCCTGTTTGGGACAGGGACCCATTAGCCATGAATTTTTTTTTCATTTTCTTAAACACTTTTGTGGATTTTTTTTTTTTTTTTTTTTTGCTGAAAAGCAGTATATAAATAATGTAGAATAGATGGAGCTGGAAAAGATGCAAAAAAGGGCAATCAAAATGATAAGAGGGCTGGAACACCTTCCTTATAGGGTTTCTGATTTTCTAGCTTAGTTTAAAAAGGCAGTTGTGTGGGTGATGTGATCACTCCTAACCAACTTGTCAGCACTGGTATAGCTCTGCCAGTGGGGCATGTGCTTCATCTTGTAGTTGGGGTCTCTCTCTCTCTCTCTCTCTCTCTCTCTCTCTCTCTCTCTCTCTCTCTCTCTCTGTTTTCAACATTCAAGGTTTGGAAACAAAAATACAACATTAATAAATCAGATGCATTTCAACCATCCTGTTTGCTACAGGGCATCTCAGTGCCACACATACATCCCATCTGGTCATAAAATAAACTATATTAATATGAGCCACACAAATGTGAGGATATCACACCCCACCCTCCCAACCATGGTTTTCACAAATAAATGGACAAAAAGCTTGAAAAAATTCCACAGAAATTCCACAGACTGTTACTGAAAGTTGTTCATGATGAGTGAGCTTTTTAGCTAAAGTCAAGGAAATTAAATGCCAGTGGACCTGAGGTAGACTTGGCTGCTAAGAACTACTACTTTCTAGTTAAAAAAGGCAAGACATTAAACAACAGAAATTAAACCTAAGGGAGATTAGAATCCTTGGATTCCCTCTGTGAAGCTATGGCCTGGTCCATGCACAGCCTTTCTATAGGCATGCCGGCTGTTGTGTTCCACACCAAGTAAAGAAGGTTGCAGCCACATGCATTATAATTCATGCTACCATCTCCACCTTTTGTGAAGTTGCACGGGACTGTAAATCATCTGCACATATATGGGTATTATAGTGTCTGTTGGTTTTGAACCAGGCCTACTAAGGAGAAAGTGGTTGTAATGCTAATGGATGGTCCACCCACTTGATACTTTACAAAGATTCCAAAGCTATGAGCTAGCATTGACTAATGGGTTGGAAACACCTTAGATGCATACTTCAAATTGTGCCAAGTAATGTTGTTCATCATCCAATCCTGATGCTGTATCCTCCACTGACCCTATTGATTCCAGTGCCACAACCTCTACAGAGATCAGGGATTGGTGATGAACAACAACAGGCAGTATTAAAAAATTTTGTACTGGGGGGGCAGAAAACAGCCATGAAACTAATTCTCTATCCTGCAAAGAAGTATAGAGTTGCCCATCTACCCAGTAAGGTAATGCTCAGTTCCTGCTAACTTCCATGTTCTAAATACTATCACATATTAGTACATCTGCAAATGTGTGTCACCCAACAGTATAAGATAGAGCACAATCCTATGTACTTAACCAGTGTGAGTCTCAAGCAAGATGGTAGAACCAGGAGCAGTTTATGTTGGGGAAGAAAGGCCAGTGTGTAAACCAATCCTAAGAGACGAGTTGGACCAGGCCTGGGCAACCTCCTGGCCAGACCAGCATTACATCGGGCTGCTCAGATTTGAACTAACAATTTTGCAAATGTAGATCCAAATAATTACATAGGGGTGGCTTGAGCATTACTTGGAGTAAGGGGATAAAAATTCCCATATTCCAAGTTCCATGGCAGCCACCTCCTACCTGACAATGGATACAGTGCAGGACATTTGGCCTTCCTATTCCAACATGTGTTAGGATTGGGCTGCCTCTTGATAAAGCCAGCCTTGTTGCATTACTCTGTAACTGTATATTTAAAAATAGGACCTATTTTTGCCCAGCCTCCAGGTATACACATTTGGTCCCTTAATATATATGCAGTACTGGCCAGAAATGGTTCAAGATGCGTACAGATGATCACTTTCATATTATGGAAAGCTTCACCTGCTAATACACTGCACATCAAGTAGTTTGTCAATGCACAAGAACCTGCAACAGTAAATTAGTCAGTTGACACGTCAGTTGAAACATCCCTAGAGGAGTCAGTCAGGTGGTAGCCCTTAAAGTATTGGGGTAGTGCTACTATGCAGAAGAACCTGCACAAGCCCTGAGAGTACTACTTAAATAAATGGCAGGGAAATTTTGTTCTCAGCAAGCCAGGATTTCGATTCTTATGAGATCTATAGGATCACCTCTTATAGAGAGCATCTCTACTGGGCCGCTTTTCATTCTGCTTCATGGCAATCTCTCTACCTCATTGAAAACTTGTCCTGTGCATCTAACATCGTCTCCATAAATCTGTAATGGTACGACATAGTCCAATATGATTACTGTGACATGGTCCATTTTGTGATTACTTAGTAATTCCAGTTACTGGAGCTTAGCTAGTATTCCCATTATATCCTCTCATTTCCAGCTTTCTTCCGCTGACATTCAAATTACAAGTTGCAGCTTCAATGAGAATAATGTGAGATAAGTACAAAGCACATTAAATTCTCTAATACTCCACGCCAGAATAGATTATGCCCATTTTGTTTAGCCAACCGGACACCTTGGACCATATCTTGCTCCAGTGTCCTGTCCATCATAATCTTAGGACCAACCTACTTGATCCCTTTCCTTCTCCCCTCCCCATTTCCCTCACTGACCCCTTCCCAATCCTCCTTCATGATTATTCCCCTTCTGTCACTTATTTGGTAGCGGAATTTCTTTCAGCAGTCTCTAATGCCAGACCAAGGAGCTAGTATTTCTCCCTATCAGCACTATTTTGTTTTTCCTTTTAAGTTGTCTGTATTTTTATTATATTGTTTCTTTTTTGTACATCTTCAAATGTCAATAAAGATTTATTGATGGATTGATTACAAAGCACAGTAGCCCTTTCTCCATAAAGCAGCGCATGTCTCATGCTGACTTAGGCAGAGGGCCAATTACAGCCACCTCCCTATCGTTCTGGCTGTGGGTTGAAAATAGCTGCTTTCTTCCTTGCATTGGTCGGACTGGGGGGGATGTTCAGACATGGGTTCAGCCTTCAGTAGAGGCAGGCTGCAAATTTAACAACGCTGTGGTGCAGGAGATTCTACCACTATATATATAATTCTCTGCCAATGAAGAGAATGCTGAGTAAAGTATTTTTTCCAGGAGAGATGAGGACCATGCAGCATGGTTTCTGATTGCCAAGATAAGGATGCTGAAGTAGGACAGGGCTGCTGCTGCCTGCCTGGTCGTGGCAACATCAGTGGTTAGGAGAAAACATTGGATGGGAACAGCAGGATCTGCAGTGTGGTGTATTTTGCTAAACTCTGGTTGATGGAGAGTCTTGTCTTCACTAAAGCAATGGAGATGCTCTTGGATGATTTCCTGCTACAGTAGGGGTTGGATCGATTAGGTCTCATCCAACTCTATGATTCTATGAAATGGTCCTGCAAGTTACTCAAACTGTTAACATAATGAGCCAGTAGTCAAAGCAAATGGAGAGATCATGCCATATTTATTGCATGCAACCCTTGCATAAATTCAAATAGCAGGACTATTATTCTCAATAGCATGACAGCATCTTTTCTTAGGAGATCAGTTCACTCCTGAGACTGGAGACAGAAGAATATTTGGGTCATAGAGCACAATCCTAACCATTTTCTGCTCCAAAGTGAGCCCCATTGTGTTCAATGGGTCTTATTCCCAGGAAAGTGTCTTTAAGATTGCAACCATAGTGACTTGCAGTTTTCCCCTACCAGAGGAAACTTAAATATACAAAGATGCCTTCTACTGAATCAGCCCACTGGTCCATGTAGCTCAGGGGTCTCAAAACTTTTAAGTATGAAGTCTACATCATAGCCGCATTATATATTTTGTACATTTTCATGGATCGAAAAAAAATCAGTTTTATAAATGAATGAAATTTAAACAAATTTATATGTCTTATTTGGATTTTTTCTTTATAAATCAACATGATATGATTCAGAAATAAAAGAAATTATGCCATGTTTAAAATGAGAAGTTTAAAAAGATGTTTTAAATGATATATAATGAGTAATTAAAAAGTCAAATGCTCAGAATTTTGCCCAGAGCAAAAAAGATAAGTTGCTGAGGACTGGATACATTCTTGTGGTGGGCCATATGTGGCCCCCAGGCCAGTTTGAAGATCCCTGATCTAGCTGCAGTGACTGACAACAGGAGTTTGTCCTTTTCTAGAGATGTCAGGGATTGAACTTGGGCCCTTCTGCTTGCTAAGTATATCTCCAACCACTGAGCTTTGGTCCTTGCCAATAGGAGTATCCTCAGTGCACAGAATCGAAAATGTGGTGATCCTTCAGTGGCGCAATCACACTAGAAGATTTTAACCTGCTTTGGTTGAAAAGTCCCAATCTTTCATTAATTCTGCAGCTAGAAGGACTCCTTGCCACTGTTATGATAGTACAAAGGATTGTGCCATTTTTGTAAGTGGTAGTTACTTGTATGGTCTTGGATGGTCTCCATCCCACCTCTCACCCCTATAATGGCACAGTGATCTGCAGAACACAGAGGATGCAATCCTGCACAATTCCTATTGATGTTCATAAATGTCTCTAGGTATACAGGAATAAAACTGTAATTCATAAAATGCCCAATAGATACACAAGAGTTTTAACCCAGATAGCTTATTGTAAGGTTCAAAATCATTTTGCCTATTCAGTGAGCAAAATTCAAATCAGAAAAGGTTTGATTAAGTATAATCTTTTACATGCACAATAAAGTGGAAAATATTTTCCTTTAAAAGTGCCGTGCCTGCAATATTAAAAACAAGTAATGATTGCATTTCTTAAAATATTCAGGTTGGGATTTTCAATGGCAGCAAAGACAAAAAGGTACATATTGTAGATTTAAAACAACAAAAACCTCAGTGACAGCTAGGCAGCAAATTCCTTTAAGGCAGCAATAATGGTCTGATTTACTCAAGAAACGTCTCATTTACACATTAGAGTACAATTTTGTTTGGGTTTGCAGCCTCCACACTTTTGAAAATCCCATCTGAACAGATTACATTTGAACTTGACATTTAAAAACAAAATCATGGAAAAACATTTACAGTACCACTTTTTTTGTAGAACACTGTTTCCCCAAGCAAGGCAGGGGCTTTAGTGCTTGAGGTATAGGTAATTCCTGGATGCTTTTGGGGAAATGGGAGGGTGGTAAAGTCTGGAGGATGGTTTGCATAGCTTGCAGATACAGAGATGCAGGGGTGTTCCCCACCAGGCTGTTGAACTTGTCTTCCCCAAGCAGACTTGACCAGTGCTCCGGATGCTCCTGCAGAATCTTCTGCATCTTGAACCGAGGACTAGGCATGAAAAGCAAGAGGTAATCAAGACAGAGCTTCTTAGAGGCCACGTTGACTTTGGAGTCCCACATTTGTTCCAAGATGACATCCAGCGGCGTGAGACCTTTGCTGTCCTCTATCCTAGGAGATGCCCCATTCCCCAAGAGGATCAGGACTGTCTCTGATCTCAGGAGCTCACAGGCGAGGTGCAAGGGGGTCTTGCCATCTTCCAGATGAAAGCAACCAGTCCTGTTGATGTAGGAGTTCAGGCTGGGCAGCTTGTGTGCGATGTTGATGATCAGCCCCAAAATCTCTCTCCTGTCGTATGTTACAGCCATTGCCAGATGAGGGGCAGAGGATGGACAGTAACAGAAATGTTCTCCGGGGACTTTGAGAGCTTCCTCTGGAAAATGAGAGAGCAAGTACTGGGCGTAAGGCAAGTGATTGTGCACCACTGCATAGAGAAGGGCTTCAGAAGGCGAATATGTCCTCAGGCTGGCATTCTCCTCCCAGTAAAAATACTCCATAGTCCTCATGTCTTCCAACATCCACACAGGCTTGTGATCTCTGACTGCTTGGTAGAACATATAAGACAAGAATTTGCAGTGTCGGCTCTGATCATCTTGTAAGCTGGCCTGGTTGCTGGCCATGTCTCCCTCTGCAACGGGAAGGCGGATGTTCAGTCAGAATGCAGATTCCAGAGGCTGCTGCAGCTACAACCTTCAGACTGTCATTGCAGCCTCCACTGCACTAGCCAGAATTCATGGCTCTCCCCTGAAGGGGTTGTTCATCTCCACCCATTCATTGTGTTTTTTTTCCTCCCTCTCGCTGCAGTTTTTTGTTGAGGTAAGCACAATGTCACACATGCAGTTAACCATTGCCATGCAAGCTGGCAGTGCAACATGCAAGCGGTTATATCTCTGGCACAGATTAGTGGAATACTGATAACTGTGATTTTATGTACAAATGGTGCTATTTAGAGGCTGCTAAAAATAGCAATGCAAGTGAGGCAATTTTCTATCTTCAATCAGTGCTCAATCAGAACAGACATTCAACGTTCCTCTAAAATCCTGGGTGTGTGTCCTTATGTTTGACTTCCTCCAAAACAATGGGGGATGCCTATGATGCCCGTTTAAGGAATTCTATTACATATGTGGCCCTATCTGTGTTTTAATCAAGAAGACAAAAATTTAAACTTCAGTGTTCCCATCCATGGCTTATCATATATAGGGAGGTCTGATTTAGGATTGGTACCTAAATTGGTAAATCGGTACCTAAAGGTTTGATTTAATATCAGCACCAAAAGGAGGGATCCCCCTGGTTGTTTTATGGGGCGGGGGGGGAAGGCAGTCAGACATTTCAGGATCGGAGCTTCCTGGTCAAATCAAGTAGCTTGGGATGTGTGGCTACTGTATAACACTAATCTGCATATCTTGGATGACACACTCCTTTAAGAGCTAAACCATATGCCTATATTACTACGTCTAAACCCATGAGGTCCCATCATTACAAAAGCAATCTGTTATTACTTCTTCCAAAAGCCCCAGCTATACAGGCCAGGATGAAAGTCTAGTCAAGTGTACCTTTTCTGACCCCTTCCCTTGTTTTACCTTGTGTATTGAGATAGGTAAGGATGTGGATTCTAGCCCCAGGCTGTTTTTTAATCTGGTTGAAGGCAATTCCCTTTGTCTGGAGATCAGTCAACAATCAACGAGTGTCCAGCTTGTAAATACATCTATTGTTTGTTTCCTGTCTGGTTAGCCCCAGAGGTAAGCAACAGGAGGCAGATCTCTTTTGTCCTGTGTGCCCCCTGAGGCATTAGATTAGGGCCAGTTTGAGATATAGGAAGCTGGAATAGATGGACCTTTGGCCTGATCTAGCCCAGCTCATGTTAAGAAATCTAATGGGTAAGTACCCATTTTGAGAGCTATCTTATTGCCAACAGGGAAGTCAGATGAACTCAGGAAAGTCCTGTTATGAAGGCAACAGTTCTCCTCTGTTGTTTGTACCCAGAAATGGAACAAACTACCCCATAACCTGGAAGCTCAGCATTCTCTCTCTCTCTCTCTCTCTCTCTCTCTCTCTCTCTCTCTCTCCCTATATATGTATTATATATATATAAAAAAGAGAAAAGTCACTGACTGACTCACTGACTCACTGACTGACTCATCACTGCCCTGCCAAAGCCGGTGGGCCTAGAAGCGTGAAATTTGGGGAAATATGCATTTCCCACAGGTATGACCGTAACTATGTTGGTGTAAAAGGTCCCATAGTTACTCTGGATTGTAGCCTCAGTTTGATCCCTGTGCCCAGCTCAAACTCAGTTTGATCTCAGTTTGATCCACCAGCTTTCATGAGACAGATTTCACCTGTCTCCGTTTCAACAATCCATATAGGCAAATGTAAAAAATACCCCACATTATGAATACCCAAAATACTATTGGTTTCCAAGTCAACTGAACTTTTCAAGCAACACACCATTCTGAGTTTTCCTGTGATTCTCTACTTATTTTAGGGGGAAAAAATGTATCTGAAAATGCATGTTTTAGCTCATATTGTATGCATATTTGGCTTGTTTAAGTTTAAAAGTAAAAATGAACTTTCCTAAAACAAAATCTATATATATAAAAGAGAAAAGTCACTTGCTGACTCACTGACTCACTGACTCCCTGACTGACTCATCACCGCCCTGCCAAAACCGGTGGGCCTAGAAGCGTGAAATTTGGGGTGGGTGTTCCTTCCATGACGGAGCAGTGCACTAAGAACCGGTTTTTGGAAATTCCAACCGGAAGGGGGTGAAAAGGGGCACAACACGTTTTCCTCCCTATACTTTGCATTGGAGAATTGATGACTCATCAACATTCCGCCCCAACTGCTGGGCCTAGAAGCATGGAATTCTGGGAGGGTTTTCCTTCTGTCACCTGAACACCCACCAAGAACCCAGGTGGAGAAATTTAACCCTTCAGGGACTGAAAAGGGGGCAACGTGTTTTTGTCCTATACTCAGTGCCTGGTGCACTGGGGGGGATGTTGTTAGGAGGAAGAGGTTGCACTGGCAAGGATGCTGTGCATGGGGGGAAGTTGCACATGGGGGAAATTGCGAATGGAGGAACGTTGCGCATGGGGGAAAGTTGCGCACAGGGGACTGATGCACATGGGGGACTGATGCACATGGGGGAAGTTGCGCTTGGGGGGAAGTTGCACTTGGGGGACTGATGCACATGGGGGACTGATGTGCATGGGGAAGTTGCGCATGGGGGATGATGCACGTGGGGAAGTTGCACATGGGGGATGATGCACATGGTGAAGTTGCGCATGGGGGAAGTTGCGCATGGGGAAGTTGCACAGGGGGGACTGATGCAGATGGGTGATGTTGCATATGAGGAGTTCAGGCACATAGGGGATGATGCACATGGGGGAAGTTGCGCATGGGGGACTGATGCACATGGGGATGATGCGCATGGGGTTTGATGCGCATGGAGGGAAATTGTGCATGGGGGAAGTTGCACATGGGGGAAAGTTGCACATGGGCTGTTGATGCGCTGTGAGGTGATGTCATATGGGGAAGTGTTACTCTCGCAACGCGGGTACACTTTTTGCTAGTACATATATATAAATGAAAAGTCATTCACTGAATCAATGACTCACTGACTCACTCACTCATCAATGCCCAGCCAAAACCGCTGGGCCTAGAAGCATGAAATTTGGGGTGGGTGTTCCTTCCATGACAGAGGGATCCCCTAAGTACTGGTTTTCAGAAATTCCAACTGGAAGAGAGTGAAATGGGGTGCAACGCGTTTTCCTCCCTATACTTTTCATTGAAGAATCCCTGACTGAGGGATGCTCTGCCCATATCCCTGCACCTAGAAGCATGAAATTTGGAGGTCTTCCTTCTATGACATCAACACCCACCAAGAACTGATGTTGAGAAATTTAACCCTTAAGGGGCTTTTTGTCCTATACTTAACATGGAAAACTGACCAACAGACAGCCAATTTGGTGCTTGGTGCCTAGTGCACTGGGGGGGGGGAGGTGTTGTTTGGAGGGAGGGGTTGCACTGGGGAGGCGCATGGGGGGTGTTACGCATGGGGAGATGATGCGCATGGGGAGGTGATGCGCATGTGGGGTGATGCACATTGTGGAGTGATACACATTGTGGGGGTGATGTCCATTGGGGATGATGTGCATGGGGGTTGGTGCTCATAGGGAGGTGATGCACATTGTGGGATGATGCACATTGTGGGGGAGATGTGCATTGGGGGATGATGCATATGGGTGATGTTGCGCATGGGGTTGATGCGCATGGGGGGATGATGTGCATGGGGGTTGATGAGCATGGAGGGATGTTGCACATGAGGGGTGAAATTTCTTCACTTTCTCTGCCCCATTCATGATTTTATGCATGTGTGTGTAAAAAGGTATCCCCCACAGGTTATACTGCTAGTTGTGACCAACTGTAGGGTGCAGAGCTGATCCCTGTTTCTAAGCCTATAAAGCCAGTGTTGTCCAAAGATACTTCTGTGGTTACTTCCGTGGCATGGCTGCCGAAGGTGCATGAAGAACTGTTTTACCTTCCCACCAAGTTGGGATCTATTTTTCTACTTGCATTTGCATGGTTTCGAATTGCTAGGTTGACAGGATCCTGGCTAAGGACAGGAGCTTAACCCTGTCTTGTAGGACTTGGGTCTCGAAATCTGGCCTGCTGGTTAACAGGCACAGTGGTTAATTTTAATTTTATGGACTTAATTTTAATTTTACACATGATTTTATGCATATGTGTGTACTCAGCACTTAAACACACCCCCAACCTTGCACTGAGAAAGCCTGTATAAATGAAGCAAAAGTGCATAAATTGGGGGTGTTGCTGCTTGTCATTGGGAGAAGGGGAGAAAAGGCAAAGTTGGTAATTCAATTCAAATGACTCAGATTCAAATGGTGAAAATGCATGTTTTGGGGTGACTCAATGACACTAGAGTCATGTGGGTGGAGACAGTGATGGGATTCAAAGAAATTTGAATTCTATACCCATCTGGCAGCCACTTTTAAATGACTATTTTTAAACTTGATATGTCCTATCTCTCATTCACAACCAGTTCTATAGAGTAGGTGTGAACTTGCTGGAGCCCACCGCTGGGTGGAGAAACTCTAGGAAAACACTCGAATAGGGTCCCTCAATTTTATTCAAATCAAGTTGCATGCAAAAGAGGATTACACATCCACCTCCATCTCACATGCTAATATTTTTGAACACAATCATTTAACTTACAAACAGCTATCACAAAACTGGAAATGGATTGTGATTGCATTTTTTTTACTATTTTCAAGGTGCAGGGAATCCTACAGATCCCCTTGTCCCCTTGAGGCTCTCCAGCCCTGGCAGGAGGTAAAGCCCCTTCCACACCCACAATGATGCAAACCTGAGGATCCCCCACCCCACAAGAATTACAGTCCTATCACCTCACACCCATTTGGGAACCAATGCATTAAGGACAAAAAGAATGGGAAGATGGAGGAAATAATAAAAGGCAATAATATAGTTACCTGTCCTGGAGAGCAGGAGTTTTCCAGAGGATCCTGTTGGAACTTGTATGGGTGAATCCATGCTGTTGGACTCTCCGACACAACACTTCTGATTCTAATGGATAACCTCTCCTTTATAAAGGTTTCTTGGAGGATGTTCCTGTGTGCTGAGCTAGAGGTGGATAAGAGCCTCTGTGATAACAGTGCTTTGTGTGTAGTGATTTCATCTGAACAGTAAATGCGCATTTGAAGTTTGAATGGGAATCAGAGTGTTGTAAAATCTGTTAAAAGCTCAAGATGCAGAAATCGCAATCAGAAGGTTGACGACTGGCCTCCTACAAAGGGGAACCAAAAAAATTACAGTTTTGTAGATACAATACAATCAGATGCAGACATATATGAACATTATAATCAGCTACAGATGTTTTGATACTAAAATACAGGGAGTTCAGGGAAGGAGGTTCAGGTTTGTGTGCTGTATGTATAAGATGCATAAAGGGCAATGAGATGTCTAAAGGGCAAAGATGCCTAAAGGGCACACCAGAATATGTGATTATGGAGGGGGGATGAGCTTGTGGATTGACCAAAGTCCTGGAAACGGGGTTTGTGTGCCAGGACTTCTAGGAGAACAGTTTAGCTGGCATCCAATGTGAAATCATATTCCTTGATATTAAAATTCATAATATAGCACAATCAGATATAGAAAGAGAAAATCAAAGTTAAAAGATAAAAAGCAGTGGTTTTACTGTAATACCCCTTTTTACCTAGTAGGTTTTACTTCTTACTTTCAACTACTGTAGACTTTTGTTAAGACCAGATAAACGTAGTGGTGATCACTAGATGTCTTACAGCTTAGTTCCATTTATCAATTACTATCAGCCTAAGAACTTTTGTATTCAGCATATGGTTTGAAGGCTGTTGCTGGCTTGATGAAACAAATCTATTAAGTGCATTTTCTCCTGTATTTTACTATGCGCAATGATGAAGGAGTGAGTGAGCCAAGCTCTAATGCACTTGGCATCCAAAGACTCCATCTTATTATGTGTATAATTTTTACTCTTCCCCTAAGTGGATGTAACAATTCACTGCACTGAAGAGTGGACTATCTGGCAGATCTGGCAAAAGCGTTCAATAAAAGATGGTTGCTTTCAGCAATTCCAGCCCAAACTTTAATTTCATTTTTATAATTTTTTTAAACTTTCAAATGAAACATAAATTGCATTGCAAGCATTAAAGGAAAATCAATGATATAACTTTGCATACATCAGCACATAGGATGACCGTATGTCTTCTTTTTCCAGGATATGTCCTCTTGAGTCCTGGAAAAAATTTTGTTGTCCTCCTTACCTTGGGAGCAGGCAGCATGTAGTCTTAAAACCCCCAAATCCAGAGTAACTACGGGAGCACATAAGAGACTTTACATGCACCTGTAGTTACTGCACCACCTAGTGAAAACATATGGGAAATTCATATTGGAATCCAGAGTATGTTGTTCTTACACTGGAACAAGGTCTCCCTGTAGTTACTCTGGATTTTGCCCTTAGAATTAATAAATTATATACAACAGTATTATGGGTGCAATCCTAACCAATTTAGGCCAGCTCAAGTCATCTGGGATCAGCTAATTAGGATGATCCTAAGAGGCAGGACACTGTAGTGCTTAAAAGTCTAGGAGTTGCACAGATTCAGGTTCAAATTCACCCTCAGCCATGAAGCTGAGGCCATTCACTAGCTCTGTCCCTTAGCTACACATGGCAGGGTGACCATATGACTGGAAATTCCTGGATTTGTCCTCTTTTTTAGTCTTCTCTCTGAGAGTCCTCTCAAAATTGTCCTCCATTTTGGCTCCATTTTGAAACTTTGCATAATGCCATAGTGTCATATGTCTTTGGATTCGTATTGAAGAGCAGGATCCAATGCAAAAATCGGCTTTGATATATCTCCTTCCTATCAAAAGTTATGGGCAAAAAAATTAAAATAAAAAATATGCATTGAGCTCTTTGGGAATGTGAAAGTGCCCCATATCATGGCTTTAATCATGAGTAGGTGGATGTGTCATAGTCTGCCAGAAAGACCAAGCTGAGAGGAATCCAAGGACATCAGAATGGTCCTGATCAAATGAACACAGCTTCCAAAATCACTCCAAAAGGAGGCCCCCGATAACAGCATTGATCTCTGTGAAAACTGAAAGGGAGCCATATTGTGCCTTTACTCACAAGTAGGCGAACTTGCCTTAGATATTTGGAAAGCGCAGGTTGAGAGAAATCTGTTCCTGATCCAATGAATGCAGCCCCTACCACGCTTCACACAAGGAAAATCCTCTTCCAAGCTCCACTGCATTAAATCATTTTATAAGACTGCACAGCCACTTTTGCTCTCGAGTAAGCATGCCTTGGCTGGTGTGGAAGGGAGTGCAAAGATTCCATGGAGTGCAAGGATTCCAGAATGGTCCTGATCCTGTGTACCTGGAGCTCAGCAAATGCAGCACAAGGCAACATTTGAGTACTATTAGCTTTTATTTTGCCATGTCCTACATTTTGCTTGGATGTCCTACATTTTGTTTCTAAATTTTGTTCTACATGTTCCTCTTTTTTTGATTATGGTGTATGGTCATAAGGGCTTTGGATCACTAGAACATGTGCATTTTTGGTTCTGGAATCAGGTTTTGCAAAGGAGATGCTGGCCTGAGAAAGATTGGCTACTTTGGTTTTGGATCACTTGAACATGTGCCTTTTTGGTTTTACAATTTAACAATCCATACTAATAAAAGGCTAATTCTGTCTGTCCATCTATCAGGTATCCCTCTAGCTCCACACATACTTGCTCTACATAGTCATATTATACCCTTTTGGAATTGGGATGATTCTGGGATTGACCCACACACACACACACACACGCACACACAATGTAGCCCAACACCCCACACAACACAACCCACACTCCACACACACACAACACAACCCCGCACACACAATCCCACACTCCATACTCTCACACAACACAACTCCGTACGCACACACATGCTAACCCGCTCTTTCACACACATAGCCCAACCCCCCACAACACAACCCCACACTCACACAACACACAACTACAGACACACACGTTTCTCAACCCCCCACAACCCAACCCCCATACTCCACAAACACATACAAAACCCAACTATATACACCCACACACACAACCTAACCCACACTCTTTCCCACAAATACAACCTAATCCCAACCCCCCCACACAATTTTAAAAGTTTTTTTTAAAATTTAAATTTATATTGAGTTTAAAGTTACTCTACATAGACGTTATAACATCCAGCATTGGGATTTGTGTCTGGATGAGGAGGGAACAGTTAAGAATTCAAATTTGAAAATTGCTGACAAAACCTACAGTGAGGTTTTCAAGTTCCATGGACTGAATTGAGGAATTCAAAGTTATTTCTTCAAAACTGCTGTTTTCTAAGCTGGACTAGAGTTTCCTTTGATTTTGGGCCAAAAGCCACATGGAGTGCGGCTTTTAAGCTGGTAAGTAATATAGTGTTGAAATTAAGTACAATGGCGCCTCATGTAACAAATTTAATTCATTCTGGAGGCATATTTGTTGTGTGAAACATTCTTTACGTGAAGCGGATTTTCCCATAGGAAATAATGGAAACTCAGACGATTGGTTCCACAACCCAAAAAATATCCATATAAAAATATTAACTGGATATAAAAAATGACAACATAACACTGGAATTGAATTCAAAATATGCATTCAATGTGCATCATCCTACGAAGTCTACATAGGCTGCAATCCTAAAGACACTTTCCTGGGAGTAAACCCCATTTAACAAAAGGGGGTTTACTTCTAGGTAGACATGGTTAGGAGGCTGCAATCCAAGACACCTTCAAAGTGTCTCCCCACTTTTTCCTTCTCTCCATCCTGAGCCTCTCTCTCCCCTGCTCCCTTCTGGCTAGCCCTGAGCTGCTTCCCTCTTCTCCTCTGCTGTTCTCTCCCTCTGCTCAGTGGACACCTGGCCACAGGAGGAACAGCGCAGAAGTGTTGCTTGCGCTATGATCAGGCGCGCTAGGCAGCCCTGATGCTTTTAAAAAGGGCTGTCGGCCAGCGTGTCTGCCCCAACTGCCAACAAGTTTGTTACGTGAAGCACAGTTCGTTTCGTGAAGCAGAATCCTAGAGAAATTTTTGTTTGTTACGTTGAAACATACTTTACGTGAGGCGTTTGTTACGTGAGGCGCCACTGTACAGGAAAGTAATAAGTGTTTTTAGCTTTAATTTTAATATATCCTACATTTGTCCTACATTTTTGAGGGTATCCTACAAAACATGTCAGGAATTTTTCTTAGATGTCAGGAATTTTGGGGGACCTTGTCCTTTTCTTGGGGTTCGGGCATTTGGTCACCCTGACACAGGGTTGTTGTGATGACAAAAGGATAAAAGCATTCGAAACTGCCTTGGTTTTGTTTTGGCATGGGAAAGGCTGGGTCTAAATTCCATAAATAAATAGGATACTTATTTTTACACTAAAGCTGCAGTCCTAAAGACACTTTCTTGGAAGTAATTCCTATTGAACACAATGGGGCTTACTTTTGAGTAGACATGGTTAGCACTGTGCTCTAAAGTACATAAGAAGAGCCCTGTTGGTTCAGAGTACAGGCCCATCTAATCAGGGTTCCAGATGAACGGTTTAATCAGGGTTCCACAAACCAACTAAACAAAAAGGGGGTCACCAGAAAGGAGGAAAAACCCCATTCCTCCAGGATTTCCCCTGACTATCCAAATTTATGGAGTGCGCAGCTACAGCTGTGCGCTTCCCAGAGTGGGAGAAAGAGGAGGGGCAGCACTAGGAGTAAGGACTTGTCTGCAGTAGCAGCAGCTGTTGCTGCTTCTCAGGGGACTCCATGACCCCTGTGGAGCCCTCTGCCCCTCCCCCCACAGCCTCACAGCCCCCCGACTCTCCTGCTGCATGGCTAAGCCACCCCACGCTGCCTAGGCTGCTTCTCTGGCCTGCCTGGATCACCTGCATCACATCTCTAGTCGGCCAGGGTCTCCCCCCGCTCCATAAAGGTGAGATCCACGCAGCCTGTGTATGAGTGTGTGCATGCATGCATGGAGTGAGTGTGTGTATGAGTGTGTGTGAGTGCATGCATGGAGTGTGTGTATGTCTGTGCGTCAGTGTGTGCTTGCATGGAGTGTGTATGTGTGAGAGTGAGTGTGTGCATGCATGGGGGTGTGAGGGAGCAGGTATGAGAGCAGGTATTTGGAGGCTGGAGTCTCTGAGAGAAGATCGTGTCTGCTTTGAGCCACTTCACATGTGCATTGTTGGTGAAAACAACTCTTGCAATGAGGTTTTCAGTTATAAATGTGTTGAAATTAAGTACAGGAAAGCAATTCGAGTATTTTTGCTTTATTTTAATAGGTCCTACATTTATCCCACATTTTTTGGGGTGTCCTACAATTTTTTTTAACCAGGTGGGAATTTTGGCTTGGGGGACAGGAATTTTGGAGGACTTAGTAGGGAATTTTGGCTTCAGCATCTGGTCACCCTACATCTAATCCTTATAATTGCTGTGTGGAGAGTCCTGATTCACACAAAATAATGAAAGTAACAGTTGTGTTGAACTATAATAATAATTAATGAAAGCAATAGCCGTGTAGAGCCCTAATCCAAATCTGCAATGCAATATATATACAGCCCATTGGTAATCCTTGTCCTGCTCCCCCTGAATGGACAAGACTGCCTGCATGGAGGGGTGAACATAGGAACACTAACACTGCGAACATCCAGAGGCTGTTTCAGTATCTGTTCAGATTGAGCAGGGATCCACTTACATTATATCTGAAGCATTCCACCAGATAAATTGCTCTGATCCAGCAACTGCAAATACACACAGAGGGGCCTTATGTGAATACTAGAACAGGCATTCATTGTCAGGGGTCACTTATTTCACATACGTCAAGGTAGTTAGCAAGGAAACACTCCAACTTCTCCATCTAACATTGTGATTTTCAGCTACTGTGTTGTGGCACACTGGTGTGCCATGGATGGTCTGCAGGTTTACCAGAGGACGTTGGGGAGAGTCATTGATTAGTAGAGCAATTGGAAGATTTGTACTCCCTACCAGCAGCATGGTGTGCCTTGTCAATGGTCAAAAAACTGATGGTGTGCCTTGACGATTTTAGCACCTTGTCAGTGTGCTGTGAGCAGAAAAAGATTGAAAATCTCTGATCTAATGAAAGAACCAAATTCCTATCTGAGTCATCAATGTGCTTGATAAAAAAAGCTCAGGTTGCAATCCTAACCAAATTTGACCAGTATAACTCACCCATCTCCCATGCCTATAGTGGTGTAGGGAGGCCAGCACAGGCCTGTGAATTGGCCTAACCCTCCTAGAAGTGGTGCTGAAGTGCCTTATGGCCCCAGACCAGCATGGGATTTGTACCAGGACTTATGCTGACCAAACTGGGAGTTAGGATTGCAGTCTCAGTTCCCAATATGTACATCCCACGTGCCAGAATAAAACCACATCTGCAGAAAAATGTCACAGTCTGAAAAGTCTTAACATAAATAAATGTGAACGCATGTACTCACATCAATATTGTGACATAACATGTGACATAACATTGATGACATAACTTCAGTATTGTGACCACTTGTACTACGCTCCACTGCAAAAGGTTAGCCAGGGGTGTGCAAACCCCGTGCAGCTCACGGCAAGCCACTGCAAGACCCCTCCATCTGGCCCATGGATAAACCTTGTAATGTATCTAATACACTCTTATATTTAAATTTATGTACATTTATTTAAATTTGAAATGTCAATCATTTTTCTGGACCCTAACAGTGTTAGAGAGATGATTCAGCTTTCCTCGTCAAAAAGGTTTGACACCCCTGTGCTAAGCTATTACATTTGGGCTGCAACCCTAACCACACATTCCAGGAAGTAAGTACTACTGAACAAAATGGGACTTAGTTCTGAATAGATATGCTTAGGATTGCACTGTTGCTCTTTATGCAGTTTATCAACTGCCACACATCCACGGAGGTGTCTTCAGACAACGTTGGCTCTACGGCTCTAGAAACTAGATGAGCACCGCACCTTAGAATCAGTCTCAGCTAGCAGGACAATCTATGAGGGACACCTGTAGGGCTAGAAAAGTCCTTATGTCCTGGACCAATATCCCCTCTAATTTTCAGTAGATTGTGTGCGCAAAAAAATTAGCCATGCAGTTTTGGAAGGAAAGTTAAATTTTTATGCACCACATAACGACAGTTGAAGTTATATACTTTTGACTACAAGTCAAAAAACAATATGTACATTCATTACAATATGTACAATACAATGCATGGAAGATAATGAGTTTACATTGTCATTGTCAATATTTTTGTCATTGCCAATATCATTGTTAGTTTTGGCTTTGTGCGCTTTTTAGAAACTTGTGTGAACTGGTTTGGTGAGTTGTGTGTGTGTGTGCACAAGCACACAGCTTAGAGGGAACTATGGTCCTGACCGTATGTCCTTCTCACCATATGTCCCATATGAGTACCATACGTCTGCTTTTTTAGGACATGTTCTTTTTTTCAGTCTTATGTCCTGGAAATCTTCATTATCCTCCTTTTCCTTGTGAGCAGGCAACATGCAGGCAGCCTTCTTGAAATTATATGTAATAGTGTCAGAGGGCAACCCCTCCCACTGAAGAGAGGGTGTTTACCTTGAGAGGCTGCAGGAGGGTGGTGGGGGAAGACATGAAAAAACCAAAGGGATCTAGCCCACTGAGGCTGAGGGAAGGCAAAGAGACAGCAAGAGGTTGGGTTGTCTACCCAACCCCAGCCACATAAAAAGCTACCTAGGGCAGGGAATGTCCACTGACGACCAGAGCAGGAGAGGGTAATGTGCACCAACCCCTCCAAATGGTCACTACTCGGATGATGACACAGGAACCAAAGAAAGAGACACAGTGGAGTAATGGGCTTCTGATTCAGCATCCCCAGAAAACTGGAGCAACTACCGCACATGGGAATAAGACTGCAGAAGACAGGAGTGCTGGCTTGCCTAAGTATCTGTGGACAGGCAGACACTATTCAATGTAAAAGAATAACAAGGTCCTCTACTTTAGCATCCTTAAGCTAAATAAACATCTACCTACACTCCCTCTCTCCATTGGGATTGAGACCGTCCTTGCCTCCAGGGCCTCACCTTAGACCTCTGATCTCATCCCAAGGTCAGAGCTTCCCAACAAAATTGAGATACAGTAGTTTTAAGTTTAATAAGAAATATAGTGTTTACATTAAGCACATGAAAACAACATAGATGAGTGTTAGAGCTTTTATTTTGTTGCATCCTACATTATTCTTGGGTATCCTACATTTTGGGATACCTTGTCCTCTTTTGCAGAAAAGATATACACTTAGGCCAGTGACAGGTATGATCCTGCCAAAAAGAATGAGACTCACTTGATTTAAATGAAAGCCTTGAGCCCTGGTTTACTTTCTTCTCAGGAGTTAAAATGTTAACTTTGGCTACAGTTTGCCCTGCAGCTTCGTTGCCCGTTAGCCACATTGAAAATGGGGGTCTCACCCCCCCCCATTTTTTAAAGAGATCAACAAGGTGCTTATGCAGTGTACTTAGTATAATGGCAAAGACAGAAGGGAAGAAGAGAACTTACTCTTCTTTCTCTCTCCTCTAGGCATTTCACTGCTGCAAAAAGCCTGACCAGAGCCAGCTGCAGCAAAGGTATGGAGACAATATAAGATTGATTTATTGGTGCCTTATAGGCAAATATTTATGGTACATATTAAATCTATGTGCATGACATTTTATGAAGAGTGAAAACGGCCCAAGGTCTTTCTCATCTTAATAGTTATGCCACTGAAGGCACAATCCAGAGTTAAGGTAGTGAGAAGTGCCTTTGCTGGGCTGCCCCAAATATTCTGAATCCAGAGCAGTTATGTTGCATCCAGAGAGTCAGGAAGCCTGGGCTAGCCTAAGTAGGCACCAAGACAATAACACCTGGGTAGGGCTTGCTCCTGAGGAGACCCCCCTCAGATCACACTGAACAAGGAACAGCTGTGGTGCCTGCTTGATAAGGAGTTCCTGATGAGATGCCAGTACAGACTGCAGTGAATACAAGGAGCTTCTTGGAGTGGCCTGCTGTATCCACAGGATGGTGGGCTGCCATAGTTGTGCCATATCCTGAAGTTGAGAGGCAGGGGTTGCAGGTAGACTGGCCAAGAACTCAGATTTGTGGTCAACACTGCTATTTTTACTTGACCTTATCATGGACCCCTACGGATCTACGCATTGTTATACTTTCTCCCGAAGTGGAGCTGAGGAGCTGGAAGAGGAAATTTCTGCCCTGGAAACAGGCTCCAGATACAGAGTAACTGTTCTGCTCTCAGCAACGCTAAACATGCGCTCAACATGCCTCTCCTGGACTGCCTAGGCTTCCCCAGCTAGAGTAGCCCAAGTCCACCTGTTTTGGAGCAGCCTGTTGCCTTAGGCTGCCACAAGCCTTTTCAGAATAAGTAGGGTGGCCCATCTTGCAGTTGGGTCACCCCAGTGATAGATAGGGTAATCTAAGTGCACTTCTGGATTTTGCCCTTAGATGGGTCCTCCAACCCAGTAGGCTGACAGCAGTGGTCAGATTTGTTGCAATTTTGAAGGCTCCCTCCGAAGGACAACTGCATAGGCTTTGTGGTGAAAGATGCTGTGCCAATAGATTTAAAGATCAGCAGGTCAGCAGTTCGATACCTGGGTACTGCATGATGGAGTGAGCACCCATCACTTGTCCCAGCTCCTGTCAACCTCCACCTATCTCTGCGTATCCACATCATCAACAAAGGGATACGCAGATGATCTCCTCTCACAGAATGTGGGACAATAAAATGTAGCTCCTTTGATATGGCTGAGGGAACCAAGTGACCAGGAGAACAGGAATCAATCAACATATAGGAGTGAAAGAGAAAATAGGTCTAGATAAGCATTAGTTAACAGCCTTTATAGATCTCTTTTCTTGGTCTCCTGTACATCTGGTCACCATTTTCTTTAGTTTTCCATTCATAAGACTGACCTTGCCATGGCACCATTGGAGAACCACAAGTATCTATTAGCATTACTAATGGGCAACACTAGGCTAATGCGGACTAGCAGCATAACATTTTATTTATAAACATAAGAGATGCAAGGTTCGAACCATTTTTCAATGCACAATCACATACAATCATCCAACAGATAGCTTATATGCTCATGGAGGAAAAAGGTTCATAATATAAATATATTATTGAATTGGATCCATTATGCTTTCTAAAACTATGCTTCTACCAAAAGTGAAGTGTACTGATTAAGCCTAATGTTTTCAGTATAGTTAATTGTTCCTTCTGAGTAACACACTCCATATGCACTAGTATAGTATATTCCTTGGGAAACTAAAAACATCTCTTGTGTCTCCTTGGCATATGTGTATCCAATTTGCTTCAAAAGAAACTGTTTTGAGAAGGATAAGGTAGTATCTATTTTTCTTTTAAAACAATAATTTTAAATAAGGGTGTTTTCAAGAGCACTAAAGAACTATATGCACCTCAGAACACTAATTACAGGAGAGGATTGGGATCTCCTGCTCCAGATCTGTTTGTGAGTGCTAATGGCAACTTTCTGGAGCTCCTGGAGCAAAATTTCTCACAAGCCTCCCTTTATCACTTCCTTCTCCACACTGGCCAATAGGAATATACCTTAGAGGTCCAAGGATGATGCTGGTGCCTTTAGGACAATGATTTTCAACTTTTTTCATCTCATGCCACACTTCTGGGAACAGGGCACAGAAATTGTCACAGCACACTACCAGTTGTTTTTACTATTGACAAGGCACACCAGACTACTCAAATCCCCCAATTTTCCTATTAATGAATGTTAGTCTCCAAATTCCCATGGCACACCTGAGGACTAGCCATGGCACGCCAGTGTGCCACAGCTCACTGGTTGAAAATCACTGCTTTATGAGATGCTTTCCTGTAGCACAGGATGCAGACTGCAGTAGTGGTATTAATTTCTCAGCAATTTATGCCGTAGGTAGGTGGAGTTTCTCTGTCTGGGTAGGTCCCAAGTCTGTCTAGGTTGGTCCTTTAAGTGCGTAGTAATTCAACCAGTGTCTAACATGGTTGATGAGTGATTTCTTATCTTTGCTGGTTGGCCACAACAGGCAAACAGGAAGCTGAACTACCCAGGTCTTTTGGTCTGGATTCATCATAGTTCATATCCAACACAGAGTCAGGAAAACATGCTTAAAGAATGGTCAGGCAATACTACTGGTCAACAACTAACATTTGCTGGTCTTCTATAACAATTGCTCTTACCAAAAGACTGAACGAGGTCTCCTACAAGTCTGGCCAACCAGCTCATTCCCTTGCTGCCATGTTCAGGGAGACCTTGTTATGAATATTATGTGTGAGAAGCAAGCATTGTTGCCTTCATGCCCTGTTTATTGGGTTTCTCATGGATGCATCTGGCTGGTCACTGAAGAAAACAGGATGCAGAGTCAACAGGTATTTATTATCAAAAGTTATCATCTACTAAATACCAATGTGTGTCATCTGTTTAAATATATCAATACACACATATTAAAGTACTGAATAAGTGCCAGGTATACATAACAAATCTCTAGGAAAACAGTCAGCTAATACAAACATCTTGAAAACATTCACTGTAAAACACAGAAAAAAATTTTTAGGGAGCAAGTTTTGAGCGAAGTGGCTCAAATATCCTACTTCCTGATGTTATCTAGGTCCCTGTGACTTTATTAAACACTAACACAGAGAGAGAGAAAAGGGCACTGTTCTGAAATGAGACAAAGAATTAAGGCAATTCACAGCACTGCATGTCCTAGAACAAAGTCTCCTGGCAGCTAGTAACCAGCATATATCATCTCCTCCACCCTTGATTTGACAGCAAAACAAAATTTGACAGGGCTCATAACAAAATGTGGGAATGTGACAATCTTGCGATAAGTCAGGCATTCCAGTATTTCCCAAAAAAAACACCTTTTTGAACCTGTGGTCCTCAATTTTTCTCCCTGAAAAATCTGAATTTGTGATTCAGAGGTACTGAGAGTTCACAAGTTCATACAGCTGACACATGGGGTGGCGAAGAGAAAGAATCCATTTGTGATCACTTGCCAACCCATGTAGCCCAACAAGGAAAGGATAAGTGCAGCTTAGTAACATGCCAGGTCAACTCCCTGTATCATACATTGAAGCAATCTGCAAAAGAAATACTATACCTGCCATTATTAGTACACTTTCATGCTCTAGGCCCAACTTCACTGTAACATGAAGTTTACATCTGGTTGTGCCTGATGAGTCTTCCAGGGCTAATGCAGGCCAGACAAATAGTCATGCAAGAGCAACCATGATAATCTTCTGAGGAAAGTAGATGAAAGATTACAAAGCTTGCACAAGAAGTGGATTAGCTGGCATCTCTCATGTCATCAGATCCTGTACCAGTCTTCCAAGCAGTTGTGATGCAAGCTATTCCAAATTTCAAACAACACCCCTGGATTATTCAATGTGGCTTAAGAAAGTTAGGATAATCTGAAATTAAGAATCTTGCCATTCTTTCAAGTTATTTTGAATGAGATAAAGGAACATCTGATATTCATTTATGACCAATTTTGCATAAAACAAAAAGATAAATTACTAAAGACATACATTTATGTACATTTTATGTATGTTAATTGTTGATAGCCATCTTGGATACCCTACAGAGTGAAAGGCAGGTTACAGACCTAAAAAATAAATATTTAAGAAATACAACTCAAAAAGCATTGTAAATGCAAATAAAACTATTCCTTTCTATTCCGGACTTCCTTGAGACACATGGTTGTCTCAAAATATGACCAGAATAACATAATTCAAATTTCTGATGTGCTGTTTCAGGATAGCATGTGCTGGCACAGAAAACTTTCCACAAATGGGTTGTGTAATACTATGCTTCTACAACTTACTTCATTAGATATGCTGTTTGCATTAGAGATAAGTGGGAGAAATAACACTGCAATTATTTGTATTACTGTTCATCCTTTCTACCCCCCACTCCCAAAACATCCCCACCTCTTAAACATTGGATGAATGAGGGAGGTCATAACAACTTTGAAAAATTGTAATATTTCTCCGCTCTGTAATTCACAAACATAGAAGAGGAACTGTGTTCTATCACAATATTTAAACTGAATATAAAGCTTTCATAATCCTAAATACTCTGACACCAACTGCTACTTATGCCACTTCACTGCTCATGTTTAAAACCAGATATTTATGAATACACTGAAATGCACTTTTGCACATACAGAATCTTGAGGACCCCAACTCTTATTCCACAACACTGGAATAAAAGAAACAACCCAATTATTCCTTCATTCCATCCTGCTTTTTCAACCAGTGCAGTATCAAGTATTAACTACTAATATTTTAGCAAAAAAAGACACTGGCACTACTCATAACTCCAATGCTGAACACTAATTTACAAAGCACTATTTGAGTCACAGTCTAGACCCGTGATTTTCAATCACTGTGCCATGGCACACTGGTGTGCCACAGATAGTCCTCAGGTGTGCCACGGGAATTTGGAGATTGACATTCATTAATAAGAAAACTGGGGGATTTGAACGGTCTGGTATGCCTTGTCACTGGTAAAAATAACTGATGGTGTGCCTTGACAATTTCAGTGTCTTGTTAAGTGTGCTGTGAGATGAAAAAGACTGAAAATCACTGGTCTAGACTCTAATAAATAAACCATATCAGAGACTATGCAGGACAAAACATATTTTATTGTACTGCAACATCAAAAATACATGTAGGGTACATCAAAGACTGTGTCAATGAAAAGTTGCCAGGTTAGTGAAGCATTTAGTTACTAAAATAGGAATCTACTGAACTCGATAGTACAGTTTACTCATCTGAGGCACAAGCACACTATTGTTTAAGTATCCTGATTCAGCTCCAGTGCACAAATCTACGTCGTCCTTCTAAGTTGCATACTAAAGCTATGTAAAGTTCAACCTAACAGGGGTGCCCAAACTGCAGCTTAATGATCAGAAAGCCACAAGTGGAGTGTGAGAAGTACAACCACAGCTGTCCTCCAATTTGCCAGTACATATGGGAGAATTGGTTTCTGCAGCAGAATTCCTAAAGGCACTTGCAATGGCAAACCCCAGTCCCAAGCCAGTGCAAGTGTGGTTAGGATTGAAGCCATGACCATTTTTCTTCCAGCTGGTAGGATGCCCCATTTGCATCCACCCATTCGTAGACCTTAAACACTATTAGATAAGAATCCTTTACAGTAAGGCAAATACCTTGTCAATGAAATACCTAGTAGTGACAAGGAGTGTACAAAATTGTGATTCATCTTGAAGTTGCAGCTCTCTGACTTCTGGAAAATGCAACATGACAAGCCTTGCTGACAGCAATATTTGGACACCCCTGAATAAGGAGAGTTTTCAGAAAATTCTGCTCAGATGAGCAAGATCTCAGTATTGCAACACAAGTTAACTGCTACAAAAAGCACCAGGTAGCTCAGCTACTAAGTACAGCCAGATGAGCTTATTGTGCTGGTGAAAGCAGTAAAGGCGCAGGATGGAAAGATGCAACTAGAGTAAAAACTTTTGACATCAGAAGCAGCAGTTGAAGACAAGTGGTTAGCCATTTAAACAGATACAGATTGGATGCCTGGCCATACTGCATTATTGTTCATGCTGGCAGGTCCTTCTCCTTATGGCCAGGTTTTTAATGTCAGGTCAAAAGCTAAAGGGGGAAAAAAGCTAAGAGTTTCAACTTCTCTATGAAATGAGGTCAGCCAACAGAGGGAAAGCAACAATAATTGCTCCATCTTTATAGCTACAAACAAAATTTTAAAGCAACAGTAGACTGGACAGCCATTTCTTTATATTAGTGCGTAAGTTACACCTAGAAAGAGATGAGCCATTTTGCCTTATTTTTAAAAAGTATCAGTCATATGGTATAAGGGATGCCTAAGAGGAATGACATTGTCTTTGGGTTACCAACTAAAAAATAAAACAAAAAGAGGAGACAGATAAGCACAGGCTCCTACCAGGCTACTACCAATGAACCCCAACAAGAACATGAATCAATCAATGGCCAGCACAAACTGGACTGAACACTGAACCTTTAGCACGCATCATAAATTCGGACCTCTTCTGAAATCAGTAGATCAGGTGAAAAGTCTGGATAAAAACAAATTAAAATGAAGGACAAAAGGGGAAATAAATTAAAACACATTGCTAGACCTTCCCTTTTGATATCATAAGTTTTGCAAACTAAAATCCCACTGATCTCTCTAATAAAAAGAAAAATCCCAAATTCCTTTCAGATGATTCAGAACTTCAAATGCTTACATATCTGAGATTGCAAGAGAAAAGGCAAGTTACAGAATCCATAGAATATTCTCTCTATAAACATCCCAGAGAGAGGGGGCAAAAAAAGAAGGGGGAACGTTTCATCTGAAATTCTCTCACAATCTTTCCCTCTCCGTCGTTCATGAATCCAACGCTGATGCTAAGGTGACAGTGTATGTAAGTAGATTTTTTTGTGGGTTTTCACTTTTTTAGAGTTTCAACAGAGAATGCTTGAAGACAAGGAAATATCCATTCAGGAGTTATCAGATGGAACATGCTCCTCAAACCCCTCACTCTCCCGGACCAAAGCTCTTTCAAGAATAACACGACCTTCCTTATAGCGCTGGCTATCTTCGGTAGCAAATTCATAGATCCAGCCTAGTTTGCTGTTGCAGTTCTTGCAGCTCACATCACGAACCATATGGCGGCCAGTAAGCATGACTCGGTCCTGGACTTCACTATACTGCAAATTTACAACCTGTAGAAGACAACAGAAAGAATCTGAGGTGTACTTTCTCCAAATGAATATTCTGCAATCACAGCACAAACATTTGACAGCTAACCTTAGAACAATGCTTTTCAACCTTTTTTCCTCTTAGGGAGGAAATATGTGATTTATCAAAAGAATATGCCTACTAGCCTCTAAATTTTAAAAATAGAAGTAAATAAAATGCTCCTTAAAAGGTGGTTCATAAATCCCATGAGTATCCAAATTATATATAAACTGAAACATTCCAAATGTTCTCTGGGTGTAATTTAGTTCATTGATCTGATTATGGTTCTGTTGGCTTTTTCAGCAGGAGTTGATCACTTGACACAAAGAAGTAGCATTAATGGTACACGTTCAAAACTGAAAAGTACTAAAGAGCACTGACCCTTAACTAAAGGTGAAATCCAGAGTATCTACGGGAAGTCCTGGCTCCAGAGTAAGAAAAAGTTACTCTGGATTGCAATATGAATTTTCCATAGGTTTTCACTAGGTGGTGCAGCAACTACGGGTACACGTAATGTCTCTTACGTGCTCCTGTAGTTACTCTGGATTGTGCCCTAAGGTATATAGGGGTGTACAGTCAGGGACAGTGTCAAAAGATCAGAAAAAAAATGCCACCATTTTGAGAGACAGCTTTCAGGCTCTGTTATAATATGTAATGCCTTGTTATGAAATATAATTTTACCACGCTGTAATTAATGTAACATTGGTTATTGAATGCAAGAAAAATTCTTTCCTTACTCATCTAAATTGAATGTTTTTATCAAGTCAAAATAAATAGTATGAAAGAAACATGAAGAGAGATAAACAGCTTATCAGTCTAGGAGTGGTCGGAAACCACAGGTAATTTTGTCAAGGCCAAAATATACCAAGGGAAGACAAAGTAGGAGGTATAACAAGTTTCAAACAATAGTTTAACCCAAGGCTTTGTGGAGTGTATTTGGAATGTGGCATAGACATCATTCTGCTTACTTCCCCCTCCCTGAGGAGCAAGCTTAAACTAACAAAAAAGACAAAGGAGCTGTCCCAGAAGGCATGTTCTTTCAGAAGGGAACTACACCCAGGCGTTAAAGGTGTGAAAGGGAGCAAACTCAATGGATTCAAGTAGGTAGAAAGAGATAAAAAGGGAGAATTCTACCATCATATATTCTCTCAATTAGGAATAAAGAAAATGCTCTGGATGGAAATTGCCCAGGCACAGCTATAACTCAAAAATATTTCGAGGGGATTGGCCTTAAAAAACAGGGGGAAATGCAGTGAGTTGCAACCTCCAGGAGGATGCAACTCACTGCATTTCCCCCGTTTTTTAAGGCCAAGCCGCTCAAAATATTTTTGAGTTATAGCTGGGCCTGGGCAATTTCCATCCAGAGCATTTTCTTTATTCCTAAGTTCCCTTTGGACATAACCCACCCCCTTATTTAGTTTAAAGCCCTCCTGATCAGGTTGGCCATCTCCCATCTGAAGACACTCTTCCCCCAACCCGTGAGATGCAGTCCATCCTTCGCTAGAAGTCCCTCCTCAAGGAAGCTCAGTCCATGATCCCAGAATCCAAATCCTTCTTGAAGACATTATTTTCGGAGCCAGCTATTGATCTGGAAAATTTTGCCATCTCTCTGAGGACCTTTGCCAGTGACTGGGAGGATGGATGGGAATACCACTTGGGTATTCCCCAGAGCCTTAATCTTCCTCCCCAGAGCTTCATAATCCCCAACTATCTTTTGGAAAGTTTGCTGAGCAGTATCATTCGTTCCTATGTGGATGAGTAAGAATAGGTGGCGATCAGCAGGCATGGTCATCCTTGGTAACCTCTCTGTGATATCCCGTATCCTGGCACAAGGGAGGCAGCACACCTCATGGGAAAACAGGTCTGGTCGGCATATGGGTTCCATGCCCCTCAGGAGAGAATCTCCAATCACCACCACCCTCTTCTGTGTTCTCTTTTTTTGTCGTGATTCCCCCACACTTACTGGTTTTGGCAGCTGTTGGGGTCTTTGAGGGGAATCTGCAGGCTTTCCAGTAAGGGGAACTATTGCAGGCCTCCCAGGATCCGGTGTAGGTGTGCTAGCAAGAGGAACTTCTACCAGCATGGTGGAATCTGAGAGACTCTGGAAACTGTTGTTTAGCTCCAGTGGTTCTTGACCTCTCCTGTTCTTTTTTCTCCTAACTGTCACATGCCTCCATGAAGAGACATCATTGCTAGGGTTCCCACTGGTGTCATTTCCACTCGGGAAGTCATCCGAAACTTCTCTCTGGAGAAGTTCTGTGTGTGTTGCATCAAGAAACTCCTCAGATGCCTTGATTTGACGAAGGGTGGAAACTTCACCCTCCAATACTGCCACCTTCTCCTCTAACAGTGCAACCAGTTTGCACTTGGAGCATTGATAATTCCTGGGGTCGTTGGGCAAAAACACAAACATGGCACAGGTGGTGCATGTCACGAGAAGAGTGCCCTTCCTTTCCATCACCTGTTGACTTGACAAGTCCTTTGTCCAAAGGATCTGATACCCAGGCTAAGAACTACAGGACAAGAGACCTTGGACAAAACTAGACCTCCTCCTAGCACACAGCAGATACAAGCACTCAGGCAAAAGAAATGCCTTAAAAAACAGAGGGGAAATCCAGTGAGTTGCATAATCCAGGGCTCATTGTTGCATTTACACAAATGCACAGAGCCTCGGAAATAAAAAAGATGAGTTGGAGCTTTTAGCAAGTGAAGGGAAATTTGATTTGATAGGAATAACTGAAACTTGGTGGGATGACTCCCATGACTGGAACACACAAATGGAAGGCTATCAGCTGTTCAGGAAGAACAGAAGTGGCAAAAGAGGAGGTGGAGTAGCATTATATGTCAAGAACATATATACTTGCTCTGAAATTCAGGAAACTGGTCCAGATATTCCTGTGGAGTGCGTTTGGGTAAAGGTTAGGGGGAAAAGCAAGAAACAAAACATTGTGGTGGGCGTCTACTATAGACCACCAGGCCAAGGAGAAGGAGTGGACGATGTCTTCTTGAAGCAACTGGAATGTGTTGCAAAGAAATATGAGGTGGTAGTAATGGGGGACTTTAACTATCCAGATATTTGTTGGGAGACAAACTCAGCCAAACATGGAAGCTCCAATAAATTCCTGATGGGCCTGGAAGATAACTTCATGGTCCAGAAGAAGGAGGAAACAACAAGGGGAAGGGCCATCCTTGACCTGATCTTAACAAATCGTGAAGAACTGATTGACCGGGTCAGTGTGGTGGGAACTTTAGGGGAAAGTGATCATGAGCTGCTGGAATTTAGAATATTGTGGGAAATAAAAAGAGTGCACAGTGAAACCCTTATACTGGATTTCAGAAAGGCTGATTTCAACAGGTTTAGAGGAGTCATAGGCGAGATCCCATGGGTTGATGAACTAACAGGAAAAGGGGCCCAAGATGGGTGGGAGCTCCTCAAGAGGCAGCTTCTGCAAACTCAGTCAGAAACAATTCCTATGAAAAAGGGGGAGAAAACCTGAAAAAACCAGGTTGGCTCCACAAGCAACTTGGGGATCAGCTGAAGTTAAAGAAAATGAAGTGTAGGGAATGGAGGACTGGAAAGATCCCCAGGGAGGAGTACAGGCAGATAGTTCGGTCCTGTAGGGAGGGGGTCAGAAATGCTAAAGATCAGTATGAGCTAAAGCTCAGTATGGCCAGGGGAGTCAAAGATAACAAAAAGTGCTTCTTTAGATATGCCCAAAGGAACAGGGGGAGAGACGAGGGGGTGGGGCTGCTCCTGGACAAAGATGGACAGCAGGTGTCTGGAAACCAGGAGAAGGCAGAGCTGCCCAACTCCTACTTTGCATCCGTCTATACTCGGATGGAGGGCTGCGCAAATAGGGGTGCGGGATCATTGGCTGATATGGGGATGTGCTTGCATCCCCAAAGAGGTAATGAAAACATGGATGGTGCAGAACAGCAGATTATGATTGACAGAGAACTGGTTCGAAACCACTTAACTGGCCTAAATGAATTCAAGTAATTTGGACCAGATGAGCTGCATCCTCGAGTTCTTAAGGAACTCGCAGATGTCCTTGCAGAGCCTCTGTCGATAATCTTTGAGAAATCTTTGAGGAGTGGAAAAGTGCCACTGGACTGGAAGAGGGCAAATGTAGCCCCAATCTTTAAGAAGGGGAAAAAAGAAGACCCGGGAAATTATAGACCAGTCTGTTTGACTTCAGTCCCGGAAAAGATATTAGAACAAATCATAAAAAACACAATTTGTGCACATCTAGACAAGTACTCTGTGATTAAAAGAACCCAGTATGGATTTACAAAGAATAAACCTTGCCAGACAAATCTGATCTCCTTTTTTGATCAGGTTACAAGCTTACTGGAAAGTGGCAATGCTGTGGATGTCATTTATCTTGACTTCAGCTAAGCATTTGACAAGGTCCCACATGACATATTAATTGGGAAGTTGGAAAAATATGGGCTAGACAAGGCAATCGTTAGGTGGATCTGCAACTGGCTTGATGGCCACACTCAAAGGGTTTTAGTAAATGGGTCTGCGTCAACCTGGAGGTCGGTTTAAGTGGGGTACTCCAAGGCTCTGTCTTGGGCCCAGTTCTCTCTAACATTTTCATCAATGACTTGGAGGAAGGAATCCATCAAGGACTTGGGGGAGCCTGATCAAATTTGCGGATGACACCAAGCTGGATGGAGTAGCAAACACAACAGAAGACAGGAGAAACCTCCAGGAGGATCTGGATAAACTGGAATTCTGGGCTGTAGCAAACAGAATGAACTTCAACAGGGAGAAGTGCAAGGTTCTGCACTTGGGCAATAAAAACCAAAACCACAGGTATAAAATGGGGGATACGTGGCTTGGCAGCACAACATGTGAGCGGGATCTTGGAGTAGCCGTGGATCACAAGCTGAACATGAGTCAGCAGTGTAATGTGTCTGCAAAGAAGGCAAATGCCATTTTAGGCTGCATTAAGAGGACTGTAGCTTCCAAGTCACGAGAAGTTATAGTTCCTCTTTACTCTGCATTGGTGAGACCTCACCTTGAGTACTGTGTTCAGTTCCGGGCACCTCACTTTAAGAAAGATGCAGCCAAACTGGAGCAAGTCCAGAGGAGAGCGACAAGAATGATCAGTGGGATGAAAGGAAAGTCTTACGAGGAAAGGTTGGGGGAACTTGGGATGTTCAGCCTGGAGAAGAGGAGGCTGAGGGGAGACATGATTGCCCTCTTCAGATACCTGAAGGGCTGTCATAGGGAGGAAGGGGCTCATTTGTTCATAGCTGCTTCTGAAAGCAGAACCAATGGGTACAAACTGCAAGAAAGGAGATTCGGTTGGATATCCGGAAAAAAATTCCTGACAGTGAGGGCGGTTCGGCAGAGGAACAGGTTGCCAAGGGAGGTGGTAGACTCTCCCTCACTGGGGGTCTTCAAGCAGAGGCTTGACGAGCACCTGTCGGGGATGATCTAGGAGGATTTCCTGCTGCAGGCAGGGGGTTGGACTAGATGACCTACCCTGTCCCTTTCAATTCTAGGATCCTATGATTCTATTATTCTAAGTTGTATGATAATCTCAACACGGTTGTGTCAGTGATTATAATAGAAAGAATGCAAAATAAATTAGGGACTTCCATTCCCTATTATGTAACTTCATAATATTGCATTTATCCAGTATCACTGATGTTGATATTGTTGATGTGGATATCCTTAAGCTAATATTTAATGAATGTCCTTGCCCTGATCAGTGTTTAATATACTTTGCATATGACTGATATACGTTGCATCAACATGTTTCCTGTCAAGAACCTTTTACTCTGGGAATGGTAGGCTCAACTGAATCAGAGATAGTTTGCTATTAACTAAGACTGGAAACCTAAAACCCAGCTAGGCCAGAATAAGTCCTGGCACAAGTCCTGTACTGGCCAGGGCGGTGTCACAAAAGTGCCATGTGGCATTTCTGCACCTCTCCTAGGGGGTTATGCCAATGCACAGACATGAGCTGGCCTTCCCACACCAACATGGGAACGGAGAGTAGGCGAGCTCTTCTAGCCTAAATTGGCTAGGATTGCTCCCTAAAGCAACACCCTTTTCTTTCTGGAGAGTTTCAGGAAAAGGAGGAGGCAGAGAGGATGACAGATGCAAAGATAAACAAGGCAGCTGTACCTTGACTAGAGAAGAACTTCAATAAGGGCAGTTTTTCTTCTTCATGCATAAGCTGCACCTGCTAGAATATCCTCTTTAATTAGAGGTGGGAGGAAAAAATGGCAGTAGATTTTGATTTTTTCCTCAAGACTTAAGTGCAGAAATTGGTGATGAACTGACACAATTACTTTGAAAATGTACTAGGCAGGTGAAATAGGTAGTGTCAGCAAATACAGCCACAGACACAATCCATGCACCTCTCCTGTTAATAAACACCAAATATACACTTTATTTTTTGGCAGACTACAGAGTTTCTTATGGTTTTGTTTTTTACAAAATTGACGTGCAGAAAAGAGTTGTGCATTTTAATATCACAGTTTTTTCCCATTTCTATATTTAACATTGTTTATAGCAGAGATACTCAAAGTATGGGTTGGGACCCCCTTTGGGGTTTGCAAGAGGGTGGGATCCACCATCTTAGAATCTGGCACCGGGCTTTCTCGGAAGTAAGTCTGACTGTACACAATGGGACTTACTTCAAAGGAGACATGGAGAAACTCTGGCATCACAGTGATGTATAATTGTAGCAAATTTGACAGGGAGTCCTAGACAGATTTAAATTTGAAAGGGGGTCCTGGGCTGACATGCCTTTTTACCACTGGTTTAAAAGTACAGGAATTTAAACTTCAGGAAACAATTATGGAGATATTTTGTAAATCTTAGAAGCAGGTGTCCCATGCTGAATGTTAGATATGGCTACATGGTTTTAAAAAGTTAAAGACAAACAGCTTAAACAATGTATCAGCACCACAGCAATGAATCCAAGAAAAAGACAACTTAAGCTAGAGTTGAACTCCAAGTACAAGGAAATACAATGGAAATACAATGGTTCTGAACAAAACTTACTTAATACTTGTTCCCAGTATTGAGACAAAAGACACATAGTAACGGTTTTGTTTTTTTGTTAAAAGATATGAACTTCCTCCCTAATGACACAAGACGGAAGCCTGATTTAATATCTAGTTTTAGTAGTAAGTGCAAGTACATTAATGTCCTTGAAAAGCAAGTAAGAGTACAGGCATTCCCCCACATCCAGAGGCTCAATTCTATGAAATCCCTCCCCAGCAGATACAGTAACTGTGGACACTGGTAGTCGCTAAAAAAGGCACACCTGCACCCATTCTCTGCTGCCATTACCTTTATTTTTTAACCTCCTGATGGCTGAGCAGGAGTTGTCTTTGGTAAACATGCTTATGCAGAAGACTGGACTTATAGGAAATTAAATCTGCCATAAAGGGAGTACAGGAAATAGCTTGCATGCATGTGAAGTCTTCTAGTTAAGTTAAAGGAAGAAAACACACAAGAGCTGCCATTAAGAGATTCAAAAGCAAAAGGAGAGGAGAGCACGTGAGGGGGCTAATCTGGAGACAGGAGGACTCCATATGAGCACCTTACTTTTGTTTTCATATAGGGGTACTGGTAATTCTGATATTTTCTTTCTGTAACTGCTTAAACAGACTTGCAGGCAAGCAGATAGTAACCTGCCTATGGAGTCTTCCATTTAAATGTAAGTTATGGGATGAAAGACTGGAGCTTCCAGCACCACAATGTACAAAGATACCCCTATAGTCCCCCTATCTGCATATTAGCCCCTCACTGTGCTCCCCAGTGCAGCTATCACATTTGTGCATCCAGTAATGGAAGTTCTGGTATTCCAGGCTATAACTGTGTATTCCTGTAATTGTGTATTCCTCCATATGCAAGCTACTGCTGCACTCCCTCTAGTGGCAGACGTATAGTCTGCAAGTCCAGTCTTCTGCATAAGCAAATGAAAGGAAGAAAAAATCTGTGCAACTGGATGATTAAAAAAGGTAATGGCCAAGAAGAGGGTCTCATAACCATGGATAATTGAAAGTGTGGCTATGGGATCCCTGGAAGTGGGGACACACCTGTATTTGCTAAATCTATGATGAGTCAAGTTGAAGTAGTAAGACTGAATTAAAGCATTTAGATGGCAATCCAGAGTTAGGGCAGTGAGTATGGCCCAGCCAGTACATGTAGGCTGTATCCACAGCAGAAAGTTATGGTGCCTCCAGAGAGTGGGCTGCCCTAGCTGCTCTGGGCATGCTCAGTAGGCACCAAGTCAGTGGCATCTGGGGAGGGCTTGCTCCTGAGGAGACCCTTCATCATAGAATCCTGGAGTTGGAAGGGATCCAGTAGGTCAGCCTAAGTATACTGTTCTAGGTCATGCTGAACATGCCATCAACATGACTCTCCTGAAATGCCTAGGGTGGCACAACAAGGGCAGCCCAGGTTCATCAGTCTTGGGGCAGCCTATGTAGACTTTTGCTGCCTCAAGCCTTTCTGGTATAACTGGGGTGGCCAATCTTGGAATTGGGCCAGTGAAAGATAGGGTGTTCAAGTGCACTTCTGGATTGCAGCCTTAATCTTTCTACAAGTAAACCTGTTTTAGTAAATATCCGCATGGTCCATTCTTCCACCCACTTGGATGGAATCCTTGCTTAAGGAAGCAGTAAATGAACACAAATACATATTACAGCCATGTAGAAGTCATCCATATACCAGCAACTCCCAGGCAACTAATAGCATGTTTAAGTTACCCAGCCACACAGATGGGACAGAGGGCTCTACTTTTTCTATGGATTACTTAACAGCTAGTGGGGGGTACTTAATTTATTATTTAATATGTACATTAAATGGCAATTATACTCAATACTTATGCACTAGCAGTAGCCGTCATTATGCCATTATACCAGTATTGAGTATACTCAATACTTATGCACTAGTGCCATCATTATGCACTAGCAGTATTGAGAATTTGTGATTAGTAATGAGATCGACCAATACCTTTTTTAAGCATTAGGACCATTGTAGCCAGTAGGAAAAAGTTATGATCAATAACAAAGTTTGGTCAAAACTTTCAGACTCATGAATTTTTAAACTTTAGTTTAGGTTCCTTGAGATCAAAGGCCCTGGTCATAACAATGGGCAAATATTATAACCTGCTGCTAATTGCCTAAGAATGCGTAACAACATATTTGAAAAACTGGTCCTTAAAGAAATAAAACACCAAAGGTAACCTCTGAAATCTTCAGCTGGCCTCCTTTTCCCCAATCCTTTAGTATTTGTCACTCTCAACTTTTCAAAAGTTCTTTGCAACTGAAGATTAGCTTTTTTTCTGATAAATGTATTTTCAGATCCTAAAAATAGTCCATGGTCCACCTGACAACAGGCAATTCAGTGATAGTTTAAGGTAACTTCATGCATGGCAATTTCTAAACAGGGACACTACCAATTTTGGGGGATAGTGTTCACATACCAGCAAATGGGACCGAGGTCCTGTCCTGATTTTGTGGAAGAGAATTATGGCAACCCTATTCTAAATGTACATCACTTCTGAGTATGAAGACAGATTACCATTACTGCTTGGCAAACATGGATGCACAGTCACATATAAACATACACATAAAATGTCCTTTAAGAATCTCTGCAAGAATTTAAGGCATGTGAATCAGAAAAAACATGCTCATTTTAACAAACATTAAAGACAGTTAACAAACATCTGCAGTTGAATTTTCATTAGGTAGTATCCCAACTTTTGTTTTGCTGCTGTTCCCAGTTTTGCTGCTGTTAACTTCCTTTAACACATTTATTCCTTTTACTTATGCCAGGATATACTTAGGGAAATATTTCCTACCACACTGATCTGAAGTGCTTTCAAGTGGTATTCATGCTCCACATAACAATGCATGGTAGGAGAAAATTTAATCACACTCTTTAATTTTCAAGTATTAAAAACTTACTTTTAGTAATGGCAAAAGATTACAGAATAGTTTAAAAGGTAAACAAAACGACGTAACGTACACAATTCATGCAACAGAATAAGTTTTCTGGTGCAAAGAGGGTACGGATGTTGTACTAAGCATATGAGAGTTCAACAAACCTTATTGAAGAGGAAGGCTCGTCCTGTGGCTCCTGTGAAACGGGTTGATATGAGCTCTGAGCGATTGGTCAAGATTGTGTCACAGTTTGCACAGGAAAACAGGCGAGTGCCACCAATGTGATCCAAGAAAATCCTACCCATTGTTCACGTACGCTGGAGCCCTGCAAGCAGAGAGAGATTCCATCAATGCTGTCAATTCATTTTTTTCAAAATCTAGGATGGAATAATGCAGAAAATTTTGAAGACATTAAAAAAATTGATAATTCACTCAAGTATACAGTATCTACCATATGAGAACAAAAAGCACCTGGAGGGCAAAGATCGGTACAGAAATTAACTTGATGTGAAAAGGTTAAGTCGCCCCAAACCCAGCACCCTCCTGCTGAAACTTGCAGCCTCCATTTTCAGAGATAAGTTTTCAGAGATAGGTGATGATCAACTCTTGTACTATGTGAACATAAAACACTAAAAAAAATGGATAGCAGACAGCTTGTGTATGGCAATGAGGATAGTCAGTATAATTATATTTCTGAGGAAAATCTACCGATGAAGGCAAACCTAGAAAGCCCTTAGTTTGGCACAAGTCCCATAAGGCAGGGGTGTCTAACGCATATCATATAGAGGGCCTAAGTTAGCATTAATGGTTACTCTGAGGGCCGGAGTCCAGTCTCATGCATGTCTACTCAAATGTAAGTCCCATTATAGTCAATGGGGCTTAGTCCCAGGAAAGTGTGAAGGAGAAGTTCTCGGGAGCCACCTGAAATGGTGAGGCAGGCTGCATTCGGCCCATGAGCCTTGTGTTTGACACCTGTGCCATAAGGTACTTCTACACCACCCTCCCATGACATAGGTCAGCATAGAGGGGAGCCAACCTAGCTGCACTGCACCATGACTATGCAGGGATGGCACTGAGGGATACTGCCGATGGCTGTTCCACACCAGTGCAAGGTCTGTGAGAGGGTGGGGAAAGTGCAGGGAGAAGGCAGCAGGGTGTGGACATGAGTGGAAGGGGAAGTGGGAGTCAAGGCTTGGACATGTAATTATGCGGATCCAATACTTGCTGCCCAGGCAGCCAAGAGCAGTCTCTGGTAGCCTACCACTACTCCAGGTCCTGCTCCAGGGAAGAGGGCTAAGCCAGCCTGCCTAATCCAGCGCAAGATAGGACTGCATTGTTAGTGTGCATGCAGCATGAACCAAACACCAGTTTCAGGTGAGGTTTTTGGTGATACGTTTGGACGCTATCAGTACAGACCCTGCCAGTAATGTTCAGCTCTGGCTACCTATTAATAATTTCTCAGAAGAATATTCACATCTGCACAGCATGAAAATTGTATACCGTAAAGTCACACATAATAATTTTCTTAATCCAACTAATTTTAAACATCAAAAATCTAACTTAAATTAAATATTCTTTTAAAAATTACAATAAGTTTCTCCAATAAAATAGTACTGATAACACAAAACTGAATACACAAATTCACAAATGTATATAAATACACATTTATAGCCTCTAAAAATCCCCCCTCTGAATCCAGAACACCTCCACCCATCCCAGAAACATGCATCACTGCTTGATAGTGTGACTTTACTGTCAGGTATTCCTGAGGCATTCTCTATCCAGTACTGGGCCCAGGACTAACTGACACTGGCCTGGCATCAGCAATCCCTACCTGGAAGGTGCAGTAATCATCTTTTTGACATGTTTACTCTTAGCACCAGTGTGAAGCCTAGATGGGATTGGGATTTAACTTTCAAACTATAGTTAAACACATAATTGAAGTGCACCATGCAGAAGAGGCTATAACTTAAGTCAAATGTGTTCACTGTCCTCTATCATGCCCAAGTTCAAGGAAAATTTACTGTAAAGTTTAAATCTGAAAACTCAGAGAGACCAGTTAGAAAGCATTTTGTTTTGTTTTAAACAGTGCATGATGAATTTAATTCACTATGGCTGCAATCCTAATCTCCAGTTAGACAAGCCCTGTGCTGGCCTGTGTGGTGTTGCAAAAGTGCTGTAAGGCACTTCTGCACCAATCATCAGGGATGGTTAGGCCAGTGCACGGGCATGTGCTTGCTTCCCTAAACCAACGCAAGAATGGGAAGACTAATGAGTTGTGCAAGTCTGAGTTAGGACTACACCCTATGTGTGAAAGTAAACATGTCTGGTAAATGTATTGGCTACTCCTAAGGACAGAGTCCTTTAAATAAACGAACTAGAACCTGACTGACATGATCAATTCTCTTGCTAGCTGGATCCAGAATGTTCAGCTCTGAAAAATGCAGGAAGCTGGACAACACTAAAAATGAAAACATTTTCATTCCATAAATATCCACCCTTTAGATGTGATTCACCAAGGAGAAAATGAAATACAAATTATACTGTGTCTTTCCTTTTGTTTTATAGTGTCACTTTGGTATTTTTAACGGCTATATCTAGAAATTGAACCACCAACCTTTTATTAAACCTAACTATTTGAGCAAAGATCCAAGTATTAATGTTTGACTAACTAAATTTCTAGGCAGCCAAATATTTAACTTTTCAAATTATCTTTCATTGATATATTGCATTTTAATCAAGGTGCTTCCACCATCATTTTCTTAACCAGCATGATGCATTTATTTCACCTTGTGCTTAATGGCAATCATTTTTAACATTCTTTCATGTTCAGGTGCTACTGTAAGATGAGTGTCTCTTTCACAATGAACCAACTGGTAAAAATACAAAAAATAATAATAAAGCAAGTTCTAGGATATGCAACTCTCCTTAGTATGAAAAAAATCAGATCAAGAAATGAAGGACAGTATGGTACATTAACATTTCAAAAAACAAAAGTTAAAGACTAACATTTTGGAACAGGCATGATTAATAAAAAATTGTAGGTCAAAAATCTTGTATATCATACACCACATAAGTATATATACTTAATGTTTCTCAAGTATTTGCACAAAACAAGACACTACACCAGAACGTCCCAGGAGACTGTTCAGAAATCTCTACTTTTATACAGCACACCAGCTCTATCACCTAAGATTTTGTTAGAGGTGATACTTGCCCTCAATCTCTGCTATGGGTACATTTCACAAACAATTTTTCTAATGGAGTCTGACTTGATCAACCAATCCACTAATTCCCACTCCTCGCTTGAGAGGTAGGATCCAGCTTGCCCAACAAGCCACAAGGAAGTTCCTTCGGTGGTCGTGCACTTGCAGTGCATGTAGAATGCCTCAGATTCAACCCCAGCATCTCTATCTGCAAGGATCTTCGATAGATGGGCTATATAGGATGAATAATAATAAAATTAATTCCTTAGAACCCAAACAAATTCATTTAATGGTTTTTATTGTAATTGCCAGCTGTACTAACTTTCTCTTTTAAAGAATAATCAGATTTAACAAGAAAAATGTACAGTATAGTTCTGTATCTCTCTTAAAACTGCACTTTCTGTATAACTATCTTTAAAAAGATTGCTTTTCTTTGTTAAATACATACAAACTATGTGTATAGGAAAACTACCCTTACAATGGATCCTGTATTTATGGTATGATACTGGGAGCCAAGAGCTAGAAAAGAAGGAGCTGGAAAGGCATGCAGGCATCATCTGCTGATCCATCTGGTTGCCTGACATGCTTAGTTTATATACAGCAAATAGACTAGATATACCCATACATCTACTTTTATATAGCTACCTGATCTTAACAGCTGGGTCGATATTCCAACTTGAAAATTATAGACACTGCTTGGGGAACACTGATCTGTTCAGTAACTAGTTTTTTTTGGAAAGGGCAGGTGAAGACATGCCATTTTAGGCTGCATTAAGAGGACTGTAGTTTCCAAGTCACGAGAAGTTATAGTTCCTCTTTATTCTGCATTGGTGAGACCTCACCTTGAGTACTGTGTTCAGTTCTGGGCACCTCACTTTAAGAAAGATGCAGCCAAACTGGAGCAAGTCCAGAGGAGAGCAACAAGAATGATCAGTGGGATGAAAGGCAAGCCCTACGAGGTAAGGTTGGGGGAAGTTGGGATGATCAGCCTGGAGAAGAGGAGGCTGAGGGGAGACATGATTGCCCTCTTCAGATACCTGAAGGGCTGTCATATGGAAGAAGGGGCCAATTTGTTCTTAGCTGCTTCTGAAAGCAGAACTAGAACCAATGGGTACAAACTGCAAGAAAGGAGATTCCGGTTGGAAATCCGGAAAAAATTCCTCACGGTGAGGGCGGTTTGGCAGTGGAACAAATTGCCAAGGGAGGTGGTAGATTCTCCCTCACTGGGGATCTTCAAGCAGAGGCTTGACAAGCACCTGTCAGGGATGCTCTAGGGGGAATTCCTGCTACAGGCAGGGGGTTGGACTAGATGACCTACTAGGTCCCTTCCAACTCTATGATTCTATGATTCTATGAAGAGGCAAAACTAAAGAACACAAAAAAGAAAAAGCATCTGCCAAAATTGACTCTACGTAGCACCCAAATAGAATTTGGACTTGGAATCCATTCTCTGTGCGCTCCCTCACCACAAAGAATCTGAAAATTATGAAAAAAATCAAATCCAAGAGTTTTGGCCCCATTAAGTCCTCTGAAGAGTACTGGAGAAGTGCTCTTGTCCCCTCTGGAATGCTTTCTGAAGCGCTTTCAAGGGAAACAAGAAGTGACATTTATGTATCATGACAAAAGGCATCCTGTGACCCAGGAAAGCCCACAATTCATGAATACAACGGCCCCACCTGTACTAAATTTTGCCATGACTGTAGGTCAAAGGACATATTCTATTTGTTTGGGAATAATATGAAGAAATCCTTCCATTCAATAAAAAAGGAAAATGTGATAAGCACAAATAATGCAACAAAGAAATAAAAGGTTTCATTTACAAGTATGAAATAAATTAATTACTATGTAATTAGGATATATCTAAGCAGTTTAAAAAAATAGTAATTTAGAATGAACTTCCTCCCTCTCCAATAATGGATTGTTTCTGCTCTTTTGATCCATTTTTAACTTTCTGCATACATCTGTTACATGCTAACATGCTTAAGGTGTCCAGGGTTCAATCACAGACATTAAATAAGATTCCTAAGTACATTTACCCATATTCAATTTGAAATGCTTTCCAACAGATTGTGCTTCATGAAATTATGCATTCTGGTAATTAACTAGCAATCCTAACACCTTTACTGAAAACTTTCTATAACTGGAAGATTACATGCATTGGGCCTGACCCTTCAATCATACAAAGATTAGGGGTGAAATCCAGAGTAACTACAGGGAGTTCTTCTCCTTGCTCCGGAGTAAGAACAAGTTACTCTGGAATGTTACTCCAAGTTACTCCAGTTACTCTGGAATGCAATATGAATTTTCCATAGGTTTTCATTAGGCGGTGCAGTTACTTTGGATGCACGTAAAGTCTCCTATGTGCTCTCGTAGTTACTCTGGATTGTGCCCTAGGTCTGCCATTGGATTACGAGGCGTTTTAACATCAGGGCTCCTATATTTTTGAACAGGTATGCAACAGGCAAAGGTTACACAGATGAAATTTTCCCATCACCATATCTGCATGTCCGGGGTCAGCAAATCCATCCATTGCCAAATCCATCCGCCCTGAACCTCTTACTAGAGTCTGCTACATCACGTGCAGCTTTGCAACCCATAAGTAACTGGCAGTGCTGTCATCACCAGTTGTTTCTGGTGATACTTTAAATAGGTGGACCATGTGAAGTAGTACAAAGGTCAAAAAAATTTGAAAAACACTGCATGAACATGTTTCAGGCATATTTACACAAATCTTCGGATCCCATGGGGAAGTCAACCCAAGACACAGAACATCAACATTTGAGACAGTTCATATCCATATACTGAGGAAATCAACAGAATACTGCCACCACAGCAGTCCCAGTAGTCCTAGATGGCTTGCAAAAAAAAAAAAATAGAAAAAATAGTTTTACTTATGACTGATCATTTTTCCTCCTTATACACAATCCATCTGTTTTTCAAAAAAGCATCACAACTTTGTTGAAGTTTTAACTCTTTTAAAGAAAAACGTCTTACTCAATGTTGCACCTGCCTTAAAATGAGCACCTTCTCTGCTTTCAGAAATATTTACCAAAACTGGGGAGAATAACAGAATAAGACAGTAACTCCTCATAAAACTGCAATCCTATGAAAACTTCCTTGGGAGTTAGCCATGTTGAATAGAGTGGCATTTACATCAGGGTAAATATGCATAGTTGAGTTGACAGAAATTCTGCTTTAATTAAAATTCTGCTTCTTAATGCAACTATAATGTCATTTTTGCAAATTGCTCAGATGGGTATGTTAAAGGTATCCAATCATCTGTGTGCTCAATTTATAAAATGAGTATTTTTGTTCCTATTAAGCTGCTTCAAGGATTTTTGTTCCAGTGATAAGAACAAGTATACTGTACTGTGAAAGACACAGGAACATTTAGCTTGCTCTCTTTGACAGTGATCACAGAGATGCTGCAGGCAAATTCACAAGAAGATTAAGATCCATCCCTCACTTGTCCCCCCAGCATCTGGTGATCAGAACAACACTGCTTTCAAAGTGCACAGGCTGCACAGCTCGTAGCTCTGACTAATACAACAGGCTTTTGCAGTAACCTCTGCAGATAAACTGTTGCCTACAACTCACTGTTTGACTTAACCTTGCTTCCAATTAGACTACCTTTGAGAATACATGATTCTAATGGCCTGATAATACACATTGCTAAACGGCCTTTCAAAGTCTAAATGCTAAATTCAAACAAATGTTTCATTCAGAATCAATTCCAGAAATGTGTGCATTTTCCTTATTGGTCAAAAGCTAGACTTTTAACTGGACAATCCTATACAGTATGTGTCTACTCAGAAATTTAGTTCAACTGCAATTCAATGGTACTTCCTCACAAGATAATGAGTATAGGACTGCAGCCAAAATTAAGAATGGTCAGGTCGTATAACAGTAGATGTGGACAACCACCAAGATTTTTCAGACTTCTATAGTCAGATCTTCTGTAAGCTCATGTTATTCAAATTCTACAGGATATTTACAGTTTTGTTCTACATTGGTTGACTTCTCTCTGCCATGCAGAGTGACATACACATGGATATTTGGATTATGCACAGCTCAGCACATCCTTAGCTTGTTAACTTGTATTCAGAACCCTGGATGTTTGAAGAAGTGAGCAGCAAACAACCAAGGAGTCTCAAACAACATGTGCCTGTCACTAACATTTACCAGTAGTTAAACACCTGGATGACTAACACACCACGCCATGCCCAACACAGGAAGTCAAAACTCCTTAGGGAAAACACTCAAGAGTCCTAATTAAATACTTCTGATGAAATACTATATGCTCAAAGCCAATATAAAGTACAATGCTGTTAGACTGGACTAAAGGGCCATCAAGTCCAGCATGCTGTTTCACAAGGTGGCCTACCAGGGACCTGTAGGAAGCCAACTAACATGAGAGAAAGGCATAACTGTCTCCTCCCAGCATCAGGTACAGAAAAGCTACTGAACATGGAGGTAGCACAAAGTGATCCTGACTAGTAGGTATGAAGAGGATTGATTGCCACAATTTGGTAGCAAATTCCAAATGGTAAGTACTGTACGGCCTTTTTTCTATCCTGTATAACCCACCAATCAGTTTCAATGAATGATCCCTACAGTACTGCAAAAGAGAGAGATGAACCTCTCTCTCTCTTCATGATTCATCTCAACCTCAACTACAGCATTTATTTCCAGCTTTTCAATATGAAAATGTTCAAAGCTGTTTACAGAGAAAATCAACTAATGGTTCCCTCTCCCAAACAGGCTTGCAGTTTAAAAAACTGCAAAAGAACACCAGTAGAAGATGGTGTCATTTCCTTCTGTCATTCCTATTTTTTATTATAAGATTATGTTTGGGGAGGAGTAGAGTTTGTGCTCCTTTTCCCCTCCTCTGCACTTGGTCAAAGCATTCATTTTCTTGCCTTTTATATTTTCCATTTCCACACACAAAAGTTTATAATCCTCAAATATGCCCAACCCTTTACCAAAATAGAAGAAAACTTGTACTCAAAGTATAAACCAAGTCCCTTTTTGTGGTTTGTCACATTTCAGGTTCAGGTTCACTGAAAGGAATTACTATTCTACCCTGAACTGAAGGAGCTGAAAAGGCATGCAGGTATCATCTGCTGATCCATCTGGATTTTGTTTTTGGAGTTTCAAAGAAAAAAAGGCATCGTTCTGAGATTGTCTAGCACTTGGGGATAACAGTCTTTTAGCAACACATGAAGGAAGCACAAAGATTCCTTCTGGATATTCAAATACAAGGATATAATAACATATTCTCTGCCTATTTATAACCTAATTTGATTTACATGCTGGAATTTAAGACCACAAAACACAAAGTCCCCATTCCCCCCACCCATCTCCCACCCAGGCACTCAACAGTCAGTGCCCTATCCCTATATCCACATGTCAGGGTACATAACTGGTGATATATCCTGTTATTGAAAAAGAACTGTTTATTGTACATGACTATAATGCAAAAGAATTTTTGATAACTTTCACAAAATAGTGGCTAAGAGTGTAAACAATCTATCTCAGGGCCCAATACAAATCAACTTTCCAATGCTGATTCAGCCATGCCAAAGGGTTGTTCACTTTGTCTTGCAGTGGGCAGGCAGGCAGTCATTGAAGCCTCCTCAATATAAGAAAATATTTATTCACTTACATCAGGGGCATTGCAGTTGCATCAGCACCAGAAAGTAGAATAGGCCTGGGCTCGTTCTTAATCCTTGCTGCTATGTTAGATAACCATCTAAATCTCTGCTCACAATTACTGATGACCTCTCATACATAGTTATATAGTGTACTGAAATAATGATGAATTGTGAATACCAAACACTTTAACACACTAACAAATAACAAGCAATAAGAACATAACAGCCCTGCTAGATCAGGCCAAAGGCCTATTTAGTCCAGCTTCCTGTATTTCACAGTAGCCCTACCATATGCCTTTGGGAAAGGCAACAAGAGATCAACATGCTTGTACCCTCCCTTGCATCTGGTATTCTGGGGTACCCTACTTCTAAAATCAGGTTTCACAGGAGGCTAGTAATCAATCAAGATTTGTGATACGACTTTTCCTCCAGAAATTTGCCCAATTCCCTCTTAACAGCATCTAGGTCAGATACCATCACCAAATCCTGTGCCAAGAAATTCCACATAATAATTACATGTACAGACAGACAAAAGAAATTTTTTTGTCTATCCTTCCTCCTACACTCAATTTTAGTGGAGGTCCAATTTTAGTTGTGATGTTGTATGAGAAGGAAAACAACATTTTTCTATCCATTCCCAGTAATTTTGGAGACAAAATGTTGTATGTCTCAATCATACATACCCTGCCCCCCAAGCATATCTTTTCTAGACTAAAGAGCTGCAAACACTAGCCTTTCCTTATAAGAAAAATGCTTCAGCTCAGTATCTTTCTGGTCACTCTTTCCAACTTTTTTCATTTCCACTATATTTGTTTTGAGGTGCAGCAACCAGAACTGGATGCAATACTCCACGTGTAGCATTAACATCAACCTGTACAACTGTACAGATTATAGTAAGTATAATATTGCTTTGATAAAAATAGATAGTACTTTGCAAAATGATGGTTAGGGTGAGCAGGGGACCCTGAAAAATTTTGTTTCAAGACTGACGTCCTCCTTGGACTTACTTCAATTGTTAGCTGTTTTGGCTATATTCCCGCTATGTAATGTGAAAATTTAATTGCTACTAATGCTTTATTTTGATGTTTCTACTTTGTAATTGTTTAGAGCCAGGATAGTGTTTGGTAGTTGTTGGGGAGTTGGACTGAGACCTAGATGATCCAGGTTCAAATCCCAACCTGGACATGAAAATTCCTGGTGTTCTTGAGCTAGTCTCTCATCTCAGTCTTACCTACCTCACAGGATTGCTGTGAGGGCAGTAGAAAGATTGCCAGATGACATCTCCATGATAAGGTAGCTACCATGACTAAGTGCCAAAGGTGAAAGGAATGTTGTTACCTTCCCACAGAAGTGGTGCCTATTCATCTACTTGCATTTACCTGCTTTCAAACTGCAAGGTTGCCTAGGAGCTGGGCAACATACAGAAACCACAGAGCTTCAGGTTGACAAGTGCAGAGTGTTTAACCCCTGAAACACCACAGCCTGCTGTTCCTATAACTGCCCACTAAGTATGAGATTCAGAAGTCATTTTCAAGATTCTTGGTTATTAAGAGCGCCAAGCAGCAGGAGGCGGGGCAGCCTAGAGCCTGCTTCTCCCTGATAATGTTTTTTGCTTCTGGAGCAGCTGCTATATTTGGGAAGGCAGAACAGCACCACCACCCCCACCCTAAACCAGTGCTAAAGGAGAAAGAGCAGGAGCTTGTGCAGGGTAACCATATATCATAAACAAAATGTAGGACTACAAAAAAAAATGTAGAACATGACAATATAAAAAGTAAAAAACATTCATATACCTGAATACATATACCTGGATCCAGGTATATGTATTGGGGGGGGGGGGGGGGTGAAAAGAATGTTGATGTATAACTGAAGCATTATTTATTTATTTATTCTGTGTATTTGAGTCCATATCATGACAGTGCATCTGAATTTCACTCTGTATTTTTTTTGTACAATAAATTAAGTATCTATATTTTGTACAATAAATTAAGTATCTATACCTATGATCCTGATACAGGTCTCACATGATTATAATTAATTGATTAAGATTATAAACAGACATAATGTAGAGTTAGGTATTATTTACATAACTCTTGATAGATTATTGATTATTAATAGATAGATAAGATTATTGATTATTAATAGATAGATAATTTCAATTAATTAAGATAGATTGAAATTATGGTTATTGATAGATATATAATTGATTATAATTAATTGAAATTATGATTATTGATATATAATTGATTATAATTAATTGATTGTGATTATAGACAGACATATAATATAGATAGATCTAATTTATTATTGACAGATATATAATTGAGTATAAATTATGATGATTTAATTTTTTGAATTACAGGAAGGCTAAGTATTGGCTGCTCACAAGGAAAAGGAGGACAATGAAGTATTTTTCCAGGACACAAGGCTAAATCCAGCAGACGTCCTGTAAAAGGGGGGCAAATGGTCACTGTGGTTTGTGGCTTTCCCCTCGCCCCAAAACATCACCCTCCCCCATAATGAGGCAAACAACAAAGCTATACAAACAAGAGAGGGGGAGGGGAGGGAGCACGCCAGGGTGCTGGTCACCTGCCCTTCCGCAGCCCAATCAGCGCAGGCCCGGCCCCCGTCTGGGTCGAGAACGAGGCTGTCCCAGCAGCGCAGGCGGCTTCACAACAAATAAGAGGAAACAGCTGACGGGGAGGAGGGGAGAGGCAGCGCCGCACTGTGTGGGCCCCCCAGGCAGGAAAGCGGGAGGCTGTCCCCGCAGCGCCCCCACCCCTCACAATGCGGCTCCATTGTGAACAGCAGGGCTGGGGCTGCCAGGGGGGCGGGGGGGACAAGGGGGGGAAGGGAGCAGGGGCTGAGGCCGCCCCACGGCAGGGGCTGGGGAGCGATAGAGCCACAACACAGGTCTACTCGGAAGGAAGCCCCTCTGTGGAAGCCCCTGAAGGAAGGGGAGGCGGGGCCCCCGCAGCTCCACGCAAACAAGAGGCCGGAAGAGCCACAGCCTCGGCCCGGGTCTCAACGCCCGCTGAGGGGGCTGAGGTGGCGGCTCTCGTTCTTCAGGGGTGGGGGCGTCGCGAGGCCCACGCGACGGTTGGGGCGAGAGAGGGGGCGCGAGACACACGCCACACGGAAGACGGTTGAAACCGTTGGGCGCGCCACAGGTCAAGGCTCCCCCTTCTGCCTCCCCTCCCAACTGCCAGCGCGAGCTACAGCCGTTACCTGAGGCGAACACAAAGCGCGCGCGCGCCGCGAAGTTAAGGGGGAGCCCGACGACGACCAAGCGCCTCCGCCTGCCTTCCCAACTCTCAGCTGAGAGACTCTCGACTCCTCCTAAGCCCCGCCCCCGGAGTGTCTGTCACCGCCACGCTGCCGTGGTAGCCACGCCCCTCCCGCGCGTAGCCACGCCCTTCGGTGTTGCTGGCCGCTCACGGGAGGGGGCGTGGCTGCCTCGGCAGCGTGGCGGTGACAAACACTCCTAGGGGCGGGGCTTAGTCCCCTCTCCTCAGAAGGGAGGGGGCGCCTTAAAGGGCCAGGCAGCTCAAATAGCTCAGGGGACCTGCCTAGAGTTGAGCTCAAACACCACAGTCCCATCCGCACTTACTTGGAACTAAGACCCATTGACTATAATTGGTCTTACTTCTGAGTAGACCTGCCTGGGATCGGGCTCTTACTCCACAAGCCCTTCCTCACTTACCTGGGAGTAAGTCCCATTGACTATAATGGGATTTACTTCTGAGTAGACCAGTCTGGGATTGGACTCTCCTCAATATCTGCTGAGGTTTAATACTGGGACTTCCTGCTGATACAAAAAATGTGGTAACAGAAACAGAAAAAATAGAAATGCGTCCCTTTACAGTTATTTAAAAACAGCTTTTCTTACTGTTGTAGAGAGACAGACAGCAAGATGCAAATGACCCGCTGCCTGTCTCAGGCTGACTCATTGACGGACTCATCCACGCCCAGCCCAAACCACCAGACACAAGAGTGTGACATTTGTGGATATGTTATGAGCAGCCACTAAGAACAGATTTTGAGAAATCCAGTCAGAAGGGGGTGAAAAGGGGTGCAATGTGTTTTTATCCCTATAATTAACACTGAGGAATCACTGACTTTTCAACACCCAGCCCCAACCCCTGGACCTATAAACATTTGAGAAGCACATTCCTTCTGTGATGTGTGGACCCAACTTACTTAGTTCCAAGTAAGAACTGATTTTGTGCCTGGTGGTACCTGCTGGCCAGTTCCCCTTGTTGCCCAGTGGTCCCTGGTGCCCATTAGGGATGTCTGGTGCCCAGTAGTGCACGGTCCTCGGTGGTGCCCACTGCCCTTGCCATCTGTTGGTGTTCAGTGCTCAGGAGGGTTGCACAGTGCCAGGTGGCACCCATTGCTCAGTGGTGCCCCGCGTTGCTTAGTGGTGCCTACTGCCTGGTGGTTCCCACCGCCTGTGATGCCTGGTAGAGACATGAACTATGGATATGAATACTCTAGAATACTAGAAAGAATGGGACAAGAGCTATACTGCGGTTGTGCCTTGATCAGCAAAATAAGATACAAAACCCTGAGGTTACTGTATAGTTTTGGATGGCTTCCACACATACTGATGAAAACGAAGTTTTGTTTTCAAAGGAAACGGCTGATGTGGCAAAATGAGCACTCAAAGCAATCTCATAATTGCAATAGATAATTAGGTTCTTATTCATAGGCAAGACTTTTATGTTCCTGCCAACCACATTCAAAGGTTATGTCCCCATTTGTCCTCGCGACTCACTGCAATGAGACCCCAAAAAGCTAATTAATCTTCTGCCTTTCCTTCCCAGAAATATTATGATTGCATTGATCTGAATGATTTCATGAATCCTATGAGCTGTAACTAAATCTCTACTGCCTTGTTCACACAATGCAGTAAAAACCATAACAGCTCATAAGACACAGTCACAAACTTTTTTTACCTAGCAAAGCACCTGTGACTTCCACGGCTGTATAATGAAAAGAAATGGGAAAATACAGGACAAAAACATTTTGTAGATTTCATAGGAGCCCATTAAGTAAATGAAGGGTGGTACTTCCTGGAAGAACCCTTCAGACCACCTGTAGGTAGACCTTTTCCTTTCTGAGAGAGGTTGAGATGGGGAAAACATCATCTGCTGAACTGCAAATATTTAGAAGCCTTTTCAGAGGAAAACACATACTATGATGTTATGTATACTTGAAGAGAGAAATACAGGCATACCCTGTAAAAGGGCATGTATACCTTGTATGCAGGCAGAAAAAACAAGAGGGAAGAGAGGTGATAAATGTCTGGTCTTCTCAGCCAGCGTTTCATTGCCCATTCTCCCATGTTTCAATCAGTCCAGCCTAAATCTTTTTGGCACTTGAGATGGCATGTGAAATGCTGCACTCCCTTACACAATGATGTCCCAGCCTCTTAGCTGAAGTTCAACACTCCACATTTTGACTCTTTCCCACCCCATTTTGCAGTCCAAATGATGGAAGGAGAAGGAGCAGCAGCAGAGGCAAGTAGACAGAAATGGACATCCTCTCCCCTTCCCCATCAGCTATGTGGGGCAATGGTCTTAGTTGACCTCATAGATGAGCTGTCATCTATGAGATGAGTCAGCACAACTGTAACACAGTACAACTGTAAAAAAAAATTTCAGGTACTGAGGTGAATGCCAAAGAAAAAATGCATCTGGTACATTTCTGCTATCACGTGTCTACTAAATGCACAGGAACTCTGCCAGAAAACAAAACAAAAGAGTGAATGAAAACAAAACAAGCAAATCTGACAAAGACCTGTGCTGCCTGCCATGCTGGAAAATGCAATACTGTGCTAGTGCAGGCTAGAAGGCCAACTGGAACCCATTTAAAAAAGACTTGCAAGAGGAGTTATGTTGGAAAGCCCTCCTCCCAAGTAGGTTACTTAAAAAATACAGGAGTAAATATCTCCGAAACACCTGGAGTTCTGAGGACCAGGGAGGCCACCCTGAAACTCATAAAGCCTTCTAAGGGTACAATCCTAACCAGATCTACTCAAAAGTCAGACCCATTGTGTCCAGTGGGTCTTACTCCCAGGAAAGTGTCTTTAGGATTGCAGCATCAGTCCTTCAGAAGGTGCAGATAGAGGCTTACGAGGAAATGCATCTGGCCCCTTGGCTAGGGTTTAGAGATCCCTCATCTAGATGGTCATAACTAAGAAACAGATGTTCTTGATCTTCACTGGGCATTGAAACAATAGCCTAAAGAAAATTGCAAGAGGAAGAAATAGAACTAGAGCTCACAGCAATTTGGTCTCAAACATGATAAAATCTCTCATTCAGATGACCACTGCTGGTGACAGTACATCTTAGTCACAAGCTTTGAAATCTGTTGATTCGACACACAGGCTAATTCATGACCAGGAATGCTAAGTTACCATTACACTCTCTGCCAATGCCCTTTTTTTCTCTTCAGTATGAAGAGGTTTAGCTCCCAATTTGTTCTCCATATGTCATAATGGCTCGCTAGTTGGAGTGTGTGTGGATGTTGAGGAAAGCTCTGTGGTGGAAATTAGCCATTTGAAGGCAAGAAATAATTTTCATTTCATGAAGGTTTAAAAAAATTTTTGTGTGTGAATTGCCCTTTCAGTGCAAAAAACTCCAAAAACTAATACGCATGTTTAGCTTCAAAGTTATATCCAGTGGTCCACCAACCAAAGATAGCCACAACAGCCCTGACACGTAGTGAGTTGTGACAGAAACTCCTTCTTTCATTCCAAGTGTACCAGTTTCTAGGATCGAGTAGCTGGTACCAGAGTTGGATGCTAAGAGCACAATCCAGAGTTAGGGCCATGAGGAGTGCCCTAGCTGGGCTGCCCCAGATATTCTGAAGAATAATTCCAGAGAAGAAAGTAATGCTGCATCCAGAGAATCAGCAAGCCTGAGCCATCTTAACTGCTCCAGAGCATGCTCAGTAGGCACCAAGTCAGTGCCACCTGGGGAGGGCTTGCTCCTGAGGAGACCCCCTCAGATCACATTGAACAAGGAACAGCTGTAGTGCCTGCATTATAGGGAGTCCCTGATGAGCTGCCAGTACAGTCTACAGTGAATACAAGGGGCTTCTTAGAGTGGCCTGCTGTATCCATAGGATGGTGGGCTGCCATAGTTCTGCCATATCCTGAAGTTGTGAGGCAGGGGTTGCAGCTAGGCTGGCCAAGAACTCAGATTTGTGGTCAACACTGCCATTCTTTCTCTGTCTTATCATGGACCCCTATGGGTCTACTCATTGTTATACATTCTCCTGGGGTGGTATAACTCTGAGGAGCGGGAAGAGGGCATTTCTGCCCTGGAAACAGGCTCTGGATACAGAGTAACTGCTCTGCCCTCGGCAATGCTAAACATGCCCTCAACATGCCTCTCCTGAACTGCCTTGGCTGCCCTAGCTAGGGCAGCCCAGGTCCACCTGTCTTGGGGCAGCCTATGTTGCCTTAGGCTGCCCCAAGCCTTTTCCAGAATAACCAGAGTGGCCCATCTTGCAATTGGGTTACCCCAGTGATAGACAGGATAACCTAAGTGCACTTCTGGATTGTGCCCTGAGTTTGTTAGAGCTGGTAGTGTGGGCAAAGCACAGGGAATAGTCAGTCATTATTCTAGGTATCCATCTGAGGCCTGGTGAATTCTTTCAGAGAACTTCCACACTAGGCAAAATTCTGTGGTGTGGTGACTAATGCTGTGTGACATACACTCCCCCCACAAATTTAATTATCAGAATTATTTATCTTGCCATTTTGAAAGCTGTTTCACATGATAGTATCCTCAATATTTGCTTTAAATTTTACCTACAGTACAATCCAGAGCAACTAATCTGTTCACATAAGAGCCCTTGGGTTGCCCTATCTATTACTAGGGTGGAGCAACTGCAAGATGCTCCAGCCCAGTTACTCTGGAAGAGGCTTAGGGCAGAGCAAGGCAACATAGGGTGCCCTAAGAGAGGTGGACCTGCTCTGCCCTAACTGCTCTGCCCTAAGCAGTTCAGGAGAGGCATGTTAAGGGCATGTTTAGCATTGCCTAGGGCAGAGCAGTTACTCTGTATCCAGAGCCTGTTTCCAAGGCAGAAATGCCCTCTTCCAGCCCTCAGAGTTATACCACCTCAGGAGCAGGTATAGTAATGAGTAGACCCATAGGGGTCCATGATAAGGCCCGAGTAAGAATGGCAGTGTTGACCAAAAATCTGAGTTCTTGGCCATACTAGGTGCAACCCCTGCCTCTCAACCTCAGGATATGGAACAAACTACGTCTGCCCACAAACCTCAGGATACAGCAGGCCACTCCAAGAAGCCCCTTGTATTCACTGTAGAATGTACTGGCATCTCATGTACTGGACTCCTTATAAGGCAGGCACCCTGTAGTGTCACCAGACTGGTGCGGCTGGTGTGGGCTGCATTGGGTGACGCGCACTGTATGGGGTGATGCACCAGAGGAGTTCGACTGTCCTTTGGCATGCCCCGGGCATCAGCGCGCACATTTAGGCCTGCTCCAAGGCAGAACAGCAGCCAGAAGCTGCCACTCATCCTCAGAGCTGGCCCGAATGGCCAGCTGAGGTGCACTGCACAGAAACACACTGAGCATGCCAAACAGCTTCAGAGGAGACTTTCTTAGAGTGGAGGAAGTCCGCACCTCTGCACAGCCATGCGGCCTCACTCAGGAGGCGGAGCAGCAGCCGAATGGCTTAGAAAGAGTACTGCACAGGCACCGACACCTGCACAGTCTCCTCTGAAGCCGAAAGACTTCAGAAAAGATGGTGCCTGTGCAGTACTCTTTCTGAAGCCACTTGGCTTCAGAAACAACTGTGCAGGTGCCAACTTTGGCAACTGCACAGTCCAGGTAGGGGGGTGTGCACATCCCAGGGGTGACGCATGGAATTCCGCACCGGATGATGCGCAGAGTCATGTCACCACTGTAGGCACACAGCTGTTCCTTATTCAGTGTGATCTGAGGGGTATCTCCGCAGGAGCAAGTCCTCCCTATGTGTCAATTACTTAGCATGCTCTGGAGCAGTTAGGGCAGCCCAGGCTTCCTAACTCTCTGGATGCAGCATAACTTTCTGCTCTGGATACAGAATAGTTAGGAGAGAGCAGTTAGGGCAGAGCAGGCTGGACTTGCTCTGGATTGTGCCCCTAGTGTTGCTTTCTTAATTTCTTTCTGCCATCACTGAAATTATATGGTTATTCTGGGTCACACTGCACAGGATATATCTCTCAGTGACCTTACTAAGGGGGTGCAGGCTGCACTGAGTGATGCACACAGATGGCCAAAATTGTAAAACTGTCATGTTTAGGATTAATACTATCATGTTATATATCAATTGATGTATACAGGCATCCCCCACTTATCGGACAGGTTAGGGACCAGAGCACCATCCAAAAGTGAAAACCATTGAAAAGTGGAACCCACCCTTTTTAAGCCTGCAAATGCAAAACGGCCACCAAAAAAGACAGATAAATCACTTGCAAAAGCCTAAAAAACACAAATTTATTATCACATAGCCAAAATACATAACAAATTACAGTAAAATGAACAAAGGCATATGTGGGCAATGAATATCTTCAATATTTGTACGATGGTTCAAACTGGTTCCGAATGACTGAAGAAAGCCATATAGAAAGTCATACATTTGGTTCCGAATGACTGAAGAAAGTCATACAGAAATTCCAGAAACAGTTTGATCACCATGTCAAATGCAAACCAACATCAGAGAAGACAATTTTAGCCTTTAGGCCAGCAGAAAGAGGTTGAAAGAGTGGAGCAGGAGTTGAATGAATGAGTTCTGGGTATAATTGAAAAAAGTTGGAAAAGCAGAACTGTCAGAAAATGAACCATTAGAAACTGGGGGATGCTTGTAATTTACAGCAGAATCCATAGAAACAAACCCCATTAAAGTATATTATATCAAAAGTCAACAGCTTAAAAACCAGTAGGAAAGATACATTTCCATGCCCTCTGCGTAATATGAGGTCCATTATTTGGGGGAGGGGGGTTGATGCCACATATTTCTTATCACTGGTTTGACATCCCCATTCATTACATCTGTTTTCCATAAAAGGAGAACCTCTCAGGGACATCAGGTGTGTGCCATTCTTTTCAATGCTTTCTTAACCATTTCATTCCATTCTTCTGGTTCACTGGCAGCTCAGAACTATAGCAGTTTTTGTAAAGATTTGTCATGTAAACTTTAGCCATAGGAGAAGGAGTGCAGTCATAAGGGATCTGTGCTATAGTGGTCTCATCTGATCTCCCTCAGTCAAAACAGCAAAAGCACTGAAATAGCTTGAAGCATTCCCATTGTGAGACACAGACCCCAGTCCTATCCATACTTGCCTACGAATAAGCCCACTGAGTCTAAGGGGATTTATTTCTAAGTATACATGCTTAGGATTGGGCTTAGATTCAACATAGATTCAAAATTAAGACAGAGCATATGATAAAACCAAAGTTTACAAATCACTAGAGATCCCGCATGGCAGAGCTTAGAAAAGAAATGTGTTGGGACAGATGGCATGACACAAAATTGTACACAGTTGCAATCTGTTAAAACCCATATATTACTGTCTATGATCACCTATCATGTGGCAGAAAATTGCTCAAAAGGTACTCTCCCAATATGATTTCCTTCATATCGTTAGTTGATCTGTGGTTCTCCAAGAGCAAGTGTTTGCTTCCTGTGTTCCTTGCTATAAGGACAGTGTAGCATAGGTGTGCCACAGTTCCTCCACAGGCAACCCACTGCTTGCACAATCAGTCTTATGATCACAGCTATTCAACTAATGCTATGATTAACAATAATAAAAATCATCCCTCAGTGATTGGGCTGCTGTGCAAGTGATTCATTTCATATGTCTATGGGTAAAGGTTTATAAACTAAATTGATCTCTTCTTAGGGTGCCTGCACATTTAGGACATTAGTAGTGGTTTCCACTGCTAAGCTGAAGATATGTAATCGACTTTGATCAATCTTTTCCATTCTGGACTGGCAACACAGTCCTTACCATGTCTACTCAAAAGAAAGCTCTATTGTGTTCAGAGGGTCTTACTCCCAGGAAAATGTGTTTAGGATTGCAGCCTATGTTAATGTTGGGCCCATTCACATAGTTTTAAGTTAATGATAAGGCATAATGAGTAGGGAGACTTTATTGTTACCAGACTTGCAGCCAAATCCAAACTACGTTTTCTGAATTGATGTAATGGGGTCTGCACTGCATTCTGCGGTCACTAAGGCCTCCCCCAGGTAAGATAACATTCCCTTATATTAGGGCTGCAACAGCACTGGAAAATTGGTTAGGACTGGGTTGTAGGGACATTGGCTTAACTGTATTTCATTATATCAAGGCTTGTACAAATGGGAAGGAGCAAAGATGGACTTCAAAAATTCAGAAAAAGTCCATCATTGCCTATAACATTGCTCATAATTTATTAATTCCAAGAAGGCTACATGCTGCCTGCTTACAAGGAAATGGAGGACAATGAAGATTTTTTTTCCAGGACACAAGGGTAAAATCAAGGACATGTCCTGGAAAATGTGGTTATATGGCCATCCTGGGAGGGGGGAACTAGTGAGCTTTTAGGGTAAGCAAGCTGCACCCCAAATGTCCACACATGCCTGCTTGCCTGCCTGAAAACAATGAAAGGAAGCAGGTCAACTGGTCACATTGACTCAGATCCATGGATAAATAAAACGCTGGTAATTAGGTTCTACCTGTATATCTTTTGTTATTTACAAAAAATAACGAGTCCTTGCTGCTGGATTTGATCATGAATTCATCTAGCTCACATCAGACAAATGCCTTTGGGAAAGTTGAGGAGAGCTGAGAGGCCCCGATCCCATCACATATTGGACAATCCCCCTAGAATAGTTATTGTTTTGAGAAGAGCTTTGCAAAACATAATCTGGCTAAAACTGGGAGAGTTGGAATGGAGATAGTTAATTTCACTAAGGGCACCATCCTAACAAATTTAGGCCAGCCTAACTCACGTGGCATAACTTTCTGTGATGGTATGAATAAATCCATGTATGCCTGTGCATTGGCCTAACCCCACCAGGAGTGGGGCAGAAGGGCCTTATGGCACTTTTGTAATACTCCCAGGTCAGCACAGGACTTATGCCAGGGTTTATGCCAGCCTAACTGGAGTTTAGGACTGCTGCCTAAGCCACTTTTCCTCCATAATCCAAGCATCATCATTAGAAAACTTTGCACCCTGAACACATAACACAGGAAAAATCAATTAAAGTGACTACTGCTGAGTGACAGTTTAGTTTTTCTACTAGTCGAGTAAGGAGCCACTTTCTGCTGTGTGAACCTAACACAACCTTGGCTGAAGATTGCATTGCTGGCTAGCTTTAAAACACGTTTGTAAAGTAGCTCAACACCTCCCTCTTCTGTTCAAAAGCTAAATCACATGGACTGATGGGAAGATCTTTTTCAACATGCCTTTTTAGTCCAACACATCTTAACTGTTTAAATAAAATAAGCTGATTTCTCTATTTTGTCTTGTTTCCTTCTAAATAAATTTTCTGGACTCTTGGAGAGCTGCCATTCTGAAATGCTTGATCAATTACCTTGCAAACCTGAAGCATGTTGATTTGGTAATAATTGATGTGATACTTTTTAATGAATATTTTTCCAAAGATTGGTCAAGCCACAGAATCTTGTTTATGTCTCCTTCCCACCCATAATCACATATTATGGAAAGAACCTCATTTTGTGTCTGTAGGGTAAGTGCAATTTGGTAATCTTGTCAGACATCTTTTAATTGTATTGATGGCCTGTTTGTTTTTCTCAATGCAATCCCTGTAACTTCCATATCTTCCATATCTTCCGTAACTTCCATATGGGGGTTGATGCACATGGGGGGAAGTTGCACATGGGGGTTGATGCGCATGGGGGTTGATGCGCATGGGGGAAGTTGCGCATGGGGGCAGATGCGCATGGGGTTGATGCACATGGGGAGCTGATGCACATGGGGAAGTTGCGCTTGGGGGGTTGATGCGCATGGGGGAAGTTGCGCATGGGGAGTTGATGCACATGGGGGGAAGTTGCGCATGGGGTTGATGCTCATGGAGAAGTTGCGCATGGTGGGTTGATGTGCATGGGGGAAGTTGCGCATGGGGGGTTGATGTGCATGGGGGGAAGTTGCGCATGGGGAGAAGTTGCGCCGTGGGGTGATGGCATATGGGGAAATGTTACTCCCGCAACGCGGGTACGCTTTTCGCTAGTATATTATATGTAAGAGTTTTAAATTTAATAAGCAATATAGGGTGCAATCCTAACCAAGATCAGGATAACTTTCCATTCCCATGGTGATGTAGGGAGGCAAGCACATATCTGTGCACTAGCCCAATCCACCCCACAGAAGTGCCTTACAGCACTTTTGTGAAACCTCCCAGGCCAGCATGGGACGTATGCCAGGGATTAGGCTGGCCTAATTGAGAGTTAGGATTGCACCCATAGTGTTTTAATTAACAATCTGAAAGAAATATAAATGAATGGTTTTAGCGGTTTTTTGTCATGTCCTACATTTTTCTTCCATGTCCTACATTTTGGGAGCCTTATCCTCTTTTGTGGTTATGACAGCAGGTCACCCTGCCTTGGTGTCCTCCTTTACATAAGAAGGTCATTAGATGCCTCCAGCAATTTCTCCTCCCAAAGTCTCCAGAACCTATGTTGCGCTCCAGCTTCTCAAACTTCTCGGAGAAGTGAGCAAAGACAACTTCTTCAGCGTTTGTACCATGTAGGATAAGTGAGCATGAGCAAAAAATATCACATTTATGTAATACAGTTCATTCACTAAGGTTGCAAGCCTATGCACACTTATGTAGGAAATACGAACTTTGGAATATAGTGTGACTTATTTCTGAGTAAATATTCACAGAAATGACTTATCATTGTATCTCAATATGACCACATTTCCAAATAATTTCCTGCCCTTGGGTTATCAGCAATATTTGGACAACCAGTTTATGTACATTAATATGTATCCAGAGTTATGCTGATAAGAGGCAACATGGAATACACATTGGGAAATGTGGATAATTAAGGTGCATATTCAAATAAATTTTTCCCTTGCAGAGTCTTCATTATGGCAGAGTCTTCAATAACTTGTGCTGCAATCTTGTTCCCACTTACTAGAGAGTAGGCTCTACTGGTTATAATGACTTTTGAATAGTTGTTCATAGGATTGGGATCTGAGTCTCTACTGTAGCTTAAAGCAGCAGTTCCCAAACTGAGTACTGGACCCAATTTTTGGTGGTTCAGAAAATGGATAGCAAAAATTAAGATATGTTCATCAGGAGGAACACTGCTGCCAGTCATCATTATAGCTACACCTCTTAGCATTTATAAATTAGACTAGCCCCCAAATCCAGAGTAACTACGGGTGCACATAAGAGACTTTACGTGCACCTGTAGTTACTGCACCACCTAGTGAAAACCTATGGGAAATTCATATTGGAATCCAGAGTAAGTTGTTCTTACACTGGAGCAAGGACTCCCCGTAGTTACTCTGGATTTTGCCCTAAGGCTGCAATACTAAACACACTTTCCTGGAAGTAAGACCCACTGAACATAATGGGGCTAACTTTTGGGTAGACATTGTTAGACATGGTTAGGCTCTAAGGCCCTGGTTTCTATGAGACCCTAACAAGTAGCCAGTGCAGATTAATAGATCACTTCCCATATCTCACCTAGCAAGCACTTTTCTATAGACCACCAGAAAGGGAAGATAATGGACCAGCAGCAGCCGGGACTGCATGTGGTCCATAGAAATTTCACTCTGCTTCAGTGGTCTACAGGTTGGGAACCACTGCTCAAACATGTCAAAAAGGTTTGGGATTTTGTGTCTTAGGATGTTACTTATTATAACTGAGAGATAGCGACTGGCCCAAGGTCACCCAGGCAGCTTGATAGCCTAGGGGAGATTTCATCCTCTATCTACCAGGTCTAAGTCAAACACCAGGACTACTACCCCATTCTTGGAGGTGTAAATAGCTTCCAGGCAGATTTTTATAGGGACAGTGTCACAGGGGAAAGGTATCAAGGAACCCAAAGAAATAGTGCTCTACAACAGGGTATAATGTTCTCCTCATGTCTTAATGACAACCCAGATGGTCCCCTCCTGCAGTTGCTAGTTACAAAAATTTAAAGCAAATTTTGTTTCTTGCCGTTTCTTGCACTGATGAGCTACTTCCAGCCAGGCCAAGATTTTGGGACTATAAATGGACAAGCAGCGCACACAGGATCTGGCTGACAGCCCCATCAATGCAAAGCGGCAAGAACTAGTGTTAACCAGGCCAGGTCATGCCTCTGCAAGCTGGGATCAGTCCAAATCCCCCAAGATAACCTGCTAAGACTCTTAGAGCCAAATATTGTACAGGTGAACTTCTGCCGAAAGCAAACATGATCAAATCAGGAAACGATGGACGAGGAGGGGGGTCACTTGCGATCCCATTATGACTTCCTAGCTACCGGATGACTTTGCGATTGACGTACACATTTCTAATTATAACTGAGACCTTATTGTGAGGCCCCTTCCTTAACTGGAAAGACCTTCCTTATCTTTAAGCTGTTATTAAGGAAACAGTATCTCATATCCACCCTCAGAAAAGAGAAGGCTGAGAAGGCAGAAGTATGGATCAACCATTGAAGATAGAAATCTGAGACCTAGAATGGCATTTTGTAAGTGTGCACTTTGGTCAGGTGCATCTTGGCTTTAGAATATACACATGAGAGAATAGTACACATTTTCTCAGAAATCAGCTAGAGGTAGATAAATAGGGAATGATTAGCATTTTTTCCCAGTAGGAAAAGAATGTACCCTAAGTAAGATCCTTCACCCCAGACTGAGTTGCTGCAACAGAGTTGTGCACCACCAGTGTCTGGGCCTTTCTTGGGCCCAGCATAAAGAAGGGTAGAAAGAAAAGGGATTTCTAGCAAAGCAACAAACAGGAATACGGGGCTCAGCAGTGCATTGGGGTCAGCAGAGGGAAGGAAGCTCCTCCATCCCTTCCTTCTTTCCTCTTCTAGCATCCTGACCCAAGATAACAGAGATACAGTATTGAGTTTCCCTGTCTAGAGACAAGCGTCTTATAAAGTCCTGGACTTTAGGTTCCTGGGAAGTCTCACTATTCCACTCCCTGCTTTATCTGGCCTGTAACTATTCCACTCCTGTAATACCTAACATCAGAGAGAGAGAGAGAGAGAGAGAGAGAGAGAGAGAGAGAGAGAGAGCTTCATCCTGTGAGGAGCAGCCAACTTTGAGCCCAGTGACTCAGAGGATGGTGGAAGGACCAGATGTGTATTTTTGTGTTAGCTGCATGGTGTTGGTTGTTGCTTGCCCACCAGGGTTGTGAAGGGCAGCTGGACACTCCAAACATACCCTACAATCCAGAGTAACTAAAGGAGCACGTAAGAGACATTACGTGCACCCATAGTTACTGCACCACCTAGTGAAAACCTATGGGAAATTAATATTGCAATCCAGAGTAAATTGTTCTTACACCGGAGCAAGGACTCCCCGTAGTTAATCTAGATTGTGCCCAACGTCCACTATGGCGCCATCAATCTCAGGAAACCACTTATCTCTTCCCCCCACTGCCCCCAAAATAGCATATGCATCATTTTCCTGTTCACACCAACTATTCTTGCACAGGTTATTTCAATCATCCTTAAAAAAATTAAGATTTCTTTGCATACTAAAGTAACATGCAGATAATGCCATGTGAACACCAAATAAAGCGTTTGGTAGCAAAGGATAGCTATTCAAGAATCACTGTTTTATCTGGAAGCAACTATAGTCACCTGCGATGTTTTTATGAAAACACTCCTGTTGTGCTTGTAAACTGACATTCTGACCAGAAGGGGGAGCAGATTTCCAATAAATGGTTATAAAGAGACTTGGGCGACCAAGGGATTTACTTGAGTGGGCCACTTAAAGTAGTAAAAATAAGATTATTTGTTCCTGTAATACTTTTTTATAAAATAGATTTAAGGTAATTATGCTTGAACATTTGGTTTGGTGGCCAAGTATTGTCTCAGATGTGCTGTATTTCTGGTACTCACTGGTACTCAGTACCAGCACCTTTGTCCACCTGCCCCCCGCACCTGCAGCTAATTAATAGTCATGTGGGGATGACATGAGGTGAAGATTTTCCTCAGAATAAAAGCACTGGCCATTTGTGCCATGCCAAAAAGAGTTAAGCGCTCCCTGGAGGAGGGTATAAATGCATCTACGAGTGTGTGTGTGTGTGAGAGAGAGAGCGAGCGCGAGAGCGATCACACTAAATGGCAGTACACTATGAGCACAATCCTAACTATGAGTACAATCCTAACCATGCCTACTCAAAGTAAACCCCGTTGTATCCAATGAGTCTTACTCCCAGGAAAGTGTCTTTAAGATTGCAGCCTATGTCTACTCAAAAGTCCCATTATGTTTAATGGGTCTTATACTTTCCTAAGAGTCAGATTCATTGTACACAATGGGACTTACTTTTGTGTAGACATGGTTAGGATTGTCCTCTAAATCTCAGCTCATCTTTTTGGGTTTTTGAAGCCAGGATTCTCAAAAGAGTCAGAAACAACAAAGAGAATCTTGCTTCGTTATTTGTGCAAACATACAATTTGGATAATGGAGAATATGTAAGCTGGGATGGCTCCATCTAGCATAGAAATGAATGTATAATCCAGTCCACCAAAAGGTTGCAAATATACAAGGAACAGCATTCCTTGTGAAAGCCAGTGCCTGTAGAGAGGTAATATTTCAGGAGGAATAAAAAAATGAATGCAACATTCTGCTATGAAATGCCAACACAAACTTAACAGCCATAACAACCTCTGCCAGTCTAGCTCCTTAGGTGTGTGAATGAAGCATGCAGCCTATTTGTCTTCTAAGCACCCAGGAGACAAGCAGGTATTTCAGCAATAGGGCCAAGAGTGATGCCTGAAATGCACTGCATTCTGCCCACATTCCAAAGAAACTCTATTTTATTATTGCTTCACACATGCCTGCCATTCAAAATATGTCCCTAATTATGTCCCTGGTTTAAATTATATGCTAATATGGAATTCAGAATAGTGACAAAATAGGCCATGCAAGTAGTGGTAAAGGCAAAACATTTTTCAGCCCTTTGTCTGCCATGAGCTGCCAAAACAGGCAACAAGCTACCATAGCTTCCAATCTGCTGGTTGCCTTACCTTGGATTAAAAGTAGACACAGTGACAAAAGCGATAAACCCAATATACCAGTAGTTAATGTACTGCTGTGATTGAGATTAATTTTTTGAAAGGTACACTAAACAAAACCTGAAAGACCAATGGCTTTAGCTTTTATTTATTTTTGAATGAGCCCAGAGAGAGGAGGAATAATCACCATTTTGATCTCCACCTCTGCGTTTGATATCTGGGCTACTACTATCTGAGCTACTACTATTGATATCTGCGTACTACTATTTATGCAGTAAAGGTAAAGGTGCTTCACACAGGTTACCTTTCTAGTCGTGACCAACTCTAGGGTACAGTGCTCATCCTTGTTTCTAAGCCAAAGAGCCAGCATTGTCCAAAGACATTTCCGTGGTCATGTGGCCAGCATGACAATATGCTGAGGTGCACAGAACACTGTTACCTTTCCACTGAGGTGGTACCTATTTATCTACTTGCATTTTCATGCTTTCAAACTGCTAGGTTGGCAGGATGCTGGGCAAGGAATGGGAGCTCACTCCATCCCTTGCCCAGCCACAGCATTTTAACCACTAAACCACTACAGATCTATTTATGCAGTAGATGTAGAATGATCTAAATTGTAGAATTTTGACACTCTCTGTAGAATGTTCTTAAAATTAACAAAAAGTAGGCTTGATCAAGCACTGATGAGCTCAAAAGTGAACGAATACCAACAAAGTAATATGTTGCAGTTGAGATCCAAAACATTTGACTGTATCTGAGGTGAACTGGAGACGAAACATTTAAGAGTGAGAGCCCAATCCTATCCAGTTTTCCATGATTTAGGGTACAGTCCTGACCTAGCACAGCACAACTCATCTGTTTTTCCAGTGGTGATGTAGTGAGGCAAGCGCTGTGCCTTACCCTCCCCAATGTTAAATATTTATGGGTTCTGGGTGTCAAATGACCTAGCTACATCACCACTTTCACTTGTTTTCATGTTTTTTGGGATGTCTGAAAAATGGGTTGTGAACATAAAGTGATCTTGAGAAGGTAAATATATTTGGAACACTGGAATACCCAGGCGCGTTCAGTAAGTGTCCCCAGGCAGCAGGGCTTGCAGTATTCCCCTAGCACTCTGCAGGAAATAGTAGGAATCACTGGTCACATAAGAGGTCTTTAGAAGGCTGAAGCAGCCACCTGCAGCCTGTTTGGCCCTCAAAAGACCTCTGGACATGACTGGTCAAAAGGGGATAGCACTTTCAGACTTGCTTTATAGTGGCACAGGGGCCAGAACCACCACTGCCTTGGAGTACATTGACATTTCCTCCTCCAAAATCCATAGAGCTGCATGCTTGACATAGTAATTATGAGAGTGACCCTCAAACCACACACGATTTTTAAAAAAACATTCCATCTCTGGCTCCCTTAGTTCAAAATATGCTTTTTTGGCCACCGTTGCTGAGAAACAAACTGCAAAGGTCTCTTTGGAGCAGAGGGATCAGCAGTGAAACACAGCAAGGCATTGATTTTATATATTAAATGAATTAAGAAACAGCCGTGCAAACTTTTGCAGATGGAAAGGTTCTAACAAGTGAGTTCTGGGAAGTGAAAATTAGTTTCAGACATGGGAGTTTAGATCTAATCTTGCAAGAGCTTCATTGGTGCAAACGTTTGGCCTGGGTTGCCAACTCTTTAATTTACAATACAAGCTTATGCATATTCAAAAGTAAGCCCTATTGCATTTTGCAGAGTTTAATTCAGGGAAACTGTGCCAAGGATTGCAGTCATAGGGCTTATAGGGGTTGCTCTCCAGTTGCATATACACTACTATGGCAAAAACATCAAGAAGCGTCTTGCAAGTGCACCAAAAGATTTTTCCCAACAATATTTCTCCAGAGACAGGGTGACCACATGACTGGAAATGCCCGGACAGAACCAGAAATGAGGCCCTGGAACCAGAAGTCCAGTTTAGGGCCTCTTTGAGCACAATCCTAACCATGTCTACTCAAAAGTAAGCCCCATTATGTTCAATGGGTCTTAATCCCAGGAAAGTTTCTTTAGGATTGTAGCCACAGTCAGGAAATTAGATGCCATAGTGAAAGCAACTTCACCAGGTCATCTGGGGATGCAATCCAACAACCTTTATTGGCATAAGATCCAGAGATGCAATAGGCAGGCACACAGGAGAAAGAGGAAGCATTTCTTCATAATGGGTGGCATGCTGGGCAGCCTGACTCCCCATGGGGAGCCTGTTTTAAAGGGCTGCCAACCAGCGCACTGCTGCCTCTAACTGCCCCCGACCTGGGGCTTGTTAAGCAAGCTAGGGCTCATTAAGAGGAGCACACTCTCATGGAAATTTTTCCTCACTATGCGAATCCCTCATTATTAGGGGCATTCGTTATGCGAGGTACCATTGTATATGCAGAAGGTCAGTAAGCAATAATAACATCTTGAATGCTGACTTGACAGAAACCACTTTTCTCACTCAAATAAGAAACTATTTGTGTAACCATGGTTAGCTGACATACCAGGAATAAAATTAATCTTTTAAAACTAATTAACAGTCCTAACTCCCAGTTAGGCAGACACAAGTCCCAGCACAAGTCTTGTGCTGGCCTGGGGGTGTCACAACAGTGTCATATGGCACTGCTGTGCCACTCCTGCGAGAGTTAGGCCAGTGCACCAGCTTCCTCAATCCACCAAAAGAACAGGGAGACAAGTGAGTTCACTGGCTTAAACTAGTTAGGATTGTACCCTCAGTTAATCTTTGTTAACTAATTAAGGTTTGCATAATTTAATCCAATAGGAAACTGAGCACAATCCTAATAATGTCTACTCAAAAGTAAGCCCCATTGTATTCAATGGGTCTTATTCCCAGTGAAGTGTCTTTAGAATTGCAGCCTGTGAGTTTTTAAATACTGTATTGTAAATGAAAGCTACACATTTTCTCATCATCACTCACCAAGAAGGGAAGAGCATGGAAGCCCACTGCAGGGTATTCTTGTAATCATGTGTTATCCTCATATTCTGAACAGGGCCACTATCTCCAATGCCAGGCTCAACTTTGTAAATGAAATCTCTGATATAGCAGGGACAGTTACCCAGAGTCATCAATTGTGAAATCAATAGTTTCTACATACTCAATTTTTTTCCAGCCATAAAAGGAAAATAAAAGTAATTAACATTTGGATCAGGAATTATTGCCCCCCTCAGTGGTGTAGCTAATGTTCATGTTGCCACGGTCCTGCATTGGGCTGCGGAGCGGAGGTTGAGGATCCTGTTGTATATGATATTTGTACTGAGAATTAATTTATATTCATTTCATTAGTTCCATACATTACTAGAAGTACATTTCATTCGCTTTCAGAGCCATCAGTAAAATGGGAAAGTTTGAGTTAAGAAAATCCATTTTTGTTCTATAGGCTTTTGTGTTTTCATTTTCTGTTAATTGGGCATAATGTTTGATAGAATATAGATACTCCAGTACAGTTTGCTTCATTGTATTCTGCATAAAATTACCTTTCCAACAATATATAACATGATGGTATCACTATTCATACATATCCAATTTTTCACAATTTTAGTCACTAGTTTCAATCTTAGCTTGTAGCCCCCCTTAAGCTTGTAGCCCGGTGCAACTGCACCTCCTTCATCCCCCTAACTACACCACTTGCCTCCCCACAGAACTGTGTGGGAAACCCTGCCCTCCCATGATACTAAGATGTATATGTTATTATCAGAACCATTCTAGAAAATATACTGCATGGTTTTTTTCACCTGTTCAGCATCTTTTTCCAGTTGTGTTTATTATTGTTTGTTTGTTTGTTTCTAAAACTGGGCTTACAGACAAAAATTCTTGGCCTTCCTCATTTTCATTAAGTCCATGGCAAGATTCAGTTCATCTCGTCTACATTCTACTGAGTTTTGCCAATATCTGAATCCATTGAATCCCCTTTCTGTTGTTACTTCGAGCATCTCCCTAACAGGAAAGTACAGGGCAGAAATTTTTCAAATAAATATTTGTACGACAGGAAGAGGTATAACGGAGCTTTAGTGACAAAAGAAACCGAGCGTGCAATCCTAACCTGTTCCATGATTGGCATCCTTAAGTCTTGAAAGACTATGGTATCGTGCTCGACGCTGTATGTGAAGCACGAAGGCCTGGGTGGATTAATATGGAGGATAGGCTGTTACCCAAGCAGCAAATCCCCCCTCTCCACACCACTGAAATAGTTCAATGGAACGGCAGAGCCGATATGATTGGTTCCAGCTGCGTTGCAGAGCTGGGCTAAGGACAGGCGCTTACCCTGTCTTGTGGGGACCCGGGTCTCAAACCCTGGCCACAATTAATTGGTCTTCCTGTTCCCGTTGTGATGTAAGTGCATGTTTGTGCACTGGCCTAACTCTCCCCCAGGAGTGGCGCAGAAGTGTCTGCAATCCAACAACATATGACTTGATAGGGTACTGCACACCATTGCAAAGTTCGAAAATGAAGCCAAAACGGAAGACATTAAAGCCCTTTTGGAAGACACTTGGACAGGAGACTAAAAAAGTGGACAAATCCAGAAATTTCCAGTCATATTGTCACCCTGGTCTTATGGCACTTTGGTGACACCCCCAGGTCAGCACGGGACTTAGGCTGACCTAACTGGAGGTTGCTGGTCTACAGATGCCAGCTAACCAAGGGAAACATCCTAATTTTCTCTTGTTCAGCAGCAGTTTCTTCTGTTGAAATAAACTACAGTGTAGATCTCAGTGTAGTTTTCCACTGTGTGGATCTCAAACTCCACTGCTATAAAAGGCATAAAGCAAGCAAGAAAGAATGCATGCATGCATGAATGCATGAATGAATCCTATTGATATTCTAGGAAGACGTGTGTTTAGAGTTATTGTGCTAATCAATGTTTCAGACCATTTTTTTGTTTTAACATGTTCCAGTTGGAATACATGGAACTTTCCCTACAATCCAGAGTAACTATGGGAAGACTTAAGAGGCACTTACTCTGCCCTGCATTTCCCGTAGGTTTCCCATAGTTGGCACGATAACTACGTCAGTGTAAAAGGTCCCATAGTTACTCTGGATTGTAACCTTTGCTGATCTATAGTGCAATCCTAACTTGTGCTTGACCCACTACACCATATACCCTTTATGATCAACTGACCTATTTTGGGTTAAATTATGTATCTTTTAAAAAATTATGTATCTTAATTATGTATCTTTTTTATCCTAAATGTTGCCCTTTCTTTTTTGGTGGGAAGCAACTGGTACCATTGCGCTGTACTAGATGACAGAAACAGGGTGCCAAGTGCTTCTGCTATTGAGATCTTACAGCCACATCCTCTCCAGAGGTCAGCATAGTTTTAAGTAATGAGTAATTTAAGAACTGTAATAAAGCCCATTGACATCATCGCTTTCAATGTTACCTATTCTTCACTGGATCAAAATGCTAAAGGGATATTTTCCATTTCCTTCTAACTGGGCCCCGGTGACTTTCAGAGCTGCTTTGCAGATGTGGGAAACTGTTCTCATCACTGCATCTCGGTGCCAGGAAAAGCCTCACCTGCTGACCATAGCTTTTTCACCAGCTCTGGAGCAACGACTCTAAGTAGCACATTGTAGCCTACATTCATCACTCTCGCAGACTTTTTCACCTGCCTCCACTTCTTCACTAAGAGTGTACCTTTTCCCTGCAGAATCTTCATGCCCTTAAAATGCTTAATGTCAGGAAGAGATTCAACAGGTGCAGTGATTACTTTTGCCAGGAAAAACAAAAACAAAGGCAATACCGCATTCTCACATACAAACTGCAGCATGCATTTCTTCATCTCCACAGTGTTCTCCACACTGGTTCTGACTTTTCCAGCTCTTGCTGTTTGCTTCTACAAACTACACCAAGCAGGAAAATGAAACATTGGTTGACCATTTCTTTTCCACAGGCAGCAGTGAAATTCAAGCACCACCTGGAAGCCACTATGAAATGCGATCGGTTTAAAGAAGTTCTGTAGAAAGTCACTGGAAAGTATGACACCACGAGAACACTCTTTCCAGTGAAATATAAAGACTTGATACTTTCTGTAACTAGCAGATCCAGTTAGTAAGACAGAGAAGTCATCTTGGGACAAGCTAAGGTAAGAAATGTACAATGGACTGGAGGTCGCTAGGACAGGGCAATTGTTCTGCTCGGCTGTAGGAGAGCAGATCCATAGTCCTAGATTGGTATATTTTATGTTGGGGTGAACATCCATTTGGGCTGTGTGTGATCAGATCTGCAGCTCACATGAAACTCATAACCACAGCAAAGGGCCACTCATGGAGTGAACATTATTTTCTACAGGGTTAAGAATTTTAATGTCTGTCTTCTGAATTAAACATCTGCTCCAGATGATCACATTGATGGGAGAGATATGTGTATGGCAGTAGCAAAAGGAGATCACACTTCACTGTGAGCAAATTATAGTCCTGTATGAGAAAGAAAATGCTATGCTCATAATTAGATTTGTGTGTGTGTTTGCGTACATGCATGTTCACACATTGTTGACTGAGGCAGGAGAATTATATGAGATCTCTGGGTGTCCTTGGACCTAGTACCAGGGAGTAGGGATTAAGCTGCTCCCATGTATTTCCAGAGGAACAAGCAGCTATGGCTGTCTGTCTCCAGATTATATATACAGGTCTGGGATCCACTTGCTTTGTTTCATGAGGCCTTTATCTTGCAGGAGGATTAATGGCTTAGGGATCCAAAAGACTGAGGCAGGAGCAAGAAAGAATTCACTGCTCTGAGGCTAATATCTCCGGGCTCTGTCATGGCACACCTATATATTTCCTGTTTTCTCTTCCTTTTCTGCATCCGGTCACCTCTGTTTCAGTTGAGATGCCAGAAGTTGCATCATTTTTGGCATCAGCATTATTCCCAGTGTTAACGTTGCTAATCCTTGCATTAATGCTGTTTCCAATTCTACTGCCTCTACAAGAATAACAAGGACATCATTCTGTTATTTCCAAGGGATTATTTACTCTGTGGTTAGGTTGTGTTGGGGACAAACTTTAACATCTAAACCAGAGATGCTCCACAATTTTATGAAATAGACATGCTCCATCAAACAATGAAGACACTTGTTTGCAGGAAAGTGTATTAGAAGTATTTCTTCTGGACCAAATGACCCCACACAAAAACACATTAGAGTCTTGGCGTACTACTGCAAGCCATCTTAAATGACATATACTGGAAAAGATTCTGAAAATAGGTTATCACCAGCTAGTGTTGCTTTCAAGCTCCTTTCTAAAATTACAGGTTTGGGACCGACTTGCAGGCAAGCTTTTCTATTCTGAAATTATAACATAGGATAGAAACCAACGTATGTGTTCCTGATCACTATAGGCATGTGAATGTGCATGGGAGAGACAAATTGTTAGAAAAGGTATGGAGAGTGATATGCATAGAATACACAAAAGTATTGTGTATACTTGATATAGGGAAAGTGTGGCTAAGACAATACAAGTGGAATGTGGATGTTGAGCAGAATGGTTGTTCCTCTTCACTTTCATCACTGAGCAGTGACCTATATGCAAAGAATAGTGGCATGCAGAGATGTGATACTGTCTCAGGTCTACCCCTCTGCTTCAATGACACACAGCCCCAGGACTGCCACCTCTGCTGTGGCACACTCAAGCAAAAGCCCTTTGCAGTGATGCCTTGGACTGTTTTTCCCAACAGGAAATGTGGGAATTCTGGTTTTATTTAAAAGGACCACTCAGGCCATATATCAAAAATTGAGCTTCTATTTGAATCTGCTGAATCTGCTATTAGAAACATTTGGTTGGTCCCTATATAATGTGCCAATCCCCATCCCTGAACACCAGCACCGGAATAATGTGGCCAGCCAGGGGGAAAATGAGCAAATATTTATGTGGAAAAGTATGCGATATAACAGAAAGACAAAAATAAAGTGGTCACAAGCCAATGGGCAAACAAAGGCAAGAAGAATAGAGGCAGAGATAAAAGGAACAAGAATAAGTATAATGACAACTATACAAATATCTCACTGATACCTTCCCTCTGCTACCTACCTAGGTGTTTTCCCCCTAGGATTCTTCACAACTCTGATATCCTTTCTAACTGATCAGGCTTAGTAACGTCCTTAGTTCTGCTGTTCACAAATGAGCTTATCTCAGGAAAGTTCTCCCCAGTCAAGGCCTCTGTCTTTTCCCACAGGGCTCAGAATTGCTTGTATCTTTAGCCTGGAAATCTATATCTTCTCAGCAGCCAGAAATACAAGTGTGTCCTCTTTCACCAAAGAGTTGTAAGTGCCCCACTCTTGCACCACTGAGTGATAAGTGAAAAAAAACACTTGAGTTATTGGACGAGGTCTGGTGTATCCTGCAACTATTCCATATCAAAATACTGAAAGAACCACAGATTATAGTACAAATGAACAGGTCATGTGATGCCCCTAAGCAGGTGGAGGTAAGACTTGAATTGGGCAATCTAAAGGTACAGTCAGGCTTGTACCCTCAGTTTCATAGAAGAAAAATAGCATTCAGCCTGATTTGATGAAGAGGAAAAGGAAAGATCCAAGTAACAGAAACACAAGAAGCTGGGATAGAAGATCAATGGAAAGGCAGTCGGTTTCAGGAAAGCATCCAAGATCAGGTTAAAGGAAGTTGGGACATCACATAGGGGAACAGCAGAAAGGATGACCTTATGGGGTGATGGGGAAAGATGGAGAAATGGAGTAAAAAACTGTCCTCCCTTCCTCCATGCTATAACTCTTGAGCAACTCATATCAAGAAACCACAGACCCAATATCCAGACCTCTTTTTGTCCATCCTGCCATTATGACAGTTTGCTTTCCAATAATAAGCATGGTGCAGTGTCTGTGCAACTTGGCCACCAGCTGCAACTTTGCTGAACATGCATCTGATACAAACTTGCCACTTTTAACCAAGTTGCTATATATTTCCAGAGGACTACAAAAGCTGTACCAAAGTCTTTTGGTACAGAAACTGTAAATTAAATCTTGTATCAGTGATCAGTTTATACTACTATTCTGTTCATAGTCAAGGACTTCTGTGTATGAATAAGATCATATCTGTGTCCCACAATCAATACAGAGCATGGATCTTCTTCATTAAACAGTTTCTTGAGTGGTAGACCTATTAGTTTGCAGCAGCAAATTACACCAGGGTCATGTGCATAAACTTTGCTATGATAACTTGGTTAGTCATTAGGGTACCAGAAGACCCTTTTTTGTACGCTGGATGGTATTATGACCACAAACTATGATGTAGCCCATCTCCACAGACTTTCTTAATGTGAGCTGAGAAAGTGATCTGTTGTAATTTAGAAGACTCATGTGGCCATCACGACCACAAACTATGACCACAAACTATGACCACAAACTATGATGCACAAACTTTCCTAGTATGAGTTGAGCAAAAAATATATTAAATGGAAAATTCAGTTCATCATCACAACAATGAATGTGGATGACCCATTCACTACATCCAGTGCAATCCAACTTGAAAAAAATGTAGATCTTTCTACATGGTTCAGCCCTTGGACTCCCTGACATTTGTTCTCATCAGAGATGCTGTTCAGAAATATTTTCATTTCTTCCCATAAACAGTACCAAAGACCCCATACTTTTCTAAGAACACTTGGTCAGCAATATTAGATGTTGCCTTAGTCTTAACAATGTTGTCTTAACAATATTCTAAGTTAAGAAACCAAACTGCTTCCCAGATGTGGGAGCTGAGTTGAAATAGCAGTTCTGGACCTGTGCGATATCTGGATTCAGCCAGTCAGATTAATCACTCAGCAGCCTTCACTCTGTGCAGTACTTGAAAAATCAAGAACAAAGGATCTCAATCAGATACCATCTCAGAAGAAAAGGCCCAGACCTGATAAAAGAGAAAGTCAAAGAATTCAAGTGCTACTAAATAAAGAAGCACTTTGTTGTATACCAAGTGGAAGATTTAAGAAGAATATATGGGGCAGGAAAAGGTTTCTATTTTATTTTACTACTAGCGAAAAGCATATCTGCGTTGCAGGAGTAACATTTCCCCCTAGGGCATCCCCCCACAGCACACTGACACCACATGCACATCAACACCCCATGTGCAACTTCCCCACGCGCATCAACGCTCATGCGCAACTTTCCCCCATGTGCAACTTCTCCCCATGTGCATCAGTCCCCCATGCACATCAGTCCCCCATGCGCATCAGTCCCCCATGCGCATCAGTACCCCATGCACATCATCCCCATGCGTAACTTTCCCCATGCGCAACTTTCCTCCATGCACAACTTTCCCCCATGCACATCAGTCCTCCATGCGCATCATCCCCCATGTGCATCAGTCCCCCACGCACAACTTCCCCCATGCACATCAGTCCCCCATGCGCAACTTCCCCCATGCACAACAGTCCCCCATGCGCAACTGCCCCATGCACATCAATCCCCCATGTGCAACTTTCCCCCATGCACATCAATCCCCCATGTGCAACTTTCCCCCATGCACATCAATCCCCCATGTGTAACTTTCCCCCATGCACATCAATCCCCCATGTGTAACTTTCCCCATGCGCAACTTCCCCATGCACATCAATCCCCCATGTGTAACTTTCCCCATGCGCAACTTCCCCATGCACATCAATCCCCCATGTGCAACTTTCCCCCATGCACATCAATCCCCCCATGTGCAACTTTCCCCCATGCACAACTTCCCTCCATGCACAACTTCCCCTCATGCGCATCATCCCCCATGCACATCATCCCCCATGCACATCATCCCCCATGCGCAACTTCCCCCATGCACAACTTCCCCCCTGCACAACTTCCCCCAATGTGCAACTTCCCCCCATGCGCAGCATCCTCACCAGTGCAACCTCTTCCTCTGAACAACACTCCCCCCCCCCTAGTGCACCAGGCACTGAGGACCAAATTGGCTGGATGTTGGTCAGTCTCCCATGTAAAGTATAGGACAGAAACACGTTGCCCCCTTTTCAGCCCCTGAAGGGTTAATTTCTCCAGATGGTTCTTGGTGGGAGTTCAGGTGACAGAAGGAACTCCCAGAATTCCATGCTTCAGGCCCAGCAGTTGGGGAGGAATGTTGCTGAGTCAGCAATTCTCAATGCAAAGTATAGGGAGGAAAACGCGTTGCGCCCCTTTTCACCCCTTCCAGTTGGAATTTCCGAAAACTGGTTCTTAGTGCACCCCTCAGTCACAGAAGGAACACCCACCCCAAATTTCATGCTTCTAGGCCCACCAGTTTGGCAGAGCGGTGATGAGTCAGTCAGTGAGTGACTTTTCTCTTTTATATATATAGATTTTGTTTTAGGAAAGTTCATTTTTACTTTTAAACTTAAACAAGCCAAATATGCATACAGTATGAGCTAAAACATGCATTTTCAGATACATTTTTTCCCCCTAAAATAAGTAGAGAATCACAGGAAAACTCAGAATGGTGTGTTGCTTGAAAAGTTCAGTTGACTTGGAAACCAATAGTATTTTGGGTATTCATAATGTGGGGTATTTTTTACATTTGCCTATATGGATTGTTGAAACGGAGACAGGTGAAATCTGTCTCATGAAAGCTGGTGGAGCAAACTGAGATCAAACTGAGTTTGAGCTGGGCACAGGGATCAAACTGAGGCTACAATCCAGAGTAACTATGGGACCTTTTACACCAACATAGTTACGGTCATACCTATGGGAAATGCATAGAACAATCCAGAGTAAGTGCCTCTTACATCTTCCCGTAGTTACTCTGGATTGTAGGGTGAGTTTGTATTACCAGTGTCTCCTTTAGGAGGGTAGTACAGTCTGTACATGGCCTCCTTGCACCTCAGAAAGCCTGCCAGAGCCTACTGAAATGTATTTCTGGTTTTTCACTAAACCTAGGTTTGCCATAATTCTCTTCCACAAAATGGGGACAGGACCCTCTGCCACACTTGCCAGTATGTGAACACAATCCACCAAAATCAGGACTGTCCCTTGTTTTGGAGGACATATGACAACTGTAACTAAACCCAGAAGTACATCTTAGGAAGCTCTGGCAGATATTCTGAATCTTTGCATGGGCTTCCCACAATCAAGAACACCTCCAGATGAGACCAAAAGACATTTCTGGAACAGAGATGGGAAGAAGGAGGAATCAAGTTTGGGAGGGTTTTCAAAGGCAGCGGCACATGCCGAATTCTGATCCCCTTTCCAGGCCTAATCCAGCTTCTTGTGTCAATAGGGATTTGAACCAGCTATAGAGCTGGAACAAGTTGACCTAGCAGACCTGCAAGAGATTACCACACAGCAAGGGGACAAACGTTCCCTTACCCAAAGGCCTCCTATAGCAGAAATTCTCCAGTGGGATTCAGCTCAGCCCTCACGGGCACGGCTGAATCACAGTTGCAGTGGATTGGGCTGTAGATCATTTGAGAAAGTGCTGAATTTTTCATTTGCCTTCGCTGAAAGAGCTGCTTTTACGTGCCATTTGCCCTTGCAAACCTGAACCTTGAGACTGTTTGATTCTGCCAAGGAGACCAAGTTGCCTTTTATTTGATCAACTTGCTGGGCCCTATTTTTTTCTCTTTTTGTCTTTTGAAAGGCAAACAGTCCCTAGGACTTAATCTTTGTTTTAGAAGTCTCTTTTATCTCTGTTGCTATAAACTTTATTGATGCCCTTCAGGGCATCACTGCAGGGATTAAATTGTGGAAAAACGAGGCAGCAAGAGGCCTGTCTGTGCAGTGTTTAATTCATTTAAGATGCCTGTTGTCTTGTCCCTCTGTTCATGGGTCAGGACATTGTTAACCATCAAAAGTCAAATATGATCAGGACTTTGAATTGTCTCAGGGCTTAATCCTAACCAATTTTCCAGCACTGATGCCCATGCAATGCAGCCCCATAGACTACAGTGCATGCCACACTGACATAAGTTATATCAACAATGGCAGTTTGGTTAGATTATGCTCTCTTGCAGTTAATTTAAATTTATTTATACAATGTCTTGGACTATTTTCACACACCCCTTCACTAAAGTGAGACAAAAAAATTACATTTGTTTTTTGTGGATTATTATCCCTTAGGCTCCCAACCGGGTTTTTTAACACATTGTACCGCAGGGTCCATTGGACCCGATTGGAAGTTTGTGTTGTGTTTTTTACTGGAATTTATTATTATTACTTGACAATACTTTCTGAGGTTTTTACTGCTAATGAGACAGTTACAAATCCAAAAGCAGAAAAGTGTTTGAATTTACAGTTTTTCTGTAAATTCCAGTTTACAGAAAGTAGTAAGAAACTCAGAAAGTCTTGTCAAGTAATAACAATGAATTTCAGTAAAAAAACACAACACAAACACAAAATTTACAGAAAGCAGTAAGAAACTCAGAAAGTCTTGTCAAGTAATAATAATGAATTTCAGTAAAAAAAAAAACACAACACAAACTTCCAATCGGGTCCAATGGACCCGATTGGGAGCCTAAGGGTTATACATTATACGTAATAATTTATAATTATTTTAATAGGTAGGTAATATAGGTGGTATAGAATAAGCAGATACAGCCACAATCATTAACCCTGCACCTTGTTAAATAAATAAAATAAATAAAAACCAAATAAAATGATTTTTCAGATTTTGTTGTATTTACATACATACATAACCTTTATTAGGCATAGGGTTGTTGTATTTATGAAAATGAGAAGTGCAGAAAGCAATATTATGTGTTTTCATTTCATTATTACTGTTTTCTCATACATACCCTTCTTACAATTTCATATAAAAATACTGTGCTTTAAACTGGACAACTATCCTTATGCTGACATCACATATGTGTTCAAATCTTCCTAATTATTATTTATGCAGACTTCCTTAAACAAGACTGTGGCTGCCAGAGTTAGGGCAGTGAGGAGTGCCCCAGCTGGGCTGCCCCAGCTATTCTGATGAATAGTTATTCCAGAAAAGAAAGTTATGCTGCATCCAGAGAATCAGCAATCCTGGGCTGCCTTAACTGCTCCAGAGTATGCTCAGTAGGCACCGTCAGTGACACCTGGGGAGGGCCTCCTCAGATCACACTGATCAAGGAACAACTGTGGTGCCTGACTTCTTATAAGACTTCAAGGACTCCTTATCCTTGAAAACCAGTAACAGCAGCAGCATGAGGTTGCAATACAGTTTACAATGAATACAAGGGGGTTGTTGGAGTGGCTTGTTGTATCCCAAATTAGTGGGCTGCCATAATTGTGCCATATCCTGACACTGAGAGGCAGGGGTTGCAGATATTCTGGCCAAGAAATCAGATTTTTGGTCAACACTGCCATTCTTACTCTGCCTTATCATGGACTCCTATGGGTCTACTCATTACTATACCTGCTCCTGAGGTGGTATAACTCTGAGGAACTGGAAGAAGGAATTTCTGCCTGGGAAACAGGTTCTGGATATAGCATAACTGCTCTGCCCTCGGCAATGCTGAACATGCCCTCAGCATGCCTCTCCTGAACTGCCTAGGCTGACACAGCTAGGGAAGCCAAGCTCCATCTCTCTTGGGGCAGCCTATGTTGACTTATGCTGCCCCAAGCCTTCTTGGCATAACTGGGCTGCCCCATCTTGGATCTGGGCCACCCCAGTGATAGATAGGGCAGCCCAAGTGCACTTCTGGATTGCAGCCTATGGCTTATAACCACATTTTAAAAGTAAATGTAGAATCTGTAAATGCAAACAAGTTTATTTTATAACACAGTAGTCCTAACACTTGGTAGTCTATTAGAATAAACCATTTTATATAGTTAATCATAAAACTCATCAGATGTGAGAATTACTAAATTTATTGCACACTGTGAAGCTGTATACTTATAAAAGCCTCTTATTAAAAAGTAAGGTTAAATTCCATTCATCAGTTAATTGTGTTCCCCCAAAAAGTGTCCAGTGGGGCTTGCAATATATTGGAAGTCTAAATGCACAGTGGTTGCACTCAACAGCAGTCTGGCTAGATGGCTTTTTCTAATCTTTGATGGTAAACTGTTAAGACTTGCTACTTTTTCTGGTGCACGTTCTTGAAATTTGAACATCCCAAAGAGCGAGCACATCAAGCACATGAAGTGTGGATAACCAAATGCACAAGTATCTTTAAACATCCTATATGCACACCTGGAAACCATGGCCTAATCATGTCCTCCAGTTCTCTGTATATACGTTTTGAAAGACATGTCAATCTGCTTTGGGCCCAATCCTACCCAACTTTCTGGGCACTGATGCAGTCAGGCCAACAGGGTGTGGACTGTTTTCTGTGGGTGTGGAAGCAATCATACATGATTGGGCCTTTTATGTATTTGCTGGCCAAAGTAATCTCTCTCAATGGATATATGTACAGAAAACATTTTTGCTGTGAAGCATTATGACCCCCTGAAAATCTGATGGGGTGACATGCTCAGAAGTGGCACCTGCTTTATTCTGTCTCGGTGAGAATCTCATTGCTAAACTCCAGGCTCATCCATAAACTGGATGATTCTGATAACATCAAGTAGAAGGGAGTGGTGGAAAGATGTTCAAGATGTCTGCAATAGCCTTTCCCACTGCCACAGATGGAGCTCTACCAATGCATTTCACTAGCCACACAGCTTCCTCTTCCCTGACATGGTCCCCTCAATTTAAAGAAATCCAGAAGAGCATCAAACTGGTCCCACAAGGTCAGAGGAAGAAGTGGATAGGGATGCAGGGAAACAGATCCTTTATGAAAGGATGCAAAGCCATTCTCCAAATGTTGGGTAGGAGAAAATGTTTTCTCATTGCCTGGACAGCGAGGTCACAGTGCCTGTATAACCTAATCCAGTTGTGCCTACTTGGGGCAGAATGTGAATAGGGATGTGCTTCTGAATGAACATCCTAAAGTAATGCAGTGCAGATGGATGGCATCCACATCCGTGCATTCTGCTACCATGAGTAATGACTGGAACTGGATTAGAATGAAAGTGCAGTGATGGTGAGCAATGGTGGGCTCCAGCAGGTTCACACCCACTCTATAGAACTGGTTGTTAATGAGAGATAGGACATATAAAGTTTAAAAATAGCCACTTAAAAGTGGCTGCCAAATAGGCATAGAACAGGTTGTTAATTTCTTTGAATCCCATCACCATTGGTGGGCAAGGAAATGAGAGTTCTGGGCAGCTGAGCTGCAGTTTACTGGTATTTTCTGATGATATATTGTAATTTAATGGGGATGCTTTGAAGCCCCTAATTCTTCAAACCATTAAAAGATGGAGGTGCAAGACATTCCATGCAAAGGAATGGCAACAGGGCACATGTCTCTTGTTGTCCTGTATGTTCCCAGAGGGCATCTGGTGGGCCAGTTGGACTGGATGGGGCCTTGGCCTGAACCAATATGGCTCTTCTTATGATCTCAAAAATACTGGTGGAGGACAAAATACACCACGCTGGTAGGTTGAATATACAGTAAAAGAATGCAGTCTCCAAAGGGTGGTTCCACAAGAGAGATGTGGTAGAGCATGAATTGGGGCCCTTTCCCATATACATGTGCCTGGCCAACTGCAGATATAGCAAGAATACACTGTTACTTGGGCTTCCCATCATGGTGCTTGCCATCTTGAGCACCAATCTTTTTCAAAAGATTTGTCTTCTTTTTTATCTTCTTCTCCTCCCCACTGTCCTCAACTGTCCAGCTGCTTAGATCCCCCCCGCCTCTTTCCTTTAACCTTCAGATCTTCCATCCATGTCCACTTCTTTTTGCTTGATTCTCTGGTGCTCCATTCATCCTGCTTGTTTCAACATGGTTTGGCAAATCAAGCAGGTGGAGGCATCAAAGGATGGAGGCCCTGAAGGTAAGAGAACCAATCATGGCAGGGTTCTCCCTCTTTCTCCTGGATGATCTTCTTGCTAGACAAGAAAAAAGACAAGATCCCACACTTGTAGGAGTCACAATCAGAACAGGCTTACCTTGCTGCATCTTTTCATGACTCTACTGTTGTGATCCCTTGCAGCAACAGCAGTGCTGGGGAAAGAAGACTACTGCTATCTCACTCCTCTTCCTACTCACTCTCAGCGAGAGAGAAGAAAAAACTAAGAACACAATCCTAACCATGTCTTCTCAAAAGTAAGCCCCACTGTGTTCAATGAGTCTTACTCCCAGAGTCCGAGGAAAGTGTCCTTAGGATTGCAACCTAAGTGAATTGGCAGGACAGAGTGGCCAACAGAAAAACCGCAGAGTAAACCCCTCACCACTCTCTCCCAAACCTGGGAAGAAGTTATCTGAAAAATTCTTTTTATCCTGCATTTCACTGTCACCTCCTCCCCAACAAACCAATTGACTGTTTCATGCATCCTGAATCTCTCTGTTCATAAGCTAATGGACAAGTCAGTCTGAAGAGACATCTTTTGTGTTGTGGTGTATCACCTACTTGTTTACTCCTGTTAACTGAGCAAGAGGCACTCTTTCAAATGGGTGCTCCTCTTTTATTTAGCAGGGGGAGAGTAACTGGCCCTACACACCCCAGCAATGGCTTCTGCTGGTGTTCTTTTTTGCGTTTTAGATTGTGAGTCCTTTTGGGACAGGGACCCATAAGCTTTTAATTAGCTATTATTATTTTTCCATTTTTTTGTAAACCACTTTGTGAATTTTTTAGTTGAAAAGCGGTATATCAATACTATATACTTATATATATACTTTCGTTCTGCATCCAGTGTCCTCAATGGTAATCCTCTGTTTCCTGACTCCATTCAGTTGTGGATGATTATATGACTGGATTTTTCTGGATTTGTCCTCTTTTTTAATCTGTGCATGTGTTCTCCAAAAGGGCATCATTGTCATCCATATGGCTTCACTGTGGAATTTTGCAATGGTATGCAGTACCCTATCATGTCATATGTCATTGGATTTGAATTGAAGAGCAGAATCCAATGCAAAAATCAGTTTTGAAATATCTCCTTCATATCAAAAGGTATGGCCAAAAAACTAAAAATAAAAAATATGCATTGAGCTCTATGGGAAAGTGAAAATGCCCAATATTGCGGCTTTACTCGTGAGTAGGCTGTGCCATTTTCCACCAGAAAGGCCAGGCTGAGAGGAATCTAAGACCTTGTCCTTCTTTTGAGGTTTGAGCATCTGGTCACCTTGTAGATATCAACAAGCCATTCCTGCTTGATCTTACCTGGCCTTGATCTTACCTGCCCTTTCCAAGGCTTGTCCATCCCTGATTGGTACAAGTTTTTCCCCATCTGATCTACTCTCTCTCTCTTTCTCTTTCTCTCTCTCTCTCTCTCTCCCCAGCCTAATGGACATTGGGTTGCTAGCTATTCCTGCACTTTTGCCACCCCCCTCACCTTCTTGCCTTCCTTCCTCATCTTGCCTTCCTTCCCAGCTACTCCCATCTCCCTCATCTTCCTTTGCCTCCATCTATTCTTATTCCTCCCCTTTTCCTTTAGTACACACTTTATTCAAGGAACAGGTACACTTCATCTTCTGGTATTGAACACATGAGGGCTGTGGGTGGTACAAATGGTTAAGGCACTGTGCCTGTAAACCAGCAGGCCAGGGTTTGAGACCCAGGTCAGCCCCACAAGGCAGGGTGAGCTCCTGTCCTTAGCCCAGCTCTGCAACGCCAGCTGGATCCAATCGTATTGGCTCTGCCTTTCCATTGGGCTAATTCAGTGGCGTGGAGAGGGGGGATTTGCTGCTTGCGTAACAGCCTATCCTCCATAACAATCCAACCCAGGCTTTTGTGCTTCACATGCAGCGTATGCAGCGCCGAGCATGATACCATAGTCTTTCAAGACTGATGGAGGCCTGCTTCTGAACGCATGTAATTTTACTTTATGCCTTATAAAAATAAATTATTTTTCTTTGTGATAAGTTTCCTCTCAAACAACACAATCCTAACCATGTCTACTCAAAAGTAACCCCAATTGTGGTCAATGGCTCTAGCTCCTAGGAAAGTGTCTTTAGGATTGCAGTATTAGGCTGCAATTCTAAAGACACTTTCCTGGGAGTAAGACACTTTTGATTAGACAGGGTTAGGGTTGTGCTGAAAGTTGCTCTCTTTCTCTCCGCATGACGCTGTTTGATTTAAAAGTCTAGCCTGCAGTCCTTACATATCCAAGAGGGCAATAGCTAAATTCCCCTAAGTTTAAAGACCTTTTGGTAACACAAGGGGAGCACCAGAGCCCCATCATGAGCAGAAGTTGGTGCTTTCTTACCCTCATTTGTAAATAGAGATGCTAGAGCTAGATACACACCGGCTTACATAAAGACTCACCTTTATATAAGCCACACACAGTTCCTCTCTGTGGTGCTTCGTAGCAAAGCTCTGCTCACATTGCATCTTCTCACTACAGAAGATGCTGGTCCCTCTAGTTTAGATTGAAGCTTTGCCTTGCGGTGCAGTGGTTAAGAGCCCTATCCTAAGCCTATCCAATTATACTCAAAGGAGCTTCGTCCAAGGAAAGTGGGGATAGGACCCGCATCCCAAGACACAAATCCTAACTTACCAGCACTGACATTGCTATGCCAATGGGGCATGTGCTACATCCTACAGTTTGATAGCAGTCAGGAAGGCCACCTCAAGGTAAGGAAATGTTTTTCCCTTTCCTCCAAGCTGCATTGCCCTTACATCTATGCTTCTAAGGCTAATCCTGTTCACTTTTTCCAGGGAGGAAGTCCCAGTGGCTTTGATTTGACTTATTTCTGAATAGAAAAGCATAGGATTGGGCTGAGCACTAGAGGCGGTGGGAGAAAAGCAACCAGGATAAGGTCTGGGGGGTAGGGTTGCCATAGTTCTCTTCCACAAAACCAAGATAGGACCCCCTGTCAAACTTGCCAGAATACAATCCCGGTTTTCTGGGACATATGGCAAATGTATGGGATAGAGGGTTAAAACTCCTTCTTCCACCCCACTGTCCTGTTCCACAGGGGCTGAACTGACTGCTGGTCTCTCATCATGTGCTCCAAGTAATGTCTCCTTCATTAGGACTTGCATCCTGAAACTGCAGGGTAGTGGTTCTCAAAATGGGGGGTTGGGATCCCCTTGGTGAGTCACAACTTCATTTCAGGAGGGTTGTGAAAAGCTGGGTACCACCATCTTGGAATCTGGCACAAGGCACGGCCATCTTGGAATGGGATATTCAGGCTGCTTCCCTGGGAGTAAGTCTGATTGATTACAATGGGACTTACTTCTGAGTAGATATGGAGGAACTCTGGTATCACAGGTGCTTCCAGATTGTTATTCTCAGAATGGGGTCCCTGGTTGAAATGCATGAGAACCACTACTGTAGGAAGTCTCAGCTGATGTGGGGCTTGAGATGGTTACTTGGGGTGGATGGAAGAATTCCCCCCCCCCCACTCTCTATGCCCTTAAACAGAGAGGCAGAAGGGGACTCCAGGCTTGTTGTGGGAATTCAAACCACATCATAATAAGGGTTCCTTCACACTCTCTGATATCATGACAGACTGTAACTAAAAAATACTGGGGTGGGGGCAAAGGAGAGAGGAGACCAAGAAGCCCAGCTCTGCAAAGTCTGATCCAGCTAAGCTGTAGCCTCCTTCCACTTTCCCATAATTTTAAACAGGGCTCCCATCCAGATTAGGAAAACCAAAATAGAACATTATCCTCCTTAGAGCCCAATCCTATGTATGCCTACTCCCACTTTAGTCAACGGGGGTTACTCCCAGGAGAGTGAGGATAGGATTGCAGCCTTCTACCAATCCTATGCAAGCCTACTCAGAAGTAAAACCCATTACAGTCAACGGGGCTTACTCCCAGGAGAGTGGGGGTAGGATTGCAGCCTTAAAACCCACTCCTGTGCATGCCTACTCAGAAGTAAGTTCCAGTACAGTCAATGGCTCTTACTCTCAGGAAAGTGACATGCAGTCCCACTTCCTAGATGGATACTAAGGGTTGGAACATCACCCCACAAGTGTAAGGGAAGTGGGAGCTGTTGCTGGCCGGGCTGGCGTTTATTTTGGTCCATCCGTTTTATTTTTGTCGCTGGTTTATTTTTATGTCTTTATTGCAAGTTGTGGGGAGCAGCAGGAGTGACTCAAAAGGGACGGGCGGGGGCTCAATGGGGAGGCTGGAGACGCAGGTCGCCGGCGTCATTCTTATGAATGGATGGATGGATGGATGGATGAATGAATGAATGAATGGAAAAAGGGGTCGTCAATAAAGCTCGGTGCAATTTCCTCCGCGATCTCATCCATCCTCCTGGCCAGGTGCTCGCTTTTCTCTTTGGAAAGTCTGATTTCTATTGGGAGTGAAAAATTGTGGTTGTGCCTCCATGGCTGGAAAACACACACACTACCCCATGGCTAAGGAGGAAAGATGGGGACTGGAAAATACACACACATAGACACACGCACAAGCCCATGGGGGGGGGGGAGGCTAGAAAACACACACACGACTAAATCAATGGGGGCTCGAACACACACACACAAAGACCCAATCAAGGGGGGGGGGGAGGCTAGAAAATAAACACACAGAGAGAGACAAGCACATATCAATGGGGAATGAGAAAACAGACATGCACACAGACACACATAAGTTCATGTCAAAGGAGGAACTATGGGGGTTAGAAAATACACACACACACACAAAACAAGTTCATATCACTGAGGGGGCTAGAAAATACACACAAACACCCACAAGCACACAAGTTCAAATCAGTCGGGAGCTAGAAAATGCACACAAATCCATAACGGTGGGGGAATTAAGAACACACACACACACACAAAAGTCCATAGCAATGGGAGGCTAGAAAGTACACCCACACCACACCCACTCACAAGTTCATATCCATGGGGCATTTGGGGAGGCTAGAAAACACACAACACACACACAAGTCCATATAATTGGGAGGGTGGGCTAGAAAGTACACACACACACACAAGTCCATATCAATAGGACAAATACACACCACAAATACAAGTCCATATCAATGAGGCATTGGGGGGGAGGTCTAGAAAACACACACACCACACATACAAGTCCATATCTGTGGGGTTTGGGGGGACTAGAAAACACACACCCCCACACACACAAGTCCATATCAGACAGTGGGGATTAGAAAACACACGCACACGCACAGCAGCCCATGTGAATGGGGGTCTCTGAGCCTGGACAGCGTGCAGTGGGGGTGCTTTGCAGCCCACTTGTGCAGCGCTGGTGCAGGTTAGGTAACCACAGACATCAGCAGCCAGCGCGCTCGTGCCGAAGACGACGCCAAGCTACAGAGCCCGGGCGTCTCCACCAATCAGGAGGCTCCGAACTCCGCTCCCTTCCTCGCAAGTCCGGGCACCGCTGCGGGCTGGAGACGCCAAGCCATTCATGATTTTGGTGACGTCATCGTCAACGGGAGGGGCGGGCTCCGCTGCTCAGGACACGCCCCCGCTCTATAAAAGCAGCTGCCCCAGCGTTCTAAAAGGGTCTGCTGAGTGGCAGAGGTTGAGTGCGGTCCCTGCGAGTGCTCTAGCACACCCTGCAAGCTTTGCGTACGCCTTACTCCTCTTTCTCATCAAGGAAGAGTAACTTACTCCTACTTTACTCCAACCCCCCAGTACTGCCCCACTTGTGCTCAGCTCCAAAGGACTTTGGTTCAGCCTTTTTGTCAGGACTTCATGTCTGTTTTTTTCCCCATTCACTGGTGAGTAGTTTACTCCTTGCTTACAACGGGGTTACTCCGAGGTCTGAGATTTGGAAGGGGAGGGGGAAATTGAGGGCCTTAAAGCCCAATCCTATGCATGTCTACTCAGAAGTTAGTACCGTTATAATCAGTAGGGCTTACTCACAGGTTACAACGGGTAGTAACTTTTTTCTATAGATTTTTTTTTTAGGGGAGGAGCCCTTTTTTGTCTCTTATGAGAACTTGCACGTTCCAGATTGTGCAGGGTGGAGGCGAGAGGCTGAAACAAAGGAAGTACAATCTGGTGTAATCTAAGGCTGCAATCCTATCCACACTTTCCTGGGAGTAAATTCCATTGAGTACAATGGGACTTACATCTGAGTAGACAGGCATAGGAGTGGGCTCGGTAGCGAGCTTTGGGGGTGTGTGTGTGTTTGTGATATTTATGCACACTTTCCTGCGAGTAAGCCCCACTGGACACAATGAGTAAATGGTCATTGCATAAGAATGGTCCCTGTAAGGATGTGTGTGTAATTGGTTGCAATCCTTTAATACATTTTCTTGGGAGTAAATCTCACTGGACACAAAGGTGTTACTTTCGAGTAGACGTGCATAGGATTGGGCTCTGTAATAATCTTCAGAAGGGTTTGTGTTTGGTTGTAATCCTGATGTACATTTCCCTGTGAGTAAGCCCCACTGGACACAATAGTACTTACTACTTCTCAGTAGACATGCATAGGACTGCTCTCTGTAGCGAGCTTCAGAGGGGTTGCAATCTGTATGCACGATTTCCTAGGAGTAGATCAAAAGGGGACTTACTTGTGAGTAGACATGTATAGAATTAGGCTCTGTAGGGAGCTTCTGGGGTGTCTATGTTTGTGGTTGTAGTCCTTATACGCACTTTCCAGGGAGTAAGCGTCACTGGACATAATGGGGCTTACTTCTGAGTAAACCTGCCAGAGGAAGAGGATCGCAGCCTTCCAAACAGGTGCTTGTGGGTGAATTTGGGTGGCTCTCCTTAGCAGTCACTGCACTTTCTGCTGGGGAAAGAGGCTGCTAAGCGGCTTTCCAGCCTGCCTTTGTCCTCTGCTAAGGAGCCACATTTACCCGGGAGTAAACCCCATTGAGTATAATGGGACTTCTGAGTAGATCTGCATAGGATTGGGCTCCTGAGTAGCGATTGTTAGCGCGGGGTGATCATTTGTCTTCATTTTCCAAGACACGTCCTCTTTTTAAAAGCCTTGTGTCCTGGAAAAAATATTATTGTCCTCCATTTCCTTGTAAGCAGGCAGCATGCAACCTTCTTAAAATTAACAATAAGTAATAGTTTTAAATTTCAAACTAATAATAGGGGTTAGATTAACAACATGAAAGCAATATATATTATATAGGAGTGTTTTTAGCTTTTATGTTGCCGTGTCCTACATTTTTCTTGGGTGTCCTACATTTTGACAGCATCTTGTCCCCTTTTGCGGTCATTAATAAAGTATATGTACTTGATTTAAATTTAAAGCTACATAACATACAGTGCAATCCTGAGCATGTCTACTCAAAAGTAAGTTCCATTGTGTTCAATAGTACTTAAACTCCCAGGTAAGTATGGTTAGGATTGCAGCCTTAGTGGTAATAATAGTGCTATATTAAAAGCTAGGATAGTGTTTAGATTAACCACCTGACCACAATATGTAATCCTACATTTTTCTTGGATGTCCTACATTTTGGCAGGGTCTTGTTGTCCTCTTTTGTGGTCATCAAGGAATGGTCACCCTGTGTTTGGGAGGTTTGATCCTCAGCCTAGAAGGTCTTTTTTGCCACCCCTACTAAAAAAAATGAAAGAAAGAAAAAAAGAGGATGTCTGGATGGTCTTGAATGACTCCCCTACAACTGGGTGGAAACTTGATCTTGCCTCCAAAGTTTGCTGCTGGGCAGCTGCTTTACTCCAGGCCAGCAACAAAGGCAGGAGAAGTTGGGACAGCCGCAGCTGTCACTGTTGCTGCTTGTTGTGACTCTTTAGGAAGGGACAACAGTCTTGGATGAAGAGGGGAAGGGGGAGAGTAAGGGGAGGTTTTATGAGTGGTTGAAGATCTGAAGCCATTTGGGAAGCCATCATTTAATCCCAAAGGTGTGGGGTCCGGACACAATCCTAACCAGTTTTCCAGAGGGGCATGTGCTGCATCCTACAGTTGGGGTTAGTCCGGGAGGCCTCATCAAGGTAAGATCTTGTTTGTTCCCTTACCTTGGAGTTGCATTGGCCTTTCCCTGGAGCTGGAAAGTTAGTTTTGTGCCTTTAATGTGCTTAATTCAGTAGCGCAGGAATGATACTTTGCGCATGTATGGAAATGCTCTTTTTATTGCTGCTGCTTCACATGTGTTCGGGGCTCTAGAAGTGGAAGCATATGAGGGAGGGAACTGCATCTTGGAATAAGAAAATAGGTCTCTGTGCTTGAGATAGTCAGGCTAGGATGATGTTCTGATGATGCTGGGGATATGTTTGGACTGTGTCTCACAAGCCTTTTCCTTTGCGCCTTGTGGTCAGGCTTGGTACAGTCTCCGTTCTTGCAACCAAGCAATGAAATAGGCTCCCTGGAGAAGTTGTGTAACCAGCTTTCTAGGATGTGTTCAAGAGAAGCTTGCTCAGGCATCAGTATTCGGAATGCTATGGATGTCTTTCGGGAGAGATGGGTGGACAAAATGACACAGCCTTTTAGAAATGTAATCTTAAGATGTAGTTGTTTAAAAAACAACTCCTGAATGTTGATTGCTTCTCCTAGAGAATGCTATTGGCAGCTGGAGTATCTCCAGAGCCTCTGCATTTGCCCACTTTTTCCATACCTAATAGGATATATTGTGGGTAAGAAATAAGCAGGCATCAAGAGAGGTCTGTATAGCTCAGACTTGGGGACGGTGTATCTAGAGTGGAAGAATTGTAGCAGAAATGTGTATATTTGGTTTGCAAACTATGCTGTTCTTTGGCAGGCTGCTTCATACGGTAAATGCCTCGTGATCCTTGCCAGGTAACTGAATTTGGATTTGTATGCTGTCCAATTTACCAAAGTCTAGGATGCAGACCTTGCGAATGCCCAGCAAGCCCTTTTTCCATTCAGCCCCAACTTGGTTTCTCTTCCCTTCTGGTTGAATTTGAAAGAGGAGATGGACTGAACCTCAAGTAGCAAGTTTTGAGTTTCTTCCACATAAGAGTTAGCAGATCAGTCTGTGCTTAGTAGTCCAGAATACTCAGCTGGTTTCTTTATCACATTTAGAACAGTTGGCTTTAGCAAAATGCAGTTTTCACTTCCTTTTTCCTTCTTGGTCATGGTGGTTCTCATTACCCAATCAGACAGCGGGTGTAAGCCACAGCAAGCTACTATCTCTGAAGTGATTCGGAGTGAGTGTTGACAGAGTGTGACCAATTTATGCTACAGAGTTTTGATGATCCAGTCTGATCGTGATGTTCTCATTTGTTTGCAGAAGCATCAGTAAACATGCTTCTCGTATAAGGCAGTGATTTTCAACCTGTGAGCCATGGCACACTGGTGTGCTGCAGATTGTCCTCAGGTGTGCATGGGAATTTGGGGATTGACACTCAGTAATAGGAAAATTGGGGGATTTGAACAGTCTGGTGTGCCTTGTCAATTTCAGTGGCTTGTTAAGTGTGCCAGTTATTTTCAACCTTTTTCATCTCACGGCACACTTAACAAGCCACTGAAATTGACTCCTCGAGCTTTGACAGACTTACATCTTTCCCAGTTAAAAATCTAGAATGTAATCTCTATAGAGCAGATGACTGACTTGTGATGGTTGTGTTACCCTGTGGCATCTGTATCAGTAGGATATTACTAATTGCAGAAATGATTCCCATGACCTCTTTTCTCCCTGTCAAACATCTTGGGCTGCAATCCTAAAGACACTTTCCTGGGAGTAAGGCCCACTGAATACAATGGGGCTTACTTTTGAGTAGACATGGTTAGGATTGTGCTCTTTGTGAAAGAACGTACTCTGCATTCTCAGCTTATGAAGTACTCAGTGTAACTAGAGGGGCAGAGCAGTCAGCCTTGGAGGGAGGTGTGCAAGGGTCCATAAAGAGCCGTAAGACTCTGTTTCCCCCCCCCCACTGGAATGGCTCTGAAGAGGAGGGCCCCCTTGTACACCTCCTTCCAAGGCTGATTGCTCTGCCCCCTCCATCTTTGCCACTCTTTATAAGAAGAGCAGTAGTACCTTGACAAGCATGTATGGCATGATTGGTGAAGATGACTCATACATTCTGTTGTTGTATCCTGCCATCCACAATAGATTGACCACTGGCTCATAGTGAGCACACACTCATGCTGCTATTATTATGGTAGCCTCATGTTTTACCCTTGGATGTGCTTGAAACCTCACTCACTGGGGAGCAGTTTGAGAGCAGCCCAAGACAGGTGGCATGTTTTTAGGGCAACACTGTGCAATAGATAAGAAGTACTGCATTTCAGAGATGAGACAAAAATGAACATCTAAGCAAGGTGACAGTGCTGTGACTGGAAATTGAAATACTAGCTTGCAGCAGAATTTCAGAAGCAACAGGATATGCATGCAAATCTACTTTTGCTTTCACAATTATACTGGAAATACTGAGTGTAAAAGAACGTATTTTTTACTCTGAGCAAGGAAATTCCTAAAATGAAGCTGCAAAACAAATTAACCAGAATTGAAAGCTTTGACTTGGTGACTAAATACATACATGATTTAACACATCAAGACTCTCCACTCTAGTTTTGTGATCAGGTTGCTTAGGGAGGTTATGGAGTTGCTTTTCTTAAAAGATTTTGATCGCAGGGTTGGAACAGGTATCTGCCCAGGTGGCTTGATGGCTTATTTCCAGAAAGGATATCATCTTCAGTTGGTGGGTTGGGATCTACAAATGGATCATATTCCATCCTGTGGTGATTAACAGCACTAGCAACAACACTGTTTTAAAAGAAAGTGTAGGCAGAGAAGGGAAGAGAGAGAAGAACAAAGTAGGCAAAACAGAGGAGGAAGAATAAACATTGACAACAGAGCCACATGTTGTCTGGGTTAAATATACCAGATCTGTAAAGGTTGAAGACACCTGTTCCAGACAATCATTCTATTCTTTTAGACTGTATTATTGTGTGCCAGATATGATGGGTAGAAGAGTCTCCTTGGGGTGAGGGGTTCATCTGGATCTTCATTTCTGAGATTCCAGTTTATGGAGCACTTGGTTCTTTCAAAGACATGGCAAAAGACTCATTCTTAAGCTGGAAAGGGGTGTTTTGAAGTGGTTTAGGACCCTGACCAATTTCTGAATGACTCTTCAGAAACAGAATTATTTATTTTCTAGCAGCATATCACTTTGGTCCATTGTTGGTACTAACTGAATGGAACTGTAAGAACTGAAGCTGTCTTTGCCTCTGTTTCCAGCCCTGATTATCTGAGATCAGCTGACATGACTGAGGTGATGAATGCTCCATCTATGGATGAGATTGGTCTCAGCCCCCGCAAAGACGGCCTATCCTATCAGGTAAGATTGTGAAGCGCCTTAGACTGTTCGTCGCCCGTGGAATCCATCACGATTAGATAGCGACCCATTAAAGACTGACCTATTATCTTTTTTCCAACATCAAGAGCTTGGAATCCTTCATTGGCAAGAATAGTTAAATTAGCAGCCTAATTCTGTGCAGGGTTACTTGGAAGCGAGTCCCACTGAGATCGTTGGTCTTGCTTCCAAATATGTACAAAAAGGTGCTTCTCAGGCTAAGTTGCACTGACTGACTTCATTGTGAAAATACTTGGAATTCCAGTTGACAATTGTTGTGCATGTTGTGATAAAAGTGGACGTAGTTTTATTTGGGAGAGGGGATCAAATTGGCTTAGACCTTATTTTATCAAAAATAAGCTGTTCTTGGCTGTCAGCTTGGACTTTGTAATGCAAAGATTATATGAATGCAGAGCCTAAATAGTCAGAGAAAATAATGTTGGGCGCATCTGTCTTAAACTCTTGGCTATACTCTCCTACACTCCACATTCCTCATTTCAGTGATTCCATGCAGGACCAATTCCTACTGTCTGGGTAAGGCTGGGAGACATTTCTTGCTTCCAACACTAGATGGCTTCTGACACATAGATGGTAAACTAGGTGGGTGGACCAGTGGTCTGTCTCAAAGTTCATATATTAATCAGTTTTCCTACTTGGCTGTATTTCTGGAATGGTTCCCATGGAAGAATACAGCTGGCAAACATTACATCAGAGCTAAAAATCCACATGGATTTTCAGTTATGAATTTGCAAGGACTACAAGGATGAAGTTAAAAGTGACACTGGTTATGTTTTGCCTGTGTGATACCTCTTAGCTTAGGGTGAGGGTGGGATACAGTCAACATAAGCTCAAATGTCTTTGCTTCATGAAAACACAAAACTAAAAGAGGAAGTAACTGGAAATGTTATAGACTCTTAAGTCTTCTGGAGGCACATGGAGCCTCTTGTTATTTGCTGGTTGTGATTTTGTGTAAAAGTAGCAAAGAAGACTCAATAAGAACAGCCGAAGGCTGGCAACCCCGTTGTAGACCTAAGAAGTGGTGGATGGACTGCATTAGGGAAGATATGAAATGGGTAAATGCTACTTCTTAGGATGCTCTAGATCAGGGATGTCTAACCTTTCAACTTCAGGGCTCCAGGACCTTTAACAAGTATGCAGAGGAGGAAATTTCAGCTGGTGCAGCTTTTCATCCCACTTATCACAAGCTACACCTGCTGAAATTCCCTCTTTTACAAGCTTGTTAAAGGTCCAGGAGCCATGAAGTTAAAAGGTTGGACACCACTGCCCTAGATAGATCCAGATATGCTGCAAGCGGACCCTGCCATGGCAGGAGCAGCACTAGGAAGACGAGGGTGATTGTTTTGTTTGAAAAACAAAGCGGTATTCAGTACCAAAAGTACAATTCCTCATTATGCTGTTGAAGGTAAGGGATGTTTCCGCACTCATCCTAAAGTTAACTACTAAGCAAAAATGTTTACATTGCTTGGGGCACTTCCAAATATTGGTGCTCCCAACAAAGACAGCTGCAAACCCCAAAGCAAAACAGGAAGTAGCTCACAAATGGAAGCACCTGTTCCCTGGGGGTTTGAAGCTAGCTTCACATTTGGACTAGCATGCCTGAAAGGCACCAAAACGTTGTAATTAGAGAACGCTGATGTCCAGAAGCATCCTCGGAGAAGGTGTGCATCACTGTACCCAAAAACTACATAATGAGTCAAATGCTTAAACGTTCCTATTAAACTACAAGTAAAAGTTCCTATTAAACTGGCTAAGATTAAATGTGTTGATGGACCACGGGGAACAAAACGGAACTTGTTTGCAAACATTCTTGGTGATTCAATGAGTGTTCCTTTTTTGGAGGAATCCTGTCTGGAGCACCAGTATGTAGCTCTCATCAGGAAGTGGCAGCACAGTTCCTACTCCAGCATGGATGTGTGAACTTCAAGTACTATCCATCGGTTGGTAAATGTGACTATGGGTATCAGTTTAGCATACATTTCAGCATTTTCATCTGGAGCACATAAACTTCCCATCTGAACATGACCTTCTCTTTGACTTGAATCAATGCAAGACTAAGAGCACAATCCTAAACCATGTCTACTCAAAAGTAAGCCCCATTGTGTTTAATGTTTCTTACTCCCAGGAAAGTGTCTTTAGGATTGCAGCCTATTTCTTCTGCTGGATCCTACACAATGAGTTCTGCCAACACAGACACGCTCAGTACATCACACAGTTGGTTCGTGGGGTGTAGCCTCACTTGCCTTTACTTGGCTGATTTTGTATTTCCGGATAGCTCAACTCAGAGATCTGCTCACAGCTTTGAGGGAAACTTTTTGTTACTCTTCCGCAGCTTACTGTAAAAGTCTTGCTGGTCTCTCAGCTTAGTCAAATTGAAAGTGTCACCTTTCCTACCCCCTAATAGAAGTTTGATTTGGCTTCCTCAGCTTGTTGCTGCATACATGGACAGCATACAATAAATCTGCAATTTCTTATACCGTTATTTACTTGAATCGAATGCACGATCAAATCTGATGGTTGGGTTGAGATCAGCACAGCCCAACTGGAGACTAAATTTGGCTGGAAAAGGTGTGTATTATATTCAAGTAAATAATGGGTTTTTTAGTTGTAGTCTTGGCTTGATAACATAATACGGATGTGGCCCATTGCAAACCTTTATCCACTCTGCAGCAAATCTCTGGTCCTCTGCAAGCTTCTGGACCACTTATTTAGTTACTTAGTTCATTACTACATCCAGAGTTTTCAGGTGATGGAAGGATTTAGCCACTGGTAAAGTTTCCAGTATTGCTTGGGGTACATACCCATGCATGACTTCTGGGAATGTAATTTCCACAGTAAGTAGTCTCTGAGGCTCCTTCCATGTATCCTGTTTTTTTGTCCCCACAACAACCCTGTGAGGTAGGCAACTCATAGAGATCTTCTCTCCCAAGTGGAATCCTTCACATCCTGGTCATGAATCACATCTGGCATCAGGGAATGTCTTCCAGTTTCCAGCAGGAGTTTTCAGGTCAGTTAAGCTGTAAATGGTAACATCATCTAGCTCTGACTTATGATAGCTTTATCAGCTTGCAATCTCCAAATCTAGGAGGTGTCCAGGCCCTTCCCTGCTTAGCTATTTCAGCAGCCCTGCACTCAACCACCAGACCACACCTGCTGCCTTTTGGCCCACTTGAACAAACACAACCAGAGCTATGCTCTGGTCATTTCTAGAGGCTCTTGAGAGTCAATGAATTCTGGTTTTAAAAAGAAAAAGTGCAGAAGTCACTTTTTGTGCAATATGAAGGCAGTAGAAGGTGCTTGAGAGGGTAATGGGGATACATTTTTGTATGTGCTTTGGTATTTGGAGAGATCCTGGAAATTTGAGCCTATTCATTCAAGTTCAATCCCTGTTTATTTAAATTTTTCTTTCTGGCCCACAATACTGCGGGCCCACTGGCTGAAAAGTTTGAAGACCACCATTAAAGAAAGATGCTTATCTAGCCGCATGGTTCACTTTTTCATGATCTGTATTAAAAACTAAACCCTTCAGCAAAAATCTTAATTTCCAAGAGCAGTGCTGGACATACTCTATCAACTTACTCTTAAGTATCTCTTGAGGTTTAGCAGGACAACATTGGAATAGACTGGAATTTGGTTACTTTGGAGGGCACACAGATTTTTCTCTTGCTTTGGGATGGAACAGAGAAAGAAGCAAAAAATCTGTAGGAGATGAACAAGTATCCCATTATTCTTATCGGGATGATAAAACAAATCATTTGTTCACCAATTGTTTCTGATATATGGAAATGAAGGTGTCATTCATTTTCAGCTTTACAATGCTTTGTCCAGCTTTGATTGGATGGAGTACAGTGCAAGTGTCCTCTCTTTCCAAGCTGCCTTCTTAGTTCACTTTTTACTATTGTCACTTGACTGCAGCACTAATAAAAGATGCTGAAACTGTGGCTGGCTGGGGACTAAATCTTTTCCCTGGTCTTGTCAAAACAGTGACTTTACTTGAAACTCTTTAGTGTTTCCCCTCCCCTTGGATTGGGTTCTGCACTACAGTCCATTGAGATGGATCTCTGTGTTTGTGGCAGCTGCACCATGCAAACAATATGCTTAACTTTAGAAATAAGTGTTCTATTTTTTGTAGACAAATTGCCTGGAACAGCTGGCTCACTAAATCCACCAACTCTGCAGGGAATGAGCATTCATGGCTGCTGATGGAACAAGAAAACACATCCCACTGGGCTGCATGGTTACCTAGGATGAAATGCCACTGTATTTCAGTGGGATTTGCTTCCAAGTTAGGGTTGCATTGAAGAGACAATATTTTTAGGGGTGTCCGAGGAGTTCCCTGCAACCTATGTTTGCCAGTTTGCTTCCAGAATGGTAGGAGATGCCATTTTCATATGTGGTGTGCAGGACCTTAAGACCTTAAGTATTCTCTTAAACTCTAGAAGCAATTCTACAGCACATTTTTGCCCCATCTAAAAGCTGACTGATGACAATACATAAAAATATTAAACTGAAATGAACAACAACAAAAAATGGTAAGAGATACAGATCCCCCTCTTGGATTATGTTGTGCAACTGCTTGGAATCAGCACAACTGCATGAATTGGCTTTGTTGATACCATTTCTAAACCGCACAAGTGTGCATTCAAGACAACTTGTGATTCAAGTCAAATCATGCCATCCATGACTTGTAGCCTATCAGTTGTGTGACAACCATCTAGATTTGGCATTCAGTGCACAAGCAGGAAAAAATGCAGGGTTTTATCAAACCCCCTGGTGGACTGCATTCAGTTTGAGAGGTCATGAATCATGCAGGAAGAATCCAGCTCAACTGCTGTCAGCCATTTTTGCTGCAGTTCCTAGTGTTAAACAGACAATGAAATAGTCAATAGTGTATCTAGGAATAGATCTTTAATTTCTATCCAGTAGTATTGGTTTCCTTATTAGCATGGCTTGGTTTCTTTTGCAGCCTGCTTGGATGGCAGCAGAGCACCTCTGGTTTGCATTCAGGATGAGGCTCACATACAACAAGCCTTTTTGTGGTCATTAAAACATTTTCCACTCTTGGTGCCAAGTTCAGTCAAATTTAGAGGAAGCAATGTTGGAGGGACGGGTGTCACCTGGCACAGAAACAGATGGATCTTCAAGTCTTAAGGGCTTCAATTTCAGTTCATCTCTGAGGTGACGGGAAAAATATGTACTTCAGTATTTGACTCTTTGCACAAGGATAATATTCTACTTGGACCTCCAGTGAAGGATTGGCACAGGACCTCTCTGTCTGTGGCTAAGCAAATAGAACTCTAGCCAGCTACTGTGTACATCGGTATCTTAAGCAGTTCTCTTTATTTAGGCACAATTGATACATTACCCCAACAGTACAGTAGCCAACGAAACAGAAATCAACTTGACTGGCTTTCTATTGTTTTGGTAACATATAGAGATTCTGGCTATAGTCCAGAGTAACTACAGCACCTTTTACACCGACATAGTTATGATACAACCTATGGGAAATGCATAAATCAATCCAGAGGAAGTGCCTCTTAACATCTTCCCATAGTTACTCTGGATTGTAGGGTCTGTCTCTTCCTGTAGGAGAAAGGAGGGTTCAGTTATGGAAAGTATAGCAGAATGATCAAGGTGACCTTAATTGCCATATTACCAATGTTATTCTAGTCCACTCTTGCATTACCATGGTAAAATAAAGGGCTCTAAAACAGCAAACCCCGATCTTTTTGCCTTGTATAAAAGTCATGAAAAGTTAAACTGCAGTTTTGGAAACATATAAAATCCTTTTCCTGAGCTTGCACAGAAATCACTTGTAAATGTTCTAGATCGACACAAAGACTTGCTAGATTAATGAGCATCAGCACAGTGGCTGTATCATGTGCTCTTGGATCATTGGACCACGGAAAAGCTTTTTTTAGAAGGAGTAGGTGCAGAACATTGTTTTGTCATAGATTCCATGGATCATACACCATTTATTGCATTGTGTGAACAAACTCCAGTCCTGGAGATCTTCCTCTTATGTGAAAAGAGCAAATAGCTCTGAGTACTTCCTGGATATACATTTAGTTTTGGAAAGTCTTGATTCTCCCTTTGTTCCCATAGTTAGACTTGTCTTGTTTCCCTGACTGTCATGTGTTGGGAAATGTGACTTCATTATTTTTCCACTGGACCATTTCTAGTCCTTGAGTTCAGTTGCAACACTTTATTTTATGCTGCCTTGATGTATTTTTTTTTAAGAAAGCATGACTTAGTGGAAAAATGCTGACCTCCTCTGCTGCAGCTGTTAGAGATAAGATTGTTCAATCTATATTAAAAAAAATCCCAGGCACAATACATTTAGGGATGTTTATTTCAGGAAATAATTTATTCCTTTGCATAAAAGTAGGATGGGAGGAAACAGACAGTTGATTTTTTTCCCAAATAGCTATTCTAGTTTTGACCTGTTGTACCTAAAATAATAGCAAATGCTATTTCTCTAGTGTTTCCTGCACTGTAGGTCAATAAAAGCATAATTGGCTTACAAAACCTTCTATACCTTAACTCTTCCTACTGGTATTCCATAAATCATAATGTCAGACCTCTCTGTGCTCCAGTCCAGAGGTCTCTAAACTTTTTGGCAAGAAGGCCATATCATCATTCTGATAGTGTGTCGGGGGCCGGAAGGAAAATTGATGTACATTTCAAATTTAAATAAATTTACATGAATATATTAGTGATAGAACTTGTGAACAAATAGATGGAATCAAATGGGTTCATAAACACCTTCCAACACTCACAGAGCCAGAGGCATAACAGGGATATAGCGTGGGATGCAATCTGACATGGGCAACAGGGCACCAGGTGGCATCACTTAAAACGCCTCTGGTGGAATCGTATGTAGAACTCACAGGCATTATGAGATTTGTGTGTGTAAATATATTAGTGCAAAAGTCTGGTCCTTTGCAGAGATCTCTCCTGCTACAAGCAGGGGGTTGGACTAGATGATCACCGGGACTGTTTTGATAGGGGCAACATTTTGTCTAGGTACACTTCTGCACAGAGCATATGATTGTTATACCAGTTCATAAGTACTTTCATAGAGGGGAGGTGTGTGCAGCCTCTGTGGCCCTCAAAATACCCACCCAAGGTGTGGAGAGCAGATCCCTCCTCACCTCTGGTGGATTACTGGGCTTGCCTGAGGGCCGGATGGAGGCCCGCCAAGGGCTGCATCTGCTGCCAGGGTTTGGGGACTCTGGCTGTAGTCTAAAGTAACCATTCTGAAAGTTCAGCTTTGACTACTGGTAGTTCTTAAACATTTCAGCTTAAGCACTTCAGCCCACTTCTGAGACTTCCTTTTTGTCCTGGACCCCCTGCATGTGATGTCATAGTTGGAAATGACATCAAACAAGAAATAACACCATTGTGATGCCAGAGACTCATCTGATTAGAGACTCAGATGCCAAGTAGACTCCATATCTACTTGGAAATAAATCCATTGTATGCAGTGTAACTTACTCCCAGGAAAAGAGCCTGAGTGGCCCATTCCAAGATGGTGGTGCTCAATGACAGATTCCAAGACGGTGCCCAGCATTTCACAACCCCCTACCCGAAATGAAGTTGTGACACTCCTCCCCAAAAGGGTCCCGACTCCCACTGTGAGAACCACTGGTCTACAACATGGTGGATGGGGTGTACTCAACAAAAAGTACAACCAATTTTTATGTGCTCTGATTTTTAGGTGGAGCAAAGAGCTTAGACCAGAAGCTGCAAGTGACTTTCATGCAGCACCTGCACATAACTATGGATGGGGGTGGGTTGACCAGATTCTGGACTTTAAACACTGCTTTGACTGATCTGGCAGCAGTAAACATGGGCTTCCAAGAGGCTCCTGACCAAGCTCTTCTCAGAACCTACTGGCTTTAGCCATATGCATTCATAGGACCTCTGGAATTAACAGGCAGTAGAATTTAAACAAAATCAGTTATTGGCATTAAAGTTGCCCGAGTAAAGCTCTGTAAAACATAAAACCCTTCTGTAGAACCCAATAATGCTGGCTTATTCCAAAGCAAAAGGAATAAGTAAGGTTTTGTACAGCTGTCATGTTCTGGAATGAGGTACCGGTACATTCCCTTAAAATTATCAGGCAATGCTAACTTGAATACGACAAAGTGAAAATTGTTTTTAGTATATCTGAAAATACTGGCCTGCAGACACTGGCAAGAAAGCAACACGGTATAGTGTACAAAAGCAGAATATGGTGCCAAAGGAAAACATGCCAAATTCATATTTGTGGATCACTGTCTCTATCTAGCTCCTGAAAACAGAATTTTTGTGATAGTGGTCCTGAACTGGCTCTTTAACTGAAATTTGGTTGTGAGCAAAATAAAGCTGAATATATACCAAAATTGCTAGACTAGCAGATTGAGGGACCTCATTTGAGAGCTGCTCTGCAATATTGTGGAGGATCCATTTTTCACATGAATACCACAAACTCATGAATAAGCAAATGCTAAGAGTGGTGAACTTTTCACAATGGTTGTTCAGATGCTCTTTGACACTCTGTAGGGTTATTTGGGAAGCATTGATTCCCAGTAAATTTTGGGATTGTTCCAACAAGAAAGATAATAGAAGGATAAAACTTCAAATATAAAACTATGCTAAGTGGTTCTTTTACCTGAAAACATCTTGATGGAAAATATCAACTCTTCTTAAGTGTGCATGTTTGACAACTGCAACATTTAATGATTAATGTGTGTAAATGGCACAATCACTGGTAACTTCTATAACTGGTAACATTCCCTGTAACTAGACATGTAGTATTAATTGGAGATATCGGGCAAAATCCATAGCAGTTATGGATCCACGCAGTTATGTTATCCTCTTGTGTTATTTTATGGAAAGTCATCTTAACTGCTCTGGAGTAAAGGGCTTAATTTCACTTTAGGATATAGGCCATCAACTTATTTACTCAGCTGCTAGTCAAATGTGAATAAAGTTTTTTTCTGCAAGTGCCCATCTTGCCCCTCATGGGCAGATATTTAAGAATTTTGCTTCTGTTATGGAAGGCCTAGCTTGGGACTTTCATTACACAGGACAGGCTGTTCGTCACTTAGGGCAAGTGGTTTCACAGGTGTGATGCTCCTGCGTGAACGTCACACACATGCAGGTGCACCATATTTGTGAAGCCCCAACCCAAGTGATGAAGGGCCTGTCCATTGTAACTGAGGGCAGGTGGATGTACAGATGTCAGAGGTCATCCTGCCTCTCATGAGACTGGAGAGGTCTGAGGCTGGCATGCAGGCACGATCTTTGTACCTGCATGGCAGAGACTTTTCCACACTCGCTAGAGGCCAGCTTGCCTCAAACCCCTTGGTGTATCACCCTGCTCTGGCATGTCATGCAGTTGGCCCGCATCAGCCAACCTTGTTGACACCCCTTGGGGCCAACATATACTATGTATTGATGCTTGGGACCAACATATATATTGTAAGACAATACACAGAGTGTGTGTAGGAATTGGATCTATTCCATGAGCACCCCAGCAGGATCTTATCTGCAAACAAGAGTATCTTGCAGGACACTTTTCCATCTTAACCTTTTTAAGATGGGAAGATATAAATAATACACAGCACTTGAGAACTGGTAAATGTTATTTGCACACGTTTCATTTTTTGAATAATTTTGAAGCCAAATTTCATTCAGTCTATGTTTTGCATGAAAATTCCTTGCTTGAGCCCTTTTAAAAAAATAAATATAGAGTCAGTATGGCATGAATAGATGGTTGAGTTGGGATGTGGAAGACACAGGTTGCTCAGCCATCTGGCTCACAGGTAGCCACTGAGCAAGTGATCTCAGGATTCCTCACAACAGTTAAAAATGAGGTGAGAATATCAAGTTCTGTACATTGACTGTGAAATGATGAATATAATGACTCTCGTTTCAGATTTTCCCTGACCCTTCAGACTTTGATCGTTACTGCAAGCTGAAGGACCGCCTGCCTTCCATAGTGGTAGAGCCAACAGAAGGAGATGTTGAGAGTGGGGAGCTGAGATGGCCACCTGAGGAGTTTCTGGTCCAGGAAGACGAGGAAGAAAACTGTGGTGAAGCAAAGAAAGAGAGCAAGGAGCAATAAATGACACAGAGCGTCGTCTGTGCTACTTATATGCTATGTCATCTTGAGGGGGAGAACCCCAACTGTTCTGAAGAGTCTTTTTCTACAAAAGACATTCAATTTTACACCTGCAAGATCTTAGTTATTTTCATATTCTCTGTTGAGAACTGAAGCGCTTGACGTGACAATCTCCCGCTGAATCGAGGGAAGTTGGGCAGGGCAACAAAATGGTTGTTCTTCTCTAAGAAGGTGGTTGAGTTTTGCTGAGGTGATGTGGGGGCAGCAGTAAAATTACAGGCCGCTTTGGTGGAGGTCCCAACTGGCAGGAAATGTGCTTTTCTTTTCCAAAATACGTTGGGTGAGAGACACGAGAGCAAAGTGTAAAATGCCACCGCATTTCCGTGAGGAACTGCCTCCGGTTGCAAAAGCATGAGAATAGTATTCATCTCTCAGATTTGCCTTCTTATAGTGCTTCTGTTTTTGTGTGTGTATGCATGTGCGTTTGGGGGTTGGGAGGTGGGCAATATGGTTACATATCACTCAGATGCTCCAATGATATTAAAGAAGAAAGCAGGTATTCCTGCTGAGCAGCATAGAGGAGCAATAGATCGATAACTTCTTCTCCACAGTCCAATATTGCTTCTTAAAGTCGCACAACTTTGTTCGGAGCAATGATATTTGGGACTGGCTTGCCTGGCCTGTTGCATAAAAGTTGATTTTCCCTTTTGCCACCCCTCTCTCCCTCCTCCACCACTTGTCTTTAAGGTATGCATTTAAAACAGCAGTACTTAATGCTGCTGATGTTGCAAGTGGCCCTTTGCCACACGTTCTAGAAAAGGCTTGTTTATCTTGCACGAGGTAAGAGTCTGATTTTTTTTTGCACGTGTTCAAACAAAGCTTCACAAGCTTTTTTGCCATAAACAAAAAAATCAAAGTCTATAAATATAGATATATATTTTTCCTGTCACTGAAATTGTTGTCATGTCTCCCAAACCAATAATATATCCGGCTTCTGAGAGGCACCACCTGTCATGCTGGTTGTGGTTTGATCATGTGCAAATGCTGGATTGGAGGTTTGCCTTATTATAATGTGGGGGAGCCAAACTTGGGCCATCAAATGCAATGCACCTAAAGAAACTTTTGGAGATACTTTATATGATCTCAGAAGTGATTACTGAAGGAAAGCAGGTCTTCTCTTCATATGGAAAGTATTACCGTGCCTCAGTGTTGTGGAGAAGACAATGTGCTTTTTGAACATATCTTTGGGATTTATTAATGGGCATAGCTTCCCAGTCTAAATTCCCAATAAAAACTTTTTTCTTTTATTGTCCTATATAGCCTTTCTTAGGAGGAGGAAAATGAGACTGCAAGGCCAGGTAACTTGCAGCTTTCTAGGAAAACGATGTCTGGCTACATGGTGATGTCCCTGCAGAGACTTCACTTATGGCTCAGGAGAGGACCATGCAGAAATTAAAAGCCTGTCATTTCAGATCTGAATTCTGCAGATACTAAAAACAATGTAATACAAATATATCATGGCCTTAACAAGCTATTCAAAATAATCCCTAGTCTCCCACATCCCTCATTTATCAGCTCCGTTTTTTAGAAATCTATTAGGACTTTTTGTGTATATATTTGTATTTGATACCTCATGAGTAGTAAAAACGCTGGTAAGGGATTAGGGGATTTGCTTGTTTAAATCAGCAGGATTATTTTTTTCAGTCTTTGTCTTGCTTGTGTTTTCAACATAATGGCAATAACTTTTTAACAGCTGTGAGTCATTGTTACATGTGGGTGTGAGGTGGCAAACTACTCCTGCCTGAGTTTTTCCCCTTAAGTATAATGATGTAGGGATGTCGTTGGTGTTCTTGTGTGTTCTGTTGGCAGCTGAAAACCTGTCACACATGTACTACCTGTCTTGGTGGGTGGTGTTGTCATCACTGAAGCCTGTCTTGCGTTGTTAATCTAGCCAAGGTAGCTTTAAACCTAATGGACCCAGATGTGATTCTGAGTATCTGTGTTCATCTTGCTGTTCAGTAGAATGAGCCTTTACACCAGCCTGACTCTCTCATTACATTTTCTCCATAAGTTAACATCTGTTGCTTTCAGGTTTTGTCCCAATTTTGAAGTCCTATGTTAACCACTCAGATAAGCAAAAAGCTTTAAGGCTTATGATGGGAGGAGATTTGCAGTCTTTAAATATTTGCATATCTTTTTTTAATTGTTGCTTGTATATCTGTCATTTTTGAATGTGTCTGAAGAACAAAGCACTCCAGCTGAACTTCTCCTGTTGTATATTACATTCTATATTTCTGTAATTCTTTTTTGAGCCTCAGGGAAAAGCTAGCATTTTTTTCAAACTACTTTTGTCACTGTGACAGTTGTAAATAAAGTTTGAAAGTGCTTTCCAATTCCTCGTCTTTGAGATGTATGTTTTTGTGCTTCAAGTGTTTTTGCTTTCCCACGGTCCTATTGAGAAATGTCAAAAAACAGATCAGGTGTAGAGTTTTCCACATGAAAATTAGCATCTGAATCAAAATATGCCATACTTGGGAGTATAGCTCCTCCAACATGAACTGGGCATGTAGTCTGGTTAAGCGGGAGATAATCTGCTTTGTAGGGTCAGTCCATCCAAGAGGCAAGGTAAGGGATATCTTAAATAGCAGATGGGTGTCAAACCCTTGGCTGTCACTGCTCGAGACACCTCATTTAACCCTGCTCACCTTGGGGGTGATGCTTCACCTCTCTGTCAAGCTGGCTCTGAAAATGGAGTATAGAGTGATATAGGTAACATTGGGTGCATGGGGCTGTGAATGCATCACAAAGTAAAGCAAAAAGAAAATGATGAGGGGGACACAGCAATACATTTGAATAGCAAATGAGATTGAACTACCCCTGCTGTTTTGTATGTCGAAAGTCCCAAGTTCAGTCCTTGATACTTTCATGCAAGGGAGGGAAGACACCCCGCCCCTTAATACCCAAAAAAGCTTTGGCAGTCTTTATATAATACTGAGCTAGGTTGTCACTGGTCTGACTCAATAAAAAGCATCTTCATATGTTCAGGTTCCAACAGAAACCTACAAACTTCAGGGATTAGCTGGGAACATTCCAAATGGATCAAGTAAGTGGATTATGACATGTGAAACAAGACAGGAGAAAACCCTCCAGAAAACATGGGAGAAGATTATTAGCTGATCCCAAATATGGTCGAATGTAGAATACTGGTATCAGTCTCCCTACACATAAATGTTCCTGATTATCTAGTTCTAATTTCTCTGACCTGATAATAGGTATGGAACTGAAGGGCATTTTTAGAGCCACGGCCCAGTGGAACTGCCTCCTGACAAGAACCATAGGATTGGAGCCTGATTCTGACATAACAAGTTATAAACTCAGTCATTCAGTATCTGGTCTGAAGGCTTATTCTGGCTGAAACTAATGCTGGTTCTGATCCATGTCTAGCTGGAATGCCATTAAGGAATATCTTGTACCCTGACGCCAAGAGAACGGTGGGGAATAAATGAAATATTTATTAAGGAAACTTGAGGTTGCGGGGTGGGGGGGGGAGCAAGACACCTTTCTCTAGTTACTGAACATGGTGCACTCATGTATACAAATAAAAGGCTAATTCTGTCTGTCAGGTCCCCCTCTAGTTCTGCCCACAAATGTTCTACATACACATATTATACCTCTTTGGAATGATCCCAGGATTAAGACCCACACACACACAACCAAACCCCACACCTCCACACCCACAATTCCACATCCTACACCCCTGTAGGTCTACCCATACCTGCTCTACATAGACATACCTTTTTGGAATCGGAATGATCCTGGGATTAACCCCCACACATAACCCAAACCCACACTCCACACCTACACACAACACAATTCCACAAACATCGTAAACCACTCTAGGTCTGCCCACAACTGTTCTACATAGACATATACCTTTTGGAATTAGGATGATCCTGAGATTGACTCCCCCCCACACAACCCAACTCCACATCTGCACACAACACAACACAATTCCGCACACACTCTAAACCCCTCTAGCTCCGCCCACACCTGCTCTACATAGATATACCTTTTTTGAATTGGGATGATTCCGGGGTTAACCCCCACACACAAACCATACACACACAACTCCACACACGTCCTCTAGCTCCACCCACACTTGCTCTACATAGACATATTACAACATCCAGCATTGGGATTTGTGGCCGGATGAGGAGGGAACAGTTTAAAATTCAAATTTGAAGATGGCTGACAGAACCCACAGTGAGGTTTTCAAGTTCCACCGACTGAATTGAGGCATTCAAAGTTATTTCTGCAAAATGGCTGTTTTCCAAGCCTCACCAGAGGTCTCTAGTTATGGGCCAAAGGAGCTGGCTGTAAAGTGCCGCACACAGTGAGGCTTTTAAGCTAGTAAGAAATAAACAGTCGGGGTGTTGGGAACACTCTTTGTTGCCATTATGTTGCCTGAGATGGGCTGAATGATTTCTGTAGTGGCCTTGTGCCTGTTTGTGCTTAAGGAAGAATAATAAAAGGTGGTTGCCCTGCTAGCTGTGACCGGCCACGGCGCAGTGCTCATCTCCATTTCTGTGGCTGAAGAGTCAGCTTTGTCTGAAGACTTCTCCACGGTCATGTGGCCAGCATGATGCACAGAACTCTGCTTACCTTCCCACCTAAGTGGTCCCTATTTATCTCTTTGCATCTACATGCTTTCAAACTGCTAAGTTGGCAGGAGCTGGGCTAAGGACGGGCACTCACCCCTTCTTGCAGTTCTTGGGTCTTGACCAGCTGATCAGAATTATGGTTAAGCAGTACTTTAATCCCAGCATTCTAACCACTGAGCCACTTTAAGCCACTAGTACAGGAAGAAACGAGACCTTTATGCCTTTTCTATCCTTGCATCTCTGTGCTTGGAGTACATGCACCTCTAACATTTCTGCCTGTTTTCATTTGGGGAAAAAGGAGAAGACAACAAACCATTTCATTGTACCAGGTATTAGAACAAACACAGTGTTTGCCAAGGATACTGGAGGAAGATACTTGTGCAACCATAGTCTTGCTGCCTGGGTTTGGTAAAGTCTCTACCTATCAAACCTGTCTTCCACCTGGAAGGACAGAATTTGGGTCCTATTGTGTAGGGCGGATTTTGAAGATGAACTGATGGCATGCTTCAGTGGGAGAGGCAGAATCACATGGTAGGAGGCAATCCTTACTTATAGGTAAGCTGCATTTGTTTCCTTACCTACTGTAATCTGGAATTTACAGTAGGAGATTCTTACAGTGAGTAATCTGGATATTGCGTTTAAGGTTAACTACCAGCCCCTTGAACCAGAAATAAATGCAGCTCATATATGATCATGCATTGAAAGCAAGAAAGGTTACCACAATTTGGCTATACCATTTGAAGTAAGTGCATTGTCAGGGCTGCCCCATCAAGAGTGCATTACAGCAGTCCAGCTAAAATGCAACCAAGGTGTGGGTGAGATAAGTCTGATTTGCTATCTAAAGAAAGGGGGGCAAATGGTCCATAAACTTGGCCAAGACACTTCTGGTCACAGCTGTCACCCAGAAGCACAAGGTAGTGTTATTTAGACTATTTAAGTTCAGAAAACAATTTGAAATGCAACCGTGTTCATTTTTGTTTTTCTGAGATGAAATTGGGAGGGGGAACAGTATAGGAAGGAGATCAGGGAGGGAGAACCCACAAAGGAAGCTCAAGCTGCACATTCTCTCTTGAAAAGACCTTCTACTTCAAGGTTACCACTGAAGCAGCAGCTGCTGTTGCTGCTGCCACCACCATCAGCTTCATCTGATAAACATAGTGAAGGAAGTGCAGATGAAGGAAAGGATGTCAAAGCTGAGCATGAAAATGTCACAGATTCTTTGGTTTTCTTTTCTGTACTTCCTCCTTCATTCTGTACTTTGAAGGGTTTGCCCAGCATGGCATTTCCTGCTATGAATAGGCTCCTTCTGGTGTGCAATCCCATTGTTTCTCTCATTCCCAAAGTATTCCACATCAGAGGTGCTTCTCCCCCACGTTTCACCCCCACTCGGTAGCGGAGGCCTGGAAAATGTCCAGTTGCTCAGCCCTTTGACTGATACTGATCTTCAGATTGTGCTTGTGTCACTTCAAATCCTTGTCTCACTCAGTCTCATATGAGACCCATGAGAGAGTGAGGTCAGTAATATTCATTCTAGCGATCTGGCCAACCCCATATCAGTAAATCTGTGGCTAAGAAGAAGATGAATTCTTTGCACCACAGCTTATTTAGTGCCAAGACTCTGCTCTGGAAATTGTTTTCCAAACCAGACCTGAAATGAGGATTTGTTTAAACTTAATAAAGAAAACTGCTTCCGTGCATGTGCAGAGTGTCTTTCCCACTAATTTGGCTCTTTCTGAATGTCCTTGGACTAAAATGATTTTGATTGATGCTTGTGTCGCTTTTACTGGCTGTTGGATGTTATATGTGGCTGGGTGATTTCCTGTCATTACTTTGATATTTCTGACTGCTTTAGGGTAGTGTTTGGTTATGTTTATTTTTAAGTATTGCTCTGGGAGCTGCACTGGATTGCCTCCCACAGGAAAAGCAGGACACTGATTTTAAAAATAAAGAAACCTCAAAGAATCCAAATTTAGTACCGTGGTGCTTTGTACCCACAGCACCAAGGCTTTCATGGCAGATGGTGGCTTTCAAGACAAGATTTAAAAACTGGGCCCCTGCCCTTGGTGAAGAGAGACTATAGTTTGCTAAGGGAATTGAAAATAGCTGAAGAAAGACATCCCATGATATGCACACATTTATTTTGACCTGTTCTCTCTGCTCAAATAGTTTTTAAAACACACAAAACCTTTTACCAAGTGTGAAAGAAAACATAAGAAGATCTCTGCTTGATCTGATCAAATATCCATCAAGTACAACATCTTGAGATAGGGCACCCAGCAAATTTGTATTAACACAAAGGCCTTCATTGGGCCCCCATGGTACCACAGCCCATTCCCTGATGGTGTATTAGGCACTTCCAGTACAAATAGTACTCAGGGTTCAGGAGATGATAGAGGCCATTGTACTTGATGTCTTCTGAAGTCACCCATGCCACAGCAGCCAGGGGTATGACATGTTAGTAAACAGCAACTTTGCTACCTGTCTGGGGGCCAAATAGCTTCAGTGCGCACACATTGAGGGAGCCCACCATTGGGAACCCAGATTGCAGCAATGCTTTGCTCACTTTGCAAGGCATTCCATGTTAACCAAGAAAAGATTTCTCAGAAATATTTGCTCTTCTTGCAAAACATAATCCAGGTCACTTGTAAACTGAGGTACTATTGTACACTCATATCCACTTCTATTAAAGTTTAACATGTGGTGCTTGTAAATATGGCCCAGCGCTGCAGCAAATATTCTCAGAGAAACTAATGTTACAGAGTGGCTACGTTATGCCTTTTCAATCTCTTATATATATAAGATTGAAGAGTCACTGATTCACTGACTGTGAGTGACTTTTCAGTTTTATATATATAGATTAGAGAAAAGTACCTACATTGTGGGAGTAAAACGTCAAGAATAGTTGTGTGCTTAGGCACACCCTTAACCCCCTGTGCATCAACCCCCATGCAACACCTACCCATGCAACATCCCCATGCAATACCCCCCTCCCATGAAATACCTGCCTGTGCAACACCCAGCCCTATGCAATACCCCACCACTGTGCAACACACCCTATGCAAATCCTCCCCCATGAAACACCCCTCTTGACTGTGGGCACCCCTACTGGGCAGGTGCATGGTTTGGAGCTGGGTTTTATCAGTCTCCAAGTATATGCACTGCACCCCTTTTCAACCCCTTAAGGGTTAACTTTCTAGAAATTGGTTCTTATTGGGTGGTAACATCACATAAGAAATACCTTCCCCAAACTTCATCCTTCTAAGTCCAGGGGCTGGGGCACAGCATTGATCAGTCAGCAATTCTTCAATGTAAAGTATAGGGACAAAGAAGCATTGTGCCCCTTTTCACTCCTTTCTGGTTGGAATTTTCAAAAACCAGTTCTTAGTGGGTTTCTCTATCATAGAAGGAACACCCTTCCCAAATTTCACACTTCTTGGTCCTGCAGTTTTGGCTGGACGTTGATGAGTCAGTCAATGAGTGAGTCCGTGACTCTTCAGTTTTATGTATATGGATGTAAAATATTGGCATATGGAATGTCAGCTATCATCATCAAGTTCCAGATATTGTCAAAAACCAAATTTACACCAAGTGCTTGATACACAAATTATAGTATGTACAGCTATAGATGCTTCCCTCGTTCACTTTCTCCAGCTCAAATCGAAGGCAACCCTTAACCCTCAGTATAGTTTTTTAAGTAATTGGAAGCATTTGTACTATAGTGCTGCTTTAATCCATTAATGCTTCAGCTGATGCAGTTTGAGTGACACTCTTTTGAGGAGGAGGGTGGATGAGTTTAATACCAGAATTAGAGATGGATTTAGACTGAGAATATAACTTGACCCTGGGAATAAGGCACTCATGATGAGAAGTGGCTACATGTTTGTGTGAAGTAAGCAGTTGAATATAAATTGATGTCGCTCTCATTGGAATATTGGAATTAGTGTCTTCTGTCAAACCTGGTTAATAGCTGAGTCGTTGAAAGGAGGGCTGCTTTCTTTTGGTGATACTGAAAAAAGCAATCTCTGGTTTGACAATTTGTCAGTGATTTCTTTAAAGCAGAGGTTGCTAAACGTTTTAAACCGGTGGATCAGATGACAACTGGGCCAACTGGCTGCGGCTCCCTATTAGTGCTACAACTGTATAAAGGATAGCAGGGTTTCGCAAGGATTCTGTGGCTCCCTGGATGGTTTCTATGGCTCTCCAGTCGAGCCTGACTCACTAGATTTTAAATATTACCTTATTTTAGGAAGCATTGCCCACACTGACATCAGCACATAGACAAACTGAAAGGCTATGCTACATCACAACAGCATATTGATGACTTTATGAACCTTGATTGGTTGGGCTTGCTCATATGATTGATTTAAGGGAACTATGCAGTAAGTAGTAAAGAAATGGAAAGAAGAAAAACATAGTGCAGAAACTGCAATAGTTAGAACCATAAATGCTTGGAAAGAATGTACAATAAGTGTCTGCCCTTGAAACATTTCTACCCCCCAACATTACTTTTGACCTAAAAATTGGAATGAAAGAACATACAATGCAGTCTAGTAAATAGTTGGTTACAGTAACAGTCCTATTACTGTTACTCTTTCAAAACTGGTGGCACAATACCATCCTTTCCAGCTCCTCTTAACCAGAAGCTATTCATTGCAGCTGGAATGGATGGATTTGCAAGAGGGGTGGATGACACGGGCAGGGGGCCGGTAGAAAAGAGCATATACAAACTCCCCCCTGGGCTAGGAAAAAAAGACTTTCTGGTTTTAAATAGCATCTCCCTTGAGGAAAAATTAGATTTCAAATACAAGTAAGAAAGGTTCATCAACTCTGATTCATTCTGTGAACTCTTTGAACCCAAAAATAATTGAAGAGGTTCACAAACCCTTGAACTCCACCAGGCTCATCTTTCTTCTGCTTCAAAGCCCTTTGAAGATTAACAATTTTGTGGCTCCCCTCCGGCCTCCATCCCAGGGGTGGGCCCAATTCAGCCAGCTTTTAACAACAGCCATAACTCTGCTGGCAAACAGTCCCAGTGAGGTTGCTGGGCTTAAGTGGGATTTAAGTGGCTTAATTACCTTTTGCTGGCCCTCTCCACGGGGCGAATTTAATCCATAACAAATTGGATGATATTAGCACCATCCTCCCAAGATGAGGCTCACTGAATAAATTATTTACTAGAAATTATTCTCTTCACTCTCATTTTTAATAAGAGGTTGCCAGGACCACTATAGTAGCTATTTTTCTTTTCTTGTGGCTTTTAAACCATCACCAAAAAGAGGGGATTCCAGTTTCACAAGTGAGACTGAAATGTTTGAGGGCTATGTTTTGGCTCATCCCTAATTGTCTCCTCTTTTGGAAGAGGATTCAGAGGATTGCATAGATGATTAGGTCTACGGCATATTAGAGCTGTGGTCCCTGTTTTATCCACTGTGTGAACCCTTACCCTTACCCTTCACTGTGTGAACCCTTACTTGGGCCCTTACTCACCTGAGTAAGGCCCAATCCAATTTTCCAGTGCTGCTGCCAATGTGCCAGTGGAGTGAGCATTGCATCCTTGTGGTGGAAGGGCAATCACTGAGGCCTGCTCAAGATAAGAGAATGTATGTTCCCTTACCAGGGAGCTGCATTACAGCTGCATCAGTGTTGGAAATTTGGATAGAACTGAGCCATAAAAAACTGGAAGCAGATGACATGGAAATCTGCCTTGAGTATCCTTTTTAGGTAGAAAGGTGGAGTATAAATCAAATCAAATTACTGATTGATAAATCTACATACAGTGATGCCTCACGTAACAAATTTAATTTGTTCTGGAGGCATGTTTGTTACGTGAAACATTCTTTAAGTGAAGTGGATTTTCCCACAGGAAATAATGGAAACTCTGATGATTGGTTCCTCAACCCCAAAAATATTCATACAGAAATATTGACTGGATGTAAAAATGATGACAGAACACTGGGACTGAATTCAAAACATGCATTCAATGTGCATGATTTTATGAAGTCTACTTAGGCTGCAGTCCTAAAGACACTTTCCTGGGAGTAAGACCCATTTGACACAATGGGGCTTACTTCTGGGTAGACATTGTTAGGAGGCTGCTATCCAAGACACCTTCAAAGTGTCTCCCCACTTTCTCCTTCTCTCCATCCTGAGCCTCTCTCTCCCCTGCTCCCTTCTGGCTAGCCCTGAGCTGCTTCCCTCTTTTTCACTGCTGTTCTCTCCCTCTGCCCAGCGGACACCCGGCCACAGCAGGAACAGCATGGAAGGGTTGCTTTCACTATGGGCAGGTGCGCTAGGCAGCCCTGACGCTTTTTAAGCAGGCTGCCAGCCAGCGCATCTGCCCCAACTGCCAATGAATGTGTTCTTTACGTGAAGCACAGTTTGTTACATGAAGCAGAATCCTAGAAAAAATTTTGTTTGTTATGTGAAACATACTTTACGTGAGGCGTTCTTTACGTAAGGCACCACTGTATATAAAACTGAAAAGTCACTGACTGACTGACTGACTGACTGACTCACTCACTCACTCACTCACTCACTCATTCATCAACACCCAGCCAGAACCGCCAGAACCAATGTGGAGAAATTTAACCCTTAAGGGGGTGAAAGGAGTTGCAATGTGTTTTTGTCCTATACTTAAAATTGAAGACTGACTGACCCGCCAATTTGGTGTCCGGTGCCTGATGCACTGGGAGGGAGGGTACACTGGAGTGGATGGTGCACGTGGGGATGCGCAGGGGGGTTGATGCGCATGGGTAGGTTGATGCACGCGGGGAGGGCTTGATGCATGCAGAGGGTGTTGATGAGCATTGGGGTGTTGATGCGCATGGGGAGGTTACACAATGGGGGCATGGCATGGTGGGGGGGGGGTATTTTACTCCCACAATGCAGGTACATTTCACTAGTAAACAAATAAAACAAACATACAAAACATAACAAAAAATTGCTGTGATCACTTGACAGGAAATGAACTGGTCATTGTAAAAGTAATTGTCAACATAAAATATATGGTCAACATTTAAGTGTGTGTGTGTGTGTGTGTGTCCTTATCTTTTTGAACCTCCCTTCTTCCAAGGATCTCAGATTGGGACTACAACCCTGTGAGGTAGGTTAAGCAGCATAACTGACTCAAGATCACCCAGAAGGTTTTATGGCTGAACCAGGATTTGAACGTGGACCTTTCAGGTCCTGCAACAGCACCATTGTATCATCCGAGTTCTCCCTAGAATGAGGGAGAACATATTATACAAATTTCCTTGTACCAACCTGTCATGAAGTGAATGCAGTGGCATAGTTAGGAACATGCAGTGAGTGCAGTTGCACTGGGCTACAAGCTTTAGGGGGGCTACAAGCTGAGCTTGACACTAGTGATTAAAATTCTGAAAAACAGGGTCTGAATGAAGGACAATACCATCATGTTATATATTGTTGGAAAGGAAATTTTAGGCAGAATACAATGAACGAAACTGCATTGAAATATCTATAATCTATCAATTGTTATGGCCAATTAACCAGAAAATTAAAACACAAAAGCCTATGGAACAAAAGTGGATTTTCTCAATTCAAATTTTCCCATGTTACTGAGAGCCAGAGATATAATTCTGATATTGTATGGAACCAATAAGGTGTTAATATGATTACGTTTTCAGTATATATATCATATACAGTACATATATCATTATACTGTTATCCATGCTAATTGGGTGTACAGAGACATCTAAGTGGTGCTCCTATTTATCAGAGAAAGAATAATCCTTCTTCTTTGCCCCAGCAATTGGTTTCCCTCACCAATAAGTGACACAATTTTCATTTTTTTACTTAATTAAATTTGATTTTGTTGGTGCAGGGCGGGTTGGGGGGCAAAAAATATCTTCTTCAACTCCAGATAGCAAATAGATGCTTTAGCTATGCCACTAGCAGAGCAAATGTTGGTGAACTGCTGAGGAAGAGGGGTCAGGGTATTTTCTTTTTAAAAATACCCAGGGATGACCTCACTTCCGGGGCAACAGTTTGAGCTCTGCACCAGGCTACATGATTATTAGCCACTGGGTGAATGTATCTGGCAGAGCGGCCTGGAAATAACTTGCTGTTTATCATCCAGGGTTGGTAATAAAACTAAATGGCTTCATGACACTCTTCCTGTGGTTGGTTGTAGATTTTGTCCTGGAAAGAACATTCCGTTTGTACAGTGTAGAATGCCAAGCATTTTGGGATGATCAAAGATTAAAAGATGAGTCAGCATTAATGGTTACTCTGCTTTTGTTTAAAATAGTTAAGGGTTTGAACGGTGCCTTCTTGTCTACTGTATCATGTACTGGGCCAGTTGTCCCTGTTCTCTCAGCCACCTCAGTACAACTGTTTTTCATGAGTACATATGGATGATGCTGTCTTTTACACTCGATCTGTTATACTACTTTTCTGCAATAATTAAGCTGAGGATAAATATCTAATTCAAGGACTCAAGGATTTCTAATAGTTATTACTATTTACCATCCTCAATTTGACTCCATGGCCACTCCCATTTTATTAATTCAAAAATATAAAGTGGTACTGGGGATCCTGATCCTGTGCCAGCTGGGACCAGAAATACAGACTGTCTCTTCCTCTTAGGGCCTTTGGAGATGCAGAGCAGGTATCTTTGCAAATTATAGCTATCTTTGCAAATTATAGGTGTTGAGTTGCTGCAATATCTGATTTTTCAATGGCCTTAGGACTTGAGGCAATGAGTTATCTGATCTTTCCATCACCCTATGTGACCTACACAAAATCATGTTATGACCCATCAATGAGTCCCAACCCACAGTTTGGGAACCACTGATTTATGGGAATGTTTCCCATTTTATGTTAGCCTAGCTGAGTTAATGCATAGTGCAATTCCTAGCACAGATTCAGTGCTGCAGGATTTCTCTTATCTCAAAAGGGAGAGAAATGCATCCAGTGGGTAAGTGTGCATAGGATTACAGCTTCAAAGATGTTTAAGGAGTAACAAAGCCAAGTCCAGTGTCCTTCACTTTAAAGCAGTGGTTTTCAACGTTATCTCTCGGCACACTAACAAGGCACTGAAATTTGTCAAGACACACCATCAGTTGTTTTTCACATTGACATGCTGTTTAAATGCCTCAATTTTCCTCCGAATAAATGTTCTTGAGGACTATCTGTGGCACATTTGTTGAAAATCACTGCTTTAAAGTCTATGGAATAGGCATTGCTTTGCCTATTTTTTCCTATTCAGCTTAACAAACAACAGCAGACTATGGGATGCAGTTCCCCAGATTTTTTGCCTCTAACCAAATGTAACAAATGCCTGGTAGAGAGGAAAGGTTACTGACAAGCGCTGATAACATGCTGACTCTGCTAATTATGGTTTCTAAAGTCCAAAGTCAGACGGAAAAATGACGAGAATTATATTTTGTACCCCATAACGAGAGATTACTGGAAAATCTGAGTCATCATCATTTGGAACAATCTTAATTATACATTGTGTACAAGCCTGTATAAAATGGCTCGCTTTGAGAAAGCATATCACTGTTTGGGTGAGCTCAGTCTACCTCTTGTTTTATTATAGGCATGTGCTGACTGCATGACTGAGTTTGTTGAGAACCAACTGACTTTTCCCCAAATGAACACACTGATTTTGGAGTGTGCATGATAATGAACTTATTGGTACAAAGCCTTACTATCACGCTTCCCTCCCCTATCCACCCATACACAAAGTACTGAGTACCTTTGTAGATGCTTTTAACTGGATCAAAGTAAATTTAGACTTCTCAGCATCATAAATGAATTCTTGAAAAACCGGAAAAAACTAAAGAAGTTGCCATATCAAATAAAAAATAAAAAGCTGAGTTTACCCCCCCCATCACACTATTTAAAAAAATGCAAATACTTCAATCTTTCTTTCCAGGTGCTTGTTTTTCTGATTTCCTGTTTAAAACAACATGCTCCAAATGGTTTGCAACCTTAATTTGGATTAGTTTTTTTGTTTTATAACGGAGCAGAGATATGGTGAGAAGGACCTGCCTCCAGAGGAAATTTCACAGTCTTAGTGCTACAGGCCCTGTCCCCTTGTAAATCCATTTCAAGAAATGCAGGTAAAGATTTAAACTTGAGATCTTTACCAGCAAGTCTTTGATATGCACGTACTGTACATTGAGGAGAGAGTCTGAAACACCAAGACTGGAATTTCCTACCAAAAGCGATTGCCATACTGTGGCCTATTGTAACTCAGGGTTGCCAATATTTTTACTAGCCCCTGTTCCTTTAACAATACTTTTGACTATAGATATATTTTTATTCTATTTATCTTCATGCTGTAAAAATTTCCATCAGCTAACTCCTGTAGATGAAACTGTTGTAAAAGGCACAGGAACAGGAAGGCTGTTTTGTTCTGGTCAGCTGGAAAGGAGGAATGATATAGTGGATGACATGAAGAGGCCGATCCCATGCATGTCTACTCAGAAGTAAACCCCATGATTATAAATGAAACTTACTTCCAAGTAAGCATTGATAGGATTGCAGCCTTAGTTCCCTGATGCAGCTGGAGAAACACTGCTTCTCTTGCTGATTCCTAGCAGTATCATCCATCCCTCTCTCCTATCCAGTGGCGTAGCTAATGATCGGCTGAGCTCAAAATGATATCCCAGAAGTAATATAATGCGTAGCTTTTTAAAAAAGTTAAAATGTGGGAAAATGAACTTCCTCACTCCAGGATCTCCCCACCCACTTACTCTGCTACCTTCCCCTAGCCAGCGGCATAGCTAAAGCATCTGCTACTGGGGATCAAATAAAATTTTGTAGACCCCTTCCACAATGAAATCAAATTGAATTAATTAATAAAAAGTGTGCCCCATATTGTTTAGAGATGCTATGCCGGGTGAAGGGAGACAATTATTCTCCCCCAGCTAAATATAAGAACAGCACCAGGTGAAAAAGTGCCCCTTTACCCAGTTAGCCAGGGTAACTGTATTATGATACAAGGAAATGAGTGTCAACTCAACACTTTATTGTTTTCCTGCTGTATCATCGTAAAAACTCACTTGGTTTCAGAACAGTCACAATCAGAACACTTGGTTCTAAGTTAAGAAAATCCACTTTTTTGTTACATAATGCAATTGTGTTTTCTATTTTTTGGTTATTTGGGTACTTTGGGTATTTTTGGTTATTTGCACTGCCCAAAGTGACCATATAGAATGGAGGACAGAATGCCTGTACCATTAAACATTGCATAGAAGAGGAAATTTAGGCAGATGTTGCTTTTTAAACCCTTCTATGCTGAGCTACACCTGCCTAAATTCCCTCTTCTATACAATGGGGTACAGACAGTGCATGGATGCCTTATGTTGCTTGGAGTACTTACTAGCCATACTGCTATCCATGACATGGGACAGTAAGGCATACTGCCATGCTGAAACCCTGACATCGGGTGGGTGGCATAGAGGGTAACATGGAGCTGAGTGGGTAGTTGAGTGGGCTTTGCAAGGGGTAAACAGTCATTTCTGTGTCACCCATGGTGTTACCCATCCAGTGCAGCCTGCAACTACTGCACCCTCCTCACCAGTGACACCACTGGGCAGAATTGCTTCTTAGGTCCCCAACATTTAACAGATCTACCTGTTTCTGCAAAGGGCAGAAAAGCGCATTCTTTGACTTTTTGAATGGAAAAGGCTGGCTTTAATGTTGCAAAATATAATACAAGTTTTTAAAAGAAATGGTTGCTTGCGGATTTGAACGAAACTAAGAAAAAATAATGCACATATGTAAGGGCTGTCGGGAAGACGTTTTAAGGTTTCTTAAGCTGTAGTTTAAAAAAAATTCAAGTGAACTACTCCTTTGCCTATTTGTAATGCATTCTATGTGTTTTCTAAATGCAAATATTTTTAAGAAGATTTCATGCTGCACCACTGCAAGATCTGGAACTTGGTCATATTAGGCAAGCAGCATATGCCATTAATGTGCAACAATAATAACTGTCCATTGATGTCAACCAAGCTGACTTTTGCAGTGACTTTATAGATTCTACACATTACATTAGTTCTTGAAAGTCTCCATCTTATGTCTGGCCATGCTCTGGAGTCTGGAAAGCTGTCCAAAGTGGTTGAACCAAGATGTGGCAAGTCAAAGTGTTCATTAAAAAACAAAAATCCTTTGGCCAGCTCCAAGTCTATTAAAACAGCCAGCTGTCATCAATTTGACATCCTAAAATAAAATCCTTTAAAAAAAATTATTTTAAAAGTACACATCCTTGGCCTTCAAGTTTTTCCTGATTTTCCTGAATTTGGAATGGTATATTAAGCTATTTAGAGTGATCCAGATTTCCAATGAATGGGCTTTGGTGCATTGCATATTTCTGCACAACTTTATGACTAGCAGATGCCTATTAATCTATGCATAATTATCGAGACTATGCACATTGGTTAAATTTGGATAATTATACAGATGTTCTTTCCCCTCACCAGCAATGTTGGATGGAGTATCCCATGATGTTCATTCAAAAATTGAAAGTACTCATATTGATCCATTGGGGAGAAAATGAAAGAACCCCAAAGCCAAAGTAGGGTAATAATTTTAGCAGGATAAAGTAGTGAGCAAGCTTTTGAGACTTTTTTCAGACTGGATGTTGAGAAAAACACAAAGGGTAAGGAAGAGGGAGAAAAGTGGACATGATGGAAAAGATGCATACATGCATACAGTATGTACGAAATTTAAAACAAACAGATTAATACAATAATTTATTTTATTTTTATTTATTTTATTAGATTTATATCCTGCCTTTTTTCCCTAACAAAAGGGATTTCAAGGTGGCTAACAGCAATTAAAAGAACAATAAAATCACATTAAAATTAGGTCATAAATACAGATTAACACAATTAAAACACAATTAAAATACAATTAGATTATAGAAAGACTAAAAACAATTAAAACAAACAGGCTAAAACACATGTTAAAAACAATAAAACAACAAAAACAGTAAAACAGGTACCAAATTAAAATCTATCCAACACTGACCAACTGAAACGGAAAGCTACAAAGGCATTCCCTACAATACGGGAGCACACAAAAGACATTACGTGCACACAAAAGACATAGTAACTGCACCACCTACTGAAAACCTATGGGAAATTCATATTGCAGTCTAGAGCAAATTGTTCTTACACCAGAGCAAGGACTCCCCGTAGTTTGGATTGCACCCAAAGTTAGTTAAAAATTTCCTTATCCAAGTAGTATCCAAATATTTATCCTTATCCAAACACTTATCCAAGGACTGAGTCAGGTAGGTCTCTCTGGGACTGAAGTTCTACAGCCTAGGGTGCTGTTACTGAGATGGTCTGTGACCCTATTCCTACCAACCATAGATACTGGGGCAAAAAGCAGAGCTCTGTCAAAGGAATGGAGCACATGGGCACACTCATTGCTCCTAAGCAATATCAGACTTTAAAGGCAACATGTAGGGTCCAAAAATGTATTGGGAGTCAACATGGATGTAGTAGTACAGGAATAAAACTGTTCCCTGGCTGCATTCTGGACTTGCTGCAACTTCAAGGGCAGCCTCAGGGAGAGTGTGCTGCAGTAAATCAAATGTGATGTGGTGGGGGCATGGATTACTATTTATTTATTTTATTTATTTTAAAAATTTATATCCCGCCTTTCTCCGGCAAATTAGCCCACCTCAAGGCGGTGGGCTTGAGGGCCCACCTCAAAGTGGCTGCCATAAAACATAATTAAAAACATAAATAGAACAATTTAATAAAATCAATTAAAACATACAGCTAAAAACAACATAGATTTAAAACAATAAAACAAGAGCCCCCCAAACTCTGCCCCCTAAAAAACTTTTTTAAAATACTATGGTCAGTTCTGCTTTCTTCAGGAAGGGTACAAATAGTGCACGTGCCAATGCTGGACAAATGCACTCCTGGCTATCGCTGACATATGGTTCTCCACATCAGTGTTGGGTCCAAAAGGACTCCCAAATTGCAAACCTGGTCCTTCCAGTATAATTGTACCCAGAGCAGACTGTAACCCCATATCTGACTCAGCTATCCCATAGACTAACCGCATCTACGTCTTGCCTGGATTAAATTTTAGTTCATTAACCCATATCCAGTCTTTTACCACAGGCACATTCTCAGGCTGGGAAGCAAACAGGATCAAACTGGCTGGATGATAAGCAGAAAGAAGGAACAGCCCTTATTTGTCTGGTACTCCTTTGCTCTGCAGCCCTGTCCTCCTTCTTCTACCCATTACATGGGTAATGTAATAACCACTTCTAACTCTCCCTCTTCCCATTACTTGCAGGATATCAGCACAGTCCACAATTTTTCTGGGGATCCCCTGTTTTCATCACTATTGACCTACCATCTTAACCCCTTAACTTATCTGGACAAGTTAGTCTGTGGAACTCCTTACCACAGGATATATAATGCATTTAATAGGAGATTTCTGGAAGATACCGTCTATCACAAGTTATAAGCCGTGATGGATACACTTAACCTCCTGGTGTTGGCAGGCCGCCTTGGAAAGACGGATACAAGGAAGTATAGGATAAGGTCTCTTGTTGTCTTATGGGCTCCCTGAGGCATCTGGTGGACCACATGTCCTGGCATGTGATGGTCCATAGGAAGCTGGGCTAGATGGGTCTTTGGCCTGATCCAGAAGGGCTCATTGTCTGCTCTTATGATTTCAGTGCTTCACAACCATCCACAACAAAATGGGTAGAGCAGACACCCACAAGATCTAAAGCTGGGTGAGAGAACACGCACACACACCTGCACCAATAGTTATATATGAGCAAATAAAACCAGATCATTCAGAACCCTAACATGAGGGAAGGGATTTAGAAGGGGAAAACTTTTGTAAGCATCCCTCCATTTTATTTTCACCACAGCCCTGAAAAGTAGGTTGACAGTGATTGACCTAAATTCTGTCTACTTTGCTCTACTGACTCTCTTTTAGGCAGTTCTTGTCTTAAATGCTTCTTCAGATACTGAATCATCTTTCCATGAAGCAAAGAGAGACTCCCTAGGAAGTTCATGGCTCAGCTGAAATTCAAACAAGATATTCCCGGTTCATAGCTCATGCTCGTCACAGGCATTCAAACCATAATAAATCAGCTAGGCTGCAATCCTAATCCCCAGTTAGGTGGCAATCCTAACGGCTGTCCTAAACTCCAGTACAAGTTCTGTGCTGTTCTAGGGGTGTCAGAAAAATGCTGTAAAGGCACTTGTGCACAACTCCAGGGGGAGGGTTAGGCCAGTGTACAGAGATGCGCTTGCCTCCCTACATCGCTATGGGAATGACAAGGTCAATGAGTCATGCCAGCCTAAGGTTGGATTGCACCTAACCTGTAAAATGCCACAACTTTACAGGACTCAACCTTTGAATCATGAAAAGGTTGGCCTGGAACACACTCTTTGAACTCTGACAATCCTAACTATGTCTACTCAAAAGTAAGCCTCATTGTGTTCAATGGGTCTTACTCCCAGGAAAGTGTCTTTAGGATTGCAGCCTAACTGGATTAGGCTGCTCTGGACCAGTAGCTGGACCAGTGACCTTGCAAATAAGCTTAATCAATCAAATGTTCCTTCCTTTTTGTGCTTGGTTAGTTATAATCATAGTGCATGGAACAGACACTATTAAGGTAAGGATTTTGATCTTAACCTCCTACACTAGGGAGGAGGTTATCTGCTAATCTAATATTGGAGTCAGCTATACCTCAATTTCATCATCGTTTAAAAATCCATCCAATAAGGTATACTGTATGTGACAAGGACTGTTGAGAAAAATCTACAGTTCCTTATGAATTAAGAAGTGGTTGAAACCAGGAAGCAGAAAGTGGGTATCAATGGTAGATTTCCCAGTGAAGAGAAATGGCGTGTGCCAGGAATTGGCCCTGTGCTTTTCAACTTGTTCATAAATGAGAATAAGCAGCAAGGTGGACACATTTGCTGACGAAACTAAATTTTTCTGGATTGAGAAGTCCAGAAGAGATCATGAATTGCTCCAGAAGGATCAATTCATAATTCACCTGGCATTTCTTTCTGTGGGGGTGTGGAGAGGTTGGTGTATGTCTGTGCAGTGTCCTAGTCCTTCCCTCAGGACTGGGGCAGAAGTGCCTTATGGTACTTTTGTGAAAATCTCCAGGACAGGACATATGCTGGGGCTTAGGCTGTCCTAACTGGAGATTAGGATTGCAGCCCTAGGCACCTCCATTTTAAAAGAAAGGCTTATGACATTTGGGGTTCTTCAGTCTAAAAAGAAGGTGCCTGAGAAGGCTTATGACCGAGACATAAAATTATGCATGGGATAGATACAGGGAAGTTCTTTTCCCTCTCACACAACACCATAACCAGGGGGTTCCTATTTTTGTTTAGCAAGACCTTTATGTCCGTTATAAAGATACAAGCTGGCCAAAGTGAGATTCTTAAAAAGGGCTGTTTCTCAGCCTGCTAACAAGCTCCATTCCCACAGCTGTGGCAAAATGGCAGTAGGCCTACAAGATGGAGACAGTAATTTTAACTTGATCTTCACAGGGCTTCACAGTGGAGGCACACTGCTTGTATTTGCTAGTCCCCGTTCACTTTAACTTGAATCTAACCCATGCCATTGTAGAGAATGGCTGCAATCCTAAACACACATTCCTGGGAGTAAGACCCATTGAACACAATGGGGCTTACTTCTGCGTAGAGATGATTAGGATTGCGGACAATGTCTCTCATGGTACAGTCTTAACCTATTTTGGCCGACACAACTCACCCATCTTCTCATTCCCATGGTGGGGTGGGGACTCTGGTGCATGTCTGTGCGCTGGCTTAATCCCCTTAGGAGAGGCACGGAAATGCCTTTTGATGACCCCCCACCCCCCAGGATAGCACAGGAATTAGGAGTTAGTACAGCCTAACCAGGAATTAGGATTGCAGCCTCACGCACACACACAAGAATTGAAATTGCCCAAACAATCAGCCCATCTACTGTGTAAAATAATACAGGAATCCAGCTCAAAGAAACAATCTTATATACTTTATTACATCCCATTATGGTCAATTATAAATTGTCCAAAACAAGATTATGGTTCCTGCAGTCCTCGGACTAAGTTCCATGGAAGTCAGTGGGACTTGCTTTGAGTAAACACAGTTTGAACTCTACCTCTTTTCTGCAGATAATATAATATGCATGTTTATTTGAAGCAGTTCCCATGTTTTGGAGAGAGTGCTATTTTTAGTTTCTGTTGCCACCCTTGCTCTGAACGTATGTTATTTTTCCAAGATCATTCATGGGACTGCATTCTAGATTTTTAAAATAATTTTTTTTTAAAAAAAAGGTCAAGTATTTAAGAGATTTTCCAAGAAAAGAGCCGTGTGCAGTGGGAGAGAGCAAGGAATGCACCTGACATCTTGAGTTACCCAGTTACCTGATCGACCTGAAAGGTGGAAGGAGATGGAAAACTCTGGCAGAGGAAGGGTTACAACCCCGTTGTGTAATGCTCTTAATGGGTTGTTTTGTCATAGGCCATTCATAAGCAGGCAGGTGCTGAGGGAAGGGGAAAAAAGGTGGATGGAAGAGGCTTCAGAATCACTGCTGAAGTGAAGCAGGTCTAAGACTGTAATTTGCTACTGGGTGATTAACTTAATTACCACCTTTGCACGTTCCATTTGCTTGCTACTACCTCACAGAGATTATATTCATTTGCATCGGGGCGATTCATTCTTCCTTTGTTGGACTACCCTCCGTCTTCCTGATTATACACATACATACAGACCACCGTCCCCACCCCAAGGTAATTATTTCATGCTATTTTTGCAAGGCATGGAAAGAAAGTGCCAAGTACACACCCTGCCCTCTGCACTAAGGTGTGCACAAACGCAAACACTCGTGGCTCTTGTGCTATTCATAGCTGCCTGGGAAGCAGGCATTTATTTAACAAATGATGCTTTTCATGCGATAGGCTTAAAAGAAGGAAAATCTGCATTCACACAATTTTATCTCAATTCACACAAGTCTTGGTGGGTTCAGCCACATATTCCATGCAGCGTGACCATATGTCATAACCACAAAAGAGGACAAGGCCCCCCAAATGTAAGCTACCCAAGAAAAATGGAGGACATGACAAAATAAAAGCCAAAAACACTCATATGTATTGCTTTCATGTGGTTAATTTAAACATTATAGCTGCAATCCTAACCACTTTCCTGGAAGTAAGACCCACTGAACACAATGGAGCTTACTTTTTAGTAGACATGGATAGGATTGTGCTCTATATTACATTTAAATTTAAAACTATTGCATATAGTTTATTACATACAATTTATTCATTATGAGAAAGCTACATGCTGTCTTCTCATAAGGAAAGGAACAAGGAAGATTTTTTTCCAGGACACAAGGTTAAAAAAATAATATGTCCTGGAAAAAAGGACATATTGCCACTGTTCTCTGTCTCATATATACGGTAAACCCTGACCATTGTCTCACATACACAGCTAAGAAGTCCATATTTGTTTTTTATATTGCATTTTCTTTATAGTGTGATGAGTCTGTTGGAATTGCTGCTGTTATTTTCATGGCATTTTTAATTGTTAATATTCTTGCAGCATGAGTTTTATGTTGCTTTATCCATGCTTTATCCACAAATTTATTTGTATGTTATGCAATAACATGATTTACAATGGTGGTTGGGCAGCAGTACTCCCCCCCCAGTAGCAGGTTGTTGTACCCTTGATGCACATAGCCTAATCTTTCCACTGATCCACTGGTGAGCCACAGACCCACAGTTTAGGAATCCCTACTCCAGCTTAGTATTGTCTACACTGTCTGGCAGTGGCTTTCTAGAGTTTTGTGCTCTTCCCTATCTCTACAGGGAGATGCCAATGGGATCTCTTTCATGCATGTGCCCTTAGTTACAACTCCATACATCTGAGACTTGCTCCAGAGAGAATTTAATCTCCATATTGGAAACATCAAATACTTGATCATGCAGTTGTAGGATTACAAGCAGTATCACATAGAACAGACTTGCATGTCACTGGTAATTTCTCCCCTGCTTTTAAAATAAAAGCAATGAGTCTCCACTCAAGGTGAAACTGGATCTTAAGTGCGTTTTTCTGGCCAAAATATTAGGACACAGTTATTACAGTTGCTGGTTAGCCAATAGTACTGTGGTTAGCATGCAGTACTGTCTTCCAGCTGCTGCTGACAGAGGCAATTGCATGTATGCAGATTGATGACATTGCAAGGTGAGGTTTTTTTGATGCTCCCTGCAGCATGCCAAAAGCAACCTGTGTCAATGCCGGCCTGTGCGTCAGCACATATGTGCTTATTTCAGCCTGTGGCAGCCACAGCTGGAAATCACTAACTGAAAAGCTGCAGTTCCACATGCTGAGAGACTCATGAGAATTTGCCCCAAGTGTTTGTGCTTTGGAAATTTCCATAGTCTGCTCTGGAAACTCAAGTTCCCAGGGTGTTTAACAGGAAAGAAAAGATGAACTAATAAATAAAAGAGAGTATTAAATTGGAGATATGGAAAACTGGTGTACATTTGTTGTTACTCATACTTTGACTTCTGCCTTACCAAGATGCAAAACTTTCATTTCTATTTGCTCACATCCGTTTCACTTGCTGTGTTGCCAGGTCCTCAGTGATTTTTGCCCTCGAAGTACCTATTCCTTTAACTTCAGCATGGTTCACAGTAGCGGGTCTGAATTACAGAAGCTCAATTAGCTGTGTCAACATGCTCCTCTATGCTGTGCATGTTTACTCAGAAGTAAGTCCCATGGCATGCTTACAAGAATTCACTTCAGATGCTGTTTGAAGTGATTTGTGGCTGACAGCTTATTAGATTTGGCTATAGTTCTGTGCATGACATATTTGGAACATTTCATTCCTTCCAAATGAACACTGAGATCGAAGAGGGGAAAAAAGTCCTTTCATAGTTGCTCTTGAAACAATAAAATTAATGTTTTTGCTTCACAAGGAAGAAATCTAGGCACAGCCATGGTGGTATGTGTGAGTTCTGTTTCGTAGTAAACAAATATGGCTGGGGTTTATTTTCAGACAGAGCAATTGAGCATTACCTGTTTCTTCTAAGTTTTGTTTGAACTTGTTAGGAGTTAAGTGAGGTAAGCGAACTCCTCTTGCCAAAATGCCAGAATTGGCCTGAGGTTCAGTTTTTGGTGAAAAGCATGAAGATGGGATCAGTGTCTCAGGTGGGAAGTACTGAGCAAGGCCTTGAGGATGTAGAGAGGCGGGCAGGAATGTGGGGAGGAAAATAGGGTCTTTTGAAGAAGAGCTGAGAGAAAATACTACGTGGGCAGTGAGAGGAAAGATGTCAAGGATTCTGTGCTGATGAACGCATGAGGAAGCATCCTTAACGCAAGCGTGGAGTGAGCAACTCTCATGACTAATGCCGTCTGCGTGTGGGGTTTCTGTGCCTGGAATCTTAACAGGTCCCTCAGCTGTGTGCAGGTCAGAAAAAGAAGATAATGCACTCCATTCTAGGTCTATTAGACAGTAGATAAACATCCTTACACAAACAAGCCCAAACCCATTATTGCTTTCTGTTTGTTATTTTCTAGTTTTTTTTCTTATTTTATGAGAAATTCAATTACAATTCAATTACTATGAGGCCAGGATTTCAGGTCACACCTGGAGATGGTATGGGTTGAAACCAGGATTTTTTGACATGCAAAGCCAATGCTTCGCTGCTGAATCACCCTTTCCATAATGGAGGTGAATCCGTTTCTCAGGAGCAAGAAGCCACCAGAAGTTATTTGTGCAGAACAAATGTGTGATGATGGGTGTTTGCAGTGTTTACCTTGGCACAAGTCCTAACACAAGTCCAGTGCTGGCCTAGGGATGTTGCAAAAGTGTTGCAAGACAGTTCTACACCACTCCTAAGGGGTTAGGCCAGTGCACAGATATGTGCCAGCCTCCCCACCTGGCCATAGGAACAGGGAGATGGTTGAGTTGTGCTGGCCTAAATTGGTTAGGCTTGCATCCTGAGAGTGCAATCCTAACTTATGCCAGCACAATTTATCAGTCCTACCATTCACATGATGATTTAGGGAGGCAAACACACATCTGTGCACTAGTCTTACTTTCCCCCAGGAATGAGATAGAAGTGTCTTATGATGGCATTTTTGTAACACCCCCGGGTCAGCACAGGACATATTCAAGGGCTTAGGGTAGTCTAACTGGAGATTAGGTTTGCAGCCTGAATCCCATAAAGCTGTGAAGAATTGAACACCTTCCCTACTGTGCATTTCACCTAATGAATGTATCATCATATGCATTGGCACTGAGATTGTCCATGGCTGCAAGCCTAAACTCCAGTTAGGCTGTCATAAGTCCCAGCATAATTTCTTTGCTATTCTTTGCTATCCACTTCTGCCCCACTCCTGGGTGGCTTAGGCCAGTGCACACACATATGCCAACCTCTCCGCACCACCACAATTAGATATGCCAGGTGAGTTAGGCTGGCCTAAATTTGTTAGGATGGTGCCCTAAGTCTCAGTGGAAATGAAATCAGACAAATGGATTTTTCTTTCCATGAATTAAATGTGCCTTAAACATGCATCAGGACAAAAGTAATGCATTCACATATTCACAAACACAAATGTATGAAGAGTGTGTGTTTTTTTAGTACTGTGAAAAAGCTTATGTTCTTGCAAGTGGTATATGTGTCGATCTTTTCTGCATTGTAAGGAGACCTGCCAAAGTCAAGTTGTATGCAGAACATCTACACACACTTGCTCCTGCACACATGGGCTTTGCTCAGGATCCTGCTCTGAAGGTACAGAGATCAGAATGGATCAAGTTGGTGCAGAACTGCTTCCCTCTTCCATAAATGTGTGAAAAGCATATGAAGAAGGCATGAAAATGATATGAGATGCATGTGGATGTTGCCATGAGATGACAGATGGTGGCATGGAATGGCTTCATGAATTCATCTTTCATCAGGTTCAGAGTGCAAGGCGAAAAGGCATGGGAAAATTCAGGAATTAGATACACATTCAGCAAATTCTGGGCATGTTCTCTAACATCTGGCCAATAAGTTTCTCATAAAATGATTATAAGCCAAAATAACTAAAAATAACCTAATTGCTAAAAATAACAAAGAATTAGGGCACAAGTGAGCTTTAGCCAAACAACTGCAAAAAGTAATTTGACCAGCATGGTAAAGTGTTGGGCAAAGCTACATGGCAATTGTGGGACCCACTTCTGGCTGCGCATTGTACGCTTTGCTCTTGTGCATAGACAGGAATTAGGCTCTCAGGGGGCTGCAAGTGGAGTATTGCCGTTGAAAAAGCAGACAATTAGTGACTGCTTTGCAGCCTGACCTCAGTGAATGTGTTGGGCTAGGTTGAGTTCCCAGGGCACTTGGAGCAGACACCTTGGGCTTGGCTTTCTTCCAAGGCTTTTTTTAGATCATTCATATTTTCCATCGTATGACAGGGCAGGGCATAATTGTTGGTTCTGTTTCTTCCGCTAGCAGCATCGCTGCCTGAGAGAGGGAGAGGGAGAGGGAGGGGGCACTACATGTCACAGCTGCAAACAATTTGGCAATGTAGTTGCCATCTGCAGTATTTGTGCTTTCCAGAAAAGTCATATAAATAAAATCATGCTCAAAAGAGACCCTAAAAACATTGCCATGGTATATGCATGATGTTATCCATGTATATATGGAGAGAGAGAGAGAGAGAGAGAGAGAGAGAGAGAGAGAGAGAGAGAACATATTAAAGTGTTTGTTTCTTTAATTTTCATTTTACATGCATTCAGATGTTTAAATAGATCATGTTCCTTTCCATCCCCTTTATTTTCCTCATTTGGGTAGGTCTGTAGTTGCTGTTGTTGGTAAAGCTCACATGTGAGGTTCTTGAGATGATGGCAGCTGCACTCTTCTGAGGAAGATAATCTGTTTTACCTTTCAAGCAGCCTTCCTGTCTATGAATTGGATGTCATATTAAGCTGAGCATTGAGCACAACTCACCTGCTCTCCTTTCCCATGATGGTGTGGGGAGACTGGCACAAATCCTGTGCTGGCCTGAGGGTATCATAAGGCACTTCTGTGCCCCTCATAGGCGGTTAGGCCAGTGCATAGACATGTGCCAGCCACCCCATACCATCATGAAAAGGGGAGCAGGGGAGTTGTGCCAGTCCAAATTGGATAGGATTGTGCCCATCCTCTCAGAGGCATGAGTGCTCTACATAAGCCCCCATATCAGAATACTTTGCTGAGTACAAAATCCTCACTTATTACGTGATTCCATCACGTCATCTAGGGCTAGTGCCCATGCACTACTGAAGCCAACTTTTGAACCCTTCCATTACTCACTTTTCTGGTAGGCAACAGTGGTATGATATACCTGTACAAGCATTTTAATATCTTGCTGCATTCTAGGAATGAGATGGGGAAATGGGGAAAGGGCTCATGCAAGGTTTGCATAAGGCTCTTCTTCCTCTTTGTCTTCAGGAGGAGGAAGGATGGTAGGTCAGAAGAGGGGGAGTTGAGCATGGCAGGAGCAAGTTCCTCATCCAGCTAATGCCCAAGTGACCAAGCAAGATCTGGGGAATGCCTGATGCAGTAGGGGCACCTGGATGCAGGTGCCAAATATGCTCCCTAAGGTATCTGATGGGTCGCTATGTGACTCAGTAAGCTGGACTAGATGGGCCTTTGGCCTGATCCAGTCGAGGCTCTCCTTATGTTCTTATGGGATGTGGTGGGTAAAATATTATGGGGCAAAGGAGAACCTGGCCATGGGTTTTCCCACAAGATCTGCCTACAGCCTAGTGCAATCTGTCATTTCATATTTTAAAGAATTACTAATGACAGTTGGGGAGGCAATCAGCCCCACAATTCAAAACTGTGATGAGGTGGGGATGGATCTTTTACCCTGTGTTCTGGTCCTGAAGGAAATTGCTCTTCAGAACTGCTATTTTGGTTGGGAAAGTGGCATAAGGAAAAATGGTTAAACATCCCCACCCCACACAGAACAGCATCATTTCTGATCTTCCTTCTACAGCTGCTGTTTAGTGACAAAAACAGGAGCATTTGAAGGCCAATACCATGATTTATGTCCTGTGTCAACTGGCCCTTAGTTGCTGAAGTAGGAAGAGGAAAAAAACTAGGCAGCTTTGGAATAAAGACATGAGAAGTCCCCTTTTCCTTTTGGTTTCTGATAGCTGTCCTGTTGATGACAAACTAGAGAAAATGAATGCAATTTTTTTTATTTATGCTTTGTAAGATTTTTCATCACATTGTATTTTTCAGGCCTAAGTAATAATCCAGGACCAACTTCTTTGTTCCCCAGTATTTCCTCCCTATTTCTCCATTTCCTCCATGCTCCAATGTCATGTACAAGTTGCAGACTTTTGCAGTATCTTTAACCATATATTATTAAGATAGGATATCCTATCACAGCAACAGCTTTGCTTTATCCTATATTCAAAGCAGAACTGTAATGTGAATCGTATTTGCAGTTTTTTTCCATGTGAACTGGATGGAGAAGGTTATGCCAAACAGGCTTCTAAACTTTGCTTATCCTGGAACGTATTCAATTTGGGCTGAACCTGAATGGTGACTCGGGCTGCAATCCTAAAGACACTTTCCTGGGAATAAGACCCATTGAACACAATGGAGCTTACTTTTGAGTAGACATGGTTTTAAATGCCAATAAAAGTATATGAAATGAATTAATGAGTAGACATGGTTAAGATTGTGCCCTCAATCCAAATATGTAATGCATCAACTTCTTGATTGACTTATGAACTGCGTCAGGCACTCTATGCATGCTCAGAAGCAGTAATTACTTTCCATAGTCCAAACTGAGCCAAGGCTGAAAATGTCATGAGAAAATGCATGTGTAAGTGGAAAAATCCTCCTCAGTAAACCATAACTACATTATGGACAAATAAAAATACTTCTTAAAATACTTGCCACAACTTCTTTAAATAATTGTCTGACTTCACTGGGAAATAAGAGGATGCATATTTGTTGCGGCGAACAACATGGCTTAAAATTGCCTTTAGCTTTCCCTATAATGTACCTCTGTGTGGGTCGTTTTCTTTCATCACCAGTCATTATGGACCTTTCCACAACACACACTTGGACTGTTTTTATTGGAGGTTAAACATGGAAAGGCTGGCAGTAGAGTGATAATTTAAAAAAAGAAAGCTAGCCAATAATTTGCATGTGAGGATCACACAGTCCCTATTATACAGTGAGCCACAAAAAAGCTGTGAGGCTTACCCAAAGTGCTCTTTTGGCAGGTCTCAGAGTTTAATGGAGGCAGCTCACTCACTGTTCAGACACTTGTCATGCAAGTTTACCACATGCCACAAACAATTTTTTAACCCATCTCCACTGCAATTCCAGGAGTTCAGATAGTCCTGGCTTACCTCAACAAGTTAGCCAACAGTTTCCAGTCTAGAACTTAAGGCTTTCATGATATTCAGTGTCTAGAACAGTGATTTTCAACCGTTTTCATCTCATGGCACACCATCAGTTGTTTTTTACCATTGATAAGGCACACCATGCTGTTCAAATCCCCAAGTTTCCTATTAATAAATGTCCCTCCCCAAATTCCCATGGCACACCAGAGGACAATTTTGTTTGTTTTTGTTTACAATTATTTACTTACAAAATTTCTGTTCTGCTTTACCTCCCAAAAGAGCATTCAAAGCAGCTGGTAATAAACTACAATATGGCTGCAATCCTAACAACACTTTCCTGGGAGCAAGTACTATTGAACCCCATGGGACTTACTTTTGAGTAGATATGCTTAGGATTGCACTGAAAGTAGGACAAATAGGCCATTTTATATAATGAAGGGATTTGCATCTCTGGTGTACAAAACTTTTGCAAACCTATACACACTTTCCTGAAGAACTCAGTGGGACTTACTTCAGAGTAGACATGCTTAGGATTGCACACATGGGGCAGTGCAATCCGAATTTGTGCTGGAGAAACCAGGCAGTAGGAATTGCTTGCCCTTATTCCACGTAGAACAGCAACAGCCCAAATGGATCTAATTGGTTCTAAGCCATCTAAAGAGAAGGTGCCAATCTGAACAGCCCGGAGCTGCCCTGGGCTGCCCAAGAATGGAGCTGGGATCCAGCGTAAGTGCTGGATTCTGACTTCTGCTTTCCTGCCATCTATCCTTGAAACTGCCCACCACCCACCTTCTCCCCATCCAGAATGCCTATCTCCTGCCTTCCCCATGCCCACCCCAACTCCTGCTCCACCTGAACCACCATTTTACTCAGCTGGGGGGCTTGCTCTGACTTGGGAAGTTCAATGGGCATTCTTGTGCAGGACTGCCAGACTATCCTACACACAAGTTGCCATAAACATCCCTTACGGCAATCATCCCTTGTGACAATCCTTAATTGTATATAAGTGTTGACTAATGTGCTGAGGGATAGGTCCTCCTAAGCTTGAAAAAGTGTGTGTAAGTAAAGATGCATCTGCAAAGAAGGCAAATGCAATTTTAGCCTGCATTAAGAGGGCTGCAGTTTCCAAGATATGATAAGTTATAGTTCCTCTTTATACTGCATTGGTTAGATGTCACCTGGAGTACTATGTCCAGTTCTGGGCACTTCACTTTTTAAAAGAGGCAGCCAAACTAGAGTACATTAAGAGGAGAACGACAAGGACAATCAGTGGTATGGAAGAAAGCCCTATAAAGAAAGGTTGAGAAAACAATATGCTTAGCCTTGAGAAGAGAAGGCTAAGAGGTTATATGATCGCTGTCTTCAAATACCTGTAGAGCTGTCATTTGGGATGCATTTGTTCCCAACTGCCTCTGAAAACAGAACTAGAATCAATGGGTACAAACTGCAACAAAGGAGATTCCAACTAGATATCAGGGAAAAAATAGTAACAGTCATGAAAGTTCAGCAATGTCAATAGCATTGTCAACTTAACGGATGCAATCCTAAAGACACTTTCCTGGGAGTAAGACCCATTGAACATAATGGGCTTACTTTGAAGTAGACATGGTTAGGATAGTACTCTCAGTTCATTTATTGTCAGCTCTCCTCTAGGATCTTCAAGCAGTGGCCCAAAAAACACCTGTAGGAGATGCTCTAGGTCTAGGAGGACTTTCTGCTCAGTGGGATAGATTGGGATGGATTGGATGACCTGTTAGGTCCCTTCCAACTCCAAGATTCTATGAAGGGAAATATTTTCTATACTATAGCCTTATATAAATGCCCCCAATCTGCAACAGAAAACCTACCACCCACATTAACCTGCACAGAAATTTACTAGATAGAGCATTTCTTTCTTATCTTCATATAAAAAATTTCCTTGACTTAATTTCCATGTGTAAGGCAGTAGTTAGCATCCTGTAAATGGACCAATAAAACTGGTTGGCTGCTATTCTTTCTTGTGGGAAAATGGCCCTTCTCAGTGGCCTACAGTAGTAAAAGTCACAGTGATCTAGCAATGGAGTAGAGCATTGGTCTTCAAACTGAAAACAGATCCATAAAGGTCTTTAGGGTCCACTGATATCCAGCTTCCCAGCACTGATGCCAGCTGTAATGCATCCTTTAGGTAGGGAGCAAACATTCCTATATGAGGAGGCCTCCATGACTGCTCCCCAACCATAGGATGTTGCATACATGGGTATGGCTGCATATGTGCTGGAAATTTGGATAGGATTGGGTCCTTATTATTTGCAGAGTTGTTGAGGGACACATAGAAACAAATAATATTAGATGGGGAGGAGGGCTGTGGTTGCTTCCTTTCAGCGGGAATCCAGTACCGTTTGTGAAATTTGGGACAGACCTATATTCAGCACATGCAGCCTTTTCTGATGGGGAACTGTGGTCATGTGGAAAGATTCTCTGATCAAGCAACAGTTGAAAAACGAGAAAGTCTCAACATGAGGAAGGGAGGGAGGGAGGGAAGGAAGGAAGGAAGGAAGGAAGGAAGGAAGGAATAAATAAATAAATAAATAAATAAATAAATAAATAAATGCTAACTTTGGACAGACCAAATGATTTTTTTTAACCTGGCTGATGAAAGAGGGGAGAGTGAAAGAGGGGGGAAGGAGAGAGAGTGCACAATCATGTCTACTCATAAGTTAGCACCATTGTATTCAATGGGTCTTACTCCCTGGAAAATGTCTTTAGGATTGCAGTCAGAGAAAGAGAGAGAGAGAGCTGTCCTCCTAAGCTCTGCCACACCTCTATGCCCAATGGGCATTTTCCTTTTCCTGTCCACATCCTACACTGAATGATTCAGTGATGCAAAGGGGCAAAAGGAGCTAGGAGATTCTTGAGATTCTTTCCAGTGGAAAAAAAATGCCTGCACTTATCACTCTGTGTCAATAACAACAGCCACCTGCATTTAAACATTGACAAGTGAGAGGCAGAACAAGAGGTGACTTAAGGTTTCCTCTTACACCTGGGCAGGTCCCTCTTCTTGATCATGGAAAGCAAAGAGAAAACCTGGCTTGGGTTGGGAGCTGGGTTTGGAGCGAATATAATAGAATGTCACGTATGGGCGTATCATCTTCCCCTTCAAAGGGTAGAGAAGCTCTAGGGAGGCTTGAACAGCTGGGGAAAGGGTTGCAAAAGGAAAATGGACAAACTTCTGACTTCAAACCAGTAAACTACAATGGATCCCACAGCAGAAAAATGCAAGGCTTCCTGACCTCTCTATCAGGTTACTTCACAATCTTTTGTGATAACCATGAAGCCAAGAGTTGGGTGGAGGCTGTTTGTATCCATCAGGTATACCTTTGGGATATCAAGGAATCTAAGACATACAGTACACTGTATCTGGAGTCCTGGTATATAGTCTCCCTCTGATCTGGGTGGTGGAAAGAGGCTTGTTTTCCTTTGGGACCATCTCTAGCCTGCCCCAAGTTAGGAGATAACTGTGGTTTTGGTCCAGCCAGGCCTTAGGGCACAATCCTAACCAATTTAGGATGGCATAACTCACCTAGCATATCTTCCTGTGATGGCATGAAAATGTCCACTTATGCCTGTGCACTGGTCTAACCCAGGGTGACCATAGGGTAGATCTCCAAATGAAGGACAAGGGTCCCCAGTAGTTTTGGAGGACCAAAACTTTTGTTTTGGAGGACCTTGTAGGATGTCCTACATTTTGCCCTACAATAAAAAACACTTCTGGGGGAATCTTACCTTGTTTGGGGGTCTACAGGTCTATGTGGACCTCTGAGCGCCGACCAGCCGGCAGGGGGAAGGCTGGAGCGGCGTTGTGCAGCCATGCGGGTGCCTTTGAGCCCCCCCGGCCGGCCGGGGAAGGCTGGAGCAGCATTGTGCAGCCACGCAGGCGCATTTGAGCCCCCCTGGCCAGCCGGAGAAGGCTCCGCATGGCTGCTAAGGAGCCTAGGGGCTGGACCGGAGGCAGGGCTTCCAGGCCAGGGCCAATCATGGGGCAAGGGAGACACCTCCTCCTGGCCCGCCTCCATTTTCCTGCACTATGAAGCGCAGAGAAGTGTGTGCACTGAGGTGCGCACACAAACTAAAATAGCGGCGCCAACGGGCACCATTTTCCAGACACGGCAGGGGGTTTCCCTATCGTGCCGGACCCCCCTGCCATTTCTGGAGGCGCCCTGGCATTTCCAGATGTCTGGACACTCTGGTTTAACACTCTCCCCCGGAGTAGGGGCAGAAGTGCCTTATGGCATTTTTGTGACACTCCTAGGTGAGCAAAGGACTTATGCCAGCCTCACTGTAGGTTAGGATTGCAGCCAAAGCCTGTTCTCTGCCAGGTTTCTTAGGCCAGTTCTACACCTCCCAATAGTCTGTCTCAGCACGACATTCCCTCCAACTCTCTATTCCCCCTTTTTGTTTCTTCCAGCATGTTTTTTCTCATAAGAACATCTTTTACTGACCTGCTCAAAATAATTCAGAGGTAAAATGTCCATATAGTGGGCTTTGCTTATCTGTAATCTTGGCATCTGCATCTGTGGATAACTGAGCCTCAATTCAGAAAGAATCAGAGGATCTCCCAGGCACAACCTGAAGTGGTTTCTGATCATGACTGAGAAGTATTCCTAGGCCAGGGTGAAGACCCAGGTGACTATTGGTTGCATTCAAGTGGCCTTCCGATTACACTGGGAAGCTGATAAAACCTTTGTAGTTGAGTCTCTGAAATGCTGCAACCCTCACCTCTTAAATAACCATGCTACGCATGGGAGCAGGGGCTTACAACCTATTAATAAACAACCCTTTCCCCAAACCTCTGTGGCACGCCTGCAGACCATTCATGGCACACGTATTTATTTCATGGCAGACCATTTAAAGCACCTATGTGTCTTAAAACCTTTTATTTTAAAAAAGCTTTTTAATGGGGCAGAGGTCGGGGGGCTGTTGTTTTATTGTTTTTTACATATATGTTTTTAGGCTGTATGTTTTAATTGATTTTATTGAATTGTACTATTTATGTTTTTAATTATGTTTTATGTCAGCTGCCTTCAGTTGGGCTAAAGGCCTGAGAAAGGCGGGATATAAATTTTTAAAATAAATAAATCACACTGTGTTTGAAAATCACTGCCCTACAGGCAGGGGTGGGCAGATGCCAGTTTGGGCCTACTCGCCCAAACCGGATCTTCCCTTTTCCCTGCCGCTGGCGAACTGCCAGCGGCAGGGAAAGGAAAAAGAGGGCGGACCGGTTCGTGCTGGCCACCATCTTTTCCTCCCCCATGTCTCCTCCTGCTGGAGAAGATGCACAGGGCGCATGCCTGAGTCGGCGCGCACGATGTGCGCCTCCTCCAGCAGGAGGAGATGAGTGTGTCTCCTCCAACTGGAGGAGATGCACTGCGCATGCGCCAACCCTCGGGGTCGGTGCGTGCGTAGTGTGTCTTCTCCAACTGGAGGAGATGCACTGCGCATGCGCCAGGGGTTGGTGCATGTGCAGTGCACTGGTGTTGGGGTCCACCCAACGCCCCGCCCCCGCCCTGCCCCGCCTTCAACCCCACTCCCACCCCCCAACTTCCGGCGAACCGGATCTTGGGGGAGGCTCGGCCTACCACTGCCTACAGGGTGAATAGGGTAAACCAGCTGCAGCTGGTGGACCACTACAGAAAATTGGATGCTGGACTAAATGGGCCTTTGACCTGGTCTTGAAGGCTTTTTAAAGTTTTTCATAAGTTGAAGCTTAATCTAGATGTGACAAAAGTGCTGTTGGAGATATCATTGACCAGGACCTTGGCCTGTTCTGGAAGGGGATATTAAACTACACACCCCCCCCCTTTTAAAGGTGAAGGCCTGCAGCTTAGTTGAGCTTTTTAAAACTGCCCATACAGTGCAAGAGCAAAAGCATTCACAGCGAGAGCATAAGCAATGCAGCAGTAGACAGGTCAGAGTGCTGTTTGTCTTTCCATCCTTATCTCATCTTCCCCAGCCATTAGGTCTTCAAGGAAGTAAGAAGCTTTGCCACATTTCCATTGTCTAAATGTCTTCCTGACTTTTTCTTTTTAAAAAATCAAATTAATTAGCTCCCTCTCATTCCCCCAGCCAATCAACTAAGCAGCTCCCCCACTGCATAATTCAGCATCATTTGCTTCCTGTAATGTTACAATTACTCTTCAAGGCTCATTTGCCTTAAGACCGTTTAAAGTAGGAAAGCCCAGGAGAGTCATTGCCTTGTCTTTAGAAATGTTTATCAGAGAAAAGGGAAAGGAGAGAATCAAAAGGAAATTAAAGCCAATGTAATTCTATACATTCTGCTATTTCACACCCTGTTCTTGTGGGTTATTTCCTCTCTTAGTAAGAACTAACATCCATTTGTATTTGCTTTATACTGGTTGTTGCTATGGTTTGGGTAAGAATTTAGCAGGTGAAGCAGAATTTCCACTTTGGATTCCATGGTTTTCCAGACAGCAGACTTTTTAAAATAAAACCTCCAAAAATGTGCATTAACCTGGTGCCACACCTTTCCCTATATAAAGTGAGTGACAGGAATTCAAGAACGATGGCATGGCTGAGGTGGAAGGAAGAGTGCAAGGAAATAAAAGATTGGTCAATAGCAGGAATCTCCTACCACTACCGCTGACTCCTATCTGTATGAAGTCCAGCATATACATTGGTAGCAAAAAGGTGCTGGGCAAGATTGAGGTCTTCTAGGATTTAGGATGACAACAAAGTGGTTTCCTGTGTTGCAAAAGGGTTTCCTTTCATTTCCATTTTTCTTATGGCTCTAGACCAGTGATGTTCAAAGTGGGGGTTGTGACCCACAGAGGGGTCACAGAACCCCCACAATGGGGTTGCAAATGCTGATGGCCACCATCTTGTCCTGGAGACCCCCAAAAATCAACTTTGCAATGGTGCACACTACCCCATCATGTCATATGTTGTTTGATTCGTCTTGAAGAGCTGACATAATCAACTCATCCTGCATCCTGGTGTCCTCTCTTGCATCTGGCATTGTGAGGTAGACCAATCTAAAATCAGAAGGTTGCACATACCCATCATAGCATTTAACCCAGTAATTTTCAACCTCTTTCACCTCATGGCACACTGACCATGTGGTAAAATTGCCAAGGCACACCATTCATTTTGGGACACTTGACACATGGCACACCTGGTGGGGGGTTCGGTTTTCAATAACCCTTTTGGGACACTCGACAAGACACACCTGATGGGGGGTTCAGTCCTTCAATAACCCTATTAATAATGATGTTTGTTTAAAAAATAAGTAAATTTTCCAAACTCCCACAGCTCACCTGAGGACCACTTGCAGCATACCAGCATGCCATGGCACACTGGTTGAAAATCACTGATTTAACCCAGGATGGACTTTTCCTCCACATTCCTTATGGGAAGTGAGCAGTACAAGCACAGAGGGATCCACGTTCTGTGGAGTCAAAATGGCTGCTGCAAGTTCTTTTCAGCTGAGCCTCGGCTGATCCGTAACAGCACCTTTAGACAGTGGCAGAGCTCTGTCCCTTTCTGAGCTCAAAAACATTTTCAAATGTTTGGCTTATTCAGTATGGCTTATTCAGAGAAAGTAAGCAAGGAGTTAAAGCAGAGACTTTGCAAATTAAAATTATTTTTTCTGCTTCTCTGGTGAGAGTAAATGGATTTCAACCTCCTGTTTGGTAGCTGAGCCACAGAAAAGAGCGAGCTTATTATTTTGGTGTGGCAGCTGCGGTTGTCACCTCATTTCATTGTTCTAATTCCGCTCAGAAGCCTAAAGGAAGGGATGATAAGAGGCGCAGGCGTCCCTGCGGGCTTCACTGCCTGGGGCTCTAGGCCAAGGGAGGCTCTTGAAGGGAGACAAACACTGACAGAGCCATTGTTCCTCCACTTCTCCCCAACTCCCTGGTCTGAAAAGGGGATAAAGATCTTAACAAACACTTTTTTTTTATCTCAGAGCCAAACTAGACATGACAGTGGCAGATTTGCTTCTTTAAAGGCAGGTCTGCGCCAAGCCATATAAAACTGGGGTGGGGGTAGAGGTGGGAGGTGGGGAGAGACAGTGTGGTTTTCTCAGATGCAGGAGGAAAATGATTTTTTTCCATCACCTACCAACTGTGCAGCCCTTTCCTAAGTTAATTTTCTACTTATGGTACCAGAGCCCAACTGGAGAGAAAAAAAAAAAATTCAGATGATAGACTGCAGTACTGCTGTGGCTATATTATTCCATTCTGAATCAGCTCCGACAAACACAGTTCTGATAATTTTGATTTTCATCCGTCTGTGTTTGAAACATGTGGGGAAACCAGAATCCAAGATGGGCATCATTGAGATTGATCATCACTGAGGCCCTCTTAGTACCCATAGCTTTTGTGTGTAGTGGTGACGGACGCCACTATACACGTCTTGACACATCACTCTGATCACCTTCTTTCTCCTTTTCTGGTATTTCCATCTGCCAGCTCTGTGGTGGGCACTAGTTCTACAGAACCGGTTGTTAATTTTGGCCCACCACTAGCGATCCGGTTGCTAGCGGTGGGTAAAAAAAGGGTGAACCGGTTCACCCTTGGGGCCCACCACTGCGCTTGCATCAATCTTGACGCAAGCGCAGTTGCGTCCTGTTCAGGACGCGACTTCCCCTCTGCCAAGATCGGCGCAGGTGAAGTAGCGTCCTTAACAGGACGCAACTGGGCTTGCAGTCGCGTCCTGTTCAGGACGTGTCTGTGCGCGCGCCAAGGTTGGCACAGGCATAGATGCGTCCTGAAGAGCAACCTTGGCACATGCGCAGTACGCCAGGGTTGGGACTGCCCCTTGCCCTGCCCCTGACTCCGCCTGGCCGGCCTACTTCCGGCAAACCGGTTCTTAGGTTGGGCCAGGCCAATCCTTGGTGAGCACCATTCTGGACCTTTACTGATTGTCTGAAAAATATGGGCTGTGAGATAAGGAAGCTGGACTAGATGGACCTTTGGTCTGATCCAGTGGGGCTTTTTTATGTTATGTTCTTTTTCCTTTTAACTCAGGAAATGCTGAAGCAGTGGAATGAGCTAATACTATCTCATTCATCAAGACCCACCAGAGCCCGCTGATGAATCAGACTCTAGAGTGTGGCCTAAACTAAAGATCCTGGAGAAACCCCGTCCACATCTGAAACAGTTATATGCTGGGCCAGGCACTTGGGAAGGCCCATGTAGTACATGCGATAAATGTACTGTGATAAATGTAGGCCAGATTTTGCTACATGTGAAACAGTCATAGCAATTCAGTAAATTATTTAGACTTTGAGCACAATCCTACCCATGTCTACTCAGAAGTAAGCCCCATTGTGTTCAATGGGTCTTACTCCCAGGAAACTGTCTTTAGGATTGTAACCATTAAATGGCTGCAATCCTAACCACACTTTCCTGGGAGTAAGTACTATTGAAGACAATGGAAGACACTTTTGAGTAGTCATGCTTAGGACTACGGTGTTAGTGTACAAAAATACACTAGCTAGTGCCTTTCATGTGGAAATGCCTTTCAGTAATGAAGCAGGTAACTGTACCTGGGATGTGATGTAGGTTATTTTGTTAAGTCGCCAATCAGTGGTGTTCAAAATAACATTAGCATCCAAGCTGAAGCTTGGGTTGTGCACCATAAAGTCCACGCTGATGCCTGAGGCTTTCACTATTTGCAACATTTGTTCAGCAGGCTCACGGGATTAGAAAGCACTCCCAAAGACTGAAGGCTCAAGTGCAAATGAGACGGTTAAAGTGAAGTGAGCTGAAGTGAGGCTGCTAAGCATCCCTACTGCGTCTCGATACTGAATGGCTCAGGAAAGAGGCCAGCAGGACATCCAGATGAAAGACAGAAACGACAGTGATGTCAGAATAGCACATTCCTCTCCACAGGTCTCTCCTGAAAAGGCAGCTTATCTTGCAAGAGCCAAGCTGATGAATATCCAGTCCAGTCCAGATCCAAAAAATGTGCTTTGCTCTGTGGCATCACATATAGGTAACTTGTGCCACAATCCTAACCCCTGCCAGTAATGCTAATGCAGCCATGCCAAAAAGATGCACACTACATGCTGTGCTTCCTGCTTGGCAGCCCAACCCTACCTAGGATTGGATTGCTGCATAGGTCTCTTCCAGGGCAGACCAAAGGAACCAAATCTTGTATCTCACTTTGATGTGAAACACCAAGTCAGGATTATAAACTATTTTCTGTATTTCAGAAATGTGAAGACATACAGTATGTGCCAAATGCAACGTTTTGGGCAAGATGCAGAGCACAATCCTAACCATGTCTACACAAAAGGAAGCCCCATTGTGTTCAGTGGGTCTTACTCACAGGAAAGCGGCTTTAGGATTGCAGCCACAGTGGATTCAAGTTTGGTTGCCTAGTTATGGATGTGCTCTTGAAAGGGAGGGAATGCAGGCTGTGGCATAGCTAGAGGGGTGCAAAGCACTATGTTTTGCAGGGAGCCTCACCATAGTGTGCAAGAGGCCCCTCCCTCCCACTCATTCCAGTCAGTGGGAGCAAAACAGAAACATATCCCTGGCTCTGAATGCGAGGAGGAGGGGTCCCTTGCATGCTCAAGTAAAGCTCCCTACAAAACCTGGTGCTTTGAACTTCTTCCAGCTTTCCCACTGATGTTTCATGCTCACTTGATTTTAAATAATCCAGGCCGGCTGAGCATAGGATCCTTGGACCCTAAGATTTTTCTCTAAGATTTTCAAGCTAAGTCAAATAGCCATTCTCAACAATTTTGTATGTCACAAAACCTTTCAAATGTGGGCGACTCAGCTGAGTATTGCAGGTATTGTACGCATATGTTCATGATGGAACAATTTAGATTATCCATTTCATGATGTATGTAATGTAAGCCAGTCTGGGTGGGGGAGTGATTGGCCAGACACAAGGTATTATGCGACCTGGCCCTCATTTCCTATCCAGTTGCTCCCAGTACTTCCCGCTCAGTCTGAACAACACAGCAAAGTGTAACAGTTGTTTGATACCCAGGGCTTTGTATGTGACTTCTCAAGGTGATATACTGGCGGGGCATCAACGGTGCCCACAGCAGTGGGAAGCTAAATATTTAGGTGGCTGGAGAGCGGGTGGGGGAGACTGACGTGCATTGCTTTTAGTGTGAAACAAACACCGTATAATGTGGTAATTTATCAAGAACAGTGGCAGCTGGGAACTATGGGCGCTTGGGGGATTGAATTAATAGGTGACACTAAGTCCTTCATCTCTCTGTCACCAGTGCATTTCCGGCTTACCTTGGAACATTGTTACCATATGGAAGTTGTTGTGCTCTTTCTGTGCAGTGTAATGAAGGGGCTGCCAACTGGCCTCCAACAGGCTTGAGAAAAAGCTTGAGAAAAACCACTTGCAGAGCTGATGTTCTTCCTGAGACTGCCGGGACAGGATCATGTTGCTTCTAAGATTCTTGCTTCCCGAGTGTTTGGCAAAGGGTCTGTTACTTGTTGTGTTCTGGAACCCCTTAGTCATTCCAGCCCCATCCCAAAAGCCATTATGTCTGCATGTTTGATCCTAGATCTAAAGGAAGCAGTTGCAAAGCTTGAACCCAAGGGTCCCAGACTCAAATACATCACTAAGAAGGGGGGGGTGGGTACTGCAGCAGTTTTGAAGTATCACTAGTTAAGGAGGTACTCAGAGGCTTGGGTTGAGATGTTGCATGAAAACGTTCTTTAGACTTGGGAACAAGGCAAACCTTGCACCCAGCAAACAAGGCAAACCTTGCACCCAAAGCAAACCTTGGGATCATGTACTGCCCTTTTCCTCCTCTTTCAAATGTTCAGGGCCAGTGGAAGATATGACACTGATAGGATTTATAGGTTCCACTGTTTGAAAGAAATGGGTTTGGCTTCTGGATTCTGAACTAACATTTGATTTCACAGCAGGGAACAGTATCTACAAGGCACCCACATGTGGCTTCATGGATTTCCTGAATTAACTGTCCCTTGCCACCTCTGCTTGCATGTTCCCATGTGCACCCTTTCTGTTGAGGTCAGGTGCGTTTCTAACCTCTATTTATCAGGCACATGCATACTCCTCAACATTTAATATGGAGCTGTGGCAGCTTCCCCCACCCCCACTTGATTCTTTTCTCACTTGCAAATTCAAAGAGGATTAGGGTGCAGACTGGTAATGGGCAAATAGGAGCTTAGCCAAGACTGCCACTACTCCACTCCAACATGCCATATAGACCTCTCAGACCTCTCTGTGCTTGCATATATTTCATATACATTCGTGCCCGTTGCCATTCCTGGTTGTAAACCAGAAATATAAATGAAAGCAAAAGAGGCTGAAGGACACCCGAAGAGTTCTCCAAAGAGGCAAGGCCTTTTTAGCTGATGTGTGAGAGAGACTTGTATTATGTTTAGGCTAGGCTTGGTGGAATGGATCTTGGGCATTGGGTGTAGTAAGTTTGGAAGAAAACAGAGCAAGACTGAGAGCAAATCAATTCAAAACAAAGCAAAGAGAATTAGGATATCCCAAGCAAGGACTTTCAGGCAAGACCTACACATCAGCCTGCCAATAGTCTTTTATTTAAAGGATTTACCGGAATACCCTGCCTTTCCCATGTCAAATGGAATGCCTAAGTTGGCTAATAAGGCTTGTATCCTTTTGTCCTCACAACAGCCCTGTGAGTGACCCAGGGTTATTCAGGAAACTTCATGTCTGAGGCAGATTTGAACCTGGATCTTCCAGGTCTCAGTCCAGTTCCCTAACCACTATACCATCCTGCCTCTCTTTGATAAAAGCTGGAGTCAAAGAGAACAGGGAAGGTCAAGCGGTTTCTGGTAAGTGGTTTTCCACTTGAGCTGGTGAGTGATTGATGTTTCTTAAACTGTTTGTACACACCTGACGCAGACCCACATGTCCTTAGAAGAGAGTAATCACAAGGCTGTGTGGATTCCATTTAAGTGCATCAAGCTCACCATATTTGTATCAGGCAGATAACTCAGGTTTTTGAGAATCAGCTTTTATTATTGTGAGTTAAAAACCAGGTGTCTATCCATTATACCTATGATGATAAAGTTGAGCTAGTGTAAGTTATATCTGGTGAGATCTCAGATATAATAGTGACATTAAGGTCCGCAATTGTTAGGAAGGTATTATTGCATTTACCCCTCACCAAGAATGCAGAAGCGGAGTAAAAAGAGGCAAATATATGCAGATTGAACATTTCTGTAACTGAGATCTCTCTCTCTCTCTCTCTCTCTCTCTCTCTGTCATCTGTCTGTCTGTCTGTCTGTCTTGCTGTCTCTCTCTTGCACAGAATCTGAGTTACCTCATATCATTTTGCAGTGTGGTGGAGTGGTTAGAGCGACTTAGGGCACAATCCTAACCTATCCTAACCTACCCTGCTAACTGGACAAGAGACACTCTTTCAAGTGGGTGTTCCTATTTTATTTAGTAGGGGGAGAGTAACTGGCCCTCCACACCCCACCAATCTCTGTTCTCGTGGCTTCTGCTAGTGTTCTTTTTGCGTTTTAGATTGTGAGCCCTTTTGGGACAGGGATCCATTAGCTATTAATTTTTTCATTGTAAACCACTTTGTGAACTTTTCATTTGAAAAGCGGTATATAAATACTCTAGATAGATAGATATAGGGCAGCCTAACTCACCCGGCATATCTTCCCATAGTGGTGTGGGGTGTTGGCATATGCCTGTGCACTTGCCTAGCCCTCCCCCCCTGGAGTGGATCAGAAATGCCTTACAGCACTTTTGTGACACCAACAGGCCAGTACAAGACTTATGCCAGGGTTATGCTGGCCTAACTGGAGATTAGGATTGCAGCCTAAGATTCAAGAATTTCATGGTATGGCAAGAAACATGTCAACTTGCCATTTTGGACTCATAACTGATTCTCAGCCTACCTACCTCACAGGGATGTTGTCAATATAAAATGGGGGGACCAAAACCGTGTACTGACCTGAGCTCCTTGAAGGCAGGCCAATATTTTTTGCTTCCAGAAGGAACCAAGGCATCAGCTAAGACATGAATTACTGGTAAAATGTTTAGCAGAATAAACAGCCCTCACAAAAATGAACTTTTGCTTCATTCACTGATAGTACCTACCCTTTCTGCCCTATTCACTAGGCTTCAGGTAGAGACTGTCCCTTTGCTGCCTTGCAAATGCTTCTCTGCATTATTAACTTCAGTAATATCTCTGGAGAGTCAAAATAGGGTTTAACAACCACAGTCTAGTGAAAAGGGAGCCCTAGAAAGAAATATAGGATGCCTCCGGCAATGTCTTCCTCTGCGCAAGAAGAAAGTGTTCTCTGATTACAAAAGACACCTTGTTGACAGCCAGCCTATCCTCCTCCCCTCCGTACACACCATGCATTCAGGAGAGCAGGCAAGGCCATCATCTGGGCAAGTTTCTTTTACACATCCAAGACCTGGGAGCCAGTATGAAAAAAATGAAACAGAAGCTACTGCCAGATCTGTTTCTGCTCTTTGTAAATAAGCACAGTAATGATACTTCTGAGGCCTTTAATCTGGGGGATCACAAAGCAGTGGGGAACGCTAATTGATTGCACCATCAAAACCACATCCAGCATGCTCAAGGTCATGCAACAGGCAGCAGCATGGAGAATGAAACCCAAAAGGCCTTTTGCTCCTCATTCATCTTTCTTTCCTGCATCCTCCCTCCCTCGACTGCTTGGGGACCAGATACAACTGATGCAAAGTTTATATCTGTATTAGGGTTGCCACCTGGCTGGTTTCTAACTGCCTAGCTAATTTGTCAATGCCTGAGTGGAGTTATTTTTAACACTCATTTTGTAGGGCATTCACTTTTTTCCTTTCAATAAAAGGGCAATAACATAATTTACATGCAATTCCTGTTTTGTTTTCAATCATTGGCAAGTCCTGCCTGGTTAGTCTTTGTGCTCTAGTCACTATGGATGAAATCCTAAGTCCTGCGCTGACCTGGGGTATCACAAAAGTGCCATAAGACCCTGCTGCACCCCTCCTGGGGAAGGGTTAGGCCCGTGCTCAGACATGTGCTTGCCTCCCTACATCACCATGTAAACAGGAAGACCGATGAGCCTTGTTGGCCTAAGTTAGGATTGGACCCTATGTGTGCTTTAAAAAAATAATATTCTGTGTGCTCTGGAGAACTGGTAACAGATTTCTGCTAGGAATTGCATACTGTTAGAAATTCAGCGGGCACATACCTTGGTGTAAGGCCCTGAACTTCTTTAATTTAGCCTTTCCAATTGGACTTGCTGACTAAAAAACTCATTTTCTCTCATTTGTCTGAAGTAAACAAGCAAGAAAGTCCATTCCCTGTTTTAATAAAATGAAATTGCTTGAAAAGCGTCCATAGAATACCCAGAGTTGTGGAACCAAGACTGGATTCTGAAAGTAGAACTTCAGAATGCAATTGAATCAGGTGAAGTATTCATAAATAATCTCAACAAAAATGTCTGATGATGTATTGTGTGGAAGCAGTGATCCACTTTGATGCTTATGCCCAGGAAATGATCCACCTTTTCTATGGCCAAAGTCCACATGAGGTCTGCAGCCAGCAAAAGCCATAGTGGATGGCTGGGTTCAAGGAACTGAAGTCAAATCTTTCAAGAGGGAATTGTAAAAAGTCATGGTGGGGAAGCAGTAATTGTGGCAAAGGCTGCAATTCTAAAGATACCTTCCTGGGAGTAAGACCCATTGAACACAATGGGGCTTTCTTTTGAGTAGACATGGTTAGGATTGTGCTCAAAGAGCCAGAGAACAGAAGGATGTTTAGACCATTGGCAAATCTCAAATACTTTGACAACCGAAACATGAAATCCCCTGTATCACTCATTAAAAAGAATTGTCTCAGTCAGGATGAGACAAAGAAAGAATATCTATTTCTTTTTGTTATCTAACATAAGGGCAAGTCTAATTACAAGAATGGCTATTTTTTGATGAAAAAGGATTGATTCACAAGATGAATCCAGGTCTTTTTTTCCTCTTTCTTATTAATTTTCCAATCTGTCTGGAAGACTGACTTTTTAGGTATTGTACTGTGGACTAAAGCCTGAATTCTTAGAACAACCACAACTATAGCCTGGGAAAAACTCATGGGAGTTATAGAGGGTATTTAAAGCAAAACTCCCAAGGGCTCTGGTTTTTTTTTTTTTTTAAGTTCTGTGTTGACATTTCTTCACTATCGACCTCCTCAGTTTGCTGCTTATGCACTCAGCACAAGTGCACTATGTAGTCTGGCATGCAATTTTCCATTCACTTTATCTTCTGTTATCAGCAGAGACGAAAAGATGTGGGCTTGTTGTGACTTTGCCCTCAAGGATCAGCCTGATAATCCCTAGCATAAGTCAATATTTCTGAAGCCACCGTGACATTCACTGTGACCTTGACTCTACCTTCCATTGTTTTCTTCCTGATTTGACAATGATCATAGGCTTTCACCCAATATATTCTCACTTTGCTTCCTTCATAGTGTGATGGATTTCCAAAATTCATCATATGTTTGGATAGGAACCAAAACCAGGAACAGGATTATTTCCACTGATCCCATTGCACATCCTTTTGCTACTGTGAAGCTATGAGCAGTCTCCATGTATAGATATGAAACAGAATTTTTCACATATAGATTGTTCACACGTATGTGAACAAAGTTTCACATATAAATTTCACTTTAGATGTAGAAGCATAGTGTATATAAATACACTATGTATCTATAAACTCTGTATTCACAGCCAGGCATCTTCCACAGGTTAGGATTTAATCATGCAAAGAATTACATGCATAGAATTTGTATCCATGTAGGCTCTTTTAAGATTAGAACATCTCTTGAATATGTAGAGGTTGGAGGGTGGACCAGGCAGATGCAATCTCATTGCCTTCCACTTGTTAATATGTTATGTGAATAGAATCCAAGACAAATGATATATTGTCTGTATAGTTCAACAGTTTCAGTGTCAGGTTGCCTCTAATGCTAAGTACTCCTTCATTGAGAACCTGATAATAGTATCTCTTCACAGTACGAAGCCTGCTGTCTTCTGCATACCTAAAGCACACACTGATGCATTTTTTGTTATCTTGTTTTCATAAATAAGACTGTGTTCAGCCTGGTATATCCAAGGACATGTGCATTGGATTGCCTGAATAGCTGCAGAAAGGCTAGCATACAAAAAGAAACATTATGGTTTCCTAAAAACAGGGAAGGAAACACTAGCTTTTCGGCCTTGTAAGAGGGATGAGCATTGCCCTTAGATTTAGTAGGGTATGACTAGTTGGGTAACTAGTAGGGTGCATTGACTAGTAGGGTAACCTGCAGGGGACACCATTACCTCTGTTGCTAGGATGTCTTGGATATAAGAACACAAGAAGGGCCTCTCCTGGATCTGGCCAAAGGCTTATCTGTTGTTACCCAGGGATCGAATGGGGTCTGGCTTAAGGGAAATCTAGCATACCCAAAGTTGCAGTTGTGGAATCCTTGTGTCAAAAAACTCACTGATGAGTTTGGGAGTTTGAATTGCCGTTGAACCGCTCTTAACTGCTCCAGGTGAAAAGGGGAATTTCATCTGCTTAGTGTTGGGCCTATTATAACATGTGAAGGCCTGTCCCCCTACACCTTTCTTGAATTTGGGGTTAGTTGCCTCCACACCCCAAAGATTCTGCACACTATGTTCTCAATCCCTTGGTAAAAACTGAATGAAATGAGTTGGCTGTTGCTTGGGAATTTATTGTCGAGATTAGATAAGCGGAAATAAATGGAGAAAGATAATAGATGTTTACACGAAGGAACAAGAAGTGTTTCTTTTTCCCAAAATAGCCTTTGCATTTTATTTATAGTTTTTCTCCCTTTTGGGATTGAGCAGGTCATTTGCATAAGCAGGGGGGAAGAAGAGGAGAGGAGGGATGATAAATAACCATTTCTGGTGCAGCCTGAAATCATCATTATACCTGCCACTGTGGATAGATTTCTCTGCACACAAGAGAGGCAAAATTAGAAAGGATCATTTAAATATCTCACATTTGTAACCAGTGACGGGTGAAGCTTATTTAAGTTCACTTCCAAACACCAGAAAAGCTAGAAGATAATATTTTTCAGCAGTTTATATTTAGCCTTAAAAAAATCACATGCAAACATAAGAACACAGTGTTAAGGGTCAATGCAATATTGTTAGGATAAAGACAGCACACTGGCCAAATGCCCCCTAGCATTGCCACTGACCTCACACATGCCACTGAGACGGGGAGCACTGGCTATGCCATGCGGAGACTTCCTTTCGAAGACAATGTTAGAGGCCCAAAAGGGGGTTGGTCTCACACCATAAATGACTTTCCAGCATTTTATGGTTTGAAGACCATACACACATAGTGCACCCAAGAAAGTTGGAAACTCATGTTACCAGTGCAGGCCATGCGCTAGATGTAATTTGGAATTTGAGATCCAATTTGGGATTCATGTTAACATGGTCAGGCAACATCCTAGAAACAAACCCATTTTTCCCCAATATAGTTTATGGGCGGTTTGTTCATCTCTAATATTTGCTCATCTCCAATATTTGTTCTTATCTAGTTTAAAGTTGAACTGTGTGATATGTACTGGGAATGTCTGTATACTTTCCAGTACACCAACAAGTGGAAGTATTATCCCAGAGATGATGTGCTGCTATCAGTGCCAGTGAAAGTCCACCCAATGTGCTGGAGATAAATTATTTTTTTCTACTATTGCTTTATAGCCTTTGGAGCTGTCCCTTTTTCTCACAATGTTACGACACTCCTGTCTGTGAACTGGAACACAAATATAATTACTGCCCCAGTTTGGGAAGTGGTGAGAAGCATTTAGCTTATGTTTCCAAAACGTTACAATTAGGACTTGTTCTGCCATCGCACGTATGCAGCGTTGTCATCTGAATGTACCGAAACAACAATACTGCTGGAATCAAGATCATAGAGTTACACTCTAAACTCTTGAATTCTTGAATGGATTATGCAAGTTTGACATGATTAACTGCTTTCGGGAACTGAAGTTATGATAGTTACAATCTACAAAACACAGACAGCCATTGCTGTCACTTCCAAATTTGTTTTAGGCAGTGCTGAACATCCAGTATTCGTATCAGGGAAACCTGCTAGCACATTTTGGGCTGTGAATAAGCATGTCCTGGAGTCCCAATAACCTTATCTCTTACCATTAAGAATCAGTCTCTTAAAATGTTGCCCATCTTGCAAAACAGTTTACTAAAATGAATGAAATCACCTTTTCTCTAGTACACCTTTTCCCAGCTTTGTGAGTTTTAAATGGGCCAATCCCAAGTTGTAATATTATAATGTAAAAGTGGGACTATGTAGACCAGTGTTGTCTAAGCTTCCAACTTCAGGGCTCCTGGACCTTTAACAAGTATGCAGAGGAGGAAATTTCAGCTGGTGCAGCTTTTCATCCCACAGATCACAAGCTACATCTGCTGAAATTCCCTCTTTTACAAGCTTGTTAAAGGTCCAGGAGCCATGAAGATAAAAGGTTGGACACCACTGATGTCGATGGTAGAGACCAGAAAAATGTGGGGAGGATAGCTCAATGTGCATTTCTGGAGGGTGAGAATGTAAAAGAAATAGAAAAAGAATAAAAGAAATTTTTTCTAGGGGAAAAAAGGTTGTGGTACTCACAATAAAGACCTGATTCCCAATCCAACCCAAAAGTAAGATCCTTTGTATTCATGAGGTTCACTCCCAGCCTGGCAAGCCTCAGCCGTACATATTGTGCTTGCTCTCATGCATGTTAATAATAATAAACTTTAGTTATATCCCACCTTTCTCCCAAAGGACTCAAGGCGGCTTACAAAACAATCCATAAAAACATCAACAATAAAATCTCATTCATTAAGACAGTTAAAATAGGCATCTTAAAAACTATAAATATAAAATATCTGCATTAAAACACTGATTAAAACCATAATAAAAGAGTTGTGCTGTAGAAGTAGCCAGACTAAAAAAAACCAGCAGACTATAAAGCTCAGAAGGCTGTTCTAAAAAGAAATGTTTCTAGACCAACCCGAAGAGTTTCGAGGGAGGGAGCAGTTTTTAGATCAAGAGGGAGACAATTCCAGAGGGCTGGTGCCACTACTGAGAAGCCCCCTTTTCTTGCCACGTACATCTTTTGGCAACAGTACTTGAAGCAGGGCCTTTTCTGATGACCTGAGAGAATGGGCCAGATTGTATGGAAGTAGACAGTTCTTAAGATAACCTGGGCCCAATTAGGACTATAAAAGTCAAGACTAGCACCTTGAATTGGGCCTGGAAGGCCAGTGTAGTCACTGGAAGAGCATCCCTTAAGCTTCTTGTAGACATCTTTGTAGTGGGTGGCTTTGGTGGAGGCAATGGATTTTCGCCTCGTGAAATGTGAGAGTGAAAAGCAGTATCCTAGTACTTCTGCCACGATCCATATTCTGAACCATAAAATGATCCATATTCTGACCTTGTTTTACTCAATCACAAATGCACTTCTCATTTTTAGAAACACCATTGACAGTGATGCAAGCAGTTCCCTCTTCATGTTTACTCAGGAGTGAATCCCATAAGTTCAATGGAATTTATTGACAAGTATCTGCAGAGAATTGCAGCCATTAGTGTCACAATCACTGGAGTATGACATCTAAAACAACGACAGAGACAAGCACTTGTTTCCATTAACAAATATATAATCTTTGATAATTGCTGCTGGTGGGAAAGGAAGTGTAAAGGAAAGTACATAACAGAGTAATGGAATTTTAGAAAAAATCCATATTTACTGAAGTTTTTTCCTATATTTTTAGCCCTACAAAGCACATCACTGGACTTTGGACAGAAATAGCAATTCACTTACATAACAGTCTGACTTACAAAACTCCCACTTTTTGAACTCTCAGGGTCTATAGGAAGTCCACCAGATTCTGATGTTGGATAAGGTGGGTAAAAGATTTGTATTGATGTTTATATAATATTCCAGAATGGATGAAAACGAGCAAGGACTAACCAAGAAAATTATTCTGTGGAGGGAGAAGGTATTGAAGAATGGGTGAAAGCCAGTCTTAGTTCTCCTTGAATAATTACAGTGTTGTCTCTCACTTACCATATATGATAAGTTTAAGCATTCCTGGATGTAAAATGTGGGAAGTGGTAGTATTTTTCATCACATATTTAGTACATTTTAATTTCCCTCTTCCTTCATGGAGCTCAGAATACATTCACCTTTCTTTCTCCTTCCCATTTTATCCTTCCAACCATGTTTTTAATGAGATGTTATCATTGTTTTGAGACACATTGGGGATCCTTGTAAAAACCAGGAGGAGAAATGGCATGTAGATGACTTAGGCGTCCAATCCTAACCAATTTAGGCCAGCACAACTCACCTGTGGTGGCATAGGGAGGCAAGTGCATGTGTGCACACTGATTTAATTCTCCCAGGAGTGATGCAGAAGTGCCTTACAGCACTTTTGTGACACCTCCAGGCCAGCAAAGGAATTGTGGCATGATCGTTGTACCTTTGAGAAGGGTGCAACAGATGGAAGCAAAGGGGTGTAAGATAGTGCATCTTATACATCTTATACATCTTATTACATCTTATAATGTAAAGATGTAAACCGGCATGGAAACCAGCCCATGCATTCAACTCATAATTAAAGCCATGTAAAGTTTAATTGCTTGAAATAGCAAAAACAAGACTTCAGGGACACTGCCAGCATGGGCAAAGCCTTGTAACTGGTCCTTCAGCACTCTTACCAGTGACAGCCTGTGGCATCTCTCTCTCTCTCTCTCCCATCAGCTAATCTCTCTCTCTCCCATCAGCCTCTTTGTGACATTCCCTGGCCAACGTCTGCTACCATTTCCATTAGCGTGAGAGGTTCAAGGATTAACCTGTCTGGAACCTGTCAAGGATTAACCTGTCTGGGTCTCCTGGCCAACTTTGGCCACTATTACTATTGATGCTGGGAGGTTCATGGGACTGATCGGACTGGCTGGTACCTCTGATAGACATGGATGCTCAACCATTGGCACTGATCCAGTACTCCATCCTTGAACCTGAAACCCTATCTCTCCCCTTATCCCTGATGTGTGTAGTCCCTTTTGTGACTGAGCAATGATGGGAAGGCACTCTTCATTTGCTCACAGATGCTTTCTTGTTTATCAGATGTTTATCCTTCATGTGTTTCAAGCTCGCGCTTTGGCATGGAAACAAGTACAAGAGCCAGGCCCTTGTAAGACTTGGCCCAAATGAAGCTCTGAAGCTTTGTCTCCACTACTTGAGTCTCATAATTATTCATTATCATTTCAGGAATCTGTCAAACCTTCCAAGGCTCCAGGTCAGGATGGGGCAAAAATGTAACTAATCAGTAATGATCATGACATAATTCTCTCATTTTCCTTGTTCTACTGAAAGATCTTGCTATTGCATCGACAAGCCCAGGCAGGCTGGTTGAGCCAGGCAGTTAGCAAAAGGTAACAGTTGTGTTGCAATAATGCACAGGCTTGTTGTGATGGATGCAATTTGCTACACAACCTCATTTCCTACCCATGTGGTGAGGTAGACCAAGGCCACATAAAAAAATGAGCAAAGCCTTTTCTTGAAATTGAGCTGTTCCTATAAATGTTTTTTTCATGGAAACATAATATCCAGCACAGATTGCCACCAGATATGGTAATTACTGGAGGAGTTCAAGGTTCACAAGTCATCAAGGGATAGGCCAGATTTTTTTGTCACTCAGTGCAGCTTGATGGCATCGTTTTCCTCTTATCTGTCCTTAAGCGACTGAAGCAATGTCATTGTTGCTGGACTAGCATGTATGAGTTAGTTATCAAAGTGATGAAAAGTGTGTTGGTGATGTGGTGTGTGTTCACATCAGGGCCACCTGGGAACAAATATGCTATCATTGAGTTGTTAATTCTGAAACAGCCAGTGTGAACCAAAGTCTCCAAATACCTACACAGTGGTGTCCAACCTTTTAACTTCATGGCTCCTGGACCTTTAGCAAGCTTGTAAAAGAGGGAATTTCAGCAGGTGTAGCTTGTGGTCTGTGGGATGAAAAACTGCACCTGCTGAAATTTTCTCCTCTGCATACTTGTTAAAGGTTCTGGAGCCCTGAAGTTGAAAGGTTGGATACCCCTGACCCACAGGCTGGCAATGTCCAGAAGTCTGCGACAGTGATCCACATTTCTTAATAGTGTGCATTTAATAGGCACTCTGTTCAGGCTATTCAGTCCCGAAGTCATCAACCACAAAAAGACTCAGTTAACAGTTTGGAACTGGCTTTCCAGAGCAAAATAAATGGAGATACTACATTTTTGAGAGCCTGTTATTGGTGCTGTGATCTCTTCTTCTGCTGCAAGAGAATGCAGTACTGAGTTTATGGAAAAACAATGATTTTTGTCTGATCAGTACAGAGAAAGAGAATTATGACCACCTCTTGATGAACTCTGCACTTGAAATGATGAGATGAAAGCTGTGAAGACGAAAAGTTTGAAATTGACTTGAAGCTGGATGGGTCAACTGTGCACATTGTCATGCAACAAAACTTATAAAGGAGTGAGCATACAGTTATAATGTTTGTGTGTGAGTGTTTGCTCCATTACCTTCAGAAGTAAATACAAAATAACAAAAGCTGTATTCTCCATTCCCAGGAAGTACTTTAGGACTCTCAGAGCACAATCCTATCCACGTCTACTCAAAACTAAGCCCTATTATATTCAATGGGTCTTACTCCCAGGAAAGAGTTTTTAGGATCCTCTGCCCCCATAAGGCTCCTGCATCTTAATGGGTGCAGTCCTAACCTAGATAGCCTGGCACGTGTTGCAAAAGTGCCATAAGGCTGTGATGACTCAGGTGCTTATAGGTTGATACACAGATGTGCACTAGCTTCCAGTGGACAAGTAGATCTGTGCTGGATGAATCAGCCTGGAGGAAAAGCTTGGGGTGGAAGGGTGGGCAGTGTTGACCTGGAAAATTTAGCCAATGAAGATTTCCTCATCACTCCATCCCTGGAAAAGATTCACCATGCACCTTGCCATCTAATAGGCCACAGTAAAGAGCATAACAGCACAGCAGGGGAAAAAGGACTCAGCAACAATCCTGTCTTCTAAATTAGCTCTACATGTGTTGGTTGTAGATCATTCAGTTCAACATTGTCTCATGTTTCAAAAGCGAATTACTTCTACCTCAGAAGCACTAAAATCCATTTTCAGCCACATCATACCACACTTTGGGGTTGTTCTTCTTAACCCACCATGCCCTGCAGATTTTAAACATTTTTCAAAGACGTTTTCATAATTTTCTAGGGTTTTTCAAATCCTAATCTTCATCCCTCTAACTCTAATCATTCCCTGAAACCCGAGTGATCACAGGAAGCAGTGCAAACAAAATAAATTGTGACAAGAACAAAAAAATGAAAAATGCTTGGCATAGGTAGACTATTAATAAAATCATGGTCTGCAAACTCTTGCAGTTTGTTCAATAGCAGTGAATAGGGAAAAATAATTCATCAATTTGGGTCAAACCCATTGGAACAGTGCTATTGTTTTGCAAGCCTTGTGGTGTGATGGCTTCACTCAGCTGTAGCAGAAGGACACTTTTGGAAGGTTCCATTCCCAGAACATTTGTGTCCTTGTGGGTCAAATCAACCACACATCATGCTTTGTTGGACTGTGATTTTTATAGGGATATATGGATGGACTTTATTTCCCTTTTGTTAGAGTGTTGGCTAATTATTCGAGCCAAGAATATATGTTTTCTATTGTCAAACTCAAATCCAAATGTCAAGATGGCTAAATTCTTAGCCGCTGCAGTTAGTTTAAGGAGGCATTGTGGCCTGCCAGGCTGTCCACAGAGGAACTTTTCACATCCATATCATAAATGGTAAGATACTTGAGCGAGTTTCATTTCTCTATGGACCAGAATGATTAGTAGATGTGGTTTTCGTACTTACTGTACTCTGATTAGATTCAGTCTTATGTATTTTTAGGATTTCATTGAGACTAAGAGCCTGTGTTATAATGTTGTGATGGTTTGAATGTATGTTCAGTCATAGATGATGACTGTGTTGTGATTTTTATGCTGGTTGGATACTATAATAAAATTGAACTGAAGTGACTGATCTTTGGGGCTTTTGGTAGCCAGAAGGATATTGGAATGACCTCATTTGGTGGGCCATATGCTGGGCAAATGACTCCAAATACTATCTGTGAATGGCATAACAGGTGCCTCCTGTCCATAATTGTTAAATTGTCTTGTTTAATTGTTGTTTAATTTGGAACATTTGATGAGAAACAAAGAGGAACAGTCCGAATGCCTGTGCCTAGCAGTACTAACACTCTTTTTTCAGATCCCTGCTCAGGACTTATCTCTCTCTCATTAAGACTGTGCCATAATCCTCAGCCATGCCTAAGAAGGTGGCTATAGCTATACGCCTGACATTCAACCCTTGATAGCCTTCCTTCTTGCTTCCTTCTAGGATAACCGACTAATTGCTGCAATCCTAACAACACTTTCCTGGGAGTAAGACCCATTGAACACAATGCGGCTTACTTTTGAATAGACATGGTTAGGATCATGCTTATGGCTCATACATCCTATGAGCTGATCATATCTCTAAACTTCTGAGGAGGGGTGTGAATTGTTTCCCCACCCTTACCTGTTGAAAATGTTATCCTCTGCTCTTCCCACTCCATGGATGTGAAAAGAAAATAGGTTCCTAGCAGAGGTGGGCCCAGCCTGGTCCAATATCTAGTTCACCGGCAGGGGCGGGGCAGGGGTCAGGGGGTGGAACAGGTCAAGGCCGGGCCGGGGAGGGTCAGGGGCGGGGCCAGGGAGGGCACACCACCCACCCCAGCACGCTGTGGGTGGGGGTGGGGGGGGGCGAGGGCTGGGCCCCAACCCCGGCACACTGCGCTTGCGCCGAGGTTGGCGCAAGCGCAGTGCAACCTGAAGCAACGAGCTTCAGGACACACTGCGCTTGCGCCAGCCTTGGCACAAGCGCAGTACGTCCTGAAGCTGGCCAGCCAGCTTCAGGACACACTGTGCATGCGTCAACCTTTGTTGGAAGGTTGATGCATGCGCAGTGCAGTGGTGGCCGGGCGCCAAACCGGTGTGCCCGGTTTTCTGGCCCCCTGTAGCCACTGAATCAGTGGTGGAGGGTCAGAAAGAGGAAGCAGTTCGGGTGATCTGGCCCAAACCAGGCTCAGCCCACCACTAGTTCCTAGTGAGGATAGTAGAGGAAGTATGCAGGAAAAAAGGGGAACAAGCTAGTATGGCTAAGATAAAAGGTAAGGTAAAGGTCCCTGTAGGATGCCCTGCCAGCTGTGACTGGCTACAGGTTGTCACAGCTGTTGAGAACAACTCTCATCCCCAATTCAAAACCGAGAGCCGGTGTTGTCTGAAGGCTCCTCTGTGGTCATGTGGCTAGCATGACTTCATAGAACACTGTTTACGTCCCCGCCATGGTGGTACCTTTTTATCTACTTGGATTTCCATGCTTTTGAATGGCTAGGTTGGCAGGAGCTGGGCTAGGGATGAGAGCACACTCTGTCTTGTAGCACCCAGGTCTCAACCCCCATTCTGTCAGATGACAGGTACGGTATCTTAACCACTTGGGCCACTACAGCCCTCTGGTGTGGCTCAGGATACTCCTCTATGCTTCATTTTCCGATCAGGGAATAAGAGGGGGAATGGTGGGTGTGAGTGGACAGAGATGGACATCCCCATCAAGTGTCTGTCTGAGACAACCGTCTCATGGCTGGGACACTCCTGGCTTTCATACAGACAGACAGATGGTGAGTGGGGAAACAGTCTTTTTGAGTGATGGTGTCCCAGTGACACCAGTGATGACACCAGTGATGGTGTCATCACTTTTTGAGTGATGATTTTGAGTGATTGTGTCCCTTTGAAATGCCTTCTCCAGGAACGCTCAGCAGGCATCATGTCTTATGACAGCCTTTGGAACAAGATATAAACTTTGGTTTGTTTTCTTACTCAGAATTTTAGAACTTCTGGTTCACTGTGATTTTCTACAGCTACTGTACTTGGTTTTCTATTGGTTGGGTTATTATTCTATTGTTGTTGACCTGTTGTACTGGGGTTATTTTGAGTCTTCAGATTTGTGAGCCACCCTGAGAGTCCTCGCACTGAAGGCTGGATAAATATTTCCTAAACAAACAAATAAACAGATATTAAAGAGACAGCTGTGGGGGGCCTCGGCTGGGTAAAAACTGGAAACCCTACTCTTGTATCCTCCTTCCTTTGTTAATTCCACCCCACCACGCACAGTGTCTAAACTTAGACTGTAAATGCATTAGAGTATGGAAACTTTTCTATTGGCTTATGTTTTTCTGTTGAGTTCCAGGCACACTGTGCTAGATAAACAAGCCACAAAGGGCTCAAGATATGTACTGTATAGAAAGGCAGATGTTGGATCTGGCTGGAAAAATATTTTTGAGCACCTCATGTTTTTATATTCCTCCATAAACTGTATTTATTCTTCTTCTCTGTATTTATTAATTTTAATTTTTAGCCAAGTTTTCTTTTATTTAAGGGATTTATGCCCCACCTTTTTCATGCTATAGCAAATGCCCAAGGCAGCTGACATATCCTTTTGTTCTCACAACAACCCTGTGAAGTAGGTGAGGCTTGAGAGTGAGTGAATGGCCCAAGGTCACCCAGGATCCTTCATGGCTGAGGATGGATTTGAAGCTGGATCTTCCATGTTCTTATCCACATGATAACCTGATCTCTTATAACCTGATCCACATGATAACCTGATCTCCACTTGACTTCCATGGTTTTTTGGAGGGGATCTTTGCTGAGATACTTCAGTCAAATGTACTAGATCATTCATGTTGACATAGTTGCTGTAACAAATAATGGTTAGTACTGACCTCTTATTGGCCAGTTTGGAGTCAATACTTCTGTGTCTTGTGTCTGTTTTCCCCATACTAAGCTCTTGATACTTCTCTCTGCTTAAGTCTGCTTGCAGCCGCAATGGAGGCCACACGGCAGCTGCTATGAAGGGGATGACTATACTATATGTCCTGGAGCATAGGTCCAAACTTTTTCCAGGACATGTCCTCTTTTTTAGCCTTATGACCTGGAAATTTTTTTTCATTGCCCTCTTTTTCCTTGTGAGCAGGCAACTTGTAATTAATACATTACATATAATAAATTATAAGTAATAATTTTAAATTTAATAATAAGCAGTATAGTGTTTAAATCACAGGTGTCAAACCCAAGGCCTGCCGGCTGAACCCAACTCCCAGAAGCCATTTATTTGGCCCCCATTACAATGAGTCTCTCCCAGCTTCATAATTGGGTTCTCTCATATCTCTCATATTATGTCACTTCTTGCTTAATGATGTCACTTCTGGCCCTCAGAGGCTCAACGACTGCTAACTTTGGCCCTCTGTATGAAATGACACCCCTGGTTAAATTAACCGCATGAGAGGAATACTTATGAGTGTTTTAAGCTTTTATTTTGTCATGTCCTATATTTTTCCTGGGTGTCCTACATTTTTTGGGACACCTTGTTCTCTTTTGTGATTATGACATATGGAGCACCCGTATCCGGAGCACAGGTATATTTTCAGGAGAAGCAGAGAGAAAGAGATGTAAATTATTGGGAACTACATTTTGATCTTTTAATGCATATAATGTTTAGGACTAGGCAGAGATGTCTACTTCTCCTCTCCTTGGACCCCAATGATCTGGAGTAATCATTTTAAACTAGGGCCACCCCAGTTCCAGCTCAAGGTGTTAGTTCTTACATCATTCTGCCTCATGACACCATAAAGATCAGACTTGTGAAGTTAATGAGAAAAGCATCAGCTGAGAAAAGCATTCACTAGAGCAGTGGTCTTCAAAGTGGGGGTTAGGACTTCATTTCAGGGGGGTCGTGAAAAGCCGGATGCAGCCATCTTAAAATCTGGCACTAGGCATGTTTAATGTCACTTCCAGCCATGACATCACTTCTGGGAGGTGATTTTTTCCTTGTCGCAAGCTGTGGCTTCAGCTCCTGGACAGATTGTCATATTCAGAAGGGGGTCCCAAGCTAAAATGCCTCAATACCACCGATTATCGTGCATTTGAAGTGATTAGATAGAACCAGGGAATTCTTGGCTACTTGATACCCACCCATAGGATAGATGGACAGAAATTGGGATGCTCCTCCAGAACATTTCTCTAGAACATTTCTCATCCCGCTCCTTACATGACACCAATGGCGTTACTAGGAGGGTGCAGACCATACTGGGTGCCCAGAGGATGACAGCACTACTGGCCAAAACCTGTAAAATCAATTTTTTAATGAATAATACCAGCTTATTATTTATCATTAGATGTGAAATTTCTTGCAGAATGCAATGAAATGGATCCCATTGAAATATCTCTATTCTATTAAAGGATGGATGGATGGATGGATGGATGGATGGATGGATGGATGGATGGATGGATGGATGGATGGATGAATGGCCGGCCAGCCAAAAATCAGTCGGCCGAAATTGGGTAATGATTGCTATGCCCACTGCCCAGGATCTTGCCACACCCAATACATGGGAGAAGGTACATCACTGGCATGATGCACTGGCCTCTCACACTGGTTGACACAAACCCTTAGTGACACCACCATAGGACACTCCAAGCTGAGTGGCAAAAAGTGATCAGGTAGAGAAAGAGGATGGGAATGAATATGCCATGGATTCAGCCAAGCAATGCATATCCATCTTAAGGATACTCCAACATGAGGTTTCAGTACTTTTTCAATTGAATGGCAAATCAGTCAGTCATGCTAAATATAGACAGTACATTACAGGCAACATGTGCCTACTCTGGCCATGTTTTCCTTGTCGCAAGCTGTGGCTTCAGCTCCAAGAGCCTGTTTCATTGTGGGGAAAGTGTCACGTGAACAAGTCTCCAGCTCTCGGAGAGTAACAACTGGCAAGCAGGTGACTGACTCGTTCACAGCCCAGGAAAATATGACTTGCTCAAGCTTTTATGCAGCGATATAATTCACGCGAGCAGCTTCAGTAGCCAGCCGCTCATACTAAATCACTAGGCTGATCCCACTTTGTAACGGCTTTAAACATTTCTGAGTCATAATTGGCTTCTTTGCAAGATGCATTTGTGGGATAGCATGTCTGGAATCAGCTTTATAGAAGAGCTGTGTTTGTTTAAGGATTTTGTTTCCTTTCCATATTTACAACATAAACCCCACTGAGACTCATATCAGCTGCTGGAACAATGAAAGCTCTGAACAACTGTGAGGGCCCAGCTGCACACCATGATGCTCATGCACTTGTGTTCCCGCATGTGGTGCCAATGAATAATCTTGTGCAGGCCACAAGCAATGGCAACTGGATGGTTCTGCCATTAAGGCTGCCAATGTGGATGTCCATGTCCTGAAATTGCCCAGCCAGCTTAGCTTTTGGATAAAATCAATGGACATTTGCGTGTACCCTCAACACATCAACTCCACACCCGTGCATCAATAGCTGTCTGACATGCATGCTGGACATTTTGTGCCCCAATTCCAACCCATGATGGTGCCAATGCAGCCAAACATGCCAGTGAAAGGGTAGTAAAGATGCCTTCCCTGAGGAGGCCTGTACCTATCTGTGGAGTAAAAAAGTGGCAGAACCAGGCAGGGTGACCAGATGCCAAACCCAAAATTCCTGAACCCCAAGACCAAAATTCCTAATCCCAGGCCAAAATTCCTACCCGCTGAAAAAAATGGCCAAAAAATGTATTCTTTTGTTTTTGTTTTTTGGGTTTTTTTACCATAACTTTTGATAGGAAGGAGATATCTCCAAACTGATTTTTGCATTGGATTCTGCTCTTCAATACAAATCCAAGGACATATGGCATGATGGGGTACTGTGCACTATCACGAAATTTCACAATGAAGCCAAAATATAGGACAATGATGCTGAAATGTAGGACACCCGGACAAGAGGCTAAAAATCCGGACAAATCCGGGTTTTTCCAGTCACCTGGTCACCCAGGCAAGGGAATGGAGATAGGTTCCAGGTGCATACTGGTGCAGCCAGGATCTTTCCCACTACTCTTCCCTTCCTATGGGCCTATTTTAGATTGTGAACTCCTTGAGGTAATGGCCTGTCTTCTGTTGCAAAGTACTTTGAATACCAGTAGCGTATAAGTACATTAAGTACATTAACAAACACATAAATAAAAAATAATGCAATGGAATTAACCCGTGGGTTGAAAAATAAATGGCATGTGAAATCTGTTCCATTGTTTTCCATGACACTCCCAAGAAAATGTGTAAGACTGCAGCCAAAAAATGTTGCTCTGCATGTACAACCCCTAAAGCAAACCACAGTGTGTGAGACTGTTTGGAAAGGAATAGGGAACAAAATGTACATGTATTGTTAAAATGGAACTTGTGACATTCTCAGTCATGGATTTTTCCCTTTTTCTTTAGGGGAATTATTGTGATAGGCAGAGAACCAACCCTCTGTTTCCTTCACTTTCTTCTGAGCTGCTTATGCTACCACACCTACAGCCAATTCCGGTTGTATCCACTCTTTGTTCGGAGAGCTTCAAGGGAAGTGTTCATACTTTCCTGGAGCAGGATTGCTGGAGATCTCTTTGGCCCAGGCAGTTGAATGTGTTAAATCTGACATGTCTGCTGGAGCAAAAGTGTGTTATGAGGCAACAGAGGTGCCATGCCATGGTGTGCATGCAACAAAGATAATGCAAAATGAAACGGTGACCCAGTGAAGCATAGAGCAACCATGCATAGGAGAAGAACATGTTTGTACAGATTATTTCAGATTGCCATTGACACCTGCTTGCTTGCCTTGACCAAACTGATCAAACAGCTGCTAATTAGCATCACCTTGGAAGCCTGGCACTCTCTAGGCAGAGCCTTTGCCTGGCATTTCCTCGGAGGGAAGTACTGTTAATTACTCTATCAGGAGGGAACTGTTAAAAGCAAGACAATATTTTCAGGCCTTGCTGCTAATTAAGGGAAATGCAACTCACTTTCAGAGTCCCACTTTGCCCTTCCTTTGCTTAGTCAAAACCAGAATATTAATTGTTCTTTCTGCTCTTGAAGATTTAAATACTCAGGGAGCAACCAAGTTAGGCCAGCACAACTCACCCATCTCCCCATTCCTGCAGTGGCATGGGAAGGCTGGTGCATGTCTGTGCACTGGCCTACCCCCCCCCCACCCCCTGGGTGGTGGAGAAATGCCATTTGGCACTTTTGCGACACCCCGAGGCCAGAACAGGACATGTGCTGGGACATGCCAGCCTAACAAGGCATTAGGATTGCACTCTCAGTTTCTTTCTGACACAGCATCTTCACTATGCCATTTGGGGTCCTTCTTTAGGAATAAAGGCAAGATATACATTTACTTATTTATTTATTTCAGGAATTTCTATCCTGCCTTTCTCCGCAGCAGACCCAAGGCAGTGAACAACATGACAAAAGCATATATATACAAATATTTAAAACACATTTAAAAACATTAAAAGAACGTATTAACAAGAACCCTACATATTAAAAGCATCCTGGAGCCTCCAAAATTCATTAAAATGCTTTAGTCCATTAAGGAAGGGGATAATTAAAAATTAATTAATTTATTTATTTATTTATTAATTTTCAGATTAGGTTGCCTGTAGCAGACTTCCATTCACTTTGTCCGCACATCTTTTCCCTTCAGAAAACACTGACATTTGTATATTACAAACCGGATAATATACACATCACCACAAAGTTGCACTTCACAGACCAACAGGCCATGTAACACTAATGAAACAGTCTGCCAGCTGCCACCACTGCTCCTTGGAGTTGAAAAGATGGAGGGGGATGACCTGGAAGAGGAAGCGTGAAGGAAAAGACTTAGGGTGCAATCCAGAGTAACTATGGGGAGTCCTTGCTCCGGTGTAAGAACAATTTACTCTGGATTGCAATATGAATTTCCCATAGGTTTTCATTAGGTGGTGCAGTAACTACGGGTGCACGTAATATCTCTTACGTGCTCCCATAGTTACTCTGGATTGTAAGGTTAGACTGAGCCAGACTGTAATATCAGGGATGCCAGTCTGCCACCAGAGGAAACCTGCTTCATGGATGACCCAGGCATTGCCCTGAGGCTGTGAATGTGAAGATGAAAACCAATCTGCCAATATGTCACTGACTGGACACCTCAAGTCTCACCTCAGGCATCATGACTACTAACTAACTGTTTTCATGATTTGCCGTCATTGGTCAACTTTTGAAGAAAGTCATGAAATTTTGAGGAAATTCAATTTTTAAAAAATCTCTCTTCCACTTTTTTCTTTTTTCATTGAAAAAGTTATAGATTTAAATACCATGCAAGTTCAGCCATGTGGCAGCTCATTGGACAAAAAATAAGAAGACCATATAGCTGAAAAAGAGCATGAACCAGGCATGAATCAGGATGACCAGACATTCTCTTTTTCAGGACATGTCTTATTTTTTAGTCTCATATCTTAGAAAAGAACTGCAATGTCCCCATCTTTTGGTGCCAGCACTGTGGGTGATGCAAAGAAGTTTTGTAATTAATAAGATATATGTAATAAATTGTTTTTAATAATTTGAATTTAATAATAAGTAATGGGCAGCATAATAAGTAATTTAATAATAAGAATTTAATAATAAGTAATGGGCAGCACAATCCTAACTTGTGCACTGTGTCTAGCATAAGTCTGGGGCTGCTGTTGTGCTATTCCAGTGGAAAGAGAAATCTTTCCCTTACCCCAGGTAATGCAGCAGAAGCCCCCAACTCAGATCTGTGCCAATGATGTAGGCAGGATAAATCTACCCTGATGGCTTGGATCTGGCACAAAGTCTGGATCCCAGCCCCTCCTCTCACTTCCTATCCACCCACCCACAGTCCTGCCAGCCACCCTCCCTCCACCATCATGTAAACCTCCCACCTATCTCCCCCCCCACCCCCATGCCTCCAGTCCCTTGGACGTGATTACTTTCCTCTGGGACCTGAGGCAGCATTGGGAGGCTAGCACATTGGGACGCAACTGGAGTGTCCCCTCCAGTCCAGGTGTCTCAGATACACTTTATGTTTACTGCATGTTTGCAATACCCTGAGTCAGTGCAAGAGACTTGCAAGTGAGTGATCTGGATTACTTCCGTAGTGTTTAAATTAACCATGTAAAATCAATGTACAGATGTTTTTAGCTTTGGCATATCCCAAAGTTTTCTTGGATGTCCAAGAAATGCTTGGATGTCCAAGCATTTTGGGATGCTTTAGTTCTCTTCTGCATGCCCTGTATACATTTTACATGCATCCAGTATACAGGATTATACCAGAATGTTGTTTATGGCTTTGCATTGAATTGACCAACCAAGCATTATTCTACAGCACCTCTCAAGAAACAAGCCTTTCTGTCCCACATGACTTACCTTCTGAAGCTTGTCATTGGAGGCCATTGTTACATTGATGCACACATGCCAGAAGAAAAATGTAATCAATTGCAAGCAGACGGTATATTAATGATCCTCAGTGAAGCAAATGTGATTGCATTAATAATCAATGTTACTGCATGATGTAACCTTTAATTACTCAGGGAGCTTGTTGTACTCGTTCCTATTATTCCACTTTCTTTATGTTTTTATCCTCTTGGGTGTGTTGTCATTCCCTGGAAACTTAAAAAAATTAGGATTGCCAATGCTGAATTAGTCCATTTTTCTTGAAAGGCCACACAATTCAGGGTTGTTGTATCCACAATTAAAAGGTTATTAAGGCTACAATCCTATACCCAGTTACATGGGAGTAAGTTATATTGAATTCATTGAGACTTACTTCTAAGTAGATATACAGATATCCCCCCTTATTGGACAAGTTAGGGACCAGAACACCATCCAAAGGGAAAACCGTTGAAAAGTGGAACCCAATCTTTTTTAGTTTATAAATGCCCCTGTAATCTTGCAAATTCCTGCGGCTACACAAAGTTTTCTGCAAATGGATTCTCATTAATTCCTTTGAGAATTGTATTAGACTAGGAGCTACAACATGGAGGAAGGACATTATGGCTTTTAGAATAGCGGAGGTTGAAAGAGCAAAACATGCATTGAATGAATGAGTTATGGGCATAATTGAAAGTGTTGAAAGAACAAATGAACCATCAGAGAGTGGGGGAGTACCTGTACATCAGATTGTGTTATATATGTGTTACTTCCACTTAGACAAGGAAGTGAGAGTCCAAGTCAAAGTATATAGGCGGATTTCATTGAGTGCAAGTGTGTGCAATCTGGATGACCCCCCCCCCCCACCCCAGCAGACCACTCCACTTAGTTTGACTTGGTATAAAACACAAGTTATTAGTCTTTAAGTTAGTTGGCTTTATAAGATGGCTGTATCTTAGTAACAATTTCCTCTGCAGGTGTCACTTCCAGTTGCTCCTTTATAACCATTTTGTTACAGCAATTGAATTGATGGCACAGAAGAAGTGTCATTAAAAGACTATCCTCCAAAGTTCTTACAAACAACTGAGCGCTGATCAGAAATGCTAAGCAGAGATGAGCACAGAGGAATCTGGGCGCCCTCTTTTTCTTTGAAAGGACTCTCAAAAGCCATTCAGATTAGCAGATGCAACCACAAATGCTCTTGATCCACATAGTTCCAATTCTGATGCAAGGTTGTTTTGAGCTATTCTAATCCTTTAATGGTAAAAAACTAAGTTGAGTTAAAACAGGCTCTCTCCGTTTCAAAGGAATGTGAAATATGGGATTGGACAAGTGACAAGCTTGGAGAATTTGAGACTGATTGAATGTTCCTTCTGAACTCACTTTCAGCCATGCTGGGCTCCACAATGCTCAGGGGTTGGCCTATTAGAAGGACAAGGATTCCTGGTGCTGACAGCCTGCTTGATGGGCCTTAGCCCATGCTTAAGACTGACACTGCATCAAACAAGCCAGCTCTTGCTCATGCACTCATTCAGCACATTCCACTTATAATGCCTTTGATTAGTGGGGACAGTCAGATATTGTGGCAGAAATCATGCCAAACCTCAGGGTTATACTATTTTTTAAAAAAATGGACAGTGGAATGTCTTATAGCAGAGCAATAGAAAGGGAGGGGGACACAAGAATAAATAACTAAATATTTAAACAGGACATAAGAAGATGTACAATTCTGAAAACAAATTGGATAGAATTTTCTTTTTAGACTGAACATACATCTATAAGACCATCTATAACTAGACTGTCCCATTTTAATGTGGCACCATAGTCAGGGTAATTGAAAGGCTTAGAGCACAATCCTAAAGACACTTTCCTGGGAGTAACACCCATTGAACACAATGGGAATTACTTTTGAGTAGACTGGTGAGGATTGTGGTCTTTACTCTTTATTCTCAGGTGTGTTTGTGTGTGGGTAGGTGGGTATGTGCAGATGTGTGTTCATTTGCCTCTGGGGAACCAGAATCTCCAAGACAGGAGACTGACTTTTGGATAAAGTGTGCTTACATATCTATTTAGCATATTGCACTCAATAAATATCGGGACTGGTGCTATAAAAAGAAAACTACAACTGCAGCATCTTGGAAAAGTCTGAACCATTTGTACATTCGTGTGTGGCTCATACACTCCTCTCCATACACTTTTTGCAACTTTGCATAGGACTCTGCACAGGTATAACCAAGCTTTTGGAAAAATTTGATTCTCTGAATTTTCTCTGTCATGGTCAATGCGATGACCACATACTACACAAGTTCCTTCCAAGCACTGCTGTAAAGAAAGGAAGTGAGTTAGGATGTTAAAACTTAGTGTGGATGCACAATTGAGGTCAAGGTCAATCAGTGCCAAGTGGCTTCATTCTGCGTAGTTTAGCTCCTTTACTATGGCACCAGTCCCGATACATATTGATCACACCTTGTACAGTACATTTTCACCAGGGTTCAAGGGCTTACTGATGTACAAAGGCCTAGCCTCCAGATGTAGTTTCTCCATTGCTTTTTCAAAGTCTTTTGATCCCCAACCCTTGGTGATGTAGTCCTAAATTGCAAGCTTTTCCTTCTGTACAGAAAGGATTGAAGAGAATTGCAGATGGGTTCAAAGGCTGGCTAAACTTCCCCTACAATCCAGAGAATCTACGGGAGCATGTAAGAGACATTTACGTCGATGTAGTTATGGCACCACCTATTGAAAACCTATGGGAAATTCATAATGCAATCCAGAGTAAATTGTTCTTACATCAGAGCAAGGACGCCCCGTAGTTACTCTGGATTGTGCCCTTAGCCAGTCTACAGAAGCAGCATCCTGATTCCTCTGCAGTTTTTTTATCTGGTAAACATCTCTTTACCATGTGGCAGTATGATACATATGATGTACTCTGCATGTTGAACTAGCTTGCACCAGCAATTATACATGTCACTTCATTCGGAGAAAGAACTGAGTTTTCTTTCAAGTACATTTTGCTTTTGTTATGCAGCATGAAGCTCGGCTCACTTTCTTGAGCAATCCTGTATTGCTTGAATGAGGAAACTTTGCTGTATTGGCATGAGGAAACTTTGCTCCTGTCCTCTGAAATCTATTTATAATAGTGGTATTAATTGTATTTTGTCGAGGGTGATGTTGGTTGGCCTTTTGCATCTTGAGTTCAAATTAGATGACCTTAAGATTGTTTTCTGCCCTGTGAATCTATGATTCTCATCTAGATATTGTCTAACCCTTAAATCCTATAACTTAGGAATGTGTCCATTTAATATAGTGGAACTAATTTAAGAATACATAGGAATGCAGTGTTAGTGAATTAAAAGCTCTGGGTCACATGCATGCCCTACTGATAGCAATGCAAATTTTCTTGGAGTCATTGCAGCTAAAAAGTCCTACAGTCTTCACAACTGAATACCTCTCCAAAGCTACAGATGCCTTTCCTTGCACAAATCTATCTCGTTGGTTCACCCAGAACAAATGCAAACATGGCTTCCTCCTATTCCAACGTGTGCCTCATATCACTGACCCTTCACAATTTCCTGTCTGAATGCTGATCAAGCAAAATGATTCTGGAAATCATGCTGGGAAAAAACCAACAGGTTATGGATCTAGTGTGCTGAGGCTCTTTGCTCTCCCTCCAGGATTCTTGAGGGGTAAGAAGCAGTAACTCTAGTTTTCATTATGGAATCTGAAACCAGACACATTGTAGCCAGCTTCTCTGGTTACTTAAGCAGACAGCACAGGGGTTTTGCTCAATGGCCTGTTATTAAACAGAAGAGGATAATGTTCCCTGAAAGATCAGGTTATAAGCTTGGTATTTAATAGCCTGTTTCAGAAGCAAGAATCCCCTATTGACATCCCTTGCTGCCCTGGTGGCTATATTCGGTTGCAGAGATGATGTTGCATTTTTCCTAGTCTTGACTGGCTTGAAGAGGTCGACTAGGGGACAGTTCCTCAGCAGATCCTCTATCTCGCATCTGTCACGGCTGGGTGGAAAATAAGTGATGGGGTGACAGTGAGGGAGGCGCTTTCTGCCAAGCAGCCTGCGTTGTAAGAAGCCCATAGATGTGTTAGGTAGGAGGGAGGCACAGAAAAGCATAAAACTCCTTGAGAGCACATTGAACCATGGAGGACAAGGCTGTTGAGGACCTCAACCACTTGGCCAGTACAGTTTTACAGCACAGTCCTAACCCCATGTTAAGCCAGCACAAGTTCTCTGCTGGCCTGGGAGTGTCACAAAAATGCCATAAGTCACTTCAGCACCACTCCTGGATGTTCAGGGCAGTGCACAGACATGTGCCAGCCTCCCCATGTCAGTGCGGGAATAGTGAGATGGGTGATACGTGCTGGACTAAATTGGTTAAGATTGCATGCTTAATCTCAGAATTTTCACAAGGCCAGCTCAGTCAGCAATTCCCAAAGAAAGACAAATTGTAATGCAAATAATGATTAAAACAAATCAAAACAAACAAAAAACCGATTATGATAGCTATACCACTGGCAGCATACAGCATAATAGGCTGATCTGTGAAATAATGCTCATTTGGAAGGTAGAGCTGGTCCATACTTGAGGCCTACTTAGATGACTGGTTCAAACTTCAGGCTAAATTGGTGAGAATGACTTACAGGGTGATTCAAATTGAATGGGACAAAAAGAAAACATACCTGTGATGGGTTTATTTTTGAAATACAAATTTAACATGAAACTATAACTATACAAGTTTCTAAAGATGTTCGATGTGGGTCCCTCCCGTGACACAGCAAATGTTTATACGATAATCCAATTTCTGCCACACTTGCTAGTGACCAAAAAAGTAATGGCACATCTTTTGACCCAGCACCAAACAGCAGTGTGTTTGGGCTGTTTTCCTTCATGGAAAACATGATTATGGGATTTATCTACCAAGACATGCTCTCTGAGTGGTTGTTACCTCAGTTAGACAAAGCAGTTCCCGACTTCATTCTGCAGCAAGATTGTGCTCCACTGCATTGGCATAACGACGTTCGTGATTACCTCAACAATCATCTACCACATTACTGGACTGGCCATGCAGGGTCAAAAGATGTGCCCTTACTTTTTTGGCTGCCCAGATCCCCAGATCTAATGCCATGCGATTTTTTCCTTTGGGGGTACATGAAGGACAAAGTGTTCCTGCCCCCACTTCCTCAGGACTTATAGCAATTAAAGCAGTGGATAAGTGATGTGTTGTACTCAATAGCACTTGCTATGCTAGCAAAAGTGTGGCAGAAATTGGATTAGTGCATAGACATTTGCCATGTCACGAGAAGGGCCCACATCTTTAGAAACATGTACAGTTAATAGTGTCATGTTAAATTTGTATTTCAAAAATAAACCCATTATACCAGTCACAGGTATGACTTTTTGTCCCATTCTTCTTTTTGTCCCATTCATTTTGAATCACGCTGTACTTGTCTCTCTTTGCCTGCTGTCCTGCCAGGTACTGCTCCCTGACTTCCAAGTCTCATCTCACTCACATAAAGGAAAAAGAAAATTGGCAGCAATGACCTGCCTTTTCCTCCACTCCTGCTGTTGGGAGGAAGTATTTGAGGTGGTGGGTTGGATCAGAAAGCCAGAGATTGCTGTGATCTTGTTCCAGCTGCTCTCCATCCAGGAGATGTGTTGAAGGAGGACCACTGCCCTGCATTGCCTCTTCCTGGCTTGCCCAAGTTCTTCCTTAAAAATGTCTGGCCTCCACATGCTCAGATCAAAAGATGATTTCCAGCCCACTCACTCTGCCTGTTTTGAAGAAAAGGCTAGATGGGCAAAGAAGAGGCGACAAGTGTGATAAGGAAGTGCATGCAAACACATGTATAGAAAAGAGAGAAAAAAATTTAGTTCCACTCAGGCACCAGTTCAGCATGGACTAAGCTTGTTGAGAGATACAAAAACTTCTCATGGCAATAACATTCAAGCATAGATTTAAAAACAGTTTATTAAATCTTTCCAAATTCCTCTTGTGTTGCTTAGGTTTCAGCAACTGCCCTAAGCAAGTGATTCCCAAACTCTGGGTTAAGACCAACTGGAGAATAACAACCTAATTTTTAATGAGTTGCCAAAGGATAATGGAAAGATCAGGTAACTAATTGCTTCAAGCTCTGAGTCTATTCAAAAATCAGATACCATAGCTTCTAATTACTCTGTGAAAAGCTCAACTCATCTGGAGTACAGTACAGTGCAGTGGCGCCTCACGTAACAAAACGCCTCAGGTAAAGTATGTTTCATGTAACAAACAAAAATTTCTTTAGGATTCTGCTTCATGTAACAAACTGTGCTTCATGAAACAAACTTGATGGCAGTTGGGGCAGACACAGTGGCCAGCAGCCCTTTTTAAAAGCGTCAGGGCTGCCTAGCGCGCCTGCCCATAGCAAAAGCAACACTTCCACGCTGTTCCTCCTGTGGCTGGGCATCTGCTGGGCAGAGGGAGAGAACAGCAGTGGAGAAGAGGGAAGCAGCTCAGGGCTAGCCAGAAGGGAGAAGGGAATATTTTCATTTTTGAAAATATTTCACGTTGTACTCCACTTCCCCCTTTATTGTAGAGACACAAGGAGTAGGTTTTTATATCATTTTGGGGAAAAATACTGGACTAGTCCAAATAACAAAATAAGAAATATTTATTCTCAAAAGATAATGCAAAAAATTTGCTCTTAAGTTGTTCTGAAGATGCTGCCAAAATTAGCTGCCAGCTGCCAAATTAATGCTGCCAAAATTAATTATTTTGATGCTGATGCTATAGATTGCAAACTGGCTTATTGATGTTCTCTAGTAATTTCCATTGTTGTATTCCATATGTTATTGTTGGCATATATTCTCTTTTGAAATAATTTTGTCATGACTCATGGCTACAAGAAATAGAAGTAAAACTGAAGGCAAGATTGTTTTATAAATTTCTGCCCTTGGGTGTGTAAAGCAATTTCAGTGTAATTTTTTTTGTCTGTTTGATGTATTTCAGTGCTGTCTCCTCCTTCTTAAATAAAATCATGCAATGTTCTCCAAATATGATATTTCCATTGTTTCAGCATATCTTTGCCTGCATTACAGATGCAGAAAACTAAACTTGGGGTGAAAAACGATTAAGTATGAAATATGTTTTAACAGGCAAATCTTGGTATGGAAAACTGCCCTATCCTAGATATTGTAATCACAGGACACAATTTTTATATACTTTGTGGGTCTTACTTTCATTTTTGTTTCATTTAATACCTTTTTCCTCCTTGAGGCAAAAAACCAATTTAATCCAGGCTGAGCTCACTCTGCGTAAAATAAGAAACTCAGGTTCTACCATAGAGCAATGCCGATTATGAAAATATGTTGCCTCTATAAAACTTTGTCGTTAGTTGTAATTGTTCTGTAAGGGGAGATTGTCATGATACACAATGTTTGGGGAGTGTAGGTCACTGTTGTTTCTAAAGTGCACAGCCAAGTGGTTGCAGAGCTTGACAATGTGGATATTCAATGATAACATTATCTTGATTGCTGAATGTCCAGAGGTGGCATCAAACACAGTCATACCCAGAGTAATCCACATGAGCACGTAACTACATGAGCACATAACTACAATCCAGAGTAATTACATGAGCACGTAAGAGGCATTATGTGCACCCGTAATTACGGTACCACCTAGTGAAAACCTATGGGAAATTCATATTGCAGTCCAGAGTAAATTGTTCTTACACCAGAGCAAGGACTTCCCGTAGTTAATCTGGATTTCGCCCATAATGTCACACAGCTATGAAAGGGGTCCGTGCTCAGGTGTAGGCTCCTTACAGGGAACACTGGTGCAAGAAGGAATTTGGGGCATATGTCTGTAACACCAAACATCACGTTACATGTTTGGTGTTGCCATATTCAAGCAGCTGTAGAGAGCCATATCCCAACAAGGGACTCACCAGAACACCATAGCCACCTGCTTACTTGGCTGTCCTTTGGCCCAGAATGAGTAAATACTAGGATGATGAAATGGAAGAAGAGTTGGTGTCACATGCTTGCCTATCAGCTTGCCCTCTAGCAAGTGAGCAGCTGTGGTGATGAGGCACAGTAAAAGCAGCAGCCAACCAGCAGCACTGGCGGGAGGAGGAGGAAAGTCCACTGAAGAGGAAGTCTTACTTAGAGGATCTTACCCAGGGTCCCTAGTTGGTACTGATGTTACATTAAGCCCATAAGCAGGGGTGATATGCTCAATTCTTGCACAGTTACAGCTGCACGGAAGGTGTTCAGGACTGGGATATTGTATAGAGTGAGAGTTCCTCCAACCCTTTCTTCCTGCCCTGGTCTTTTCTGGATCCCCCCATGGTTACAATTTTCCTCATCAAGGATTTTCCCTCGATATCTATGTTGCCCCAAAGTGGTGTATAGTACACAGTGGATGTTGGAGCTGTCAAGAACTGAAAAGTGCTTCACTGATCATGGGCCCTAAAGCTCTTGCAGATTTCAGAGATTTTCATAGATATTCATAGATATTTCTTATTAGAGTTAGTGGCAACTTCAAACCTGAGGGGTGGAGTCTGGTGATGTCAAATAATTGCCAGCTATTTATTGATCACAACACAATCTGACTCGTTCTCTCTTTCCAAGACAGTCAGAGTGAGCCTGATGCAGATCCTATGCAGTTTACTCAGAAGCAAGTCCCATTGTATGCACTGGGGCTTACTCACAGGAAAGTGTGAGAATTACTCAAAGGAAAGGCAAACTCCAGACAGAGAAGGTGGTGGGGGGAGAGGGGTGGTTGTAGTGGGGTCCAGGCAGGGGGGCATCCTTGGGGGGAAGGGGTTTGTTTGAAGGGGGCTGCAGATGGGGTTCAGGAGGAGTTTTCCCTCCTACCTGAAGGTTGCTTGCTGGCTGCAGAAGAAGCCCAGACATGCAGCTCCAGGGTCAGCCATGCTGAGGAGACTGAAAACGCTCCTGTGCTCCATCTCCTTGCCTGTTCACTGGCACTGCAAGCAGGAGGAGAAGTCCCGCCTCAGCCACCCAGCCCAACCAATGGATATTTGTCTTACAAAGCACATTTGTCTTGCAAAGCAGAATCTCAGAAATTTTGATTCGTCTTTCAGAGCATTTGTCTTATAGGGCGAATATATACAGTGGTCTTGCAAGGTAGCACTGTTTATAATACGGCCGTGAAAGTTGAGAAAGGTTCAGCTTTGCAGTTTGAGTTCCTTCAAATCCCATTTGATATGCAAAGTGCAAGCATATTTTTCATATATACTTGGAAGGTGGTTCAGTATTCTTCATAAAATGTGCAGGTGGGATGCAAGATACACACAGGTTCCACTGACGGCATGGAAGTGGGACAGGTCCTCTGGTCCGCATTTTCCCGATTGCATCTGCAGCATACAAGGCCAGACAGAGCGTGTGTGGAGTGGCACTGAAGTGTGTCATCAGTTCAGTAAGTGGCAATTTCAAGGTCATTAAACCATTAAATGAGCTTTTCCCCTCAACTTCTGGGAAAGTGGTCTTAATTCAGAACTGGGTTCTTTTTGGAACTGAGCTCTAATGAACTTTTGATGATATGGGATGGAGGCCGACAGCTGCCTCTATTGAATCAATGTCATATAAGGCTGGCTTTGTTAATGAATGTTTTATAGGCAGGGAAACTGACTGAACTAGATATAGTTCTTCCTCCAACTTTTTAATTTTAATTGCATTTTCAAGATATCCAGAGACTGGAGCAACAGACGATATCTTTGTGATGTGTTGGAGAGCATTTGTGGTTTGGAAAGAATTTCAGGCATCCTCCTCAGTGTTACAGACAATTGTTGCTATGCAAGAAATACTGATAATGGGATACACAGAGCGCCTTGCAGGAATTTTATTCAGAGCTCAGTAAACTTGGACACAACAATGGCTGCTTTGCCGATTGCCATAAAACATGGATTGCAAGACTTTATCTGAAATACAAAGTTGTTGTTAATAATCATTTGTATGCAAAGCACATAGAAAAGTGTACACAAAATTTAAGATGCAAAACATTTCATTGAGGGTAGAGTTACATGTTGCACACAATGAGGTACATTCTTAGAACTATTTCTGTGTTGAGTTTGCTGTGATGTGTACAATTATGTTGTGTTGGCCATAAGTTGTTATATCATCATGTTATTCATGTATTCCAGTCCATGTATTCCATCTTGGCTGTGATCAAACATTAAGAAATGTTTGATCAGTGTCAGTGCAATCTGAACCCCTGGTTAGACTGGCACAAGTCCTGTGCTGGCCTGGAGTATTGCAAAAGCGTCATAAGGCACTTCTGCACCACTTCAGTGGAGGAGGTTAGGCCAGGGCACAGACATGTACTGGCCTTCCCATGCCACTGTGGGAACACTGTGGGTGAATTGTGCTTGCACAAATTCATTAAGATTGTGCCCAGCATTTTATAAGGTAGTGAAAGGTACAGGTACAGTTGTCACTGCTAAACTTCATGTTCCTTTACTTAAACCAGACAGATTTGGGGCAGCCTGCCAGTCTGGGGCATCCCTTTTATCACCTGCTTAGTAGGTCCTCCTCCCTGGAACACAGAGGGCTGCAAACAGCTCCAGTCCTGGACCTCTTGAGGATGTCCAGTCATTGTCCTTCTTCCCTTTTGGCCTCCCTCTTTACTTTGCCATCTTCTAGGTCCCTTCTTTCACTCTCAAACAATTGGCCCCTTCTTTCTTCTTTTGTCTTTCTCTGCTGTCTTATTCCTTTTCTAGCTACACTCTGCTCATCTTCCTTTCTCTACAGCAGGGTGTCCAAACCCCTGTCCTGGGGCCAGATGCAGCCCTCAACAAGCCTCAGTGTGGCACTCAGCAAAACTTGTAATGTCTCTAATACACTCTTATATGTAAATTTCTGTAAATTTATTCAAATTTGAAGTGTAAATCATTTTTCTGGCCCCGACACAGTGTCAGATGATGTGGTCCTCCTGCCAAAAAGTCTGAACACCCCTGCTGTACCATCTCAGTTGCCCCAGCACTGCATCTACATCCTTCCTCCCTTTTTTGTACTACTTGTCACCACTCAGCACTCAGACACAGAAATGGCAACATTGCCAAGCACCTGCATGGGAGCCTTGCACAGGCTGGGCCCGTTCAAGGCTGCATTGGCAGGCAGGCCACTACCCAGTAACTAAAAGTTGAATCACATTTTGAATTGGCTTTGGGTTTCCATGTTCAATTCTGCTTCACATTCAAGACAACAAAAACACTTTCAATTCACATACGGAACTTCCTCTAGATAACAATATCCTGAGTCCTTATTCCATACAAAAACATCCAAGCCCCACATATTTTTACTATGAGAATTTTCAGCACGTCCAAAAGACAGGTGATAATAGCACAGCAGATAAAGATCAACTAACTCACAGTGAGTCCTTCTTTCTCACCAGCAGAATACTCAAGTCTGTAGCTGTATGATGCTGGAGAAGCCAATTCAGTACATGCAAGCACAGGCCTGGATCCACAGCCGATGAAGTACTTAGAAATATCAGATGCATATGACATGCCCAAGAAAACACTCCCTTCAAATAATGGCTCATGTGTTTCTCAAACCTGCGATTTTATGACCTTGAGGAGAATCTCATAAAAAGGGTAATGTATAAAAGAGGCTCCAGTGAGTCTAAACTTAGCAGACAGAATGAGAATTCCTAAGGTGAGTGTTTCTATCTACTGTGCCTGTAAAACCATCTTCTTCCATGTTGTTTGTCAGTGGTGTAGAAAGAAGGGGGTCTTTGTAGGGTTTAAGAGGAGGGTCAAGAATGGAATCACAGGCTGCAATCCTAAAGACACTTTCCTGAGAGTAAGACCAATTGAACACAATGGGTCTTATTTTTGAGTAGACATGGTTAGGAATTCTCTCTGGGTCAGGTTGGGAAGCTCAACAGAGGCTCAAGTGTTGCAATGGAGCAAGGAAAACTGGTGTCATGTAAATGCCAAACCTGCTGGTAAACATATATTGTGCTTCTGTATGTGGTCCAAGGGACTAGACCTAGAGATCTCTAGAACTAGAGATCACAGCTTTTCAGGCCCACCTTTGCAAAAAGTATATTGTAAGACTTTGGGAGAACTGTGCATGATCAGTCTTTTACAGATTTTACCCATCTGTTGTGGGAGTGATTACAAAACACAGGACCAAGAAACCCTTTGAAGATGAGAACTGATCACACACATTTCTTTATCATGAAGAAGGTCACAGCAGCATACAGTTATCCAGTTTACCTTTATAAACTCTGGAAGCCAGGTTATCATGAGAGATCATGACATGTCCTGACCTTCCCAGAGTCAGAGCTCACATTCTCTTTGTCCAACAGACTCTTTCTGCTACACAACATTGCCTTTCCTACATGAAAGTGGTGAGGCATTTCTTTCAGTTGTTAAAACAATGCCATAAGCACATAGTGTTTGTCAATAAAACTTGATGAGGGAACATAAGCCCTGCTGGATCAGGCCACAGGCCGATCTAATCCAGCTTCCTGTATCTCACAATGGCCCCCTCCCAGATGCCAAAAGGAGCACACAAGACAACAAGACACTTGCATCCTTGTGCCCAATCCTGCATCAGCCATTCTGAGGCATCCTACATCTAAAATAAGATGCACATACCCATAATGGCTTATTATCCAAGATTATTATCTCGAGAATTTTGTCCAAGTCCCTTCAGAACTACTCTCCTTCAAAGCAACCCCCTAAACATTGTGAAGATTTAAAACACAATGGAAAGACCTGGCTTCCAAGTAAACAAGCTATAAAAGGTCCCAAAGGGAAAAATAAAAATAAGCACAAGTACTTAGGAAGGTACAGCAGAAAAGAGGGTGCTTTCTATTGCACAGGGAGTGTCACATGTTTGTCTGCCTGCTAGGCAGAACGCATGGATGTGTCCTCACTGCAATGAACTCTGGGTTCTCATGGAACAAATTTATTCTTTTCCACCTAAGGTAGCTGACCTTATCTTTGAAGTCACTAGTGGCCTGATCTCTACCTTGATATCCCCTAGTGTCCCTTTGGATCAAGTGGCCAGGTCCACCTGTCTTGGGGCAGCCAATGTTGGCTTAGGCTGCCCCAAACCTTTTCCAGAGTAACTAGAGAGGCCCATCTTGCAGTTGGGTCAGCCCAGTGATAGCCCACTTCTGGTGTTGCAGTGTGTCCAGGTAAAGCAAACCACAGCTCAGGCTAGATAGTGATTAGAAGCAGGGAGGATTTATTTCAACTGCACAGTTGGGTCTCCCCTACGACATGCAGGTCCAAATCAGGAAAGACAACCAAACAGAAACTGACAAAGTTTTATACCTCAGAAAACAGAAGCATTAATATTCATCAATATTCATGTCTGGCATCATATGATTGGCTATACATGGAATACATCATTCAAAGCATACATGTGCAAGTAGAGATTCTTATTTTTGACAGACGTGATAAGTTTCATTTCTTGTCCAACTTAACTTTTGCTGATACTATATTTGCATTGTGGTTAGACTTGTGATCAGCTTTTAGCAACTCAAATGGGATGGACATTTGCTTGGTCAGCTTTTGACATAGTCTGATCTTTCACAAACAGCAAACTGCATGATTTTATACAGACGAAGGGCGCAATCCAGAGTAACTACGGCTAGTCCTTGCTTTAACATAAGAACAATTTACTCTGGATTGCAATATGAATTTCCCATAGGTTTTCACTAGGTGGTGCAGTAACTACGTCAACGTAAATGTCTCTTACCTGCTCCCGTAGTTACTCTGGATTGTAGGGTTAATCCTTCTGGCCTGTATAATACTGATATAGAGGTATATGGACACAGGTGTTTGAACACAGATGGCATCACTGGATTGTGCCCTTATTCTTGGGTAAGTGTAGGTAGGATTGCAGACTTGAACTGTTGAAAATTTTCCTACTTGGTGCTATAACTTCTGATCATGATAACACTTCCAGTGAGTCCTGATTTACATTCTTAAAAAGTGAGTCCCAGAGCTAAAAGTTTGAGAACCACTGTTTTAAATGGTGTTAGTAAGCAAGCTGAAGAAGCTCCACAGGGGATCCAGTACATTGCATGCTCAGAATAACTGATATGGAAAGGAAGGACCCAGATGCTTTGCCAGAGCCCCAGATGCTTATACAGGCCCAGATGCTTATACACACTGCGACAATTTGCTTTTTACAATGGCCTGCACATGATTGCTGCAGCCATGACACTTTTGTAACAGTCTTTGACTTAAAAGTTTTCATATGCAGACCTTCCTCTTCAAACAGCATTTGACTGTTGGAACTGACATGCCCTACAATCCAGAGTAACTATGGGAGCACATAAGAGACATTACGTGTACCCATAGTTACTGCACCTCCTAGTGAAAACCTATGGGAAATTCATATTGCAATCCAGAGCAAATTGTTCTTACACCGGAGCAAGGACTCCCCGTAGTTACTCTGGATTGTGCCCATGATGGGAAATTAAAGCCTTAAGTCACTTACAACTTCTGGTCAAGTAATTTTCCCATGGACCGGCTCTAGGCTCTTCACATTGTGTCTCCGAGATCACAGAGCAACAGAGGCTTGTCAAGCCGCCCTCTGGAATGGCTTCCTTTGAGAAACATGCTGGATCATCTGGAAAATGTGTGAGTAATCGGGTCTTTTGAAGGCTTACAGAAGAAACCTTTCCACAAAAATATTATCAGCGAGTGCCTCAGCCAAAAGGCAAATGATTCATATTAAAAATGAATGTGCCAAAAGAACTCAAGAAGGGGATAGAAAAGGAGTCCATCAGACCCTAGCCAGAGGAAATGATAAAGCATGACTCTTTCAACAGCCATATAAAGCTATCTCAGTGGCTTGCAAATGACTGATGCTCTTGGAAAGAATGCAGGACAGAGAATACGTAATGCTTGGCACGGGACAGCTTGGAGGTAGGAAAACTTGGTGTTGAGATTGATGAGCAAGAGCCAAAAATGTTATATGTAGTTCTCAGGACTTCCATAATTTCTTTAGCAACCCAAGACAAAGCACTTATCCTTTTTGAGCCTGATCTTTTTAATATGGGGGGAGCGAAAAAGGGAGAGAGAGAGGGGTATTTTTCTGACAGGAACATTGTGAATCTTTTCATTGAAAAGCCTGTGTTGCTATATGAAAAAGGAGGAAATTGATTACAGTTGCCCAGTCTCAGTGGGAAGATTTGCCCTCAAGACTATGGAATGAAGCCTTGTAGCTGTGCTGGCAAGTCTTTTGGAGCTCTGATATCAACTAGACCAGGGGTGTCAAACATATGGCTTGGGAGCCATTTATCTGGCCCCTGATTATACTGTAATTGGGCTATATATATATATATATAGGGCTATAATTGGGCTATATATATATATATATATATATATATATATATATATATATATATATATATATATATATATATATATATATATATATATATATATATATATATATATATATATATAAAGTGTTTTTAGCTTTATTTTGTCATGTCCTACACTTTAATTCCATATCCTTCATTTTGGGTGAGTTTTGTCTTTTTTGGTTATGACACATGGCTATTTATTATCCTCATGTCCCATGGTTGGCCATTTTTGGGGAAAGGGTGGTGAATTATATGAACTCTTACAGAACTATCCTCTGCCTCTATTCAGAAGTAAGCAACATTGTATTAAGTTAGGTTTAGTCCCAGGAAAGTGTCCAGAGGAATGCAGGTTTAGGTCTGATTCAGAAACAGGCGGGTTGGGGCTCACCCACATGACAAAAAGGTGACCTTTGAGCATGCTGTATTTTCCCACAAGGGACTCACAGTGCAATCCTCACCCCTGATTAGGTCAGCACAAGTCCCATGCTGGCCTTGGGGTGCCAATGTGGCCTGTGTGCCCTAAGACACTGTGCCATTCCTAGGTGGCTTAGACCACTCTAACACATGCACCGGCCTCCCCAAACCACCACAGGAATGGGGGAATGAATGTGTAGTGCTGGCCTAAATTGGTTTGAATTCTACCATAGGTTCTTGAGAAGCCCTTATATAGTTTGAAAGCCAAGACAACACAAGCCTTGATTTTGCCAATGTCTTTTGTATGATAACAGGTTTTTATATTGAAAAGGCAGAAGGATGAGAGCCTTAGGGCGCAATCCAGAGTAACTACGTGGTGTCCTTGCTCCGGTGTAAGAACAATTTGCTCTGGATTGCAATATGAATTTCCCATAGGTTTTCATTAGGTGGTGCAGTAACTACGGGTGCACGTAATGTCTCTTACGTGCTCCCGTAGTTACTCTGGATTGTAGGGTTAGGCAGACTCCTTCTCTCTACCTGGAAGACACATTCATCGTCTGCTATGCTGATAATGTAAGCTGGTTTCTGAAGTTGTGGCAACTTGACCCTCTCCCCCCAAATCCTTCATGTTTCTCACTCTCTCCTTGCTCTGCTTGGGCAGCTTGGCCACTTGGGGCTTTTGACAGAGCATGCTGAGAAGAGAGAAAGGATACCATAAGAAACATCTGGGATTATTGGTGTGTAAGTCATGACCTTAAAGCAAGCCAGCAGCATTATGAGCATTGCAGACAACAAAATGCCAACTTGGGAGTAAGGGTACTTCAGGCTTTTTCCTGCTCAAGCTATTTCCTCTCCATGGATAGCAACCACGTCTCCATTTTTCCCTACAATAGAAAACAAATGTAGCTTCCTTTTCTCTTTTGTGGTCTCATCCTTTCCTCCATTGAAACTCATGACCCTGAAACTATCTTAAACTCCTAAGCAACAGCAGCAAAATCTATGTAATGAAACCTCATTTACGTACCACTCAGTTATGGTTGCCATATGTCCTGGAAAACTGGGACTGTTCCAGTTCACACACTGGCAAGTTTGACAGAAGGTTGTCTCCTGGTTTTGTGGAAGAGAATTATGGCAATCCCATATGAATGACTAAAGCAGCTATTTTCTATCTCCATCTTATATGGCACATTGAGCAGATGTGACAATGAACCAGGCACATAGCACAGAGGCATGGGAGCCAACATCTCCCAATGGCCCTACACAACCACTTGAGGTGGTGCAGTAAGTTCATAATATGCCATGTGATGCATGCAATATGTCTCCCCTTTGCATTCCCCATAGGCACCTATGTATTGCTGTGGGTGCTTGGAATGGTTTTAATGGCAAGTTGGAAGGGCTACTTACATGGTGCATTTTGGCACCTGAAGGACTTACTCTGGCACTCCCGATAGTTACGCCACTGACACTACTAGCATATGGCCGTCCTTACCACTCCCTCAGCACTACTACAGACCATTTGCAGCACATCAATGTATGATCTGAAAACATCCAAATTAGGTGCTGTGATGTTGCTGTGTCTAATTTGCTATTTGCCCTCACTTTTCCATGACCAGCAGAGTGCATTGGTTGCCCACATTGCTCTTTATAAACTCACTGGCTGTTATTTACAAGTCTGGTGGGTCATTTCATGTGCTCACTGAATATACTGAATATATACTGAAAATATGTTCTATGAATATATGGTCAATATGTTGTATTGTTAGTACTGTAGTGACTATGAATGTCTGGAGAAAGCATTATACAGACATACAGTATGTACAGATATTCTTTTATGTCATCAGAAATATGTTAAAAGGATCATGTAATTCTCATGAGTCATTCCCTCGTCTACCCAAAGTATGCAGTCTTCCTGTTTGAATGGGTAATGCAGATGTATAGTTGGACCTGCACAGCCTTCAGGAAGTGGCTCAGCAGTTTCCAGGTCTGGCTGGATGTTCTGAGGCAGGAATGATGTTTGAACATCTTTGCTGGCTTTAGACACAGGAGCAACTCAATGGAGAGTTCATAAACATCAGTGAAGGATCAGAACATGAAGCAGTACAAGCACTAACTGGCTGAATTTGGAAAGGGGCTTGAATAAATAGCGTCCTCTGCGTGGTATGGGTTGGCTGTACAGCCAAAGCTCAAAAGAAATCCAAGACACATTTATGTATTTAATATGGTGCTGCACATCAGCGGCTACTACATTCTCCAGGTTTACAAAGAGAGTATGGCTTAATAAGAAGCTGACGGAACATACGAAGATCCAGGTCTATAGAGCTTGCGTCCTGAGTACACTCTTGTACTTGCAGTGAGTCTTGGACCCTTTATGCATGGCAGGAGAGGAAGCTGAACACCTTCCATATGCGCTGTCTCCGACGTATTCTTGGAATCACCTGGCATGACAAAGTCTCAAATGACACAGTATTGGAACGTGCTGGAATCTCTAGCATGTTCACACTTCTGAAACAGCGGCGTCTACGCTGGCTTGGGCATGTTGTGAGAATGGCTGATGGTCGGATTCCAAAAGATCTCTTATATGGAGAATTAGTGCAGGGAAAGCGCCCAAGAAGGAGACCACAGCTGCGATACAAGGACATCTGCAAGAGGGATCTAAAGGCCTTGGGAATGGACATCAACAGCTGGGAAACCTTGACCTCTGACCGTTCAGCGTGGAGGCAAAAGACCCAGCATGGCCTTCTCCAACTGGAAGAGACACTTGTTCGGCAGGCTGAAGCAAAGAGACAGACCCGAAAGCAGCAAAACCTGGGGCCTGGGCAGGGGACGGAATTTATTTGTCCTCAGTGTGGAAGGGATTGCCACTCTCGAATTGGCCTTTTTAGCCACACTAGATGTTGTTTCAGGACCTCCAATCAGAGCACGATACCATAGTCTTTCGAGACTGAAGGATGCCAATAATAATACATCAGATCAATGTATTGTGTGCAGCGGAGTATTATTTTGGAGGTTCAACAGGCATGTAGATAGAGATGATGCAATTAATATTGTATACTTGGACTTTAAAAGCATTTGACAAGGCCTCCTGCCAAATATTCTTGAGGAAATGTAGAAGTCATGGAATAAGAGGACAGGTCATTTTTATTGTTTGGTAACAAGTTGAAGAACATGAACAGAAGGAAGAAATAAATTTTCACTGTGGAAGGATGTAAGAAGTGGGGCCACCCAAGAATCAATATCAGGACAGATCCTTTTATATTGGATCTATTCTGTTATGAACAGATTCTTTTAAATGATTTTTTATAAATAATCTAGAGATTAAGATAATCCAGAGAAGTCACCAACTTTGCAGATGACACCAAATTACTCAAATTGGTAAAAATGAAAACAGATTGTGAAGGGCTCCAAAAGATATCTCCAAACTGAGTGAAAGTGTGACCAAATATCAACTGTGATTATCTATACATATAAAAGAGAAAAGTCACTGACTGACTGACTGACTGACTCACTGACTCACTCACTCACTCACTCACTCACTCACTCATCACTGCCCTGCCAAAACTGCTGGGCCTAGAAGTGTGAAATTTGGGCTGGGTGTTCCTTCTGTGACGGAGGGGTGCACTAAGAACCGGTTTTAGGAAATTCCAACCGGAAGGGGGTGAAAAGGGGCGCAACGCGTTTTCCTCCCTATACTTTGCACTGAGAATTAATGACTCATCAACATTCCTCCCCAACTGCTGGGCCTGAAGCATGGAATTCTGGGAGTTCCTTCTGTCACCTGAACACCCACCAAGAACCCATGTGGAGAAATTAACCCTTCAGGGGCTGAAAAGGGGGCAACGTGTTTTCGTCCTATACTTGGAGACTGAACATGGGAGACTGAACAACATCCAGCCAGTTTGGTGCTCAGTGTCTGGTGAACTGGGGGATGTTTTTCAGAGGAAGAGGTTGCACTGGCGAGGATGCTGCACATGGGGGGAAGTTGCGCATGTTGGAAAGTTGCGCATGGGAGGATGATGCGCATGGGGGAAGTTGTGCATGGGGGAAGTTGTGCGTGGAGGAAGTTTCGCATGGGGGACTGATGCACATGGGGAAAGTTGTGCATGGGAGGATGATGCGCATAGGAGGAAAGTTGCGCATGGGGGAAATTTGGGCATAGGGAAGTTGCGCATGGGGGAAGTTGCGCATGGGGGAAAGTTGCGCATGGGGGAAGTTGCGCATGGGAGGAAAGTTGTGCATGGGGGGAAGTTGCGCATGGGGGAAGTTGCACATCGCCAGATGATGCGCATTGGCGGATGATGCACATGGGGAAAGTTGCGCATGAAGGGATGATGCGCATGGGGGGAAGTTGCGCATGGGGGAAGTTGCGCATGGGTGGAAGTTGCACATGGGGATGATGTGCATGGGGAAAGTTGCGTATAGGGGAAGTTGCGCATGGGGGAAGTTGCGCATCGGCGGATGATATGCATGGGGAAAGTTGCGCATGAGGGGATGATGCGCATGGGGGAGTTGCGCATGGGGGAAGTTGCGCATGGGTGGAAGTTGCACATGGGGATGATGCACATGGGGGGTGCTGCACATGGGGGGATGATGCGCATGGGGGGATGATGCGCATGGGGGAAGTTGTGCATGGGGAAAGTTGCGCATGGGAGGAAGTTGCACATGGGGATGATGCACATGTGGGGTGATGCACATAGGGGGATGAAGCGCATGGGGGGATGATGCGCATGGGCAAAAGTTGCGCATGGAGGAAAGTTGCGCATGGAGGAAAGTTGCGCATCGGCGGATGATGCTCATGGGGGAAAGTTGCGCATGGGGGAAGTTGCACATGGGGATGAAGCGCATGGGGGGATGATGCACATGGGCAAAAGTTGTGCATGGAGGAAAGTTGCGCATGGAGGAAAGTTGCGCATCGGCGGATGATGCTCATGGGGGAAGTTGCACATGGGGAAGTTGCACATGGGGGATTTGCACATCGGCGGATGATGCACATGGGGGAAAGTTGCGCAGGGGGAAAGTTGCACATGTGGAAAGTTGCGCATGGGGGAAGTTGCACATGGGGGGAAGTTGCACATGGGGAAGCTGCACATGGGGAAAGTTGCGCATGAGGGGATGATGCGCATGGGGGAAGTTGCGCATGGGTGGAAGTTGCGCATGGGGAAAGTTGCGCATGGGAGTTGATGCACATGGGGAAAAGTTGCGCATGGGGAAAAGTTGCGCATGGGGAAAAGTTGCGCATCGGCGAATGATGTGCATGGGGAAAGTTGCGCATCGGCAGATGATGCGCATGGGGAAAAGTTGCACATGGGTGGAAGTTGCGCATGGGTGAACGTTGCGCATGGGGGTTGATGCGCATGAGGGAAAGTTGCACATGGGGAAAAGTAGCGAATCGGCGGATGATGTGCATGGGGAAAAGTTGCGCATCGGCGGATGATGCGCATGGGGGAAAGTTGTGCATGAGGGGACGTTGCACATGGGGGATGATGTGCATGGAGGGATGATGCGCATGGGGGATGATGTGCATGGGGGAAGTTGCACATGGGGTGAAGTTGTACATGGGGTGAAGTTGCGCCTGGGGTGAAGTTGTGCATGGGGAAGTTGCGCATGGGGGGAAGTTGAGCATGGGAGAAGTTGAGCATGGGGGAAGTTGAGCATTGGGGAAGTTGCACATGGGGACAGTTGCACATGGGGATGGTGATCATGGGGGTATGATGTGCATGGGGGATGATGTGCATGGGGGAGTTGCCCAGGGGGGAAGTTGCGCATAGGAAAACTTGTGCATGGGGGGATGATGCGGATGGGGGGATGATGCGGATGGGGGATCATGCGGATGGGGGATCATGCGCATGGGGGGAAGTTGCGCTGTGGGGTGATGTTGTATGGGGAAATTTTACTCCTGCAACGCGGGTACGCTTTTGTTAATAAGTGTGAAGGAATGCACATTGAGGCAAAAAAGCCAACTTCAAATATACACTGATGAGATCTGAGTTGCCAGTGACAAATCAGAAAAGAGATCTTGGGGTCATAGTGGAAATGGTGATCCAGGATGTGGCGGCTGTAAGAAGACAAATCTCATGCAAGAAGGGACTTCTGATATTATAATGCCCATAAATAAATATATGGTGCAGCCACATTTGGAATATTGTGTACAGTTCTGGTTGCCACACTTAACGAAGACTATTACAGAGCTGGAAAATATTACAGAGCAACCAATATTATTAAAGGGCTGGACCACCAGCTATGATAATGAGGAGTTGAGAGAGGTGTGCACATGACTAAGATGTATAAAATTACCGTATTGGCATGAAGTGAATAAATATTTTTGTCCTCTCAAAACCAGGGGTCATCCAGTGAAAATGAACAGTGGGAATTGGGAATGAACAAAGGAAGGTACTTCATATTTGGCTTAGCCTTTGCATTTCAATGCTGCAAGATATGGTGACAGTAACTAGCTTGAAAGGCTTGGATAAATTCATGTTTTGAATAGGGGTTTGGATAAATTCATGAGGAAGAGAGCTCTGTAAATGACAATCCATCATTATGGACCATTATGACTTCTGGGATCAGCGCAACACCAGTTACAGGAGTTTCAGTTTGGGTTTTGTTCCAGTTTGAGTCACTGTGGGAAACAGGATGTTGGATTTGGTGAACCATTTGGTGAACCTGTCTGATCCAGAAGGACTTTTGTAGGGTTTATCTTCTTACTTTTCTTTGCAAGGTGCATGCATAAAAATTTAATGAACAGAACCTGCAAAAGTTTAAATAATTAGGTCAGCTTTGTAAAATAGCTGCATTCAGAAAAACAAAGCTATTCAGAAAAAACAGGCATTTTAGTAAATAATCCAGTTGGCATTTTATATCTAATAGAACAGTGGTTCTCAATCTTCCTAATGCCGTGACCCCTTTATAAGTTCCTCATGTTGTGGGGACCCCCAACCATAAAATTATTTTCGTTGCTACTTTATAACTGTAATTTTGCTACTGTTATGAATCGTAATATAAATATCCAATATGCAGGATGTATTTTCATTGTTACAAGTGAAATGTGTGTTGTATGCACACAATGAACACAATGGGATTTATTTCAGAGTAGGCATGCATAGGATGGGGCCCTGAGGCTGCAATCCTATCCACATTTACATGGGAGTAAAGTCCCCCTGACTATAATGGGATTTATTTTAGAGTTGGCATGCATAGGATTGAGCCCTGAGGCTGTCAGTCAGCCCCAGTGCATGCGCACCTACAGCCGGAGGTCTAGCAAGCCTGACCTGGCCCCCTGCACCAGGGGTCTTTAGGCGACCCCCAGGAAAGCTCTTGGCAACCCCCAAAGGGGTCCCGACCCCCACTTTGAGAAACGCTGTAATAGAAGGCTCAGAAAGCAAACATCTTGGAACAACTCCTAATCATTTAATTTTCTTTAATTTTAATCCTAACCATGTCTACTCAAAAGTAAGCCCATTGTGTTCAATGGGTCTTTCTCCCAGGAAAGTGTCTTTAACCACACTTTCCTGGGAGTAAATACTATTGAACACAATGGGACTGTGTGTAGACATGCTAAGGATTGCACTGTGTGTCTGCAATCCTCTACTCTTTCCTGGGAGTCAATACTGTTGAACACTATGAGATGGCTGACTTCTGAGTAGACAAGTTATTTACCTATGAATAGCTCCTCCAGAACAGCTCACAGTGTTGTATATGGAGGTGAAGCACATTTTAGAACAGTCCCTCCTGAACTCTTTGTACAATGCAATAAATAAACTGCTGACTGCTCTGAACTCAAAAAAACTCTCATGAGAGCCAGAGCACTGAAGAATGCAGTCAGGGAGTTTTTGTAGGCTGGGAAGAGTTTCAAGGGGGGAAAAATTTGGTCCGTAACCGGAAAACAAGACTGTCTACAGTGATCCCAGATGCTGTGAGTGTTGCTGGAAGGTATTTTTACATTTAACTGAAGATGCTTTCAAACTTAGATCTGGCCATTTCATTATCCAGATAGCAGGATGACTGGTAACCAAGCAGGATGGGGTTCCCTGTACCTTTAACAGCTAGTAAAGAAAAACTATTTTGGCAGGGCAGCTTGTCACTTACAAAGTTTCACGTGCTGAAATTCCCTCTGCTACACAGTTATCAAAAGTACAGAAACACTATTCTCCTTCACCGCTACATACAAGAACCTGTTTCTAAACATTACTAAGGGTATTTGAGAAGGCTTGGGCGTTAAAGGGCATGATTTCTCCTGAAATATAATTAGACCAAATTGATCTTGGTTAGATGACATATCTCTCTTGCTGTTATAAGTAGTAATTCAGTGGGAAGGTAACAGCAGTCTGTGCATCTCGGCATATAGTCATGTTGGCCACACAACCATGGACGCATCTTTGGACAATGCTGGCTCTTCAGCCTAAAACGGGGATGAGCACCACTCCCTTGAGTTGGACATGACTGGCAGTACAGCCTGTGGGGGATACTTTTACTTTTAACTTCACCCTTCCAATACATTTTATTTGAAAGTGTAAAGAAGAGCTCAAGGAAACTTTTTCATATGTGTTGGGTATGAATGAAAGTAAAACAGTTTTGGGAAAAGGCAAAAAAGGAAGGAATCTTTTAAAATTAGAATCGATTAAAATTATTACAATTTCTTTTTACACAGAGAAGATACTCTCTTACAGAATATTTTTTCTGTTGTATGGTTGCAGTTGCTAGAGTACTGAAACAAATCACTCTTCCCAAAATGAATGAGTGGATGGATAAAATTTGGGACTATGCTATAATAGCAAAATTAATGAAGGCTGCAATCCTAAAGACAATTTCCTGGGAGTAATCCCCGTTGAACACAATGGAGCTTCCTTTTGATTAGACATGGTTAGAAGTGTGCTTAAAATGTACTAGAATGAAATACAAATAGAAGAGGAAATAGAAGGGAAGAAATGGAAGTTGTGACAGAGTTTATTTTTGTGGGCTCTAAGAACACTGCAGATGGCAATTACAGCCGAGAAATTAAAGAGACACCTGCTTCTGGAGAGGAAAACCATGGCAAGTCCAATCAACATACTTAAAAGTCAAGACATCACCTTGCCAACAAAGATCTGTCTAGTTAAAGCTATAATTTTTTCCTGTGGTAATGTATGGCTGTGAGAGCTGCACCATAAGGAAGGCGGAGTGCTGAAAAATACATGCTTTTGAATTGTGGTTCTGGAAAAGACACTTGTGAATCCCTTGGATCATGAGATCAAATCAGTCAATCCTCCAGGACATCAACCCTGACTGTTCACTGGTAGTGAAGCTGAAGCTCAAATATTTTGATATTTGATAATGCAGTTACTGTATAGTGTATAGATAATGCATAATAAACATTTGATAATGCACAGATAAGGAAGATAAATCTCAAATATTTTGGCCACATCACAGGAAAGGAGGACTCTTAGAAAAGACCCTGATGCTAGGAAAACTGAAGGCAAAAAAGAAGGTGACAGTAGAGGATGAGGTGGATAGACAGAGTCACTGAAGCAATGAACATGAATTTGGACAGACTTCAAAAGCTAACGGAGGATAGGGTGGCCTGGCGACTGTAGTCCTTAAGATCACAGAGTCGGACATGACTAATGAATAAACAACAACATTAGAACGAAAGGGAAAGGCAGAATTTTAATGACTACATTTATCTTGTTTTATTTATTAATTTTTATTTACACTTGTATTCAAGTTATATTTTTTTCCTGCTTTAGACTGTCAGCTAAATTGTGAAGACAAATACCGGTATACAGTGGTACCTTGCCTTGCATAAAGAGCGTTCCACTTAAAAAGCAAAAATTTCTGAGTAGTTTCGCTTTGCTTAAAGAGCGTTTCTCGCATAAAGAGCAAAAATTTCTGTGTAGTTTCACTTTGCTTAAAGAGCATTTTTTGCATAAAGAGTGCCCATTGGCTGGGCTCCCTGTCCATCTCCCTGTCTCTCGCCAGCATTGGCTGGGCTGAGGAAGTGAGGCGGGACTTCCCCCCTGCAGTACATGGAAGAGACCAGCAGGGAGAGCAGAAGAGCCTCTTCATCAGGGGAACAAAGATGACTGCTCTTCTCCTACAGCCAGAGATCTTGGTCAGCCCAGCCTCTGCAGCCTCCATAATGTAGGAGGGAATACTCTCCTGCACCCCCTCTGCAGTCCCCTCAAACAGACCCCTTTCCCCCAAGGAAGCCCCCCCCCCGCCTGGACCCCATTACAACCAACCCTCTGCCCCCACTACCTTCCCTGCCTGCACTTTTCCGTTCCTGTGAGTAAGCCCCAGTAGATTTAATGGGGCTTGATTCTGAGTAGACAGCATAAAATCTTGCCCTTCTGATGTTGCTGTGCATGCAAAATGCAGCCTACACACTTTCCTGTGAGTAAGCCCCAGTGGATTTAATGGGGCTTGATTCTGAGTAGACAGCATAGGATCTTTCCCCTCTGCTGTTGCAGACTGCCTATCTAGATGATACACAAAGAGAGGTTCCTTGTGAAAGTTGCTCAGAAAGACACCAGTGACTCTTCGTGAAAATCAGTCATCCTTGCCCATAAAGGTTTTTCTTTTCTTTTTTACTGTACAGAATATTACAGTGTTTTATTACAATAATTGTGGTCTGTATTATATTACAGTGTTTTGAATTCAATTCCAGTGTTTTGTCATCATTTTTACATGCAGTTAATATTTTTATATGAATATTTTGGGGGTTGTGGAACCAATCATCTGAGTTTCCACTGTTTCCTATGGGAAAATCCACTTCACTTAAAGAGCATTTCACTTAAAGAGCATGCCTCCGGAACGAATTAAGCTCTTTAAGTGAGGCACCACTGTATATTGGTTATATCTTGAAGGAGATGCAGTGGGAAGATTGAAGAGGTGAAGTGAGGTGATGAAGCAGGACAGAATGGAAGTGAATTGAGAGATTATAAAAGGAGATTAAATTTGGATTAAAGGCTATAAGAATACATCATATGGATAATGAAATTTTGGAGTTACTCTTTGTTGATTTTTTTTGTTTTATATGGGTGGAGTAATGGATTAGGTCTGCAATCATGTATGCAGTAACTTGGAAATAATGCTGCAATCTTATGCATGTTTCCTTCCAAGTAAATTCCATTGTGTTCAGTGTGCCTCACTCGCAGGTAAGTGTGCGTAGGACTGAGACCTTGTAGAGGTGGAAAAATTTAAGACTTGCATTACTGATGAAGATTGCACCAGTTAGGAAGCTAATTGCATTGAAACTCATGTTTCATTTTCAGTCTGTCTTGTTAGAGTTTAGAGAATTAAAAGGTGATTGTAACACTCCCTCTTGTAACACTCCTGACCTGAGTTGCAATCCCCACGAGGGTTCCAACCCATGAGGTACCATTGCACTAGACCAGGGGTGTCCAAACTTTTTGGCAGGAGGGCCACATCATCTCTCTGATACTGCGTAAGGGGCCGGAAAAATGATTAACATTTCAAATTTGAATCAATTTGCAAATAACTTTGTATTAGAGACATTACAAGGCTTGCCGACAGCCCGAAAGAAGGGTCTTGCCAAGGGCCTCATAAAGACTTGCCGATTATTGCATATTGCCGATGATTGTCTCCAGGGCCCTAAACCAGGCCTACTGGAAGCAGGCCTCAGTCAGTCTCGAGAGACTATGGTATCGTGCTCAGCGCGGCATACGCTGCATGCGAAGCACGAAAGCCTGGGTTAGATTGTTATGGAGGATAGGCTGTTACCCAAGCAGCAAATCTCCCCTCTCCATACCACTGAATTAGTCCAATGGAAAGGCAGAGCCAATACGATTGGATCCAGCTGGCGTCGCAGAGCTGGGCTAAGGACAGGAGCTCACCCTGTCTTGTGGGGCCGACCTGGGTCTCGAACCCTGGCCTGCTGGTTAACAGGCACAGCGACTTAACCGCTTGCGCCACCCAACTGCATAGCCTGGAACAATTTTACATAGCACCACCAATCTTGTAAGTAAGTAAGCAAGCAAGTATGGCTGCAACCCTAATGCCCAGGCTAGCCTAAGGCCTAGCAAAAGTCATGTGCTGGCCTAGGGTTTCCCAAAAGTGCTGGAAAGGTACTTTTTCACCACTCCTTGGGCAGGGGTAGGCCAATGCACAGACATGTGCTTGCCTCCCTACATTACCACAGGAATGGGAAGACCAATGAGTTGTGCTGGCCCAGGTTAGGTTGCACCCTAAGGAAGCAAGCAAGCAAGCAAGTATGTATGTATGTAAACAAACAAACAAATAGTATGACTTAGCTGAAATACATAATGTATTATTGGTTTATAACAAAAGCTAGATTAAATAGAATTACAAGAACTAACCAATGTAAATCTTGGCAATGTCAGGTCTTACGTACAGATTGTTTGCATGTGTTGTATGACAGAGGACAAAGAATTATTGAGGGCAGATGTCAACACAGATTGTCAACTGTCATTATCATATTGGTCTTCTTTAATTTAATTGATTATAAACTAGTGTCTGCCAATAAAGTGCTGGTAATGAATGTGTTAAAAGCAGGAAAGCCTGGACTTTGAACCTGGACTTAGAGTTGGAAAAGTCCCTGTTCTCCAGTTATAAGAGAATGACTACTGAAATTGTATAGAAAACATGGGCTTTAGAGATGTGTGCTCCCAAGTAGTGAGAAATTCTAGTGGTTTGATTGCCTATTGAATACTGAAGAGAGAATACTGAAGTCTTTGGACAATGTTGTAATATTTGCTTTAATTATAAGCATCCTGATAGAGAGGATAAATGGAGACAAGCAGCTTATCCAGTCCTACAAGGCAAGAGATCTGGTAGATTCCCAGATGAGATTCCCAGAGAGGAAGTCAATGTTGTTTCCAGCTTTTTTCTTCCCCTGTCACTCACTCCCTTTCTCCATATGCTCAGTATGTCCTCCCACATCCTGCCTCTCCTTTAGCTTGATGGGCCGGGGCGTGCCACTTTGCCCAGAATTGCTATCTTTCAAACATTCCAGAGAGATCTTATATACAGTAATTGCATAACAATTTGTTTCCATGAAGAGATTTCTGCAAAATATTTGCATTCATTTGTGAAATCCCAATGGATGGAAGTGGGGGAGGGACCGGGGCAGACAGAGGGGGAAGTGGCCGTTATGCTTGGACTGGCCGTTATGCCGGATCCAAGCCTCCATTCTCAAGCAGTGAAGAACAGCAAGAGGCTACCCTCGTAGCTTGGTCTTAGGCCAATGCTGGAAATGGCCAGGTAAGTCATTGAGGGGGCTGCTGCCTACCTTGGGGAAGGAGACAAGCCTTCCTTTCCCTAAGCAAAGCTGCCTGTTCCAGTGCATGTTTGGATTGTGCTCTGAAGCTGTATCACCAAAGACAGTGAAGGGGGTATGGCATGGTAGCAACTTCTTTGTCTGCTGCCATCTTCCAACTTTGGAAATAGAGGAACAGGAGAGGGAATGGAGGAGTGAATACCTGTAATCCGCTGTGGAACATGCTGGTACACAAGCACACAAATTCATATATACTGATGATAAAATTCAACCATATTCAGTTATAATTTTCTCCCCTTTTAATTTTGTACCCCACCCCATCTGGGGCACAGAGACACAGCAGCCATACCTATGGCCAGGTCCCTTCCACCACTGTCAACTGTGGCATAGGAGGTTCCAAATCCCAGATCTAATCCCCAATAGACCTTGTCTTCTGCATGGTCTGGTACAGGATGAGGCCCATGGGGATGATACCATGAGTTACTGCACTGGGTGACAACAACTCTTGTGTCTCTCATGGAGAGAAGTACTGTATGCCTCTTTTCAACTGCCAATCTCACTTAGCAGACTATTAAATAGAGGCAGAAACACTGAGTTTTCACTTATGGATCCAGCCATAAATGCTGGATCCACCTATTAAACTACTGAGAAAAGCCACCTTGCTGTAGTAAGATGAACCAACTAGGCTGCTGTCCAGTTAGAGCAGATGAAAAGGGGCACAAAGTCTGTTTCTGGTTTGCAACTTCACAGAAAAGTGTCAAAGTGATCAGCTGCTTCTCTGGTTAGTTCTGGGGCAAAAGACTCCCTCAAGCCCAGGATGTCAACCTGCCCTCCCAGATGAAAGGGAGGTGAGCACAAATGGCACAGGGTTGTATTCAGTACAATAAGAACTTGTGCTGTCCTTTCAGTGCTAGGAAAGCATCCCCATTTAGCTTCTGTGCAAACCAGTCTAAAGTAAGCTCTTTAAGCGGTGCTGTTAACTCCAGGGCTGCAATCAAATTAATCTCAGGGCTGCAATTGCCTTCCGGGGAATAAACCCCATTGAATATTATGGGACAAATCTGAGTAGACATGTCTAGCACTGCATTATAAGGCAATCAAGCTTATGGGGAGCATAAAAATAGTCTTGATGGAAGAAACCAAGCAATTTGCCTAGCTCACCTTTCAGCTTCCAGCAGTAGGCAACCAGACAGTTAAGGAGGGAGGTAATGGTTCTCTAAAGCATTTGTCTTCCCACAGCATGTAATATGCAGAGTGTGCTGTCTCTTTACATGGAGATTCCATTTCGTCATCAAGGCTAATAACTGTTGATAGATCTACCTTTGAGCAAATGTAAGCAACAGAAGCTGGCGTGTTTTGAAAACATGTGCCTCTGACTTAATTATGTCTTACAAATTTCTTTTTTAAAAAATAGGGTGAAAACATGGAAACAAACAACAACCCAAGAAGCACATATAGGGTCTAAAAATTGTTCATTTTGGAATGACCCAGATGGGGTGAAATGTTTTGGAGAGGAAGCTGGAAGATAAACAAGGCCAACAGGCAGACAGCTTCATTCCAAAGCTGTGAGATCTATGAAGAAGTATGCAGATGTTTTACCAACATTTGGAGTCAAAGCTCAGGTTGGGCAGCACTAACCCAATCAAGGCTTCCACGTAAAGCATTCCTAAATACAGAGGGTCAAGGATGCTCTTGAGGTGCGGAACTTCTTGCCACAATAAAAGTGCTTTAGAAATTGACATCTTTCAATTGACTGCATTTTCACTGACTGCTTTACAGGTCAAATTCAGCAGTGGAGCATTTTTAAATGTTTATTTTATTTTATTTTATTGGTGGCAAGGAGCAGCTCTTAGAGTGGAGGTAAGCTGATCCAGATCAGGACTACAGGGGGAGAAAAAAGAATAAAGACTCCTCCCCTTGCAGAGAGACCAGATGTTATAACCATAAAAGAGAACAAGGCACCCCAAAATATAGGACAATCAAAATAATAAACATAAAAAATACAAGCTAAAAACAGTCATATATTGATTTCATGTGGTTAATTTAAACACTAGATTACTTCTTAAATTTAAAACTATATTACAAATAATTTATTAGTTATAAGAAAGGTAAGTACTGCCTGCTCACAGGGCAAAGGAAGATATTTAAGTTCTTTTTTAGAACATGAGGCTAAAAATAAGAACATATCGAGGAAAAAGAGGACATCTGGTCACCATGTCCCCCCTCTATAATCCTGATCCATCATGTCACATGGCTGAACAGGGGTTGAATTGGAACCTCAGTGGGCCATTTCCAGAGAGGCATCTCAGCGGAGGCTGACTAGTTTTTATTCATATACCACTTTTGCCCTAAATTGACTTAAGGTGTAGAAGTGTTTTATTGGTTTTGTTCTGTGCTACAGCACCAGCTTGGGAAGGAAAATAAGAATGACTGAAAAGAAATGAAAACCTTTGGAAAGTCTGGCTAGGTTCACAACCTTGGCCTCCGTTCTCATGTTTTGTGGGGAAAAACACTGGCTTCTTCCATCCTTGCCTGCATGTTTGGGCAAGTCATCCCTCCCATATGAAATAAGCTGTAATTATCTTTACTTTCAGCAGCTTTTACTTTTCTAGGTTGAGCCCAGTAATTACCAAAACAGTAACTGCAACTTTGCTTGGTCAGGTTGTCCAAGTTTTGAAATGTCCCCACCCTGCCCTCGTATGTATCTCATCTTGGGTGGGCTTTTTAGAGCCAGAATTGGATACCTCAAGGCTTTCACACACTACCATGGCAATTAAACAGGCCCAGGCTACTCGTTTTGTTCAGGCTGGGTCCTGTCCTATTAAGGTCAAGCAACTGAGTTTGGTTCTGCCTGGAAATGAGATCTCTTAACTAGAAGCTCTTCCACCCAACCCAGTACATGTAAGGGGGCTGATGGTGCTAACTTGGTGTAGGTCTATAGGTTGTATGGAATGCATAACATGGCTCTCTTATTTTTGTTTTTATAGTTTTGCCTTAATAAAGTAACTGCTGAGGGAGGGCAGAGAAATGGGTTACAATCAAAGTGAAATGCTAGATGAATTTCAGGACTTTTCCCCTTTCATGGTTCTGATCCCAAGTATGTGCCCCTCTTGGTGCTCTTTCAATGAGAATAAAAGCTCCACACTTTCCAGGGGAATATTTTTATTCTAATAAAAAAGTTCATGGGGGCAGGTGCATTGCGATTGGAGGTATGGGGGGCAAAGGCCTTAAACTTCCACAAACTCTCACTAAATTCTCCTTCATTGCAACTTCATGGCTACTTCTTCTTGGCTATTATTTTAAAAAACATACCAAAACTACTAGGCCGCATCTTGACTCAGCTCAGGATGACCCACTAGACCACATCATGTGTGGCTGCAATCCCTAACCTGCAATTAGGCCATCATAAGCCCCAGCATATGTCCTATTACATCTGTGGCTGTCACAAAAGTACCATACCATAAGACACTTCTGCCCTAATCCGGGTGGGGGGGGAGTGGAGAAGTTAGGCCAATGCACAAGCATATGCTGTCCTCCCCACACAACCATGGGAAGATATACTAGATGAGTTATGCCACTTTAAATTAGTTAGGATTGTGTCCTTAATGTCTAGTTTGACCATCTGGGACTGAGGGAAAAGCCTTCATGCATGCTCAAAGAACTAAGCAGGCCTCTGTCAGTCTTGAAAGACTATGGTATCGTGCTCGGCGCTGCATACGCTGCATGCAAAGCACGAAAGCCTGGGTTAGATTGTTATGGAGGATAGGCTGTTACCCAGGCAGCAAATCCCCCCTCTCCATGCCACTGAATTAGTCCAATGGAAAGGCAGAGCCAATACAATTGGATCCAGTTGGCGTTGCAGAGCTGGGCTAAGGACAGGAGCTCACCCTGTCTTGTGGAGCCGACCCGGGTCTTGAACCCTGGCCTGCTGGTTAACAGGCACAGTGTCTTAGCCACGTGCCACCCACATCACAAAGAACTATGTTAGCACTGAATTGCCCTCTTGAACCCCGTGATGCCCCTGTATACCTCCACATGGCACACTGGGTACTGCGATGGTTCAGGGGTCAATTTGACTGGTGGGTCTTCTAATAAAAGTGGTCCCTTGATTAGAAGCTAGTGGACAATAGCTTCTAATAAAGCTAGTATCCCGTATGACCAATGTCTGTTGTCACCCCTGATGTCACCTTCGCTCAGACATACTCTTATTATTTCACATGCTTGGGGACTGGTTTAAGTCATGATCTAAAATCTGGATCAAATCAAACAGTCCCAACAATGGACCAAATCTGGTTCAACCACAGCTATTATAAACAGAGCCTAGTCTGAATGGTTTCAGATTGATGTGGCTTCTCTTTGCGCTGTGTGAAAACATTCCTTGCATTTGACATCCTGAGAGTGCTGCCAAGAGGCCGCAGGAATCTTGTGACAAATTGCCTCATTGTGTGTGTGACGGGTGACAGTGTCTGTCAACATTTCTGGGGTGACTCCGCTCGGCCCTACTGATTCTTTTCAACTCTAACTTTGCTGACACAATACCTCCAGGTCCCTCATTTTCTTCCCATCAAACTCTAGTCCAGAGAAAAGCTCCCTCTTCGCAGCTGGAAGCGGCTGACTAATGAAGATCTGAGAACATTCATCAGCTCTTGCATTATGCAGCCGGCATCTCTAAAAATAGCGAGTGGTCCAGGTCTGAGCCCAACTTTGTCAAGGGAGATTCATAGGCCAGACTCAAAAAATGATTCATCACTTGTGACTATGGCAACAGCCATTGCAGGGAAAGAAAGCAAAGGCGACGGAGGGGAATTTGTATGTTGGGGGCACATATATGATAACATTCTTTGCGCATAGACTGAAGAACGTATTTGCCCACAACCCCAAATGTATGCCCTTCTTCACTAATGTCTGTGCCTATCAGCAGGGTGACCATATGACCAGAGAAACCCAGATTTGTCCGGATTTTTAGCCTCCTGTCCGGGTGTCCTACATTTTGGCTTCACTGTCCTATTTTCGCTTCATTTTGAAACTTCGCGATAGTGCACAGTACCCCAACATACCATACGTCGTTGGATTCGTATTGAAGAGCAGAATCCAGTGCAAAAATCAGTTTGGAGATATCGACTTCCAATCAAAAGTTATGGTCAAAAAACCGAAAAACAAATAAATACATTTTTGGCAATTTTTTAAAGCGGGTAGGAATTTTGGCCTGGGATTAGGAATTTTGGCCCTGGGGTTCAGGAATAATCTGGTCACCCTGGTACCTATTTAATGAGGACTGCTGTTCAGTCTGAACCTCGCTTAACAGGAAGTCATCCCCACTGTCCTCAATTGATATCTAGCACTTATGTAGGGGAGGCACAATTTTCACAGATTTTCCCTTCTCTATCCAGCACACTACACTCCCCAACATACACACACAGATGTATTTCTATAATCCTCACAATAATTAATGTTGTAATCCTGTCCACACTTTACTTGGAATAAGCCCCAATGGCTACAGTGGAATTTACTTCTGAATAGACATGGATAGGATTGGGCTTTCTGTCAGATAGGTTACTATTATAGAAATTTATACAAATGTATACAAATTACTATTATACAGATTGTATAATACAAATATTTTACAAATTATATAATATAAATATTATACAAAAAAGAAAACCATGGCTAAAGATCCTTCCAGATGAAATTCCATACCTGAGAAATAATGCTGCTTTGTTAGTACTAGCCATATTAAGTACTAGACATACAATATCACAACAACAGCACCGCTGAATCTGGCCACAGGTCCATCTAGTCCACCTTCCTTTATCTCATAGTGATCCACCAAATGCTTCAGAGAGACAACAAAAGACCTGCAACTTGGTGTTCATCCCTGCATCAGGCACTCTGAGGTAGTCCAGGAGATTGGACATACCTGTCATGTCTGGTAACCTGTGATGGACGTTCCCTCCAGAAATTTGTCCAATCCTCTCTTAAAGGCATCTAAGCAAGATGCCATCACCGCATCTTGTGGCAAGGAGTTCCACAGACTCCAATTTGGGTAAAGAAGTAGGTCCCCATATAACAGACTTCTTAGATGGTCGGAATTGCCTTCATTGCAAACGAAACAGTCCTTCAAAGAGGGAAGATGTAGCAAATGTGTGCTGGAGTGCTAACTGAAGAAAAATGAAAAGAAGCAAAAAAAAATAGTCAAAGAAGTATATATTGGAAAAGCAGGACACTCAAATGACAGTGGTAGGTGGGCAATGTGCTGTCTAGTGCTAAGCAACAGACACAAGTAATAGGTACTAACATATAGAAACAGATGTACAGCATCAGCATCATACTTGTTTGAATAAGAATTGCATTTTACAGATGCTGATTCAGTGATAGTTTGAATTTAAGTATCCCATTTCACATCATCTGGGTAACACTGGCCGCAAAGGAGTGGACAGCAATGGTTCCATTCTACTTTTACCCAGATCAAGTGAAGGAGATCCAGGGGAAATACATTCTCATGATAGATGCATATAGTTTGCATGTGGCAATGAAATTCTGGCGTATGTTAAAACACTATACAAAGAACTAAGTTTCACACAATCCTAACCATGTCTACTCAAAAGTAAGCCCCATGGTGTTCAATGGGTCTTACTCCCAGGAAAGTGTTTTTAGGATTGTAGTTAGCCTATTAAAAGGGTAGATGCAGTATGAAAAAAACATATGTGCTAGTTCGGTGCTGATACAGTCATGTCAGACTGTAGCGGGTCAGATTATTCTCTGTGTAGTTGTGTGTGCACATGTGCGTAAGTGTGAAATGGCTTATTTTGTAATGAAAGTGGCAACAACAGAAAAATTAATGCTTGGGGACTGATTGAGAGTTATCAGTCAAAGGCGAGGACAAATGAAAATCATTCAAGGTAGATGTAATTGAGAGACAGCTGTTCCATGTTGCTTTTCCATGTTAGGTGGTCTCATTGTCCCCCTTTGATGCAGGAAAGGATTTAGCAATCTAGATGAAATGATCAGCTCCTGGAAATGAAAAGCCCCATCTTCTAGAAAGTGAACACTTCAAGCAACAATGGGCCTGGGCACTAGACACAGAGAGAATTCAGAATAGGATCCAGCAGCTCAACCCTATTAAAACATAATGAAATATAGTGTGTCTCTGGGAAGTTATCAACAGGAAGTGTTTTACGTGACTGGGAGCTATAGAGCGCGCATTAGCGCACCAGTGGCAGAAGCATAAAGAACTGAAAGGAAGAACAAAGCAAAAATGGAAAATGAGGCTAAAAGGCAACGCAGATTAGAAGCCAGTGAGGATCCTGGCAGGGTTAGGGAGGAGAAGGGAACATCATAACAACAGCTTTTCTGGCTCAAGCCATTGGTCTCACTAAAACTGCCAGTCCTCAAGAGAAGGAGGATCCAATGCAAAGAAAGTCAAGGCTCATCTTCCTTTAACACTTACATCAGGATGACCATATGCCCTCTTTTTCCCAGACATGTCCTATTTTTTAGACTTGCGTCCTGGAAAAACTTCATTGTTCCCCTTTTCCTTGTGAACAGGCTGCATGTAGCCTTCTTGTAATTAATAAATTATACGTATGTAATGGTTTTCAATTTAATAATAAGTATTTTAGTGTTTATGTTAACCACATGAAAGCAATATTTGAGTGTTTTTCGTTTTGTCATGCCCTCCATTTTTCTTGTGTGTCCTACAGGCAGACCTTGTCCTCTTTTCTAGTTATGACATATGATCATTCTGACACACAGAATACTTACATGTAATACTGAGTAATACTTTCTATGAAATACTTTCATAGAACACCTAATAAAATTCCACCGGGATTAGGGGATATCTCAAGGTGTAGGATGTAAAGTTCCCATAATCTGACTGATATCCAGCTCTAAAAAGCAGACTGATAGGAAAATATTTTTCATCCTTACCACTACTGTATTTACTCGAATCTAATGCTCACCATTTCCAGCCAAATTCTGTCTCCAAAATCAGGGTGTGCATTAGATTTGATGGTTAATTAGATTTGAGTAAATATGGTATATTCGTTATAAGTATAGGGTCCACATTAGATTTGATGGCGCATTAGATTTGAGGAAATATGGTATATTAGCCCGTTTCTGCCTGGCCAACAAATTTTTTAATGCCCTGAGCTGGCACTCAGCTGGTTTTCTTCTCAGCCAGTATGTTTCTGTAGGTGGTGGTGGATTCTGCAACTCACTGACAGTTTATTTCCACTGCCTGCAGTCCTTGGGTATCTGCTTGGCCTGGCTGATTGTCAGTCACTATATTTTTATGTCAACCATGACATGTTTTGTCCAAACATTTGGGGCTGAACATTGGATTTTCCAAACTGTTGGTCATTCTCACTGTAACAGTTTGTTTGGTATCCGTTCGCCAAATATGCCCAAACCATCTCAACCTGTTTTTTGGACCTTCAATTGTTGGTTGTTGGTCACACCTTGTTCTTATGGCAGCATTTGAAATGTGATCCCATAGAGATATGTCAAGGATCTGCCTTATGTAGAGCATTTGAAATACCTTAAACTTGTTCATGCCTGACTTGAGAATGGTCCCCAACATCCTGATCCATATAGGACTATTGGTGAAATTAGTGTTCTAAATATTAGCAGTTTGGTTTTGGCTGTGATCTTGGTCTTATAACAGTAGAGAACTGTCTGGGATTTAACCTTCTTTCCAGATTACCCAACTTGCTAATATTTGCAGGGTATATGAGCATGGATGAAACCAACTCAAGTTGGATTCCCCCCACATAGACTCTTAAGTAGCATCTTCCATACTTTCACCTTCCATACTATCACTTCATTCTGATGCATGTGTAGACCAGACCGTGAGGCATCTTGTGGGCCACTGTGAAATACTGGAAGCTGGACTAGATCAGCCTTTGGCCAGATCCAGTGGGGCTCTTCTTATGTTCATATGTCCCAAAGTAATATAAAAGGCACCCGTGGACCCTGCAGAGGTTCTACTTAGAAGAACATAGCTGCTAATTTTCCAGTTGTACTGATTCAGTAAAACCAGGGGAAATTAATTCTTTTTAATGAAACTGTTCAGTGGAATGGAAAGTGAAGTTCAAATGATGGTAAATATATCAAAGCCAAATGAGTTCCATTTACTTTCTGTAGGCAATAAAGAAACACAGGTGAAATTTTATGAGCCTTTAAGGGAGCTTTATGAGCTTTTAGGGAGCTGGCAATATAATTTTAAGCCAATGGTGAAATAAAAACCCACTATAATACAAAACACATGTATTTGGAACAGCCTGCTAATACAACATAATAAATTATTTCAAAAATTGATCACAAGCAATGCCATGGATTGCAACTGTCGGTACAGCTTGCCCATCATATTTCTTTACTCTTTACTAAGTACTGTACATGTATAGAGTGACCATATGTTCTCTTTTTCCAGGACATGCCCTCTTTTACAGTCTTCTGTCCTGGAAAAAAATCTTTGGTGTCCCCTTTTTTCTTGTGAGCAGGCAACATGTACACCATGTTCCCTCAACCTTTCTTTGTAGGGCTTCTTCCCAGCATTCTGACTGGCCTAATTGTTCCTCTCTGAACCCACTTCAGTCTGGCAGAGTCTTTTTTAAAATAAATTGCACAGAATTGCACTAATCTTATTTCTTAACACTTGATGCAGTTGTTTAATGGCACATTTGTGGCATCCAGTGCCAAGCCTCAGGAGCAACACTGGGCCAGTTTAGGATTGGGCCTTAAGAGAGGAATTAGTACTATATACAGAATGGGGTGGGAACAGGACAAAATGACATTAAATGTTTGCATGAAGCAAACATTATTTCAGCACTTGTATTGTGTGGTGGTGAATCCACTATTTTGGATCAGAATTGTCTAATCTATCTTTGGATGTGATATTGAGGAAACAGCCAGCTTCTCACAAAGGCTGGTTGCCAGTTCATTACCTTCCCATGAAAATGATACCTATGATGTCATCTACTTAACACTTGCCATCTACTTAACACTTGCATGCTCTTAAACTGGTAGGTCTGCAGTAGCTGGGATGATGTACTCAGGTCACAAACCAGCCTCAGTTACACCATTGGTTCCATGGGGGAGTGTCGCACATGGGGGTTAATGCATATGGGGTTGTTGTGCAGTGGAGGGATGGCGTAAGGGGGGAATTTTACTCCTGCAACATGAGTACATTTTCTCCCGTGTACGTTTTCACTAGTCCTAGATAAGAATGACACAGTTTGTCCCATGAAATACCTTTAATATTGCTAATAATAGCAGACATACCCTACAATCCAGAGTAACTACGGGAGCATGTAAGAGACATTACGTGCATCAGTAGTTACTGCACCATATAGTGAAAACCTATGGGAAATTCATACTGCAACCCAGAGTAAATTGTTCTTACACCAGGGCAAGGACTCCTCGTAGTTACTCTGGATTGCGCCCTTAGCATCAAAGGTTATCAAGCTCAGTGTTTCTCATGATGATGAAAGGAGTTATTCAATTGTGTTCATGACCTTGAACAATGTTCATTAAATAAGACATTAGAATAATTTATTGAAGAATAATTTTAACATTCAAGTACCTTTTCGCCTGTCTATTTGAATGTTAATATCAGCTTTTTCTAATGCACCCACTGTGTTCTGCCAATTAGAAAAAAACTTCATGTTTAATGATCACATCAAAAACAAGACTCATGAGATGTCTGTTCATTGCCTAGTGACCAGCTTTTCCAGTCAGGAATGACCTTGGCTGTGTGTTGGAGGAGATGTGGGATTCATTTATTAGTTTTCAGATGTTTTAATAAAGGACACCAAGTGGAAAAATATGTTCACATGACTACAACATTGTTTTCTGGTGATGATATATTTGGCAGATCCCTCCTTAGCTAGAGAGCCATCAAATGCTATCAAGTTTTTTTTTCCACCATGGCAAAGTGTGGGAAGGCTGTTTAGAAATGCACATTTGGGGATACCCACACACACAAATGTCTTGTGCGTTCCTACTTACCACATCTCAACAGGGCCTTATCTTAGAACATTATTTCTTCATTGAAAAATAACTGTCAAAAAACATTACTGATCACACATTTTAAAACACATGAACTGAAGGATTTGTAGGGTCAGGATGGAGAGAGGAAGTCTATGGATAACATTTGCAATTTTGTTTCAATACATTTATGACAGCTTTATATTTTCTTTTTTTTAATGAAACATTGGTTACTTTTCAGTAACTTTTCCCTTATTATTCACTATTCATGGAAACATTTGAGAATTTGAAAACAGAGTCATAACAGATATTATTGTTTTATTTCACACACACACACACACACACACACACACACACACACACACACACACACACACACACACACACACACACACACGTTTCCACTGCTTCTCCTTCCAATCCCTTGATTATAAATGGATGACTAGGTCATAGCAGATGACAAAGTGTGGATGGAAGAAGAGTGATGGACTCAATGGAGCCTTTTCAGTCCAGGTTGTATGTGGACTGTGGGTGGCGCAAGTGGCTAAGAGCACTGTTAACCAGCAGGCCAGGGTTCGATTCGCAGGTCGGCCCCACAAGACAGGGTGAGCTCCTGTCCTTAGCCCAGCTCTGCGACGCCAGCTGGATCCATCCGTATTGGCTCTGCCTTTCCATTGGACTAATTCAGTGGCATGGAGAGGGGGGATTTGCTGCTTGGGTAACAGCCTATCCTCCATAACAATCCAACCCAGGCTTTCATGCTTTGCATGCAGCGTATGCAGCACCGAGCACAATACCATAGTCTTTCAAGACTGACGGAGGCCTGCTGTATAGGAACCATAGGATGGCACATAACTAGATAAGAGGGAGTGTTACCTTTAGGGGCATTGCGGCTGAAAGGCAGGTTAGAAGGATTTCAAATCAGTTAAAACTGGCACATTATGGATGCCATATGGGTGTCACATGAAATCATATCATGCAGCAGCTACACATATCAGTTAACTGTCAGCCTATCACTGTAAAGACCATGTAAAATAAAGGTTGGCAAAAGATGTAGTGAAAATAACCTGGTCCACATAGTGAATGTGATGAATAGTACATGAACATTTAACCTCTTAACCTGCCACTCTAGGTATACCTATCTGGGAGCAAGCATCATTAAGTGCAATAGCAGTTACTTCTGAGTAAACATGAATAACAGGATTGCATGGTTACAGTGCTGAGATAAAACCATTCACTCTTTTTCAAGAATGTTTTCAGTAGTGCCCTGTGCCAATAGCCACTTTCTTCTGGCAATCATTTGCAGAAATATTTGCTTAGGCATTAGTTATTTCATTTTCTCTGTAAACTGCTTTGTCAATTTTTTTGTTTAAAAGGTACATAATGTTTACTGTTTACTGTTGTTTTTGTTGTAGTTACAGTCATTTAAATTGCCTTCTCGTGAATCTCACTTTCAGTTTTGCTCATTTATCCACATCATATTGCTAAATTTGATGCAAATTCTCATATTAACTGACATCCAGTGATGTTACCTTCATGTGATTTCTTTTTAAAAAAAAAAGAATGATGGATGGAATGAGGCTGATAAGGTGCAATTGCAATTTACTAAATTATTCCCAGTGCATTATTTAACTTTTCCTCCATATGGTGGTAAGTTTGTGGAAACAGCTCTTCATTTTTAATATCTTCTACTTAACTCCTCTAATACTGAAAATGCTGAATATAAACATTCAAAGCCAACCATCTTTTCTGCATTCATGTATACATGCATTCCCAAAACTTACGTTGGATACAGCAAAGGTATTCCAGTCTGTTTCAGTGCAAGTTAGGATTGCAGTGCCCCTCTCTAATGGGTAAATTTCTTTGCAATTTTATAATATTTCACAATTAATGCAAGAGGTTATCCATGGGTTGATTGTTTGCTTTTTACTCTGGATTCTTTGTTCTCTGCTAAATTTCAGTCAGACATCAGAATGAGTTCATACACACAATTCATCCCACATGCCATTACGAAACAGCAGAAACTAATGACTACCCCCCCCCCAAAAAAAACCATATTAATCCTGTTTCTACAGTGAATCTGAATACACAATATGTTTGTAGCTGATATGACTAGTTTAGCGTGATTCATGGACCACTGGTAAATCTGGAGTCTTTTGCGTAAGATAGCACTGAATCAAAGGCAGCAAAAAACATACCCACGCATCAAAAAATCCCATTGCAACTGATCTATGACCAAATAATACAGCTTTAACCAAATGACACAATCATGTGTACGACTGACTCATTGACTGCATATCTGGACAGAATACAATTTCTCTTACCTGTTTACCTTTATGATATTTGTTTTCAATTGCGGTTTAACCTGGTGAAGCAGTGATTCTCAAAGTGGGAGTCAGGACCCCCTTGGGGGGTTGTGAATTCATTTCAGGGAGGAGGGGTCATGAAAAGGTGGCCACTGACATCTTGAAATTTGATGCAGGATCCCACCATCTTGTAATGAAGTACTACTCAGGCTGCAATCCATACTTTCCTGGGCATAAGTCTCATTGAATGCAATGGGAGTTACTTCTGAGTAGACATAAAGGAACTCTGGCATCACAGTGATGTCCCTTCCTGTTTGATTTCACTTCAAGCTATGATATCATTTCCAGGGGTGGTGGTAGTCAGGACAGATTGTCATTCTCAGAAGAGGGTCCGGGGCTGAAATCCTTGAGAACCAATGTAGTAGAGGACATAGACTAGGTTATGTATATGTAAGCAATGAAAGACCTCTGATCAAAGTACAGCTACTATGGTGAAGGTACAACAGCCCAAACCTATGGGCATTTAGTGGTAACAGAACTAGTGCACTGACAAAAAATAATTTACCTCTGTGTAAGCCCTGAAACCCTATAGCTCTTTTATGCCACCTCTCCTGTTGGTATATGTCCAGGATGGAAATAGAGGTTAAGAGGTTATGGAAAGAGGAGATAACATCTGGCATGATCTCTTGGTGCCAGATCCACCCCCTCTTGCCTCTGACATACTTCCCAGCTTCTCCTACAGAATGCCCCAATCATCCCCATCCATGATCTCTCTCCACCACTGACTTACCATTGCCAGTGGCTCCAACATGCCATCTAACATGTGACTGGGTAGTGCTCTGGGCATTAGTCCAGCAACACACTGTAGAGCATCACATTTTTGTGATGCCATTAAATAGGACCACATTGTCGGAACATGAGTTCTGACAGTTTGTCCTGATCATAGGATTGAGCTCTGGACTGATCTTGGAACATTCATTCCCACTTGTCTCCAGACCACCACACAGCCCTGAGAAGTAACTGGTAAATTACTTTGCATCAGTGATAAATGCCACTAATGAATTCTACTAGCCCAAATTCATACCAGGTGCTGTATGCTCCCATATTGCTTGTTTGTTTGTGGTCCAATTTGGAAGCTTCCAATTCATTTAACTGCATCCTTCGAAGCACTGTGTTCATGTTTCTGAACTGAGCTAAAACAAGTCCAAACTCAAAATGGATTCAGTCACTTCTAGAAGAACCAGGCATCTGAGAACCTGACATGAGATGATGCATCAAGAATAATAGAATCTATGATCTTTGATTCCAATAGAATCATAGAGTTGGAAGTGACCTAATAGGTCATCTAGACCAACCCTGTCTGTAGGAGGTATCTCCACTAGCTTCTTTTTGTGGTCTGTTTATATGTTGTGCAGTGAATCACATCAGGTGACCTGGACAATGTCACTATGCACACACTCACATAGGTGTGCGCATGCATGTACGCACAGGGTTGCTCCAAAGAAAAGTGTTAATATGAGTAATTATTGCAGTATGTTATTGTGCTATTTAAAGGCTGCTCATCACATGCCAGAAAGTGCTCTGGGCAGGGTTTTCATTGCAAACGTCTGCCTAAGCACTTCCCAAGGGGATAATGATAAATATAGATAGCAGAGAGTCAGTCTGAAGCCACTGGAGTGGAGAGCAGCTAAGCACATGCCTCCGGGTCCACAAAGCTCATAACCCAACAGATACTTTGTTCGCTTGGCTCAGCTCCCTGAATTGTTTTGGAAAAGTTTGGCAACTCAAGTGATGGATTTTTCAGGTTGCTGTTTGATATCCTATAATAACTCATGCCAGAATGTCAGCTTCAGAGGCACCATATGAGTAACCTTTGCCTCTAGCTCTTCATTAATCATGATGGGTGGATCCTTGTGAAGCACTGGTGCCAGAACACCTCCTTTCTAAACAGAGATGCTGCTGCTGATGTTTTTCCTTATGTCATGGCTTATTCCATCCTGCTGCTATGGAGAAATATGAGGACCAATATGTGTAACCAGCAAAACATTAGTAGTGATACTAGAAAAAATATGTATACATTGTGGGTACAGAAAAGACTGGCAGCCCAATTCGGATCACCCACTTGGGCCAATCCAAATCACTTGCACAGGCACAGAAGTGTCATTAAAGCACCATTAAAGGTCTGTAACATCTGGAGAGAAGGGGAGGTTCGTGCGCCAGTCTCCCTGAGCTGCCATGGATCCTGGAAGGCAGTAAGTTGTGCTGGTCAAGCTTGGTCAGTACAGAGGTTATGGATGGAGCAAGGAAGAGGTGGGCAGGTGGAATTTTAGTATGGAAAAGGGTGGGTGGAGGACGTTCCCATGGATAGGCAGCTGGGAAGTGGGAGCCAGAGCTAGGATCTTGTGCTGGATCCAAGCCCTGCTCCCTGGGCAGTACAGAGCAGCTCCAGACTAATCTTGCATGCTCAGATCTGTACCACCTCCTGAATGGCTGCACCTCCAATGGCACAGACCCATTGGAGCTGCTGCTACATTACCTGAGATAAGGAGAAATTTTTTCCTTGCACCACAGTGGTGCAGCAGAAAGCCCAAAGCATAAGTAAGCCAGCAAACTTGTTCCAGTGCAAGTAAGGATTGTGTTGAAAGCAAATTTGGGGTGGGGGAAACAAATCATGTAACCTGTTAAATTTTTTTTGGGGGGGGGAAATAATAGTTGCTTTCATACCAATTTTCCCATCTGAAAGGCAAGCTCAGTCTATTTGTCTGCAGCAGCACAGTTTGCTTGCTTTTAAATTGAATTATTGGTTTTCAATTGACCAACTGAATTATCCATCCATCCATCTGTCCGTCCATCCATCCATATGAAAAGCATTTTAAGTTTCTACAGAATTCAGATGTGGTGAGGACAGAAGGGGGAAGCTGTTTTTTGGGGGTGGGGTGGGGGGTTTCTTGCCCCCCCTTCCCGTACCCTTCTGGCTGTTCCTAAGCAAAGCACCACCTTCACAGCACTGCATAACTAATCACACCACTACTTCTGAGCAGGCACCTCTCTGTTTTGCACTTCTTCACTCTTGGTTGATTTGTTAGGTTAAATAATAATAGCTAACATACCAAGTGCAATGATTCAACTTGGGTGTTTTGTCTCTAGAGCTGCCATAGTTCCCACATGGAGACCAGACTAGAAGATTGCAGTACTATGCTATATTAATCACATAAGGATGTAGATGGAAAGAATGACCAGTTCCTGACCCAGAGAATATTACTGTGCTTTCCAAGAGATGCTTTGTTGGAGCAGTTTCTCTAACCACATGCAAAAGCATGTATACCTTCTGAAACTGCTCTCTCCTGTGTGTGTGTCTCTCTCTGTGTGTGTGTGTGTGTTTAAGAAACTAGAAAAAAAGAAAATAATCTCTAAAATACAGTAAAATGCAATCATGGATCTTTATTCATGTCATCCCTAGGGATGGTTTGCTTGGAATTAAGCAATAACAAGAAATTATTTGTTTGAAGAGTTGTCTGCTGTAGCAGATTTGATTTTTCTCGTCTTCATACCAGTTGAAAACATGCCAAGCAAGCCAGATTAGTTGACAGCTGCCTGTTTTATTTAATTATCTGCGTTTGTGGGGAGGGAATAGGAAAAAACAACATTTGATGGGCTCTTTCCTTTCTCATGACCTAGAGAGACCATTTCCACTACTGATTTCAGAAGGGGTATAGCTATAGGTAGTGAAAATGGACTGTGAGAAGAGATGGATATCAAAACTTTGGCTTGGGTATACCGATCAGGATTTGGGAACAGATGAGAATTTCCACTGCACACAGCAGGGTGATGCCCAAGCATATGTTGAAAAGGAACACTGGACAGCCTTTCCCCAATTATGAGAAATATAAAATATTCTGTTATTCTCCACTCCAATTCCATAAAGGTACAATCCTTTGCCAAACTTGCACCCACCAATCATGGGGTGGCAGTCTGATGTTCTATTTTGCCCCTGTGGCTCTACTGGCTGGCCCTGACCCAAGAAGTCAGAGAGTGAGGATGTGGCAGATGATGATCCAGAGAGCTGATAGCAGAGAAACCTCTACTAACTTTACAAGAGAATCCTCGTACAACTTTGGACAGTGACCACCAAGAGAAGAAGGCAGATTCACCCTCATGAGAAGCACACACCCAGGCCTGATAGTGGCAGGAAGGAATCTGTCGTGAGACAGGATTGATAGCTGGAGCAGAAGCCATTTGGAAGGACCAGGAGTGTACTGTTACACTGAAATTAATAAAAGGATAATGTGTTGCATCATAATGTGTTGCTGGATCAGGCCAAGGACCCATCTAGTCCAGCTTCCTGTATCTCATAGTGGCCCATCAGATAGCTAAGGAAGCACAAAAGACAAAAAGAGACCAACATCCTATTGTCATCTCCTTGCATCTGGGTAAGTGTGACACAGTTGCCTTCATCACTGTTTGTTTTTTCCAGTTCTTTTTACCTACTCAGGCCAGTGAGAAGGCTAAAGACATGGAACTTCCCTAATCAAATGAACCGGGGTCCCTATGGGATGGTTTGAGGAAAAGCCACAATGGAACCTGGTGGATGCAAGTTTAAGACAGCACAAAATCCGGCAGCTCTGATGTCTGACCGAAATATAACTTGGTTTCTGTATGAAGTTTGACTGGTAATGAAAATTGACGGGTAATGAATAGGGTCTAGCAGTATCTGTTGTGTACTATACTGAGGATCCCATTAAAATGCAGCCTGAGCCTAGTCACCACCCACCTTTCTCAGCACTCTGCAAGAAGCCCACAACTATGCAAGAACATTCCTGGACTAGACAACCCTGTAGATATCAAGAGCAATCTCTCTCCTTTATTGGTGTATTGGCTTCCTTTCATGTCACATACCATCTGGTTCTAATCTCTAGCTAGCAAGATGGCCACCAAATCCTGAGAATGTGCATGGAATGGCAAACAAAAGTCCTTGCATCGTGAGCAGGCCTTTTGTTTGCCCCAAACCTTGGTGAATGTGTTCTTGCTTCCTGCAATCCAACACAGCTCCTCTGTTATCTTTCCAAACAGTAGTTTTGGTTATTGCTCACTTCAATTTGCTCAGATTCATTCTTCTCCACTCTTCCTTTTCAGGCTTGTGAATCTTGCCAGCCATTCCTCTTTGTGTGAGATCTGATGGTGTCCAAATTAGTCTGAGATGAAATGGATGTTGGTTTCGTGGTTTGGCTGCTGCCACCATGGCCTCCACTGTGATGTTCCTAGGATGAGGGGGGACATTTTCTTAGGAGAAAGATGGGAATTGTAAGCTGCTCCTCTCCCCCAGTCTATTAACTTCCTCTTCATCTCAGCTTTCACATTCTACCTTTGCTGCCCTCGCTGGCAAAGCAGTTCTGCAGGAAGAAGCAGTAATGTGGAACATTATTATATAAGACGACACCAGAAAACAGGGGGATTAACAAAGTTCAATAATGCATTATGGTGTTGAGGATGTGGAAAGTAAATTACAGAAAATTTATTATCCACATTTTCCTGCATACTCAAATGTTTCCCACGTCACTTGGGTTTTTGGCAAACTCCCAAGAAGCAGAGGTCTATAACTGAACAATCAGGTTTTCCTGAAGGAGACAGACATGATGACAAGGTGTTCAACATTATTTGTGATTTTTCCCTAACTATGGCATTATTCCAGTATATACTCATATAATGCCACAATTATGGAAAAGGACCTCTTGATGACAATGATTCTTGGTTGCATGTGTTTTGGGAAAAGCAGAATCTCCATTTCTCTTTTTCTTTATTTTTAAAATACAATCATTTGTTCCAGCGGCAATTATTCCACTTCTATATTTAGAGATCATCAGCCCATCATGAATATCAAATCTGTGCTGCTGTTATCTGCATAGAGAATGAACAGGTATCCTACATGGATTAACAATCACTATGTTACTTGATAGGAAACATGATGAAAATTCTCAGCACAGGCAAAGAATGGACAGAAGTAGGATTGCCATTGACAAGGTTTGTCCTCCTGTCCATCAGGAGGCCCTGAGACCGATCCGACCCCTGGTGAACATGTGTTCTCTGTTTCCAAGACATGACCTCTTTTTTAGTCTTGTGTCTTGGGAAAAAAATCCTCAGTGTCCTCTTTTTTCTTGTGAGCAAGGAAAGAAAGGCAGCATGAATCTTTCTTGTAATTAATACATTAAATGAACATTCTGATGTTTTTGGGTGTTGGTAATGAGTCTGAGTTATGTACAGTGGCGCCTCACATAACAAATTTAATTCGTTCCAGAGGCATGTTTGTTATGTGAAACGTTCTTTACGTGAAGCGGATTTTCCCATAGGAAATAATGGAAACTCAAATGATTGGTTCTACAACCCTAAAAATATTAACTATGTAAAAATGATGACAAAACACTGGAATTGAATTCAAAACACTGTAATATAACACAATTAACTGTAATAAAACACTGTTATTTACTGTATGTACAATAAAACAGAAAATAAAAGGATGACATGCTTAGGATTGTGCTCTCAGAGTCAGGTCCTAACCGTCAGTGAGCCCTGCAGCCTGACTTACTGAGGCTTTGGGCTGCGAGGATGCAGGGGAGCAGAGGAGCCAGGAGCACAGGCTTCCACTCCTTCGCACTCCTGGGCATGCCATGAGGTGAGGGAGGAGCTGCCTCACCCTCTTCAACTCACACACATTTAAAAATGGCCCCCACTTCTGAGCCCAACCAAGGAGCTGCTTGCCAGGGTTCGTTACCCGCAGCAGGTTCATTACCTGAGAGAGAAGCGCAACCTAGTGGTAGATTCATTACCTAGAACATACTTTACCAAGGCATTTATTACTCAAGGTACCACTGTATATTCTATGGCTGCCACACATAAAAAGGAACCTGTTGCACATTCTTCCCAGAGCCCATGGGTTTGGGAGGAATGCATGTTGGGTTTGCAGGAGATATACTTGGACCAGCCCAACCTTAATGAGTTTGCAAAAATGTCATCAGAAGCACAACTGAACAGGATGAAAAAGCAATTTTGGGAACTGGAGTGAGTATTGATGAGTTTCCTGAGACTAAGGGTGCAATCCTAACCTCGGCTGGCACAACTCATGCAGTCTTCCCATTGATGTAGGGAGGCAAGTGATAGTCTGTGCAAAGGCCTAACCATCCCCCATGAGTCACTACTCATGGGGCACTCCCAGATTAGCATAGTACTTGTGCTGGGGCTTAGGCCAGCCTAACTGGAGTTTAGGATTGCAGCCTAAATTGAGCAGGGAGTTCACTCAACATTACTACTGTGTAAGATGTATTTGCTTTTTAACTAGGAAACAAGAATGGTTTGAGATGATATTTCTTTTAAAAGTGTCATAATCTCCCATTCCTTGCATGTGAGTTGTGCACAAAATGCCCCCCACAATGTATCAACCACAACTGAACTTCATATATGACAGACTTTCTTGGGGATGCAGTTTGTGTGCTGTGCCAACCAAATGAGTGCTTCCATGAAGTTGTGAAAAGAGAAAGAGCACAACTAACCCTGCAAACCTGGGACTCTGAAGATGCAGGAACCACATGGCATTGAAGGATTTTTGTGTATAATACTTCCAGGGAAGTCCATGGAAGCCTGGATATAACCAGATACAAATTCATGGAGAACAAATCATTCTTGTATACTTGTAGGAGCTGCTCATATACAGACAGAGTAGGAAGAAAAATATTTTTAAAGCTGCCTTCTGAGACTGAACCTTGGGACAAAAATAGCTGATCCCACCAGTTTATCAGGAAGAAAAGTAAAAAAAAAAACAAAGATGAGTGAACTGCTTTGTGTTGTCCTCAGAGTTCTTGGCCCTTTCACCTGCCTCACGTGTCCTTTTTTTCCCCCACAGTGACAGTGGGGTGGTGCAGGAGAACAGCCTACATTTGGTTTGGAAAAGACACGCTTGTTTGACAAAACCTGAATTTATCCGTGTAATCCTTCCTCACATCTCCGCGGCCAGATTGGAGCAGCCGATGGAAAAAATTCCTGTCTATTTTCAGAAACAGATAAAAGCATTCAGATTATGAAGTGCAGATCTCAGCTCAAAATGGCTGGAAAAATCCATTCAGCACCACTGTTGCTGACCCTCCTGGCCCCTTCAAGTAATGAATTTCAGTAATCCAGGCTCCCCCTCCTCTGGCATGCTTCCCCTGCACTCAGCCACTCCCAGAACTGCTTATGCACCTAACATCTGCAACATGTCATTGTGCTGTCATAACTGTTTATTCTGCAAGGGGTTGAGGGAGGGAGATGTTTGGTAAAACAGCTGGGCTTGTAGAGGCTGTATCCTAATTGCTTTGTATCCCACCCTCCCTCCAAAGGGTGACATCCAATATGTAGGATTTCCAGGTGGTCTTCCTCCCCAGTACTGGCTAGGCTGAGATCTGCTTTGCTTCAGAGACAGTCTTGGTTTTCATACATTCTCTGGATCATTTCGTAGCTTTTAAAAATAAGCTTTCTTTAGGATCCTATTTCTCAATAAGATCTCTAACCCTCAGCAACAGGAATACATCTATGTGGATTTTCGTATATGTGTGGATTCAGCCTCCCCTGATTTCACAAGAAAAATAGCACCCTTAGAACCAAAAACCATTCGCCACTGTGCAACACAATGCCACTTAGAGAGTGCATGTTGAATCCTATGTGGACGACAACGACCACATGGCCCAGGAGAGATAAGTAAATGTGTTACATCCCTAAAGGCTAACTAGATTCTAACTAGTCTCTATAGGCTAATTAGACTCAATACTAAAACTGGCACAATCGCGGACATTAACCTGGGTTCATCTCCATATCAGATTGATGTACAAAATGTTTGTGAGTGCATGAAAAGCATTGCATTTGAGACAAGTGAGTTGATACAGAAGTTTGCATGTGGTTCCTTTCCTCAGTGGTCATCACACATACACAAGCGCACGCGCGCGCACACACACACACGACTGGGTGGACTTGTCAGTAATTGAGTTACATGAATCTGCATGTGTGAAGCTACCCTAACTGTTCTCACGGAGTCAATATGAGGTTGTAAACCTACAAAGTGGAAAAGAGATCCAAATCAGAAAACTATTCTTGCTCCCACAGAAACCTCTGGAATGTTTTTGTTTAGGACAAAATGATAAGCTATTATTCCAACTAGCATGACAGTTCACTGTTGCTTTTCATATGATGATTTTCTGCATCGGATTGAGTTCTTCTTGGATGCAAGCCACTTTCCACTGAGTCGAATGGCAAAGGGCCTATTGTGTTTGGATCATATTCCTTAGTCGAACAACCATGCAGTTCATAGGTGTAACAGCTATACAACACTACTAATAATACTAAAATTACATTAATCCTCAGACATTCTCAACAGATAATGCAATTCCAGAAAAAAATAAAATGTGGCATTCTGCCATAACTGAAAGGAGGAAAATGCATTATATACCATCTGTTTTCTTCAGCATATGGGAACAATACATTTCATAAGCAGTTACAGAGCTGGATGCAAATAACTGCATATGTGATCGGCCTGGTTAATATTATTCTGGACTCTAAATATTATGGAACCAAGAAGAAATAATGTACTGAGAGAGATATATTGAAAGATGTACTTAGATATCATTCCTGAGATGATGTCCCCCATATGCTAGCAGAACAGAAACACACCAAAGAAATGCTCATTGTCACAAAGCAGTTTTTAATTCAAAAAGACTTCCAAGCAATATGCAAAAAATGTATACTTTGTGCTAAGCAACTTTACATGAAAAAATCACACTAGCTAGGGGACATGGTCCACAACTGTTGCTTCAAACAGCACCAAAACAGGCAATATGTTATAACGAGGGATGGACACAATTATTTGAACAATTATTTTATAGCCAACCAGGCTGGGAATTGAACATGGGCCCTACATTATTTTGAAATTTAAAAAAATGTGTTTGCATTTAACCATTATATCACAGTATGATGCAACTTCCAGGTTTCAGGGTAGCCTCTCAGGGCTAGATTCAAGAGAAGATGGGCCTTTGGTCTGATTCAATGAGGTTCTTATGTTCTTTTGTAACTATACTGCAATAGGTTTTTTAGTAGAAATTACTAGGCTCATCAGCGCAATCCTAAACCCTGGTTAGGTTGGCACAAATGCCAGCACAAATCCTGTGCTGGCCTGAGAGTGTCTCAAAAGTATCATAAGGCACTCCTGTATCACACCTGGGAGGTTAGGCCAGTGCATAGACATGCATGGGCCTTCCCATGCCACCACAGGAATGGGAAGATGGGTTCGTTGTGCTGGCCTAAATTGATTAGAACTGCACCTTAAATCTCTTTACAGTGTTTTTGCCACTCTTACCCAATCCAGCTCAGCAGGTAAGGAAATGTATTTGTGAGAGATCATCTTTTATCTGCTTCATAGTATCTTAGACTATGCTTTGACTTCACACCTGAAGTTTTTTTTTTTTCCAGAGGAGATAAACAATTTTTAGAGTTCAGCATCATATTTTCCTGTATGGTAGTGGGTCAATTTTTTGTTGTGGGGTGGTGATGACAGAAAGTACATCACAAATCAAATTCTATGAAAACATGCCACTCTAGTGAGTTCTACAGCATATGTTCGCTCTCTCTTCACCAGCCGGTTTTGCCTCTAACTTTACTGGACCAAAAAATAACAGCAAAGTTCTGGAAGGGCATACAGATACATCTAATATGAAGAAGCACCCACAGATCCTGGATGCTTTGCAACTGCAAGATCCCTCTCGAAATCATCCACAGGCCTACTAGTCTATTCCAGGCTACCTTCTGCTTTCCACTGGTTTGTTCCAGCAAGGCTCTTCGTATCTGGGAGAAGGGCAATTGGAAAGCATGCCCAGATGCATGGATGAAATATTCAACCACATTGTCTGGATTCAATCATTTCAGTGCATGCACACAGATATTACCATCTGGCAACCTAAATCCTCCTAGATGGTTAAATTTTTTACCACTCACTCCCTGAGATGATGATCATTTCCTCTTCAGCACTGACAGACTGATTGTTTACTTCTTGCCACTCAACACAACTTCTTGTTTAGGTTTAGGTTGCAGGATGTTTGAAAAGCCACATGCTTGTTTCAGCAGCCAGGTTAAAGTTGCAGGAAACCTTCCATACAACAGTCAAATAGGAAGGAGGGGGTTGGCCCCTGCCTTCAAATGAGTTAGAACAGATCTAGGACTTAAATCAATTCAGGATGTCAAATCGAAATCAACCAGATAAATTTAGATTTGTATTTTTGCAAAATTGAACTCTTTTGGGCATCCTCCTGAAAAAGAGGTTCCCAAAATGGCATGGACCATGCATTATCAAATGCATCCACATGCACATAATGTGGGAAATTTGATTCAACCCTAACCTTGTATCCTTTCCAGTCCCCTGAGACCTACCTCTCCACCCTGTGAGAGAGAGTAATCACCCACTGGATTGTAAGTGAAGAACATGGAGAGAAAACCCAATAAACGTTTCTTGTTATTGTCTGTATTGGTCATTGCCTGGTTTATATTAATTCAGAAACCATTTTCATGTGCCTCCAAATCAGAAGTGAGAAGTGCCTGGTCACCAACATACCACTACAAACAAAAGGGAGCATCAAAGTCACACACAAATACATACTTTTTTGAACAGAGGTCTTATTTCTGGGATAGTGGTGGAGGTATGAAATCCATGTTGTTCAGAGAGAATCATGACAAGTGAAAGCTTTCCTTTTTTAATCAAAAATTTAGCTCTTGTGTTAGGCCAGACTTTTTCCTATTCCTGTGCTGGACTGTTAAGTAAAGTCCTAAAGATGTTGATGTCTAAGAAGTGTTGACCATTTTGCTTAGAGTCTAGTGACACCATTCCAGCTGCTGAAGACAACACCACTGTCCAGATCCTAAACACAAGAGTTGAAAGAAGAATTGTATATGTTATGACTGTCGTAGGGTGAACACTGAGACACATTTCCATCTCAAAGTGGCTGTCTGCTGTGGGGTGCAATCCAGAGTAACTATGGGGAGTCCTTGCTTCAGTAAGTAAGAACAACTTGCTCTGGATTGCAATATGAATTTCCCATAGGTTTTCACTAGGTGGTGCAGTAACTACGGGTACATGTAATGTCTCTTATGTGCTAGTTACTCTGGATTGTAGGGTATGTTTCTGAGCTGAAAACCAACAGACTAGATGTTTTCCTGTACCTTTCAACTGAAGTGTTTCGGTAGCAGCAGTGTGTCCGTTACCAGCTGTTTAATGAACTGTCTAATTTCTCTTCCATTGTCCTCTCCTCACTAAACTACAGAATGATATGTATAATAAAATAATCATTTATAACGAAGGGCCAAGACATCTAAAGAACTTCGGCAGAAATAAGTAGTTTGTGGACATTAAATTTCACAAGATGATCTATATTTTTTGTTTCCTCTCTGCTTCTCAATAATATTTTCTGATATATCTACCATATGAAAAGATTTCAAACTTCCATCTTGATCTTCAGCAAAATACAGCCATCTGTCTCAATGTGGATTTAAGGAAAATAACATCCACTTTCATTATTTGGTTGTGTTCTTTTCAGAAAAAAAGATTCCAATATTCAACTTGGGCTAATGTTTCCTTGAGGCATTTTTGGCATGTTTTTGATGTAAATTCATTTTACATGTGGCCAGGAAGAATAACATCTTGTTGCATCATGCAAGAAGAAAACATTCTTCCTTGCCTATTATTCATTTCCAATCTATATAAGCAGATGGTTGAACAAAGGCAAAAGACCTGCCTTGAAACAAAAGAATTATACCCACCAAACAATGGCTTTCATTAAAACTGGCTTAAAAGGACACGGTCAATATCTTTTTCCTCAATTTCTTCTCTTTTTAAAATAAACGTGCTACATTTTGCTCTTAGAAATGTAATGATACTTCCTTTAGCTGCCACACGCTATCTGCTTTCACAGCAAATTATTTGCCTCACAGCAAATTATTTTTACATTGATATTATTTTTAAATGTCATCAATGTTTCAGTAAGGCAGTGTTTCTTAAACTGTAATGAGTCGCAAGCCAATTTCAGGTGGGTCCCCATTCATGATCATATTTTATATCTTAGATCATAATATCTTAGATCATGCGCATGTGACTGCATTTGAGAAAATATTGTAGATCTGAAGTTCTAACAGCCTCAGGTCAGCACATGACTTATGCTGGCCTAACTGGAGCTTAGAATTGCAGCCTCAGTGCTAAAAATTTGAAAACCACTGTTAAAGGATGCAAGCACTAGAGATGTTAATTAAAGTTTCTAATTACCTCTTCCAGAATACCAGTTTGTCCAGCATTTGATGCCAGGGTGACCATATAGAATGGGGGACAATCAGTGATGGGCTTCAAAGAAATTAACAACCGGTTCTCTGCCCATCTGGCAGCCACTTTTAAATGGCTATTTTTAAACTTTATATGTCCTATCTCTCATTAACAACCGGTTCTGTAGAGTAGGTGCGAACCTGCTGGAGCCCACCACTGAGGACAATGTGCCTTTACCTTTAACTATTGCATAGAAAGAGGGAATTTAGGCAGGTTTAGCTCAACATGGAAGTTTCACCTGCTAAAGTACTCACTTCTATGCAATGCTTAAAGGTAGAGGCACTCAGTGCTCTATACGGTCACCCTGTATGATGCTTCTTGATTGAACATTACAGTGAAGCTACACTTTCCCCAAATGTTTACTCAGAATAGCCCTATAAGCTATAGACCTAAAAGGGGTCTAAGGGCAGTGAGGAGAGCCCTAGCTGGGCTGCCCCAACTATTCTGTATCCAGAGCAGAAAGTTATGCTTCATTCAAAGAAGCAGGGCTGCCTGTAGTTGCTCCAGAGCAGTCACCAACACAAGGGTGCTCCTCCAGACATGCTTCGTAAGTAGCACCTGGGCTGGAGTTGCTCAGGAGCCGACCCTCCCTCACATCACCGTGAACCACAAGCACCTGCACTGCCCACACCCTCCTGATCACATGTGGCTAGCAACAAGCTGACAGGGTTGTGTGGCATCCACAGCATGCTGGAGAGGGCAGAGCTGTCTGGAGGCCTGTCATGGAACAGTCAGCCAGAGGAAGTGGTCCCACTCACTATGAACTGGTTTTCGGAAATTCCCACCAGAAGGGAGTGAAATGGGGCAAAACCAGTGGTGGGATTCAAAGAAATTAACAACAGGTTCTATGTCCCATTAGTAACCAGTTCTCAGAACCAGGCGCTCATTAGCAAATTGTTCTGATTTGCTGTGAGAACCTGTGAGAACCCCCTGAAGCCCACCACTAGGTGCAACGCGTTTTCCTCCCTGTACTTTTCATTGAAGAATCCCTGACTGAGGGATGCTCTGCCCCAACCCCTGGACCTAGAAGCGTGAAATTTGGGGAGGGTATTTCTTCTGTGACCTCAACACCCATCAAGAACCAATGCTGAGAAATTTAACCCTTAAGGGGCTGAAAAGGGATATGTGTTTTTGTCCAATACTTAACATGGAAGACTGAACAACATCCAGCCAATTTTGTGCCTGGTGCCTGATGCACTGGGAGTGAGGGTACACTGGGGGGGGTGCACTTGGGGGAGGGGTTGATGTGCCATTGGGGGTGTTGTGCATAGGGGGTGTTGTACATGGGGGGTTGATCCATATGGGAAAATGATGTGCATGGGGGGTGATGCGCCTGAGGGAATAATGCACATGGAGGTATGTTGTGCGTAGGGAGGTTGATGCGCATATGGGATGTTGCGCATGGGAAAATGATCCACATGAGGGTGTGTTGTGCACAAGTGGTGTTTTGTGTGGGTGGTTGATGCACATGGGGGGTTTGATGTGCATGGGGGGGTTTGATGTGCATGAGGGGGTATTGTGCATAGGGGGTTGATGCACATGGGGGATGTTGCACATGGGAAAATGATGAGCATGAGAGGGTGTTGTGCATGGGGTGTTGGTGCGCATGGGGGTTGATGCATATGAGGGGTCGATGTACATGCAGGATGTTGCGCATGAGAAAATGATGTGCATGAAGGGATGTTGCACATGGGAAAATGATGCACGTGGAGGATGTTGAGCATGGGGGATTGTGTACATGAGGGATGATGCACATGGGGTTTGATGTGCATGGGTGGATGTTGTGCATGGGAAATGTTGCGCATGGGGGTTTATGTGCATGGGGGGGTTCATGCATATGGGGGAAGTTGTTCATGGGGGGTTGATGCGCATGCATTGCATTATCAAGAAGGCTTGGAAGACTCAGCTGGGGAGATTGGTTTCTATGGATTTAGATGTCCTTTTTGCCCACTGTGCCATGGTACATGGTACTATGGAAGCACTTCACAGAGACAATTCTATGAGGAAATTCTGCATGGTCAACCTTTGTGGTTGTCCACTTGTGAACTGTATGTGTGGAGCAGCTGTGTAATGGGTAGTGTGACATTGTGGTGGTGCCATTGCTAAACATTAAATGGTGCCTTCTATTCCTGATTAATGTGGAAATGTCATATGCAAGTAATCTCTTATGGTTTGTGAAACCATATGACCATTTCTTACAAACCATAAGAGATGACTGAGTTGCCAGAGATGCTGTGGGAATGGTTCTTGGTATGCTATGCTTGTGCTGATATCTTCAGCTTTTTACATTGCTGCTGGTTGATGACTATATTGATTATATTGCATCTGACTATATTGCATGACTGCATTGCATCTGAGTTAGCTCTGGGCTTGGTGAGTCCACTGAGATTCTTGGTCCAAAGGATTCCCCTATAAAAGCTACTAGATAAAAAAGCAGGCCTCAGTCAGTCTTGAAATACACTCATGCGAATACATTCAGCGCTGCATACACTCATGCGAAGCACGAAAGCCTGGGTTAGATTGTTATGGAGGATAGGCTGTTACCCAAGCAGCAAATGCCCCCTCTCCATGCCACTGAAATAGTCCAACGGAAAGGCAGAGCCGATACGATTTGATCCAGCTGGTGTCACAGAGCTGGGCTAAGGACAGGAGCTCACCCTGTCTTATGGGGCCGACCCGGGTCTCGAACCCTGGCCTGCTGGTTAACAGGTACATTGACTTAACCACTTGCGCTGCCCACGGCCCTACTATAGATAAAATAGCTTATCTATAATAAATATTTATATATGCCAACAATCCCTCTTTTGACCTTCATGTACTTGAAATTTAAATCATCCCCACAACTATTTTTATTAATCTATATTTTATTTGAAATGCACATTGCCTCCCACCTTTTTGTCTTGGCTTTCTTATTTAACCATGGTGGGATGAAGCCAGAACCCTTAATATTAGTATAACAAAGCCTTAAGAATTGCACATAAATTCCCAGTCTATCACATCCTTCCTTTTGCTGAATACTGAACATTCTTTTCTTGCCCCAGAAGTTGTCTTTGGCTATAAAAATCAGTGTTTCCATTTAAAAAAACTCATGGAGGTTTTAATGATGCATATATAGTTTCTGAATAAATATTTTCTTTTTCTCAAAGCAGTTGTTTGTGAGTCACTTTAGAATAAGCTAATAGCTTTGAAATCATTAATAATCATAATTCCAGGCACGTATGCATATAGGTGCTTTGAATGGACATTGGTGCTGTTTGCTGGTCCCTATACAGATTTAGTGAAAGGTCACATTGCCCATCAATTTCTGCACTGAAATGTTATGTCTATGTTACTGGTTGTGCTTTTGAACATGCATAATGTGTACATTGGAGAAAGCTATTTCAGGTGCTGAGAACTTGTCTAATGGCCAGTGGCGCAGCTTAGTGGTTTGGTGGGGGAGATGAGGGTGAAAGGGGAAACATTTATTTTGGGAATAATTTCAACAATAGGAGGGAATGGGAATCAAGTTTACTTAAGAAGCCTAATACACACATGTACAGACTCACACGAAGGAAGGAAATCACAGGCAATGTGTTGTCAATTTGACTGCACATGAGACAAACAAGGATAGTGGGGAATTTGTGGGTTATGGTGGAGTTGTGCAGAATACCAAGATTTCCAATTTGTTTCTGCTGGATGGATGCAAGACAGTAGGCCAATGGTGTGAAGAGAGGGGGAATCCCCAGCTTGAAGGATGGTGTGAAGGCAGAAAGAATAATAATAATGATAAACTTTATTTCTATCCTGTCTTTCTCCCAGAGGTACTCAAGGCAGCGTACAAACAATGCATAAAAACACTAACAATAAAATCCAATATGTTAAAACAAGCATCTTAAAACAATAATTAAAAACATCTACATTAAAAACTGATTAACTTGTTAAAATCATAATAAAAGAGTTATGCAGTAGGAGTAGCCAGACTAAAAAACCAGGAGTCAAAAAAGCTCAGAAGGCTGTTCCAAAGAGAAATGTTTTAAGGCCATGCTGAAAAATTTCAAGGGAGAGAGTGGTTTTTAGATCAAGAGGGAGGGAATATCCAGAGTGTTGGTCATTGATATTACATAGTTGAGGGGCAAGAGCTGCGCTTCAGTCACATCTGAAGGATGTTCTAAGCAGTGGTGTAAAGTCATCTGACTCCTAAGCCCATAAATTTTTGATAACCCCCCCTTTTTATGACAAAATCATTTTCAGTAATTGACATATGAAATAAACAATCTTCTATATAAATAAAAGACAAATTCTGTCTGTCCATTTATCCATCCTATAACCAGAGGTGGGCCCGGCCTGGTCCAACAACCGGTTCCCCGAAAGTGACTGGGCCAGGCCGGGGTCAGGGGCGGGGCCAGTGTCAGGGGGCGGGGCCGAGGAGGGTCAGGGGTGGGGCAAGGAGGCTGTGCTGCGGTTCCGGGTGGGCAGGGTGAGGGGTGGGCCCCAACCCCGGTGTACTGCGTGTGAGCCAAGGTTGGCGCAGGCGCAGTGGCGTCCTAAAGAGGACGTGACTGCGCTTGCATCAATCTTGATGCAAGCACAGTCGTGTCCTCTTCAGGATGCGATTGTGCTTGCGTCAAGATTGACGCAGGCGCAGTGATGGGCTTGCCCGGGCAAACCGGTCCGCCTGGGTTTTCGGCCCCCCGCTAGCTAGCGGATCGCTAGCGGCAGGCCAAAAGTAGGAAGAGGTTTGGGCAATCCGGCCCGAACCGGCCTGGGCCCATCACTGCCTATAACCTTCTAGCTCCGCCCACACCTGCTCTACATAGACATACAAGGGTGATTCAATAAATAAGGTGAATTTTTCTGTATAAGGACTTCTAATACAGATAGAAGCTTTATTTTTTTATTTTTCAATGTAGTCTCCCAGCACTGTCACACACTTTTCCCATCTGTGCACAAGCTTCCTTATTCCCTCAGTGTAAAAATCTTTAGACGGATGTCTCAGCCAGTCGCTCATAACACTTTTGACTTCATCGTCACTTTCAAACTTTGTACCTCTCGTGAACACTTTCAAGGGACCAAACAGGTGAAAGTCTGAAGGGGCAAGGTCTGGGCTATAAGGGGGATGAGGGAGCAGTTCCCAGCCCAACTCGTTGATGGTCTGCACCTGGTCTGCACCGTTTGGGCTGCTGTGTGAGGCCTTGCGTTGTCATGATGCAAGATGACTCCTTTTGACTGATGACTTCTGCATTTGTTCTTTATGGCCCAGACCTTGCCCCTTCAGACTTTCACCTCTTTGGTCCCTTGAAAGCGTTCACGAGAGGTACAAAGTTTGAAAGTGACAATGAAGTCAAAAGTGTTGTGAGCGACTGGCTGAGACATCCGTCTAAAGATTTTTACACTGAGGGAATAAGGAAGCTTGTGCACAGATGGTAAAAGTGTGTGACAGTGCTGGGAAACTACGCTGAAAAATAAAAAAAAATAAAGCTTCTATCTGTATAGTCCTTATACAGAAAAATTCACCTTATTTATTGAATCACCCTCGTATTATACCTTTGTAATCAGGATGATCCAGGGATTTACCCCTACATACAACCCAACCCCACACTCCACACACATACAGCAAAACTCCACACAAATCCTAAACCCCTCTAGCTCCGCCCATGCTTGTTCTACATAGACGTATTATACCTTTGTGGAATTGGGATGATCCTGGAATTGACCCCCCCATACACACACACAAAACAACTCCACACAAGTCCTAAACCCCTCTAACTCCACCTACACTTGATCTACATAGATGTATTGTACCTTTGTGGAATCTGGTTAATCCCGGAATTGACCCCCCACACACAACCCAACCTCACACTCCACACACAGCACAACTCCACACACACAACCCCACACGCCATACACCCAGTGCAACTCCAGACACATAAGCTAACCCACTCTTTCACACATACACAATGTAGCCCAACCCCCATACACAACCCAACTCCACACACAAACACAGCACAACTCCTCACACATCCTAAACCCCTCTAGCTCTCCCCTCTAGCTTGATCAACACAGACATATTATACCTTTTTGTAATCAGGATGATCCCGGGGTTGACTTCCACTGTCCACACACAACCGAAACCCACACTCCACACATACACGCACAACACAACTACACACACACACACAACAAAACTCCACACACACACACACACACTAACCCACTCTCTCTCACACACACCATGTAGCCCAACCCCCACACTCAACCCAACTCCACACACACACACACCACAAACTAACCCACCCTTTTATGTACACTTGTACACACACAAAAAACCTAGCCCAACTCCTACACACAACTCAGCTTCACACTCTACACACAACCCAACTTCACTCAGCACTGGGATTAATCTAACATCCAGCACTGGGATTTGTGTCCGGATGAGGAAGTAACAGTTAAAAATTCAAATTTGAAAATAACTGACAAAATCTACAGTGAGATTTTGAAGTTCCATGGACTGAATTGAGGAATTCAAATTTATTTCTTCAAAATTGTTGTTTTTTGGACCAGCGATTCCTGCTGCCTCTGTAGAGCTGGCTTAAAAGTCCACATGGAGCGCAGCTTTTAAGCTAGTTCTGCATAAAAGTCTTAACCTATGTGTTATGGTGTCCACATCTTCTGGCCAACATTACATGTGAATCAAGCAGGCTGTGGAAAGGATTCTAATCTCATGTGTCTCTGGGGCAGAGAAGGCGAAGGAGAGGCAACTGTCAACATTCCAGTCCCAACTGTAATTCCTATCTGCCTCTGGGACAGGTAACAGGCCAGGCTGAGGAGAAACTTAGAGGGCAGTTGAGGAGAGTCATTGAGATGCCAAAAAGGCAGTTGAGGAGGGCAGCTGACGAGAGAAGTGGCAAAAGGGCAGTCGAGATGCTGAAAAAGGAAAGGTTTTTTAACTGATGAATTTTGTTACATTATACCTCCAGAAGCGACAGCTGCAGACTATTACTAGTAATAACAATAACAACTCATGTACATTGCACAGGAAAATTTATTTGCAGGAACATGAGAAACTTTCCAGTTATTCCCCCACTAATATAATCAGATGTTCATCAGCATCAGCACATCACACCAACCAGAGTAAGAAAGATCTCAAACAATAACCTCTCAGAGGAACAACACGTGTACACAGCAAAGGATAATTTATTTGCAGGAAATCAGCCACATAAGGAACACACACGGAGCTGAACAAATGCTCTTGGCATTAGGCTCCAGAGCAAGTGGAGATGATTCTTGATTTTATTGCTTTCAAAACTTTTATCTTATTAGCTGGACTGCTGGAACTGGTATACTCACAAGTGTCATATTTGCACTTTAGTTTATTTCTGCTTGGAATGATTACTGCTCCTTCAGCTTGCATTCCTTTCAGAGTGATTCTGAGGCTGCAATCCTAACACCCAGATAGGCTGGCATAAGTCCTGTGCTGGCCTGGGAGTGTCACAAAACTGACGTAGGACTCATCTGCGCCACTCCTGGGAGTGCACAGACATGCGCTGGCCTCTCCACGCCATTATAGGAATGGGGAGACAGGTGAGTTATGTTGGCCTAAATTGAGTAGGACTGCACCTTGAGTTACCTGTTTGAAGGAAGCTCAGCTTTTGATGAAGAAAATGCTGTGATTTTGTTGGTAGGGAAAAAATGAAGATGCTGATCCTGGCACATGCTGATGGATGAGAGGCATCCACCCAGTGGTGGGCACTTACCGGTACGGAACTACGCGCCCGTACCGGTTCTTCCCGTTTCCCTGCCGCTAGCGTACCGCCAGCGACAGGGAAATGAAAAACATGGCGGACCGGCACGGTCCGCCATGTTTTCCGCCCACCGCCGCCTGCCTAGAAGCGGGCAGGCTGCTTCTAAGCAGGCTCTGCACAAGCGCCAACATCAGCGCTTGTGCAGACCCTGCCTAGAGGCGTCCTGCCCAGCCAGCGTCCAGGCAGGCTCTGCATGAGCGCCGGTGTCAGCGCTCGCGCAGAGCCTGCTTGGAAGCCCGCCTGCCCGGCCAGCTTCCATGGCCAGCCTGGCAGGCCGGCTTCTAAGCAGGCACTGCGCAGGCGCCAACGTCGCCCCGCCCCTCGCCCCTCCCCAGTCCTGCCCCTTGCCCCGCCCACACCCCCTGACCCCGGCTGGCCCCTCCCACTTCCAGCATACCTGATCTTGGGATGGGGCCAGCCCATCACTGCATCCACCCGTACTCTTGAGCTTATGGCTGTGTGCTAGGAGGCCTCCTCCACCACTGACTTCCAGCTGGGACTTCCACACTGCGGTTTCAGTAGCTTCTCTCTGCTGGTGCTCAGACTCCAAACATTGAATCTCATCTCAGGCATTGCATGTCAAGTCTCTTCAGCCAATGCTATGAGGGTGTAGTGCATTGTGATCAATAAGGCAGGCAACCAGATATCAGAAACAGGATCTTTTATTCAATAATCAGATCAGAAGGCGACCCAGATGGCTTCTAGCCTTAAGGTTTTATAGTGCAAGCAAGGTACAGAAGCGAGAAGAAGGCATTTATTCTCATTCAATAGGCTAATTCATACACATGATCAGTGGTGGGCACCAGCAGGTTCGCACCTACTCTATAGAACCGGTTCTTAACAAGAGATAGTACATATAAAGTTAAAAAATTGCCATTTAAAAGTGGCTGCCAGATGGACAGAGAACCGGTTCTTAATTTCTTTGAAGCCCATCACTGCACATGATCATTACATATAATTTAATTGGTTTACAAGTAAGCATGCTCAGTAAGCTCTGGGTACATTTCCATTCTCTCAGAATGTTCTTTCAGACCTCCTTTGTTCTAAGGGGTTATCTTTTGGCAGGTGTTCTAGAAATAGTGTCCCAGGCTCATCTCTGCCTTATGTTGCCATTTGTTAGCATGGACATTTGATTAGCTCTGTTATGTTGCTTGTAGTCTTGTTATGCTCTAAGGAAAGTTTGAAAATTTTGCAGCATGAGCGTCCTACAAGGGGATGTATTGCACTGTAGTGAGGGTAGCAATGCAATCAGTGACATAATGCAATAAATGGCATAGCTAGTTGTTTGGTACCTGCAGCCCACAATTTTTTTGACACCTTCATACTTCAAAATTATTTAATTAGTATCCGTATTAATTAATACAGTGAATTAGATATTCATTAATATTTTAAAAATCACCTTACTGATTGTGCCTGCGTTTTATTCTGTTTTTGAGAGGGGGTGAAACTGCATTCTGCACCACATGTTGGACTCCATTTTCACTGGATTGGGACCATTCTGGTGGCCTTCCATTCCTCTGTGCCTGACCTGAACATGAACCAAGGAACATTTGCTTACTTATGAGTAAAAGCAGCTGCATAGCTCAGTTCCACTTTCCATAGGTCTCAATGCAATATAATTATCAGGGACTTCCTTTCTGATTTGATTTGTGGGGGCTGCATTCATTAGATCAGGACCTTTCTGGGGTTATTTGTTCCTCTCAGTCTGCCCTTTCCAAAAGCATTTTCTCCTACCTCTGAGTAAAGGTTTGATATGGCTCAGTTGCACTCTCCATAAGGCTCCATACATTATTGTTTTTAATTTTTTGGCCATAAATTTTGATAGGGATATTTCAAAGCTGTTTTTGCACTGAAACCTGCTGGAAAATACACATTTAAATGGTATATGATGTCATGGGGTTATTCTGAACAATTTTAACAATTTTGCTCACCCCCTCAGTGTGTCACTCCCCTGAGGGTGGTGCCCAAGGTCCCCCTAGAGATGCCACTGAATTCAGTGCAGCCCATTCTGAGCCCTTGTATCATCACTGACTGGAAAGCACAATACAGAGGTGCTTGTGTGGTTGCTCCTGAGCACTTTGGCAGCTGGTTCTTTTGTCAGCGGCAGTGCCAGGGCTTGGAAGAGGTTGTATTGCATCATGGCTTCCAGTTCTTCTGCCATCAGATCACTGCCAAGTTGTGGGAGCATCTCAGCCTCCCCCTTATCCAGGAACCTGGGACAGGCCACTGACCAACCATGGTAACTATGCTTCTGAGATCTATGGTTCTGAGATCTTTTGGAGGCCCATTCATTTCAACATTTTCTCTCATCAACGCCCAGCCAAAATGTCAAAGTATGAAATTTGAAGTATGAAAATTAGAAGTGTGAAATTTGGGGAGGTTCTTCTCTTTGTGATGCAGGAACACAGTAAGAACCAATTTTTTAAAAATTCAAACAAAAGAGGGTGAAAAGGGGTACAACATGTTTTTGTCCTTATACACGTTTTTGTCCTTGATTCATTGCAGAATCACCTATGACTAGCCCTGACCCCTGGACCTAGATGTATGAAATTTGGTGAGGATATTCCTTTTGTGATGTAAGGACTCACTTAATTTTTAACCACTTTGCTGTGGTCGGTGATCTGCTGCTGTGCTGTGGGAGTAGTACGGCCACATGATGTGCTTTGTCAGCTGTAAAAAATAACCCAAAACAACAACTAATCGTGTGTCTTGACACAGGAAAAAGCTGACCAACCTTAAGTAACAGGAGAAAAATTGATCCTTTTTGACTCCCCGCCTCCTTAGGAATTGAAATTCTAAACATCCCTCCTAACTGGATGCTTATATCATGGAAGGAATATTTTTCACAAATTTCATGCTTCTAGGTTCAGGGGTTGGGGCTGGGCATTGGTGAATGACTCAGTCCTGAGGGTGGGCCATGGCAGTGCTGGGTGTTGCAAGTGTGCTGCAAGCCCCACTGTTGTGACACTGCTGGAGATAGCCCAGGGCTGAACACACCACTGAGTGGCAGAGAACTGAGTGAGTTGGGGGTGGGGAGGAGATGAGTAGGAGGTGCTCCAGGACAGAAGGCAGGGTGAGGGTGAACTGGTGGGACTGGTAGAATTCTGCTCATCCATATCCAGAGCCTCCATGGAGGACTTTTGCCCTTACACATATGCTCATTTTCTGCATCTGCTCAGAACTAGTGCAGAAACGTGTAGTCCCACTAAGGGGCTACTCTGCTTTTCCTGGGGAAAGGTGTGTATGTCCCCTTTCTCCAAGGAGGTCCAGGTGATAGCAGTAGTCGCAAAACAGTAGGCAGTTATGGATTGAGCTGTTAAGTCAGGACATCTCTCTTTATATATATAGATTGAAACCAACAGCACTGAACAAAAAGTACCATTTGTTGTGTAGGAAATCCAATGTGCAAGCCAGTTAATAATTAACAGAACAGACACTAATGAAAAATTTAAGTTTATTATAGTACTTGAGTTTTCAGATTAAAAATGGAAGGTACAGATAGGATAAGATGACAAAAAATAAATGAATGTTCAAAAACAGATGTGAAGGGGATATATGCTCCCTTCAGGAACACTGATATAGCTGTTATAAAAACTAGAGCTGGATTCCACCAAAAGCCACAAAGTATTGATTATTGCTCTTTTATATTAGAAAGGTGCTATACTGAAAGCTCTTCCAGTATTATTAATCTGCCTCCCCTCTGGTTACAAATGCAGAAACATTCCTTTCAACATGAATCACTGCATGCAAAAATGGAAAATGTTTAGGAAGCCGTCTACTCCAGCATCTAGGCAAGGTAATACTGCTCTATTTATGACTATCCACAAACTCTGCAGAAATTTAAAAATAGTTTTAAATATAGCTATACATAAAAGAGAAAAGTCACTGACTGACTGATTGACTCATCAATGCCCAGCCAAAAACCAGTGGGCCTAGAAGCGTGAAACTTGGGGTGGGTGTTCCTTCCATAACAGAGGGAGTCACTAAGAACCAGTTTCCAAAAACTGCGCATGGGGGGGGGGACTGATGCGCATGGGTTGTTGATGCACATGGGCATTTGATACACATGGGGGATTGATGCGCATGGGGGGTTGATGTGCATAGGGGATTGATGCGCATGGGGGTTGATGTGCATGGAAGAATGATGCACATACAGGGATGATGCACATGGGGGTTGATGCACATGGGGCAATGATGTGCATGAGGGTTGATGCGCGTGGTGGAATGATGTGCATGGGGGAATGATGCGCATGGGTATTGATGTGCATGGGGGACTTGTTCATGGGGGGTCGTTGCACATGGTGTTTTGATGCATATGGGGTTTGATGCGCATGGGGGATTGTTGCACAGGGGGGTTGTTGAGCATGGGGGTTGTTGTGCGTGGGTGGTTGAAGCATATAGGGGGCTGGTGCTCATAGGGGATGATTTGCATAGGGGAAGATGTGCATGGGGTGGAATAACATGGGGGATGTTGCACATGGGGTGGATGCGCGTGGGGGGTTGATGTGCATGGGTGGTGGATGCACAGGGGGGGAGATGTCATAGGGGAAATTTTACTCCCGCAATGCGGGTACACTTTCGCTAGTTTTATATAATTATAACATATATCTGAGTGAAACTCTTGTACAGATAGGATCTCTCCTTGCCCTCCTCAATTTTATGAATAGAGACCATACGCTTTTCATAGCAATACATTGTACTGTGATAAGCAGAAACCAACATATTTTCAAAATTTCCACATTACCACACTTTCATTCTCAGTAAAGCTGCATGTGTTGATTATTCCCTGTTGTGTTAATGTCACAGGAACTTCTGCCCATTTAAAGACAGTAAGCCTACCGCCAGGAGATTAGTCACCTGGAATAGCTCAGGACCTGACAACATTGATGAATAATGCGGAGCATGGTGCATTCTGTGTTATGTGCTAAAATAAATAATAGGGATCTGTGAAATGTGGGTTAATGGCCTGACTTCACACCGGAAACTGTGCAGATGAAGTCTTGGGACATTAGTAAGATGCTGTGGTCTGACCTGGATTAGGCTGGATATGAACTTGCCCCATTATAACCACAAGATCATCCAACTGCCAGAAATCTTTAACAGTCCAGTCCTATCCTGAGATACACTAGAGCATCACCACGTGTGACAGAGCAATGATGCAGAAGTCCACCAGGTCGGAAATGGGCCTTCACGGATGATGTCACAATACATGATACAATGATGATACAAAAATGATACAAAAGAAATTCCTTCTGCCAACACTTCCCACCTTCTCACTTTCACTGATTTACATTTGGCAGCCAAACATCCCACTAGGGAGACCATGGCTCAGATGATGAAACAGGTGGCATGGAGCTGGACCAGTGTTTCTCAACCAGAGGTACAGGTGTGATTGGTATAGTTGAGGTGGTTTCTAGTGGTTCTACTGGGAACCCCAGACATCTGTTACCTGACTGCCAGACAAGCAATGCAACATAACAAACATTGGGTAGGAGGCTTGGAGCACAATCCTAACCATGTCTACTCAAAAGTAAGTCCCATTGTGTTCAACTCCTAGGTCTTACTCCCAGGAAGGTGTCTTTAGGATTATAGACTTAGGCTGCAATCCTAAAGACACTTTCCTGGGAGTAAGACCCATTGAACACAATGGGGCTTACCTTTGAGTAGACATGGTTAGGATTGTGCTCTGAGTTTGGGATTGGATAGAGGAATCTCATGCTATCATATACTGAGCCTATAGCTGTGTCATGATGTCCCACCACTGGGATGACCATCTGTCCTCCATAAAGAGAACAAGACCCCCTAAAATGTAAACCCCCAAGCAAAATATAGGACATGACAAAATAGATGCTAAAGACACTCATATGTACTGTATTGATTTTATTAATTAACGCTCAATTATTAAGGCTGCAATCCTAAACACACTTTCCTAGGAGTAAGACACATTTAATACAGTGGGGCTTAATTCTGAGTAGACATGGTTAGGATTATGATCTACATGTGAAATCACTACATATAATTCATTAATTACAAGGAGGTGAGGTGCTGCTTGCTCACAAGGAAATGGAGGACAATTGAGATTCTTTTCCAGGACATGTCTGGAGGCTGAAAAGGAGGACATGTCCTGGAAAAGGAGGACAAGTGGCTGAAAAGGAGGACTTGTGGCTGAAAAGGAGGACATGTCCTGGAAAAGGAGGACATGCGGCTGAAAAGGAGGACATGTCCTGGGAAAAGGAGGATATGTCCTGGGAAAAGGCCTGGTCCCCTCCTCTGCCCTTTCAGTGCCTGCCATGCCCTGCAAGCCCACTTGCTTGGAGGCTCCTTTTAGAGGCTGCGGTCCCTTTAAGAGCCGCAGGGTCAGGAGGGGCGGGGCTAATCTCCATAGCAACCGTTGCCAGACTGACCGAAGGGGGCGGGACAAGTTGCGATCTCCATAGCAACCGTTGCCATGCCGGCAGTAGCCCGGAAGTGAGCGGGGAGGTCGAAGGGCGAAGGTGGTGTTGGAGGAAGATGGCGGCGGCTGCTGCTTCTGCTGCGTGGGGCTTTCCCCCGTGTGCTCCTGCGGGGCCTCCTCGCCTTTGAAGCCGCAGCTGAGCAGAGGCCTCCAGGCGGCGGGAAGGAGTCGCGGAGGGACCAGTGAGGGCCTGAGGCCGCCCAGGGGCTCCGCTGCAGGTGAGCTCCCTCCCCCCCCCCCCAGGCTGAGCCTTCAGTCACTGGAGAGGAGAGGCCTCCCAATGTAGGACACACAGGGCCAGAAAGGAGGACATGTCCGGGAAAGAAGAGGACCTGCACTGGCCCTGGCCTCTCAGTCCTCTCCTTGCAAGGGGGGCTGTCTTGACCCTCTTCCCTCCCTGCCTCCTAACCAGGGTCACCATCTCTCATAACCACAAAGGAGGACTAGCAGCCCCCCAAATGTAGGACACACAAGAAAAATGGAGGACCTGACAAAATAAAAGCTAAAAACACTCGTATATATTGCTTACAGGTGGTTGGTTTAAGCACTACAATACTTGTGGTTAAACTATTAACTAGTACTTGTTGTTAAAGCTACTGCTACATATATAACACACACACAACAATACATCTACGTATGTACTTTAAAAAAATTATTTTATAAAATATACAATTACGATACATAAAAACACAAATGTACACAATATACAAATATATACTCTGTGTTCCCCCCATAATATTTATATTTACTACAGTAGAACCCCTTGTAAGTTAAACGTCAAAGGGATTGGAGGAAATTGGTCAACTTAGGGAGGTGGTCAACATATGGAAAATATTGAATGCTGTACTTATAATATTATTAGAGCTTTTATTACAGAAAAGGTGGTCAACATGAGGTGATCAGCTCTGGAGGTTCTATTGTATATGTGATTCTTGTTATAAACATATAGCAAAAAGGCAGCACATAACCTTCTGGATACAGTGGCGCCTCATGTAAAGTATGTTTCACGTAACAAACAAAAATTTCTATAGGATTCTGCTTCACATAACAAACTGCTTCACGTAAAGAACACACTCGTTGGCAGTTGGGGCAGACGCGCTGGCCAGCAGCCTGTTTAAAAAGCATTAGGGCTGCCTAGCGCACCTGCCCATAGTGAAAGCAACACTTCCACACTGTTCCTCCTGTGGCCGGGTGTCCGCTGGGCAGAGGGAGAGAAGAGCAGTGGAAAAGAGGGAAGCAGCTCAGGGCTAGCCAGAAGGGAGCAGGAGAGAGAGAGGCTCAGGATGGAGAGAAGGAGAAAGTGGGGAGACACTTTGAAAGTGTCTTGGATTGCAGCCTCCTAATCATGTCTACCCAGAAGTAAGCCCCATTGTGTTAAATGGGGCTTACTCCCAGGAAAGTGTCTTTAGGACTGCAGCCTAAGTAGACTTCATAAGATCATGCACACTGAATGCATGTTTTGAATTCAATCCCAATGTTCTGTTATCATTTTTACATCCAGTTAATATTTTTCTATGAATATTTTTGGAACCAATCTTCTGAGTTTCCATTATTTCCTATGGGAAAATCCGTTTCACATAAAGAACATGCCTCTGGAACAAATTAAATTTGTTACGTGAGGCACCACTGTATATGTAATATAATTTATGTAACATGTAATTTATGTATTAAATATAGGCAACATGCTGCTTGCTCACAAGGGGAAAAAAGAACAATGATTTTTCCTCCTCCAGGACAGAAGGCTAAAAAAGGAGGACATGTCCTGGAAAAAAGAGGACAGAAGGTCATCCTGTTATTACATACTTGGTAAATGTACACATGTTGCGGGAGTGCAATACCCTTCATACACCATTTTCCATTGTGCAACACCCCCGCTGAGCAGCAACACCCAACCCAAGCACACCATCTCTCCCAGTGCAGCCTCCTTCCCAATGCATCAGGCACCAAATTGGCTGGAGGTTGGTCAGTCTCCCATGTTAAGTATAGGACAAAAACATGTTGCCCCCTTTTCAGCCCCTTAAGGGTTGAATTTCTCCGAATGGGTTCTTGGTGGGTGTTCCTGTGACAGAAGGAACACCCTCCCCAATTGCATGCTTCTAGGTCCGGGGGTTGGGACAGGACATGCCTCAGTCATGGATTCTTCAATGCAAAGTATAGGGAGGAAAACGCTTTGCTGGTTTGATGCTTTGTATACTAAATAGCGCTAGGAAGTACAGGTGTAACCTATTTATATGCTATTTTGTCTCAAAGCCAATGAAGTTGGCTCTTTAATGTCTTAATAAGCAGTTAATGATTAGAAACAGCTTGTTTGGTGAAGGGGTAAGATTTGCGTATTATCTGTGTCTGTGAAAGATTTGCGTATTATCGGATTTCAGTGGGTCCCTAGGGCCCCTAGGTTGAAAGGACTCCTGCCTTCCCAGAGAGTAATGATCCCCTTCCATTTGTAACTAAATAAAGAAAACAGCTTGAAACAGAGTTGTTTTAGACCAGGGAAAAGGAAACTGACTCATTTTCCCCCTCAATAATGAATACTAGGGACTGTAATTGATTCATTAGTTGCCATGGTAAATAATTGCTTTAGTATAATGCAATAATAGCTATTCACAGGGATTCTCAACCAAATGTCTCTACTGTACTAGTCTGAAATCCTGGAAAGTGGTTGCCAATCAGCATTGAGATTATCAGGCGAGTGAGAGAGCTTTCTATGTAATCTTTTTAATCCATAAAGTGATTACAGTTTGGTGAAACTTCTGTTTACTACTTTATGAGCATTATAGATAAATGAAGATTAAGGTCTTGAGTTCCACTTCATTTAAAACCCTGTATTCCAGAAGTATAAAATGGTCTTACCTATATTCTGATCCATTGCTTTTGGAAAGTTGTGAGGATCTCGCAACCAAGTGAGGGCGAAATCCAGAGTAACTACGGGGAGTCCTTGCTCCGGTGTAAGAACAATTTACTCTGGATTGCAGTATGAATTTCCCATAGGTTTTCATTAGGTGGTGCAGTAACTACAGGTGCACATAATGTCTCTTACGTGCTCCCATAGTTACTCTGGATTGTAGGGTGAGTGGATCTTCACCATCCCATTGTGTACTATTTGTTTTTATTTTCAGTCTTTTATAGTAACTCTGATTATGTGTACTTCCTGTTTTTCTGTCATCATTTTCTGTTACGAACCCCTTTTTCTGTACTAGGATTTCCTGACCTTTGCTGTTTGTTCTTCCATCCTGTCTTCAACTTGCCTATGTAGACGTTGTTATAAGAGCAGAGACGTCGCTAGCAGGGGAATGGTCTGCTGCAGGGTGTGTGTGTGTGACCATAATTACAAAATTGTAGGGATTTGGAATAAACCCATCATATACCTTTGGATGTGTATTTTACAACTGAAGCTGTTTTGAATCAAAAATAGCTTTGAAATAATCACCTTTCTATCAAACATTATGGCCAAAAAACCTGAGACAACAAAAAATGCACAGAGCAGTATGGAAAGTGAAACTGTGTCTTTACTTGTGAGTAATATGAACTTGCCTTAAAATATTATAAGTATGCCAAATTCTTTTTTTTTGTTAGTTCTGTGTAATGCAGTTTATTTATGTCCTTGTGGCGCAAGCGGTTAAGACGCTGTGCCTGTTAACCAGCAGCCCAGGGTTCGAGACCCAGGTCGGCCCCACAAGACAGGGTGAGCTCTTATCCTTAGCCCAGCTCTGCGACGCCAGCTGGATCCAATTGTATTGGCTCTGCCTTTCCATTGGACTAATTCAGTGGCGTGGAGAGGGGGGGATTTGCTGCTTGGGTAACAGCCTATCCTCCATAACAATCCAACCCAGGCTTTTGTGCTTTGCATGCAGCGTATGCAACGCTGATCACGATACCATAGTCTTTCAAGACTGATGGAGGCCTGCTTTAACTGTACCAGATATTAGCGGTGTCGATTTGAAAGTCATAACATTTTAAATGGGATTTAGGGCACAATTCTAACCATGTCTACTCAAAAGTAAGCCCCATTGTGTTTAATGGGTCTTACCCCCAGTAAAGTGATGTTAGGATTGCAGCCTTGGTCTCGTAAAAACATTTGAAGAAATATTTTTGTGCTCTTGGTGGTTTGAAGCTATAAATGTTTGTATAAATAGATTGTTTTTATAATTGGCAGTAGACAGTCATAAGGACTACAGAAGGTGTAGACTACACAGAATTTTTTTTAAAATAGCAGTGCAATGATTTCTATTAGAGAGTTAGGTATCTTTCTCTAGTCAGAAATTTAGATGCAAAGGTGCTGTCAAAGCTGTAAACAAACAGCTGTCAAAGAACATTGTGCTGTTTCTGCTCCAATGTGCTCTCCTTACTTTTTGCCCTCCATTCAGCTCGTTTGAAGCTGTCACTTTAGAACCTGAATATTGTTAGTTGTCTTGATCACACAGCAATCTTTGTTTATGCTGTAGGGCTGTTTTTCTTGCTCTATTTTATAAATGTAGTCCTTCATATAAACCTCTCGCTTGAATGTAGATTTTAAAATATAATTGTCAATATGTGTGGGTGTGTAGAATAGAATATTCCATTATTGTCATTGTTTCGTGTACATTACACAATGAAATTAGGTGCAGTCCATTGTATGTGCAATTCATGTGCAGGGGGGAAGGTAGACCTAAATACTTAGGGTATCGATGCACTGTGTTCCCATGTTAGATCTAGTGCCTGAACATATTATTCCTTCATTGCAACAATGCAGCCTATAAACTGGGCACTTGGTATATGCTGGGATCCAGGAACCCCTGTTGGTACTAATTTCCATCAAATCCATGGTCATACCTCACAGGGGTTGTGACTGGAAGCGCCTTCCATTGTGTCTGGGAGTTTCTTGCACCTCTATCCCTTGGATGAGCACTTGTGTTGAGTCTATATGGATGAGGACTTATTGTTCAGGGTTATATTGTTATTGTGTGCCAGGTGGGTATGCCTGTATATAACTACATAATGCTTTGGAAATGTGAGCTTAAATGCTTTGGTAGCTCCCCACTCTCTTTCCACAACTGCCTTCCTCTAGAATGTCCTCCCCCAACCTCCTGCTTTCCGCTCTTCCGCACAGTGGTCTGGTGACTGCTGAGCAGTGGAGTTCTATTGCTGGACTGGTGTTAGTGGAGGGCCAACTGGTGTTGAGCTAGTTCCAGCACTGGAACCACAAATGTGCCTTATTGCATGTTTGCAACATGGACTGCTAATGATAGAACCTTAGAATTGGACCCTTAAGATTTTAATTGTTTTAAATATATTGCATATATTACATGTATTAAATGTACGTATTTAATACATTGCATATATATTAATGTAATAAATGAAAAGAAAAATAAAACAAATTAACCTGCACTTGGTCTCTTAGTTCTCTCACGCTGCAATCTGCCCCCCTTTCATAGGAGTGAGCCCCACGAATTATAATAGGCTTACTTTAGAGTAGACATGCAAGGCTGGGTCTCTCAGGCTCCATTCCATTGTCCCCTTTATGCAGGAGTGAACCCCACTAGAGCAGATGTGCATCACAGTTTTTTTTGCTTGTTTTTCAAGACATGCAGCCAAACTGGAGCAAGTCCAGAGGAGAGCGACAAGAATGATTAATGGGATGGGAGGGAAACCCTATGAGGAAAGGTTGGGATGTTCAGCCTGGAGAAGAGGAGGCTGAGGGGAGACATGATTGCCCTCTTCAGATACCTGAAAGGCTGTCATAAGGAGGAAGGGCTCATTTGTTCATAGCTGCTTCTGAAAGCAGGACTAGAACCAATGGGTACAAACTGCAAGAGAGGAGATTCCGGTTGGATATCCGGAAAAAATTCCTGACGGTGAGGGCGGTTCGGCAGTAGAATAGATTGCCAAGGGAGGTGGTGGACTCTCTCTCACGGGGGATCTTCAAGGAGAGGCTCAACGAGCACCTGTCAGGGATGCTCTAGGACAGTGGTTCTCAAACTTCCTAATGCCGTGACCCCTTAATACAGTTCCTCATGTTGTGGGGACCCCCATCCATAAAATTATTTTCATTGCTACTTCATAACTGTAATTTTGCTACTGTTATGAATAGTAATGCAAATATCTGATATGCAGGATGTATTTTCATTGTTACAAATTGAACATAATTAAAGCATAGTGATTAATCATAAAAACAACACGTAATGATAGATAGATAGATAGATAGATGGATGTGGCATAGCTAAGAGGGGGTGACTGGGAAGGAAGGAAAGAAAGAAAGGGGAAGGAGGGAGGGGAGGGAGGAATGGGAAGGTAAGTATCTGGGTGAGAGGAGGCCTCCATAGGATTGGGATCTCAGGCAGCAGAGCCAGCCACTGTTTCCTAGGAGTAAGTCCCATTCACTATCATGGGACTGAATTCTGAGTAGACATGCATAGAACTGAGCTCTAAGGATACAATCCTCCCCGCCCCCAAGGCTCCACATTGTCTCATAGCTGCTCAGAGGCTCCTTCTGAGCTGCTTCTTATCAGCTTCTTCCAGCTGCAGCGGCTCCAGCGTTTCTGCCAGGTCTTCCCACATGGCCCCCTGCACAAGGAGTCTTTAGGCGACCCCCAGGAAAGCTCCAGGTGACCCCCAAAGTGGTCCCAACCCGCACTTTGAGAAACACTGCTCTAGGAGGACTTGCTGCTGCAGGCAGGGGGTTGGACCAGATGACCTACTAGGTCCCTTCCAATTCTAGGATTCTATGATTCTACATCACTCATTTATAAATTAGAAATGTTTGCTCGTCTTGTGAAACACTTTGCTTGCAATCCAAGGTATTACTGTATATACTGCATATAATGTATTTTCAAATGTGTTTTAAATATATATGTTTTTATTTGTGTTAGCTGCCTTGAGTCTACTTTGCAGAGAATATAAATCTTACAGGGATATAAATCCTACAAATAAATAAATAAACAAACTAGTAATCGCCTGCAGTTGTCACTTGCAGAGGTCCAATATAACAACAATATAAAAAGCCACTTGTCTTTCCAGCATCTCAACTGCCCTTTTACCTTCTATCTCCTCAACTCCTTCTTCTCCAGCTTGTTCTCGGACAGGCATGTTATCTGTCCCAGAGACAGTTAGAATGCCAGCTGAATGGAATGTTGACAGTTTTTCTCCTCAACCTTCTCTGCCCCAGAGACCCCTGGAAATTGAAGCTTAATTGACACAGAATGTGCAGACACCCTCCACACAGGGAATCTTCACTAACGGGTCAGTCCTTTTGAGTAGATAGATTGTATTGGTTTAATGTTTTTACATTGTTATCTGCCTTGAGTCTTTGGTATGGCAGAAGGATGGAATAAAAATACTGCAGATTAATAATCTGGTTCATGTACAGGTGTCCCTCATTATCCACTAGGGTTCCATTCTAGAACCTCCTGTAAATAAAAAAGTTATTATATAAAGAAAACAATGGAAAAATAGGGTAAAAGGCCCACTTCCAGGTTTCTTGCACCTCTGTTACACCTAATTGAATGATGTAGTGCCTCACTATCTGCAGGAATTTGATTCTGAGACTAAAAAATGGAATAATTGCTTGCATGACTGCTTCTCTACAGCAGTAGAAAACAGTTTTTTAAACTGATATGCAGTGGCCTTTTGTGTTGAGTCAAATCCATGTATAAAAATATGCATTTATAATTAAATTAGGCCTGTATATCCTGAGCCATCCCTGGAAGAGTACTTGCAGAGTATTGGTCTTGTGAAAGAGAGGCCTCAAAAAACTGTTTTTCTTCATTTTTAAATAATTGCTCATTTAGTATTTTATTCCCAAATCTTTAGAATACTTATTGAGGGTATTTTAAAGAAGTCAAGAATCATGCTTTTATGGGAAGGATCAGCATTCTAGGACAATCAGTGTAGAGTTGAGAAAGATAATTGCCTATCAGTGCCAGTTCAGTCTTGAAGTATTTCAAAATCAATTTTGGTTTCTCATAATTACAGTGTTTGAAGAAACAGGCATCTAAACGTAGAGCAGCCTTCTGGAAGTAGTACTTGTTTTTCTAAAGTAAAAACAGTTTCTGTGATATATTTTTCATTTGCTTTATGAATAGACAGTAATAAGTGTAGGAAAACTTTTCAGGTAATAATCTTTGAGAGTCATTTTAATGTATTACTAGCGGACTCCTTTCCATCTTAATGTGTTAATGAAAAGTGGTAAAGGAAAAGATTTGTGAAGCAGGAAGGTATTAGTAATAGTCTTTGCAGATGACATTTAAGGAGGAAAGATGTATACATCTGTATGCATTTCTGCAGATTCACATATCTCCAAGTCTGGGCCCTACAGCTGAGAACATCTGTTTCTGATCTCTGCCAAGCTAAAGTTCTAAAGCAAAAAACCCCCGCAACTTTTGGTTTGTCCATTAAACTAGAAGTGACTTTTTAGTGCGAGCAGTGGTACTCAAAGTGGGGTAGCAATCTTGGGTGGGGGCGTGACATGGGGGTGGAATCAGCCATCTTGGAATCTGGCACTGGGTGCCTTACTGGTAGATTCCAAGATGGCGGTGCCCAGCATCTTCTGTGGTCAGTGGCACACCAGAGCAATCCTAAAGACAGTTTCCTGGGAGTAAGACCCACTGAACACAATGGGGCTTACTTTTGAGTAGACATGGTTAGGATTGTGCTCTAAGGCTGCAATCCTAAAGGTAGTTAGACTGGCCTAAGCCCTGGCATAAGTCCTGTGCTGATCTGGGAGTGTCATAAAAGTGCCATAAGACACTTCTGCCCCACTCCTGGGCGAGGGTTAGGCCAGTACACACATAGGTACTTGCCTCCTTACAGTAGAAAGGGAAGACCAATGAGTTGTGCCAGTGTAGGTTAGGAATGCACCCTAAATCATCTTGCCTTCATAGAGCTGGTGGTGCTATGTGGCTAAAAACGGGGAATCAACAAGTAGGAGTAGATTTTATACAACTACTTAACAATCCTCATGGTTTTCTCAGGGGCACAGTATTCTGCTGCAGAATATACCAACCCTAGTTCTGAAATTCTGAAAGTAGAGGCTGACACTCCCCATTTTGATAGTCTTAGAGCACAAACCGAACCATGTCTACTCAGAAGTAAGCCTCATTTTGTTCAATGGGTCTTACTCCCAGGAAAGTGTGTTTAGGATTGCAGTCTCACTTTCTGGAGTATGTTTTTTTCTAGTATTAATTTTTGTGAATGTTTTCAAGGTGTTTCTTACAAGAGAGTCTGATCTAAAGTTACTTAGAGCTATTTTGGGTGAGGATTATAATGAAGTCAATAAGATTCGAGTAAATAAGATATTTTCATTATTATAGGTCAGTTTTTCGTTTAACAGTTTACTATATTGTAAAAAATATGTCACAAACCCATTATTGCAGTGGTTCTCAATCTTTCTAATGCCTTGACCTCTTTATAAGTTCCTCATGTTGCGGGGACCCCCAACCATAAAATTATTTTCATTGCTACTGCTGCAGTGCTATGCACACTTTCCTGGGAGTAAACCTCACTGAACTCAATGGGAATGACTTCTCAGTACACAAGGAGCAGGGCACAACGGTTGGTGCACAAGTGGGGCACCCACTAGACAGCCCACCCGTCAGAGCTCTGGCGCCACGCTCACACCATGCTCACACTCAGCGCGCTTAACACCTCAGCTGGCAGGCGCACTGAGGATCTGCCAGAGGGAGGAGGCTGCCGTCTGTGGTGAGTATATTGGGCACCTCCCTGCCCCAAGGCTCCACATCGGTCTCACACCAGCTCAGAGGCTCCTTCTGAGCCGCTTCTCAGCTGCTTCTTCCAGCAGCAGTGGCTCCAGTGTTTCTGCCAGGTCTTCCTTCTTGGCCCCCTGCACCAGGGGTCTTTAGGCGACCCCCAAGAAAGCTCCAGATGACCCCCCAAAGGGGTCCCGGCCCCCACTTTGAGAAACGCTGCATTATTGTATAATGTATTGCCATTTATAACAAAAACCTATTGTCATATTGTCATATCATTCTTTGTTGCATGAAGTAGTATTAAATTTTTCACCTGCTTTGTAGCTGCACATTACAATTGCCAGAAAACTTTTTTTTATCTCAAGCCATTTAAAAGTTGGGTCCGCATTAGATTTGATGGCACATTAAACTTGCATAAATACAGTATGCTGTATTTCGTATACTGTGAAAGCTGTAAAATACAGTAAAAAGCAAGCACATATGTTTCACATCAGAATATATTGCATGACATAAACGTCCAAGTTCTTCTGTACACTTACTTTGTATATTAAATGTAATTTACCAATTACTGGTGATGCATAAATTTATTTGGTTATTTGGCTAAAATATTAAAAAGCTTAAAAAATAAAGTCTGTTTCTTGAGTTTTTGGGCAGGATTCTAGATCCAAAACAAATTTGTCAAGTCCTGGCCTAATCTAGTAAGAATTCATGGCAAAAGTAAGATACAAATTGAGGAAGTCCAAATTTATAGCTAATTCTTAGTCACTGCCTTTCTCCAGCAAAGTCTGCCAAGAGCTCTTATTTCATAGGAAAACAGAGACTGAGGCTGCAATCCCAAGTCCAGGTTAGGCCATCATAAGTCCCAGCACATATCCTATGCTGGCCTGGGGTATCACAGAAGTGCTCTAAGGGGGCAGCTGGTTTAGACCAGTGCACAGACATTTTCTGGCCTCCCCACACCACTATGGGAAGTTGGAATTATGCCAGCCTAAATTGGTTAGGATTGCACCCTAATTTTAGTCTTTTATCTAACTCAGAAAAGATGACTTGCTGGCCATAAATTTTGGCTTTAAAATATGCTGAGACATTTAACTCAAGCCTGATAGATATGAAATGTACTATTTTCATTTTCACAGCTAGTAGTTTGTTAGAATAGTTCATAAGAACATCTAAAAATTTTTCAAAATTAAATACAATGCAACCTTATAAATCTTGAGTTTCTTGAATGTTTATGTCTGTAATAGATAGTAAAATGTAATTTTTAAGAACTTCTTTATCCATTTAGTTACTCCTCCTGTGCATCACCTCCCCATGCGCAACCCTCCCCCCATGCACAGCATCCTTCCCAGTGCAACCTCTCCCTCCGAACAACATCCCCCCATTGCACTGGGAACCGAGCACCAAATTGGCCAAATGTTGGTCAATCTTCCATGTTACATATAGGACAAAAACAGGTTGCACCCCTTTTCAGCCCTTAAGGGTTAAATTTCTTCACATCAGTTCTTGGTGGGTGTTCATGTGACATAAGGAACATGCTCCTCCTAGGCTACTAGGTCCAGAGGTTGTGGCAGAGTCACCGATCCCTCAGTCACCGATTTTTCAAATGCTTGGTATAGGGAGGAAAACGCATTGCGCCCCATTTCACCCTCTTCCAGTTGGAATTTCTGAAAACCAGTTCTTAGTGCACCCCTCAGTCATGGAAGGAACACCCACCCCAAATTTCATGCTTCTAGGTGCAGCAATTCCCCCGTACAGCGAGTCAGTCAGTAACTTTTCTCTTTTATATATATATATATATATAGAAGATAGGTAAATAAATGCAAGTTTTATACTTGAACTGCTGCAGAAAAGCTCCAAATCTAAAAATTTTAGGTACCACCATAGAAATGTCAGTGGAACACACTATACAATAACACTTTAGAGCTAATGTATGTCTCAAGACTTCTGACTCCTTTTTAGTGATTTAACTTTTTTCACTAGAAGGAAATTACTGTAAGACTTTGAAAGAATGTTGTATGTAATCAATTTGAGACATTTTTGTTAAAGAAATACCAGCTGTCAAGAAGCTGTAGCCAATGTTGAATTATTACAATAACATTTTAAAGGAAGTTTTCATAATGGAAACTGAAATGAAAGTAATGGTTCTGGAGCTGTGTTGCAGACCTTCTTGAGATGCCCCTTAAGTTGGTGGGAGAAGATATTGTTATATTAGCTATCATAGAATGTGAAGATCTGTTCATGATAACTAGTTTCTCCTTTTCCTAAAGTACAAAGTACTTTACCAAAGTACAACTTACGTAAGTCTTGAATTTGAGACATCTAAAATACTTTTACTTCATGTTCTTTCCTAATTTAGTAAAATTTGTATCTTGTATAAATAACATAAATAATCCCTCCACATAAAAAAGCAGGCCTCCGTCAGTCTTGGAAGACTATGGTATCGTGCTCTGCATCAGTATAGAGTTGCAGGTGAGGATTGTTTCATATGTTGTACAGTATTGGTTCCTAGGTTCAACTTTGTTAAAAACCTCTTTGTACCTACAGGAAAACCATAGTTCCTGATTTCCATAGAGCCAAGATTTCCATGAAATTTGACTCAGAATTTAATCATGTTACCTTTGTGTTTTAAGCTTTCTTTGGGTATATTTGTATATATTTAAGAGGCTTTCAATAAAAAAGGCATGTGTGTGCCTCTGTATCTGTGGAGGTTTATATTTCTTGCTTTCACAAAGGAATTCTTGCTCCACTGAAGAATGTGGCTGTAGGCAGCCAGACTGCATCACAAGCTAAAGTGCAAAAAGAACAGCAACAGAAGCTGCTTGAACAGACATTGCTGGGGTGCATAGGGCTAGTTACTCTCCCCCTGCTAAATAAAGGAGGAACACCCACTTGGAAGAGTGCCTCTTGCCCAGTTAGCAGAGGAATACCAGCTGCAGGGAAGCAATGGTGGGAGTCCACTGATCTTAATTTCAGCTCTGCAAATCACTGCTTCCCCCCCCCCCCACCTGAAATATAACTGTATTTAACTTTCTGCTTAGGGCTTGTTAAATTCAGCAATTTTCTGTGAGGAGTCTGGTGTCACTGGGTAGAAGCAGCATTTGACACTGAACAGGAGGATAGCATTGGTTGGATCCATCGCAATCCTTGTTTGTTCTTTTTACAAACATTTTTTACCGTTAGTACTGCTTCAGAGAACAACGTTCTGTTAAAAATAAGTTGTATCTGAATTTCACCATCTCTGCTCCAGTGTCCCAGGGCAGTCTTCCAACATCTTTGAGGCCAGGCAGCCTGGGAAAGAGTCACTAAATTAATTTATTTTCTCCTTCAGAATGAAGTCTCTAAAAATGTCAACAACTGGAATCAAAACAGCAAGAAGGTATGCTCAGTGATTGCCAAAGTTTATAAAATAGAAGTCCCTATCCTCAGATTTTTAAAAATTCCCCTTTCCACAAAATGAACAGCCTTTCTCAATCTTTAGGATGTATGAAGGCCTGTCAAGTTTATTCTTTTAAAGAGGGATCAAGTGTACTTTCAGTGTGTTGAATCTATATTACATTGTTATTCCGTGTGCCAACATGATTCTAAAATTATAATACTGTATTTACTCAAATATAATGCTCACCTTTTCCAGCCAAATTTAGTCTTCAAAATCAGGGGGCACATTAAATATGATTAATTAAATTGGAGTAAATGTGGTATTTTGACTATAAGTATATGGTGCATATTAGATTCAAGTAAATATGGTATTATATAGATATATAGATCTCTCCCTAATAAACAGGTTTGACCTACTAAGGTGATTTTTTTATTCTCTCTTAGACTTGTGAAGCAAAGCAGGTCCTGAGAGATTCTCATTTTCAACAGTAGGTTCTGGTGTTACTAGGTTTGAGAGCCATTGATTGAAAAAGGTTGTTGCCTTTTCCAGACTTCTCTCCTCTCCCCAAATACAGCCTCATTTCCTTTCACCATCACATTGGGGTTTCAGTGCTGTTTAGCAGGAAGCTTTGAATTTCAATCTGCCCCCAACACACGCAAAAAAGGTTGGATTTAAATGATTTCATGCCAAATCACAGTAAACTGGTTTAAATATAAGAACTTAAATTGAACTAGTTGCTGGATTTGACTGGATATCTGATTTTTTTGGGGTGGGGGAGGCATAGATTTTATTGCAAGAGGGCTACAGAAATAATTTACCGTAGTTGGTGAAATATGTCAGATTTTCATTTTTAAAAGAATCCTGTGCTAAAAAGTTTGAGAAACACTGCTGTATTGCATACTTACTTCTGAAAGCTCTGATAAGGTCTCCCTATCTGAATGCTGATCAGATTTTTATTTATTTCAACAATGCTATATATAGAATAACTAGTGAAAAGTGCACCTGCGTTGCGGGTGTAAAATTCCCCTATAAGCCATCCCCCACGGCGCATCAGTCCCCCCACGGTGCATCAGTCCCGTCCCCCCCCCCCCACAGCACATATGCTGTATTGCATACTTCTGAAAGCTCTGACTAGGTCTCCTCATCCGAACGCTGATCAGATTTTTATTTATTTCAACAATGTTATATATAGAATAACTAGTGAAAAGTGTATCTGTGTTGCAGGAGTAAAATTCCCCTATACGTCACCCACCCATGGCGCATCAGTCCCCCATGGCGCATCAGTCCCCCATGCGCAATCCCCCCATGCGCAATCCCCCCGTGCACAGCATCCTCTCCAGTGCAGCCCATCCCTCCGAACAACATCCCCCCCAACTGCACTGGGCACCAAATTGGCTGGATGTTGGTCAGACTTCCATGTTAAGTATAGGACAAAAACATGTTGCACCCCTTTTCAGCCCCATAAAGGTTAAATTTCTCCACATCAGTTCTTTATGGGTGTTCATGTGACAGAAGGAACACTCTCTGTGAATTTCATGCTTCTAGGTCTGGTGGTTGTGGCAGAGCATACCTCAGTCAGGGATGCCTCAATTTCAATGCAAAGTATAGGGAGGAAAATGTGTTGCACCCCTTTTTACCCACTTCTGGTTGGAATTTCCGAAAACTGGTTTTTTGGGCACTCCTTGGTCATGGAAGGAACACCTATCCCAAATTCCATGCTTCTTGGCCCAGCAGTTTTGGCTGGACGTCAGTGACTTTTCTCTTTTATATACGTATATAGACTAGCAAAAAGTCTTTTATGTTGTACCCGAGTTGCGGGAGTAAAATTCCCCTATACGCCATCCCACCACTGCGCATCAAACCCCCCCCCCACAACAACCCCCCATATGCATCCACCCCCTGTGCAACATCCCCCGTGTTCATCCACCCCATGCGCACCAATCCCCCATGCGCATCATCTCCCCATGCGAAAGTTCCCATGCGCAGCATCCTCCCGAGTGCAATCTCTTCCTCCGAACAACCTCCCCCTAGTGCACCAGGTACCAAGCACCAAATTGGCTGGATGTTGGTCAATCTTCCATGTGAAGTATAGGACAGAAACGCATTGACCCCTTTTCAGCCCCTTAAGGGTTAAATTTTTCCACATTGGTTCTTAGTGGGTGTTCATGTGACAGAAGGAACACCCTCCCTGAATTTCATGCTTCTAGGTCTGGTGGTTGGGGCAGAATGTTGATGAGTCATCAATTCTTCAATGCAAAGTATAGGGAGAAAAACGCGTTGCACCCCTTTTCACCCCGTTTTGGTTGGAATTTCCGAAAACCGGTTCTTAGTGCACCTCTCGGAACACCCACCCCAAAAGTCATGCTTCTAGGCCCAGCAGTTTTGGCAGGGCATTGATGAGTCAGAGACTTTTCTCTTTTATATATATACTAGCGAAAGGCGTACCCGCGTTGCGGGAGTAAAATTCCCCCTTATGCCATCCCCCATGTGCATCAACCCCCATGCACAACTTTCCCCCATGCACAACTTCCCCATGCACATCAACCGCCCATGCGCATCAACCACCCATGCACAACTTCCCCCATGCGCATCAATCCCTCATGCGCAACTTCCCCCATATGCATCAACCCCCATGCGCAACTCCCCCATGCGCATCAACCCCCATGCGCATCAACCCCCATGCGCAACTCCCCCATGCGCATCAACCCCATAAACAACTTTCCCCCATGCGCATCAACCCCCCATGCGCAACTTCCCCTATACGCATCAACCCCCATGTGCAATTTCCCCCATGCGCATCAACCCATGCGCAACTTCCCTCCACGCGCAACTTCCCCCCACGCGCAACTTCCCCCCATGTGCAGCATCCTCTTCCTCTGAACAACATCCCCCATTGCACCAGGGTCTGAGCATCAAATTGGCTGGATGTTGGTCAGACTCCCATGTTAAGTATAGGACAAAAACACGTTGCCCCCTTTTCAGCCCCTCAAGGGTTAAATGTCTCCAGATGGGTTCTTGGTTGGGTGTTCAGGTGACAGAAGGATCCCTCCCACAATTTCATGCTTCTAGGCCTAGCAGTTGGGGCGGAATGTTGATGAGTCAGCAATTCTCAATGCAAAATATATTGAGGAAAACGTGTTGCGCCCCTTTTCACTCCCTTCTGGTTGGAATTTCGGAAAACCGGTTCTTATTGCACCCCTTCGTCACAGAAGGAACACCCACTCCAAATTTCACGCTTCTAGGCCCAGGGGTTTGGCAGGGCGGTGATGAGTGAATGAGTCAGTCAGTGAGTCAGTCAGTGACTTTTCTCTTTTATATATATATATATATATAGATATATAGTGGTGCCTCACGTAACAAATTTAATTCGTTCCGGTGGCATGTTCTTTACGTGAAACATTCTTTACGTGAAGCGGATTTTCCCATAGGAAATAATGGAAACTCTGAAGATTGGTTCCACAATCCCAAAAATATTCATAGAAAATTATTAACTGGATGTAAAAATGATGACAGAACATTGGGATTGAATTCAAAACATGCATTCAATGTGTATGATCTTATGAAGTCTAATTAGGCTGCAGTCCTAAAGACACTTTCCTGGGAGTAAGACCCATTTAACGCAATGGGGCTTACATCTGGGTAGATATGGTTAGGACTCTGCAATCCAAGACACTTTCCAAGTGTCTCCCCACTTTCTCCTTTTCTTCATCCTGAGCCTCTCTCTCCCCTGGTCCCTTCTGGTTAGTCCTGAGCTGCTTCCCTCTTCTCCACTGCTCTTCTCTCCCTCTGCCCAGTGGACACCCGGCCACAGGAGGAACAGCATGGAAGTGTTGTCTTCACTATGGGCAGGTGCGCCCTGATGCTTTTTAAAGAGGCTGCCGGCCAGCAGGTCTGCCCCAACTGCCAGTGAATGTTTTCTTTACATGAAGCATGTTCTTTACGTGAAGCAGAATCGTAGAGAAATTTTTGTTTGTTACGTGAAACATACTTTACGTGAGGCATTCTTTATGTGAGGCGCCATTGTATATGGATGTAGATATAGATATAGATAGAAGATATATATAGAATGACTTAAATATATGTACAGTAATGTAAACTACCTACCAGATGTATACAGCCCAGAATAGGGTTTACTGAGACCAAACAAAAAACAACAAAACTTGTAAGCTGCATGTTCTCAAATCATGTAGGATTTTTCATGAATCTGCATAGTAAGCAAAAGGACAGGTAAGGAATAGGGGTGATCAAAGATGAACAGCGCTGTTGTCTTTGTAATGGGTGGAGGGAGACTGGACAGAATATTGTTGGTAATACCATTGCAGTTGTAAGTTACTTGGATTGCAAATTAGTAGCAGGCTCTAGCGTTTGGCTGTGCTACGCTGTTTCATTTCAGGCAATTCTATGTAATTGTCTCCTTGAAAGATCATGATGTCACCGAAGTCTCACTGGGAATTTAATGCAACCAGTTTGGAATGAGCTTAATTGCTGGATCTGCTTAGATTGATCCTTGGCTAAGCATGGTTTGGAAACTTTATTTTTATTTACCTGAAGGTAGTAATTTCTTCAGCCAGGTTTCTATATCGAAGCATTATTGTTCCTCTGTGTTTTTAATAGAAAAAAAGTATAGAAATAAAGAGTATACAAAAATATGATGATGTATAAAATGGTAAATTTACCTACCTGTGTCATATGTGGATGAGCTGTCCTATGGGCATTTAATGTTAACAAACTTAGTTCTAAAATTTTTGTGAATTTTTTTTTCTTGTAAAGTGGCTGTAACTAAGTGATGTCGTCTTTCCATTATGCCAAGTTCTTGTAAATGTAAATATGAAGTAAAAGGCCTCAAAAGTCCCCAGTTAAGTTTCAAGGACCCAGTTTGGGCAAGTGCCTTTGAGCTGAGGTAATAGTTTTTCCTATGCATTTTACATTCCAGATAATTCAAAATTAAATGCGTTTCCTGCTGAGTGTGGAACAAGTGATGTCACAGATATAATTTTTGTGAAATGGAGAATGCTGGCTACTTTACTAGTTCATCACACTATTGAGGAAAATATGTCGAAGTACTAATAGCTGTTGATGTTAAAAATATATTACAAGGAAGAAAAATTGCTTTAGCCAAGAGTTAAGGATAAAAACTTTACCAAACTTTATTTTAAAAAGAAAACACACTCATTTTTTCTGCAGTGTTAAATCCTGTGCTTTCTCCAGGTCCTATTTCTTAGGACCCCATTTATTTTGGCAACAACCCTGTGAAGTGGGCTAGAAAGTAGTTTATGTGTGACTGTAACTGACTCAAGGTCACCCAGCAGGCTTCATGATTTCGCAGGACTTTGGACCTAAGTCGCATTGTTTTAGTCCAATGCTCTGATCATAACACTGAGAAACTTATTTTATTGCTTATTTAACCTTCAGTTCAATGTTTTCTTTAAAGTAGGCTTATAAGCAGGCCTCAGTCTTGAAAGACTATGGTATCGTGCTCTGCGCTGCATACGCTGCATGCGATTAATCTCTATGTCAGTTATTTTCAACCATGGATAGTCCTCAGGTATGCCATGGGAATTTGGGGATTGACATTCATTAATAGGAAAATTGCAGGGTTTTAACAGTCTGGTCTCTCTTGTCAATGGTAAGAACAGTTGATGGTGTGCCTTGACAATTTCAGTATCTTGTTAAGTGTGCCATGAGATGAAAGCAGTTGAAAATCACTGCTCTATGTAATGTTTTCAAAATACAATAGATTTTAACAATGAATTGGGACTCTATACCCATTTTTATCTTCTACTATTTTCCAGTTACACAAGTTTAAATTTCAAGGACATGGTTGCATTGATATGGTTTCATAAGGTATGTGAACGCCATAGTCACCAATGACCCTATTGGGTTAGCCAACCTGCAACTGAAGAGAATAGGTACTGGTAGCTGCATTTCTGTATCCAGAACACTGATTTTGAAAACAAAAGAAATCAGAAATATAACAACTCTTTTTTATTTTACAAAATTATTTTCATCCAAAATTTTATTTTAATCAGTAACTAATAAGTAGGATTAGTTTCATTCTTTGCACCAGAACCTCAGGTGCACTCACTTGGTGTGTTTACACTGACACTTTCCACAGCAAGCAGGTGACTGCAAGTGCTACTATGTGCCTTTAAGCTTTGTATGTGATCCCAGCTGGCAATATGGATTTCTTGAATGCCTACCTGCAATCATTGGCATATCTTTCACACTTAATGCTTTCACACTTTATATTTTAATATTGATATTGATATTTTAATTGTAATATTTTAATTGTATTTTATTTAATGATTGTTAGCCTTGGGTGCCCTTCGGGGAGAAAGGTGGAATATAAATCGAATAAATAAATAATAAAATAAATAAATGCATGCTTTCAGAACAAGATGTACAGTATCTATGTGCTGGGCCACTGTGTGTTGAGTGTAAAGGGTCCATCTGAAATTGGATGCTGACCTGTTCTATTAAAGTGGGTAGAAGTTTCACCATTACTATACTTGACATGCATGTGTGATTGTACATACCTCACTAGGATTTTTTTCAGAAAACAGTCATTTGAATGAACCCATTTCATTCCAACTGTGCACAATAACAGGCCAGAAAACTGTTGCTTTTGGTACTATTCATATGAAAGGTGATGTCTTTTGTAGACAGGAAACAGCTGAATTTGATAGCTGTGTTCATACTCTAATTATACATACATGAGCTTAAATGAGAGCAGTTTTGATGGAGAAAAAGCTGTGATTAATTCTTTTTCTTCGGATTTCCTTGCTTCTGCTATTCCCATGCAGATATTGTAAGACCTTGTGAATAGGAGCCCACCTGAGAATAAAATTAGACTTCTTTCTGTATGTTGCTCTTCTTTTGGTGCATTTTAACTGTATTTGACAGCCCTCATAGCCTTTCTGGTATTTTACAGTGTTGCCAATATGGCTTATTAAACTAATAATTTGCTTTTCCTGAGTAAAGTCAAGAAAGAAGAAAGAGTTTGAAGGATCTTGGACCATTCATTTTCTTTCTATGTTTCTCTTAAAAAAAGATTCATAGATACTGAAAAGATAAAGATATTCCACCTCCCATATCAAAAGGGGTCCATCCAGGTTCACCAACTACAGATATGGGAACTGAGACATGGGTGAACCATATATGAATAGCAGCCCCCCGCATTGATTTGTTTTTCTTGTGTAGTGATTAAAGCATGGGTGTTTGTGGGTGGCACAAGTGGTTAAGACACTAAGCCTGTTAACCAGAAGGCCAGGGTTTGAGACCCAAGTCCCCGCAAGACAGGGTGAGTTTCTGTCCTTAGCCCAGCTCTGCGATGCAGCTGAAGCCAATTGTATCGGCTCTGCCTTTCCATTGGACTATTTCAGTGGTGTGGAGGGGATTTGCTGCTTGGGTAACAGCCTATCCTCCATATTAATCTACCCAGGCCTTCATGCTTTGCATACAGCATTGAGCATGATACCGTAGTCTTTCAAGACTGATGGATGCCAATACAATACTTTCTTGCTTAACGAACATTCTTGCTTAACTTAAGAATGTGGTGTTCAGGCAGCCAGCTTGAATGCTTCAGAGAAGAGACTGAGAGTACAATCCTAACCACATCTACTCAGAAGTAAGGCCCATTGTGATCAGTGGGGCTTCCTCCCAGGAAATAGACTTTCCTGGGCGTAAGCCCCATTGAATATAATGGGACTTACTTCTGAGTAGACATAGGATATATTTTTAAACAGCAGAATTTACCTGTCATTGAGTGAGTAATATTTAAAGATATTTGTGGGCACCAGGAATGGCTGGGCACTATAGGCCACCGGTAGGCACTGAGCAGTTGCCATATACAGTGGTACCTTGGTTTATGTGTATAATTCATAACTGAAGCATGCTTGTAATCCTAAATATCAAAGCTCATCCTCTTAGGTCATCGGAGACCCTCTCACTAGTGTTACTACCTAGGGATGTGCATGGGGCAGTGGCAAAAAAATAGGGCCTTCTCAGTAGTGGCACTAATGTTATGGAATTTCCTCCCCGTTGATCTACGAACTGCTCCCTTCTGGAAAAGTTCTGTAGTGCCCTGCCCATACATTTCATTTTATACAAGACTTCTAACATCATCCTTTTTATTATCTGGTTTTACAAGGTTGGGTTTATAAAAATGCTGCTGATTCTCTTTCTATTGCAGCAATGTCTGATTGCTGTTTTTAAGACGTTCTTAATTGTGATGGTTTAATGTTTTATATCTATCTAATTTATATAATTTATATGATTTATATAATCATATAAAACATCAACTGCTCATAGATAATACTGTAGCCAAAGACTCAAGAACTAGACAGACTAATCTGTGCACAGCTTGGATTGACTACAGGAAAACCTATGACTCAGTGCCACCTGTGAATGCCTGGCATTATATAAAGTGAATAGGACCTTAATCACCTTCCTTAAGAATTCCATGGGGCAATGGAAAACAACACTGGAGGTCAACACAAAAGAATTAGCACAAGTATCTATCAAGCCTGGCATATATCAAGGTGATGCACTGTCTCCCCTGCTGTTATGCATAGGCCTGAATCCCCTAAGACAAGTAATTGCAAAGACTGGATATGGGTACAAGTTCAAGAGTGGAACTGCCATCAGCCACCTCCTCTATATGGATGACATCAAGCTGTAAGCCAAGAACGAACGAGACATCGACTCATTGATACATCTGACAAGGATCTACAGTGAGGATATTGGGATGTTATTCGGCCTGGATATGTGCAGCTGAATGATAGTAAAGAGAGGAAAAGTGGTTATGACCAGTGGAGTAGAACTACCAACAGGGTACATAACAGACACATTGACCAGCTATAAGTGCCTAGGTATCCCACAATCCCACAGAAATCATGAAAAGGAGGCAAGGAAGACAGCAACATCCAAGTACCATCAAAGAATACGACAGATCCTGAAAAGCCAGCTCAACATGCCATCAATACATATGCTGCCAGTCATCAGATACCCTGCTGGTTTAATAAGCTGGCCACAGAAAGAAATGGAGGCGGCTGATGTGAAGACCCGAAAGCTCTTCACAATGTATGGGGGTTTCCACCCCAAGTCTAACATCCAGAGACTATACACTAGTTGGAAAGAGGGCAGCCGAGGTCTGATGAGCGTTAAAACTACTATCCTGGATGAAACTCAGAATATCCAGGAATACATCAGTGAGATGGCACTCAAAGATGAGCTGATGGGAGAATGTCTCCAGCAGCAACAGCAAATACGGAAGGAAGATCAAACTGAGGAAGTGTCCTGGCAAGATAAGACCCTGCATGGGATGTACCATCGCCAGATAACTGAAGTCGCTGATATTGGGAAATCCTATCAGTGGCTGGAAAAAGCTTGCTTCAAAGATAGCACTGAAGCCCTCATCATGGCAGCACAAGAACAGGCACTAAGTACCAGATCGATAGAAGCAGGGATTTATGAAACAAGAGAAGACCCAAAGTGCAGGCTGTGCAAAGAAACATTAGAAACAACCCAACATTAGAAACAACCCAACGTGGCAGGGTGTAAGATTCAGGCTGGAATAGCATACATTGAACGACACAACCAGTGGTGGGCCCCGCCTCGCCCAGCAACCGGTTCACCGGAAGTTGGGGGTGGGACCGGAGCGGGGCCGGGGAGGGCACGCTACCCACCCCAGCAATCTGTGGATGCGGGTGGGCGGAGCGAGGGGCGGGCCCCAGTCCGTGCGCACTGCGCGTGCACCAATGTTGGCGCCTGCGCAGTGCCTGCCCCGAAGCTGGCCGGCCAGCTTCAAGACAGGCACCGTGCCTGTGTCAACGTTGGCTCTTGCGCGGTGCCTGCCCTAAAGCTGGCCGGCCAGCTTCAGGGCAGGCACTGCGCAAGCGTCAACGTTGGCACTTGTGCAGTAAGCGCAAAAAATGGCGGCTGGCTCAGTGGGAATTTTAAAAATAAAAAATTCCCCTGAACTGGTTTGCCTCATTCTCGCCGTCCCCCGCTGCTACTGTATCGCTAGTGGCGGGGGAATGGCAACAACCGGTTCAGGCGATCCGGCCCGAACTGGTAAGAGCCCACTTGTGGACACAACCAAGTAGCCGGCATCGTGTACAGGAACATCTGCTCAGCCTATGGACTAACCCCTCCCAACACCAGATGGGAGACCCCTCAGAAGGTTGTGGAGAACGACAGGGCTAAGGTCCTATGGGACTTCCATAGCCAGACAGATAAGAAGGTACTGGCTAACCAGCCAGACATTGTGGTGGTAGATAAGACTCAGAAGACAGCCCTGGTGATAGATGTAGCAATACCAAATGACAGCAACATCAGGAAAAAAGGTTTGAAGGAGGAATTAGAAAGGATGTGGCAAGTGAAGGTGAAAGTGATCCCAATAGTAATTGGAGCACTAGGGGCTGTGACACCCAAGCTGGAAGAATGGCTCCAACAGATCCCAGGAAGTACATCAGAACACTCGATCCAGAAAAGCACATTGCTAGGAACAGCTAAGATACTGCGCAGAACCCTCAAACTCCCAGGCCTCTGGTGGAGGACCTGAGATTGAGGATAACATACACACACCACCCACGGAAGGTGAGAAAAAATTTATATATATATACACAGTGGTACCTCGGATAACGAATGCCCCCAGTAATGAAAATTCCATGTAGTGAAATGGCAGCTGCAGGGGCCCCTTGCCTCCGGTAACGAAAGTTGCTTCACGTAACAAACACTGGCTGGCAGCCAGCCAGTGCTCAGAGCTGGAGCCATCAGCTTGCCTGCTTTCTCCCCAATTCTGGGCTGCATCTGGGGGGGTTCCCCACCTCAACGGAGGCTTTCTCCCCCTCTGGAGGGCTTCCCCCGTCTCCCGCAGAGGGGATTCCCTGTGTGCGTGCGTCTCCTAGTATCATTTCCTGGTTGGCATGCGCATAGACTTTAAACACATAGAGTCTATATCCATGGTGCGCATTAACAGCCAGCCAAAACCGCTGGACCTAGAAGCGTGAAATTTGGAGAGGGGTTCCTTCCATGAAGGAGGTATCCAAAAAGAACTAGTTTTCGGAAATTCCAACCGAAAGGGGGTGTAAAGGGGCACAATGCATTTTCCTCCCTGTACTTTCTATTGAATCCGTGACTGAGGGATGCTCTGCCCCAATCCCTGGACCTAGAAGTGTGAAATTTGGGGAGTGTGTTCCTTCTGTGACATAACACCCACCAAGAACCAATGTTGATACATTTAACCCTTAAGGAACTGAAAAGGGGTGCAATGTGTTTTTGTCCTATACTTAACATTGAAGATTGGTTAACATCCAGCAGTTTGGTCCCTGGTGCCTGATGCACTGGGAAGGAGGGTGGACTGGGGGGATGGTGTGTGTGAGATTATATTGCACATGGGGGTTCTTGCGCATGAGAGGATGATGTGCATGGGGAAGAAGAGCATAAGGGATGTTGCACGAGAGAATTTTGCGCATGGAGGTTCATGTGCATTGGGGGGATTGTTCATGGGGGGATTGATGCACATGGGTGTTGCACATGGGAGGGGGTGGCGCAATGGGGGTATGGTATACGGAGGGTATTGTACTCCCGCAGCGCAGGTACACTTTGCTAGTTATTAAGATATGTACTATACTTCCAAAATCTTAGGGTGTGTCTACTGTTTTTCTAAGGCAATTGTAAAACAGAGTCCTATGATACATTCAAATATGTTTTCAAGGATTGTTGTCAGTTTTGTCTGATCACTTTAGCCTTCTGTGCCCATTCTTCTGGGATGGTACTCTATGCTGAGAATAAATTGAGTTAGTCTTTCTGACTTCACTCTTTTTAAATAAAACATGCAACATTTTGGGAGTAATCCTATGCCTGTCTACTCAGAAGTTAGTCCCATTATATTCATATTCAATGGGGCTTACTCCCAGGAAAATGTGTTTAGGATTGCAGCCTTTGATGTTTAGCAAAATAGTTGGCTGGGAATTCTGCTTAACGGCTAACTTGAAAGAACAGAACTGAAACCCTAGTAGTTCATACTGAGAAATAAATTTTTATAGCCTGTTGCTATTAAATGAAACATTATGCTGACCAAAGTAATGCAATAAAATCATATTTCTTGTGTAGGATTGGGTCAGTCAATCATATGCGAAAAAATGCTTCTGTTTGACAAACCACTTTGCTGCCCTCCAGATCAGTTGCAGACTTGCACTAATCAACACCACAAAACCAAGCCAGCTCTGTGGTTTTTGATGGTCATTCAGAAATTGGAAATTCACAGGAAGCATGATGCTTGACTACTGTGCAGCTCTCCAGCGCTTTTTAATTTTACAAGCAGTTTAACTTTTATTTTTAAACAGATAATAAACATTTCCCTGCCCAATGTGAATTGTGAAACCAAGTTAAAAAAAAAGTTAAGCCCCCCAGACTCGTGTCTTTCGTCTGATTTGCAAACTTTGCTAGCGGCAGCTGTGTCTTACATTGGCTTCCATTTCCAGCCATTGAAAAAAAAGCAGAAGGAAAGACAGAATGCACCAAATGAATACTTGTTGCAGCAAGAGAGTCACCACATCCCACATATAAAATGTATTAATTTTTTTTCGCAGTGGCTGGTTACATTTCCCTCAATTTTTCCTTTTTTGCCTTTTCTTAGTTAAGAAACCAGTGGGTTCTGACTCACTGTAAAATGGGGATAAATCAGAAATTGTGGAATTCTGTTTCAAAATTGTGAAACAGTTTGGTAATGGAGGAGGAAAACCATAATTCAGCTACCTAATAATGCAATCCTAAATTAGAGAGAATGGTCTAGCTATGGCAAAGTAGGCCATATCTAGAGGAGATAGGCCAAATCCATAGAGGAGAGAAGCTTCTCTAGGCTGGCCTAACTGCTGTTAAGGAGGCAGCACAAAAGTCTGCTATTCCAGGCATGCTCACTGGGGACTGAGTCCGTGGCATCTGGGGAGGGCTTGTGTAGCAAGAATGCACACAACACGCAGAGGGATGGATGGAAGAATCTCTTCTCCCTGGCCTCTCTTAAGCCAGGTCTTTTATTGGTTACGGACAACACATAGTGAATTATGACAGTTTAATTATTTGTTGGTACAAAGAGATAGGTGGTTGTGATAATCTTGGCAGGTGACTGGTTATCCGGGACTGCAACAATGGTCAATCTTAGGTGTTGATCAAACATCCAGGGCAAACATCCTGAACAAGCATAAGCAAGTCATGTTATGTTGATTCCAATTGAGTCCAAGTGTGTTCTGGGGTCAAAGGCCAGCTGTGTCTCTGCAGGCTCGGTGTTCTGGGTTTTCCTCGCAGACCAGCAGCTTAGAGAGAGAAGGCTGTGCCACAGTGAACCACAGTGTTCAAAGGTGAACCAAAGTTTGTACCCCAACAGGCTTGCTCCCAAGGAGACCTGCCTGAGATCACACTGAACAAGGAACAGGTGTGGTGCCTGCATCCTGCTTGCTATATGAGGAATCCCAGGAGTTCCTGACAATCAGTAACAGCTGCAGCATGATGGAAAGAAAGGGCATAGTTCTCTGGGGGACCAGATGCCAGAAGACAAAAGAGAGCAACACCCCCTCCCCAAATGGAGGGCACCCAAGATAAATGGGGGACAGGACCAAAGAAAAGCTGGGAACACCCACATCCATAGTTGTCATATGGGTCATGGAAACATGACAGTAGGGTGGGTTCCAGGGGATTGGCTGTATCCTGAGTTCAACAAGCAGGGGTTGCACTTAGGCCAGCCTAGGACTTTCCATTTTTATTTTGGCCTATCATGGGCCTCAATGGTCTATTCAGATTTGTGCCTGCTTCTGAAGTGGCCTAAGTCAAAGGAGCTGGGAGGGGAACATGTCTGCCTTGGAAACAGAGTCAGGATACAACCTAACTGTACTGATCTAGGAGATGCCCAGCATGCCCCCAGCAAGCCCCTGCTGTGCTGCCGAGGTTAGCATTGGAGGTTGGCATGGGTCCATTTGTCTTGTGCCAGCCCAGGTGAACTTGTGCCGGCCTACGCCCTTTTCTGGTGCAGCTAGGCTGGCCTATCTGGCATTAGGCCAGCCCAGTACAAGATAGGCTGGCCCAAGTACAGTTCAAGATTGTGCCCTTAGTTACCTGTAGAATTGATCAGTTGTGTGTTAAATTGCAAAAGAGTAATTAACAATATAAAGCAAGAAGTTGAAAACATGATAATCATGATTTAGAACAGTGGCCTTCATAGTTGTGGTTGGAAGCTCTTGAGAGTTGCAAACTGAGGTTGGGGGGTCCCGAGAGGTTGGGATCAACTGTCTTGGAATCTGCCACTAGGCTTTCCAGACATAAGCCTCATTGAACACAATGGGACTATCAAATAGGCATGGAGGAGCATCCCTGTAAGTTTGACAAGGGCTCTCGGACAGATTTTTAAGTTTGAAAGGGGGTAACGGACTGTAATGCCTGAATACCACTGATTTAGAAGACCATTTATATGGTCCATCTTTAAATTGTGCTTGCATTAAATATGACAGGTGAGAAAACATCTTGGTTAAACTATGAAGCAAAAGGCAAATGGTAAAACATTTCAAAAATACCGTATTTTGTGGCTTATAAGACGCACCTAACCATAAGATGCACCAAAGTTTAGAGCAAAGCAAGAAAAAAATTCTGAACCAAATGTTGTACTAATAAATTTAATAAAACATAGCAGAATAACTTTACAACCATGCAAAGTCAACAGTGATATTAAGAACCATCATCACTGTTATTAAAAAACGAGGAAAGACTTAAAGGTTCAAGCACTCGTCTAATTTTTTGGAAGCCCCAAGAACTCATCACTAGTGTCAGTGACTTGTGACTTTTGCACAAATCTCAATGCACATGACCAGATGCCAAGACATTTGCACAAATCTCATTGCACGTGAGCAGATACCAACATTTTGCAGAAATCTCATTGAAAATGGTCCAGGGAGGGAGGTAAGTTTGGGGTAGGGGGGTTTCATTTGGGGGGTGGGGATCCAGGTAGGTAGGGAAGAGTGAGGGGATCTAGGTAGATAGGGAAGAGTGGGGTGTTTCTTTTTGGGGGTGGGGTTCCAGGCAGGAAGGTAAGTGGGGAGGGAGGCAGGTAAGTGGTACCCAGGCAGGCAGGGATGGACCAGAACCCTGTACCTGCAGCACTAAGGACCAGATCCTGTGCATATCTGGAAAGGATGCTTAGCCTTGCAGCTCTAGGAACCAGATCTTGTGCATGTCTACTCAAGTGTAAGCTTCCCCCAGTCCTGGAAAAGATGGATAGGATTTCAGTAGCATGGTCCTCTCTCTCCTAGGCTGCTTCCTCCTCCCCTCTTCCCACCAGTGCCCCTACTTTTGCCTGCCTGCCTGCTCTGCTATTCCTCTTGAGCCTCTGGGCGCTGTTTGTTTCTTTGGGGGAGGAGCCTGTGAGGAAGCCTCTGTCTCTCCTCCCCAGCTTGCCCTTGCCTTCCTATAGGCTTGCCCTGCCGAAAGGGGCAGAGCACAGCTGCAGAAGGCGCTCCAGGATTGGCCTCTTTGCTCCATAAGGCGCACAGACATTTCTACCCCCTTTGGGGGGAAAAGTGAGTCTTATAAGCAAAAAAAAATATGATATTTGCTTTGTGCTAAAATAAAAGGACCACGCTATGGCACAGTATCTTTGTGAGATAAGTATTGGAAACATAGAATGGGTTCCAGGCTAGATTAAATCCAGAAACTTTTGTTGTGGAGTATCTTTGCTCAGTGAATAATGATGTGATCCCTGGATCAAAGCTGAGAATTCAGTTAACAAGGCCTAAATATTGGTGGAAAGCAAAAGGATTTGAAAAAGATGGTGAACAGAAGAGGACTGTATTTTTAGGATGTGTTAACTTAGAAAATGGGTCCAGTATAGATTCATATGACTTGGACACCCGTGTGAATGTTGGTTTGGAAACAATTTTGTGTTTTTTTATTATTTTATGTGGTGTTTGTTTTTAATACACTTTGGAACAAAATAGCCCTTGTTTTGGAAAGTAACTTTCTATTCTTAGCCAAAAATGTTAAAATTAGCAGAAAAATACAACATAATGTTTTAAGATTTACTGTTACCTGGAGACAGAAAATGTTTTCCTTTTGCTATGACTACAAGAAAATGTGAATGTACAATAAACCAATAATGTGGACTTCTGCCACAAAATAGTTGAGAAATTAGAAGTGTTGCAGTGAGGCAGTATATCTCAAAATTTCCAGCCTCTTATTTGAGTTGTAACCTAATTCTTCCCCACACTTCTCCATAACCTTTATTACAAGTGGAAAATTACTTTAGAATAAAACGTCTTATGTGTTACTGTTGGATTGGAAGCTTTGTAAACCTATTCCTAAGATAGGAAAAGATGGCTGTTGGTGAACTATCTAACAAAAGGAAGTGGCTATATGTCTCATTACACTACAGAAAGAAAAAAACTCTCAATTTTTCATGCTCTGGTATTTGGGAAAAATGAAAGCTGTGATTTGAGACAGTACCTATAGAATAATAGAATACAGTTAATAGTTTATATCAATATTTTTAGGTTGTGGAACCAATTGTTTCCATATTTCCTATGGGAAAATCCACTTCACATAAAGTACTGTGTTCAGTTCTGGGCACCTCACTTTAAGAAAGAAACTAGAGCAAGTCCAGAGGAGAGCGACAAGAATGATCAATGGAATGGGAGGGAAGCCCTATGATGAAAAGGTTGGGTGAACTTGGGATGTTCAGCCTGTAGAAGAGGGCACATGATTGCCCTCTTCAGATACCTGAAGGGGTGTCATATGGAGGAGGGGCTCATTTGTTCATAGCTGCCTCTGAAAGCAGAACTAGAACCAATGGGAACAAACTTCAAGAAAGGAGATTCCGGTTGGATATCAGGAAAAAATTCCTGACAGCGTGGTTTGGCAGTGGAACAGATTGCCAAGGGAGGTGGTGGACTCTCCCTCACTGGGGATCTTCAATCAGAGGCTTGAGGAGCACCTGTTGGAGATGCTCTAGGAGAATTTCCTGCTACAGGCACAGTGTTGGACTAGATGACCTACTAGGTCCCTTCCAACTCTAGGATTATATGATTCTATACTCAAGATGAGGTCTGACCAATGCAGGATAAAGAGGAACTATAACTTCTTGCGACTTGGAAGCTACAGTCCTCTTAATGCAGCAGAAAATGGCATTTGCCTTCTTCGAAGACACAGAATCATAGAGTTGGAAGGGACCTAGTAGGTCATCTAGTCCAACCCCCTGCCTGCAGCAGGAATTCCCCATAGAGCATCCCTGACAGGTGCTCGTCGAGCCTCTGCTTGAAGATCCCCAGTGAGGGAGAACCTACCACCTCCCTTGGCAATTTGTTCCACTGCCGAACCGCCCTCACCATCAGGAATTTTTTTCCGGATATCCAACCGGAATCTCTTTTCTTGCAGCTTGTACCCATTGGTTCTAGTTCTGCTTTCAGAAGCAGCTATGAACAAATTGGCCCCTTCCTCCATATGACAGCCCTTCAGGTATCTGAAGAGGGCAATCATGTCTCCCCTCAGCCTCCTCTTCTCCAAGCTGAACATCCCAAGTTCTCCCAACCTTTCCTCGTAGGGCTTCCCTTCCATCCCACTGATCATTCTTGTCTCTCTTCTCTGGACTTGCTCCAGTTTGGCTACATCTTTCTTAAAGTGAGGTGCCCAGAACTGAACACAGTACTCAAGGTGAGGTCTCACCAATGCAGAATAAAGAGGAACGAGAACTTCTCGTGACTTGGAAGCTACAGTCCTCTTAATGCAGCCTAAAATGGCATTTGCCTTTTTTGCAGGCACATCACACTATTGACTCATGTTCAGCTTGTGAGCCATGGTGACTCCAGGATCCCACTCTCATGTTGTGCTGCCAAGCCAAGTATCTCCCATTTTATACCTTTGTTTTTTGTTTTTATTGCCTACGTGCAGAATCTTGCACTTCTCCCTGTTACAGCCCAGTATTCCAGTTTATCCAGATCCTCCTGGAGGTTTTTACTGTCATCTATTGTCTGGCAAGATTTATTCTTGGTAAATCCATGCTGGGTTCTTTTGATCACTGAGTACTTGTCTAGATGTGCATAAATTGTGTGTTTTATGATTTGTTCTAATATCTTCCCCGGGATTGAAGTCAAACTGACTGGTCTATAATTTCCCAGGTCTTCTTTTCCCCCCCTTTTTAAATATTGGGATTACATTAGCCCTGTTCCAGTCGAGTGGCACTTTCCCGTACCTCAAGGATTCCTTAAAGATGACCGACAAAGGCTCTGCAAGTACATCTGCGAGTTCTTTATGAACTCTAGGATGCAGCTCCTCCGGTCCAAATGACTTGAATTCATCTGAAATATCATACTCAGTTCTAATAAAATATTGTTTTCTTCTCTGTTTACTTTCAGTTCCTATATGCTACATCACAAAACCTTTTTTTCTTTTAAATGTAACATAAGAGAAACATTTAAAACATAGACTGCTTTTCAACAAATAGTTCACAAAGCAGATTGCATACCCAAATAGAGGCTTAATGAAATGTACTGTACTTTCCAATGCATAATTCAAATACATTGCTTTTTCATTGCCATGTTTTTCTCCAACTAACAGCATCAGTTTCCCGTCTGTCATGTATGTGAATTCTTGTATGTAATTTTTTAAAGCTGTCTTCTAGTGGACTGATTAAGAATAGCTTATGCTAAACTTCTCATCTTCCAAAAAAACAGTTTAATCCTAAAATACGGAAAATATGCTAACTTGGGAAATTAGTGTTTCTGAACTTGATTAATGATAACTGGACGCCTAGCAAGATGGAAAATTTCCTAGCTAGTGATGGTATACTTTGGGATTGTTTCATATTTAGCCAGCAAAACTTTATATCGTTGATCTGGCAATAGATTCACATTAGTCATATTCTGGTTGTTTTAGAAACAAGCCAATCTCTGTTCTCCCAAATTTTTAAACTGGAACAGGACCCTAAATAGAGGAACAATTTGGCTTTTGTTTCCTCAGAACCTGAGGGGTTTTTTTTCTCTTCAATCCTCTCTTCTAGACTTTCAGCACTCAGGCTATCATGATCAATCCTAATCCACACTATTGTAGTTAATACAGCCATGTTGGTGGAGCGTTCACTGCATCCAAAGGTGAGGGTGAGTAGTGAGTCAACTAAAGTCGGCTCCCCCTCCACCCAGCCAGTTGTCTCATTGGACTTCCACTGTACCTGTTTGCTGGCATACATCTGAGGAGAGACAGGGGTCAGAGGAGCCTAAGAAAGAACAGATAGGATCTCACACACATTGGTGCTGCTGGGATCTTCCCTTCCTCATTGCTGTCCTCCACCCATGACATACCCCCATTACCAATTGAGTGACACTGGTTGTGGCTTCAGAAGCTGCTGCCGCCGCATGTGCCACACTTGACAGAGATGCACTGCAAACCATTGTCTTGATGTGGATGTTCCCTGCCTGAACCTGTAGTGGACCTCTTTTGAGAATTAAATTAGCATTGTATAACTACTTTTTAAACACAATTTTCTTTGTCTTTCACAGCCATGGTGTCATTGAGAGGGATTTATTTTGTATTTGCACTATTCTTGGGAAGCTTTTTTGGAAGCATTTTCATGCTTGGTCCCTTGCTGCCATTGATGTTTATCTCCCGGGCTTGGTATCGTTGGATCACCGATCGTGTTGTGGCTACTTGGCTTACACTTCCAGTGGTAAGTTGCTTATAGGTATATACAGTACTCTAACATCTCCCTTTTTCAAAACAACAAAAACTTCATTCTAAAATATCAGATATGATTCTCCCTATTTAATTGTAAACGGTTAATGTATTAGGTTATTGTATTAAAATTATCCAGACAGACAGATACCAGAATATTTGCTGGAATCTGACAGTCCTTAAAGAATACATATGGTATATTGACTTTTAAGGTGTGAGTTTTCCTTGGCCAATTGCATTCATCTATGAAGGTAATATACAAAAATACAAATTCATTTGCAGATATTAATCTGCTGTATTAAATATATCGAGTTGGATCCAAAAGTGTCTTTTCACTTTCAGAAAGTATCTTTTGCTTGTAGAATAACTTTTTTTAACCTTGAACATTATGGAGAAACTGAATCCAAAGATACTTTTCTGCTGTCACTTGCATAAACAAAATTATGCAACCTGTTTCAAGAGCGTACCATTCATAGTGTGATGTGAATTACTGTGCCATTGTTTGCAGAATATACAATACAAAATTATTTCTACTACTTATATTAGCAGAAGTATACTTATACTTATATTATACTCATACTTATACTTATATAGATGCATAATAGATTAAAAAAAACTAATAATCCATAGTGGATTGAATTTGACCAACAAGCGAAAAAGATAATAGGTCACGAAACAACGGGACATTCTCGGTAAAAAAAGACCAACCGTAAAGAAGGAGTGCAAACAGACTGAGAAAAATTGAAATACTACATATAAACTTTTGCAAGAAAAAGGAAGTAGACACATTGTCTATGGACACCATTATGGACTATTAGTATTGGTATCTGTACTTTAGAAGTTAATACATTGTTTGATTTATCCTTGGATTTATATGACTGCAAACTGATTTGTGTAGAAGTGAATACACTGTTTTTGGATTTATATGACTGCAAACTGATTTGTGAATACCTAATAGCAGTATTGTGTTTGTTGGTGAACACCTATTTTGTATTGCATGGACATTCTGCTATTCCCTCATATTAGTTGATTTGATGGTTTGCAGAATAGCACTATTATCTTTTTTGCTTGTTGGTCAAATTCAATCCACTATGGATTATTAGTTTTTTTTATCTATAATGCATCCATATATGAGATGTGAAAAGGTAGAGAAGCGTGTTTGGGAATTTATTCGTCTTCATTGTTCCTCCACAATAAAATTAGGAGCTATTTTGAAAAATTTTTAATGAACCACAACAAATATCCACCCAAAAAAAACAAAAACCCAGAAACCCAAACACAGAGCCAAATCTTGTGCTGCCCATTTTTCTGGGCTCTGGATCTGGTGAAGCTTCTTCTGATGGTCCCACCTTCCCCTGTCATGCCTCCTCCCCTGCCTTCCCCTGTCTTGGAATTCCTTCTCCTTGATTCCTAGCATGCCCCCTCAGGTCTCCACTGCTTGGCAGTCACATGGACTGTGGCACTGCACAGTATTGGGTCTTGCATGGCACTACCACAGCACTAGTCAGCGCTTGGCAAAATCCAGTGCTGGCCCAGTAGTGGAGGTTGCAAGAATGCTTGGAAATTTCAAAACTTGCATTCTTTCACCCAACAATACTGATTTTTTCAGAGCCCTGTTTTTAAAGAGAAACTGTGCCATGCTTTGAGAATGCAGCAATTTCTTTTGACTGCTAATATAAGTAGTGGAAATAATAACAAATGTTTTCCATGGTGTGTTTCTTTAGCTGCTTTGTCATGCATAAATAAGTGCCTAATTAAAAACAATTCATTAATTGTAGCTTTTCAGAAATAATTTCATCCTGCAGGAAGGCTAAACACATAGTTAATGTATTATTCAGTGTTAAGATGATTAGGATGAAAATGGTTAATGAACCATTAAAAAGTTTTTCTTTAGAAAAAAATCCTTTAGTTTTAAAAAAGCAAACTTTTGGTTTGCTTCTAAAATAAAGGATATACAGTTGGATCCCAGCTAGTAATGGACGAAGTTCTGTTCACTCAGGGAGGGAGGAAATTTTTAGGCCAATTCTCATCCACCCATTTGTATTTTTTTTTGTCCTTGTGTTCCCTGAAAATATATCGCTGAGTGTTAGGAATCCCATGGGAGTTGTTTTGAAGCCGGGGCACAGGGAACAGCTGAGGAAAGAGGAATTGGGAATAATTACCATCCTTGCCTTATACAGCAGTATCTTCTGTCTTGTGAATTATCTATTGGGATCCAACTTATAGTATTTGTATAAAATATTCAGATAACTCTCACTGTTGTAAAAACTAGATCAGGAAGTACAGTGAAATTTATGAACAGATATTCCAAATTTGTCCATGCAGTAGCCATTTAAATTATTACTTGAATTTAAGTAATAGAAATATATTCTCAGTTAATTGTAAATATATAGACATATGGCTTTGTTTTCACAGATTGTAGAGTAAGATGGATCCTGCATCTATATCACTTAACAATGTTAACTTTCTGTAGGGGCAGGTAGGTTTATGCTCCGAATATATTCTCAGTCCTACCGTACACAAAGGAATTTTCTGTGAGGAGGGGAAGATATTGTTTGAGTAGGCCTTTGTCCACTATGTAATTGTTTGGATGCTATTGTAGTCCCCACCTATATTAGGCAAGTTTTAGATTATGTATATACTGCGAGTAGTTCTTCCGGTTTTAAAAGGGTTTCACTTGATACATTTGAAATGCTGGACTTGGCTATAGGAAACTTTTGCTTTGCAATGCAATTTCTTGACTTCTATTGGTGTTTTATTAGTTGCCCTCTGATGCATATACTCATTTAATTTAATTTATTTTTTTAGGCATTGCTGGAGATTGTCTTTGGTGCAAAGGTGGTTATAACAGGTGATGGATTCATCCCTGGAGAAAGAAGTGTCATTATCATGAACCATCGAACACGAATGGATTGGATGTTCTTATGGAATTGCCTGCTGAGATATAGCTACCTCAGACTTGAAAAAATTTGTCTCAAATCAAGTCTCAAAGGCATTCCAGGCTTTGGTATGTCAATGTGTTGATAATATGTTATTTTTTTATCCTATTGTCAGCTGTCTTGTATGCTGTGTTTAAATCAGCTCTTGTTGTCTGCTAGGGTTAAGTTTCTGGAGCATACCAAATTAGCAGATACAGTATTGAGTCATTAAGCTTATGGAAAAATGGTTTCCAGGGGACTCTCTTCACTGGACAGTGAACTTTAGGAATCTGAATTGTTACTATGAATTTATGGAGCTAGGTGATAGTAAGGGTTAATTAGCATTTACAACATCTGAACACACATTGAAGGTTGCTGACCTAACGAGGAGGCCTCAGAGTTCAGCAGTGGTGAGGAAGTGCTCCTTGGCTCTTTCCTTGGCCCACCCACAGTATTCATAGGTAATGAAGAATAAAAAAAGCAGGCCTCCGTCAGTCTTGAAAGACTATGGTATCGTGCTCTGCGCTGCATACGCTGCATGCGAAGCACGAAAGCCTGGGTTGGATTGTTATGGAGGATAGGCTGTTACCCAAGCAGCAAATCCCCCCTCTCCATGCCACTGAATTACTCAAATGGAAAGGCAGAGCCAGTACAATTGGATCCAGCTGCGTCGCAGAGCTAGGCTAAGGACAGGAGCTCACCCTGTCTTGTGGGGCCGACTCAGGTCTCGAACCCTGGCCTGCTGGTTAACAGGCACAGCGTCTTAACCACTTGTGCCACCCACAGCCCTAATGAAGAATGGAGTTGCAGATAATGAGAGGCACAGTAGCTGGCGATTCTGCCTATTGCAGATAAGTGAATTCACATAAAGAGAATTGATTGTACTGTATTTGATTTTAGATTTTTGACAATTTTTAGTGATGGGTTTTATCATTGTGTGAGGGACGTAGTTTTAGCCCTTAAACCTAAATCCATCAAATCTAAAATGATCGGTGCATATTAAAAAATTTGATGCATATTGACTTATGAGGTGTATTGGTAAGGGACTGACATCTGTATCCCAAGGAAGCCTGTTTTCCAGATCAGTACTCATGATTCTATTATGTTATATTTGATGGAACTCAAGTGACAAAAGGAAATACAGTGGCGCCTCATGTAACAAATTTAATTCGTTCCAGAGGCCTGTTTGCTACATGAAACATTCTTTACATGAAGCAGATTTTTCCCATAGAAATAATGAAAACTCAGACAATTGGTTCCACAACCCAAAAAATATTCATCTAAAAATATTTATTGTCAGATTTCTGGAAGTATTGAGGCCAGGGCAGAGGGAAAGAATAGTTTTCTACTACCCTACCTTCATCTTTACTGAGATTGCCTTAGTTTCAATATAGCATTAATTATAATGCTATCCTGCATCTTTGTTAGATGTTTTGTTCTAAGATAGTTTAGGCTGCCAAAGTTTTTTTTGTGTGTGTGTAACTGAAGTGTGCTTGGGCTAGCTTAACTATCACTGGGCTGGCGCAGTTACACACATACAAAAAAAACTTTGGCCAGCATAAGTCAACATAGGCTAGCCCAAGACAGATGGACCTGGGCTGACCTATGCTGAGGGCATGTTCAGCATGGCGTAGAACAGTGTAGTTAGGCTGTATCCAGAGCTTGTTTCCAGGGCAGACATACCCCTTCATAGCTCCTCAGAGAGAACACGTAAAGAGCAAGAATAAATCTGAGTAGATCCATAGGGATCCATGATAAGCCTGAGTAAAATTGGAAATGATGGCAAAAAATCCTGAGTCCTAGGCCAACCCCTGCCTCTGAACTTCAGGCTAAAGTACAACTATACCAGTCCATCTTAGGGTACAGTACAACTACACCAGCACAGTAAGCATGTTGCTCTTGTGCGGCTGCCTCTTCAGCAGCAGTTGGGCAAACCAGAGACTTTCTAGTCCCAGCTAGGACTAGATTTGGATTTGGCCTAACTTGTCAGCTCAGGATGTGACCTGCATAGGCCTGCTTAGCTGGGCCATTTTTCTGTCCTAAAGTCAGGATTGCAGCTAAAGTTATTGTAATACTATGTTCACTTGCTGTTGATTTGTTGTTTGAAATGAAATGAATCTTCAAATTCATCAAACTTACCCTTCTCAGCAAAATTTCAATAGCAGAGGTGCCTGTATAATCATGGCTCTTTATTACATGGTTGTCTTTTTCACCAGTTGGTTTGTCAAATTTATGTTACAGTACACTTATTATGCCTTCAACTGGTATAATAAGAATACAAGTGTATCCTGGCAAATATTTTGCCTTTTCCCCTTAAATCTTCTAGTTCTTAAGATTTTATCATGCCTTGTCAGTAATAAGTCAGACACTTTATAAATGATAGAAGAGGTCAGAATACATCTGTCAGTACTTGAGATCTTTTCAAAGCAATTTTGATTCAAGACTGAAGAGGAGTAATCTCCCCCCTCACCATCTGATGTGCTCACTATTCCCTATGAGTAGTGTCATATATAACTTATGTTTTTTACATATTGAAGTCATTGTAGACTACTAGGGTGCAATCCTAACCAATTTTCCATCTCTGGTAAGGGCAGTGCAACTGTGAAGTAAGGTAACAAATATTGCCTTGCTTTGAGGAGGCCTCTGTGACTGTCCCCCTCCCAGCTGCAGGATGCAGCACATTCCCCACTGTCTTGTTATGCCTTTGCTAAAAGTTGATTAAGATTGTACCCTAAGTTGGGTTTGCAGTTTTTCATGCAAATCTCACTAGGGATGTGGTAAATATGTAATTAAAGGATTTTTATCACATGAAAAAGCCACATAAAAATATTTCAAATCTTCTGAACATAAACATAAGTTAGCTGTGGAAGTGAATAAATCAATGTATTTTTAGAGGGAGGTCTCTTTTTGTGGAAGAATATGAGAGCCAAAGATGTGGGTTTTAACATAGGCCCTTATTTATCTAGGTATTGTATGAATAGTTTTTCAGTTGTTTTGTGAGCTATAGCCAATAAACTCTTGTGAGAGTTTGAGGAACAGTGACGTGATGTCTTCAGCAATTTCATCAAGAGCTATCAGACTTAATTACTTTAGAATTATTTATATTATGAGGTACTTTGGGGAATGTATGCTCGAAAGTGTTCTCTATAGTGTTATCACTCTTGCAAAATTGTTTACGTCAGAAAGCTGTATACCAGACTTTAAAAACATTGTTTTAAAATTGTAATGAGAAGGGGGAATAGGCGGATGTTAAGAGAGTTTGTAGTCCTGGCCTGGTTGTTTTGTCTTTTTAATTGATGTTTAAACAAGCATAAAGCCCAGTAGGACTGTTTCTTCATTGAAGAGTTTTAGGAGAATTTGATAAACTATAGTTTTTGGAGAACAAAGGAGAACTCACCACTCAAGGAAATGAAAGTGCAATCACATTTAAATTGTAAGTCTGACTCCCAGTTCAAATGCAATTGCTACTTCTATTTCCATGCTTTGGGAAGCCTTCAAGTGCTTTGCAGAGCTCCTCATACCCATAGACTCTGGCAGGACCTTTGTTAAATTAAAAAATAGCTCCTCTTTCCCTGCATTTCCCGGCATGAACTTGGGGATCATATCACTGTGTAGTCCTTCCCCTGCAAAGATATACCTGGGAGGAAAGTTTGAGTATCACTGCTTTAAGTATCTCCTGGCTATCCCTTTTCCATCCTACCTGTCAGGCAGGCAGCAATGCAGAAGGCATCCACCTTTTCTGTGACTGAAAATACAGCTGGAAAATGAGCAGCAGGATGACAGGGAAGCTCTGCTGGAAAGGCTTGGACATAATGGTGCAGGTGATATATAAGTTATGCTCCACTGTACCTGCCGAAACCGGGAACACAAGAAAACACATGCTACACAACTGCTTGCTTCAGCTGGTGTGAAGGGATAAGGCAAGGCATAGGGATTTCCTTTTCTACGCCAACAATAACCTTCCCACTTCCTTTGTCTTTGCTTCTGCACCTCTTGTTCTGCTTGCTTGTAAAAGCAATGCCCACTCAACCCTATGTAGAAAAAGCTTGTCTTCTCTCGCTTTGGAAACATGTCCTTTGGACAATTAATATGGTGGAGGAGCATCCTCTGGCCATGGATGCAGCAAGGATCAGCAGAAACGCCTTGCTTTCTGAGTTCTATGCAAAATGGAGGTAAAATTGAAACATTTTATAGAATCGGCAACAGGTGTTTATGCATCACAATACCCTGCCATTTTTTTGGACTGTAAACAAAAAATGTTAACCATTTTGATACACCTCTCAGCCCATCCTTGAGCATACCCTATTGGTATTGCTGATCTCTGCACACAAAAATTATTGGGGAAAAAATTTAGTGGTGAGATGAGGCAGCACGACTCATGTCCATTTTGGGTCCCTGACTCAAGCTAGTGAAATACAAGCATTTTGTGATTTCACTGAGTCACCTAACTTGAGTTGACTGGAAAATACTGGTGTATTCCTTTGAATTTTATTCTATATAGAGAATCTTTGGGAAATGTTTGTTTGATAACTCTTGTTATCAAAAAAAAATTTTGTATCATGTGTTTATGGGTGGAAAGGGTCAAGGAATAAACAGAGCCTTGTTGGAAGAATCTCTTGGACTTTTTCTAGGTTGGGCCATGCAGGTTGCAGCCTTCATTTTCATACAGAGGAAATGGGAGGAAGACAAGTCTCATTTTGAAAAAATGCTGGATTATTTCTGTGACATTCATGAACCACTGCAGCTGCTTATCTTTCCTGAAGGAACGGATCTCACAGGTACTTTGTCATTCTGAGCAGAGAAGGTTTTGGCTGTAATCCTATACTCACTTTCCTGAGAGTAAGTCCCTTAGAAGACAGTGGGACTTACTTCTGAGTAGAAATACTTAGGATTGCACACTAGGAGCACAATCCTAACCATGTCTACTCAAAAGTAAGCCCCATTGTGTTCCATAGGTCTTACTCCCAGGAAAGTGTCTTTAGGATTGCTGCCTATGTCTCATGAGTACAAGCAAATACAGATTTGGTCTGTCATGAATAAAGAATTGATTATGTTAGGGTATTTTTAAAAGTGATTTGGTATATAAGAACTGCAGGGCAATGTTAAGCATGTTTACTCTGAGTTCATGTAAGTTCTTATGACTGCAGCCTGACAGATCAGTTTTATAAATGATTCTTGGGTCATTTCTTGCATTTCCTGTAGATAGGTTTAGGTTGCAATCTTATGCATATTTCTTGGAAGTGAGCCCCATTAAAAAACAGTGTGGCTTTCTTCAAGGAAGAATTGAACAGATTTGCATAGAACTGCAGTGTTAAGATGATGCATTAACAGCACATATAGCATGCTTGTGCTTTTAAACTTAGTTAGGCTGCAATCCTAAAGACACTTTCCTGGGAGTAAGAACCATTGAACACAATGGGGCTTACTTTTGAGTAGACATGGTTAGGATTGTGCTCTTAGTCTGGAAGGTGTTACAGGTTGAATCTCAGCATCCACAAAGGTTTTGTTCCAGGTACTTCCATGGATGTAAATTTTGTGTTAAACAAAAGAAATTAAAAGATTTGGCAGCACTTTAATAAATAGCTTGCTTATCATGGTAGGCAATTAGTGGTACACTTGTTTCAGTTGGGAGGCTATCCCCTCCTTTCTTCTGGAGCTATGCAAAACAATGCAAAGTGGTACTTCTGAATTGCTTTACATACTCTTGTTCCCCTCCAAGCAGGGGATGGGAGGGTCTGCCTCCCAGCTGAAGCAAGATTTCCTAAGCCTGTGAGAGAGAGGTTCATTTATTACCTATATGCCATGTTGCCATGGCATGCAGGCTATTTTTAAACCAAAAAGGATGTTTATTTTTTTCATTTAATGGGTCAACCTCATTTTGATGAGATAAAATCATGAGTGAAAAGTCTGCTGATAATTAGATTATAATTATCTGCGGGTAGTTACGCTTTTACTGCTGAAAATTACTAACAGCTGAGTTACCTGGTGCACTGGCATCCTGAGCCCACGGGGGAGGGGGTTTGCAACCCTGGATGGGGGTGGATGGGTGGATTGCGAGAGGATGGGATCCACCATCTTGGAATCTGGCACAGGGCTTTCCTGGGAGTTAGTCTCACTGAACACAATGGGTAGACATGGAGGAGCTGTGGCATCACATCCTAATAAGTTTGACAGAGAGTCCTGGACAGATTTTTAAGTCTGAAAGGGGGTCCCGGACTGAAATGCCCAAGTACCACTGCCTTACATTATGGTGGCAACAATGTGCCAGCAGTGAGCATCTAAATTTTGTGATTTTCCCTAAAAGGCATTGAGGGTTGTTATTATTTCCCAGTGACACCTTTTGTGCTAGGCAAATGGAACAAATATCCAGCCTAGTACGTATATACTCCCTTATGATTTCTGCTTTTTCAGTTGGCAATTAATATAAGTATGGTAGCTGAAAAACATACTTTTTAATACAATACATTTTTAGAATGCTTCAGTGGTTTGTGATTAGGCTGCTGTTTATCCCAAACTGCAGAAATTTTTGTGCACATATGTATGGGCATTTAGCTATGCCTGGTTCTGTCTCTAGGTTTTTGGTTGTAGGAAGTACTAACAGGAAAGTAGTACAAACACCTGTTATTTCTGAATCTCCCAAGTACTAACTACTTGGTACCAACTACTTATTTTGTTCTGGAATTCCCCCATTCTATTTCCAGACTGATATGCATTTCACCATCACATGCACACACCTAAACAATGGTTGAGAAGAAGGCAGCTTGAGAGAGAAAGGCAATTGTGGATACGCTGTGTCATGTGACTGTAGCCCCTTGACATGCAAGGGGGCTCTGCCTCTCCTATTTTTCCCTCTGCCTCTCCTATTCTCGCACAGCAACAAGTGTTTATATACTGTACTCAGTAGGACCTCCATTCCCCTCTCCACAAAAATAATAAAAGATATATAGTAGATCTGCAACTTTGTTGAAGAGATAGGTAGCCTTTATTGCTAGGTAGTTGGATACTTTTTTCTATCACATGTTTAATTATTCTTAGATGGGTTGCTGGGCAAATGGCTTTATGTAACAGCAGGTCATAAGCGTCTGTCTTCCTTCTAGATGCTCAGTCATGAATATAATAATTAATCCCATTCACATGTTTGTTCTTGGGGACAGCAGCTAGAATTACGTTTGGAAGCAAAGTTTAAAATGCTGAATAAGTCTTATAAGAGGAATAGTGCACATTTTATGATGCAGAAATATCATGTTCTAATCTAGTTATCTTTGTTATGAAGTTTCATTGTCATTTAACACATCTTTTGATTTTATTGCTTGCTAGCATGTTTATGACCATATTTTACAAACAGTGTAAAATTAAACCTGGATGTTCTTATCAAAAAGAAGCAAACATTGCCAATTATGCTATCCTTCATTTTTTAATTACTGTGTCCTTTGTTTTTTGTTCTGTGTGTACACACATGTGTGCTTTAATAATTGAAAATTTATAATAGTGTGCCAATCCCTGTCCAAAGAATTGTGAGAATGTTTGAAGTTCCTGAGCAAAATTTTCCGCAATGTAATTCTTTTACACTGACTTGATATCTCCATTTTTGAGTAGATTTATCCCAGGCGCTATTGCTAGGATTGACTTTTCCCACAGCTCTAGAAGGCTCCATTCTGGGACTTGATTAGCTAAGTTTTGGGAGAGGGAAGTCATAGGGAATGGTGATTTTGCATAGTAATATTTCTTTTGCTTTCTTACATAATTTCATGATGGTGCTTAAAGAGAAAATGCTCTATTACAATTCTTTGATCCCTTATTCCACTGATGGACTCTGTGATTCTTAAGCTTTCTCACTACACTGTTTTTGATCAATGTTTTGCATGTTCTTTATACCTTTAGACAACACCAAGGCTCGCAGTAATGAATTTGCTGAAAAGAATGGACTCCAGAAATATGAATTTGTCTTGCATCCAAGAACTACAGGCTTCACTTTTATAGTGCAACGTTTAAGAGACGGTAATGGCTCTTCAGAAAAGTTGTTTTCTTCTCTTGTCATCCTAATTACTTGAAATAGCTCCTTGAGAAATGGGGTCCAATATTTCAGATGGGAAGATAGTTAATTGTCATATATTTTGAGGAGTAGAGCACTCTTCTTGTTATATAAAAAGGAAATAATTTAAGTACCTGTAAATGAGAGTACTGGCATTACAGCATATTAAATCTTTGTTTCTGGAAACATAAATGTAGATATAGTGTTTATAGAAATGTAGTGTTTAACCTACTTATTTTTGTATCACCATTAATTCCAGGGTCCAATGAACCCTGTACTATAGTTTGGTACATAAAATGAATAAATGTTGCATCGAGTTTTAGTGTGGGACCCTGTAGGAAGTAAGTGTTGTGTTTTTTTAATGGAATTTATTATTATTTGATAAGAACATATGACATTTTTACTGCTGATTAGACAGTTATAAATCAAAAAGCATGCATTTTGTATCATCAATTAGTTCCAGGGTCAAATGAACCCTGTACTATAGTTTGGTACATATAATGGATAAATGTTGCATCAAATTTTAGTATAATTATTTTATACTAATTTTAATTGTGAAATATTGTGAGATTATGAATTTTGATTACAATTTTAGCTAGGAAAATATTGAATAACTGGTGAAAAGCAACATGGATCCGATGGACCTGCCAGTATTTGATGCTGTAATTTGAATTTACAGGAAAAAATGTGAATTCAAAACAGTCATGCTTTTGGATTTATAATTGTCTAATTAGCAGTAAAAAAGTCAAATAATAATAATAAATTCCATTTAAAAAACACAACACTAACTTCTGGCAGGGTCCCCGGGACTCAGTTGGTACTCAGCATGTTAAATCTATATTGTGGTATTTCAAGTAAGATAAGGCTTATCCTGAGATTAAGAGCTCAGATATCTATGTGTTTACACATACACACATGTGCATATATAACAAAGCCTCAATTTCTTATTTTTCTTGGATGTAATGAAATTGACACAGAAAGTGAAGAGGTTTACTCTGACCCTCTGTTAGAGCTGAGTGTGACAAAAATGCCATAGTACATTCATGGACTGCCAGGCAGTAAAAAAGGGTAGGGGAAGAAAAGGGCAGGGAGGAGGCATTGCTGGGATAAAAAAGTGCGGCAAGATGAGGGTGGGATCGGTGGAGATCAGTTTGGCTGGTTCCAGAGCCTCTATATCAGGCATTGTGTACAACCCGAGGATCTTGATTCTTTAGCAACCAAAGCTCCATTGCAGGGGTACTTCCCTTACCCCGGGAAGGGGAGGAAAAGAAGCTGCTTGCTGCTCAGTTGCACACAGGATACTGCTGCGGTTCTGATTCTCCAAGCATCTGCACATCATTTTCTCACTGACACTCACCCCCTTCAAAATAATGCCTTCCCACAGGTTTTACTCTTGACTTTCAAATGCACATCTGGATCATCCCCAATGGGAAAAGGTGAAAGATCTTAACTCGTTTTTACTCTGTTCAGTTAAAACCTGTATCATTGATATAGACTTATTAATATCACTAATATCATCCCAATATTTGTTATCTGTAAGACATGAAAAATAATGCATAGTGTATATATAATATTCTTAAGTACTCCAAGGGATTTCATATTTTGTATACTCTGGTGGTAATAACCATGCAGGATAAGAAATTAGTATCTCAGTGATGCAGCCGAGGAACTCACACAGGTAGGCAGTAGCTTGCTTAGGGCTATTTAATGGGGTCATGGAAGAGATTATATTTGAACTGCAGACGTTCTGGTTCTCAACTAGGGCTCCTAACTGCTATGTCACACAAGCTCACTGAAAGAATAGATGGGTAGTTGCAGTGCACAGTTTCACTGATCAGCCATATCGCTTCTTTGTTTTCCTTTTTAAATTTCTAACAAAGAATTGTCTTTTATGTTCCACTTACAATGTCTACTCACTTACAATATTTTGGGGTTATATCCCAAATTGTTCCATTCACTGAAGATCTTCAATTTTATAAGGGAGAGAAAAAACAATATTACCCATCTCTTCTCTATGCAACTCCTTGTTCCTCTCCCTTTCAAAATCTGTACCTGAACTTGGGACACAACCTTTAGTATTCAAGAGGGATTTTACAATTTGTGATTAAAAATAATTTTAAAAATTATATATAAGGGAAGGGGAAGTGATCTCTGAGTCCTTTTAAAATAGTATAAAAACATGACAGCATGTTTGGATCAGTTCATTCAGGCAGTGTTAAAAATTCAGATGATCTTGAGGGGAGGGGAGATTTAATTATAAATCAGAAAGAGTCCTTCAGACTCCTCCACCATAACAAATACACTTTCAGAAACATTTATGGTGCTATAGTCAAGGATCCTGTCAAATGGTTGCTGCGGAATCTCAGTTGACCTCTTTATCACAGACACACTCAATGAATATGGCTCCTGCCACTCCCCCGAATAGCCCCAAAGAACATTTAGTACATTTCAGTCTCCATAGCTTAATTGGCTATTCACATCTTTACAGAAATGTGTACTGAAGAAAAGTTATCATACTCTGCTTTTTTCCATAAAAAATTGATGTAAGTAATTCATTTATTTCCATTCTAAGTGTTGGCTGTAGCTCAAGTCACTCAGAAAGATGGCAGGATTAGCAGCGTTGGGAAAGTTACTTTTCAGGTTGTTTCAATATATCGTGCTTATGTCTCTGCAGACTTTTTTTATCCTTGTGCATGGATGACATGCATGGATGACAACCTTAAATGCCTCGTGTTTTTTCTGTGAATATATTTTGGCTCATGGCAGTTTTCCATTCCTCAGGCTGAAATGCATTCCCTTCAGGCATAAGTACATTATTTAGCTCCAAAATAGGTCAGTGCAAAAGGGGAAAATGTCATGAGAAGTTTAATTGCTTTTTTAACTTTGCAAAAATTAATTTCATTTGTCAAGAGCCCTGATTAATCTGTATTGTGGGCTGTCGTATGAATGAATTACCTGTTTTATTATAAATGCCACTGTTATACAAACTATAAAAATGCTAAGGAAGACTATGAAGCAATAACCTTCAGAAGAGTTATATTTGCCTCTTTTGTATTGAGCATTAGCAAGGGCCTGATGTTCACTCAGGTGAAATATTGAACCTTCCCTACTGGTGCTTTATTTGCTAAGGCTTATTTCAGTCTTAAAATCACATTAATAGATTTTTTTCTCTTCAGCATGGTAGTTTTATTTATAAATTCTTGACCTCTTGTCGCCCAGTAGCTATAGTTTTGATTTCTTTTGGGTATTGGAGAATTCATAACAAGTGAATTCTCAAAAGGAATTGTTGTAAAAGTTACAGTTGTTTCTTCTCTCTCCTCCCAGATATCACCTCTATTTGGGTTCTAATTCTTTAACAGTTCAGCACTGGTGTATAATTTTGTTTTTGCAACATTTGTCATGGGTTCAAAGGGTTGGCGTTGTGGAACAAGCTCTAGTGTGCAAAATTGCATTGGCATCCATCAGTCTTGAAAGACTATGGTATCGTGCTCAACGAAATGAAGCACAAAGGCCTGGGTAGATTAATATGGAGGATAGGCTGTTACCCAAGCAGCAAATCTCCCCTCTCCACGCCACTGAAGTAGTCCATTGGAAAAGTAGAGCCGATATGATTAGTTCCAGCTGCATCGCAGAGCTGGGCTAAGGACAGGAGCTTACCCTGTCTTGTGGGGACCCGAGTCTCGAACCCTGGCCTGCTGGTTAACAGGCACAGTGTCTTATACTTGCGCCACCTTTCTTCTTGACCTGCCCTTTTAAATTCTGTTTGTAGATGTGATCCAGACCTCCAAATGTAGATTTAACTTGTAATGACTTGTAAGTTGTCAATTTTACTTGTTATTTGTCACTTTTGGAAGTCATGAGGTGGAAATCAATAGTTTGAGAACTCCTGACCCTAATGAATTCTCTCAACATCTGTTCTCAACTAAATAAGTTTTATTGTTAGCCCTCAACCTTTGTGCTCACTTTGTACTTTTGGAATCCATCACACCAGCTGCCTTTGCACCTAAATTTCCAAGTATATGCAGCTGGGGCTCACCAAGGGGGTGATCTGTGGCACAAATTTGAAGCCCTCAAGTGAAACAGTAAGCGGTGTCTGCACCACGGACTGGTTTTCAGTACTCAGCACACTGGAAGCTGTTGCTGTAGCAGATAAAAACAACAGATTCAAACAAAAACACCTTTGAAGATTGAGTCAAGTAACATAAATATGATTGGATGTCATTAAAAGCCTGTGAAAACAGGATATTAATCTAGCACCTAAGCAATATGTGAAATGAAACACTGGGAATTACCAGAACAGATTTTCCCAATTTATAATGCATTTGTGGATTTTTCAAATGTAGCAAATGCTAAAACACTATTTTGGACTGTAACCTTAAGTCAATTTATTGGTTCGATTAATTAATTTAAATGTTTTTGACTGACTGAAATTGGGCTGCTGATGAATGGCAACACTTTTTTAAGGGTAAGCTATAGTATTTGTAAAAAAAACTGCATAGGAGTGCGTTAATTTAGAGATATTTCCTTTTCACTCAAACATTAGAAAGAATACTTTTGAGATGGTGCCTGCTGTGATGTTTGCAAGTACAGTGGTACCTTGCATAACGAGTGCCCCTCACAACAAGTAATCCAGATAATAAGGAACAAGCAGGCCTCCTTCAGCCTTGAAAGACTATGGTATCGTGTTCGACGCTGCATACGCTGCATGCGAAGCACGAAAGCCTGGGTTAGATTGTTATGGAGGATAGGCTGTTACCCAAGCAGCAAATCCCCCCTCTCCACGCCACTGAATTAGTCAAATGGAAAGGCAGAGCCAATACGATTGGATCCAGCTGGCATCGCAGAGCTGGGCTAAGGACAGGAGCTCACCCTGTCATGTGGGGGCGACCCGGGTCTCGAACCCTGGCCTGCTGGTTAACAGGCACAGTGTCTTAACCACTTGCGCCAACAATTCCTCTGGAATTCTGCCTCTCACAGCGAGTGTGTTTCCCATAATGAGCACACTTGTGGGCTTAGGAGGCTGCAATCCTAAACACTATGGCTGGGCTGCGGCTGGAAGGTGGAGTGGGCAGTCACGCTGGCCAGCTTGAAGGGTGGGTGGGAGGGCCTCCTGAGGCCATGGTGGGGGAGAAAGTGGGGGAACCCAGCCTGCCATTTGAATTGCGCACACAGGCTGGTACCTCTTGGCCAGTCAGAGGCCTCTATGAGTGCTCTGCCTGTGATTGGCTGGGTAGACATGCTTAGGAGCTTAGAAGCAGTTCCCAGCCAAGCAGAGGCAGAGCGCTCATAGTGGCCTCCGATTGGCCAAGAGGACACAGCCTGCACGTGTAATTCAAATGGCAGGCTAGGTTCCCCCACTTCTTCCCTCCTATGGCCTCCAGAGGCCATCCCACCCCCACAGCCACAGCACAGGCATCCTCCGGGACTCCAGAGGCCCTCTTACCCCCCCCCAAGCTGGCCATGTGACTGTCGCCTCCAGCCGCAGCCCAGGTAAGTGACTTTAGGATTGCAGCCTCCTAAGCATGTCTACTCAGAAGTAAGCCCCATTGGATTAAATGGAGCTTACTCCCAGGAAAGTGTCTTTCATTGCAGCCTCTTAACCATGTCTACCCAGAAGTAAGCCCCATTGTAATAAATGGGGCTTACTCCAAGGAAAGTGTCTTTAGGATTGCAGCCTAAGTAGACTTCAATTCCAGTGTTGTGTCAATTTGTCATAATTTTTACATACAGTTAATATTTTTATATGAATATTTTTTTTGGTTGTGGAACCAATCACCTGAGTTTCCATTATTTCCTATGGGAAAATCCGCTTCACATAAAGAGTGTTTCACATAACAAGCATGCCTCCGGAACAAAATAAACTTGTTATGTGAGACACCACTGTACTATCTAAAACAAATACAGCATGCTTCCTTCCTCAAATCCTCTGTATTATTTATATGCAAATGTATGCACATATAATCAATTAAAACTCATATGACTGACCTAGACTGCAATCCTAACCTCCTCTTGGGTTTGGGATAACTGTTGTGCTGCTGCGTGTCGGGGGGTGTCACAAAAGTGCTATTAGGCACTTCTGCCTCACTCCTTGGGTGGGATTTAGGCCAAAGCACAGACATATGCAGATCTCCCCATATCATCACAGAAAGATAGGCCAGGTGAGGTTTTGTATTAGGAAGTTCTTAAGCAAGATTCTATGAACTAATCTGTCACTGCTCCTTTGATCACAGCAGGAGAAGCTGCAAGTGTGGCAGTTGCAGCTTGCATAAAGATGTTAGTACAGCAAAACAGATCCTACCCTCTTAATATGTTTCACTGCAGTAACCAATGTGTACAGGCGCTAGACTAGTTTTACCTTTTTCCAGGTTTCAAGCCTATTGTTTCAGTGAGTTTTCATTCAAAACAACAATACTGGCCCCTGGAGGGCAAGCGTGTTAATTCTAGTCAAAACATAATTCACTAATATAGAAGGTGCATTCAAGTGAAACCGGGACTTTTAATGTTACAGGTATAAAAAGGGATGCTACTGTGGTGATACTACACACAGTAGTAAGTGGCAAGTGTGTCCTGTTACTAATAGCCAGTGTGCATGTCGTAAGCCAGTCCAGACAATGTTAATCAAAATAGCAACAGTTATATAGTGTATGCATGGGACAGTATGTAGTGATGAAGTTTCTTGTGAACAAAGGCGAAAAATCCATGGATATCTACAGAAGACTTCAAGCACCGTACAGTGACAGGCTGCTCAGCCGCAGTAAAACATTTGAATGGTGTAAAAAAAAAATATCAGTTGTATGTCTGTCAATGACAATACTGGCCATGGTGGTTCCCAGCCCACAGCAGTCATTCTAATGAACATTCATCATGTGAAACTCCTGATCCTGGGCAATCGACACATAATCTATTGTGAAATTGCACAAGAGACTAATTTTTCTGTGGGAGTGGTGAACACAATAATTCATGATCATTTGCAGTTTTGAAAAGTTAGTGCACGCTGGGTATCAAGACAGCTTCTGGTCTTGACCAGCACAGAAGAGTAAAAGGCTGTCCTAGGATGGACAGGATGTCCTGACAAATCTTTCTATGCTGAAGCTTTCCAGGCATTAGTTAAACATTGGGATAAATGTAGCAGAGACTGTTGGAGAATAGATGCAGTTTCCGTTTCTAGAAATTTGTTCTTATATGAACTCAAAAAGACCCAGTTGGAATTGAATGCCCCTTGCATATTCTTAAAATGTGACCCATCATAGATTGGATACAGTGATACACAGTCACTGTGTGGCATAATTTAGGAATGTCCCACTTTGCATTCCTGTGTAAGATGTTACTGATTATTTCTTATGTATCCAAAATCCCTAAATTTGATATTAGTAAACGTATGTTCATACTTCCTTTTATTCAAATCCATAGTTCATTCTAGTTTCCTTGTTGTTCATTTTCATATAGAACAAAGTCCTCCTTAGTCTCTGAGTGCACAGATTTTTGCCTGTCTCTTTGAAGTTGACTCAGAAAGAAAAGAGAGCTTGCCTGATCTATATATATAAAATAGAAAACTGACTGACTCACTCAGTCACTCACTCAGGCACTCATCAATGCCCTGCCAAAACCACTAGGCCTAGAAGTGTGAAATTTGGGGTGGGTATTCCTTCTGTGACCGAGGGGTGCACTAAGAACCGATTTTCAGAATTCCAACCAGAAGGGGGTGAAAAGGGGCGCAACGCGTTTTCCTCCCTATGCTTTGCTTTGAAGAATCGGTGACTGAGGGATGCTCTGCCCCAACCCCCGGACCTAGAAGCATGAAATTCGGGGAGGGTGTTCCTTCTGTGACATGAACAGCCACCAAGAGCCAATGTGGAGACATTTAACCCTTAAGGGGCTGAAAAGGGATGCAACGTGTTTTTGTCCTATACTTAACATGGAAAACTGACCAACCTCCAGCCAATTTGGTGCTCGGTGCCTGGTGCACACGGAGGATGTTGTTCGGAGGAAGACATTGCACTGAGGAGGATGCTGTGCGGGGGGGGGGGGGGGGGTTGCGCATGGGGAGATGATCCGCATTGAGGGTTGATGTGCATGGGGGGGTTGGTAAGCATGTGAGGTTGAGGTTGGTGCGCATGGGGAGATGTTGTGCATGGAGGTTGATGCGCATAGGTGATGTTGCGCATGGGGGTTGATGCGCATGGGGAGATGTGATTGGGGGATGATGCGCATTGGGCGATGTTGCGCATGGGGGATTTGCCCATGGGGGATGATGAGCATTGGAGGTTGATGTGCATAGGGGTTGATGTGCATAGGAGGATGATGTGCATGGGTTGGGTGAATATGGAGGATGTTGCACATGGGGGTGGATTCACATGGGGGATGATGTGCGTGGGGGATTGATACACAGTGGGCAGATGGCGTACAGGGGAATTTTACTCCCGCAACACGGGACAAAAAGAAGTTCGTTCAAATTGTAACAAATATGGTAATGTGCCAACAGATATGCTAATTAACCTGTAACAAACAGGTTAATGTTACCCTCTTCACAGTAAATGTGATCCTCTGCTATTTTTGCCTCTTACTTTTATGATGTTACAGTCCTTCAGCAGAGATATACCTCATAAGAAGCATTTCATCTACACAAAACCAAGCGAGCACTACCACAGATCACTTGTGCAATATGTTAATAGCAGCCCCTAAAAACATACTTCAAAATTTCAAAGGCATGCATGAGAATTCCACAGGGGTCTCCTCAAAGTAATATTTACCAAGCTTTCTGCAGGCCACAGTTGAACATGTGAGCTAGTCAAACAGCCCAATCCTACGCAGGTCTACTCAGAAGTAAATCTCATTGCGTTCAGTGGGGTTTACTCCCAGGGAAGTGTAGATAGGATTGGAGCCAAAGTTACCTATTATAAATTATAATTATAAATAGTAATTATAAATAGTAATGTTGAAAAATCTGTTAGGAAGCCTGACTGTAAAATAAAGAGAGCTGAGCCTTCTTGGGTCTTAATAGAGGAGTACCCATTTCATGAGTCAGTATGTTCCAAGTATACTCAAGGCCTGCTACTGATGGGCTTCTTGCAGAATATAGTGCATTAAAAGACATGTGGTGACTTGGCTTGATTGTCACCAGAAGAGGACTTTGTACCACAGATCCAGCCTGCCAGAGATGACAATTCCTCTTCCAGCTGGTGCCTCATTTTGCCCATTAATTATCATCCTTGGCAAGCTGTATTCAGAGAATTGTGTTCTGTAGCTCACCAGCCCTGCCAAAAACCACAAAGTTCTGCAGACCACATTGCTTTGGTCACCACTTAGGATAGCTGAAAGGGCAGAATTTATTTGCTGGAACCAACCAAAATTATCCACATAATTTGTAAGAAGCTGAGCTAGTGTTCACAGGCCCACCCCATGTTATTATTAACTTTCAAAAAATCAAAAATTTATGGAAAACAGAGAGCCAAATCATCTTGCATTGTTCAGCATTCAAAATATCTTATACTTTTAAATTCTTTTGTGCTTAAAAAAAAGAACATGTTATTTTTAGCTAACCAACCAATTTAGTATAATCTAATTATAACAATAAAATAAAAGTGCTAAAATTAGAATACCATAAACTTCAACCACGTGAGAATGCTGATCAATCCATGTAGCACAGGAAAAAAATTAATAGCAGAGACACCCATAGTCTCTAAATGCGAAACATTACTGTTAAGTTACTTTTCAGACTGTTATTTTTCACCAAGATATTCTTTGTGGTGAGCAAAGCTCATTGTAATGCTAATGAAAACCTTTTTCTTTAACTAATGGAGGATATTCTGCCCTTTGTTGCATTATTAATACAGCCAAACCATTGGAAAACTAAGCACAAATGCCAATCCACTTAGTGCTGCCAATTACCTCAACATAGCTTTCCATTTTAAACTATAGCTTGTGTAGAATGGCAAACAAAATGAAAAATACATGTGTGTTTCAATAGCTAGCCCATCTCGGAAGGAAAAGTGTACAATCAACATACTCACAATTTAACATTGTTTCACTTGAATATTTTGAATTTTAAAAATGCATAAATGGAAATAAGCAGCTGTTATTTTTAATGTCTGCAATTAGATGGCCTTTCAGTTTTTATCCTTGACACAAATACAGGTATCACCTAATTATCAGCTGATTTTTCACTTACGGTTTTATCTCAACATGAAAGTGGTTTGCCCATTAAATTAAAAAAAATTAAAATAATTTAGAACTAGCCTGCTTAGTGTAGTAACACGTCAGGTAGGCAATAATTCAAACTTCTTCTCCCTCTGTGAGGCAAAGAGAAACTTGTTTCATCTGGAAGTCTGACCCATACTTTCCCTGCCTGGAGTGACACAACAGAATGCAAAGCAATTAGGAAGTGATTATCACTTGGCATTCCTTTGCAGAGATCCAGGGGTAAGGGAGGGGTCTGCCTCCCACCAGAAACAAGGTTTCTAAGCTTTGGAGAGGGGGGAAGAGCTTGATTTATTGCCTGCCTGCCCTTTATCATTGTAAGCAGGCTATATTTTTAAAGGCTGCTTAATCTTATAATTGCTTTTAATGCAGAAATTTCCATCCATGTGAGTTCCTGGAACTGTGTTTCATGTGGCCAGATAGCTGTTAGATGGAATAAAACAATTCAGTAACCTCAATTGGTAGATTTGAAGGATGCGGTGGATTTGTGGTCATGCCCTATTCCTACCTTTTTGATTCTCATTGATCCACTACGCATGTAGCCAGCTTGCTGGCCAACTTGTCACCCTCCTCAACCCTTCCTGCTCTTGTGCTGCTTCTGTTTGGTCAGCCCTCCCTTCTCACTGTTCCCCCCTTCTCACTGTTGTATCTAACTTTTCAAATGGAAGAATCACCTGGAGAAGTGAGGAGAGACTAGTTCTATTGGCCTGGAGCATGAGCCTTTGATCCGTAGCCATTGGCCAGGTCCTGTCTATCTAACATATATTTCAATGGCAACAGAAGTAACTTGAGCAAATTACTCTCCCTCTGATTTGCCATGCAAAGGAATTTCAAATTGAACATAGGACTTGACTTTCTAGCGTCAACAGACTGGAGGTATGGACAGTCCAGAGAGAGAGGTAGTAATGCAGGAATATGCCCATGAACCCCTTCCTCCCTGCTCTTGTTCACAAAATTGTGAAAAACTATGCTGGCATCAAGTTGTGGGGTGCCTGAAACAGAGCACTGCATTTCAGTTTTGTCTTAACAAAACACTGAGTACTGTCACTGGTACTGAGCATTCTTGATTTGGCTTTGCCAGAAGGACGCTGCAGTGTGCTTGCCCTCTCATGTCACTTTTGGTTGAAAGGACCCTGGCCAGTGGACATCCAAAATTTCCACAAACAGCACAAATAGTTCAGATAGTTACAGGGGCCTTCAATTAACCCAGGGACCTTATGTTGTACAGGATTGTTCGTAAAATGTGAGCAGCAAAACCCTCTGGAAAAAAATTAAATATGAGAGATTTGGAACTTAGTGATTTGTGAGTCAATATCTTGTTGCAACTCTCAATAACAAGAACATTTTGTAACTGTGTGAGATGAAATGTGCCTTTAAAAATTACTTGTTCTTTTTAGCATGTTAGTTAGGAAAAGTATATCAAAATGAGGGGGCAGCAATCTCATATATTGAATGGAAACTTGCACTTATGCTCTATAAGTGTATATGATCATCTTCAGTTTCATTATTTGAGCACAGTAAGAGTTCCAGGAACTAATGATTCACCAATATGGGTGACATGGAAATATATTAAATATGTATAAATGGCTGACCATGAATACTTTATTTATGCTGAACAAGAACTTTTTTTGAGAAGGTAATTGAGGTTTATACAGTGGTATCTTGGTTTACGAACATAATTGGTTCCAGAAGCATACTTGTAATCCAAAATGCTTGTATATCAAAGCAAATTTTCCCATAAGAAATAATGGAAACACAGATGATTGTTCCACAACCCAAAAACATTGATATAAAAATGATTACAATATAATACAAAATAATAATTAAACAAAACATGAAGAAAAATAAAACAAATTAACCGGCTCTTAGGGTGCAATCCTAACCAATTTAGGCCGGCCTAACCCACGTGGCCTATCATTCCATGATGGTGTAGGGAGGCCACTGTATGCATGTACAGTAATCTAACCCCCCATATGTGGAGCAGAAGTGCTATACAGCACTTTTTTGACACCCACAGGTCAGCACAGGACTTATGCCGGGGCTTAGGCTGATCTAAATATAGGTTAGGATTGCTGCCTTTGTATCTCAGCTCTCTCAGGCTGCAATCTGCCCCCTTTACACAGGAATGAGCCCAACTGATTACAATAGGGCTTACTTTAGATTAGACATGCAAGACTAGCAGTACAATTCTAAGCATGTCTACTCAGAAGTAAGTTCCATTGTGTTCAATAGTGCTAACAGGGAAATGTGGTTAGGATTGCAACCTAGGTCTCTTGGGCTCCTTTCCATTACATTGGGCTCCCTTAAACAGGAGTGAACCTCATTGATTTTTATAGGGCTTACTTTAGAATAGACATGCATAGGGTGGTCTCTCAGGCTCCATTCCATTGCCCCCCTTACATATTACAACCCCATTGACTGTAATAGGCTTACTTCTGAGTAGATATGCATAGGGTCTCTTAGGCTGAGCAGGTGCTGGTGGAGCCCCACCACTGGCCATATCCTTGCAGGAACTATTTTTTTCACTTGTTTTGGAAGACAAATTTATTTGAAAAGTTTGCTTGTCTTGCAAAACGCTCTCCAAGTAACTTTTAATTCAATATTTTACTGTACAGTATTGCCTCATGTAACAAATTTAATTCGTTCTGGAGGCATGTTTGTTACATGAAATGTTCTTTACGTGAAGCAGATTTTTCCATAGGAAATAATGGAAACTCAGACGATTGGTTCCACTACCCCAAAAATATTCATATAAAAATATCAACTGGATGTAAAAATGATGACAGAACAGTGGGATTGAATTCAAAACATGCAGTCAATGTGCATGATCTTATGAAGTCCATTTAGGCTGCAGTCCTAAAGACACTTTCCTGGAAGTAAGATCCATTTAATACAATGGGGCTTACTTCTGGGTAGACATGGTTAGGAGGCTGCAGTCCAAGACACCTTCAAAGTGTCTCCCCACTTTCTTCTTCTCTCCATCCTGAGCCTCTCTCCCTCTGCTCTCTTCTGGCAAGCCCTGAGCTGCTTCCCTCTTCTCCACTGCTCCTCTCTCCCTCTGCCCAGCGGACGCCCACCACAGGAGGAAGTGCATGGAAGTGTTGCTTTCACTATGGGCAGGTGTGCTAGGCAGCCCCAACGCTTTTTAAGCAGGCTGCCAGCCAGCGCGTCTGCCCCAGCTGCCAACGAATGTGTTCTTTACGTGAAGCACAGTTTGTTTCGTGAAGCAGAATCCTAGAGAAATTTTTGTTTGTTACATGAAACATACTTTACGTGAGGCGTTCTTTACGTGAAGTGCCACTGTTTTTGCAGAGTGTAAATACAGTATAACCAATTATACTAAGAGTGTACAGTATATGTGTCTTAAGTCCCTGCAGCTCCAATCCGTTTCTCCATTCTTTATAAAGAACATTATAAGCGAATAGGGAGGTGTAGTTTTTGTACATAGAAATCATCATCATATTATTACATAGTCAGGAAGTTCTTGTATTCAGGTAAACACAATATCTCCTGCATTAGGCACAGTGTTCTGCATGCAGAATGAAAGTGTGAGACATGAGGCCTGCCCCCAGCCTTGTAACATACCGGTTGTGGGTGTCAGTATTGCCTAAATGAGCCATCAGAAATGCCCTAACTTGGAAAATAGAATTATATACAAGGGAATTTTGTTGCCGATCAATCCTGTAATAAAAACAAAAAAAGTGAAGCTGCTTTGTCTGGTTTAACTTTGGCTTTCCACATTGTTGGCATTCACCAGTGGCTCTGGCATGCAGTGAGAACTTGCTAGGAATCCCAGAGTTTATAGTGTGGTAGGGAAAATAATACTTTTTTACCCTGTAATTAAATAATAGGCTTCAAACATTGCTATTTCTAAATTGTTCATACCATGTCTGTATAATGTATGATAAATATACAATACAGGACTGTTGAATGTAGCTTTCATTCTTTGGCTTTATCAAAGCCACTTTTTTTTACTACTCCCAGAGCAGGCTTCAGACCTTAGTCCTGGAATATCTAAAGAAGAAAATGTTATAATTCCTGGAAGTCTTTAGTTCTAAACTGTTCTATTTTTTAGTCTCAGCTTGAGATTCCCCAAGATTACTATGTAATGAGAGAACAGTGTTTGCAGCATCCAGTTTTATTAAATCACTAGTGAAATGTACCCGGGTTGCAGGAGTAAAATACCCCCATATGTCATCCCCCCATTGCCTTTTCACTGTTTAGATCTTCAGTGTGATTTAGAAGAAGAGTTTAATCTGGTGTTTACCTTTAATAGTGACAGACTTTGAAATACAAATCTTTATGATAAATGCACTTTCTTCTCTGTTTTTGGCTCTTTAAAAAATTATTTCCCAGGAGCTTCTCTGTGGATTTATCAGTCACTGGAAAATCCTGCAAAATCCTTTGTTTTGCAACTCTGTTATCTCCTAGCCATGTTCAAGGGTCTTTCTTTTTGTTTGGGGAGGCTATTCTGTTAACAGTAGCTACTTTGTCCATTGGGTAACAGACCTGTCAAAGTTGAAGGGATGAGACAAAGAAGCCAGGCAGGTTCCCCTCCTTTAACTAGGTACCTTGATGACATTGTTCAGGCAATATATTTTCCAGCATCCAGGAAGTCATGCTGGTTTTCTGCCAGGAACTAAGTGAGGAGCATCCAGTTGCCCCTCCCTTCATGTGCAAGGGTTGGAGCTTTCTTGAACAGTGTGAGTAGCTTATGCTATGGACCACCTAGCTAGGATTACAGTCAGGATTTCCATAATTTTCTTGGTTTGCTGATGGCCCGGATTTAACATTTAAGGTGGCGATATGTTAGGAAGTGAATGTGTGGACTCTTTTGCGTAGCATCCCAGCCCTATCTGTTAAGCATAATGATCAAAGCTTTTGTGCTTTCCAGTCAAGCTCAGGTATTTTCTCTCAGTACTTTTACTTTTCCCTTTCCATCCCTTATTGTTTAATTTCCTTTTGTTTTAAACTTTTAATAAATTAGTTTGACCCTTTATTTGCCTAGTCCACGTTAATGGGCAATTAAGTGGATTGTCACATCTATTTGCCCTCCAGATGCTATTGTGGATTTCACATACAACTAAAAAAGTCACTGACTCACTCAGTCTCATCAACGCCCATCCAAAACCGCTGACCTAGAAGCATGAAATTTGGGGAGGGTATTCCTTACATGATGTGAACACTCACTAGGAACTGATTTCTAGAAATTTAACCCCTAAGGGGGTAAAAAGGGGTACAACATACTTAACAAAAAGTACTATACTTAATACTGAATACTGATAAAACCCATCCCCAGACACTGCACCTGTCTGGTAGGCGTGCCCATGGTCAAGGGAGGATGGTGCACTGGGCCAGGGGAATGGGTGTTGCACGGGGGATGGGGGGTGGATGAGTGTTGCATGGGGAGGGTTGAATGCATGGTGAGTGTTTAGTGCACAGTGTGGTGTTGCATGGGAAGGAGTTGCATGAGGGGATGCTCCATGGGTTGGTTGCTATACCAGGGAGCTGTTGCATGGGGAAGGGGATCAAGAGTGTGCCCAGGCACACACAAATATTCCTGAAATTTTAATCCCACAACGTGGGTACATTTTGCTAGTTTTTCATAAGAGCACCTTTGAGAATTCTACTGGGAGAAGAGAGGATTTCCTCCCCACCCCAACAAATAGGAATCTTTTGCATGGTCTCTGTAGCCTGTGATTGTGGGAATAGATAAAATGTATTTTTTTTCTGTTCAGCTGCTGGTTGAGTAAAGGCAAAGTAAGGAACAGAAAATGGTGTAGTACCATCATGTTAGATATCAGTCTACTGGTATGCTGCAAAACAAACTGTTGAAATATCTTTATTCTGTCAAAAGTTATAGCAAAAAAAATTAATGGGGAGGGTCAGTAGTACATCACAGCAAAGAAAGCCCATTCTAGTAGTGATGTACTGGCCGCCCACACTGAATTATGCAAAACCTAGTGATGCCACCACTGCTCGTGTAAGCCACTTTGAGTAATATCTCATGAGGAATCAGCAGATGAAAAGGCTGTGTAGAAATATAGAAAATAGCTATTTTGGTTCTATTATAGTCATAACGTACGGTAGAATTAAGAATGTGTTTGAATACCTTTTCATTTGGTTCAGAGAAAAGATTGGGAGCTGAAGCAGCATGTTAGGGCAATGATTTCACCTAATAAATGGAAATTCTCTGTAAGCACAACCTTAACTTGCGCTGGAAGAGGCAGGCTGACATGCTTACACTGTATTCAGCACAAGTTTCAGATGCTTCTGGGACTTGTCCCCTGCCCCTTGGTGAGGTTGCAACAGCCCCCATGGGTCTATTCAGACTTTCACTGCTTCTAGAGCAGTGGTCTTCAGCCGTTTCAGCCCACGACCCCCTTTCAAACTTTGAAATCTGTCCAGGACCCCTTGTTAAACTTGCTACCTCCAGTCCAGGACATTGCTTTAAAAAGGGACATGTCCTGGAAAAGCAGGTCATACGGTCACCCTGCCCCATATAGTTTCTCCCACCACACACACACACACACACACCATATACTCGTTCACACACATATACACACACCAATGCATTCAAACTCACACACCATGCACTCACACACACCCACACACTCACTCACACAAACAAAACAGGCATTCACACACCTCCATGCATTCATAAACATACCATGCACTTACTCACAAACACACACCATAAACAAACACTCTCATACATTCGTACACATACACACAAACACCCCCATGCATTCACACATGCACAAAATGAGTGGGGGCTCCTTCTGTCCCTGCTTGTGCCTGGTAACCCCCTTCCTTCTTGGGATCCTGAGGGGGGTGAGTGGGTTAGGAAGTGAATGGAGCCCCCCCCCCAGCCTTTCTCACCTCTCCCCCCCCCCCATGGGGAAAGGTGCGCAAAGCTGAGGTGGTGCCCGCACTGAGAAGGGCTCATGGGAAAAGCATTCAAGTGGGGGGGCTCCTCGCACTACCGCTTCAGAGGCTCTTCTGGTTTGGGTTGGGGAGGGAAGGGGAAGAAGCACGTATGAAGCAGCAGGGAACCCCCAACCAGCCTCCTTGCTGCTCCACCAGGGCTTCTCATCGTGGACACCACCTGAGCACTTTCCCCACACACCCTTCTTCACGATTGCTCCTAGAAGGAATGCAAGGGAGGGCGGGTTTTGGGGCCTCCTTTCAGTGATGCCACACAGCCTTAAAGCTCCAGCAGCCTCCCCTGAAGTCATGGACATGGCAATTTTGCATGGATCACTGAGGTCAAGGAGAGGGGGACCAAGATGGTGTTCCCTCCCCATTTGCGACCCCCACATTGAAGACCACTGCTCTAGAGGCAACACAAGTCTCAGCAACTGAGCAGACTGGAGCTGCAGTGAACCACTCTTTCCTGCCCTTAGAGAGGAAAGTTCTGACATAACTGTTGGATCTTTGATCCTCCCTTTCTCTTCTCCTGCCTGCCCTCTACCTCCCCCCTCGCACCCATTCTCTGCCCTCGAATGCCTCCTCCCACTCTTCCCCAACCTCTTGACTTTAGTGGCCTAACTTGTCCCCTGAGTGGTACAAAAATTTTTTACAGTACTTTTGCGACATCCTTCAACCAGTGCACAGGATTTTGTGTCAGCCCAGGGCACCTAGTGGATTGCGCCCTCAGATTCGAAAGCTCCTACAATGAAAGGATTGCCAAATACTTATATTTAATTTTAGTTAGAGAAAGCTGAGGTCACTTATCTTGACTTTTGAAGTATGTGAAAAGTCTACTGTGAATGATTTTGAAATTGAGGGTCATTAATTTTTAGTTGCAGAAGATAAGAAAGGAAGGAATTTCTAGCTTGAACAATAGTTAACTAATAATGTGAACTGTTGTGTAATAAAATGAACTTGGGAGATTATGGACTAGTTATACTTTAAGGAATTGTTTAAGTATGTATTGGGATGCTACTTTTAGTGTGGGTGACTAGGAAGTACCACCTCTGTAAAGTACATTTCCTCTCACTAATTCTCTTGTGTCTGCCAGCACAAAAGAGTAAAAGAAATCAAATGTTCTGTTCTCTGGGACTGTTATCCAGTCATTGAAACCATTTAGATCCAAAACTAATAAGCAAGCAACAAACCTCAAAGGGTACTTGTTAATTATGCACTTTGCTGTGCGTGAACATGAACACAGAGGGACTTCTGAGAACATCAGATATTGGTTTGTATGGCAAGATGGTTTATAAATGCCTCATAATCTTTTTTGAGAAAAACAGGCCTGTAGCAGGATATGTCCAGTTATCAAATTGGTTTTTCAGTTCATGCACATACAGCTGAATATCTAAAACACACAATTTCAGAATGGCACATTGAGGTGTGCAGCCTGCGGATTCCAGATCCAAAGCAAGGAGGAGGCAAGAGGGAGGAGTTCCAGTGTGAAGGATGGCAGTCATAGGGGTTAGTGGCAGGGAGCAGGAGGAGGGCCTGAGACTTGAGAAATATGCCAGATCCTCTGTTTCCCAGGCTGTTCGGTTCAGTGCCACCTCTGGATTACGGAACAAGGTAGACCTTTAGGGGATGTTGCCACATTACCTGGGGAAAAGAGAAATGTTTTCCCTTTTCCCATGGTCATGACACAACAGCCCCAAACTCATGCTGGATGCAGTGCAAGCATGCAGTGCAAGCATGTCAGCTGTCTGCCTCAATGATTGTTTGAATTGCACTGTTAGTGTGGCATCTACTCTGACATCACCAGAAGTTATTTAAATTGACTGCTCAGACTCATTTGAAAGGCATTAGAACCAAATGGTGGGACTATGAGCTGACTAGTTAGCTACCTGCATATTTGTAAGCTGGCCAGTTAACTACTTGTATGGTAGAAAAGGAGGTAGAAAAGGAACTGAAATCTTAAAATATAGCACAAAAGTATATGGCTTCAAATCTAAAAGTGTGGGAAAGAAATTATTTTTTTTAGACAGGTAGGTTTTATTTCTTCCACACTGCTTTGCTCAGTTCCCAGTTTCATCCTTTAAACAAAACCATAGTTCTTCTGTTATATCTTTTCTCTAAAAGTACCTTAAAAGGCTTTTTTACAATTCAGCTATCCACTGCTTGTTTTGTAAGAACTGATTCATGTGGGATTATTCCATGAGCTTTGCCACTGCATTGACAAATTGATTATTACCCAGGAACAGAGAGGTTACCAAAAATGGTGTGTGTTGATAGAACTAAGGATAGCACATGATAGCACATGAATACTTCATTAAATTTATTACTTCAAAATATTCAGGTTAGTATTACATAGGACAGCCAGCTGACCCTCATTCTGCATGCCAGTGGATTTTAGAAAGCTTGCCAAATATTTCTGAAATTGCATCTTTCAGAAAATATTATTCCTTCTTAAGCTTGAAGATGGTTGTTTTTTCTTCTTTTACTCTTAACATTTTGTTCCTTCAGGCTTTCTTTGACACACATAAAATAATTTTTTAAAAAATTTGGTACATTTGAAAGAAACAAAGTGTTCAATCCTAACCTTGGCTGGCACCACTCATCAGTCTTCCCATTCCCATGATGATATAGGAAGGCAAGCATATGTCTGCTTACTGGCCTAACCCTCCACTAGGAATGGCACAGAAGTGCCTTTACAACACTTTTCTGACACCCCAGGACAGCAGAGGTCTTATGCCAGCCTAACTGGAGACTTATGACAGCCTAATAGGAGGTTAGGATTGCAGCCAAAGTAACTTTAGTCATTATCTCTTCAGCATGACCTTCCACTGTTTAATGCTTGGTGGTATTTTAAATCAACCTTAAATATTTAATAAAATATGTAACTTGTTTCGTAGCCCTGTAAAAGTATCTAACCAGAAACACCATTTGGTTATTGGGATTTCTAGGAAAAAAGTGCATATTCACACAAATATGGGATAAAGTGTTTGATAGAATATGATCCTACTGATAATTTTTGTTCTTTATAGACTGAAAACAAACTTGTATGAGAGATGTCGCAGTTCTTTGTCGGAACTTTTCAACCATATTGAATATTATTCTTGGCTCCAGCAGTTCAGCTTCTGAATATCAACATAATTCTTAAAATTGTATTGCAGGATTTTCCAACCAAATGTGTTTACTAACCAAACTGACAACCCAAATTTATGTTTCTTTGAGGTTGACGTTATTATTGTAATTTGTAGCATCAAATTGTGTTTGTTCCTTAAACACACAGTGGATTTAAAAATCATAGTATTACAGTAGATGGGCTGTGGGTGGCGCAAGTGGCTAAGACACTGTGCCTGTTAACCAGCAGGCCAGGGTTCGAGACCTGGGTCGGCCCCACAAGACAGGGTGAGCTCCTGTCCTTAGCCCAGCTCTGCGACGCCAGCTGGATCCAATCGTATCGGCTCTGCCTTTCCATTGGACTAATTCAGTGGTGTGGAGAGAGAGGATTTGCTGCTTGGGTAACAGCCTATCCTCCATAACAATCTAACCCATGCTTTCGTGCTTCGCATGCAGAGTATGCAGCGCTGAGCATGATACCATAGTCTTCCAAGACTGACGGAGGCCTGCTTTATTACACTATTTACAGTAGTGGTTCCCAAATGCAGAAGTGTATATGGTAGGTACAGTACTTGTAAACTCAAGTGAGCAGTTGGCTGACTTGCCACCATATGTGTGCATCAGCATTATGGAGCTGAGATTTTTCTAGTTTCCATCCCATCCGTACCAGCAAATGTTTCTGATTGTCAAAATGCTGTCATCCACTATATTTATAAGGTCAATTCAGCCTCAGTCATCAGTAGTTTACAAATTTAACAGAAATATCCTTATTTTGGATTGCCAATTTGAACAAAAAAGTGACAGCTGGTAAATCTATAAAACTATGTAACTATAATAGATTAACATAAGGGGCTAGAGTGTGTGCAATATATTATACACGTTTGAAATTCTGCTATTCTATTCATTTTTTCATTGGACATAAAATCGGGGTTTTTTTCTGAAACACAGGATTTTGATATAACATAGCAAATTCTTGAACACTTTGCAACTGATTCATGAGGGTAGTGAATCTTGGGTATCTTTCTCCCAGATTGGTTTAAAGAAATTCTCCTACTATAAGCAGGCATCCGTCAGTCTTGAAAGACTATGGTATCGTGCTCGGTGCTGCATACGCTGCATGCGAAGCATGAAGGCCTGGGTTAGATTGATATGGGGGATAGGCTGTTATCCAAGCAGCAAATCCCCCTTCTCCATGTCACTGAAATAGTCCAATGGAAAGGCAGAGCCAATACGATTGATTCCAGCTGGCATCAAAGAGCTGGGCTAAGGACAGGAGCTCACCCTGTCTTGTGTGGTCTCAAATCCTGGCCTGCTGGTTAACAGGCACAGAGTCTTAACCACTTGTGTCACCTAACCCTGAAGATAATAGTTCTTAAATACTGCGTAATATTTGAGACCATTTGGATGAAATTGAAATAGCGGATACTTCTGCACTGTTTCAAGGTAACATGAAACAGATGGTGAGAGTATCTCCTTTTGATTCCAAACCACCTGCAGTCATGCGTGAGCCCACATAATGTGTGACCTGTCATATCAAGGGGTATGGCAAACATATTCATGAAAACAGCAAACATATTTATGTAAACCCGTTCATGTACACCTTGGATCAATTCTAGTTCTGCAAAATAAGCCTGATTTCTGCTTTTCCTCCCCCACAAGTTCCTTGCTTGCCAGCATACGGTCCTCATTACTGTTAGACATGAATAGGGTCTAGCATGATTTTTGCTTCTGTTTAGACAAAATCTATTCTTGAAACAGCTGCCTTTTTTAACATGACCAAATGTTAATTCCAAATGGCTCGAATTCCAAATGTTTGCAATCCTTGATGTTGCACACAAAAAATCCCATTCATATGGGTTCTACTCTTTTCATGTGACTGTATGAAGTTGCCATGGTTTTGTTTAGCCTTACGCAGTCTGTTCTGATTGGCAGTCTCAGTAAGAAATGTCCCTCATCCTTGCTACCTGAAATTCTTTCATTCGATATTTGGAGGCTGTTCCAGGAAGCCAGAACTAAGTCATGTGTGTGGGCACTCCCTAAGGTAAAAATTTACAGGTCAGTAGGAAGGCAACAGCTATACTGAATGAACTAAAGTACAGGGATACCAAGACAATTTTGTAAATGTGCCACTGTGGTATCATTTTTCCTTGCATAAATTGCATTTGTTTACATATTGAAAAATTTGAGGCAGGGAAAATAAATTCTCTAGATTCAATGTCACTGTTTTTTAACTGAAGTATTTTAAATCAAGCTTTTATTGTGCTTGTATTTGAACGGGCTACTAACCAGCCTAGACATGTTTGCACACAGCAGTGTCTTCTCATTTAAATTCAATCATAGTCACAAAACAAGCCTGGCTTAGACTAGCTGAGGATATAAACTTCATTTTCATCTCATTAGGCCACCTGGAAGCAGCAATCAATGAGTAGTCCTGACGTCAATGGTCTCTCTGCTTCATTAAAATGTTAATTTCATGGCTTTAATTTCTTTTTGTAAAACGTGCTGCGGGACACTCTATGCTGATTTCTCTCCCGATTCCCCCCTCCACAAGACAAATCTCCATGCCATATTTCTTTTTATTGCCATAGCGTTTTGGTCTACTTTCTTTTTTTGTGGTTCTCAAAGGACTGCAGACATTAAGCAAATGTAAATATTTCTTGAAACAGAGAGCCCTTTATCATGCTCATAAATTAATAAATCATAAGTTTCTAGAATGCATTCCTCCTTCACTTTTGAAACTGAGGAGATGAAAAGATGAGAAAAATGTGATTATTTGCATTTTATTCAACCTTGGGTCACAGATATTGAATCATGCTTACACATTTTATGGGAATTATTTTTATACCAGGAGCCTTTTTTTGGAGAACACTAGTGGCCAAAATTGTGCAAAATGAGATATGTATGAACAATACCATCATGTCATATACAGTGGCGCCTCACGTAACAAATTTAAATTGTTCCGGAAGCATGTTCTTTACGTGAAACATTCTTTACGTGAAGCGGATTTTCCCATAGGAAATGATGGAAACTCAGACGATTGGTTCCACAACCCCAAAAATATTCATAGAAAAATATTAACTGGATGTAAAAATGATGACAGAACACTGGGATTGAATTCAAAACATGCATTCAATGTGTATGATCTTATGAAGTCTACTTAGGCTGCAGTCCTAAAGACACTTTTCTGGTAGTAAGATCCATTTAACACGATGGGGCTTACATCTGGGTAGATGTGGTTAGGAGGCTGCAATCCAAGACACTTTCCAAATGTCTCCCCACTTTCTCCTTCTCTCCATCCTGAGCCTCTCTCTCTCCTGCTCCCTTCTGGCTAGCCCTGAGCTGCTTCCCTCTTCTCCACTGCTCTTCTCTCCCTCTGCCCAGTGGACACCTGGCCACAGGAGGAACAGCATGGAAGTGTTGCTTTCACTATGGGCAGGTGCGCTAGGCAGCCCTGACGCTTTTTAAACAGGCTGCTGGCCAGCGTGTCTACCCCAACTGCCAACGAATGTTTTCTTTACATGAAGCATGTTCTTTATGTGAGAACATTTATTTATTTATTTATTTATTTATTTATTTATCCTAGATAAATTTTTGTTTGTTATGTGAAACATACTTTACATGAGGCATTCTTTACGTGAGGCATCACTGTATCATTGAGAAAGTAATTTAAAGCAGAATGCATGGAAACAAACTGCATCAGAATATCCGTATTTTACCAAAAATTATGGTCAATTAACCAGAAAGTGAAAACACAACTGCCTTTGGAACAAAAAGTGGATTTTTTAAAACTTAACTGAAAACAGACATTGTTCTGAAAGTCAGTGCTAAGGAGAAGCAGATTGCCTCCTATTTTACTATTTTAAAAGCCAGGGTGTAGCATCACTTCTGATTATGACAATCTCTTTTGGACTGCATATGGAACTCTATACTAGCTATGCCACTGCAGTGAGGGACGGAAAGACTTTTAAGGATTTTAAAGGGCAAATGGGCTATAGTTGCATGTCTCTGCCCCATTTGTTCCACACTGCAACTTCTGTAATTATAGATTACAGTAACTATATTAGCTCATGGTCAGTACAGGAGGGAAAATTTGAACAGTTCTCCTTATGAGTCTTGAGCAGTAATGGCATCCTGTTTATTAGAAATATGGCTTGTCTTCCTTTCAGTGAAACCCCTTTTTCTGTCTTATTTTTCAAAAACATAAAAACCATATTCCATTCACTGAAAAGCAGTTGTGCTAAATAAATAATGTGTACAAAGCAATATATTGCAATTAGAAATCCATTATTGTCTAATTAGGCATTCCATTATTAAATTAATGTCTTTGACTTTCTTCAGGTCTCTGGCTAATCCTGAAACAAATTCTTCTTTGTGGATAAATATTAGTCACTCATAATTAGAAAGTATTTATTAGAGCCAAGACTTTTCATTAAATCACTTTCTGATTAAGATGGCTCCCTGAGTATTTGGTTGATTGAAAGTAATAAGATTTGTCCACTTGTGTATCACGATGTGGCAGAAACAGTTTCACTGCCGGCAGATTAGCAGCTATAAGAACATTTCTCTATCCATCTACTCATGGATTTAAACACCTGTCATTTCCTTATGAACCATATTCTGATGTGCTGCTGCTTTGTGTTATTGGGCAAACATGCAATATGCATAATTAGCCAGTCATAACATACATGCAGTAACAATAATGACTGCTTAGACAATTCAGTGTTGCTGGGTCTTTAATGTAAAATGTTTTTTAAGATCATCTCTTCAGCTGGCCTGTTTAGAATGTTAATTGAAACTCAGACCGCTCATTCAGCTGAAACTGATCTCCTTCAGAGGATGCACTTGTTTGCGTCTTGTGTGCGTAAATCTGCTGGGAATGTTCATTTACAAACACACACTTATCTGGAATGCAATTCTAGGGAAATCACAAGGGATATCATCAGAACATTAGCTACATAAAAGAATATGGTCCAGATTTCATCTGATACAAGGAAATAGCTTTAGGCTGCAATCCTAAACACATTAGTAAATCTCATAGATCTATGAGTGGGCATGTTTAGGATTGCGTTGTAAGAGATGGAAAAACTCGCAAATTAATCTGCCTAGGGACAAATACCATCCAGTTTTCCAGTGCTGGTGCCAGTGGGGCATGTGCTGTATCCTTTGGTGGCCAGGCAGTCATTGAGGACTCCTTATGGTATGGGAACATGTGTTCCCTTACCTTGGACATCCACAGCTGTCAGCAGCTCAAAAGTATGGTAAGGTAAAGATCCCCGGCAGGTTGCCCTGCCAGCCATGACTGGCTGCAGGTTGTCCTGCTGCCTATACAAGCACCAACCACAGCAGTTGGGTGTGGCGCACATGCTCTATACAAGCCAGCGCTGTCCAAAGATGCCTCTGTGGTTATGTGGCCCGCGTGACTGCACAGAATGCTGTTTATCTTTCCACGATGGTGGTACTTATTTATTTACTTGCATTTACAAAGCATTTGTTTACTTGCATTTATTTAAAGTTGGGTAGGATAGGCTCTCAGATTAGAATCCATATTAGTGTATTCCTACCTGTTTCATTTCTGAATACTTGTGAGAAGTCATATAAAACCTAGGTATAGAACCTTAGATATAACTTAGATATAATTAAGTAAAAAACTTAGTTATATCGGGATTTCAAAACAGGTTTCAAAAACTACTAATAGCTTCTCACAACAATTTCTCATTATACAATCTAGCACCTTGCATTTTTCAGTAATGCAATTTACTGGAAATGTGGTGACTCTTAATTTTCATGACTGGGTTCTGAAGAATTGTTATGGACCCTACAAGATGCTTACACTAATCCAGAGGCATTATTGAACAGTTGACTTTCATACTGCTTTTGAAACTGTCCTCGGTTGCTGAAATCAAATGTCTTTGGTATGGGGCACAATCTGAAGGTACTCAAAAGGGATGAAAACAAGTAATATAGGAATGGAGTTTTTTAGAAAACAAAACAGAAACCCTATCACATTTTGAGCATTTGTTCATCACAGGGAATTAGATTCAAGAAAAAAATCAAACATGACATAATTCATGGAAAGATTCATTATACAGCTTAGGGTTTTTGAAGGGGATGTCTTGACATCTAATTCACCCACTAAAAAGCATGTGTTAGAAATGAATTTAACAAATTCTGTTTGACAAAGTTTCATTTTGAACATATTGCTTTTTGATCTCCATGCTGTATGAAAGGCTAGTTCAAGACTAGTTCTTTCGGACGTATGGAACTATGAGTTTCATGGTTCTTTGTATTGATTGTAGCAAATATAATTGAAGTAAAAATTGTATATCTTGTATATTTTATTTTATACATCTAATCTCAGTGCTATTTTAGTACCATCAATGCATCATATACTGTTGCACTGTGTTACCTGCCAGTTTTTTCTGTTTGCTTTCTTCTGAACTACCAGGGGCATTAATTATTTAAAATCATTGAGCATCAAAGAAAGAACTCCCTAGCAGTGGACTTGAGGCACTGATGAAAAGCATAGAAATAAAGTTCTAGATGGAATATAGAACCAGCAAGACTTTAGCCAGAGATTAAGGGAGGATGTATATTCCATTTACTAGGTAGAGGTTTAATGTGATCTGCCTTCTCCCTTCCTTGCTCCCTGCTGAAGACTGTCTCCTGTTTCAGTATGAAAATTGAAACCATCCACTCTGATATCCTCCCTCCTACATCAACCCTTTCTTCTCCCATTCCATCTCACTTGGGCCCAATCCTGTGAGCCACAGCACCAGCGCTCTGCTGGCACCACTGACCAATCTATTGTTAAAATGCCATAAGTGCACCACCAATGCTGAGCCCTCTGCCAGGCGTCCCTGGGCATCAGCTCTCCTGTGTTCTGTAACTATTCAATAGTGGGCACAGATCAGAGGCAACCCATTGGGGCCACCTGGGGTAAAGAAAGATTTTTCCCCCTTCCCCTGGTGCTGCTTCCTTGGCCCCCATAGGATACAATGGTTGTCATGTAGTTCTGGGTGCTTGGGCTGTCCAGTGAGCTGACTACCTTTTCTACTGGAATCATTCCACGTGCTTCTTTAATGCTTTTGTCCTGATTGTCATTTGGCCTCCAATTCCTTGTTGCCTCCACACCATCCATTGTCTCTTTTCTCAGGATCGCTCCCTGCTATATTTAAATACTAGCGAAAAGTGTACCCACGTTGCGGGAGTAAAATTCCCCAGTACGCCATCCTCCCACTGCGCATCAATCCCCCACGCACATCAATCCCCCATGTGCATACCCCATGTTCAACATCCCCCATGTTCATCCAACCCATGTGCATCATCCCCCTATGCACATCAACCCTCCATGCTCATCAACCCCATGCTCATCAACCCCATGCATAAATCCCCCATGCACAACAACCTCCATGCGCAACATTCTCCATGTTCATCCCCCATGCGCAACATCCCCAATGCACAACAACCCCCCATGCACATCAGTCCCTCATGCGCAACCTCCCCCATGCGCATTAACCCCTCATGCACACCATCTCCCCATGCACACCATCTCACCATGTGCATCAACCCCAATGCGCATCAACCCCCATGCGCATCAACCCCCATGCGCATCAACCCCCATGCGCATCATTCCCTCATGCGCATCAACCCCCAATCACAACATCCCCCATGCGCGACATCACCCCATGCGCATCATTCTCTCATGCACATCAGCCCCTAATTGCAACATCCCCCATGCACATCAACCCCCATGCGCATCAACACTCCATACGCAGCTTCCCATGTGCAACCCCCCCCCCAAGCACAGCATCCTCCCCAGTGCAATTCCTTCTTCTGAACAATATCCCCCCAGTGCATCAGGCACCAAGCACCAAATCGGCTGGAGGTTGGTCACTCTTCCATGTTAAGTATAGGACAAAAATATGTTGCACCCCTTTTCTGCCCCTTAAGGGTTAAATTTCTCCACATCAGTTCTTGGTGGGTATTCATGTAACAGAAGGAACACCCTCCCCGAATTTCATGCTTCTAGATCCAGGGGTTGGGGTGGAATGTTGATGAATCATCAATTCTTCAATGCAAATTATAGGGAGGAAAATGTGTTGTGCCCCTTTTCACACTCTTCTGGTAGGAATTTTCAAAAACTGATTCTTAGTGCACCCCTCAGTCAGGAAAGGATCACCCACCCCAAATTTCACGCTTCTCAGCCCTGGGCGTTGATGAGTCAGTCAGTGACTTTTCTCTTTTATATATATATAGAAGAAGATGACTCTCAGAGTGGCAGTGCATGCATGCATGCATACACACACACAGCAACCTACTTCTCATCCTGATGGCAGACCGATAGGGGTGGGGGTAGAAAGGAGACCTTTCTGGTGGCAGCTTGAGAGGTGCTATCCTGATATTGTCAAACCCTTTAAGAGAAGTACAGTCCCAAAAGAAAATTCAGTGATGAGGCACAATAACAGGTAAACAAAAAAATTGGGCTGTAACTCTTTTAGATTTACATAAAGAGTACCGGTATGTTCCATTCAACTTAAAAGGAGTTGCATCTGAGCAAATGTATCTAGGATTCTATCATATGTTCAACTTTTTAAAAAAATGGATTGCAGTGTTCAGAAAAGCCTTGGCAGTCTGGGCAGACATAAATTTGGAGGTGAAGATTTGTTGTTGTTGTTCTACTTCTGCAATATTAATAAAGGGAAATGATCTTAGATTAATTTGTCTGTCTCTGTCTAGGAATGCTTTTTGAAAATAATAGAACATAATATCATTTATTAGAGCATTTTAGTCTGTAATTGTGCTAAAATGTTTAGATGCTTTATGAAATTCCTCAACACATTTACAATTCCTTTCTCACTCTAGAGCTGAACTTTGGCTTAGAGCAAAGGTTATATTTCTGTTGGCAGTTCAATTTTGTTCTAACAAGATAAGTGTATCATACAACCTTATTCATCCGCATGACCGGAGAGGCATGCAGTTGGCTAGAAAAAATGCTATTTATTTTCTATCAGATTCTTTTATATCACTTGCCTGAGGACATTTGCACTTGCACTTTGGCTTTGGGTGGATGATCATCTACAATAATAATGTGTGAACTGTATAAAATTCAAAAACAAGATGCTCTGAAAAATTAAGGCAAGATGAAGAGATTGAATTTTAATTTCTTATGCTTAGTAGATAAACTATAGGCATTGGAAGGAGTCATGAAGGAGTGGTATGCAAGGCTTCAGTTATGACCATGCAGAGTACCGGCTTTTTAAAAAATGCAGTGGTTCTCACCATCATACCTTCCATTTCAACTCTTAGGTAGCAACCTGCCAGATTAAGATGTGAAGGTTTCATATTCCCAAGGGGTAGTGGAAGGGCGAAAGCAATCTGACCTCTGCTTTGTTCACAGCTAGAACTTTCACTCATTTCCAGGAATCCAACAATCTGCAGGACTCCCCCAAGCTTCCTACACCACTCAGATCCCAACATGACCCTTGGGGAGCCTGAAAATAGCCCCCCATTTCACTGCAGGTGCACAATTATAGGGATCACATTGCTGCTACAGCTCCACCCTGGAAAGACATAGGGAGAGAGTAGCGCTCTTCAAAAGATTGAGTACTACTGTGCTAATTTTATCCAACTTTCCAGTACTGATAACACCCATGATAACAGGGGGTGCATTGCTTCCTGCTGTTGGGGTAGGAGATGGCAGCCTTCTCAGTGTAAGACAACATTTGTTTCCTTCTTTAGCCTGCATTGTATATTATGGTTCCAATCAGTGTTTTAATGTAGATGTTTTATATTTATTGTTTTTAAGATGCAATTTTTAAATGTTTTAATGAATTGAATTTTATTGTTGATGTTTTTATGGATTGTTTTTTGTTAAGCCGTCTTGGGTCCCTCTGGGAGAAAGACAGGGTATAAATAAAATTTATTTATTTATTTAATAATAATTGTTGTTGTTGTGACTGCACCAGTGCTGGAAAATTGGATAGGGCTGTGCTAAGTTCACTGGTCTGATACAGCAAAGCAATTGTTTTTTATTAAGTGTCTTGAGAAGAATGTGTTATAGATAACATCATGCTTAGGCAGTGTAACAGGAGATGCTCCATATATCTAGTATTCTAGGGGTGTGTTCAAGCATTTGACTGGCATTTGTGTGCAAGCATTTGACTGGCCAAAAACACCCATGGCTTGGCTGTCAATATGCTTCCAATGTCCACCATATACCATGCCAGCTGCGAGCCAGAGGTTCATGATCATTTAAGAGCAAACCCTCAGACCCTTGGAAGGCCTTGGCCTCCCTGATGTGAGGTTGTGCTTGCATCTGAGCTACATTGGCATCGCATTTTTCTGATGTCAGAAAAGGGCTGCTGTTGCACCAGCACATATGGAGATACACTGGCCTATCTCAAGGATAGGATTGTGCCTTTAGTAATCTATTTTGAACACTCTAGAGGACTTTCTTAATAAGCAGCCTCAGTAAGCAGGCTGTTGTTTTGACTGCTATGAACCTTTACCTCGCTATATAATTTAGATTTTTTTATCTCATGAATTTGTTTATCTTTAATCATCTCACCAGATTAATGTTGCATTCTTTTATAAACTTTTTAAAAGCCTGTTTTATGCCAATAAAGAATTTCCTTCAATATTATACTGGAAATGTAGCTGATCAATTTAAATTGGTGTAAATTGAAGAAAGACACTGTGATTAAAACGGAATTAAAAGAAACTAATACTTGTGCTCTTACAGATAGAAAGTGACTTATTATGTGCTCCTGAAAATGTGCTTAAGTGAAGAGTATGATTTCTTTGTAAAGCTATTGCTTTGATCACAAGGTTAGTTAGAATCATTGGAGTTGCCTTTTGCTTGCCTGAAATATAATTCCGAAAAGCAATTAACTTTTCATTGTTGTAGCTGAGAGAAAGACGTCATGTCTGTAGATCCTGAAATGTGAGCATTTTTAAGAAGAACACAAATGTGTCTAAGGAAATATTAATAGAAAGGAGCCAGACAACCATGCTTTCTGGATCCTTTTTCTGCCTTAGTAGACTTTTAAATGATTGGAACCATTGTACGTTTTGCTGCTTTATCTTTGTCAAGGATTGTTGCAAGGCACATGAAGTCTGTGGGCAGAAAAAAACATGATGATTCTGTTTTCCCCAGTAATTAGAAGAGCAGGGGCATTAATCTCAGTACTTTCAAAGTTTCAGGAGACTTTTGAAATGTGTCCTAAGGCCTTAAGAATTGGATCCATGCAGCCCAGTGCTATTCAACCAGTAATTCCCAAACACTTTTGACTGGCAGTTCCCTTGACCTAGTAGCCTATTAGCCATGGCTCTCCATTAGGTTGACAATTCTTTACATTGTATAAGGTGGCAGGATTTTCATGGGGATTCTATAAAAGACAGGCACTGTTGCAGTTGTTCTCAAAGAAGGGCAACATGCACAATTTTTCACACAGGAATTGTGACTTCTTCAAGTGGTGCTCTTGAAGGCAGGACACAAACTTTAAAAATGAATCCCACTAAATGAAATGTTGCCCATTGCTCTGTGTTTTGTATTCAGTTTTTTCTGCCTTTGTTGCGTTTGATTTTTCCTGGAAGGGCCACTCTGAGAACTTGTTGCTATGTTGAGCAAGTACATCTACCCTGACACTGTATAGTGCCAGCCATCCAAACTTGTTTGCTGCTTTCTTCACTTACTTTCTCTTTTAGATCAGTGAGATTAGACAGAACCTCTTGGGAGTTCGGATTATCCTCAAGTTTAAAATGCCTGACTGATCTCCCCAGTGGGTCAAGTTGGTCCAGGAACTTTCAGATGCTGATCTGTTTGTACTTTTCCATAATATAATTGGGTCAGTTCCCATTAGCAAGGCTATTGTAGGCAACTAAATTAAATGCCTTTTAAATAGGCGTGAAGGAACTATGTCTGGATACACTTTAAGGGAAAGGACCTTCTGTCTCTCATTTTCTAGGCTTTACTTTATCTAATTCAGTTTTTTAAAAGGCTTGGCAGTGATGCTGTAGTCCTATTAATATTAATAGATGTCACTGAAGAATCAGTGAGGAACACTGAGAACCTTTTTAAGGTATGTGCTGCTTAGTGCTATAACGGGAAGGGGCATGATCCTTTCAATAGTGATTAAATAAATCAGCTGAAGCTTGCCATTTCTGGATATCAAAACAACCAGAATTTTTTTAAAAGGCCAAAAACTCCAAGGTTGCCATTTTGTATTGTTTTGATATATTCATGACCCAGATAATGGTTGTGTTTAAAAGACTGTAATCCCTCCGAATAATGGAAACTAGTACTTTTCTTTGTTCATACAACTAGGTAGAGGGGAGTGAAATGCTCTTAACAGAGATTGATTAAATAAGTGCATTGCGGGCATCAAACATACAGGAGCAGAAGAGTAAGTAGTTCTTGACTTGACACCAGAGTTCAAGCTGGTGAAATCTCAATTCTGCATATTTTCCAGGAAGAAGATGGGAGGATTTCATTCGCCTGTCTTTAGTTCCTCTTTGATAGAACCCTTCTAGCTAAATGTTTGAAGAATCTTCCTTATTGTAGTTCAGATAGATCTTGCAGGGTGTTTTGTTTCTTGTGTGTTTGCATACATATTCTGCCTTTTGATCTCATTTGAGGACCATCAAGATATCTTGTAAGATAAAAATCTAAAACAGTCTAAACCAACCAAAAACAATTTAAGCAACATTTAACAAAATATGGGGACAGATGGACTATTGTTCCTTTTGAAATAGTGTCTTTTACTTCTGGACTCACACATGGGTGTAGACGAATGGTCTCTAAATCTCACTCCCCAGTGCCCAGATGTGTGAAAATTATCACTTCCTTCCTGATTTTAAAACATGAAAATTATGTTTCTTGCCTTCAGAAGGCCTTAGAACACTTTCTTAGAGTTGCAGAGGCCTCCCTGGCCCTCATAATAGTATGCTCTGGGTGTTTCCTGTGGTGTTCTGGTTCTAAAGTTATTATTAATTAAAGTTATTATTATTACTCTTGTTCTGTACATGTAAATAAACTACTTGGGGAATGAGAGTCAATTTGAGTCTATTTCTGTGGTTTGTGTTGATGCTTAAGAACAGAATCCTTGAAACTTTTGCCCATTCATTCATCTAAGTTCAATCTCTCATATTTTTATTTAAATTTTATATTTAAAATGTATTTATTTTTCTGGCCTTTGACCCCATGCCAAATATCAGAAGCAACCCTCTAGCCAAAAAGTTTGGAGACCCCTGCTACAGAGGATAATTCACTTACCTTCTGTGAACAATTTGCTAACTACCATTTTTCCTCTTGCCTTTGATTTTTTAAAAATGTGTGTTGTTATCTTCCTTTAGTGCCTCCCAAATTGGAGGGGAAAGTGCAGCCCTAATGTCTCTAGAAATAAGCTTGGAAGATGTTTTGCATTGTAAGCAGAACATGTCACTTGCTGCCCATTTAATGTCCTGGACATTTTCCAAAATTTTGGAAGTAAATGGATAGATACTATAGTCAGAAGCTGTTTTGTTAAAGGTGAGAAAACAAAGGGTAAAATATGATGTGAAACATTTGGGCCTCTTTTCTTCACTCAGTAAATAGTGAGAGGACATTTTCAAATGGGTTTTACTCATTCTTGTCTGATAGGGCTTGTCAGCATTTAATCAGTGACACTGACTATATTCATAGTTTTATCTGTTTTCCCCCTTTAGGTAATAACCTTGATGCTGTCCATGACATCACAGTGGCATATCCTCAGAATATTCCTCAAACTGAGAAACATCTTCTGATTGGGAATTTCCCAAAGGAAATCCATTTTCATGTCCGCCGATATCCGGTGCAGGTTCTGCCAGCCTCTCATGAAGAACTGCAGCTGTGGTGTCAGAAGCGTTGGGAGGAGAAGGAAGAAATGCTCCGCTTATTCTATGAAGGCAAAAAATATTTTGATGCAACAGGGAGAAGCAAAATCCCACCCTGTAAATCAGAGCTCAGGGTCATGTTTGTTAAGTGTATTTCCTTTTTGTATTGGACCTTTTTCACATTGTCTGTGTTTGTGCTGCTATATTTGTACAGCTTTGTCCGGTGGTATTTTGTGACCATGGTTGTCATTTTCACAGTGCAACAAAAACTGTTTGGTGGACTTGAATTGGTGGAAGTTGCATTGCATCGGCTTTTTAGTAAACGGAATGTACACAACCACCCCGGGGGCTAAATATGTGTGGTGCGTTATGAAAAATGGGGAGGGAATGAAGTCTGGGTGTTTTTCAGATGTACAACAGACATTACAGACTGGAAGGAGATTTTTGCATGAGAATCATTTGTCTTTCTTACTGCTGTCATTGGTTAATACACTTTGCACTTCTGTTGTAAAAGGAAAAAGATAGATGGGTTGCTACATCTGAAGTTTTTTAAAAAAAATTTGAATGTATCTTCGTGTATCTCTTGCCAGCATTTTACACATGCATAGTTACTACCAAACTGTTTGCTGACCTGTCAAAAACTTATAGCCATTGAACTTTTTCAAACTTGAAGTTACAACAGCTAGAAAATTATGGAGCTAAAAGTGAATATCTGCAATCCCTACATAGCCTGGCCAGAAATTATGCAATTTTGGAAGACCTAGGACATAATTAATATATTATTTTTTTTAGTTCTTCCCTGAAATGCCAAAATGATCATTATTAGCATCAGCAGATTTTCTGGCTTATGGAATTAGAAATGAATGGTCAGGCCTGCATTGGCACAGCCAGACTACATGGCCTGTGAAGTATCCAGCTTAGGTTAGAAGGTGGCTGAATGTCTTCTCAGCTAAACGAATAATTTTGATCACATCACCACCTATATCTGGTTGATGCCATGTTACAGGACAGGCACCCGATCAGTAGGCATGCCTACCGTTCATCCAGATGAGTAGAAGGGCTGCTAGAGAGGGTCCCCCACAACAAACAGTGTTTCATTGAGCCTTGCAGCTTTTAAGGCCAGCCTTGCACCAACCCCTGTAAATCCAAATCAGGCAAAAAAAGTATGACTATAATTTTTTAAGAGATTAGACTTATGGAATTCTTCTGTTTCCTAATTCATTGAAAGTAGCACTTAAGTTTTATTTGAGGATTATAAAATAATGAAATAAACTTGAGCTTTTGGAGCTGCCTTGACTTGAAAGGCAGCTTTGATTTCATTTTAAAATAATTAAATAAACTCTGTCTCAAGGGGCAGGGGAAGGTTTTGTGTTGTTAGACCCAAGTAGGATATATTGGTGTGCAACAGAAATTTCCTTGTGCAATGTCAGTGAGAAAGATTATTAACTATTTCTTCCCTGTATACAAAGAATATGAAGAGCCTTGCGCATTGCAAAACCAATGAAGGAAAGTATACCAATTCATACTTGAAATATGCATTCAAATGTAGATGACTTAAAAAATGTTGCCTCTTGGCCGATGAGTTTTTCACAGTGTGTGTTAGAATGGACTAAAGTGTGTTAGAATGGACTAGAGTTTTTCACACTGTGAGTTAGAATTGACATTCAGTGAATGGACTCAGTGTTGCTGTGAAAAATTTCAGTTCCATTGATACATGTGAGATCATTTCTTTTAGTCACATTATCATTTGTTTGCTAAAAACCATTGTTCAAGGCTCAGCAACCCCATCACTTAGACTGAAAGTACATAGCAAGAGAAGCTGAGAGACCTTCCTCTGCCTGGCCATTCAGCCAGGAAGAGCAATATTGATCCTGGCTCAATTGTTGAAGAATGGCCCATGCAACTTCTCAGACTGTAGTTACCATGTTACTTATTCAGTAAAACCTTTTGCATAGATATGCAGAGCACTGAGTTGCTGACCAGATGTCCACATAAGAGCTCTTCTAGGCCTGCTCAACTCGTGTGACCCACCAAGCCCAAAGCAGATAATCAACTATGCATGGTAGTCTGCCATAGGGAGAGATATCTACCTGGGACTGCAAAACAGGGAGGATGTCCAGAAAAGGGTTGTGCCTCAATATATGGCTGGTAAGCTGTGTATGGCTTAGAAGGGCAGAAATGTCTCACAGTCAGTCTACATGACTGATTCATCAGCCACTTCCTGTTTTCTAGAACATCATTCACCTTTGCTGTTGAAAATTTTAAAAATATAAAATCATGTCACACAAAATGTCTTATTGGTGGGGGGGGGGTCAACATTGGGAGCAAAAAATCTCTGTCTTTCTTGCTCACTTCAGTCTCAAAACCTGCATATGTGGCCAGCAGAATTAGAGTTGTTAGTTACCTAAGCATATTTAGTTACCTGAGCATACATATATATATTCCATCAAACTAATAGCTTAGTCATATGTCAGCTCATATGACTAAGCATTTTCTTCCTGTACAGCGCCTTTTTTCCCCTTAGCATCACGATGAACTTCTGTGTTGACTATATTTGTCACTAAATCTTTACAGATGACAAAGCAAGGCAGAAGCATATCTTCTCACCCGGCACTGAATATTAGTAAAACCATAGCCATAAGCCAGCACATTGTCTTGTGTGTTGTTCATAATGAACGTTGTGTCTAGTTTCAGGTGTTTGTTCAACCTCTTTTGCATCTACTGTATATTCTTATCAGTTTTTTTAAAAAAAGAAATTGTATTCAGATAGAATACTGAGGCTTGAAAGAACCTCCAACATAGCCTTAGTTGTCAAAACTGTTAGAATGTTTTAGCCATGAATGAACAATTTATCTGACAGCACCAATAAAGAATTTTAAATGTGTGTTATTTATTAAATTATTTGCTTCTTTGCATAATATCAATATGAAATCTGTTTATATTCATTTCATAAGTATACTGAGTATCACTATATTTTCCGCCACTGCCTTTTTGGTGCTACACTGCACGGTTGTCAAAACGTCTGTGAATGGAAGGTGAGTTTCTCTCTTGCAAGGACGGGTTGTATATGTACAATTCATAATGCAATGCTAATCCATGCTGGAGCAGGCAGGCCAGTTAGCACCTCTGTGCGCCAACATGGCTTACTTGGAAAGGCCCAGATGTGCTTTACAGTACATTCAGGACCTTTCCAAACCTGTGCAAGGGACTTACGCCAGGCCAGGCCCGTTCAAGATTATGCCCTCAGTTTTTGATCATGAAAGGTGGTTCTGTTGGGGCCCCCTCTTTTACCAGTGGATATGTTAGTTATGTGGCCTTTTAGGGATTTATTTAAGAAAAGTCTTCTATACATACAGTACAGTAAAACACATGATCTGTTCAAAAATACAGTAAAACAAACAGTTGCAAGTAACAGTGAGCTCAGGGCTTTTGTTTAAAGAGCCACGTCTATCTACAGCAGCGTTTCTCAAAGTGGGGTTGGGACCCCTTTGGGGGTCACCTAGAGGTTTCCTGGGGGTCGCCTAAAGACCCCTGGTGCAGGGGGCCAGGTCAGGCTTGCCAGACCTCCGGCTGTTGCTGCGCACGCACTGGGGCTGACTGACAGCCTCAGGGCCCAATCCAATGCATGCCTACTCTGAAATAAATCCCTTTACAGGGGGGCCTTTACTCCCATGTAAATGTGGATAGGATTGCAGCCTCAGGGCCCAATCCTATGCATGCCTACTCTGAAACAAATCCCATTGTGTTCAGTGTGTGCATAGAACACACATTTCATTTGTAACAATGAAAATACATCCTGCATATCAGATATTTACATTATGATTCATAAAGTAGCAACAAAAATAATTTTATGGTTGGGTGTCCCCACAACATGAGGAACTTATAAAGGGGTCACGGCATTAGGAAGATTGAGAACCACTGATCTACGGCATATATATATATATATATATACCGCTTTTCAACTAAAAAGTTCACAAAGCAGTTTACAAAGAAAATGAAAAAAAGTCTTCAGACTCTGATGGAATATAGACAAGCAACGAAAAGCCAGGGTAATCTAGATTTGGGGTCAATCTCAACATATGCCATCAAGTTTTAGAGGGCTGAATATTATCCAGCTTTTCAACTTACTATTATATAGTATCCTCCATTATTCACTAGGGATCTGTCCCAGAACCTCCTGTGGATTAAAAAAATTAGTGGATTAAAAAAATGGGGAAAAGACTCCATTTTCTTCCTCCTAACGGTTTTCTTTCTCCTTCCTCTTGACATCTGGTTTTATTACTGTTGTAAAAAGGCTGTCAGCAATTAGAAATGCAAAGGACCCCCTGTTTTTACCTGGCTGAAGAAAGGAATGATGCTTGCATGACTGCTTCTACAACAGTAAGAAAAGAAAACTGATTTTAAAGTGATGCATTTTTCTCCTTTTCCAGGGAACAGCATGTTCCTTCTCATTTGCAGTGGCCATTTGTGTTGAGTCAAATCCGTATTAAAAAATGTGTGTATATAACAAGGTTGGACATGTATATTTTTTTCCTCTGATCTTGACCCTGTTTGGTTGGAAACGGAAAGCAGTTGGCCCTCTTCTCACTTAAGGGTTACATTCCAAGATTGGTATATAAAACAAACAGCCCTATCCTATCCTAGGCTGTGCAGAAGGGGGTAATCCAATGGTACAGTTTCCCCAAAAGTTAAATGATTGGAGGAAGAGGAACATATAATTTCAGAGTCTGGGTACTCAATATGTTAGGAAGACTGGGGACACAACCCTAACCACCTTCCTGGCACTGACATAGCTGTGACAGTGGGGCATGGGCTGTATCGAGCCGTGGGGGCAGTCACTGAGGCCTCCTCAAACAGCAATGTTTGTTCCCTTACCTCTGAAAAATTGGTGTGGTGGCACCATGGATCATTTTAATAGCTTCTTTAAGAAGATAAATGCTTGAGCAAAATGAAAGAGGGACAGAAAAATATATGTTGCTCCAGAGGGATGTTCAGTTAGGCATGTTGTATGTGAGGGAACTGTGTGGGACCCAGCAACTGTGTCCCTATATTACATTTAAGCTCCATCAAATCAGCTTATAGAATTCATGGTTTGGTTCCAGACTTAAGCCCTCTCAATGATGCACAGAGAAGCAAGATTATTTGGAACCTGGAGTACTTCCAGGGACACTGAAATTACAGACTCATTAATTACCGTAGGTAAATGTGACAGGGAGTCATAGAAAGCTTTAAGATATTGAAACTGTGTTTTTGGGTGAGACATAATTTCTCATTTGTGGTGCGAGTGTCTTTTATTTGTGCCCAGCAGAATAGGAGGATATTTCGTAAGCAGGGCACAAAATGAAATGAAAATGTGGCTATATTTATCAAGGTTGTGTAACATGCAGATCTAAGGTCAATTCAGAAACTGTTAGCGCCATAGGTGGAATCAACAAAGCTGATGGCCTAAAAATGGGACATATATTTAGCAGACAGGCTATCTCACGGTGGCATGAATAAGAGGACCTGGCCCTTTAAACATTGCAAAACTCTGCTTTGTCAGGACAAAGACAAACATAACATTTCTAGAGCAATAGGACCAGTTTGGACACTTTCACTGCATTCAACACAAATATATTCTAATGTTTCACAATGTACTCAAAAAGCTGGTTCTGTTCTGCTAGTTTGTTACAAAAATCTGGCTATGACAGGCACCAATTGGCTAGTGCACTAATATTGATATCACTAACACACCTCTTTAATCCCCTTCCGAGCAGGTATGCACCTGTTAGAAAACAAAATAAGATGAACGACAACAAACGTAACATAATGCTGCCAGCCAATTTAACATTTGATGTGCTGGTACATACACACCTGCAAGGTCAGTTTCAAAGGTTGGATAGCACTAAGAACATAAGAGCCCTACTGGATCAAGCCAGGACCATCCACTCCAGCTTATGGTATGACAAAGTGACCCACCAGATGCCAGTGGAAACACACAAGACAACAAGATACCTGCATCGTGTTGCCACGCTCTTGCACCTGCCCTTCTAAGGTAATCTGTAGGTTACCTAAGAACCTGTGGATCTTGAGAATTTCAGCCAGGGAGCCCCTTCTAAGAATGGCAATCTGTCTAGGATCCCCCAGAAGTTAAGTCATGGCCAGAAGTGACATTAAAAAGGAAGTGATACCAAAGCTCCTTCATGTCCACTCGGAAGAAAGTCACACTATGTTCAATGAAACATATTCCCAGGAAAGGAGCATGAGTGCGCCATTTCAAGATGGCAGCACCCAGTGCCAGAGTCCAAGAAGGCAGAACCCAGCTTTTTGCAACCATCCCGGAATGAAGTTGCAACTGCCCAAGGGGACACAATCTTTGCCCATGGGGGCAAAGGGGACACTATCAACTGCCCGTGGAGACATGATCCCCACTTTGAGAATCATTGCCAGTGTCCCATTTGCTAAAATTGGGATTGTCCCTTTTTTCAGGACATATGGCAACTCTACTGTCAAGACACCAACACCAAGAAACAATATTGGCCTTAAGGAGTTTCCTTTATCATTACAAGATTGAAACAAAGCTCCAGAAAAACAGTCAAAAATAGAATAACTATTGGACAATGTTACCTGGACTCATCCCTCTCCACAAAACGGCAACCATTTACACAACAGTGCAACAAAACAGTATAAAGTTCAACTGGATTGTCTAGGACTCTGGATTGTCTCTGGCAACACATTTGAGTTTTTCATTCATTGGCATCCTTCAGTCTCAAAAGACTATGGTATTGTGCTCTGAGTGTCCTCTACAGAGCACGATGGCCGGGGTAGATTAATATGTAGGAAAGACTGTTACTCAAGCAGCAAGTCCCCCCTCTCCACGTCACTGAAATAGTCCAATGGAACGTCAGAGCCGATACGATTGGTTCCAGCTGCGTCGCAGGAGTTACCAGAACGTAATTGTACATAGCCATGAACTGCTTCCAGGACTCCGACTCTGAATTTTGCGTCGAGATTTACTCCTGAAGCCTTTCCCATAGATAGGTATAGCCGCAAGGCCGCGGAGGTTTGAGGTGGGAGTTTTCCTTCTCCAGGCAGTGGGATTTTATTCTTCAGGAAAATAATCCCATTTGATTCCAACAATCACATCTTCTAACTAATCCATGAAGAACAAAGAGGTGCTTGAAGCACACAATTGTAATCTGCACAATAAATCAAAATGTATGAATTGCATTTTATAGAAGATAAAATTTGCATCCAGACTCTCTGGAAACTCCAATTTCCTGCAACTGACATTTGGACAGGAAGATCTACCCTAGAATCCAGAGTAACTACAGGAGCACGTAAGAGATATTACGTGTACCCGTAGTTACTGCACCACCTAGTGAAAACCTATGGGAAATTCATATTGCAATGCAGAGCAAATTGTTCTCACACTGGAGCAAGGACTCCCTGTAGTTATTCTGGATTGCACCCTAAGTATGTCTCTGGATGGGAGTGCATACCAGAACGTCACATTCTCACCAGAAGGGGTATGAAGAATCAGGCTTCTTTTTGCATTAATTGACAAATAGCCCAAACCTATACATCTTTCAATAGTGTTCTCAGGAAAGAACACTTGATAAATAGGATAGCACCCTTAGCATTGCTCTTGATGATAGCTCTTGATGTTCTTGATGATAGCTTTCCTTAGTACAGGGTGACCAGACGCCAAACGCACAATCCGTGAACAGCAAGGCCAGAATTCCTGATCGAAGGCCAAAATTCCTACTCCCTACCCGGAAAATGTAGGACATGTTAAAATAAGCTAAAAACACTAAAAATAAGCTAAAAACATTGGTATTGCTTTCCTGTACATAATATATTACACTATATTACTTATTTTAAATTGAAAAAATGATGAACTCTCCACTCACCCCGTCCCAGTCTGGTTTGGGGTTGTGGAACCAATTTTGGGGGTTCCCAAAGTTTTCCAAACAACTTTGCCAAATGAGGCATTTAGCTTCATGTAGGTTCTGTTCAGGTTTGAATGAATTGGGGAAAAATTGGCACTTGTGTTTTGGCATTATGGAAAAATAAAAGCAGATATTTATTTTTATGCCCAGACACGAAGATTTTTGCACAGGGTGATCAGACGACAAACGCAAAATCCCTAAACCCCTAAAATCCCTAAAATTCTTATGTGCTTAAAAAATTGAAGGACACCACAAAAATGTAGGACATGTTAAAATAAAGCGGAAAAACTCATATTGTTTTCCTGTACTTAATTTCAACCCTTTAAAATTGAGAACCTTGTAAAATGCATGATTCAGACCCAGACATTAAAGCAACCATTTGTAGTAGCATAACACAAGCCAGTGACTCCAACGTATGTGGTTCAGACCAAAACACACAAACACAAGCACACAAAACACAAGTGCGCGCGCGCGCGCGCACACACACACACACACACAAGCAAGATATCAAGCAGGGAGGGGGATAGAAAGGAGGACATCTCTGCATCAGGGAGGTGGGACCTGGAACCACCAAGAGAAATTTGCAATGCCCCTGAGGGTGTGCAGAGTGCAAAAGCAGACTGTGAGGAGCCAGAAGGACTAGGATGTAAAGGACTGGGAAGGAGGAATCAGAGTATCCTCAGGCAGGAGTTACCTTGCAGGTCAAGAAGTGGAGCACAGCCTGAATTGTTGGCTGAGTAGGGTTAAGAGGCACTGAAAAGGTTAAGAGCTGGAGTTTGAGAGCTAGGGAAATCTGAGCTGCGTGCATGGCTCGTAAATTCCAGAGGCACTCTTGTGTTTCCCTGTTTCCCAACTTCCCCCGGACAAGGTAATAAATACTGTAGGTGTCCAGGAAAGCTGGACATCTGGACAGCCTGCCTTAGTATGATAGCTTTCTTAGATGATAGCAGCCTGTACGAAATCTTGCATGCATCCCCCTCCTGAAAGAAGAAGAGGACGGGTTTGCTACTGACTTCAGTGGAAATAGGACACATCGCACCAAAGCAACTAAAAAATGTAGAGAGTCAAAAATAGCTGTCTTGGAGACTTATTATTTCTTAGGGAGTGTAATTTCTTTGGAGGAGAGATATTTCTTTTCTTAGCCGAGTTCTCTGGATACATTTTTTCTTGTTTGCGTTTCCATTTCTCTTCATGGATAACATTGTCATCACAATGGCTCTTGCCCTCTCTTCTCTTCCCACCTCTCCTTCTGCCTTCATTCTTTCCCAGCATGAAATTGCAAAGCCTGTTCCTTCTCTGCAATGCCTGATGAAATTGCTTTTTATTTTTATACACTAGGATACAAAACAGCCACCTTTATCGCTCGCCTGCAGCTTCACGTCTTCTAATTAAGCAACTAGGATCATCAAGCGTTCCTGACAGGTGTGAAGTCACAGGAAGTGGCCTCCCAATGAATGCACAGCTGGTCCTTGTTTTATTCTCCAGCCAAATAAGAATGGGAGGATGAGGCCTCATCGTTTATAGGTGTCAATCTTGAGCAACCAATATTTCTTAAATATAAAGACGGAGGATGAAAGAGTTGAGAGAGATGCATCTTTTTTCCACTAGGCTCTGTGCCAACTGGTGGGATTTGTCCACTAACAAAGCATGTAATGACATACAATTTTATTTTCTATTTCTAGACATTGCCTCTGTAATCCTGATGTTTAATTCTGAAGCCTACATGCCGATTTAGCATAATTTGTAATTGTTGCTCGAAAATACTTCGGAGAAGATGTGCGCCCAAGTTCTGGAGATTGAACTAAAAACCGAACATGTAATTCTGTTTTGGAATGGCAATTTGTACATATAAGTATCTTTCTGCATCTTTTTGAGTGGCTATCACAAGGATATCCTCCACTTAATGGATGTTGTATTTGATCTGTTAATCACTGAGGATCAACACAATTATTTCAGTGCAGGAATGACTCAATATAGCCAATCCATGCATTTTCTGCTCATGATTGAATAAATGCATTATAAATTTATCGACAGGGAGTTTCTTACATTACTATTGTGGGATAGGATGAGGTTTAACTGCTATTGTTTGTCCAGGTTTGTAGAGCTACATGGGGATGCAATATACCTCTTGGTTACAATATATATTGGAACTTGGTATTCTTGTGCCACAACATATAAAGCAGCTAACATGTAATTAGCTTTATCAAAAGCAATGGGGATATATACAAAACATACTATCATTGATAACCTTTGCCAAAATTGCGAGATTATGGGCAAAAATACTTGAAGACTCTTCCAAAGGAAGGTGCCATGGCAGGCTTTATGGTAGTCCCAAAAGGCAACCCCCCATTCGGATCACAAGTAGAGAGCACAGTTTCATTACAGCAGCCACCTGAAAACCTAAAGCTTCTGCAAGTTAGCAGGGGGAAGGCAAGCTGTCAAGGTGGTGGGGGGGAGGGAGGAACTAGAAATGAACCAGGGCAAGGATAGTATGTGTTGAGGCCAAGAAGGGGTTGGTATCAGTTGCAGTGGCTCCACCTTTCCCCCTTCTTGGCCTCAATATACCTTCCTAGGTCAACTCAGACTTGTGTTAGAAAAAAATAGCTGAAGCAGGTCTAAGCAGAGGAGGCTTACCCCCAGTAAGGCAATACATGTTCCCTTACCTGCAGGAGATGTCATGGACCCCCCTCCCCCCGCACACACAAAGGATGCAGTGGCAGTAGGGATTAGAAATGACTGGGCTATAAATGTTTTATTGCTTATAGGTGTGATGTCTTCCTTTTTTAACTCAAATTTTGACTCAAATTTGTTTTCATGGCTTGGAGCTGAGGCATGAGAAGGGCCTTTAAACTATTTCTCCCCATCCCATAGTTCCCACACATTGCTGCTATAGCTTGTCTTTTGGGGTGGGGGGGTGGGGAGGATACTCATAGCACCAAAGAACCTTCAGAGGAAGGGAGGGTGAACATGGATCAGGATTTTATAAAGGAATTAACCCTTCTCCACCTTCATCAGAGCAAAAAACTAGCAAAAAGCGTACCCGCGTTGCAGGACTAACATTTCCCCATACGCCATCCCCCCACATTGCATCTTCCCCCAATGCACTTCTTCCCCCATGTGCATCTTCCCCATGTGCATCTTCCCCCATGCGCAACTTTCTCCCATGTGCATCAGTCCCCCATGCACAAATCCCTCATGCGCAACTTCCCCCATGCGCATCATCCCCCGTGCGCAACATTCCCCATGCGCAACTTTCCTCCATGCGCAACTTTCCCCATGCGAAACTTTCCCCATGCGCAACTTCCCCCTGCACAACTTCCCCCATGCACAACATCCCCCATACACAACATCCCCATGTGCAACTTCACCCATGTGCAAGTCCCCCCATGTGCATCATCCCCCCATGCACAAATTCCCACCATGTGCAACTTTCCCCATGCGCAACTTTCCCCATGCGCAGAATCCTTGCCAGTGCAACCTCTTCCTCTGAACAATATCCCCCCAGTGCACCGGGCATCAAGGACCAAATTGGCTGGTTGTTGGTCAGTCTTCCATGTTAAGTATAGGAGAAAAACACGTTGCCCCCTTTTCAGCCCCTTAAGGGTTAAATGTCTCCAGATGGTTCTTGGTGGGTGTTCAGGTGACAGAAGGATCCCTCCCAGAATTCCATGCTTCAGGCCCAGCAGTTGGGGCGGAACGTTGATGAGTCATCAATTCTCCAATGCAAAGTATAGGGAGGAAAACGTGTTGCGCCCCTTTTCACCCCCTTCCGGTTGGACTTTCCAAAAACCGGTTCTTAGTGCACCCCTCAGTCACGGAAGGAACACCCATCCCAAATTTCACGCTTCTAGGCCCAGCGGTTTTGGCAGGGCGTTGATGAGTCAGTGAGTCAGTGAGTCAGTGAGTCAGTCAGTGAGTGACTTTTCTCTTTTATACACACACACACACACACACACACACACACACATATATATATATAAACCCTTCTCCACCTTTATCAGAGTCCCAGACTACAAGAGGGTGATCCAACTGCTATTTAATAAGCAAAAAATACATGTACAGTGGTACCTCACATAACAAGTTTAATTCGTTCGGGAAGCATGTTTGTTATGTGAAACGCTCTTTATGTGAAGCAGATTTTCCCATAAGAAATAATGGAAACTCAGACGATTGGTTCCACAACCCCAAAAATATTCATATAAAATATTAATTGTATGTTAAAATTATGACAAAACTCTGTAACTGAATTCAAAACATGCATTCAATGTGCATGATCCTATGAAGTCTACTTAGGCTGCAAACCTAATGACACTTTCCTGGGAATAGGACCAGTGATGGGCCCAGCCTGGCCCAACAACCAGTTCCCCGGAAGTGGACAGGCCAGGCCAGGTCAGGGGGGCTGGGTCAGAGGGAGGGGCTGGGGTCAGCGGGTGGGGCCGGGGAAAAATTAAATTTAAAAAAATTAAAAAAATTTAAAAAATTAAAATTGACTGTCATGGGACTTACTTCTGAGTAGTCAGGTTGGGCTCTCAGGCTGCAGTACCAGCCACTTTCCTGGGAGTAGGTCCCATTGACTATCATGGGACTTACCTCTGAGTAGTCAGGTTGGGCTCTCAGGCTGCAGTGCCAGCCACTTTGGGTGGCAGCATCCTCAGAGCCCAGTCCTCCACAGGTCTACTCAGAAGTAAGCCCTATTATAGCCAATGGAGCTTACTCCCATGAAAGTGTGGATAGGGTTTTAGCATCCTCATAGCCCAGACCTGTGCAGGTCTACTCAGAAGTAAGCCCTACTATAGCCAATGGGGCTTGCACCCAGGAAAGTATGAATAGGGTTTCAGCATCCTCATAGCCCAGACCTGTGCAGGTCTACTCAGAATTAAGCCCTATTATAGCCAATGGGGCTTACCCCCAGGAAAGTGTGGATAAGGTTTCAGCATCCCCATAGCCCAGACCTGTGCAGGTCTACTCAGAAGTAAGCCCTATTATAGGCAATGGGGCTTACCCCCAGGAAAGTGTGGATAGGATTGCAGCCTCAGAGCCCAGTCCTAACCATGTCTTCTCAGAAGAAAGTCCCATTATAGACAGTGGGCTTACTCTCAGGAAAGTAGACAGGGCTGGAGGAACAGGGGACAAAAGCCCTGGAGGATCTAATCCTAACAACACTCAGATGCTGCACCTACTCTAAGGCTCCCAGACCTTTCTCAGCAGCTCTGTTCCCATCTAAGGACCCCTTTGTAAAGCTGTCCATGAAAATACCTGACCCAAAAGACCCACAAAAACACCATCCCCAGAGAGGCTGCCTCATTTGCATATGAGAAACCCATCATGCTTTGCGAACTGCACAAGTAAATAACTTTTGAAAACTTGCTAGAAATAAGTTTTTTAATCAAAATAAGATGTTTTGCATAGAGACTTCCTGAATAGCATCATACAAAGGTTTGGGGCATGAAGAAGCTCTTCACCCTGACTTGAAAGTATTGAGCTTATATGATCCAAGCACCCTCCCATCTCAGCAGTGAGCGTCTGATGTGCTGTGGGATGATGGCAATGCCTAGTCTGAATGAGGGTACTGGGAACAGTCTATTTGTATTTTAAAAAATAACCTTAGGGAGGGGAAGGGGGGAGAGAGAGCCCCCCTCAGAAGGGGAGGGAGTGACCCAGAGACGCTTTAAGAGAAATTCAAACACACTTGCATGCAATTCAGAGATGACAGCCCCCTCTTAACAACTGGTTTGCTAACGTCCTCCCCAAATTAACAACCGGTTCTACAGAATCTGTGAGAACCGGCTGCTGCCCACCTGTGAATAGGACCCATTTAACACAATGGGGCTTACTTCTCAGTAGACATGCTTAGGAGGCTGCAATCCTAAAGACACTTTCCTGGGAGTACAATGGGGCTTACTTCTGAATAGACATGGTTAGGAAGCTGCATGGAGGATAGGGGGCTTATCTGGGCTTCCGTTGGTGGCTGGAGGTCAGTGGGAGCAATTGGGGGCAGTTAGAGGCTGCAGCACGTTGGCCAGCAGCCCTTTAAAATAGGCTCCACGTGGAGTGCACTGCCTAGTGCGCCGTCCATTAGGAAGCAACGCTTCCTTCTTCTCTGTGCACCTGCCTTTCTCATCCCCAGATGACCTGGCCAGGTCGCTTTCAGGTTGCCTGGGGCTTGTTAAGTAAGTGGGCTTGTTAAGAGCACACTCCCAATGGGAATTTGTGCTTGTTATGTGAATCACTTGTTATGTGGGGCACTTGTTATGCATGGTACCACTGTACATCATTCTCAATATATGAGTTAGAGCACAATTGAAGCACAATTTGATGAACAGATTGGTCAGTGTAAGGCCCCTAAAAATATGTCCTCTATTGTCCTTTTTAAAAGCCTCATATCCTGAAAAAAAATCTTCATTGTCCCCCTTTTCCTTGTATGCAGTTAAGTTGGCTTTGATGCTTTTCCATGGACTACAGCAGGGCAGTTCTGCCTCACCTGTCACCCCCACACCACATGTCCCTACTAGAAACAGTGAGAACTTCCCACGTTCAGCAAAGGGGAATCGAAGAAAACTTCTGATTTTCTGTTTTAGGTGGAAGAATACAACCTTTGTTCTGCTAGACAAAGTACAAATGACTTCCCCTCTACTTTTAAGAACATCTTCATCAATGAATATTGCAAGTGATGGTTCAAAGCAGAGAATGCTCTAAATCCAATTGGAGGAAATAAAAATAGCATTATGTATCATTTGAGGCGGTCAAAGATGTCACAGGAGAAAATGACTTGAAAAATAGGAACTTTTTTTCCAAGGCTCCTGTATTAAAGTGTGCTGGGCTTATTATGAAGTTGAAAGTTATTGATTTTGCTTGAGTGATTAGGCTACCCATATTAAATATAATCTTAGTAATGCAATCTTAATAGTTTTCTTAAATGTCACCCTCATTTGGCTGCATCTGCTTGGTAAGAAGACCACTCAGAAATGAAAGCTAAAGGTTCAGTTTCCAATACTAATTGCAGCCCAGAGCTCTCTGAAAGCCCAACGATGCCACCGCATGGCAGTTTGAAAGGAGACAGATGTGCACTCTGTGAATATCCAGCCTTTGGCCCACATGATCTGGCCTGACTGACTACATCCTTGCCCTTGTTCCTTTATCAGTCCACAAGGCAGCTGGCTGGCAACACTTTGGGGGTACATCATAAGCTATAGCGCAGGCATGCTTGATTTCCTCCCAAATCTGCTTCTCTCCCACCACCCAAAGGTTGCCTGGACGGAGAAGTTGTTGCTTTCCCAAGGTACATGCATCATCCTTCCTGCACTTTGAATTTAGCATCAGACTGTAATATTCAAAAGAGAAAGAGCTCTCTGGTGGCTCTGCCACTACCCCCTTCATCACCAACATGGTGCCACCTCTTCCACCAACCCATTGGTTTAAAGAAACCTTTGTACCTTACTCCCAGGATGACCAGATAATGATAACTTAAAAAGACAACCTCCCAAAAATATAGGAAACCCAAGAAAAATATAGGATATGACAATATAAAAGCTAAAAATAGTCATATATAGTGCTTTCATGTTTAAACACTATATCAGTTTTAAATAAAAAACTAGTACATATAATTTATTAATTACAGACAGCTCCATGCTGCCGCTCACAGGGGAAAGGAGGACAATGAAGATTTTTTTCCAAGACACAAGACATGTCCTGGAAAAAGAGGACATGGAGACACCCTGTTTACACCCCACTGAAATGAAGTCTGAGTACCGTACTTCAAACTGCATTTGTTCTCCTTCATGCATTGCTACTTTTTTCTCTTTCCCCACCATTCCCTGTTGCCTCCCCACCTAGTTCAAATTGAGATTGTAAACTTCTCAGGGTAGGAACCTGCCTTTTGCATAGGAGACTCTAAAAGAGAACCATGGATATTGATAGAGCTATATAATGAGTAAAAATGTGTCTCATCATGATTCTTGATCTGCTGGGGATGCTTTCCTGAAGATACCATCTGTGCACCATCTTCAGAGCATTATGCATACAGAAGGAGACATTTTCAGTGTTGAATAAGGACTACCCCTTCTTTGGAAGGAGTTTGAGCCCCAAATCCCTTTGTTCTGGAAACACTGAAAGATTTTTCTTTTCTTTCTTTTAGCAAACAGTGATAAAGGGAAGGGTGATTCTGATGGTATTCTCATTCACATATAGCCAGTTTTTCCACAACTTTAGCCACTTGTGTCAAGCTCAGCTTGAAGCCTACCTAAAGATTGTAGCCCAGTGCAACTGCACCCCCTGCACCTTCCCTAGCTATGCCACTGGTCCTGATACTATGAACACAGCCCCACAAATCACTCCAGAAGGAGGTCCTTGATGATTACATTGAAATGCATTGAAAATAAAACTGAAAGCAAAACTGTGCTTACTAGCAAGTAAGTAAGCATGCCAACGCTGGTGTGGAAGTCAAGGGGAGTACAAGGCTTCCAAAATGGTCCTGATCAGGGACTCACTAGGGTGTTGGAAAGGGGGCACACTTGAGGGGGAGGGTGACACCCATAGTGACCAAAATGGCTAAAATCATGGTTTGTAGAAATAATCCCATCATGTTATATATTGTTGGGTGCGTAATTTAAAATAGAACGCAGTGAAATAAACCACTTTGAAATATATTTATTCTATAAAAACGTATGGCCAAAAAACTAGTGGAGGTGAGGGAATGGCACATAACCACACTCAGCATTCAGGTTGTTGCTCTACCCTCTGCATGTGGATGATGTGATGGTCTCCAGCACTGTTTTTTTCTCCACTACAGTTATATGTGCAACAGATGTTTTAGAAATACCATAATATTTTGTATTAAAATTACAACAATATTTCTATAATATTTCTGTAATTGGAAATCCCATAGTATTTTGGCATCTTCATTCTTAACAATTTTTTTCTATTAGTGCTGGAGGTGGTGGTGGTGGTGGTAGTAGTATTTATATACCACTTTTCAACAGAAAGTTCACAATCTGTATAAATTTATAATTTGATTTTTGGGATTTAGTGATTTTGTTGTGATGTTTTTCTATCCTATTTTGCATACTAATAAATGAATTCAAATCATTTCTTTCAAACACAGAGGGGAAGGGGTGACCTTCAAAGCAATTCATAAGCACTTTCTAAGTGCGCCTATCTGTGCACTGGCCTTACTCTCCCCCCAGGAGTGGCACAGAAGTGTCTTATAGCACTTTTATGAGACTGCCAGACCAGCAAAGGTCTTATGCTGGGGCTTAGGCTGGCCTAACTGGTGGTTAGGATTGAAGACTGAGTTATGTTTTTAAGTAAAAAATTTCAGGAGTGGTGACCACATTCAGCAATTTGAGATTCTCTTAACAGTTCACTGTTCATGTGTAGGGCCAGGGTAACCATATACAATGAAAGACAGACTGCCTTTGCCTTTAAGCATTATATAGAAGGTTGAATCTTAGCAGGCACTGCTTTTAAAACTCATCTATGTGAGCAGAAACTGCCTAAATTCCCTCTTCTATGCAATGGTTAAAGATACAGGCATTCTATCTTCCATTTTATAGGGTCCGTCTGTAGGTGTAGGGCATTGTCAAAGGACTGAAAAGCTGAAATACAATACAAAGTATGAAGATGGGGACTGCTATACTTAGAACTAAGGATTAATCTACTGATAAAGACTTAGAGCACAATCCTAACCATGTCTGCTCCAAAGTAAGCCCCATTGTCTTTAATGGGTTTTGCTCCCAGGAAAGTGTCTTTAGGATTGTAGCCTTAAAGGTCTGCAGTGGCTGAGTGGTTAAGATGCTGTGCTTATTGACCTGAAGGTCGGCAGGTTGGCAGTTTGAGACCTAAGTACTGCAAAACGAAGTGAGCTGCCATCAATTGTCCTGCTTCTGCCAACTTAGGATTCAAAAGGATGTGAATGCAAGTAGATAAATAGGTACCACTTTGGTGGAAAATATCAGTGTTCTGCGTGCTTTACCCCCAAATCCAGAGTAACTATGGGAGCACGTAAGAGCATGTAAGCTCTTGTAATGCATGTAAGAGCATGTAAGAGCATGTAAGGGAGCATGTAAGAGACTTTACTGCACCACCTAGGAAAACCTATGGGAAATTCATATTGGAATCAAGAGTAAGTTGTTCTTACACCGGAGCAAGACCTCCCCGTAGTTACTCTGGATTTTGCCCTTAGTGTTTAGTCTTGACCACGTGATCACAAAGGCATCTCTAGAGTGCATTGGCTCTTTGGCCTAGTAGCAGGGATGAGCACCACATCCTGCAGGGTACTACCTTTACCTTAGGTTGCAATCCTAAAGATACTTTCCTCGGAGTAAGACCCATTGAACATAATAGGGCTTGCTTTTGAGTAGACATTGTTAGGATTGTGCTCTTAAACATGAAACTACCTCTAGGTAAAGTCTCACTAAAACACCAAAATCCCAGGAATGCTGGTGCATATACCTCCTTTCTTTCATTATTGTACATCTGAGGAAGATGGAGGAGAAGAGCAACCAGTTCAGATGGCTGTTAGAAACATAAAGAAGCCATTAAAAGAAAGACACTACATGGTCCTCAAAAGCAGTTGAAACAACAACAGGCAAGAAGTCAAGGATGGCTTTGAAACTGAGCCAAAAATAGCCTCCGTAGACTAAGTAGGCTGTAATCCTGTGAGAGGACAAATAAGCCTGTGAGAGGCAGAGGTGCAGACAACAGGTGGTTGTGAGCATTTGCTGAAAACATGTTAACAAACTAATAAAGAATCTTAATGAAAGTCATCAAAATGATTTCCTTGTGAATCAGACAGCGTCCATATATTCACAGCTGACGGATCCAAGCAAGTTTGCCTTAATTCATCAATTTTCCCCTTGAAAGTACTAAATATAAACTTAATTAACTGCGCTACGCTGTTGGAAGGTTATTTTTCTCCACAACCAGCTGTTGAGAACCTTTGAAGTGAATCCCTGTGAGTCCTGTTGTGCTATTGTTATTACTGATAGTGGATTTGTCCTTATCAGTGAAAAGTGCATAGAGGAAGTATTGTGGCTCTGTGTGAGGAGGGCTATCGAGTGAGGGGAAAAAACACGTTTTCTGAGGAAAAAGATTTATTTACAGTTTTATTCATTTACAACAATCTTATTTACAGTCTTATTTACAGGGAGCAATCAAATAAACAGAGTCAAACAGTTCAAGTCTTTTGTCCATAAATACAGGCAGTCCAAGTTAAAATCCATATAAGTCCAAGTTGATATCTTGCTCTGAAGTTTACCTCATGAAGCAGGGGCTACAATTCTAATAGCATTTTCATGGGAGTAAGCCCCATTGAACTCAATGGAACGTACTTCCAAGTAGACATGAATAGGATTGCACTGAGAATCTCTCTGTGACAAAACCATATCTCAGCCCAGAGTGACCATACAGAATGGAGGACAGAGTACCTGTATCTTTAACCATTGTACAGAAGAGGGAATTTAGGCAGGTGCTGCTTTTTAAACCTTTCTATATTGAGCTAAACCTGCCTAAATTTCCTCTTCTGGTCAATGGTTAAAGGAACAGGCACTCTGTCCTCCATTCTGTATGGTCACCCTGGTCTGACTGGACTTACATAAGCTCTCCACAGAACAGTTTGGAAGATTCTCTCACCAGAGCTTACATAAGCTTTCTAGAAGCTTCTCTGACCATAGCTTATATAATCATTCCTGAGGCGGCAACTAAGCTAAAAAAATAGATTGACCACAATCCAGTGGTCTTATGAATCCCTATCCAAGGTATCCCTGCTGTGATGCACTGTGCCTCTTCCGTCACATACTACAAAGTCACTCAGCACACTCCTAAATTGCATTGGAGCAGGCAGACTGACATGCCTGTGCTGCATCCAAAGCTTCATTGGGGCTTTGGATGCAGCAAGAGAAAACTCTCCCCACCCAGGTAGGCTGCAGCAGCTCCAATGGATTTACACAGTTCTGAGTCACTTCCAAAGGCAGCACAGAACTGAACAGGTGCAACAACCAGGGACAGAATCGGATCCCCACACCTGCTCAAACTCCACCACAGAACATCCCCTACTTACTACTCTCCTTCCCATCCTCTCCTTGCCTCCCTCATACCTCTGCATTGCCCCAACTCAGACAACATACAGGTCTCAGTCCAAGGCACCCTGAATGCTGAATGCAGCCTCCATGGGCTGATGCACCTTTGTGCACTAGCACAGATTACTAGAAGGAAAGCACAAATGTGCTTTATGACATGTTTGTGACTCTTACACTGGCCCAGCTCAATCTTAGGATTACACTCTCACTGCATTTGCTACATCTGGAAGTCCTGAAACCCAAGGATTCGAAAAATGTTTATATGGAATAGGCGAGGGGCGCAATCCAGAGTAACTATGGGGAGTCCTTGCTCCAGTGTAAGAACAATTTACTCTGGATTGCAATATGAATTTCCCATAGGTTTTCACTAGGTGGTGCAGTAACTACGGGTGCACGTAGTGTCTCTTACATGCTCCCATAGTTACTCTGGATTGTAGGGAATGTCACAAATCCCCTTGCCTCAGCTGATACAAACTCACCTCACCTCTCCGGGCCCGGGTTTGGCACAGGGAGGCCAGCACAACTCCTTGTGCCATCCTCTCCTCTTCTCTGGATGGTGCAAATTGTGGCATGTTTGTCACACCCCTGTCCTAAATACATCCTAAACAGTGCTTTAGGATGTGCCATCTTTGGTGCTAGGAAAATACAGTAGGTACTTATTGTGTAAGCATAGTATAAGAGCAGTTTTGAAATTTTAAAACTCAAATTCAACAACACATGTGGCCTCATATCAGGAATATTCTGTTTCAAATTGCATTATTTTTCTGATCTTATTTTGTCTTCAGAATTGCTTCATCCTGAAGATTGGGCTGAGATATAGTGAGCAATATAAAATCATCGTTCAGTTTGGAAACCATTCATGGACTTCCTGTATGTGAAGGGGATTTATATAATTGGTCCAATGAATTATAGATTTGACGAGTATATATTTGATTCTGAGATAAAATTGTTTGTTGAAAATAAAATAACAGTCAGATAGGCTGCAATCCTAACTCGCAGACTAAGCCACAGCACAAGTCCTGTCCTGGCCCAGGGAGTGTCACAAAAGCACTATAAGGCACTTCTGTGCCACTCCTGGGGGAGGATAAGGCCAGTGTGCAGACAGGTGCTTGCCTCCTTACGTCACCACAGGAATAGGAAGACCAATGTTGCTTAAGTTGGGACTGCACCCAAAGGGAGGGAAAAAGGTTTTCTAGATCAATATAAAAAAGGATTTTAGAAATAATCAATAGATTGTGTAAACAGTGGTGTCACTTGGGTGGTGTCGGTGGTGCAGTCCACAAATTATTTGTCCTCTCACAGGATTACAGCCTACTTAGACTACTCTTCACATTTCCTCATTTTTTCTAGCCTTCTTCTCCTTTTCCAACCCTGGCGTGAATGGAAAAGGAGGAGCAGTGGAGGTCAGTATATGGACAGATTTCCCCCTACTAATAATTTCAGCTGGCATCCTGGATGGTCATCAAAATGATTTCCTTGTGAATCAGATAGCGTCCATATATTCACAGCTGACGGATCCAAGCAAGTTTGCCTTAATTCATCAATTTGGCCATGGATAAAACATGGATAAAACATAGGATTTTGATTAATCTGTTCTCCACTGATCCCACATATGGCTGTCTGGACTCAGGAATCTAAATTGATAGAACAAAAGGTTGCTCATTTTTAGCAGGTTTCCAATTATTAGAGCATTAATAGAATTTTCCTACTGAAGTTCCTTGTTTGTTTCTCAACCCCATTCCCCTCCTGAATTCAGGAAGCAAGAATAAAAATACACCAAATAAATTCCTAAAAAAAGCAAGCCTGGATAATCTCATTCATTCTACAGAACCGGAGAGCAAAACTGAAAATAAATATAGAATGAATGCTTACAAAGCTTTTATGTAATGCCAGCAATTTCTCCTTCCTGTTTGGGAAAAAGATAGAGCAAAACTATGTGATGTTGGTTGGATTTGCTCTTTCAATCATCCTGAGTCAAATGCCATCAAATTACAAAAGGCTGCTCAGAGATCCCCCAGGACACATAATGACAATGTTTTGCCATTCTTCTTTGGAGCTCAATGGCTGTGGAGAAAGAGCAAAAAGAATTGTATTAGGGTTCAGAGATGGCTGTGATAGCAGTTATTAACTGAGATTTAAGGGCTATTTTTAAACTGCAAAACACAGGTGCAAATCTAAACATGTACCCAGTGACAAGGGCTCAAATGTTTCCATTTTCCTCTGCAGTTTTCAGAGACTACACCTGCTGTGCAGCCTTACTATAAATGCAGATGGGACTGGAACAAATATTGTCTTCTTGCCAATGGTGTCATGACAAATTGCCACAGAACATCGCTCTGGTCCAAAAAGCTTGGCAGCACAAACACGAATAGTTTGCACCTTCTCCTTTTATCCTCATTCCTCTGAATCAGAGCAGGATGAAGAACTGTAGCAATACTAGATAAGATGATCTAAAAGACAACTTGCATCCAGTTGAGCTCTGGATTCTGAGCAAGGAGCAAGCAATCCACCAAAACAAGATTAAAAAGTGATGGACAAAACAGAGATGACTACTGCTTTCTTAGAAAACATTTCCATTTCCACTTTCATCAGTAACGCAAAGCTGTTAGATGTCAGAAAAGAGCATTGGGTCCTAAAGAGCACTCCTACAAAGCACTGATATGTCGTCTGGTTAGGGCTGGTCCAAACAGTAGCAGAAGGTGGAGACAGCAGCTCCCTCCATCTCAAGCATGCCAACAATTCTAGCCTGCAATTGATCAAGCAGTATTCCTGCATTTCCTGATCACTTTTACAAGTTCAAACCTTCCTCTGGAGGACAGAGGATGGGAATTATCACTGGAAGTGTCATCAGGGAGAAACCCCAAGGCTTCCGGCATCTTGGCATTAACACTGTTTGTATAATACTGGCTGTTCGATACAAGAGATGTTTCTGGAATGTGTTATAGCAGTGGTCCTTTTTGGCCCCAGGAACTGGTTCTGTAGAAAAAAGTTTCCAGGGACCAGCCCAGGTGCGGAGGGAGAGTTGGGCCTCTGGCGACCTGGAGGGAGGGCTTCTCCACCTAGAGCACAGCACAGCTGCCTATAGCAGGAAATCCCAGTGTAGTGGATAGAGCAATTGTTATTGCAGTGCGGATAGGATTGCAGGTGAGAGCCCAATGTCCCAATGCATGTCTACTCAGAGCAGGGATTTTCAACCTTTTCCAATGCAAGATGGATTGAAAATGCACAAAGTCATCCTAGTCACTCTTATTGGAGAATAAGCTTCATTAACTATAATGGGACTTATTTCTAAGTAGACAGGCATCAGATTGGACTCCACTGCCTACAGTGGGACTTATTTCTGAATGGACAGGCATAGGATTGGGCTCTGAGCTGCAATCCTGTTCACACTTTCCTGGGAGTAAGCTCCACTGACTACAATGGGACATACTACTGAGTAGATGGGCATAGGATTGGTCTCTGATGCTGCTATCCTCCAACAGAGCCCTCCTGCTGTGAGGAGAGGAAAATGCACTTAGAGGAGTCCTCTTGCAGACAGGTTAGTCAGCTGCCAAGGACCTCCAGGGGTCCCCAGACTGGGAGTGGAGAACCCCTGTGTTACAGTACTGTTTTGCTGCTTCTGTAGCAACCCGAGTTACCTTTCTTTTTTACTCACTAACATAAGAAATACAAGTAACACAAGTATTGCTAAGTGAGACTATCTCAGAGGGACTGGCTTGAATGTAACCATCATACCATGGCAGTTTGGGTTGCAGACTTTTCTGGGCCTGATGGCCTTCCTACCTTTTGATTGTTACCTCCCATGGCACCACCTACCTGAAGTCTGTGTGTGGATGCAGCAGTCATAGTGATTCCATCTTTAAAGGGTCCTAGCAAAGGGATGTCACATAATCAAGAGTGTGTTTACTCTTCCTATCACATGGCAGTGCTGAATTAGTACTGTACATGCTCGTACCCTGAACATTCATTGTGTATTAAAAGAGTCCACAACCAATCATGATTTGTTCCAGTGATTAGTATTCTCCATATTGTTGATTTAGAGAAATTATGCTGAATCTAATAATGATGATAATAATAATACTTTATTGTCATTGTACACAAGTATACAATGAAATTCAGGTGCACTTTTCAGGATACAGACTCAGCCCGTCATTGGAGTGCTGAGCTACAGACAATCCACAACCACAGACAATCCTCATAGTAAACCTGTGGGGCAGGTAGTTGTTCTACAAGTAGCTTTTAGAAATCTTCTCTTTACAGGTGGAATCCTTCACAGCATGGGCATCACATCTGGTATCAAGAACTCCGGACTCAAACCACCACATCACATGTGTTCCTTTTACAGAAGCAGAAAATTTCAGTGCAAGTCACACACCTTTTATTCAATGTGCACTTATATTTAATTAAATTGCAGTCACCTTTGAAAAGCATCTTTTCTTTTTGTTTTTCAAGATAAACAAAATAAAAAATTTCCTGTCTGTTTTCCAGCTTACTTTTCCCTCCATCTCATATCTGGTTTCATGATCCATGATCAATTAGAGCTTGATGCAGATTGTAAAGAGCCCTGACCTTGGGATAACTGATTGTGAAAACAACTTTTGAATAATGGGTCATTATAATGAGGAACCCTTTTCTTATCAATTTATTTTGGCAAATCTGACTGCTCATTTCAGTCAATAGCCATCACAATCAGCTCAAGATGAAAGTTCAGATGCTGCAAAAGGGCAAAGCTTTCTTGGTTAACGTATTCACAACAAAGACATATTTCAACATATCTTTTAAATGACAGCAGTTGGAAAGAAAGGTACATAATGGCCAGCAAAAGTCAGCAGTCATGAGGAGTGTGCAAGAAAGATTAGGAGCCGGAAACAACAAAGGAATGATTTGTCATGCATACATTTGTGTAAAGAAGGTCATCCGAGTCACAAAAGGATCCAGAGGGCTCAACAACTCTGAGAGAACACATCCAGCATGAAGTTGCAAGGCAAAAAGAAAAGGCTGCACTCGAGGACCAGTGAGTTTTCCTTTTGCTTTTTATATGTGCAGATCTGGTGCATCATCATGCCAAGGTGATAGTGATAAATTAGGGAGCGGGAGAGAAAAATCAGTGCAGGTCCAGGGCAACCTATCTTATATCTGCAGGGAGCAAACTGGGTGAAGGAACATCTGTGATCCCATCACATCTGCTGTTCTTTTGCTTCCGGCAGTGACCTATTTCAGATGCCTGCATTATTTGCCTTGCAGCAAAGTGACATTCTCTGCTTGGCAAAATGGCTACATGAGGCCTGCGTTCCATTTTTAAAGACCCAGAAGACTTTCACAAGTCTACCAACTCAGCCCTATAACTTGTATTAGATTCAGCTTACAGAGTAAATTGATTTAAACTTCTCCAGGTGACGGTACCACATCCTCTTCCTTCTCAGAAGCTCTCTCCAATTCAGTGGTTGTGGCAGTAGGGGGAACTGGAGTGTGCTGGCTAGGTATGCCCCCCCTCAAAACACCATCATCGACCATGCCCCTATATGCTCCCAGCCTCAGAATTCATTGATAGAGGTAAGCCCAGAACATGGGGTTCTTCCAATATTTTTAACCCTTTGTGACTATATTTTACAGTCACAGCAATCATTGCACAAGTGCTGGGGACTTCTGGGTGCTCCCCAAATGCCATGTGGCATTATGTTACCTGTGAACTCTGCTTGCTGTGCCTCCCCAGCCTTGGACCTCATGTGTACCACTGTTGCAGTGTCACAAATGGATAAGGGATGGTGGTCTGAGGAAAGGCAGGTGAAAATGGACATGCCTTATGACCACTGTTTATGGTGTCTTCCTGGACTTGCTTCTGGGCAGCAAGTCCTATGAGTACTACCAGACACCACCTTAACTACCACTGGTAGTACAGTAGTACTATTGGTTGAGAAACACTATTCTAGAGCAGCTATCCCCAAACTGGAGACCACTGTGCAATGGAAAAGGTGTCTCTGGGGTGATCAGAACTTAGTGTTTCACCAAGGACCAATCCTTCCCTGCCACTGATTTCCCCCAACCTGTCACACCTGCTGGGAAATCCAGGCCCAGTGGCTGCTGTGCAATAAAACCTGGAAGAAGTGGGCTAGTTTGTGGTTGTCTCCCTTGCAGAACAGTTAGTGCTGTTCACACAAGGGAAGGAAAAAGTATGGCACCAGATTTGACTTGCATGACAGCGTCTGGAGAAGCCTTTTCCAAAATGTGAAATATACACACATTTGGAACCATTAATTTAGTGGGCTTAAAGATTATTTTATTAGGCAGGATTTCCAAATAGTCATGGTCAAGTTGAGTATTTTTCCTGAATCTCAGAAAGAGGAAAATGGATATACAACAATGCATAGGATCAGATTTCTTGGTAGGAACCTAAATGCAAAGATAAGAATAAGAAGCAACTGTAGGAGCAAAATTATAGGATATCAGAATGCCTTTGACAAGCAAATTAAAGACAGCAGTTCTAATCCAGAAAAACTAAATAAAATAAATAAATAAATACACAAATGTTTAAAAATAAATTTTAAAAAATGTATGAAAAGAGGACCAGGCATGGCTCAATCTTCACTGTGTGGACTGGAGAAGAGCACCACTACAGTGGACACATTCTTAGGTCTTTTTTTATGCATTAATCTGCTATTCAATCATCTACACAGTTCCAGCAAACAACAGTCACTCACTTCTGATGTCAGGGCACAGTCAGGAGAAGGAGGGTGGTAAACCCTGTGGCCCAAAACCTATGGATGAATCAAAGACAGCAAATACTTTACATCAGCCTGCATCGGGTTGCTAGGGGATTAGGAAATCAACATCTGTTTCTATGGTGATGACAAAGTATATGACATGGAAAGACTGGTGAGGAGGCCAGAAGTTCCTCCGGATCACAGGAATTTGTTTGGATGAGTGGAACAAAAGTCCCTTGGATCTGTAAGAGGAAGGCAGGCTATAAATTGTAAATAAAATTTAAAAGTTGAATTTATATATCCAGTGATAACTTTGAAAAATGAAAAGAACATTAGAGATCATAGAACTGGAGTGGGCAAGATGAGAAGCAGAACTTGCTGAAATTCCCTCTTCTACACAATTCTTACAGGTCCAGGATTCCTAAATTGGCCCAGCTTGCCCACCTTGATATAGAAGAAAGGCAACACATATGAAGAATTTATGAATACTGTACTTCATAAATTCATACATTTATGAATACTATACTTCATTTTTTGAAATTTAACAAGCTATCACAGCGTAATTCACTTTTTGTTTTCATAAACACCTGTGTATAGTTATGCAGGATTCTCAATGTAATCCACTTTTTGTTACTTAAAGCAGTTGTGTCTTCCTTTTCTGTTTCTTTTTAACATATAATTTTAGCTATAACTTTTCATAGAATGGAGATATTTCAGTATGGTTTGTTTCATGTATACTGCATGAAATTCCACATCAAATGACATATAACATGATGGTATTATTCAGAAATACCAAGGTTTTAAAAACTGGAGATTGCCTCCCTGCAACATGGCACCTGGGAACTGCCTCCACATTCCTCCATTTGTATGCTAGTGTATGCTGTTGGAGAGAAGTGAAAGTAAGTGGTGGGTTATAGTGCCACCAATGCACAATATACCCCTTTCTCTACCCAGGAGTCCCCCAGGAGTCTCCTCAGGCATATTTCTATATAAAACTCAAAAGTCACTGACTCACTGAGTTACTCACCGACTCACTCACTCATCAGCGCCCAGCCAAAATCACTTGACCTGGAAACATGAAATTTGGGGAGGGTGTTAAAAACCAATTTTTGGAAATTCAAATTGGAAGAGGGTGAAAAGGGGCACAACACATTTTCCTCCCTATATTTTACATTGAAGAATCCCAGACTCATCAACTTCTGGACCAAGAAGCATGAAATTTGGGGAGGGTATTCCTTATGTGATGTGAGCACCCACTGAAAACTGTTTTTAAGAAATCTAACAGGGGGAATGGTGCACGGAGGAGGATTCTTGTAGGGGGGAGGAATGGTGCACAGTTTATTCCCATAGCGGCAGATAAATTTCGCTACTACCAACTAAAAAGATGGGTTAGGAGGAGACCTCTTGAGAAGACTCATTGATGGTAAGGCAATCTATGGAGAAGTAGGTAAACATTATTTTTATTTAACCTTTCCAAGGACACCTTCTAGGCCCACCCTCATGCATCTATGGACTGGCTACTATTAGACAGTCCATCGCTTGGGAGCATGTTTTGAAACAGGAAAACTAGCATGAAAGGAAAGCCAAGTGGGCAATTGGTTCTTAACAAGGAGGAGAAGAGACAGCTCTCGATCCTGGGGCCCTCAATCTAGTCCACAGTTAAGTCAATACACAAGCAGGGGATACTATGAGATTTGCTGAAGTTCTCGGGAGGCCCCAATTGAGCAGGTCTGTAGGTTGGACAGCTGAGGAACCAGCAAGTTCTGAAATATCTAGGAAAGGGCATGTGAGCAGTGGCAGCTCTATGACTTCAACACCTGGTTACTGGTCAACCCATTCAACTACTAGCCCTCCAAACATATGGTAAAACCAAGCTTTAGATACAGCCCTTTCCAAAACCCTGTCAGTGAACCCCTGAATCTTTAGTGGTGGCGACACTTAATCCATATCCATGAATTTCATTGGTATAATGTGGATAGCCCTGTGTAGGATAGAATAAAATGGGTAACGGTGAATGCATTCATTCATTGGCATCCTTCAGTCTCGAAAGACTATGGTATCGTACTCTGATTGGAGGTCCTGAAACAACATCTAGTGTGGCTAAAAAGGCCAATTTGAGAGTGGCAATCCCTTCCACACTGAGGACAAATAAATTCCGTCCCCTGCCCAGGCCCCAGGTTTCGCTGCTTTCGGGTCTGTCTCTTTGCTTCAGCCTGCCGAACAAGTGTCACTTCCAGTTGGAGAAGGCCATGCTGGGTCTTTTGCCTCCACGCTGAACGATCAGAGGTCAAGGTTTCCCAGCTGTTGATGTCCATTCCCAAGGCCTTTAGATCCCTCCTGCAGATGTCTTTGTATCACAGCTGTGGTCTCCCTCTAGGGCGCTTTCCCTGCACTAATTCTCCATATAGGAGATCTTTTGTAATCTGACCATCAGCCATTCTCACGACATGCCCAAGCCAGCGTAGACGCCGTTGTTTCAGAAATGTGAACATGCTAGAGATTCCAGCACATTCCAAGACTGCATCATTTGAGACTTTGTCATGCCAGATGATGCCAAGAATACGTCAGAGACAGCGCATATGGAAGGTGTTCAGCTTTCTCTCCTGCCATGCATAAAGGGTCCAAGACTCGCTGCAGTACAAGAGTGTGCTCAGGACGCAAGCTCTATAGACCTGGATCTTTGTATGTTCCGTCAGCTTCTTATTAAGCCACTCTCTTTGTACTCTCTTTGTAAGCTTGGAGAACGTGGTAGCCGCTTTACCAATATGTTTATTCAGCTCAGTATCTAAGGAGAGAGTGTCAGAGATAGTTGAGCCACGGTACATAAAGTCATGGACAACCTCCAGTTCATGTTCAGAGATTGTGATACAGGGAGGTGGATCCACACCCTGACGCATGACTTGTGTTTTCTTCAAGCTGATTATTAGTCCAAAGTCTTGCCAGGCTTTGCTAAAATGGTCCATGAGTTGTTGAAGGTCTTCAGCAGAGTGAGCAGTAACAGCAGCGTCATCGACGAAGAGGAACTCCCGCAAGCATTTCAGCTGGACTGTGGACTTTGCTCTTAATCTGGAAGGATTGTAGAGTTTTCCATCTGATCTGGTCCGGAGATAGATTCCCTCTGTTGCGTTTCCAAAAGCATGCTTCAGCATGACTGCAAAAAGATCCCAAATAAAGTTGGTGTGAGGACGCAGCCCTGCTTCACTCCACTTCGGATGTGAAAGGAGTCTGATGTTAAGCCATCAAAAACTACAATGCCCTTCATGTCCTCGTGAAAAGGCCTGATGATGTTGAGGAGCTTAGGTGGGCATCCAATCTTGGGGAGGATTTTAAAAAGAATGCATTAAACTTTGTATAATGCCAGTATAACTTTTAATGAATGCATTAAACTTTGTATAATAACTGTATTTTAAGTTCCTGTCTTGTTCTTTTTTTGGGAAACACTAAATTAGTAAAATATTTGAAAGAAACTTGATTTTGATGGCAGCCAAACATCAGGCAGCCCAACTCAAACCTGGCCAGAGTTCACAAAAGGGTATGTTGGTCATGAGAGGATGAAAAGGGGGGGTCTGCTGCTCAGGGTCAATGGGGCACACCCCTAAGAATTTCCAGTTTAATAACAGGGTTGAAAGGGGTTCTGTATGAAGACAGAGTGCTGCCTGTCATGGATTAACTGCTTTGCCAGACAGTTCTTTTTTTGGAATCAACGCAACCCAAAAGAGATGCTGGCACAATGTTGCCTCGCTTGGCTCCCTTACAGTTTTGCAGAATGTAATTTCGTTCTCTCCACAATTGCAGGTTGGCTTGTCTGGATGGAATCCAGAATGCCAGATTTCTGGATGGATGAGTGGGAACTCTTTTTCCAGGCATCTGGAAATGGGCCAGGCATCTTGTGGACACAACTGAGTCCAGTTCTGGCTGCACAAGTGCAATTTAATTCATGGTGTTTTTATTATATAGGCACCAAATCTCTGTTCCTCGGAGGCCATTTCCAAAGTGGGCCTCTTTTGTCTCTAATTATATGGCAAGCATTATGTAGACATGAATCACTGACTCTGCAGAGCTTCTCAAAATAGATAAATGCCTGTAAGAGTCGGGAATGAAACCCACTTGTTTACTGCAAAGAGGGCAGGTATTTTGGGATGAATGGTTTCATTCTTTCCTGTTTAATTGCTTTGCTTTCTGATTCATTCACAGGATGCCAGTGTAAGGCTGCAATCCCAAACACAGTATCCTGGGAGTAAGAGCCAGTGATGGGCTTCAGGGGGTTCTCACAGGCTCTATAGACCCCTTTGCTAATGAGCACCTGGTTCTGAGAACCGGTTACTAATGGGACATAGAACCTGTTGTTAATTTAGGTTATTAGCAGTGATGGGATTCAAAGAAATTAACAACCGGTTCTATGCCCATCTGGCAGTCACTTTTAAATGGCTATTTTTAAACTTTATATGTCCTATCTCTAGTTAACAACTGGTTCTATAGAGTAGGTGCGAACCTCCTGGAGCCCACCATGGGTTATTAGGACATAGAAGCTATTGTTAATTTATTTGAATTCCACCACTAAGACCCATGGAACACAATGGGGTTTACTTCTGAGTTGACACATTTAGGATTGTGCTGTCCATTTCCCCACTGGTTTGACAATGGAGTTGTTGGGAACAGGGAGAAATCTCTTCTCAGCTCCACTAATATTTTAGGCAACGGGTAGATGTTGGTTCTGTTTTGTTTTGACAGGAAAGGGAAAAAATTCTTCTGCTTTTGAATTGTCCTGTACATTTCTGTCTGATTGATTTCCTGGAACTCATATGGAACTAGGTCCTGTTCTACCCCCCAGGAACTGGCAATCCCTCAGGAATTGCGTAACTGAAGTTGGCAATTCCGGCAAAGGAGGGTCTACAAACATGAGGCAGCTTTCTTAAAAATGCATTGATTGCCCATTTATGTATATTTAAGACAATTACCCCCAGCCTTATAGTAGCCCACATTGTTCCTGAGTGTTAGAACATAACATTGAGATGGATTTTGCTTTATGTATTTTTTTAATTTTCTTTTTTCAGTGTCACTTAACAGAATTTGAGAACCATCCAAAATCTATGAAGCATGTATTTGTTACTTGCAGAGGATACTCAAGCAATACTAAGTGGTCTATCTATATATATAAAAGAGAAAAGTCACTCACTGACTGACTCACTGACTGACCCATCACTGCCCTGCCAAAACCGGTGGGCCTAGAAGCGTGAAATTTGGGGTGGGTGTTCCTTCTGTGACCGAGGGGTGCACTAAGAACCGGTTTTCGGAAATTCCAACTGGAAGGGGGTGAAAAGGGGCGCAACGTGTTTTCCTCCCTATACTTTGCATTGAGAATTGCTGACTCATCAACATTCTGCCCCAACTGCTGGGCCTGAAGCATGGAATTCTGGGAGTTCCTTCTGTCACCTGAACACCCACCAAGAACCATCTGGAGAAATTTAACCCTTCAGGGGCTGAAAAGGGGCCAACGTGTTTTTGTCCTATTCTTAACATGGGAGACTGACCAACATCCAGCCAATTTGGTGCTTGGTGCCTGGTGCACTGGGGGATGTTGTTCGGAGGAAGAGGTTGTGCTGGGGAGGATGCTGCACATGGGAAGATGCACATGGGGATGTTGTGCATGATGGGTTGATGGGGGATGTTGCGCATGGGGGATGATGCACATGGGGGATGTTGCGCATGTGGAGATGATGCACATGGGGGATGTTGCGCATGGGGAAGTTGCACATGGGGGAAGTAGCACATGGGAGACTGATGCGCATGGGGAAGGTTGTGCATGGGGGTTGATGTGCATGGGAGAAGTTGAGCATGGGGGTTGATGCGCATGGGGAAGCTGTGCATGGGGGACTGATGCTAATGGTGGGTTGATGCACAGGGGGGATGTTGCGCTTGGGGAATGTTGCGCATGGGGGTTGATGCGCATGGGGAAAATTGCACATGGGGACTGATGCGCACGGGGGACAGATGCGCATGCGAAGTTGCTGTGCATGGGGAAAGTTGTGCATGGGGGAGTGTTGTGCATGGGGATTGATGTGAAGTTGAGCATCGGGGGTTGATGTGCATGGGGGGTTGATGCGCATGGGGGATGTTGTGCATGCGCATGGGGGAAGTTATGCATGCGGGGTTGATGCGCATGCGGGGTTGATGCGCATGGGGAAGTTGCGCATGGGGGACTGATGCTCATGGGGAGAAGTTGCGCATGGTGGAAGTTGTGCATGGGGGAAGTTGTGCATGAGGGATGTTGCGCCATGGGGGATTGCACATGTGGAATTTTACTCCTGCAATGCAGGTATGCTTTTCGCTAGTATATATATAAAACTGAAGAGTCACTGACTGACTGACTCATTCACTCACTGCCTCACTCACTCACTCATCAACGCCCAGCCAAAACCGCCAGGCCTAGAAGCATGAATTTGGGGCAGGGTGTTCCTTCTGTGACAGAGGCACCACCTAAGAACCAGTTTTCAGAAATTCCAACTGGAAGGGGGCGAAGAGGGGCGCAACATGTTTTCCTATATATTGGGAAATATATTGCACATAACTGCTTTTCATCCTTGGGCATGTTACATACATTTTAAGAACAACACATACATGCACATGCATATATGCATGCATGCTACCCCTCCTCTCTGGTTTGGAAACATAAAAGGGATGGATGCAGTGGTGAGCTTCAGGGGGTTCTCACAGGTTCTACAGAACCCTTTGCTAATGAGCACCTGGTTCTGAGAACCTGTTGTTAATTTAGGTTATTAGGACATAGAACCTGTTGTTAATTTATTTGAATCCCACCACTGGATGGATACCCTCTTGTCCCTTTGTGGCAGTGTTCATTTCTCAATGATTGTTCCGATTCTAGTACAGTAGACTTAGCTCTGCCTTCTGAAAGATACCAGTCTGTGCTTAGGCCAGGGTATGGCTTGAATATTGGGCATTTTCTTCCTCACTTAAAATATTTGCATATTATTTCCAACAACGATGCTGCTGTTTGTTTACCCATTTTGTCTTCAATATATGTATAAATATACAAAGTAAAGAGTATAGTTAACAGTTGAATTTTGCATTGATTGGCTTGATGTCATTGCTTGATTTAATACTGATTGGGCAATTAGAGAACTGAATGGATAATCACTTGTTCATGGCAGAACGAAATCACTTGTTCCCTACCGAACAAGAAAGCAGCTGCTACCCTCCCTTTCCTATGCATTTTGTTGACTGAGGAGAGAATGATTCCGTGCTTTAGTGTCAACTACATCCATGGGTGAGGAGTGGGAGGAAGTTGGCCCCACTTCACCCCAGTCCACATTGGGGCATACACGCTTCACCCCAGAACACATTGAGGCATATATGCATCGCCTGGTATACCTTCCATATAAGGAAAGATTATATCGTTTGGGTCTTTTCAATCTAGAAAAGAAGTGCCTGAGGGTGGAGTGCGATTGAAACATACAAAAGTATTCAAGGGATGGATAGAGCAGTGGCTAGAGAAAACCAGAACACCCGAACCAGGGAATACCCACTAAAATGGAGTTTTGGGACAGTTAGGACAGACAAAAAATATTCCTTTACCCAGCATGTAATTAGTCTGTGGAACACCTTGCCATGGGATGTAGTGATGGCATCTAGCCTAAGTGCCTTTAAGAAGGTCTTGGACAAATTTCTGGAGGAAAAGTCCACTATGAGTTTGAAGCAATGATGAATATGTGCAAACTCCATATTTCAGACCCAGGTTACCTAAGAATGCCAGATGCAGGGGAGGGTACCAGAATACAGATCTCTTGTTGTCTTGTGTACTCCCAAAGTAGTTGGTGGGTCACTATGAGATACAGGAAGCAGGACTTGATGGACCTTTGGCCTGATCCAGCAGCGCTCTTGTTATGTTCTTAGAAGCTGAGATCTGAAGCAGCTATTTGTAGTTCAGGATTGGAGAGCAGAGGGCTGTATTCAGCTCCTCTCACTATATTTTCACCTTTCTCCCAGACCACCACTGTCACCAGTAGTTCAGAATGGAGCTGTGTGTACACATTTGTTGTTAAATGAATATTTAGCTGAAGGAACCACACATGCAACAGTCTGTTGACCAGGCATGGACCTGTCCCTTTGAGAAGACAAGGCCAGAAGGCATAGGATGTAGCAGTTTTGAGAGGCGGTACGTCAATGCTTTGCTAGGACAGTCAATGCTTTGCTATGAATGCAAAACGCAGGAGAGAACCCATAATTCAAAGTAGGATTGCCAACTGATTGAGGGTACAATCCTAAGCAATTTAGACCAGCACAACTCACCCATCTCATCATTCCGGTGGTGGCATGAGGAGGCCAGCATATGTCGGTGCACTGGCCTAACCCCCTGCAGGGATGGCAATTTTGAAACACCTCCTGGCCAGCAACTTTGAAAATTTATGTTAAAATTTACATTAGAAATTTATTATTTTGTTTTACATTAAAATTTACATTACAAATTTATTATTTTATTTTATTTAGGAGGGTGCATTTATTTATTTTATTTAGGAGCTTGGGCAGTGATCTGCACCAATTCAAATGGCAAATCAGCTTGGGTCTCTACAGTGGGTAGTCCTAGTTGTTTTGGATCCTCTCCCAAGAGTTTCTGCAGCTCCCCTGTCTTCTTCACTTCCACCTCTCCCCACACATCCAGGGTGCCTTCAGAATGGGGCATTCTGTGCCTTATTCTTTAATTAGCTCCTTGAATCTTTCATAGAATTGTGTGCCTAGCTGTATTCACAGCTTTGCTGTGACTGTTGTGTGCTGTAAACAACCCCATCATCTCTAAACAGACCCAGGAGACCAATCAGAATTTCCGGACTTCTGCAGAGAGATTGATTTATAATTGTACAAAGCTGCTAGTAGCAATATTATGACAGAAGAGTACTCTCTTTATGTTGTTCTCCCCTTTTCTACAGTGTGAAGCTAGGTAAGATGTGCAGTCTGGCTGAAACGTACCTACCACCATTCATCTTCAGCTACCTCACACCCACTCCAATTTTATTAAACGTTTACTTTCACTAAACTAGTGTTTAGTGAAACTAGTGTTCTGGCAGTTAAAGGTTTCCTCTGCGAATTGTACTGACTTTAGTATTCCTCTCAATTTCTAAGGCCAAGAGCTGGAATTGTCTGTAGATACTTCTGTGGTCATTTGGCCAGTGTGATTTTTACCTTTAGTCATGGAATGCTGTTATCTTTCACCAAAGTGGTACCTGTTTATCTACTTGCATTTGAATGCTTTTAAACTGCTAGATTGGCTGGAGCTGGGATGAGTTACAGGAGTTCACTCTGTCACACAGTACTTGGTCTTGAACTCCCAAGCAGTTGGCCTTAAGGATCTTCATGCTCAACGTCCTAACCATTGAGCCACAGAAGTGTTTTTATGTCTGTTACAAGCAGCACAAAGAACATCAGAACATAAGAAGAGACCTGCTGGATTAGGCCAAAAGCCCATCTAGTCCAGCTTCCAGCATCTCTCCACAGTTCAACTGATGCCTCAGGGAACATACAAAACAACAAGATACTTGCATCTCACTGCCACTCCCCTGCAACTGGCATTTTATTTATTCCTGAACATCCCAACAAAGACACCAAGACTGCACTTGAGTTTAACTTGGGCCACTTTATTAAAATCAAGTGAGCAATTTTTTATGCCAAACCATGCACTTCCAGAATGCTACCAGTGAGATTAAAGTGGCCCCACATGCAGCAGCAGGAGAAAGAAGCCCACTAACCCAGGCAGGGCAGTGGGAGTAGTAGAAGTACGTGGGTGGGAGCACAGAGTGGGAGGAATGGAGGTATGTGGGAAGTGTCTTAATGGAACAAAATATGGGGTTGGTAGAGGAAGGAAGCTATTGATTTTGTGGCAACAGCTACTCATCACCACTAAATCAAAGGAAGATAAGTTTAAATGGAGCCCCACACTAAAAAAAATTAATTGGAGTCATTCCTGACCAACACCTAGATGAAATCTTCAAATAGATGGCAAATGCCAGCTCACGCTTTCCTATACAAGAAGGAAAATGTGCAGTGAAAACTTGTTTTGTGCCGTGAAAACGTGTTTCTAAACTTGGAATGCTTATTTGACCACAATCATAATAACTGAACAGTTATTCCCTTGAGGATTGAGGGCCTCACAAACTTCTCTGCTGAGAGAAACATTCCTTAATCTTCCTAGGAATTGACTGTTCTGCACATTCCAAGAAGTATGGTTTCAAACTCAGGTTGGCCAGCAGACTACCTGTCTGGCATTGAACTGGGTTCCTCTCATTGCCAGTTATATCCCTCACAATAGTGAGCTTTGTTCTTCTTAGGCACATGTGTGAAATGCCATCTTGGTTTTTGTGTGCATCCCTTAGCAGTGCTGGCAGAAACCCCACAGTGAACCCCTGAAACTGGGGTGGTCTGTGAGCAAAGCCAGGAGTTTCACTGCAGTTCCAGGCATGTCAACTGGGCAGAAAGTCCCACTGAATTCAGAGGGGCTTATTCCCAGGAAAGTGTGTGTTGCTGCATTTGTGTGTTTCCTACAGTTTGGTGATGTGATAGAAAGACTTGATGAGTCTTGATGGGAACCAACTTACTTTAACCAATCACACACACACACACACACACACACACACACACACACACACACACACACACACACGTTGTCTCACATACAGGAGTAAGTACTACTACCACAGGTTTAAAGTGTCCCTCACCTTTTACTGAGTGTCCCTCAGCAACTCTCATCTTGCTTCTAAAATAAATGGTATTCTATATTTCAAATATAAAATAGGGAACCAAGCTTAAGTCTAAGGCTGAAGTGTACAGGTCTACACTTATGTACACTTATGTTTGTGTACCTATGCACACTTACTTGGGTGCAACTGAGAGGAACTTTCTTCCAAGTAAACTTTGTGGTGTCACTATCCTAGGGTAGTTGTGGTGACTGACTTCAGAATGTGTTCAGACATATTTTCGATCATGTAGTTATATTGGTCCATGAGGTAGCGAGGATATTTTTGTACTAAGGTCATTCTGCTCCCCTCTCTTCAAATGGTAACACTTCCCTTCGACAAAATCAATGGCTTTTCCTCCCTCCTTGTCTCTGCACACCAGATTCTTCTCCCAGTCACTTTCCCCTCAGCAGAAACACTGGATTCCTTCCTCTAATTGGCTTCTGTTTGTTTCAAACTGTACTTCTCACTGACCCTCTTTACACTTGGGGGCACATTCATTCTCCCCAAGTGGATATGAAGCCCTTCCTTCTCCATCTATTCTGAGCAGTTCTACAAATCTATATTGTACGGAAACAGCCAGGCAGCTGAATACGAAAACAGAGAGAGGGAAAAGGTCAATCCAACACAGCCCTCATAATGGTAGAGGGTAGCATATGTCTGAACTGCATAGAGCCTCTTTAGTTCTGGCAGGTGAAATAGTGTGGACTCACCTTCCTCCACACCCCAGTTCCATACATTTCCATCTAGTCATTCTTCCAATGAATGACTATTGTTATCTTTTGCCTTCAGTGAGATGCCTGTCCAATATAGAGTGGTACCTTGCTTAAAAAGTGCCTCGCTTAACAAGTGATCCACATAACAAGCAAAAATGTATCTAGGATTCTGCCTCAAATAACAAGCATTGCTTCACGTAACAAACAAACTCGTTGGCAGTTGGGGCAGACGAGCTGGTTGGCAGCCCTGTTAATAAGCATAAGGGCTGCCTTGCATGCCTGCCCATAGTGATAGCAACAATTCCCACACTGTTCCTCCTGTGGCTGGGCATCCACTGGGCAGAGGGAGAAAACTGCAGTGGAGAAGAGGGAAGAAGCTCAGGGCTAGCCAGAAGGGAGCAGGGGAGAGAGAGGCTCTGGATGAAGAGAAGGAGAAAGTGGGGAGACACTCTGAAAGTGTCTTAGACTGCAGTCTCCTAACCATGTCTACACAGAAGTAAGCCCCATTGTGTTAAATGGGGCTTACTCCCAGGAAAGTGTCTTTAGGATTGCAGCCTAAGTAGACTTCATAGGATCATGCACATTGAATGTATGTTTCTGAATTCAATTCCAGTGTTTTGTCATCATTTTTACATACAGTTAATATTTTTAGGATTGTGGAACCAATTGTCTGAGTTTCCATTATTTGCTATGGGAAAATCCATTTCACATAAAAAGCATTTCACATAACAAGCATACTTCCAGAACAAATTAAACTTGTTATGTGAGGCACCACTGTATATGATTGTCAGGGACATCAGAATCTACAGCAGAAGCTTCTTTGACATCTATAAGTAGAGGCTGATCAAGAGTCCTCTTTTTCCAGGACACATCCTCTTTTTTAGCCTTGTGTCCTAGAAAAAATATTCACTGTCCTCCTTTTCTTTATGAGCAGGCACTTCTATGCCACTCCTGGGGGAGCGTTAGGCCAGTGCTATAGGAATGGGAAAACTGTAGTGGCCTAAATTAGGATTGCACCAGTGATAGGATTCAAAAAAATTAACAACTGGTTCTCTGCCCATCTGGCAGCCACTTTTAAATGGCTATTTTTAAACTTTATATGTCCTATCTCTGGTTAACACCTGGTTCTATAGAGTAGGTGTGATCCTGCTGGAGCCCACAACTGGATTGCACCCTAATATGATTAACATGCAACATTGGTTTCAAAAGTTTTAAGAAGGTTAACAATCTAATCCAAACCATATGGGGATGTCGGTGGATGCCCACATGCCTACAGTATTTTGCAATGGGGAGGATCAAGGAGACTTCCTAAAGGTAAGGGAATGTTTGTCCCTTACTTAGGAGAGCTGCATTGGCACTGGAAAGTTGCTTAGGGTTGGGCTACAAGACAGCAATACTTCCTTCTGCACTTGACCTCTCCAGAAGCACTACACTACTGAGCTGAAATATGTGACATGCATACACATAGGAAGCATTCTTTTCTGACCTGTACCACTTCAGCTGCCGGTGACATAAATTACATTTTTGAACACTCCACTGCATACGTATTTCTGTGTATATGCATAACATACACAAAGTTTGTCAAAGAAAGAATTCTGGACTATCCAAATAACTCATTAGCTGGTTTAGGGTATATTAGGTCATTGGCCCTGACAGTAGAATCCTAACCCTTGGTTAGGCCAGCACAAGTCCCGTGTTGGCTTGGAGATGTTGCAAAAGTACCATTAAGGGGTTAGGCCAATGAACAGACATGTGCCGGTCACCTTATGTAGGGTTGCCATAATTATCTTCCACAAAACCGGAACAGGACCCACTGTCAAACTTGCTAGTACATGAAAGCAATCCCTGAAAACTGGAACTATCCCAATTTTCCAGGACATATGACAATCCCGTCCCCATGTCACCTCAGGAACAAGGAGATGGGTGAATTGTGCTGGCCTAAATTGGTTTGAATTGTGCCCTCTGTCCTAACCCTCTTGAATTGTGATTTAATTAGAAGAATTCCTAAAATTAATTCTGAAATGTAGTGCATACAGTTTGTTGTCATAGCTTTCAATTCTTTTGGTTGAATTACATCATTTTTTCCTTTCAAGATAAGTAAGGTACACACATGAGATAACAACTGATAAAATGCTGCAAAATGAAATCTTATTGGACTTGTATGTAGGATCATCCAAGTGATCCTATGTCAAAAATATGTTGTATGGATTTTATCAATGTGCACATGCATTCCGTCATGATGGTCACACATTGTACAAAAGAATCTCAATACAACTATGAGTTTGATCACATTTCCTTTCTTGTGGTGGTTTAATTAGTGCCCTCAAGTGCTCATGTCATGATAAAACACTGCATCAGATTAATCTGGGTGCAATCATGCTAGTTAACATATCAGGTTTTCTTTTTTCCAAATATTGTTTTGATCCATACTAGCGCTAGGGCAGGCTGTTCACTGTTATGCTGTACCCAGGCATATATTTCCATATGAACAATGATGCCTGGGTTCATTTTTACAGACCACCAACAATCAGTGTACACAATCTGAATCTGCATTGAATGCAGTAGAATAACTATTGAGACTCTGATATACAATTATAGTAATGGCATACAGATAAAACCAGGCACAATTTAAAATGTAAAAAACCAATTTTGGGGTGGGGTGAGGGTGGGCAGTAGATGGCACACTTTGTATGCACTACTCTATAGAAAATTTAGATTTTTTTAAAAAAATTGAACAACAGAGAATTCTTTCTGCATCAGAATTTCAAAACCCAGGGAGCCATTCAGATGAGGAGGGCTTTGGAAACAGCCTAATCTTGTTTTGGAAGTGATGCTAAATATAGCCTACTATAAATGCCCACTGAACATTGTTTTTTTATGTGGATCCTGCTGGCTGGCTTGGACATTTTTGTCATTTGCTTTTCTGAAAGCATCACCTTCCTGTGCATGAATACGTGATTATTGCGTGGGTTGAGTACACCATTTCTAAAAATGTGTCTTGACGCTGACAGTGATTGGTGAGCGACTCTTCGTTTTTCACATTTGAAGTGACAGCTAGAATCAACACAACTTGTTGCCGACAGAATCACTTGCTTTTAGCAAGCAAATTGTTAATTTATTCTAACACCTTGGCTGAAGTGAGGGGATGAGGACGAGGAAACATTAAGGACCCTGTAGACAGCCTTTCTGCAGATCTCTTATGGTGCCATCAGGCCAACTGCTGTGTTCTCTGGGCTACTTTCTTCTCCAATTAGTTTTTCTGGATAACAGAAAAAAACAGTACCACACTTGTTTGTAGCTGTTGAGGCACCAGAATTAAGTTATTTGCCATCAATCAGTTAGAACTTCCCACTCAAGAGCCAAAGCATGACACACAACAACCAAGAGAGTTGTGATAGACACAATTCTCTCCTCTTGACTTAGGATGATCGGGGTCTTCCTAAGACTTTGTAGAGAGTTGTTGATGGCTTTGGAAGACCCAGGAAACTCATATGCTGTCACTGCTATCCTCTCATCTGCCAATTTTCTTCCTCCTGTCTTTCTCACACTTTCCTAAATGTATATAATGTGGTACAGGAGGTAAAATGGTAATCTAAGGGTTACATACAGGTAGACCCTTTAGATCAGTGAAGATCACAGTTAGCTGCCGTGTCCCTGTATTCTACCCCATTCCCTTACATTAGGAGAACCCTTAAAGAACTGGGTTCTTCTGGGCAATCCTTCTTTAGCTCTCTGCTGCCATCTGCAGATTTTACCTAATTTGCTGGTGACTTTTCAGATTCCAGAATAGAGTCCTACTAGACTTAAAGAAAAATCCCTAGGATGCTCTTCTAGAACAGGGGTTCTCTAGAAGAGAAAAGGGTTTCAACTTTAGGACTCCTGGACCTTTAACACTTGTGTAGAAGCTTGCATTCTGTGAGATGAGAAGCTGCACCTGCTGAAATTTCCACCAATTGATAAAGGTCCAAGAGACCAAAAGTTAAAAGTTTGGACACCCCTCTTCTAGGGGATCCCAATATGTCATTATTTGGAACAATACATTAAGTTCAATTCTGATTCTCAAAAGACAAAAGTGAAGATTCACACTTTTTGGTAGACATTTCAGTCATTCTCCTTGTGCAGGCATTCAGTATTTATATACCACTTTTCAACTAAAAAGTTCATAATGCAGTTTACAAAGAAAATGGAAAAATTAATAGCTAATTAATAGATGCATGTACGGTGAATGCATGTTTGTATTCCATGATACATTTGTGTATCCAGACATAGACAGAACTCCTGCATATTTTACAATAATAATACAAAGGCTAAGTCTAGGTGCGTGTGTCATTAAAGGATTAGGGTCTTAGTAGCTCAACCAACAGGCAAGGCAGTGTGGGGCAGTGTTATAATTTTGTCTGAGCTCACAGCCAACTAATCTGGTCAGGCTAAGATACTCATGAGACAGGAGCAAATGAAATGTTTGTAATGATGAAGTCTAAGGAGATTGGATTAGGAAGGGAACAGAAACAGGATACATGATGGATACAAGTTGGCCAGGTAGGTGAAAGGTGTGGGAAATCAAACTAGGCTGGTCAGTGAGAAAAGTGGTCAGACTGCTTCTTGAAGAACAGTGTCATTAGCCACAGTTGTGGTGCAAGGTGACATTGCCATAACCACAAAAGAGGATGATGCCCTCCCAAATACAGGACACCCAAGAAAATTATATATTATATACTAGTGAAAAGCGTACCCACGCTGCGGGAGTAAAATTCCCCCATACGCCATTCCCCCCATATGCATCAAACCCCCATGTGCATCAACCCCCCCATGTGCATCAACCCCCGATGTACAACTTCCCCCCGTGTGCAACTTCCCCCATGAACATCAACCCCCAATGCGCGACTTCCCCCCATGTGCAACTTTCCCCCATGTGCAACTTTCCCCCATGAGCATCAACCCCCCATACGCATCAACCCCCCATGTGCATCAACCCCCATGCCCAACTTCCTCCATGCGCATCAACCCCCATGAGAAACTTTCCCCCATGCACATCAACCCCCCATGTGCAACGTCCCCCATGTGCATCAACCCCCATGCGCAACTTCCCCCTATGCACATCAACCCCCATGCGCAACTTCTCCCATGTGCATCAACCCCCATGCTCAACTTTCCCCCATGCGCAACTTTTCCCCATGCGCAGCAACTTCCCCCATGCTCATCAACCACCCATTCGCATCAACTCCCCCATGCGCAACTTCCCCCATACGCAACTTCCCCATGCACATCAACCCCTATGCGCATCAAACCCCCCATGCGCATTAACCCCCATGTGCAACTTCCCCCATGCGCACCAACCCCTCTACGCACCAACCCCCATGCGCAGCATCCTCCACAGTGCAACCTATTCCTCTTAACAACATCCCCCCAGTGCACCAGGCAGAGAGGACCAAATTGGCTGGATGTTGGTCAGTCTCCCATGTTAAGTATAGGACAAAAACACGTTGGCCCCTTTTCAGCCCCTGAAGGGTTAAGTTTCTCCAGATGGTTCTTGGTGGGTGTTCAGGTGACAGAAGGAACTCCCAGAATTCCATGCTTCAGGCCCAGCAGTTGGGGCGGAATGTTGTTGAGTCATCAATTCTCCAATGCAAAGTATAGGGAGGAAAACGTGTTGCGCCCCTTTTCACCCCCTTCTGGTTGGAATTTCCGAAAACCGGTTCTTAGTGCACCCCTCCGTCACCGAAGGAACACCCACCCCAAATTTTACACTTTCTAGGCCCAGCGGTTTTGGCAGGGCAGTGATGAGTCAGTCAGTCAGTGAGTGACTTTTCTCTTTTATATATATATAGATTATGTATTATATATGCAAAACTTTGTAAGTAATGTGGATTTTCCCATAGGAAACAATGGAAACTCAGACGATTGGCTCCACAACCCCTAAAATATTCATATAAAAATATTAACTATATGTAAAAATGATGACAAAACACAGGAATTGAATTCAAACTATAATATAATACAGACCACAATTACTGTAATAAAACATTGGAATATTTTGTGCAGTAAGAAAGAAAAGAAAAACCTTTATGGCCAAGGATGACTCATTTTCACTAAAAGAGTCACTGGTGTCTTTTGGAGCATCTTTAACAAGGAACCCCTTTGTTTGTGAGACCTATCTATGCAAACTAGATAGGCAGTTCTGCAACAGAAGAGGGGCCAGATCCTATGCTGTCTACTCAGAATCAAGCCCCATTATATCCACTCACAGGAAAGTGTGTAGGTTGCAGTGCTTACTCACAGGAAAGTGTGTAGGATGCAGCCTCTTTCCAAGTTTGCATGATGAGCAACAGCAGAGGGGCCAGATCCTATGCTGTATACTCAGAATCAAGCCCCATTGAATCCACTGGGGCTTTCTCACAGGAAAGTCCTCCTTGCAAGACTGGAGAGATCTGTGAAGAGCACAGTGTGAGCTTTGTGCTCATGCCAGTGCACCACACCTCTGAATCCACTTCCCTCAGGGCTTTGTCATTCAGAGCTTTGTTACTCAGGGTTGGTTTGGAAGTGTGGTGGACCTGCGTGAACAACTCACAAGCGCACTACAGATGGGTGCTTCTCTCACCCCACACTAGGTGACGCAAACCTTCGTGGTGCCCATGAGAAGGTCAGTGGTTTTCAAACCAGTTGGTTGTGATGCACCAACCTGAGAACCACATTCCCTTTCTATATATAGGATGAAGACAGAGGGAAAGCAGCAACGTGATCCCCAGGATCACACCACTCCAGGGGAAGTGGTGCTGTTTTTAACTCACCACTTGTGCCTCTCAGACCTGCACAGCCAGTAGAAACAGAATTTTTCCTAGCATGCAATGATGTCAAAAACATCAACGTTTTTATGCCTGCTGTGGGACTATTAAATGCACAGATGCTCAAAGGCTTCAAGGACATCTTGACAGCTGTAAATATGACACTTCCTACAGGCAATATATGTTAAATGGATTTCAGGGCTTGAATGGTGCAGAATATTAAGTATGGTGCTGTGCCTTCTACCCCCCCCCCCAATGTATCTGAACATGGAAATGTGGCTTCAGTCTGCTGTGCAGTGGAATTGGTAGCATCTGTAATGTTTTCTGAATGCATTCTTCCTAGCAATCATATTGTTCTGGATGAACTTACAACAAAAATAGCAGATGCAAATTCTGCTCTTATGGCAGAGTGATGGCCTTAAACTTCTTTTAAATTAAGCTTTAAGAGTTTTTCCAAAGAATTGCAAAATAAAATTTGGAAACCTGAAAATTCAAAATCTATATATGTCCAATTTGAATACAGATTCTCCCTCCAAGACACACACACAATTTGACTTTGTTCTGTCACTTGTGGCCTTTGGAATTAATGGCGTGTGCTTCTTGATGTGACTTCTTGAGTTTTATGCTTTGATTGGGGGCTGCGTTGTCTGCTTAAAATATAAACTTGATTAGAGCTGGAATCTTGGTAATGGGACTTGGATTTGATGTAAACATATAGCTGGACACTAATTTTTGCTGAATTACTAACTTGTAATGTTGATGCTGATGTTCCAGCTTCATCATCTAGGATGTGGCTGTGTCAAAGACGGTTGTGTCAAATGCCAAGGGCTAAATCCATAGCAGTTATGGGTCCACGAAGTTACATCACCCTCTGGTTTTATCTTATGGAATGTCATCTTAACTGCTCCGGAGCAAGGGACTTAGTTTCACTTTAGAATATAGGCCTAAATCTCTTCTGTCTTATTAAATATGCATACCAACAGGGGAGGGAAAAAAGGTGATTTTTCTCTTTCAGTAAAAGCAGTTCTCAGTGATGTACAGAAAAAGAGACAAGAGGCTACCATTAATCATTCTTTTCCAAATGGTATGGGAGAATGTCCTGCTATTCATTTTACTCTGTATTACAGGGATGAATATGGTGTACTTAAGTTTCGTTCTTGAGGCATATTCCTGAATGAATGAAGAACTAAATAACATGGGCAGAGTGCAATCATTCTTCTCCTCCTTGCCTCTTCTGTCTTGTTAAATATGTTCCCCTAATCTGCTGCACAAAGATATGGTCCCGACATGGTCTTTTTATGTATAATGGCAATAAGGGCCTTTGGGTGGATTAGATTAAACCCATTTTGTGACATTTGTCAACACTTTGGCAACAATATGTAACAGATAAAAATGGGGACACTGGGATGTATAGTGGTAAGAATGCTGCTCACAGGAACTAATATGGTGGGTAAGCAAAATGAGATTTCAAAAGTGAATTTTGGGAAGCCTCCAGAGAGGATTTCAGGAGGGTTCACTTCAAAATATACATAAATTGCAAGACAGAATATTCCAGTCTACATCAGGAAGAAATTTTTGACAGGTTGATTCATTAGTAGAAAGATTGCTGATGGAAGTGTTGTGTTCTTCCGCACTGGAGATCTACAAGTAAAGGGTTGACAGGCACTTACTGGTGATACTCTTGGTGGAGGCAGGAGGTTGGACTAGATGACGTTGAGGGCAAATTTTGTTTCATTGCTACTTCATTTATTTTAAAGAAATTGTATTTCAATTTCAAGAAATTTTATTTCCTTGCTATTTGACAAAAAGCCCATTCTACATGAATGGTGGTAGACGAATGTGTTTTTTCACTATTAGTTCCAGGCTGATTTTGTGAAAGCTGTGCTGCTGTCGTGCACACAAGCACAGAAAGCATGAGGTCTGCATGCACAATATTGGCTCCAGATCAGGTAGGTTGTCATCAGGGAAGGCAGGGAGAAAAAGAGCAGCCATGCCCAACAAGACTCCATTTTCCTTTCCCTACCCTGAGTCTCCTCAGACTCATACAGCTAAGTAGCTCACATTGCAAGAGATCTGTATATGTATCCATAGACTTATGTACTGTCCGCAAAGTTTCTCCCTGATGACCAATCTATCCCTCTGTTATGGGGGTTACACATAGGTAGAAGATTGAGGCATAGCGGGGCAGTACAGGAGCATGAAATAAGTGAAAAGGGACATAAGAATGGTGGAAAGAGGATGCCTTTTCTTTGTTCATTTCCCCCATTCTTTGGTATTTCTTGTTTTCAAGCTTGTCATTTCCCTTTTCCTGATCCCATGGACACACTTTTATTTCCTCCTAATAATTCCCTTATAGTTCCCTTTAAAATCCCCTTATAATTATAATTATAGTTTCTATAATTATAGTTTTGATTATACTAACCTATAAAATTCCCTTTTATTTTATTAATAGATCCTTATTTTCCTGCTTCTGTCCTAATCAGTTTTCCGTTTATTATCAGACCCACTTATCTCATCATGTGTGAGCATCCATTTTCTTTTTTAAATTATTTTTGTGCATTCATAATCTTTTTTTAGAAGTTTTTTAGAAGTTAGGTTGTGAAGTTTCAGCTGGCATCTCTGAGATGGTGCCCAAGATGATGGGACAAATCTGGAAGCAAACACAAACGTGTCTGACGATTCTCTACAAGCCATTTCGATGCAGAAATTTGACCCAATCCAAACAACAATTAAAAATGAAGAGTATAATTGAGTATAATTAAAAATGAAGAGTATAACTGACTGAATTTGCAAATAAAAGAACAAAGTTGCAGATAATAATAGGTAAGTGATCATTCTGCCCCATGCACGTACCGGTAAGTGAATCTGCATATAAAGATATCTAATCTTACTAACGTTAATAATACCTGTTCAAATAAGCAAAGCTGAGAAATATGTCAAAGTTACAAATCTAAGGTCTGCTGCTTGTGGCTCATCTTTATCATCCTGAAAACTTCTAGTTCAGTCTTATCTTTCATAGTTCTTTGTTTAGGGTTTTTGACTAACTTTTTAAAATTATGACCTTTGCTTGAAAACAGCAATTAATAAAATCATCAGTAGATGTCGCTCCAACTCCACACATCAGAGAGAAAGGCGACAAGTGTGTTACATTCAGTTTTCTGTTGTGCATTTAAAGCCTATAAATAAAAAAGGCAGAAGACATTACTGAGTCTTATCTTTCCTGACTAAGGGTACAATCCTAACCTAGGCTGACACAACTCATCGCTCTTCTCATTCCCATGGTGATGTACGGAGGCAAGTGCATGTCTGTGCACTGGCCTAACCCTTCCCAGGAGTGGTGCAGAAGTGTCTTACAGCACTTTAATGACACCCTAGGCCAGCACCGGATTTTATGCTGGGGCTTAGGCTGCCCTAAGTGGAGATTAGGATTGCAGTTTAAGATAGGGTTGTCATATGTCCCCCAAAACAGGGACAATCCCGATTTTGTGATATTGTTTTCACATACTGGCAAATGAGACAGAGGGTCCTGTCCCGATTTTGTGGAAGAGAATTATGGTAACCCTATATTATGAGAATTATGGCAACCCTAGCTTAAGGGTCCTACAAGAATCTGCCACTGTTAAGGACAGCCAAAAGCATGGCATGCGTCTCTTCTACATATATATTTAGCCATTCTTACACTATCCTACATTCATCCAGGCACTATGTTCCATTGTAAATATAGCCATCTCTGGTTATTGTAAAGAAGGTATAGCAAACACTCCATGTTGTTTCTTTTAATGTACTTTCTAAAATCCATGCTGGAACTGTATTCTAAAACCAGTTCAGCACCAATTGGTTAGTGATCATACTGTTCTCCCTTGGTTTCTGCATCACTTTTTAAATATGGCATTAACTGAGAAAAGGAGTTTTTCACTTCTAGGATGCCCAGGCAGAAGGAAGCTGCTTTGGGAAGCCTGGTCAGGAGAACAGACAGCCCAAAAATTAAACAGTAACAGAACATGATGGACATCACAAATGGAGACCAGAAAGGTAAGAAGTAATTTTATTAAAAGCTGGAAAATTGAAGCAATAGAGGGAACAAAGCAAAGAATAAAAATGAGAAACCGATCAATTAACAAATTGAAAGGAGGAGATTGCAAAGCATAGAAGGGAAGTTAAAAGAGAAGATGAACATAAATGTTGATGCAACTAACTAAATGGGCAGGATCATGGCTACTCATGATCATGGTTCTCAATCTTTTCGACCTTGTGACCCACCTTCATTGCAAAACAGAGATTTTGCTGGTGACATGATAATATGATGATGTCGAAACATGTTCTAGAGTTGGACTTTATGGGAAATATCCAGAGTAACTACGGGGAGTCCTTGCTCTGGTGTAAGAACAACTTACAGCCCAGTCCAGAGCAACTAATCTGTCCACAAAAGAGCCCTTAGGTCGCCCTATCTAACACTAGGTTGGAGCAACTGCAAGATGCTCCAGCCCAGTTACTCTGAAGGAGGCTTAGGGCAGAGCAAGGCAAGATAGGGTGCCCTAAGAGAGGTGGACCTGCTCTGCCCTAACTGGGGCAGCCTAAGCAGCTCAGGAGAGGCAAGTTGAGGGCATGTTGAGCATTGCCTAGGGCAGAGCAGTTACTCTGAATCCAGAGCCTGTTTCCAAGGCAGAAATGCCCTCTTCCAACCCTCAGAGTTATACCACCTCAGGAGCAGGTATAGTAATGAGTAGACCCATAGGGGTCCATGATAAGGCCCGAGTAAGAATGGCAGTGCTGACCAAAAATCTGAGTTCTTGGCCAGCCTAGCTGCAACCCCTTCCTCTCAACCTCAGGATAGGGAACAAACTACGGCTGCCCACAAACCTCAGGATACAGCAGGCCACTCCGAGAAGCCCCTTGTATTCACTGTAGAATGTACTGGCATCTCATCAGGGACTCCTTATAAGGCAGGCACCCAGTGGCGTCACCAGACTGGTGCGGCTGGTGTGGGCTGCATTGGGGATGCGCTCCGTATGGGGTGATGTGCCGGAGGAGTTTGACTGTCCTTTGGCAGGCCCCGGACGTCAGCACACCCATTCAGGCCTCTCCAAGGTGGAGAATCAGCCAGAAGCTGACACTTGTCTGAGGAGCTGGCCTGAATGGCCATATGAGGTGCACTGCACAGAAACACACTGAGCATGCCGAACAGCTTCAGAGGAGACTTCCTTAGAGCAGAGAAAGTCCGCGCTTCTGCACAGCCATTCGGCCTCACTCAGGAGGCGGAGCGGCAGCCGAATGGCTTCAGAAAGAGTACTGCACAGGCACCAACTCTGACGCCTGCACAGTCTCCCCCGAAGCCAAAAGGCTTCAGAAAAGTACTGCGCAGGTGTCAGAGATGGTGCCTGCGCAGTACTCTTTCTGAAGCCAGTTGGCTTCAGAAACAACTGCGCAGGAGCCAACTTTGGTGACTGTGCAGTCCAGGTGGGGGGGGGGGGCGCGCATCCCAGGGATGATGCACAGACTTCCGCACCAGGTGATGTGCAGAGTCATGTCACCACTGTAGGCACTACAGCTGTTCCTTGTTCAGTGTGATCTGAGGGGTGTCTCCTCAGGAGCAAGTCTTCCCCTTGTGTCAGTTACTTAGCATGCTCTGGAGCAGTTAGGGCAGCCCAGGCTTCCTGACTCTCTGGATTCAGCATAACTTTCTGCTCTGGATACAGAATAGTTAGGAGAGTGCAGTTAGGTCAGAGCAGGCTGAATTTGCTTTGGATTGCAGCCTTACTCTGGATTCAAATAGAAATTCCCATAGGTTTTCACTAGGAGGTGCAGTAACTACGGGTGCAAGTAATATCTCTTATGTGTTCCCATAGTTACTCTGGATTTGAGGAATAGTGTTAAAAAACAAACAAACTGTAACAGCTTGACAACCTGGAGGTTTGGCAGAGCTTTTCAGAGGCTCAGATGGTGTTATGGATCCCACTAAAAATTGGGTTGTGACTCAGTTTGATAACCACTGGGCTACTGGAACAGGATGATGAGGGATAGAGGGATCCAAAACGGGGAAAAATGGAGAAATCTGGGATTTTGACCATAACATCAATGGTCAAATCCTTAACTGGCAGGATTTGGCTGTAACAGTACATAACATGAACTTTTCCCTTAGTACATGCTGTATTCTTAACATACCATAGCATTTTAGAGCACAATTCTGTGTCTACTCATTGTGTTCAATGATTTTACTCCCAGGAAAGTATCTTTAGGATTACAGCCTAAGTTTCATTATCATTGGTATATTTGATAATATATGCTTACATATACACATGGGCATATTAAGTTGCTACCCTTTGTTGAAAAAAACAAAACAAAATTGTTGCTGTATTCTACTATTCCGTTTCGAATAGTTCTTGTTATTGACCTGGCTATCCCTCCCAGGATATTAAACACCTTTGACTTTGCTTGGGGATGGTCGATCAGCAAAGCTGTCACAATGATGGATTCCTCCAGAATTATTGCTTAATTAGCTTAGCTGGAGGTATAAATCAAGCGCAGGACCAATTGTCTGATTCTACATACAGGTGGCCTTGCTCAGCCTGGCTGCAATGAATTATTAGCTCCTGCCATGGAGCAAATGCAGTGTACAGTCACAGATCTGTAATGGGAAAGGAAACCTAGATTCACATCTTGGGTTCAGAACCTGATATTGCCAAGTGCGAATACAACAATCTGTATGTAACAGTTCTCGTAGTCTCAGTGGAATCACACAACCACCAGGTACGCAACCTTCTAACGGAGCTGGAATGTAACCAAGCCCATCTCAGCAGATAGCAATGGTTCTTTCTCATACTTCAGGCTGGGACATATGAATGTCCTATTCAAAAACTGCCCCAAAGACTGCACTCATTGAAGTATTCAAGGCTTTATGTGCTCAAGGAACCCACTGACAGTGCAGCCTACCTGCTGCAGCTCTACAGGACACCCCGACTCATCTTTTTTTGGTTTTGTCCCATTCTGCTTTTCCCTGTTTCCAAACAGCATAGCAGAGCCAGCAGAAGGAACTGGATCAGTGCGGAGAGAGCAAGGAAGGGAAAACAGAAATGGTGAATTCAAGAGGGTGCTTTTGCCACCGCTGCCACCATCTTGATGATGATTGCCACTTCTCCCTCTCTGCAAGCTAGAAGGTAGCAGAAGAAAGAGGTGCCAGTGATTTTCTTTTAATATACCTGCCACCATATGTCTTTCACCATGTAGAAGGCAAAGGACAGGCTAGACCAAGGTGTGAAAAAAATAATGGTTAATCATTGCTGTTTTATTGACTTTCTACCCTTGTCTAGAAGCTGCCATGGGCACTTTGCATGGTGAAGAAAGGCAGGGCAATTTTAAAAGTCAATAGATCATCTGAGTATTGGTCAAGAGATGGGTGACGGAGGAAATCAAACAGAAAAATATTTCTGTCTTTGTGTGTTTATGTGTAGCCAGGAGGTTGTATAGCAACCTTTAAAAACAAAACATGTTGCCCCTGGCTTCCTTTGTGCAAAACAAAAACAGAATCAATATGGTCATTCTTTATCTTATCTGTAAGGGCAAACTTCTCTCAGGAGCATATGGAAACAGGCTTGGCAAACTTACTTTCCCCTAAATTGGAAAATAGTTCAGGTATGTCTGAGCCAAGCACAACTGTACTGAACTCTGTCCAGACTTCTCCTACCAGCCTCTTCCCACAAAACCTAGATGTAACTGTAATAGGGGAATAATAACTCTAACACCAAAGATGTGTTAAGCATCCAATACCTAATCCATGGCACCTTTCATGCAAGTGCTGCTGGCAAATTTCTAAAGCAGAAGACCCCACTTCTGAGAAAGACAGTCTATCCAGAACCCCCAGGAAGTGATCTCATGGCCAGAAGTGACATCGAACAGGAATCAAGTGACATCAAACAGAAACACTGTGATGCCAGTGCTTCTCCATGTCTACTCAGAAGTATGTCCCATATTGTTAAATGAGACTTACTCCCAGGAAAGCAGCTTGAGTGCCCCATTCCCAGATGTTGGTGCCCATTGCCAGATTCCAAAATAGTGGACAAAAAAGTTGTGACCCTTAAGGGGGTCCCAGCTCCCACTTTGAGAACCACTAATCTAAAGCACTGGAGTCCTGGTACTCAGGAATTCTGGGTCTACATGTGCCAAGGTTCCTCCTGCCTGGAGTACTGCTATTGTAACCCATGGTGCTATGGATGAATACCTCACAGTCAGGTACATTTTCTCATAGCTACAAGAGCAATAGGAAGGCAACTAGGAAGCAGGGACTTTGCTGATGTCTTTGTAGAACTGGTATGAGTTGGGCCTAAATCCTGTTAGATTTAAACATAGCGCTTAATCCATTTGAGAGAAGGGGGCAGAGGTTCAGTGAAGCAAGCCCCCACTTTGATGCTGTCACTACGTTAAAGCACTAAAGACCATTTCTATTCTCTGGCTGACTGGTCTGGCATCAATAATTATAAGGGAAATGTACTTGATCACATTGGGTGGAGGACACAGACAGAGTGGTTTTTCTATTCTAAATTATTCCAGATTTTCTTCTTCAAGAACTCTCTGACCTCAGTTCTGCCTGTTTCCTCCTGCCCAGGCAGCAAAGGGAGGTGCAGCCCCGTCATCTCAGCCGGAGATGTTCAAAGCTGTTACTAATGACAAAATGTTGGAGCCAGGTGAACCATTCTGCAAGTCTATGCCTTGGTGCTCTAATGGAATTTTAATGAAATGTTACAGAATTTCCTGTTTACTTGCTTCTCAAGTGAGCTTCCCATGGATTACTGAGCTCTAAATACAGAGGCAGTGTATGGAAATGCCTACCATAGCTATTTGTTGGTATGCAAGGGAGCAGGTGATGACATCTTATAAAAATTAACTATTCATGTTCACCATTTCCAACATAAAATGTTTAAAAGTCTATCAAAAACATCAAACATTTCCAGCTGTTAGGAATGTGAGTTCCTGCAGGATTAGCAGGACTAAGCAGAGTAGTTGAGCAGAGGATGAGAGAGAGGGCAGCAGCACAAAGTAAGCACACAGCTATTTATACTTCAAGATAACTATATTGTTCAAAACGACAGGCAGAAGATAAGTCAAGTAACACAGTCCAAGGTCAAAGCAGTAGATCAGTCATAGACACACATCCAGTTGCAGGGTTATTCCAATCTCAGTAATCCAGTTAAACAGTCCACAGGTCAGCCCACGGATACAGTCCAGTCTTTCAGAGTATCAAACAGTAATAATACTCCTCCTCAGTAACCCACACTTTGCAATAATCTTAAATATAGTGAAACACCAATCAGTTAGAGTTATTGCAGTCATGTGACCAGTGACTCAGCACTTCCAATTCTGCTGAATCATGCTGCAAGAGCAGTTACAGATTGCATCAGCTAGATTGCATCAGCCTTCTGCAGTATTGCATCAGCCTTGAATCAACTTGCCTGACCAAACATGTTTCATTATTAGATTCAAACCCTAACACCAGCGTCTCTAGACAATATAGCTAGGAAATGCAGCCAAACATCTCCATATATTGCAGTCAAGGAGAGTAACATTGTATGCTTGATGACTTTTTAAGGTCTGCTTGATAGGCAAAAAAATCCTATTTTGGGGGCACCATCAGGCAGTTGAACCACCAGGCACAAGTGGGCAGTGGACAGCAGACATCCCTACTGAGCACCAGGCATCCCTGCTGGGCACCAGGCACCATTGGGCACAGGACACAGATGCCAAACCAGACACCAAATCAGTTCTTAGTGGGTTCTTCCATCTCAAAAGGAATGTGCTTTCCAAATTTCATGCTTCTAGGTCCAGGGATTGGGGCTGAGTGTTGATCAGTAGTTTTCAATGCTGAGTATAGGGACAAAAACATGTTGCATCCCTTTTCACCCCCTTATGGGTTACATTTTGAAAAATAGGTTCTTAGTGGGTGCATATGTGATGGCACTTTTTTGATGCAACCTTAACCTCAATGTTGGTTAAAAGTCAAATGTTAAAACTCCTTACGTTAATATGAAATGGTCCAATAAAGTTGTTGTTATATAGCTTTGCAGGTTATTTTAAGATCTACCATCCAAGTAGATTATTCCTAAGATTAGCTTGCAACCACATAATTTTATTATCTGAAGATATTTTATTATAAATAACTAAATTTATTTACTGGGAAAGATATGGCAGTCTGATCCCATATGTATGTTCATGGAAATAAGTCCCACTGCTTTCAGAGATTTTTTTTTTCCTTTTCAGTGTGTGTAGGATTGCAGCTGGTACCATATTTGTGAAACCAGCTCCTTTTCCATTTATCCATTCATATCTTGCTTTTTGCTTCCTGACATGGCTACTCAAGAGAGTTTACAAGGTCAATAAATGCAAAAACACAATCTTATGGATCCAAACAAGGACCATAATCTTTCACAGGTGATGGGGCAGTTAATTGGAACAGAATATAAAATGTCCTAGCTTGCAGATGAAATGGAAACAGATATCTTCCCAGATTTAACCTTCATAAGTATTCTTTTTTCTTCCTTATCCTCAATTAGCCCTCAACTTTTCCAAATTTTATTTAAATTTCCTTTATTAATGAACTAGCAAAAACATACCCACGTTGTGGGAGTAAATTCCCCCCATAAGCCATCCTCCTCACTGTACATCAATCCCCCCTTGTACATTGTCTCCCATGCAAATTGTCCCCCCATGCGCAATATCCCCATACAACATCCCCCATACATATCAACCCCCCATAGGCACCATCCCCCATGTGCACCATATGCAACTTTCCCATGCGCATCATCCCCCCATGTGCAACACCTTCCTGGTGCATCATCTCCCCTTGAGCATTACCCCCGTACAATGTCCCCATGCGCAACACCCTCATGCGCATTAACTCCCATGCACATCATCCTCCCATGCACACCATCACCCCATGCGCACCGTCTCCCTATGCGCACCGTCTCCCTATGCGCACCATTCCCCATGTGCAACATCCCCCCACACACACCATCATCCCCTGCGCACCCTGCCTCCCAGTGCATCAGCTAGATGTTGCCCATTCAGTCTTCAATGTTTTAAAAAACATGTTGCACCTCTTTTCAACCCCCTAAGGGTTAAATTTATCTATATCAGTGCTTGGTGGGTTTTGATGTTCCAGAAGGAACACCCTCTCTAAATTTCATGCTTCTAGGTCCAGAGGTTGGGGCAGAACATCCCTCAGTCAGGGATTCTTCAATGGAAAGTACGGAGAGAAAATGTGTTGTGCCCAATTTCACCCCTTCCAGTTGGGATTTCCAAAAACCAGTTCTTAGTGACTCCCTCAGTCACGGAAGGAACACCCTCTCCAAATTTCACACTCCTAGGCCTACCAGTTTTGGCTGGGCGTTGATGAGTGAGTGACTTTTCAGTTTTGTATATAGAGATAAAAAATACTAATAGACAACAGATTCAATACACTACAACAATACAATACAATACAATACAGCAGGTTATTGAATACCAAAGCAAAAAAGGACTATAAAGAAAACCTGCACCAAAGATTTTCATTCAGCAATTGGTCCCAAGAATCATTTAAAATCCTAGTATCATGTAATCAATCATATGTAATAAAAAAGGTGAAAAAAGCAATCTAGCTTTAAGATAAAGGCCCATATTTTTTGCAATTTGGTGAACTCACTAGAGTTGTGCATGTTGTATCCTTACTTCCCAGGTATAATAAAGAAAGAGCACAATTTATTCGACTCCCAAAATAATTCCTGCTTTTCATGCCAACTGCAGGATATTTTTTTCTCACACTCGAGCTCAAAAATTGAATAATCCAAAATGGAGAAAAAAACAGGCTGAGTTTTGGAATTTGTGTAAGATTAAAGCTTATGATCAATGGTTATGTCCAGTCTATAGATAGTTGAAAATACAGTATGCTAGAAGTTGCAGAATAACACAAAGAATGCACTTCTCCAGGATGCAGGTTACTTCTCCTGTTTAATCTGCTTGATCTCTGCTTCCCACAAGCCCAGGATCCATAGATAACAAGATTGGGCTGCCAAGTCCAGCTGTGAGATCCTGGCCAATAAGATATTCTGTGTGAAGCAAATTGGGATGTTACTTGATCCTGAACCTGTGCTTCAGGTCAGCAATCTGAATATTCATATCCACCATATCAGATTAGAAGATGTTGACATAATCTTGCAGTGTTCGACTGATCCTTCAATCACTTTCCCATTCTCAAAAAGCTGTGAAAGCTTATCTGGTTGTGACAATTGTTGAGATTGAGCTTTGTTGTTGATTGTTGATAACAAAGCAGGAAGCTTATCAGGTACTTTGGCAAAAGATCCTGACACTTATCAGGGACTAGGGGACAAAGAAGACAATTCAAAGGAATAATTACTCAAATGTCAAACAGTTTTATGTGAACTAGCACACTATCTAGCTAATTTGGATAACTAATAAAAAAAAAACAACCAAAGCTAGATTGCCAAGAATATCAGAAGAACAGAAAACAGCAAAAGGAACCGTATTCAAGACTTCATCTTCAACAGATCTCTGATTTCTAGGTCATGATAAGATTGCTTGAGATCTTTTAATGTTCCTGTTTCATCATTGTACTTTGAATTCATTTGTGATCCACTCAAAAGGTCATTAATCAGCATAAAACTCAATTCCTAAGGCTGCATTAAAGTGAGCTAAGTTCTACATCTCACTGAATAACCTGAAAGCGAGAGTATCCCCAGCGAGAGTGGGGTGAAAGTGTGTGACAGGCATTTTCACGGCACTCCGGGGCTAACATATGGGACACAGTGGAATGGCATAAGTAAGATTGAAAAGCAAGGCCTTTCTTACATAATTCCCTATAATTTTTGCTAATTTCTTGCCTGGTCCAAATTGGTATGAGAGAGGGCAGATTTCACATGCTTACAAAGTGAGCGCAAGTTCTGCTAATACTTGTCTTCGGGGGAGGCCCCTAAGGTTTTACAGGCCCTGGATTAACCTGGGAGTAGGGTTGGTGCTATTAGAATCCCCAACTAGGCAGTTGTTTAGGCTAGGGCTTGGAGAGATGCATTTCTATACAGATTAGGCTTTCTCAAGATGGCCTCTTTCTCTCTGGATCTCTCAGGTTTTAATCCTAACCTCCAGGTAGATTTTATTTATTTCATTTTATTTATATCCCACCTTTCCTCACCTGCAAGAGGGAGCCCAAGGCGGCTAACAACGATCAGAATAAAACACCATTAAAATGATCATAAATAAAGATTAAAACATAATTAAAATACCATTAAAATACAATTAGATTAAAATACAATAAGAACAGTAAAAACAGACTAAAACATTAGTTAAAAACAATATAAAAATAGATCAATAAAACTGCCCCCCAACCTCTGCCCCATTTAAAAAGCTTTTTTTAAAATAAAAGGTTTTAAGGCTCCGCCTGAAGCTCGGTATTGAGGGAGCTTTTCTCAGTTCAAAGGGGAGGGAATTCCACAGCCAGAGTGCCACCACTGAGAAGGCCCTATCTCTGGCCGCCACACCTCTCACATTTCTTAGTGGCGGCACAGTCAGAAGGGCCCCCTCAGATGACCTTAGGTGACGGGTCGGATTGTACAGAAGAAGGCGGTCCCTCAGATACCCTGGACCCGAGCCGTTTAGGGCTTTAAAGGTCAGGACCAGCACTTTGAATTCAGCCCGGAAACGAATGGGCAGCCAGTGTAGTAACTGACCCGACAGAGTCGAACCGATGAGCCCCAGCAACCACATGGGCCGCCGCATTCTGGACTAGTTGAAGCTTCCGGACCGTCTTCAGAGGCAGCCCTACATAGAGCGCGTTACAATAATCTAGTCCTGATGTCACTAGGGCATGGGTCACCGTGGCCAGATCTGAACGACTCAGGTATGGTTGCAGCTGGCGGATCAGTTGAAGCTGAGCAAAGGCTCCCCTGGCCACAGCCACCACCTGGGACTCCAGGAGCAGCTGCGAATCCAGGAGAACCCCCAAGCTGCGAACCTGCTCCTTCAGAGGGTGTGCAACCCCATCCAGAACAGGATGATATTCCAATACCCGAGTCGAGGGCTTCTGGACCAGGAGAACCTCTGTCTTATCAGGATTTAATCTCACCTTGTTCACCCTTATCCAGTCCCCCACTGCCTCCAGACAATGATTCAGGACTTCAACTGCCTCCTTGGACTCAGGAGGAAAGGAGAGATAGAGCTGGGTGTCATCAGCGTACTGATGATACCTCACTCCAAACCTCCGGATGACCCAGCGGTTTCATGTAGATGTTAAATAGCATGGGGGATAGAATGGAACCTTGTGGCACCCCGCACCAAAGAGGCCAGGGTGCCGAACAAGCATCCCCCAGCACCACCTTCTGGGACCAGTCAGCCAGGAAGGAGCAGAACCACTGCAAAACAGTGCCTCCAATCCCCAACCCGGCCAACCGACCAAGAAGGACCCCATGGTCGATGGTGTCAAAGGCTGCTGAGAGGTCTAGCAGGACCAACAGGGACGCACTCCCCCTGACCATTCCCCGGCGTAGGTCATCCACCAAGGCAACCAAGGCCTTTAGATCAACCTAAACCCCAGCACTTCCAGTGCTGGCTTGGGGGTGTCACAAAAGTGACATAAGACACTTCTGTTCCACTCCTTGGGAAGGGTTAGGCCAGTGCATAGATATGTCCTTGCCTCCCTACATCACTACAGGAACAGGAAGACAGATGAGTTGTGCTGACAGCCTAAGTTAGAATTACATCTTCAGTCTTTGGTAGTAGCAATGAAAACCATTGGTTTTTACAGTAAGTCCCAGTCTGACCAGTAGGAACAGTGTAGAGCAGGGTCATCACAAAGCACTAAGCTCTGTGCATGTATGACCCCCCCCCCCATTCCTTTTTCTATTTTTCCACCTCATAAATGGTATTTTTATATCATATTCCCTCAGGAAGAAAGGTGGGGTATAAATCAATCAATCAATCAATCAATCAAATAAATAAATAAATAAATAATAACCAAATGAAATTATCACTAATAGCACCCTGCTAAACATGTCATCTCAGCAGTTAATCCCACTGAATCCAATGGAATCTACTCTCAAGAAAATGTGCACAGGACTGCAGGATACATTAAATATGTACCTTGCAGATGTAGATGGACGAGCCTTGCTTTGCCAATAATTAATAAATGTCATCTGTTTTTGAGCAAATTTGTTTCATGTCTGCCTCCCTTCTTTTACTCAAATATAATTGAAAGTTTAGACTTGATGGCATATTAATTTCCCATTTAGCTGGTGTTGGGGCTGTTGCCAACATGTTCAAAACTTCTGAAGCTTTTAATTAGAGTTCTAGGCGTCTTCAGTAATGAAAAGGCAGAAGGAATTGGACCAGATACATTTTTAATATGATGATCAACATAATTTTTTAAAAAAAATCCTCAAAAAAAGTAAACACTCCCCCCCAGTGTGAACTCTGACCCACCATTAGGTTTCAGTTCATATCTTTTGAGTGAAATTCCAGCTGGATTTTATTACGCAAATCAAATTATCTTTCCCCAGGTTCAGCTATGTTGGAACCACAGCTAGCTCTACCACAAGGCACCCAAGTGGTCGCCCTGTGGTCTAATTTTGCAGGAATTCCATTTACTCACTGGATTCTCTTTTCCTATTTGTATTTTAGGAATACAAATGTTTGATTTTCTTTGATGATTTTGATTTGAAAGAAAAAAATGAAAATGGCAGAAAGCGGTGTTATGTGACTTTATTTCAAGTTCTCATTTTTGTTAATTTTAAACACTTTAAAATGTACTAGGTAAGTGATAAAGGTGATATGGTTTAAGCTGATGCAGCCACAGTATTATGAGTATTTCCAACTGGAAAATGATCTGTTGTAATTTCTGGAAAATATCTTGAACACCTGGAGAATATCTTCAATTTTTAATTTGCACAGGATAATCACAAAAACGGAGTGTTGGAAGAGTTAGGACATTTTGGGTGCAATCCTAACCTAAGCTAGCACAACACATCAGTTTTCCTGTTTCCTAACCCTCTCCCAGGAATATTTCCCACATTAAGGGTGTTTCACATTTGGGCATATATCTAGTTTGGCTCTTTAAGATTAAAAACTGCCATGTTGAGTCTGAATTGATTTGAGGCCACAATTCTAGACATGGAGTGGGTATGTTTTCTCCATATTCCATTTTACAACATATTGTAAATTGTTCCCTTCCCCCTATTTACCCTACATGGTTTTCAACATGCAATACTAGTCCAAAAGGGTTTTCCACAAGTGCAAATCATATGCAGGAATGCATTCAGATATTCTAATGACAACTGCCCACATGCTGTGGCATACCAGAGGAGGGGAAAGAGGGACACATGTCCTGAGCGCCAGGGTTCAGGATGCTACACCACCATCCATCTGTAGCACTCTCCTGTGGTACTCAGTCAGTGTACATGCCAATTCCTTTCCTCCATAGGTTTTCTGAGGGCCGGGGGCAGCATGCTGCCTTCCCAATCTTCCAAAAACATTTTAAAGCACTCAGAATGCTAAAAACCAATTTTTATTTTAAGGCATTCTGAGAACAGGGAGAAAGCACACCACCTTCCTGGACCTCTGGAAGAAGGACCTCTGGATGAAAAAAGAAGGGAAACGGACTGCTTGGTGGTTGCACCCCAACTCCTGAACTCCTTTCCCTGGGAACTAAGGAAAGCTCTCTCCTTACAGAGCTTCTCAGGGGTCTAAAAACATTCCTAGGTAGTAGAGCTTTCACCTGAGTGGGGAGATGGCTGTGTTTAATTACTTATGAATGTTTTATAATGCTGTAATGTGTTTTATTATATTTTAAATTCTGTGTTGTTAGCTGCCTTGAATCTAAATCTGTTAAATAAATAAATAAATAAATAAATAAATAAATAAATAAATAAATAAATAAATAAATAAAAATGGGCTGGCAGCTTGTTCAGTGGGGGGGGGGGGGGGAGGGCAGCTTGCAATCATGGACTTGGGTGGCATCGGAGCCAAGATCGCCACTGCTTACGTGCAACCCACACATCCCATTGGCTGTATTTTTATATACAGTAAAACTTGAAGGTTTGTTGTTTACATATGAAGATGCTTCAAGGTAATAAAATGCTTCTTATAAAGAGGAATTTTGATTTGGTTCAGCAAGATTGATTTGTCTCAGAGTTCCGAGAAGGATTTTTAATTTAGATTATCTTTTTAGATTACCGATCCAACGTTCCAGCAAGTTTCCCCGTTTTTAAAGAAAAAAAAATGCCTGGTACATTTCTCATGCCTGGTAAAAGTCAATTTGCAACTTCGGAATATAATAAAAGGTGCAGCAAGGTATTTAAAAAAGCACTTTCATGGGCGTGTGTTTTAATTTTTAAATTAGTTAACCAAAATCAGTTCTACCAGGACAAATATTTCAAATAGCTTCAAAGAGACTATTTTCATGGGACTGCAGCATGAAAGGAAAGCAATCGCCTATCTCCACAGCTGCTATTTAAAAACAGAAACACACAAATACATGTGCACACAGGCTCACACACACAGTATGTTTGACCCCTAATGAGTGAGATCCAGAATGCAGCTCTGATGCGCACTGCTTGCTTTTTGTCACCTAGCATATGATAGGAATGGGGAAAATGCTTCTAACTTGAGCTGGCCTTGACAGGCACAGGAGACTCATCAGCCTTGCTTTGAGCACCAGACCAGGCTGTACTATATGTCATTAGATATGGCCCCTACACTCCTCTGCATAATATACTGATGACAGTGTTCAGAAATGGAAACTAGTTTGGCACACCTAGAGGAAGTCAACGGAGGCAAATGCCCAGGGCGCAGTGGCATAACCCCACAGGCATCCCCAGAAAACCAGACATCCTGGCAGCCATTTAAAAAATTGCATGCACTGTGCACACTGCTGTAGGATTTCCCAAAGCCGGAGAGGAGTGAGGCAGACCCAAGAGGAAGCTTATACTGTATATATAAGAACAAAAGTCTGTCTGGTCCTTTGCAGAATCTTTCCCACAAGCAGTGGGTTGGACTCCTGGTCCAACCCTGGGATTTCCTGGGATCCCTTCTAACTATTTTGATAGGGGCGAAATTTCAGTCCTTGCCACGGGTGTCATTTTGCCTAGGTACACCTCTGCCAGGCGTTATGCCTTTAGAGCACCACTATCTTCATTGGTGGTGCTCTGTAAGCATTCCTTCTAAGGCCTCAGGAAAAGGGCTGAAGTGCTTAATGGCCAGCACAGGACTTGTTGGGATTAGGGATTAAGATTAGGGGGTAAGAATTGCAGCCTAAGACTTTACCGGCTATAGCTGCTATCAGGTAGTGTTAGAACCAGATCTAAAGTCAATGGGTGCAATCCAGAGTAACTACGGGGAGTCCTTGCTCCGGTGTAAGAACAATTTGCTCTGGATTGCAATATGAATTTCCCATAGGTTTTCACTAGCTGGTGCAGTAACTACGGGTACACGTAATGTCTCTTATGTGCTCCCGTAGTTATATCCCTGGATTGCAGGGATAATCAGCTTACGCTTTCTTCTGACTTTAGATTGCCATTAAATTATAATGGAGCTGGTTCAAAGTTGAATAAAGTTTCAAAAAGAATTAAGGAAACCAGCCTGAAGAGCCCATGACCAAATGAGGGTGATATTGTGCTGAACATCTGGAACACATAAATGAGTTTAGAAGTAAGCAAGAACAAAGCAGAAATGAAATTTGTTTTTAAGGGCTGAGGGTGGGACACAGATTTTACTACAAACATTGGCATGGAACTTCTAGCATTTCAACTGATTACTTAAAGCAAAAAAGATTTTAGGAAACTATTTTTTCCTATGGCAACTGTTTGGTAAATGCTTACCAGCATGTATCGAGGAATGCCATACACTTAGCAATACATGATCATTGTTATCCACTAGAAGATAGAAAGAGAAATATCAGTTCACAACAAGAATCAATATAATTTATACTAGTGGTTTTCAAACTCTGAGGAAGATTTATTCGTGATTCATTCTGGAGACAGCATTGATGCACCTTAAGTAAGCTACATCCTTTTCTAAATTTGAAAGGTGTCTACTATGCTCTTTGGAGCTATAGTTATACGTATTTTACACAACTGTGGAAATATAAAACACAAGGTGTTGGTTGATCAGGCACATCACACCCCAATCCTATACATATTTATATACAGTACTTATACAGATGTTAATGGAACTTACTCCCAGGATTGCAGCCTTAGTGATAGCTTAAATTCCAACTAGGTTTCTTAGTAAACTGAACATTTATACAAAGGCAACTACTTACTCATTATGCGGTAGCAGAAGTAAAATTTGGATTTAACTTTTACTTTTGTGAAACAGCCATGTGGGACTGTGTCAGAGAGAAGAGTCATGGAGCAGAAGTAGGGGATTTTAACCCTTCATCCCTGTACCATTTCCCAGCCAAAAATCACACTCCAAATTAGTAAATGGCTCATGTGCCATTGTAGTAAATGGCTCTTGAAATACATCATGAACTTTGGAAGAATACATCAGTATTTTAGAGGCAGATCAGTCTGTGATATTTGGAATACCTCAGTTATTTCAGCTTTCACTTTGACTTCTACCTGAAGCCTAATACGTCTGCTGATCTGATACTGATCTTTGAACCAGAATCAGAGAAATGAGGTTTAGCTCCAAAGATAGAAAGAAGTAATACTAAGCAAAGGCAGGAAGCAGAAACTTGGAAATAAACTCCTACCTGATTTTCATTGAAGGAGATTCTTGTCCCACCTGCAGACAAACGGCGAAATGCCTCTGGAGAGAACAAAATAAAAGCTTGACATTAAGCATGAAGGACTACAGAAGGTACATTCTATGAGATGCCACAAATTCTGCTTTGTTTGCTGCTCTATCTAGTCAGTAACATTTGAAAGCATCCCATTCTAAAGTTTCAAAAGCCAACCTTGCAAATTTTAAACAAAACATTAAAAATTTCCTGTCAAATAACGAGAAACAAAATTAAAGCAGTCCTATGCATTTTTACTCAGCAGTAAGTCACAGTGAGTTTCATGGAGTACACACACAAGTAATCATGCTCAGGAATACTGCCTGAAAGAACATAATGTAGGAAAAGTCCTGCTGGAACAGGCCAAAAGCCCTCATGCCCTACAATTCAGAGTAACTATAGGAGCACATAAGAGACATTTACATCAGCGAAGTTACGGCATCACCTATCTATCACCTATCTATCACTAGTGAAAACCAATGGGAAATTCATATTGCAATCCAGAATAAATTTTTCTTATGTCGGAGCAAGGACTCCCCATAGTTACTCTGGATTGTGCCCTAAGTTCACAGGAATAGTGCCACAATCCATAACACCAAGGTAAGCTAGCATCAAGAATTTGTGCATCAAACAATCCTGTGGGATGGGGGAATAAGAAGTAGAAGGTTGTTTTTTGTGGCTCTCTGCCACAAAACCTTATTTTTTGTGGCTTTCTGCTAGAAGCAGCTTCATCCACACCGAGTTAGAAAGAAATATATGGACAGGCTGTAGGAAAGCCTGTAGCTCTGTAGTAGTGCATATGTTCTATAACCAGTTGGTCAGGACCATATGACCGGATTTTTCCAGATTTGTTCTCTTTTTTAGCCTACTGTCCAGGTGTCCTCCAAAAGGGCTTCGATGTTCTCCATTTTGGCTTCATTTTGGAACTTTGCAATGGTGTGCAGTACCCAATCACATCATATGTCACTGGACTTGTATTAAAGAGTACAATCCAATGCAAAAATCGGTTCTGAAATATCTCCTTCCTATCAAACATTATAGCCCAAAACTAAAAATCAAAAATATACCTTGAGCTCTGTGGGAAAGTGAAAGAGCCCAATATCATGGCTTTACCCATGAGTAGGCAAACATGCTATTGTCTGCCAGAAAGTCCAGGCTGAGAGGAATCCAAGACCTTGTCCTCCTTTTGAGGTTTGGGCATCTAGTCACCCTGGGCTAGTATCTCCTGGTAGTCCACAATTTTTGATTATCTTGCACTACCTAGGTCCTAAAGCAGTTGGATTATCGGAATTCCATTGAACTTTATTTCAGTTTGGTAATTGTCTCCTAAGAAAACCATACTGTCAGTACTGTCAAGTGTCTGAAGAAACCCTTAATGCATTTTAAACATTCAGAGAAATAATAATTGGAAAACATCTGTGGATTTTAGTGTAGCTTTGAAAAAGTGTGGCTCATAGTTTTAAAAGAATTACATTTTATCCTTGCATTCACCAAGCAAAATGCTTTCATCAAATGTACGTTTTCAGTGTGATCATATATAAAGTTTTAGCATCCATCAGATGAATATATCAAATTGGCTTGCCATTTGAATTCTCATTTTCAAAAAGAGCTCTGTTTGCTACTGCAAGTTCCAGTTCTGAAGAAATCAGTCAGTTTCTTAACTCTAGACACTAGTGTTTCTCTTCATCAATAGGAAATATGTACTGAATACAGATTGTCCCATGTTGACATGCTGCAGGCTGTCCAGCATATGAAGTGAAAAGAGAACCCTTTAATTTCTCTCTCCCTTCATTGGAAAAGGGAGATAGGAACACAATAGAAGAGGAAACCTGGGAGTAAGTTGTGGGTACATCATCTGAAACATCTGTAGTCCACCATTCCAGCCCAACACTCTGTTCTCCTCTACCTTTCCTTTTCTGCTTCATCCCCACTTCTTTTTCCAGTACAGGAGGTGTGAAGAGAATTGGCTGAACATCAGTAATGGCAATGTCATCTCAGGCAACGGGAGATCTTAAGACACCCTTGATAGGAAGATTTACAGTATGTCCACATTCAGAAAACATACTAGACTTGGGACTGTTGGCATAAGTTTGATGTGCATTCTGATTTGTGCATGCAAGGGAGTATCCAGTCTATCTGCATTGCATTGCTTAGAAACACATTTTTACACAACTCTGATCCTTTAAGAGCAGTGAGAAAGCTGGGCAGACATCATGAATTCCAGGCTGCTGCAGCAAATGGGCAATGGCGCAGAGCATGCAGCAACAACTTTTACATCTTTTTCTGTTTGAATTTATTCTTACTTTTTCAAACCTTAATATCACATTGGAAGGCAAATACTGAGGCAGAATTTGGTTTCATATCACGTTGTCACAACTCTGGCCAAGCTAAGCTCCAAAATCAAAATCATTCAAAAGCAATCAAAATGAAAACCCTCATAAAACATGATGGGTGTCTCATATAATTCACAACATCTTTTGGGAAATGTGAATTGGTTTAGATGACACATTCTATCACTTTCTGAACACGCAAGGCCTTGGTTCTCAAATTCCTTGGACGCTGGAGTCCCAAAGTAAGTGTGTGTGAGAAGAGCTAAGACAGTAGACAGAAGACAGCTAAGACAGTAAGACAGAAGAGCTAAGATCAGCAGGATTGTGCCATTGTTGGGATCCTTTTTCATTTATCTGCAGTCGGCAACAGAGTCCTGGGGATGTGAAAATTCCAGGGAGCCCTACGCTGAGCTATCTTGCACCTCCAAAAATCTAAAAATAACAAAAAGAACCCACCCTGTTCTACAATAAAACAGGAAGTGCCCGTTTTTTAAAAAAGAAAACCTTTAGATGGTTAGAGGTACAGAAGCCCTGCAGAGGGTTCCTCAGACCCCTCAGGACTCAGGTGCACAGGAAGTTAAAAAAAAGTCTCTGTCAGAGTGCAGTGCTGGGGATCATGTTACTGCTTTTCACTGCCCCTTTAGGGAGACAGAGTTAGGGATTCCCTGGCCAAGTTGTTATGACACCCCAATTTGAAAACCTCTGACATAAGGAAATGTTTATATGTACAGTATATTGTAGCAGAAGAACTCAGTCTGTTCTCTTTTTTTTCCTTGCACAGCTGTCAGCATAATCCTGAATTGAATTGGAACAGGCAGGCTGACTTGCACAGGTAAGGTAAGAACAGCTCCAACGGGTATACTCAGATTTGAGCCTCCTCTGGAGGTGGTGCAGTTCCAAGTAGATGGGAGCAACCAGAGGCTGCTCCTGACTGCCCAGAGACCAATGCTTGGATCTGGTGTAATTGCTGGATCTTAGCCCTACCTACCTCCCTTGGCTCACTCTCCCCCTGGCCCAAAATGCTTCTTCTCTGTCCCCTTTAGATATTAGAAGTTTCTATATCTCTGTAACTCAGTCGGCATGAATATCTCTCTTCAATTCCTGGCCACGGAGGCTGGAATAAGCCTCTGCAGGCAGGCACACCTCCTTGTGCTAGCCCAGCTTGATCCAAAAGCTTTATGGCACATTTGTGACCTTCCACATTAGAATTGTACCGAGTAACGTACTGGTCATGGTCTCAAGGCGAATCATACAGCACACAAAATCAGGAAAATAGAACCTCGACAAAGCGTCGCTGTATCTCACAGCCATCAGTCGGAGGAGGTTGTCACTGATGTCTAGATCTACAACAAACAACAGAAGAAAATTGAAGAGATTGCTCTTAAAAATACATAGTCCAATAATGCAGTTCAGCAATTAAGGGAAACAGGTTTGCAGTCTTAAATGCACTTATTAGAGAGTAGCTCCACTGAGCACAGTGAGGCTTACTTCTGCGTAGACATCACGAGAATTGCACTGTTTCAATTGTTTAATTCAACAACCATTTTCAAGTGCTAATCAGTACTGCAAACAAGGACAACTTCCTTGGTACAAATGTCTCTTGTAACCTTCTTGGCCCTGAACTGAACCCAGAATCAAGTTGGCTGTCAGTGCGGCAACCACAGATTAAGAAATTTATGAGAAAATTATTCTGCACCTGTGACCAGGTGGGTAGTCATATTTTGTGTACTAGCTAAGCTTTCCAGCCATTTTGAAAAGAGGCCACAGCCTGGAATGGCCTCTCATGAATGATTGAGGTGCCCACTTTTAATGGAAAGCTATTCCTGTATTTTTCCCTACCCAAATTTTACACTGCACATTCTGGAGGCCTGTTATCTCCAGAATTGCTTTAAATAGTCAATTACAGATTGTTGCAGATTCCTTGAGATTCCACACCAATCCCGGAGGGTCAGCAACACTACCTTGGATTGGTATCTATTTTCCTGCAAGGGACACCTTATTCTTGCAAGGAACTTCATTTTTTTTTTTTTTTTTTTTTTTTGGGGGGGGGAGACTAAGGAAATAATTACAGACATTTGGAATAGGGTTGACTTGGACACATCATGACTCTATATTAGTGTATTAATATAATGATTCCATATTAGTAATTAGATGAATTGCAGTCATGAGAGATGGAGAGAATCTCTTTAAAAGAGACTGGAATCTGTTGACTGTGGTAGAGCAGGGGGAACAATGTGGAGGAAGGTTTTGCCTTTTCGTAAATGCAGCTAGTGGAGAAAAAGAAGCTGATTTTGCATTATTTAGATTCATATTTCACATACAAACATGCCGTTCCTCAGTTCAGTGCCTATGTTGTTTGCCTTTAAGGAGTGTGCACAGCAGGCAATTTTCCTTTCCGTGTGACACCTTTTTGCCTTTATTATTACAATGCCTCCCTTGCATTTTCCTTTATGTAGGACATTAGCGATAATTTCCAGTTAGCGGCATTCAGCAGCATCCTTGTGCTCTAAATGCACATCAGGCATCATAAGGGACTTGAGACATATCACACACACACACCTCCTTTCCTCCTGAACAGTCTCAGTAAGTTTGCAGTCGTAATCTGATTACACCTTCTCTTTGACTTAACCGCAGGAGAGACAAAATTAATATGAAAGTGGATAATGCAGCTTAAACAGCCACCTGAAAGCTCATCTCTAAGGCAGAGTCATTGGGCCAAAGCTTTCTCGGTGCCATGTGATGTACTGCATATATAAATGCAAGGCAGCCCTGAAAGGAATCAGCTGGAAAAATTCAATCACAGATGTGGAATTGGTGGCAGGAGGAGGAGGCTTGGTTACAATTCCAGTGTTGTTCAGCAGATGTCAGTATGAACTCAAAGGTTTTTTTGAAGTTGTCTTTTATGGGAACACTCTTTATTATTTTGTGAAAAAACCAAAGATACCAAAATTAATTTATTAATATAATATTATCTATTTTTCCATACCCCTCCACTTGGGCTTGTAACGCATTTCCACTTTTTAAAAATTATACACCTGTGATTTTAATAGAATCACATACACCCACCAACATTTAGTTTGATTATGCTTTCCTCACTTATTAGCATGTTAGGAAAAGGTACACCTGCTAAATTCCTATTGCAGAAAATTCTCCACAAAATTTCGTCACACCTCTGTATTATATTGACCGTAAAGGAAAATATATTCAGAATGTCAGAATACCTGTCATCTGTATGATTCTTCTAAAACTGGAAAAATCTAGGTATCCAGAATTATATTCATCTTCCCTTCTAAAGATGTCCTAGAAAATATTTAAACAAGAATTAGTAGTTTAAAGCCAAGGTAATATTTTGATTGAGTCATAGCTCATATGTATTATCATAGAACTCCCTTCTCTTATATTGTTGGAATTTTTCCTTAACACATTGTTTGGGAGAGAAAATTACTCCACACAAGAATCTTAGATCATCATATAAAGTACAAAAATGATTCCGAAAATGTATGGGTAGCTCAATCCTAACTAGTGGCAGCACAACCAGGCTGCATAGCCTATGTGTATGCAGTGCTAACTGGGAATCAGATGGAGTTCTCCTTGCGGTAAGGGGATATTTTTCTCATTATTGCATCCCAGTCAGCCCCATGAAACTACTCAGATCTCCACCAGCTATCTAGCTAGTGGAAGTCAGGGTGGCCCCTTTTAGAGCTGTCTGGCTCAGGAATGTGATTAACATATGATGAGAGAGGCTCTGCCAAAACTTCCCAACTCCTGGGTTGGATCTGCTCCCTCATTCTGCCCTTCCTCACTCAGAAATACGCTTTCTTCACCACACCACCCCTCATCTCTGCACCGCTTGGCACCATACCTGCCTGTGCCAGGGATCTTGAACACAGCACTGATGGGGTGGTGTAGGTTGCCTGGCTGGCACTGCTTTTTCAACAGGTGTCACAACATGCCTTATGGCACATTTGTGAAAACTTCCCCCACTACACTGGACATTAAACCAGCAGAACAAGCACTTAGGATTGTGCTATGAGTTTGGAATCATTAATCTAACCAGACCTTGTATTTCATGAGTACCATCCAGAGTCGTTCAAATTCTTGCAGTGTGAGTCTGCCATTGGCATTGATCTGTATATATGGTCAAGTTTTAAAGAAGGTTTGATTCACTGAAACTTTCTTAGTCACTAGGCTGTGTTCCCTAGTGGAAAATTGCCTTAAACACCATTGAACTCTAATGTGGGTCTCTGAGAATTTCCACGAGTCCCACTTAAGTGCTAAAATCCACATTTAGAAACACAGAGGCATCAGTTACCATTTTTAAACTCATTCATTTACAAACTGTTACAGCATTCAAGATACAAACAGAGAGAGAGAGAGAGAGAGAGAGAGAGAGAATGCCTAGCACCTCGATAGGATTTATGCTTTCAGGCGAGGAGCCCTCTTATTCTACATTTCCAATATTAACTTGTTAGTAAAAGAGCTGCATGATCCACCTATATAAAGGAGGTGCATTGCACTGTGTGAATAATAGTTTGCAAGATTGCCTCATATATTTTGAAAATGAAGGGTATTTATTTTTTTCATTAGCCTAGCTAGAAATACACAGCATGTCAGGATCATTGCCCACATCCATTCCAATAAAACACAAGACAGGAAGTTTGGATTTAAGTGGGCCATAATTTGATTTCAGTTATTTTGCATCATCTTACAGCGGGTCCAAACTCTCCTGGTATTCCACTGCCTCTTAGAGAGGGATCCTTACTTGGAGAATATAGCTGGCTGGTGTCTGTTCTCTTTTTTGACCAATTCCACCCCTATTCAAAGTTGTAGTTTGGGATGGACAAATATTTTGACAGGCAGGACACAACACTTACATTTCAAATTTGAATAAATTCACATAAATTCACATTAATGACTATATTAGAGATGGAATTTATATGAATGAGTGAATTTTACTGAGCTTATTTACAATGCCAGTGAGATTTTTGCTTTTGAGATTTTTGGGGGGTGTTATTAACTCCTGAAACTCTTGTCCAGAGAAAAGTACAAAACAAACTTAAGAGGAACCAGCCTAGGTTCCTTCCCCTCACCTCCTTGCAGAAGCATATTTTAACTCTTTCCCCTTCCCCCATTCTGGCAACAAGCAGCACCAGAGCAGTAGACTCTGATGGGACTTACTGCTGACTAGACATGCTTTCAAGCAGGATTCAAAAAATGCCTGCAATTTCTTGCCCTCAGCATGCGCTCCCAATAAAAAGCAGATACACAGCCCAAACCTATCCATACTTTCTTGGGAGGAAACCCCATTGACTCTGGTGGCATTTACTGCTGAGTGGCATGCTACAGTATATGTAGATTAATGGCAGCAGTCCATTTTTTTCAACACCTATGGGGAAGATTAGATTTGCACATCCCTCCTCCAAACCCCCTACTCCGTCCTTGCCCTGCCTCCTGGAGCCAAACTACTGTCCTCTCCCCAAGTCTTTTGTCTGCACCATTTTGAATGCTGGCACCCACAATCACCCACACATTCCTTTGAAAGCTGAGCAAAAAGGAAGCAAGTACAAAACTCATAGAAAGACACCAAGAAGAGTGGTGTCTTTCACTTTCGTGAGAAAAACTCCTGACTCCTGAACCACTTCCAATTTCAAAACCTTCTATTGAAGGTAACTTGAGTTGGTATGAGTCACCAAAAGTGCATGTTTGGTGACTTGAGTCCAAGACTTCTGAGTCAAATTGCCCACTCCTGCTTCTTTGTCCTGGAAAGACAAACCAGAGAGCAGCCCACAACATAGCTTCGGATGTGCATTCATCTGTAATGAATGAAAAATGGAAACCGATGGAGTCCATTAATTTCATTAATTACTAGTAAGGAAAATAAGTGCTGGCAGCACAAATCCAATCTGAATGTCATATATTCCATTCATTTCATTAATTACTTATTTTTTCTTTTCTAGTTGTAGTTATATGTAGTTGTAAAATTGTTAAAAAGTGGCATATAAATACATCAATAATAATATGGAGGCATAGCTTGTCCAGCCATGAAGCAGGCTAATGCAGCCTCCAGCCACAACTGATGAGGGAGTGAGAAGGTAATGGATTCAGGGTGCTCTTCAGTCCAACTTTGCTGCTGTCAGCCCCCCCCCCCCCCCACCATCGACTACAAATCTGAACTGCATTGAATGGGTCCACACTTAATAAAAGCAAGCAGAAATCAGATCATTCACCTCTCTTCCCAAGCTCTGTCTTCACATAAGGTTTAAAGTGAATGCATTGCTTCAAACTATTGTGGTGGTATATGTCTGAAGAGGGAAACAAGGAAGGTTGGTTTACAAAAGAGGGGATCAACTATCACCAGATCTACTTTCACGATCCTCTTTCCTGCCCCGATTCCTCTCCTATTCTTTCCACAGCCCCCCAACTCATTGATGTCTGCATGTGGTGACTTTTTCCACCAGCCTGCATGTAACAGCACCAGCTGTTACGTTGGTCTCTTTGTTAGGTTCACCAGCAAAATATCCCTCCACCAGCATTCTTGCAGTGCCGCCAACAGATAGGATTGGGCTGTAGATGGCTTTTGCTTGGCTTGGAATGAGAACAATTTCATGCTTTATGAGGCAGTCATGTTTGCTACAATCATGTTTGCATCAGTGGTACACTGGTGAATGACAGACACAACTTCTTAAACTCTTGAATATATGTGCTCTGCTGGGCTACATGGATCCCCAATGTAGGCATAGTTTAAGAACATGTCTATTACTTATATCTGCACATATTTGCTTCAGGAAAAAAGTCTATGTGAACCTGCATATGATTACTGATATGCAGCCATAATTTTCCACCTGGAATATTAGTGTGGGTTCAAAGATCCAGAAGCTTTTACATACAATATGAGATGTTCTTAGAGAGGTAGAGTCTTAAACGTATACATGTCTAGGCAGTTAGAAGCTTACAGAAAGGATTACAGCAATCTTTCTCTTACACTTGGCACGAAATAGAAATGCCCCTTAGAGAGAAGAGTATATAACCTTTTATAGATTCCTTGCATATGCAGAGGGCAGGTCTTATGGCAAATATTTACTCCTAGAGCTTCCATAACAGGAAGTCTGGTACAGCCATAATTCATCACAAAGAAGGGAGCATAAGGAGGTTTATTGCATTTGCCGAAAAGATACATCCGTCAGAGCTAAAAGGCTCCTGCACGAATCGAAGCTGAATCCATCTCTGCTTCCCAGACTGGCCATTAGATCTATAAATGGATAAATCAGAAAGCAACAAGACACAAATAATAAAGAGGTTAGGGGATGGTGAACTGGGAACATTGTTTGCTTTTAACCTGAGTGTTTCAACATCACTACCTTGAGCTCTTGCATGCTCAGTAATTTGCAAAATACATAACATGAACTATCAGGAACAGAAGGATTTGGGATTAATAGCTGAGAAAAACAGAAATTCAAATGTGCTTTTGATCAATTAGTTCTGAACAAATATGTTGATCAACATGTTCTTGGGATTTTGTATTTTATGTTTGGATTGTGAAAAGTGTAAATTCACCGGCTGCAATCACTGCTCTGCATCCTGGTTAGAATCATAGAATCCTAGAGTTGGAAGGGACCTAGTAGGTCATCTAGTCCAACCCCCTGCCTGCAGCAGGAAATCCCCCTAGAGCATCTCCAACAGGTGCTCATTGAGCCTCTGCTTGAAGATCCCTAGTGAGGGAGAGTTCACCACCACCAGCAGAGTTCTCTGTTCTTGTCCTCAAAGTGGGCCTTTCCTTTTCTCCACCAGCTTAGTTTGTAATGCATGATAATCTGCTTGTCTTCCAAGGACAGTGTTCTCTACTCTTGTGCTGTAGGATATGGTCACTCTCATTTCATTTCTGCACAGTCTAGGATGGACACCGATGGACAGTACCTTTTCATGGTGGTGGGATTGTGTGCTCCAGTGATACAAAGCATAGCTACTGGCAGGGACTCCCATGCCAGACAGGCCTTTGTTGAGGAGCCAGACTAAACCTGTCCAAAATACCACTAAACATGGGTTGTCTGGAGAAGGAAAACTCCCACCTCAAACCTCCACTGCCTTGTGGCTATACCCATCTATGGGAAAGGCTTCAGGAGTCAACCTGAGGCAAAATCCAGAGCCGGAGTCCTGGAAGCAGTTTGTGACCATGTACAAACATGTTCTGGTAACTCCTGCAATGCAGCCAATCGTATTGGCTCTGCCATTCCACTGGACTATTTCAGTGACATGGAGAGGGGGGATTTGCTGCTTGGGTAACAGTCTATCCTCCATATTAATCTACCCAGGCCATTGTGCTCTGGAGAGGACACTCTAAGCACAATACCATAGTCTTTAGAGACTGAAGGATGCCAATGACTGTGAAAAGTGACCCAAGTAGAATATTGAATGGAGCCTCTTAAACAAGTTCCTTCAGGCAAAGTCCCATTACAGTCAATAGAGCTTACTCCCAGGAAAGTGTGGATGGGATGGCAGCTTTAATGTCTGGACCAGTGCCAACAGGTGTCAGTCATGAGCCCATTGTTTACAAAGCGTTGGTAAGTTGCCCTACATTGCACATAAATTCAGTGTTGCCCCTCTTAAAAATTAGTGGCCATCCAGAGTATTGGACAGAGAAAAAGAACTCTCCATAAACCATTAAACCATTTAAAAAATGAACATTACCTTCCAGGACCACTTCATTAAGGATCCTTTGCAGCTGTGAGGCATCCAGGTAAGAGATCTAACAGAAAACACAGGAGAACTGCATATAAATGTTCAAACCACAATCCACTGGGAACTTTTCCTATGGCCACTTGAACCACTGAAATGAGCATGCCCTTTGAAGTGCTAAGGTCCATGTTTCATATATACTGTACATACATTTGCATACTGTCCAGATTTATAGATTTATTTATGTAATATATCTCTCTATCTGTACAGGGTAAGAAGCATTAACTTGTAGAGTATGCTTTAAGATTTCCCACATTGGTGTGGATCATTCTCAGCTTCGCCTCTGTGTAAATAACACCCATTCCTATAAATTCATAAACTTGCCCAAGAAGAGAATGCTCCATCCTCCTCCTCCTCCCTCCCTCAGAGTTTTCATTTTTATTTGCTCTCAAGTTTTACCTTTGGGAATTTTTAATAATTCTCCACACTGTTTTAGCAAGGACAGTAATAAAGTGCATAAGAAAATACAACTGGCATTAATGCTGAGAGCAGGGGACAGAACTCAGGCATTGTCACAATTTTAATGATGTGTGAGCCTGAAAATATTTGAATATGCCTTAGGGCACAATTCTAACCAGGCCTACTCAAAAGTAAGCCCCATTATGTTCAATGGTTCTATCTCCTAGGAAAATGTCTTTAGGACTGCAGTCCTACTCATTGTTCTCCCCACTCTAGTTTGTATATTCTAGGGGCACAGAGTGAGTTGGTTTTTACAAGCTAACATTTAATAGTAGACTACACTGGCTGTTCCAGTAACTAAAAGTTATCATGTAGAAGGAGAAAACATATCCACTGACAGGTTGAATGAGCTCTCTAGCTCTGCATGAATGGAGAAAATGACCAAATCAAGAAGAAATGCCTGCGGGGAAAACATTAGAGGATATCTGGTCACATATAAATCACAGGATATGAGTTAAAAGGACATTTCTCCTCTGTTCTCCTTGACTGCTCTTAACTCTTCTGTTTAGTTATCATAGCAATTGGTACTCTACATAGGCCCTTTCGGATATCACGACTGTTTGCCTAAGCGGTTTTTATATAGACTTCCAATTACAAAGTAAAGTTGGATTGTGTCCACTGATTTGGCATCCATTGCTTGACACTACTAATACTAGAGTCGACCTTTAAATGTCTTCTAACAAGTTGGAAAAGCACCAAATTCCAGTTTCCTACCTCTGCGTTGTTAAACTGCTCTGGATGCAAGCTGCTCGGGTTCAAAACTAGCTTTAAAGTTGCACTTCCAGGTTTCTTGCAACGCCATTCTTGCGCCAGAATGCACTGACGATATACAGCATTCAGCAAAAAAATGATGTGAATAATGGAATCTACAGTGATGCCTCACGTAACAAATTTAATTCGTTCTGGAGGCATGTTTGTTACGTGAAATGTTCTTTACGTGAAGCAGATTTTCCCATAGGAAATTATGGAAATGCAGACGATAGGTTCCAAAACCCCAAAAATATTCATATAAAAATATTAACTGGATGTAAAAATGATGACAGAACACTGGGATTGAATTCAAAACATGCATTCAGTGTGCATGATCTTATGAAGTCTACTTAGGCTGCAGTCCTAAAGGCACTTTCCTGGGAATAAGACCCATTTAACACAACTTCTTACTTCGCTTACTTTAACACAACGCTTACTTCTGGGTAGACATGGTTAGGAGGCTGCAATCCAAGACACTTTCAAAGTGTCTCCCCACTTTCTCCTTCTCTCCATCCTGAGCCTCTCTCTCCCCTGCTCCCTTCTGGCTAGCCCTGAACTGCTTCCCTCTTTTCCACTGCTCTTCTCTCCCTCTGCCCAGCGGACACCCGGCCACAGGAGGAACAGCATGGAAGTGTTGCTTTCACTATGGGGTTGTGCGCTAGGCAGCCCTGATGCTTTTTAAACAGGTTGCTAGCCAGCGCGTCTGCCCCAACTGCCAATGAATGTGTTCTTTACATGAAGCACAGTTTGTTACGTGAAACATACTTTACGTGAGGCATTCTTTACGTGAGGTGCCACTGTAATTAGATTTAGTGGCTGAATGCAGTATGTTATATATAATGCCAATGTATTCTGGGATAAGTTGGTCTTTAAAACTATTTTTTCATTGATGTGGTATCCACTGATTATTTCTTTTTATCCACTAGAACACCAGTGGATAACAAGGCATGATCTATATTTTGTCTGTGAATTAAAAAATTTCAGCTCTTTTATACAATCTGACTTTATGGTGATAGAAGTATAATAATTACCTTTGCCCCAATACTACTTCCACCATTAGTGACAATGCATCCACACTAGTGAGGTGCATGCTGCATTTAACCAGTGACATAGCTTGAGGTTGCAGGTGATAGCAGCTGCACCTACAACAAGCTTTAGGGGAGGCAACAAGCTGAACTTTACACTAGTGATCAAAATTGTGAAAAACTGGCTATGTATGAATAACAATTCCATCATCGTTATATATCATTGGAAAGGTGATTTAGTCAGTGATGGGATTCAAAGAAATTAACAACCGGTTCTATGCCCATCTGGCAGCCACTTTTAAATGGCTATTTTTAAACTTTATATCTCCTATCTCTCATTAACAACCAGTTCTATAGAGTAGGTGCGAAACTGCTGGAGCCCACCACTGAATTTAATGCAGAATGCAAACTGCATTGGAATATCTGTATTCTAAGAAAGGTTATGGATAATTAATCAGAAAATAAAAATAGCTGCCTATGGAACAAAAAGTGGATTTTCTTGAGAACTGACCTACAAGGATTGTTTTGGAAGCCAATGAAATGTGATTATGATACAGTATGGAACTAATAACATGTTAATGTAAGTTAGCTCCCATTTCCATGTATCATAATATACTTATCCTTGCTAATTGGGTAAAGAGCCACTTCTTAGTGGTATTCCTCTTGTACTTAGCAGGGAGAGAACAATGATCCCTCTTTGCCCACCACAGTGTCTATAACCATTAAGAGGCATCCATTTTTATTTATTTATTTACTTAATTAAAACTGATTTTGTTGTGGGGAGCACTACAAAAACTTCTTCAAGCAAAGATAGCAGGTAGATGCATTAGCTATGCCACTAGCTGGAGGAACATAGCAGAGCAAATGGGTGGCTAACTGGTGGGGGAGGGAAGCAGGTTTTCCCCCAATTTTCTTTTTATAGAAGCCTAGGAATGACATCACTTCTGGTTGTGACATCACTTCTTGGGCAAAATTTTGAGCTTTGCACTGGGCTATATGATCATTAGCGACTTTCCTGAGAGTAAGCCCCACTGAATACTATGGGACCTACTGAATAGCCATGCATAGTCTTGCACTGTTAATTTCAGCGTGGCTGAGTTTTTATGTTAATTCTTTCAAAAGCAAGTCTGGTTTACCTTTTATTATTAATTACCAACAGTTTGCTCAAAGACAATAGGAATAAGAATAAAGAGGCAGAATCACTAGCAGAATCCACAAGCAGAATCGTCTTCAGTGGTACCAGCTGTATTATACCATTTCACTGCCATTCAACAAGGTGTAAGAGAACTGAGATTCTGACCTATTGCCAGGCAGTTGCAGTTGCCTGACTCATGAGCCATGAAAATCTTCCTTTCTTGCCCTTAGTGTTCCCACAGACAAATCTTGTACATTACTCTCAGTAGGCAGAGTCATTTTTACCTTTTATGCGTTGATATAACTATTAGCTGTGAGGATTCTATTGTACAGATGCTTTTGGCAGCAATTTTTCTCTTGACTAAGTCAAGGAGTCCTTTACAACAGTTTATTAAGCCATTAAGAGCATCTCCTGTGAACACATGCAGCTTGGCTCAGAAAGAATGAGAATCAATTACCCAAGCATTGACTAATGTCTGCTTTCCTAAGTGCAAACTAGAAGTATGTCTGATCATAATAAAATATGATAAACACAACCACATATATCTGTAACAATGGATTACTGTTAATTGCGTATTTAAGGAATGCCTTTGTCCCCGCTAGCAATCAGTCCTGAGCCACAGATTATATTCTAGTTGGGTCCCTTGTCCTATTTGTTATAGCAGCTGGCAAATCAATACCGTTATGAGATAACTGCTTGAGATCTTCATTTCCTATGCTTGGACTGAAAGCAAGGCAGGGAGACATACTAATTCTACTTGTACTGGCTTGTTTATTCAACATACCTGACTAGCATATCTTCGGAAGATGCTTTCATATAAGTTGTCTTGATTCCACTTGGGGATATCCTTGATCAAAGGAAAGCATGCATGTACAAAAAAGAATCTGTATGAGACATATTATTATTATTCTCATGGCCCACAGATGTTTCTAGAAATATAAAATTGGGAACATTTGTACAAAAAAGACGCACCAGATTCCCCAAAAGTCTAAAAGCAAGAAGAAACACAATACAACAGAAGCTCAAACCCTATTATCTGATTCTCAAATATTCCTTCCTAATGATTTTCACTAAATTCTACTCTCCAGTCCCTTGTTCATTCAGGCAAATTTAAACTACCTTTTTGCACACACAAATTTCTGTTGAACCAACATTTCCATACGTGAAAGCTCTCGGAAGTAGATATGAAAAAGTCTGCACTGTAGCAGTATCAAGACAAAGAACAAAAACAGTGTAATTTTATGGCTTTGTGGAAGAGCGAGGTTTCAGAATTATTTCAACAAAGCCTCAAGGATGAATGCAAACAATTGGCAGTCAGTCATTGGGAGAATGTGCCAGCTTATGTAACAAAAGAAAGCCGAAAATCTATAAAATAGTAAAGATGGGAGACATAGGGAATTGCAGAAGACACACCAAAGTCTTTTGCATCTGAGTTAGACTCATTAGCTGATTTATTTCACATAACCAGTGCTTTTTTCTGGGGGGAAAGGTGCCAGTTCTCTCCACAGCGGCATAGCTAGTCATTCCCATATGACTAATTATTAATTAGCTGCTGCAGAAGGGGGGCAGGTAGAAAAAGGTGTCTGTAGTCAGGACTGGTGAGTACTCCCAGAAAAAAGCCCTATACATAATTAAATTAGTGTATTGAGAACATGGTTGAGTCAAGGACTTCCTTTGGCACATTGTATCACCATCAACTGCTCAGTTTCCAATTAAGTGCACCTTTACTGTGTCAAACGTGTAGGCATTTCACAGCTTTAAGACATTTCTTGTTTATATTTTTATTTATTTTTCAAAAGGGGGAACAACAAAGAAAGAAAAAAAGAGAAAGAAGAAGAAAGAATAAAAAAGACAAGAAAAAAGATTAACAAAAATGTTCTTATCAGAATATATGGCAAGCACTGATTACCTAATTTGCTTTTCTTTAGTATAAAATAACTTAAATTAATTTCTATTAAATTATACCACTTAAAATTTTTTCTTAAACTATAAGGTTACATAACAATTCCAACAGACATCAAAGAAGGATATAAAAAAGTTACCGTATATAACAATGATATATTCATAAAATCCATTGCTAATTAAAATGCAGCCCAATCCAGAGCAACTATTCCTTGCACATAAGAGGCCTTAGGGTGCCCTATCTATCTCTAGGATGGAGCAACTGCAAGATGCTCCAGCCCAGTTACTCTGGAAGAGGCTTAGGGCAGAGCAAGGCAAGATAGGGTGCCCTAAGAGAGGTGGAGCTGCTCTGCCCTAACTGGGGCAGCCTAAGCAGCTCAGGAGAGGAAAGTTGAGGGCAAGTTTAGCATTGCCTAGGGCAGAGCAGTTACTCTGTATCCAAAGCCTGTTTCAAGGCAGAAATGCCCTCTTCCAGTTCCTCAGAGATATACCACCTCAGGAGCAGGTATAGTAATGAGTAGACCCATAGGGGTCCATGATAAGGCCTGAGTAAGAATGGTAGTGTTGACCAAAAATCTGAGTTCTTGGCCATCCTAGCTGCAACCCCTGCCTCTCAACCTCAGGATATGGAACAAACTACGGCTGCCCACAAACCTCAGGATACAGCAGGCCACTCCAAGCATCCCTCTTGCACTAGAAGAACTGCAGCTGTAACTGGTTGTCAGGAACTGCTGGGCTACCTTATAATGTAGGCACCACAGCTGTTCCTTCTTCAGTGTGATCTGAGGGGGGTCTACTCAGGAGCAAAGCAAGCTGTCACTGACTTAGCATGCTCTGGAGCAGTTAGGGCAGCCCAGGCTCCCTGACTCTCTGGATGCAGCATAACTTTCTGCTCTGTTTACAGAATAGTTAGGAGAGAGCAGTTAGGGCAGAGCAGGTTGAACTTGCTCTGGATTGCGCCCTTAATTAGCTTTAAGATATTTCTGTGACCTCTCAGGACAACATCACAGTAAACTAATTCATAATTAGTGCAGTAAGAAAGTGAAGCTGTTGAGGCATCTATCCTTGTACAACTATTTTATTGTGGATCAAGATACCTAAAGGAGAATTAAAGCAATACAGTAGAATAGTTCCTTGATACATGGCAGTTGTAATGAATTATAGAGCTCACTATAGACATGATGTGTCCAAAACTAAGCAGTTAAGTGCTAGTTTTTTCAGTGGGAGCATTAAACACGTTTCTCCCACTGAAATCATAGGACTAAAAATGTCCTCTGCTTTTGAAAGGTTTTTAGCTATGAAAGAGAGTTTGTTCCTCTTAAGTGAAGGCATTTAGAATAGCTATAAAACTAAAGTTTGAATGTTCTCCTGTCAGCCTTCAACCAGCCAGTTAACCTCCCTCTATGGGTTTAATACTTGCAGAGATGATAGAAATGTTTGACTTCACTCATTATAAATTTGAAATAGCTCCTTGAGCACTAATTTTAAATGACCTAAGTTAGCATCTAGATATCCAGGAATTATATTTTCAGAGCAAATCAAGTTTTCTATTAAAGTAAGATTGCTAAAATGTCTGATCCATTTATTGCAATGAGGTGAGGGTAAGATATCATTGAAAGCAGAGCATAAACCTTACATTTCAATGCTATGAAAGTGGTAAAATATTGACTATATTATAATGTCTACTGCCAATCAGAGACTCAGTGTATGTTATTTTATATTTATGAGTTGCCTAGCAAGTATAATTTCCATGGTTTTTTTTATTTTCTGAGACATACTGACCAATACTTCCCCCTACCACTGGCGTGGATGCATCAGTATTTAATAGAGCATGGTGCATAGAACGATTAGGTGGCCCACAGGCCAAGTTAGCAAAAATGTTTTACTTAACTCATGTTAGGCTGCCCTTGTACCTGCATCAGCCATTTTGTGGGCATAAGCCATTTTGTAGGTGCCCTCACCCACTGTGCTCCATAAATATAACTGATGAATGCCAGTGGTGGGTGATAGGGCAGTATGTTTCAGCAAACCCAAAAAGAAGAGAGAAAAGGGACAGAGCAGGGGAAAGCCTTGGGTAAAAGACATAGGAACCTGGTACAAGATCCACTCCTCCCTTCCTTTCTCCACTCATGACACTCCTCTGCTACCACTGGTGAAGGTTTTGTGAGACATTGGGGGAGCAAACGCAAAGCTCCCTTAGGTCGGCACAAGTCCCTCACTCCAACAGCTCAATCCAGAATAGGCACAGTTGGTGGCACTGTTTTAACAACAACAAATCTATTGTATATCTACTTACGTTTGGCTCATTAGAAGTGAATTTTGCATTTGATTGCCTAAAAAATATAAAAATCCAAAAATAAGTGGTCTTCACTGTTCTGATTTTCATATGAGGGCAATATATTTGATCATTAAACACTGACTATTGAATTCAGGCTCCAACATAGGCTGTTAACTGATTTAAAAGCTTCCTGGCAGGGGGTCCTCGCCTTGAGCAATAACAGACTTTCTTTTTGTCTAAAAGAACTGCTAGGTTGAACTTAAAACTCTTTTTCCACCCAGAGCCCCATTTGTATCCAGGTACTGTCAATTAACACTACACAGTCTGCTTTCCAGTCTTCTGCTCCACTTGTTTTTACCTGCAGCTGCAGTAGTACTGGTCTTAGAGTGATTTCCTGAAATCTGAACCTGGCGCTTACAAGGCCCCACATATGCTGGCAAAACATTGGCAAGGTACTACTAATAGCCACTGCTATTAGTGGCAGAGTATTAATAGCCACTGCTATTAGTGCTATTAGAGGCTGCCTGAACTGAGTAAGTCCATGTGGAAAGCTAAAGACAGCATATGATATTTGCCTAGCTCCAGAGTCCATCCCTTTACCTTCTCAGCCCAGGCAGTCTGCATTTGCAGCACGTGGTGCGAGCTGCACCCAAGAGTTCAAAGGAACTTTGATACCACAACAGCACCTCCTTCCAGAGGTATATTACATATGTGGATTGTAGCATGTGCCAAGGGCGCAAACTGGAGGATGCCTTTATTTGCTCTATGTTGTATTTCTCTCTAGAGCGTGTCTCAAACATTTATTCATGCATGAGTGCAATCCTATGCATGTCATTGAGTTCTATGGGACTTACACTCAGGAAAGTGTGTTCAGAATTGAAGCCCATGTCACTGTGGTCAGATGCCACATTATGTGGGATAACCATGTGTTAGAATTATGAATCTAACTGTTGGTTCAGGTAAGCTAAGCTGAATAGAATGCTCAGATTTGAACATCTGCCAGTTGGTTGGTGACAGTTGGAGAACTGTTTGGCAGTTGGAGCTCAGCTGTTCATCAGAGCAGAACCATACTAGTTAGCTCTGAGGAGAATGAGAGAATTAGGGTTTAATTCATGTGTATGGCCCGGATTGTGTTAGACTACTCTAAACTTGTAAATACAGTAAATAGTTAATCTACTCCACTGTGTCTGTCTTCAGTCTTGTGACACCTAAACAGTCACATGACAAATTCTATCAGTCAATATACTCTTATCCTGACACCATGGTTAATTCTGGCATCAAAAATTAAATATTGTAAACAGTTAAACACTGCATTATTGCCTATGAATCAGTCAGATTCTAAATAGTTTATCAAATACCATCAGTCAGGTATGAAAACAGAACATCACAGTGAAGTAACAAGTGCTGATGTCAAATCTTATCAAATCCCAAATCTAACATTTGGTGCACATGTAGGCAAATCTTTAAATAATAGTTAACAGCAAAAAAAGAGTTCAATAGTAAGATTTTTATAAAACTTTGAGGAGAGTTTTTGGAAACAAATTCTGAAATTGACAACACATGGTCATTATTCCAGTACTAGGGGATGAGGGAGAGATTTGGTAAATTGGGTTAACTTGATTTCTTCCAATTATGATTGTATTCATGACAGCTTTACCTGACGTTTTTCTGACTCTTCTGAAAAACTCGAAGAACAAATTCAGAATCATTGCCATTGAGGGATGTTTCTGGAATAATGGTGTAGCTGCCAGGGTGCAAATGAAAATAACCAGTGATATCGCACTCTTCCATAGATGTCATCTTGTGTGGTGTGGTTCCATTCTTAGACATAATATATGAGGAGAAAAAAAGCAAATCAAGATTGTTGTCAAATATCAGTCAGATTGGAGACTGGATTAAGTTTCACAGCCAACAGAAAGTATCAGTGGAGGCTGACCTCTTACCCACTGGCATTCTTGGAGAGGATTGAGGAGGGAAATACCATGGGGTATCACTTAGCATAGGGCACCTGCAAAACCTACTATCCCACCATCCATTTTATTTAAAAAAGGGAGATGGAGGGCATGGAGGCCTCACATGGCCTCTCCAGCCCCCTGTAGGTCTTCTGAGGCTTCCAGAAGACCTGAAAGGTCATTTTGGGCCAAAAACCAGAAGTAATCGTAAGTGACTTTTTTAGGCCTTTCTGATGTCTACTATTAGGGGCCTTTTCTCCAAGTTCCCGAACAGTCAGACACCAAATACTGGACAAGAGGACTGTATTCTAGAATAGGGGTCTTCAAACACCAGCCTGCGGGCCCTCTATCCAACCCTTGGGCAAGCCTTGTAATCCACTCAAATACATTCTTATATGTAGATTTATGTAAATTACTTCAAATTTGAAATAGAAGTAAGTTTTTTGGCCCCTGACCAGTGGTGGGCTCCTGCAGGTTCGCACCTACTCTATAGAACCGGTTGTTAACGAGAGATGGGACATATAAAGTTTAAAAATAGCCATTTAAAAGTGGCTATTCAGAGAACCGGTTCTTAATTTATTTGAAGCCCATCACTGCCCCTGACACCATGTGAGAGAGATGATGTGGCCCTCCTGCCAAAATGTTTGGAGACCCCTGCTCTAGAATAACAATCATTAAGCACCATTTCCTGGTGAATTCCCTTATTTATACATCAAGTGTATACACCAGATGGACAGTTTTAACAATACCTTTATTACGGTCTTTGACCAGCAGAAAATAACAGTAAACAGCTTGGTTACAAATATATCCAGAGAAGGATGTATGTAATAAAAATATAAGCATAGCAACAACCCCTATAAAAATACAAGAGGATGTAATATACCCTAAGAACATTAACCATGGTTAGAGTGTAAAATAATGGCCTAAAGTAGGCCAAATTTGTGTGATAAAAGAAGCAATGTAATAGATAATTGACAATACTTATTCTGAAACATTCGTAATTGCACTCCTAGTTCTCATTTCCTGGTGAATTCCTTTATCTATACATCAAGTGTATACACCAGATGGACAGTTAGGAACCTCTTAAAAGAGCAAGGACTCCTAACTTGCTTCTCCTTCACTGTACAGTAAATGATAATCTATTCATTAGGATGTACTGTACAGTGGGTAGAGTTAACGGTTTCATACAGAACCTGGGAAAGACCACCGAAATCCTCACAAATGGTATGTCAACCAGAAAGTTAGGACAACTTTTGGGGCGGAATGATGCAAAAATCCTTGGTACCCTTATAAGCATAGTATCCATAGCCACTTGCTTGCTCAGATATCTTCATTTGTATTTCTGGTTTGTTTTTTCCTGTAAACCTGGTTCCCATTCTCATAAGAAAACAATGTACCCTGTCATATTTGTTGCTGTTCCAATATTTTCATCAAGATGTAACAATAAATAAAATGTAACTGCTATTACTGTGATGACTTAAAGACAGCATAATAAAAACCCTTACTAAACATATCCATACAAATACACTGGAGTGTATAAATCCCATTTAGAATGGTTACACAGTGTGGCACAATAATTTATGAGCCATGCCTTTGGGAAGATGGGAAAAAATACAAACTGCCTTTTTGTAAAAAAGAAGAAAGAAACCTTTTTTAAGGGGGAGCATGGGAGGTATTTGAACTTGCAGAAGTGATGAATTAAAACTTCAACAAACCTAAATAGGGACAGCTCTTTCTGAGCTAATGGAACCATTTATGTATAAGCATTTCTTTTGTTTTCATGGTTCAGAATGCCTTTATAACACCCAATCCGCCTGTGACTTTATAATGTTTTGTGCACCACTATTGTCATAATGAGATATTCTACTCTAAAGCTACTGTACTGAGTAGGTAGCACTATGTTGTATTGGGGGTGGGGGAGGACTGGCTATTCTGAGATCCAAGTTCTGGAACATTTACAAGAATGCCATTAGTACTAAGCATTCTTCCAGGGGATAGTCCAGTTAAAATCTAATTAAAAACCCACATATTTAATTTGTTCTTAATGAAGAAGTTAACCATATTGATTACTCAATTATTTTAGTCCTAATTATAACTCTCTTGAAGCAGATAACATTTCCTGTTTGTTCCAGCTCTCTACCTATTTTCTCTTTTTTCTCTCCATGATTTGAGTTATACTACAAAATTTTATATGTGCACCCCCAACTTGCACAAGACTCTGTAAACATCTGCTCATAAGGTTGGGACTTTTGGTTGTGTGTTCAAGACCTACAGCCCAAAACTATAATAATTTGGGCTGTTTGGGGGTGGGTTTCATGACAGCAGAAAAGAATTTAGTTGTAAAATGGTTGTTGATGACAGATTAGGCCATCACCAACCATTTTGGGAGCACTGCAATTGGTGACAGTGCTGCAGCCTTGGCACTGGACACCATGGCACCTGACCAAGGTAAGACAGCAGTGGTAGCAGGACTGGGAAGAATGGACTTCACTGGGGGACAAGGAGGCAGCAGGAGATGTGGATTTTATGGCAGTGATGTGCACCAGATCCTATTCCCTGTTGAGGAGCTTCCACTAATTTTCTCTCCCTAGACATACATACGCAACAAAAAGAGGTTGCAAATGTCCAATGAGATCCATAGGCAGTCCCAGGATTTACTGGGAGGTAAGTACTGTATACAGTAAATGTTTTCTACCTTTCTTCCAATTGCTCTCAGTTTGCACCCTTCTCTGTAGGTAGTGGGAGCTTTTCAGATACATATTTCTTCTGTCCTTTTCCATTAACACTATATCCTTTTTAAGTTCTGGTTATCACATTTCAAAAAGGAATGGAAATGGGGTTAGAAGAGAGCAACCAAATTGACTACTGTGCGCTGGGCCCTCTCTTATGATGAAAGACTCTTATTTAGGGGCTGTTTTTCTAGAGGTGCCTGAGGAGGGGACACCACTGAGACATTAAAAATTATGCAAGGGATGGCTAGAGGAATGCTCTTTTCTGTCTCACACAACACCAGAAGAGGGGCACATCAATTATAATTGTGTTTTGACAGTTTGGACATAAAAATTGTCTTTAGTCAACATGTAATTAGTCTGTGGAACTCCTTGCCACAGCATGTGGTGATGGCATCAGCATAGATGCCTTTTGGACAATACCATTGCTTCCATAGATACAGTGGTACATCACATAACAAGTGCCTCGGGTAAAGTATTTTCCACATAATGTGGGAACATATGAGAGGCACATCTGCCTCTGGTAGCAAGGCATGACTCGTCTAATGTGTGCCGGCTGACAGCCCTTTAAAGTTTAAAGGCCTGCCGGCCAGTGCTTCTTAAACTTCTGGGGGTGGGAGGGTGCTTTGCTTGGGGGAACTCGGGGATCCAGGTAGCCACAAGCCATGGTTGCCCCTTTAAAAGCCTTTCTAGAGAGCTTTCTAGAGAGCATGCACTGCGTGGTAGACCATCTGATTGCCATGCGCACTCTCTAGCCTCTGTCTCTTCCTAGAGAAGTATGCAGGAGAATCTAGATGCACATCTGAATCAACTATGTAAGGATCTATTTATCCATATGGATCTCCAGTGCTGATGTCAAGCTGCTGAGGATCTTGGGGTAAGTTTCTGCTGTGCCCCTTCCCTCCATAGCACTTCTAATAGGGCATGGACACTACCACTGGTACTGAGAGTTCTGGCCTGACAGAAACCCTGAGATAGGTTTGGTCCTTCAGCCACTGTTAAGCCTGGCTGATCCAAATTGCATCCCTGTGACTCTCCCTTGCAAGATGGGGGTAACTATGCATGTGTCTTTTAATATTGTTGTTTCCTTCCCCTATTAATCAGTCTAGTCAAGTATTCCTGTCATTCTTGTCCATAAATGTTACTTTACTACTTATAAATGAATCTGTATCCCCAATCAGGATGGAAACTCAAAATACCTTTGCCAGAACATTTCAACTGAAAATTCTACTGACTGTTTCTCCTTACCCCAATTATCTGGAAACCAATGGGTTTCATATTTCCAGGTTTTTGCCTCAGAGTAACCACAACATTGTAGTTTTTCAGATCAGGTTCTTCTACCTGGATGGAATATTCTGGGTTTCTTGAATGGGCTCCTGTTGAAAAACATCACCATTATCAGACACTTGCATCAGGTTACATTAAATCCCTAGTTGTAGCCTGGGTGTTTAAGTCCTACAATCTTCTCTTCTATTTTAAAGCCATTTTATATATTCAAGATACTTTCTTGTAGACCCATGGTCTTGTGTGCGAGGCAAAAGGGTGCAGTGTTCTTCAGCCTTTAACCTTTACTAAGTACCAGTTCAACACTTTTGCAGGACATCTCACTGGGTATCCCATTCATGTATTAAGGGCCCAATCCTCTCCAACTTTCCAGCACTTATGCTGCTGTGTTAACAGGATGTGTACTGCATCCTGCAATGAGGGCAGTCACAGAGACCTCCTCAAAGTAAGGGATTACAGTGGCACCTCACTTAAAGAGCTTAATTCGTTCCGGAGGCATGCTCTTTAAGTGAAAGGCTCTTTAAGTGAAGCAGATTTTCCCATAGGAAATAATGGAAACTCAGATGATTGGTTCCACAACCCAAAAAATATTCATATAAAAATATTAACTGTTCATAAAAATGATTACAAAACACTGCAATATAACACTGTACAAAGCACTATAATATACAGTAACACAAAACACTGCAATAAAGAAATACTGTACAGTACTGAACTGTACTGTACCTTTGAAAACCTTCATGGCTGGTATGAGGGTTACAGAGAGGGGATGATGTCCATGATGAGCTGTGAGCAGGAACCCATATGAAGAAGAGACACACATCCAAAATGCCAGAAATTTGGCAGAGAGGGGATGACTTTCACAATCACTAATGGAGTCACTGCTATCCATTGGCTCAATGGAATCTATTGTCTTTTTGTGCAACTTTAACATTCCCAAGCTGCTGACGGGGAGCAGCACTAAAACATTGATAAGGCACACCTTCCACGCTGCCACACACAGATCCCACATACAGACCTGACTCAGGCTGCTCCCTCCGGACGTCCCATGAGTTCCATGGCAATGGAAGCCTATTCCAAACTTTGCCCAGGGCCCCACTGTAGCTCAAGGTAGTCTCCTTGTCCCACCTGTGAGTTCCCTTGCCATGGAAGCCTGTCAAAACTTCCTCAGAAATGCTCTTTATTCAAGACAGTGCTCTTTAAGCAAGTCAAAATTTCTGAGGAAAATTTTGCTCTTTATATAAAACGCTCTTTATTCAAGACACTCTTTATTCAAGGTACCACTGTATTTGTTTCCTTATCTCAGGAATGCATTGCAGATGCATTGGCATTATATAGTTGGATACAAGTGGTAAAGTGGTACTTTACTGAGGTAAAGTTTGTTTTGGACTATTTGCGAGTTGTAATAGTTCCAACAGTCCAAGTTCCAACAGTCTGCACTGACCTGCTGGACCTGCATCTCGGAGCAGTGCCAGCCAGTATAGGCACCAACCAGCCCAAAAGCTTAGAGGGGATGATGGGAGGATGTTTTGGTTAGGGGAGAGTGGAACTGGGGTAGATCAGGCCTGGGCCCTTGAAATTGAGATATAAGGTGTGTGGGTTAAAGCATTTGACAACCTGAGAAGGATGCAGTCGGGTTCCTTAGTAATGTCTGATAGATGCTTCGTCCTTGATTCCCTTGGTTGAAAAACACATGCATGGACCATTTTGTGTTTCCCTGGTCTCCGAAGTCCAGGAAGCTTGGCACATCATTGCAAATAAACAGGTGGGAAAAATTGACTTTGAAATCTTGAAATGACATCCTGATGAGAAATAAAATTTCATAGTGATGCCTCAAGCTGACATTAGTATTCACTTCTAGAGTACATTTGCATTTCAAGGGGAACCCACAGGTCCCTTTTCAGTAAGACTATAAAGAGTTCCAAGAAGTGTTCAAATATTCTTATTTGGATGCACAAATATAAGTTTCTTTTGAATTTCCAGTCCTAGTTCTACAATCACATAAAATATAAACACTTTTGAAAATGCAAGTGGTCTTTCCAGCATTCTAACCAAACACAATAAAAGGTTCCTGTCTGACAGCTGCTTATGGCCTACAACCCTTATGTGCCAATTATATTCTTAGAATGCTGCTCCATTGACATACACATGTGGAACAGGCTAACTTGAACCTGTTGGCACACTTGAACCAGTGCCACAACGTGAACACACATTGTGTGATGGCCATGACTGCCAGGCAGGAATGAGGGATAAGAACATCCCTCATTCCTGTACTTAGTTATGCAAGAGTTATGAGGGATGGCCAGAACCAGTTTAAAGTTGCCCTCTGGCATTGGGGCATGGGTTGATAAAAATTCAAGACTTGAATTTTAACACCAGACTTATTGATCTTCTGGAGCAGGGCTGGTAAGGCAGTGCTTCTTTGACTTCATTTATCAAGGACTAGCAAAAAGTGTACCCGCGTTGTGGGAGTAACATTTCCCCATACAACATCCCACCACAGTGCATCAACAACTCATGTGCATCAACACCCCATGCGCGACTTCCCCCCATGTGCAACTTTCCCCCTTGTGCAACTTCCCCCATGCGCAACATCCCCCATGTGCAACATCCCCCCATGCGCAAATTCCCCCCATGCGCAACTTTCCCCCATGTGCATCATCCCCCCATGTGCATCATCCCCCCGTACGCAACTTCCCCCCATGCGCAACTTCCCCCCATGCGCAACTTCCCCATGTGCAAATTCCCCCATGCGCAACTTCCCCCCATGTGCAATTTCCCCCCATGTGCAGCATCCTTGCCAGTGCAACCTCTTCCTCTGAACAACATTCCCACTGCACCAGGCACCAAGCACCAAACTGGCTGGATGTTATTCAGTCTCCCATGTTAAGTATAGGACAAAAACACGTTGCCCCCTTTTCAGCCCCTGAAGGGTTAAATTTCTCCAGATGGGTTCTTAGAGGGTGTTCAGGTGACAGAAGGAACTCTCTTCCAGAATTCCATGCTTCAGGCCCAGCAGTTGGGGCGGAATGTTGAGGAGTCATCAATTCTCCAATGCAAAGTATAGGGAGGAAAACGCATTGTGCCCCTTTTCACCCCCTTCCGGTTGGAATTTCCAAAAACTGGTTCTTAGTGCACCCCTCCGTCACGGAAGGAACACCCACCCCAAATTTCACGCTTCTTGGCCCAGCGGTTTTGGCAGGGCGGTGATGAGTGAGTGAGTGAATGAGTCAGTGAGTGACTTTTCTCTTTTATATAGATTCAACATAAGAACATAAGAGCCTCTGCTGGTAAAGGCCAATGTCCCATCTAGTCTAACATCCTGTATCTCGCAGCGGCCTATCAGATGCCTCAGGGAGCACACAAGAAACAAAAACACCTGCATCCCGGTGTTATCCTCTGCATCTGGCATTTTGTAGCTTTCATCTGTAGGTTGCCTACATCTATCTACACACACACACACACACACACACACACACACACACACACACACACACAATGGTTTGTAACCTATTATTTCTCTAGAAATTTGTCTAATCCCTTCTTAAAGGTATTGATCTAGATGCCACATTCTGTGGCAAGGAGTTCTACATACTAACCACACATTGGGTAAAGAAATATTTTCTTTTGTCTATCCTAACTCTTCTAGCATTAAAATCTACTGGATGTTCTCTATCCCCTCTATCCATGCCTCGCATAATTTTATATGTCTCATTCATGTCTCCCCACAAGTGCCTCTGTTTTAGACTGAAGAGCCCCAACCACTGTAGCTTTTCTTCATACGGAAGGTATCCCAGACCATCAATCATTTTGGTTGTCCTCCTCTGAACCTTTTCCATTTCTTCTATATCCCTTTTGAGATGTGGTGATCAAAACTGGACACAGTACTCCAAATGTGGCCTTACCATTGATTTATACAATGGCATTATAATATTATCTGTTTTATTCTCAATACCTTTCTAATGACTAATAGTTCTAATGGTTGGTTGTGAAAAAGCTGAGAGAGCTCTGAAGTGATCTTTGATTCTGAGCTTGGGTGGCTAAATCAAAAGGAAGAACTCAGGCTGTAAATGCCGCCTCCAGTTCAGGTGCTCACATAGCTAAGGTTGGCCATCTGGGCAAGACTCATAACATACGAATATATCCATGTTCTGACAACAATAAATACAGCCATTAATTTTTTTCTAGATCTATCTATCTATAGTATTTATATACCGTTTTTCAACTAAAAGTTCACAAAGCGGTTTAAAAAGAAAATGAAAAAATAATAGCTAATTAATAGCTAATGGGTCCCTGTCCCAAAAGGGCTCACAACCTAAAATGCAAAACAAAAAAATCTGTGTTACGTGAGCTTGATGTGTGTGTGTGGAGGAGTAGTTTCTGTTGTAAAAAGCTTTGTGAACCTTGTCTGAAGCATAGCAGAACTCACAAAATAAGAATGTACAACTGCAAGGACAAATGGTCATCATATATTCTTTGACCCTTTCTATCAAGAATTAACATAAGAACATAAGAAAAGCCTGGAGGCATGGAGTTAAATAAATTAACAGAAAATTAAAAACAGAAAAACAAGAATTAAACGAATAAACAGAAATTTAGAAAAAAATTCACACTGGTGTGAAAGTACCAGAATTCGCCATCATCTTTCTTCCTATAGAGTTCTTTCTTGTATTGTTCTGGGATATAATTCCACTTGTCAGAGCTGTAGAGGAGAGAAAACATATTCAGCATTGAAAGATGAACACAACTGTATAATGTGGTTTATAATCTTTTCCATACTTCTCTTCCATTTTGCTGGGATAGAGCTGTGTGCATCAGCTTGTGCATCAGCTGGGATCAAACTTGTCCATCATTTTCAACCTAAAAACACATCAGGGCAACCCACTTTGCTTCCTAATTTTTACACACAAAGGTCAGTTAGCTCCCTCCTCTTCCCTGGCAATCCTCACAAATTGTATTCTTACCGAGTCATACAACTTTTCGTCATACAACTTCTTTGGAAAAAAAAGAAAACATAGATTGTGATTTTTCTTCACCCATCCCAAAGGCAGCAGAGCAATCAATTTTTTATCTAGAATATGTTCTTTTTCATGAGGAAGATTAGCATGTTACCAGGGTCAAGGATGCAGTTTGATTTCTTAGTTTTGAATGCCATCTTTCATAAGTTACACATTGTCTCCACATTGCTAATGATGTTACTTTCGGCAGTACTACAAGCCAGATGCATTAGATATCCAGCTGTGTTAATTATAAAACTTCTGGTTAGGAATTAAATGATAATTGCATTGCCTACATTTCATTAATGGAATGTGAATCAATTATTGTATTCATCCATACTGCTTAGTTTTGAAGCCGCTTCACCAAATTTTCCACTGTATCCAGGCTTATAATTCCAATTTCCAAAAACCAGAAAATCTTATAGCTGTTAACTGAGATTCAGAAATACCTGCATTTCTCATCACATTCCATCTAGTTTATCCAGATATTTAGATTTTCAGCAAAGTTTTATTAGTGGCATCAGAAGAAAGAAAGTTGGTTATATAAAGCTATTACAAAGTCACCAATATAGTTTGAATTCAGAAGTACAATATCATTTTCTGAATTTTCACTTCTCTGGTTTCTCCACTGAGACTAATGTAAAATCACAGGGAACAAGCTTACTAAGTTAAACATTATTAAGTCTTAGACTCCCACCAAATGTTTAGTTATTGTATGGAAAATCATATCAATGAGCACATCCATGAAACTGAACTGGAATTTGCAGTTACACAGACACTCCAAAGCAGGGAATCTGTCTGTGTAAAAAGTCCATTCTAGACCTGCTTCCAAATTGGTTCCTTCCACATTTTCTTACCTGCAGATCCAGCACAGGATCTGTCAGTCCTGTTTCAAATAAAGATGAGAAAGCACAAAATACTAAGAAACCAGCATGCTTCATTCTCTCCTGCTTATTTTAAACAGAATTTGCTCAGAGGAAGGGAGCTATGTTGAATCTGCTGATAAGGGGGTGTGAGGTTGTAGGGAGTCCAGATTGCCAAATAATGCAGCAGCAGTCATGTGAGTGGCCTCAGGCAGCATCAAAGCTTTGACTGCTGCTGTTCCCCATATACATAGGGCTGTGGTGGCACAGGTGGTTAAGACACTGTGCCTGTTAACCAGCAGGCCAGGGTCCAAGACCTGGGTCCCGACAAGATTGGGTGAGCTCCTGTCCTTAGTCCCACTCCTGCCAACCTAGCAGTTCAGAAGTATGTAAATGTTAGCATGTAAATGCAAGTAGATAAATAGTTTCCACCTTGGTGGGAAAGGTAACTGCATTCCATGCGCCTTGGCATATAGTCATGCCAGCCACATGACTATGGAAGTGTCTTTGGACAACGCTGCTCTAAAGTCTTGAAAACAGGGATGTGCACCGCACCCTACAGTCGGAAACGACTAGCTGTTAACCTGTGGAGGGACCTTTACCTTTTACCTTTTATATCCAGGGAAACTGTATCATCATATTTGTGTCCTACCTGATATCAAAATATCAAGATGGGAAAAGCTTAACAGCATTTCTGGAAGCTGGAAGCCACATAGCCTATGAAATTTGGTTCTGGGATTATTATGTTTAGGGGACAACAGGGTAAATGAATGAAGAGATCTGGTATAGTCCCAGAACAAATAAGATGGAGAACTAGGGCTGAAAACACAGATAACTGCATGCCTTTTCTGAATTGCAATTAGCCCCAGAGAGGCAACCTTATATACTTCCTCAAGAAAGAACATTCTCACACTGTGACCTGAAAATATTTCATCATTGTTAAGAGAGGAAATCATAAAAATCATACCCATCACTCCAATCTCCTTTCCATTCTCCATAGCCCCAAGGATTCCAAATTCTGATTAAATATACTTTCCTGTTCTTGTAGGTTATCTATTAAAACAGAGAAAATGTCACAACTACAACCTTGTGTGCCTGGGACATTCAGTGATGAAAAACAGCAATTTGCTTTTATACTTATACTAAAAGGGGATAGGGAAATTCTTGTCTTTTTAGGGAAAACAATGGTCTGTTACAACAGAGAACTAAAACAATATAACCTGGATGGGCATAACAGAGGTAATGTAACCTACGTAGTTGAATATTTTATTTTTTTAAAAAGCTACAGAGAAAATATTTTGTGAAGCTGAGCCATTTGTGAAGCTGTTTGTCATTCTAAAGTACTGTACTAGATAAAAGTGAAGCATATTCCATACAGGGATAGTGTTATAATCTACTTAGGACAAGCACAAGTAAAAAGATCTGGCTTAGCAAGCAAAAAGATCTCCTTGCTCTTGGGCATGAGTGTCAAATTCACTTGGCCCCACATTCAGCCTGCCTAAATATTATTCTCAGTGATCTTCCCTAAGTTGCTCTGCTGTCTGAAAGCAGGTGGGTGGTAACTTGGAAAAGGACATTTCCTATTGTGCTACCCTAGGTGTGGGATCTTGTCTTACCTGACATGAACCTGATCACCAGAAAAAAGGATTTAAATCAGGGGTCGGGGAACTTTTTTACCCTTTACCCCAAAATATGTTTAGATATTTTGATTTGAAAGGACTTGGAGGCAGGGCCCAGGGCATCACACAGGGAAGTGTTTTATACACAAGGGCCTGATGCTTTCCTGGGAGTAAGACACTTTCCTGGGAGTAAGACCCATTGAACACAATGGGGCTTACTTCTGAGTAGACATGGTTAGGACTGGGCAGTGTATTATATGTTGACTAGATTGGATTCTGGAAAGGGGGAGGCTGTGTGGTGTTTGGAGACAGATCTATGCCCTTTCCTGGAGTAAGTCCCACTGGACACAATGGGGCTTACTTCTGAGTAGACATGGTTAGGACTGGGCTGTGTATTATATGTTGACTAGACTGGATTCTGGAAAGGGGGAGGCCAAACATGGTGTTTGGAGACAGATCCATGTCCCTGCCTGCCCTTTCCTGGGAGTAAGTCCCACTGAACACAATGGGCTTACTTTTGAGTAGACATGGTTAGGACTGGGCTGTGTATTATATGTTGACTAGACTGGATTCTGGAAAGGGGGAGGCTGTGCGGTGTTTGGAGACAGATCCATGTCCCTGCCTGCCCTTTTCTGGGAGTAAGTCCCACTGAACACGATGGAGTTTACATCTGAGTAGACATGATTAGTACCTGGTGGTAGACGCTGCGGCAGCTGCTGCTGGAGGAGTGTGGCTGCCAGGCACTTGTGGGCCATCTGCAGGCTGGCATGGGGTGGCAAGAGGAAGGCAGGGCAGGTGGGCAGGGGCTGCTGGAAGAGCAGAGGCTGTGCTGCCTGCCAGGCTGGAGGCTGTGATTTCGGAAACGGAGCTCTCCCTGCTGCTTCTCCTTGGGCTGCTCTCATTACCTGGCCCAGAGGAGAGGGGGAGGAGCTCCCTCCAGGGCCCGCTTTGGGTCTTCCCGCCAGCACTCTGTCATCCTCCTTTTTGCACCTCGCGGCAGGCTCCTTCCGCCAGTGCCTGGGGGTAATGGATGGTCACGCATTACCTTGCATTACAATGTCCACTGTCCATTACCCCCAGGAATTCCATTTTTACCCCATGTGGGGTATTTCACCCCTGTTCCCTGACCCCTGATTTAAAGAAATCTTCTTAGATGATTTAATATGATTTTTCAAAAACATCCATTTTCATTCCTGGAGATAAATTTAACACTATAACACCAGTGCTGCTCTATAAAAATGTTTATGCTTTTCAGTATAACCTACTCTTATCATCTTTGGCTTGGGTAGAATATAAAAACTCATAATATGTGTATAGAAATGATACACATGCTCTAAGCCATTTATATGCACGCTCCATGTTCAACCTTTTTCACATGAATGTGCACTGAAAAGGTGCTAAAATGGTCAAGGCACACTTTACTATTTTTTACCATTGACAAGGCTTTCCAAGCTGCTACTAGTGGGCTAAAAGTGCCCCCTCCGAACCTTCACAGCCCACCAGAAGGCCATTCATGGCACACCAGAGTGGTTGAAAATCACTTCTCTAAACTGTTGAGTCCACCGCTGAAGATCATCTCTGCTTGATCATCTCCGTTTCATAGGAGACCTGTTGCCTGACAGAATGGTGCATCCCTTGAAGGATGATGATACAGCATGGTGGTGACCTATGCTGAGAACTACACAAAATGATGTGGGATACACTTCACAGCTGAAGCTCAAGCTGCCAGTAAATGCTTTATAAAAACCCAAGTGAAAGTTCAAGAGTTCAGGACTGGATGAAGAAATCATTTTCACTGCCCGCGAGGCTTCCCACTTCCCACGCATAATGCCGTCTGTTGCCCAGACTTTAACATCATTTTCTGCTGTGGGGAGGGAGATCAATGTGGCAGAAATAATCCCACACTTGAAAAGAAAGCAAAGGATTTACTGCAGTCAGCAGCTCTGTTTTCTTAGTGAGGAGAGTGTTCATCCCTCCAAAGCCATTGATTATGCCACAAATATCACCAATGACAAAAACGATGTTTAATTCAGTGTTTCCTGAACTTTTAATACCATGAACCTATTTTTTTCTCCAAGGCAGCTGACTGCAATGGGCAGATTGGCCTAAGGAACAACACAAGGAGCCAAAAGCACCTTCATGGCAGATGCATTTTGGGCTCTCCAACCTTGAGATTGCTTATCTGTGTGGGTAGGAAGACACACTGTAAAGGAGCAGCACACACCCGAGCCACACTTCTGAACCTTTCTCCCCCCTGCCTACTTCTTGCTGGCAAAGAATGAAATGCTGTCAAAAGGTTGTAATCTTAGGCTTAGAACAGATAGAATGGATAGAGAGATGCTATTTTCCTTTGATTATGGGACATTCCATAAAAATAAGTGTGGCCCAGTCTAGCTTCCTGGATGCTCTTCATTCCTATAGGAGCTCTGCAACATCTTACAGCAGTCCTCCAATGCTATGTGTTGTGCTGAGGGAATTTTGAAATGTTATATGCTATAATTGTATTTAATACAATTAGTTTTGCTCTTGCATCAATAGTATATACCTCAAAATTAAATTAACTCTATGGATTCAACCTACAGAAAGCTTCAGTCATTTAATTTGTTTTGGTTTCTTAAAGCTTGCCTAAGGCCCCTTTTCCAGTACTGAGTTATTTTCTGCAGCATCACGGGATGAAGAAATGACTGTTAATTATCAGCTCAGTGTTTCATCATTTTTAATACAATAGTACCTTGTAAGACAAATGCTTTGTAAGACAAACGCTATGTAAGACAAACAGTTTTACAACAAAAATTCATTGTAAACGAATGAATTGATGGATCTGCATCATGAGCAGGAGGTTATGGAGGAGATCTCATCTGCAGAGGTGCAGGAGAATAAGAAGGAGAAGGGGCATCACTAGAGTTTGCGTCACCTGGTGAGGGACGCCAGCGCGTCACCCGCATACATTTGGTGGGGCAACAATATGAATAGTGGGTGTGGTTGTGTGCAATTGCCCCAGCTCCACTGGTTTTTTTTTACCCACACATTTTAATAGAATAAAGATATTTCAAAGTGATTTGTTTCACTGTATTCTGCTGTAAATTATGTATTCAAAAGTGTGTAACATGATGGGATTATTTCTACAAACCATGACTTTAGCCATTTAGAACACAAGGGCTGCCACTCCCTTCAAGAGTGCCCCCTTTCTAATGCCCTAATAATGTCCGTGATTGGGACCATTTTGGAAGTCTTGTTCTCTCCTGAACTGACCTTCCACTCCAGCCAATGCATGCTTGCTTACTCGCCAGTAAACACAGCTGTGTAGTTCACATTCCCTTTTCAATGAATATCAATGCAATCATCAGGGACCTCATTCTGGGGTGATTTGTGGGGGCTGTGTTCATTGGATCAGGACAATTCTGGTGTCCTTAGATTCCTTTCAGCCTGCCCTTTCCAAGGAACTATGGCATGTTTGTCTACTCTTGAGTAAAGCCACGATATGGGTCTCTTTTACTTTCCATAGAGTTCAATGCATATTTTAGTGGTTTAGTTATTTGGCCATAACTTTTGATAGGAATGTACTATTTCAAAATGGATTTTTGCATTGGATTACATTCTTCAATACGATTCCAATGGCGTATGTAATGATGGGGTTTGATGCACCATCATGAAGTTACAATTTTTAGGTCCCCCATTGCGCGTTGTCACCCAGTGCAGGTGTGACACCCAGTGCAGACCGCACCACCCACACTATCCTAGTGATGCCCCTGTGGAGGAGGAGGAATCCATCACATCAAATGAGGTTAAGGACATTTGTAAACATTGGGAAAATGTGCAAAATTTTGTAGAAAAGCACTGCCCAAAAAAGGCTGTAACAGTACAGCGATGAATCTATTTAATGAAATTCCATGAAATCCTCAAAAAGAGACAAAAGCAAGTGTCATTAGATAGATTCCTTTTTCAAGTTGCTCAAAAAGACATCAGTCAGTGCAATCCTAAGCATGTCTACTTACCCAAAAGTAAGTCCCATTATGGTCAATTATGGTCAATTGGTCAATTATGGACACCCAGGCAGGTGACTTTAAGATTGCAACAACTGACTCTTAGTGAAAATTAGCAGCCAAAACCTTGGCCATAAAGGTTTTTCTTTTCAGTTTTACTGTACAGTATATTACAGTGATTTTATTAATATTACAGTAATTGTGTTCTGCATTATATTACAGTGTTTTGAATTTGATTACAGCGTTTTATCATCATTTTTACATACAGTTAATGTTTTTATATGAATTTTTTTTGTTGTGGAACCAATCATCTGAGTTTCCATTATTTCCTATGGGAAAAACTACTTTGTATAAGGAACACTTTGTAAGACAAACATGCTTCCGGAACCAAATATGTTCATCTTACAAGGGACTACTGTACTGTGCCTTTAAACATCTCAGTGGCTGTGTCACCTTACTAACTTAATCATCCTTTTACTTTTCAACACAAGAGTCCTTGGGTTTCAGAACATTCAGGAAAATAAGACTGAAATTATGAGATCTCTGTGATGCAATATGGCCTAGATTGGATTAACGTAATGCTATGTTGTGATCCTAAAGGCACTGAATCCATGAAAACAGAGGAAAGCAGCAGGCCATCAGTTTATCAAGAAGAGATGGAGGGAATAGAACAATCTAGAATACAGAGAAAAAATGTTATCTTTCTTACCTGTGTGATATCTGTCACAGTGTAAGCATGACTTTTCACAAGGCCATTCCTCAGTTCAGAGTTATCCCTTGATTGCTAAACAGAGAAAGAATAGCCACCATTTCTTTAAAAACACTTAGAAATGTATGTTCATCAGATTCAAAAAATATACCTTCCATTGTTTCATAAATGAAAACAGGATTATTTGTATCAGGGTGGTAGACTTAGGACACAATCCAGAGCAAATTCAGCCTGCTCTGACCTAACTGCACTCTCCTAACTATTCTGTATCCAGAGCAGAAAGTTATGCTGAATCCAGAGAGTCAGGAAGCCTGGGCTGCCCTAACTGCTCCAGAGCATGCTAAGTAATTGACACAAGGGGAAGACTTGCTCCTGAGGAGACACCCCTCAGATCACACTGAACAAGGAACAGCTGTGGTGCCTACAGTGGTGACATGACTCTGCACATCACCTGGTGCGGAAGTCTGTGCGTCATCCCTGGGATGCGCCCCCCCCCCACCTGGACTGCACAGTCACCAAAGGTGGTGCCTGCGCAGTTGTTTCTGAAGCCAACTGGCTTCAGAAAGAGTACTGCGCAGGCACCATCTCTGACACCTGCGCAGTACTTTTCTGAAGCCTTTTGGCTTCGGGGGAGACTGCAGGCGTCAGAGTTGGTGCCTGTGCAGTACTCTTTCTGAAGCCATTTGGCTGCCGCTCCGCCTCCTGAGTGAGGCCGAATGGCTGTGCAGAGGCGCGGACTTTCTCTGCTCTAAGGAAGTCTCCTCTGAAGCTGTTCGGCATGCTCAGTGTGTTTCTGCGCAGTGCACCTCAGATGGCCGTTCAGGCCAGCTCCTCAGACAAGTGGCAGCTTCTGGCTGCTGCTCCGCCTTGGAGCAGGCCTGAATGGGTGTGCTGACGCCCGGGGCCTGCCAAAGGACAGTCAAACTCCTCCGACACATCACCCCATACGAAGCACATCACCCAATGCAGCCCACACCAGCCGCACCAGTCTGGTGACGCCACTGGGTGCCTGCCTTATAAGGAGTCCCTGATGAGATGCCAGTACATTCTACAGTGAATAGAAGGGGCTTCTTGGAGTGGCCTGCTGTATCCTGAGGTTTGTGGGCAGCCGTAGTTTGTTCCATATCCTGAGGTTGAGAGGAAGGGGTTGCAGCTAGGCTGGCCAAGAACTCAGATTTTTGGTCAACACTGCCATTCCTACTCGGGCCTTATCATGGACCCCTATGGGTATACTCATTACTATACCTGCTCCTGAGGTGGTATATCTCTGAGGAACTGGAAGAGGCATTTCTACCTTGGAAACAGGCTTTGGATACAGAGTAACTGCTCTGCCCTAGGCAATGCTAAACATGCCCTCAACTTGCCTCTCCTGAGCTGCTTAGGCTGCCCCAGTTAGGGCAGAGCAGCTCCACCTCTCTTAGGGCACCCTATCTTGCCTTGCTCTGCCCTAAGCCTCCTTCAGAGTAACTGGGCTGGAGCATCTTGCAGTTGTTCCAACCTAGTGTTAGATAGGGCAACCTAAGGGCTCTTATGTGGACAGATTAGTAGCTCTGGATTGTGCTGTTAATAGCATAAGTAAGTGGACAAATATCAAACTGATGAAATTTGCTAAAAATAGAATGCAGGAACTCATTTACTAAGAAGTAAGTTCTACTGAACATGGTCATTTTTTGTACCATCTTTTTTATCTTGGACAAAAGACAAGGTACTGTAGTAAGAACTTTCTTTACATTTAAAGTACAATTTAAACTTTCTTTACATTTAAAGTGTGTGTGTCTGGAAATAACCATTCTGAAACAAGATGGTAAATACAATGGGAAAATGGAAATGCACACGCAACACACGGACACACACGTATCACCTTCTGACTTACCCCTCCATGAGTGATGCACCCCATGAGGCAGTTTGAGAGCACAGCTGCTTTCATTATTTCATGTAGATCATTAGGAGGTTTCTGAAGATCAAACATCGTCTGAACCCCACCTGTAAAGTCCACCAAAGCTTCTGAAATGTAGCCCCAGTGCAAAATATCATAGGAACCACGCAACCTGAAAAAGAAAAGAGAAGTTAAAATGCAAGAAGCTCCAAGCAGAAGAAAAGGACCTTATATTGGTCCTTTATTTTGCCTCCAAGCTAAATTATCAGACGTCAAGTTTTCCCAGCTGTTGATGTCTATTCCCAAGGCCTTTAGATCCCTTTTGCAGATGTCCTTATATCGCAGCTATGGGCGCTTTCCCTGCACTAATTCTCCATATAGGAGATCTTTTGGAATCCGACCATCGACCATTCTCATGACATGCCCAAGCCAGCGTAGACGCCGCTGTTTCAGAAGTGTGTATGTGCTAGAGATTCCTGCATGTTCCAAGACTGCATCATTTGAGACTTTGTCATGCCAGGTGATGCCAAGAATACGTCAGAGATAGCACATATGGAAGGTGTTCAGCTTTCTCTCCTGCCATGCATAAAGTGTCCAAGACTTGCTGCAGTACAAGAGTGTGCTCAGGACACAGGCTCTATAGTCTTGGATCTTTGTATGTTCCATCAGCTTTTTATTAAGCCACACTCTCTTTGTAAGCCTTGAAAAGACAAGAGAGGGACACCAATCTGTCCCAAATGAATAAGTACACAAGCATGATTAGTGGATAAAGCTGTTTTATAAAGCTGTCTGATGAAAAATCTTATCAGAAAATATAGTTGCAAAGGGAAGACCTTCCTTCCTTGCAAGGAAAAGGGCAATTTTGACATTAAGGGAAATTACAGTAGGAATGACAGATAACACCATGTGGTGATTTCTGTTTTGAAACAAAAATTTTACTTAAGATAACAATTTAAGGCAGGCATATGCAAATTCCGTCACCTTGTCATCTGGATGAAGCAATCATAGAAGGCTAGTTCTTGAGAGGCCAGTTCTAGACCTCTCTATACTGCTGGGAAGGGACTGCATAGTTGTGATATTTTCCCATAAAATGTTTCTATACATATTATAAAAATAACAGTCCTTCATTGGACATGAAGTGTATTATTGAATGGACAATGACTTGATAATGGGTTACTAATAAAGTAGTAATCACTATCAGATCATAACAGCTATATCTGGATAAGCCACCCACGACATATTTTGCATCCATCATGGGTGATTCATGTTATGAAGGATAGTGCGGCACAAGCCAGGTGCTAGGAAAAAACCCTCGTACTACTTGCTGGAAAACCGATTTGAAACCAAAGGTTGCAGTTCACCAATCAAGTCAACATTCTATTCCTTTCTCTCAATTTTTTTCTGTTCTGCTTTTCAGGCAAAATACAGGCCTTGCTGAGTAACATGTATCCCCAGCTAAGGGTGCAATCCTGAGTAACTACAGGGAGTCCTTGCTCCGGTGTAAGAACAATTTGCTCTGGATTGCAATATGAATTTCCCATAGGTTTTCACTAGGTGGTGCAGTAACTACGGGTACACGTAAAGTCTCTTACGTGCAGCCGTAGTTACTCTGGATTGTAGGGTAAGTCACCAATTTTATGCATCAAATGACTGCTGTTATAAAGAAAATTAATTACAAGGTCTTCATGCAAAGTCACAAACCCCTTTGTTTCCAAGGCACCTGCCCTGTGGCTAAAACGTTGCCACAGTTATTATAAGGTATAAAGATTAACAAATCATCAGAGCAAATATTCTGAAAACATACTCCTTTGCTTTCCATTTTTGCTGTTTAGGCTTGAATGTGTCTCTGGGCAAGTCTTTGTACTTTGCTGAATTTAGCAAACACACACACACACACACATGCACACACACACACACACACACACACACACAAACTATGCATGTTCTGAAATGCTGAAGTGGTATCCCTGCCTGCATGTTTGCAGTCCTGTGAATTTAAAAACTACCTGCCACTGCTGAAAGCAGATCTGACAGATAAGCTTCAGAGCAAAAAATGTAAGTAAACACCACAAGATCTATGTATGATGTGGGACGTTAATCTAAGATAACTTCAGTTTTTGTTCAGGTCATTGCATGTTCATCAGATAGTGGCATGTCTAGTTATCAAAAGACATCTTTCAAGCCTGTTTCCTTATCTTGGGTGCTTGATCACAAATGGGGAGGGGTGGTAAAGATCAATCAGAAGTTACTATAGATAACAAGAGTGCATGCCATTAAAAATCACAGAAAGTATACTATCTGAACAACGAACAGAATCACAAAATGAAATTCATAGCTAATTGTATTTTAAAATAACATTTCAAGCCTTGGTTGACAAAAAAGGAATTTCTAGTAAGCACTGGGGAAAAATCTCTTGGCTGAAAATCTCATAAACAGCATATCTTGCCACCTTAATGTATTTGCAATCTGGCATTTTCTAGAATGAAAATGCTGCTCAGCAAAATGCTACCTGAGTCAACGCTTTCTGAAGTATATTTTGGAGTCTCCAAATCAGCATTTTGAAATCTACTTTTATGATCTGACCTTTAGCATTGCTGTTCAATTATCTTTCTATTTACAGGGGTGGACAAATTATTACTTTGGACCTCTGTGTATCCAGAACTGCCCAGATTTGGTTCTATATAAATTCAAGAAAAGTGATGTATATTGCCATTGTTTGTGAACTGGGGGGACTGGGACCATGAAAACATTACTTACCCACAGTACACTAGCCTTGACCCTGGGCTTGCCTGACCTCTGCTTATTAAAAATTATTGTCAAATACAGACCTATCCATGTAGTATACCATGCCCTGACACCCCTACCAAATATGATCTTGCTCTCACAACAGTGCTGTGGTTAGGCCATGAGATTGTGACATGCTCCCCATTGAGTAGTTTACCATCCTCTTTCCTGTTATAATTCCCAGAAATTAGAGACACATGTCCCTCCTCTGGGGTGATTTCTTGAGTTTACAGGAGACACCCAAAAACTCCCTTCCCCAGTTCTGAATGGAAAGACTGTCCAAGATCAGTGGCCAAAAAGTCCTCTCCAAAACAGGATGACCATATGTCATAACCAAACAAAAAAGAAGGACCCCCGAAACATAGCACATCCAAGAAAAATGTTGGATATGACAAAATAAAAGTTACTAAAACACTCATCTATATTGCTTTCATGTTGTTAATTTAAACACTATATGACTTATTATTACTGTAAATTTTAATTACATATAATCACAGTACAGTACATGACCAAGATATAGCCTGTCATAAGAAGTGATGCTTGGCAGTACAAGAGGAGGGACTGGTGTGGCTTGTACCATAAAGTCAGCCTTGAATCACACTAAACAAGTGGATAAAATTGCAAATCCCAAACTATTTGAAACAAATGGATGTGAGTTGCAGATTTTTTTTTTACCATTCCATTACCATTTAATCTGAGCCTAAGCATGGTATATCTTCATTCCAAAGAAGTGAAGAACTTCTAAAAGAAATTAGTATTTGTATATATTTACTTGGCATAGGCTTTTTCAAGCAGGGATGGCCAGAACTCATTGCTGGTGCTTGGATGGACAGAGAAATAACCATTATTGAGCTGAGGCAGTCGATCGTCTATCACAACATCCACCCAGTCTCCATAGTACCAGAGCTGGAAAAGAAAAGAAGCAAGGATTAATCTTTCATACTCAGATGATCAGTTTGTGTACTCCTCCTGCTGAAGTCTTAAATGGGAACTGTACTCTTGGACCATTCATATCAACTAGTATATTTCCAGGTTCATATAGCCAAAGAGTATGGCGTAGGGCAAATGACTCCATATGTTCACTGGTGAGTGCTTCTCTTTTGGTGTAATCTGACTTATCTCCCTGTACTAGCAGACCTGTGTTCCACCAACAAAAGCTGTTGCAAAAGTTCACTGGCTTAGCAGGTACATCTGTTGTACCAGGTAAGACCAGCCTAGTGGTAGAGGTAGGTGAGTGGATCAGGCCCAAGTAACAGGCAGGATCAGCACTGCCACAGCTGCCATATCTTATCCCCCTCCCTGATTCCTGATCCCCCAATATGGATCAACATGGACTTGCAGAGGGATGCTGCAGGTTTGAGTTTCTCCATTGCAGATGCTGGGACTTGCCTATGGCTACACGGCCAGCACAGATCCACTGAGGCTGCTGGGGCCATGGACAAGGGGACAAATGCCCCTTTACCTTGAGAAGCCAAATGTCCCCTTTCCTCGAGGAGTGACCCAATTAGCCGCACCAACATAAGTGCATCATCAAGTTAAGATTAGGCTGTAGCTCTCTAATGTCCTGCTTTGGTTGCCTTCACCCAACCATTCAGAATTCTGTGTCGGCACTCGGCAACAACATAAGTAGCTCTGTTAGTAACTCAAGAAGAGAAGAAGCATATGACAAGTGATAAAGCTATTTTTTAATGGAGCTCTGGATTGTTTGTGTGGCTTTTGATATGTCATTCTTTTCGTATTTTTTTAACTGTCAGTGAGCTCTTTCCATAGCAAGTAAAAACTATATTGTTGTTTTTCTTTGTGTGTTGATATGTAAGTATTTACAAATTCGGCCTGAATCTTTAATGTTCATAGAGATAACTTAGAGGCTAGTCCCAATAGAGCCTACCTCACAGGAATGTTGTGAGAAAAAAATAGGAACCTGAACTTCTTGAAAGTGTACAAATATATAAAGCGGTGTCAGTAAGGGGGGCAAGAGGGTCAATTGCTCTGGGCTTCACTTGTGGGGGAGGTGTCACACTAGATGGCAGTGGCTGGCATGAACCCAGGACATGAATCCAAAAAAAGGGGTTTTTTTTTGGGGGGGGGAATGGGTATGGCTTAATAAGAATGGGTATGGCTTAATAAGTTTGGCTTAATAAGAAGCTGACGGAACATAAAAAGATCCAGGTCTATAGAGCTTGTGTCCTGAGCACACTCTTGTACAGCAGCAAGTTTTGGACCCTTTATGCATGGCAGGAGAGAAAGCTGAACACCTTCCATATGCGCTGTCTCCGACGTATTCTTGACATCACCTGGCGTGACAAAGTTTCAAATGATGCAGACTTGGAATGTGCTGGAATCTCTAGCATGTTCACACTTCTGAAACAGCAGCGTCTACACTGGCTTGGGCATGTCGTGAGAATGGCTGATGGTCGGATCCCAAAAGATCTCCTATATGGAGAATTAGTGCAGGGAAAGCGCCCTAGAGGGAGACCATAGCTGTGATACAAAGACATCTGCAGGAGGAATCTAAAGGCCTTGGGAATGGACATCAACAGCTGGGAAACCTTGACCTCTGATTGTTCAGCATGGAGGCAAAAGACCCAGCATGGCCTTCTCCAACTGGAAGAGACACATGTTCGGCAGGCTAAAGCAAAGAGACAGACCCGAAAGCAGCGAAACCTGGAGCCTGGGCAGGGGACGGAATTTATTTGTCCTCAGTGTGGAAGGGATGGACACTCTCAAATTGGCCTCTTTAGTCACACTAGAGGTTGTTTCAGGACCTCCAATCAGAGCACGATACCATAGTCTTTCGGGACTGAAGGATGCCAATGGGTCCCCTCTGAAAAGGGGTGGGATGAAACAGAGCAGGAAAAGCTGGCAACAGGGGCATGCAGAATGGAGGAAATGGCATGAAACAGAGCGGGGAAAGGATAATGACAGAATAGTTTTTGGCGTCCAGCAAAGCATTGCAATAGTGCTATAAAACATTTTGCAACAATGCAACTTCTATGTCCAGGAAACTACAAATTGTATTATACAAATTGTAGTGCTATGCTTGTATGTAAGTCTGGCACAATGAAAGGGCAAGAAGAGGGGAGGAAGCGTATGTAATGAGTTGGGGACAAGAAGCATTGGGAATGAAATGGCACAGGTACATGCCATATCCTATTCCTTTTCCCAGGCTTGATCCATCAACATGGTTCAACACAGACTTGCATCAGCTACACAGCTAGTGCATATCTAAGTTGAACCATTCCAGTTGCTTGAGCTTAGACCCCAGAAGGGCACAAATGTCCCTTTACTTGAGGAGACCTGAAGCAGCCAAAATTTCTCCATGGGATGCAGCACAAGCCATGCTGGCACTGCTACTTTAGTACAACTGAGTTAAATTGCAAAATTGCAATTAAATAGCAATCTGACCCATCAAAATGAAAGCATAACTTCAAGCCAGTAAAATCAATCAAGTTAGTTTCATCTTTTTTGTAGCAGATTGGCAGGGGAGTGAAACATAGACATGGCAACCCATAGGAGCATCATCTTTCCAGGCACGTTCATGGAGAAGTGTTCTTTCACTCACTGTGGAAAGCTCCAGTCAGAAATCAGCAGCATGCATCTGTTTTGCCCTGGTGACTTAAGACTCTCACCTTTATGCAGGATCTGATCTGCAAACACTGCAGGAAGAAAGTGGCCAGAGTGCAAACAAGATGTCTTTTAAGAGATTGTGGCAATTTAATCCAGCTATTGGAAGATTTCAAAATGTCAAGAGTAAAGTTCACCATGCCACCAAAATTCTCCTTTTACTTGGTGATTACGGCAGACTTTGTGCTTAGCACAGAGAAAAGTGTGTTGCCTGCTGTAAATCTCCCAAGATCTCTCTGGGCTATGGGATTTGTATTTGTTTAATTTACTGTTTTATAACTTGCCAATAATATCCTGTGTGAAAACAGCATACAAAGTTGCCAATAAACCAATAAGATTATTAGTTAATAAAACATCAATGGAAAGCCAATCAGCAATCAGGTATCAAGCAACATCAGCCAAAACCAGCCAGGATTATTAAGTACTTACTTTATATTAACACTAGTGGAATTTACACTTTGTTGTAGGAGTAAAATTTTAAGAATATTTGTGGGCCTCTGGCACTGCTGGGCACCAGGCACAGGCACTGGCATCAGGAAGCAGGCCCCAGGCAGGCACCAATAGGCATAGGGTACTGGAGGTTGCCAGGGGGCAGTGGGCACTAGACATCTGTACCAGGCACCAGGACTTCCTACTGATCACCACTGTTGGCCATTGGGCACCACTGCGTAATGGGCCGCACTTGGCAGCACCAGGCACCACTGGGAACCAGCAGGCAGCAGGCACTGCCAGGCATCAGTGGACACTGGGAATCCATACTGGGCACTGAACATCCCTACTGGGCACCATAACCATCGGGCAGTGGGCACCATAGGGCATCAAAAAAATTCAGAAGTCAGTAAAAATTCAGTAAAATATTTTCAACAAATATGAAATACCATACAACACTGTTTCTCAAACTGTGGCTCAGGACTCACCAGGTAGATCATGAGCAACTTTCAGGTGGGTCATATAACACCTCGTGCAGCTGCCACTGAAAATATGGGATAATGTGTTGTTGGAAAGGAGGAGGGATATGGGGTCATCTTGCTTTGAATCAACAAAGGATATAGCTTTTCCAGGATTTCTAGACAGCACCTAGATTCTGGACGTCTCACAGATATGGGTGAGCCATATGAATTTATATGCAATCTGGGAATTCACTTACTAATACAATAAGGACTATTGCCCTGCCCCCATGTATATGGTGCAGGTATACAGCAGAGCTGTTTTATAGTTGACCACTACCTTGGTTGGGGTCTAAATATCACCTTACAGGTCCACCACTGGTTACATAATGACATTCCTTTTATTAATTGGCAGAATGGTTCAGAGAGTGCAGACAGACAACTAACCTATTTCAATGCCACCACTTGGCCACCTAGATTAAAGTTTGGGACATCTTTGTTCCACACCTCCCTGCATGGGAAACTCACATCACCCCGTTTGATGTTTAGTTCAAAGTCACATGGAGATTTGCCACAAGCCACATCTGCCCTTGAGCCAGGTTTTGGACACCCTTCTTCAGATATAAATGTATACCAGGTGTGTAGTGATCAATAAGCTATTAAACCAGGACTTTTTGTTTCTAAAACACCTTTGAAAAAAATATAAAGTCACAACTCTGCCACTGAAAATGAAAATAGGCTTTTTATCTCTTTGTGGAAAAATGAGGCATTTCTTGTAAAGGTGCATGAAAACTAATTACCAAGCCATGGTATGTTAGCATCAGCTTTGAAGAGATAATTTAAGCATGTGATGTTCAAAGATGTGGGATTCAGGGGAATTGGGAGAGCTGGTTTTTTTGTTGTGTTTTGTTTGCTCCGGTTTGATTTTCTTGTTAAAAGAAAAGTAACAACAGGTGTATTGAGTTGTTGATAAGAGGATAGTGGAAAATGCTTTCAAATTCCCTAATAACCCTCAAACCCAGAGTAACTACGGGAGCACGTAAGAGACTTTACATGCACCCATAGTTACTGCACCACCTAGTGAAAACCTATGGGGAATTCATGCTGGAATCCAGAGTAAGTTGTTCTTACACCGGAGCAAAGACTCCCTGTAGTCACTCTGGATTTTGCCCCAAGTCTCACTTCTTAATAATGGCATATCCCTAAATAATGCTTTTGAGGTTGTCATGAAGCAATTCCTTTTTTAACCATCTCTCCTGGAGACAGTATTGCCAAGCCATAAATTGCTAGGACCAAATGCATACGAGATTCATTTATCGAAAAGATTTCTATCTCACTCTCTCAGGTAAAAATCTTTCCCGAGTGGCAAGCATGATTTAAGACACAACAATAATATTTCAAAAACACAACATAAATAAGAATAAGAATCATGTGGAGTAAATGATGAGAGCGAATCAAACACCAACTCATGCAGAATGATGCTGTAAACTGCAGGGGCTGGAAAGATTCATACTTTGCATCTCCAGTCCACATTCTGCTAATTGAACAGATGATCAATGGTTTGGAATTAACATCTTTCATGTCCTGGAGGGGCTTTATGTATTTTATAAATTTTAATTAAGATGTTATTCTGCTGCCTTGATGTTATTTTAAGAGGGAGGGGAGCATGTTGCCGAGAACCATACATTACAAAGGCCAATGGTTGCAAGCAATAAAGAATCAGTTCCTATTACCATCAACAGCTTGAGGTTCTGGGGTTTTGGGTGAACACATAATTCAAAATCATATACCAACATATGTTAACGTACCCGAAAATGAAAAATCCCTGCATAATTGTGTTTGAATCCTTGGTCTTGAGGAATCACATTTATTAAGAACCGCCGTTGTAACGTCAAAGAACCCAAAGCGGCGAGGACCCAACAGTCACCTGCAGGATGATAAAAATCAAGATGTTAGAAACCTCTGAATTAGTTTCCTACTTTCCACCACCACAGCAACAGTTATGCCTCCATATTTTGTAATGCCCTGGTTTGGAGAACAAATGTATCAACTTGTATTGATGCTCATCTCTTCCACTGCACATATGTTATTTACTGCTACATGCATTTCTAACATAAATAGTTGTCAATTGCCATAAAAGAATATGAATAATGCGAACTATGAAATAGAATGCTAAGTGCTTTGTAGTGCTTATATGTAATTTCTTGGAGAGCAAAGAAGTGGTTTCAGTGTTGGGTATACACCTGAAAGATCCAGGTTCAAACATCCCCATTTGTCCATGAAGCTTTCTGGGGGACCTGAGGTCAATCACAGTTTCTCAGCCTCACCTATATTGAAAGGTTCTTTTGAAGACAAAAGGTGAAACAGAACTATGTACTGGTACCTTACAGAGACTTCTGAGCTCTTTAGAGTAAGGATGGTATGAAAAATTAACACTTTAGCCTGTACTCATGCAAAGCCCTTGATTACTATGAATTTTCATAGTAAGCAAATACAAACATAAGGTAGAGCAAGAGTGAGTAGGTGAGAAAGTAAGATATTTTGAGGGTCAGCATGTGCATAGACATGCACCAGCTTTCCATGCCACCACAGAAACATGGAGATGACAGAGTTGTGCTGGGCTAAATTGGTTAGCATTCAACCACCATCTAAATTGGCATCCAACCACCCAGCAACCCACATATAGTTGATATATCTCCTCATATCAGTTATGAAACATATCACCTCCCCATACATCATGTGCCCATATATCTACTATCAACCTCTGGTATGAAAAAAGGGCCAGAGACAAGAACTCTTGTCTGTAACAGGGGTGGCCAACCCATAGTTTGGGAGCCACACTTGGCTGTTGGACATATGTGAGGTTCGCAGAAATATTTTGGTTGAGCTCCTTTTTGCATCCCAGTTAATGTAAAAGATAAACAAGAAATTTCAAGTTTTATAATGATTCACCAAGAGAGTTCACTGGATTAAAACAGAAGTTTGGTGTTCATTAAGAATTTAAATGTTTTTTAAATATTGTGGCTTTCCAATGTTTGATGTTTATCGTATGTGCCACTAACATTCAGCAAATTTGACCATGTCAGGTTAAAAATATACTGTAAAACAGGGGAACCAGAACAGCCACTTAGGGAGAACACTTCCTGATGACTCAGATCCATTTTTTCCTTCCTTTTTTTCTTATCTTTTTTTCCTCTATCATTATCTGCTTTGCTGACATATTGCCCTGAGCTTGGAAGGGCAGCTATATGCTCAGTCTTCTTCTAATTCTCAGTCTTTTGAAAAGGACAACATAAAAGAAAAACAGAAGAAACTTTTAAAGTCACTATCAGAGATCCTATTATCTGTCCTATCTCCAAGGATCACAACTATAGGGACATCTTTGGCTTTGTGTTTTCATTCTTTTTCCATATTCTGACTGTTCCCAAATAAATTATTTCCTTCTTCTGCAGCATATCCAAAACTGTCACAAATAGCCAGCCTTGTGGCATGCAATGTAGTGACTCCTGGAAACTCCTCCTGGTAAATGGGGGGCATGTCATGGTTTCAGAGGTAGAGGGTAAGGGGGAATTTAAGGGCCAGGAGAAGGAAAGATCGCAGCATTAGCAACCTGTGCCAGGATCCTTTACTTCCTTTTTAAAACTGTCCCATAACTTTTTGTTGATTGGATTACAACAGATATATAGTTGATGTAGGTCAAAGTAGACCCATACGCTACCAGGAAATCTATGAAGAGTGTAGAAACAATATTTTACCTCTCCAAAGCCTCCTGATTGCTCCCCCCACCATTTGATATAGTATATATCCCAATGGTGGGGGATAGGATTGGGCTATAGATTAGGGGACTTCTACTAAAGTCCTGTACAAGACTGCTTGGGGCAAAATTTCATTTTATTCAGTAGGATTTATCTTATGGGAATTATATTTGACAATACAGCCTGAACCAAATCTAGCATCTTTGGGCTTTAGGGATAGGGCAAGGGGCATTTAGGTAGACTTTTGAAAACTTTTGAAAACTGGTTCTAATGTGTTGTGCAGTTTGAGTTACATGCACTTTGTTATTCAGATGGTTTTACGCTGGGTGGTCTCACTTTTATTTTGTGTTTTTCTATTGAATATATAAGTTTTTCTATTGAATATATAATTCATTATTTCCCCCCAAAATCAAAGCATTTGATGAGTTCAGTTACAGTTTGGATTTGGTGGTCTTTCTATTAGACAGCTTACCCATTCAATATCTAATTGGTCTCTCTTATAGATGTTTTCATTGTTCTTGTGTCCATCATTACCTTCTTGGTCTCTTGGAATTATGTTCTCTTTCATTGCTATAATTTCATGACCTATCATCTGCACTTTCATCACTTTCCATATTCCTGGGCACTTAAGATTCTCTCATTTACCCTACAATCCAGAGTAACTATGGGAGCATGTAAGAGACATTTACATCGACGTAGTTTTCACCCATAGTTAAAATCTATGGGAAATTCATATTGCTATCCAGAGTAAATTGTTCTTATGTCAGAGCAAGGACTCCCCATAGTTACTATGAATTGCACCCATACTGTATTGTGATAAATTAATATTGTCTATTCCTTTATCTTACCTTACTTCCCATCTTTCTACACCTTCACTGTTCACAAGCTTGTTAACCACCTATTCAGTTGCCCACTTCCTATCCACACATTTTTCCTGGCCACTTCCACTGGCTCCTGGAACAATCTCACTTTATCATCTATGCCATCTCCTTCATCTTCCCCTTCGAATCCCTCCTAGTCAAAATTCAATATTTTCTGCAAAACATTTCCTTCACACTTCATAGATTTCCTAATCAGAACTGAATTCTCTTCTCCCAGTTAAAACTCTGTTGGATTTTAGGCTCATTTATCACACCTGAGCATCCATTGGTCTTTCCCCCACTTGCAAGACCTCTTGAGAGAAATCAGAAAAATGCAATGAAGTGTGTGCTACAGTTTCTCTTAGGAATCAAAGAGTTTAACTTTGGCTGGATTCTAGGCTGCCCCTACACCATGTAATATAATGGAGCCAGGGCCTTCTCAGTGATGGCACCACAGTTGTGGACATCCCTCACTAAAGGTTCCTCCCTCTCTCTCTTGCTAATTTTGTTTTTAGAGGCTTTGAATTCTGCAGTCTGAAATGATTTGATCTTCTGCCATATGCTCTCATGGCTGCTGTCCATATTTAACTTGCAACTATTATTTTTTACCAGTTTTGATACTGTAATGTATTGTTCTTTTGTGTCTGTTGCTGGATGTTTCAGAGTGTTCAACTTAAAAACAGTTAATGAATTAAATAAACAAATGAACAATCTTGTTCAGACAAAATGGGGCATACAATTAACAATGTGGTATGATAGGTTAGGATCACTGGTCTTGCACTTTATTTCTTTCTAGGACTTCCTTCTATTTTAAGTACAGTATAAGGTACATACCACTCATCAACTTCCTGTCCCTTTGGTTAGATATCCTGCCTGCCCCTTCCAAAAATCTGACTATGGGCACAATCCAGAAGTGCACTTGGGTTACCCTATCTATCACTGGGCTGACCCAACTTCAAGATGGGCCACCCTATTTATTCTGGAAAAGGCTACTCCAAGACAGGTGGACCTGGGCTGTCCTAACTGAGGAGGCATGTTGAGGGCATGTTTAGCATTGCCTAGGGCAGAGCTGTTACTGTGTATCCAGAGCCTGTAAATGCCCTCTTCCAGCTCCTCAGTTATACCACCTCAGGAGCAGGTATAGTAATGAGTAGACCGATAGGGATCCATGTCAAGGCCCAAGTAAGAATGGCAGTGTTGACCAAAAATCTGAATTCTTGACCAGCCTATCTGCAACCCCTGCCTCTCAACCTCAGAATATGGAACAACTATGGCAGCCCACTAACCTGGGATACAGCAGGCCACTCCAAGCATCCACTACTGCATTCTCATGTTGCAACTGTTTCTGGTTGTCAGGAATGTCTGGGCTTCCTTGTAAGGCAGCCACCACAGCTGCTTCTTGTTCAGTGTGAACTGAGGGGGGTCTCCTCAGGAGCAAGTCTTCCCCAGGTGTCACTTACATGATGTCTATTTAGCAATCTCTGGGGCACCTGGGGCAGCCCAGGCTTCTTAATTTTATTTTTATTTATTTATTTAACTCAATTTATACCCCGCCTTTCCTCCCCCATAAGGGGGAGCCCAAGGCGGCTAACATTGAAGAATAAAACATCATTAAAATTGCTAATAAATACAAATTAAAACATTAACTCTCTGGATCCAGCATAACTTTCTGCTCTGGATACAGAATACCTTGTTTTCCCTATAATTAGACCTACCCCGATAATAAGACCCTCCCAGACTTTCTGCCTTTGGTCTAAAATAAGCCCTCCCCCGGAAATAAGACCTGCTAAAATCCCACTTCTGCACAGCAGCTTCAAAGTCCAACACCATGCAGGTCTAGTCAGAAGTAAGCCCCATTATAGTCAGTGTGGCTTACTCCTATGAAAGTGGCTGCTGCTGCAGGATCAGGGCCGCACGGCTCCACCACATCGCCCACAGTATTTCCTGGCCGGCTGGGAGGCATAAATCAAGGTCACGCAGCTCCCCCGGTAACTGCCTCCCTCTCCCCCCAGATCCCTATCTATGCCCTGCCCCACTACCCCCAGAACCCCCACCAACCCTGCCAATAACCCCCACCCACAAGATACCCCCACCAGCCCTGCCAGTAACCCCCACCCCCCAGAAACCCGCAGTGGCCCTACCAGTACCCACCACTGCCCAGAAACCTCCCACCAGCCTTGGGGTAGGAATTTGAGGTTTGGCATCTGGTCACCCTGGGCAGAGCCTGTCCTGAAGCCCTGGTTCCTTTGTATCAAAGAGAGAGAAGGAGGCAAAGGAGGCAAGGAGGTATGGAGAGAAAAAAGCAGTCCTACATTTTTGCTTCATTGTCCTACATTTTGCCATCAATGTTAGTTAAAATAATGCCTACCCTAAAATAAGACATATGTTGGTTTTTTTACTCCAAAAATAATAAGACAGTGTCTTATTATCGGGGAAACATGGTAGTTGGGGCAACATAGCTAGGGCTCTCCTCACTGCCCTTACTCTGGATTGCGCCCTATGATATGTACATTTTCCAGAGTACTTTGAAATTGGTTATGTATAGCTTGTACAAAAAAGAATTTGTTCAGAAGTTCTGATGGACTCATAGAGATTGGGGGCAGGGCTAGAAGGCATGAGTCTAATACTCAACGCACATCTTCATTGTACGCACCATGTCACTAAAATAGGGCTGTTAGGAAAAAAACTCTGAAAACAACAGCAGCAGCAACAATGTATGGTTATTTTGTGACAAATGTTAGCTTCTTGCTATACTATTTCAAAATTGCAGACATACATAGACATAAGAGTAGCCATGAACTCACTAACAGAATTTATGCCTTACCTATTTCCCCTTGTTTGATATCAAATCTGCTTGCACCATCCACAATTAAACTGGGATTACTGTGAATCTCCTTAAAAAGAAAGAAAAAGATGATATGAATTTTGGCTACAATACCTCCAGTCCATTTTGTGGGTTTCTTCATGCCATTCATTTCAGTGTAGCTCAAGCAATACCACCTTTTCCTGCTCTAATACTGTATAAGCCGTATGATGTTACCAGAGAGAGAATCAGAATTGCAGCTCATAGATATTTAGCCTGCCATTTGCATTTTATATTGCTTGACAGAAATACAATCCATATGTGACCTAGCACTTCCACTTTGCAGCAAGAGTTGCAATGTGTAATGATGCAATTTGCACCTTTCTCCTCTGGGCAAAAAATTAAAATTAACCCTCTCTAGATGCAGAGAGAGGTTCACTACACCTATGAAAAGTTGCACATGTTCTGTTTTTGTACACTGCATCAAAAAGTGAAAGTCTGAGTCCATTTGTGCATTCTAGTTTTGTGCATCCTAGTGGTAACATGATCCAAAGAAGAAAAACAAACCCAAAAAATCATTATTGCTAGATATTGCTCATTGCAGCTAGAAAGAACTGCAAAATCAGGGGAATCATCTCTGTCCATTTGACTCCACAATTCCACATCTTTTCTGAGTCCCTGGATTGGAAAAAATTAGAGGGAGATCATGTGAAGAAAGTGTGGAGCAGTGGACTAGAGCATCTTTCTCTTACAGTCTAGGTTGTGTAAGAAACGAACAGCGCAATCCAGAGCAACTAAGCTGTCCACATAAGAGGCCTTGGGTTGCCCTATCTATCATTAGGGTGGAGCAACTGCAAGATGCTCCACCCCAGTTACTCTGGAAAAGGCTGCAAGGCAACATAGGGTGCCCTAAGAGAGGTGGACCTGCTCTGCCCTAACTGGGGCAGCCTAGGCAGCTCAGGAGAGGCATGTTGAGGGCATGTTTAGCATTGCCTGGGGCAGAGCAGTTACTCTGTATCCAGAGACTCTTTCCAAGGCAGAAATGCCCACTTCCAGCTCCTCAGAGATATACTACCTCAGGAGCAGGTATAGTAATGAGTAGACCCATAGAGGCCCATGATAAGGCCCGACTAAGAATGGCAGTGCTGACCAAAAATCTGAGTTCTTGGCCAGCCTAGCTGCAACCCCTTCCTCTCAGCCTCAGGATATGGAACAAACTACGGCTGCCCACAAACCTCAGGATACAGCAGGCCACTCCAAGAAGCCCCTTGTATTCACTGTAGAATGTACTGGCATCTCATCAGGGACTCTTTATAAGGCAAGCACCCAGTGGAATCACCAGACTGATGTGGCTGGTGTGGGCTGCATTGGGTGATGCGCTCCATATGGGGTGATGCGCCAGAGGAATTTGAAAGTCCTTCGGCAGGCCCTGGGCATCAGCTTTCCCATTCAGCCAGAGCAGCAGCCAGAAGCTGCCACTTGTCCTTGGAGCTGGCCCAAACAGCCAGCTGCGGTGCACTGCGTAGAAACAGACTGAGCATGCCGAACAGCTTCAGAGGAGACTTCCTTAGAGCAGAGAAAGTCCACACCTCTGCACAGCCATTCGGCCTCACTCAGGAGGCAGAGCGGCAGCTGAATGGCTTCAGAAAGAGTACTGCACAGGCAATAACTCTGACTCCTGCACAGTCTCCACTGGAGCCGAAATGCTTCAGAAAAGTACTGTGCAGGCGTCAGAGATGGTGCCTGTGCAGTACTCTTTCTGAAGCCAATTGGCTTCAGAAACAACTGCACGGGTGCCAACTTTGGTGACTGCACAGTCCTGGTAGGGGGATGCGTGCATCCCAGGGGTGACGCACAGACTTCCGCAATGGGTGATGCACAGAGTCGTGTCACCACTGTAGGCACCACAGCTGTTCCTTGTTCAGTGTGATCTGAGGGGTGTCTCCTCAGGAGCAAGTCCTCCCCATGTGTCAATTAGCATGCTCTGGAGCAGTTAGGGCAGCCCAGGCTTCCTGACTCTCTGGATGCAGCATAACTTTCTGCTCTGGATACAGAATAGTTAGGAGAGAGCAGTTAGGGCAGAGCAGGCTGAACTTGCTCTGGATTGTGCCCTTAGGCTGGCAAATCACCAGGTAAGAGAGGAGGAGCATTTAGCATCTCAAGCACTGAGTTTGAGGCACTGCATTGCAATCCTAAGCCCCAGTTAAACCAGTTTAAATCCTTTTTCTGGCATGGGGGTATTGCAAAGTGCCACAAGGCACAAGTGCCACTCCTGGGGGAACTTGGCTGGTGCATAGATATGTGTTGACCTCCCACACTACCATGGGAACAGGCAACAGATGAGTGGTGCTGGCCTAAATTGTTTAGGATTGCGCCCTGAATGGAGGAACAACTGAGTAGCCATTTTCATACCTCTTCTAGCCCAAGAAACATTGTGGATTGTGCCTCCTCCATCTACTATTAGCAGGGAAGAGAGGAGAAGTACTGCAGAAAGTAAAACAGCCACATGCAGTGGCTTGAAGGGTCCAATGATCTATTTCAGTCTTTGCCATAAATAGTATATGTCTGACCCTATAATCCAGAATAACTAAGGGAGCACGTAAGAGACATTACGTGTACCCGTAGTTATTGCACCACCTGGTGAAAACCTATGGGAAATTCATATTGGAATCCAGAGTAAATTGTTCTTACACTGGAGCAAGGGTGTTCTTGCACCCTAGGGGGCTGTACTGTAGTGGCCTGTTCTTGGACAAAACCAGATTAATCTTAAGTATACTGTGAAATCTTTGAGATGATTTGGCCACTGTTGGCAGTTTAATATCTGTATAATAATGATTCTGCATAATTCCTAGCTGTGTTGCATGCCAAAAAGCTATTTCTGAACATGTGAAATTGCTTTCTTCACCGTTGGCCGTATTACCAAATAAGGACCTGATGTGTTTTTTATGGGGGTCACCAGGGTGTAGAGCCCTGAGGTTCAACCTGCTCAGTATCACTGAAATGAAAGTCTATTTGTTTGCTTCTGTTCAAAAGGCTTAATGAAATGGAAACAACATTTCCTGCCTGCAAATGCTTCATGCGCGAGATGTCATTACTTATTCCGCTGATTGAATTAGATGTAGATTTCACAAGTAATTGATGTCTGCAATGAAGGAGCTGCATTATGTTATTACTGTTCACACTAGTGGAGTTGTAGCATGAGACCTTTTAAAAGGGCATGACGCACTGCACTCTTGTCAGTTTTCCTTTCCCGAGTAGGAAGACACTTTCCTCTAGGTCTGATTGTTAGGAAATCCCTTAGGATTTTGTTAACCTTTTCCTACAGTGTATAGACTGCTCATTTATTTGAGCCAACTGGTGCATGTTTGCAAAATCTTTATTAACATGTGTCTTGTTCGCATGATGCATGTCCTTATTTTTTATTCGGACTTAAGTTGTTGGGAGCATTGTTTATGGGGATACTTTTGTGCAAATTCTTACACGCAAAAGCCAGAGGGGCAGAAGATCTATGCTCCTTTCTTTTCCTCTCCATGAAATCAAAGACTAGACTTTCTCTTAATAAGTTCTTCTTGTACAAGTGGCAAATTTATGCATCTATTTGAAATATTTATTCACTGCCTTTCAGTCTGACAACTCCCAAGTCATCTATTTATGGGGAGTCATCCAAGTCCCCATAAATATCAAACTTATATCCAAAAAGAACACTTTAGATGACAAAATGCCAATGTGAAATGCTAACTTTGAAACAAAAAGAGAAACTGAAGAAGTCAGAAGAATTTAGAACATGGTTCTGAAAATCAAAGGATGCAATCTAGAGTGGACTACAGAAATCATCAGGAGCCCATCAGGTCCATTCTGTTCAGCTACAGTAGTTTCGTCAACAATTTTGCAGCTTAATTTTGGACTAAGACTGCAGTCCTAAACACTTTCCTGGGAGTAAGACCCATTGAACACAATGGGGCTTACTTCTGAGTAGACATGGTTAGGATTGTGCTCTAAGTGACATTACCAAGAAGTCTTCAGCATCAAGCTAATGCATAACATGTCACGGTTTGGATGATTTCTAGCAACTAGCTGGCTGATCTGAACAAAATTTGCACATGCATCTTTGAAAGCAACAAGTTTTCCAGAGATACACACTATCCCCTGCTAATGTTAGAAGATCATGTTGATGTTCAGAAGCACAGGAACGGGAAAGAGACGGAGGCAGGGAGGAATAAATGGTCCCTCACCCTAAAGAGGTCTTAACATGCTAAAACTTCCCCATGGGATCTAGCTAATGCTGCATTGGTGATGTTTCATCAACATATGGGGAGTTAGGTAGGATTGATCTGCCCACCCCATATTAGGCATGGTGAACATTTGTTTCTTTTTAAAGGAAGAGTGAAGATACAGAAAAGAATGAAAGAATCATGCTTTCCTTGTTCACGTCAATTGGTAAAGGGGGTGTATGTCAGGATCAAGAAGAGTGGAAAAAAATGACAGCTTTTTGCTCCAAACTCCTTTCCACCTCAGGGATTCCCATGATCAAATTGGCTCACTTTACAAGTCAAAACAAGTTGTTTCTAGCTGTCAGTAGTGCCTGGCATCTGCAAATCAAGCTGTGCTCTCTCTGCTTTTGTGCATCACCACCAGCTATAAAGATCTTAGACTCCCAAGGTAATTTGCAGTTCTCTAGTTGATGCCTCAGATAAAATTGAAGCCAACTTCACTCCTCAGCTGCTACTTTGGATCCAGAACATTGACAATAGTTTTTAAAAAAGCGTGGGGAGAAATGTTATCTGTCACTTAAATAACCAGATAATGCATGACTCAGGAGATACCGTTCAAGGAAAGACAGCCTGGATTATTTCTCTTTACCATCACATAGCTAAGCCAATTTTAGACCATAGGATCACTTAGGAAAAAGGTAAGAAAAACTCCCTGGAGAAATGATATGGTTGTAGGGTATCTGATTTTGGAGTGAAGGGGTCAGTTTAATTGCTTTCTGGAGCTTACAATTAAAAGTAATTTCAAGATTTTGCTGATTTGTGTAAATTTGCACATACAGTGGTGCCTCACGTAACAAGATTAATTCGTTCCAGAGGCATGTTTGTTTCGTGAAACATTTTTTACGTGAAGCGGATTTTCCCATAGGAAATAATGGAAACTCAGACGATTGGTTCCAGAACCCAAAAAATATTCATATAAAAATATTAACTGGATGTAAAAATGATGACAAAACACTGGAATTGAATTCAAAACATGCATTCAGTGTGCATGATCCTATGATGTCTACTTAGGCTGCAATCCTAAAGACACTTTCCTGGGAGTAAGCCCCATTTAACACAATGGGGCTTACTTCTGGGTAGACAAGGTTAAGAGGCTGCAATCAAAGACACTTTCCTGGGAGTAAGCCCCATTTAACACAATGGGGCTTACTTCTGAGTAGACATGGTTAGTCTCCCCACTTTCTCCTTCTCTTCATCCTGAGCTTCTCTCTCCCCTGCTCCCTTCTGGCTAGCCCTGAGCTGCTTCCCTCTTCTCCACTACTGTTCTCTCCCTCTACCTAGTGGATGCCAGGCCACAGAAGGAACAGTGTGGAAGTGTTGCTTTTGCTATGGGCAGGCACACTAGGCAGCCCTGACGCTTTTTACATGAAGCACGGTTTGTAACATAAAGCAGAATCCTAGAGAAATTTTTGTTTCTTATGTGAAACATACTTTCCGTGAGGCGTTTGTTATATAAACTGTATACAGGCTATACAGGCGTCACTGTATAGCCTTTGGAATGTGAAATCAGGAGCCCTGATCCCCCAGCTCCCCTTGAACCCTTCTTATGCTTACATGTGTAGTTATTTGCCTCACTGGTAAAATGGATCTGAATGTCTGTTTGTAGGTCACATGGTAAATACTCACATTTGGTCTTTTCCAGGTTAACTGATGCAGGTTGAACCTTTGGAGCAAGCGAGAACCAATGGAAGTGGGATGCGCAGGGAATGTATCATCTTCAAAGAGCACACCCTGACTCAGGCAGAGGTCTCTCAGGCGATTGAAGTCCTGATCCTTAAATTTCCGAGGGGAAGCCGGACTTTGTATCCTTCCTGAATTTTGATACATGTCAGTATCTGGGTTATTACTCCTTACCTGAAATAAGGAAACATTAAGGATTAATATCATGAATTGCCAGATCTGGGGACTGGAGCCTACCCACTGAGATGGTGGGCTCTCAAGACAGGGGGCAGTTATCAAAACCTCATTATCTGGAAACTTCTAAGAAAGACAAAGTTGAGATTTCACACTGAACCAGGGCTACTTTTGTCACATATGGAGAGGAAGAACATGGTGTCACAGAAATGCCAAGTTGCTCTGCAGCCTTGTTTCATGGCACATGAATCTCTAGAACTTTGTTCCTTCTTTTACCACTGAGAAGTGATTCTTTTGCCCCTGCAGATTTGTTGAACTTTCCCTTTGTTCCCTTTGTTGAACTTTACTTTGACTTATTGGAAAACAAAGACACAAAATTCTATCCAAAAAGTTCTGAAAAGCAAACTCAACATTTCTGGGAACAGTTTCCATTCCCCCCTTTTTTGCTATGCTCATGCCTTCCAATATTCTGATCAATCAGATCAAAGGCAGTGTGACAATTGTCAAACATGGGGCACATGCTTCTGACTGTTATTGCAATTATTTCACACTTCAAAGGACTTTATATTAGAAATCTATTAGATATAACCTTCTAATCTGGAAATCCTGGCTCTCAAAATACATGGCAATAGATCATTAACATCTAATTTACCATAAGTCCATATATTTCCCATATACCAGACAGACAGACAGACAGACAGACAGACAGATTTCTGCTATTTCATATTGACTTTCATATTCACAATCCAGACTGTCCACTTGGCCTGATGCAAGTCACTTGTGACGACAACTGGTGATGGGTGAATGGAAAGCAAGAGACAGGACTGAGACCTGGCACTTACGCAAGGCTGCATTGGTCTACTCAGATCTGTGTCACCTCCAGAAATAACGCAGATTCATGTATACCCATTGGGCTACATTACCCATGTAAGGGTCTTCTTACAGTGGATCTCTCAGTCCTTCTGCCATTTCTGGGCATGGCCTCAATAAACACATATGGAATTGGACTGCTGAACAACTGGTTCTCACCTTGTTCTTTCGAATATACAACTATAAACCAAAGAATGAAAAGCATACCCTGTTTAATTAAGAGAGGCAGTTTTGTTCTTTTGTTCTTTCTTTTAAGAGGAAATCAGATGACATTCAGAAATAACCTTCCACTGAAGAGCGAACGTTTCATTTTGGCTTCTCTTTCTCTGTAGAATGGAAATAAATCTTACGTAATGTAGCATAACATGACAAGAGAATGGTTCCCCCTTAACAAATACTCATTTGAAAACATGCTCCAGCCCGCTCCATGCGAAGATCTATTCCCAGCAACAGTGTTTCAGCAAAACTGATTAGTAATTCCACAACTCAAATTAAAACTAACAGAGCTTGAAGGCTGGGACTGACACTTGTGTTCGTTCTCTCTCTTTCGCACTCGCTCTCCCTCTCTCACGGCTGATGGAGAACAGCAAGAGTTTTTATCGTGCAAGTGTGTCTGTTTAATTACATTGTTTAACACATTGGGAATAATTTAGCAAGTGGAGTGCAGAAAATAAGGCACTTAGCTCTATCCGCAGTTCTGCAGAACAGCCTCGGCAGAGTGTTTGGCTACGTACATGGACAAATGGAAGACAATTGTTTTCCATTAATAAAAAGTCACTGCGAGACAGAAAAACACACGTCACAAAGGAGGTATTCAAGCATCAAACCAGATTGTATTTTTTGACACTTTCACGGGGCTGTTTCACACATTTTGGGTGCTGGTGAATAGCTTGATGAAAGTGTCAACCCAATGTGTGGCAGTGAAGTAGGCTAATTTTGTGCTTGGGATCATTAGAAAAGCTATTGAGAATAAAACGGCTAATATTATAATACCTTTGTACAAATTGATGATAAGGCCACATTTGGAGGATTATGTCCCATTCTGGTTGACACATCTCTAAAAGGATATAATGGAGATGGAATAAAGTGAAGAGGAGAGCAACCAAAATGTTTACAGGGTTAGGACACCTCATGAGGAACAGCTACATCATTTGGAGCTCTTTGGTCATGGAACACACGATTATGAGTGTGGACCTAAGCACTATGTTGGGCTGATGCAAGAGATTGCACTGGTCCAGGAAGTTGCTGCTGTAAGGCATGACTGCGCCACCCAAACAGGAGGAACAGTTAAAGAAAAGAGTTGTGACAGCCTCCCCTTGCTGCTATCGTTGGCACAGCACAGTGAGCACTGGCTGGGAGGGGCAGGGAAGGGCATGGTGGAGGTGGGAAGGATAATGTGGGGTTGGGGAGGGCCAGACTGTGGGTGGATAGGCAGGCGGGATTGGGGGTTATGCCAGATTTGGTTATGCCAGATCAAAACCCATTCCCAAGGGGTAGCCAGGAACAACTTCTGGCTACAAGTCACAGCTTACATGTAATGATGGGTTTGTGCAACCCCCTTATTTTGAGGCAACCTCAGAATGCCAGATCAGGGGTGGGCACCTGGATGTAGGTCCTTTCTGAAGCATTTGTTGGGTCACTGTAAGATACAGGAAGTGGGACTTGATGGGCCTTTGGCCTGATCCGATAGTACTCTTCTTATATTGCACACATATACTGTACACCTACATTTTCTGAAATGTACAGCTGAAAATGTTATGCAGGAATGGAAGAAACTGTTATTAGAAACTGCTTGTGTCATAAATGTGCAGCTACCCATATCCTAGAAATCAAAAAGCAGGAAGAAGCAGTGTAGTCCAGCTATCCGTCCCACGGACACCTCATCTTAACAGTGTTAGCTAAATCAAAGCCTTAATTTGCACACAGTTCTACACCTTCTCATCCTTGCAAATGATTGAAAGGAGCCACAAATAGTTTTGAAAGTAAACAGGTCTGGACCCCACTGCAGGATGTTGTGAATGCTTCAAAAGACGAAGGGACACATTTGAAAGCTGCAATTTTTAAAAAAAATGCAAATGCTGTCATAGAAAACTGTTAGTCTCCTAATACCAACCATGTTGGAGGTGTTTTTGTTTCTGTTATTGTGGAGGTTTTTGTATGACAAATATTTTTATTAGTTGGAATTTCTTTGACAGTAACATGACATATCAGACGAGCATGCTACATTGCCACCGGTGGCTACGAAGGCAAGGGGAGGGATGATTTACATAACACAGGTGCCTCATATCTGAAAAATCTTAGTGTTCCCCCCCTTCAAGGACACCAGTATGTGACATTAAATGCATAACTGCTACCTCCAGAAATGGGTCTGAATGCAAACTGAATTCCTGCTACTTTGGAATAAATCTGAGCCAGAATGATCATTAAGGCTGCAATCCTAACCACACTTTCCAGGAAATAAGTACTATTGAACACTGTGGGACTTAATTCTGAGTAAACATACATAGGGTTGCACTGTTACTAAGTGTCTGAGAAAATGGTAAATTTGCCTCTTCAATACTGGAGACCATAATCATACCCAGTATGTTATATGCAATAATTTACCCAGGCCATACTTACTCTAAAGGAAGCCCCTTGAGTCAGTAGGATTCACTGCCTGAAAGATGTGCACACTGCAAAACTTCCTAAGGGACTTATTTTGCCAGCACTTATTGGACGCCTTCACACCACATTCATTATGTGAGATTATATATCACAGGATCACTGTAAAAGTTCTACTGACGTGGGAAAAAATGTGCTGTGTGAATTTAGTCACAGAGAACACAAACATGACTCTCATTATCTGAGGCCAGTAGAACCATGGCAGCAGACTTTCCAAACATTAAATTAATGCTGCATGGTAGCACCTGCATAAAGAAGTGAGTTAAGAAGAGGGACACCTACCAATTATGCTTCCAGAACTGTCAGCGCTTCCGAGCTTTGCCCATTGTTTAGCTACATGTTTCTCAGGTTAGAGAAAGCAATAATCTGAAGATTAAAGTAAAAGGGAATGCAGACAGGGAAGCGGATACTGTATGCAGTACATGATGGCAGTTTGTTCCCGGAAGGAGGAAATTGGCAGCAATTTCCCACAGATATTAAAAACAGTTTCTTAGCACGTTGCAGTATATGGCAAAAGGTGCTCATTCAAAGCAACAGAAACCTTTTCTTGCACATTCATTCTGCAATGTACCAAGTCCCTCATGGGTAGGGTTACAATAGGAAGATATACCCTACAATCCAGAGTAACTATGGGAAGACGTCAGACACACTTACTCAATCCAGAGTAACTATGGGAGCACGTAAGAGACATTTATGTCAACATAGTTACGGTACCAAAGCCTATGGGAAATTCATGTTGCAATCCAGAGTAAACTGTTCTTATGTTGGAGCAAGGACTCCCCGTGGTTATTCTGGATTGCACCCTTGCTCTGGATTGTTCTATGCATTTCCCATAGGTTTCCCATAGGTAGCACCGTAACTACGTCGATGTAAAAAGGTCCCGCAGTTACTCCGGATTGTAGCCATATTCCGCCTTTTCTTTTGCCTCACCCTGTTCTTGTCCTTTCATCCATCGGCTTCCTTTACTGAAGAAATAATTGACATATTTGAGGAATAAGGATAGTCCAGCTTGATTGTATCCACCTTTTATATTGATTGCCACAATTATGAGCCAATGCATACACATACAACTGAACTGCACACATATCCATATGCCACCCTTTTCGTCACAGACACACCTTTTACGCCAATATGGTAGTTTTTGCAGGAGTGATATTCAGTGATATTCATGTATTCAGTGGTAGTTCATTCCGTATTCAACATGGTACTGGATAGAAATGTGGAACTCACAACGGAAGAATTGCTACTATAATTATAGCTGTATAGCTCAATCCTCTTTTTTCCCATTGTTGGAAAGATTTTACTAAAACTTTTCACATTACACTTTAAATAAATAGTGTGGTATACCCCATCCAGTGGGTAACAGCTTGGCCTATGCTTATTTATATTCTGTAACAAAAATTCTAGCCATTCTAAAAAGCCATTATAGCCAAAATAAATGAAAAGATGCCCTGTTGCAAATGTTTGTTTATTGCCAACTGAAGTGCAAGTCAGCATATTTGTATTATGTACTGTGCACATCCGCAGATAAATTATAGGAATGATGACTGGAAACAGCAGTTAGAATGGGAGATTTTAACACAAAAATAAACATGACAGTCAATGCCATTCTAACCTGCCAAAAGTTCTGTGCCAAAAGTCCTGCCAAAAGTCCTGTGCTGGCTTGGCAGGGTGACCATATAGAAGGGTGATCATATGACTGGGAATTTCCAGATTTGTCCTCTTTTTTAGTCTCCTGTCCAAGTGTCCTCCAAAAGGGCTTCATTGTCCTCCATTTTGGCTTCATTTTGGAACTTTGTGATCCTATCATGTCATATGTCATTGGGTTCATATTGAAGAGCAGAATCCAATGCAAAAATCAATTTAGAAATATCTCCTTCCTATCAAAAGTTATGGCCAAAAAAACTAAAAATAAAAAATATGCATTGAATTCTATGGGAAAGTGTAAGTGTCCAATATCACAGCTTTATTCATGAGTAGGCAAGTATGCCATTGTCTGCCAGAAAGGCCTGGCTGAGAGGAATCCAAGACCTTGTCCTCCTTTTGAGGTTTGGGCATCTGGTCACCCTGCCTTATAGAATAGAGCCTCGACTTTTAACTATTGCATAGAAGAGGGAACTAGGCAGGTTAAACTCAACATAGAAGGGTTTAAAAAGCAGCAACTGCAAAAATTCCTTCTTCTATACGAGCCTTAAAGGTAAAGACACTCTTTTCTCCATTCTGTATGGTCACCCTGTGGCCTTAGGGTGTTACAAAAATGCTGTATGGCCATCTGAGTCACTCCCTGGGGAAGGAGGGGGTTAGGCCAGGGGGTTAGGCCAGTGCACAGGCATACATCAACCTCCCCACACAACCAAGAGATGTTATGTCAGTTGAATTATGCAAGCCTAAATTGGTTCGAATTGCTCCAGAGATGCCGATATATAAAGACAAAAACGATAACAAAAAACTTGGAACAGAATCCTCCAGGACTGATTCACCGAAATATAATGTCTTAAGTTATAATCCTTGTTATTGCTGTTTTTCTAGAATAAGCTCATCAACAAGATGTCAGATTCCTGCTGACTCCTGCTCACCGCAGGGTCTGTGAAAAATCCACACCAATGACCAATTGTGACACTAACATTTTTTTACAACATTGGCATTTCCTCTGAAATCATCATAAAGAGGAAATGTTAAGGTAGAACTGGCAGAGACTCAAGAATGCAAAAATAGAGACGGGAGAACTGAGATTTACAAAGGATTGTTTGAGGGAAAGAATAACATGTTTACATCTCAATGAATGATCAGGCTAATAAGGATGGCACCCATTTACGTGCCGTGAGTAGGATGGAAAGACAGTCAGAAACAGACCGAATGAAAAATAACACTATTTTGTGAAAATGTTTCAGAAAAGCTAATGAAGCCAAGTGGACATCAGGGTGGTAAATTTTTGTGGCAGATTACAGAAATGAGTCATAAAAATTACGAGGCGACACCAGACTCATATGTTGTAGAGAAAATATGATCAAATTATTTCAAAAATAAAATTAATTATATCACAGATCATTACATTTACCAATAACAATTTAGCAGTAAAAGAAACAGAGAAAACAACTGAAATTGGATTGCAATATGGAAAGCATTTTAAAAGCATCACTGATTTATTGTAACTGTATGTACCATATTTTAAAGCAGGCAAAAATTGGGGTGTGTACTGTGGTACCTGATATATTTTGGGGGGGGGAATTTTGAGGGAATTTCTTGAATGTTATAATGTACTACCCTATGGAGAGCATTGTGGTTTGTATTATCACTGCAAATAGATTAAAAGAAAATATTTTTCCATGATCATGCTTCACTGATACAAGCAGTGAGAAGTCCAGAAGTGAAGGTCTCTCTGGGTTGAGATTCTTCAGAGCAAAAAACCTCTGGAGACTTATAGTGTCTTTGTAATATTTGCCTTACAATTTGCAAAGATCCAGGTTTGGGCATTTGGATGGATGTGGGTAGCACACTCCTGCAACATTAAACAAAATCTTAGACCAGTGGTTCTCAATCTTCCTAACACTGTGACTCCTTTATAAGTTCCTCATGTTGTGGGGACCCCCAACCATAAAATTATTTTCATGCTACTTTATAACTGTAATTTTGCTACTGTTATGAATTGTAATGTAAATATCCGATATGCAGGATGTATTTTCATTGTTACAAATGAAATGTGTGTTCTATGCACACACTGAACACAATGGGATTTATTTCAGAGGATTGGGCATAGGATTGAGCCCTGAGGCTGCAATCCTATCCACATTTACATGGGAGTAAAGGCCCCCTGACTATAATGGGATTTATTTCAGAAGAGGCATGCATAGGATTTGGCCCTGAGGCTGTCAGTCAGCCCCAGTGTGTGTGCAGCTACAGCCGGAGGTCTGGCAAGCCTGACCTGGCCCCCTATCTATCTACCTATCTACAGTATTTATATACCGCTTTTCAATTGAAAAGTTCACAAAGCAGTTTACAAGAAAATGAAAAAATTAATAGCTAATTAATAGCTAATGAGTCCCTGTCCGAAAAGGGCTCACAATCTAAAGTGCAAAAAGAACACCAGCAGAAGTCACTAGAGCAGACATTGCTGGGGTGTGTAGGGCCGGTTACTCTCACCCTGCTAAATAAAAGAGGAACACCCACTTGAAAGAGTGTCTCTTGCAAAGTAAGCAGGGGTGCACCAGGGGTCTTTAGGCGATCCCCAGGAAACCTCTAGGCGACCCCGAAAGGGGTCCCAATCCCCTCTTTGAGAAATGATGTCTCAGGCTGCAATCCTAAAGACACTTTCTTGGGAGTAAGATCCACTGAATACAATGGGCTTACTTTTGAGAAGACATGCTTAGGATTGCACAGTCAGACACAATTCTAACCAGGTCTACTCAAAAGTAGATCCCAAAATATTCAGTGGGGCTTGCTTCCAGAAAAGTGTGCATAGGATTGCAGCAACTCAGGGTAGCTGCCCGTTTTTCTTAGCTTCCATTGCAGCATCTCTCAGATCAAACAAAATTGGTAACAAAACATCCTAAGTCTTGCTGCCTCTTTCAGTCTCTGACTTTATTTTACTCCCTGACCCTATAAAGGGAGAAGCAACTCACTAGACCCTCTACAGTATACATTTTCTGCTCCCTCAAGCAGATGTACAGACTACTGAGGGTCCCAGTGGAGGATTCCATTCAGGACCATTGTGGAATTGTTAAGAACCACTAACTAGCCCCTTGGCATATGAGCTTAATAGCATTTGTTTCTTGGCCAACTTTCCTGCTAATCTCCTACAATACCATAGGAACTTTGTATAAAAATGCAAAGTAAACTGACAGTCCTGTTTAATGAATAGGGTTGCCATATCATCTGGAAACCCAGTGATACCCAGGTTCTCGAGTCATGACCCAGCCAAGGTTGACCTGGTTGGGACCCGGAAACTGGCAACTCTGACCAGCGCCAGGTCCTGGCCACCACAGTCCCTAACCCAGCACAAGCCAGGCTGACACTGAGCTGGGGAGGACCAGGAAGGACAAGAGGAGGAGAATCCAGGACTTTGTCCCAGGTTACCCTTCTCTTGTCCTGCCAAGGTGGATAGGAGGGAATTATGGTAATCCTACTAATGAATAACTTTCCATGCAAAAATAATGAAAATGATATAAAAACCATGGCAATGCATCAGTTCAGTACACAGAATGGATGATGTTGAAAAATCAAAGAATGAAACGATGGAGATGTTCAGAAAGATATGCCTGCAAAGACTAACAATATATTGGTAACAAAATTAGACAAAGAAAGAACCAGCTATATTGCAGGGTGAGCATATGACCGGAAAAACCTGGATTTGTCTGGACTTTTAGCCTTCTGTCTGGGTGTCCTACATTTTGGCTTCATTGTCCTACATTTTGGCTTCACTTTTTAACTTCGCAATGGTTTGCAGTACACCATCATGTCACATGTTGTTACATTCATATTGAAGAGCAGAATCCAATGCAAAAATAGGTTTTGAGATATCTACTTCCTATCAAAAGTTATGGCCAAAAAACAAAAAATATAAAGATTTTAAAAATACAGTTTTTGGCAATTTTTTAAAGTTGGTAGGAATTTTTGCTTGGTGGGTAGGAATTTTTGCCTTGGGGTTTAGGAATTTTGGGTTTGGCATCTGGTCACCCTGGCTATACGTGGCCCAAAATTAATTGATCATATAAGAGATTTTTATTCTTCAATAGAAGGAACAACGCATATGATGGACTCGTAAGTACGAGGTGAGGAAGGTGATAAGTTGTGAAGCAGCGGACGATTTGTTTGGCAAAAGAAGCAAATGGAAAGTGAAGCTGCAAGCAGGATGAAGATGGGAATTATGCCTCTGGCCTGAAGTCATTTGGTCAGAGCACAAACTGGGACATGATGACATTGCAGGATCAAGGCATAGCTAAGGGCAAACAGGCAGGAGATAGAGAAGCAGACTGGCTAGAATTCAATGCAAATCAGATTATAGCATTGGAATTGGAAAAAAATTAGAAATCATTCCCTATGCATAGCCAAGGAACTCTGCAGACAAAACAGAGGTCCTTCTGATCCTCCTAGTTGAGAAGTCTTCAACTCATGTTCAGCTCAATCAAGTCAAACCTTCGTCTCCATCTAGTTGCTGCTGTGTGGGCTGTGCTGGCTCCTGATTGGTGTTTGGACTCTTTAAAGCCCTTTATTGCTTAGGACCAGGTTACCTGAAGGACCACCTTCTTCCACGCAATCCAACCCTCCTATTAGATTGTCAGAGAGAGTCCTCTTACAGTAGCTATCCCCACCCCCCAAACATGAGGGGAGCAATGGCTAGAGGTGCTGGCTAGTGGAAAAGTTTTCTTAGGCTGCAGAATGCCCATCCTGAGTTTTTATAAACAGCCTCATCCAATTAGCTTTTAGTTAAATCTCAGTATTAATAAGATTTTTATCTTCTCCTTGGTTATTATGATTGATTGCTGCTTATTGTCTGTTTTGTCTGTTACCCTCAGTTTTTGTCATTTCAATGAGTACTGTAATTAATTATGTTTTATTATTTTTATAGTGGAATATTATTTTAATATATTTTTTAATTTTTAAACTAATATGTGAGCCAACTTGAGCTGCCTGCTAGACAAATAAATAAAATTTATTTGATTTAAAATAAATAAATTTGCAAGTGAAGCTGTTGCCCAAGTCACTACCAGCCCTTTTCTGCCTCTTTTAAAGAGACTAAAGCCCAAGGAAACAGGAAAGTTCAAGTAATCTCTGGTGAGTTTGCATTCCAGGACAACCAGGAGTAAGAAACTAGTCCTGACATATGCGGTAAACACCACCCAGTCAGTGCTTGTGACACTTGCTGAAACCTCTCAGATGGCAATTCTATGAGCAACCAGAATTATCATGGGGAAATGGTGTGTTTCCATCAACAGCTGACTGTGGTTTGTATGTTCGGGAAGTATGATATTACAGTACTTATTGCAACAGAAGTACTAATCCAGAGATAAGCTGTCTGGATCTCCCACAAGAAATGAATTACAACTGCTGTTATTGAGCAAGGCAACAGAGAGGCACCATGAAAGGGATCCTGAGGACAATAGCAGGTAAACATACAAGTTCTGTAGATGTGCATAAAGAAAGCACAGTATGTAACAACCGGATATATAAAAAATTATTGTATCTAGAAGACAGTAATCAGTCACACAATGTCTTGGCTTCATTTGCAGGGGAAATTGGATCACTTTGTTCGAAGCTGTGCACATAGCTTTAGCCAGTTGAGGAACCAGATACAAATATTCTGAGGAGGGGGATCAAGCAGTTGGAAAGCTCAGTATTAGCAGCAATGGCCCCTTCAAGATCCTGTACCCCATCAGGATATCAGCCTCAATCTTATTTCTCAGACACATTTGGACTTGTGCCCGCAAAGTACCTGGTGCAGACTCAGGTAGCCCCATTGGGGAGGACAGTCTTACCCCAAGGCAATGATCCCTTAACTGGAGGTGACTACCCATCAAAGGATGTAGCATGTGCTTTGGTGGCATGGCTGCATTGGTGGGGGGTTTATATAGGATTAAAGCAGGCCTCCGTCAGTCTTGAAAGACTATGGTATCATGCTTGGTGCTGCATACGCTGCAGGCGAAGCACAAAAGCCTGGGTTGGATTGTTATGGAGGATAGGCTGTTATCCAAGCAGCAAATCCCCCCTCTCCACACCACTGAATTAGTCCAATGGAAAGGCAGAGCCAATACAATTGGCTCCAGCTGTGTCACAGAGCTGGGCTAAGGACAGGCTCTCACCCTGTCTTGTGTGGCCGACCCAGGTCTCGAAACCTGGCCTGCTGGTTAACAGGCACAGTGTCTTAACTGCTTGCGCCACCCACAGCCCTCAAATAAGATTAGGAAGTCTGTTACTGATATCTAATGGCTAAACAATAAAATCATACTGAACTCATAATAGTGGCATGCATTTTAACTGTCCCACTATATATGGGTACAGCGGCTGTGGGTGGTGCAAGTGGTTAAGACACTGCACCTATTAACCATTAGGCCTGGGTTCAAAACCCAGGTCCCCACAAGACAGGATGAGCTCCTATCCTAGCCCAGCTCTGCATCCAATCATATCGGCTCTGCCATTCTGTTGGACTATTTCAGTGGCGTGGAGAGGGGGATTTGCTGCTTGGGTAACAGCCTATCCTCCATATCAATCTATCCAGGCCTTTGTGCTTCGCATGAGGTGTTGAGCATGATACCATAGTCTTTCAAGACTGATGGATGCCAATTTACGGGTATGATTCCTGTATGTTAAAGAAATAAACAGTTTATTAAAATGAACAGTGTAACAACAATATTAAACATGGGGATGTGAGGAAAAATAGTTTGTAATTGTGCTGTTTTCACATGCATTTGTACATGTTATGCATGATTACTTCAAAGTAACTTGTACTAGACATGGCTCTGGATTTCAGGCTGCTATATGGCAAAAGCTCCATGTCATTCTCCTGTGGCAGTGTCCCCAGTGCAACAGTTATAGCAAGTGAAGAATTCTCATGTCCACAGCCCAGTTTAGATTAGCTTTCCTAGCTGGACACCATTGATGTCATACCCTACAATTCAGAGTAACTACAAAAGCATGTAAGAGATATTACATGCACCCGTAGTTACTGCACCAACTAGTGAAAACCTATGGGAAATTCATATTGCAATCCAGAGTAAATTGTTCTTACACCAGAGCAAGGACTCTTCATAGTTACTCTGGATTGCAACCATAGTGTTATATGTGCTCCCTAAGGTATCAGGTGGGCTGCCATGTGATACAGGAAGCTGGACTAGAAGGGATTTTGTCCTGATCCAGTAGAGGCTCTTCTTATGTTCTTATGAAGTCTGATTCTGCTGCCTGATCTTCTGTGTCTCATGGTTAGTCAGCCAGAAGCCCAGGCTTCCTGTGCAGTGGTTGGAAACAGAGGCACCAGCAGCCAAAGAGTCCTCCCTGTCTCTTCTGTGGAGATGGAACGTATTCCCCAGTTAACGTACTTAGGATTTCAGGCTTAGTATATGATATCTTGGACTTTTATTCTGAATGGCATCCCTCTATATTTATTCTCACTAATTTGAAACTGCTTCCCTCTGAAATAAGTTGTTCTGATCCCTAAGTACATGAAGCTCAGACTCAAATATTAGGGTGTTTTGCTTCTTTAGCAAAAGGTTGAATAAATAAGCAGGTAGCATATATTATGTGTGGAACAGTTCCAAATACAGTAAGTTCATTCAAGCCGGACTATGTATTATTCATGTGACATTTCATTTTTGTATGTTGGTCCCCATCGTATCATGTTTTAATGGCAATTTTATTTCTAATTTAACATTAAGACTCTGGTTAAAGCTGTGCTCTTTGACCAATTAGTCACTGCTTTGTAGCAATTATCCGCCACTTGTTGCAAATTGTAAAGAACCATTCTACGAAGCTGAAGATGTTTTCTCCATATCCCATGCGTGCTCTCATAGCTGTGGTTCATCATTTGTAATTCCATTAGTTTACAAGTGATTTTCTTCTGAATTTTTATTCATTCGATGTTCATTGCAGCATTTTTAATGTAAAACGACTTTTAGCCAACTACCTTTCCTGGCAACATTTAACTGGAAAATACGGTAATTAACACACCACACTTTCTCACTCTGGGTTTCTAGTACAATTTACTTTATACGTAAACCTTTAAACCAGTTTTTCTCAACCAGTGGTACAAGTACCACCAATGGTACTTTAGATAGTGTCTGAAGATCTCACAGCAGCTCTGGACACCTGCCACTCAGCCCCGAGAACAGGAAAGTGACACAACAAATAGAGCTAAAGTGTTCAGTTTGGCTGCAAAGTGTGTACTTCTGTGCTTTAAAAAAACAGTCTGTCTATCCTAAGCCTCTTATTGGTGTTTGCCACACTGCATCTGGCCTTCCAGCCCAGAAATAACTGGTAATGATGACTTTTCCAGTTACTTCCAGTGGTAATTGAATAAGCAGACCATGTGAAGTTGTTTAGTGGAGGACAAATGTTGAGAAACACTGATTTATACTGTTTTGCAGGGGCACTGAAATTTTAGGGGAGGGTGGCAGAAGCACAGTTAAATGGCTTTGTCTTCAATATATTCATGATAATGGAATTGGGGAGCAGCACTGTTTATAATACATGTAGTGGTCCTTTACAATCCAATTCTCTATTTGGGACAACACATTTTATCAACACAAACAAAATTCACTTTCAGAAGCAATTACATCTGTGTCTTTGGCATGGAAAGTTAGTCACTACAGACTCCATTTAAAATAATACTCAGTTGAAAAAAACAGGGAGTTGGACATAATAACATGTCCAAACTGCAAAACAAAGCGGGGAGGCATTGAATTATTGTAGGACATATATTAGCCATAGTAATTACATTCAGCCTCCATGTTCAAAGGTCTTACTCAATGGTGCAGCCAGCTATATCATAGAATAATAGAATCATAGATTGGAAGGGACCCAGTGGATCATCTAGTCCAACCCCCTGCCTGTAGCAGGAAATCCTCATCTTGTGGGTACCCAGGTCTTGAAACCTGGTCTGCTGGTTAACAGGCACAGTGTCTTCTTTAATGTCCTACTTAGTCCTACGTTCTGTTGTCCTTGGATTCCTCTCAGTCTGGCCTTTCTGACACACTATGGCACATTCTCATGAGTAAGCCATAATATGGGGCACTTTTGCTTTTCCATAGAGCTCAATGCATATTTTTATTCTTCAGTAATTTGGCCATAACTTTGGATAGGAAGGAGATATTTCAAAACTTCAATACAAATCCAATGACATATCACATGATGGGGTACTGCACACTATCGTAAAATTCCAAAATGAAGCCAAAATGAATCCCTTTTGGAGGACACCAGGAGGCTAAAAAAAAGGACAAATCCAGAAATTTCTGATCATATGATCATCCTGTACATGTTGGCTCTCCAGAGTGTCCTCATTGGCCAGTATTGGAAACAATAAATATTTTGTCTAATTCTTCTGAACTGTTCTTATTTCTCCCCACTCTCAATAGTACATCCATTCATCTTTCTCCAGAAATGTTGAAAGTATCTGAAAGTAGCATCAGAACACTTACCTTTTGTAAGAAGGTTCTTTTTGGAGAAGTAGCACCAACTTAATTCTTACAAACCACCTCAAAGGTACTTTTCAGTCCAAAATGTCTTCAGGAACAGGACTTTCAACAGCCTGCCGTTGTATTTCATATCATTTTTCAAAGCCAAACCCTCTTTTTACCCAATGCTGTTTTTCATTGGGTGTTTTTTTTCCTCAGTGCCAGTGCCTCTATTCTCCTTGTTTATTTCTTCATTGATAAAGTTGAGGAAATTGATACTATACCCATAAAAACTCCAATGAAGGAATATTTGCCACCTCAATCTCAAAGTGTCAAATCGACTGACTTTGGTTTTGTGCTCTCATTTAAAATATACCTAAATCTACGTCGCTGCGAGTGTATCACCACCTTCGGTAAACAATGGCAGAGCGAATATAAACTTTGGAGCACTACTAAAGTAAAAAAAACAAAACAAAAGTTCAGGAACTGAAGGTTATAATGCCTTCTGCATATCTCAAGTGTCAGTCAGTTTTCTTTCTTAGCTTTTATGGGTAGAGTAACCCCAGAGATTACTCACTACAGGGATAATAATTATTAATGAATAATAGCCACCATAAGACCAAGCATTCTTATGATGGTTAATGTTTCACCACCAAAAAACATTTCTTAGGTTCAAGGCATGACCGTTTTTTACCAGATTACAGGATTTGTTTCCCTTTATCAAATAATCCATTTCCTCGTGAACTCTAGAAGGAAACAAAGGCACGTTTATGGGAGCACACATGAAGGATGACCTCATTACTTTATCAAACAAAAGTACTTACTCGGTTGTTTTATGCTTCTTCACTTCCCCACCATATACAGCTATCGTTAGAAATGAAAGTGAATTAGAAATAACCAGAAATGATAAACGGTTGAAGAACAAGGTCAGTATCAACAAATTGCAATGGCCAAGGTTCCAAAGACCCACAGATGGCAGATGAATACAGAGTACGTACCCTGTTGCCCACTGGCAACCTCTGTAGCTTCTGCCTCACCAAGCCCAGGCTCACCATATGTCCTCTTTTTCCAGGACATGTCCTCTTTTTCAGCCTTGTGTCCTGCAAAAGAACTTTAATGTTCACTTATTCACAAGCAATAAGTAGGCTTCTTGTGATTAATAAATTCCATGCAATAAATTATAAATTATAATTATAAAATTACAGTTTTAAATTTAATAAGTGATATAGTGTTTAAATGAACCACATGAAAGAAATATATGTGAGTATTTTTAGCTTTTATTTTGTCATGTCCTACATTCAGGGGTCTTTTTGAGAGGGTACTCACCAGTACTGTGTACCGGCACCTCTATGGTGCGTACTGACACCTCTGTGGGTCCCCAAGTAGGAATACAAATAATATCTTCATGTTGAGTTTTGTCCTCTTTTGCATTTATGACATCTGGTCTCCCTGACCTAGTCCCATTTTTGCTCCCTTCTACCCCTCATTCTGCCATTCAAGGATTTGAAATAGAACCACAAAATGGCTAGAATAAGAAAACCAGAAGAACTACAACCTCAGTTCCACTTCTGGTTTTCTTGTTCTTCTGCCATCTGCAGTACATTTTCAGAGAAGTCACAGCATGAGGAAGAGGGAAAAGACAAGCTTGGCAAGAAGGGGAGTGAAGCTCACAGTCAAAGTGATGGCAGTCCTGATCCCTGACATGGAAGTAGACGGCAGCAATTGCTGTAGCTTTCTTTCCTCTTTCCTCATGGAGAAGGAGATAGGCTACAAGAACAGCCACCAGTCACCATCACCACTGCCTTTTCTTCTTGTGACCAGCTTGGGCCACAAGATGGACTAGGGGGTGGTTCCTTCCAGTAGTGGAGAGGGCATGGAAGGTTCCCCTCCCCTTTGAGCCCTTCGAGGCAGGTTGAACAAAACATCCATATAGCTCGGGAGGGTCCCCAAGCATGCTCAAGACTGACTGCTTCCCCCCTTCTAGCTTTGCCACTGGTGATGGGGCAGTCGTAGAATTTCTGTGGTGCTTTAGGTAATATTTTCCAGAAATGTTCCATTTTTGGAACACAGACGTAAGTGTTGGGGCTTCCAGATTCAGTGGGCCAGGGTTCCTATGCCTCTGATAGTCAAGCAGAAGAGAGAATTTGGGCAATACTGCTTCTTTCATCATCAAAACATTGTGATTGGACAAACCACCCCTCTCAAAAGCATTAAAGGTAAAGGTATCCCTGCAGGTTAACTGCCAGTCATGTCCAATTCTATGGTGTGGTGCTCATTCCCATTTCCAAGCCTTTAGTGCCAGCATTGTCCAAAGACACATCCGTGGTCATGGGGCCAACATGACTAGACACCGAGGCACGTGGTACGCTGTTACCTTTCCCACCAAGGTGGTACCTATTTATCTACTTGCTTTTACATGTTTTCAAGCTGCTAGGTTTGCAGGAGCTGGGCTAAGGACAGGAGCTCACCTTGTCTTGTGGGGACCTGGGTCTTGAACCCTGGCCTGCTGGTTAACAGGCACAGTGTCTTAACCACTTGTGCCACCACAGCCAACATTAAAGGCATGAGAGCCATAAGAGCTTAGAATGAATTTCTCAGGTGCTGACTGACGACATGTGCAAATACCCATGGTGACTGGGATTTTGCAGAACGGTACTGCCTGTTTAGTGTTGGTTTGGCTGTTGTGGGGCGATATCTGTGAGCAGATTGTAGCCTCCAGGGTCCACCCAGGTGGTTTTTCTTTTAAGAGCTGTTCTATGCAAGTGCAACATAAATAGAACCTGATTGCACCAGGAGTGTGAAGCGTGGCCTCCTCCACCTGACAAGAAGCTCTGAGGTGATAAACACCAGCACAGCCAGCTCTTCCTAACAGCATGTGTGCTCCGTTAATCACTGGCTCTCTGGGGAAATGGCAGGTATATTCCCCTCCAGGTGCTGTGATTCATTGTCTGGAACCGATATCTCTGCTTAAACGGGGGATTAACATGATTTAAGAAATATTCATTGCAAAGTTGATTAGAGAGCCCCATCAGCAGCCTGGCAGGGGATTCACTTAGTGCAGCATGACACCATTTTGTGACTGTCAGCTTTTCCGTATATGGCTTGTACTGATGTGTCCGTTGACATCGCAGTTTCAACACTCTCAGCCTGCAGTGGGTAAATACGCTTTTTGGCTTTTGTTTTAAATTTGGATGAGGCTTCAAATATCCCCCAGCTTAACCCTTAGGATCCCACAATTTTTTACCACATAAGACCACATGGGTCCATTAGACCCATACACATAGTTAGGTACATATAATGTACATATAATTAATAAATGTGTCAAGTTTTAGTATAATTATTTTTATTGTGAAATAATGATTTTTTAGTAAAATTTTAGTAAAATTTTAGCTTAGAATACTGGGATGTTCTTTATCACCTAAGATTGCATGTGTCCATAAGACCCATATTTTTTTTATCACCTACCTAAGACTGCATGAGTCCATTAGACCCATAAGACCGTTGAAAAGCATTATGGGTCCAATAGACCCAACCTCTGGTACAGAAAAACTGTAAATTCAAAAGTGTCATGCTTTTGGATTTGTAACTGTCTAACTATCAGTAAAAATGTTAGAAAGTTGTCAAGTAATAATAATAAATTCCAGTAAAAATACAACACACAAACTTCCTAGTGGGTCTAATAGACCTGGTTGGGATCCTAAGTTAATGTGAAAGTTCACATGTAAGGCTGTGTTCGCTGTCATAAAATGTGGCAAATACATTTTCTGTTTAATCTTTTTCCCCAATGGCCAAGTTGGTGGTAACACAATGATGTTGTAATGTTGATGTTATGATCATATAACTTATTGTCATATGTTATGATCACTTAACTAATCATGTAAGACCTCAAGCATAATCCTAACCATGTCTACTCAAAAGTAAGCCCCATTGTGTTCAGTGGGTCTTACTCCCAGGAAATCCTTTAGGATTCACCATCATCATTGGCATCCTTCAGTCTCGAAAGACTATGGTATCGTGCTCTGATTGGAGGTCCTGAAACAACATCCAGTGTGACTAAAGAGGCCAATTCAAGAGTGGCAATCCCTTCCACACTGAGGACAAATAAATTCCGTCCCCTGCCCAGGCCCCAGGTTTCGCTGCTTTCGGGTCTGTCTCTTTGCTTTAGCCAGCCGAACAAGTGTCTCTTCCAGTTGGAGAAGGCCATGCTGGGTCTTTTGCCTCCACGCTGAACAATCAGAGGTCAAGGTTTCCCAGCTGTTGATGTCCATTCCCAAGGCCTTTAGATCCCTCCTGCAGATGTCTTTGTATCACAGCTATGGTCTCCATCTAGGGCGCTTTCCCTGCACTAATTCTCCATATAGGAGATCTTTTGGAATCTGACCGTCAGCCATTCTCACGACATGCCCAAGCCAGCATAGACGCCCCTGTTTCAGAAGTGTGAACATGCTAGAGATTCCAGCACGTTCCAAGACTGCGTCATTTGAAACTTTGTCATGACCAGGTGATTCCAAGAATACGTCAGAGATAGCGCATATGGAAGGTGTTCAGCTTTCTCTCCTGCCATGCATAAAGGGTCCAAGACTCGCTGCAGTACAAGAGTGTGCTCAGAACGCAACCTCTATAGACCTGGATCTTTGTATGTTCCGTCAGCTTCTTATTAAGCCATACTTTCTTTGTAAGCCTGGAGAACGTGGTAGCCGCTTTACCAATACGTTTATTCAGCTCAGTATCTAAGGAGAGAGTGTCAGAGATAGTTGAGCCAAGGTACACAAAGTCATGGACAACCTCCAGTTCATGTTCAGAGATTGTGATACAGGGAGGTGGATCCACACCCTTACCCATGACTTGTGTTTTCTTCAAGCTGATTGTTAGTCCAAAGTCTTGCCAGGCTTTGCTAAAATGGTCCATGAGTTGTTGAAGGTCTTCAGCAGAGTGAGCAGTAACAGCAGCAGCATCGACGAAGACGAACTCCCGCAAGCATTTCAGCTGGACTGTGGACTTTGCTCTTAGTCTGAAAGGATTGTAGATTACAATACTTTAGATTACAATACTTTATTTTAGGATTACAGCTTAAATATATATGTGAACAAGCACCACAGGCCAAGCAGTATTGCCCAATGGACAAATACTTCTGTTTGCCTTCAGTTTGTTTGCTTGCTTGAGTTGAATCACTTTACTAGTGGTCCTTTGGTTCCATATTCCCAGGGCAACGTACACTTTAAATCCAAACAGATCCAATAAAATATTAGAGTATAAAATGATAGAGATCACAAGGGCAGCTATCAAAAACCACTAAAACCAGCCCATCAAAGAAAACCACCATTTAAACTATCTTATAAAACACATTGGAACACCCAGGAAAATTAAAACAAGTGTGGCCTGGCTCCAAAAAAGACAATAAAGTAGGCACCATTGGGGAAGGGGTGGAATTCCAGATCTGTGGTACCATGTCTGAAGAGACTGAATAGGCCATAAATCAGCTGTTGTTGATGGGAAAGGAACTTGCAAGAAATAAAGAATAAAGGATTGAACATGTTTATGTGGACACAACGTGATCATGTCATAATCGAAAAAGAGCACAAACCCCCCCCACCAAGAAAGATTGCACAAAATGTAGGACGCCTACTAGAGGATATCCATCCAGCCTCATAATGCCTTTTTAAGGCATTCAAACATCACATTTGGTTTCAAGGAGAAAGCAAAAGTAACTTTTTTATTTTAAGGCTCAACCTCAGCCTAGCAGAGGCTGCAAACAGATGTGTATGGCCTTTTCTGGGTTCAGAGGACACTCCTGAGGCAGGTGAGCAGAGCTCCCTTCACCTCTGAAGGGGATGCACATGGAGGCACACCACAGGTTGGCTGTAGCCGGCTCTCACTGGTTCTGTAGAACCGGTTGTTAATTTGGGGAGGACATTAGCAAACCGGTAGCTAAGAGGGGGCCGTCATCTTTGAATTGCATGCAACTGTGTTTGAATTTCTCTTAAAGGATCTCTGGGTCTGTCTTTCCAGTGATGAAGCTCCACTTCCTCCTCCTTCCACCCCTTCTGAACCTCCCTCCCCTTCTGAGGGGGGCTCTCTCTCTCCCCACTCCTTCCCCTCCCTAAGCTTATTTTTTAATTTTAAAATACAAACAGTCTGTTCCCATGACCATCATTCAGACAAGGCATTGCAGTCATTCCACAGCACATCAGACACTCACTGCTGTGTTGGGAGGGGTTTGAATCACTACATAAATGTCTCAAAGCTCAATACTTTCAAGGCAGGATGAGGAGCTTCTTAATGCCCTAAAACTTTGGATGATGCTATTCAGGAAGTCTGTCCTTGCTAAACATCTTATTTTGATTAAAAACCTTATTTCTAGCAAGTTTTCAGAAGTTATTTCCTTGTGCAGTTCGCAAAGCATGATGGGTTTCTCATTTGCAAATGAGGCAGGGGATGGTGTTTTTTCTTAACCAGGCACTTTGATAGACAGCTTTACAAAGAGGTCCTTGGATGGGAATAGAAAAGCCAGAGCTACTGAGAAAGGTCTGTAGGTGAGTAGTGAGTAGGAGTGCATTTGAGTGTTATGAGGATGAGATCCTACAGGGCTTTTGGTGGGGGCCATGCCTGCCTGCCTTTGCAGCCCAGTACTAGGCATGGAGAACTACTCAGTACTACCCAGTACTCCTCAGGAGTAAGCCACACTGTATAGTAGAGGACTGCAGCCTGTGGCCACAATCCTAGCCACACTTTCCTGGGAGCAATTCCCATTGACTATCATGGGAGTTTCTTCTGAGTAGCATAGGATTAGGATTTGAGGCTACTTTCCTATCCACACTTTCCTGAGAATAAGCCCACTGACTATAATGGGACTTTCTTCTGAGGAGATTGGCAGAGGCTTGGATCTCTCCCTCCAGCCTTGTCTACTTTCCTGAGATTAAGCCCACTGACTATCATGGGACTTACTTCTGAGGAGATTGGCAGAGGCTTGCTTGGATCTCTCCTTCCAGCCCTGTTCCTCCAGCCCTATCTACTTTCCTGAGAGTAAGCCCACTGTCTATAATGGGACTTTCTTCTGAGTAGCCATGGTTAGGACTGGGCTCTGAGGCTGCAATCATATCCACACTTACATGGGAGTAAGCCCCACTGACTTGAATGAGACTTACTTCTAAGTAAGCCTGCATAAGATTGGACTGTAAGGCTAAAATCCTGACCACACAGTCCTGGGTGTAAGCCCCATTGACTTGAATGGTACTTACTTATGAGCAGACATGGTTAGGATTGGGCTCAGAATGTAATCCTATCCACACTGTCATCCTTTTGCCCCACCCCTGAGATCTCCCCACCCCATCCTGCCCCTCTGAGAAATCTCTCCACCTGAGATTGTTGGGAGGCAGAATGGGAGGCACCTGAAGAAATGGGAGGCACCTGAAGAAATAGCCCCAGTTCCCATCCTGCACCCCCAGGAGCCCAGTCCACTGCCTACTCTGAAGTAACTCCTATTAAAGTCAGTAGGTTTTACTCCCCTGTGAAGATAGGAGTGGAGCCTCAAAGCCCAGTCATCTGTCTACTCAGAAGTAAGTTCCATTATAATAGTGAAGCTTACTCCCTGGAAAGAGTATATAGGATTTCAGCCAGAATCTGGTTTCTAAGAGCTTGTAATCCTATGCCTGACTACTCAAAAGTTAATCCCATTTCAATCTATGAAGCTTACTCCCTGGAAAGTGTGCAGAGGAGTGCAGCATTAGAGCCTAATCCTATTCTTGGCTACTCTGTTCTAAGTCCCATTAGAGTCTGTGGAGCTTACTCTTAGGAAAGTGAATAGGATTTGAGCCAGAGGCTGGTTACTAAGTGCTCAGTCCTTTGCTTGACTACTCAGAAGTCCTATTATATTCAATGAAGCTTACTTACAGGAAAGTGTGGACAGGATTGTAGCCTTAAGTAGTGGCTGAGAGGCAAACCTCAGCCTGCAGATGGACACCACAGACTCTGGTCCTAAACTGTAGATCAGTGTTTCTAAACCAGTGGTATGAGCACCATCTGTGGAACTTGTGGTAGTGTCTGCTGGTACTGAGGCACCTGGATGCAAGTGTCATATGTGCTCCCTGAGGCAGCTGGTGGGCTTCTGTGTGATTCAGGAAGCTGGACTAGACGGGTCTTTGGTGTGATCCAGTGGAGGCTTTTCTTATTTTTTTTGTTCTTATTTGTGGCACCCCTGCACACATTCCCCCTGAGAGCACAACAAAGCATAATGCATAGGAATAAATTACACTGAATGCAGGGGCTTAATACTGATTGATGCGGTCACAAGTGATACTATTTTTTTTGGTAAACTAAGGGTTAAGGTGGCGTGCCCTCCCCGGCCCCACCCCTGACCTTGGCCCCACCCCCTGACCTGCCCCAGCCCCGAAAAATATGATTTTCTGGGGAACCGGTTGTTGGCCCAAGCTGGGCCCACCACTGAGGCACGCACCACAGTGGGTCCCTGCACCCTTCATATTCCTTTGCTGAGCTATTTCACTGCTGAATAAATTCTTCTAAGAGAAGAATTTGGACTTCTTGAATATAATTTACATCCATGCAATTAATGTCAGCAACTTCTGGGTTGTAGTGTGACAGCTGTTTGACAGTCCATAAAGAAGGTTCATAACACATTTGAGCAGTTAGTAATGGATGCCATTGCAACTACATAGGCAATCTGGTGTGTGAAATCGAGGCCTCTGTGGCTCCATCATTGTCATCCGCTTTTAAATCCCAGTTAATTTCAAAAACTCAGCAAACTAATTCTTAGCATCAAAATGGTTCTTTCTTTCTTTCTTTCTTTCTTTCTTTCTTTCTTTCTTTCTTTCTTTCTTTCTTTCTTTCTTTCTTTCTTTCTTTCTTTCTGTTAATGAATCCAGCTCACAATAGGCTTCCTTTTTTAAGGAAGAAAGGTAGGATATAAATTGAATAAATAAATAATAGTAAATAAAATATGTATAAATTACAAAATGCATTAAAATATAAAGTTTATAAATAACATGATAAAACACCTATTCCCCCGCCCCCGCCCCCCCCCCCCCCAGCAATTGTAATTACAATTGTAATTGTTTAAATTGTATTTTATGTATGATTGTTAGCCGCCTTGGGCGCCCTTCAGGGAGAAAGGTGGAGTACAAATCAAATAAATAAAAATAAATAAAATAGGTCAAAACCAGCACCTGCATTTGGCCCTGGAAATGTATCAGCAGCCAATGCTCTTACTGGACCAGTGGCTCAACAGAATCAAACCATTGAGCTCCAGAAACCACATCAGCTGCCACATTCTGAACCATACACAGCCTGTTACTATAGTCTGGTGTAAATAAGATGTATATCACTCAGATCCGCTGCTGACTCACTAACTGAAGCTGGGCAAAGGCCCACTGGGCCATACCTACCAATGCCATCCAAGAGCAGCTGTGAACCCAGCAGGATCCACAACCCCATACAGCATGAAGCATCAATCTAATACCGGAGTATTTCTGGATCAGGCGGATTAGTCAACTTATGAACCATCCAGGTTCCAACAACTTCTATACAGCACTCTAGGCCATAACTAGTCTCCCCTTTGGTGGAAAGTGTTTATGTTATGTTAGTAGCAAAATGATATTGTGTGAAAAATATGACAAAACATTTATTTTCACAAATATGATTTTTCCTTTCAACAATCAAAGTTTAAGGTTACCACTAACACAAAAACCTGGAGCTTAATTCAGTGCCATTAATTTGAAACAAATTGTGGTGTGATTAAATTATGTACCTACAAGCACATAAGTGTTTTTGGCTGCTAGAATACAGGCCACAAAATCCTCATAGTTCATTTCCAAAATTAATTGTTCACAATAATACAGACATCTGCTGTGAACTTTAGAATACATGTTTCTGGACTGATGCTTGTATTGGCTGGATGATTTAACTACTGTTTCTGTTTTTCAGTTTATAAGCACAGGGTGACCTTTAAGAGCTTATTATCCAGAAGATCCGCAGGGAGGAGCGGGTTACTAAAACACTAAAATCAAATATTCAGGTAAGTGAAAGCCTCATTTAAAATGTCTTTAAAATGGCACTTATATTACATAGGAAGAATCCCATTAATTTAACAACCCCTGCTAACTGGGAACTTTTTTCAAGTGGATGTTTCTCTTTAGAAACATGTTTAGAAAGGGAGGAGGAACTGGCCCTCCTCACCCCAGCAATGCCTTTCATAGTGGCTTCTGCTGGTGTTCTTTTTCATCTTTTTAGATCAGTGATTTTCAACCAGTGTGCCATGGCACACTGGTGTGGCATGGATAGTCCTCAGGTGTGCCATGGGGATTTATTAACACAATGGAATAACACAATGGGACTTATTTTTGAGTAGACATGGTTAGGATTGTGCTCATAGTCTCTTACTTGCTCCCGTAGTTACTCTGGATTTGGGGAAAAGCCTGCCTTTTCAAAATATCAGATTTACTCTAGTGATTCACAAACAGTACACAAGGGCATGTAAGTGGTACAAGAAAATTACTACTACTACTACTACTACTACTACTACTACACTGTGGCAAATTTATTAATTAAAAAAATTAACAGCCTGATCCTATTCCTTGCCTGTATCATAGCATATTGTTGTGCCAATGGAAGTTGTGTAGCATACTATGGGGACAGTAACCAGAAGGCAAACAGGTGGCAAATACATAGATGAACAGGTCTTGCTCAGGGGAGAATCTGTAAGGAAAGTCTTGCCTCATGAACCTTTTAGAGTTATTTGAAAAGGTCAACAAGCATGTGGATGCAGGAGAACCTGTGGACATTATATATCTGGACTTTCATAAGACATTTATTATATTCCCTCACCAAAGACTTATGAGAAAACTCTACAGTCAGGAAATTAGAGGGCAGGTCCCCTCATGGACTGGGAACTGGTTGGGGGCAGAGCACAGAGGGTGGGTGTTAATGGGAAATTTTCCCAATCGAGAGAGGTGAAAAGTGGGATGACCCAGAGATCTGTCCTAAGATTGGTGCTTTTCAACCTGTTCATAAATGACCTAGAGTAAAGGTTAAGCAGCGAGGTAACCAAGTTTGTGGATGACACCAAACTATTCTGAGTGGTGAGGACCAGAAGTGACCATGAAGAGCTCCAGAGGGATCTCTCCATACTGGAAGAATGGGCAACAAAATGGCAGATGCATTTTAATGTAAGTAAATGTAAAGTTATGCACATTGAGACAAAGAATCCTAACTTTATATGCAGGTTAATTGGCTCTGAGCTATTTGTGACAGAGCAAGAGAGAGATTATGGGGTGTTAGTGGATGACCCAATGTACGGTGGCCGTGAAGAAGACAAATTCCATTCTTGAGGTCATAAGAAAAGGGATTGAGAATAAAATGGCAAAAAATTATGCTGTCATTGTATAAATCAGTGGTGAGGCCACATTTGGAGAACTATTTCTAGTTCTGGTCACCATATCTCAAGAAGGATAAAGAGGAACTGGATATAGAGGAACCTTCGTTCAGAGGACAGTGACATACCCTACAATCCAGAGTAACTACAGGAGCACGTAAGAGACATTACATGTACCTGTAGTTACTGCACCACCTAGTGAAAACCTATGGGAAATTCATATTGCAATCCAGAGCAAATTGTTCTTACACTGGAGCAAGGACTCTCCGTAGTTACTCTGGATTGCACCCTTAATGATTGATAGTCTGGGACACCTTCCATATGAGGAGAAGCTACAGCATCAGTGTAGAAAAGATGCATCGGGGGGGGGGATGATTGAGATGTACAAAATTATGCAAGGAATAGATAGAATGGATCAGAGATGCTCTTTTCCCTTTCACATAACACCTGAACTAGGCAACACCCACTAAAATTGAATGTTGGGAGGGTTAGGACAGACAATAGAAAATATTTCTTTACCCAGCATGTAGTTGGCCTGTGGAACTCCCTGCCACAGGATTGGTGATGGCATCTAGCCTCAATGCCTTTAAGAAAGGGCTGGACAAATTCCTAGAGGAAAGGACAATTTTTATTGCCATGAGGGTTTTGTGTGTGTGTGTGTGTATAAATAGATGTAGATGTGGTAACCTCAAAATGCCAGATGCGGGGTGGGGGGTACCTGGATGTAGGTGTCTTCTGTGTTCTCTGAGGCATCTGGTGAGCTGCTGTGTGATACATGAAGCTGGACTAAATGGGCCTTTGGCCTGATGCAGAGGAGGTTTTTCTTATGTTCTTATGACAGGATCTCAGTTTTGCCTGCAATTATGTCAGGAAGTCCGGGTAAATTTTGTTAACAAGATTTACACTTAAGCAAACATTGTGAAGCAATTGGGAAACCTTTGTGGTTGAAAAGCTCTGTAGTTCTCCTGGGATGTGGTTTCAACATTATTATTAATTTCAGGGAAGGATAACAAATGCTTTACACTATCCTGCAAATTGAACCTGAAGAACCACAATGCTAAAGTCACTTTGTGGTTGACTCTGGTGTCACAGGGGATACAACGCAGCCAGAAGAGGACTAAACTCCTTAAAAGTGTTTTGAAAGGTAATGATTTAGAGAAGAGAACTGGGGAAAGGGTAGAGAATGCTTCACCTTTACTTATTTTCCTCTTTCCTGTTAATTGAAAACCACACAATTCTGTACCCACAGCATTGTTTGAGGCCTTTCTACACTTCTAGATGTGTTTGATTCACTGACTGCCAGAGGTGGTGCTTCTGAGTGCTGATGAGAGGTACAGGTCTGTACAAGGTATATGATATGAGATACATTGGTATGTATCTTCTGTGAGGAGCTTGTGGAAGCATATGCAGGTGACACCTCAGTATCAACTGATTTGGTATCCACTGATTTGACTCACCATTGATTCTGAGGCCCATGTTGAAATGCTTTGTAACAAGGAAAATGTATCAAAATCAAATTTCCCACCCTTGTACTGTTAATTATAATTTCATTTCATCGGATGCCATTGTTCACCACATCTAGTGGCTGCAAGTGGTATGTCAATACCAATGCATTCTAGCACAACAATGGAGAAGCAAGAAAACTGGAACTGTATCTTTAAAACTGTTCTACTGGTTTGATTTTTTGACCCACTGGGGGTTCCAGAACAGAGCTCCAGTGAATAATATGGCATGACTTACTGGTATGTTGTTAAATTCACATTGATTTCAATGAGAGCAAGATTTTCTTCCACCCCTGTCTTACCATATTTACTGTGATGTGGTGTTATTGAAAAGACACTTTAAACACTTATTTGCTTCCCTTCCAGGATGTAATTTGCTACATTTTATGTGGCACCAGAGCTGAACTCCTTTAGCCATTAACCAAAAAGTCAGGTTGTAATGTGTTTTCTCCCCAATATATGTTCTAATGAGTGACGGGAAATGGTATTGAGGAGGAAATGCAACTGCCTGAGATGGATCAGCTTCCAGGAACAAAGAATTACCTTCTTGGGCTCTGGCAGAGCTTTCTGCTTCCCTAATAGCAGCACAATGTACACTAAGACTGTTCTTATTAACGGTGAGCTATGAAGTCCATGGTGAGTTTTCTTGAGTCAGGCAGCCTGAATGGCTTTTATACCGCATGTTATTTCTTTTCTTTTTCTTTCCCCCTTAGCTGTTTAGAGAAACAGAAGGGAGAAACAACACACAGGCTGAATCAAAGTGGTAGTCCAACCAATAAAACACCCTGTCTTCAGCAGTGTCTGGAGATGGTGGTCCATGATACTTTGATGGAACCAGTTCCTAACAAACCATTCCAATCAGTGCCATTCTGTTCTGGTCACACAAAACGTGGTACATCCTACACATTGAAAAGGATGCACAGAAATGAAAATAACATCCGGTCACAAACACTAATGCAGCTGCAGTTCAGCCCTTAAGTAAGGGGAGAGAGTCCACTGAGGAGGACTCTGATTCTCCTCCAACTGCAAGATGCATTGCACGCACCATTGACAAAACTGCATCAGCGCTGATTAAGATTGGGCCTACAGCTATCAATGATAATAAGGTCTAGATTGACTTTCATTGGTTGGGTGAGTTTTGTTTTTGAGATCGCTTTGAAAAACCTTGGTGGCAGCTCTTCTCTCAAAAAACTGCCAGTTTTGAATCTTGATTTCTCATAAATAAAACAATGAAACTGATACTGAGAAATATCTGCCATCATCTTTAGCCTCACCAATACTGTGTCTGAGAGTAGGGATCTTTCCTGTAATGGCCTTCTAGAAATTCAGAGAACATTTGGTCCATCTTATAGATTTTATGCTCTCCCTACAGGATATTTGAGTTGCCTTAGTGGTTTTCTCCTCTCAGCACTTCCACTGGCTGTTAGCCATGTACAACAGAGCACTTTTCATGGTTCGTGATTCTCAAAGAGGTTATGATGTCATAAAAACATACTAGTGAAAGCAGATGGAAAGGCAAAGCAAAAGCGCGTAAAGAGGATATGCTTGGGCAAGAGGAGGATCAAATCATGAAAGTGGAATAAATGATGATTCTCCTTATTCATCAATAAGACCTTTGTTATAAATTATCACCATGTACAAGTCTCACAAAAGGAGTTCCTTCCCATTACTTCTCTCCTGCTTCATCCATGAATGACACAATTTGACGCTAGTCTAGGGGTCATTTTAAAGTGGCTTCCTAGGAACAAATAAGACATTGCACTCAAAGGCATACAGCGAAAGCTCAATGGCACTTTTTTCTAATGAAAAGCAGCTTGGGGTGGGTGGGTCCAAAGAGGAGCCTGGGGAGTAGTGTTTACTCTTTACCTGCCAGATATTTACCACTCCAGCTCAAGCATGAATGAGTTAACGAATACAGGAACTGCAGTGGCTCAGTGGTTAAAGGTGCTGTGCCTGTCAACATGAAGATTGTGCAGTCAGCGGTTTGAGACCCAAGTGCTGTACAATGGAGTGAGCTCCCATCACCTGCCCCAGCTCCTGCCAAACTAGCAGTTCAAAAAGCAAGCAAATGCAGGTATATAAATAGGTACCACTTCATAGGGTAGGCAACGTCCTGATGACAGGCTCCTGTGACAGGCCAGCCAGGTTTCCTCAATGTCATGTTAACCATAGTCTGGATGACTCAACTCCAGAACAAGCAGATCCTGCCACCCCATTGGAGAAATGTGGAAGAAGTTGCCTTTTTATTTGTTTGTGTCTGTGTGTGTGTTCAATGAATGCACCTGGGCAGGTTGTATGGTAAGTATGAAAAGATGATTATGGTAAGTATGAAAAGATGATTCCAACTCTATGATTCTATGATTCTATGTAGCATTAAAAAAGTAATGAGACAAATGACAAAGCATTCCAAGTTATTTCTCTGCTTAGAATTGATCACTTTCAATGTTGCTTCTCTGCAAAAGATCAATGGATTGGGATTTGGTTGCATTCACCTAAACGATTACTGCTGTAGTGCAGGCTTCTTTTCTGGAAAAGGAAACACTTCTTGTTTTTCCAGCAGAGGTAAGAAAGAAGTGGATCTGCCATAAAAAGGTGGGTGCCATCAGGAGGCTGAATAAACTGGGAAACACGTTTCTAAACGTTCTTTGCATTCCTTGTCCGACTGGTATAATTTCTGCTTGTCTTAGGAGGAGGCAAGCAGCCAAACCACCAACTGGTCACAATAAGTTGCATAGAACAGGGGAAAGAGCGGAGAATTTACTGGAGCCCACCCCTTCCCATTGCTTAAATGCCCTAATTTCAGAGAAATGGAAGGCAAATGCACTTTATGAATGCAGTCCTGCTGATTGTCCTTAGTTATGGTCTTTAAGTGCAATTTGTGCATTAGGCAAGCAGTTAATATATTGCCTTTTGTTTCCTGATGGGCCTTCTCTAGTCTCAGCTGGGCTATCAGCCATCACTCAGCATCTGTTCCCTTCTTTTATTAGTATGTAAACAAGAGTCGTCATGTGCCAAATTCCTTACAAATCTACATGAAACCATTTTCTCAGGAGCAAGGTGCCTCCAACCAGTGAACCCTGATGATGACTTTGCGAGAAGGTTATTTGGATCTGATCTTAATTCAAAATATCCTCAAAGTCAGATACTTCTGTTATGTAGCTTCCTTCCAAGCCATCAGCCATAGTCTGACTTTATAACTGCACCCTGAGGGAGGGAATGGTTTACGCAACCCGCAGATTTATGTTTTTTATTTCAGAAAAGTGAATAATGTTCACATTAATAACATGTTGAATGTTCTAACTGAAGAGACTGAAGAATTCAGATGACTGTTTTAACTAGGCTTGCCATAATTCTCTTCCACAAAACTGGTACAGACCCTCTGTCCCATTTGCTAGTATGTGAACACAATCCCCCAAAATTGGGACTGTCCCAGTTTTTTGGGACATATGGCAACTATAGTTTTAACACACAACTTCCAAGGGAAGCTTGCAATGGTTCTCTTCAGGAACTGTGACAAGAGGTCCATGGCAGAGGTTTCTGATTATGCTGCATAATTCAAGGTGCTATATGCTACCTACAGAATCCTAAGGCGTATTTTTAAGATGGCTTCTCCCCATATGAGTCAGCAATATTCCTTCCACTCAGATGCCTGGTTGCATGTTTTGTATGCACACTCAAGTTCCTTTTGGCAAGATGCACACTTTCAGACACCAAAGCTGATTTGCCACAAGTGCTTTATGTGGGTCACTGCAGTCTTTTCTTATGATCATTGAACCAGATGCTGGCTATGTCTGCATACAACCACACGTGTACCTAATTGGTCCTCAAGTTTAAGGCACATACTGAGACATGAGGGGGAAATGCTATATTAAGGGGCAAGGCTGTACTGCCATATTGGGACCCAGATACAAATATGGGTTCAGCTTGCATTTGCAAATAGCTTAGTGGAAAATTTTAAAATTACAGACAGCAGCTAGACCTCAGCAGACACAGCTGAAACTCAGGAAGCCAAGGTTAAAACAGGAAGATTTGTGAAAACAAGCAAAGAAGATAACCATATATGGAAAGGTCATGCGCTTTTGCCAGACAGCTTAAAGATTGTATATGCAACATGTGTACATGTCCACTCCTATGTAACCACCTCTCCCCTTGCAGAACAGAACTATAAAAGTTTGCTGTAAACTTTGCCCGGGGCCAGCCAATGCCCAAAGCCTTGTTGCTTGTTGTTGCTGGTCATTCGGCCGAATAAACTTTCTGAAAGCTCACTCCGCTTCTCTCAGGTCTTTGTCTTAATAATTGATCAGGTAACAATACCTGCCCAGAAATTCTCCATGGGTACTTATGAAAAGAAGCCAATGGTCATCATGTGAGCTTTCTAGCAATGTCGTTGGTGAGTGGTTTGTGCCCCCTCCTGTTGGTTGGCATTTTATTAGACATAAAAGTAAATGAGCATCTTTTGAATGCAATGTTCCAAACCCTATTTGATAAGCAGCAGGCGTGGCATGGTGGTTGAGTGCAGGACTGCTGAAGAGAGCTGAGCAGGGAAGGACCTGGATAGCTCCTGTATGGGAGTTTGCAAGCTGGTAAAACTGTTATAAGTCATTAGAGCCAGAAGTTGTTACCAATCACAGCTTGGCTGACCTGAATACTCCTGCTGGGCATCTTCTCATACCAGATGTGATGACCATGCTGTGAAATATTCCACCTGGAAAGAGTACTACAAGTTGCCTGTAGACCAATTACCTATCTCACTGGGTTGTTGTAAGGACAAAAAAAGGGTGTACCCCATGCAAAACTGGAAACTCCACCAGTGGCTAAATCCTCCTACCACCAGAAAAACAATGGACATGGTAAATAAAATAAATTTTATTTTATTAGATGGGCAGACCTTCCAGACACACCAAAGTTACTTCATCCTTTCCATTCAGGGTTAATTAGCAAGTAAAAAAATCTGTCACTTGCACCATGTAGGATGATGTGTCAGGAAGAGGGTATGACCCCAGCAATGAAATATGGAATCATCAACTGTCTTATAAGCCAAGATTGCCTGTTTTGTTTGTACATTTCCTCCGTGTTGGCAACGCACTGCAGGGCTCTTGGGCAAATAACTCATGTTGTCATCAGTTGCGTGTCACAGATGGAGTATTTTCACTTGGGTTCAATGTAATTGCCAGCATTTATCACTTTAATAGCCTAATGAAGGTGAGATGTAATTAGAAAGGGTGTCAACCAGAATATTGGGTTTGTTCTGCAATTATCTGTACAGCAGGTAAACAGTCTCACTGAACAATGGCAGTTATAAAGCTGGTTATGTGTGGCACAAGTATTCATCCCTGGATAACTTAATGCAATTGATTCAAGTCCTGCATGTCTGTTTTTCTCAGGAACCCTTCACTTCTGACATGCAAGAACAATTTCAGATTGTGCTTCACTACTCTGAAGCCGCTATTATCCTAGCAGTGACATCATCCCACCAAAGGCGCACTGATCTGCAGCAATGCTGCTTGAACGTCTGTTTGTGTAAGCAAGCTTCTAATGAATTCGACAATAGCAATAAGAGGAATTCTCAGTGGAACAATTGCTTGCATAAAGAAAACTCCGATCTAGCTTCTGGCTCCATAATTTGCAAACTGCAATTAAAATGTTTGCTGATGACTGTTCCAGTGGTGTAACCTTCTTCCTGAAAGTGATTCCACACACTGCTTAGAACTCAAATCCTCCCCAGATAGCTGCATGGTTGACCCTTATTTAAGAGAATGGCAATGGAATAAAGAAGATTGCTATAAGTGAGGGTTGGGACCCTCTTTGGGGAAGGAGGGATCACAAAAAGCTGGGTTCCTGTGCTTTCAACAGTTGTTTGATCTTCAGAAGTTAAATTAACAGGTTCTGAGTTAATCTCCCAGATGTAGAGGAGGCACCAGGATGCAGGTCTCTTGTTGTTTTGTGTGTTCCCTGAAGCATTTGGTGGGCCACTTTGAGATACAGGATGCTGGACTAGATAGACCTTTGGCCTGATCCCGTGGAGCTCTTCTTATGTTCTTATGCAACAGAGGCCCCAAAACGTCAGCTACTGATTTCTGCAAATTACTGACTTCTGATTTCTTCAGCTACTGATTTCTGCAAATTAACAAAGACTCCTGCAAATTAACAGAACTTCAGCAACAGTTAAAGGTACAGAAGGCAGACCAGACATATTTTTCTGGTGACTTGACATACTGAGTTTATTTAAAAGCTTTGGTTGCATGTTGTCTGAATGCTACAATAAGCAATTCCACATGAAATTTCAGAGTTATTGAAATTTATTTAGAGCACTGGTTCCCAACCTGAAGTTCACAGACCACAGGTAGTTTGTGAGACTGAGTGGTCTGCAAGGCCAATAATAATCTTCAATCACATGAAGTGTCTTTGATCACTTCCTGGGGTGAGTAAGTGCTCCTCCATGGACTACCAGAAATGGCAGAGAATCGACCTCCCATAGCCAGTAAACAACATGACATTGGCTGTGGGTGGCCAGTCTCTGCCCTTTCTGCCATTTCTGCACTCATTCAGGAGACAGTGCCCCATGGACCTGCAAGAGAGGGTGATAAATGGTCTACCCACAGCCAACAACAGAAGCAGTAACCTATAAATTTTCTCTATAAATAATAAATCTTTAACTATTACAAATTTAACTCTATTTTGTGTATGGGTCCCTCCCACCTCTCCCACTCCCTGCCTACCCACCCCCAAGACTCTTTTCTCTTGATTGGTATGAGATGCTTTCACGGACACGTGACGGTGGACAATGAAACAGGCTGTTTGAAGAATCTGTGATAGTTGTCATGCAGATATAGATTTAAGATTTGTATCAGGGGACTAGGAATACATTGCCGTTGCTGGATGGGGACTTGGCAACATGAGTGATGGTGTTTACTTTAACTGGAAGGCCATGTAATGACAGTGACAGCTCTGGAGAAAGTGATGTGAATAATAATTGCAGCAATTAAACAGTAATAATATAATTAATGTAAAGATTATGCATGGCTCAATTCCAAGCTCTCAAAGTGCAAGAAGTGTTGATCATGCTTAGACTGCAGTTGTGATAATAGCAGGTCTGGCTTTAGAACTGGATAGTGGTAAGAGACGTTACAAGAAGTCTGGCTGTATTACAGAAACAAATGCTCACATGTGGCAACAGACTACTAGAGAGATGCTGCTATTCACATGCTAAGAAATTCCTACAAGTACTAATTCACAAACTATTATGCCAGTAAACGTTTCTGAGTTCTGATTTCCAAACTGTTAGCCATGGTTTTCTGGCAGAAACCAGTGAGGGGAGCCACAGAATCTTTACAAAAATCCACTGCCCTATACAATGTATAGAATTGTAACCCTAATGGGGAGTCATGGCCAAAAGCCCAGTAGATCAATGAAGCTGCCAGTTGAAAAAGTTTGGAAACTACCTACAAGAAATCAATACTATGGAACCTGCACAGAGATAATAACACATGATGATCTAACATGTTTGTATATATGTTTGGATTGTGCATATTTCTGACTTCTCTGAATTTGTGCCATGCATGCAGCATGTACTAAAAGTCTCTAGGGTGGCTATCATATACACATAGCTCTTTCATGCCATTATCTTCCATGTGAAATTGTGTAATTGTTGAAGCAATGCTGGGAATTGGCAATGCGCCATTTAAAACCCTAAATGGCCTGCTTCAGGATGCTTCAAGAGCCACTTTCTCCCATGCGTCTAAGATCAGCTTCAAAGGTCCTGCTGAATAACCCATCACAATTAGAGCTAAAAGGTAGAAGTGATGGGGAGGTCAGTGCTGGCCTTGAAGCTTCGGAATGCCCTACTTGGAGAAGTTGGTCCTGCTCCTTTTCTGACTACTTTTAGTGGAAACGTTTTATCAACCACGGTCCTTCCTTTTGGAAACCGTCAGGTCCAAAGCAAAAACTGGAGCGTGGTGACTGTGTTTGTCTCTCCACTCAGCGCTTTCTTGGAAAAACTGCATCTAGGAGCCGGCTTTAAGGCGATTCCCCCAGTGCCAGCCAGTACTCACTTGCAGGATGTTTTTACTCGGCAGTGTTTGAAAACCAGCCAGCCATAATTCAAAGCGTCTCCTGACATTTTGCTGGTGAAGACAGGTAGAAGTGATGCCTCGCAAGGCTTCATAGATCACCCAGGGAAGGGAATTGTGTCTCCAGCCAGTGCTGGCTGCCCGTTTCATCAGTGCACTCATGAATCTTGTCAGTCAGAGGGCATTCAGGCATCCTCACCCGTGAGATTGTGTACAGAGAGCAGGAAGACACAACCTCTGCTTGGCAGAACGAAGACTGATGGAGGCAGTGTATTTCCTTGGTTCAGCTGGGATAGGAATTCAGAGGCCTGCTCTTTCGCCCTTCCTTCCTTTTTTCTTTCTGAAAGCTTTATGAAGCAGACACAATTGTTGCAAGTGCCAGGATCGTTCATGTGACAGGTTGGCCACCTCAGATGGTGGATTGATGGATGCAGCACACTGGCAGAGAGCCCACCCATCCTGGGCTGCCATCCACGCTTCAGCTCAGCTACACAGTTTCCCAGTAGAAAAAAATAAAATTTACTACCAAGATTCTCAAGGGAGACACCAGAGGTGAATGATTCTAGGAAAAAGAAGAGACTGGGACAGTGATGGGAGTGTATCAAGGGCAAAAAGGGGATGGTTATCAGCAACAACAGGTCTGCTAATATCCCAGTCCCTGGATCCAGTGGCATAGCTAATGATCACGTAGCCCGGTACAAAGCCCTGGAAGTGATGTCAGAACTGGAAGTGATGTCATCCCCAGGTATTTTTTTAAAACAATTGGGGAAAACCTGCCTCCTCCTCCTCAGCAGTTCATCACCCATTTACTCTGCTAGTGGCAAAGCTAGATCACCTGTTTGCTATCTAGAGTTGAAGCTCAACGAGCACCTGTCAGGGATGCTCTAGGAGGATTTCCTGCTACAGTCAGGGGGTTGGACTAGATGACCTACTAGGTCCCTTCCTGCTCTAGGCATCTATGATTCAATGATTCTAAGAAGATTTTGTTGCCCTCCACCCGCCCTGCAACAACAAAATCAAATGGGAATTAAGCAAAAATGAAAGTTGTGTCCCTTATTGGTTAGAGAAACTGTGCCAAGGCAAAAATGAATGGTTATTGTTTCCCTGCTAAATATAAAAGGCGCACCACTTAAAAGTGCCTGTATACCCAGTAAGCATAGGTAATTATTTTATAATATATGTACTGTATATGATAGAAGTACTGAGAACTGATTCATATTAACACCTCATTAGTTCATTACAGTATCAGCATTACATTGCAACGAGTCTCAGAGTCATCAGTAACATGGGAAAGTTTGAGTTAAGAAAATCCACTTTTGTTCCATAGGCTTTTGTGTTTTTTATTTTCTGGTTAATTGGTCATAACTTCTGGTAGACTATTGATATGCTAATGCAGTTTGTTTCATTGCATTCTGCAGAAAATTACCTTTCCAACTATATATAACAGGATGGTATTACAGTTCATACATTCCCCATTTTTCACAATTTAGTGTCAAGCTCAGCTTGTAGCCCCCCTAAAGTTTGTAGCCCAGTGCAACTGCACCCCCTAGCTATGCCACTGCCTGGATCTACTCATGGTTGTGCTGGCCAAAAAGCTAGCCCAGGTCCAAGTGGACCTTTCAGGGAAAGTTTATTCAAAGGTAATGAATGAATGTTCCCTTTATTTGAGGATGCCTCAGAGACAACTCTAATCCTGTAGGATACAAAGCACTGATGTAGCAGAATTGGAGGAATTTAGTTAGGAGTGAACTGTTATGGATGTCCTACACATTAGCTCCACTTAACACAGGACTTTGTTCTGTATTAGGATGAATGAAATTCCATTAAAAACACTTCTGTCATCAAATATGTCAATCACACTTGAGGATCATAAAGTGTTGCCTATCATAAGTCTTCACGCAATTTAAAACAATGATGGCCTTAGTATCTAACAGCTTCTTTGTTTCCTCTAGAAACAGCATGAACACAATGCCAGCAATTCAAGTTGTATTTCCGATGTGAATAGAACCCACATGTTTGGCTTGTTTGGGGAAAAAATGGAAATAAAATCAAATCAGAGCCCATCCTATTCATGTCTACTTAGAAATACATCCCATTAGAGTCAATGGGACTTACTACCAGGAAAGTGTGGATAGGATTGCAGCCTCAGAGATTCAGGCTTCACTCCTATCTATTCTCTCATGGGAGTAAATCTCATTGAACACAATGGGACTTGCTTCTGAATAGACTTCCCTATGCCAGGATTGCCAGCTCTTTGAAATTTACGTAAATACTGTAATTTCTAGTATGTTTTCATAGGCAATAATTGTAAGCAAACTCAGTGCCCAAACATCATGCTGAAATTTATTCCGGGTTCTCCTGGAGACCCATAAAATAGTCCACTTGTCCAGCAATGAAAGGGAGACCAAGGATTTGTGTTCTTGTGACACTCTCAGCCGCTTGGCTGCATAAGCGTATGTTGTTCCGTGTCTCAGGGAGAAGGAATGACTTTCCATTTAAACTGTGGAGCATTCTGCTTAATAATAAATACACTCCTGACATTGTTAAATGAGAACTTGGTTCTAATAAACCCCATGTTGATCAGTGCATTGGTTAGGGTGGGTGATTCATCTTCTCTGGGCTGCAAAAAACAATTGCTAGGCTAGGCTTATGAAGACGACACAAGCCAAGCATTCAAAATGAGGTGCCCTCCTGCTGGTTTGCTCATTTGGAAAACCATCAGAAAAATATTGGCCACTTTATTTATTCAGCTTTTGCTTCCCATTATTAGTTACCTCCGCAGCTAGTATGGGAATTTGGAGATGTATTATTGCGAGAGTCAAGGGGCAGTTATGAGCCTTTTCTCCTCTGTCATTCATGCACTCAAAGGGATCATAGATGAAAATCTATTTCATCACGATAATATACATATACATGGAGGCTTGGAAGAACAGCAGGTCAAAACGGAGCACTGGCATAGTATGGGACTGGCATAGACTTACCAGTCTTTGAACCCTTTGTGTATCCCAAGGAATACAACCATGACATCTGCTTCAGGTCATCAGACCCAGTCCCATTAAAACCAGTGTCTTGGATTAGGTAGGAAGACAGCCCAATTCCCCATTCCCAAGTGATTTCACACAGCCGCTTCCACTGACATGCACCTTGAGTGTGCATCTTGCTTCCCTCATGCGCCGCAGCAGGTTGTGTTGTATGAATCAAGTCCAAGCTACACAAGGAGTAGAAAAAGAAAACTAAAAAATCAATGGGGAGGAGAACATTTCATTTCCATAATATGGATGTATGAATGGAACTGAAACAGGGTCAGAGGACTGTTAGACTTGACTGATGTAGCACAGCCAGAACTGCTACAACCCAAAGTTGCACTGGTGACACAGTTCACAGGATATTGTTGACACATGTACCCTCATGAGAATCATGTCGACTGATCTTACTCAAAATATTCAAGTATTCATGCACAATAACTTCTTGACCACATAAAAATTTCAGCAACTCACCAAGTCCACCAAGTCAAGAGACAATGTGAGTTATTTTTTTGTGGGTTTTGAGTTCGGGTCACAGCAGCCATCAGCCCCCCCCCCTGTTTTGTGGAGGGGGCCATGCGATATTTGTGGCTTCCAACAATTTGCCCCTCTAATACTTTGCTAGTTATTTCTTTAAGAAATACCTTAAGTTTTAAGCAGCCCTCCCAAATGCAGTGAGTCCTCTAGTTTTCCTGTGAGATGGAGCATTGGTTTAAAAAGCCTTTTCTTAACATCTAATTATAATTCTAACTGCCTGCAAGAGGCTGTATTTTTCTTCATCAAGTTGATTAGAAAAGTCATGCTCTACACGCTGCTCATTACCATCCTTTGTCCATTGCACCGAAGCCACCAGCAGCCACAACCTTCTTAGGAATGGTGTCCCATTTTTATCTGACCTTTTTGTGATCGGAGATGATCTGTACATTCTGGAGTGTTCACAATCATTGAGGGAATGTTTGGCAAAATGTTACAATTGGGGAAGGGTGTAATTTAATGAAATGCCTGGCAGGAATGTTGGCATGCACACAAAAGGAAGTACTTTATCACAAAACACCTAATTATCCCATGAAATTAATTGCCACTACATTTTATGGTGGCCATTATCATGAGCCCATTAAAAGGATTAGATCCATTCACAACTTTAGCAATGCTATCAGCCAAGTTGGCTAGAAAGGGAACATCCAGGCAATATACCCCTAAGTACCACAAAAAGAGAGGATGACCAGCTTTTGTGCTCTAATGGTATAAGAGGACTGAGGAGGAAGAGAGTTTGAAAAGGGAGGTCAATAGTTTTAAGAGTAGACATTTAGATGGCGCAGAGGAAAAATAAAGCAACAGCAGATAACAAATGATTATAGCTGTCCCAGGAAGACATCGAGTTTTGCTGAGCCCATCAAATGAGCGTATTAGAGGTTTGAAAAGAACTTTCTCCATCTGTTGTATATCCATGTGATTCCCTGAAAATTAATTTGCTAAAAACAAAACACAGTGATTGAACCTGGTTCCTTCTGTCATGATGACACAATCCTATGACTGAGGGTGCAATCCTAAGCATGTCTATTCAGAAATAAGTCCCATTGTGTTCTATGGGACTTAGGAAAGACCCATTGAACACAAGGAGGCTTACTTTTGAGTAGACATGGTTCGGATTGTGCTTTTAATCCCTGAAACTAGCATTCAAGCAGGCCATCCCCCTTTACAATGGTGAATAAGAGGACCTCTGCTGCAAACATCAAGTAGTACAGCAGGTGGCAGGAGTTCCAGGAGATGCCACAGGCATCAGTAAGTTGGCAGTGGAGGGTGGCAGGGTGGGAGGTCCAGGAGTAATGTCAGATAGTTTGGAGAGAGGGTAGGAGGCAGAGAGTGGTCCAGAGGGAGAGAATCCTGGCAGCAAATGCTGAAGCTGGCTATCCTTTTTTATCCCCCACCCTATCCCCCCATTTTTCAGCCCATCTGCCCTCAGCAAAGCACACTGTCATCAAACAATGGAAGATTGTTTTCCAGGAAAAGATGCGTCAGGATCAGCCAGGACCTCATCCAGTTTGTGAAGCTGCCCAGATGTGTGCCACCTACTCCAAATGAACCACTGCTCGATTCAAAGGACAACCAGAACGCATCTGAATGCCACCGAGCTTCTCTATAACTCCTGCTGCTTTCAGCATCATCTCCCGATTCACTCAGCACAACCCTGGGTCACATCACCAGGCATCCCAAATGGTATAACAAGATGATGAAATATGATCTGCAAGTTCTGAATGGGAGCAAATAAGCTTGTTGAGTTTCAGTGTTATCTCATGGATGGGTAGAGATCAGATTGGCTGTAAGAATTTCCCTTTATTGTGCCACTTGTTATTCATGGTCGGGCAAAAATGGTTTCAAAGGTGATACCAGGTATATCTCCTTGCGTGGAATGTACTTTGTACCGACCAAATTGGTTTTTGCTTCGGACGACTCTTGCAGAAGAAAATCAATTTCGGGTTACAATGGCTTTGATCTTTCACATTGAAAGATGTGCTAAGTGGCTCGGATAGAAGGCTGCTGCATAGACGAAATGGTGTAAAGCAGGCATTAAGCTTTAATAAACAGCCACAAATCTTGTCAGCCATTCTTAGTGCAGGCTCCCAAATGAATATTGTCCTAAGAAGCTTGTTTTAACTAGTGACAGAAGCAGGTTTCTTTTTTTAAAGGGCTCTTCTTGTTTCAACATGTAGGTGTTTTAAGCTTGAACATTTGCACTCAGAGTGTTTCAACATCCTTTCAAATGCTAGTGACTCTGAGGCTTTTAGGTCTTTGAGCTACAATCACACTTACCTGGGAGTAAACCCCACTGACTTTAATGAAACTTTCTCCTGAGTGGACACATAGGATTTTGCTCTTGGGCTGCAATCCTAAAACACTTTCCTAGGAGTAAGACCCATTGAACACAATAGGGCTTAAGTTGACATGGTTAGGATTGTGCTCTTGGTTTCTTTCCTACTACCACACAGCCATGATCATGTAATTTTATATATGAGTGGTATTTCTCACTGGCCTTTCATTGCATGGCCAAGCCACCTCACTGTGAATTTTCCCAGGCGTTCTCAGTATCCAGTTTTCTGAATGTCCCAGTGTGGGTCAAAATGATAATTCACAAGTTTGGCACAGCTCATTTTTAAAAGTAGGCTACAAAGGTTCATCCACGAAACCAAACAACATTTGCAACTCTCCCAAAATAAGTATTTTGTACTTTACCCTGTCTGAATGGTGTTGTGATACAGGCTTGCCTTTGGTAGCCTTCATGTTCCCTTCATACCCCCCCCCCCCCATTTAAATCATGATGTTCACTGGGCTGTTGTAAGACTGAAATGTGAAGAAACCTAGATATTGAGATGCCCTGAGATCTTTGTAGAGCAGGTGGGATACAAATATGATGAATAAATTTGCTGTTATTTAAAAAGGTAATTGTGAGATTCAGGGTCTTTTTATTTAAATAATGAAAGAAAATCTGAAGCAGGGTTATCCTAAATCCTAGCTGAGGCTGATTTGCATGACAGACCACATTACAAAATATGGTGCTGTCTTATTTTCCCTTAGAATTTTGTTTCATTTTTTCCCCATCTCTCTCTCTCTCTCTTTGTGTGTGTGTGTGTGTGTATGATTTTGGTCCACAATTCAAGGCACACTCTTCTATTCAGTTAAACTGTATTTTGCCTGGGGCCTGTGTCATTAAAGTAATTTGTCTACCCAGACACATTTTAAAGGCAACATTAGCCTTTACCCTTCCACTCACATTCTTGGGTGGTTTGCTTCTGGAACATGAACAGAACGGAGGATCACATCTGAGATATGAATATTTAGATGTGTGTAATTTACATAATGTGCATATCATTTTCATGAAGCTGGCGGTCATGTTTAACTGTTATGCTAAACTTATTACATTCAAGGAAATGAACACCCTATTAAAAATGAACACCATTTTAAAAAATGCTTGAAGTATCTCTAGTCCGATTAATTTCTGAGGCAAAAAAATTCACCACCAGGGAACTTTTCCTCTCAAACACCACATGAAAAAATACCCTTCCTGTGATGTACATTTCGGTATCCTGAAAATAGGGAGAAAAATCCCCTACTGATTTTTCTACTTAAAATGAATCTTCCCTAAGAAGTGAGTCATGAAACAAACAATGGTTGGTCATCTACTATTACTTTACTATTTTATCTTTACATGTTTAATTTATTTATTTAGCATATGGCAAATACATGGATTTATGGCAAGTCAGATGTTAATGTTCCATTATTATGTATTTTGAGAGCCAGGAATTCTACATTGATGACTGGCTGCCAACTGTCACCAGTTGCTAACTCTTCAGTGCAATCTGGCTTCCAATTGTTGCAAGTCATTTAGTTCAAACATTTGTGCTGTCCGAGGTGCACCATGAGTAGGTGAACTAGCATCACACATTCCCACATATTTAAAATTGTGCATGTATCAGGACTAGATACATTTTTGAACAAAATTTGAAAGCTAACCTTCCCACAGTTATTTAAAATTGGGAGAGCCAATATATAGGGAAGCATGGTTCCACTATTGGATGCTATGTTTATGATGCTACCGGTTGATGCTAGGTACACAATTTAGGAAACAGGTATAGTTAAGGAGCAAAGGAAGCTGGCTGAAAGCTCTTCACACTGATCAAACAGTTTAGGCTATGTGCTGTTGGTTGGAAGGGTGAGAGTTGCTCACAGGCATTCACACAAACTAAAACAGTTCTGAGATCTGTTGGAAGACGTAGCCTCAGGAAGCTTGCATCCCAAATGGTCACAGGACCATCAAATATCAGCTTAAATACAACTGGCCCCATTTAGAGACTCTGGAACTAGAAGCCTTTTTAGAACTTTAAATCCTCCTATAGCTAACTTTTCATCTTTAAATCTCAAAAACAAACAATCTTTGGTCACAATAATCTCCAATGTTCAGTATTTGTGATGTAGCAGATGAAGAATGGAGCTTCAAAAGTGGTAGAGTCTATAATAGCAATTTTCATGGTAGACTGAACAGACACTAAAACCCCTTGTGTTGTCTGCCATGGCCCTGTCTTCTTGGGACAGTGCAGAGGCTGTGTGTGGCCTCCAAAGGCTAGTGTGCATATTTTCACCAGCCCAGCCAACTCCTGAGCATTCCTTACTCCTGAGTAAGCATTCCTTACTGTATGTTTTTGACACCCTTGGGCTGATGTAAGGCTGATGACACTCTTGGGCAGCCCATTTCATTTTCAGGATTGCACTCTAAGGCTGCAATCCTAAAGACACTTTCCTGGGAGTAAGACCCATTGAACACAATATGGCTTACTTTTGAGTAGATATGGTTAGGATTGTGCTCTAACGCTATTAAAAATGTTTTGAAGAGCTGCCAAAGAAAATGGAAAAACAGAAGACAAAGACCTTCAGATAGCAAAATATTACTTTTATGATGCATGTGAAAATTTTCCCCTATTCCAAGTTTTGAAACGTGAAAGACATGTTACATTGGCAGAGATCACCCGATGAGTTTAGGTTCATCTGAGACTTTCCCCCTCCCACCCAAACAGGAAACAGGAAAGAACAGTGGTATCAGAACCTCGCAAACAATCTTCTTGACTCAGCCTCTTGCTACATATAGAGGCTGAACTCCATTGTTCAGAAGATGGTAGAATAAAATACTTGTCATGGCCTGCAGTGATAAGCCTATCTGCCAAAGTGTTAATTCTAACTGGACTATTTTTCCAGATGCCCATATGAGACTGATTTGTAATTCCTATATAGGCCTGGACTGATGTTCACATCCTTCAGATTGTACTTCGGACCACATAATTCCAGAATTAGGTATTTACATGAGAATGGTGCATTTTTTTTAGCCCTCTGTGGTGTCTGTGGAAACATTTTGCAGTGCTTTCTAGTGCTTGGAAATGCTACCAGAGCGGTTTTTTATTCTCTTTTTTTCATCCCAGATCTCTAGAGCTCTCTATAGGAAACTCACAGCTCCTTTTTGCCACTTTCAAGTCTTTGAAAAACAATGTTCTGGGACCCAGCCATAGATCTCACAAGCATCCAGTCTGAGTCATGTGGATGTAGGTTGGGGACTCCAACAGGATAACAGTTTAGCCAGTGTTATAAGTTGGCAAGCTAGGCAACTTGCCAAGGGACCATCAAGGAGAAAGTGCTGCCCTTTATACTTTACACAGGGCACCTGGGAAGGATCAGAGGTAGTGTAAGTTTCTTTCTGTCTCTCTTGCTGCCTTTAAATTCCTGATTCTCTTGTGTGAAGTCAGAAATTATATTCCCCAGACCTCTGAATGTTCCTTCTGGACAATCATTGCTCAGGGCAGGATGGGATGCCATATCACATCTGCCCCAGCAGCCTAAAATCATCCCACTTTTTGATTAACTGATGTAATTTGAAACAAGCCTGGTCTTTTTTGAAACAAGCCACCCACTTTGCTTCCTGATGAAGATAACAGAGAATCCTGGATTTGCAACCCTGTCTGAAGTAAGAGAGCACTCTCTCCCTTCCTAACAGTTGCCAGTTATGGGGGACATTAATGGTTCCTTAATTAGAAGCCCCCAAATCCTGCAGGAAGCCCCAAATCCTTGTGCAACACTTAGCATGGTGTAAACATTTCCTTCTCTCATACATACCTATCAGATTTTGACCATACTTCCCATAATTATCCCAGATAACAGCACAGTGTCTCATACACACACAATTTCATTTCTTTCAACCTCTCCCTTCAGTCACAGTATTTAGTACACAATTACATGGATTACATAGAAATTATAATGTGCAATATAGTTTAGCTCCAGCTCTCATCTGGAGATGTGCTCAGTTATATCAATAAAAAAGTGCAAGATTGATTGGTCTTTTCTGCTCGTTCCCAAGGCACCCATTTCGGTGAGCCCAGAGCATTTAGTTTCTCCCTTCCCCACCCTTCTCCCACCAGAAAATACTCTTCCACTTATTTTCCAAGGCCATCCCATCACCTTGGCAATGAGAACTATAAATAATCACATGAACTGATGTTCAGTTTGATCCCTTCTCAAAAAATGAGAAGGGCATATTCTGCTTCAGCTACAGATGAGGGATATTATTGAAAGGTATTTCCAAACTCTACTGTGTGCTCTTCACTGTACAGATACATGCCCTCACAATCATGATTATGGCAATGGCCAGTAATCATGTGTGCTTTCTTCAATGCAGGCACAACTCTATATTCTTCATCTTTGGCTTTCGCCCCACTATAAGGCAAGCCCCACCCTACCCCAAGCTTGGAGAACAGCCTTGACTGTTCTGGAGAAAGCTCCTCCTAGTTGAGTCTGTTAGCATTCTGCCGATTGTGGTCAGGACATCACCATCTCCCACCGTTGGCTCATGGCTGTGCTCTCGCAAGGATTAATGACAACTTCTCGCATGTTCTCATTGGTGTCGCCTACCATTTCGGTGTCCAAGCAGTAACGTGTGGCCATGTGCTCAATGTGAGAACCAACTTTACTCCATCGCTTTTGAGAGAGAAAGAAGAAATGCAAATAGATCGAGGTTAGTATTTCTGAGATACCTGCTTTGTGGTATCTAAGCTAGAGATGGTTCTATGATATGTGACACAATTGTATGGCCAGTACTACACCTGTCTTCTTTTGGATTACCCAGTCCTTATGTGTGTATGTGTAGCTGAGTGAACTGCACTTAGCACAATGGACTTTAAATTCACAGCCTTTAAATTCAATGCAAAGGGACAAATGGACTTTAAATTCAGTCTTCAGGAATGCAGTTATTTACTTACAGCATATGAGTGATGACAACATAAACCTACTTGGGACTGATAGTAACACTAGCAATTTATTAATTAGCTTAGAAATATCCAAGGAGTTTACTAACTCAGATGTTCTCTCATCATCATGAATGCAGAGATGTCTGGGATGTTACCATGAGCTGAATGATATAGCTTGGAAAACATAAGGTTTGCACCAAGAAATTTTGATGTTTCAATTCTCTGTGCATAATAATCGCTTCACATACTGCATATGAATAAAAATAGCAACCATTTTGTAAGAAAAATCCTGTTCATTGTGATCTTGAGAAAGTTTGAGGGGTGAGGCCCATTTTCTGATTAAATTATAGAGGATCCTGGATATGCGGCTATCGGGATATCGGCCCGATATAGAGGATATTGCATTATGGATGCAATCCTAACCAATATAGGCAAGCGCAACTCACTGATCTCCCTGTTCCCACAGTGGTGTGGGAAGGCTGGCACATGTCTGTGCACTGGGCTAACCCCACCCCCAGGAGTGGGACAAAAGTGCTTTACAGCTCTTTTCTAACACCCCCAGAGTTGCATGGGACTTGTGTTGGGACTTGTGCCAGCCTAACCAGAGGGGTGATGATTGTGCTTTCAGAATAAGTAACGGAATGTCTTAACTGGTCTTACATGAAAAAACCAATGATAGAAATCACAGACATCCATATACTGTATGTACGTGTAGCATGAAAGTATATGCCAGTTTCACTTCTGTACTATAAAAGTACAGCTTCAACCGACTTTGTAAGATCCTGTTAATTTGTGAATATAACTTGAACCTAAGGGACTGCTCTCAGGTTATCTATGTAGGTACATGCTTTGTAGGAAGGCAGGCTTCGGAATGGCCTGGAGAATTGAAAAAGTCATTATCAGTTTCCTTTGTGACTTTTTCACATCCCTCCAGATGCTCCCGTGGACCTCAGAATGCCTTATATTCTGAGGTATATTATAATATGCCTTATTTTCCAACTGTAACTTTGGAGGGCCCAGGCGGAAACAATCTGGCTCAAGGGCATCTACATTGAGCCAGATCTGTGGATGAAAATTCCTCAGAAGATAGACAGGCTACATTTATACACTTGTGACAATTTGGTGGGACACTTGGTGGAAAGAGTTGGCGAAGAGTCATATCAAAATGTACACTATAATGGAAGATTAAGTTTTCAGCTGTCAAATCTGTTAGAGAAAGAATGACCTCACCTGCTTGCCATCACCTTCTTTGCAAGGTAAAAGCACCACCTGCGAACCTGGAAAGAGGGTATGTATGGACAAACACAGCTTCTGGTAACGGACTTGCTGGTTGTAGGTATAAGTCCATTCCTGAAACAAATGAAAGGACATCAAGATAAGGCTGCTTTCCTATACACACATCCATGGGAGAAGCCCCACTTCCCAGTAGATATGGAGGAGCTCCAGCATCATAGTGATGTCATTTCCTGTTTGATGTTGCTTTTGCCCAAGACATCACTTTCAGATTGATGATATCACTCCTAGGGGATCCCAAAAACTTTTTAATCTCAGAAAGGAGTCCTGGGCTGAAATGCTCATAACATGCAGGACCTTTATCTCTAAAATGCTGTTTTGCTACAGGTTCTTTGGTGTTGTTTTGTTTTAACTTGTTAACTGTTGCTTTTGTAATTTTACTGATGTTTTATTATTTTTTAAATTGTAACTCACTTTGAGAAGCATGTTTGCAAAGAATGCTTTAGATTCATGAAATAAATAAGTAAACATATTTGTTAAAGATTCTTGGCATCTTGAATAAGCAGTTCTGGCATCCTCTTGATAATGGGGTTGGATCAACGCTTTTAGTGAGGCGGTGAGGATGGCATTGTTTCAGTAGGATGTTAATTAGCTCTTTTATAAACTAAACATTGTTGCCATTGTCACTACTGTGTCGCCTTCAGGGTGGTGAAGTTTAACAATGCAGGTTGGTTTTCTGGACTTCGTTTAATTCTGTAGTTGCATTTTGTGTATTTCCTTTATTTTATGTAAGTCTCTTTGAGTGCAATTATACAACCTGAAAAGCAGAATATAAATTATAGTAATAAAGAATTTGTCAAGATGACAGTGGAGGAAACTAAGCAGGGGTGATGCAAGGTCAGGATGGAGGAGGCTGCTCCCTCCATCCTCTTAGTAAATGCCATCCATGTTCTGTAAATTTCCATATTTTTATCTGGGGCCGCCATCTGGTTTTCATCTGATTAAATGGCAGGCGAGGGGAGGGGTGCATCACCAGCCGAAGAGCTGAACGAAAGTCAGCCAAAGATGAGACTTTAAATTATTTCTTGAATTCATGATGATGCTGAGGAGCAGTGACAGGTGTCACCTTGGATGATGTTAAAGCCTTGAAAAAGAGTCCCAAGCCTCAGGCAGCATTAATGCTGCTGGGTTTCCGATGGAAAACAGCATACAAAGTGAGTCACTGCTTGGAGCATGGACTGCCAAAGTGCCCTTCCCCTCTCTATATTTTCCATGACCTTTCACACCACGTACAGAATCTCAACAAAGATCTTTTCATCAAGATCTGGCTTTGTCTTCTGACAAGGTGCAACAGTGTTTGTAGCTTTCCAACACAAATCCTTCCAGTACACACAGAAGTTGTTCTCAGTGCCCCTTCATGTGCCTGGAGCAGTAAGAAACAAGGATCTTTTCCTCACTGAAGATGCATCTGCAAGAAGGTTTTGGGGTTGGGAATTAGATACTTGCTCTCAGCAAATTATACTAGGGACTGAAGCATTGACATAGGGCAGATATACACATACTTACAGTATACACAGCCTGCAGGAAACTCTTATCAAGAGAAACTGGGTCACCCACTGGCAGAGACTGAGGGAAAGGTTTAACATGTTCCCAAATGCAAAATTTTACTTTTTTATCTCAGAACTAAATAGCAGTCATTCATTTATATCAGGGGTCTTGATACTTTTTGGCAGGAGGGTCACATTGTCTTTCTGATATTGTATTGGGGGACAAAAGAAAAAAATTGATTTACATTTCAAATTTGAATAAATTTACAAAAATGTATATATTCATGACTTGGGTTGCCATAATTCTCTTCCACAAAATTGGGACAGGATCCTCTGTTCCATTTGCTAGTATGTGAACACAATCCTGCCAAACTGGGATTATCCCTGTTTTTTGGGACATATGGCAACCCTTTTATGATGGAACTTGTGAATGAATGAATTAAAATCAGTTCATAAACATTTTCCATCTGACAAAGAGAGGGTAATCTTCAAATCTGTTGGAAATCATAGAATCCAAGAGTTGGAAGGGACCCAGTGGATCATCTAGTCCAACCCCTAGCCTGTAGCAGGAAATCCTAGTCTTGTGGGGACCCAGGTCTTGAACCCTGGCCTGCTGGTTAACAGGCACAGTGTCTTAACCACTTGCACCACCTCTCTGTTCATAAGCACTTTCATACACTGAGACAGGAGGTTTGTTCACCCAGCCATCAAAATACCCTCCTGAGTTGGGGAAGATTACAGAGCTTGCCCAACAGCTAGACGGAAGGGCAAGCCCTGTAATGGGATTGCTGATGGATGGAGGCTTGCCAAGGGCCGCATCTGTCCCCTGGGCTGGGGTAAATCAGACCCCTGATTTACATGACAGGAAGGTGACAGGTCCTCATATGACCCTAGTGGCTGCAGCAAGAGACAGGCTAAGCTCCCTCACCAATAACTTGATTCATATTGAAGATCATTTACTTGTGCCAAAGAAACCAAGTCAGCCCCCATGTGCATAATTCTGCCTCTTCATTAGCAAAGTTGCATCCCAGAATAACCACACTGCTTGCAAAATATGGCAAAGATGGAATCTCCTGAATTGCCTTTTACACTGAAGGTGCTATATGAGAGCAGGTGGCTCAGCAATTAAAGATGCTGTGCTTGTCAATTTGAATGTTGACATGTTGATTGATTGATGTCAGTGGTTTGAGACCTGAATATTGCACAATGGAGTGAGCGCCAGTTCCTGCCAACTTAGCAGTTCAAGTATGTAAATGCAAGTAGATAAATAGGCATAATTTCAGTGGGAAGGTATCATCATTCTATGCTCCTTTGGTGTTTAAGCATGCTAGTCACATGTTCACAGAGATGTCTTTGGACAACACTGGCTCTTTGGCCTTGTAGAGGGGATAAACACCAACTTTAAAATCAGTCACAACCGTGGGGGAGACCTTTACCTTTAGGGGCTATGTGTAATATGCAATGCTATATGTAATGCAAGGTAATGTAGTGCTGGACATTACTAAGTAATACCTAAGACAGTTGTAAACCCCACTGTGATCTTCCAGGCTGAGTCCATTCTGGAAGTTAGCCAGTTAGCCAGTTAGCCAATTCAAAAACCAGCTGGTTGTCCCAAATGTGGCATTTGGACCCATGTCTGAAAATTCTCTGGGAGGGAGGGCATCTATATCAGAACATCTGGTTGCAATTTTCAGAATATCAGAGCAAAAATAATGCATTAACTAACTGGGATGCTGGTGATTTACTCAGTGACAAGATATTTTGAGAGACAGACAGTGGGGTGCAGAATAAAAAAAATGAGGGATTGCTGTCTGCTTCTTTTTTCTTGCAAAGGAATGACAACTCTCCCCGAGTACAGAGTCATTTTCAGTGTTGCTGCTGCTGCTGCTAGTGTTGACAAAGTGCTCAAGTGTATCCAGGCCTAAGAGGCTTCTGATTTCTTTTCTAAAGCTTGTCAGGTTGCTTGGAACTGCTAATGATTAATGGGTTTATTAAATGAATCCCAGAGTCAGAAATCTATTCCAAGAAGGTTACTGCAAAGTTTAATATCAACTGATGCTCTGCTCTAACAGAAAGCCAATGCACAAGCCAAACAGTGACATCTTCATTAGACAAAACCAGGGCAAAATTACGATCAATTATTTACCCTCAGATGCATTCTCCAGTGAAGTGCTAAATCAATCAATTCCTTTAGCAAATGAGACATAAACAAGACTAAATCATGCCACACTTCTCAGTTGGAGCAGAATTGCAGGGGCAGCAGGCTCAGACCAGATGAGGGAGGGGAGTGGTGGACTCCATAGTATAGCTGCTATGAGAACAGCACTGGACAGGCACCAAAGAGTACTATCTCCAGCAACTCCAAAATAAACCCTATTCTTCCTTTGCTATTGGTTTAACTCTCTCTCTCTCTCTCTCTCTCTCTCTCTCTCTCTCTCTCTCTCTCTCATTCCAAGGAAATGGAGGACTGAATCTGATTCATGCAATCGTAAGCATGTCTACTCAGATGTAAGTCCTATTGTGTTCAATAGTATTTACTCCCAGGAAAAGCGTGGTTAGGATTGCAGCATCCTAACCATCCTAAAGATGTCCACTAACAGTTTCCAAGGTTCTTTCCAAAATATGGAAAATGTTGTCTTTCCAAAAGACAAAAATATGGGGATTCTACAAAATTAAGCCATATATAGGAGTCCCTCTTTATCCACTAGGGTTCCATTCTGAAACCTCCCATGGATTAAAAAAATATCCATGTATAAAGAAAACATGGATTTATGTTTCTTTAAAAATAGGTTTAAAGACCTACTCTGCAATCCTAAAGACCCTTTCTTGGGAGTAAGACCCACTGAACACACTGGACCTTACTTTTGAGTAGACATGGTTAGGATTGTGTTGCTACTTTCAGGTTCCTTGATCCTCTATTGCACCTAATTGAATAAGATAGTGCCTCAGTAACTGCAGGGTTTTGATTATGGATTGAACAATGGAATGATTGCTTGCCTCTGCACAACAGTAGAAAAGCAGTTTTTAAAATTGTGATTTGCAGTGGCCATTTGTGTTGAGTCAAATCCATACATAAAAAAATCCATGTATAACAAGGTTGGACTGTACCTTTACCATTATTAAGCCATATACAGCTTTCACTGCTATCCTCCCACCTGTTGTGGCAATTAAACTGCAGGCTGTTCATTGGCTAAATCATCCCCATGATGGAAAGAACAAAAGTGCCATAAGAAACCCTATACTGCATCAAGCCTACTACATTTCTTAAACAATACATGTTATTTAACATGCCATTCTGGTAGTGCAGAAAGCTGCTTTGAGGAGGTGATCAACAGAGCTTTAGACTATTCTGTGACTTTACTACACTTCAGGAGACATAGTGGAGCAGAACGCCCATGATCAAAGGCACTGATCATGCCATGCCATGATTGCAGTGCCAGCTGATGATGTCCCCAACGGGACACATGGTACAAGAACACATGGTGCTATAGCTCATAGAGTCATTTTCATGGCCTTCTTTGGCTCCCATCCAACAGCAGCAAAAATCAGTACAGCAAGTTTGGGAGGAAAAAAACAGAGAAGCTTGATAGTTATGGAATAGCTTGATAGCTATTTCTTCCCCTTGAGTCTCATTAAAGCCAGACTTAGATGACTTTGATCTGAAGCATTGTAAAAGCCTTCCAATGGGCTAGCACAGGAATGAGAGATGTTAATGAATATAAAGTGGGGTTTTAGTATTTAGTTTGTTTCCATCTCCATTCCATCTCCAATTAATATGTTTGTTTATATGCTTAAAACATATATTTATTAGTTCAAAAGACATTCTGGTCACTAAAAAGATTAAAAAACAACAAATCTTTTAACAGGCTAATGATTTAGGCTAATGATTGATGATTATCCCAATGACAATCACAATGACAGTGACTTAATAACTATGAAATGAATATTTGTGTAACCTGGGTAATGCTAATGCCCTGGGTTTATTAGTACATTTTTTCCACTACAGTTTCTTTTTTGCATAAAGGCAAAAGCAGTACTGTATATGGTCTTCCCATGGTTACATTAAAAAGTCATTCATATTCTGAACTGGTATAATTTTGATATGCAAGATATTATGCCTTGAAATCACAGACAATAAGAGAGATGTTTGCTGCAGTTAGTGCAACTGAAATTTCAGTATTGTCACTTTAAAATGATAATTTCAGTATTTGGTGGGAGAGTACATCCTTTTTATTATAAGTGGTACTAATTGTTAATCTAGCTCAGAGAATACTCTCTGATTGACACTGCATATTCTTCCCTTTAGTGATTGGGCGGGGGAGGGGGAAATGAGGTCAACCTCATTAAGCAACTTCAGCTTTAACAGGTGATGAATACATATCATTGCAATTCAGTACATCTTTTTTGAACTACAGAAAAAAGTAAATCGGTCTGAAAGATGAGAGGAAATTATAGTTCTTATTTTCTTTCTCTGATCCTGGAAGAAGAAACGTGCATCTTAGTAGTTTGCATCCTGAGTACAAATGGAGGGTGGGCTTCAGTTCAACATAGTTAAAAGGGGTGTTTTTATGCATACAAGCACTGAAGTTGTTTAGTGATAGAACTGGTCTCTTATACACTGGCATTCCTGTGGGGGGTCAGGGACAAATTCCCCAGAGTATGACCCAGTGGGGAAGGGTGGTACAACCCTTCCCCTGCCACAATTTTTCTTATTCGTTTTCTCAGGGCAGATTTTAAGGGCTTTATAGGGTCTTTTAAGAACACAGGAGGATTTCTGCAGCCTCCCTGGCCCGTAGAAGGCTTCTCATGCCTTCGGTATGAAAAAGGCACTTCAGCAAAAATATAAGTATTGTTTTTCAAGTGGGGGACACTATGGATATCTGTGATACTGTGTTTCCCAAGCAGAAAGAAATGATTTTGGATTTGTTATCTGGATAAATATTGCACAAGTACTTTGGACAAATACAGTAGAATGAATAAGCAGTAACAGCCCAACCCTATGCTACCTGTGGGCTGGTGGTGTGGTGCACTTTCAAGCAGAGTTGATGGGAAGAATTGGTTCCTTCCTTTGTTCCGTCACACTCAAGGGAACGATAAGAGTTACTGTATGTGCTGAATATTTTCTGCAGTTAGAACCAGTGGCCAGAACAATGCCTGTAGGGACAGGTGAGTCAAGTGCAGGGGGACAGAGGGTGTGGAGGGGGTGAGCCAAGCCTGAGGCAGTATTGGTGGTGCCAACACATACCATATCCTTTCTCCTTCACAGGCCTAATCTAGCATTGACTGTACAACTATTGCAGGCCTAATTTGAACCATTGAGGCTGATCGGGCAAGGGGAAAATTCCAAAGTGAGCATGACTTCATAGAGGCCACAAAGAAGATTAGCTGGCCAAATAATAATTTGGTGAAGATGAATGGGATAAGGACTCTGAATACTTTAATTGTCATGCAAATTAATAACGACATTCATATTTGTTTCAGCGGGAGGAACCTTTGTTAGGCTTTACATTACCTGAGCCGCTGTTGCTACACCTTTGCTAGTGATGCAGGGATTAAGGATCACAGCTAGGAAGTCCTGTCCTTCAGATTTCTGGGTCTCTAGGCACCTCTGTCGCTGCCGTATCATTCCAGTCTGGTAGAGCGATTCCTCAGGAATTCTAAGAAGAGAAACCCAAGACAAGGTTGTTCAGTATTCTCTGGCACAAGCAGTTATCCTCAATAATCATGTATAGAGAAGGCATGCCTTTGTGAGACAGTGGACAGAATAAACTTGGACTGGGGAGATCTTTTTGTTGTGGCACTGCTGATTTTGGATCACTCATCACTGCTTTTGGATCACTCATCACTCATCACTCATTTTGATTTTGGATCACTCATCACTCATCACTTTTGTTGGATCACTGCTGATTTTGGATCACTGAGCGATGGCTCAGCTTAACCTACCTCACAGGATTGTTGTGAAGAGAAACAGATAGGGGAACCATGCATATTATCTTGAACTTCTTGGAGGAACAACAGGATGAAATTGTAATAATGCTAGATGTGAGAACTACCCAAATGAACTATCTGACACGACTTATGACTTTACTACATTTTCAGGTGGGTATTTAAGGGGAAAGCCACCTCTCGGTAATTCAACCAGCTGAGCAAAAAAACCCCAAGTACAGTAATTTAAACTGTTCCTAAAAAGGGAATCTTGTGCTGCTTTACTTGTATAGTAGGAAGCACATTCAGTACTATTTAAAAAATTGCAAGCAAGCACCTAAGTTCTGGGTAGACGGTTTCCAGATACCACTTGAAGGTGTGACATTTCAAGGCCTTTCTCAACTCCACTCTGCTCTTGATGCTGCAGGAAAGAAGTGCAAAATATAATACAACAGTAGATATTGGTTCAACTTGAGAGCGAGCAGAGTCACAAAGAGCAGATCCAACAATAAATCTAGACAGTGAGAAAATGGTACTGGTAATTAGGAATTGCAAGTTCTATTTTTCTGCTTTTGACTCAGTGTGTGTCTTTGGATGTGTCACTTTGAAGTAGACAGTCAAAGGTCAACAAATAATTGGACAATTTACTCCCACTGCAGCTCCACTTGAGATATGGTGTCTGAATGACCTGTCTTCTATTAATACTTGTTTATGGCATTCCTACTGTGTGCCTTCTTTGAAAGTTAAAAGTGTGATAAAAACACACTCTTTCTATGATTTCCTTTAAAAGGATCTGTATAAAGAAACAGGCAAACAACACAAGCAAGCAGAGACACATCAAGAAGAAAAGAATAAATATGCCAGGTAACAAAGGCATATATTTCCTCACACTTTATAGAGCAAGATTAAGAACTCTGTACTGTGCCAGGACAAAGACTGAAATGAAGATATAGACTACCTAGCATGCAATTTCTCATTTGGTGTTTTGTCTGGGCTCATCTGTCATTTATTTGAGCTAAGACAGAATTGTCTTCCATGGCTCAATAGGGAAACCCTGAAAAGGAAAAAAACATCCCAGACCCAAACTGGGATATTTTCCAGGAAGAGAAAAGAGGGAATATACTAGTTCTTTTATTTTCATCCACAAAAAAAACCAGAATTCCAAGCTAGATCAGTCAGCCTGACTTTAGGTAAGCTCACTTTTTTTATACCATGCAACAAGACCTTTACTTTTCTATCCCAGCAGCATCTGTTTACTATTAACATCTCATTAACTGTTCCCACAGAAAGAAAATACAAGCATCTAAACAGCTGGACGATGCTCCTATAAAAAGCCTAATGAGGTTCCACATTGCATCAAACAATTGAGTGTATCTCTCTCTGCGTTTTCCTTCACCGCCAGAGGGGGACACTTACTCTCCATATGGTCTCCCTTGAGCCGCAGGCCGGGCAGCATAATAATACTGCTTATATTCATCCATCCAAACTTCAGCTGTGCGCTTGGTATTTCTAGAGAGAGACATTAAAAATGAGGGAGAAACCCAGGAAGCATGCATGGAAGAGTTTTAATTTGATGCCTTCAATAAAAACCTGTTGAGATAAGGCAAAGATGGGGAAGATTGCCTCCTTTTCCTCCCTTTTTGTCCCAAGGCAACTAAGTGGCTAAAACAGAAGACAAGACACTGAACAAATTCTCCCTCCCTCCTCCAAAAGCTAAAGATGTTTATCTCTCTTGCATCGGGGATGCCAAAGAAATAGAGTTTGTATTCTCACCCAGAATTAAACAGCTGCTTCACACTTAGATGCACACTGAAGTTTATTAAGTATGCACTTAAAAATGTAATTTGTGAGTGAAACATAGTTGTGCATGGCAAAAAATCATCAGGCAAGTACATCTAAGAAAAAGAAGGAAACAGCAGTAAGGGTATTTTTCTGAAATTATGTGGAATTATTCCCTGAGTTCACTTCTTAGTAGTAAGGAAGGAATCAGTTTCCCAGTATGGGCTGCAATCCAAAGAGCACTTTCCTGTGAGTAAGACCCATTAAACTCAGTGGAACTAACTTCTGAATAGACATAAATAGGATTGCACTGTTAGACTAATTAATGATAATAAACAGGTCACCATTCTTGCGATAATAAGACTTGGCTTACTTGCTTGAGGAGTCTGTTTTCTGACCTTATTCCTAGCCATGTAGGCACAGATTTGCATGAAAATCCGTCAGTCTTGAAAGACTATGGTATCGTGCTCAACGCTGTATACGCTGCATGCGAAGCACGAAAGGCTGGGTTGGACTGTTATGGAGGATAGGCTGTTACCCAAGCAGCAAATCCCCCCTCTCCACGCCACTGAATTAGTCCAATGGAAAGGCAGAGCCAATACGATTGGATCCAGCTGGCATCACAGAGCTGGGCTAAGGACAGGAGTTCACCCTGTCTTGTGGGGCCGACCCGGGAATCGAACCCTGGCCTGCTGGTTAACAGGCACAGTGTCTTAGCCACTTGCGCCACCCACAGCCCATGTGGGAAAATCCACAACATGAGGAAATGGGCAAACATTTCGCAATGGAATTACTAACATGCAATCTATACTATTCTCTCATTCTGTCTGGACTTCTGTCAGTCGGGGTCTGTCTGGCTTTCTCATATTTACTAATTTTTATAGCATTAAATTGTACAGTGTGAAAAGGAAGTGCAGGTGCCAGAAATTGCTTCCATGGCAATTTTTCTCATAGTGGGGACTCACAGAGTGCTATTTCTTCTCTTTTAATTTCTTTAAGCATTCCATTAATTAGGAAGTGCAGCATCTTAATAACATAAGAAAAGCTTCACTGGATCAAGCTAAAGACCCATCTAGTCCAACGTCTCACAGTGACCCATCTGATGCCTCAGAGACCACACAAGAAAACAAGACATCAGCTTCCTGGTGCCCTCCCCTGCAGTCTGTGACCATGTCTATACCGGCAGCACTGCTAGTGGACAGGAATTTGCTGGACAGTTGCAACATCCTGTGCTTACCAGAAGCTGGAAGTAGGAAGCTTACAAAAGGAGAAAAAATCCACAGTTCAATCTACTGATGGCTGTAGGATTTTAGAAAATGTTAAAGAATAAATAATCTGTTTAGTAGGTGACCTAGCTGTATTTGGAGGGGAGAGGACTGCACTCAGCAATGTGAAAAAATAAAAATAAATGAGAAATACCTACTTTATATAGGTGTTAGCATTTCCTTCAGGAAAGATATAAGGGTGCTTCTTTCGGAAGACATGCCCTACTCGACTGCAGGGGATTATTTCCAAGCTTCCTCCACACATCCACACCCGGAATGAGATTTCTGTTAAGAGAGACTTAGTTTTCAGTTTCTAAAATCACAGAGCAGGGTCTTAAGAGAGTTATCATTCATTTTTGCTGTTGTCACACCAAATCAGACAAATTCATTATCAGTGGGGGCCTTCCTGGGCACTCTTTTAAGGGCATTTCAAAGCTTCTTCCCATCAGTGAGAAATTAGTCCAACTGAAATCTACTGACACTGTGATTAAGACTATCACAATGGAAAGGTCTAGTCCATAGAGGGATGTGGATCCCTCTATGCAGCACAGTTTACATCTCAAGGAGCATCTTAGTATTGCTTATGTTTGTTATTTTTTGTGCAGTGCATAACAAAACTGTATCTCTTCATAGAAAATCTGAAATTTACCAGCAAAGGGAGCAGGTGTCAGATTTTTTTGTTACTCAAGCTGCAGTGTTTTGAGTAGAAAATAATAGCATTATTTTCACTTAGCACACATGCCTGAAGGTTTAGCCAAAATACATTTAGGTGATGTATATTAAGGCCCAAACAAATCAGCTCCATACACCTTGGCACACACTGCTACATAAGAGACTGCAGGTGCCTACTTCTTCTGCAACTACCCTCACTCCCTAAATACTTTACTGAAGTAAACAAGGCAGTCGGTAGTAGAAAATACATGGCACTCTGAAAAAATCACCTTCCAATCCTGGGACAGGATCTAAGCACCAGCCTAGCAAATCACATTCATTAGCCCCAGTTACACCAGTATAATAATATTTGTACTCTCACTTTTGTTCCCAACTTTGTCCTGATTTGTCCCAGGTTCACAGCCCAATCCTACTCAATGTTCCAGTGCCAAAGCAGCCATGCCAATGAGGCAAGGTGTGTGTTACATTTTGAGATGGAAGGGGACTTGTCACAGAGGTTTCCTCAAAGTAAGGAAAACTGTGCCCATGCACCAGAATTTCTTATAAAAATGGCCAATCTCAGCTGTATGCTTGCTTTTTAGGTGAATCTTCCTCTCATTTTACACCTCCCATGTTTCTGCTTCCTGGCCTTATTTAATTACACCGGTACATTTCTTAGTTTTAAGGTGAAAGAAAATCTCATGGGACAAGGTATACATGCAGTGAGAAGAAGCTGGGCCTCAGTACTCTTATGTACTAGGAAGCCAAAAACTATACACACACTAAGAAGAAAGGGTTTCAGATGAGGGTGGGGGGAAAACAACAGTGTCAGACAATGGATGGGATTATTGCAAAGCGCGAGCATCTGTTTCTATGGATCACTGACAGAGCTGCTACATCTGCTAAGACACAGGATTAGTTTTCTTTGCTAGCCATACTCCCTAGAGGTGCTGAAGTATTAAAGCCAGCTTAAGATCTGTCTCCCTGACACCCCATTGCCTCCCTCGCTCTTTTAAGGCTGCCATGAATGTCCTCTGAGCTGCAGCATTGTTGCAGCCACAAATAATTATCAAAAGAAACAAATCCAATTTAATCAAACCTTTCAGGCATGACAGGGAAGGATAACGTCGCTTCTTTGACCTCTTCTCAGGCAGACCAAGAGCTGCCCAGAGAACAAAGACAGAGTAAACTGGCTACATACCACAGGATCTCTGCTGGCCTTGCTGTCCACCCTGTATTCTCCATGGCACAAGAAGATCAGCTGTGGTCAAAATAGAAGCTGAAATAATGGAGGGACCATAAGCTCAGAGGCTGAGTGCCTGCTTTGCATTCAGAAGGTCCCAGCATTATTGCCTGCCATCCTAGGGAAGAACCTTGTCTGAATCCTTAAATGGACACTGCCAATCAGCCATAAACAAGAATGCTGACCAGTAGACTTATCTTTACAACATATCTTTACATCTATGTATTCATGTGCGTATGTGTGCATTATGCTAAGTTGTGCTGGAGTAGGCAGGTTGACATGTGTGCGATGCAGCCAGCATATCACTGGGCTGCTATTGTGGGGCAAGAGGAAACTTTTGCTCTTCAACTTGGTAGCCCCAATTGGTCCTGAGCCATCTCTAGAGGTGATGTAGATCCATGCAGATGTGAGCTTTTAGGACTTTCCATTGAGCATATTGCCAGATCCCCAAGATGCCAGTGCTGGATGGTTAGTTAGGATTGCAACCTGAATGTGTACTCCGAACCAACTTTCCAGCAGCAAGGTAAGGGCAATGCAGCACTGAGGTAAAGGGAACAAACATTCCTCTGCCTTGAGAAGGCCTCCAGGACTGCTACCCAACTGCAGCAAGCAGAACACACCCATTGGCACAGATATGTCAGTGCTGGAAAGTTGGTTATGATTTGAGCCAGAGACAGAGATCTTTGCTCTCATCTGGTTTTGTACCATTCTAGGGATAATGCAGATAAAGTGGCCAAAGAGGTATTTTTGTTTATCACAAAACTGGTCCAGAATCAGCAGACACGAGGCCTTCTTCAGATAGTTCATGGACAAGATTTACACATAAAATGCAAGGTCTCAAGTGGATGTGTGTTTATTGTAACTCTTGGAAGATCATTCACCATGATCAACTAGATTTACAGTTTCTGTTTACCCTGAATTACAGCTTTTAATTATTACATGACTGATTCAGAGTTTTACATGTTCCGTGTAGTTGCCAGGCAGGTAGACAAGAATACTCTATTAGAATATCCCATTTAGAATTCTCCCCCCCCCCACCCAAGAGAAATCACAACACATATGAAAACTCCCTCCATGTAACAGGCTTTCATGAAACTGTCCCCCAGATAAAGTGCCGATCTAGTCACTGTTTGGTGACATATTAAGAAAAGATGCTGCACTAATTAGAAAGGTCCCAAAGGAAATTCCACCAGACCTTTGGAATTAACTCTGCTACGGACCATTTCTTTCTTTTAAAAAGCCTCCGGTGGCTGATGTTGTGTCAGATCTGTGCACACCAGATTTCCTTCACTCAGAGATTGCCTTTTTGCCAAGAGACTGCCTGTCTGCCCTTTTTGTCCTATTAGAAGGTGTATTGACAGTATCAGGAGATGACTGAATTTGTCTTCACACAAAGAAAAGTTTGGCATTGGAGAATAAGACAGGAAAAGTATTTAGATGCTGTCAACACTTGAATAAAGGCTTGAAAGAGTCCATTTGCTAGAATTTTTTGCAAACAAGAAATGGAACTTTTTGAGTAACAGATACATTGGCCAAAACCAGAAAATGATGGCACAAGCACCACCACCACTGGAATTTTCAAAAGCAATGAGCAAGTTCACTTGGGGTTATAGGGTGACACTGACTCACCAAAGTTCTCTCCACCCCAGATGTCCATGGCAGGGTCGTATTTCCCTAGATGGTTGAACCAGGCCTTGTCAATCACAAAAAGCCCTCCTGCAATGATAGGAGTTCTGCGTGGTTGGGAATGAGAGAAAAGAGAAACTCTCACTTGGAAATGTGTGCAACATTTATAAGACACACTATTGTAGCTGCTTAAATCCCATTCATAACTATGGCAGACATTGTGTAAGCCAATACTACTATGATTCAGTTCTCACTCTTTAAGAAGCACCTCAAGGCAATTTCCATTTTCTTAAGACTTTCCTTTAACATAGTGCCTCTGTTCCTCTATTGTCTTTCCTTATGCCTTCCTTTTCCTTAAATGTCTACTTATTGCAATGTTGCAGGCAAGATCTTGTCATTGTTAATTTCATGGTTGCATGCTGCCTTCCATTTTAGGTGATTAACAGCCAGATCCAGAGTAACTATGTGAGCACATAAGAGACATTACATGCACCTGTAGTTACTGCACCACCTAGTGAAAACCCATGGGAAATTCATACTACAATCCAGAATAAATTGTTCCTACACCGGAGCAAGAACTCCCCATAGTTACTCTGGATTTCACCCTAAGAAAACATTATCATCACCTTTAGCAGCATAGCAGAGTGAGCAAGAGTGAGCATGAAATGGAAAACCACTATGCTACAGATGGTCACTCAGTGGCACCGCATCGGTGTCACGCATGGGTCCTCTACTTGGAAACTCTCCTATTGATTAAAGGATTGTCCCTTTCCTCAGCAAGAGGAAGGGGTAACCCATCAAAGTGGGCTCTAGCCACTAGGAGGAGGTTGTGTTAGTGTCAAACTCCTCCAGCACATCACACTCCACTGGCACATCAACCAGTGTGGACTGCACAAGCACACCACCCTAGTGATGCCTCTTTGGTCACTCAATAAGAATTAAAGTTGGAGGATATTCCTTTTTGGATGGAAGATAAAGAAACTAATGAGATATTACTTCGGCTAACTGAGCAAAAGGCACCTTTTAAATACAGACTCTCTTATCTAATCTATCTATCCAAGTGATTTATAGCCAGACTTTCCCTCCAAGATTTTCTGGAGAACAACTGTCTTTATTTACTCTAGAAGATTATTCCTCACAATGGCTGTTGCTAGCATCCCTCCTTTGCATCATTTTCTCATTACATTTGCTGTGTAAACCACTCTGAGAACTTTGTAAAAATGTTAAAAAAAAGAGTACAGTACATAAATATGCTAAATAATAACTTTAAAAAATTACAGGTTCTCTGACTTCAGCATACACAAGACTCTTTAAAAAATTAACAGTGTAATCCTATGCATGACAACTCAGAATGAGCCATAGGCTGAAATCCTATTCACACTTACCTGGAAGTAAGCTCCATTGACTATAAGGAATTTATTTCTGAGTAGACATGCCTAGGATTGAGCCCATAGTCTGTTGTATGGGGCTTACTTCCAGGAAGTACAATTAGCTTTCTGGGTGATAGTCAGGAAGAAATTTACTATGGGCGCAATCCAGAGTAACTATGGGGAGTCCTTGCTCTGACATTAAGAACATTTTATTCTGGGTTGCAATATTAATTTCCCATAGGTTTTCACTAGGTGGTGCCGTAACTACGTCGACGTAAATGTCTCTTACGTGCTCCCATAGTTACTCTGGATTGTAGGGTATGGCTGCAATCCTAATGCCCAGTTAGGCAGGCCTAAGATCCAACACAAGTCCTGTGCTGGCCTGGGGGTGTCACGAAAGTGCTGAAAGGCACTTTAGCGCCACTCCCGGGGGAGATTTAGACCAGTGCACAGACATGTGTTTGCCTCCTAACATCACCATGGGAATGGGAAAACTGATGAATTGTGCCAGCCTAAGTTAGAACTGCACCCTATGAGCTTAGGTTGCTCTTAATGTTCTTACAATTGTGTGGGTTTTAACTCAAGAGGTCTAAACTTTTAAAGGTGTCAGTATATTTGGAGGTGAGTTGTGTTTTGTTTTGCAGGGGGAGTTGATATTTTATAATGTTGCAGAAGGATTTCAGAATAGAAAGGGAAATAATATTATTTGTAATCTATGTTTTGCTCACACAAAAGGGAAAATCTTCCTGCTGGCCATCCTCTTTGATGTCCTCTTTGATTATCCCCATAACTCTACAGCATTCAGCACTTCCCAAAAGAAGGTTTCTTGGTCTACAGAACACTTTTTTGGGAAGGAAAGCACAGGGGTCTACCACATCAAAGAAGGGACAAAGAAATTTGCTCATACAACATTTAGCATTAGTGGTAAGTGGTAAATAAGCACTAACCCCTCCAATTTGTTTCATGAGTGATAAACTTTGCTTGTTTGGTAAGTTAAAAAACTTCATAAATTCTAGCCACTTTCCAGAAGCATATGTCTTATGAACACATTTCAGAAGAAGTTGATTTAAAGGCAGATCAAAATATATATGATTATTCTCCAAGTTTCCTTTGGATGAAAGAGAGCACTTGAGTCTTATGGTCCCTTGTATTTTGTTGACAGACAAGCAGACAATAGAATATAGCAGACAACAACATATTCCTATTTGTACTTTTACTAATATGGCATCAGATTTCCAAAGAGCAGTTGCTGAATGGTCTCCTCCCCAAAATACTAAGATGTAACCCATTACCTAATTGCAGCCAAAAAAAATTTGGCATCCTATTCTGAAATTTTCATGAGTATTACTTTCTAAGGGTTAACCGCATCAACCTGCTTAGAACCCTGATCATTGCTAACACTATTTACCTACCAAAGCAAAGAATCCATTCATGCAAATCAGATGAAGTTAAAAAAAGAGGTAAAAGGCAATAGCAAGGATTCCTTCAATTCTAATACCTGTGCACAAAAATAGTCTCTCTTAGTTTCTGGGCAAGTAACGCCTCAAAGAATGCTTCATATTTTTCCATCAATCAGCATGCAGTGAGTGGCTAATGCACTCATCAGCACAGCTCCTACAAGCCTGAAGTTCACAGCCCTGATTGCAGGCTTCCAAACCCAAAATGTGTTTAGCATTAGGGGGCTATTTACATGACATTATTTTGCCTGGTCTCTGTACCTATTTTTCCTGCTTAGACACACCATCGCAAGTGGAAGGCGGATGTCATACCTATTCAGAAGGACAAAGAAGGAGCTTTTAAGAAGTCTTTTGAAACCAGCAAGATCTTGATTTCAAAACAGAATCGTCATCCCCCAATTTTCCTCCAGGTTGGTTGAGAACAAAAATAAAGAAATGGACTTGAGTGAGATGAGATGCAAGGGAGACTTCACAGAGTCTGCCAATTTCATTCTCAGGAGACCAAGAGTGGTTTTCTTTTTTCTTTTCCCAGACCTGGGGTAATTTCAAAATGAGGGGGAAAGACTTTGATAAGCACTAACCATGGTATGCAGTGGCTTAGCTTCCTTTCTAGAGTTCTGAAATGGAAATTTATGATGGAATCTCAACATACAGCAACCTCTGTGCTAGTTTTCCTATTGTCCCACACACTGAACATGTTTCTTTTTTTCTTCCTAACAGAACCAATGGCACAACCAACCATTGCTTTAAGAGAATAATTGACTTTATGCATTTCAGATGTTAGTAAGGAAGGTTCTTGAAAAGAATTCCAATGACTTAACAAGCTTTGGGCCAGGTTTTCTTCCATTTCAACCTTAAAATAAAGGACCTCTTTGTTTCTCTTCCTTGACTCTTTCAAGAAACTTCTTTGTCACTGGTTCCCATCCTCAGCCCTGCAACTTACTTGATGGGCTCGGTGGGGTCTGTCCGCTTTGCCTTGTGCTCTGGGGAAAGCTGTTCCCATTTAAAATGTAGGCTCCAGTCAAAGCCTAAAATACAAAATAAGCAGCAGGTACAGAGAGATTCGAGATGGCTCTTATGACCACATTTCAATCCCCCTGAAACTGTTTTATATGATTTAATACCAGATCCAAACAATCTCATTGCTTTATCTGCTGGTCTGTTTAGAAGATTATTATACATCCCATTATGATCAAGTTAATATTTGAATATACAGTTTATGGTTTTATTTGTATCTCCTGTTAGTTCTAGCTTATCCGCTGAGGAAGATGAATTTTTGCTGGGTCCATTCACAAACAGTAATTGATTTTTCTGTCTCATATTTCCACTTTGTCTCTTCAATTGCATACAGACCTCACTATCTAAAATATGCATTATTAACAGCAGTTTAAACGTGAAGGTGGACTGCATGTAGTTTAATCAATTAGCAGTGAAAGCAATTGTCTATGATCCATTAAGGATATTCTACGGAATCTAAAAAATGTCCTAAATGTAACTGAATGACTTGGTGTAATTGGTTCTAATGTAGGATTTAGACTGGGAAGATTTAGGTTCTCATCCCTACTCAGTCATAAAGCTTGTCTCAGCCTTACCTACCACACAGGTGACTCAGAAGGAGAGAAGGCACCATGTAAAACACCCTGAACTCCTTGGAGAAAGGATGGTATGAATAATACATTAAAGAAATTAAAATGTACGTAATCATCCAAATGATAACGCTTGAATTCTGCAGTTGCCCCAAATTCTCCTTGACCGACTTGCTCGTATATCTATCTAACCAGTTGTCTCTTGACATGCAAATTTTCAGAATTACCTCCTCTCAGGTCAGAAGAAGCTGCCACATAAGCAAAAGTGTCCAAGTTGATGATGTCAATAACTGGACTCACAACATGGGTTGGATCCTGGTAACGACAGTGAAAGCAATTGAAACATTTGAAAGTCCTTTCATTTTTAACCTAATAAATGTGTTTCTGCCACTCATTTGTTGTCAGAGGCCTACACATGATTATAATGTAGGGATATTTTATAGTGCAGTGGTTCCCAAACTGGTGGGTTGCAACCCACCAGCCAGGAAAGCACTTTTCCTTGTCCCTTTAGGAAGGCAACAGCACAATCTCTAGGATCACACTGCTCCTTGAGAAGAGGGAAGAGGATTTTAATTTACCTGCAGCCAGCACTTCGGTCCTGGGGCGAAGGAGACTGAGGAGCCCTGGACAAGGCTCCCCTTGCCTGCAAATATCTAAAGAAAGAAAAAATGGCCACTTCCAGTTTTCACAATGAAACAGCAAGTGGTATTCTTTTTCTTTTTAAAAGATTTTTGCAGGCATGGGGATCCCCAAGGACTGCAGCACTAGCTGAGATACTTAAACAAAACAAGGACATCCCCAGCAGCAGCCTGATCCTGGGAACAGCATTGCTGCCTTCCCGTTCCTCCTGCACATACTTCCTCCTGTATATACGGTACTTATCTTGCACATACTTCTCAATTCAGAGGGGTTTGAGAAAGTCTGTCATACATACATACATACATACATACATACATACATACATACAGAGAGAGAGAGAGACACAGAGAGAGAATGTATGCAGGATCTGTTCATACTTCTCAATTCGGAGGGGTCAGGCCTATATAATACGTATGCATCCAGGATCTGTTCCCTCATTCCTTAGTGAAATTTGTGGTGAGATAGCTGGAGGGAGGAGGAGAGATTTTGATAGTCATGGAAGAAGGCCAAGGTAATAGCTGCCCCAATGATAGCAGTGGAAAGAAGAAACTTCAGCTTGCAATAATGTGGTGGTTACATTTAATGAAACTCTTTTCTACTGCACAGTTGGGATTTATTATGAAAGTTCTTTGGTGTATTCCGTACTTGTTCTCTTCTCTGCAACTGTCATTCTTTGCTCGCTCACTTTTAATGGAAAATCTGGACTATACAATTGTCCAATTCTTGCAGTCCCATGTCTTTTGTGATTTCTCAGACTTGATTTGCAGTGATTTTTTTGTTTTGCAATAAAATGTTACTAAAACAACAGCCATTCACCGTGAAAGAGAAAAATGGTATTCAAGGATTATTAAGGACTCCTGTGCCTAACTAAAAATCTTTGGTTGGCAGACCCAGGTTTTAATGCAATTTTCTGAACAATGGAAAACAATATCTGGAGCTAATCTACTTTCTTTTCTTATCTTTCCAGTTTTAAATTTCTTCCTGAACTACAACACTGGGAAGAAAAGTCTTACATTATGTTGATTGCTCAGATACTTACATGTATTTTCTTGAATAATTTAACACCATATCTCTAAGGAAATTAATCAGCTTTTGAACCCTCTTCTCTAGTATTTGTTTATAAAATGTCAACAGCAAAGCAAGAAACAAATCACCAAGAAATGAACAAAAGGCAACCCATAACAATAAATCCTCTGGAAAGGAAAATGAAATTAAATAGTAGAAAAACTCATATTCAGAAATAATGATTCTTTTTCCAGCAGGAAGGAAAAAGTTAAAAGAATTAATTGCATTTAGTATTTGGATCATGTGGGTTAATTAATGTCTTGTCATGATGGAGACATTACAGTACAAGGCCCCAAAACATCTGCTTCATGGAGGGGGGAGGAAGATTTTGAAAGCTCTACAAATCTTTAGTCTTGTATTTTAAAAAAATCCTTATCCAACTTCAAACTTCCTCTCACCAAATCAAACTGTTTTTGCTCATTTTGGCACACAGGATCCTATGGTTGAAATTTAGGGCTCAATCCATAGTAACTGTGGCAGTTCTTGCTCCAACAGGCATAAGATTTACTGGGGATTGCAATATGAATTTCCTGTAGGTTTCCACTAGATGGTGCCGTAGCTGCGTCGACACAACTGGACCTTGCGTCGGAGCATGAACTGCCACAGTTCATGGATTGAGCCTTTTGGATTGAGCCTTTGGATTGAGCCGTTTGTCTTAATAAGAAGATCCATGTCCCTCATCCTGGTAGGACAAAGCTTAGAAATGTATAGGAAAGAGGTGGCCTGAACCGGCTTTAATTTTGTGAAAGGTGCACAAATACAATGGGAAGTCCATCACTTTGGTGTTTGATTAAACTGTCAGGAGAAAGGTCTGGACTCTGCCTGCTTTCACTGGGCTGAGAGTGGACCAGTGCAGTTCACTTTTGTGCACCCTGGAGGAAGATAATGGTGGCAGAGTCAGGATGAAGGGCACCCCAAATGTGCCATTTTTACCCTCTTACTATCTGCTGCTGATGCAACCTTCATCATCATGTCTAACAGATGGGCTATCTCCATCCAGCCATATAGTGCCAGTTGAACAAAGACCATGGTGGTTGGAGAACAGACCAAAATTTGCCAATGAGAACAGGATTTGTCCCTCACTGGTGTGCTCAGTATCTGCATCTAAATCTGCACCGTTGTACTTTGACATTCACTTGAAAATGGCATATCCAAGCAATTGAACAATTATTTACCATACCAAACATTTGGGCTATTTCAATGGTGTTGGTTATTCTTTTGTTCATGTGACTGCTGTCTCATTCAAGCTCCATTTTTTTGCCATCAATTTCTCCATCCTAAGCCTCATTTGTCCCCCTGATGTTTAATGACTTTGTATTAATTAACAGTAGTATTTGGTTGATGGACTTATTTATCCTACCATATCTAAAATCACGATGTATTCAACATGGAACCCTATTGTAACTAACTCCAAGTATGGGAAACTGAAATAATTACATTCTGCTTTTGTTTATCACTGCTTCTGTTCCATCCATTCCCCTTATTTTGTTGTCTCCACTGTGTGGAATTTTAGACTGGAATAATCTACAAAGTGTTGTACACATTCATGGCGGCATATAAATAAATCATAATCAGCACTGGAACCACTAATCAGATTCAATAGCCATGAGGGCAAATGGGGCCAAAGACAGTCAAAGCAAACAAGAAAATGGGAAATGGCACTGAGATGAAGCAAAGCTAAAGGCAAAAAAGGTGCTGAATGGCACTGAAACAAAACGAATGTGTTCACAAGTGTCAAAAACCATGAACATTTGGGAGTACTTCCTTCACTCATGAAAATAAATATGAAACTAAAAAAGCAATTTCAGCTCAGCTCAGCATGTGAATGAAAACTAAGGTCCATACATAATTATGACAATAAAGCCTTATGCTGGCAGATTTTGCAGTCTATTAATGTAAAGTCAGGATTGCTGGTGCCGCTGCTGCTCTGATCAGTCTGTGACTTGTTACTGATGGCAGTAGATACGATAAACCTCACACTGGCCGCAGTGGGTTACCAATACTTCACCAGAGAAGAAGGTAGGTAGGTTTGTGGGTGGCGGCAGGGTCTGAAGTAGATAGGTTGGCATACAGATGACAATTGCATATGGACATTTTTTTGGAAGCCATTCTTAGTTTTATATTCATGGGTATTCATTGTTTATAAGCATTCTCTGATTATGAGTTGTGGTTCATAGTACAGATTGCATTATTATATGTACCTTTTAAACATTTTTATTGCATTGATTGTTGATTGCATTTGTGTTAATTTGTTTTAAAGTATCCTATTGTAAAAGAGCTGGCAAAGATCTGAAGAAACCCACTGGGGACCAGACAAATTACTAGAGAGTACATAAAGATGTTCTTTACTTATCTCTTCTGTTTGTCATAATATGTAACATGTGCTTTATCAGCAGCACTGCACATTCATGGCCAAAAGGGGATAGGTCAGGTTTATAAATGAAATTTCTAAAGTGTCTTCTTTCCATGGAATTTCATAAAATTTCTAGGAACTGTTATGGCAGGTGGTTGAACCAATGGGCTGAAGTAAATATAAAGATTATTTAATAATAGGAGCAGAAAAGGCTGGGTTCAAAATCAAAATTAAAGTATGAGGCTAAGAGCACAATCCTAACCATGTCTACTCAAAATTAATGTGTTCAGTGGTCTTATTCCCAGGAAAGTGTCTTTAGGATTGCAGCCTTTATCTAAACTTCTTGTATCAGAATAAGCTCATAGTGTTTAGTTAACTTTAATGTAAAGCAGTCAAAACACAATCTGATGCAAGTCTATTCAGAAGTACCTCTCAATGAGTTCAACGATTTTAGACCAGGTGAGTGGGTACAAGAATGCAACCTTAGGCTTACTTCTGATTAGACATATATAAGATTGCATTATATAAAGTTATTGTCCTATAGTTAATTTATGTTCACCCATAAGAAACTGTACCTTTTTTTCTCAGCAGGTTGTAATCAGAAAAAGATAACCAAATAAGCTAAATAAAAAATTATAAATCAAAAATGACTGAAGTTGGTTTCCTTAGTCACCGACACCAAAGTTGTATAATCCAGAGAGGAAGAAAGAAACAAGATATATTTGATTTCAAGTCTTGGCATAAGCTAATAGAAATGTGCACAACCACCAATTCTTATGGGACTAAGGGTACAATCCAGAGTAACTATGGGGAGTCCTTGCTCCGGTGTAAGAACAATTTGCTCTGGATTGCAATATGAATTTCCCATAGGTTTTCAGTAGGTAGTGCAGTAACTACGGGTGCACGTAAAGTCTCTTACGTGCTCCCGTAGTTACTCTGGATTGTAGGGTAAGGTCATAACTGAGTTGCTAAAGGCTTCTAAATTGATTTTCAGAGATGGCACCATCTCTACTTGCTTGCTCAAAAAACAAACACGAAGAAACCACATCTATAGCACATCAGACAACCTGAGGTATTCCTCAGTGACCTCCAAGTAAAAATTCATTCACACATGGAGCCTGCTGCCTTATTGGTTCCCAAATTCTGGAACCACTAACTAAATTTCATGCAACAAATGCAGCAGACCTACATTTTGTAGGTGTACAAGATGTACACCAGATGTAACTTACATCTAAATCTGATCTTTTCTTTACAAAGCATACATCCACATCAAGAATGGGCTGCACTGTATGTCTATGGTTGGGGTAGGTTGGAACTGGGAGGCTTGAGAAGGGAAAGGGAAAATATTTTCCATTACTCCTCTATAATGTGCATTATATAAAGTTATTGTCCTAAAGTTAATTTATAACTTGGCACTTGGGCCTCCTTGGACTTGCACCAGCTCTTACTGTAATATAAGTCTTAAGAAACAAAGGGGCCAGATCAAGAGGCTAGGAAGAGGATAACAAGTTGCAAGTTGCCAACAGTGGTTAGTACCATCCCCCTCCCCTCTGAACATGCCCCTCATACCACCCCATTATGCTCTCCCTTCCTGTGTTGGAGGGACATCTTTGCCCCTTTGCTGCTCACAGGGTTGCTCAAGCCTTTCTAATGGTGTTCCAGAAGCATGCAGTCTTGTGCACTGCTGAAGCATCATAAATGTGCTACAACATTAGTTTCAGTGCAGGAGCATCCAATAGGTTAGGATTAATCATGGCCATATGATTAGGGACATGTTTAATTCCTTACCTATAGGAGCCAATGGGTTTAATCTAGATCAGGCCCATGGGATTAATCTAGATCACGACTCCGGCAGGGAAAAAATATCTATCTATCTACAGTATTTATATACCACTTTTCAACTGAAAAGTTCACAAAGCTGTTTACAAGAAAATGAAAAAAATTAATAGCTAATTAATAGCTAATGGGTGCCTGTCCCAAAAGGGCTCACAATCTAAAATGCAAAAAGAACACCAGCAGAAGCCACTAGAACAGACATTGCTGGGGTGTGGAGGACCAGTTACTCTTCCCCTGCTAAATAAAAGAGGAACACCCACTTGAAAGAGTGTCTCTTGCCCAGTTAGCAGGGGTGAATAGTCTTTAAGTCTTTAAGCCTGCTTGTCCGAGTCCCCCCCATTGTGTGCTATTTGCCTTGGACAATTTGCCAATAGGTGCTATATTTGCCTTGGTGCTATTTGCCAATAGGCTCCAATATAAGTTTTCCCCCACCTAATGCACCTTCTGTTACTTAACTGTCCTGATAGCAAAAGCTGTATTCGTTAGCCTATTGGCCCCTGTTTCCTCTTGGTTTCCCTATTGCTACTGCATAATGTTAAGGTTGCCATCAGGTTGATTTAATTCCCAAATAATTTGAATTCTCAATTCTTGTAAGGAATTCTACTGACCTCTTTATAAGACTTGGGTCATATGGCTTGGCCTAGCACAAACTCTCAAGCGAGCCCATAAAATTAAATTATGCTTTAATATGAAACCCCAAATTTATTCCAGTGATTAAGAATTCAGGGAGAGGAAACTGATATATCCTCCTCTGGGCAGGGTTCATACAAGGCTTGATAGTTTAATATTCCACCTCCAACATTTCTCTCTCCACAAGCAAGCAAAGAATAGAAATCTGTCAAACAGAAGTGGGACATCACCATCCACTGGCTCATTATGATGGTAAAAGCCTCTTTTCAAGTGATGAAGATTTATTCTTTCTGTAAAAATGCCTTGGGCTTGATAATTACATTTTAAAGGAAAATATACTATACCAAACAATTCAACCAATTATGTTTGGTTGAAACATATCTATAGATGTCTCAACTCTCCACAAAAGGACAAAACAGTGTACGGACCCACTTCTACCTACATGTGCTGAACAACCTGGCATTGGTTGCCATCTTGGGTATCCTTTCTTTAGGAAGGAAGGTGGGGTATAAATCAAATAAATACATATTATTACTTTCTGAGTGATACACATTTTCCTTGTGACCTTCTTCCTTACTGATATTAGCCCATATTTTCATCTTCAGTCAGATAGTTCAAACAGGTATTTATTTTCAATCAGAATCTATAGTTGATCACATCTGAATGTGCTCTGTGAGAAACAGTCCCTCAGATGAGCACTCAAACCTGCCACCTCTCTGGGAAAGAGGGTGTGAGCCATCCATGCGCAATATTGATAAACCCAAATAATCAAATGTTGCTCTTATATTTAGCAAGGGGAAAATCTGTCTCCATAACATCCTGTCTTTTCTAGCAGCTTTTTTTTAAAATTCTGCATCTTTTCAGATGGTAAGCCCTTTGGAGACAACACTCTATTATCTGAACTGTGAATTTTTATTTTTGAAAAACAATATTCTGGTTAATAAATAACAAACACCATCAACAAAATTGTTGCTGGTCTTATGAGGAAGCCATATTGGCATTATTTTGGCACTCCTATCATATTATGTTGCACCTCAAACATCATTGGCATCCTTCAGTCTCGAAAGACTATGGTATCGTGCTCTGATTGGAGGTCCTGAAACAACTTCTAGTGTGGCTAAAATGGCCAATTTGAGAGTGGGAATCCCTTCCACACGGAGGACAAATAAATTCCGTCCCCTACCCAGGCTCCAGGTTTCGCTGTTTTCGGGTTTGTCTTTTTGCTTCAGCCTGCCGAACAAGTGTCTCTTCCAGTTGGAGAAGGCCATGCTGGGTCTTTTGCCTCCACGCTGAACAATCGGAGGTCAAGGTTTCCCAGCTGTTGATGTCCATTCCCAAGGCCTTTAGATCCCTCCTGCAGATGTCTTTGTATCGCAGCTGTGGTCTCCCTCTAGGGCGCTTTCCCTGCATTAATTCTTCATGTAGATCTTTTGGAATCCAACCACCAGCCATTCTCATGACATGCCCAAGCCAGCGTAGATGCCGCTGTTTCAGAAGTGTGAACATGCTAGAGATTCCAGCACGTTCCAAGACTGCGTCATTTGAAACTTTGTCACGCCAGGTGATGCCAAGAATACGTCAGAAACAGTGCATATGGAAGGTGTTCAGCTTTCTCTCCTGCCATGCAACAAGGGTCCAAGACTCGCTGCAGTACAAGAGTGTGCTCAGGACACAAGCTCTATAGACCTGGATCTTTGTATGTTCCATCAGCTTCTTATTAAGCCATACTCTCTTTGTAAGCTTGGAGAATGTGGTAGCTGCTTTACCAATATGTTTATTCAGCTCAGTATCTAAGGACAGAGTGTCAGAGATAGCTGAGCCAAGGTATACAAAGTCATGGACAACCTCCAGTTCATGTTCAGAGATTGTGATACAGGGAGGTGGATCCACACCCTGACGCATGACTTGTGTTTTCTTCAAGCTGATTGTTAGTCCAAAGTCTTGGCAGGCTTTGGTAAAACGGTCCATGAGTTGTTGAAGGTCTTCGGCAGAGTGAGCAGTAACAGCAGCGTCATTGGCGAAGAGGAACTCACGCAAGCATTTCAGCTGGACTGTGGACTTTGCTCGTAGTCTGGAAGGATTGTAGAGTTTTCCGTCTGATCTGGTCCGGAGATAGATTCCCTCTGTTGCGTTTCCAAAAGCATGCGTCAGCATGACTGCAAAAAAGATCCCAAATAAAGTTGGTGTGAGGACGCAGCCCTGCTTCACTCCACTTCGGATGTGAAAGGAGTCTGATGTTAAGCCATCAAAAACTACAGTGCCCTTCATGTCCTCGTGAAAGGACCTGATGATGTTGAGGAGCTTAGATGGGCATCCAATCTTGAGGAGGATTTTAAAAAGACCGTCCCTACTAAATCAAAAGCCTTTGTAAACCAAATCAAAAGCCTTTGTAAGATCTATGAAGGCTACAAAGAGTGGCTGTCTTTGTTCCCTACATTTCTCTTGCAACTGTCGAAGGGAAAATACCATTTCAGTGGTGGACCTGTTGGCTCGAAATCCACACTGTAATTCAGGATAGATTCTCTCTGCAAGCACCTGAAGCCTCTTCAGTATGACTCGGAGAAGCAGCTTCCCTACAACACTAAGAAGAGAGATGCCACAGTAGTTGTTACAGTCAACCCTGTCACCCTTGTTCTTGTACAGTAGGACTATATTAGCGTCCTTCATGTCCTGCGGTACTCCACCTTCCCTCCAACAAAGGCAGAATATCTCATACAGTTCAGTGGAAATGGTCCCTCTACAGCACAACAGAACTTCAGCAGGGATGTTATCTTTCCCGGGTGCATTGCCGGAAGCAAGGAAATCCAGGGCTTCGTTTAGTTCTTCTAAAGTTGGTTCACTGTCAAGCTCCTCCAAGACAGGCAGGCACCTCAAACATAGCCCTATCTTAAGGGGTGCATCTTAAGGGGTGCATAAGGCAGAGACTGCCTTATGGTAGTTGCAAAAAAAAAGTCCCAGACAGTGTGCCATACACTGCCAGTGCGTCAGTGGGAAAGCCACAGTAGTAACAGCTCAGGACTGGGCTGACAACCCTGTTAAGTCAGTGGAGAAGGTGGTAAAAGGCTGGGAGGAAGGGCAGGATGGATCAGATTCAGTGGCATGCCCAAACCACCCTCCCAGAGCAATTTTGCTGGAGCTAGTCCAAGTAAACCCATCTGTGCCCTGGATGCTAACCCCTGGATGCTCCCTTACTGAGAAGAGATCTCTGGGATCCCTGCATAGTGTTAAATCCAACAGTTTTTAGCGCAAACTATTTTGGCATGACTGAATTTGGGAAAGGGAACACAGGTCTGAGCTGTTAGTTATGAAAGCATTTGTGGCAATACATCCTAGCTTCCCATCCTCAAAAGGTGTTTCCGGATTAGTGAAAAGTACAGAGAGGGGAGCAGCTTCACTAGTGCATATGCATCAGAACATGAAAAATTTTGGGTCATGGTCATCCCATTGTAGAATGGATTAAAAGCCCAATCCTAACCACAGCATAGCATACCTGTGTGAGTAAGGCATGCACTGCATCCTGTGGTGGTGCGACTGTCACCAAGGCTTCCTCAAGGTATGAGAACATTTGCTCTTTTACCTTTGTGCTGCATTGCCACTGTACCAAAGCTGGAAAGCTGGAAAGTTTGGGCCGTAAGAGCTTTTGCCAACAGTCAATAGCTGCAAGGCATGGGAGAGCAGTGGCTGCCTGTCGCTGTTGCTGATTTAAATGTGTGGAAACAGACTTATGTGTGGGTGTTAGAATGTGAATAAGGATTTGCATCTGCAAACAGATGCTGTAAGTGCAATTGCCTAGCATGATCTGGTAGCTGGTCCTGTGTGTTAAGTATGGGAAATAAAGCTGGAACCCTGCCAATCAGTTGCTTAAGAGGACAACTACAGGGATGTTTCTGTTCTATCTGCTCCTTCTTCCCTACAAATAGTAGCAGACGGATTTTAGGTTTGACTTTATTCTTTTTCCCTTTTGATTGAGCTCTGCCTGCTGTACACACACATTGGATTGTGGCCAAAGAGATAAACATTTAAACGTTTGTCCAAGTATGAAGCTCACTGTGTGGCCTTTGGCAAATTTCTATGTCTTGGTCTAGCCTGACATGAGGATATGAGGACAATGTGTTGCTACCCAGAGCTCCTTGGATGACATTCCAGTGCAATCGTAATTTCTTGCATTTTTATTCCACCCAGGAACTTGAGCATCATACACAATATTCCTTACTGCACCACATTTGACCCTCACAACAAACCTGTGCAGCAGGTTGAGAGTAGCAACTGCCCAGTATTCACCTTTATATGAGCTTTATAGGTTGTGTAAAAATTTGAACCCAGGTCTCTCAAGTCATAGCCTTTACGAGGTGGCCTTATACTAGATCAGTACAGTTGACATTTATTTAGTACTATCCTTCCCTATCCCTACCTGAAGATGTCAGGAATGAAAGCTGGGACTTCCTACATGTCAAGCAGAAGTAATTATGACTTCTCTCCCAAGTGTTACATTAATTGTACTCTGTACCTATAAATACAGACTTGCCTGCTCTCAAAAACTTGAACTAACACTCAGCATCCTCAGAATTTTTAGAACAGCCTCTACAATGATGGCACCCTTTAAACTATGAGACACAGAAGACAAGCTTTCCAGGGGGTGATGGTCTTTTAAGAGCAACAGCCACTATCAGCAGGCTTGGAAAGTTTCTCACTCTTTCTTACATCATTGACTTAACTGCAAGGGGTCCACACAGCTTCAGTGTCTTCTACTGTGAATAAATTATCACAGGCAGTTGAGCTCACACATCTTGGTTCGGAAGACTGGGTTGCTATAGGGAATGACTCCCAGACCAGCTTGAGCTCCAACTTCTCTCTTTAAAGAAACCAACAGTTGTTTTTCCTTTGAACATTGCAAAAATATCCCATCCTGACATGCATACACTTTTCCTCAGGGATTTGCAACTCTAGATTTTAAAAAAGCTGTCATATGCACAATAAAGAGATGCTTGATTTCAACAGCAGCAACAAATTCCTATTAAGGTGGACAGAACAAGGGCTTTCTGCCATAGTTTCCCAGAAATGAAACTCTGGGATCTTGGAATTTCAAGGATGTGCATTGGCTTGATAGGAATTCTGCATTGGCATTGGTTTGGCCTCCCTTGAAAACTGATGTAATGAATCTCAACGTTTGCATCAAATTTCATTTTAAAAAAATTTCAGTGCCAATAATAAAATTGATGTTGAGTTGTGAGGCAGTAGTAAGGGTTGTCTTGTTAAGACATGGCCTGTCTACCGGCAGGCCAGAGTTTGACTCTCAGCTAAAAAAACAGGAATGAGCACCTCTCGCTAGAGTCAAGTCACAACTAATACAGTAACCTGCGGGATCACCTTTACCTTTAGGGCACAATCCAGATTTAGAGAGTGAGGAGAGCCCTACCTGGGCTGTCCCGACTATTCTGAATCCAGAGCAGAACATTATGCTGCATCCAGAGAGTCAGGAAGCCTGGGCTGTCCTAGCTGCTCCAGAGCATGCTAAGTAGGCACCAAGTCAGTGTCACCTGGGGAGGGCTTGCTCCTAAGGAGACCCCCCCTCAGATCAACTGAACAAGGAACAGCTGTGGTGCCTGCCTTATAAGGAAGCCCAGAAATTCCTGACAACCAGTAACAGCTACATCATGAGAATGCAGTACAGCAGTATCTCTAATGGTGGGTGGATGCAAGGAGATTGCTTGGAGTGGCCTGCTGTATCCACTTATTGGGATGCCGTAGTTGTGCCATATCCTGAAGATGAGAGCCAGGGGTTGCAGATAGGCTGGCAAAGAACACAGATTTTTGGTCAACACTGCCATACTTACTCTGCCTTAACTCTGAGGAGCAGGAAGAGAGAATTTCAGCCCTGGAAACAGGCTCAGGATACAGAGTAACTGCTCTGCCCTCAGCAATGCTAAACATGCCCTCAACATGCCTTTCCTGAGCTGTCTAGGCTGCCCCAGTTAGGGCAGCCCAGGTCCACCTCTCTTGGGTCAGACTATGTTGCATTAGGCTGCCGCATGTCTTTTCCAGAATAACTGCCTATCCTGCAGTTGTGTCAGCCCACTGAGAGATAGGGTAACCCAAGTGCACCTCTGGATTGTGCCCTTATTTAGGCAATAACCACTTATTGGTTCCATTTCTACAAAAGGAGGACCAATTTTCAAAGACAACCAAGTCACACACTTTGAGGTTGCAATCCTAACCAACTTTCCAGCATTGGTGTAGCTGCACCAGTGTGGCATATATCCTGCAGTTGTGGGACAGCCACAAAGCACTCCTCAAGGAATTAGTGTTTGCATAGCCCTAACCCCTGAGTTGGAAAATTGGTTACAACTGCACCCTAAGTGTCATTAAAGCACCAAGAAGGCTTGCCATCTCTGACATCCATCAGAGAAACACACCTCTATCATGTATTACCAGGCCCGGAAGACAGTTTTCTTTTAAACTGTTGTTGAGCGTTGATGCCCTGTGTTAATTTACCATTCTATTACACCCTCCCTTGCTTACGCACACAATGACACACAGACACTTTGCTTCTTGGATGTTTGCCACACTTTAGAAATCTGGCTAAAACAGCTGTTTTGCTGAATGAAAAATGGAAAGTGACATGTAGGTTGGGGGCCAGCTGCTGATTTAGATGCATTTTGGGTCCGTGATCTCTTTGAAATGTATAAGTTTATTAAAGCAAAACGAAATGTTCCTATGAGCAACAAATTAAGAGAAGGTCATTAATCTTTAGGAGGGGAGATATGATAGTATGTGGCAAAATACATTACGTTCCCTTCCAGCACCAGCCTGAAGGTGGCAGCATTAACATTTCATACAGTTCAGCAAACACTGTGGTGTAAAACCTACCCCTGCTAACTGGGCAAGATACACTCAAGTGGGTGTTCCTCTTATTTAGCATGGGGAGAGTAACTGGCCCTACACACCTCAGCAATGTCTTTTCTAGTGGCTTCTGCTGGTGTTCTTTTTGCATTTTAGATTGTGAGCCCTTTTGGGACAGGGATCCATTAGATATTAATTAATTAACTATTTTTTTCATTTTCTTGTAAAACGCTTTGTAAACTTTTCAGTTGAAAAGCAATATATAAATACTGTAGATAGATAGATAGATAGATAGATAGATAGATAGATAGATAGATAGATAGATAGATAGATAGATAGATAGATAGATAGATGGATAGATGGATGGATGGATGGATGGATGGATGGGTAGGTATATACCGAAGATGGGAGAAGTTTTGTCTACAAAGTAAATTACGAAAGTGACGGACATTCACACCATTGAGATGCAAGAAAAGAAAAATAAGGTTTTATTTTACACACTAGAACACTTCCTGTGTTCTTCCAGTTCTCTTTGACGGTACGTCTACACTGAAGTTTTGGCAAAGTTAAGTTATTCAGCATTTGTCCCATGTGGTGGTGGGGCCTGGATTGGAGTCACCCAAAACATGGTTAATGCGACATTGAGGATACCTGGCTGGGCTCTCACAGGGGCCTGTCACCAAGAGGTTGCCTTCCTACTACACTGCAGTTTTGAATGGGGACAAATGTGCATCAAATATACATACACAAAGTCCTATCCCATTCCCCACTATTGGCAATGATGCAGCCACACAAAAGGAGCATGTGCTGCATCCATTGCCGGTCACGACAACCAGGAGGTCTGCCAGAAGTAAGTAAAAATATTTCCTACTTACTGCTGGGTAGCAATGGCATAGTGGCCCAGTACATGTGCTCAAAATGTTGCCCTGGAAGTGATGTCACAACTGGAAGTGGTGTCATACACAGGTATTTTTGAAAAGAAAACTGAACGGAAAACCAGTTCACCACCTATTTGTTTTGCTAGTGGCCTAGCTATAGCACCTACTTGCTATCTAGAGTTGAAGTTTTTGTCCCCCTCTCCCCCGCAACAACAAAATCAAATTTAATTAAGTCAAAACATGAAAATTGTGTCCCTTACTGGTTAGGGAAACTGTTCCAACACCAACTCCAATGCTGGATGTTCAAGCAGCAGAGGAAGGGCAGATTTTCTATCCCAGGATCATTCTGATTCCAGAAAGGTATAAAATGTTATTGTAGAGCAAGTGTGGCCCATTTTAGAGGACTTTCAGACACATGGATGAATAGATAAAATTTGCCATTTATTTTTAAGATGTACTGAGAGCAGATTCATATTAACACCTTATTAATTCCATACAGAATCAGAATTACATCTCATTGGCTCTCTGAGAAATCAGTCTCATGGGGAAGTTTTGATTTTAAAAAATCCACTTTTTGTTCCATAGGCTTTTGTGTTTTCATTTTCTGGTTAATTGGTTATAACCTTTGATAGAATATAGATATTCAAATGCAGTCTGTTTCCCCGCATTCTGCACTAAACAACATTTGCAACAATACACTGTATAACATGAAGGTATTATCAATTATACGTACCCCACTTTTCACAATTTTAGCCACTAGTGTCAAGCTCAGCTTGTTACCCTCCCCCAAGCTTGTTCACAGGTGCAACAGCATCCCCTGCATCTCCCCTACACATACTAATGTTGTGTAGGCCTCCTAGTGGTCTATGGGTTTTCTTAATAAATAAATTTATAGGGATATAAATAAATTTATATCCAACGATATAAATAATGGAAGTTTGAGGAGAAAAAATGGTGTGTGACTAGATTGGAAAAGTGGGTATCAGATACCAACATATGCTGGAATCATCAGGATCCACACCTTCTCTTTTCCCACTTTCTTGTCCCCTGCTCTCTGAATCCCCATACTGAAACTCCCCTAACCACAAAACTCCCCCCCCCCAATTTGAAGTCTCTTGAAGCTGCTGCCACGTGTGCCATGCCTCTCACAGTTTGTGGTAACAGGCCCAGAAGGGCATGACAGCAGCCAGCTTTCACACTGCTATAATGAACCTTTCATGCCAACACTCTGTGTGTGTATCTATATATCCTCTGGAACAATATTCTGAATGAAGTTTTGTGATCTGCTGGCAGGTTGGTTAGAAGTTCAGTACTAAACTATACTCGTATCAATGAAAATTAATTAATTTTGTTGTATGTATGTGTCAGAAATTTATGGGCCTTGTGTGTCAAATGACCTTGCTAAGACATTGGCTAGCCCACTATTGTCTGATCCAAAAGCCAACAAGCTTTAAACCTTCCCAGGGACAGGGATGGAACATTGGTCCTTTTAGTTTTCATATTGAACCTTTTCCATGCAAAATATGGGCCTCTCTCCTGACCTATGGATTCTTCCTAAGTAGTTTGTCAGATGTGATCGGTGTCATGAATGAGGAGCACTGCAAGGGGATTGAAAGGGGCCTGCTAAGCAAATATGCGCTCTCTGCCAGGAGCAATACAGGCATCCAATATTAATTTACCCTTGCCAGACGTTGCAACAATTAGCCTACATTTGGAGACAGCCTTCAAGATACTGTAGCTGATGTAACTGTCATATGGGAATACAACCATATCCTGCCGCTGTCATAAATAGTGATAGACTGTTTGGTGTAACACAGGAAGATACCTCCAGTGTTCTCATTTGATAACAATGTATTAAGGTGGCTGTCACATTTCTGAATGGCTCTGATTCTCCTTCTGCCTTTCTTCTTTATTACCTGCACGTGCCGGCGGATGCTTATGGCCTTGAAACATCTTAGTTTGCACCCAATTTTCCACAACTCCTGTTCCACTTTGGGAAGAATCAAAACAATAAAAACAGTTTACTGCTGCAGTGCAAGTAGCTAGCTGAACAAATAACTGAGCTGACTCCAACTTGAAGCATTTACAGAGACTTCTTGGTGATATTCGAGGGGAGGAGGAAGGAATGGGAAAAGAGAAATTACAAACAAGAAAAGTTAGGAGAAGTAACATTTGCTTTCAAGGTTTCATTCAGACCATGCCCCTGTTGCTGCCACTGCAGATATATAATGAAATTCCAAAGGCACTGCTGAATATGGCATCCACATCCATCCATCATATCACATCTGAGCATGAGCTACACTCCCCCATTGCTGCAAGGGAAATATAGCTTGAACTGCCATTTTGCTGGCTAAAACTCATCAAACATCTCTGGCAGGAAAGGTACCATCATTATTTTGAGAGGAGGGGAAGAAAGAAAGATTTGAAAGAGGGTGAAAGAGCAAATCTGAGTGCAGAAATAGAACTAAGAGGGCCACAGAATCTTTCCAAAGAGAAGCCACTCCATCCGCAATCATGTTCAAAGTCCACTTTCAGTTCTCATTCAGTTGACATTAATGGAATTTGCTTCCAAGTAAATGTGATTTCACATCTGGGAAGAAAAACCATAAATGCAAAAACATTGACTGAATTATTGACTGAATAATTAATTAATTCATTCATTAAATAATAATGCCACATCCTCCCATAAAGATGTCACTCAATCAACATCTCACTTGTGGCAAAAATGAACTGAGATTCAAAATATACATGATGTAGGCAATCCATCTTTGGATCTCCCGTCTATTTATCAACTAATTTAGCACAGAGAAGTTCCTAAAGAAGACTTTCTGTACGGGTCCTTAAAGAAGAGCCTTGTAAGAGAAGTAAACATATTTTTTTACTTTCCTCCTATATTGGCCATCTGATTACCAATGGGTCCCATCAGGCTGACACCAGCTATTCTGCTGGTTTAAAGTCCTAGCAGAGGAAAGGTACAAGTCCTGGCTGGAAAAAATGGGATAGTATCCAACATTCACAACTTTATGATACTTCCCCACTCTCTTGAACAACATCCTAACACTGTCCTCTCCTCACCACAAACTGCCTGTGAACTGCCTCACTGGACCAGGAAAGAGTCTGGGCAGTTCTGGCAGACATATGGAGCCTCCAGCTCAGCAATTTTCAACTACAAATTTAATTCGTTCCGGAGGCATGTTCCTTACGTGCAACATTCTTTACATAAAGTGGATTTTCCCATAGGAAATAATAGAAACTCAGTTAATTGGTTCCACAACCCAAAAATATTCATATAAAAATATTAACTGTATATAAAAATGATGACAAAACACTGGAATTGAATTCAAAACATGCATTCAGTGGTGCATGATCCTATGAAGTCTACCTAGGCTGCAATCCTAAACTCAAGCAGGAGGGTGGAAAGCAGGGGGTGGAATCCTAAAGACACTTTCCTGGGAGTAAGTCCCATTGAATACTATGGGGCTTACTTCTGAGTAGGCTTCGTCTGGGGATTTCCCCATGGCCACAGAGGCTTTCCCTGCCTCTGGAGGGTTTCCCCTGTCTCTCCAGCAGAGAGGTCCCCTGTGGCCATGGGGAACCCCCAGATGCAGCCTGGAGGCAGGGGAAAGGAGGTGAGCTGAGGGTCCCTGCTCTGTGCGCTGGCTGGCAGTCATTTAAAATTTCCAAGGCTGCCAGCCAGTCTTTGTTATGTGAGTCCAGCGTCCTTACCCGAGGCAGAGGCGTCCTGGAACTCACTTTTCGTTACCTGGAAATAACTCTACCCAAGGAATTCGTTACCTGAGGTACCACTGTACTACCTTGTGGCACTGGTGTGGTGCACATGGTCTGCAGGTGTGCCACAAAAGTTTGAGGAAAGTCATTTATCAGTAGGACAATTGGGGAATTTGAGCCTTATCAGCACTAATGGTATTCTTTGACAATTTTTCATTGGGTCATAAGATGACAGAAGCTGAAAATCACTGTTCATGCTGTTTGCATTGGTGGATCCATTATGCACAATGGCTTTGTGACGTTTACACCATCATTGGGTCACTTACAATAGCATATCAAAAGATCCATTGTCATTGTCATAAAAGGCCCACAGGATTGCACTGAAAATGTATCAGACTACACCGTGGTGCCTTGGTTTACAAGCATAATTCATTCTGAGTGCTTGTAATCCAGAATGCTTGTAAATAAAAGCAAAATTTTCCCATAAGAAATAATGGAAACTCAGACAATTCGTTCCACAAACCAAAAATCTATATAAAACTGAAAAATCACTGACTGACATGCCCTCAACATTCCTCTCCTGAACTGCCTAGGCTGGCACAGCTATGCCAACCCAGGGTTCTTCTGTCTTGGGCCAGTATTCTCAGTCCACTTGAAGAAACTATGAAGACACCAAGACTTATGTTGCAAAGAATAGGACAATATTGCTGTTTTAATCTCATGTTTCAGTCTTTGCCATTGTGTGCTGTGAAAAAAATCAGCAGGATTTAATTCCCATTAAATCAATTTATTAAAGCTTAATTTGCATGAAATTAAATTCAGCCCCTATTTGAAGAGCCATCACTCCCCTAAATCATTCAGCACTGGGAATTGAACATAGGCCTAATTAAAAACTTGGCTGGAGCTGTGCCCGCCTATTCCCCTTGTACCACTCAGAAACTTTGACAGGAGCCCTGGGGCTCTGCTAACTTCATCTGCATACACAAGGGACAAACCCCCTTTCTTTGTTCTCTGAGAAGACATAGTCCTTCACTTTTGCAGTGGATACACTCACAGGAGCGCAGGTGGGGATAAGGGTTTTTCAGTCAGATACATATACATTTTGAAGTGGCTTTAAGCAGATCCATTCCCATGACTTTAGAAACACACCTCTTTAAAACCAATACATTTGAGACCTTCCACTCACAGCAGCAGCAGTTGCAAGAAGAATACCTGGTGATCTAGGGAAAGATTCTGAAGAACACGAGCATCCAGTACCTTTACCACCATAATCTTTCAAGGAAACAAATCACAAGATGCATGATACTGGTCTTTGATACCATGAATCTGTCATTATGAGGGCAATATACAGTAGGCCCTTCATATCCACAGGGGTGTAGTTCTGGGACTCTGCACAGATACCAAAATCCATAAGAGTGCTCAGGTTCACAGATGCTACGCTTACAAAATTATTTAAAATGACACAAATTGCACACAGCCCCAATGATATGGGACTGGTGGAGAGAGATATGTAAAATGGCAAGATCTGTGGTCTGGGTCATGAATGGAGGCAACAGCAGAATATGCACAACTTTTACAGGGGATGTAGGTTCCCCCCCCAATATATTTATGATCCATGATTGGTTGAATCTGTGGATACGGGAGCGTAGATATAGTGGGCCCACAATCCATGTGTTTGTCTCCTTTAATTCATTAATGTCAACTGCTTTGAGTCCAATTGTGGTTAGAAAGCAATACACAACTATCATAAAATAAATACATCAAAAAAAAAGAGCCACAGATGGAACATTTCTGGCCACTCATTTCTGGCAACATTGACTTGCCTCATATGCATTAAATCAACACATTGCTTGTGAAGAGCAGATCTCTGAAAGTTTTGAATAGGCTTCAGATTTTTCCTACATACTGGCATTTTGTTTTTGTTTTTGCTGGGCATGATTTTGAATCCACAAAATTGTTCAGGACTCCACACTGGAAACTCCACTTGCACCTTTTTACATGTAAGGTCCAAAGGACTGGAGAATATTTGTGCTGTTTCTATTCTTCTAGTCTAAGAGCATCTCCAGTGGACTCTCTACAGCTTCTTTTTGCAATAACTCTCCAATCTCAACGCTCCATATACCATTAGTGCATTAACTGCTGCTTCTTAGAAAGAGACAATCCTGCTGAGCCATTCATGAAACACTTACCTCTTTGATTCTTTGTAGCAAAGGCAGCAGCCAGTCCTTGTTCACTTCACAATGACTGTCTAAGAAGGTCAGCACTCCCGCCTGGGCCACATCTGCTCCCCGAATGCGAGACCGGATCAAACCTGTTAAGATGCAGGCCAACTCAGGTGCAGCTCTGACTCTTCCATTTCTAAGCAAGAAATGAATTACTAACCAGGCATGCACAACACACACACACATGCACACTTAATAAACATTCTCCTTGTTGAGGATCCTTCCATCACTTTCATTTCAGATCTAGCCATGGCATTTTAAGAGGCTGAGTAAGATACAATCCTTCATTGCACATGCACATGCTCCCTCTTTTGCTTTGAAAGTTCAGATATATATTTTAAGCCCAGAGATATGTATTTTAAGCTTGTTAAAAAGACTGATGTAGAGCCATGACCCCTAGTTTTAATTCATACAATTTTTCTGGGTTGTCTCTGGGAAACAAAGAAGGTAATTTGGATGGGCTCATATAACTGTTAAAGAGTCAATATCTAATGCATCTATTCTGTCCACCCAAATGTTACCTGAGGCACATATGGAAAAATTCCTCTTTTAAAAAAAAAAAAATAAGAATCTGAAATTACTGAAACTTCTGAACCATCATCTCTTGAATATGACAAATTTTTGGAGGAATACGTGAAAACCAAATAAAACCAGTGCTATTGTGCCCAGCGAGTAGCAAATACTAGGGGTGCAATCCAGAGTAACTACGTGGAGTCCTTGCTCCAGTATAAGAACAATTTCCTCTGGATTGCAATATGAATTTCCCATAGGTTTTCACTAGGTACTGCAGTAACTATGGGTATACGTAATGTCTCTTACATGCTCCCATAGTTACTCTTGATTGTAGGGTAGGACTCTTTCATAATACAAAGGATGCTGGTTTTGTTGTGGCCAGTGAGGGAGACCTTCTTGACATAGACTGACAGCACAATCCTAGGCATGCCTACTTAGAAGTTATTGTTGTTTATGTAATTATTGATGATGATAATAATAAACATTTATATACCATTTTTCAACAAAAAATCATTTAACAAGCAGTTAAGTACGTCCCATTATAGTCAGTGGGGCTTCCTTTCAGATAAGTGTGGATAGGACTGCAACCTAAAGCTTTATGATAGCAGCATAGCAGCAGCAATAGAAGGAGGCATGTAACACAGATGCAAATATCAATCAGAAGCATAATCAACGAAAGGTTACACTTATTAATAGGTGTGGGTGTAATTTCAATAAATAAGGGGAAATCATAATCTGAAGAGATAAGGGTAAAAGGTGTCCTTGTTTATCTTTAGAACTGTCTTGGTTCCAGTATATTACACTAATAGAAAAAGGGGAAAAATTAAAATATTAAAGATGAAAGTTCCTTCCCGCAGTGAATGTTAACTTTAGTTAATGAAATAAATTTTATTATAGCTCATTCAATACCTCAAAAGAAAAACCAAAACTGAGGTTTTGGTAATGTGCAGGTTTATTAAACATTAATTTATAGATTGGTAGCTGATTTATCAACTAAAAATTCCTGAATATGCTGACAGCCCCAATAACTCATGCTGATCTCTGCATAGTGCCTGAACCTCCTGCTAATGTTCTATTGTTGTGTCTCCATTGTTTGCAGCAAGATTTTCTTTCATTTACACTACTCTATAAGCCCTCCTGCAGCCTAATAGCCTCACTAAGGAATTGTAGGTCTCGAACAGACTCAAAATCACAGAGATTAAAGACTCCATACAAAGTAAAAAAGAAAAAAAGATATGCTTGGGGGTAGTTAGGAGTGAAGTCACTGTTAGTTGTGAGAGTGAAAGGAGTGGATCCTTTTAGCCTGGATGAATGTACACATGTGGCCTACCATCTGCTGTTTGCATAAGAACCTGGGACCAATTTGGATGAAAGCACTATAGATAGAATGAAGATCATCTTAACTCCCACCCCTAAAGCCAATCCTACCCACCACAAATGTGCATGATGCTGCAGCCCTACAAAGGGGAATAGGATCTTGCCATGTGCCACTGGCATAAAGATCCACTCCTCTCTTCCACTCCTGCACTCCAGCCACTGTTCTTTCCATTCTCTGCCCCGATTTCTCCACCAAACCACCACTGCTACCTTACCCAGTATGGGCTAGGCTGTACAAGCTGCTGGGGCAAACATGTGGCCTCCACTATTTCCAGTGTTAACAGAATAACTGCATACTCTTGATAAATCATGAGATCTGTCAGCACAAGCTCAGTATTGCATTTGGATGTCCAGCTAAAGCAGCAGAACTAAGATTCAGACATGGGCTGGGGGGAGAGAAAGTGATGATCATTCCTGCTTCTACAGAAAGCGCACATTCAAAACCTCTACACACCACACCTCTAATTTACTTAATAATAATATCCTCTTTATTTATTATTCCTACAAAACAGTATTAGTAAATATTAGAGTGTGGTTTGGGGAAAAAAAACTGGGAAAAGAGGTTGCCATAATAGCCCCTTGAGCCTGCTGTGGTGATATTCATCCTCTGTATGTATCTGTTTAATTTATAAAAAATTTAATTAAATGTATTTTAAATGCTCCCAGAGAGGCAGCAAGAGCCGATATTGTCTGTTTCGTTAGAGCAAACAGCTTTAAAAAGTAGACCCCAGGCTTTGTTTTGCCTCTTCTAATTTTCTGGCTAATAAGCTACAGCTGAGACTCACTGGATATATTAATACAGCAATCCCTTTAAAAATAAGAAAGGGGGCATCTTTTTAATTCAGAGCTCTTTTGAATAGCTTTATTATCACTCACTTCCCTGGAGCCACTTTGAACTTGATCCCCAGTCTTATGAGAATGAGAACTTGTTCATACAGTAATCCGCATGCATGTTGAGACTTGTGAATCAACCATCCTACAGAACAGAGCAGTTGCTTGTCCAGCAGCCCTCCAGATTTTTTTCCACTCAGCCAATCATGCATGGTGTGCAGGCCTCCGTCAGTCTTGAAAGACTATGGTATCGTGCTCAGCGCTGCATACGCTGCATGTGAAGCACGAAAGTCTGGATTAGATTGTTATGGAGGATAGGCTGTTACCCAAGCAGCAAATCCCCCCCTCTCCATGCCACTGAATTAGTACAATGGAAAGGCAGAGCCAATACAATTGGATCCAGTGGTGTCACAGAACTGGGCTAAGGACAGGAGCTCACCCTGTCTTGTGAGGCCGACCCAGGTCTTGAACCCTGGCCTGCTGGTTAACAGGCACAGTGTCTTAACCATTTGCACATGTGGATCTCATTTATTCACTGTCCAGATAGTTAAAGACAGAGGATATGACAATTTCTCCTGACAACATTTATGTGATCCTGAGAGTGACTGGCTCAAGGTCACTAATAGCCCAATCCTAAGCATTTCTGCTCAGAAGTCCCATTGCAGTCAATTGGGCTTACTCTCAGATAAGTGTGATAGGATTGCAGCTTCGTGACTGAGAGAAATCTGAACTCGGGGCTTCTCAATCCAAGTCCACTACAAACACTGGCATCACAGTGGATGAATTCTGAAATGGTCAAACAGCTTCAGTCATACAACTAGTCTCAATAATTGTCTTCTCAAGTCAGTTCTGGGCAACCCTAATGTATCATGTGGTTCAGTTTTCTATCCATGGCTTCAACCAAACTTTCAGGAACTTATCTATTGAGATCGAAGGGCTGTAGGATGGAATGAGCCATGGCACAGGAGATCAGACAACAGATCTCCAATTTTTCCCTACAGTGAACATGGCACTTAGCACATGCAATGCTTTCACAAGGACTGCTCCTGTATTTTCTTCACGCAAACCCTGCAATTTAAATGCATCAACACTGCTCATAACATTTGTGCAGTTTGCTAATTAAATTTGGTTACATTTGGTAATCAAGATTTATTTATTTTCACATTCAAAATGTGAGTCAAAATGTAAAGAGTTTGTTCTTACTGCAAAGTTATAGTGTTAATCACTGTTTCAAATCAGAGAGATGCCTGGATAAAGGTGCAGGAAATCAAAGAAACTTTGGCCCACCAAAGGGGCAACACCGACTTTAGCAGCATTCTGTTTCAGCTACCTCAGTCCACCTTATGAGGTAGACCAGACTGGCAGAGGTTGGTTAGTAGTAAATGTTTATTTCACAGTACACTAACATACTGAAATGAATTTCAATCTGGAGTAATAGAAATTTCAGGTAGGCAAAGTTATAAATGCATTGAGAAAGTAAGCATGTTAACAGATTAAAAGTTTTCCTTCAGAACAAAACTTATTTAATAGCCTAGCATTGAACCGATTAATTTAGCAATTAAAACTAATATTAGTGTCTAGAATACATAAACAAGTTTCCCTTTACTATGAATACCAATATTAACTTTTTCAAAGAAATTAGATCAAAACAATTTTATACCTTAGGGTGCAATCCTAACCTAGCCCAGCACAACTCATCGGTCTTCCCATTCCCGTGGTGACATAGGGAGGCAAGCGCATGCCTGTGCATTGGCTTAACCCTTCCACAGAAGTGGCGCACAAGTACCTTACAGCACATTTGTGACACTCCCAGGCCAGCATGGGACATGTGGTGGGGCTTAGGCCGGCCTAACTGGGGTTTAGGATTGCAGTCATAAACAACTGTATTAAGGAGTGCCTACTGGGCAACAGTGTTCAGCAGAAAGCCAACATAAAATGAAAATTAGAATACAGTCTTCTCATAATTATCTAAATAGGACATTCAAGGCCCAATGCAGTAAACGTTTGGGATAAGGCAGCCCCAAAGTAAGGGAAGCCACAATGTAGCCCCAAAGTAATATTTCCTTTGTTATGTATTGAATACATATACAGTAGAGCCTCACGTAACAAGGGCCTCATGTAAAGTATGTTCCATGTAACAAACAAAAATTTCTCTAGGATTCTGCTTCACATAAAAAATTGTGCTTCACGTAACAAGCACACTCATTGGCAGTTGGGGCAGACGCTCTGGCCAGCAGCCCTTTTAAAAAGCGTCAGGGCTGCCTAGCGCGCCTGCCCATAGCAAAAGCAACACTTCTGCGCTGTTCCTCCTGTGGCTGGGCGTTTGCTGGGCAGAGGGAGAAAAGAGCAGCGGAGAAGAGGGAAGCAGCTCAGGGCTGGCCAGAAGGGAGCAGGGGAGAGACAAGCTCAGGATGAAGGAGAAAGTGTGGAGACACTTGGGACACTTGTGTTAAATGGGGCTTACTCCCAGGAAAGTGTATTTGATTGCAGCCTCCTAACCATGTCTATCCATAAGTAAGCCCCATTGTGTTACGTGAGGTGCCACTGTAGTTGTGTTAAGCCCTGCAAAGTGAAACTAACCTTTAGATTACCATGTTAACTCCAACTGTTTTGGAGGGAAACTTAGAACCTTCATATTTGGGGGGTGCTTTTTCAAGTATTATTACTGGTTAAGGGCCTGGAGCAGTGATTTTCCACCAGTGTGCCGTGGCACACTGGTGTGGTGCGGATAGTCCTCAGGCGTGCCATGGGAATTTGGAGATTGACATTCATTAATAGGAAAATTAGGGATTTGAACAGTCTGGTGTGCCTTGTCAGTGGTAAAAACAAGTGATGGTGTGCCTTGACAATTTTAGTGGCTTGTTAAGTGTGCCGTGAGATGAAAAAGGTTGAAAATCACTGGCCTAGAGTGTAAATTACAAGCATTTGCCTCCTGTTCCTCAGTTCCAGTTTGAGTCAATAAATGCTGTTGTAGCTATGCCTGTCTGCTTCTTGCCTACTGAAGCCCACTACACAATAGTGGCAACAAAGATGGGATGCAGCAGAGGAAAGAGAGCTGCTGCTAATCAAGAGACTGAAATCACTGGGTGTCAGACTGGGTAAAAAGCCCTGGTGGGACCACGCTCCCCATCCTGCCTGCCAGTAAGACAGACTGGAGGCACAGACGTACCTGAGGGACCTGTCTCCAGGACTCCTAAGTGCAACCCAGCTCCAACTGCAGCAGTACAGGCATTAACCAGCACCACAGGGGCCTTCTCAAAATGGCTAAACTGGGAAGGCTCAACAAGTTCGATATTATGCACCTGGAACTCATTGGAGCTCATACCAGAAACTTATTCTGCTTTTTGCCTACTGAAACCCACTACCCAATACCCTTATCTCAAAGGCACTTTTGTGACTGCAACTCTTTTGAAGGATATAGTTTATGCCTTGTTGACAGGGCTGACTCAGTGCCAGAAAGGATTGGGTCCTCAAATGTTATTACTCCATTAAGCAACCTGAAATAAGGTGGCAGTGGAAAATTGTGAGGAAAGGACTACAGGTTTATCTGTGAAAAGAGTGGGTCCTTCTTAGTTAGAACATGTGGATTTGACTTTAATTATTAAATTTTCTCTGTAAACCACTTTCTGAACTTTCAATTGTAAGGCACTATATAAATACAGTGGTACCTCACGTAACAGAATTAATTCGTTCTGGAGGCAGTTCCTTTACATGAAACTTTCTTTACGTGAAGCGGATTTTCCCATAGGAAATAATGGAAACACAGATGATTGGTTCCACAACCCGAAAAATATTTATATAAAAATATTAACTGGATGTAAAAATGATGACAAAACACTGTAATTGAATTCAAAACATGCATTCAATGGGCATGATCCTATGAAGTCTACTTACGCTGCAATCCTAAAGACACTTTCCTGGGAGTAGGACCCATTTAACACAATGAGGTAGTCTTCTGGGTAGACAAGGGTAGGAGGCTGCAATCAAAGTCACTTTCTTCTGTAATCCAAGATTACACTTTCCAAGTGTCTCCCCACTTTCTCTTCATCCTGAGCCTCTCTCTCTCTCTCTCTCTCTCTCTCTCTCTCTGCTCCCTTCCGGCTAGCCCTGAGCTGCTTCCCTCTTCTCCACTGCTCTTCTCTCCCTCTGCCCAGCGGATGTCTGGCCACAGGAGGAACAGCATGGAAGTGTTGCTTTCACTATGGGCAGGTGCGCTAGGCAGCCCTGACACTTTTTAAACAGGTTGCTGGCCAGCGCCTCTGCCCTAACTGCCAACGAATGTTTTCTTTACGTGAAGCACTTTCTTTACGTGAAGCAGAATCCTAGAGAAATTTTTTTTGTTACATGAAACTTACTTTACATGAGGCGTTCTTTACGTGAGGCATCACTGTACTGTTGATGAGGAGGATGAGGATGACTTAAGGATGTACTGACCCATGTCTGGAGGGTCTCCCCAAAACTATTGGTCCAAACTGGAAGCACCTTCCAGTTGTGTCTAAGAGATATTCTGAGGCATAGGAAAGTCACACACCATCTCCTTACATCTCAAAAGGCTTCCTGGGGCTTCTGAGAAGCAATTCCAGTTTTTTTCCAGCGGTCAAAAGAAATCTGGTAGGACTTCTGAGAGGTTCTTTCAGTTGCATCCAGAGGTTCACTCAAAGCCACGCCATTATGATTTTAATAACTGTGGGTTTGGTTTCCACTTGGAGTCTAGGAGCACATTCTAGTGAAATACTAAGGACCAACTGAAATGCACATTTTCAGTATTACCCATGTCTTAATTTTCCTTTTCACTTTGCTTCCATAAAAACGTAATGGAAAAAGGTAGAGAGATGAGCACTAGTGATAGGAGTGAACCTTTCTTTCCTGGTACAATCTCATGTTGGACCTTGTACTACAAATGTATGGAATCACTGTTACCCAAGAGAGCAATGTGAAAGGCTTTAGTGGTACTCCATAGGCCTGTGACATACTTCCTCATCATGCCAGCACAAATGTTTGGAAAACTTTTGTAATGCTAGGATGACAAGGAGCTGCAGCATGGCTCCCCACCTGTGGTTCCAGGCTTCTCTTGTTACTGTGAGATGCTGGAAGCCAGACTAGATAGGCCCTTGGCCTGATTCAGCAAATCTATACTTATTTTGTGGGAAAGTTATGCTACGGAAAATTGTGTGTCATATGAGTGTGTCATGAACAATGCGACTACAAGACCCTGTTCTCCTGTCCAGTCCTTGGAAGGAAGATGGTTGAAGGGAAAGGATTTTAAAAAAAAGATAAAGAGGATTCTTTATCTCTGATGTGCAGCCCAATCTGAATCCCTCTCTCCTGCCTAGTTTCCCTAGAGAAAGCAGGTTGATATCTTGGTAATGAAATCACATTATTCCTAGACTCACTGCAGCACACAGGGCTCTAGCCCTATTGAGGCATTACATTCCCCATAGAGAACAAACATGTGAGCAGATCAGCAGGAACATCTAATGCTAACCATATCTGTCACTAATGGTGACTGGCAACCCTGAATATTCTGTGTTCAGTGTTGTCTCTTCAAACAAGCACTGAACACAAGGAGAGCATGGGTAAGGCTAAATTATGTGTCACTGGCAGGGGGCACATGATCCCGCTGAGCCTCATGTTCTTGCTTTTCACAGATATCACAATGGCCCAATACAGCTTCTGTCTCTCCCTCCCTCTGAGCTGTTTAGAAGGGAAGGAGGAAAGACGTTATTGGCTGAAGAGGTAGACAATACCACATTTGCTAACAGTTACAAACCATTAGAATCATAGAATCATAGAGTTGGAAGGGACCTAGTAGGTCATCTAGTCCAACTCCCTGCCTGCAGCAGGAATTCCCCCTAGAGCATCTCCAACAGGTGCTCATCGAGCCTCTGCTTGAAGATCCCCAGTGAGGAAGAGTCCACCACCTCCCTTGGCAATCTGTTCCACTGCCGAACCGCCCTCACCGTCAGGAATTTTTTCCGGATTTCCAGCCGGAATCTCCTTTCTTGCAGTTTGTAGCCATTGGTTCTAGTTCTGCTTTCAGAAGCAGCTATGAACAAATTGGCCCCTTCCTCCCTATGACAGCCCTTCAGGTATCTGAAGAGGGCAATCATGTCTCCCCTCAGCCTCCTCTTCTCCAGGCTGAACATCCCAAGTTCCCCCAACCTTTCCTCGTAGGGCTTCCCTTCCATCCCACTGATCATTCTTGTCGCTCTCCTCTGGACTTGCTCCAGTTTGGCTGCATCTTTCTTCAAGTGAGGTGCCCAGAACTGAACACAGTACTCAAGGTGAGGTCTGACCAATGCAGAATAAAGAGGAACTAGAACTTCTCGTGACTTGGAAGCTACAGACCTCTTAATGCAACCTAAAATGGCATTTGCCTTCTTTGCAGACACATCACACTGCTGACTCATGTTCAGCTTGTGATCCACGGCGACTCCAAGATCCCGCTCACATGTTGTGCTGCCAAGCCAAGTATCCCCCATTTTATACCTATGTTTTTGGTTTTTATTGCCTAAGTGCAGAACCTTGCACTTCTCCCTATTGAAATTCATTCTGTTTGTTACAGCCCAGGATTCCAGTTTATCCAGATCCTCCTGGAGGTTTCTCCTGTCTTCTGATGTGTTTGCTACTCCTCCCAGTTTGGTGTCATCTGCAAATTTGATCAGGCTCCCCCGTATCCCTTCCTCCAAGTCACTGATGAAAATGTTAAAGAGAACCAGTCCCAAGACAGAGCCTTGGGGTACCCCACTTGAAACTGACCTCCAGGTTGACACAGAACCATTTACTAAAACCCTTTGAGTGCGGCCATCGAGCCAGTTGCAGATCCACCTAACAATTGCCCTGTCTAGCCCATATTTTTCCAACTTCCTAATTAAAATGTTCATGTGGGACTTTGTCAAATGCTTTGCTGAAGTCAAGATAAATGACATCCACAGCATTGCTACTGTCCAGTAAGCTCGTAACCCGATCAAAATAGGAGATCAGATTTGTCTGGCAAGATTTATTCTTGGTAAATCCATGCTGGGTTGTTTTGATCACCGAGTACTTGTCTAGATGTGCACAAATGGTGTGTTTTATGATTTGCTCTAATATCTTGCCCGGGACTGAAGTCAAACTGACTGGTCTATAATTTCCCGGGTCTTCTTTTTTCCCCTTCTTAAAGATTGGGACTACATTTGCCCTCTTCCAGTCCAGTGGCACTTCTCCACTCCTCAAGGATTTCTCAAAGATGATCGACAGAGGCTCTGCAAGGACATCTGCCAGTTCCTTCAGAACTCGAGGATGCAGCTATCCGGTCCAAATGACTTGAATTCATTTAGGCCAGTTAAGTGGTTTCGAACCAGTTCTCTGTCAATCTTAATCTGCTGTTCTGCACCATCCATGTTTTCATTACCTCTTAGGGGATGTAAACACATCCCCAAATCAGTCAATTCCCGCACCCCCATTAGTTTACAGCAATGCCACAAAGGCATTTCATTTCATGAGAAATGTCTCCAATTAAAACTGGATTGAAATCTGCAATCAATACCTTCTCCCTGGTAAATGTTGATTTCACTGCTGTTTTCAAGAGCAAAGCTATACTAAAGAACATTTCAAAAATTAGCTCACCTCCAATTAGAACACAGCAATTATTTTATAGTCTTTCATTAATCAGTACTGAAACAAGTTCAAGTTACCATGTCAGTGTAAGGGGGCAATTAAATCCTGATGGGGCATTTGCCTCAGACAGTTACACCTGCATCTCACTTCCAGCAGGTACTAGAAATGTTGTAAAAAAAATTAAAACATCTTGGAGGGTAACATGTCCAATGAGTGGTAAAGAGAACAAAAAAGAGCCTGTAGTTTTTTTTAAAGATTGCTTTCTACTAGTAAAAATTTTACATTACTTGTAGAGCCAGTTTCTATCATTTTCAGTGTTGGGGGGCTGCCATGTAGTGCACTTTTAAGCTGCCGGTGCCTGGGATCAGGGCCGTGCTGGAAGCCTTGCATCCCCTGGACTTACCTTCCACACCAGCCAAAGTGTTTGCTTACTTGCGAGTAAATGTGGCTGTACAATGAAGAGAGACCTTCCTTCTGGGGTGTTTTTGGATCAGCTGTGCTCATTGGATCAGGACCCTTCTGGTATCCTTGGATCACTCTCAGCCTGCTCTTTCCACTGGACCAGCAGCTTAAAAGTGCACTACACGGCAGCCCCCCAGCACTGAAAATGACAGAAACTGGCTCTACAAGTAATGTAAAATTTTTTAAAATTTATTTGTAAAAATAGTCCAAACTCCTTTTCCCCACCCCCAAGCCGAATTTCCTATCCTTATCCCTCTGGGGTTTTAATGCTTTTAGAGGGTGGATTAGTGTTTAAGTCTGTTTTTATTTATTCTTTTTTAATTAGAGGTCCTCTTTCTCCAGGACATGTCCTCTTTTCATCCATGTATACCGGGAAAAAATCTTCATTTTCCTCCTTTTCCAAGTGAACAGGCAGCCTATAGACTGCGTGGGATTAATAAATTATATGTAATAAATTGTATATGTAATAATTTTAAATGTAAGATTCAGTAATATAGTGTTTAAATTAAGCACACAAGAGTTTTTGAGTTTTTATTTTGGTACGTTCTACACTTTTCTCGGGTGGCCTACATTTTTGGGGGGGGGGCCTGCTTTCAGAAACAAGGGGGCAGCCTGGTTTGGGGAGGGGAGGGAGTGCAGCCAACCTCCCTGTTGCTCCACAAGTGCTTCTTGCTAGAGGCACTGCTTGAGCCCTGACAAGTGCCTTCTAAGTCAGCCTTCTCCCAGGACCATGGGGTGTATGTGTGTGTGAGTGCATGGGTTGTGCACACATTCATGTGTGTGTGAGAGTGCATGAGGTGTTCTGTATGTGTGTTGTGGATGTGTGAATGATTGCATAGGATGAAAGGTGTATGCATGTGTGTGTGTGAGAGCACATGTGGAGGTTGGGGACAGTGAGACAGAAGAGAGCCTGGGAGCGTGGGGAAGTTTGGGGTAAGAGAAGACCTGTGGGGTTGGAGACAGTGGGGTGGAAGAAAGCATGGAGACTTTGGGGCAGAGTGAACATGTAACTCCTTTTTCCATGACAGGTCCCCTTTTTCAGCCTTGTGTCCAGGTTTAGAGGTAGCAAGTTTGACAGGGGAGTCCTGGGCAGATTCCAAAGATTGAAAGGGGGTCCCAGGCTGAAATGGCCAAAGACCTCTGATCTAGAGCAAGGATCGGGTTTGCTCTTGCACTACCTAGACTCGTCCTGGCCTAGAGGAGAGTTTGGACTGTGCTGTCAGTTCAACTCACTAACCACTGCAACATTCTGGCTCTAGTTAAGTGGCTGTCATGGAGAGCTGCCATTTGTAAAAACCTGGACTATGATAGGGCACCCTTGCTTATGGTTGTCATGATTTCTGTGTTCATGGGAATTTACTTCACAAAATAGATAATTAACATCACAACCACCTTCACTGCAGCTTAGAAACAGAGGTCTTACCTTCTCTTTGCCTGTTGCGTAAGCATTTCACTTTGGGTAGTTTGATCAGCAAACGGCAATCATCAGCTTTGGAAACATAAATGGAATCAATGTAAATTTTTTTGTTGATTTTCACTGACTTTCAAACAATTAAATGGCAAAAAGATACTCAGGGCCAGATCTGAAACAACTTTCCAGCCTTGGTGTACCAATGCCAAATGGATGTGTGGTGCATTATGTGGTGGGAGGGTAGTCATGTAAACCTCCATAAGGGAACATTTGTTTAGATGTCTCAGGGATGCATTCCAGCTGCACCGGCATTGGTAAGTTGACTAGGATTGGGCTCTCTGCAGGGAATAAGGAATTTGATAATGTACAATTAACTCTAGGTCAGCGTTTCTCAAAGTTGGGGTTGGGACCCCTTTGGGGGTCGCCTAGAGGTTTCCTGGGGGTCGCCTAAAGACCCCTGGTACAGGGGGCTAGGTCAGGCTTGCTAGACCTCTGGCTGTAGCTGCACACACACTGGGGCTGACTGACAGCCTCAGGGCCCAATCCTATGCATGCCTACTCTGAAATAAATCCCATTATAGTCAGGGGGCCTTTACTCCCATGTAAATTTGGATAGGATTGTAGCCTCAGGGCCCAGTCCTATGCTCAATCCTCTGAAATAAATCCCATTGTGTTCAATGTGTGCAAAGAACACACATTTCATCTGTAACAATGAAAATACATCCTGCATATTGGATATTTACATTACGATTCATAACAGTTGCAAAATTACAGTTATAAAGTAGCAATGAAAATAATTTTATGGTTGGGGTCCTCACAACATGAGGAACTTATAAAGGGGTCACAGAGTTAGGAAGATTGAGAACCACTGCTCTAGGTAGTATAGTTGCAAATAAGCAGTTGGACCATATGCTTCAGAAAGTCAAGGGAGTCAATTTTCTGTGCAGTGCAATCCTCACTTGTGCTGGAACAGGCGGGATGGCTTGACTATACTATATCCAGTGCAAGGATCAGGGCTGCTAATGCACTACCATGGGGAAAGGAAAACTTTTCCCCTTCTGGGGGAAGTCAAGTATTCCCTTGATGTGTCTATTCAGATCAAGGCACCTTTCACTCACCTAGGTCTACGTGGATCAAAGGCATCTAAATCTGAGGAGTCAGGAGCAACCAGGGGACTGATGATCAGATCTGACATAGGTGTTGGATCTGAGCCCCACCTCCCACTCCCTGGCCACCTTCCCTGGGACCATCCTCCACCCACCCTCCTTCCTGTCCCAGAACATCTCCCTCTTGCCTCCTTCCCACTCTCTCTCCCCACTTTCAAGCCTCCACATCAGCCAAGCTTGGCTGGCATGGAGGTCTCTCAACAAGCCACTGCAGAAGCTAGATTCAACCTCCATGTGCCAGCCTGACTTGCTCCAGAGGAGACATGTTTGTGACCCTCCTGAGATGAAGGATTTGCGCTGGCCAAGTGCACCATTAGGATTGTTCTCACAGGAACACAGCTGCCCTTCTGCATTAGCAAGATTGGTCAAAGACTTTCTGATGTCTGAAATAGCATGGCAAAAGTGGGGGGCCCCTTACCTAAAAAGCCAGCTTCTGCTCCTACCATTCTTCAATATTCTAGCTCCTCCTTTCCACATTTTATCACTTTCTCCTTCTCTTCCTTTTCCAACCCATAAAATGGAATAGCAAGTAGATGGACAGAAATTTGCACCTCCCACCAGTCCGCTGCTTGAGGCAACCACTTCAGTTGCTCTCATAGATAAGCCAGTCCTGGTAGCAGCCTCAATTGTTCAACCTCCCAAAGGTATCCCTCTTCATTTATTGCTTTTTTCATATACCCTTTTTCTTCTCCAGCCCATTTCCCAGCTCAAAGAAGCTACTTACGGTCATCACTGAAGTCATCCACCAATATGATTTCATGGACCAGATGAACAGGGGTACGATTCAGAACACTAAGGAATTGCAAGAGAAAACACAAAATAGATTTTTAGCATGGAAATAAAATCATGTTGCATAAAGAAGAGATCACTGGGGCAGAGTCAAAAAGAGATGAAGATCAATAAACCTATGTAAGGATGTCAAAAAGATGAGAGAGAACAACTGAGAAAATAAGAATGATGTCATGAAGCAGCACTGGTTTTAGATCACGTCATCATGCGCAGCTAGACTTTGTGTAGCAAATTTTAATCATTGCAAGTTATGTGGGGGATCCATCCATCTAAATGAGAAGTCATTGACTGACTCACTCATCAATGCCCAGCCAAAACCAGTGGGCCTAGAAGCGTGAAATTTGGGGAAGGTGTTCCTTCCATGATAGAGGCACCCACTAAGAACTGGTTTTCAGAACTTCCAACCAGAAGTGGGTGAAAAGGGGCTCAACATGTTTTCCTCTCTATACTTTGAAGAATTCCTGACACATCACTACCCTGCCCCAAGAAGCATGAAATTTGTCTTATGTGACATGAACACCCACCAAAGACCGATGTTGAGAAATTTAACCCTTAAGGGGTGAAATGGGGTGCAAAGTGTTTTGGTCCTGTACTTAACACAGAAGACTGACTGATCAACATCTAGCAAATTTGATGCTGGTGCCTGATGCACTGGGAGAGACGGTGCACATGGGCGGGTTTGGTGTGCAATGAGGGACTGGTGTGCATGAGGGGATGGTGCGCATGGGGATTGTGAGCATGGAGGAATGGTGTGCTTGGTGGATGATACACATAGGGGGATGCTGCACATGGTGGATGGTGCTCATGGGAAATATGATGCACTTGGAGGGGTTGATGCACATAGGGGGTTGTGCATGGGGGTATTGCACGTAGGAGGATGTTGTGCATGGGGGTGTTGCACATGAGGGTGATGGGGATGGGTCTGATTCGCAATGGGAGGTATTGTGCAATGGGGGATGGAGTACGGGTGTATTTTACGCCTACAACACGGGTACATGTCACTAGATAGGAATAAAAAAGACAACCTTTATAATGAGGAAACATCAACATTAGGAATTGGCAATTTCTGAGGACAGCAAACTTTTATGAATGTCTTTAATTTCAGGTTGCTATAACCATTGCAAACAGTGAAGTTACATATTATTTTTAGCTAGGATGATTTGTTTTTAATCAACGGGTTAATCAACAAGAAAAATAAATGCATTCCATAGGTCCAATTGTGAAGGTATTTCAAGAAGATAACCATTTCTTTTTTCTCTAATTATCACAGAGAAATAATTCTTTGTCTGTAAAAATAATCTTTGGTTTATTGCAGAAAGAAAAGAAAGGTCCAGACAACGAACAGCTCTAAACAAAGGACACAAAATAATTTTAAAACACCAAAGTTAATTGGTATTCAACAAATGACAATGATTAATAAGTAGCTTAATTAATGGTTTCAGACCAAATTTATTTTAACTCGTATAACTTATATAACAATCAGTTCTCTCATAATGTTTGATGGATCATCATCATCACCACCACAACCAGAACAGCTTTCAACAAAAAGTTCACAAAGCAGTTTACAGGGAAAACAATGTTGCGATTGCAAATTCAATTCAAATACTGTTGTCTATTCAAATAACAATGTCACTGCTGCTCATGCTGATGCAGTCACATCAATGGAGGTGTATGAGTTTTGTTGTGTGCTGTTTGTGGCAGCAATCTGGCTATATTCAGCCTTACTGGGCTTTAAGAAATGTTATCCAATGCTACTAAGACCACATAACACCCCTGCATCCCTGAACAGGAACATGTTTCATAACATGGCCATAACATGCATAACATGGCCATAGCATGCAAACAGAGGCAGAGCTGGGTAGCTGAAGTGGTGGCTGAATGATGTCCACCCAATGTTGGCATGGTGTTTTTCTGCAGCTTTACCAATGTCCATGGTACATCTGTCAGCAGGTAGACTTCTATGCCAGGAAAGTTGCCATTGCAGTGGCATATCTGGAGATAGTGTATCTCACTTAAGTCTTGTCCTAAATCTTATGTGTGTTTGAAGTTACTGAAGAATGGCTTCATGTATACTCAGTCCCAACATTAGGAAAGATAATGTAGTACTGATCTCTTCCAGTGTGCAGCTTTTCTGGCCTTTTAAAAGAATGGTTATGAATAAGATTGGCTGCCATTATATTTCAAATGTCACTGAATGATGAACAAGTACAGTAGTGGCCTAAATTGCAAGTTCCTCCTTTTTTAATCAGAAGACACTGGTGTTCCTGAAGAGGGGAAATGCTATGTTTTTCAGACTCCAGATGTATAGCAGACTCTGTCCCTTACCCTGAGAGCCAGTCACAGCTGAGAAAGGACTGCTAAAGGGACTGCTATAAAGCTGTATGGCTTTTGCATTTGCAAATGGAACTGGTTCAAAAGGAAAGGGGATGGGGCCACTTTACATCAGCATCGGAGAGCCTGAAAAACGTACTGTTTGGCCTTCCTTCTAGAAACACAAGTAGCAGAAGACAAAGAAGGCAGAATGTGATTTAGATTTCGTTTTCCCACGTGTCATGTTCTGTTTTTATTTTGTGAATGGGAGTTGATGCACCTGGGGGGTTGATGCTGATGGGAGGTTGATGTGCATGAGGGGTTGCTGCGCATGGGGCATGTTGCACATGGGGGACTGATGTGCATGGAGGACTGAGATGCATGGGGAAGGGGAGCTGATGTGTGTGGGGGACTGATGCCCGTGGGGGACTGAGGCGCGTGGGGAATTGATGCACATGGGGATGTTGTGCATGGAGATGTTGCACATTGGGGTTGTTGCACATGGGGGTTGATGAGCATGGGTGTTGATATGCATAGGGGAGATGATGCACATGAGGTGGATGAAGATGAGGGATATTGCACATGGGGTGGATGCACATGGGGGTTGATGTGCATGGGAGATAGATGCGCAGTGGGGGGATGACGTATGGGGGAATATAACTCCCACAGTGCATGTACGCTTCTTCCTAATATAAAATAAATGCATAAATGGAAACTTGCAAATGAACTTCTTAGTCAAACATCATCGTCTCTCTGATCTACACATGTTTTAAAGCTCACGTTGGAGAAGGGCAGGAGAGGATTTTAGGAATGTACAAACCTTCTATTTTTTGGTCATGCTTACAGTGCACATTGGCAGGGATAAAAGAAATCGGACACTGTATGCTGTAGCCCGCATAGAAAAGAATTGGTCCAACATATATTGATGTCCTGGTTTTTCAAGTGTTCTCTCATATTCTCTAAAGCACTCTTTAAAAAATCTGAATTGAAAAATTCAATTACGCACATCTTTCATCGCCTTTGATTCTGTTTGTATGTGGGTGGACTCTTTCTTGGGCTTTGATACACCTAAAGCACAACATATTTGATACTGCAGTACTTTGAAGTTTCTTGACTTTTAAAAATAAATTACAAGTGCCTCTATTGGAAGGAATATTAAAGAGCGCTGAATCCAAATCTATCATAAGAATCCTTATTGTCCGTTCTATCTTGGTTTTGATCAACCATCTCTCAGCAAACTCTACAAAAAAACAACAATGGAACTCTGAGTCACTCAATACAATGTCTAAAATCTATTAAAACCAAAGGGAGCAGTAGTAATAATACAGGAGCAGTCCTGCCCAAGAGGACCGGGCTTCATATGTGTGTTTAGATGTACACAGCATAAAATATATGATTTTTACAGCCTCATAGCTGTATCATAGCCTCCCTGCTTTGAATGGTCATGGATTCAGGGAGATGTCTTTCCCAAATTTGACGTCCAAGATAATTTTAGCTGGAGAAGTCAAACACTGAAACTTGTGAAGTCAGTGGGTCTTTCCATAGATTCCGGAGAGAAAGCGGGAGCTCTTTCCCACCTCTTACCTCCACTGCTGACTTTTTATATCATGAGTGAAAATTTCTATCACTGGAATATGTCTGCTGCAAATGGGGGGGGGGGGGGGGAGGTTGTTGCCTACTGCTCTCTGGTACCTGTTGTCCCTTCTGAGATGAAGCTTTTTTCTTGCAGATGAAAAAGATGGCAAGGTTGAGAGGTGGTCACCTCAAATTGAGGCTGCTGCAGTTCAAGCAAGCTATTGAATATTCAAGCACTTCTGCTTTGAATCATCACATCTTTCTACTTGAACTTCTGCTAACTGCCCTACAGTAACAACAACGCTTATCCAATAAAAACACCAAATGAATCAAAGGGGGGAAAATAAAGGGGGGGAAATGAAGACAGCTCCAGATTTTGTTTTGCCTGGGGCAGAAAATCCAAATGGTGCTCCCTGTTGTGGTAAAAATATGATAATGGCTAAATAATTGACAATTATAGCCTCAAATCTGTCACTTGAGGCAGGCCAATCTCCTTGCTTAATGGCAGGGCCAACACTCCAAATGAACCATTTTGGATCCTATTTTTTTTCCCAGACAGGCACAGCAATCACCCTGGCAAAAACTCAGGCTTGCAAGCTTGCAGAGGCAAGAAACCAAGATTAAATGGGATGCATCCAGGAGAGCTTCTCCTGCAAAAACCCCTGCAGTGCCTGAGGGCCGCTTAAATGAATATCCGTTTTATTCTCAAGGAAAAAAGATCTTAGTGGATAGTGCTCTGTGTCTTTAAGGAATTTCATTCTCCTTTCATGTTCACTGGTATTGACAAGCAATTCCAGATCTTGGACTGTGTTTATTTATGAAACTCATCTCTCTCCATGGCAACATATTAGAACCCTTAAAGGGGGAAAAACTGCCAACAACAACAACCCAAAATGCCACCGGGTCAGAGGTTTCAGATACTGAAATCAGATGGAGAGCAGTAGAAGAGCCTGCAGAAATGAAGGGCTCTGGTATCTCAGAATGACTAATTATTTGGAGAGGGGAAAGAGAGACTGCACCAAGAATAACCACAAATGAGCTCTGATTACACAACAGCTTCCACATTTTCCTCTCAAATACCCACACGCTCTTTGAAATTAAAGAATTCTCTTATGTGAACATCAAAAAGGTAAACGCATGCACAGGGTTATATGTTTCCTCGCTCTGAGAGATGATTAGTAAAAAAATTCCTTTAAAAAACTAAATGATACGGCCAAAGGTTGGGAAAAAATAAAATAAAGGAAAGAAGTAGTCAGCGCAAAGCGCTAATTAAACAGTTTCAGAGTAACACCTGGCTTATTTTTGCTCTTTTAATCAAAGTTGTTTGAGCTGCCATGCAGCGCTGTTTCTATGAAGTTCTTCTTCACAGCCTGAGGACTCAAAATGCATGGAAATGTTACTTCCAGCCCCCTTCAGGAAGGCACATTTATAAACAGATCTGCCACCTTCAGATGAATTAATCAGTTTAGGTTTATTAACGGGGTATTTTAGTAGATGTGGTTACCGTTAAAGGCATGCTTGTTTATTTTTTAAGGCTATTTTGGCTCTGGTGTGACACCGCAGGGAGGGAAGAAACAAAAATACGTTAAAACAATGGCTTGGTTTCAAATGTGATTACAGTTTGTTACTATGAGAACCAACACATTTTTGCACCAGGCTCCAGAGTACACTCAAAGGGGTGAATGCAACATTTAAATGTTGAACTAGTCAAAGTTCAATGCAGTTTGATGTTAGTCAGCTATTGGCCAGTACTGATGGTATTGCTGCTGGCCCTCTTTGTCAGGGCCGGCCCCCTTTATCCCCCCCCCCGGCTGAGTGGTGCGGCTGGGGAGAGATGTGGGCAGCCTATTGGCTGCCTGGGCCAAGGGGATGGCGACTGGGGCTGCAGCAGGCGCATACGCCCGCTGGCACCTCATTCGGTGCTTGGCGCGTCGTCCCCACCACCCCTCTCTTGCTTAAGATTAGCTGGTCGCATTTGGGCTGGGTAGGAATTTTTTGGGTCCCTGCTGATTGGCTGTGACCAGGACTCTTTTTCGCCTACCCTAAACTGTACTAGAGGTGAGTGGGGTATTAAATAGGTCACTTTATGGCAGGTGTTATGCTGGAGTAGGCAGGATAGGCCCTTGTTGTAGCCTGAGACAGCAAGGGTCAGTGTGATGCATAGCAGGCCTATTGGGTCCCGATCTGGACACAGGCCCAGGCGGCTAGCCCTGTACCTGGAATTTAGGCAAGGTCAACCAGGCAACTGGTTGACTGAGCATCCGGCTGTCTCGACCTTCGGGTTGGCATTGATGGACACCCTCAGTGTGGGGGTGTGACCTGAGCCAGGCTTTCACCCATTCCCTGTTTTTTCTAGCCACCAGCATGACTTAGTAAGCAGTGCCGTTTTATCTGCTGTTTAAGTAATTTAATAAAGTGGCCCTTTAATTCCACATCTGTCTCCGTCTGGCTGGGCAGGCGGGCTTCCAAGCAGGCTCTGTGCGAGCGTCGATGTCGGCGCTCGCACAGAGCCTGCCTAGAAGCTGCCTGCCCGCTTCTAGGCAGGCGGTGGTGGGCAGAAAACATGGCGGACCGTACCGGTCCGCCATGTTTTTCATTTCCCTGTCGCTGGCGGTACGCTAGCGGCAGGGAAACGGGAAGAACCGGTAAGTGCCCACCACTGGATAGTACATATAAAGTTTAAAAATAGCCATTTAAAAGTGGCTGCCAGATGGACAGAGAACCGGTTCTTAATTTCTTTGAAGCCCATCACTGGGGGTAATGTATCATCCTGACCACACTCACACTTTTAAGATCTGACATAAACATGGTAATCACAAATCCTGTGCCCTCTCACAACTAGATTACAAGTCTTAACTGTTTGGGGGACAGTTTGACCAAAACAAATATGTACATTTGTTTGAACCACTTTCCGATAGGCAATACCATTGAAACTAATGTGAATTAGAGTGATGGGAAATTCAAGAGAAGAGAGGAGGAATGTAGCATAATCCAGTTACAGTTGCTCTGTCCACACTTTTCTTATGCTTGTTTAGAACAAGGGCCTCTAAAGTTTTTGGCAGGAGGGCCACATCATCTCTCTGACACTGTGTCGGGGATCAGAAAACTAATTTAGATTTCAAATTTGAATATGTTCACATAAATTTACATTTAAGAGTGTATTGGAGTGGATTACAATGCTTGCCCAAGGGCCACATAGAAGGGTTTTGCTGGGGGCCGCATTGTGGCTTGCCGAGGGCTGCATCTGCCCGGGAGATTCGGAGTTTGGAAACCCCTGGTTTAGAAGATAGAAAGCAAGCAATGCTTCAACAGCACCAGCAGATTGCTTACCATCATTCTCGGTGTCTCAATCATAGGCGTGCAAATCTTTTCCATATGGCTGTGCTGCTTCTCAAAGAATGTAATACTCTTTAGAACGCAACCCTAACCAATTTTCCCTAACCAATCTATCTGCAGTATTTATATTGCTTTTCAACTAATATTTCACAAAGCAGTTTACAAAGGAAATGGAAAAAAAATAATGGCTAATGGCTCCTTGTCCCCAAAGGGCTCAAATATAAAATGCAAAAGAACACCAGCGGATGGCCAGTTACTCTTCCTCTGCAAAATCAAAGAGGAACACCCACTTGCAAAAGGGCCTCTTGCCCAGTTGGCAGGGGCAACCGCAAAGTATGGGAACAAACATTGTCTCATCTTGAGGAGATCTCCATGACTTCCCCATCATCAGATTGCAGCACATGCCTCACTGGCACAAGTATGCCATAAGAAAAGCCTCCACTGGATAGGCCAAAGGCCCATCTGGTCCAGCTTGCTGTATCACACAGCGGCCCACCAGATGCCTCAGGGAGCACATAAGATACCTGCATCCAGGTATCCCCCCCTCCATCTGGCATTTTGAGGTTGTCCACATCTACACACCCATCATGGCTTGTAACCCGTGATGGTCCTTTCCTCTAGGAATTTGTCCCAACCCTTCTTAAACAGGCTATTGAGGCTAGATGCCATCACCACATCCTGCGGTAGAGTTCCACAGACCATTGGTTAGGTTAAGTATGTTAAGACTGTTTCTTCAAGCAGTTCCTCATCCTGAAATTTGTAAGCCAGCTGGAGATACAGAAGAAAGATTTCTTCTACAGAAGATAGTATGAGAGACCTTCTTATTCTCTTCAGGAGTTAAAATAGATGGGCTTTGCAGGTTTCTAAGCCTAGGAGGTTCCCCTTTCAATATCCTCCTCGTCTCTGCAAAGAAGTGCAGATCAGGAAAACTTGTCCAATGGCTTTAGACCAGGGTGAGATGAAACCATCTCCCTTGATGGGCTCAGCAACTACAGTTGCCTCTGCCAAAGATATCTGAGAAGGCTCTGCAATTTTTCAATTGGAAAGAGGCACCATCTCTATTCTGGCTTCTACTTCAAAACTCTGCTGTATGCCAAGTATGTATGTTTGCTGCCAACTTTCCTAGCTTTGGATCTGTTTCTGGCTCAGTTCAAAATGCTGCTTATTACCTTCAAAATGGCTTAGAACCATGAAGTTTAAAAGACTTCTTTTCCCCTTTCAGCCTCTTATCCACTGAGATATATTGGACAAGTCCCTCTCTACAACTGATCACCTTATGATGTATGGTGGTGTGATGGGAACATGAGAAAGGCACTCCTCTGTAGCTGATCCTATGTTGTGGAACTGCCTGCCTCAGGATATCTGTCTGCTGTTATTCCATAAACAGAAATTCCTGTTTCAACAGGCCTTTGGGCTAACTATTTTGTTTTCCGTGTGACTCTTTTAAATTCATTCTCTGTTGAAGCCATCTTAGCTTTCTCAAATTTGCTATGGAAAGGTGAGGTATAATATTTTTAAAATCAAGAAGCAAGCAAGAATGGGGGAGGAGTCCTATTTCGACCTGATGTGGCAACAGCCACTATGATTAAGACCTGGCTGCTCTAATGTGAAGGCCCTTCATTGTTTAAGTACAAACCACTACAGTTCAGATGAAGTTGGGTTCTTCAACCATTGACATGAGCATGGAGGCAGAGGGATTCAGAGAGAAACACTTGAATCCCCCAACTTTATAGCTAGTTTGTTGGATAAACCATTCCAAAAAAAGGTTTCTTTAAAAAAAATTGTAGCATTTTACTGGAGTTCTATGAAAATCTTGTTGCCCATGGCTGACAAAAGACCGGTATGGATATATGAAGCACCGCCCACAACAACACCTGAGGAAGACTTGACTAGAGAGGATAGAGGTGCCCCAACCACAGCCCAATGCTTTTCCTGTTTTGCTGTCTTTACCTGAATACAGGGTGTCCCCTAAGTTTCCATATACAGTATAGGAAAAATAAACATTTTTTTATGAAAACCATTCCTCTTTATATAATATGCTCTACATGGTTCCCATTGTTTTGAAAACACCTTTCAGCACTCAGTATGATTACATTAAATAAATGTTGAATAAAATAAAATTAAAATGGTTTTCATTAAAAAAGTTTATTTTTCCTATGTATGGAAACTTTTGAGATACCCTGTAAATGTGCTTCTACATATGTGCACACATCCCTCCAAAAGAAACCCCTTTCTTCTCCCCCCATTAAACCTTAAATGCCATTCAAGTACAGAGGAAAGCAAAATAATCCAATTCTCACCCACTTATAGTATAAGAACATTAGAAGAGCCTCCACTGGATTAGGCCAAAGGCCCATCTAGTTCAGCTTCCTGTATCACAGTGGCCCACAAGATGCTTCAGGAAGCATATATGACCCCTTGCATCCAGGTGCCCTCCCCTGCATCTGGCATTTTGAGGTTCTCCACCACTACAAAACTCCTCATGGCTTATAACCCATGATGGTCCTTTCCTCTAGGAATTTGTCCAATCCATTCTAAAAGGCATTGGGGCTACATGCCATCACCACATCCTGTGGCAGGGAGTTCAAAAAACTAAATACATGTTGAGTAAAGAAATATTTTCTCTTGTGTGTCCTAAACCTGGCAACATTCAATTTTAGTGGATGCTTCCTTGTTGTGTTTTATATGAAAGGGAAAAGAGCAACTTGCTATCCACCTTATTCATCGCTTGCGTAATTTTGAGCGTATCAAACACCTCTTTTCTAGACTGAAGAGCCCCAAATGTTGTAGCCTTTCCTCATACAGAAGGTGTCTCAGACCATGAATCATTTTATTTGCTCTCCTCTGAACCTACTCCCTCTATATCCTTTTTGAGATGTGGCAACCAGAACTGAACACAGTACTCCACATGTGACCTCATCATCAAGGAGCGAGTGGATCAATGCAGGAATAATCTGTGGTGGGTTTGGAGGGAAGTGGCAGTGGAACCAAGGTGAGGGGCACCTTAAAAATGCTATTTCTTTACCCTGACTTGCATTCTTTTCTCCCACCCCCATTAATGCAAGCCACATCACCCCACTTCATGGATGAACCTAAGAGAAGGCCTCAGCATGTTGTCAACACTGGAACAATTCCAATAGACTGATCAGTGGCCTCTAAGATGGAGAATAATCTCTGAAGCCTGCCTGTGTTTAAGATAATAAATAATACAGAAGATGTCAAAGTTCTGAAATAGATAGATATCTGGCTCTGGAAAGAGAACAGAAAAGAAGCCCAGGCAGTACAAGAGGGAGAAAATGCTTTTGGCAGCAGCATGTAACAGAGAATGAGAGAAGCAGAATGTACAGAATGAGGAAACATTAGCTAAGAGAAAAGTTGAAAAAGGTGAGTTTTTGTTCTCATTTGTTTCTGTTTTTGTGACTGCCATTCTGGTTTATTTTTTCATAAAACATATAAAGCTTAAATTTAAAAAAGATGTCTGTTTTCTACCAACACTAGAATTACTTTCAAATATTCGATTGGAGCTTTGAGTTCCCGTCCACTATGTCTCTATAAACAAGGATGAATAAAAATACCAGATGCACACTACAAATATTTCACATAAGTATGGATAATACTAGGGTTGGAGAAAACTAAGACATGAACTTTCTGGATGAGTCTCCTTCTCCAAATTTGAGGGTAACATTTCCACCAATTTCCCAATCTCTTGAAATGCTACTCAAAATAAAATGTCCTTCCATATTCAGGTAATGGCATCATATTTACTAGCCACCCCTCAACAAGAGGTTGCATGCTGGCTACAAACACTTTGGCTGCAATCCTAACCACACTTTCCTGGGAGTGAGTACTATTGAACACAATGGAACATACTTCTGAGTAGACTTGCTTAGGGCTGCACTGTTTGACATTCATGCTTTGTATAGTAGCATGAATACGACAGCATTCCCACCATACTAAATGCCTAATCCTATCCAACCTTTTAGCACTCATACAGTCACCTGCAGACTAGAGGTAAGGAAGAAATGTTCCCTTACCTTATGAATGCCTTCATGATTGCCTCCTCCATCATAGGATGAAGTGCATGGCCTACTGGCAGTGCTAGAAGAGTTGGATAGGATTGGTTCTTAACATATCTGACATTAGGAGACATGGCCAATGTTATATACAGTGGTACCTCGCATAACAAGTGCCCTACATAACAAGTGATTCACATAACAAGTATAAATTCCCATTGGGAGTGTGCTCCTCTTAACAAGGCTGCTTCACTTAACAAACCCCAGGCAACCTGAAAGCGACCTGGCCAGGTCATCTGGGGATGTGAAAGGCAGGCGCATGGAGAAACAGGAAGCGCTACGTAGCCCTGATGCTCCACGTAAAGCCTGTTTTAAAGGGCCCCTAACTGTCCCCACCTGTCCTCAGCCTCCAGCAGCAGCCCAGGTAAGCCGCCTAGCCTCTATGCAGCCTCCTAACCGTGACTACTTAGAGGTAAGCCCCATTGTATCCAATGGGTCTTACTCCCAGTAAAGTATCTTTACAATTGCAGCCAAAGTCATCCTCCTCTCTATAACCCTCACATCAGCCATGAAGGTTTTCAAAGGTACAGTACAGTTCAGTACTTTACAGTATTTTCTTTATTGCAGTGTGTTTGTATTACTGTACATTACAGTGTTTTGTATTATATTAGTGTTTTGTAATCATTTTTATATACAGTTAATATTTTTATATGAATATTTTTTGGGTTGTGGAACCAGTCGTCTGAGTTTCCATTGTTTCCTATGGGAAAATCCACTTCACGTAAAGAGCATTTCACGTAACAAGCATGCCTCTGCAATGAATTAAACTTGTTATGTGAGGCACCACTGTATTGAATATATCATATATAGTTGTGTTAAGCCCTGCAAAATGAAACTAACCTTTAGATGACCATGGGCACAATCCAGAGTAACTACGTGGAGTCCTTGCTCCAGTGTAAGAACAATTTGCTCTGGATTGCAATATGAATTTTCCATAGGTTTTCACTAGGTAGTGCAGTAACTACGGGTACACTTTCAGCCCAATCCAGAGCAACTAATCTGTCCACATAAGAGCCCTTAGGTTGCCCTATCTAACACTAGGTTGGAGCAACTGCAAGATGCTCCAGCCCAGTTACTCTGAAGGAGGCTTAGGGCAGAGCAAGGCAAGATAGGGTGCCCTAAGAGAGGTGGACCTGCTCTGCCCTAACTGGGGCAGCCTAAGCAGCTCAGGAGAGGCAAGTTGAGGGCATGTTGAGCATTGCCTAAGGCAGAGCAGTTACTCTGAATCCAGAGCCTGTTTCCAAGGCAGAAATGCCCTCTTCCAGCCCTCAGAGTTATACCACCTCAGGAGCAGGTATAGTAATGAGTAGACCCATAGGGGTCCATGATAAGGCCCGAGTAAGAATGGCAGTGCTGACCAAAAATCTGAGTTCTTGGCCATCCTAGCTGCAATCCCTGCCTCTCAACCTCAGGATATGGAACAAACTACGGCTGCCCACAAACCTCAGGATACAGCAGGCCACTCCAAGAAGCCCCTTGTATTCTCTGTAGAATGTACTGGCATCTCATCAGGGACTCCTTATAAGGCAGGCACCCAGTGGCGTCACCAGACTGGTGCGGCTGGTGTGGGCTGCATTGGGGATGCGCTCTGTATGGGATGATGTGCTGGAGGAGTTTGACTGTCCTTTGGCAGGCCCCGGGAGTCAGCACACCCATTCAGGCCTGCTCCAAGGCAGAGAATCAGCCAGAAAGTGACACTTGTCTGAGGAGCTGGCCTGAACGGCCATCTGAGATGCACTGCGCAGAAACACACTGAGCATGCCGAACGGCCTCAGAGGAGACTTCCTTAGAGCAGAGAAAGTCCGTGCCTCTGCACAGCCATTCGGCCTCACTCAGGAGGCGGAGAGGCAGCCGAATGGCTTCAGAAAGAGTACTGCACAGGCACCAACTCTGACGCCTGCACAGTCTCCCCCGAAGCCAAAAGGCTTCAGAAAAGTACTGCGCAGGTGTCAGAGATGGTGCCTGCGCAGCACTCTTTCTGAAGCCAGTTGGCTTCAGAAACAACTGCGCAGGTGCCAACTTTGGTGACTGTGCAGTCCAGGTAGGGGGGGCGCGCATCCCAGGGATGACGCACAGACTTCCACACCAGGTGATGTGCAGAGTCATGTCACCACTGTAGGCACCACAGCTGTTCCTTGTTCAGTGTGATCTGAGGGGTGTCTCCTCAGGAGCAAGTCTTCCCCTTGTGTCAATTACTTAGCATGCTCTGGAGCAGTTAGGGCAGCCCAGGTTTCCTGACTCTCTGGATTCAGCATAACTTTCTGCTCTGGATACAGAATAGTTAGGAGAGTGCAGTTAGGTCAGAGCAGGCTGAATTTGCTCTGGATTGCAGCCATAATGTCTCTTACGTGCTCCCGTAGTTACTCTGGATTGTAGGGCATGTTAACTCCAACTGTTTTGGAGGGAAACTTAGAACATTCATGACTTTTTCAAGTATTATGACTGGTTAAGGCCCTGTGGGCCTTGAGTATAAATTACAGGCATTTGCCTGCTGTTCCTCAGTTCCCGTTTGAGTCGATAAATGCTGTTGTAGCTATGCTGGTCTGCTTCTTGCCTACTGAAGCCCAATACACAATAGCCAGTATAAACCCAGTGTTAGAGATCATGGCCAGTAGATGTGGTCATGATTCCCTCCCACTTGTTCTCTGAATATGTTTCCTGTTGTTCCCTCCCACATGTTCCTGATTCATCCCTGCTAAATGGACGACACTTTTCAAGTGGATGTTTCTTTTTTATTTACCAGAAAGAGTAACAGTCCCTCCTCTCCCCAGAAGTGTCTTTTCTAGTTGATTCTGCTGGTGTTATTTTGCATCTTTTTAGATTGTGAGTCCTTTGGGGACAAAGAGCCATTAGTTGTTGTTTTTTTATTCTATCTGTAAAATGCTTTGGGAACTTTTTGTTGAAAAGTGGTATATAAATACTGTTGATGTCAATGATGATGTTGATGACCATATAAAGGAATGAGGTGACATCTTTATTATCATGCTCCATGTCACATCTTGCACAGTGCCATGCGTGCCATATAGCTGGCATGCATGGAACTATCCTCTTTGCAGCTTGAATGATACTAGTGAAACCCTGAATATTTTTTGTAGTTCACAGCTCTTACTACAGAAAAGATTCAAAAGTTCTGCTTTAGAAGTTGCAGCAGGAGCCTGTGATGGACTTACAATTCTTCTCTGTGCAATGTTGACCTGCCTCTCACTGGGCGGCCTTGGAAAGACATTGCCTGTCAGTCTAAATTGCATAGGCTTACTGAGATGATACATGAAGTAAGAATGGCAAGGCACTTTTATTACAATGTAAAGTGTTATAAAATCATTCTAATGCAGCTGAAATGATCCTCTTGGTGTGGTTAGACATCCTTTGTTCTGTCATTAATTGTGCTGATGCTTTCATCCAGTCTCTTGCTTTAGGCTCCAAGCTGGCATGCAAGACCTCTGCTTTTTTCTTCCTTGTTGCCCAGCGTTGGCATCAGTCCCCATTATAGTCATGTAGCCAGTAATCCAATGGGGAGTTGGGCATTTTGCCGACAGTATCATAGACAACAGCTTTTCCTAGCCTGGATGCCTGCCAGGCAATGTTTTTTTTTTAAACTTCCACTCCTGTTGATTTTTTTAATAGCACCAGGCTGTTCCTAGGACTTTCTAAAGTGTTCAAAAGTAAAAGTAGAAGAAAGCGGTCTGCAAATCCACTGGGTCCCTTCCAATTCTATGATTCTATGAAATCTTCCTATGGTACTTTTCACAGGCAGTAGACCTGTAAACAAAGCCCTGCCCATATTTCATGCAAGCAGATGAGGGAGTGAAAGTATATGTAGTTTCTAATTCACACATCTTGTTCCATCATCACACATGTCAAGTACATCTTTTTTACCTGTCTGAAATTACTGTTGATCCAAAACTTTGTTTACCCTCCTTGGATGTGAACTGCTTTGGATGCCTTTTCTGAAAGACTTTGCAGCCTTGAAGCCAAAATAGAATGAACTTGCTCCAAACAGCATTGGAACTAAAGAGATGGCATATTTTGTGAAAGGAGCATTGCTCAGTGGTACAACAAATCTTTGCAAGTTTAAGAATCCGACTTGATTCAATTGAATTCAAGGGTTTTGAGTACTTCAAGTACCTGGCAGAGCTGCAAGCAATGGTCCATCTAAGGTACGTGGCTGCACACAACCCATTTGAGCACCACATGGAGCTTGGCAACCTGAATGTTGTGATTATATCATCGCTGAACATGTGCAGGCAGCATCACCTATCATATTTAACGTGTTTACCCTATTTACCACTGGCACACTGGCAGAGATGTCTTATCTATGAAACTAGTTGAAGCAGCTGTGTCAGCATGGTGGGTAGATTTCACACCAACTTACATAAATTGCTCCTTTGTCCCCTGGATTGTAAAAGGAAAAGAGGAACATCAATGGAGAGAAACTGTGGAAGAGAATAGAGTTCTGGGGTGGACACTGGAGAACAGGAAGAACAGAAGCTGGCACATATTAAGTAAGGAAAGGAGGCAGAATTTAGTATGCCACCTCAGGAGGTTCTGGGCCAGTCCTGCACACACATGATTGAAAACATAATGAAGGGATGGGTTGTGGCTTCTCATCTAAGAGTCTGAAACTCTTGGCCCAAAGAAACACCCAGCCAGTGTCAATCCAGATTAAGGTGAATGGGATACCAGAGGCAGAATACTGCTGAACAACATCATGGAGGCCTTCTGTAGCATCAGGACCACCATCCAAAGTATCAGGAATCTGGGCCAAGACATTTCCAATCAGAGAAGACAATATTGGACTTGATGGACTACAGAATTGAATGAGTATAACAGCATCACATGCCCCAGAAGAGCAGATCCTTTTTCCAGATCTGAGTACCAGGGTGGAGGAATGCGTCTGTAGATCTTGTACATGTTTTTTTTCCATTTAAACATGGATGTGGGTACCAAAGGCAGGGGGCTGTACTCCACTCACCCCTGGAGGGACTTTTGAGCCTGGCAAATCATAGAGACTCAAAATAACTGTTTCAATTCTTTTTAAAAAAAATTAAGGTTTTTGTTTTGCTGAACCAGAAGTGATGTTTTTATGCCTTTGAAATGTAGCATGAAAGCTGGGGAAGCCCCGAAGGAGGCACACCTCTATATGCAATGCATTACTGATATGGGAGAAGGCAAATCTTTGGGATACGTGCCAATCAGGCAGGAGTCATGCAGGTAATCTAAATTGCAGCCTTATATGAATACAGGATACATACCAGCCTGTGCTTTTCTATAACGGTCGAGAATATCTGTGGTTTAGCAGAGATATCACGTAATGAATAAGCTTCATTACCAATATCCGTATGCTACTGCACAATTAACTGTGAAGCTCTCTTGGTTTGCATGGAGATTATGTTTTCAAGGACAACCTCTGAGTTCCTCTGGATGAGCCATGAAGAGGTCTGGGCACATGGCCATTTTTTCATTTGTTAGTTCACTCTTGGCTAAGCTTTCCTATCAGGGACTGAAGAGATGCCTAATTTTCACTACAGGCTTTCTAAAAGTAGCATTTAATCCCTATGTGTGTTACGAATCTGCATACAAAAAAGGAATTTCTCTACCAAGAGCCTCTCTACTCCACATGTGCAGTTGTATAAGTTTGCATTTGTGTCTGCATGTGCACATTTTTAAAAAAAGTAATAATTTTACAGCTTCGAGAGCTATGTGGGTGTTTATTTTTGTTTAGTTTTCAGCAACATGCAATAAACTGTTCTTTTGCCAAAATTAGAATGACTCACATTGACTTATTCTTCATAAGTGATGTTATATCTTCATGGCGCTTTTTACTGATAGTCAATCTTGATTGAAAACCAGAGTTTAATACAGGAAAATAATGATTGAGATAAAATGAGTTGATCAGCAATGCTATATATGTGTTTGGAAATAGTACCAACCAAAGGAATACTCGTGCAAAAGACATAGGGCGCAATCCAGAGTAACTACGGGGAATCCTTGCTCCGGTGTAAGAACAATTTGCTCTGGATTGCAATATGAATTTCACATAGATTTTCACTAGGTGGTGCAGTAACTACGGGTACACGTAATGTCTCTTATATGCTCCTGTAGTTACTCTGGATTGTAGGGTAAGGTGAACCATAACCTCACACATTTGAACCCTGCAAAGACTATCCAGAAAGGGGGACATGTTACCATAGCCAAAATATACTTGGGAGTAAGGAAGATTGATTGCATGCATCCTAAATATGATGACTAGAACTGATAATCCATGACAAGAATCACAAAAAGAAAAATTTAGGAGTGTTAAAATGGACAAGCCCTGCATGGCTTCTCAGTGCATATTTGGTTGACTTTGATTTGACTAATGTTTCTAGATGCTGCAGCCTAGATGTACAAGCTACATCAGTTAATAAATTGGCATTGAGATCCACTGGCTTCAATATAACAATGCTGACTTATAGCTAACTCAATGCAATCAATAGAAAGAGCTAAAACATAGTGCGCTAAAATGACTGCGGAATCTTTTATCCTTGCGAACACAGATTTCAGACCAAGAGGGAAAACGAACTCTCAACAGTCAATCTTCCTCTTTTTATATTTCATCTCTACAACAATCAGGTATCTGAAGAGAGGTCCAGCCCTTAGCATATTTACTTGAAAGTGAATCCCCTTGAGTTCAAAAGGGCTTACTTTCTAGGAAGTATGTTGAATACTGCTGCCGCAGGGATCCACCAAATATGTAAAGCTATCATTTCAAACCTGACTTTCTGAGATTTTATATTCTACTCCATCTCTTTCATTTCATTTCCTGCAGCACAAGAGGATCTAAAACTACTAACCATCTTAATTTGCTACTATTTCTTTCTCCTGTCTTGTGTATCACAGATCTTTTAAATAAGTGCAATATGCAAAGACTTCAGATCTTGATATTCACATTTCATCTTAACAAGTGATTTCTTAGACTGAGTTGCAATGATTTACTGACTCCTGGGATCCAAAATAGCAATTGTTTAATTTATATGCTAAGGGCTGCAGTTGGATTAGTGGTTAAAGACACTGTGCCTGTCAATCTCAAGATCATAAGGTCAGCTGTTCGAGACCTGAGCACTGAAAGACAGAAGGCGCAAACCAGAGTAACTACGGGGGACCTTGGTCCAGTGTAAGAACAAGTTACTCTGGATTGCAATATGAATTTCCCATAGGTTTTCACTAGATGGTGCAGTAACTACAAGTGCACATAATTTCTCTTAAATGCTCCCATAGTTACACTGGATTGTAAGGTGAGTGAGCTCCCATCCTTAGCTCAGCTTCTGACAACCTAGCAGTTTGAAAGCATGCAAATGTGAGTAGATAAATAGGTACCACCTCTGCGGTAAGTAACAGTGTTCTGTGCACAGTTCCTGGGAGTAAGACCCATTTAACACAATGGGGCTTACTTCTGGGTAGACATGGTTAGGAGGCTGCAATCAAAGACACTTTCAAAGTGTCTCCCCACTTTCTCCTTCTCTCCATCCTGGCCCTCTCTCTCCCCTTCTCCCACAGGTGGGCTGCAGCCGGTTCTCACCGATTCTGTAGAACCGGTTGTTAATTTGGGCATGACGTTAGTGAACCGGTAGCTAAGAGGGGGCCGTCATCTTTGAATTGCATGCAAGTGTGTTTGAATTTCTCTTAAAGGGTCTCTGGGTATGTCTCCCCAGAGGTGAAGCTCCACTCCCTCCTCCTTCCTCCCCTTCTGAATCTCCCTCCCCTTCTGAGGGGGGCTCTCTCTCTCTCCTCCTTCCCCTCCCTAAAGTTATTTTTTTAATTTTAAAATACAAATAGACTGTTCCCATCATCATTCAGACAAGGCATTGTAGTCATTCAGACACTACTGAGATGGGCGGGGTTTGGATCACTATATAAATGTCTCAAAGCTCAATACTTTCAAGGCAGGGTGAGGAGCTTCTTCATGCCCTAAAACTTTGGATGATGCTATTCAGGAAGCCTGTCCTTGCTAAACATCTTATTTTGATTAAAAACCTTATTTCTAGCAAGTTTTCAGAAGTTATTTCCTTGTGCAGTTCACAAAGCATGATGGGTTTCTCATATGCAAATGAGGCAACCTCTCTGGGGATGGTGTTTGGATCCCCCTCTCTGGGGGATGTGCATATTTTGGATCAGGCACTTTGATAGACAGCTTTACAAAGGGGTCCTTGGGTGGGAATAGGGAAGCCAGAGCTGCTGAGAAAGGTCTGGGAGCCTGTAGGAGCAGCATCCGAGTGTTGTTAGGATGAGATCCTCCAGGGCTTTTGTCCCCTGTTCCTCCAGCCCTGTCTACATTCCTGAGAGTAAGCCCACTGTCTATAATGGGACTTTCTTCTGAGTAGACATGGTTAGGACTGGGCTCTGAGGCTGCAGCCCTACCCACACTTACATGGGAGTAAGCCCCACTGACTAGAATGAGACTTACTTCTAAGCAAGCCTGCATAGGATTGGACTGTAAGGCTAAAATCCTGACCACACAGTCCTGGGAGTAAGCCCCTTTGACCTGAATGGTATTTACTTCTGAGTAGACACAGTTAGGATTGGGCTTAGGCTACAATCCTATCCATACTGTAGTCCTTCCCCCCAGATCTCCCCACCTCATCCTGCCCCTCTGAGAAATCTCTCCACCTGGTTTCTAAGAGCTTGTAATCCTATGCCTGACTACTCAAAAGATAATCCCATTTCAATCTATGAAGCTTACTCCCAGGAAAGTGTGCAGAGAAGTGCAGCATTAGAGGCTAATCCTATTCTTGGCTACTCAGAAGTAAGTCCCATTAGAGTCCATGGAGCTTACTCTCAGGAAAGTGAATTGGATTGCAGCCAGAGGCTGGTTACTAAGAGCTGAGTCCTTTGCTTGACTACTCAGAAGTCCTATTATATTTAATGGTGCTTACTCCTAGGTAAATTTGGATGGTATTGCAGCAAGAGGCTGGGATTCTAAGAGCCCAAAACTTATGCATGACCATTCAGAAGTAAGTCTCATAATAGTCAATGAAGCTAACTTACAGGAAAGTGTGGACAGGATTGTAGCCTTAAGTAGTGGCTTAGAGGCAAACCTCAGCCTGCAGATGGACACCACAGACTCTGGTCCTAAACTGTAGATCAGTGTTTCTCAACCAGTGGTATGAGCACCACCTGTGGAACTTGTGGTAGTGTCTGCTGGTACTGAGGCACCTGGATGCAAGTATCATATGTGCTCCCTGAGGAATCTGGTGGGCCTCTGTGTGATTCAGGAAGCTGGACTAGATGGGTCTTTGGTGTGATCCAGTGGAAGCTTTTCTTATGCTTTTATGTTCTTATTTGTGGCACATATTCCCCCTGAGAGCACAACAAGGCATAATGCATAGGAATAAATTACACTGAACTCAGGGGCTTAATACTGATTGATGCAGTCACAAGTGATTTTTTCGGTAAACGAAGGGTTAAGGTGGTGTGGCCTCCCCGGCCCCGCCCCTGACCCAGCCTGGACCCGCCCACTTCCAGAGAACCGGTTGTTGAGCTAGGCTGGGCCCACCACTGCCTGCTCCCTTCTGGCTAGCCCTGAGCTGCTTCCCTCTTCTCCACTGCTCTTCTCTCCCTCTGCCCAGCGGACACCCCGCCACAGGAGGAACAGTGCGGAAGTGTTGCTTTTGCTATGGGCAGGTGCACTAGGCAGCCCTGACACTTTAAAAGGGCTGCCGGCCAGCACGTCTGCCCCAACTGCCAATATATAAAAATTGTTTTCTCACCCTCCATGGGTGGTGTATGTATGGTGTATGTATGTTACCCCTGCTGACTGGGCAAGAGACACTCTTTCAAGTGGGTGTTCCTCTTTTATTTAGCAGGGGAAGAGTAATTGGCCCTACACACCCCAGCAATGTCTGCTCTAGTGGCTTCTGCTGGTGATCTTTTTGCATTTTAGATTGTGAGCCCTTTTGGGACAGGCACCCATTAGCTATTAATTAGCTATTAATTTTTTTCATTTTCTTGTAAACAGCTTTGTGAACTTTTCAGTTGAAAAGCGGTATATAAATACTATAGATAGATAGATAGATAGATAGATAGATAGATAGATAGATAGATAGATAGATAGATAGATTGATTGATTGATTGATTGATTGATTGATTGATTATCCTCAATCTCAGGTCCTCTACCAGAGGCTTGAGAGTTTGAGGGTTCTGGGCAGTATCTTAGCTGTTCCTAGCAATGCACTTTTCTGGATCGAGTGTTCTGATGTCCTTACTAGGATCTGTTGGAGCCATTCTTCCAGCTTGTGTGTCACAGCTCCTAGTGCTCCAATCACTGTTGGGATCACATTCACCTTCACTTTCCACATCCTTTCTAATTCCTCCTTCAAACCCTGATACTTTCCCACCTTTTCATGCTCTTTTTTCCTGATGTTGCTGTCATTCGATATTGCTATATCAATCACCGGGGCTGTCTTCTGGGCCTTATCTACCACCACAATGTCTGGCTGATTAGCCAGTACCTTCTTATCTGGATATGGAAGTCCCACAGGACCTTAGCCCTGTCGTTCTCCACAACCTTCTGAGGATTCTCCCTCTGATCTTGGGAGGGATTAATCCATAGGCTGAGCAGATGGTCCTGTACAAGATGCCGGCTACTTGGTTGTGCCGGTCAGTGTATGCTGTTCCTGCCTGCATCTTACACCCTGCCATGATGTGTTGAACTGTCTCTGAGGTTTCTCTGCATAGCCTGCACACTTGTCTTGTGTGGTAAATCCCCACTTCTATGGATCTGGTACTTACCCTACAATCCAGAGCAACTACGGGAGCACGTAAGAGACATTATGTGTACCCATAGTTACTGCACCACCTAATGAAAACCTATGGGAAATTCATATTGCAATCCAGAGGAAATTGTTCTTACACCAGAGCAAGGACTCCCCATAGTTACTCTGGATTGCGCCCTTAGTACCTGTTCTTGTGCTGCCATGATTAGGGCTTCAGTGCTATCTTTGAAGCCATCTCTATATATGGACAAGCAGACAGCTATACAGAGCTAGGCTAACAGTACTATCCTAATCATGTCTACTCATAAGTAGGTCCTATCATATTAAAAGGGGCCTACTCCCAGGAAAGTGTATTTAGGATTGCAGCCATAATCTATTTGGAAGCACTTTTTCCATTGCCCTTAGAGTCCAGAAACCAGCAGGCAGCTTGGGCAGAAATAGTCATCATGGAACCCATCATAAGGAACTTTTTGACCTTCAGACTAGCTTGTCACCAGTGACATTTTCAGTGGAGGTGAGATCCAAAGTTCTTGCCTTAGCAGCTGCCAACATGAAGAGCATCCTGCTTCAAGCAATACCTTGATATTTAGCAACTGCCAAATGATTTGGAGAGTGTTGTTTTTGTGAACTGGAAATGATATCACATGTCAAGGGAAAGAGCACTAGCAGTTCTATAATATGATCTTTCATGCTGCCTTAGACATTTGTACTGCTACAAAAGAAAATATGTAATTATGATTCCATTAGAGATGCACATGTTTCAACTACCAGTTACCTTGTCATTTTTGTCTCTTAAGATTTTCTCAAGTTTAGTATACTCCTGAATGTTATTCACTGATATAAAAACTATGCAAAGAAAAATTTCCTCCTATACACTGAAAATTAAAGTTTTATAAAGCTGCAATCCTATGCACACTTACCTGGGAATAAATCTTTCTAAATCCAAAGGGACTTACTTCAGAGTAAATACACTTAGACCTGGACTATAAAAATTATTCAATGCCTCTTGAATTTATCTGACAAAGATTTTAAAAGACTGAACTTCATTTCATACATGTTCATATGAACACAATTACAACCCAATCCAGAGCAACTATTCTTTGCACATAAGAGGCCTTAGGGTGCCCTATCTATCACTAGGTGGAGCAACTGCAAGATGCTCCAGCCCAGTTACTCTGGAAGAGGCTTAGGGCAGAGCAAGGCAACATAGGGTGCCCTAAGAGAGGTGGACATGCTCTGCCCTAACTGGGGCAGCCTAAGCAGCTCAGGAGAGGCAAGTTGAGGGCAAGTTTAGCATTGCCTAGGGCAGAGAAGTTACTCTGTATCCAAAGCCTGTTTCAAGGCGGAAATGCCCTCTTCCAGTTCCTCAGAGATATACCACCTCAGGAGCAGGTATAGTAATGAGTAGACCCATAGGGGTCCATGATAAGGCCTGAGTAAGAATGGTAGTGTTGACCAAAAATCTGAGTTCTTGGCCAGCCTAGCTGCAATCCCTGCCTCTCAGCCTCAGGATATGGCACAACTATGGCAGCCCACTAACCTCAGGATACAGCAGGCCACTCCAACCATCCATCTTGCACTAGAAGAACTGCAGCTGTAACTGGTTGTCAGGAACTGCTGGGCTTCCTTATAACGTAGGCACCACAGCTGTTCCTTCTTCAGTGTGACCTGTGGGGGGTCTACTCAGGAGCAAGCCCTCCCCAGCTGTCACCGACTTAGCATGCTCTAGTGCAGTTAGGGCAGCCCAGGCTTCCTGACTCTCTGGATGCAGCATAACTTTCTGCTCTGGATACAGAATAGTTAGGAGAGAGCAGTTAGGGCAGAGCAGGTTGAACTTGCTCTGGATTGCGCCCTTAGTTCTCTCTCTCTCTCTCTCTCTCTCTCTCTCTCTCTCTCTCTCTCTCTGTGTGTGTGTGTGTGTGTGTGTGGTTTTGAACCTAGATCAGATCCTATCTGTTTCTTAATTGCACAGACTATTTTGACCCATCTTCTGGCTGATCATTTTCTCCTTTCCACTCAACAAATGCTAAGCAGCTTACATATCTCTGACCATAATATTCAAAATAGATTGGATCCTCTTCAGTGGGTCAGGCTTAATGAAACTATCAGTGCACACCTAGACATGTCTACTCAGAAGTAATTGTGACTGAGTTCAATGAAGTCTACTCTTCACTAATTAGTTTGTACAGGATTGCAGCCAGTGATTGGCTAGGATTGTATAGGATTGCAGCTACTGTATTTTCACTTTGGAATTATTCAAAAGAACTTGAAGAGACTTATTCCTGACATTCCTGACAACACCAGTGAGATCAAAATGATAACTATTCCAATATGGCCCTATGTATAGCAGTATGTTTTTACAGGAACTTTGCTATTACAGTGGTACCTTGCTTAACAAGTGATCCACATAACAAGCAAAAATTTCTCTAGGATTCTGCCTCACAGAACAAGCACTGCTCCACCTAACAAGCACACTCGTTGGCAGTTGGGGCAGACGCACTGGCCGGCAGCCCTTTTAAAAAGCATCAGTGCTGCCTTATACACCCATAGAGAAAGCAACACTTCTGTGCTGTTCCTCCTGTGAGCAGGCATCCGCTGGACAGAGGGAGAGAACAGCAGAGGAGACGAGGGAAGCAGCTCAGGGCTAGCCAAAAGGGAGCAGGGGAGAGAGACTCAGGATGAAGAGAAGTAGAAAGTGGGGAGACACTTTGAAGTGTATTGGATGGCAGTAGAAAGTGTCTTTGATTGCAGCCTCCTAACCATGTCTACCCAGAAGTAAGCCCCATTCTGTTAAATGGGTCTTACTTCCAGGAAAGTGTCATTAGGATTGCAGCCTAAGTAGGCTTCATAGGATCATGCACATTGAATGCATGTTTTGAATTCAATTCCAGTGTTTTGTCATCATTTTTACATGCAGTTAATATTTTTATTTGAATATTTTTTGGGTGTGGAACCAATTGTCTGAGTTTCCATTATTTCCTATGGGAAAATCCGCTTCACATGAAGAGCATTTCACATAACAAGCATGCTTCTGGAACGAATTAAATTTGTTATGTGAGGCACCACTGTACATTGTGTTTTAATGTGAAGGTACTATGACTCCTATATATTGTGTTACAAAATACAGCACTGCTCAAGCAACTCTTCCTATACTAAAGATGCAGCTCCTGCTCATACTTTGCAGAATGTGATTGACTGATTGATTTGATTGATTGATTGCATTTTTCTTAGTGTAGAATCTGTGGCACAGAATCTAGATTTCTTTTTTAAAGCACAAGTTTCATACCCTTAATTTAATGGCATGTATATTGGTGCATATTGACTTTCAAAAGGGATGCTATATGAAAGAGAAGAAAACATGATAAACCTACATTAAAATAAAATAAAAAATCACATAAACCTCAAACATCCAATCCATGCAATTAGAAAGACTTGCAGCTTCAGCACTCTGGAACATTTAGACCATATACTCATTTATAGTTGTGATTAATTCAGCTTACAGGACTGAAATACTTTCATGCCTAGAGCAAAAATATTGCAACAGGGTCTACCAGGCCCAGGAAAAGAGAAGGTGATGGACAGACAGATCCAAAATTAAACAGACTGAGAAAACCTTAAACAGAGCACTAATAAGCCAACATTATTGGTGAGGTATGGTGAGGAGAACCTCTACCCACTCCACTGTGAAACAATTTCCCTGAAGGCATCATGACCAATCGTCAAAGATCCTTTAATTTTGGGGGAATGCTGATTCCTATATGAGCAGGTATGATAATATAGGTCAGGATGGTTGAATTCATTTTCACACAGTGATGACATTAGAAGTGGTTCTATGAACATGGCAGACTTCTCTTCCTCTCCCCAAAGGGACAGTTCAGTATCAAACAGGCTGGTCAAGGCTGTAACTGTTACACGCAGAAGCTGTAAATTAGAAGTAAGATGTATCATGTTGTTTATTATCTTCCAGTAACGAAGAAGAAAACACAGATAACGAAGCGTTTTACTGAGCATGGAGAAATTTAAGAAATTGATGAATTTTGGTAGGAAATATGAGTACTGAATCCTGCCCATAGTTTTCCCTCAAATGCAAAATTGTTATTTTTCACAAAAAGATCGTAGATGGGCCAGGTAGAAAATTGTGCTACAATGATAATTTTATTGGTGTTGTTTGGTCATTAAGTCGGTGTCTGACTCTTCATATATATTTCCTTAATTTATTTCTGGCTTCTTAAAAATTCAAACTTAATTGACATGGGATTTGTATTGCAAAATAAGGTTAGACTTAAGCTGGGCAAAAATCTTTTCCACAGGAATCTGGAAGCAGCATTGCTGTCTCTTTCTCTAACCATGTCTGTGGGAAGATAAACCTGAGGGCTCTGCCCCCAGAGTAGCCTGAGGAGGAGACAGTAGCTTGAGAAGGCTGACCAAGGAGAGGAGTTAAAAGCATAGGCTATGGCTGCAATCCTAAAGACACTTTCCTGGGAGTAAGACCCACTGAACACAATGGGGCTTACTGTTGAGTAGACATGGTTAGGCTTGTGCTCTATGTAAAGCCATTCTGAGGGAACAGGGAAAGCTCTTCAGGCCAGGCTGCAGATGGATGGAGAAGGATGAAATAGAACAGGAGTGGGCAAACATTTTGATGGGGAGGCACATCTCTCTGACTCTGTGTCGAGGTCCAAGAGGAAAAAAAAATAAGTTACAGTGGTGCCTCACGTAACAAACGCCTCACATAAAGTATGTTTCACGTAACAAAAAAAATTCCTCTAGGATTCTGCTTCACATAACAAACTGTGCTTCACGTAACAAACAAACTCGTTGGCAGTTGGGGCAGATGCGCTGGCCAGCAGCCCTTTTAAAAAGCATCAGGGCTGCCTAGCGCACCTGCCCATAGCAAAAGCAACACTTCCATGCTGTTCCTCCTGTGGCCGGGCGTCCACTGGGCAGAGGGAGAGAACAGCGGTGGAGAAGAGGAAAGCAGCTCAGGGCTAGCCAGAAAGGAGCAGGGGAGAGAGAGGCTCAGGATGAAGAGAAGGAGAAAGTGGGGAGACACTTGGAAAGTGTTTTGGATTGCAGCCTCCTAACCATGTCTACCCAGAAGTAAGCCCCATTGTGTTAAATTTATTATGTGTTAAATGTGTAAATAAAATGTGTTATGTGTAAATGTGTTTAAAAAGTAAAGTTCTTACTAGGTGGTGCAGTAACTACGGGTGCATGTAATGTCTCTTACGTGCTCCCGTAGTTACTCTGGATTGTAGGGTAAGTAGACTTCATAGGTTCATTCACACTGAATGCATGTTTTTAATTCAATTCCAGTGTTTTGTTATCATTTTTACATCCAGTTAATATTTTTATATGAATATTTTTTGGGTTGTAGAACCAATTATCTGAGTTTCCAATATTTTCTATGAGAAAATCCACTTCACTTAAAGAATGTTTCACGTAACAAACATGGCTCCGGAACAAATTAAATTTGTTACGTGAGGCGCCACTATACATTTCAAATTTGAATGGATTTACATAAATGAATATATTGGTGATGGAACTTACATGAACAAATGAATTTAACTAAGCTTATTTATAACACACATGAGATCTACGATCGTATAACACAGGCAAGTAGAAGCAAATGAGAACTATGAACTGCATATGTTCATCTCTTACACAATGAAAAAATACAAACCAAACTGGACCAAACCTAAAACATATGGAGACATAAGTTATTTAGGGGCAATGGGGTAGTTAAAATAATGCCCACAGGCCAGCATGGGCTTCAACAGTCTCAGAGGGGCCAGAGGCTCATTGGAGACTAGGGATACCTATGGGCCAAATTGGGAATCCCTGATGGCCACAAAAGGCCCTTGGCACATGGTTTACCATCCCTGTCCTAGAGGCTCAGTAGGCAGACACTGTGAAGGGCTGGGAAGACTGCATGCACTCTTCTCTGCATGTAAAAATGTTTATGAATGGTTTGAAGATAACCTCGTTAAGATAACCATGCATTAGAAAGTGTTTATGAACTGACTTGAATTCATTCATAATTAATATAGAAAATATATTCACCTATGTAAATTATTCAAACTTGAAATGTAAATCAATTTTTTTTTTCAGTCCCTGAGTCAGAGATGATGTGGCCCTCCTGCCAAAATGTTTGGACACCTCTGCTTTATTTTGTCAGTCTCTATTCAGCTATAATAGCAAAAGATTAGTTTAGATAAGGACATAAAATTACATGAAATCAGATCCTTGGATACCCCACCACCTCAGTCAAAAAGAACTTTGTGATTTTCACATTTAAAATATGGGAAATGAATCATTTGTGAACAATCTGCATCCCTGCAATTAATTGCTCTAAAAGTGGCGGGATCTATCTGAATAATGAATGAGCTTGGCAATTGCACGATCTGTTCGCAGAGGACTTGCCAATATAAAAAAGGGGGGAACAAGAGCTGAACAACCACAAAATTAATCTCTGAATATGGCACTTAAAAAAGACTGTATCAGAAGTATAGTGCTAAGGTTTTGCCTGTCAAAAAGACTACCATGCATTAGAAATATTTAAATATAATTATTAGAAAAGTGAAGCACTGATGGTGTAGCTGAGTAGGACATGAGGAAAAAAATTGGAAGAGCTGTCATATATGGTATCATCACAACAGACAAAACAGGCAGTCATGAAATCTGAGTCCATTATCTAGCTTTGCAAGAAGCTTACAACAGCAGTGGCACAGCATCCTTAAAATCCAGTTCTCTACCAACAGGAAAAAATTAAACAACCTATAAATGGGGCAACCACACAATTCTTTCCTACCCAGTCATTGCCTTTCTTTCTATTTGAACAACAAACAAGGAAGCAGAGGAGTAGTTAGGGGGGCTACAAGTTGAGATTGACACTAGTGACTAAAATTGTAAAAAACGGTGTGTTTATGAATGATAATGCCATCATGATACCTGGTATCATGGTACCTCGCGTAACATCATGATATATACAGTGGTACCTCGAGTACAAACACCTCACGTAAAATATGTTTCACGTAACAAACAAAAATTTCTCTAGGATTCTGCTTCACATAACAAACTGTGCTTTACATAACAAACACACTCATTGGCAATTGGAGCAGATGTGCTGGCCGGCAGCCCTTTTAAAAAGCATCAAGGCTGCCTAGTGCACCTTCTCCATAGCGAAAGAAACACGTCTGAGCTGTTCCTCCTGTGGCCGGGCGTCCGCTGGGCAGAGGGAGAGAACAGCAGAGGAGAAGAGGGAAGCAGCTCAGGGTTAGCCAGAAGGGAGCAGGGGAGAGAGAGGCTCAGGAGGAAGAGAAGGAGAAAGCGGGGAGACACTTTGAAAGTGTCTGTGATTACAGAAGAAAGTGTCTTTGATTGCTGCCTCCTCACCATGTCTAATCAGAAGTAAAACTCACTGTGTTAAATGGGGCTTACCCCCAGGAAAGTGTCCTTGATTGCAGCCTCTTAACCATATTTACCCAGAAGTAAGCCCCATTGTGTTAAATAGGGCTTACTCTGAAGGAAAGTGTCTTTAGGACTGCAGCCTAAGTAGACTTCATAGGATCATGCACATTGAATGCATGTTTTGAATTCAATTCCAGTATTTTGTCATCATTTTTACATGCAGTTAATATTTTTATGTGAATATTTTTTGGGTTCTGGAACCAGTTGTCTGTGTTTCCATTATTTGCTATGAGAAAATCCAGAACGTTTCACATAACAATTAAATTTGTTAAATTTAAATTTAAAATTAAATTTGTTACATGAGGCACCACTGTATACTGTATAAAAAACTGAAATGTCACTGACTAACTGACTTGCTCACTCGACCACTCACTCATCAACACCGAGCCAAAACTGCTGCTCCTAGAAGCATGAAAGTTGGGGAGGGTGTTCTTTCTGTGATGGATGGACCCACTAAGAACCAGTTTTTGGAAATTCCAACTGGAAGGGGGTGTAAAGGGGCACAACGCATTTTCCTCCCTATACTTTATATTGAACAATCCTTGACTAATTAAGGCCCTGCCCCCCTCCCCCACCTCCAGACCTAGAAGTGTGAAATTTGGGGAGGGTGTTCCTTCTGTGACAAGAAAGCCCACCAAGAACTGATACTGAGAATTTTAACCCTTCAGGGCCTGAAAAGGGCTACAACATGTTTTTGTCCTATACTTAACAAGTAAGATTAACATCCAGAAATTTGGTGTCTGGTGCTTATTGCACTGGGGGATGGTACACATGTGGGGAAGGTGTGCATATGGGGTTGATGCTCATGTGGGGTTGATGCATGGGTGGATGTTGCACATGACAGGATGTTGCACATGGGGGTTCATGCGCATGGGGTATGTTGCACATGGGGGATGATGAGCATGAGGGATGTTGCACATGGGGGAAGTGGTGCATGGGGGTAGATGTGCATGGCGGTTGATACACATGAGGGGATGTTATGCATGGTAAGTTGATGTGCATGGGTGTTGATGCGCATGAGAGGATGTTGCACATGGAGGATGATGAGCATGAGGAAAGATGAGCATGAGGAATGTTGCGCATGGCGGGTTAATGCACATGGGGTGATGCACATGGGGGGTTGATATGCATGGGGGATGATGCATATGAGAGGATGTTGCGCATGGGGATGGTGAGCATTAGAGATGTTGCGCATGTGGGTTTGATGTGCGTGGGGTGTTGCGTATGGGGGTGTTGCGCATGGGTGTTGATGTGCATGGGTGTTGATACACATGGGAGGGTTTTGCGCAATGGGGGATGGCGTACAGAGGGTATTGTACTCTCGCAACGCAGGTACAATTCATTAGTAGAGAATAAAACAGAGGCTTAATTAGTAAGGTGATTTTTAAAATATGAAAATATTAATATATAATTAATTGCATTATCGACAATAATTAATTTGTCAAACTGTGGGCCCCAAATGCCAAATGACCTAAGTATACCGCTGGCACTCATTTTACTATCTGGGAACAATTTCTCACAAGTCTTCATACGTGATTTCTTTCATGCCTTAATTGATAGGTAGGCATTGTCAAATTGCCACTGCAAGTCTAGTCCATCCTATTCAGCCACAATTTCATTGCCTTTAATAAAAATGAATGAAAACATATTAAAGAAAGCTGATGTCTTCAAAACAATTTTTCTTTCCATTGTATCTGTTAGGCCTACCTTCTTATGGTCCTTAGTAATGTGGATCGGGCTTCATTATGAAAGGTGATGATAATGCTGGTTGGTGGCAGATCTTTACGATAGTGCAAAGTAGTGCACCTGCAGTGGGAGGAGAGAAAGAGAGATTACTAAATTTATGGAATCTTAAGAAAGTGACATCCAATAAATACTCACACACACATCCATGCATATGCACACACACATGCATAACTATTGGAGACCCTGTAGCAAAGCTCTTCATTTTCCACATGTTGGGCCACTGTGCCCCTCTAAGCCTACCAGTGGTGAATGCCAATGGCTTTCAACCCATTCACCAATAGGAGCACCTCAGATGACTCTGTGATCATGCAATGGCCTCCAAGGATATTTCTATACAATGTTGTATTTGCTGAGTTGTGCCACCATGGACAAACACAGATGGATATGTTTATAAGATTAGGAATTACAAACAAGTACTATTGCCTAACAAGTACTATTTGGCCATTTCTTCTGAAAGTGACCAGTGGTTTATTCAGTTTTGCTGCATTGCTTTCATCTTTGAATTTTTCAAAATGTGTTTCTTGTTCGGCATGCATATCCATGTGAAAGGACCTGTTAATGTGCAGGAAATGTATCTAGTATAATAAAAACAAATAATATTGCCATTTTCATCTTCTGTGTGAGACCTGTAAGAATCTTTGAGCTGTAAAGTAATTTTCATTCTTTGTTTCATCTTTTTCACAAAAGATTTTCCTCTTTTTTCAGGACATTTTGCATAAGAGGCAGTACAGAATGTTTCAATAATCTTTTTTTATTTATTTAACATATTTCTTCCTTGCCTCTTTAATCATCCTGATTCATGAAGTCGCTAACTATATAAAAGCACAATAAATAAACAATAAAAAACTATAAATGAGAAGCAGTAAAAACAATGGCAACAATTAAAACACATAAGAGATGACGGTGGAAGAAAAGAGAGAAGCAGAACTCAATTGTATCCAGTGATTACAATAGTTTTTTGAAGGTCATTGGAAATGGGACCTGCTGAATGAACAGGAATGGACATGACAGAAGCTGTCTTATCTCAAGACATTCAACAGTGATAACAAAACTGATTCAGACAGAGAGGAGCAGATGAATCCGAAGGGCCAGAAGCACACTCCACAAAGCCACCGGATAGGGATCCTGATGCCAACCCTGAATCAAGCAATCAAGGATCCTGTTAGATAGAAATGCCCAGCCAGGCATAGCCAAGGGAGCACTGAGGTCCTCATCCAAGCCTGATCTCAATCACAATCATCAGAAGATACCTGACATGTAATAGAGTGCCAGGCTCAGACCAGAAGGCCAGCTGAGACGCCCAATTCAATCTCACACCACACTGAATCATGTAGGAATGCCTTTGAGGCTGGGACTGTGTGCTGTGAAAAGGAAGCTTGACAGAAATTGACTCAGTTGTGTGTGTTCACTAAGTCTGCAGCATTCAGAGACAGCCTATGGGTAAAGGAGTGCTAGTTGTTCCAGTGGAATGTTCCTACAGGATTGTGCATATAAGGCTACAATCCTAAACCCCAGTGAAGCTGGTATAAGTGCCAGCACAAGTCCCATGCTGGCCTGGGAGTGTCACAAAAGTGCCATAAGACACTTCTGCACCACTTCTGGTGGAAAGTTAGGCCGGTGCACTGATATGCACTTGGTTCCCTACATTATCACTAGAATGGGAAGATTGATGAGTTTTGCCAGCCTCAGTCCCTAGTCTCAAGTTTCAGATTTCCTCCAGTCTCTCGGTTCCTCAAAAAGGGGGAAGGGGAAGGGAAAAGGTTCTTGTTAGAATAAGTCATTCTCTCTGGGACTTTATCTGGGTTCTGCAGATTCTCTCTCTATCTTACCAGCCTTGCTTCCTGATTGTAGGAATCACAGAGTAGATGTCAGAGGTGTACTGAACGCAATCAGTACCCATCATATGCCATGATGTCATGACACCCTGTGGTGCCATTATGTCATGATGTGCCTGCACCATGGAGGCACATTTGCACTGCAGTGACTCCCCCTCACCGGCAATCTGTTGCTCCCAGCTGGCTGTGGACAATGCATGTGTGTCCCATCCAGGGCACATGCACCCCCCACAGCTGGTCAGGCAGGAGAGCCAGCTTCAGATGACCTGAACAGCTTCAGGAAATACCTGGACTTCCCCAGGTGGGGAAGTCACAGAAGCAGTGGGTGCACTGGCAACGCTTCTCGCCATGGTGCCCATGGCTCTAGCCATTGCAGCCTGCAGGAACAGTATGCCAATGTGATGTGATGTGAACCACACACAGAGTGGCTGGATTTTTCTTGCCCTCAGTCTTCTGTTTCTCCTCTCTACTCCACATTACTTTCTGATCCAATCCCTGCAAGCTTACTGGTGGCCTCAGCCTTGCTGAGACAACATAGGCCAAGACACCACCACCACCACAACAAAAATGCCCCATTCCTTGCTGCCACATCTTAGTTCAGAAGGTGCACATTCGGACCAGGGTCTCAGAAGATGATCTGAACATGTGAAGGCTTTCTCCAATAACTTATTAATAAACATGCATCTGAGATTATGAGCACTCAAAATCACTGTGTGTGTCCTCTAGACAGGGTTTGACTCTCCTGACACCATTCATTTTACAAAATTAATACCTCTCTGTTTTGAATTCTTGATATATAATAGAAAGAAATTATTATTTTGTAAGGAAGCTAACCTCACTTAATGGAACAGGGCTGGATTCCCCTTATTTGATAATTTGACTTTAATTTAATTATTTATAATTATCTATATTAGTAACTAGTGAAAAGCGTACCTGCGTTGCGGGAGTAACATTTCCCATATGCCACCCCCCAGGGCACATCAACACCCCATGCGCAACTTCCTCCCATGCACAACTTTCTCCCATGCGCAACTTCCCCCATGCGCAACTTCCCCCCCATGCGCAACTTCTCCCCATGTGCAATTTCCCCAGGTGCAACTTCCCCCATGCACAACTTCCCCCATGCACAACTTCCCCCATGCACAACTTCCCTCCATGCGCATCATCCCCCCATCCGCATCAGTTCCTCATGCGCATCAACCCCCATGCACAACTTTCCCCATGTGAATCTTTCCCCATGCGCAACTTTCTCCCCATGAGCAACATCCCCCATGCACATCATCCCCCATGTGCAACTTCCCCATGTGCATCATCCCCCATGCGCATCATCTCCCCAAGCGCATCATCCCCCCATGCGCATCATCCCCTCATGTGCAACTTTCCCCATGCGCAGAATCCTCTCCAGTGCAACCTCTTCCTCTGAACAACACCCCCTAGTGCACCGGGCACCGACAACCAAATTGGCTGGATGTTGGTCAGTCTCCCACATTAAGTATAGGACAGAAACACGTTGCCCCCTTTTCAGCCCCTGAAGGGGTAATTTCTCCAGATGGTTCTTGGTGGGTGTTCAGGTGACAGAAGGAACTCCCAGAATTCCATGCTTCAGGCCCAGCAGTTGGGGCGGAATGTTGAGGAGTCAGCAATTCTCAATGCAAAGTATAGGGAGGAAAACGCTTTGCGCCCCTTTTCACCCCCCCCCCCTTTCTGGTTGGAATTACTAAAAACCGGTTCTTAGTGCACCCCTCCGTCACGGAAGGAACACCCACCCCAAATTTCACGCTTCTAGGCTCACCAGTTTTGGCAGGACGGTGATGAGTCAGTCAGTGAGTGAGTGAGTGAGTCAGTCAGTGACTTTTCTCTTTTATATATATATAGATTTGCTTGATTATGTCACTTCCAGCCAAGGCATCACTTCCAATAGGTCCTCAACAGATTGTCATTCTAAAAAGTGTGTCATCAGTGCTGAAAGTTTGTGAGCCACTGTTGTAAGGAATTAATATATGGGCTGTTTGTGGGCTTAAGGAATTAATATATGGGCTGTGGATGGCGCAAGCGGTTAAGACGCTGTGCCTATTAACCAGCAGGCCAGGGTTCAAGACCCGGGTCAGCCCCACAAGACAGGGTGAGCAACTTTCCTTAGCCCAGCTCTGCGACGCCAGCTGGATCCACTCATATCAGCTCTGCCTTTCCATTGGACTAATTCAGTGGCGTGGAGAGGGGTGATTTGCTGCTTGGGTAACAGCCTATCTTCCATAACAATCTATCCCAGGCTTTTGTGCTTCGCATGTAGCATATGCAGCACCAAGCACAATACATTGGTCTCTTAAGGCTGATGAAGGTCTGCTTTTTTGGGTCCAACATCCCATGCACACAACTATTCTCCCTATTGCACATTATATATTCCCACCCAAGGCCAGCCAATTAATGAGGCCAACTAATGTTGCTGCCTCAGAATCACAGCCAAAAATCCCTTCAGGAACCAGATCCACGTGCTCCCCAGTGACTTTAATTCAGTACTACCAGAGGAACGGAATGGAGCAACAACTCAGAGTATACAGTTCTGGGACAGAAGCCTTTGCTTTTGAGGCAGGGAACAAAGCACAATATATAAAGCACAATATATAGAATCCAGGAAGAATAGTCTAGAACTGGAGATATTGAAGACCTCATTATTCTTGTGGCCCTTGTCAGAGCAAGCTGCTCACTTGGAGCTACAGTATACATTTTGCAAACCTGCCTATCAAAGTATGCAGTGGACAAAATAATATGAAACATGAGAGCTTTTGGGGTTCAGGGAGCATTGCTAGCTGACATGCTCCCATGTGTTCTTTCTATGTAATTAAAGTGTAATCTGTAGTCTGTGCATTTAATTACTAATATTTTTTTTATTCTGTTGTTTCTGCTTGGTGGTTTAAATTTTGTTTTCAATTATCTTGAGGCTTTTCTTGTGGACAAGCACTTCTCACTGCCCTCACCAATATAGTTGCCCCAACATTTTAGTTGCCCTAGAAAACCCTCACAAATTGCTAAGTTCTGAAAACATTGAGTTCACAGGTGTGTCTTTTCATCTACATGCCTAAACTTCAAGAATGTGGATCACCCCTTCCATATTTTCTCTGCTGGTGGATTTGTGGAGCTGTGTATCAAATTCCAGATGTTATCTTGGAAATTGGAAGGCTTTTGGAGCATCAGACTCATATATTTTTTATAATTGAGCCAGCTTCTTCTGTCAATATTGACTTCAGAAGGGCAAAAGGAATCACTCAAGAGTTTACTCTCATGTTTGATTTATGCTGTATGCATAGGTTTGAAAATGTGTAAAACAGGAGAAATAAAAGTAGAAATATCAGAGAGGACCGCTAATTGTTTTCCCCTTTGGTGTGATTTTAATCTAACACAATAATGCACAGACTGGCTGCACAATATGCAAGGAGCCAAGAAAGCAAATTCTTTTTCGAGTTTAGATGCCATCTAAACATGTTTATAGAAGAGGGAGAACTTTCTAGTCTTTAACAACAACAGTCATATTTAAAAAAATAAACGACAGTATTTTGGGATGCAGATAATGCTAATTTTTTTCAGGCACCTGAATTTTCCATCTACAGCAGCCCCTCCCCTTGCTTTCAGAATATAAACCTAACAAGGTTTATCTGATGTGTTCAGGCACCTGAACAACTTAGCAATTCCTCCACTCTGGGAATGCCACTGGTCCCTTTTCTACATTTTTCAAGTTTTGAGGAAATCAGACATCATAACAAGCATTCCCCTTCAGCAAAAAAAAAAAAAATCAGTTTGTTCTCTCCTGCACTGCTGTCAGTGAAGTTAAACAGCAGAGTTCATTGCTCAGGACTTATGTGCATTACAACTTTGCCTCAGTTTGTATACCTTATTAATTGCATAACTTCTTCAACCCCTAAATTCTAGAAACTGAGGTCTGGTAAGTGTCTAGGTCAGGAGTGTCAAAAATAATGCCTACAACCTGAATGCAGCTCCTACAAGTTATAATTGGGCTCTCCCAAGATAATTAGGCTCTCTCATATCTTGAAAATATGTCGGTTAGCATATTTTCAGTTCTATCACTGGCCATCATCATCATCATCATCTGATGTCACTGTCTGCTTAATGATGTCATTCTGAGACCTAGTAGGAGCCATGCTAACTTTGCCCTTCTATGTGGAACAGGTTTGACACCCCGATAGGTGATCTACAATTACATGCAGTAATTTTTAAATGGGCAGAACTACCATAAAGCACAACATGGCTATTCAGATGGCCAGTGCATAGATGTGCACTGGCCCAGCAGAGCTGGAGCAGCACCAGTACTGGGGAGTTTGTGCCAGCCCACACAGACTGGATGAGAGAGAGGGCACAGGGAAGGAGAAACAGAGGTGGGGAGAGGATGGGGGGAATATAGCCTAAGTGGGAGGATAACTGGGAGGGAGGTGGGGTCAACAACAGTGGGGCATACTGGCTCACAACTCCTGGCACTGGTCAAAGCAGTGTTACTTGGTGCTAATCATACTGGCACCCACAAAACAGTTGCCTGTGGTGCTTCTCAGAGTAAGGGGACGAAAATCCTCTTATTCCAAGTTGCACCCCAATTCACACCAAACCTGTGCTATTAGAATTGCACCCTAATTTAAATCTGTATTGTAGACATGACCACACATATTATAAAACAAACCACGTTGGTGCTTTTCTAGTGCTTCTAAAGAGGCAAACACATTTAAATAAATGGAGCAAATGCGTTTGCAACATCAAAGAGTGAATCACGGCATTGCAATCTGAGCTAATGCAACTGTCTCTTGGACCTTTATTTTAATTAACTGTATAGCTTAATGCATGACAGAGAATGAAGTATTAAATAAAAATATTATTAAGAAAAGATAGCTGGGAGCAATAAATAATTCAAGGAGAAAAGAAATGGAAAATAACAGGAAGAAAAGGGCAACAAAAGACAGGGGAAGAGGGATAATGCACTCATAATCTACTTCATTTCAACGTGGGAAATGAAGCCAAAAAAAAAGGGAAAATAGGCTCAGCTGAAAACGTTCAGCAATTTTTTCTCTCACTGCCATTTATATACATCTATGGCCTCATGGCTCCCAGCTGTGTTCTCTTCCATCCTCTGGTCGCATGGGATCAAAAAAGAAAGTGTGGTTTTAGCAGAATGATAAATCGACCTAAAAGAACTGCCCACTAATATGTAATTTACAAGAACAGTTGAGAGCCAGGTAAGATAACAATGAGTTATACCATCTCCCCACATATCCAGAGATTCACTGATATGCGGTTCTTTGTCCCCATGTGCCAATTATTTATCCATTTTCCTTTACTGTGGTGCCAAACACTAAAGAGAACACCAACAAGACACATAAAGCTTCTTGCTTTCTGTTAACATTCTCTTAGGGCACCTTATTCCTATGGGTATCTGCACTGTTGGTACATGCATACTGCTGGTTCAATGAGTCACAAATGTGTGATAAGACACGTTCACAGTCCCCATGGAGTAAGGGGAGCACCACATCAGCTGGAAGTAAGCTCAGGGCTTGGAACACCTGTAATTCATTTCAGTATCCCTTTCTTACAAACCATCCTATCATTATGTTGCCTTGTTGCCATTGCTGTTTTACAAAGACGACAACTCAGACTAGCTAGGCAGTGTTGTGCTCCACCTGCCATTGCAGGGTCTTTTACAACAGCAGGACAAGTGTCTCCCATCATACTGAGGACAATGTAGATATTCATGGGTCATTTTCAGTGTGTAGCAGACACAGGCTCGCTGGCCACATATATTGTTATTAATTACATGGTTCTTCAACACTTCTTCTAATGAGCTCAGGTTATAAGATTTTTATCCTAGTTTATTTCATAGTCCTGACAATGGTATATGATAATTGGGCCAAGACCACCCAAAAAAGCATCAGAGCTAGCAAAGATTTGAAATAATTCTCCCCTCTTCGACATAATCTATCCACTACTTGCACCTGATATTCAATGAAGTGCGATAGCACAATAACTTGAAAGCCAAGGAATTATGAGAAGATCAAAGAAATTCTGTGATTCTCATAGCAATTGCCAATTTAAGTTCATGTGTGAGAGTAGCACAGACTGCCAGGAAAAAGTTTAAGGGGCAATGAAGAAATTTGTGGTCTTTTAGTAGAGCTGAAATAAGTCATTTGTAGTCTGAGGACCACACTAAGGGGAAATCCTTCAAAACTGGGAACTTACACATAAAGGGTATTTGGCAATGCTAGTCAAGCTCATTTGATCAATATGTTTATTGCTTTAAAAGATGAGGCCAAAATGGTCTTTTATGCTTCTTCCAAACAACCCCCTCCATTATCCTGCCACTTGAAAAGGCAGATTTTAGCTTGAGCTGTTGACAAGTATATTTTTGGCACTCACTTGGATAATAAAACCACAGCTTGGAAAACATTAAATTCAGCATGTCCAGAATTATTCTGTGTGACAATTACATCTGGGGTAATTTCAATTTAATACCTCACTGCGAGTGAAAATTGCAGCATGCAGCCCTAAAATTGCTGTAATAATGAAAATAAACCCTCTAAGAGCTGCCTGCGCTACCTCGGGCTGTCACTGGATAAATGTTTTCTGCTGCTTATGGTATTTCGTAGGTCACCAAATTGCCAACACAATTTTTTTTAACAAACTTAATAAAAGTTCTACCATCCTTTCTTCCAATTCTTTTTCTTCTTTTTGTAATATAATTTTGGTGCACCATGCTCTAGATCACAATGCCATCATCCTTTGACATCCTGCATCAGTGCAAGGGAAGACACTTGCTTACATTAACATACTCTTGCTTCTCAGTATAACAAGTACTTCCTTTAGCATTGGTGGGTAGAGACCGGTACAGCAGTAATATATATGGGTAGGTCAAGCAGATCACTAGTGCCAGGAACAAATATCTCATACAAAGAGACCTTTATCCAGATTGCCAAAATATTTGGAGAGTTCACCATGGAAGCACAATGACTCCATTCTATTTGAAATGGGCAGTAATACAGTAGCCTATCTTATTAAAACCTCCTTATGGAAAATGATTTTCTTCCTGATAAAGATCCATTTGAAATACATTTTTCTTAGACATGAGCGCCCTTCCAAATGTTCTTAAGCATGAAATGAGTATATTATAATCAGTTCCTGCTGTTCTGTCATTAACCTCCATGAAATACATGAATCATTCAAAAGAACAGAAGTATAAATATCAGTGTTTTATATACTACAGAATTAATACTAATTAATTAATACTAATACACTGTGACTTATACAGACTTATACACTGGAAACAAAAGCACATTCTATTTCTCGGTTTACTAAGAAGCTTTTAATCTTATCCATATTTAACCATACGATGTGCACAGTCTTGGACATTTGGAAGTCTTGTATAGATATTTCTGTACAGATTGCTTAATATAATTTTTGCAAATCTTATGTATTCTATTTCACACTGGAATTTATATTTTGAATTACTGTATGTTTCTGTATGTTTATTCACCAATAAAGGAAGAAAAGGTGGGAGAAAGCATAGGAAGGATATATACTGTATTTACTCAAATATAACACTCACCTTTTCCAGCCAAATTCAGTCTCCAAAATCAGGATGTGTATTAGATTTGCTGTTAATTAGAATTGAGTAAATACAGTATTTTGATTATATGTATAGGGTGCACATTATATTCAATGGTGCATTATAATAATAATAATAAAACTTTATTACGGTCAGAAGACCAGCCAGATGGTGCATTATATTCGAGTAAATATGATATAACGTTCATGGGTCAATCAGCACCTTTGGTGATCTTACAGAAGAGAAAGTGTTCTTTTACAATTACAGAAGTAGCTACAGTATTTCTAGATATGCACAATCATGCAGAACAATAGATTTGAATGACGAAACACTGGCAAATGGCCTAAAATCCTAAAATCACACTCTGTATTTCTCAATATTGAGCAAGAATATACATTAGATCATGAGGCCATGCCTAGCTTTTCTCCCCTAGGTGTCCTTTGTCGTAGACTGTTTGCTACTTGGAGTACTTTGAGCACAATCCTAAACATGTCTATTCAGAAGTAAGCCCCATTGTGTTCAATGGGTATTACTCCCAGGAAAAGGTGTTTAGGATTGCAGCCTTTAATACATAAAATAATATTCTGTGGGTCCCTCATATTTACTTAACAGAGCTTCCCAAAAAAATCTAGAGTTCAGAAAACTCAGAAGGATCCTCTTCATACAGTGATTTTCAATCACAGTGTTGTTGCACACAAGTGTGCCATAATCGATAGTGTGCTGCTGGACTTTGAGGAAGGCCTTTTATTAGTACAGCAATTGGTTCCTGCAGCACTGTGTGCCTTGTCAATCGTCAAGAAACTGATGGCACAATTTTAGCACCTTTTCAGTGTGCTGTGAGATGAAAATGGTTGAAAACCACTGTCTTAGGGTTACATGAAGAAAGTTAAGAAGTTGGTGAAGCACTGAAATGGAACCATCTTCAACATTTCATGAAAATATCTTTCCAGTCTCAATAAACAAAAGAGAAGATAAACAATATCCCACATAGTTCCCTCTTTATATAATACCCATGATTACCACTATCCCTTTCTTTTGGCATGAACAGATGACTCTTACTGCCCTGTTGATAGAAATGCCTGATATCATTTGTATTACAGATTGCCTGTCCTGGTGATCAGTATAATATAAAAAAGGATGCACTTAAGATATATTTTAGAACTTTCTGTCAACTAATTACATATAATTTTTCACCCCTGGCTGATTGCCAAAGTAAAAGGTTACTGATTAGTCACAAATGAGAGACACAGAGTTCATTCATCCTCAATATAGGCACACAATTTAAAAGTCCTCATTATTTCATTCTGGATTTAGTTCTTTGATGATGGTTCGGTTTCGGAAACAGTCAAATCGGAATAGTTTAATTGCAACTTTCTTCCCCTCCCCCACCTTCCTCCAGCATGCATCACTTGTGAGAACACATCTTTGTGTGCATTTGTGTGTGTGTTTGCATGTATGCTTGTCTCTGTGTGTGCCAACTTTCTTTAAGAGATTTCTTTCATTCTCCCCTTCCCCCTTGCCCACTCTTGTTCCCACTCTTCATTCCTTTTTGCTTCAACAACACCTGCTTGCCAGCAGCTCAGCTTTGAATTTTTAGCATTCTCTATGCACAGCCAGTTCTTCTTCATCCAGCTAGAATCCCATAAAATGTTCTCTGCATATTCATTCCAGATAGGCAGATCTCTCTACCTAGCCACATTAGAAACTCCTCTCTTCCAAGAAGAATCTCAGATGCACAGGACGAAAGCTCTTCCTCCACCTCTGGATCAATGAAGCACAAAGCTGCTCTGTTTTGTCTGCCTCCACCCCAAAGTCAGTCATGGGTCAGCAGCAGGTAATACCACTGGATGCTCTGATCACATACATCATTAATGTCCATTTTAAGCAAAGAAGACCCTAGTTTCAGAGCTGATGCACACTGGATTTCAGATAACCTGACAGCTGTCACTGGCAACTGCTGCACATATTTCAGAAGCCATTGCCTCAGTTTGTAGAGGCATCGCCTCTAAAGCTTCGGTTCTCTTCTGAATGGACTAGACAAGTGGAACAGATATATAATAAATAAACTGAATCAAAATGTTGTCTTGAGATCTATGGGAAAGTGCCCCAATATCGTGGCTTTGCAAACATGCAAACCCCACCACCAACACAAAAGCTTCAGGAGACTGAAGAAATGGTGGAACTCATAATCTATGGCTGCAGAAACATAATCCAAATAAACTATCTGGAAAGACATAACAAAGTGGCCACCATGATACAGTAGTTACTGACAACCAAGAACTGGTGGGACCCCAAACCAGAAAAGATAGTCCAGAATGAACAGGCCAAATTCCATATTCAAACTGACTGCCACTGGGAGCATAGTACACCGGACATCACTGTGGTAGAGGAAAAACAGGTCTGGATCACTGACATTGCAATACCTAGAGATCGTTGGCTTCAAGAGAAAGAACATGAGAAGATCATGCGATATAAGGACTTAGAAATAGAAATTCAAGGAATCTGGGAATAGAAAGCCACGATGATTCCAATAATAATAGGTGCTCCTGGAGCGATTCCATCAAGCCCCCAGTATCATCCAAATTCAATGGGCCTCCAGAAAACAATGGTTAGATAAAGCAGTTAGAAGAAGCAGCACTCCTGGGACATATTCTCCTTCACACATTGAGACAATACCTTTATGATTCCTACTGCCTTGGATAGGAACCGAATTACAATAGAGCCTTTTCCAGTCAAACAATTATATATATAATTGACTTTAACCTACTAATAGCCCAATTTGCATAAATTTGCATTTCCGGACTCTGGATCCGGATGGGCATCTAAGGGTTACATAAGCAAATATGGTGGGAGTCTTAAAGAACCATGTTTTGAAATTACAGCATGCTCCTCCGGGTTCCTAAAAGGTGACATGCTGTCCAACCACCTAAATCCTAAATGTCAACGCAAAGCAACTGCACAAAGCTGATTGGCAGAACAAACTGTGCCACAGCCTGATTCACACATTATCCAGCAGTCTGCAAGTTCCATGATAACAAGGTCAAACACATTTTCTGGCCTGCCACTGCATACTTGTCATGAGAGATCTTGGTAACCAATAACTATGGCAGCCAAAAGGTGCCATGCCTCTTTAATGGCTTTCAATCAGAGCTCTGCCACATGTTTCTTTAAAAGAAAAATCAACTTGCATGCATCCACCAAGTGAGTCACAATATTATTGCCTTTCAACATTGACTAAATGCCACCAAAATTCCAACTGAAATATATATTTTTTTCCAAATCACTGAAAGTGATATGACAGCAGCAAAGGTGCTTATGGTGTGCACATTCATCTCATTATTGCTGTTGTCTCTGTTGCTGTCTCCCCATTTTTTGGTTGTTTTGCCATTTTTCAAAAATATGCAAAACCTGTTTGACCAGAAAGAACAAGACCAAAAAGATTATCATAGATGTCATTGGAAATGCTAGTTCAAATGCAGCATTACTTCACTGTGAAAAATGAAAAGAAATAGCAATTAAATCCCCTCACCCATTGAACAGAAATAAGAAATTGGATCAATTCAGAGAGGCTAATAAATGGGGCAATTCAGCAATACTTCCCCATCCTTAATCAACAACAAGCAATAAAATGAGAAAAACCAGGACATTTTCAAGTGCAGAAATAATTCCATTTCAAAGTCTTAATAGTGTTTTGTCCACATTAGATAGGCTGGTCCTGCAATTACATTTTATTGCAAACCAAGCCCCCCTCAAAAAAAATTCTCATATCACGCACTGAAACAAACAAGTTGTCATTGCTGTTGAGGGCATGAGGGGATGTAGAGTAGAGGCTGTCAGATCAGCCACCCTCTCAATCCTCTCCTGTTCTGGGATGTCTCCAAAAAAGGGGTGTTAAGATAAACTCTCCCTGCTCCCCAAATAAAAGAACCAAAAAGAGGAAGGTGCCAAACCCCAGTTCTGAGTGGATGACTCCAAAGCACTGAGAGAAGGAAGGGTTGGGAGGTATCTTCATCGTTTACTCGTCCTTACTGGGCAACTTCCCTGAGCAGCAGGTTCTTTTCTACCCAAGTTCTCCCAGAGCCCTCAATCTCTGGGCCCATTTGCCTACCACTGGTTTTGAAATGGGTTTTAAATCACGCAGAGAGTCTTTGTAGCTTCTGGGTCCTCATATTTCAGATCTGTATTATAGCACCAGAATCTACTTTTTAAAACAATATTCTACTGCGACCCTCAAAGATTTATCAGACTTTTTAAAAGTCAATTTAGAAAAAAAAAAAATCAGTGTTTGTTTATTTGTGAGTAATGATGACCAGAAAAAGGCCATAAACTTTTATCCCTCTTCATTTACACTTACTTGCAAACTGCAGGAGCTGAGATTTTTGCAAAGTAATTAGCAGCTGTAGAACTGATTTTTCAATAACTTCATGAGAATGCAAATTGGTTATCTACCTTTCTTTGACAACTTAGACAACCCACACACAAAAAAAAATCTGGTTGTGTCCAACCACTGCATCCTAAACTACAATTTGGGAACCACTGTCCTAGAGCAGGAGTCAAGAAACTTTTTTACCTTTTACCCCAAAATATATTTAGATACGCTGATGTTATCCCCTTGATTTGGAAGGAAGGAAATGGCCACCCAAAAGTCCAGATTTTCAATTGGAAAATGTAGGACAAAATTTAGGATGTCCTACATTTTTAAAATCAGGAGTAAACGTAAAGTAAGTGGTCTACTTCTGAGTAAACGTAAAGTGGCTTACTTACCTTGGCTGGGGAGGGAGTTTGGGAACACTGGGGGGGGCAGTTTCAGGCTGCTGCGGCTCTGTGCGGCTAAGTCCGGCCAGCCGCAGCAACCATTTTTTAAAAAACATTACTGCATACATGCATGCGCACTCTTCCCATTCCAAAAGCTCCAACAGAGAGCACTAGCTCTTCTCTGTGGCAGAAGCAGTAGCGCTCTCCATTGGAGTTTCGGAAAGGGAAGAGTGTGCACACCAGTGCGACTGTCCATTACCCCGAGGAATTTCATTTTTACCCCATTTAGGGTAATTTACCCCTGTTCCCAGACCACTGTCCTAGAGTATCATGTTTGACCCTAGAGTATAATCACTGATATTCATTGCTGGTTGACAACAGGATGCTTTTTGGAACTCTCCTACAGCAGGCCACAGCATCTTCTGCCTTGTTGCTCTCGAAGGCTGCAATCCTAATCCCCAGTTAGGCAAGCATAAGTCCCAGCATGAGTCCGAAACTGGCATAGGGGTGTCACATAAGGTGCTTCTCAGTGGTTCTCAGAGCAACAGCAGGTTCGCACCTACTCTATAGAACCAGTTGTTAATGAGAGATAGGACATATAAAGTTAAAAAATAGCCATTTAAAAGTGGCTGCCAGATGGGCATAGAACCGGTTGTTCATTTCTTTGAATCCCATTACTGGTGCTTCTGCTCCACCCCTGGGGGAATTAGGCCAGAGGCATGCACTGGCCTCCTCACATCACCATGGGAAATTATGCCAGGTGAGTTATGCTAGCCTAAATTGGTTAGCTTTCCCCTGCTCTCGGATGAAATCAAGCACTTCAGAAAACACAACTGCATTGAACTGATTTGACAGTGATATTGTCAGATATTGTCACTTAGACCAATGAATGAACAAACGATAGTAATTCTAGTGACCACTTCTCTTTAAAACTATTGTGTTTGTCTTAAAAAAAATGCAGACAAGTGTGACTCACATCATTTTCACTTATTTCTTGAGACCTGGGTGTGACTTGAATGAGAATTGATCTTCACTGGTTTCCAGGTAGTTGCCAGGTAAAGATTATGTGCCTTAGATATCTAATGTGTACACATCAAGAGCAGGGTGACCATATGACCAGAAAAATCCGGATTTATCCTGATTTTTAGCCGCCTGTCCGGGTAACCCACATTTTGGCTTCCTTATCCTACATTATGGCTTCATTTTGAAACTTCATGATAGTGCACAGTATCACATCATGCCATATGTCATTGGATTTGTATTGAAGAGCAGAATCCAATGTAAAATCAGTTTTGAGATATCTCCATCCTATCAAAAGTTATGGACAAAAAACCGAAAAACAAAAAACTATAAAAACAAAAAAATACATTTTTTTGGCAATTTTTAAAAGCGGGAAGGAATTTTGGCCTGGGATTAGGAATTTTGGCTTTGGGGTTCAGGAATTTTGGGTTTGGCATTTGGTCTCCCTGATCAAGAGCTGCTTTAAGAAAACACTGACCTTGGTTTTAATAATAATAATTTACAACACCACAATAGAATGGTAAAAATTATCCACTGGAAATTGTGCAAAAAGTTTGGATTTGAATGCAGTGAGAATTGTTGGGACCACCAAGTGGAGAAGGTCCCTGAAAATGAAAAGGTTAAAATATTGTGGGACTTTAAAATCCAAACAGATAGGCACTTAACACATTACACACCAGACATAAACATAGTTGAAAAGAAAAAGGTGTTGGTTTGTTGACATTGCTATTCCATGTGATGCATGAATTGAGGACAAGCAGCTGGAGAAGATAACAAATTACTAGGACTTGCAAATCGAAGTTGAATGCCAATAGGAAAAAAAATCAATTGTGGTTCCAATTGTTGTGGGAGCCCTTGGGGCAATACTTAAAGGCCTGCCTGGATACTTGGAAATCCTGAACTTACCGGATTTAAATATCTTAGCAGAAAACTACTCTGCTTGAAGCCACCTATATACTTCGACAATACCTCAACAGTTCTCAGATCCTTGGTTAGGATTTGAACTGTTAAGTTTTTACCAGTCATTGATTTTGAATCAAAATTTAGCCAATTAATAATAATAAAAACCAAGAACTTGTGGGACCACAAACCAGAAAAGATACTCGAGAATGAACAGTCCAAAATCCTGTGGGACTTCTGTATTAAAACCGATCGCCACTTGGAACATAATACACCCGACATCACCTGTGGTTGAGGGAAAACAGGTCTGGATCATTGACATTGCAATATCCAGAGATCATTGGCTTCAAGAGAAAGGACATGAGAAGATTATGTGGTATAAGGACTTACAAATAGGAATTCAAAGTTTCTCCCTTCCCGTCATATTAAAGGCATTGATAAATGTGTAAAATAAATGTATTTATAATGCATTTGGATGTGGTTGAATTTTTCTCCCATTATATTTGGCTTATTTTGACTTCATCTTGAGATGATTTTTAAAGAACAAGTTAAGAGTGGAAAATGATTGTATAGAATTTTTCTACTTTTATTGTTAATAATAATCCTATGGCTCAGCAAAGTCTGAAACTTGAAATATTTTACACAACTTGCTATTCTCATTCTTTGCATTTTTTCCAGCCATGGAAAGGACAGGCCACAATGGGAGGAACAGAAATGTTGCTGTTATGAAGACATTTGTGATTAAAGAGCTGTAATAAGCATCTTTGAGACTGTTCATAGAAAGAGGACAGAACCATGCCATTAGAACTAATTCTAGGGGCTATCATTTGAATTTTAAATAGTTGCTTCCCATATTACATGCCACATTAACCACAGTTACAAGTTTTAAAAATGTGTTCCAATTTCTTTTCTTAGAGAAAATGGCCAAAAAGATACAGTGTAGACCACAGAAGACTGAAGAGCTAATTGAATATCCAAGGAGAAAATCCAGTGGCCATAGAATGCATATTAGCTAGAAGGATGAATCTGCATCAGGCTCACAATTGTTTTTCAGTTTTCTTTTTGCAAGTATTGCTACTTCCATCCAGGAACAGCTTGCAGCAGTGCACAGGTTTGGTACACAGTTGTTTCTGCCAAAAACAGGCTTCTCCAGTGGCTTCTGTTACCTGATCTCTTATCTATATGCACACTTATTACCTCTGTGTCAAAACCCCACCACTTTAGTATGACTGGGTGACCACACAGCCATCTTTTATCACCAACATACTGTTTTCCCAGCCATTTTTCCCACTTTCCATTTTTCCCACTTCCAGTGGGATCTGGCCAGGTGGAACAGGGGTCACTATGGCTGCATTGCCCAAGGGTCAACTTCTATGAAACTGTTACTGAGCACAGTTAACAGATGTGTGCATTTGATTAAAGTACTGTAGGTTCTTGGTTCTTATTCAAACCAACTCAAGAAGTAGGGCCAGGCATCATCATCATCATCATCATCATCATCATCATCACTACCTCCTTCACTCAGGACTCTTATGAGTGAAGAATCCTGGGTGAGACAAAAGCTTGCTTTACTTCCCACTGTACTTGCCCCTGCCTAAAAAAAATGTCTCAGAACTGAAGGACCAGCAATATCACAGTTTCCTCCTACCTGACTATCTTGGATATCCCTTTGCTGGAGGCAACAAGAATGCTGTGAGAGATAAAATTAAGCTCCTGTGAGCCAAACATGCTCACAAGAAAGAGACGTACCTGTTGTATCTCAGCATCATTTGCATCTCAGGCCTTGCCCTTTCAGCCAGCCTACAGAAAATGCAATTCTGTTGCTTTTCCACACTTCTAAAGTAACTTTTTTTGTATTGAACCTGAATGCATAAAAAATAGGAACAAGAATGTGCTAGATAACCACGCATTAGAGTTGGCGTTCTCTTTTAGCCAGACCTCTTGACTCTTCCCATATTAAGTGCTTCTCTGCAGAAGCATATGGTGACATTGTTAGAGAGACTGCATTACAAATCCTAAAGAGGCTAGGCTAGCCATTGTGCGTGCTCTCTCTCTCTCACTCACTCACTCACTCACTCACTCACACATACACACACACAGAATCCATTCATTCACCCGTCCATCTGTCCATCTGTCTATCTATCTATCTATCTATTTATCTTTCTTTCTTTCTTTCTTTCTTTCTTTCTTTCTTTCTTTCTTTCTTTCTTTCTTTCTTTCTTTCTTTCTTTCTTTCTTTCTTTCTTTCTTTCTTTCTTTCTTTCTTCAACCTAAGCAAGGAGTAATGTCTACAGGAGTAACTAAGAAGTAATGTCTGCAAGACAGCTATAGCAAATGTACTTCTAGTTTTAATTTAGAAAAAAAATGTGACAGCTGTCAGACATTTGGACAACACCAGACAAGATGTTTCAATCTCTTCCATCTGTACAGTGAAGTGACATATGGCAAGTCAATTGACTGGTACTTCAGCCTTGCCTCAGATGGCCAGTAGTCCAGCAACCCAGCCAGCCAGCTGAGAAGCAGCCTCACAGAGCCAAAAAGAGCATTTTGAAGCAAATACAGCAAATACAGCTGAAGCAAATAGAGCAAAGCCATAGGAAGCCATATAGACTGTCAGTGGTGAGCTTCAGCTGGGCTGGTAGCCAGAGCAGTTTTGAAACCACAGTGTAAAAATGTAGGGAAATTTAAGCTGAGTTACACATACATGCACATGTGTGTGTTTGTGTGCACACTCATTCTAATAAAAGTACAAACTAAAAGACCAATTTGTTCCAAAATAGAAGCCACACTATGTATCAGGATTGAAAACACACAAACCAGCCATCCATTTTCACGGCTGTGATGCACTAAATGATGACCTTAAGATGTGTCAGGGATGAGGAATTTATAATTTATTTTCTAAAAATCACAGGACTTTCTTTTGGTCTTTAGAATAGAAAGAGGGGAAGTGGCCATTAAAGCATGGAGGAGAGAATAGCGGGGCAGCATTTAGGCAGAAGATTAACTGGCTTGTGTGCCTTGATTGTCAAAGTGGCTCATGCATAATTCAGGCATCTCAGGCCAGTTACAGGGACGCAGGGGCTGCTTTCCTTCTTCCTTTTGCTGCCAGAATCGTGGGAAGTGGAGGGTGGGGGAGTACTTCATTCTCCCTCTTTTCTCATCAGGCCCACATGCTTCAATCAGACCCCATTAATGTCCTTTTCTCTGCTACAAATGCAAAGATGCCATCATTCTTATGTTGTAACTCCCTGAAAAAAATTAGAAGGGCAGAACAAACCCTGGAAATGTGCCTCTGCCTGTCAACCCTTCCTTGAAAGCCATTTGGCATGCCACTTAAGAGTTTTGGAAACCTTCAGTGTAAGAGAGAGCTGCTGATTTGGCAGGCATGTTGTTCCCCAGCTGGGCCTTGCCACTTCCAAATGCTGGGCTGAGAAAAAGAGAAGTCCATAACCACCATTCATTACCAAAGCAAAATTGGAATATCGTGCTTGTAAGCAAAGTAGTTCAAACACTGTTGGATAACAGGAAACAGCTCAGCATAACTAAAGGATGCATCAGCTGAAACTTATGGTTGAAGCAGTTGGGCACTGGATAGTTCTGTGAGCACTGGAACATGTGAATAAGTCAAGAGCCACACGTTATGGCTTCTGTGCAAGGAAGAAAGAGAAGAATTTCTACAGAGACAATGGAGATGAATCTTCAAAGAGGCATTGAGAAGAATTTATTTGACTCACAAAAAGAAACTTTGATTCTGATGGCTGTGGTGCTGCTTGAAATTGTCTGCAAAAGATATCAGTAATTTGGGTGGAGTTTCTGTGTACCAGTTGACATTTCTATAATGCTTTTGAGCACATAAAGCATTTCACATATACTATGTTATCATAATCCAAACACCAGTTCTTTATGGGAGTATTATTATGGTCTCCATATTACAAGTAGGGGACTGATGGCGCAATCCTAACCAATTTAGGCTGGCATAACTCACCTGTCTTCCTGTTCCTGTGGTAGTGTGGGTAGGCTGGTGCATGTCTGTGCAATGGCCAATCCCCCTAGGAGTAGCACAAAGTGCCTTACAGCCCTTTTGTGACACCCTCAGTCAGTACAGAGCTTGTACCAGGACTAACTGAGGATTAGGACAGCAGCCTAAGACTCAAATGGAATAACCTCTCTAGTCATTTGATGACAGAGATGAGACTTAAACATGGGACTTTCTAATTCATTGCTCAGTCTCTCATGTTCCAGTCCTAAACTCCATAGTCCATAGCTCATACCTCAGTCTCTTATGCTCATCTCATAGCTCAGTCTCATATAGATTCATAGCTCAATCTCTTATGTTCCAGTCCTAAACTGAGTTAAGCACTAATCCGAAACTGCAGACTGAGATCATTTGGCCACATCTGCAGAATGAACACCAATCAGCTGCCAGTTTGTCAAGAGTGACCTGTCCACTAGAGAGTTCAACAAGAAGCACCAAAAAAGATGTGGCTCAGACTGGTTGAGCAAGACCTAAAGAACCAGCGACCAACCACTGGCAAGTCTAAAAATATCACCACCAATCACAAAGAATTGAAGTATATAGTGAACAATGCACAGAATCCAGCGGCACCTGCAGCAGAATATTGGTTGAAAGGATGACCCCCCTCCCCTAATGCCAGCTAAGGACTGAAGAAGACAAAGAACCTGAGTTAACACCACTGGACACAGCATTCCAACAATGGAACATACTTCACAATAACATGAATGCCCACCTGGAAGCATCTTAGCTGACTTCTGGAAGCACTTCCAGCCTGCTGTCATACATACCAGAGAGGACCCTCTGCACAACAATGCAGAGAAGAAGCCCCAGCTGCTTCAATAAGTCAATGGGGTGGATGGACATGACAGTGTAGATCAGGGGTTGGCATGTTACAGGTGGCAGGCTGACAAGCACTCCTTTTCTCCTTGCACTAGAACCAGCCAGGAATGTCCCATTGGTCAGTAAAAGAACTCTTGGTGGCCTATGATTTTAGATTCAATGGCTGATATCTCCTGTTAAATTTTCTTTGGTGTCAGGGATAAGAAAGATCTTCTGACTTAGAGTAGACAGTACTGGACAGAAGAATGACTTGGTATAAAGCAGCATTCCTTGCATAGTTGCACTTTTTCCTAGTTGCAGTAGCACAAGATACTGTAAATTGGCTCAGAGTGCTGACAAGATCTATATCTAGATGGGTGAAATCCAGAGTAACTACGGGGAGTCCTTGCTCTGGAGTAAGAACAAGTTACTCTGGATTGCAATATGAACTTCCCATAGGTTTTCACTAGGTGGTGCAGTAACTATGGGGACATGTAATGTCTCTTACGTGCTTGCGTAGTTACTCTGGACTATGCCCGATATCTTTATTAAGGAAGCAGACAAGCACAATGTATTGATAGTAAAAATTTACAAAGTTCTGTGCATAAGTGCTGTAATGGTGTTATTAATGCATAGAGTTGATTTCACTCCAGGTTTCTAAACCTTCATCTGACACAAAAGCTAAGACAAAAGCAAGCCTTAAGTAAACAATTTCATTCTCACGGAATTACTCGAGTCATGTTATTAAAGCAATCGAAGATGCATAATAACTCTGAGACAAATGATCAATATGGTGAAGCAGTCAGACCTGGAGTAATTCTTCTGGGGAAAAAAATGATCAATAACACCACAACAACTGAGTGTGCACTGTGATAAGGTAATAGAAATTCTACAAAACACTCAAAAGGTATTAGTTTCATCACCCACACTGCAACTTCTCCCGCATTTTGTGAAGGGCATCAGGACACACAAATGTTTGTTGCACCACCAAACTTGGACATCCCTCTCCACTATGGATATATAGCAGTTATATTGGGCCATGTCATGAAGAAAGTTGGCTAGAAAAGCAAACCAGCATTTTTAGCCGTAGAGCCAGTTGCTTTTGGAGTTGAGCCATGGTGTGGATACAAGAGAATCTGGTCAGATTGTTACAAATTCCTGCAGATGTTAAGGACACTTGAGCCATAGCGGTACAGCAGGTAGAATGTTAGAAATATTTATCCTCTCTCTCTCTCTCTCTCTCTCTCTCTCTCTCTCTCTCTCTCTCTCTCTCTCTCTCTCTCTCTCTCCCACACACACACACACAATTATTCTCTGCTGAATATATCGTAAGATGGTGGAGAAACAGAAATGAAGATCTAATTCCGAGATCTAAATTCAGCCCTCTTCTACCTTTCTACACTGATCTTCCTCATCTATCAACTGGCAGATGAGGAAGCCCTCTCTGGCACTAGCACAACAGTAATCTAACAACTTTAAAATTAACATGCAATGGAAAGCTAAACGGGCTGCTGAACACCCAGATACAGACAGCTATATAAATGACCCTACACAAAAGGTGCCAGGTTTTGACCTACGTCACCAGCACTGGTCAACTCTGAACAGGATCAGTACCCAATACAATGTCTGCCGGGACTCACTATTTAAGTGGGGTCTTATATGTACCCCTGTGTAACTGTGGTGTGCTGTAGTGGGACTGTGATGCTCCTCAACAAAATATTCATCACATTGTGTTCAAGTGTCCATCAGACACTTAGAGGAAAGGACCATCACACAAGCCATGAGGAGTGTGTATAGATGTGCACAATCTCAAAATGCCAGATGCAGGAGAGGGGACATGGATGCAGGTGTCATATGAGCACCATGAGGCATGTGGTGGGCTGCTGTGTGATACAGGAAGCTAGACTAGATGGGCTTTTGGCCTGATCCAGTGGAGGCTCTTCTTATGTTCTTAAGAGCTTACACCAGCCGTTGTTTTTCAATACAGACCATTCTGTCCTTGAATGGCTGGGAGGACTGGCTGGGTGGACATCTGATTTACCATAAGTCCATGTATTTGGATGGGTCAACATCTGATTTACCATAAGTCCATGTATTTGCCATATGCTAAATAAATCCCAGATAAACATGCATAACACATAAAAACAGACCTCCACCTTCTCACATAAGTACAATTATGTTATTATTGTCAACCAACATTTGAATACCATCAATGTATAGTTCCATGCTATCAGTGTGGTCCACAGGCGTAACAAGGTTATAGCGTGGGATGCAATCTGCCACAGGTAACAGGGCACCAGGGGTACCAAGGGGCACCACTGGCACTCCTCTGGTAGCCCCCCAGTTGCCCCTCCCATTCTCCTCCTTGGGCGCACACTGGGGCAGCCATTTTTGAATTGCGCATTGCTCTGGGTGCTCTCAGAGGAGTTAAAAGTGATGCAGGCCCAGAGTAAGCTCCTCCCCTGCCTCACAGCCAGTCAGAGCACTCCTAGCAGTCTCAGCTAGGAGCTCTCTGTGATGATATTATATATATATGGGTGGCGCAAGCGGTTAAGACACTGTGCCTGTTAACCAGCAGGCCAGGGTTCGAGGCCAGGGTTCAAGACCAGGGTTCGGCCCCACAAGACAGGGTGAGCTCCTGTCCTTAGCCCAGCTCTGCAACGCAGCTGGATCCAATCGTATTGGCTCTGCCTATCCATTGGACTAATTCAGTGGCGTGGAGAGGGGGGATTTGCTGCTTGGGTAACAGCCTATCCTCCATAACAATCCAACCCAGGCTTTCATGCTTCGCATGCAGCGTATGCAGCACCGAGCACGATACCATAGTCTTTCAAGACTGACGGAGGCCTGCTCTCTCTCTCTCTCTCTCTCTCTCTCTCTCTCTCTCTCTCTCGATAGATAGATAGATAGATAGACAGACAGACAGACAGACAGACAGACAGACACACACACACACACACACACACACACACACACACACACTAGCGAAAAGCGCCCCCGCGTTACGGGAGTAACATTTCCCCATACGCCATCTCCGCATGGTGCATAAACACCCCATGTGCCACTTCCCTCCATGCGCCACATCCCCTGTGCACCACTTCCCCCCATGCGCCATGCACATCATCCCCCATGCACATCATCCCCCATGCACATCATCCCCCATGTGCAATTTTCCCCAATGTGCAATTTTCCTCATGCACAATTTCCCCCATGTGTAAATTAGCTCAAGCTCATCAACCTACAAGCACATCATCCTCACATGTGCAACTTCCCCCATGCACAACTTTCCCCCATGCACATCATCCCCCATGCACATCGGTCCCCCATGCACAACATCCCCATGCACATCAGCCCCCATGCGCTTCAACACCCATGCGCATCAACACCCCCACGCGCAACTTCCCCTATATGCAACTTTTCCCCATCTGAAATTTCCCCCATATGCAACTTTCCCCCATGCGCATCATCCGGCCATGCGCAACTTTTCCCCATCTGAAATTTCCCCCATGCGCAACTTCCCCCAGGCCCAACTTTTCCCCATGCGCAACTTTCCCCATGCCAATGCGCAACTTTCCCCATGCGCATCATCCCCGCATGCACATAGGTCCCTCCATGCGCAACTTTCCCCCCATGCACAACTTTCCCCTTGCGCAACTTTCCCCCATGCGCAGCATCCTCGCCAGTGCATGTCTGAACAACATCCCCACACTGCACCAGGCACTGAACATCAAATTGGCTGGATATTGGCAAGGTCTGGGCTATAAGGGGGATGAGGGAGCAGTTCCCAGCCCAGCTCGTTGATGGTCTGCACCGTTTGGGCTGCTGTGTGAGGCCTTGCGTTATCATGATGCAAGATGACTCCTTCTGACTGATGACCTCTGCGTTTGTTCTTTATGGCCCAGACCTTGCCCCTTCAGACTTTCACCTCTTTGGTCCCTTGAAAGCGTTCACGAGAGGTACGAAGTTTGAAAGTGACGATGAAGTCAAAAGTGTTGTGAGCGACTGGCTGAGACATCCGTCTAAAGATTTTTATGCTGAGGGAATAAGGAAGCTTGTGCACAGATGGGAAAAGTGTGTGACAGTGCTGGGAGACTACATTGAAAAATAAAAAAATAAAGCTTCTATCTGTATTAGAAGTCCTTATACAGAAAAATTAACCTTATTTATTGAATCACCCTCATATATTACTGCATAAGTCTAGTCCTTTGCAGAGATCTCTCCTGCTACAAGCAGGGGGTTGGACTAGATGACCTCCTGGGATCTCTTCTGTTTTGATAGGGACAAAATTTCAGTCCTTGCCACAGGTAAAAATTAGCCTAGGTACACCTCTGGTGTGGCCCATACTTTACCTCAGTGCTACTCAAACTGGCAGTCACCACCTCCCAGTTTATGTAAAGGTCCCTCACTCCTTTTAAGGAGGAGGGGAAGGATTGTCCCTGCAAGGTAAGCAGAGGTCTATTTTAACAGATGTGCTGCCAGTGTCTGGGGGAGGGGGGGCAAGGGAAGCCCATGGGGAGAACATTTGCAGGGGTCCTTGTGGCGTGGAAACCTGTGAGCTTTCTGTGGGTCTGTATGTTTTCACTGATGTTTGTGGCAAACTGTGCATTCTGTCTACATGCAGGCCTCCATCAGTCTTGAAAGACTATGGTATCGTGCTCGGCACTGCATACGCTGCATGCGAAGCATGAAAGCCTGGGTTGGATTGTTATGGAGGATAGGCTGTTACCCAAGCAGCAAATCCCCCCTCTCCATGCCATTGAATTAGTCCAATGGAAAGGCAGAGCCAATACGATTGGATCCAGCTGGCGTTGCAGAGCTGGGCTAAGGACAGGAGCTCACCCTGTCATGTGGGGCCGACCCCGGTCTTGAACCCTGGCCTGCTGGTTAACAGGCACAGCGGTTCTATCTACATGTGGTTCTATCTGCATGGCTGTATTATAGTTCTCATGTGCATAACTAAGCTCAGTAAAATTCATCTATATACATAAAAGAGAAAATTCACTGACTGACTCATCACCACCCTGCCAAAACCGCCGGGCCTAGAAGCGTGAAATTTGGGGTGGGTGTTCCTTCCATGACTGAGGGTTGCACTAAGAACCAGTTTTCGGAAATTCCAACCAGAAGGGGGTGAAAAGGGGCGCAACGCATTTTCTTCACTATACTTTGCATTGGAGAATTGATGACTCATCAACATTCTGCCCCAACATGAAGCATGAAAATCTGGGAGGGATCTTTCTGTCACATGAACACCCATCAAGAACCAATGTGGAGAAATTTAACCCTTAAGGGGCTAAAAAGGGATGCAATGTGTTTTTGTCTGATACTTAACATGGAAGACTGACCAACCTCCAGCCAATTTGGTGCTCGGTGCCTGGTGCACTGGGGGGATGTTGTTTGGAGGAAGAGGTTGCACTGGGGAGAATGCTGCGCATGGGGGGTTGAGGCGCATGGGGAATGTTGCACATGGAGGGATGATGGGCATGGGGGGAAGTTGCGCATGGGGGAGTTGTGCATGGGGATTGATGTGCATGGGGGAAGTTGCGCATTGGGGACTGATGCACATGGGGTGTTGATGCTCATGGGGGAAGTTGTGCATATGGGACTGATGTGCATGGGGGATGTTGTGCATGGAGGAAGTTGCGCATGGGGTGTTGATGCGCATGGGGGATGTTGCACATGGGGGACTGATATGCATGGGGGGAAGTTGCGCATGGGGGACTGATGCACATGGGGTGTTGATGCGCATGGGGTGTTGATGTGTGTGGAGGATGTTACACGTGGGGGGATGTTGCGCATTGGGGGAAGTTGCACATGGAATTTGCACATGGGGAAGTTGTGCATGGGGTGTTGATACGCATGGGGTGTTGATGCCCATGGGGGAAGTTGCGCATGTGGGGAAGTTGCGCATGGGGGGAAATTGCGCATGGGGCGATGATGCACACGGGGGGATGATGTGCACAGGGGAAAGTTGCGCACGAGGGACTGACGCGCATGGGGTGTTGATGCGCATGGGATGTTGATGCATATGAGGTGTTCATGCGCATGGGGTGTTGATGCACCGTGGGGGGATGGCGTATGGGGAAATGTTATTCCCACAACGCGGGTACGCTTTTCGCTAGTTCATTCATAAAAGTTCTGTCTCTTATGTATTCATCTATGTAAACTTACTCAAATTTAAATTGTAAATTAATACTCTTTTCCTTGTCCCCAACACAGTGCCAGAGAGATGATGTGGCCCTCCTCCCAAAATAATTGCTCATCACTGTAAATCATAAAATATTCTCCCATTACTCTCAAAAAATAGCTAGGGCCTTGTAAAGGAATTTATAAACACTTCCATATATGACTTGACATACCTGTTCCCATATCCTGTGTCTTCAAGAATAGCCCTTTATATCACCTGGATAATACCTGGTTTCAAATCACAACCTTTTCTAATGCAGGTCAAATGCAACACTATCCAAATCAGATGTCTATATTAGTGAAATGATTCATTCAGAAGGGAGAATTAGTGGTGGATTACTTTCATTTTCTTTTTTAATACATTTCAAATTCTTTTATTGTCCCCTTGACTTGGGCATGTATTCAGATCGCAGTGCTGCAACTCAAACAGATTCTCAGCATGACCTTTCCTGGAGGTGACTATGTCATGGAAATGAAACTAATTAACTAGAGCCCTGGGATTTTTTCCTTGTTGTTTCTTTAAAATATTTTATCCCCTGCATCTGTCTAGCAGAATAATTAGCTTTGGTGGCATCAGTCTCAGCATCTCACCAAGGACCAAGTAAGAATTTAGTGATGGAAAGATATGCACTTAATTAATGGAAAGTTGGTCAGTGCTTGCTATGCAAGTGAAGAGGAGATATAGTCACTAGATACCTTTGAATACAAGTGAAGATGCAAAAGAAAATCACTTAAGGATCACACATCAAATACTTTGCAACATTCTGTGTCCCCTTAATCAAGACAGGTATATATAGGACTATGTAACCCACTGGAAAGCTATAGTGAAAGAATATCCACTGAATATAATAGTTTGATGGATACTTTCACACAGTAGCATAGCTAATGATCATGTAGCCTGGTGCAAAGCTCACAGTGTTGCTCCGGAAGTGATGTCACAACCAGAAGTGATTTAATCACGAGTATTTTTTAAAAAGAAAATTGGGGGAAAATTGTTTTTTCCTCCTTGGCTGTTCACCATTCATTTGTTCTGCCAGTGGCACAGTTAAACCATCTATTTGCTATCTAGAGTCAAAGAAGATTGTGCTCCTTCCTGCAACAACAAAATCAAATTTAATTTAATACAAAAAATGAAAATGGTGTGCCTTATTGGTTAGGGAAACTGTGCTGGGGCAAAGAGGAAAGGTTATTCTTTCCCTGCTAAATATAAGTGGAGCAACACTTAGAAGTTAGCATAGATAACTATTTTATGATATACATATATGGAAATGAGAGTTGATTCATATTAATACCTTATTAGCTCCATACAGTATCAGAATTATATCTCATTTGCTCTCAGAGCAATCAATATCATGGGAAAGTTGAGTTAAGAAAATCCACTTTTTGTTCCATAGGTTTTTGTTATCATTTTCTCCTTAATTGGCCATACCTTTGATAGAATATAAATATTCCAATGCAGTTTGTTTCATTGAATTCTGCATTAAATTAGCTTTCCAGCGATATATAACATGAAGATATCATTCAAACATGCCCCATTTTTCAAAATTTTAGCTACTAGTGTCAAGCTCAGCCTATGCCACTGCTTTCATAGCTGTGTCAAAAACTCTGATTTCAAATCCAAGGATCTAGGCTATAGCCTCCATGTGCCAATACCTGTCATACTATTGCTATGAAAGCAGTGGCATAGCCAGGGGGTGCAGCAGATGCACTGCGCTACAAGCTTTAGGAAGGCAATAGTCTTTAGAGACTGAAGGATGCCAGTGATGAGGCTGAGCTTGACACTAGTAGCTAAAATTTTGAAAAATGGGGCATGCTACAATAGTAGTTGCACCTACTACTGGGAGAATACACCTGCTTTTGTTACCCAGAATAAGACTTTGCAAAAATGCTGGGATTGCCAGCAGATGAGAGATGCCAGCAGGTAAAAAAAATTGACTACCCAGATTTCAAAATGCGCTGATATTGTGAAAAAAAAATTAAAAGAAAAAGAAATACTTAGAGTACTTGCGGATTTTTCTGCTAAGAAAAAATTATTGTTTCTCTTTCAATAAGTTTTCTTCCACAAGGCTCTATATCAGTGTTTCTCAAAGTGGGGGATAAGACCCCTTTCGGGGTTGCTTAGAGCTTTCCTGGGGGTCACCTAAAGTCCCCTGGTGCATGGGGCCAGGTCAGGCTTGCCAGACCTCCAGCTGTAGCTGTGCGCACACTGGGGCTGACTGACAGCCTGAGGGCCCAATCCTATGCATGCCTACTCTGAAATAAATCCCATTATAGTCAGGGGGACCTTTACTCCCTTGTAAATGTGGATAGGATTAAGGCCTCAGGGCCCAATCCTATGCATGCCTACTCTGAAATAAATCCCATTGTGTTCAACATGTGCATAGAACACACATTTCATTTGTAACAATGAAAATACATCCTGCATATTGGATATTTACATTATGATTCATAATAGTAGCAAAATTACAGTTATAAAATAGCAATGAAAATAATTTTATGGTTGGGGGTCCCCACAACCTGAGGAACTTATAAAGGGCGTTCCTAACTAATCACGGCGTTAGGAAGGTTGAGAACCACTGCTCTATATGATGTAAAACCCTGGTTCCCAATGTGGGGCAGACACCCCACAGGGGAGCAACTTGATTTTTAAGGGGAGCAATTAGAGAATTACTTAGCTTTGTGATAAGACAGAAACTAAATACCCAAATTCAACCAACTTTGCAAGAAAACTGTTGTTACCATTCCCATCTTCATATTTGCTGAATGAGTCTTTAGTGCTGTAAATGATTTGCTACTGAAGAAAAGAAATTGACTAGATATCACTAATCAAGGAGACTTGAGACTGAAGCTGACTAAATTGGTGCCTAATATAAAATCTCTGCAGCAGGCACGAAGCACAAGGATCTCACTAACTTCAGTCTCAAACTGTATTTTGAATTTGTTAGGTACCTTTATTTTATTGTATATTAATTAAAATGATCAAAATATTGCAGAAAAAGCTTCCATTAAGTTATTTAATATTTATGCATTTCAGTTTTCTATTACATGTTTTGAAACTTTATTTGCTATTTTTTCATATTACATATTATTATTATTTTAACCATTTCTTAGTGATTTCTTCCTCAGTGCTTCAATTGTCCTTTTGTTCTTTTATTTTTCTTTCTAATGGATGCCATGTTCTTTGGAAGCTTGTTTAGACCAAGTTAATGGCCTTTTAGGCTTCCTCCATGTGAATAGTTCACTTTTTGAATAATTAGAATTATATGTTACTGGGACGCTGGGGGGCAGGAGGGCATTAGGATTTTAGATATATTTAGGTAGGGCATGGCCAGAAAAGGTTGGGAACCACTGATCCAACACCTCTCTTGATGAAATCTACAATTGCTACCTGAAGGACATACCTTTTGGGCATTTAAGAAGACATTCATTGGCATCCTTCAGTCTCGAAATACTATGGTATCGTGCTCTGATTGGAGGTCCTAAAACAATATAATGATGAATTGACGAGATACCACTAATCTGGTCACATGTGGTAGCCTGTGACAGACTGGAGAAAGGAGTCCATAGAAAGTGCATGGAATTTATCTGCTGAAAAAGATGCGTCTTATTGCTGCTAGAGGGGCAGAGGTTGTAAACTACTGAGTTAATACCAAGTTGCTGAACATTGCTGATGCTTAATGCTTCATAAATCCTCAGTCCAAGCAAAAGGAAAAAAATAGCCCTGCTATGTCATCCACAGCAGTAGAGATTTCTATCTGAGATCAAACAAGCCATAAGTCAACCACAATCTAGCATGCCTAAAGAGGATTGGTCCCTTGAGGCTTCTGACAATAGAGAGGAAAGAAGTGCCAGAATCAGTCCCTGATCACTGATGCAACTGTTTTTCTTGGCTGCAGACAGAAAGTGGCAGACCTGCCCTTGATGACCAGTAGCATGAGTGAGTATATAGTACCCCCTTGCACATCAAGGAAAAGTCCTTAGCAAACTATTCTCTTTGACATGAAGGTTTTCTGTGTTCATAGATCATGGGAACATTCACAGCCTAATCCGAACATCACCAGTTCATGCAATGCAGAAGCACCAACAATGAGCATACTGCATCCTATGGTAGTAGGATGACTACTGTTAATAACTAAGTCCAGGAGAGATAAATAAAATATTTTAACTTACCTACCAATAGGCTGCCAGACCCCTAATGGATCTCATCAGTCATACACCACCTATTTAGCTAACAAGTCTGAGGAAAGTCAGGTTCAAGAAAGATGGGTGCTGTCAAAATCCACTCCTGAACCATCCCTCCATTTTTTTCCATTTTTCTTTGTAAATCGCTTTGTGAACTTCTTAGTTGAAAAGCGGTATATAAATATTGTAGATAGATAGATGTAGATAGATCCCTCTGCCCAGACTTATCCCTACCACAATCCTCCCCCAAATAATCCATGATATGCCCCTATTACCATACTACCTGCTTCAGCACAGCCTGAGTGGGCTTTTGGCATATACTCAGGGCCTTTAGGTGTTTGCATCAATGATTCTGTTTCAGTGATGTATCTTTTGCAGTGACACAGTGGCAGTTACAGTGGCAAATCAGGAGATTCACCACTGTATGGGACCGTTAGGACTGGGCTACTAATCATGCAATTCCTCCATTTGTATTCTGAAGCAAAAAGGTCCAATTTGAGGTAGTGTACCCGAATATCCAGGACTTGTGTCTAATTCCATACTTTCCAGCCCCCTTCATCCTCTTGCACTGACCAAGGCTGCAAAGCCAAGGACATTAGTTGTTCTTGGTATACAAGAACAGTTCCTATTATGAAGAACTGTTGTCCAAACTGTTTCCTAAAAAATATTTTTGCCTTGTTACCAATAACTGTAATTGATAATTGCCTGCCTATGTATGACGTGTGTTCTAAAACTGCTTATAGACAGCCTGTTTTTCATATCTTATTAGGTCCAAAAGACCCATGCCCAATTCCCCTAATAGTTCCCCTAATAGTCTGGACCCCATAGTTAGGCCAGCCGCCCTAAGATGAAAAAAAAAAACAACAATAGAAAGCGAGTCACAGATCATTCCGGCCAAAACAATAAAGGCAGAATGAAACAAAGATACAAGTTTTATGCAACTAAGCAGTAAACCCAAGTAGCTCTAACAGTGCGCAGTCTAAAAAGAACTGGGGACACGTTGCAATTCCTTCCTGCCTATCCATTGCTTGTCATCCCTGAATCCCACCTTTGTGCAAAAACTGGGAAACCAGGGTCCAAGCTTTGCCTTCAGTCATTTGTACCCCTCATCTACTAAAAATGCCCTATAACAGGGGTAGGCAACCTCCGGCACTAGTGCCGAGCTTGGCTCTCGGAATGGTGCTAAGCGGCACACCAAGGCACCCCAGCACATATATGTAATTTTATAATCATGTCGACATGCGGAATAACAATTTTGTAATCATATCAGCACACAGAATAACATGGCAACATAGGTTTGGCACTCCATTGCTGAAAGGTTGCTGACCCCTGCCCTATAAAACTGTTTGCACAGCCTTTATTCTTAGTTCACCTTGCCTAGTGGAGATGGAACCCATATGTAGCTTTGTATTGTGGTCCTTTGTAGGTTTCTGCCATGTACGTTGCTTCTCCAAAGTGCCCCAGGAGTCGTGAAGTGGTTCAAGACCCACCCCGTTCGGATACAGTAGGTTGTACTACAGCACAATCCTAACCCACAGTTCAGGTGGCACAAGGCTGTTGCACCAGGCTGGAGGTGTTGCAAAAGTGGTGAAAGGCACTTCTGTGCCATAACTGTATCACCGAGAGGTGCGCCAGCTGCTCCATGCCACTGCAGGGACAGGAAAATGGGTGATGGCTGAAATGATCAAGGATTGCTGTCACCTTCTACACTTGTGAAGGAGTGGCACAACTATTACCATGGTCGCTTAAACAGTATTGTTTTGAAGGAATTTATTACCATACCAGTTTCAGAGCAAACTACTTCCATGATCCAGTTGCAAGGTGTGAACACGCCTCTAGAAAGGGTTACGTTTCTACCAAGGTATCTACAGACCTTTGTGAAATTGCTTTGACCTCAAACAAGGCAAGTTCCTCATTAAATCTTTCTGTCATGGACAGAACGAGAAAAATTGTTTGCCTATGAACACATTCCAGTAACTTGATTCACCAATGGCTTTCAATTATTTTCTGACTCTCTTGACTTTGATTTGTCTTTTCACCTTATATTTTTCTCCTTATTACAGCAAAACAAATCCTAAGGACATCTACTAGCATGCTGCTTCCTTTGTATCGACTTGACAAGGATAACGTAATTTCGAGAATAAGGAAAAATAGTGGCTAGCTATTGAAAATAAACTGACTGAAAATCTCCTGGAGCCTAGGAGATGTCTCAAAAGCTGCCACCTGCCCTTACCAGGAAAGGCAAATGCTTTTTAAAAAATACAAAATAATAAACAAGCAAAAATACCAACAAGGTATTAAAACATAAATTTTAATTAACATTAAGAGTAATTTAGATTAATTAATTTTAATACTAAGATATACGATTATCTGTATCTACCTATCTGAAGAGATAAAATTAATTGTTTAGTAGAACCTTTATCTCTTTAATTCTTGGTACAAATTTAAGAGCATACCTTGAGCCTGAACCCATGAGAAGACTGAGGGGAGCATATCCCTCATTGGAAGCACCACAACTTTTGCATACCTGTGAAACTTGGGACTAATCTGAATACTGGGGTAGTAAAATCTTATCTAGAAGAAGCGTAAACTGCAACACTTTCATGACAGATTCTTTTATGCAGTTCAGCCTTTGAAAATGGGAACAATTTTTTAAAGCTAGCAACATCTAGCTAGCAAGACATTTGTATTTAAGAAAGAGATGAATGGGAAATAATAATAGTTCAGGGAAAGGCCATAGATTAAAGACAGATTGTAAGCATTACACACAAATGGTTTTCTTTCAGCCCTCTTCAGTGTGATGTGCTTCACTTTTTCCTGGCACACCACAAGCATGACATCTTAAACTGCAACGAAAGGGGGGAGATGGCTATCCAATCTTCAGTTCAAGTAAACTGAGGGTGCAAACCTAACTGATTTAGGCCAAAACACTCACCCAGTCCATTTCTTGTGGAGGGGGCATGAACGTGCAATGGTCGAACCCCTCCAAGAGTAGCACAGAAGTGCTACCTTGTAACACCCCCAGGAGTAACACTGTGCCAGGAATTAGGTTGGCCTAAGTGGGGATTAGGATTGAAGCCCTATTCCAGTATTTTAGAACCAAGAAATGTGCAGTTCTAAGTAGGTACCCAACATTATGTTTCAGACATACAATGTTACTTCAAAGAACAATCCCAAGCACTGATTTGGCTGGCACCTGCCAAGCACTCACTCACTCACTCACTCACTCACTCTATCTATCTGTCTGTCTGTCTATCTACAGTATTTATATACCGCTTTTCAACTAACAAGTTCACAAAGCGGTTTACAAAGAAAATGGAAAAATAATAATAGCTAATTAAAAGCTAATGGGTCCCTGTCCCAAAAGGGCTCACAATCTAAAATGCAAAAAAGAACACCAGCAGAAGCCACTTGAACAGACACTGCTGGGGTGTGTGGACCAGTTACTCTCCCCCTGCTAAATAAAAGAGGAACACCAACTTGAAAGAGTGCCTCTTGCTCAGTTAGAGTGCCTCTTGCTCTATTTGCCTTGTGCTGACCAAGGGTTGTCACAAATGTACCATAAGACATGTCTGCAGCAACTTAGGAGTCAAAAGGCTGGAGCAAAGACATGTGCTAGCTCCCCTGTGGTGGAGCAAAACTTAACCCTGGTGAGTTTGTGCAGCTGATTCAGGTTGACGTAGGAGTATAGGGAGGGCAGGGAAAGGGCCTGTAACCAACTACGCAGCCAACTATGCACTCAAAACCGACTATGCCCCAGGACCCCTGTAACCATACATGCACACAGTTAATCAATATATTTATGCTTTTATTCTATCAACTTTGGATGACATATATTTTAAAATTCAGCTAAAATAATAGAGTAATAATAATGTTAGGGAACATTTATTTCATGTAGAATATTCTTGGAAATGAAGGACAATAAGAGGTGTGACAAGATAGCCACTTTTCTTCTAGAAACATCAGGAAGTTCAAAAGAAGCCCAATTTTTGACATCTGATGGATTTAACCCAATGGTGAATATCCTTTTTTAATCCAGTGAATCCTTTCCTCAGGCAAACAAATTTGCACAACAGATATGCTGTGTATAAGAAATGTCATACCAAACCTTATTTAGAAAATGGAATTATGAAATCTACTAGTGTCCAAAGAAGTAAGACTGCAAGGATTGCAGATTAAAAGATGGACAACGAAAGACGGATGCTATCAAGCTGGTGACAGGTTTTAGGAAACAGCAGTTTATAACAAAAACATGAATGCAAGAAGTTCAAAATCTTTTGTACACAGCAGAGTAATCCAAAAAGAAGAGGGCTGCAGGGGCTCAGTGGTTAGAATGCTGGAGCCAGAACACTGCTTGACCGGGATTCTGTTCAGCAGGCCAGCAGTTCAAGACCCAAGTACTGCCAGATGGGCTGAGCTTCCACCCTTAGCCCAGCTCCTGCCAACCTAGCAGTTCAAAAGCATGCAAATGCAAGTAGATAAATAGGGACCACTTTGGTGGGAAAGGCAGTGTCCTGGCAACAGGCTGGCCAGGTATACCCATGCTGCGTCCATCACAGATTGGAGGAAACTCCAATCCACAAAAAGCAGATACCATCAACACACAGTACAAACACTGAAGAAGTATAATCCCAAAAGAGCTTGTTCTGTATGGGCCAATCATTATTATTAGACTGTCTAGAGATGCAGCATCCAAATAACTATTCCAGAATATGCATGCATGACTTTTGAGCTCTTTTATAGCACAATCCAGAACAACTAATCTGTCCACATAAGAGCCCTTGGGTTGCCCTATCTATCACTAGGGTGGAGCAACTGCAAGATGCTCCAGCCCAGTTACTCTGGAAAAGGCTTAGGGCAGAGCAAGGCAACATAGGGTGCCCTAAGAGAGGTGGACCTGCTCTGCCCTAACTGGGGCAGCCTAAGCAGCTCAGGAGAGGCATGTTGAGAGCATCTTTAGCATTGCCTACGGCAGAGCAGTTACTCTGTATCCAAAGCCTGTGTCCAAGGCAGAAATGCCCTCTTCCAGTTCCTCAGAGATATACCACCTCAGGAGCAGGTATAGTAATGAGTAGACCCATAGGGGTCCATGTTAAGGCCCGAGTAAGAATGGCAGTGTTGCATGCCCATTCAGGCCTGCTCCAAGAAGCTGCCACTTCTCCTTGGAGCTGGCCCAAATGGCCAGCTGAGGTGCACTGGGTAGAAACACACTGAGCATGCTGAACAGCTTCAGAGGAGACTTCCTTAGAGCAGAGGAAGTCCGCACCTCTGCACGGCCATTCGGCCTCACTCAGGAAGCAGAGCGGCAGCCAAATGGCTTCAGGAAGAGTACTGCACAGGCACCAACTCTGACACCTGCACAGTCTCCCCTGAAGCTGAAAGGCTTCAGAAAAGTACTGTGCAGGTGTCAGAGATGGTGCCTACGCAGTACTCTTTCTGAAGCCAGTTGGCTTCAGAAACAACTGCACAGGCGCCAATTTTGGTGACTGCAAAGTCCAGGTAGGGGGATGTGCGCATCCCAGGGGTGACGCACAGACGTCCTCACTGGGTGATGTGCAGAGTCGTGTCACCACTGTAGGCACCACAGCTGTTCCTTGTTCAGTGTGATCTGAGGGGTGTCTCCTCAGGAGCAAGTCCTCCCCATGTGTCAATTACTTAGCATGCTATGGAGCAATTAGGGCAACGCAGTCTTCCTGACTCTCTGGATGCAGCATAACTTTCTGCTCTGGATACAGAATAGTTAGGAGAGAGCAATTAGGGCAGAGCAGGCTGAACTTGCTCTGGATTGTGCCCTTGGGATAAGAGTCCATGATACAGCAGAGGGAATATAAGCAGATGAATTTGTGTCAGAGAATTGTGTTGGCTGGATAAGAGACAAGTCCACTTTCCATTTAGCCGACACAATAAACTTCTGGTACACTGTGAGATCATCCACTACCTTGTTAAGCATTCTCGGTCCAAAACCACAAACAGTGCTTGGTCCAAACAGATAACCAGCAACCAGACAACAGGGTGGACTATATGTACCACAAAAGAGGACAAGGCCCCCCAAAATATAGGACACCCCTCCAATTGTAGAACTTGACAAAACAAAAGATAAAACACTCTTATGCATTGCTTTCATGTGGTGAATTTAAATTCTGTATTACTTATTATTAAATTTAAAACTTGTTACGTAAAATATAGTACAATGGGCTCCAATAATTTACAGAAATTCCGTTACTGGGGCCCCAAAATTTTGAAAAACCACAAATTGCGGTGACCCCTCTTCCTCCCCCCCCCCCACCGGTGCGTGCATTTGCGGTGGGTTACTGTACACATAATTTAGGAACTACAAGAAGGCTGCATGCCACCTGCTAACATAGAAAAGGAGGACAATGAAATTTTTCCATGACACAAAGTTTAAAAAGTGAATATGTCCCTGAAAAATTGGGCTTATGGTTACTCTGCCAGACTGTGACCAGTGAAAGTCCTTCATCACTGAAATTGCAATGGAGATGGATAGCAGCAAGAAGTTGTTGTTGCCCAGTGGTGGGCTTCAGGGGGTTCTCACAGGTTCTATAGAATGCTTTGCTAATGAGCGCCTGCTTCTGTGAACCGGTTACTAATATAGACGTAGAACCTGTTGTTAATTTATTTGAATCCCACCACTGGTTGTAACCTTCTGTTGCCTAGTTCCTTGGCACTTGGGGAGCAGCTGGCATGCACATCCACACCCGTATCTTTGGGATGCCCTCCCCTGATTTTAGCCCCACAGCCTGCTAAAAACCATACCTGCCACTGGTAGGGGTGCCAATTAAATAAGAAAGGTAATTTTCCCAGGAAACAGCTCCACGGTGCTATGACTTTCTAGAGACAGCAGAGACAGCTCACCAACTAACATGGCATAATTGAGTTTAGGATTAATATGCAGAGACTTTATTTATATTGCCAGCAGCCATGCATGAGCCAAAATGAACCTAGCTTGAGTCCTCGATTGAAAGAAGCATTTGCAAGGCTGACATGTGAATAGTTCTGTTCCCCCCCCCAAAATGCTCATACATTTCAAAACGGAATCACATTATAAAACTGTCAAATTTTTATTGCCATCCTTTCTGCAACTGACCCTTCAAAAAAAATTTCCTCTTTGAGGAGTAAGTGGAAACAATTAGATTTAAGCATCACCCTTTGCCAAGAAATTCTCAGCTGTTCCTCCAATTGCTTTGTCTCCAACTTCCAAATCTAGTTACCTTTTTGGTGCCTGCTAGACAAAATGCACTTAGAGGGGAATCAAAATGAGCCATCAGCTTGTGAGTGTGGAACAAGCACAATGCTGCAATATGTTTTCTCATCTAGGGGATGCTGACACACACACATTCACACAATCTTATTGTGACTCAGCTCTGCAACTCTATGCAGGTTTCTTCTAGCAGACCCTAAAGGTGTGTCAATAAGTTAACTAAAAATGGAGGAAGAAAACAAGGCAATTCAAGAAATCAATAGGGATTGTGGAGACCATACAAAGCAAAAATGTTCACTGCGTTAAAATCGAATTGCTTTCACTTATCTCTAGTGCGGCAAGTTTCATGCAAGATTGTTCTCATCGCTCTATAAAATGCATCACAGACCATAGGGCAATTTTGTGTCTTAACAATCACCACTTTTGAAAACTGTTTTCAGCAATGGGCCCAGCCTGGTCTACATTGGACGATTTGGGCAGATATAGACTATCCTATATTGTTTGATCAGACCAGATCATGGATATGGCGGTGATGGCCTGCAACTGGTGAATCAGGACTTTCTGGTTAGAACTAACTGACTGCACTTTCTCAACTCTTCTTTCACCGCTGACCCTCTGCTCTGCCACAGACTGCCAGATGCTAGCGTTGCCTGAGAACCTTTTAATTTCTTTTACCTGGACACATGAAGCCTGACACATTGGATACATGTACATTTGAAGTTGGATGCCTATAAATCAAGCTAGGAATGTAACTAGAATTTCTCCCTCCGTCCAATTTTTCAGTTATCCTCCAGTGTTGATTCTATCGTCATTATACATGTTTGAAAACTGGAACCCAAGTTTTCAATCTGAATATCAATTGTATAACTTTCCATTACTTCTCCTACTACTACACTCCTGTATTCCCTTAAAGCGATTTTTATTATCTTTTATGTGCATTCTGTCTCACAAACTTTGTTTGCTCAGTCATTATTATTTATTACTGGTAAATTTAATTTTGTAATCTTGTAGTTGTTTAAACAGACTCTCTCTCTCTCTCTCTCTCTCTCTCTCTCTCTCTCTCTCTCTCTCATTCTGATTATTGCTAGGTTATACATATACTTAAGGTAGTTGACAGACAGCCTCCATATTGAGTCAATCTAAGGAAACTGCAGTGAAGTGCAACTTCCAGCAATCACAAAGATTGTAGTACAGTATGTATAGAGTAAGGAGTAGCTACAACTGAGCATTACACAAAGAGACTAAAAAATAATTGTTTCCCTTGTTCCCCATTTCAGTGCCACTATCATCATCCCTTCAGTCTGCATAGCATTATAAAGGTAAAGGTGTCCCGACCAGTAGGTTGCCATGTTAGGAGAGGTGCACATCCCTGTTTCTTAAGCCATAAAGCCAGTGTTGTCTGAAAATGCCACTGTGGACATGTGGCCCACATGCACACATAATGCTGTTACCTTTCCACTAAGATGGTACCTATTTATCTACTTACATTTTCAAGCTTTCAAACTACTAGGCTGGCAGTAGACATACTTATGACTTAATTCTTATGACTTATGACTTAATACTTAGGGTGCAATCCAGACTTATGACTTAATACTTAGGGTGCAATCCAGAGTAACTACAGGGAGTACTTGCTTCGGTGTAAGAACAATTTGCTCTGGATTGCATTATGAATTTCCCATCAGTTTTCACTAGGTGGTGCAGTAACTATGGGTGCACATAATGTCTCTTACGTGCTCCCGTAGTTACGCTGGATTGTATGGTTTGACTTAATACTTATGACTTAGACTATACTTATGACTTAATTCTTGTTGGACTCAGCACCAGTGTCACACAGATTCCAGTGTGAAGCCCATCATATCGTAAGCCCTTCCTAGCAATGTCACACTGATGACACATTAACACCAGCGTAACAAGGGCCAAATGTGAAGTTTGTCCCGGCAAAGCAATATTGGTCAGACCTTCCTAGAAATTCCCCCAGCATGCCTGGAAACACCAGCACAGCCTGTTGTGTACTGCTCAGCATCTTGATGGCAGCACATCATCATCATGACTTTAGCATGTCATCACTTCATCTGCATCACATCTGTGTCATTGCCATGTATTGACCACATCATCCAAGTGATGTCAATGTGTCATCATTGTGAAGTTGGCATGCCATCCATCTTTGTGATGCACAAGTAGCCAACTGCTAAACACATCTATTTTGCTGCTGCAGGTCCTAAGGAAAGTAAAGAAGAGGAAAGAGGACATAAAATGGTGTTAGGATTCATCATATACTTATGAACCTACCCTATCTTATTCTTCCTCCTACTGCCCCTTCTCCCTGGCCAAAACTTCCCCTTTTTCTCTCCCTCCCTACCCTGTTCTTGCCACCATCACCAGCTCACCTTTGCTGCCACAGATAGCAAGCAGCTGTAGTTGACTTCTGACACCATCTTCATTTGTTGACCTGTAGCTGACAGAAAACAGTTGTAGGCTGTGCGCATAGTTTACCCCATATGGCCATATAAGGGCCACATAGAACAGGGTTGAAAAAGTCCAATAGACTCTCATTTTTCTGTCAGCACAGAACAATACTTGTTTAATTGCATGATCACAGTATGATCTGCCTCTATGCTGGATGCACATGCTGTGGTAACATCCCATGCTCACCAAAACTTTGCCAAAGGTCTGGAAATTGAGGGGGAAATTGAGTGAGGGAACAAGTCACTAACATCTAGTTGTTTTTCATCAATCAGCTGCAGGTGCGGAGCAGAATCTCTGGAATGCAAGAATATTGGGAATAACAGCCTATTAGCTCACTGTGTCCCTCTCCTGCCAAGTCAAGATATTTCTATTGCTCTTTGACTTAGGTAGTGCAGCTTCCATTCCTTCTCAAGAAAGACCAAATCAGGAAACTAATAAATCTCACACTTAGGTCATTTTTTCCTAAAAGACTGTTTTACATTCTTTATGTACCTCTTTAGGCCAATATTACACAATTCCCCTTCCAGATTTAAGGCCTTCATGCTTGAAGATTTTTTTATCCTCCCACACCCGCCGCCATCTCTCTTTCACACACACATTTTGTCACTTCTACAACTGTATTCTTTTTCACAATTACCAGGCTACAGACTTGCAAGTTTTGCTGCTGTGCCATTCACAGCCTTTTCCTTTTTCCATGCTCAATCTACTCAAACAAATGGGAGGCTGCTCCACAGGACTGCCGGGCTGCTTTCTTCTACCTGGGCAGGAGGTCTGGTCTAGAGGGTAGAGTCTCCGTTTGCCTGATGAGCTGAAGGTCACCTGTTTGAGATAACCAGAAGCCAGGTCTGTGAAAGGGCAAGACCTTGAAAATCAGCAGCTGAAGCTGAGTTATTCCATCTGCTCTTTGAAGGGAGCAAAGAAGCTATCTCAGCTGCCCTTCAAGTGAGAGCTGAGGGAGCTGTTTGCCAGCCAGCATATTAGACATCAGGGGCCAGCAGTGAAAACCAGACTGTGAATGTTCCATCTGGAATGTAGCTGGTTCTTGAAGGACAGATTCTCTCTGTGTTTGTAAAAATCCTTTTGGGGGTTTAAATCCCTTTGGGGGTTTAGAACAGCCTGCCTATGTAAACCACCTTGAATAAAGTCATAGCAACAATCCAATGATCAGAAAGGCAACATAGAAATGCCTATGGGTTGTGTTTTGTTGCTTTTGAGGTGTTGATGATGCTAGTCCAACAAAGACATTTGCTTGCCTTTTTACTGACCCTTTGCATTCCCTTTGCTGTTCTTACAGCTGAGATAGAATGAGCTTATTCCACAAACTGGCTGCAGAAGACTGGGAAGCCTGACTTTGTGGTTCCTTTGAGGCAGCTAATTTAGAGACCCATCAGTTTAAATTACAGAGACTCACCATATGTATCCAAAATTACACCATAAATTACAGAGACTCACCATCTGTATCCAGAGCAGGCAATGGACAGAGAAAGAGGAGGTGAAGAATCAAAATGGGAGAAGAAAGAAAAGTTGGGGGATACAAGGAAGTGAGATAAGAAGGGGTGAATAGACAGGTGTTGAAGAAAACTCTCAGCACTCATGCTCAGGTGCAGCAAAGAAGGCAGTTGAATTGAAATGTAGGAAATGGAAGAGTTGATGCAGAAAGGGAACTGAAGAAAAAACAACACAGAATTTATGGGCCTAGAGATAAAAGAGGTTATGCTCTATTGGTGAAAAAGACATGGACAGAGAAGTGAGGAGCCAAGAGAGCTGCTAAGCTAACATCTATACTCTCCTAGTGCAATTCCAGCAGCAGATGCTTCAACTATACTAGAATTATTTTGACCTGCTAACCCCTAAGAGAATCAAGAGGTGTACTGGGAGGCTAACCAGCCATTTCAGGTTCCAAGTCCTATTAATTTCAATGGGAGGATCAAGCATATGGTTAACAAGTTACAGCCTGTGGCTGTTGCTTGTGGAGGTACAATATAACAACATTTATCAGAAAAAACCATCCCCCTTTCTAGCATCTCAGCTACACTTTTACCACCTCTCTTCAATGGCTTTTCTCAATTGCTCTCCTAGCCTCTTCTCAGCCTGGCCTGTTATCATTTGACTGTTGGAACGATGACAGTTGTGGATTGATATGGTTGATTGACATGGAATTTTGGCAGAAGATGTGGACACCCTTACACACAAGGCTTTTACGTAAAAGATTCTCCCACTGGAGAGAGTAGGAGAATGCTTACTATGAACATTCCAAATTCTTAAACTCAATTGGATCATGGCCCATGAGTCTGTTTTTACTGCCAAACTCTCTGCCCAGCAAAATAAAAAAATGCATACAGGTTTCATGTAGCCAAGAGATGTGTGATGCAGTGGATTAAAAACTGATGGTCTAATGATGCCAACCAGTACGTCTGTATTAAATTTCTTTTCCTCCTCCTTAGTGAATCACCTGGACATAATGCTTTATTTTGTTTAACTCATGGTAACTATCCTTTACATCAGGTGTCTCCAAAACTTTGCCAGGAGGCCAGATGTGGCCCTTGTGGCCTTTGATGAGCATCAAATCAGTCCAAGGCCAACCTCTGGTCCCCTAATAGCCTCTGATGCAGTTGACCAAACATAACAAGAGCTGTGATGGTAGGGTGGGGGAAATGGGGGTCCATTTAAGTGTGTGCTTTAGTTCTGTGCTATGCATTGGAACTTGCAGAAATCCTATCTTGCATCTTTTCAGCACCTATCCAAGAAGCTCATAAATGTCACTTGCTGTCACCTTGTGGCATCTAAGCCACCAGCTGGTCATCAATATGGCAAGAAGACAGATTCCTGCTTGCTGTTTAAAAATGCAATGTTCTGTTAAAGCATCGGGTTAAATGCAATTGGTGCAAGATGGAGCCATATCATTTGTGTCAAAATTCAAAGAGTTTTGTATGCTCATCACACCAGGGAATGAGAGTTGGCACTAATGATCTCCAAAGGATTCAGATGGTGAAATTCTCCCTACTTCTGTGCTGACAGTTTTCATAAGTCCAACAGACAGCTCTGAGTATTCAAATGCACCATGGCTGGCCTCTCTTCCAATGTATTGGCACAATGTCTTTGCAGTGCTCATTGTGGTGCCAGAGCATATCTGCTAAATCTTTCCAAACAGCTGTCCAGTAATATAACATTTTTTTCTACTAGTAGTTCTTTCACTCCTCCTTGCTACCTGCAGTTATTTTTGAATCTTTCTACCTCCTACACCTCATCCTACCTACCAGATGTCTGTCTTTTTAACTTTCAAGGTACTTCTTTCTTGGAAGCTGCTCCAATATTTTACTGAGGGTAATCCTCTGTAGTATTGTTCTGACATCATTGATAAATCAGAACCCAATTACTGCATGAAGGAAATAATTAGGCTATTCTGCACCTATATTCTGTGCCATCTCTTCCCCATCAATGTAAATTCCTCTTTCAGAAATACATATGCACACTGAACAAAGTGCCCTTGGGGCACAGACTCCACACCAAGAGCAAGGATGAAATGAGGGGTGAGTTAAATCTACTTCCTCTTCAATAAAGCAGATGGTAAATATTCCATTTGTTATATCTCGCTAGGAATGACATACTCTCTGCTTACCTATTAACTGACACCCATCAGGGCTATCAACTTCCCTCTGGAGGAAAGAGCATCTGGCTATTCTAGGCAAGCGAGTGAAAATCTCAGCAATATTTGCAGTTATGCATCAACATAATATTACTGAGTATAAATGGGCTCCTGCCATGATTCCTGCACCAAGGAACAAGGATCTGGTTTTCTCCAGAAGCAGATTAGTATTTCCAGTCAACATCAAGGAGTTAATTAAAAGGCCTGGCTTAAATTTAGATCTATGAAAGTTTGACAAATTTTGAGGTCTTTTATGTCCTTTGGATTTTGGGAGGGCCATGTGCCCTCTTATCTAGGCTGTTATGCGCACCAGATGATCTGATTCAAAGGGTCTGTAAAGTCTGATGTTGCCCCTGCTGCTTCAGATTAAACCTAAGACCTTCTTCACACGAAGGAGATAATTCTCCCATTGAACTACTGTCCTTGCCAGAAAAGCAAAGATCTCAAAGACCTTCTGCCTGAGGGTGTGAATTGATGCTACCAGTTAGAAAAGATTATAGTGGATAGGATGGACCAAGGGTCTCAATCCTTAAGATAGTTTTGTGTGTGATTGCTGGGAGGATTTTTTGACTGAAAGGTCAAACATCATCAATGAGCCAAAGAATTTAATGTAGCAATATAGTCTTTCACCAAATCACAGCTTTACGGTCTGACTAAAACAATGTCTACGAGAGACTGGTTTACCAGAGAATGGGCTATAATTAGACTGTGGATTCTGCACTCAAGTCACTATCTGATCAAGATATCTCTGTGTGGCCTTGGGTCATTCATACAGTCCTTCTCCAACATAGTTCCTCATCTTTAATGCAACTACGTATTTCATGTCTATCACACAAGGCTGGGAATAATTCTACAAGGCACTTCAGACATCAAAACATAACTAAGGAATAGGGGAGTCCCTTTGGCATGATTGCTTTATGTCACATAATGTACAACAGCAGAAAAGTAGAAGAAAGAATAAAAAACCTGTGGTGTCTGGTGTCACGGATGGCACGGTCACTGGGAATCCTCTCACTCTCCCGCTGGTTGAAGGCATAGAGTCGATATGGATCTTCTCCACCCTTCCATTTCCGGGCACTCAGGTACTTTCTTTCTTCAAACTGATCCCATAGGTCATCCCAATCTATGTCAGAACCCTGTTCATGTACAAACATTGATGCCTATTAGAATAGTAATCAGATAGTGCTGTTTATCTTTCCTTCTGTTTAATCTTTACATGAAGGAGAATGTGGAAATGAAGTGGTAAGAGTCTTGAGATAGTAGCCAACCATTTCATTCTGTTGGGAGAAGTGCCACATTTAAGGTACCCCTACTTTAAAAAATTCCCTAGAAGTGAAAAACTAGCACAGCAGAAAACAGGCTGGACATGAACTTTTCTCCTCACTGTAATCATTTCCTAGCTACAGGGAAAACTAAGGCAGAGGAACTGTAAATATTGGGTATACTTCAGAACGTAAGAGTTTCCACTGGATCAGGCCAAAGGCCCATGTAGTCCAGCTTCCTATATCACAAGGTAGCTGACAATCATCATCATGATCCAATTTGTAGTTATTCAGCCTGATTTACAGATGACCCAATTTGCAATTATGCAACTTCTTTTTCACTGGTTGATGCTTCTGCTCTCCAAGACACATAAGCATACCATTTCTCATTAATTCTGTGTCAGCCAGGCCTGTTGAAACAATTAAGGATGCACTCTGTCTCATACTCACATGGATGAGGAAAGAAAGAAAAGTGACACTTTATAGCATGAGGCAGTACTCTGAAAACACTGACAGAGGTGTTCGTAAACATTTATTTTTTCACATATTATGTGTTTTCTTTTTCCAAAGGAGGAAGTTCAGAAAGCAGCATTGTGTGTTTTTATTCCAAGGTCACTTTTATAAATTACAAATTCTTTAAAAATATACTAGATGGGTGATATAAGTGGTGTAGTATCAGCTGATGAAGTCATTACCTACCATCCAGCCAGGGTGACCAGATGCCAAACCCAAAATTCCTGAACCCCAAGGCCAATGTTCCTACCCCTATGCCAAAATTCCTACCCACTTAAAAATTGCAAAAAAATTTTTTTGTTTTTATAGTTTTTGTTTTTCTGTTTTTTTGCCATAACTTTTGAGAGGAAGGAGATATATCAAAAATGATTTTTGCATTGGATTCTGCTCTTCAATACAAATCCAACGACATATGGCATGATGGGGCACTGTGCACTATCGTAAAGTTTCAAAATGAAGCCAAAATGTAGGACAATGAAGCCAAAATGTAGGACACCAAGACAGGAGATGAAAAATCTGGACAAATCTGGGTTTTTCCGATCATATGGTCACCCTGCATCCAGTCCATTACTCATTTTTTCCTGGATTTTGGGATGCTGTTTTTTAAAAATGTTTTTACAAAAATGAGAAATGCAGAAAGCATTTTGTCATTATCACTGAAAACACACATCTCTACTAATAGATGATTACGCAAACTCCCAAATCTGTCTGCCCTGAAAACTCTACTTTCACTCTTTTCTTCCACTTTTGAGAGTTGAAACTATACTTTTGAGAGTTCCCTTTTCTACCCACCTCTTCTACTCCCAGAGCCATTTTTGAGCATGCATAATACTTTACAGTCTTTCTCTTACTCTTTAGAACAATCTTCCAAGGCAGATTATTATATCTAATTTATAAATCAAAACGTAAGGCATACATTTTCTGAAGATGTCTCCTACGAGCTCTTGTCTACTGAATACTGAAACCCATATTGTCCAATGGTTCTTCCTATATAGAGCATCGTGTTGCATAACTTGAAGATAGCTTCTCTTTGCCTTTGTCTATATTTGCAATATGCATTCCTCTGTGAAAAACATGCATGGATGGACTTAACTTTGCTATATAAAGCAAGGAAGATCATTTAGCAGAAAGCTGATTTTTTGACCTCTGGTTGGCCATGTATTAATGAGTAATCAAGATTTTGTGTCTGCATTGTTCCACCTACTGTTAAAGATATGAACTCCTTAAGTATGAAATCCTCACCATAAAATCATACCATTTATATTGTTAGTCCTCATACTCTCCAACAGAGTTTGTGTCCGCTTGTACATAGCTGGCCATCAGATCAGAATATTCAACCTGTCCATTTGTGGATTGGAACCAGGGACTGAATGATTTTATTTTTGACTGGGGCTGTTACTTGCCAAATTTGTGATGAAATGTGTTGCTCTAGAGTCTAGACCCTTCCACTCACCAGAAATTATATACGATATGGAAATATGAAAATATATGCTAGTTTATGCATTAGTATTATTGGTGATGTCATAGCCCACCAGATCTTTGAACTGGATTTTTGGGTCTATCCAAGAGTTTGGGCCTATCCTAGAGTTTGAGAATTGGTGAGATCTCACCATACAGTGTTCCATGTTCTTAGTAGTGTAGCTTCCTTAAAGGCAAATCATGCCATGTGAGGTTTGGAGAGGACAGAGGAATCCATCTGGATTAATTAATTCAAACTAAAAGCAGACAGTCTTAAAACTGCTATTTGAATTGGCATTTTTAATTGCAACTTTACTACCTATTCAAACCTTCATGAATGGCATCAGAAGCAACCACTGATAGCACTAGCACAACCCCTATTCTACTGAAGAGTCAACCCGTCCTTTCGTTCAGTTGCACACAATGGCTTTGTCACTGCTCTGTGGAAGCGAACACAATGTTTCGCTGATAAAATCACATCATTACAGAAGCACAACTTCTTTGATTCCAACCTGCGTGTAGTACAGAAAGATTCAAAACTTGTACAATCACTCTGACACCAAAAAGGTGTGATCTTATCCAATAATTGATCTTTTTTATTGTTAACTTCATATCCAAGTCTCTTTTGCCTGCTAATGGCACAAAATGAAACTTTCAAAACAGGCAATTTTACCCCATAATTGATTTTATTCACATCTGCCAGCACATTTTATGCAATAATAGAAAGGGGAGGGAGACAGTGAGGACTCCAGAAAATGAATGGGCCGCGTCCCATGCATCAGTTTCACTGATGGGACAAGTTGAAAATAACCCTGTAAAGTCAATCATTATATATGTCATCTGTAAAGGAATCATAGGAGAGCTCCAAATGGCCAAATTCATATTACAAGTATAAAAGATTTTCTTTTTTTAAGCATCTTTAAGGATGGACAACAAATTTGAGAGGTTTAAATCTATCCAATAAAAGCAGGAATGCCCTTATCAACATGCTTGCAGATTTAAAAAATAATATATTTTTAGACATGATTCATTACATGCTACCAAAGCCATACTGACTACTGATCCAGTCCATGATCCACTTAAAAACTGCTCTTGCATAAGCCTCATTAAAATAAATGGAAGCTGTGCAACTCTGCTTTCTGTAACTCATTTGTGTCAATGGAGGTTATTGCACAGACAGAAAATACCACAAAAGCTTGCAACCAATGAATTTAACCATTCATTTATAAAAGGCTGTAATGCATTGTTTGAAAACTGCAGTTTGATAAAAAAAACTTGACTCCAAAAGTGGAAAGTGGAATCAGATATGGGAACATATTCCCGCCTCCCCCCCAAGGTATTTAAAGAACATCACTAGCATTCTGTAATGTTGCCTAGGCTCTATAAGACTTGGGACATTTCAGATGGTTTTTGGAGACTTCAGGTATCCCATCCATCTGAAGTGAGGCATGAAGCTAATCTCGCTAATTCCCTTTGACTGTGCTTAATGATGACCAAAACCATTTATCCTATTTCATCCTAAACTTTCTCTTTCTCATAGTCTTCATTATTTGGTTCACCAAATTTGTAGACTTGGCAGATCCTCAAGGCTATCCTATTCAGATATGCAGGATATTCAGGTATGTGACACAAAAATTTTGCATCCAAGGGGATGTCATTTCCAGGCTCTAATCAGTTTTCCTCCACCTGTCACCTCTTCTACTATCAACCTCTCACTAGAATGATATGGGCAGACAGGCTGGCCTCAGTGCAGTCGGAAGTGGTTGGCAACCAGAGCTGGGAATGAGGAGAGTGGCTGCATTGCAGGACCCTCATTCCAGATGGCACTGACATTAGGTCATTATTTTACTAATAAATAATAATCTAATAATTATTATTTATTTCATTTCCATCATTTTTATTAGCATTGCTAGCCATAAAATACCTTTATGTGTCCTATACCTATAAGATTTCTATAAAAAGGGTTCGTACATCTATACCTATAAGATACATTTTTATGGAGTCACACCAGCAAGAAAAAAAAACTGGGAGGTTTGATTTAGGTTCTGCCTTGAAAAAGTCAGCATTAGTCCACTTTTGATTGCATAACTTTTATGACCAGCAATTCTGCAAAAGTCAGGAAAACTAATTGTCATTCTCATATGCCAAGGCATAAATATAAAAATCATTTTTTGACTTGTAAATGGAGTACATTTGCAACAAGAAAAATATGGATACTTGCAGTGTCGTTTTGACTCAATTCTTCATTGCTTATAAATTTCCTAGCTGTACATGGTACAGTCAGAGATGTTTCCTAGCTGTACATGGTACAGTCAGAGATGAAAAGAATGTACAATTTCCTAGCTGTACATGGTACAGTCAGAGATGAAAAGAATGTTTGCCCTTTGAACAATAGCTGAGGATTTGAGAAGATAAAGTATTACAGAATGCTCTTAAACCCATTAATCTTTAAGGCCACTCTAGCCCATCCAGCTATACAAGCAGAAGGATATATGTACTGTGTTTGCAAGCTTTTGGTAGGAGTCCAATATACCATGCAATCAATACTGTTGATTTTTTTTAAGGCATCTTGTAAAACATGATTTATCAATGCAGTAAACATTCAGAAGAAGCTTCTCCCAGTGAATCTTGGAATTGCTGAAGGCTCAGAGAAAGGTTGGATGTGGGGCTGATTCTAGCTTGTGTAACTGTCAAAACAAAATAAAAACATCCTCTAAAAAGAGCACCATCCAAATGAGGTACAGTGCTTTGCACTTCAATTTCTTTCATTGGTAAAGTTAAACCTGGTGAACTTGTGCACATCCTTAATGATGGTTGGGCTGTAGCCAGAGCTTTGGCATAAGTAGAGGCATCCCCCACTTATCAAATGAGTTAGGAACGGGAGCATCATCCAAAAGTGAAAACTGTTGAAAAGTAGAACCTTCTCTTTTTCAGCAATCAAATGCAAAATGGCTACCAAAACAACCATAAATATCACCTGCAAAAGCCTTAATAACACATACCCAAAATACATAAATTACAGTAAAATGAACGCCATGTGTAGGTAGTGAATATCTTAAGTATTTGAATGATGGTTATTTACTGAAGAAAGTCATAAGGAAATGCCAAAAACTGTTTGATCACCATGTCACATTAGGAAAGACCGTATTAGCCTTTAGACCGAAGGGAAGGCTGAAAAAGTGGAGAATGTGTTGAATGAATGAGTTCTGAGTATAAATGAAAGATGCTGAAAGAGCAGAACCATCAGGAAACAAACCATCAGAAAGTGGGGGATGCCTGTATAATTAAACATTGTCAACTTACATCTGAAGCCACTTTACACTGAGTCAGACAATTAAAGCTGCAATCCTAAAGACACTTTCCTGGGAGTAAGACTCATTGGACACAATGGGGCTTACTGCTGAGTAAACTTAGTTAGGCTTGTGCTCTTAATTTGGTTCTGGCAATTGCTCTTCAGTTTTTTCAGGCTCATCAGACTTTCCTTTCCAGGAAAATTTCCAGATAATGGACCTGGGACCCTATGCATCCAAAGCATGAGCGCTACCTCTAAACTGTGGCCTCACCTCTAACAGGAGGCATAATGCAAATATGTGGTTATATTAGTCTGCAAGCAAAATCATAGAATTGCACGGTACCTAAAAGATAATCCAGTCCAACCCCCTGACTGTAGCAGGAAATCCCCCTAGACCTAGAGCATTTCCATCAGATTTTTGTTAAGCCTCTGCTTAAGATTTCCAATAAGGGAGAACCCAGAATAGCATTCAGAATTAATGCAGAATAGCAATAATTAAAGAAACTGGATAGCAACAAGCCCAATACCAAAGCCCTGTAAATGTATATCCAGACATAAATTTCAGTAAGTAAAAGATGATTTTTACACAAATAAGTGTAAATAAGATTGCACTCAACTTCCGTTTCTTATTTACTTTCAAATAAGTAGTTGTAAGTGCATTTTTCTAACATACAAAAGATGCTAGAATTCTAACCATCTACACTATCCAGTCTTGCACGTCAGTTACTGGTTTTGGCCCCCGCCTCTCTCAGATATGCTTTCAGTTACGCCAGGCCATTTAAAATAAATAGGGAGTAGATACACATGTGCAAATAGCACCTGACATCAGCAGTACAGGAAAAAAATGCCATGGGTGATGGTGTGTTTCAGCCACTGTCCCTCGTCTCAAGGTAACATTATGGTTTAACGTCACAGGTGGTGCATTAGAAGAAGACTCATCTCAAGAGTTTGGACTAAGTAACTTTTTCAGGTCATTATAAAGTCCTACGATTTTATTACTGGCTCAAACTGGTAACTGTCATTCAAGCTAACTGATAATTTACCTGTTAGAAAAAGATAAGAACGCTGTAAACTGAAACAGGGAAGCTCCCTTCACTCATCCAGAACAGCACATCAGTTACGGATTATTGGATAAGATCTTCATTATAACATTTCCACCATGTATTATCTCTTCTTCCTCTAAAGTAGAGTCCTGTCTAGGGAGATATTTAACTGATGTACAGAAATCTAAATTTAATTTATTATGATCTAACTCACTTTAGGTTCCAAATTAGCCTGCATTGGAGAAGGATCAAGTCAATACTCCACTTGCCTTTCTATTTATCTTCCACAGGCCTCTCTCTCTCCATGTCTCATACTCATTTTCTTTCATGTACTGGTAATAAATTCTAAAAAAATGTATCAGAAATTAGGCCATTTTTCTTTCAATGCTGCAGCTTAATGGCCAGTATTAATTATATAAAGCATGGTAAGTTAATAAGTATTTGAGAGACTGATAGAAGCTCTTGCAGAGGGAGGGGGGAATGTTCTTACCCACACCTCAGCCTCACCAGCAATCAGAATAAAAAAAAATCTACTGTGACAATAAACTTTTCTCAACTCTTGAAAATTCAGATTTTAGGTGTCCCAGAAAATTTGCCATTGTCAGTTGGAATCAGTTGTGTCCCCAAGGTGGTAAGAGAGGTGCAGCCACACTGGGTGATGCACACTGGGGGTGTGCGTGACATAACGAATTACCAAAATGGCAGTGGTTAGGAATAAGTCTATCATGTTATATACCAGTGGCTCTCAGATTGAGAATCTAGCATGGGGAACCATTGAATCATTGCAAAAAAACTGCTTCCCTATACAATATATATATAGTACTATAGTTGTAAGGGGGAGCCATGTTGAAAGACCAAGTAGGTCAAAGGAGGCACTAGTCTGTGGAATCACTGTTTGGGAACAACTGCTTATTGTGTAATTTACGGCAGAATGCAATTAAAAATTAGTACAATATCTTTTTTTTTTTTTGCCCTCCACTTCCTAAGATTCTATTAAGATTTGCAGACTGATCAACCACAGATCTATGGAGGTGACTCTAAACTCTGGGTTTAAAACTTTGGGAGGTGGACAAGGGGTTATACCTGGCACATGGAAAACTGGACATAGTTAAAATCCAAGTCATTAGACTGAGATGAATTAAATTAGGGTCCTAATTGGTCTGGAAGATTCTTAAGATAAGGGATCTCATTGTTACTAGGAGAATCATAGGGCTTCTCTTTTCCTAATTGACTCCAGCACGCTGGCACTGACACTGCATTTAAGAACTGGGTGAAGACACATGAAAGCAAACTGGAGGCAACAGGCAGTGGTGATTCATAGTGGAACTGGTGGAGATCCAACATCAAAGGTAAACAAGAGGCACAGCAAGGAGTCTACTTAAGAAGTGCCAGACTGTTGATAGATTCCAGGAACACAACTTGTCCAATAACCTTACAAGCTGAACTGAGCCTATGTAACAATGTAGGCTCCTAAGTCGGGATTGCTGAAGTTGATTGCTGAAATTTTCTATTAATAGAAGGATCTGAAAAATATGGTAAAATCTAAAAATATGGTAAAATCTGTAAAAAGCACTGTCAAGCACTAGGCTGATCAACCTGCCTGTGAAACGTTTTTGTGACAGTGACACCTACAGTTCACTTGAGGACAGAGTGATATTACATTTTATCCTTTTCCTTCATGAAAAATTCAGCAGTGAGATATTTTTGCTTTTAAAAGGGGGAAATAAATCACTGGAGTGCGAAGAGCGAGCAAACAAAATGTGAATCCTCACCTGAAAAGAGGAAATACAGCATGATGTGACACAACACACCTGAGTCCCTTAGGAATCAATTAGGCAGGACCTCATGGGGACAGCATGAAATTTGAAAGGATCTGGCTTCAATTAATTCACAATAAAGACTATCAGAGATTTGTTTGGCAAAGAGAGTCCAGTTCCTCTTCTCCACTTCCTTCTTCCATTAATTAGAACTCAAGGGTTGTCATCTTATATAGGGAGATGGGTACCTGGAGGAATGAAAATACACAGCCTATTTTTCCCTTCTTCTGGATGAGGTTGGAAGCCCAACCCTTTTCAAAAGGAGCACTTTCTTATTACATGAGATTTCTGACATCTTCCCCCAGCTGAGAACACATTCAGGCAACAGCTGTCCTCTTCTTTACCGGCTTACTGAGAAGCTGCCTTTGAAACACCTGTGGCTGAAATTTAAAACAAGAAAGGAAAGGCAAATGTCTCACTGTGACAGCGCATTAAAAATTGAAACTGTCTAAAGCTCGGAGACATACTTCTGCACGTGCCTCTTAAATCAAGACTCAGAAAAGGAAGGAAACGGGAGGGGGGAGAGGGAGCAGGTCATTAGCAGTAAAGACTACAATTTTCCAGCAATTGTTAATGCTTTGTTTATGTGGGTTTCTATGAATATGTCATTTTAATGGCACAATAATTGTGTGATTACAGTGCAACAAGGATCGCCAGAGCAAGAAAAGAGCCGCTCAGACCAAACGCCTGCTGTGGGTGCTTCGGCTCCCCCCTGAAGCATGCAGAGAAATAACCAAGAGTTTTGCTATTGGGGCTGTCAAGCCCACTCAGTGTCCACAGGGAGGCAGGCCCCACATTTGCACTACATTGGGTACTTTTTCCCTCACAGGTATGACAGGTGGCAGGTCTACTTGTTCCCTCACAGGTATGACAAGCGGCAGGTCAATGCTGGCTCATTCCTCACATTTTCATTTTAATAGGCTAATGAGCCACATATAACAATGACACCATTATTAAAAGGGATATCTTTACACCCGACTTGTTTAGTCTAGTAACTTGAAAGCTATGAGAGCTTGAATTGATGAGTACAATTGTTATGGTCATGATAAATTAATACCCCACAGTGGGCTTTCTAAGCAGACTCCCGCCCCAGTTCTGACCACAACCAGATTCATCTGGCTTTCAAATAAGATACTTTCAGACAAAACCCAGAATATCATATAGTAAAGCAGAGTTGTCAATAATGCAGAGAAGGGGAAAGTGAAACATACCCAAGTCAAATCTTATGGCTTCCATTAATTACAAAGGGAGAGCTTTCCACTGACTTTACTTGTTATCCTGCCCTCCCTTCAAAGAACTCAGGCCTACTTACAAGATCTGCTCTCCCACTGTTATATCCTCACAACCACCTTATGAGGAGATTAGATAAATATCTGGACCACCTCTTCCCAGTGAGCTTTGTGACTGAACATGGATCCTCTGTTCTAATCTGGCATCTTTACCAGGTGACCAGATGCCAAACTCAAAATTCCTGAACCCCAAGTCCAGAATTACTACTCCCAGGCCAAAATTCCTACCCCCAAGCCAAAATTCCTACCTGCTTAAAAAATTGCAGGACACCCCAAAAGTAGGACACATGTAGGACATGTTAAAATAAAGCAAAAACACTCAAATTGCTTTCCTGTACTTAATTTCAACACTTTTAAAATTGAGAACCTTGTAAAATGCATGACATTTAAGAGACTGTTTGTAGTAGCATAACACAAGCATAGCACATTTAAGAATCTGACATTTAAGTCAGTTTTCAGTAGCATAACACAAGCCATTAAGAGACAGTCTGTAGTAGCATGACACAAACCATTAAGAGACAGTTTGTAGTACCATAATGCAAAGCCAGTGACTCCAAGTTATGTGGTTCAGACCCAGACAAACACAAGCACACAAGCCAGTATGCATGCTCATTTGAGGCCAGTATGCATGAGAGGTATGGAAATTATTTTTCAAATGTGTTTATTTGAGGCCAGTATTCGTGAGAGGGCCAGCGGGAATGTCTGGAATTCCAGAGAGGTGGGTCTTTTTCCACTTTTCACCCTGGGCCCACCTTTTCTGGCTGTCTGGACACCCTCACCCAGACCAATGCATCATACTGACTCTCACCATTACTAAAAGGTGTAGAAATAATTGTCCAAGATCAAAAGTGCTGTTCACCATGGCTGAGGGATGACCCCTGACCAGTGGTGTAACTAAGGAGGTGCAGAGAGTAGCAGTTGCACTGGGTGGCAAACTATAGGGGGCAAAAAGCTGAGCTTTTACACTAGTGGCTAAAATTGTGAAAAATGGGGTAAAAACATCATCACCCCGATAATGTTGTCAGTCCAAGCATCTATTGAGATGTACCCCCTTAGCAGTCATGCAGTTCTTTCTATTAGCTGAATAAAAGAGCAGAGATTGCCCACTCACCTCTAGGTAATTTATCTGTTGCCCACAATAAATAGATCAACAGTGCAATCCTAAGCATATCTACTCAGAAGTAAGTCCCATTGTGTTCAATAGTACTTACTCCCAGTAAAGTGGAGTGGTTAGGATTGCGGCCTTGGTCACAGAAAGATAGGCATCATGGCCAGGAGGGAAGGGTAGAAGGAACCATATCTGCCCTTTCTTTTGCTGTAGCCATAGCATTAATGGTGATTTTCATTCTCTGGCTGACTGGTCTGGCTGCCCTGTTCTTCTAGATCCCACATGATCACATTGGTCAAAGACAAGGAAAACATATTTTCTTGCAAATGGAGGGAGCCAACCCAAATAAGAAGGGTGAATGGCTGAATCCACCCAGAACACTGCAAACCATGCCAAGTCTATGTCACCTCATTCTTCAGAAAATGTGACCTCAGGCTAATTCCCTGAGAAAATTTATCTTCACTGTTTTTTCTTCTGCCATGTTCTAATGGTCACAGAAACCATATCAGCTAACCCCAGAGTTATTTTTGACATTCTGACTAAAAGCAATGGGTTTAACCCTTTCACTGCTAGTTTTCAGTAACTGCTAGCCAGCAATTCAAAATTTACAGCATCTCAAAAACCCAGTGGTTCCCAACCTTTATAGGTTCGTGGACCACTGAGGCAAAAATGAGAATTGCTGTGGACCAAAATGCAGCAATGGGTGGTCTGGTCTTTGTCTTCTCTAATGGTCCAAGAGCTCCCACCTAGTCTACCAGAAAGAACAGAACAGACTGCCCACAGCCACAGATGACACTTCCGCATCACAGTACCACAGCTGACACTTAAGTGGCTGCAGGCAGAACATTTTCCACCTTCTTTTGTAGTCCATGGGAGATTGCTTGCTAACATAGACACTGGATGAGATCAAAGGTGACTTCCCCCAACGAAGTTATGGAATATTTCTTAGAGTTTTGCAGACCACCTGTGGTCTTCCTTCTGTGATGGAGGCACCCACTAAGAACCAGTTTTTGGAAATTCCAAGCAGAAGAGGTGAAAAGGGGCACCACGTGTTTTCCTCCCTTTCCATTGAAGAATCCCTGACTGAGGGACACTCTGCCCAACCCCCGGACCTAGAAGCATGAAATTTTGGGAAGTGTATTCCTTCTATGACAGGAACACCCACCATTAATCGATTTCTAGAAATTTAACCCCTGAGGGTCTGAATAGGGGTGGAACGCATTTTCAGCCTGTACTTAATATTGAAGTTAAATCAACATCCAGCTGATGCACTGGGAAGGAGGGATGATGATGATGCACATGGGGGGGGTTGGTGCACATGGGAGGATATTGTGCATGGGGGGTGTGTGCATGGGTGAGGGATGAGCATGGGGGTGGTACGCATGGGAGGGTGGTGCACATGGGAGGATGGTGCACATGGGGGATGATACACAGTGGGGATTGGTATGCATGTGGGGTTGGTGCGCATGAGGTGGTACACATGGGGGTGTTGAGCATGGGAGGTTGGTGCAGATGGGACGGTGTTGCACATGGAAAGGTGGTGCACATGGGGGATGATACACAGTGGGGATGCTGTGCATGGCAGTGTGCATAGAGGATGGTGCGCATGGGGGTTGATGCACAGTGGGGGGTTGATGCATGGGGGGGGAATTTTACTCCCACAGTGTGAGTATGTTTTCGCTATATAATGAAATTCATAATATAATAACAATAGCAGCTACTTTAGAACTAAGACAACAATATCATATAAGCAGAAAAAAGTAAACATAAAAACCATAAAAGCAGCATTAAAATTCATTAACAGTGACAATAAAAGATCACCCTAGGGAATCGTTCCTTCTCAACAGCTAAGCAAAAGAGAAGACTTTAAAACCCTACTAAAATTATTATACAGTAGATATTTGCCAATAGTTTGATCTCACAGATAATTTGAGGGCAGGTTTTGAGCAGAAAATCAATGAATTTCCTATAACCCTCAGATAAGTCAGGGATTAAACAGAGGGATTTGATCATAGTTTTCTCTGATTCTACCTGAGTCCATATCTTGAAAAATAACCTTGCAATAATTGTTGCATAAAAACTGTACTGTCTTTAATTTTTTTAAAATATGTAAAAGATAATAAAATACATTTTATTCAGTAACATTTTAACTTTGTTCTTCACAACCTTTCTGTAAGTGCACTGTACACAAGATACCAGTAGAAGCATTCTTTAAGGTGCTTATTGTATGTAAGCCAGAGGCTCAAAATAAAATATAGAACTTACAATACATATCCAGGGTGATCATATGACTGGAAAAACTTGGATTTTGCCAGATTTTTAGCCTCCTGTCCAGTTGTCCTACATTGTGGCTTAATTGTCCTACATTTTGGCTTCATTTTTTAACTTCACAGTGGTGCACACTACACCATCAAGTCATATGTTGTTGTATTCATATTGAAGAGAATAATCCAATGCAAAAATCGGTTTTGAGATATCTCCTTCCTATCAAAAGTTATGGCCAAAAAACTGAAAAACAAAAAAAATACGTTTTTTGGCAATTTTTTAAAATAGGTAGGAATTTTGGCCTGGGGGTTCAGGAATTTTGGGTTTGGCATCTGGTCACCCTGTCCATATCTGGGAGTGTTCAATTCAATTCACAGTGGAAAGACAAGCAGGAAGGAATGAGTATGAGCAAGCATAGCTAAACATATTTGCAATCAAATTTACTCAGAAGTAGACCCATTGCATTCCATGGGAGTAATTCTTACGTAATGATGCACTGAATTGTAGTCTGAGACACTAGTAATAAGGATTACATCCTGGTGTTTTAAAAATGTGACTTCTACCAAACATTTGTAAAATGGAAATAGGCTGCAGAATGGTCTGCTAAAGTGAAGAAGGCTTGCTTGGTTTAAATGGAAGATTTGATTCTTGGCTAATTTTTTAATCTGTTTAACTTTGGGAAAAGGTTAACTTTTGCATCTTGCCTTGAAGCCTGAACTCCATGGAGATTGAATCAGGGGCAATACGAGCGTACGTGTCACCTGGTGCAGGGAGATAGCACGTTACCCCCGGGACATGTGCACATCCCCCATGTTGCGCACATGCCCCTTTCTGGGACTGTGCAGGCACCAAACATGGCACCTGTGCAGTTTCTTTTGAAGCCAACCGGCTTCAGAAAGAGTACTGCGCAGGCACCAACCCTTATGCCTGCGCAGTACTCTTCTGAAACCTTTCCGCTTCAGAGGAGACTTCCTTTCCCCCTTAGTGAGGAGGAAGTCCACATCTCTGCGCGGCCTTTTGGCCTCACTCAGGAGGCAGAGTGACAGCCAGAAGCTAACACTCTGCCTCCCTCGCGAGGCCAAATGGCTGCACAGAGACATGCACTTCACATGTCCAAGGTGCTCAGTGCATCTGCGCAGCCACTGGGCCTTGCTCCGGAGCTTGCTTTGGAGCAAGGCCTAATGGCTGCACAGAGATGCACTGCACGTGTCCTAAGGCTTGAACATGCACAGTGTGTCTCTTTGCACTGCACCTCAGCCGGATATTCCAGCCAGCTCCAAGGCAGAGCAGTAGCTTCTGGCTGGTGCTCCACCTCGGAGCCAGCCTGAATAGCCATGCTGACACCCGGGCTGGCCGAAGGAGTGTCAAACTCATCCCGCGCATCACACCCCAGTGACGCGTCACCTGGTGTGGCCCGCACCAGCCACACCAGTCTGGTGATGCCACTGGATTGAATGCCCTATCTGCTGCGACAACAGTCCTGACCCTCGAGTGACCTGACAGATAAGGCAATGAGATTATTTACACCTGATTTAGAGGTAGAAATTTCTCATCTTACAGGGGAGTATCTACAGTACTTCTTTAATTTAAAAAATTAATTATGAAAATTAATTATGACTCCTAAATTTTTTAAGTAACTATAGAGCACAAGCCTAACCATGTCTACTCAAAAGTAAGCCACATTGTGTTTAATGAGTTTTACTCCTAGGAAAGTGTCCTTAGGATTGGAGGTTAGTTAGGAGTAACTTTAGAAGGATTAATTAAAGAGAGTTTCATTTCAGAAAGCTTAAAACAGTGCTGGCCTAATGGATAATTTAGGATTTGAAAATGATATTTCATTGAAGTTCCGTTCAAAAGGAAAGATGCCCAGGAACATCAGGAGACTTCTGGTAGGAGGTATCAGAAATTAAGACACAACACTTCCATTTGGCACTGTGGATTTTGTTCGCAGTGTCAACACATTTCCGAATGCCAAGTGTCTGCAAAGCATGATGCCAGTCACCAGAGAAAGAGTATTAAAATTCTGCCACTGCCGAAAGGATCCAGGAAAGCAAAATGCTTCTTTCTTTAGAAAAAATTAATTACCAGGTTAAAACACAATGTAGCAAATTCCTACATCCTCCTTCACGCTTCCCCCACCATTTCCAAGGGGGGAAAAGACAAATTATACATCCTCCATCACCTCAATCTCAAACATCCATCATCATCATTATATTTTAAGGGCTTTGCAAGAGATTGAGAGGTATAGTCTCACAGACAGACCATATTTTGTCAGATGGAAGGTACCAGACTGATGTCTATTTGGTATTCTATTTTAATTAAAAACGAATAAACAAACAAAGGTTTCAAGCTGTTGAACATATGCACTCCACCTAGCTGAGAAGGACTTGGTGACACTATTTTCATGCCCAACTCCACTTCCATAAGTTTTGACTCAGATTTTCAACAAGAATGTTGATTTTGTGAGCTCTGATAGCTGTGCAGACATGTAGCTTGCAGAGAATGAATAACTATGTCCCTTCTTCTTCAATGATATATCACTAGTGAAATCTGTTTCAGTTACTGGAGGGTTTAGAGGGGAGGGGGAGATCAACCCTCTGCCCGAATTTTATTGCTAGCAGAGAAGCTGTCCAGAATACCAGGTAGTAACAGACACACTGTGCTTATTCACCACTCTACTCTAGGAGCTGCCAAAGGAAAAATATTATATCCAACAAACATGCCAGAGAAAAAATCTCTCATCATGATGTTTGTGTGTGTGTGTGTGTGCGTGTGTGTGTGTGTGTGTGTGAGAGAGAGAGAGAGAGAGAGAGAGAGAGCGCGCATTAGAGCAGGGGTGTCCAGACATTTTGGCAGAAAGGCCACATCATCTCTCTGATACTGTGTTGGGGGCCAGAAAAATGATTTGCATTTCAAATTTGAACAAATTGACATAAATTTATACATGAGTGTATTAGAGACAGATCCAGAGGATTATAAGGCTTGTAAGAAGGCCGGATGTGGGGGTCTTGCCATGGACCACACTGAGGATTGCTGATGTCCAAACCCTCGCCAGGAGGGCCAGATGTGGCGAGGGTTTGGACATCCCTGCATTAGAGGAGCAGAGAACCATACCTGACATATGAAAAGTGACAATAAAGAAATGAGACTGTGGAAGCCACATTCATGCCTCATTGCCAATTTGCTAACCACTTATGTCACTGTGTTGCACTACATCTCTCCACTATTCTGTTATACTATTGTTTACCTTGCTCACTCTGTGCTTCTGTTTCAGGTTATTGTGTATCACACTGCTGTTACGCCTTGTCACACAACTGGAGGTGGCACAAACATGGAGCAGAGAATCAAAATCTACAGAGAAATTATGCATTGTCCCCTTCAAAGTAATCCCCCCAGAATTAATGCACTTCTGCATTCGCTTCTGCCACCCATGGAAGCACTCGGCAAAGTCTTCCTCCTTGAGGCCCCTTAGCTCCCTCATCACAGTGGCCTTAATCTCTTCTATAGAGGTGAAATGGGTTCCTTTGATCACACTCTTCAGAAGAGCCAGAAGAGCTCTTCAGCGCAGGCTGGGGAAGAGCCAGAAGTCGCACGGTGCAAGATCTGGGGAATAAGGACGGTGGTCGAGAACTGTGATCTGTTTGTTGGCCATGCCTCACACAACAATGCACTTGCACACACAATGCACTCAGTGTGCGGCAGTTCTTGGCCAACAAACAGATCTCAGTTTTCAACCACCCACCCTATGACCTAGGGGGTCCTGGACTCCTGGCCTGATTTTAAAATATGAATGGGATTCCCAGACTGAAATGCCTGAATAACACTGCCTTACAAGTTCCCCCCACCCAAAAGGTCAAGCAATCAAATTTGAAGAGAACAAGCTTCCTGGCTCCCAATTGGTTTCATTTTCAGGATCATCAGCTGTAATGACAGAAACCAAAAGTTGAATTCCAGATCATGCTGAGACAGCCCAACAAGGAGGCTGGGAGCTCTGTTGGTCAATAAAACAAAAAAAGGTGATGGTGAAAAGCAGCCCAGTTGTATCTCCTGCCAGTCCATAGTAAGAAGTACCACCAATGCTATGGTGGGAAGGGGAAGGTTATCAGACTGTTAGTGAGATCTTGGATGCTTGGTCACTAACTCGTCTCCTCTGACATAAGCCAGCTATTTTACTGGTGTTAAGGAGAGAAAGAAGGGATGGTTAGAGATATTAGGAAAAATCCAGAGTAACTACAGGGAGTCCTTGATATAGTGTAAGAACAACTTACTCTGCATTCCGATATGAATTTCCTATAGGTTTTTTCTAGGTGGTGCAGTAACTGCGGGTGCATGTAAAGTCTCTTACATGCTCCCATAGTTCCTCTGGATTTGGGGGATTATCTGGAATGCATGAACTACCTCCCTGATCCAGTTCCTTCTGCCCTGCCTCCCATTCCTCAGTTTAGCCTTCTCCTTGCTTCAGTCCTGCCTGAAACACCCATTGATTTTCCCATTCTGTGCCAGGGGAGCATTCGGGCAGTCATTGCACATGCACAGGGTGTAGCCATATTCATCAGAAGCTCCATATCGCATTATGGCAACTCAACATTTGTGCTGTTGTAAATTGACTGACTGGCCTCCAAGTTTGGGCTACAAGTTACTAAAAGGTCCTACAGGATCCTATGTGCACCAGGAGCAGTCCATAGATACAGAGTAATGCCACAAAGAAACTCTAAGTGCCAAATACAGAACATCTCAATCACACAGCGTCCTTTTCTGTGCTAGACATTAAAGTAGCTTTGCCGTTATTTACCTGGCATGCTCAATGTAGTACATAATTGCATATGGCCTGATATCTCTCCCTGATGTGCCTTTGTCAAGCCTCCACAAAAGCTACCTTCTCCTCTACCTTTGTAGCCTGATTCCTAATTGGTATGAGTGAGGCGTCGCAAATGACCATAAACATCATATCAGCAATGCAACAGCATCATCAAAACCACCATGTATCCCAGCCATCTGGCACAGGCTCCGGGGACTGAGATTTCCTGAGGTGTTTTACTGCCTTGCTGCACTTCCATGGGCAAGCAACTGATCTCCCTCCCTTTTGTTTTGTTTTTATAGCCTGTTGGTGGGTTGTCAGTCTGAAGGGTTTTTCTCCTTCTTATTCAGGAATACCGGAGGCAGGTGATAATCTTTCGGCAAGCGTGATAACCAGGCAATTTGTACAAATGAGATTTAACCATCTTCCACAGTGCTGTCCTCTAGTACAGAGCCACTGCCATAGTACACAATACAGAGCCATAGTCAAATGACTCCCACATGGACTGCATGTGGGACAACAGAGCACCAGGACTATATGAAGGCTCTTTGTTCCCCGCACAAGGATCGCACAAGGGATATTACTGTATTACCCAGCAAAGTGCTTGTCAATTTGACTTGTTACATTGGGGTGGCTAGCCAGGCGGCACTACTCTTCCCTCTACCTCAACCAACACTCCTCTTCCCTCTACCTCAAGCAACATGGATTGAAGGGTTGAAGCTGATAAAGGGCACTGAGGGAAACTGCCTCCCCACTAAACAAGGTCTTTGTGAGCTGTGTGTTGCCTCCAACATACCGAACTGAGGGGAATGAAAAAAATCCTGTTCTTTGAAGGTGACAGAAGTTCATACCAGCTTGATTTTTCAGTACACCGTGAAAGCAGTAGCCACTCATAACAAGAATGACCTGCTCCAACAGTCTCCTTCAACTGTGACTTTACAAGCCTCAGTTTGATGCCAGCACAGAGCAACACATAGCAGGTTGGTCTACAGGGGTGGGATTATCTTGTTGGTCTATACCGCCAGTGTTGCTGTTGATCAAGATCCCAAAGCAGTAGGTCTCTTCAACACAAAAGACCCTCAAGGACTGCATCTATGTGTGTTTCCTAATGGACAGAAACGTACATTTCATAAGAAAGCAAATTGCTGAATTGAACAAATTGGCTTCTACATCCAGTGATTATTTCTGTAGTTCTTTTCAGTACAAAGAATATATGGAACATCATTCTTAACTCACACATCCTTACAATAATCGAATCAAACACTACTAAGGCATCTTTTCCCAACCTAATTTCAAGCTGACTCTTCCACTTTAAACACAATGGTTCGTCTATTGCACCAAACTGTTGTTTCCAAAAGGGCTTGAAACTTAAGGGGAATTTAGCTATTGCCCTCTTGGATATATATAAGAACCGCAAGGCAGGACTTCTAAACAGCATCATGCAGAGGGGATACCCTCACTGGAAAGAGAACACTTAGGAAACATATCACAAATAGAATTTATTGTTGTAAGGCATAAAGCAATATTACATGCATTAAGATACCATAAAATGGAAGTGTACCAGTGTGTGTACCAAGGGAAAAGGGGAGGCAAAGAAAGGTGAGGGAGAGAGAGAGGGAGGAAACTGGGAAGAAAGATGGAGGAAAAGAAGAGCCAACATCTACTTGCCATCTAGGAACTTGAGAGAGAAAAAGAGGATGTAGGATCTTTTTTATAACCTAGGTACCATGTGGCTGTTATCTCACAAAAAGGGGGCAAACTAGAACCAACTGGAGATGGTTAAGCCTTGGAAAGGGCAGGACTAAGAGGAGCAGGTCAACCACATGGCTTGTTGATACCTGAACGGGGTCAGAAAACAATGGAAGTAGGTGAGAGGCCACAAGAGACAAAAGGGTATCTCTTCAGACTGACTTGCACATTAGTATCTGCATAGAGGGATGTAGAATGCAGGAAAGCAGAAGGGTGCAGGAAAGCAGGAGAGTGAAACAATGGGGAATGGAATATAGACGGCTTGTAGGCCAAAAGGTTGGATTTCTGAAGTGATGGGGGAAAGGAAGGAACAATTTTGCACATCAGATTCATAATAAGAATATAACAATTAATAAAAAAGCTTTTCTCATAACACTATGCACTAGGGAACAAACATGAAGTAACATCATTAATTTGCTTGATGATGTCACTTCAGGCCACGACATCAGTTCTAATGGGTCCTGGATAGTTTGGCATTCTAAAAAGTGGGTCCTGACCTTAAAATTTTTGAGAACCTCTGCAATATTAAACATTAGAAACCTCCATCTAATGCAGCAGGCCAGTGGTCGACTTACAATGCAATCCTAACATATTTAGGCCAGCCTAATTCATTAGAACATGAGAAGAGCCTCTACCATCTCAAGCTGAAGGCCCATCTAGTCCAGCTTCCTGTATTACATAGCAGCCCACCAGATGCCTCAGGGAGCACATAAGACCCCTGCATCCAGGTGTCCTCCCATGCATTTTGAGATTGTCCACACCTACATCAATTCACTTGGCATATCTTCTTGTGATGGTGTGGGGATAACGGCTTATGCTAGTGTAGTAGCCTAAGCCCTCCCCCCACTCTCCCAGTAGGGGGCAGAAGTGCCTATCAACACTTTTGTGACACCCCCATGTCAGCACAGAATTTATGCCAGGGCGTATGCCGGCCTAAGTGTAGATCAGGATTGCAGCCTCAGCTCCATATCACCTGACAACATTTATGCAAAGTCTCAAAGGAAGTTATCTCCCATTGTAGGTCCTGCCAAACATCTTCTGTGTGTCTTCAGTGTCAACGTAAGTGTGTCTCATCTCCTGGGTACTATCTGCTTCCTCACTGAACCATTCCCATGAGATGACGGGTTTAGAACAATGATCTCAGCTGCTACAGTTGCTCGATGTTATGAGAAAAGGATGATAAAATTGAATTCCTGTGTCCTTGCCCCAAAAGCTCAAAGCATGACAAAATAAAAGCTAAAAACACTTCAATATGGTTAAACACTATATTACTTAGTACTATTAAAATTTAAATTGTACTGCATACAATTTATTGCATATAATATATTAATTTCAAAAAGACCAGGCATTGCTTGCAGGATCTTGCTCACAGAGTAAAGGAGGACATTTAAGTTCTGTAGAGTAGGTGCGAACCTGCTGGAGCCCACCACTGCTCCCAGCCCCAAGCTTAGCTAGGGCATCACTTCAGTTCTTTGCCCATTACTGTTCTTTGCCCATTACTCTAATACCCTTGAGGTCGTAAGAAACCTAAAAGCTTTCTTCTGCAATGTGTACGAAACAGCATCAGTGTAAAAAAGGGAGATGAAAGTTCTCTCTCTTGTGTCCATTCATGCTCTTTTGTGGTGAAGGACTTTATCATGCCCAACACAATCAATAGTGTTTTAAGTTACTGTGTGAAGTCAGCAGTGCTGAGCACATGCATAAAATGCTTTTCAAAGGGATGGGACTCCTCTGTCTCTTAGAAGGTTGCCAGCGCAGGTCTCGAGCTACTAGTCGGTGACCAAATGGGAGAAGCTATACACGGAATACTAAGAGTTGGCTTCCACTCTCATTTTATCATGCTTCTTTTGCTCTGAAAGCTTGGCAGTCTCCAAAAGAGTCTAACTCCAGGTTATGAGTTTCATTTCATAGCATTTAGCCATTTAAACCTTACGGGATTTTTTTATAATCTCCATTTGGAGAATGGCACAGGGTTGCATGTGGTGCCCATCCACCAGCCTCAAGATTGGCAGAGCAAACAGCGAAGCAAATGAGCATAAAAATCAAGCTAACAACAAGGTAATGGGTTCCAGGGATATCTCTAATGTGTTACCATATGGAAGATCTGGCGTCTTTCATCAGCCTGGAAAAGGTTTATAGGCTGACACAGGAACCGCACATCAGAAATCGCTCTTGACCTTGACTTGGTAATGAAATAGAAAAGCACTTTTCCAAAATGAAATAATGCCAATGAAAAATTATAGCATGCTGGATGCCTACAAAGCCTGTCTTCTCTCAATGAGTTTTGCAAAGAACATGGATGTAATGAAATGTATATATATATATATATATATATATATATATATATATATATATATATATATATATATATATATATATACCCATATTTACTTGAATCTAAAGTGCACCTTTTTCAGCCAAATTCAGTCTCCAAAATTGGGATGTGCATAAGATTCAGTAGCACACTGGATTTGAGGAAATACAGTATTTTGCTTATAAGTATAGGCAGTGGTGGGATTCAAATAAATTAACAACAGGTTCTATGTCCTAATAACCTAAATTAACAGCAGGTTCTATGTCCATAGAATAACAGGTTCTATGTCCCATTAGTAACCGGTTCTCAGAACCAGGTGCTCATTAGCAAAGGGTTCTATAGAACCTGTGAGAACCCCCTGAAGCCCACCACTGAGTATAGGTCACTATTTAGTTTAACAGTTTACTGTATTGTAATAAATTGTAACATAAACCCACTGTGATATAAAGTAATGCAATTAGGTAAAAATCATAATACAAACCCACTATCATATAACTCAACAGTAGTATGCAGTAAAATTATATTTTGCACCTGCTTTGCAGCTATACATTAAAGTCATCAGTAAACATTTTTTATCTGAAGCCTTTTAAAATAGGGGTGCGCATCAGATTTGATGGTGCATTAGATCCAAGTAAATACAGTTTTTTATAGCTCAATCCTGACCAGCACAGCACATACTAGCCACTGTCAATACTACCAGCATCACTTTGTGATAGCACACAGTTTTTGACACCTCTGAAAATGCCTTGCATGCATGTAAGAAGGAGCAGTGAATGCCAGAGAAAGTGAAAAGTGAAAGTGAAAAGCAGAAAAGAGCAAGAGCGGTGAAAGGAAGGGCTGAACGATGGAGGGAAGGTGTGATGGGGCAGAGCGGGCAGATTGGGTTTGGGAGGGGCAGGACTGGTGGTACTAGCAAGTACTATCTCCCTACTTAGGCATGATCCATGAATTTGTACCAGCAGTTGAATTCACGATGTAAACAGTTGCCCCAACTAAAAATATAGTGCCCCATTATGGCTCTTACCCTAAGGAGATCTCCAGCCGGCAAAATTCAATGCAGGATACAGTACTGTATGTGCTAGTGTCACTGCATTGCCATGTAGGAATTTGTGCTTTATTGGGCTGTCCATGCGTTTCAGCAACCAAAGAGTAGCAATATCAGAAGTGCTTCATGTGTGCAAAAGCCTATATACCTACTCACCTGGGGCAAACACAATCACCTCCAGGCGGCCCAGTGAGGGGAGAGGAAGGGGGAGGACAATTTGCCACAGAACATTGATGTGCCACAGGAATTTGAGGAAGCAACATTTTAAATAGGTCCTTTGGGGAATGTGAATCTTGACAATTTAGCCCCTTTTCAGTGTGACATGAGTTACAAACTGCTGAAAACTGCTGGGGTAGGGAATAGTATGCTAAAATTCCAACTTGTAAATTGGCAGACAATGTGCCAACCAGTCCACTTGTGAGCAATTCTACTCTCTTTCCACTTGCCTTGGGGTTGGCAGGAGGAGTTGGAAGCCTTCCAAAGGCAAAATCTGCTTCAGGGGTTGCCAGCTGCTGATTCCTAACCAAGGAATTTGCAATAGTTTGACTTCTCAGTTCTATCTCTGTGTGATCGCGGACATAAAATAGCACCATAAGTTACTTGCAGCATGCTCAAAACTATATGTAAGAGTGACAAAGCAGAGCTTCAGACCAAGCAGTCTCTCGGAACAGGAGAGCCCATGAGAGCCGAGGTCCTCTACAATAGCCGAGCCTGACAGGGCTGTGCTAAGCTGAGCTTGGCAGCCAGCAACCTGCTCAGTGCATATCTTGTATCGGCACCTGCAGTAAACAATATATAGCATCTGAAGTTCTCTCCTGTTTTATAAATATGCAAAGCTCCCAATGGCAGTATGAAGAAATGAAAAAAGCCCTCAGGGATTATTGATGCTCCTGCAGCAAGGGCAAGAGAGCTTTAATTTTTTAATGGATGGCCAAGGCTAGCCATCAAAATGGGGGGATTTATATGCAATCTGGAGCAGGAGAGGCTGCGGCCCAAGGATGTAAAGATGACAAATTCTTTCCTTTCACAAAAGGCTGCATTTCATTTCCAGAGTTTCCTCCAGGGGTGGGGGTGGGGAAGCAGGCAGTCCTAAGCTCAGGATGTGCTAAACAGCAATCACCAGCAAAAGAAATGAGTGCCACTTTGAGAGTCCCAATTTGTACAGGGTCAGTTTGAGGTCAAGAAGTTCAGTCATGTGCTTAGGATCGAAACTCAACGTGTTATTTCTTACAATTTCTTCTGGGATATGTGTTAGAAGAAGTGTGACATAGACTGAAAAATATAGACCAATTCAATTTGGACTACTTGCCCTGCTTCTGTTTGCAGATGCCTTTTTATGATGATCAAGTGTTAACCTACAGCATAGGTGTCCAAACTTTTTAGGAGGGAAGCCATATCATCCCTCTGACACTGTGTTGGGGGCCAGAAAAAGGAATTTAGATAAATTTACATAAATTAGAGATGGTATGTATGTGAATAGGGTTGCCATATGTCCCAGAAAACCAGGGCAGTCCTGGTTTGGGGGGACTGCATTCACATATTGGCAAGTTCGACAGAGGGTCCTGTCCCAGTTCTGTGGAAGAGAATCATGGCAACCCCATATATATGAATGAATGAATGAATGAATGAATGAATGAATGAATGAATGAATGAATGAATGAATGAATTTCAAATTGGTTGATAAACACTTTCTAACACATAGAGTGTGATCTTCAAACCAGTTCATAGGCACTTTCACACACAGATAGGGTTGCCACGTGTCATGAAAAACAGGGACAGTCCCAATTCAGGGGGATTGTGTTCACATACTGGCAAATGGGACAAAGGGTCTGTCCCAATTTTGTGGAAGAGAATTATGGCAACCCTATACACAGAAGGGGCTGTGGGTGGCAAAAGTGGTTAAGACACTGTGCCTGTTAACCAGTAGGCCAGGGTTTGAGACCCAGGTCCCCACAAGAAAGGGTGAGCTCCTGTCCTTAGCTCAGCTCTGCAACACAGCTGGAACCAATCGTATTGGCTCTGCCATTCCATTGGACTATTTCATTGGTGTGGAGAGAGGGGATTTGCTGCTTGCATATTAATCTACCCAGGCCTTCACATATCGTGTCAAGCACAATACCATAGTCTTTCAAGACTGATGGATTCCAATGCATACACAGAGAGAGGAGGTGTGTGCAGCCTCAGCCCTCAGAATAGCTTCTGGAGGTGTGGGAAGCAAAGTTCCCTTCACCTCTGGAGGATTACAGGGCTCGCCTGAGGACCAGATGGAGGCTTGCTGAGGACTGCATCGGCCCTCAGGCTTGTGTTTGGACACCACTAGCCTATGGAACCTCTCCTGACTTAGTGGTCTGTAGACCTCCTCCCTTGCACATTTACTCACAGGTCACTACTGCTACTGAATGTCAGCTGCAGGGGAACACATGGCCACCAGAATAATCCCAATCCAGTGAATGTGGCACTCAACTAATAGTTTATAGTATAGTAGTATCTAATAGTATTTATATACTGTAATATATGTAAGCACTTTCACACACAGAAAGAGGAGGTGTACGCAAAGAGGAGGAAAGCTACTGTAGCTTCTGGAGGATTACAGGGCTTAGCCAAGGTTTGGATGAAGGGAGCTTGACACAAGGCTGTGGGTTTCATCTGGCCCCAAGGCCGGGGTTATAGTATCCCTGCTCAAGAGCATCAGAAATCCTGTTGTAAGAAATCCCCTTGTAATAGGATTGTAAGAAATCCGCTCACCAATTTCCCAAAAAAAATCCCATTACCCCTACTAAACTGCTCTGGACTGTCGAATACACCTAGGTACTCACAGTCCCAGTATCTGATTCCATAACATAATAAATTAGTCCATTAGATTGCTTCTTTACACAGGAAGACAAATCTTGAATAATTAAAAGAGAAAGGAAGTAGATTATTACATCCTCCTGGAGAATACAACTGCCTTTTTCTGTTTTATTTATACATTACACTGTATAATGAGCTGAATATTTAGGGGTCAGCATAAACCAAGCTGCTGACGGAAGAAAACCAAAATGCCAGGGACTGTGCACACTGGGATTCAAGCACAGGGGAAAGGATTATTTTTTATGATTGTGAGCATTTTCTATATATTAGATTCATGCTTGCTTCACACCTGTAAAAGACTTAGAAGGTCACCTCTTTTCCCATAGCCCCAATCAGTTACATAATGCATGGCTATTCCCTCTATGATATTTCTCCATTTAGTTCTAAGTGACCCATGTAATAGGAAACCATACCATGCATTTTCTGACTATCAGCAATTTCTCCTCATATGCAAAATGTGAGCTCTTTCACTGATTATCCTTCCATGGATACTGTACCGCTTCTTTATATGTGCATTTTTGTGCATACACACTGCCTTCTACCTTTTTAGAGGGATTCCATATTTTCTAGATGTTCTGCTGGCATAACATCCCCATACGATTGGGCCATTAGCCAACAAACCAGTTTACAGATATGCACAGTCAGATACAATCCACTGGATTGTACCCCATGTACCTAGCCAAAGGCAACCATCCAGTAGGCTGAATAAAGGTAGAAAGAATTGCCAAATGCATATGAACCTTCATCTCTTTGTATGTCACATAAATAAGCATTCTGTCTCTCATATAAGGAGACATATTTGAGTCATAAGAATCAGTCACTTAAAGGTCAGAAAGAATCTTGCAAGGTAGGCTAAACTTAGAGATGTTGTTTTGCTAAAGGCCCATTCCTACTTAATCTGCAATGCTGTGCAGGGATTCAAATTCATCACTCTTGTTGATGCTCCTTCATTCTTAACCCACAATTCATGCCCCCAAAACAATCCTGAATCCTGACGTGCCTTCTATTCGTACAGAGCTCAGCCACAGTCTGATGGCAGTAAGGGGCACCTTGCACAATGCTGCTGTATATGCAGCACCTTCTCAAGAGCAAAAGACAAGACCTTCAGCAGAATGGTTGCCTCTGTCCTGTAGATGCTGTCCTCATCTGGCTGTCTGCTTCTGATCCTTGATTTCTCTTGACAAGAGAAAATATTTTTTTACCCAGCATGTGGTTGTTCTGTGGAACTCCCTGTTACAGAATGTGGTGATGGTACCTAGCCTCAATGCCTTTAAAAGGGTATGGACAGATACCTAGAGCAGTGTTTCTCAACCTGGGGGTCGGGACCCCATTGGGGGTCACCTGACCCTTTCATGGGGGTCACTTAAAGAACCCTGGTGTAGGGGGCCTTACAAGGTATTTTGCATCTTTTTTATTTGTAATTAGAAATATATAGTTCACAATATATAATTAAATATTGTTTTGTGATTAATCACTATGCTTTAATTATGTTCAATTTGTAACAATGAAAATACATCCTGCATATCAGATATTTACATTACAATTCATAACAGTAGCAAAATTACAGCTATGAAGTAGCAACGAAAATAATTTTATGGCTGGGGGTCCCCACAACATAAGGAACTGTATTAAAGGGTCACGGCATTAGGAAGGTTGAGAACCACTGACCTGGAGGAAAGGACCATCATGGGTTACAACCAGTGGTGGGCTTCAGGGGGTTCTCACAGGTTCTATAGAACCCTTTGCTAGTGAGCGCCTGGTTCTGAGAACCAGTACTAATGGGACATAGAATCTGTTGTTAATTTATTTGAAGCCCACCACTGGTTACAACCCATGTGGTGTGTGTGTATAGGTATAGATAGAGGTGGACAACCTCAAAATGTCAGATGCAGGGAAGATGCAGTTGTCTTATGTGCTCCCTGTGGCATCTGGTGGGCCACTGTGTGATCCAGTAAGCTGGGCTAGATGGGCCTTTGGCCTGATCCAGCAGAGGCTCTTATGATTTCGGATCTCAACATTACATTTCTAGTAAAGAGAATGTCCCAAACTCTCTCTTACTGGTTGCGGCTGTACAGTTCTGCCTTTCATCTCATCTTCCCATCACCTCAGATACTTGCCCGCCATCACCCTGAGAAGCCAAGTTTCTCCTCTCATGGTTTGCCCCAATAAATTTTCATCTCTGCCTTGGTGGGCTCCCTGAAGTGTTTGGAGATGGCAGAGTGCATATTAGCTGCTGTCGATCGCCTCATTAACTGGAGCACCGCAGGCAGCTTCTCTGCTGTCTAATTCAAGAGCTCCACGCCATCTTCAGAAGGCTGGCTGCGTTCCCGCAAGGCATCTGAAAAGCAGGCAGGCAGGCCCAAAAGCTGCTTCTTGGAAGGCTGGAAGCAATTTAAAAAGGCTCCATAATTGGAAACAAGAGGCCAATGCTTACCTGAGACCACCCCAACCCTCTCTGCCTGATCTGTGATATCCTTAGAGTCACACAAATCCAAAGTATTGCCAAGTATGGCACTTCACAGAGGTGCAATACTCCAAACAAACGCAAACATTATTTATTGTTTTCCCCATAAGCTTTCCTTCTCAGCAAGCTTTGCAGGATTTTTTTTTTTAAAGGAAACATAGGAGATACAGACATCAAGGTCAATGCAACCTTCCAAACAATATGCCTGTAAGAATAAAAGATGCTCCCCCCCCCCCCCCATTTCATTTTGAGGCCTGGTGCACTCAGTTCTTCAGCTGGGATCTGTATTCCTTCTCTTTGAAAGCCCAAAGCCTTATAGTTTAAAAAAAGAAAAGAAAGAAAAAGAAAAATGGCTCAGCAGGTGCAGTGATGGAGAAGGTGAAGTCATACTACTGTCAACAGAGTTCTCAAGATGAATAGGGTTATCAAGACAGCACTGAAGTTGGAAGGATTAATGCACAGAGGAAGTGGAAAGGCAAAGAGAACAAGCAGAGGGAAGGAAAAATTGGACTCCAAAGACATCTTGCCATTTGTATCATCCGTCACCTTTCTTGGTGTGTTCAGATCAGTGGTGGGATTCAAATAAATTAACAACAGGTTCTATGTCCTAATAATCTAAATTAACAGCTGTTTCTATGTCCCATTAGTAACCAGTTCTCAGAACCAGGTGCTCATTAGCAAACGGTTCTATAGGAACTTGTGGGAACCCCCTGAAGCCCACCACTGATTCAGATGTGTAGCTCTTGCTGAGCCAGGCACAATCCAACAACAGGTTCACCTGCACATGCTCCACTGAAATGAATCAGATCTTGCACAACAGCAGATCCCATCACTTTAACTATAGGTGGAGCCTGTTTATCCGCAGATTTTATATCTGAGGATCTGGCTCAACATGGGTTTCCTGGTCCTGCACTGAGCCAAATTTGTTTCCACTTGAGCCCTTCAAAGGGAAGGCTTTCTGAAGCCTGGAGAGGAACATGCATCTGCTCATTGCTTCAGAATAATCCAGAGAGGTGAAAAAGTAATTTCAGGTTTCCCTTAGGAAGGACCCGTAGAGGGCTTGCCAGACCTAAGAATGCCAATGGAAACTGGAAGTGGTATTTTTTCAGCTCTCTAAGCTATCCTGAAGCCCACATACAAGATGGATCCTCCCATGAATACTGAAGTCTGAATAGGTGCACTGCTCGTGTTGTCTTTTGTCACAATATGTGGAGATGGCATCTACCCTTAATGCCTTTAAGAAGGGAAAGGACCATCACAGGTTACAAGCCATGAGGGGTGTGTGTAGATGTGGACAACCTCAAAATTCCAGATGCAGGGGAGAGCATGTGCTCCCTGAGGCATCTAGTGGGCCACTGTATGATACAGGAGGCTGGACTAGATGGGCCTTTGGCCTGATCCAGTGGAGGCTTTTTATATGTTCTTACGTGCCTCACTGAAATATGTTCTTCCTCCAGGGATTATTAGGGGAAGCTCTTCAGCTTAGTACACAGAGTAGTGCCTCAAATAACAAATTTAATTTGTTCTGGAAGCATGTTTGTTATATGAAGCGTTCTTTATGTGAAGTGGATTTTCCCATAGGAAATAATGAAAACTCAGACAATTGGTTCCGCAACCCAAAAAATATTCATATAAAAATATTAATTGTATGTAAAAATTATGACAAAACACTGGAATTGAATTCAAAATGGGGCTTCCTTATCACAATGTTTACTTTAACACAATGGGGCTTACCTCTGAGTAGACATGGTTTGGAGGCTGCAATCCTAAAGACAATTTCCTGGAAGTAAGCCCCATTTAACACAATGGGGCTCACTTCTGGATAGACATGGTTAGGAGGCTGCAATCAAAGACATTTTCCTGGGAGTAAGTCCCATTGAACACAGTGGGGCTTACTTCTGCGTAGACATGGTTAGGAGGCTGTAATCAAAGACACATTCCTGGGAGTAAGCCCCATTGAACACTTAGGCCAGGCCATCAGGATATGCACATGGCAGGCACGAAGACAGAATTAGGAAGTGTTGCTTCCTAATGGGCAGGTGCACTATGCAGCCCTGATGCTACATGCACAGCCTGTTTAAAAGGGCTGCCAGCCAGCGCGTCTGCCTCTAACTGCCCCCAATGAATGTGCTTCCAATAACGAACCCCACGGAAGGGTTAGTTATTGGAAGCACATTCATTGTAAGAGGCAGAATCCCATAGACATTTTGATTTGTTAGTTGAATCATTCATTCTATGGGCCATTTGTTATGCGAGGTACCATTGTATTATTAACTTGTTTGTATATTCACAAGAGGCCAAAGAGCATGTCCAGATGGACTTCAGCTCAGTTCAAGTACTGAATATGCATAAAAACGACTGTGAGGCTTTATTGTTCTGAACAAAGATATTAAAACATAAGAACAAAGTCTCGTGCAGGAGTCTTATCAAGACAGCATGAGAGACATTAAAGTTAGTGCTTCTGACCTAGGCACTAATCTTTCTTATGAAGAAACACAGAAGTGTAGCACTAATAGGAGAGCTCTGGATGCAGTGCGAACTGCACTATCTATTCATGGTATGAATTTTCCCATTCACAGAAAAACTGTGCTAGGGGAAAAAAGATAAGACTGACGCAGACATTGTGAAGATAATCTTTGAAGAAAGGAAGTAGATAATCGGATTCACTCTTCTGGAGATCTCAGGTGCTAGCTCAGGAGGAAGGGAGCAAGATGTTAAAGCTCTTTGCGTCCTTGTCAACCTAATGTCGCCTTTTACACCACTGTCCAGACATGGTAATCCATCTGGTAATTGCTTCCATAGGGGATCTTTACCCAGCTTTGGAAGCTAATACTGCTGTTATTTCCCCTGTTGGCCGCCCAACCAAACCAGCCAAGAACAAGGGGGCAACTGTTCACAGTCAAATATTAACTTGACACATCACTGACAGCAAGCAGAGAGGCACCCAGCTATTTGATGTTTTGTTTTCCATATGAGATGCATGCTACCTCAAAGGTAGGAAAGGCAACCGAACACAAGATAAGAAAAGGTACCTATAACCATGAGAACTAAAAGATCTGACTGTCACAATCTTTGGTCAAGAAGATGATGTGCATGAGTTACTACTTTCAGAAAGGTTTTTTTTAGTTCTCATGCAAATGATTTTGTTTTTTTTAAAAGCATGATCTTCAGTGTATGCAAAATAAAGTGGGGAACAATCCCAAAATCAATATATCAGCTAGCATTTGGTTCTCAGTACTTAAAAAGGTAGAGGAACAGGTATGGGAATCAAGTATTCACCTCATACAGTAGAATAGCAAGAGGTGCCACAGAAGGCACCTCATTTGTCAAGGTAACTCATTGCCTTTGTGAATGATTTAAGTTTTGCCATTTTTCATCAAAGCTCTAGAGCCCAGCCTGGATCTGGTGTTTGTTTATTAATCAGGTGCAACATTAATTAAAGGCCTTTACCTTTCATAGGATGGTAACAACAACCCTCTATTTACTCCTGGAAATTTCAAAAGATTCATTGTTAGATACTGTAAATATTGTACTACCTGGCAAATTCTGTACCACACCTGGAACAACCTGTGCAAACAACAACATGTTAACCCTGAATGGGAAACATGCAAGTGAAGAAAGTGCATAACCACTTGAAATCCACACAGTGAGATACTCAGATCCATCCAACTACCATCTGATCTCCAGCACTCCAGATGTTTTCCAAGCCCTTTGCCCAAAACATCTGGGCAATGCTCCATGAGAACTGCATCTTTGTTTGGCACATATTTCAGCAAAACAGTGGACCATTTTTCTTTAGTCTAAGCCTAGGAAATAAAAAGGATGGCTTCTTATGTGTGGACCAAATATGGACCAAGAATAGCTGAAAAGTTTGTTGCCTTTTTTCTCTGTTTTCCCTGAATTCTGCATCCTTTCTCTCCCCAAATTCCAAAGAATCAAAATACATGTATTTAATGATTTATATGTGCAAATGATGGAATGATTTGGGACAGGTTATAGCATATAATTCTGATCTGAGCCAGTTATATAATTTTCCCCTCTACCTACCAAACACATCAGCAAAAGGAAGATGATGATGGTTTCCCCAGTTCTTAGCAGAAGCTTTGTAAAGGGAAAGAGGGATTCTGTGGTCATATCCCATACTTTTCATTTGAAGGAATCAGAGAGCTGATGAAGATGAAGCTTGGATCAACATCCTTTGTGCTGTTATATATTTGACCAATGCTGAATTGCCGCCACTGCACTCTCCTTGTACTAAATCTCCAGGAGGAGAAATTAGATGTAAAATGGTAGTGACAGCAGGAACTGATCTAAACCTTTGATCTTTTGCTAGCTACTGCTGTCACTTTCCAAGATTCTAGGTCTGAGAGGATCGTGACTGACAGCTCGGAAGATAGAGCAGGCATAACTTAGGGAAAAAATGTGCCAGCCTGTATCTTTTCCTATCTCTACTCAGTAATGAAAAATGAAATCAGTGACACACCATAGGCAAGGACCCGGGACCTAGAAGCAGAGCCATACAATTCATTTATTTCCAATAATGTGTCACTAGCCCCATTTCGTCCAGATGGAAAATTAAAACACTGAATTCAGTGGCAGTACCTCTTGGAAGGCAATCCACCGAAATGATGAGATCTGAGATGCAGGACTAGAGCACTCAGGGAAAGAAAAAAAAGCAGTGAGTAATTTGCTCTAAGGTTGCCAAGTGTCCTATTTTATCACCAGGTCTCACTTTGTGAACTTGATTTATCTTTGAGTACTGCTAAATTAATGTGTATATATAGATGTTATCTTCCCAATCAATCCTAGCTAGCACTAGCTAGTTCTTTTTCAAATATCAGCTCTTGCAGGTGACCATACTAATTTTGAGGATGTCTGACATGCTGACAAATTGTTACGCCAGATACCTGTAAGCCAAATGTCTAATGAGCCAATCACCACAGTGATCTCTGCTATTTCAAAGGTACTTTACAGATCAGTAGAATAACATTCATGTGATATCACCAGTGATAGTACCAATCAACCACACCAGACTCATCTCATTGAAGACATTTCCTTTTTGTTTTGGAAGTTAGAGAAAGCATAGCGAGGGACACCAATTTCTAAATATGACGTTGGTCACTAAAGTACCACAATGTTTTTTTCCTGTTTAAAATAGAATTTTTTTATTTTGAAAACATCTCTGACTTTAATAAAATGAAAACTTATGAAAATTTTCATAATTCTTTTACCATGATGATGGATGTTGTACTAACACACCTTTTGCCATGTTCACTGTGTCGAAAATTTCAGGAGCCATTGTGCAGACAGAGAAAGACGCAGGGAAGAGTTCATGACTCTCAGCTGGGTGAGAGAAGCAAGAGAAACTCCTTTTACTCCATTCTGAGAGGACAGGAGGAGTGAAAGCCATTTGGGAATTCTAACATTTTAATTGGAGGTGGATCAAGGCCGTTCTTGCATTTGGATTGGCTGCAAAAGCCCATTTAGGGCAGGGTTGCTATATGTCCTGGAAAACATGTCCCAGTTTTTGGGAATTGCATTCACATACTGGAAGTTTGACAGGGGTCCTGCCCTGGTTTTATGGAAAAGAATTATGGCAACCTTTAGTGGGTGGTCATAGTGCTTGAGATCTTTTGAGATCATAATAGTCAATTGCACTTACTTTGAGGAAAGTGTTATGTATCCCAACCCTGATAAGTAGAGAAAAGGGAGGCCAGGTAGGGCACGTTGTTGGTTGGGAGAGGAGCAATGTAAGCCTGATGGAATGAGCAGTGGGACTACTTTTATCCCTGATTGGCCTCCCCAGCCATGCTCGCGAATCCCTCTTACCAGTTCCTTCCCTGCTCTTTCACAGTCCCCCACCCATCCTGTACTGCAACAGAGGTACAATAAATAGGCAGCTTGGCACTAGCGCCTTTTTTGAGTGGCAGGCTTCTTAAGGGGACAACTTGACTCGAGTGTTCTTAATTTGGAAGGGGCTTTGGGACATGAGTACTTGAGGTGCAACCCCTACTGTGGACTCAAGAAGACTTGTGGGGAGTCTGATGACTTGAGACTTGTCGAGTATGGACCCCAGCAACTTTTCCAAAAACTGAAAAATAGCCACCTGATTTCAGTGATTTTAAGCACTGGGCAAAATGCTATTTTCTAAACTGCTCTCTTGATATCAGTTGCCTTCACTTGCCATCAATGACACCATCATGCGGTCACATTTTACTGACTGCATCTATTCACATCACTTTATTTACTGCTGTCAGATGATGGCATCACATCAGTTGCATAGTTGTGACTTCATCCCATTCACTATCAGATCATCCATCTGACCCATGTGAGTATGGGAAGGTGAGAATTATAAGGGAAAGAAGAATGACACTGTCAAGACTTATTTGCACAATAAACATACCGGTACACTTGTTCACGTGATTGTTCTTGCAACAAAATGACTAGACTCCTTGTAACCTGAGCAAGGGAACAGAAGAAAACCCCAGTGAACACCACATTTGCATCACTGCATTGCCACATGGAAACTTAGGTAGGATTGTGCTGTGTGGCTGCAAACCTAACCACCATTTAGGCTGGAACAAGTCCAGGGCTGGCTTAGGGATGTTGCAAAAGTGACTTCTCTGCCACTCCTGGGGAGGTTAGGCCAGTGCACAGACATGCACCAGATAGGTGAACTGCGCTGTCCTAAACTGGTTATGATTGCACCATGTGCAGGGTGACCAGATGCTGAACCCAATATTCCCCCCAAATTCCTGTTATCCAAGCCAAATTTTCTCCCCTATTAAAAAATGTTGGACACCCCAAAAGTGTAGGACAAATGTAGGACATGTTAAAATAAATCTAAAAACACTTGTATTGCTTTCCTGTACTTTAATTTCAACACTCTTTTACTTCAGGAAAGATCTCTGCAAAGGAAAAAAAAACAGACTTTTGCACCAATCTCTGCACTCAAAGGACCAGACACAAACTTTTACACCAATCATAGTCATAGAGTTGGATGGGATCCCAGTAAGTCATCTAGTCCACCCCCTGCCTGTGTGTATGTATATGTATGTATGTATATGTGTATGTATACATATTCTGTGTCCCTGGGGGGAGTGGGACTATATGCATGCAGGGATGGGTGGTGGTGGGTTTCTTTTGGAGGGAAGGGGACTGGGGTAATAAGGTAAGTGGGGAGGTTTCTCTTGAGGGGGGTACTAGGTGCATGCAGGGAAGGGTGGGGTTGGGTTTTTCTTGGGGGAAGGAACCCCAGTTAGGAAAGTGGTGGGGGTTTCTGTTGGGGGGGGGGGAGAAAACTTCTCCTCTGTACCTGGAGGAGAAACAGTAGGTAGAGACAGCAGTGGTTGGCAGCCAGCAATTTGGACATTGGCTCCTGGAGGAGCGAGGCTGCCAGACAGGCTGGTGGAACAGTGCTCCAGCAAGGGAGGAGAGGACTGTGGGCTGTTTCTGTTCCAACCGCTGGGTGTGCTCACTGTGGCCTCTGGGCAGGGGAGGAGCTTCCTCTTAGTCCCACCTCAATACTTTCCCTTTTCTGTGAGAAGTCCTAGAGCAGCACATGTTGTTTGATGTGCGCACAATTAGAAAATGGCCTCCGGCATACGTGGAATCCAATGAAAGATGGGGGTTTTCCTGTTGCCCAGTAAACCCTGCCTTTTACTGGGGACCTCCAAGTATTTCCAGTCGTCTGGGCACCCTGGTCATGTGTCACTCAAAAACTGGAAGTTTCACAACTTCACAACTTCACAACAACTGGAAGTTTCACAACTTCAAAGTCATAGAGTTAAAAGTCCCATCATAGGAATGGGGAGACAGATGACTTGTTTTAGCCTAAAGGATTGTGCCTTTTAAATATTATTATCCATACATTACAGCTGAGGAACCTGAGGTTGAGAGAGTGTTACTTGCCTGCCTGTAATTACGTTACAGAAATGAAATGTAAACCAGGGAGGTCTGGATTTGCAATGGGGGGATCTGCCCTGCTAAAATCTCTAACTTCAATCCCAACTGAAGCTAGTTGTCCAGCATCTGTTGTGGATCTGCGGAAAATATATATAAGTTGACAATATGCATTAGTGGTACTCTGTTAATTTCACACCCAATGAAGTTATTTCCCTGTGTTTAAAAACTAAATTGCTTTTCCGTTACTGCTGTAAATCATAGCAAAGTCTTCAGATGACCCTCCCTAACCTGAACCCTGTCTTTATGCAGAGCTTCTGGAACAAAATTCCTTGCTCACTGGAACCACATAATTCACAGCCGAAATGTGAGGGGACTCGCAAAGTGAGAGAATGTCACCAGGTGACCTAAAGACACTTGGCTACATTACACAGTTCCGTACAAGTGTAGAATCATCCCTGCGGGGAGATAAAAGATCATGCTGGGAAAATCATAGCATATGTCTTAGCAAAGATTCACACCACTGCAAGCACCACTTGTCTTCCTGGGGGGACAGAATTAAAAAAAATGGCTTCCTACCTCCAAAGAATAAGGTAACACCCCCCCCCCACACACATACACACCCTCTCCACTCTCAATTAAGAAAGGAAGCCGCACATCTCCAAGCATTTCCAGAAAAGCTGCAGAAAAAGAAAAAGATGCACTAAAATGCTTGAAGAAGGAGAGTAAAGGAGCCCATTTTAATTGGCAATATGGTCGAGCACCAATTTCAATCCATTCTCAGAGTGTTGAAGCTTCACTGCCTGGGTCCAGCCAAGTCACCATTCAGCATACACACACACACAACATTTAATTCTATACATACATACATTCCCAATTCTATGGACCTCTTACAACAACAGAAGTGTCCCACTGTTGCAATTTTCAGAACATCACTGATGCTTGGACTGCATCAGCCTCAGTAAATTGGAAATAAGGAAATATTTTCCACAGGGAGGGATTCAGAAGAGGGTGGTTTGGAGACAGAGAAAGGGCAAGGAGAGATGGATCTTGGCAGCAGTGACTTGTGTTAAAATCCTATCCCCTTTCTCAACCTTTTCTTTGACTTTTCTTTCCTTACCCCCCTCCCTCTCTCACACACTCAGCATAAAGCAGGAACCTCCTTGTCATGGCTGTATGGAGGGGATAGAACTGAGCGGTTAATTAATGGATTAAAATGCTTCCGTGCAAGAGAGCTGCATGACTTTACAGCCCATTTCCAATGGAACTTCAGCCATTCTGATTCTTTGACAGAAATCTTCCTATAAGCATGGAGGTGAAGAGGCCAGAGCTTTGAAACCATTCCCGGCATCTCAGTGTTTGCATTACAAGGGGAATCGATCACACAAATGATGCTTCCCTATCTCTTCTGTTGTTTATTTGTAAGGAACCCATTCACTTCCAACTGTAGCAGAGAAAGACTAAAAACCTTTGGCACATACAAGGACACAGCACCAAAGACAGCGTGTATTGTCTGCCTTTCAGTCTGCCAATCTGTAAAATGGAAAATTGTTAAGTTTTCCTTAAACTTAATTTAAATCAGTTAAGATGGTAAAACAAAAGTATGGTAAAGCACATTACAGATTAAAAGCATATTTTCCTTCATTGGGCAAAATGTTTAAAGTATGAATGATATACAAAGTCATACAAAAATGATGTGACAAAGATTAATATACATCACAGATGAACACAAGAGCAGATGTGTTCAGATGATGGCACCAGATTGTCATGATGCAGGTTTCACATACTTCTTTTTTGCTTTCTAGGGCTCCCAGATCACATGAGTAACACAAAACAGCCAAATCCAAATTCATTTGGGGAGATCTTTCTTAAGAATCAAACTTGTTGTTCTGATTCCTTAAGAAATTGAAAAGTAGCCCAGAACATTAATAGCTTAGTGCATGAAAGGCTCAGAAGAGTAACATTTTGAGACTGAGGCCAAAATCCTAACCCTCAGGCTAACACAAGTCCTGTGCTGGCCTGGGGGTGTCACATAAAGCATTTCCACACTACTCCGGGGGGGGGGGGGGCGTTTAAGCCACTACATAAACATGTGACAGCCTCCCCCATACTACCACAGGAAGGGAGAGTGATCAGTTGTTCTAACCTAAATTGGTTAGGCTTGCACCCTCAAACATTTTTTTCCTCTTAAAACCATGGTTTCTCAAACTTTTTGGCACCAGCACCCTTTCTTGAGAATAACTGCATCACTGCTCCTCTCTGCTCAGACTTGCGCATCCAAAGGCAGAACAAGTCTGAGTCGACCCACGGGGGCTGCTGTGCTGGGTACAGCACAGGCATGACAGCCGGCCTGCTCCAGCTCCAGTTAGGATTGTGCTGCCCATCTATAAAACTAGAAATTGTGATGATCAATATTGTCCAGCTTAACACAGCACAGCACAGCAAGAGACACAGCAAATGAGATAACGTCACACAATGTGGCCCCATTCTCTTGGTCAAAGCTTGGCGGGCTTATCAGCCAAACAGCATGGAGGAGCACGCTATGATGTTGCTTTTTCAGACAAAGCTTCTGCAGGATAAGAGAGATCTTCAATCTTCACAGCTGTCAGGCCAGCGCATTTAACAAGACATTTTGCCACAGTGTGTTGTTGGAGCTGTTCCCAGTGCAATTGATTAACAGCAGAACTGCTAACAGGTGCAGCTCACGAAGGGATCCAATCTGACCCTTCGAAACAAATGATAGTTTAACATGAAATGTTTAAAATCAGCTTTAGAAAAGAACATGGCTGACCTTGGTAGTTCTGAACTGAACCCAATAACAACAGCATTCCAATAAGCCATGGTCAGGTTTTGGCCATGCCTCAGGACGGACTGCAACTGTGAATGGGGGAAGGAGGGAGAAGGCTGATTTTGGCAGAGGAAGACAAGATTCAAAGGGGACTATAAACAGAAGACATAGATGAGGACAGCTGGTGATCAGGTACCAGATCAGGCAGCATGTGTTGACACTTCGTAGGACAAGTAGCTTAGATGGTGGAACTGTCTTGGGTAGCATCATGGGGGAAAAAGCTCACACTATGAGCACAATCCTATGTATTTCTACTCAGAATCACTTTCTATTCAAAGGGACTTATTCCCAGGAAAGGGTGGATAAGATTGTTATATTGTCTTTAGGGTGCAAACATTTGTGTGCAATACCTATTGCTTTCAGCAATCTACCAGGTGGGACAAACTTTGCTCAACCTCACTCCGGATAAAGAACAACCACTATTTAGGCATGCCAATGTTCAGGCTACTTCTGCAGCCTTACAGGAACATTTGACCCATAAAGCTAATCTGCCTACCTTGTTGAGTGCTGGTGGCACAGAAGATAAAGTGCCAGAAACTGCTGTGGAAGCCCTACTCTGGTTACATACACACCTCAGTGCCTAACAGAAAACAAGGATGATGAAACCAGAAGTTGAACACTAAGTCAAAGCTTTTAGCAGCACCAACCCAAGAGCCTGAACGCTGTGAACCCTAAAGCTCTTAGTAGCAAGCGGAACTTTAGTACATAATGGACTGTCATGCCAGATCGAACTAAAGAAATTTGTAGTCCAGTACTCTGTTGTTGACAGCAGCAAACCAGATACCCGGGGATGAGCATAAGAAAAGCATGCTGGAGATAAAACAAAAGGATATGCAAAGCCTCAAACCAGTGCTTGAAAATGAAAAAATGTAGCTACAATTCTTTCCACACTTTCTTGGGAGTAAGCCCCATTGACTGTCATGGGACTTCCTTCTGAATAGACATTCAGAGAATTGGGCTTTGTCTCTGACACTACATATCCAGCGCTGAAATTGGGCAAAATGTCTCCTTAAAGTAAGGGGGCATTTGAAAGAGAGCAGATGATTTTGGGTGGCAAACCTACCCCTGTCTTAGAAACAAAACTCAATTCAGGGGAATTACAAGATTTTTGTCCTTAATTAGAGAACTCTGGTCAGACACTCCAGTGAAGTTCAAATCCGAGTTTCATTTCCCCATTCATACATGCAAGAAAGTGCTACCTTTTCATAGAGCAGATACAGTCCGCTGCGCGCATAAAAGGTCTGCAACATGTTTTCCCAAGGTAGGCTTTCAAAGCTGCTAGCCAGTCAACCACCCTCAACATATGCTGTGCTCTTTGAAGGAGCAGTCTCTTCCATTTTTCAATCCAAACAGCCGGTTGGTAGTTTCAGTCTAATTTTTTTCAACCTATTTCTTTCAGAGCAAACAGCATGCTCTTTCCATTAGAAGCTGTAAAATATTTACCAAGAATGAAGCATCCTATTCTGAAAAAGCTCTTTAGGGGACGAGAGACAGGTCCACAGGACAGTGAGTAAAAGGTGAACTTGAACTTTAATCTGCCACTCTGCACACTTTACAGCATCCTTTCTACATGCCTGGTTCACCAGCGTCCTCAGGGGGGTGAGTTCAACTTGCTGGCAGTCCAGAGGATCAAGGAGAGGGAAGAATAATGCACAGACATACTTCTGAAGACCAGGTCTCACAGCAGTCCTACCACCTGTAGCAATGAATATTCACTCTTCCTCCCATCTAGCCCGAGATGTGCTTGCCAAGCACCAGGGCAACAAGAAGGGCTGCAGGCAATACCACCTTCATTTCCAGAGGACATTCTCCAAGTCATGATGCTAGATACTCATTAATACTAAGTGCTAGTAGTTTAAAATCTCATTCCTGTCAAACCCCTGGAATCGTGAGTGAGACTGTGAAAACATGCAGCAGCAATAGAAACACTCCTAGTTTTTGATGATGTTTTTCCACTTCCACCATGTGTGTTTTGACAGTCTTGCATGTGGCTCCAGTGGTTTGACAGGAGGAAGTGCCTTCTAAACTATTACTGCTATAGACTTGGATATTTAATAAGAGAGAGAGGGTGGGAGGAGAGAGAGGGAGAGAGAGAGAGAGACATTTCAACACCAAACAAGAACACATACAAATGACCAAAGTGGAGCCATAAGGACTCTGAGAGCTGAAGTTAACTCCCTCTCATATCTCACACTGAAAATCTTTGCCCAAGGAAGCACATCAGTGCTAATATGTATAGTTCTAACCTGTTACAGCTAGTGCAATTCTCATATCCTGAGGTGCTGGGCCTGGCAGACTGAAGAACTTGCCTGGAGGGAGGACAGCTGTGCTTCATCCCCTGAGTGGCTCCACCCTTCTCCTCAGGTACAAACAGCCCCTGGGCACTGGAGGGAGAGAGGTGCTGGGCCTGGCAGACTGAAGAACTTGCCTGGAGGGAGGACAGCTGTGCTTCATCCCCTGAGTGGCTCCACCCTTCTCCTCAGGTACAAACAGCCCCTGGGCACTGGAGGGAGAGAGGTGCTGGGCCTGGCAGGCTGAAGAACCTGCCTGGGAGGAAGACAGCTGCACTTTGTTTCCTGGGCCACTGGACCAGGCTGAGGACTTCTGCCATTGTCAGCAAACTGTGTGCCTCCCTACTGAGGGAAAAATACCAGTAAATCCTGCCCCCAGCTGCTTGGCTCCGCCTGTTGCTCTGCCATAATGTGTTTACCATCTGGAGGGAGCTCAGGGGAGGGGAAGTCAGCTGGGAGTGCTGCCACCATTAGTAGAGTGACGGGTCATGGAAGATATGGTGGGAGGGGTCGTGCAGGCCGTAACAGGAGAAGGAGGGTCAGTCGTAGACAGACTGTCCCTCTTTCTGGCCCTCCCCTCAACCCTCTGACCTTAGGCAGCCTGAGCAGCAGCCCCCTGAGTCTGAACCTGCTGCTGCTCAATGCCAGGTCAGTAAACAATAAGACCTGCCTGGTCCAGGATTTGATCCTGGACCAGACAGCTGACCTGGCCTGCATTACGGAGACCTGGCTGGATGAGGCTGGAGGTGTGGGCCTCTCCCAGATCTGTCCACCAGGTTTCCGGGTGCTGCAGCAGCCAAGACTTCAGGGGCGGGGAGGTGGGGTTGCGATAGTCTACCGTGATTCTATCCCTCTCACCAGGTCCCCTGTCCAGCATTTCACAGGGTTTGAGTGCCTCTGTGTTGTGCTGGAGGGGCGAGACAGAATAGGGATTCTGTTGGTGTACCGCCCGCCGTGCTGCCCAACAGTCTCCCTGCCTGAGCTGACCGGGGTGATCTCGAGCGTGGCATTGGAGTGCCCTCGCCTTTTAGTGCTGGGGGACTTCAATGTCCATGCCGAGGCACCCCAAACATCTGCAGCTCAGGATTTCATGGCCTCCATGGCAACCATGGGTCTGTCTCAAAGAATATCTGCCCCTACTCATGATGCGGGGCACACACTGGACCTGGTGTTCACTGCTGGGCAGGTTGATGGTGATCTGGATGTGAAGGACATCTCCATCACTCCATTGCCATGGACAGATCACTACCTGGTGGGATTTAGGCTTATCGCAGCCGGTAGCCTCTGCACAGGCGGGGGACTGCATTCCATGGTCCGCCCCCGGAGACTGATGGATCCAAATGGTTTCCTGATGGCTCTGGGGGATTTTCCTGCTGCCAGAGCTGGCGACTCACCCGGCTCCTTGGTCAATCTCTGGAACACGGAGATGACCAGGGCCCTGGATGTGATCGCTCCTGAGCGACCTCGACCCTGCCGTAGATCAAACGCAGCTCCTTGGTTTTCTGGGGAGCTGCGGGCTTTGAAACAGCAAGGTCGACGTTTAGAGCGACGGTGGCGAAAGACTCGTGTTGTTTCTGATCGGGCAGAGGCTAGGGCTCACTGGCGAGCCTACTCTGCAGCGGTGGTGGTAGCTAAAAAGGAATACTTTGCTACCACCATCGCATCCGCAGAGAACCGTCCAGCGGAGCTCTTCCGTGTGGTCCGGGGCCTACTCCATCTGGCCCCCCTCACTGATGTGGTAGAGCACACGGAGGCTCGCTGTGGTGAGTTCGCGCAACACTTTGCGGACAAGGTCGACCAGATTCGGCATGACTTGGACGCCACTTTAACAACATCCAACGATGTCTCTGGGGCACCTGTCTTATCCATCTTTTGGGATTCTTTTCAGCTTGTAGAACCTGAGGATGTGGACAGGATTCTCTGTAGTGTGAGACCATCTGCTTGCCCGCTCGACCCTTGCCCAGCTTGGCTAATTAGATTGGCCCGAGATGGACTGGCCGAATGGACAGGGAGGGTGGTGAACTCCTCTCTGAGGGAGGGGGTGTTGCCGCCTGCATTAAAGCAGGCGGTGGTTCGCCCCCTCCTGAAGAAACCCTCCCTGGACCCTAAAAATTTAAACAATTATCGGCCAGTCTCAAACATCCCATTTCTGGGTAAAGTGGTAGAGCGGGTAGTAGCGTCTCAGCTTCAGAGGGTCCTGGATGAAGCTGATTATCTGGATCCCTTCCAATCTGGTTTCAGACCGGGGTTTGGGACAGAGACTGCCTTGGTCACCTTGGTGGATGACCTACGCCGGGGAATGGACAGGGGGAGTGCGTCCCTGTTGGTCCTGCTGGACCTCTCAGCGGCCTTCCACACCATCGACCATGGTGTCCTTCTGGGTCGATTAGCCGGGTTGGGGATTGGAGGCACTGTTTTGCAGTGGTTCCACTCCTTCCTGGCTGACCGGTCCCAGAAGGTGGTGCTGGGGGATGCTTGTTCGGCACCCTGGCCTCTTCGGTGCGGGGTGCCACAAGGTTCCATTCTATCCCCCATGCTATTTAACATCTACATGAAGCCGCTGGGAGAGGTCATCCAGAAGTTTGGAGTGAGGTGTCACCAGTACGCTGATGACACCCAGCTCTATCTCTCCTTTCCTCCTGAGTCCAAGGAGGCAGTTGAAGTCCTGAATCGTTGTCTGGAGGCAGTGGGGGACTGGATGAGGGTGAACAAGCTGAGATTAAATCCTGATAAGACAGAGGTTCTCCTGGTCCGGAAGTCCTCGACTCGGGTATTGGAATATCATCCTGTTCTGGATGGGGTTGCACTCCCTCTGAAGGAGCAGGTTCGCAGCTTGGGGGTTCTCCTGGATTCGCAGCTGCTCCTGGAGTTCCAGGTGGCGGCTGTGGCCAGGGGAGCCTTTGCTCAGCTTCGGCTGATCCGCCAGCTGCAACCATATCTGAGTCGCTTGGATCTGGCCACGGTGATCCATGCCCTAGTGACATCGAGACTAGATTATTGCAACGCGCTCTACGTGGGGCTGCCTCTGAAGACGGTTCGGAAACTGCAACTAGTACAGAATGCGGCGGCCCGTGTGGTCGCTGGGGCTCGTCGGTTCGACTCTGTCGGGCCACTGCTTCAGCGACTACACTGGCTGCCCATTCGTTTCCGGGCTGAATTCAAAGTGCTGGTCCTGACCTTTAAAGCCCTGAACGGTTTGGGTCCAGGGTATCTGAGGGACCGCCTTCTTCCGTACAATCCGACCCGTCACCTAAGGTCATCTGAGGGGGCCCTTCTGACTGTGCCGCCACTAAGAGACGTGAGAGGTGTGGCAGCCAGAGATAGGGCCTTCTCGGTGGTGGCACCCCGGCTTTGGAACTCCCTCCCCTTAGAACTGAGGAAAGCTCCCTCACTACAGAGCTTCAGGCGGAGCCTTAAAACCTTTTATTTTAAAAAAGCTTTTTAAATGGGGGCAGAGGTTGGGGGGCTTTTATCTTTTTTATCTTTCTGTTTTATCGTTTTTAGTCTACGTTTTTAGCTTAATCTAATGGTATTTTAATTACATTTTAATGTGTTTTTATCTCTATTTATTATCATATGTAATTTTAATGGTGTTTTATTGTTTTTTAATTGTTTGGCCGCCTTGAGTTCCCCCCTGTGGGGGAAGAAAGGCGGGATAAAAATTACTAAAATAAAATAAATAAAAATAATAAATATCCTTCTCTTTATTCCCTACCTGCAGCCCTCACTTGTTTGACAATATTTAAATGCAGATAGTGCTTGTTCTCATTATGCAGACATTCTACTGGTTATTTTTTCCCTCTATGTTGTTTCTTTTGCATGCGTCTTCTTTAGCGATAGGCTTTGGGGACCAATCTTATCCAACTTTCCAGCACTGATGGAGCCACAATGCAGCCCCAAAGTAAAGGAACAAACATTTCCTTACCTTGAGGAAACCTCTATGAGCAAAATCCAGAGTAACTACGGGGAGTCCTTGCTCCGGTGTAAGAACAACTTACTCTGGATTCCAATATGAATTTCCCATAGGTTTTCACTAGGTGGTGCAGTAACTACGGGTGCACATAAAGTCTCTTACGTGCTCCTGTAGTTACTCTGGATTTGGGGGCATATCTGCACCTCCCCACTGCAGGACACAGTGTAAACCTCATTGGTATGGCTGCATTGGTGTTGCAAAGTTGGAAAAGGCCCCTTTGTCTTCTCTGGGGTAAAATAAAACATAGGCACGAAAATCCATGTGCCAGTTAAAACAGGTGACTCTATCATCGTCATATGGCCTTGACAATTTATTCAAATATTAGTTTATTCAAAGTCTGGCATTCAAATGGCATGATTCTTTGCCACAAGCAGAGTCAATACTGTTGCAAAATGTTCCAGTCCAATAAAGAGGAGCAATTTAATCCCCATGGCTATGAACATAAGCAACTTGGGTTCCACTGCTCTGTTCAGTCACTTGAGCCCTTCAGTCCAGCTGCCCACTGGCTTTAGTGATTGACATAGATCTGCCTTGCTTCATATAAATGCAACTTTTATAGGTATTTGTGCCCAAGGTTACTCGGGAGTTTTTACATAATGGTTTAACAGCTGAGTAATGGTCATCAATTACTTGGGACACTAGATAGACCTGAAAGCTAAAAAAGCACCTAAAGGGTTTGCATGCATGGTCTTCTTGCCAAGAGCTAATCTCAATTTAATGTGAACTTAATGGGCATCTTGTCTACAACACCTGCACAGGATAACACTATTTATCATTATACCACTTCACTGAGTATACTAGAAAAATGTGATTGTACCAACTAAACATCTTGGATAAATAGATGGTGTCACCTATGTAGATCTTTCTACTGGTATCAGGTTTTGTACCTGATTGGATTACTACCTTGGATCCCAAAGGATATCATCCAGGGACTCGGTTTGTATAACACAATCAAGTTAAGGGCAAAAAAGGAAACTATAAGAAAAATAGACTAAGTTTTAAGGATTATCAGAGATTGTGAGAGAGGATTGCCTAAGAGCACCTGACTCCTTAAGTAAAGATTTCAGTGTTGCCAGGTCAATGTTGCCCACTTGTCTAGGGTTTAGCTGCCATTCCCTTTGATGAATGACATTCACCTTGTCTGAGTCCTGCTTTGCCAGCCAACTTGTCCCCTTGAAATAAGTTGGAAAATTACAACATTGGAACATGCGTGAAGCTCACAAAGTGCTTTAAGAGATAAAAAACACTGTAACCATTATTTAACATTTGTCTGATTTGGCAGGCTACATATAAAGTCCTCTGTATTCTTTCATCTCCTGTGCCATCAAATATGACATGGTTGACAGAAAGAGGCTATTCAGTGCTCTTCCCTTTCTATAAGAAATCACTTCTGTTCTAGTCGGAGATATTACTGACATCAATCAGTTCCAGATTCAGAATACAAACTCTGTCCATTTGTAGTGCTTGACTTCAGTATGAACATGAGTATTATGGCTACTCAGTTACTATCTGAACCATAGTAAAATCTAAGCTACAGAATTCTTTTTCTCCCTTTCTCCAACTGCTCCTCCATCAACAATGCATGAAGTTCTGCCAGGGCAATGTGTGTAAAGAGCCTGGGGTAATACAGTCTCTAAAGGCCTTCAACAAATCACACTCAGAAAGGAGGTCTGGAGGTTCACAAGGGGCTCCAAGAGGAAGGGCTTTGAAAGCTCACCCCAGGGTGGCAACTATGGGAACAGAATTCTCAGGAAATAATAAGAGGATTTTAAAACCACCATTCTCCTATTTTGCTTTCAATTGCCAGACTCAATGCAAATGAAACCTGGTCAAACTCACCCATCTATAGTGCTAGTTGCATGCCTTATATGGTACGCAAATGAGTAAAAATGTATCTGTGCCAGAGCTAGGATAATGTACATTCACTCAGCATTTGTTTTCATAGCACACAGGTCAATCTGATGCTGTCAAGCCAATCCAATTAAGTGTCAGCATATTTCAGAGTCCAATCCTATGCCAGTAATCCCCATTACAGTCAGTGGGAATAAATATGAGGATAGGATTTCAGCCTTAGGGCCCAATCCAGAAGTACATGTGTGAGCTAAAGTTTATGTTAAAGAAACACTTTAGAAACATTATTGTGGTAGACTGGAATGGTTCCAGGACAACTTGTACGGGCAAAGAAGCTGTTTCTGATCTGACAGTGAAATAGCTGCCGTTCATTTTCGAAAAGAAATAGACTGATGCTATACATAAAAAAGTTTGTATGTTAAAGAATACCCAATTGAAAATAAATTTATTTCATGTATTGCTTATTGAAATAACACTTAATGGGCATGAATGACATAACCAACCTTTGTTTTTTTAGATATTATATTTTATTTCTTAATAAAATCAAAACACATTTTCAATCTCGCAGTCCTATCCTTTTAAAAATAATAATCAAAAAGGGTCAAGTTGATTACTATTGTTCAATATGCAATACACCATCCTATGCTGTTCATCCCAATTACCCGCATCTTGAGTTATAGGAAATTATAGATCAGTGTAAAATGCTCCCAGTGCCCACCACTATTACAGGCTGTGAGTTAGAATTTAGCTAATCAAGAATGCCCCTTTTTATTTCATAGAATCTTAGAGTTGGAAGGGACCCAGTGGATCATCTAGTCCAACCCCTGCATGTAGCAGGAAATCCTCATCTTGTGGGGACCCAGGTTTCGAACTCTGGCCTGCTGGTTTACAGGCACAGTGTCTTAACCTCTTGCGCCACCAGATGCTCCAGCAAGCTGGAAACCCAGGCCAACCAAATGGATCTGTTTGGTTGTCACCACAGCAAGATGCCATTTCTACCAAGGAGCCTTTGACAGAGCTCTGTTTTTTTGCTTGATTGCTCTCTGTTTTTGCATTCAGCTGAACCAACGGCGGGTATACAGCCATTAAGTTGAAGCATGCTCACACATAGTAATTTGGGGGTTTCGTCCCCACCTACTTGTTCAGTTTGCAGTTGGTTACTTTTGACAACTCAATGCTAATGAGGAACGAGGAAGGGAAGGAGAGAGAAGGAAAGAAAAAAAGAGATCTGTAATCCAGAAAGTATCACAAACAGCAAGCTAAAATTCAAGCATACCTGACTTGGCAGATGTGCCTTAACATCCCTTTTATCTGTCTCACTAATTGACCACAAAAAGCCAAGGAGAGTTTCTCAGCAAAAGTCTCATTACTCTAAGAAAAAAAAAGTAGGCTCAGGTTACTTAGTTCTACCAAAGCTTCTGCAGCAGGAGAATCAGTACAAGTTGTTCTGCCGATCGGAAGCAAAGCCACAAGATGTGCAGCAGGGGATATATTATTTTCAGCAAGGCTCTGTTGTTCTATTTTAAAACAACTGGTGTGTTTTTGCACTTGATATGCAGCAGAAACTCCTGATCTTGCTGTAGACATATGGGTACTTCCTAGCATATTTCACTTCTGAATTTGGGTGTTAGTGCAGAGGAAGACAAGGATGCATTTACATCCAAGAAGCTGACAGAAGCACTAATCCAGTTCCTGTATCACATTATCTGATCCTTGGTATTTGTCATCTTTTATCTGCTTCTAATTGACCTATTTTATGTGTGCGTAATTACCACTATGTGCTCCAAGCTTCTGGGATGGGACCGGGCTACAGATAAAAATACATTATCTTAAAAGGATACTACCGTAATACTTTCCAGGCCAGCTGATCAATAAAGAGGGCTGATGTGTTACATCAGTGACAGATGGTAGAAAATGAGCTGGTCCCATAGATATGAACACATTCAACTTCCCACTTCCCCATCCAATTCCCACTCACTAAAAACAGAAAGCAAGCTGTCTGCTTCCTTACAGTGTTTTGCTGTGTGGTTTCTGCAAATTAGGAAGTGCAAGACTTCCAATTTTATTTGATGGGGAGGTTCTTCATTTGCATGGCCCTTTTAAATAAAGTGATAGGTCCCACACTTCCAGGTTAGCAAATACCACAGTATGGAGCATGCTAAGGTGAACTTAGTGGTGAACCTGACCAAGGGCAGAATCCTCAGTCATGCAATCCCTGCCCACAAATGATCCTACAGCTCATAATCTATTAACTTCAATAATTCCTTTCAATTTCTCTTTATCTGACACAACGGAAAACTGGTTCCTAAACATTTTCAACATTTTAAATACAATTCCCCTGCTGCCCAACTACTTATCATCATGTGAGCTGCTGCTACCAACAAAAATCCAGCCAAAAACCAGAAGAGGAAAGAGCAGATTGTCCAGAGGTTGTCTGGTACCACAGGTAAGTTGACAGTGTAGGGTTGTCATATGTCCTGAAAAACAGGGACAATCCCAGTTTGGGGGGATTGTGTTCACATACTGGCAAATGGGATAGAGAGTCCTATCCCAATTTCGTGGAAGAGAATTATGGCAATCCTATGACAGTGGAACATTTAAGGGGTAGGGAGTGAGCCAGAACAGGAATGCTTAGGGATGGAAAGGGGATGGATCTTAGCAGTAACTATACCAAATTTTAACTGGCGTCATCCCATCCCAGAAACACCCCAAGAGGGTCCTCAGTCAGGCTTTGGAATATAACACCACCTGCAATGCTTCTGACTTTATGCAACTTCCTTCCTTTTATATGTCTCCTATATGTCTTTTTCTTCCTATCCCACTAAAGAAGCTGCATCCAAGCTCCTAAATTCTTGTCTCTGAATGGCAGAAAGCCACTGCTGAAGAACATTGTTCCTCATAAAGAGAACAATTTTTCAGATTCTCTATTCCCTGCAATGTAGAATTCTCCAATATTTTAAGATACTGTACATATCATCATAAACTATTCCTACAGTATCTTCTTTTGAAACCTTAACTGGCTCTGTGACTGTATATTTGCTGATAGCGGCAAACTAGCTGGATAGTGGAATTTACAACAGGAAGAAGGTTCTTCTGCTGATTGCTCTGCTTATTAGAATCCCCTTTTCCACCAGCAGGAGTCTTTACCAGCTGTGATAACAGAAACTATATATAGGATTTTATTCTGGGGATTAGGCACCTAAGAAAAAAGAGAGAACATATAAACAAGTATTACCATTTTCTGTGTTGCTATTCTCCTCTTTTCCCTGATGACATTCTCTAACAGCAATGCCTCATTTGGTGTAGGAGTCCAGGAAATGTGAATTTTGATTACTTTTAATGAGTGTCACCAATCTCACTGGTGAATCTCAATTCATGCTGCCCATTATTTTCTTTCCTTCCCCCCATGTTTGTCCTCCTCCCATCTGTTCCTGTGGAGCATAGGTCCGCCTTCATACCTTCTGCCACTCTATAAGATGGCATGTGAATGGATGACGCAGTAGCAACAACAACCACGATCATAACCAAAATCCTTTCCAAGGAAAATCCAAAGTATTTGTGTCTGGCTATTTTTTTGTGTTAGGGTTCAACATGCTTAACATGGTACCCACTGTGTCCTGATATTATGCTAGGGTGAAATTAGCACCGTTGGGAAGAATTGTTATCTTTAAGATTGGTGGCTAATCAGAATGAGCATGTGGCAACTGTGGATATTGTGAAAAACAAAAACAGGACATTATCTCTGCAATAAGAAAAAAGGATGTTTCCCAGATTTGCTCATTAGTGCATTCCTTGGAATATGAATGGCGATGAAGGTTTTGTCAGAGAATATCTCACTACTTCTTACTCAGCAAATCTCAGAGAGAAGCAAGTTAAAAGCAAGATACTTTATATTTATTTAACACAAGTACAGTTAGAAGGAAGTCACAAACACAGCATATGGTTCAGTAATAGCCTTGCATGTTTTTGGAAGAGACTGTCTTAAGTGAAAGAAAACCCTGTGAACAGCATATTAAGATTTTTGAATGATTCACTAATTATTCTCTCCAGTTTGGAGAGATTGGAACAGCATTCTTTTCTTCAACCATAGATATTTTTGATGATGATTGAGTAAATTATGCTTAAATATAAAAAGTATACAAGTGATAGAACTAAATGGATGAAAGGAATAAAAAGAAATAAAAAGAGTCCAGTCCAGTTCTTTGCCCAAAGTTAATTCACACCATCAAGATGACAGTATTCTACACACCATGAGCAATGAGCTCACAAAAAAAATCTAGGGATGTCTTCTGGAAAAAAACCACAATTTTTTGATGCCACACATATCCTAACACCAATCCTAACACCCATCCCATTCCTTCTGGCATTATCCCAATGTATAACTGACATGGATCCAAGAAAACTAATAGAAAGAATATCCCCTTACATCAAAGACACCTCCAGCTGCTTCCTAACTTGTGCTGAATATAACGCAGCCATGCAGGCTGGCTGCACCAGCACAGGGCACATATGGTGTGTGTAGGGACACCCCCTCCTCAGAAGGAAAAGAAGAGCAGTTCAGAGTTGGAAGGGATCCAGTGACTGCACCCTGGATGCAAAATAGAGGGAGGAAAATGCGTTGCACCCCATTTCACCCCCTTCTGGTTGGAATTTCCACAAACCAGTTCTTAGTGGGAAGAACATGGAAGGAACACCCATCCAAACTTCACACTTCTAGGCCCAGCGGTTTTGGCTGGGCATTGATGAGTGAGTGAGTGACTTTTCAATTTTATATATATAGATGACAGGTAGTTTCTCCAGAGTTCCAACAGCCCTAAAAACATTAGTAAGAAAATAGGACATAACTGTATATAATTAATTGAAGCAAAACTGGATTTTTATTCATTTTATGCAGATTACCTAAATCATGTTTTTTCCAGTATCATTTTTAAGTGGTTGAAATGTAAAATTACATGTTTAAGGTTGATGGTCCATAAAGGCGCAGAAGAAAAAAAAATGACAAGTATGAATCCAGGTAGCTGCCATTAATAATCCTTAATAACAGTGGAATAGTTAATGGCCGGCAAATGTTTTACGCACAGTTAAAATTTCTCTCAGTGAAAGCTGATTCAATTTTCTCTGAATGGATTTCCCATTCCCTGTTAAAGTCAAAGGGGTGTAATCTGTTCCCTGCTTTTACTGATGTCACTTTAAATATATATGTGGACACAGACATGTACGTGCAGGGTTTCTTGGGGGCAAAGATTGGCAAGGGAGAAAACACACCGCTTAACTATAAAGAAAAGAATCTGACTACAACCAGACACACCTTGGATACACAAATGTTTAAATATTCTGAAATATGCATTGATTGGAGAGTCCAAATATGATGGGTTGGTAGACGTTTAGCTTTCATCATGTTTATTTAAAAAAAGGTGAACAGGATCATGAAAAATTCTTTTTTCTTTGTGGCAACATATGGTGCAGACTCACACTAGAACCATGAAGAAATATGAATGAAATCTTAAGATCCTGTCCATCTCTCTGTATTTTTTACTGAATGCAATGGGGTTGAGGTTAGGATAATTAATGCTACTGCTATTCTTCTGTAGATAATTATTGGCTGAGATCCCAGAGACGTTTCTGAAAAAGACATATGTAATCAGGACCAGATCATCCATAAGTTGAAAATGTCATATTAGGTGGCAAATTAGGGAAGGTGGCAGTACCCCATATCCACATGGTGCCTCCCCTAATCCTAATCCCATGGAGTCTGGTTTCATTCTGTTCTCTTGCATTCGTGCGCAAAATGAAAATGGAGAATATTAACCTCCCTTTTCTAAATCCAGAGCTGCTGGTGCAAATGACACCACTGCTACTGACCAGTGGAGGGAATGTTGTGATTCGACTAGAGGAAGCAACAGTCCTGCAGAGGTGACAGTGCGCAGAGATAAAAGAAGCAAAGGAGATTGTGGCAGTGCTGGCCTCAGAAGAAGGGGGTCAGCTCTCCTCAGAGGGCTGAACTATGAGGCAGGCAAGCAAGTAGGCAGGCAGGCAAGTTCAGTGAAACTTGCCATACAATCCAGAGTAACTACAGGAGCACGTAAGAGACATTTACGTCAACATAGTTAAAGCACCTAGTGAAAACCTATGGGAAATTCATATTGCAATCCAGAGTAAATTGTTCTTAGGTTGGAGCAAGGACTCCCTGTAGTTACTCTGGATTGTGCCCTTACTCTCAGATAAATATGTACAGTACACAGCCTTAGAATGCTAAAATGTGGTACACACCGAGCCCACAGTGCCTTCATACCTAGGGAGGGAAAACAACTAAAAATAGGACATTGGTATAGCCTCCTCCCCAAAATGGGAGATTTAAATATTTACTCAATAACATCTAAAAGAATCTCTGGATAAAATCCTATGAGGAAACATGTATGGTGGCACCTTGGTTTACGAGCATAACTTGTTCCAGAGGCATAACTGTAACTCAAAACACTTTTATATCAAAGCGAATTTTCCCATAAGAAAAAATTTTCCCATAAGAAATAATGGAAACTCAAATGGTTTGTTCCACAACACTAAAATATTCATATAAAAATGATTACACTACTGTAATATAATAGAGAATAAAATAATAAAAAAATACCAAATATAAAGAAAAATAAAACAAAGTAACCAGCACATGTAGTCTCCCAGGCTGCAATCTGCACCCCCTTAACACCAGAGTGAGCCCCACTGATTATAATTAGCTTACTTAGAATTAGTATATATGCAAGACTAGGGTGCAATCCTGAGCAAGTTCAACCTGCTCTGCCCTAACTGCTCTCTCCTAACTATTCTGTATCCAGAGCAGAAAGTTATGCTGCATCCAGAGAGTCAGGAAGCCTGGGCTCCCCTATCTGCTCCAGAGCATGCTAAGTCAGTGACAGCTGGGAAGGGCTTGCTCCTGAGTAGACCCCCCCCAGATCACACTGAAGAAGGAACAGCTGTGGTGCCTACATTATAAGGTAGCCCAGCAGTTCCTGACAACCAGTTACAGCTGCAGTTCTTCTAGTGCAAGAGGGATGCTTGGAGTGGCCTGCTGTATCCTGAGGTTAGTGGGCTGCTGTAGTTGTTCCATATCCTGAGGTTGAGAGGAAGGAGTTGCAGCTAGGCTGGCCAAGAACTCAGATTTTTGGTCAACACTACCATTCTTACTCAGGCCTTATCATGGACCCCTATGGGTCTACTCATTACTATACCTGCTCCTGAGGTGGTATATCTCTGAGGAACTGGAAGAGGGCATTTCTGCCTTGAAACAGGCTTTGGATACAGAGTAACTGCTCTGCCCTAGGCAATGCTAAACTTGCCCTCAACTTGCCTCTCCTGAGCTGCTTAGGCTGCCCCAGTTAGGGCAGAGCAGGTCCACCTCTCTTAGGGCACCCTATCTTGCCTTGCTCTGACCTAAGCCTCTTCCAGAGTAACTGGGCTGGAGCATCTTGCAGTTGCTCCACCCTAGTGATAGACAGGGCACCCTAAGGCCTCTTATGTGCAAGGAATAGTTGCTCTGGATTGGACTGCCTGTCTCTCAGGCTCCTTTAAATTGACCTCCTTACACAGGAGTGAATCCCACTGATTATACAGGGCTTACCTTAGAGTAGATATGCAAGGCTAGGGGCACAATCCAGAGTAACTACAGGGAGTCCTTGCTCCGGTGTAAGAACAATTTGCTGTGGATTGCAGTATGAATTTCCCATAGGTTTTTATTAGATGGTGCAGTAACTACGGGTACACGTAATGATGCAAGCCCCTTAATGGGCTTGCCCACTTTGCCCCCCCCCCCCCCGGTGGAGTGGTTTAGCCGGGGGGAGATGCCAGCAGCCGATTGGCTGCTCAGGGCCAGGGGGTGTGGACTGAGGGACTGAGCGGGCGCGTTCGCCCGCTTCCCCTCAGTCCGTGCCTGAGAGGCGTCCCGAGAGGAGCTTCAGAGGCTCGCTCCTGGAGTTTCCCCTCGGAACGCCTCTCCTCCGGGGGCCCCCTGTCTCCTGACAGCGGCCTCCACCGCGGAGCGGGTTTCGTCCTGCGGGACGCCTCCGCGGAGCGTCGGTGGCACGGCAGCGGCGGCGGCGGCTGCGGGGCTTGCCTTGTGGCCTGGGGGCAAAGTTTCTTCGCTGCCCGCCATCTTGCTGGGCTGAGGCCCTGGTTCTTGCGCCTCGTGGCGCGTGGCCGCCATTTTGAAGGCGCGGCCATTTTGTTGGGCGCCCTGGGTGGCGGCCATCTTGGGGGTGGCCATTTTGCTGCTCACCTTGTGGTGGCAGCCATTTTGTGAAGGGTTTTGGGCCCATATTCTTAGTGGCCCGGCCATTTTGCTGCTCACCTCGTGGTGGCAGCCATTTTGAGTGGGGTCTTGGGCCCATATTCTGAGTGGCCTGTCCCTGTTCTTGGGTTTTTTCGGGAGCCGGTTGGACATCGTTGGATCTTCTTGGCTGGTGTTGGATCTTCTTGGCTGGTGTTCCTGTTGCTGTTTCTGCTGCTGCTTCCTGACTGCTGTTTGCAGCATATATCCTTTTCGTACAAATAAAGATCACACTGTTTGGGGCTCTCTACTGGTCTGATCCATGGGTAAACGGGCGCAAGAGCGGGGTGGGAAGGCCCCACGACCCCCCGCGCCTTCCCCTCCTCCCCCTGAACCAACTTCCTCGGATGAGGAGTTGGAGGCCCTTGACCACAGGGCCTTGGTAGAGAGGTGCAAGGCCTTGGAGAAGGAGGCTAAGGAGCGGGAGGCGAATAAGGGTGATGGGGCCTCGGTGTCAACTGCTACCCTTGCTTCTCGTGTATTTACCAGGAAGGGGAGGGGGGCACTAATGTTCACGGCTCACCCTTCCAGGTCCGGCAGCCGGAGGCCTTTGGCCCAAGAACCCCCTCAGGTACCAGGTGTGTCCAGTGCCCCTTCCTCCTCCTTAGACGGGGCTGTTGCAGGTGAGGATGGTCAGATTGATGATGAGCCTGAGGTGGTGGGGTGTTGGGAGGAGCCCTATGGGTATGCACCACCACCTGCGAAGCAGGCTGCATCGGCCATGCCATGGTGGGGCCCGGGATGGGGTGGACCTTATTATGGTTGGCCATCTTTGGGTATGGTTCCGAATGATAACCCTTGGTACGGGTGGGGTTTACCACGTCCCCCTCGTCGATCCGCCTATGAAGGGGATCGCTCGAGGGTGGGATTGCCATATGGTCCGACTTGGGAGGAGGTTTACCGATTGGCCAGGCACTCTGACTATGAAGATGGTCCTGAGGACCGTCCTTATGGCAGTATTGACCTGCCTTTGGGTGGCCACCTTGCAATGTCGGTGAAAGAGAAGATTTGGAGGGGCGACTATGTCGACCTGTTCAGTCTTCTGCAGGTAGAGCCTGAGCGGGTTCCTAAAGTGGGGGAACCCGAGCGTGATCTTGAGGCGTCTCGTAGGCGCAAGATAGATCACAACTGGACGAATTGGCTATATGGCTATTGTATTTATATGGCCGTAGTCGTCCAGCTCAGGCCGAAAAGGGCTCCGGCTATGATTAAATACCTTGATATTATTCACCGGACCCTGAGGGATTTTGGGGGAAATGCCTGGTTGCAGTACGACCAGAATTTCAGGATGCGGGCTGCCAATGACCCGTCCCTGGACTGGTCGGTCCCCAAGTTCGAGCTGTGGATGCAGGTTGCGGCTACTGCCAAGCCTGTACAGGGTGACCGCTCTGATAGTGGTCACCTCATAGCACGTAATGTGCCACAACCCAAGGCGTCTTCGGGCGCCTCGGGTGTTCAAGGGCAGCGGCCGTGCTATGAATTCAGCTCGACTGGGGCCTGCTCCAGGGGTGGCTGCCCTTTCAGCCACCAATGTGCAGTGTGCAAGGGGAAGCACTCTGCTTTCAGTTGCCCCAAGGGTAAAGGTTATGGCGGCACTGGGGGAAGGGGAGGCAGGAAAGGCGGGGGGACTCAGCCCCCCCCTCCTCCCTCAGCTGCAGGTAAAGGGGCCATCGCCGATTAAGGTTGATGTTTTGTCTGCCCTTTTGGCTGCTTACCCTAACAGGGGTGCAGCTGATTACTTGTTGAGGGGGTTTAGGGATGGGTTTCGCATTCCTTCTCCCCGCCCGGGTTCCTCCTTCTGGGCTCCTAACCTCAGATCAGTCATCGGTATGGAGGAGGTGGTACGTCAGAAGTTGGCCAAAGAGGTGGCTGCCGGTAGGGTCTTGGGCCCGTTTCCTTCCTCCCCCTTGCCTAATTTGAGGGTTTCCCCTTTAGGGGTGGTGCCCAAGAAGGCGCCCGGTCAGTTTCGCCTTATCCATCATTTATCATTTCCCAAAGGGGACTCTATTAATGATGGGATTCCTCCTCACCTTTGCTCAGTCAGGTACACGTCATTGGATGAAGCTGTTCGCCTTTTGCGGACTTGCGGGCCTGGGGCCTTCATGGCCAAAACGGACGTTGAGTCGGCTTTTCGGCTACTTCCTATTCATCCTCTGGACTTTTGCCTGCTGGGAATGTGGTTTGAGGGGGGGTACTACGTTGACAGGGCTCTGCCAATGGGTTGTTCTGTTTCCTGTTCTGCTTTTGAGTCATTCAGCACTTTTTTGGAATGGGCTCTTCGTTATAGATCTCCCTTTGGAGAAGTTGCTCATTACCTGGATGACTTTTTGTTTATGGGTAAGGCCGATTCTGAAGACTGTTCCCGACTTTTGGCTTCTTTTCAGACACTTTGTTCAGAGTTGGGGGTTCCGTTGGCACGGGATAAGACCGAGGGACCCTCTACTGTTTTGACTTTTTTAGGCATTGAGCTGGACACTTCCGCTCAGTGTTCTAGGTTACCTTTGCCCAAGCTGGTTGTTTTGCGGGGTTTGTTAGATCAGGCCATGGCAGCCTCCAGACTGACCCTTAGGGATCTGCAGGTTTTGGTGGGGCATTTAAATTTTGCCTGTCGTGTGGTTGCTCCTGGACGTGCTTTTTTGCAGCGTCTTTGTGACGCCATGGTTGGTCTTAAGGCCCCGCACCACCGGGTGCGGGTCTCTTCGGCCATGAGGGAGGACATGAGGGTTTGGCTTACCTTTCTGTCCGAGTTTAATGGCACGTCTTTTTGGAGGGAGTTACAGCTTCTTCGGGCTGACCTGCAGGTCCATTCGGACGCCGCTGGCGGTCATGGGTTTGGGGTTTACTTCAGGGGGAGATGGTGTGCGCATCCTTGGCCTGATTCTTGGAGGTCCAGTGATGTGGTACACGATCTTACCTTTTTGGAGCTATTCCCTTTGGTTGTGGCTGTACACATCTGGGCGGATCAATTCCTGAACTCTACTGTTCGGTTTTGGTGCGACAATCAGGCTGTGGTACATGTTATAAAGAAGCAAACTTCTCGGTCGCCAAGGGTGATGCGCTTGGTTCGTGCTTTTGTTTTGCAGTGCCTGCGCATCAACTTGGTGGTTTCGATTAGGCATGTTCCGGGGCTTGAGAATGGGGTTGCCGATGCTCTGTCTCGTTTTCAGGAGGAGCGCTTCCGGCAACTCGCCCCGGCTGCTCGTTCGGAACCGGACCCCATGCCCGAGTGGCTTTGGAGCCTTGGACCGTGAGGGCCCAGAGATTGATTCTGGGTTCGCTGGCTCCTTCAACTAGGAGCTCCTACGAACGTAAGGTGGGGGAATTTGAGGCCTTTTGCCAGGCCAATGCTCTGCCGGTGACTTGGCCTCTTCCTGAAGAGGCTGTGCTGCGCTTCCTGCTTTTCCTTTTCGAATCAGGTCTTCACCCTCGCTCTATCGCTATCTATTTGTCTGCTTTAGCTTTTGGGGCGGGGTTGCAGGGTGTCTCCGACACCACACAGAACTTTAAGGTACGGCATATGCTTGAAGGCATGCGCCGTGACCGGCCGGTGGAACCTGATAAGAGGAAACCTTTCACCCTGGATATTTTGAGTGGTTTGGTGGGGGCCTTTGCCAGGTGCTGCAGCTCGGATTTTGAGAGAGACCTTTTTAGGGCTGTGGCTATGGTCATGTTTTTCGGGGCCTTCAGGATTGGCGAGGTTCTAGTGAGGTCTCGTTCGGCTGACCCAGCTAATGTGTTGTGGTGGTCTGACTTGACTCTTAGTTCCTCTGAGTGTGTTCTCCATCTGCGAAGGGCCAAAAATGACCAAAGGTCTCGGGGTGCACTAATCAGGCTTAGGGCTGTCCCACGCCACCCATTGTGCCCGGTTGGGGCTCTTACCCAATATAGGAACAGGGTTTTGCATTTTGTCGGCCCCCTCTTTCAGCATGCTGATGGGGCGCCTCTCACATTTTTCCAGTTTCGGGCAGTGTTGTCATGGGCATTGACCTCTTGGTCTTTCCCCTAGCTATTACAGCGTTCATTCCTTTCGGATTGGCGCTGCCACTTTGGCATCGACCATGGGTCTGCCTGAGGAGGTTATCCGGCGCATCGGCCGATGGCGTTCGGGTGCCTTCAGGTATTACGTCCGCAAGTGACACCTTGGAGGGGTGCCTTAGCGGGGTGGGGTGCCTAGTGCATGTAGCTTTGTTTTTGAGTGTTCGCATCATTGTTTAATGACTCTGTTTTTGTTCTCTTTAGAGTCATCTTCACCCCGACCTCTTCGAGTACTGGTTATTGGCCATTCCATCCTCTTCTGGGCTCGGAGGAGGGCCGAACGTACCGGAGCTGGTTCCTGCCTCGGCTTGGCCCCGGACGTACAGTTGTTCTGGGTGGTAAAGCGGGGTATGGGGTGGGGGCAGCTGCTGCCCATAGTTAATGGGTTTTTGAGGGACAACCCGCCCCCTGATGTTCTTTTGGTCCACCTAGGAGAGAATGATCTAACCCAAATGAGGACTTCGGATCTCAGGGTTCAGATTAAGAGAGATCTCTCTTTTGTTATGTGGTGGTGCCCGAACATCCGGATCCTTTGGTCATCTTTTCTCCCGAGGAGGGTGTGGAAGGGTGCCAGGAGTATCCGGAAGATTGATTTGGCCCGTAAGAGGGTCAACGCCTACGTGGCGAGTTTTGTGAAGCGTTCGGGCGGGCTTGTCATTGTTCACCCTCATGTTCTTTGGCAGCTGCCCCATGTTTTTAGGGATGACGGGGTTCACCTTACCGATTTGGCCCTAGATGAGTTCATCTGGGATTTAGTTAGGGGACTGCTTGACTGTCTTTAGTGGGGCGGTGGAACCATGTTCTAGACAGGTTCCCCGTGTGGCAGGTGTCGTGCTGGGGTAGGCAGGATAGGCCTTGGTGATTGCCTGAGACAGCAAGGGTCAGTGCGATGCAGCGGGCTTATTGGGTCCCAGACCGGACGTAAGCCTAGGCGGCTAGCCCTGCACCCGGGATTTAGGCGAAGTCAACTGGGCAACTGGTTGACTGAGCGCCCAGCTGTCTCGACCTTCGGGTTGGTGATGATGGGCACCTTCTGTGTGAGGGTGTGACCTGAGCCAGGCTTTCGCCCGTCCCTATTTTTGTAGTGACCAGCACGACTTTGTCAGCAGTCCCCTGTGGGTTAATAAATAGTTGTAGTTATTCAATAAAGTGGCCCTTTAAACCCAGCATCTGTCTCCGGCTCTTCATTCTCGCCGTGGGGGGTAATGATGCAAGCCCCTTAATGGGCTTGCCCACTTTGCCCCCCCCCCCCCCGGTGGAGTGGTTTAGCCGGGGGGAGATGCCAGCAGCCGATTGGCTGCTCAGGGCCAGGGGGTGTGGACTGAGGGACTGAGCGGGCGCGTTCGCCCGCTTCCCCTCAGTCCGTGCCTGAGAGGCGTCCCCCACCCTCCCTCCCTTTACAGTTTAGGCTTTGCTGGTCGCTTTGGGCCGGGTAGGAATTTTTGGGGTCCCTGCTGATTGGCCTTTGCCGGGACCTTTTTTTGCCTACCCTGAACTGTATTATTGGGAGTGAGTTAATTAGGTCACTTTATGGCAGGTGTCGTGCTGGGGTAGGCAGGATAGGCCTTGGTGATTGCCTGAGACAGCAAGGGTCAGTGCGATGCAGCGGGCTTATTGGGTCCCAGACCAGACGTAAGCCTAGGCGGCTAGCCCTGCACCCGGGATTTAGGCGAAGTCAACTGGGCAACTGGTTGACTGAGCGCCCAGCTGTCTCGACCTTCGGGTTGGTGATGATGGGCACCTTCTGTGTGAGGGTGTGACCTGAGCCAGGCTTTCGCCCGTCCCTATTTTTGTAGTGACCAGCACGACTTTGTCAGCAGTCCCCTGTGGGTTAATAAATAGTTGTAGTTATTCAATAAAGTGGCCCTTTAAACGCAGCATCTGTCTCCGGCTCTTCATTCTCGCCGTGGGGGGTAATGTCTCTTACATGCTCCCATAGTTACTCTGGATTGTAGGGTGGGTCTCTCTGGCTCCTTTCCATTTAACAAAGGTGTAAAACCCATTGATTATAATAAGCTTACTTCAGAGTAGTCATGCATAGGCTGGTCTCTCAGGAGAGGCTGAAGAAGTGCTTGCAGAGCACCGAAACCAGCCATATCCCAGCCCAGGTTATTTTTCACTTGTTTATCAAAATATTGCTTGTATACCAAGTTAAAATTATTAGAAATGTTTGCTTGTCTTGTAAAATACTCTCAATCCAAGATACTTTCAATCCAAGGTTTTATTGTACATGAATTGGTGTCTATCTTAATAAAGCCTATGTGTGAATGTGTGTGAGACTGTGAATGATTTTCTCGCTTTCTTCGCTCCCAAAGTGAGCTACTAATTGGCCACTTTCTTTCTGTTTCAAACTACAAGCTCCTTCTTTGAATTCTCCCCTCAATATGCAGCCAGCATGGGTGTACACCATCGCAACCTTCCATCAGTAACCTCCCCTGCTGCTTCAGGGAGATGGGAAGAAAGAGATTCAGGTGGAAATGCAAGCACAAAGCAGTGGCAGGAGACACTGTCTTAAAAAGGGGATCTGGCAAATAAATGCAGAGAGATATTCAGTGTCGGGCACATTAGCGTGATTGATTAGACCACATCAAGGTCTTGCTAGAATAGTTTCTAAGGGGGTGTTCACAAGACTGGGAATGCGGAAAATGTCAATACCTGCAGATTCGCTGCTTGCAGCTCGGTGGCAGATATGCTTGAAGGATGCTGGTCTAAGATTTTGTGCTTTGTTTCTCAAACTGATCACCTGAGCCATGGAAAGGGATATGGGAAAAACTTGTTTTGAGGTTGATGCCAAGTGTACAAGAAAAAAAATGAAAGAGATACCTTCGATATGAAGAAAGGCTACAACGTTTGGAGCTCTTCAGTCTAGAGAAAAGGCGCTTGAGGGGAGACATGAATGAGACACACAAAAATGCAAGGGATGGATAGAGTCAGTGGTGGGCTTCAGGGTTCACAGGTTCTATCAAATCCTTTGCTAATGAGTGCCTGGTTCTGAAAACCAGTTACTAATGGGACATAGAACCTGTTGTTAATTTATTTGAATTCCCACTGGATAGAGTTGATAGGGAGGGGCTCTTTTCCCTTTCACAAAACACCAGAACTAGGAGACATCCACTAAAATGGAACATTGGGAGGGTTAGGACAGACAAAAGAAAATATTTCTTTACCCAGCGTGTATTCAGTCTGTGGAACTCCCTGCCACTGGATGTGATTGGACAAAGTCCGAGAGGAAAGGACCATCACAGGTTACAATCCATGAAAGCTGTGTGTAGAGGTGGACAACCTCAAAATGCCAGATGCAGCGGGGGCATCTTCATGCAGGTGTCACATGTGCTCACTAAAGCAACTGGTGGGCTGCTGTGTGATAAGGAAGCTGGACTAGATGGGCCTTTGCCTGATGCAGTGGAGGCTCTTCTTATGTTCTTATGTTCTAGAGATTTGAGTGGATAGAATAAGCAGTGACTTTGGACCATTTTCATATCATGGTGCAATGACAAGGCCCTAAAATTGTAATCAATTCACATAAACGACTTTCGCCAAATTCCCGTACCTGTGAATCAGTATGGCACACCAATATACTGTGTGGAACACCGGTTGAAAATCACTATACTAGGAAGAAAGTTCAAACCACCACTTAGTTATAAAGCTTATTCAGGCTGCAATCCTAAAGACACTTTTCTGGGAGTACAGAAAAGTGAACACAGTGGGGCTTACTTTTGAGTAGACATGGTTGGGATTGTGTTCTTAGTGACTCTGGGTCAATTGCTATTCTCAGCCTCACAGAGTTCTTGTGAGGCTAGAGAATCCTCTAATCTTCTGAGTTCTTTGGAAGAAGGGAAGGTTAGAAATGTCACTGACAGTAAAAGTATTTTCTGGTTAGGTACTGGTTCCCAATGGACCCGATGCATGTGGGAAGAAGGGAGAGATAGAAATGTCACTGACAATAAAAGTATTTTCTAGTTAGATACTGGTCCCCTAGTGGGCCCTATGAATAGGAGGGCCTACTCATGAAGCCAAATGAAATGGCCTCTTGGAGCAAAGTGGTGTTGAGGAAGGTAGCAAACTGAAAGGTAATACTCCCCAATTGGTACCTGGTCACTGCCTCATCCTCATCTTCTGTACTTGGACAGAAAGTGTGGAAAGGATAGGGGCTTTTTCCTTGTCCAGTTCTTGCGCCACTCCTGCACACTTTCCTGGAAAAGTAACATTATCTTTCCTCCTCTGTCACTTCTTCTTAACTTTAAATGTAAGTGTATACCTGTGTTCACACTGCCCAGAGCAGGTGGTGCTGAAGCACACTCATCTGTCCACACTGGAGGTAAAGGGCAACAGATCATCACCATATAGGGTGGCAGATCAACATAGGGTAGCCCTCAAATGAGTATATGTAGGAAAGGTCATGAGATTTTGTACTTGACAGCACAGAACCTAAATGAGACCTTATACTTGACATTGTTGTGAAACTCAAATGAGTTTTCAAACTTTTGCTAGCTTGCTGATCTTGCTACTTTGGTAGGATATGCACCAAGTCCCATTGCAACCAACTGTATGGCACTTAGAGAATTCAGTCATTCTCAATTAAATACCAGGCTCTGCTGCGCTTAACCCACAGAATAACTTATGCTGTTCCTGCGTCTATCTCATAATACAAAAGTAATAGAAGTAGGGGGGAGACAGAAATCCCTGCCTGCCCTCTGTGCATCTTGTCATGATTTATCTCCTTTGTGGAAAATTAAATATGTCAAGGCTTCAGACAGATGCAGCTTTAGCTGGGGTAAGAAGAGCCTTGTCCACTCTTGGGTATTACAGATCCCCTCGCGCTATATTAAAAGTGTCAGGCAATCTCAAGAACACCCTGTGGATCAGCCACTTACTTTGTCATCAGTGTTGCATGTTGTTCACTTCCCTTCTTTAAAAGTCTGCTGGTTCTTCTCTGTTTAACTACAGAGCTTGTGCCATTTCATCAGACATCACATTCATGATAACTGCAGCAACCAGTGAAGACCTGAATTTATGAATGGGCCAACCCTGGTCTGACCTATAAGCAGAACTTTCACATCCAGAAAGGAACTAATAGAAACTGATTCATGATGTAGTCAGTTTTTTTTTCTCTCTCTCTCATAACACAAATATGTGGCATCACCACTAATGATCAAGTAGCCTAGTGCAAAGTTCAAAATGTTGCCCCTGAATCGATGTCAATAGTGGAAGTAAAGTAATCCTGAGGTATTCCCCGAGGTATTTTTAAAAAGAAAATTGGGGGAGAACCTGCCTCTTCTTCTTCCTCAGCAGTTTACAACCCATTTGCTCTGCTACTGCCATAGGTAAAACACTGATTTGCTATCTGGAGTTGAAGAATATTTTGTTCCCCTACCCTGCCCCCTGACAACAAAATCAAATTTACTTAGGTAAAAAAAATAAGTGTCTACCTTATTGGTTAGGGCAGTGTTTCTCAAAGTGGGGGTCGGGACCCCTTTGGGGGTCGCCTGGAGCTTTCCTGGGGATCGCCTAAAGACTCCTGGTACAGGGGGCCAGGTGGGAAGACCTGGCAGAAACGCTGGAGCAGCTGCAGCTGAAAGAAGCCACTGAGAAGCAGCTCAGAAGGAGCCTCTGAGCAGCTGTGAGACGATGTGGAGCCTTGGGGGCGGGGAGGATTGCAGCCTTAGAGCCCAGTTCTATGCATGTCTACTCAGAAGTCAGTCCCATGATAGTGAATGGACTTACTCCCAGGAAATGATTGCAGCCTTAAAGCCCCGTTCTATGCATGTCTACTCGGAAGTCAGTCCCATGATAGTGAATGGGACTTACTCCCAGGAAGCAGTGGCTAGCTCTGCGGCCTGAGATCCCAATCCTATGGAGATCTCCTCTCACCAAGGTACTTACCTTCCCATTCCTCCATTCCTCCATTCCTCCATTCCTCCCTTTCTTTCTTTCTTTCTTTCTTTCTTTCTTTCTTTCTTTCTTTCTTTCTTTCTTTCTTTCTTTCTTTCCCAGTCACCCCCTCTTAGCTGTGCCACATCTCTCTCTCTCTCTCTATTTATCTATCTATCAGTATTGTATTATTTTTATGATTAATCGCTATGCTTTAATTATGTTCAATTTGTAACAATGAAAATACACCCTGCATATCAGATATTTGCATTACTATTCATAACAGTAGCAAAATTACAGTTATGAAGTAGCAACGAAAATAATTTTATGGTTGGGGGTCCCCACACCATGAGGAACTGTATTAAGGGGTCACAGCATTAGGAAATTTGAGAACCACTGGGTTAGGGAAACTGTTAGGAAAAAGAGGAATGGCTATTCTTTCCCTGCTAAAATATAAGAGGAGCATCAGTTCAAAGTGCCTGTATACCCAATTAGCATAGGTAACTGTATTATGATATAGGTATATGGAAATGAGAGCTGATTCATATTAGCACCTTATTAGTTCCATATAGTGTCAGAAGTACATCCCATTGGATATCAGAACAATCAGTCTCATGGGAAAGTTTTGTGTTAAGTAAATCCACTTTTTGTTCCATAGGCACTTTTTGTTCCAAAGTGTTTTCATTTTCTGGTTAACTGGCCATAATGTTTGATAGAATATAGATATTCCAATGCAATTGATTTCATTGCCTTCTGCATAAAAGTACCTTTCCAATGATATATAACATGATGATATTATCATTCATAATTTTTTCATAATTTTAGTCACTAGCGTCAAGCTCAGTTTGTAGCCCCCTAAAGCTTGTAGCCCAATGCAACTGCACACCCTGAACTCCCTTAGCTATGCCACTGGGCATCACACAATAAAATTGATTTGCTTGAGATCTAGGAAAGCAGTTTTTAAGATATAATAATTATATAATCTTTTTTTAATATATAATAATTATACAGTATAGGGCTGTGGTGGCACAAGCGGTTAAGACACTGTGCCTGTTAACCAGCAGGCCAGGGATCGAGACCCGGGTCGGCCCCACAAGACAGGGTGAGCTCCTGTCCTTAGCCCAGCTCTGTGACGCCAGCTGGAACCAATCATATCGGCTCTGCCTTTCCATTGGACTAATTCAGTGGCATGGAGGGGGGGGATTTGCTGCTTGGGTAACAGCCTATCCTCCATAACAATCCAACCCAGGCTTTAGAGCTTCGCATGCAGCGTATGCAGCGCCAAGCACAATACCATAGTCTTTCAAGACTGACGGAGGCCTGCTTTTATACAGTCTACAGCCAGGACATTGGAACGACTGCCAAACCTCACAGCTTACCCCGTTTGGCTAGAAACTGGGTTGCCTCTTAGGAGAACAGCTCCATATTCCCCGACTTTCAAGGTGTGACAAGGGTATGCATGACAGGCCTTTTCAGTCGTAGCCCCAGGCTTTGAAACGCCTTCACTGGGTCCTCTAAGTGGTATCTTTTGGCAAGTTTGAATTTTGTTGAAACAAATTTAGCACCTTGTCAGTGTTCCATGACGTAAAATAGACAGAAAATCACTGCCATAGATTTACATAGAGGCAATATCAGCATTATTCTTGATCCCTTTCCTAATATTGCAAAACATGAAATTTGCTGTCAGACACTGGATCAATGTTTTCACTGAGCTTCAAGATCTGCTTCCTGTGTTTGTCACCAACAGCCCAGAAACCATCAGTGTTATCATATCGCATATGAAGTTGGAGGGGGGAATGTCCTAATGTGGTGCATCGCTATACACTAGTTAACACTTAAGTGCATTTGCTTTCACTAGATTGAACTGGGTGCCAAGTTGTTGACAAGTATAAAATGATGTAGAATGAGGCAAAAAATCCCAGGGGTTATTCAATGACACTAATTAGCAGGAGGTTCAAAATTGAGAAAGGGATCTTTTCACACAGTTCATTATTAGTCTGTGGAATTCATTGCCACAAGTTATTGTAAAGATCATTAGTGCAGATGGCTTTAAAGGGAGATTGGACAAATTCATGTGTCTATCAACGAGTATAATGGTCATAATGACTGATGCCCCAATCAGATCCAATGTACAAGAAAATACAAATCTCTCTCTGTGTGCTCTTTCAGGCATAACTTTATAAACTGCCATCACCTTCTCTCTTCGACATTTATTTTCTAAAATAAAAATGGCCAAATAGTGTATCTTTTCCTTTCAAGATGGTACCTCACCATCAGTGCAGAGGCCTTCAATAGATATGCACAATTAGGAATGTTTGTGCATTGTAGACCTCCTTTGCCATTTCATTGCCCATTCACCCAGTTTGGAACTGAAATCCTTTTGCTGTGCTTTAATTTTCATTTTCAAGGCCTGAGTTGTAAGTCCCCCCAGTAAATCATGAAGGACACAATCCGAACTAATTTAAGCCAGCCTAACTCACCTGGCATATCTTCTCATGGTAGTGGTAGGGAGGTCAGAGGAGTGGGGCAGAAGTGCCTGAAGGCACTTTTGTGACACCCCTAAGTCAGCACAGAACTTATGCCTGGTCTTAGGCCAGCCTAACTGGCCGAGACCCAATTTATTGTAACTTCCTAGTCAGGACTCTCCTATAGACGAAACAGCATCCATTCCAACATTCCCTGGTAAGAAATAGACTTTGCTCAGGTCAGAAATGAAACCTATAGGCAGGGCAGCCTTTCAGCAGTTTTCTATGCTTTGCTAGAATGCCTGCCTTATACATGCTCTAAGAATTGCTCCAATGCTGAATTCACTTATGAAGATCATTGAAAAGCCAAACTAAGCCAGTCGGCAAATGTAGAGGTGGTAACCCTGGGAGTCACAGAAGCAGCCGAACAATAGGATCTCATATCAAACTTTTTCGGCAACCACTGTGAATGGGGAAGTGATTGAGCTCCATTTAACACCTTTCTTTGGTCTCTCAATTTGTCATGCACAACATATGAAAACGGAACTCTTCCATTTGTCATCTGGAACAGAAAGGTTTGTGTGCGACTGCATGTGCACAAGGCAGGTTTTATCTGTAAAGTGCGTTTGTGTGAGTGAAGGAGGGGTATGGGAGATAGAAGACAAACCGTACTGGCAATTCTGCAACAATTTCTCTAGAAGTATAATTCTTTCTAAGTATAATTCCATGTGTTTCTGTATAATTCAATGTGTTCTTACTCAGGAGTCATTTGTAGTGAGCTCAGTGGTGCTTACTCCAAGGTAAAGAGTTCACAAGACTGCAGCAAAGAAAAAATAATCATGAAATATGCTTGATATATTTATTAGCTGCCTCAGATTGTTAGAAAAGGTAGAAATACATTGTTCAAATACAGATTGAGGGCTCATTCCTAACCAGTTTAGGCCAGCACAATTCACCCATCTTCTCTTTTCCATGATGCCTTGAGGAGGCTTGTGCATGTCCGTGCATTAACCTAATGCTACAGGAGTAGTGCAGAACTGCTTTCAGGGGTGGGCAGGGCCTGGCCCAAGAACCGGTTCTCCGGAAGTGGGCAGGGCCGGGGGGGGCGGGAAGGTTTTTAATTTAAAAATTAAAAAAATTAAAAAAATTAAGTTACTTACTTCTGAGTAGACCTGCATAGGATGGGGCTCTGAGGCTGCAATCCTCTCCACACTTTCCTGGGAGTAAGACCCATTCAGCACAGTAGGGCTTACTTTTGAGTAGACATGTTTAGGATTGTAATCACCAGGCTGAGAAAAGAAGATCTAACCTACTCTACTTCAGAGTAGTCATGCATAGGATTGGCTTGGGCTCTCAGGCTGCAGTCCCAGCCACACTTGCCTGGGAGTAAGCCCCATTGACTATCATGGGACTTACTTTTGAGTAGTCATGCATAAGATTGGGCTCTCAGTCTGCAGTCCCAGCCATACTTTCCTGGGAGTCAGCAGTTAAAGGGTGCAGCTGGGAGCACTTTGCTCCAAGCATAGAAAGGAAAGGACTCTGCCGCTTGTGGGGTGCTTTCTGGGCTGCCTCTTGGAGTGGCAAATGTAAAAGTGCTCCCAGCTGCACCCTTTAACTGCCTCTCCAGCAGCTCGTTGGTTATCCCCCTCCCCACAGTTACTGGATCGCCATTGTCAGGAAATTTTAACAACAGATTCTATAGAGTAGGTTCGAACCTGCTGGTGCCCACCACTGACTGCTTTATAGTACTTTTGTGATATTCCCCGGCCAGCTTGGGATTTGTGCTGGCCTAGACAGGGTTTAGAATTGCACTGTGATTCCCTGTGTATAAATGACAAGTCCCCACAAATGTAGTCCTCCTGAATTTTTCATTGTACAAGATACAACACCACAATTTCAATGGCATTAATTTCACAGCCAGTACAATGATCAAGGGTTATGAGATCAAGACTCCTGTCCCATACAGGTCTCTCTTGCTTTTTAGTCTCCCTCTAGGTTCTGGGTTTACCTCTAGGTAAAACATCAAGGTGGATTTTTTGTTTTTAAAAACTATCCTCCAGTTGGTACAATATATCTTGGAGTTTTATCTGATCTCCATCAGTTCTCATTATAGCTACCATTCATCTCTCCTGTGCCAATGGGCTTATTTACAACGTGCGTCAGCATAGCTCCAACAAGTAGGGGGAAGGAAACAGAGAAACATCAATTTGGCCACAAAAATACGAAGGAAGAACAGAGTTTAAAAGGTAACAAGGGGTTAAACAGGAAACTGTTTCATGAAAAACTAACAAGATGTTAGTTTTCTTTTCTTCCTGTTCCATCCACAGATTTAGCTTAATACCTCAGGCAAAATAAAAAAGAAAGGGCAAATCCATTAAAATACCTTTGGTTTCAAGCCATATATTCACACACACATACACACTCACACATGATCCGCAATTGTTCTTCTGAGAGGATTAGTTTATTTCAACGTATTCTCTCTCTCTCTCTCTCTCTCTCTCTCTCTCTCTCTCTCTCTCTCTCTCTCTCTCTCTCTCTCTCTCTCTCTCGGTGTCTCTCTCTAGCCACGGGATTAAAGCTCCACTGATGAGTGGCATCTTATTTGTCAGGACATCCTGTCACAAGACAGAATCAACCATGCTCTTTTTGTCAAGGAACAAACTAAAAAGGATTGTCAGGAAAGGGAAGAAAAAAGCAACTTCAGCTAAGTTGCATCCGAATAACAAAATTTCATCAGTTTGCGGAGATAGCTGCTCTGAAAGTCAGAGGACAGGAAAGGCATTTTGCCAGCCAGCTGAGCTATAGAGATGAATGCACTTTGACATTTGACCAGATTCATGCCAAATCCATAGACTGAAGAAAATTATACTATATTTATGAACTCTGGATTTTAATGGATTTTCACCTCCTTTCTCTTTTACACATCTCTATCCTCCCTCCTCATTCTCCCATAGTCAGTGCTTTCCGGTAGTTATATTACTAATATTATATTACTAATTACTAATTCTTTTAGAGAATTTTCTGATCCAAAAATCACAAATTGTACACAAATTTCTGATTCACATATCCACAGATCCCAACCCAAGTTTATAATGTCATTTACTGTCCAATTCTATTCTCCATGTCTCTATAGTGCATTCACCCAATGGATGCTGTGATAAGAACCCCTACCTGATATCCACTTTCTATGTGCCAGGATGTCCTTTTATTTAAATATGGAAGGGCATCCAAGCATATGAGTCTCTGCCTGTAATATGAAGTGGTGCCATCCAGACACAGGTTTGCTGCCTCATCTGCTGCTTCTGCAAATGAGACGAGTCATGATAGCAAAGCAGATTCTGAAAGTACAGAGCTGGCACAGTCCTCGGTATCAAATGTTGGCACCACCTTTGCGCTCTGCTTGAGCTGCCAGAGGCATCTGGCATCTGCTCTTGGAAAAGAAAGTTGGACGAGGTGAGATTTCAATCTTCAGTTCTTACATTCTTATGTTATTAACTTGTCTGATGTAGCAATGCTCTTGAACGACTTTCAAGATGCTTAAAACATGGACATGGGAAGTAAAATTTCTAACCTTGCTGAGACAGACAGACCGACTGACCAACTGGCTAACCGATAGATAGATAATGTGGTTAAACATTATATTATCTTTATATTTATAAAAATGAAAAGTCACTGACTCACTCATCAATGCCCTCCCAAAACCGGTGGGCCTAGAAGTGTGAAATTTGGGAGGGTGTTCCTTCCATGATGGAGGCACCCTATACTTTGCATTGAAGAATCCCTGACTGAGGGATGCTCTGCCCCAACCCCTGGACCTAGAAGCATGAAATTTGGGGAGGGTTTTCCTTATGTCACATGAACACCCACCAAGAACTGACATGAAGAAATTTAACCCTTAAGGGGCTGAAAAGGGGTGCAATGTATTTTTGTCCTATACTTAACATGGAAGACTGACCAACATCCAGCCAATTTGGTGCTCGGTGCCTGTAGCACTGTGGGGGATGTTGTTTGGAGGGAGGGGTTGCACTGGGGAGGATGCTGCCATGGGGGTGTTGCACATGGGGGGCTGTTGCACATGGGGGGTTGTTGTGCATGGGGGTTGATGCACATGAGGTTTTGTTGCACCTGGGGGGTTGTTGCACATGGGGGTTGTTGCACATGGGGGACTGATGTGCATGAGAGAATGATGCTCTCGGGGTGTTGCACATGTGGGGTGTTGCACATGGGAGGAGGGGTGTTGCACATGGGGTTAAAGCAAGTTTTACAAGTTTTACAAAACAAGTTTTAAAACATGTGGCAGTGCGCATGAGGGACAGTGCGCATGTGGGGACGGTGCATATGGGAGGACAATGCATACGGGGGGGACGATGTGCATTGGCTGGATGGTATACAAGGGAAATTTTACTCCCGCAACATGGATACATTTTTGCTAGTTTATTATAAAATTTAAAACTATTACATGTAATTTATTACTTACAAGAGGCAACATACTGCTTGCACACAAGTAAAAGGAGGACAGTGAAGATTTTTCCAGGACACAAGGCTTAAAAAGAAGACATATCCTGGGGAAACAGGACATACAGTCACCCTGATGTATGATCAAGTAATGTTCTAGGTTCAAGCACTGGCATTTCCCATAGGAAAATGGGAATCACAGGACTCCCAGCCCCTTATATTCTTGTACTGTGAAAGCACAGATAAGGTACAGGACCATGAAATATGAACCAACATAAATCCAGTACTGTAGCTTTCCTCCTGTTAGCTGCTGGCAATGCTTTTCAGATATGGAAGTGACATTATTAAAAACATTAACTATCTGAACTGTCTGAAAATTGCATTATGCGTAAGCTCAAATTAAAGCAGCATAAAAGAGCAAAACAGGACTTGAGTTCCCACAGCATTGCAACCGGTGTACACTGCACCAATTCTCACAGATGCACAGAGCCAGTGGTGGGCTCCAGAAGGTTCGCACCTACTCTATAGAACCGGTTGCTAACAAGAGATAGGACATACAAAGTTTAAAAATAGCCATTTAAAAGTGGCTGCCAGATGGGCATAGAACCAGTTGTTAATTTCTTTGAATCCCATCAGTGCACAGAGCCCTTCTGTGCCTGACAGTGGACATCTGTATATTTGGTGATGTTATAAATGCAATTGCTGACTTCCAGATACCAAAGCACTGAGCTATGTGCATCTTAAAGGAAACAGTGAAAAAGGAAACACTGAAAACCATATCTGTGAAAAGGAAAGTCATATGGCTGACTTTACACATTTTTCTGTTTGGGTAGAGTTTTTTTGCAGTTGTCATTATTTCAATCTGAATTTTTTAAAATAATATTTTACAGTCTGGGGTAAAATCAAGCCAATAATTCTGATTTTTTAAAAATAAACATCTTATTGTTGAGCTAATGTTTTTCTGTGGCATAGCATCAGTTTGAACCTAAAACAGTACATGAAAGGATAAACTTCATGGAGCATCACGGATTCGTGGGACATGTTCTTTGCTTGGATAATGTAGTTTTCCTTCAAGTAAACACCCTTCTCCAATGTTACATCAAACATGATTTGAATGACTCCAATCCAGAACAAGCAGATCCCATCACCAAATGGGCACATGGGACAAATGCTAAATGCTTATGTAAAGGCACCCATTGTTGGAGTGCTTGTTTTGCTGCTATTTTTATCCCCCTTAATTTTGACTTTAAACAATTGTAATTTTTTTAAAAAATTGGATTGTGAGTCTCTGTGAAGTCTGGCAATGTTCATTGAGCTGATGAGGAGCAGCCCTGGCCCTGTCAATAAGCTGGATAGCAGCTTGTATAGCTCCGTCAACCCGCTGACTGGCCAGTTAGAAAAATGGCTGCTGGAATCTGAGCACATTAAAGAGCTCCCCATGGTGGGGAATGCAAGGCAGAAAGGTGGAAGGGAGATGATTAGAAAGAGACAGAGTGGAGAAAAGTAGGAGACACTTGAAGAGGAACAGAAGGAGGTTATGAGAACATTCAGAGAAGACGCAAGACTGGGGAATTTAGCTCCTTTTAGGAAGTCATACTCTGCTTGGAGAAGTCAGGGTTGTCTCAACAAGAGGACACCTATAACCTGGCACAGTATGTGCCAGGCACTGACGCATTCCACTGAGTCAATTCCTAATAGCACATGGACTGAGCTCATAGCCTAGCAAGCAGGGGCGACGCAAGGGTCTACATCATCTGGTGCAGAGCTGAGTGTGTCACCCCCAGAGATGCGCATCACCCCCCCTCCCGGGAACTGCATCCCCCCAGTACGGCGCATGCGCCATCTGGCACGTGCACTGTTTTGGACACTCTGGCCAGTTGTCTTTGCACATGGGCAAACTTTCCCCATGTGCAGTGGCATCGGAGCACTCCTCTGAGGGATATATATTTCATGTTCATATTTTAAACATTATTTTACTTATTATTAAATTTAAAACTATTATACAGAATTTATTACAAGAAAGCTACATGCTGCCTACTTACAAGGAAAAGGAGAACAGTGAAGATTTTTTCACAGGACACAAGGCTAAAATACAGGACATGTTCTGAAAAGCTAGACATATTGCCACACTGATAAAGAGTGCATCTCTTCTGCACTGTTTTCTCTTACCATTAACACTGACCTTTACCACCAATACAGTAGTCAGGGAAAAAATAATCCCAAAAATTAGATATGTGCATTGGAATTGTATCTTCACACATAATAGCCAGTGCGGGAAGCACAAGCGTTGAATTGGCAGGCACATGCAATTTACAGCCCATCACAATTGTGATAGCACCTTCATGGTACCAGCCTCTAAAGATGCTGCACACTTCCCTAATATCAGGTAGAAAATTCCAGTTTTCCTTATTTACTTGGAGACCTTTTATTATGAACACAATCCAGTCTTTGTGAATATCACGACAGAACAAGGAACTGAAGATCAATTGAAACTCACTGAACCTTGTAAAGAGCCTTCTGGTGTAGTCTAAAAGTGTGACTCCCCCACAACTCCCACAGCAGTGTTCATACTAATGGGAACTGACAGGGGAATGATTAACTGACAAGTTCATTAATGTTCACCTATTTTAGATTCTATCCCTGAAATTCTCCAAGAGAAGAAAACAAGAGTGTGAAGCAAGAGTTCACAATCAGGGACCAATCTTATCCCAGGCCAGCCCAGAGAAAGGAACACCATTGACGTGACCTCAGTTGAAGGCTAGGAGCCAGCAGGAGAACAAATAGGCTGGAAAAAATAAATTAAATCCACCCGTTCTTCTCCCTTCACCCTGCTTCTGCTTAGCTGATCCTCACCCAATCCAACCCGATCCACCCTTTCAGCCAGCTTAATGGTGATGATGGAGGTTCCACTGGTTGGAGTCAACCAGTTTCCATGCTGCCAGTAATGAGCCATAGTATGGTGCAATTGCTTTTTTTGAGAGGGTTCCTAGCATTATACTGATGGATTGAGAGATCCTCTAGAGCAGTGATTTTCAATCAGTGTGCTGTGGCACACTGGTGTGCCCATGACTAGTCCTCAGGTGTGCCATGGGAATTTGGGGATTGACATTAATCAATAGGAAAATTGGGGATTTTGAACAGCGTGGTGTGCCTTGTCAATGGTAAAAACAACTGACGGTGTGGCTTGAAAATTTCATTGCCTTGTTAGTGTGCTGTGAGATGAAAAAGGTTGAAAATCACTGCTCTAGGGTAAGGCCTGGATAGAACTGGGCCAGAACAGGAGACCCACAACCAGGAGACCCACATCACATTTACTGTATCTAACACTAATCAGCTATAGAATATTGCTATTCTATAAGGCAGAAAAGTAGGTGCAATCATGCCCTGAAATCTTGCATTTGATGCTATCTCAGGTCTGCCATCTCTGCACTAAAAAATAATATCTTAACAATACTGTGCACGAACTGCCATCAAATCCCAGCAGTGTGCAAGGTGCATTGTAAGGAGTGTGGAATGATCTTCTCACTTAAGTAGATCACTGCAGCTTTCACTGCCTACAGGTCAGAGAAAGGCAGTAGTGGCAGATTCATGACAGACACACTGAATCAGCCACTCACCTCAGAGTCGCAATCTGCCACTGATACAGTCCACATCAACTGGCCTCATAGATGGGCTTGCTGTGGTATCAGACATGCTCTTATGCAGATGAAGCGGTGGGGGGAGTATCATGCAAGAGTAAAGGAAAGGGGAAGCAAAAACATTCTGAAGCCATCAAAAGCAGTTTTCTTAGGCTGCAATTCTGCGCACACTTTCCTCTGAGTAAATAACTGCTGAGCGTCAGAGTGACATCTTGGAAGAAGCGGAGACAACCTAACTTGGACAACCTAAGTGAGAATTGGGCTCTCTCATGTCGTAAAAATGGAAGACTTTCAAGAATTATATCCCTACCCCTGCTAACTGAGCAAGAGGCACTCTTTCAAGTGGGTGCTCCTCTTTTATTTAGCAGGGGGAGAGCAACTGGCCCTACACACTCCACAATGTCTGTTCTAGTGGCTTCTGCTGGTGTTCTTTTTTGCATTTTAGATTGTGAGCCCTTTTGGGACAGGAACCCATTAGCTTTTAATTAGCTATTATTTTTCCATTTTCTTGTGAACCGCTTTATGACCTTTTTGGTTGAAAAGCGGTCTATAAATACTGTAGACTGAATTATATCAAAATCATTTAACTGATTATATTTATTGACGATTTAATTGATTGTATTCATTATTGCATTATCAATGATAATTCAAAATTGTAATGAGTTTTTCACATTATTTTTCTTTTGTCACTTTTGGTTAATGACTTGCTATGTTGGAACAAAGTGCTTGTTTCTGGATGTCATCTGCTTAATTAACGGCATCACTTCCAGCTTAGTGATGTCACTGCCAGCCTTCAGCAGACACAATGAACATTATTTGGCCAATAGAACACAATCCTAACATGTCTGCTCAAAAGTAAGCCCCGTTGTGTTCAATGGATCTTACTCCCGGGAAAAGTGTCTTTAGGATTGCAGCATATGTGAAACCAGTTTGACACCCCTGATAGGGTCTGATGAAATAGTGGAAGGGTTAAAGTAGATGACAGAACTGGGGAAGCTGTGGAAATCCAGGAAACATGTTGTAAACAAAGAGTGTTTTCAGGAGGGAATTAAAAGGAGAAGTAGATTGATGGATAGAGAGACATAAACATTTTCCTCTGAGAGCAAATCACTTGACAGAAGCAGAATCACGGGGGATGTTACTGTCAGGAATATAATGGCTGCCCTCAACTCAGCTGATCCGAGATAGTCACAATCAATAGAAACCTTTCATCTGGAGTCTGGTGCTCACCCTCCCCAGCTTGAGCAAACAACTAAGGACAAAATTAGATAAGACATTAAATGTGCAATTGTCTAGATTTTTTGAGGGAAGATCTTTCAAAAATGGGCCTGATCTGGGTCAGGACTGCCAAAAAGGTGTCATGAATTTTAATTTTTTTTAAAAAAAAAATTTATACTATTAATTCTGCTCTTTATAAAAATTTATTAAAATTACCCTTTAATTTTACACTGTATAAATTCTGCCTTCCCCAAGCTTCCATTTGCTGTCACTGCAAAACCTTGGTGGTCCACAGCAGAAAGAGTTAAACATTCTCTATATTCATGGCAGCCAGATCAGACCCTTATATAATCCATATGAAGTCTAAAAACCAACATGTTTAACATGATCCTAATTTATCCTAAAAAGCAAAGTACCTTTTGGCCAATTAAAGAAGAAGGGCTTGAAGAATGAAATTCTCAGGTCCCCAAATGGATTGCACTGGATCAACTCTGTTGGGGTGGTGGAATGTTGAGCTTGACATAACAACTCACAATTGTTAGTTGACATTATCTATCTATCGACAGTATTTATATACCGCTTTTCAACTAAGAAGTTCACAAAGCGGTTTACAAAGAAAATGGAAATATAATAATAGCTAATTAAAAGCTCACAACTCATCACTCCTCACAACTGGACTTCCTGCCAAGATCTATAGCTGAGCCATTTTAGATTGAGCTTTCTATGGAAGCAACACACCTGGAGCCATGCTGAAGAATTCAAATTGCAAATGGGCAATCCAAGGCCACCAAGGATTTACAATTTAAATGACTGCCAGCTACTTTACATATTTCATTTATATATAATTAATGTGATTTGCATAAAACATTACGAACATGGTGGAGATGGGGCACAGCTGGTGAATGAGGAGTGCTTACTCGGGTGCTGTTTGTGCCATTTCCAGGCAAATTTCAACATGTTGTGTCGACAATTGTAACTAAATTGAGTTCTCAATTTGCTACCAAATGAAGCAGGGACTAGGTTATGTGACAGATATCTTAGTTAGGGAAGTACTTTAGCCATACATTTCAAACAAACAAGCCAGGGAAGCACAGATGAGTGTAATACAATTGTTTCAGCTCAAAAAACTCAAGTGGTCACAACACTAGTCTTGTGGTTGTACTCATCTGCAGCCATTGAGGCACTACCAGTGACACCACTATTCTGATATTACTTGTCTCAGTGACACCACATTTATCTCATCAGTGGGTAGGCTGTAAATGTCACGATGCTTGTCCTGAGAAGTGGTTCAGTATCCAATTCTGATAAGGCAGCCCACTTGGAATGAAAGGACCAACTCAAGATCTAGATCATGGGTCTCCAAGCCCTGGCCCAGGGGCCAGATGCAGCCTGAAGCAAGGCTCTATTCAGGCAATGGCCAGCCTCCGACCTCTGGCAAAGCTTCTGGTCCACTTGACTGAACACAACTGGAGCTGTGCTCTTGTCAGATCTGGAAGGTGTTCTGAAGGCCTCAAAAACTTCTGGTTTCCCCCAAAAGAAGTAGCTTTCAGTGCCCTCTGAAGATGCTTAAGAGGTGGGCAGGTGGGGTCCACTGAGTACATACTTTATTTCTATGATGCATGTTGGTGCTTTGAGAAACCCTGGTAATTTGATCCCATTCATTAATTTATCTGTTCATTCATTCAAGAAAAACATTCATACATCTAAGAAGAAAAATTTAAATTTAAAATTTAAATAAATGCATTAGTAAGCAATACATTAGTATTTATTTAAATTTAATTTTTTTTCTTCTGGCCCTTGATACCATGCCAGGTATCTGATGTTTAGGTATCAAAATGTTTAGAGATTTGGCATCAGGCCAAAAGTTTGTGCCTGTTAATCTGGAGATCCTAAAACAGTAAGAGGCAGACTTCTAAGCAGAACCCTTTGGTAGCCCCCTTTACCACAGCCCCAGTGCCTAGCAGTGGGAATAGTTCAGGAGGACCTTAACAGATCTGAGGAGGCATACAAGACTCCAAACTAGATGACTACATTTAAAAACTGCCCTTTTTCAGACAGACATGAAGCTTAGGAAGGAAACCCATAGTCTGGAGGAATTTAAGCCCACAAGCTACTACTGTCAGAGTAAACTGCTCACTCAGACTCTTCCAGGGTCCTGCAATGACAGCTTGCTATAATATTCTCAGATCAGCACCTCTTCATGGGTTTCTGCCACCCATCCAGATTGAACAGCAAGACTGCCACCAGATCTTCTGTCTTTTGCTATCAAATTTCTATCCTTGCATATGTGAGATACCTTTGGGAAAAGAAAGTAGTTTCTCACTCCACCAATAGTCTCCCTCCACATGTTCTTGCAGGTCCTGCCCCTTATCAGTGATAAGTGTCCAAGCTTGTGCTAGGTCCAATATCATCACTCTCCAAAAGAAGCATGGGGGAGTTTTCCCCCTATGAAGCAATGCTCTCTTTTTCCTTAATGACACATGTATGGTTAGCCAAGGGTTAGAGAGATTTAAATGATGCATGGAATACAGATTCCCTAGATCCAACAATGATAATAATCTGTGCACAGCTTGAGGCATCCATTCATTGCCATGATCAAGCTCCACTTCCCTTAACCTATATACTAATCCCATTCTGATGAAGACCCACAGATCCAGTTGGTCTTGTCTGTTATTTAGAGGCAGTGTTTAAGGTTATCTCTGGATGTCCAAGATTTAAAGGAAGCAGGTGGGAGGAAGAGAGAAGTGGGAAGGGGAGGCTCCATATGAAATTCCAGCATAATACTCGCAATTTAATAATCAATTTAACTATGTGTCAGGCGGCAGCAGAGCTTGGAGGAGTAAATAGGCTCTCTATCAGCATGAATATTAGAAGTTCTTAATTGCCCTTGTAATCACACTGTAGCTCCCAAGCCTAGCCAGGCGTAGCTTCGGTTGGCACTAAATTGTGATGCCTGCTTACAGTGCTGGGCATTCGCTGCTCGTACAGACTCATCAAGCAGCACATTGCAGAAAAAATTAATGGACTCAGTGCAATGCACATCCATCGCATGGTACAGGAAGGTTTCTCAACAAAACACTTAAAAACACATTTTGAACTCTGAGTGGCTTCCTGTCATCCCTTGCAGAATGACATGCTAAGTAGGACAAATCCTGTGCTTTGTACCTAATAAAGCAAAAGGAATTCTGTTAAGCTAATCATATATTAATCTCCAAGAATTTTAATCAAAAACTTTGCCTTCCTAAAACCAAGGGGTGCTTTTCCCTTCTCTATTTTCACATAAGCAGACCTGCAGCTGTTCTAATAAGCAATTCCCCACCCTGATTTTCCTTTCCTCATCATTCAATTAGCTGGTGAGAGGGGAGGCAGGAACCTTTTTAGGCAATGCTCTTTCTGCTTCAGGTGAGGTGCACTAAACTCAGCTTGTGGAAGCATTAATTAGAGCCAATTAGATCCCTGATTAACCTTCTCTGGCATTTGATGGGTGCAGATTGTCCTTGCAAGATGGCAGATTTGATTGGATGTGATATGTATGGGAAACTTGGCATCCATCAGCCTTGAAAGAGTATTGTATCATGCTTGACGCTGTATGCAAAGCGCAAAGGCCTGGGTAGATCAATATGGAGGATAGGCTGTTTCCCAAGCAGCAAATCCCCCCTCTTCACACCACTGAAATAGTCCAATGGAATAGCAGAACTGATAAGATTGGTTGCAGCTGCATCGCAGAGCTGAGCTAAGGACAGGAGCTCACCCTGTCTTTTGGGGACCCGGATCTCGAACCCTGGGCTTCTGGTTAACAGACACAGTATCTTAACCACTTGTGCCACCCACAGCCATATAAAATATATCTATTGTACAGTTCAAAATGGGATCCACAAAGAAATATTCATTGATTATTTTCAAGAAAGCAAAGAAAGAAAATAACCAGGAAAATTCACCCAGATATGGTGCTGAACCTGGAACCATAGAAGATATGGTTTTTAATCTACTAAATTTAATGTTCAGTCTTTGAATCCAGTACCGAGCCATGTCATAAGCAATACCACATGGAGCAATACCTCTAATTTTTCTTTGTTTCTCCCCATTTAGTCCTTACTATCACTTAAGAAGGATCCTTCAATGGATTCAGCGACCTGAAGCTGTTTCTGAACCACTGCAAGGTAACAGTTATTTCTGCTTTATTGTTATGTTCCCCTTCTTCTCCAAATAACCTACAGACCAAAAACAAACAAAAAACCCCAAAACCTGGCTTTTGAGTTGTCCCAATAGACTGGCAAGCCCACCTCATTTCCAAGAACGGGAAAGTTAGTGGACTCAGGTCAGTGGTGGGCTCCAGCAGGTTCACACCTATTCTGTAGAACTGGTTGTTAATGAGAGATAGGACATATAAAGTTTAAAAATAGCTGTTTAAACTGGTTGTTAATTTCTTTGAATCCCATCGCTATATCTATCTATCTATCTTCAGCCTAAGCAAGGAGTAATGTCTGCAGGAGTAACTAAGGAGTAATGTGATCTCTCATAGCAAGTCAAATTGGTAAAGCTTGGCAAGCACCTATGGGTTCTCAAAAGCAGAGTAATGAAACCCTCCACTGTGCATTTGCTCTGGTGTCTCATCCAGTCATATTATATATCTTTCAACACATAATTTAATGCAGAATGCAATGAAACAGCCATGCTGAAATACCTCTAGTCTATCAAATGTTATAGCAAAAAAAATGAGAGGGTGCTGGGCAATGATGCATTGCCACATCCCATGTATAAGAGGTGGTCCATCATGGAGATTATGAACTGGATTCCTTCACTGAGTAACACACTGCCATTGTGATGCCACTGCCCTCCTTCACTATCATTCAGCTTTTGAATGAACTTTGGGTATCTCTGCTATACAGTACAAGCAGTAACAACTATCACTCTTGTACAAAAGATGGATGAAACAATGATTGCAGGGTGGTGCTGGCTGCTCAGAACCTGATCCTTGCATCATTTCCCCTTATACTTGCCTACAGCATTTGTTGAATTTGAAGGCAGAATATCAGCTTTTTTTCTGCAGATGTAGTTCATATGACCTGTTGCCTTTAGGGCATTTCTGCTATCAGTTAAGAATCAATCAGTCATTCACAAAAGAGAATTAAATCAAGGAGATCGAAGGAGGGCAAAATATTCTTTTGGAAATAATTAGGAATTTTTATATAAAGTCTTCCTTCATGCCTTTATTACAAAAAAATAAAACAACTGAGAACTCACATTTTCTACAATAATATAAATGTATACATCATTTTCATTATGTGAAAATGCTAATCTTCCAAGTGTACTGTCTGTAGCCTAGACCCACAACTCATTGCCTGTCCTTCTTCATGATTGGACCTGCACAGTCTTTCTGGCTGTCATCCTCTGCCTTCATAAATGTGACCTTCCAACAATTCCATTTCCCTACTTATTTCAGTTTGTAGATTTTATGCCATACTATATACTCCTAAGGAATAAGGGTAGATACAAGAGTCCACACTATATACTCCTAAGTCCTAGTGCTCTCCTCTTTGCTTTTATTAAAAAAACAAATTCTTCCTGCATGTTCAATGGTTATCATTTGATATGACCTAAGGTTCATTCTTCTATAAGCTGAAAATCATAGAAAGGGTAATTTTGTAAAGCTTGCCTTTTATTCCTTTTCTCCTCTGTAGAAAGTCTGTTTTTCTCAAAAGGTAAAGACAAGGTAACATCATGTCTTTTCACTGGTTGGAACTGAAAGCCTGTGATTACATAAGTTTGTATAAAGTATCCATTTTAAAAACTGATAGAAAGTGATATCTGAATGAAGCTCCCTTAGGAATTTTTTAAAAGTCTTCCTTCATGTCTTTATTACAAAAAAATGAAACAACTGAGAACTCACATTTTCTACAATAAAATAAATTTATATGTGCAGAATAAAGGATACCTTAGTATAATTATCTCATGTTCAGAAGACCAAATTCTGACTTTGTCAACCTAGTCATACTGACAAAGAAACTTAATTAATTTTGAATTCCCCCCCCCCAAAGAAAGAAAAAGAACTGGAAGCCATAAGAACATTATCTTTCTTATGTTCTCAGCACAACAGGACATTTTTTAAAAAATCCTTTAGGAGAGGGAAGCCTGAGGCCTCAATCCTTCCACTAGCATGATAGCTAGTGGCGCAATCCAGAGTAACTTGTTCCGGTGTAAGAACAATTTAGTCTGGACTGCAATATGAATTTCCCATAGGTCTTCACTGGGTGGTACTGACATTAGGTGCATGTAATGTCTCTTATATGCTCCCGTAGTTACTCTGGATTGTAGGATAAGATTCATAGTGTCTAAAGGCTCCTTATTAAAAGAGGGAAATTTGTTTGTTATATATTTCTGGTATGGGACCAATAAGTTTAGGCTACCTGTGTGTCACCCTGATCTGTTCAATTTGCAAATAGAAAGATACAAATATGTATCATATAAAGGCAGGGTATAAGTGTTGTAATAAATAAGCAAAGCCTCCCAAGCATAACATCTGTGCACAAAAGTTAGGATATACAAGCTCACACAGAGATAGATCTGAAGAATGTTCTTTGCCTGAAGCCTGAACATCTTTAAGAAATATTTATTTGGCACTATTTACTGGGACCAGAAGGAATCAAAATAGCCAAAGGATAAGGCAGTAGCATAGCAAGGGAGGATGTGCCCTGGTGATGTGTCTTGGGGAACGACTAGCTCATCATCAGAGCACCCACTGAACAGAGGACCACGTCATGGTTGTCTTCCCATCCCAGCCCTGCTGCATCAAATGGCCAGAAATAGCTAGGCATAAAGCAATTTCACAATGCACGTGATGCCATCACATTACCGCTGAATTACTTCTCGGAGCCATGTCTTGCTCTGGATGAGTGGGGGGGGGGTGTTACATGGCACATGGGATGACATTCACTCCAGGCTGCACCCGTGTTAGCAGTCCACTGGGATGAAGCTTGAAAGATGTTAATACTTAAGTTGCTTCATGCTGCTTCATGCGTCTTTAGTCTGGAGGGCCAAAATGAAAATTTAATATTCCATTATGTCAGTCATTGTGCCGTGGCACATTGGTATGTCACAAATGGTCCCAAGTTGTGTCATGGGAATTTGGGAGATGATTATTTATTAATAGGGTCATTGCACCACTGTAGTCCTCCAAGACAGTGTGTGTCAGAACCAGTGGTGTAGCTAATAATCGTGTAGCCCGGCGCAAAGCTCAAAATCATATGCAAAGTGACATCATATCCAGAAGTTATGTCATCCTCATGTATTTTTAAAAGGAAAATTGGGGGAAAACCTGCCGCCGCTGCCTCCTCAGCAGTTCACCACCCATTTGCTCTGCTAGTTGCATAATCAAACCACCTACTTGCTATCTGGAATTGAAGAAGATTTTGTTCCCCCCTCTTCCTCCCCCCCCCAAAATCAAATTATATTAAGTAAAAAATGAAAATTGGGTCCCTTATTGGTTAGGGAAACTGTGCTGGGGCAAAGAGGAATGTTTATTCTTTCCCTGTTAAATATAAGAGCACCACATAAAAGTGCCTGTATACCCAGTATAACTGTATTATGATATATGTATATGGAAATGAGACCTGATTCATACTAACACCCTATTGGAACCATATTAGTTCCATACAGTATTAGAATTACATCTCATTGGCTCTCAGAGCAATCAGTTTCATGGGAAAGTTTTGAGTTAAGAAAATCTACTTTTTGTTCCATGGGCTTTTGTGTTTTCACTTTCTGGTTAATTGGCCATAACTTTTGACACACCCCGTTTTTGCAAATTTTAGCCACCAGTGTCAAGCTTAGCTTGTAGCTCCCCTAAAGCTTGTAGCCCAGTGGAGCTGCACCCCCTGGACCCCCCTTAGCTACACCACTGGTCACAATAGGAGATCCAGCAATTTACCACCAAGCAGAGTCCCTCTCTCAATCACATATTTTATCTCTAGAGACTGGAGATCTCTTTTTAAAAAATAATTGATTTATCTTGCAGGAGCTTTTAGGGCAGTGTTTCCCAATCAGTGGTGCACATATCACTTGTGTGCCTGTGGTGATACTAGTGGTACTTCCAGCACCCACTGCTTAGCAGCACCACCAGCAATGCAACATAACTAGCAGCTTCAAGAGGAGGCTTGGCAGAGTGGGCATTGACTTGGATATGCCCTTTTTGCACACTTGAAAAGCCTTCCCATCTTCTCCGAGCCTCTCAGAGGTGTTTGTCACATTTCATTGCCTGCCAGTAACTTCTGGTGGTATTTAAGAACATAAGAAAAGCCTCCACTGGATCAGGCCAAAGGCCCATCTAGTCCAACTTCCTATACCACACAAAAATTGACTTCCATTAGGTGGTCCATGTGAAGTGGTAAAGAAGGGTGCAAATGTTGAGGTACACTGATTTAGGGTGACAGGACAGAAATCAGGACAAGACACACAAATCAGATTTTCGGCTACATTTGTTTAAATGGCAAATACTGTACAATCAGCATAGGACTTCAAGGGAGTAAAGCAGGGGGTTTAAACATTTATCTCTCACACAGAGAGACAAGTGTGCACACACACCAAACTATGTTCTCCAACAACAGTTTCTTACCATTTATCTGAAAGGTATGGACAAACTTGCTTTTGAATGTTCAAGCAAGGTCACATGTATAATTTTAAGAAAACTTACAAGATCCAGTAAAGTAGGTTAGTGTTATTATCCCCATATTGCCAGCAGTGAAGGACAGCAGAGCAACAAATTGCGGCTTTCCAAAAGCAATGGTGAGCAAGCTATTAACAGAAGTATGGTCCAAAGCACTGCCCCCTCCCTTGGCTCAATATTTTTTTGGTAGTTGTATTTGCAGGCGATGTGTCTCAATAATGTGTTATGAGGTGTGTTTGTAATTGTCAGATGTGAACACTGGTCCTTGAAGAGGAAATGGTGTGTGTCTAAGTGCAGGCAAAGCTATTTAGGGCCAGGACAATGTGCTGTTTCCACTCTTGCCAGGATCAAATGAAATCTTTTGGTCTTCGGTGATTTAAGGAGGAAAGCTTAAGAACAATCCGTCTCAATTTCCTCAGCTCTGAAACAGTATTTAGAGAATAGAAGGTGATTTCAAGCTCATTCATGTTTGTAAAGCACAGTGCACTTCCCTCCCCCATTACCACCTTCAAATCACATTTCAATCAGTTTTATTGTTGACAACTTGGATGATAAAAACTGAAGAGGAAGAGAAAAATCTTCACTCCCCTTCATTATAGCAAAACATAATAAAAAACAACCAGCCCATTTTTTTCCTGATTTTGTGTGAACTTCAAGTAACTACTTTCATTTCCAAATATGCCTTTATACAATATGATCCCCCATTCACAGCACGAAGGCCAATCCTGGACCTGATCTGGCCTTAATGCAATGTCAACTGGTGCCCATTTTTGTCAACAAGTGGTTTTTTTAAAAAAAAAATTATACTTTTTTGTAACAGAAAAAACCAAGGGTTAATTCAGACATTATGTGGTTTCTAAATCTGGTTTGTGTAAACTGTGGTTTGCTGGACAAAACAGTAAAAGAAGATTTGCTGCAAACCATGAACTTTCTGTATACATGGGAAGAAGCAAGTGGGAAGCACTTGATCCTGAGGCAGCTCCTAATGCTAAATCATTGCTTTGGCTTTACATCTGAAAACAAGCTTAGAGCACAATCCTTACCATATCTACTCAAAAGTAAACTCCATTATGTTCTCTGGGTCTTACTCTTGGGAAAGTGTCTTCAGGATTGCAACCTATGTTTCCCTGCCTATTTCACACAAGTTACTGTGTTATTCCAAGTTACTAAATTATTCTTCCAATCTGATTTTGAGATGTCCTTCCTCAAAATGAATCTGAATTTAGAGTGAATTTAGAGTGAGTCTGATGATATTTAAATTGTCCAGCTGGCTCTTGCACATATTCTAATATAAAGAGATCATATCTCCTAGTCCTTTCCCAAACCACAAAGAGCATGGGATGGCCCAAACACATGAGTAAAATACAACACTTGGGACCAGCCAAGCAAATAAGAATCTCTCAGTGGCTCCCACTTTGATCTATTGCAGAAGTGGCCCATAGAGGACCTGTGTGGCCAGCAGTAAGATCCCTCCATCGGGCCATCTGCAAGCTTTGTTATCATCCTGATTTGTCTCTAATACATTCATCTATGTACACTTATTCAAATTAATTCCATTTTAAAGTGTAACTCATTTTTCTGGCTCACCAACACTATGAGATGATGTGGCTCCCCAGCCAAAAAGTTTGGACACCCCTGATCTATTGCATCATATCATCTGAACACTGTCCCCTCCATAAAGCCAGCCATTCTTGATGACACTGTCAACTATCTACAAGGCCTGACAACATGAGAGGATCAGGCTCTTTTAATTTTGGAGCTGGGGTATGAAACAGAGTGGCTCCTGCAGATATAGCTGCCAGTCAATTCAAATGCTGTTTATCATCTTAGGAGACCATGATCCCCGTGCCTCTCCAAACAAGGATTTCCAGGGTGCACAACCACTTGCTGACAGCTTCCCAGTCGCAGCTGGTTCCCCCTCCGTCAATCATCAGAATAAGAGCGAAGGGGCTGTTGTGAGGTCAGAAGAAATAAAGATTGGCAATCAGCATGCATATGGAATCCACAATGATGGAAAAGGCCAGTGCTCATTCTGAAAGGGTAAGGGGCATTTCCAAATGAGAGCTCTTTGGAAGGCATCGGGCCAGATTTCAGAGAGCTGGGATTTTTTGCTGCTCCCCTAAAGCATGTCATGAAGGCTCCCCTTTGCAGTTGTCTCCATCTGCTGTACTAAATGTCAAGTGGCAGCTCAGGGCAACCACCTCCCTCCTCTGAAGTGCATGGCATCTTGCCCACTGATGTGGAGCCAGCCATCTCCCCAAACAGATCCGTTTGGTGAACATGCGGATTTATCACCACCTCTGGGCTCTTCTTATCCAAAATGAGATGCAGCACACTAGTATGTTGCTTAACATGCAAACAAGGAGGCAAGATCCAGAATACCACAGGAATTTGACTCAAGACTGCTGCCTCTCTGCTACCCTCCCTTCCAAAACCAAAACCTTTACATGCTCCTCACCTGCTGTTGTCAAAACCAGAGATGCAAGACCAGCAGGTTTGACAGTAATGCATGAGGAGCATCACGTGGAAGGGAATGATCTGCTTGTGGAAAACAGATTACTGTATCTTAAGTTGGTGACTTGTGGTGGCCACAGGTTAGAGCAGGGATTAGACAGTTTAGAGACAGGAGACAGGTTAGAACAGCTAATTCATTCATTCATTCATTCTGGTATCTGTATCTTGCATTCTCTCGGAGACCCGCGATGGCTAGACAGGGGGTTCAATCACTAGGACATTTATTAGGCAGTGATTAGACAGGTTAGGATAGACGTAGCACACTGATGTGCCACAAATGGTCTACAAGTGTGTCATTTAATAGCAGGGCAATCATTTAATAACAGGGCAAATAGAAGATTTGAGCCCCCCACCAACAGCATGGTGTCAATTTTCATAAATGAATATATTAGGGACATAACTTGTGAATGAACAAATGAATTCAAATCAGTTCATAAACTCTTTCATAAACACATTTACTAAACACAGAAAGAGGGAGATCTTCAAACCAGTTCATAAGCACTTTCATACACAGAGAGGAGGTGTGTGTAGCCTCAAAATACACTCACAGTGGCCCATCAGATGATGTAGGCAACCTCACAATACCAGATGCAGGGGAGGATGCCTGGAGACAGGTGTCTTGTGTGCTCCCTGAGGCGACTGGTAGGTCTCTATGAGATACAGGAAGATGGACTGGACAGGCTTTTGGCCTGAAGAACACCTCATTTCATTTGAATTAATTCATTCATATAACTTCCACCTCTTATGTATTCATTTATGTAATTTTTTTCTAAATTTGAAATATAAATCCTTTTTTTCCCAGACCCTGAAACAGTGTCGGGGAGATGATGAGGCAAAAGGTTTGCACACTCCTGGCCATGAAGCATTCAAGATTGCAACCCTACAAGGGCCAAAATGGAGAGAAATGAACCTGAATTTTATGTCTCATTTCGGCTAACTACTCAGTTATTGGGCTGCCAGCTTCTGTTATTCTAGAATCTATGCCCTGATGATGTAAAGTTGCCACCATTCTGAATGGATTCTGCACTATTATGAAAGGTTTACAAGATAAAATTACATTTTCTTCACTTAGGGCTTAACGGCAAACGCAAAGAACAAATAGAAGATGAATAAATGGGCAATCTACAGTCACACTTGATCTTTCAGAAGGGAAGTGATGGTATCGTCAGCTTCAGTGATTTGAAACTGGCGCCAGTCAGTAAACAGCTCCTAAGTAACACCTTGTAAGAGCCGTTGTTTTGTTCAATAGCAACACACACAAGCATACAATATTTCTTATATCCTTGTACAATACATACTAGCAAAGAAACAGATTTCTGGATGGGCTCTGTGGAGACTCTACAGAAGGCAACTGAAGCCAATGCATTTAACTCCATTTGTCAAGGATGAAGTATTATGCTGAGTTTACTACATAATAGAGCCTTGTGGAACTGGAGGTAGAGGAATCCCACATGGTGGATATGTTCACACTGAAGAGCCTCTACTGCACTGCACAAGGATTGGCAAGTCTTTTGCTTGGACTGTGCATCCGTGCTTTGGCCGATTTCTCTATTCTGCCATGTACCATACTGTTGCCATCTTGTAATTAATAAATTATAAGTAATAAATTATATGCAATAGTTTTAATAATAAGCAATAAAGTATTTAAAATAACCACATGAAAGCTACAAGTATATATATATGTGGTATATTTATATTTATATATATAGTATATGAATGTTTTTTTAGTTTTTAACTAGTGGAATGAACCCACTGTTGTGGGAGTAAAATTTCAAGAATATTTGTGGTCCCCAGGCATGACTGGGCACTGGTGTGCACCAGGCAGTGCCATCAGCGGGCACTGGCACTGCTGAGCAACAACAAGCACCAGGCACTGATCAGTCAGCGATTCTTCAATGTAAATATAGGGACAAAAACAGATTTTTCATCCCCCTTTGATTTGAATTTCCCAAAATCACTTCTTTGTTGGTATCTACATCATGAAGGGAGTGAGTGAGTGAGTCAGTCAGTCAGTCAGATTTGGTCATGTACTACATTTTTCTTAAGTGTCCTCGTTGGGGGGGGGGGGCTTGTCCTCTTTTTTGGTTATGACATATGGTCAGCATGACCCACTAGCCACACCTAGATGGCACTGAGTTATGGCATCCCTCAGCAGACTGAATGGATAGGAAGGATCAGATCCTTGACATATTCTGTCTCAAATTGTTTGTTCCAAAATGAAATGCAGAAATGCTTGTATACCACAGCAGCGTCAGTGCAGCACAACAGAAAAGTGTCTCCCCTATACAGGGGGGCCCTTGCTACGTGGCCTCTTCAAAGCTTGCAGCCTTTAAACAAGCACCGCTATTTGTGTTCCATCCACTCGGCATTCCTTTATGCTCAACGATCTCCTGTAGCGCATTGACTCCCATGGTAGTGTTGGAGCCCAAAGTGGGATGGTGAAGAAAGAAAAAAAATCAATTTAATTGCAGCTTAGTAAGCAAATGCACTAAGTGGTTCTGGCAAAATGCAAGCACTTTGCCGGGAGGGAAAAAAGGAGGACAAAAGTACCTTCTGCATTGCATGAAGAATGGATTGCTAGCAAATCCTCCCAAGCAGCATCTGGCTGTCAGCCTCCTACCCAGCATCACCCCTTTAAGGTAGGAAGAAGGCTTGCAAGAAATACACCACACTTGGGGAAGATTTTGTTCTTAGCCAGTTACAATTAGTGTTCAATGTGCTGCACACTCCGTGGCTCCCCTTGCACCATAAATTACCATCCATGGACAAAATTTCAGTCCTCCTCCTCCCTCTTTTGTGAAGTTACAACCCCATAATTGGTTTTATACGCTGACTGCCCTATTGCAAGGGAAAAACACTTTGGGAAAAAAATCTGCACAGCTGCAATACATTGCTTCAGCATTTTTTTAAATCATTGCTTTCATATTTTCTTCTTCCATCAGCAAAGAAAGTGAAACTAACAAAGAAAAGCCACGGAAGGGCAAAATTGGCATCCTCAAGGGTCTTTCGGAGAGCCACACGGTTCTTGCCAAGCCAAATGCAGGCTTGCAATTTAAGTAACATGTGTGCTCACATGATAAGTCTTTTCAAGATAAACCTCTGGGGTATTTGTGTGTGTGTGTGTGTGTGTGTGTGTGTGTGTGTGTGTGTGTGTGTGTGTGTTTGATGGATTTTGTTTCCACACTGAATGGCAGAGCAGCACCTAATTGCTTATGGAATGGGTGATGAAAAGTTAGAAGTGCTGTTCTTGGGGTCTTAAGGTTCACAGAGGAGGCCTAGTACTTGCTATAATCAATAGTGTTCAATTCTTCCATATCTGTCATCTGCCCTTTTGGAAACTGGCCTTCATGGTTTATTGTTTTTAGATCTGTTTCAGGTACTTGATTCTGATATCATCCACCCTTCACTTTAACATTTTTAGATAGCCTTTCATTGATTTTTAAAAGTCTTAGGATTGTATCCCAAGTATTTCTTCTCTGAATGGAAGAAGTTCCACCAGCCCAAGGAGGTGGAAGTCCCATGCCAGGATTTTTTGCTTCTTTCTGCATCCCTAAACCTGTTTTTGAAGCTTAAGGGGGTGGGAGCTAAAATCACCCTCTGCTTTTATGAACATGGAGTTTCCAGTGTGCAAGAAAAAAGCATACTGGGATACAATCCTTACAGCCAATCTTCTCCAGAACCTAGTCGCTGTTCTCACTATCTGCCACAGCAAGTCCTGGGAAGCCCTGGAAAACTTTTGGGGCTGCCAACACAAATGGCCAGAGATCCCATGAGCACAACACTGGCTCCCAGTATCCTACTGGAGCAGGTAAGTCAGTAGCAAGTACAGTTTGGGGAGGATTGTGGGCAGATTGCTGCAGAGAACACACTGGTCAGGGGGTGCAAGAGGCTCAAGGGGAGGATCTCAGGCAGCAATAGCTATGAATACCAAGATTGTAGAACCCTGGGTCTGCAATCCCATCCATACTTTCCTGTGAGTAAGTCTCAGTGAACACAATGTGACACTTCTGAATAGACATGCATAGGATTGAGCTGAAAATTTGGATTAATGTCATCAAAATATCTGGTGTTGGTCTAGAGAGATCGACTGAAGACCTTACTTGTTACAGGGAAGTAAGAAAAAAGTTTTACTGAATTTTCTTGGGCCATCTGTCCCCATCTTCTGCATAGCATGTAGTGTGTGTTCCATTAGTGGAACTGCATGCTATGGGCTTATGGGGGTCTCAGTTAATTACTCATATTATGTAGTTTAGACAATTGATTAAATAATAAATAAAATTGTTGATTATTTTGTTAATGAGTTAATTTTTTTAATTAACTGATCAACCAAGGGTGCAGTCCTCACCTAGGCTAGCACAAATTATTGGTCTTCCTGTTGCTGTGGTGATTATAGGGAGGCAAGCGCATGTCTGTGCACTGACCTAACCCTCACCCAGGAGTGGTGCAAAAGTATCTTCAGACACTTTTCTGACACCTCCAGGATCAGTACAGGATGCATGCCAGGAGTTAGGCCAGCCTAACTGAAGGTTAGGACTAAGCCCGAGTCAGCTTACATTTTCATCTGTGTAAAAAAAATCATTCTGAAGAAAATATACTGTGTGTGTTTTACATGGTGCATATATATTGTAGCAAAAGTGTGTATTTTAAAGAGACATTTCTTCCTGTTTAGGAGTCTTTTTTGTGTTCTACTACAACATCTATATATATAAAAGAGAAAAGTCACTCACTGACTCACTGACTCACTGACTAACTCATCACCGCCCTGCCAAAACCACTGGGCTTAGAAGTGTGAAATTTGGGGTGGGTGTTCCTTCCGTGACGGAGGGGTGCACTAAGAACTGGTTTTTGGAAATTCCAACCAGAAGGGGGTGAAAAGGGGCACAACGCGTTTTCCTCCCTATACTTTGCATTGAGAATTGCTGACTCATCAACATTCCGCCCCAACTGCTGGGCCTGAAGCATGGAATTCTGGGAGTTCCTTCTGTCACCTGAACTCCCACCAAGAACCATCTGGAGAAATTAACCCTTCAGGGGCTGAAAAGGGGGCAATGTGTTTTCATCCTATACTTAACTTGGGAGACTGAATAACATCCAGCCAATTTGGTGCTCAGTGCCTGGTGAACTGAGGGATGTTTTCCGGAGGAAAAGGTTGCACTGGCGAGGATGCTGCGCATGGGGGGAAGTTGTGCATGGAGGAAAGTTGCTCATGGGAGGATGATGCGCATGGGGGGAAGTTGTGCATGGGGGAAGTTGTGCATGGAGGAAGTTTCGCATGGGGACTGATGCACATGGGGAAAGTTGCGCATGGGAGGATGATGCGCATGGGAGGAAAGTTGCTCATGGGGGAAAGTTGCGGATGGTGGGAAGTTGCGCATCGGCGGATGATGCGCATGGGGAAAGTTGCGCATGAGGGGATGATGCACATGGGGGAAGTTGCACATGGGTGGAAGTTGCACATGGGTGGAAGTTGAGCATGGGGGGATGATGCGCATGGAGGAAGTGGCACATGGGGTGTTTCTGCACCATGGAGGGATGGCATAGAGGGAAATGTTACACCTGCAACGCGAGTACGCTTTTCGCTAGTATGTGTATAAAATACAACAATTCCATTCATTCTCATATAACACTTGAAATTATGACTGACCTAATGTCAGATAGTGAACAGTATGCTTGAGAAAAATGTTGGACTAGGTTTTCTCAGAATCCTCCAGAATCATCTTTTGAACCAGGATCTCAAACTATTATTCCATATTGGCTCTCAGTTATGAAGGTGTCTTCTCAATCTTACAGTATAGATAAAGATAAAAGTATGTCATGATCTCTAAACTTTGTGGGACCAAGATTTGGAGAACTTGGAAAGAAGGAGGCAACTCTGGCTGCTGAGGGTTCAGAACATAAAAACCTGAAACTGAGAGGGAAGACTGAGAGGTAGACTTTCCTGAGGTGTCAGGCTCTGACTTACCAAGAACCTTTCACTATCAGTGCTCCTTCCATCCAACAGTCAGATAAGAAGCCATTGTGACAAGGAGGTACCCCCTTTATGGATCTGAACCAGTGACCATGAAGCTTGGGAGAAAGACTCAAGGCTAGGAGATGTAACATAGCCCACGTGGATTTGGGTCTCCAATGAACCAAATCATTCCACCACCTCATTGCCTTGCCTTGATATACTACATCATACCAAGCCACACTCCATGGGTGTGGAGTGCAGCTCTACACTCCACATTCACACTCCTTGAATTGAACTGAAGCAGGATTGAAGTATCCGAAGAAATGCAACACAGTTCCTGTAACTGGCAATTTTAATTTTGAAACAATTGTGCTGTCTTCTTTCTTAGCATCAAAACGGTAGACGGTATTTTTCATTAATCGGTCAGCAGTAAATAACTTTGAGCGCAATGCTCAAGTGGAACTTTTGAGTCCCTCCAGGAGAAAAGCAGGATATACTTAAATAAAGTTGTTGTTGTTGTTGTTGTTGTTGTTGTTGTTGTTGTTGTTGTTGTTGTTGTTGTTGTTGTTGTTGTTGTTGTTGTTGTTGTTAGAAAAGTTCATAGAAAAGCAAAATCCGGATTTCCTATTCCACTTTAAAGATGTCAAATGACAGGATGTTTCAATTTATAGGGTCTCATTTAAGGAACCTGCTGTTCTCTGCCCTTCTTCCCCATTTTACAAGTAGAAAACAATGGCTGGTCCCTGAACGCACCATGCTCATCATTTGCTAATGTAAACAGCCCTTGTTCAATCAATATTTATGCCCCTATCACTCACAGCTCCAGTGTGGAGCCATAATGAAGCATAATGGGGGTAAAATTCATTCTTCGTAATTACCAATAAAAAATTAACAGAGTTTTCAATGATAGCCTATTGTTTTTCAGTTATCACAAGGAGATAGTTGATGCTCAGTCAATAGATTAATTAAATAACTCGGGAAATTCAGGCTGTACGCAATTTGTCTTGAATGTTTCATTATCCCGGCAGACTGAGTATTGCTTGACCAAATTGGATTGCTAAGTTGTGATGGAAATGGGGATTTGATCCATATACTACAAAAGCAAAACTGTTAAGGAGGACATCCTAGACTCTTCCAAAGAGAACTCCCATTAAAGATCAGTTAGGCTTGCCAACATAGCGTGAAATACAGAGACTTCAATGGATCTGCTCAATGGATGTGTAGGAGTAGGAAATTTTATAGCTTCAACATTTCTAACGCTGTTAAATGTGGAACGCAGAAAGGGATTGGATCTTAGACATGCGTGCACATCATCACTTTATAATGTTTCAAGCACACAGTAGACTGTATTTTTCCTCATGCACTAAGGGAAGAAAATGTACCAGTGAGCAAAGAAAAAGAACTCACTTTCTGACTGCAAAGTCAACAGAAATGCCTTTAATGAGCACAGAATCAGGTCCCAACATTAACCAGCAAAGTTGTGTTGATATTGGAACAGGCAGCTCAATTAATTAATGTTCAGAGGAATTTATTTTCAGAGCCCATGCTGGTGGCCTAATCTGTGTTAAATGCCTATGCAAGACTGATTGCTGTGAAAACTACAGGAATTGAAATAAGTAAAAGATCATCACCCAAGTTTCATTTGCATTATAGAAACTTCTGTGCAGGTCATAGTATTTGAAGCCAAGAGAATGCAGCATGTGTTTCAAAAAATGGGCAAAGCCCATGTGCATACACTACAAAAGATCTGAATTTTTTTTTTTAAATGGCTTCAATCAAAGGAAGTTGACATATTTTGAGAGATTATCCTGAACCAGATCTAATGATCAGCTGTAGTGTTTAGGCCCAGTTCTAAGGAAGAAATCCCCCTGCCATCATCAGTCTGCAACAGAGAGGCAGGATTGTGCAAAACTATATGATTCTGCTGCCAGGGTGACCAGATGCCAAGCCCAAAATTCCTGAACCCCCAGCCCAAAATTCCTACCTGCTTAACAAAATTGCCAAAAAATGTATTTTTCGTTTTTATATTTTTTGTGTTTCAGTATTTTGGCCATAATTTTTGTTAGGAAGGAGATATCTCAAAACTGATTTTTGCACTGGATTCTGCTCTTCAATACAAATCCAACGACATATGACATGATGGGGTACTGCGCACCATCGCGAAGTTCCAAAACAAAGCCAAAAATTAGGACAATGAAGCCAAAATGTAGGACCCCCAGACAGGAGGCTAAAAATCCAGACAAATCCAGGTTTTTCTGGTCTTATGGTCACCCTGTTCTGCTGCATAAGTGGATAAAACCTTCAGAATTTGCCATTGGTTGGGGCAACCTGATGTGTGTGCTTGTGCGTGCGTACATATGTGTGCAGTGCCTTCTGGAGCATTTGCTGAGCTTCATGCTCCTTAGATGGGGATTATTCTGATGGCCTAGTGCAGTGGCATAACTAATTATCATGTAGTTTGGTGCAAAGCCCAAAATGTTGCCCCGGAAATGATAGCACAACCAGAAGTGAAGTCACCCCCAGGTACTTTTAAAAAGAAAATTGGGGAAAAACTGCCTCCATAGCAGTTCACCACCATTTGCTCTGCAAGTGGCACAGCTAAAGCTTCTATTTGCAACAAAACATCTATTTTGTTGCCCCCACCCACCCTGCAACAACAAAATAAAATTTAATTAAGTAAAAAAAATTGTGTCCTTTAAGGGATAGGTAAACTGTGCTGGAAAAAGAGGAATGGTTATTCCTTCCCTGCTAAATATACAAGGAACACCACTCAGAACTGCCTGTATACCCAATAAGCATGGGTAACCGTATATATGTATTGTATATTATATATGTATCTGATTCATATTAACACCCTATTAGTTCCATACATTTCCATACAGTTCCATACAGTATCAGAATTACATCTTGTTGGCTCTCAGAGCCATCAGTAACATGGAAGAAAATCCATGTTTGTTCCATAGGGTTTTGTGTTTTCATTTTCTGGTTAATCGGTCATACCTTTTGATAGACTATAGATATTCCAGTGCAGTTTGTTTCCTTGCACTCTGCATAAAATTACCTTTCCAACGATATATAATATCTTGGGATTATCATTCATACATACCCCATTTCCTCAATTTTAGTCACTGGTGTCAAGCTCAGCTTATATCCTCCCTAAATCTTGTAGCCCGGTGCAACTGCACCCCCTGCACCCTCCCCAGTTATGCCACTGGCCTAGTGTTTCCCTCTAACTGGACTTTGATTAAATCCAAGGAATGTTTTATTCCTTGTGAATAAATGTGAACATGAAGCTCAGTTTGGCTTTCCATAAAATTTAAAGGCATCCGCCATAGGTTACCCTGCTAATCATCTCTGACTCTAGGGAGTGGTGCTCATTCCCATTTCTTAAGCCATAGAGCCAGCATTGTCCGAACATGCCTCCATGATTTATTGAGCAGACTATCACATTTTATAAGCCCAATTTCAGTGTAATTTTGAGTTATTTCATTTTTACTGTCTTAGAATGCCTCTAACCATTGGTTCATTATCCTGGCATTATCAGGCTGAAAGCTGAAAAGAAAGTTTTGAAGGAAGTTCCCAGCCTTCTTGGGAGTAGGCTCCATTAATTGCAAAGGGTTTATATCTGAGTAGAGAGGTGCAGGATTAGGTTCTAAGCAGTGCTGTTTTTCTGGAAAAATAGGTGCCGGTACTCACCTGCCAGTACTCACAGGTACTCACCTATGTGTTTGAGTGTGAGTGTGTCTACGTGTGTGTGTTTGTGTGCTGGTACTCACCCACAGAGGTCTGGTACTTACATAGATGTGCCGGTACTCCTTACAGATGCGTACCCCCTCAAAAAGACCCCATGTAGTCTTCTCGACCCCTTCAATTCTGTTGGCAGCTGGGCAGGATGTGGATGGGGAGAGACTGCCATTCTGGGCACTGGTGATGGTGACGGGTAGCCACCTGCTGGCAACTGGAGTAGCAGCGTCACCTCCTGGCTGTGGCTGCCGGAGTTGGCGTGCGTGCTGTGTGTCTCCTCCAGAGGGAGGAGACACACTGCGCAAGCGCCAAAGTCAGCAAGCTGGAGGAGACACATTGCGACTCCAGCTGGAGGAGACACATTGCGACTCCTCCGACATCGGCGCTTGCGCAGTGTGTCTAGAGGAGACGCACTGCGCGTGCGCTGGGGGTTGGCGCATGTGCAGTGCACCGGGGTTGGGGTCCACCTCTAGCCCCACCCCTAGCCCCCCTGACCCCGGTCACACCCCTGACCACTGACCACTGACCCCGCCCCTGACCACTGGAGGAGACGCACTGCGCATGCGCCAGGGTTGGGGTCCGCCCCTAGCCCCACCTCCTAGCCCCACCCCTGACCACGGCCCTGCCCCCAACTTCCGGCGAACCGATTGATGCGCAAGGCGGGGCCCACCACTGTTCATCACCCCAAAATACGTTCAAATATCCTTGGCAATGAAAATGGGGTGGTTTTGGGGGGATAGCCCTGTGTAATGGACCACAGCTCATGTAATGCCAAGACATGATACATACAACCAAACTTCAATCTCACCCGTAATCTGCATAATTAATTCCTTTCCGATTTGCAGACTTCTGGCACCAACAAGCTATGGTTTGTGTTTGTCCTGAAAACCCTGAAAGTCCTAATTGGCAGGGCAAGTCAAACCACAACTATTCACACATCTGTCCAAGGATCAGTCATATGTATTACCAATTCACATAAGTGAGTTGAACATGTAATGCAAATTCCTCTCCCCCAGTGTGCTCAAAGTAATAGTTCATCCAAGCATGGACAAGCATTTTTAGGAAGCTTCTTATCTGCCAGCTCACCAACCTTACAAAAATCCTGCCTTGACCCAGAAAACCAGAGACCTAATGTGGTATGTGGTCAAGCCAGACAGCTAAAGATATGACCTCATTACCTATGGACCTGAAGCCACAGGCATGTTCAAATCCATGTGTGACATCAGTGCTGTCACTCACAACGGCAAGCCCGTTTCCAGCCTCTACCTCCTATTTATTTTTTCTTTCCTGTAAACATAGCACCCACCAGTGACAGCCTCAGCTTAGGCTTTGGGAATTGGATTTGTCAGCTAAACACTGCCTGCAGAGCCAACTGCGTAAATTCCTAACAAATTAATCTGGGAATTTACTTGTAATTAATCCGGCATATCATTATTTCCTCAATGTAATTAAGTTACTAATTTTGCCGTGTTTTGTTTTCCTAATTGAGAAGGAAGCAAAACTCCTGGTGACTGTATCACCTCCTGCCAAACAACTTGTTTGGACCACCAAACAGCTAGAACAAGTTGCAGACAGTTCAGATCCTGGGATTTTGTTGCAGGATTTGACCCTCCTAATAAGATTTGGTGACATGTTCCCATGTCACAGTACAGTGTGGCATCACGTAACATGGGAGCCTCAGCACCGCATCCATAATTTCTTTGCATTACTTCTGTGTACATAACCCATATTCAGAAATTAAACACTAATGAGCAAAGAATAAATGCTAACCTAAATGACCAAAACGTGATGGGGAGGAGGATAAATGTCACCAGCATTTCTTTCCGTGGAATCTGAACAAGCCCTTAGGCAAACAATTTATTGACTGATTTCAGAAATGCAGAGAAATTTTCACTTTCTGTGTCAGTGAGAGCAGCAGACACTTTGAAATACATTAATCTTCCTTAGCTCGGATGTGCTTGCAACTCCCTCATGCTTCTAAAATAGTGGGTACGGGGGAAGGAGCAGGGTGGTGGTGGTGTTTGAAAGTGCTGACGAAATGCTTTGAAATCAGTAGATGAAAGCGACAGCAGAATATTGCTCAAAACTCAGCTGATCAAGTTCCTAACACTGTTATATGGTAAGAGTCGCTCATAACCTATCCAGCAGACAGGATTAATTTGACTTCATGTTAATCCCTTGCCGGCTAACTGGCTCACCAGCTCAACACCAGCAGCCTAGTCACACCAGTAGATTTGTTCCTTGATAGATTTCAAGGACTTCCTGCCCCCAATTCCACTCCCACCTTCCAAAAAGTTTTCCTGCACATACAATTTGGGTTTAATCTCTCCTCAGAAAATCAAGTCACTGCAGCCAAAATTAAAAAAGTGGTTAGGATGGAGAATTCATCCTGAAAACAGCTTGCCTAAGCAAATACTGGAAACACTTGGTAGATAGGTAGGTAGGTATAAATTACTTGATGTTGCTGCAGCATCAGGAGTATCCATTTGATGTCATTTGCAGCAGCTGTCTTCTAAGAGCCTTATATATATATATATATATATATAAGAGAAAAGTCACTGACTCACTCACTCACTCACTCATCACCGCCCTGCCAAAACCGGTGAGCCTAGAAGCATGAAATTTGGGGGTGGGTGTTCCTTCCGTGATGGAGGGGTGCACTAAGAACCGGTTTTCGGAAATTCCAACTTGAAGGGGGTAAAAGGGGCGCAACGCGTTTTCCTCCCTATACTTTGCACTGAGAATTGCTGACTCAGCAACATTCCGCCCCAACTGCTGGGCCTGAAGCATGGAATTCTGGGAGTTCCTTCTGTCACCTGAACTCCCACCAAGAACCATCTGGAGAAATTAACCCTTCAAGGGCTGAAAAGGGGGCAACGTGTTTCTGTCCTATACGTAACAAGGGAGACTGAACCACATCCAGCCAATTTGGTGCTCAGATCCTGGTGCACTGGGGGATGTTGTTCGGAAGAAGAGGTTGTGCTGGCGAGGATGCTGCGCATGAGGGGAAATTGCACATGAGGGGAAATTGTGCATGGGGGAAGTTGCGCATGTAGGAAAGTTGCGCAGGGGGGAAGTTGCACATGGGAGGAAAATTGCACATGGGAGGAAGTTGCGCATAGGAGGAAGTTGCGCATGGGGGGAAGTTGCGCATGGGGGAAAATTGTGCATGGGGGGAAGTTGCGCATGGGGGAAAGTTGCACACGGGAGGAAAGTTGCGCATATGGGAAGTTGCGCATATGGGAAGTTGCGCATGGGGGAAGTTGCGCATGGGGAAAATTGCACATGAGAGGAAAGTTACGTATGGGGGAAGTAGCGCATGGGGGAAGTTGCGCATGGAGGAAGTTGCGCATGGGGGGATGATGCACACAGAGGAAAGTTGCGCATGGGGGGATGATGCACACGGAGGAAGTTGCGCACGGAGGAAGTTGCGCATGGGGAAAGTTGCGCATGGGAGGAAAGTTGCGCATATGGGAAGTTGCGCATGGGGGAAGTTGCGCATGGGAGAAGTTGCACATGGGGGAAAGTTGCGCATGGGGAAAGTTGCGCATGGGAGAAGTTGCACATGGGGAGAAGTTGCACATGGGGGAAAGTTGCGCATGGGGAAAGTTGCGCATGGGGAAAGTTGCGCATGGGGAAAGTTGCGCATGGGGAAAGTTGCGCATGGGTTTGATGCATATGGGGGAAGTTGTGCATGGGGGGTTGATGCGCATGGGGGAAGTTGTGCATGGGGGGTTGATGTGCATGGGGGAAGTTGCGCTTGGGGGGGTTGATGTGTATGGGGGAAGTTGCGCATGGAGTTTGATGCATATGGGGGAAGTTGTGCATGGGGGGTTGATGCGCATGGGGTAACCTGTGCATGCTGGGTTGATGCGCATGGGTGAAGTTGCGCTTGGGGGGGTTGATGTGTATGGGGGAAGTTGCGCATGGGGGTTGTTACGCCTGGGGAAAAGTTATCCATGGGGGGTTGATGATTATGGGGGAATGGCATACGGGAGAATTTTACTCCCGCAATGCGGGTACGCCTTTCGCTAGTAAATAAATAAAAAATAAATAAATAAATAAATAAATAAATAAATAAATAAATAAATAAATAAATAAATAAAGTCAAATCTTGAGCAGGTAGAACTTTAGTGAACTTTCTCAACCACAGTTGAAAATGTGGTCCAGTGGCATAGGTAGAGTGGAAAGAGTAGTCAGTTTTGGAAGAAGCCTCAACATCCCTTTCCTTACAATCCAGGTGTGGGGAGCCGAACAGCTTCATTTGGCTGTTGTCCCCCCTTGGAATGGCTCCAAAAGGAGGAACCCTTTGTATACTGCAGGGAGGCTCCCTCCAAGATTGTCTGCTCCACCCCGCTCTAGCTACACCACTGATGTGGACCATCAAAGCTACCTTATCTTGAGGCAGACATGTATGTAGCAGAGTATCATCTACTCTGGCTAACCATATCTCCCCAGAGAGGTCTTCTCATCTCCTGAGGCTGTTGAGGTTTGGGTCTGGGACTTTCTGCAGGCAAACCAAAAGCTCTCCCACTGAGCTTTGTTCCATCTATACTCTCCATTCAGGTAGGACAAGCCCACCCAAGATGCTAGGAGGTCTTGGGCCAACCCTGCATTCAATGTTTAACAGTGAGGAGATCAGATTTACTTGATTTGGTGTCTCCCAGTAGCAGAGACTCATGAACATGGCTTCCATGTCCAGTCCACACACACATATGCACATCATCCGTACTCTAACAATAACCACAAGGTTGTTTCTTGAAAGAAACTCAGCAGGGAATCCCCATGCCCTGTGGTTACGAAAATGTCATATACCCAGAGAAACAGATAAATGAAACTGAAAAGAGTGAGGCTCGACAAGAAGTGAAGATGACGGATGAAGAACTAATTGGAAGAGAGAACGAAGCACAGATTAAGGAAAGACTCGGAATCAGGGCAATTAAATTAAGAGTAGAGAAGAGGTGAGCTCAGGTTAAAAAGCAAACTGGCAACCTTTTCCAACCTTGCTATCCAGTTCACAGAAGCACAAAACTGGGATCTTATAGACGATTGAATAGCAACCCTTTTTCAGGTTCCAACAGAGTGAATAATTAACTATTTTGCATTTAGAGCAAGGGACAGAGCAACAAGCAAAGCTTTTTGTGACAAGACAAATCACTGATGTAGCAGTCCTCCTGCTAAAAGATTCATGTGTTATTTATAGTCCAGGAATACTTACAACCACAATTTATTTATTTGTTTTTAACGCAAGAAGTGACAGGAGACCCTGACCTATTTGAATATTCCACCCATGAGTTCAGCCAACACAAATGGGGAACATGAGTCCACCCACCTCCCTTTGGATGCCCTGGGCAGCAAATGTTTCATATCACATGGAGGAACACTTCTCTTCAATGTCAGTTTGAATGGAAAAGCACACATGACTATGGTGGCATAGTCCGCTCATGTGAAGTATGGGACAACATGTACAGATGCTACCATCCCCCCCAACGTATTTTTGCTGAATGCGCAGGAGGAATGCCTCAGTTTGACTTTTGAATTGGCACTGTTTTCCAATGGTTCTCACTGCATGGTCTCTTACAAGAAAGCAGAATTTCCATAACAGAAATGGAAAAACTTACAGGATCCACACCACCATGTACTTATTTCCATGGATGTTCACTAATGAACATTGAAGAGGCAAAAAGAATGAATTACAAGCAAGATGAACCAAGTTGAATGGGGGAGGGGTGGGTAATTATTAACAAAGACCATCATCATTTGCAAAAAGCACACATATTCCCGTTGCATTCATTAGCACTAGCATCTCATGAATATTAAGTGAATACAGAAAATTCAAGCATCCATTTTACTTATTGACAAGATCAAATATGACTGCAAGGAAGCATATCTGACTGTGCACAATACAGCTCTGGCCAGATGAGTGTCTGTCGATTTGTAACCTAAATAAGATCAGGGAAAGTCTTTTAGCTAGTTACCTGCTAACGAAATTACCTCCCTGACCATTTCCAGGTATTCTCAACTAACTTTGAGTGCCTGAAGTCGAATACAAATACTCTCTGTTAAGATACACTGCTCTACTTCCATTCCCCCTCCAACCAAAGAAAATGTAGCAGGTCTGCTGCTGAACCACATAGAAGAAGAAGAGGACAAGCAGAAAGCGGCTGGCAGCAGTAGGGAAAGTAAAGTGAACCAAGGCCGGAGCAAAGGAAGTGCACAACAAGTGATAAGCCATTGACTGAGTCTGGCCTTGATAATTGCCAGTTTTATATGAAGCACTCCTCTTCTCAGTAAGACCATAGGTCCAGCGGTTCTCAAAATGGGGTTGAGACCCCATTGGGTGGATGGCAAGTTCAAGGGGGAGTGGTGGTGAAAAGCTGGGTACCACCATCTTGGAATCTGGCCTGGGACACCTCCATCTTGGAATGGAAAACTCAGCCTGAAGTCCATACTTTCCTGGGATTAAGTCTCATTGAACACAATTGGACTTACTTCTGAGTAGACATGAGAGGCTCTGGCATCACATTGATGTCACTTTCTGTTTGATGTCACTTCAGGCCATGACATCACTTCCAAGTTGATGTCCTCATTTTGTGGGAGGGGGTCCCAGGGTCTGAAATACTGAAGAACCACTTCATTGGTCCATCCTGTTCATTAGTCTATCCAGCCATCCAGTTCAGCTCACTGATTTGCAGTAGCTGCCCAGGGTTTCTGACAGTGATCTTTCCCAGCCTTAAATGGGGATGCTGGGAATTCAAACTGGTGCCTTTTGGACCAACTGAAGAGAGTATTTTCACTCATGTATTTGGGATGCCTTCCCCAAAGAAGCCACCCTTGCACCTTCCAGAAAGCTTACTATTTGGAGCTTTATGTTTTATTGTAACAAGTCCTTCTGTGATTTGATGATGGGATTTAATTTTTTATTATTTTTAACTTGTAAGTACAACACCTGAGAGATTTCTTCTGAAGATTTCTTCTAGCACCGTTTCAAAATAAATAAATAAAATATCTAGCTGCTTTTATGAAATCCGACACAGCTATAACAATCAGATTGGGGTCCGGTGAGATGAATGAAGTGACATGTCTCTGCTACCACAATGAGCACATAATTCATCTTAATTTTGTTACGTTTCCAAAGCCAAGAATCAAATGCATTAAAGGAAAAAAAACACCAGGAATCTAGGAGTCTATACATCTCAGGGGAATGAAACTGTTTTGATAGAAAATTCTGGATAAATGAAAAAGAAGCTATTTTATGCAGGTAGATTGATGCACTTGACAGTAATGTGGCCTGTGAATTTTGGACATGGAGGGCTTGATCTCCCATCTCTTGGAGGAAGTGATTGCTGATTTGACTGAGTGCAGAACCAGACCTTTAATGAGTTTGGCAACAAGAAGGAGATCAGGGGAAAACTAAATCTCTAACTGTTCAGTGGATGTTCTTGGGGGCTATAAAGTGAAGAATCAATTTTTTTGCAAATATTAAAGTGGAAAACAAGGTTCATCTGAAGGAGAATGCAATATATCATGTCCCTCCCCAAAAATGAGTCTTAGTTTGTAATTTCGAGGAGTGCGTTTCCAGTGCATCCTTATTTACACAGACTGATAGTTATGGCAACAAAGGCGATTAGGTTCTAAACCCATTTTCAGTGTTGTCTTCTCCAAAAAGTATGTCCTGAAATTGCACACTCTTGTCTAGAAGCATGCAATTTTTCAAAGTTTTAAAAACACATACACATTTGCTTTTGCTAAGGAGGCTAAAAGAAAACTGTTTGCCACCACAAGAAAGCCCAAGGATTATTCAGCTACTCTTGGTGTGTAGGTGCGCACACACGCACACATTTTAACAATGGATTGCAACCTGAAAAATGTGATGCAAAAACAAAAAAATCCAAACTCTGTCATCTGGAATAGTCATTATAAGAGACTGTTCTGGCAAGGAACATGTCAATCAATCAATTAATCAATCAACAGTATTTATAAACCACTTTCCAACAAAAAGTTCACAAAGCATTTACAGAGAAAATTAATTAATTAATGCCAGGTGACCACTTATCCTAACAGAGAGGAGCCTTGCTTCTTCTACTATAACCAAGTGATTTGAAAAAAAAACAAAAATCTCATCACATTCCTTCATGGGCTGAGACTGAATCAGCAGATGTTTGGGATCAAGTATTCACACTTGACATGAAACATGATCAAAAATTCAGCACTCAAAAATTCATGATCAAAAATGCAGTGGATCTTTGATTCCAGCGGATGGGCGACTGCAGCTGAACTGCAGAATCTTTTTCCAAAGCTGGCAAACAACCAGCAAGGATCACTGCAGGTAAGTAGTACTCTGCCTGGCAGGTTTCAGTGGAATACTTCTAGACTGACATCACAGGTGTCAGAATTGGTCACCCCAGATTGTGAGAGAATGACATTTATTTATTGCCTTATTTATAGATCAGGAATTGCATTAGTACCCATATAATTTTTTTTCTGCTCCCAGGCAAAAGAGACAGTTATGAGAACACTCTGATGGCTTCCACTTTTAACATGGGCAGAAGCCCAGAGTGTGTCACATTCTGCCTAACTTGAAAGAACCTGGCAGGGAAGGGCAGATCGAGTTTGTCATGTCTGGGATTAAAATAAATTCTAGAATACAGGCTCCAATTGCAAAGCCCATCCTTATTCCCCCAAGCACATACCGGTACTTTTTTTATACAACACACACAACATCAGGCATGTTCTTTCAACAATTTGGCACAAACAACTCAAAAAATACACTTTAGGCTTCCATGCTGAGAAGGATTTGAATGCTTGTCAGCACATTCTTTAACTTTCTTTGACTGGTACAAGACTGCCCATTAACTGTTCAAACTAGAGCTGTGCAGGTCACTGCCTTTTAGAAAGAGGACTTCAGGTTCAAAAACTGGTCCTCTTCCAGGGAGGGAAAGCATTATATCCCAAGTTCTTATTAACTTTGTTGTGTGTTCTGCTGGCTCATAATAAACACGGCAAAAAATCAGAAAGGTACTATTTTTTGGTTGTGATTTGAAGGCAATCTCAAGATAACTATAGTACTTGACATTTGTATAGGAAATCTGAGCTTCACATGGATTACCTGGCAATCCTTAGAACCACCTGTCAGGTAAATATTAGATCTCTGCCCTCTTTCTCTCTTTGAACTTGCACTAGTGAAATCACTGGTAGAGATCCAAAAAGACCCATTTTGGGGGTTATGGGAGGGGGGAATATAGGACTGGGCTGTTAGTGAACTCTTAGCAGAGTTATGAGCTAAACAATGAAGGTCCTGATGTGTAGCTCACTCTTTTAGGCATTACACAACACCCATGTTCAAGGCAATGTATTAAACATCTCTTTTTTAAAAAACTGGCACCCATTTGCCAAACAGGTGGGGAAAAAAGGTTAAAAAAAAAGGCTTATAATGACTCTCACGGGGATTATGACCTGTCACATACCGAAGGAAACACCCGCAATCTTTCCCACCTGCCTTAGAAATCTCCATGAACCTTAACAGAATGTTGGATCAATCATTACCTATCATTCTCCTTACTCATTTAGGTCTGTTCTGAAGCCACATATATTTCAATTTCCATTCATTAACTAATTAAAAGTCAGACTACAAGTTCGTATAAAGATTACAAAACAAGACTAGTGTGTGATATCCCCAGTGGCCATTATGGGACAGACAGACAGACAGACAGACAGACAGACAGACAGATAGATAGATAGATAGATAGATAGATAGATAGATAGATAGATAGATAGATAGATAGATAGATAGATAGATAGATAGATAGATAGATGCAAAGAAAAACAAACAATTACAAGGATCACATGTTCAGAGCACCAACTATACTGTACAAAGTATTTTCAAAGTAGTGATTAGCAGCATTAAAAATAGAGTGTGGATGTGTGTGTGATGCAGGTTTATACATAGTTATCATTTGATATCTGCAACATGTGAATTAGCTATCATAGCCATCACACAACTTTTGTTCTCTTACCATGAAAAGGCCACCGTGGCTGCCCACCACCACCACTGAATATAGCATGCACCCCATTACCATAACTGCTAGAAAGTTTGTTAGGATTTGGCTATATGGGTCCAATTCCAAACTGGGCCAGCACTGATGCTGGGTATGCATAGAAGGCTTGTCTGTGACACTTTGCATAGAGACCACACTGGTGCCGCTGCCAGCCCAGTGTCACTTTTTTCTGGAGTGGGTGAAACAGGAGGAGGAACCAGGGCAGGTGGGTGTGTTTTGCCAAATTATGAGCGCTATGTCATGCTGAGGACCCAACACAGCAAAATACCTAGCACAGATCTGAGAAGCCCCATTGAAAGGCTTGGAACATACCCTTGGAGAAAGGAGAAAAGTTCTTTCTCCCAAGGAGACCTCTGGCAGCTGATCCACAGAACTGTGCAGTAAAGCACTACAGATTTTAAGGCGCTATGAGTGATCTCAAACTTGAAACAATGTTGGGAGCCTCACTTGTGCTATCAGTGCGCACACATGAATGCCATTAACAAGAAACAGAAGGAGGGAAAATACATAGTAAATGGAATGCGCAGTTTCAAATGCGTCACTTGTGAACACTGTTAATATGTGAAGGCTAATGGATGAGTGACAATTTCAACTCAAAACCTACATTTTGTGCCAGTCTTGAGTTTCACATTCCAATTACAGACCTGAGAAATGTAAAAACCAATTTAAACTTCACATTTAACCATCTAAAGCAGCGATAGGTGCTATTAGCAGGGAGCATTTTAAAAGCATTAAGGCCCTTTTCACAAAAGACACCCCGATTTGTTTTTGCATATCCCACCTCTCTCTCATTTGAATGGAAAATCCACACTGGTTAAATGCACTTTTCATTGAAAGGGGGCCTCTTCCATTTTCAATCCCATTGTCTGGGCGTTTACAAGTAATTCTCTCCCTGACCTCCCCCTCTTCCCCTGAGAAAAGGTTCTAGCATCACTTGTGAACAGTTCACTAAAACTGAGAAGACCATCTCCACATATATGCTTCAAACAAGTGCTACACTTCAAGGACCAGAACACAGGATTCTTGGAGGAGGTTTCTGGCTTTTGCCCAACCCAGCCTTCCTAATCTTCTCTTCCAAAGTACCTCATCCTGCAAAGGATCTCATCCTGCAGCCTTACCTGCCTGCCTAGCTGTTGAATGGTGGCTTTGCTCAGTCTGAGAGCCTGCAAGGAAATCAAACAACGATCCATATAAGATCCATATAATCAGGGTAACCATATGTTCTGTTTTCCCAGGATATGTCCGCTTTTTTAGCCTTATGTCTTGGGGAGAAAAAATCTTCATTGTCCACCTTTTCCTTGTCAGCAAGCAGCATGTAGCCTGCTTGTATTTCATAAAATATTTCTAATAAATGATATGTATTAGTTTTAAATTTAATAAAAACCAATATAAGTTAAATTACCACTTGAAAGCAAAATATATGAGTGTTTTAAGCTTTATTTTGTCGTCCTACATTTTTCTTGGCTGTCCTACATTTTGGGGTGCCTTGTCCTCTTTTTTGTTATGACATACTGTCACCCTGGTTATGTACTGGGGTGCTTATATTTTGGGGTGCCTTGTCCTCTTTGTTATGACATACTGTCACCCTGCTTATATACTGGGGTGCTTATATTTTGGGGTGCCTTGTCCTCTTTGTTATGACATACAGTCACCCTGCTTATATACTGGGGTGCTTATATTTTGGGGTGCCTTGTCCTCTTTGTTATGACATACAGACACCTGCTTATATACTGGGGTGTTTATATTTTAGGGTGCCTTATCCTCTTTCTTTGTTATGACATACAGTCACCCTGCTTATATACTGTACAAGACTTTGATTTGTTAGCTGGGGGGCGTTGGTATAGGGCAATGTAATTAATGGCCCACTTTTTATGTCTTTTCTACTTTAACATAAGGGGGATCATAACGCTTTTCAGACGATAGCAGAGGAATAAATAAAAGATAAAAGAGGAATAAGGCTGCAATCCTATACACACTTTTCTGGGAGTAAATCCTACTGAATTCAGTGAAACTTACTTCTGAGTAGACATGCATGGGACTGGCTGCATCCCAATAAGTCCTCCCCAGAAGTTGCTCTTCAAAGAATCACCTCTTCTCCAAACTCCTATCCTCCACCCCACAGAGCCCATGCTTTGACACTGGGTTTGGGGAGAGCCACTAAAGTTGGAACCCCCAGCCAGACTGGAGCAGACTGTAAGGTCTGTGATGTCCACCTGCAGGCATCCCAGCAAGATACCTGCTTGGCTTTGGAGCTCCTTGGGCGTAGGGTGACTAGATGTGTCATAATCAGAAATGTAGGACACCCAAGAAAAATGTAGGACAAAATTAAAGCTAAAAACATTCATATACATTGTTTTCATATGGTTAATTTAAACACTATAGCTGCAAGCCTAATCACACTTTCCTGGGAGTAAGTACTATTGAACACAATGGGACTTACTTCTGAGTAGACACACTTAGGATTAAACTGTATATTTCTCTTTATTCAACTTAAAACTAACATATGTAATTTATTACATAGAATTTATTAATTACAACAAGGCTACATGGTGCCTTAGTAAGTAAAAAGAGCACAATATAAAGGACGACAATGTAAAAGTAGGACAAGGTAAAGTAAAAGGAAAACAATGAAGATTTTTTTTCCAGGACACAAGTGGACAGAGGGGTGTCCAGTCTTTGCTACCTGCTAGACAGTGGTGTAGCCAGAGGGGTGCAAAGCCCAATCCTAAGCAGGTCTACTCCAAAGTAAGCCCTATTATATTCAATTATAGGAAAGTGTGCATAGGATTGCAATCTAAGAGTGGAGTCCAAACTAACTTTCCAGCACTGGCTTATCTGTGCCAGGAGGGCACTCTAATAGCACAATCCTAACCATGTCTACTCCAATGTAAGCCCCATTGTGTTCAATGGGGCTTACTCCCAGGAAAGTGGGAGTTACAATGGGGCTTACTTTGGAGTAGACATGGTTAGGATTGTGCTGCGTGTCCCCCACTTTTGTAGGACATACAGACCCACACAGAGAGAAGCAGTGGGGCTTCTTACCTTTGGGGTCTGCCCCTCTGACGTCCCCCCTTCCAACTTCTTCCTGGTCCCGAAGAAGAGGAGCAGGAGAGCCGCGATCCATAAGATCCCCGCGACGGACAGCGCCAGCCTCCGGTTCAGCCGTCTCATGGTCGGAGCGGAGGGGAGGAAGGAGCCGGGGATGGGGATGGGGTTTGGGCTGGGGGCGGCTGTCAGAGCCCCGCTAAGGGCATGGCCAAGGCAGGAGAAGAAGGAGAGGGAGGCGGCGTCGGGGGCGGGAGTCCCGGGCCGTCCTCCCTGCATGGGGCTGGGGGCGGAGACCGGGACGGATCCCCTCACCGGGGCTGGCCGAGGGAGCCTCTTCCCCGGCTCCAGGCAGACAGGCAGGAGAGCGCTGCACCTCCAGCCTCCGCAGCTCCCTCTCCGACGGCCGCTGCTCCCCTCCGGGAGGGCGGGCAGGCTCCCTCCTTCCCCCCGGAGAGGAGGCACCCTTCGCTCCCCGCACCCCAGCCCAACCCCCGGGTCTCCACCGGGAAGGAAGGAAGGAAGGGCTCCCTCGACAGCCCTCCGCTGCTGCGCTGCTCCACTGTCACCGCCGCCTGATCGCCCGCCTGACTCTCCTCCGAGGCGCCCCCAGCCCAGACCCCGTCGCTGGAGTCGGAGCTGCACAGAGGCACCTCGGGGAGGGAGGCACAGGACAGGGAACAGGCTCAGAGGCACAGGAGAAGGAACCCCAAAAATGTAGGAGAGAAAAGAGGAGAAAGACCACCCCAAAAAGTAGGGGAAAAGGACAAACATCACCCCCCCCAAAAAAAAAGTAGGGGAAAAAAGGATCACCTCCCCCCCAAAAAAGTAGGACAAAAAGAGGACAAGGATCACCCCCAAAAAGTAAAACAAAAAAGAGAAGGATCAGCTCCCCCCCCCCAAAAAAGTAGGACAAAAAGGAGAACGAGGACTCCCCCCAAGAAATTAGGACAAAAAAGAGGACAAGGATAACCCCCCCAAAAAAAGTAGGACAAAAAGGAGAACGAGGACTCCCCCCACGAAATTAGGACAAAAAAGAGGACAAGGATAACCCCCCCCAAAAAAGGTAGGACAAAAGAGGACAAGGATAACCCCCCCAAAAAAGTAGGACAAAAAGAGGACAAGGATAACCCCCCCAAAGCAGGACAAAAAAGAGGTCAAGGATCACCCCAAAAAAGTACAGCAAAAAGAGGATAAGGACCAGCCCCCAAAAGTAGGACAATAAAGAGGACAAGGATCTTCCCCCAAAAAAGGAGGACAAAAAGAGGACAAGGATCAACTCCCCCCTCCGAAAAAAAGGACAAAAAAGATAAGAAGGACGACGCCCTCCAAAAAAAGCAGGAGAAAAAAGAGGATTAAGACTGCCGCCAAAGATGGACATACAAGAAAAATGTGGGACTTGATGAAATAAAAACTAAACACTCATTTATATACATATTCAGGTGGTTCATTAAAACACTAGAGTTGCAATCCTAACCACTTTCCTGGGAGTAAGTACTATTGAACACATTGGGACTTACTTCTGAGTAGAAGTATTATTAAATTTGAAACTTTATTAAATTACTATTATTAAATTTATTAAATATTATCAAACTATTATTAAATATTATTTATATTATAATATTAAATTATATTAGTATTGAATTATATAGAATTAAATATTATTAAATTCTAAACTTTTACCTCTAATTTATGAAAGACAAGAAGGCTACATGCTGTCTGTTTACAAGGAAAGGAAGATATAGAAGGGTTTTTTCCCCTGGACACAAGGATAAGAAAAGAGGACATTTCCTGGAATAAGAGGACATGTGTTCCAAGGAAAGGTGCAGAAAGTGTTTGTTTCCAACTCAAGGAGGTGCAATCCAAGCCCAAGCATGTCTACTCAGAAAGGAACCCTGTTCTAGTCAATGGGGCTTACTCCTGAGTACGTGTGGGGTGAGGCGTAGCCTGGCTATGGTGCCAGTAAGCCTTCCAGGCTTACCCACTGGTATCAGTTTGTGGGGGACTCTCAGTAGTGTAGCTAGAGGGGGGCAAAGCACTCCATCTTGCAAGGAGCTTGTCCTCTTTTTAGGCCATGACATCTGCTGGAGGGGATGGATGCAGTGAGGCTCCCTGAAAAATTCAGCACTTTGCACCCTCTCTAGCTACACCACTAAGGCTGCAATCCTAAAGACACTTTCCTGGGAGTAAGACTCACTGAACACAATGGGACTTACTTCTGAGTAGACATACATAGAATTGGGATCTAAGTCTTGCAGCCTCCGAAGGGGAGAGCACTTGCTGCAATGAGGTTCCCTGCAAGACTTACAGTCCAATAGAGGTGTCTAAGTAATTCCCTTTGGGTTCAAAGGGGTTTACTCCCAGGAAAGTCTGAGTAGAACTGCAGCCTTAGTGTGAAGCAGCCCTGGGATTGGACACTGTAAAAGGAGACTGTCATATTCTTAGATCAGGGATGGGCAAACATTTGGCAGGAGGAATGCATCATCTCTCTGACACTCTATCAGGTGGTGGTGAATAAATGTACATTTCAAATTTGAATAAATTTACATAATTTAATATATTAGATGTAGAACTTCTAGGAATAATTTATGATTCTTATCAGATAGCTGAATTGACATTCAGGAGTAAAATTTCAAGCATATTCGTGCGACCCAGGCATGGCCAGACACCGGGTGGCACTGATGGGTGCCAATGGGTACTAGAGGATACCAGGGGGAAGTAACAGGCAGCAGTGGGTACTGGTGGACTCTGGGCATCCCTATTGGGCACCAAGTAGCCCTACCAGGCACCATCAGGCAGTGGGGACCATCAGGCACCACCATACAATGGGCAGCGGGCAACAGTGGGCAGGAGGCATCACAGGGTATCACCATCATTAAGCTGACAATTCTGTAGATAGAGTAGAGCACAGTGAGCACCAGTGGGCATATTACCAGATACCACTGGCATTGGGTACCACTGAGCATCACTGTGCAGTGGCAGCAAGCACCACTGGGCATCAGTGGGCACTAGGCATCTCTACCGGGCACCAGGCACTAGCACCACCTAGCAGCGGACACCACCAGACACCAGTGGACACTGGGCATCCCTACTATGCACCAGGCATCCTTGCCAGGAACCAAGCACTGAGTACCACTGGGCACTGAAAACACTGGGCAGCAGGCACCACTGGGCACCAGGCACCAAATTAGTTCTTAGTGGGTCCTTACATCACAGAAGTAATGCATTCCCCATATTTCATGCTTCTAGTTCTGGGGTTGGGACTGGATGTTGATCAGTCTTCAATGTTACATATAGGAACAAAAACACATTATGCCTCTTTTCAACCCTTTCTAGTTTGAATTTCCAAAAATCTTAGCGGGTGCCTACATCAAAGAAAGAATATCTTCTCCAAATTTCATGCTTCTGGGTCCATTTCAATTTTAGATGGACGGAAGGACGGGCAGAGACAGACAGACAGATAGATAGATAGATAATACACATGAGAACTACAGTATAATACAGGAACGCATGGGAACTATGAACTATTTGCAACACACATCTTCACAGTGAAAACATAAAGCTCAAACCAGAAGCACATGGAGACACAAATTGTTCTGAAGCAATGGTGGGGGATTAAAATAATGACTGCAAAAAGATGAAAAAACATGGGAGACATGAACTGATGCACATGGGACAACTGTGGATGTCACAACTGTTGGCGAGTCAGAGCTCCCTGAGGCCAAATTGGGGTCCCAAATGGCCCTGGGCTAGGGTTTGATGATGATGAAGAAATGCTTGGATTTTTCTGTAGACTGTCATATCAGTTTGTGGCCAAACACAGCCTAAAAAGGAAGGGCAAGGAATCTTCTACCTAACTGTCAGAGACACTTCCCTATCTGCTTGCCTGAGGCAGATCTTACTGTGCAAACCTAAACATAAATATTTTAGCAGGGGAATGAAAAGTGGTTTTCATTCATTTTCACAGAAATCCCAGTAGAATGAAAGGTTATCATGAGATGAGATTACATAGTTTCTTAGGGGTCAACAATTTGTGGCTGGGGTTCCACTGCTTCTTAGGAAAGAATGGTGCTCCCACAACCGCTTAACTGGTGCTCACAGGGAGTATACGCATTTCCCCACAGTACAGAATCCAGCTTTGCTTTGTTTGCTTCTGGGTCTGTTTTTTATAATGGTCCTCTTGCTTCTCCACATTGCCTTTGATTATCCCAGCAACCAATATTATGACTGTGCAAACTCATCACAGGAAGATACGAATGCTGACGATTATATTGAGCAGTTCCGGCCAACTCCGCCATTCTGTAGATAGAATAGAGCACAATTGCTTCAATAAGTCGGCTGAACATGTTTTGATCACTTGTGATGCGAATGTGACAGTGTCTCTTTGTCAGTGATCCCTTGTGCCATAATGTTTACCCTGGCATCTGAGTGCATTAATAGGGACTTTCCTTGAGTTAGGCTGTAATCCTAAAGTCACTTTCCTGGGAGTCAGACCCACTGAACACAATGGGGCTTACTTTTGAGTAGACATGGTTAGGATTGTTCCCTGTGAGACACAGGTGAGGTATTTGAGTTGACACCAGAAAGGTTGGTAGCTATGGACCCTGCAACAATGAAGAACTGCTCACAGTTCATGTTATACAATACCCAGCATGCATTCTTAGAATGCAACCAGGCATGCATGCATTTTTACATGAACGAACATAAAAATGGTTCATTTTTACAGATCAGCAACCAGGTTATGCTGTGCACAGACTGAACTTGGAACTTGTGAATAACTATATCCAGGCTAGCCTGACAATTATTATTATGCCAAGGTGCACAGATCTACCTAGGAACAGTTGAACAGATCTACCCAAGTACAGGTAGAACAGATAGAACAGATCCAAGTACAACAGATTTAACAAGTCCAGCTTTTGGGGAGGAGGAGTAGACTGATTTTACAAATCTAGCAACCCATGGAAATTTTGCCGAAGATGAGAAAAGGGTAAGAAGTTACAATGCTTGGATGCCTTTTTAGAATTTGTAAATGAATAACATGGCAAAAAGCTTTCAAATGAAAATGCTCCAGAACATTTTGCAAAAGTGTCAAAATACTTTCAACTGACAAAGGTAGGGTCAGTTTTACATCCCGCCTCTTGGTGGAAAACATGCAAGCACTTAACGTTTCAGATAGCAAAAGCATGGTATGTAGATTAATTTGTCTGACTGAAACAGCAGGGGGAAATGCAGGTAGGTGGAATGTAATTACTGGATTTGGAAGTGAAGATGTGAGCTTCTGGTGCTGTCATGAGCACTTAAAAATAAAATTATAATTTTCAGCACAGACCAGATCTCTTTCTGGCAAATTAAGTTCTTTATCAAAAAATGTTAATAATGCTAGATGGAAGCCCTAGAAAGCAGGGATTTGTTCCAGCAAACTATACTCTGTGGATGACAGCTGCTTCTCACTGCAGGTGTACATGCCTTATAGATTTATGCTCCTCGCAACATGTGACTGAGAGCCATCTCTTCTGTTTTCAGTACGCTACATGCACATGGTCCCAAGGGATGGTGGAAGCACACATTTTTATTATTTGTCTATTTATAGCACTACTTGCCACATTGGCCTAGTAATTACACTGTGCAGCACTGAGTTTTGCAATGTGGTAACTCAGGCTGTGCAAGTTCTGGCAGTGCAGCTCACTGATAAGATAGAGCTACCAGAAACCTTACTGGTTTCTGGAATTGAAATAAGTGTGTCATGACAGTCACCATCAAAGGTTACAAATCCTCCAAAAGGGCATTCTACCACCAAGGTGCTGCCACTGAGAAATCCCTTCCTCAAGCCATCAAGTCTTCATCTCTAAGAATAGCAAGAATAATGCTATTGGGAAAATACAGTTAGCATTATATTGCCACAACATACTGTATTTATTCAAATATTACGTTCACTTTTTCCAGCCAAATTCAGTATCCAAAATCAGGGTGCACATTAGATTTGATGTTAATTAGAATTAAGTAAATAACTATTTTGATTATAAGTATGGGGTGCGCATTATATTCAATGGCGCATTATATTTAAGTAAATACGGTATACATACAGAGTACATCCAGTCAAGTCAAGAATGGGTAAGTATGAATGTCATGTTGTGGGAAACACCATGAGAATTTAATGAACAGGTATGTGGGCCATTCATTTGTGGTTCGCATGAAGCATTTCTTAGTTTCAGGTGACAACTTGCAGCAATATCTATTGCACAGATTAAAACTTTAATCATAAATGATCAACTTATTTCAAGACTTTCTTTCCATCCTCTCAGCATCAGGAACATTACTCAGCACTACAAGTTTCTTTAATTTCAGCACAAGTTTTGGTATTGACTTCAGAAGGCACATAACTGAAACCCTAAAACACTACCCAATTAAGGTTACAATCCTCAGTGCACATGCTAGAACATAAGCCCCAGTGAATGCAGCGAGGGGCTTCCTTTCATAAACATGCATAGGATTGTATGCATGAACCTTTATCAGAATATCACAAAACAGGTGGAGGAACCTCTTAAGAACCACTTCATATTTTAGGATCCATCCTCATTTTTCTTTTCACAGTGACTGCAGGAAATAAGCAAAGGCTTTCCTTACAGAGGATAACATCTATATATATAAAAGAGAAAAGTCACTCACTCACTGACTCATTCACTGACTGACTGACTGACTCATCACCGCCCTGCCAAAACCGGTGGGCCTAGAAGCATGAAGTTTGGGGTGGGTGTTCCTTCTGTGATTGAGGGGTGCATTAAGAACCGGTTTTCGGAAATTCCAACCGGAAGGGGGTGAAAAGAGACGCAACGCGTTTTCCTCCCTATACTTTCCATTGAGAATTGCTGACTCATCAACATTCTGCCCCAACTGCTGGGCCTGAAGCATGGAATTCTGGGAGTTCCTTCTGTCACCTGAACACCCACCAAGAACCATCTGGAGAAATTTAACCCTTCAGGGGCTGAAAAGGGGGCAACGTGTTTCTGTCCTATACTTAACATGGGAGACTGAACAACATCCAGCCAGTTTGGTCCTCAGTGCCTGGTGAACTGGGGGATGTTGTTCGGAGGAAGAGGTTGCACTGGCGAGGATGCTGCGCATTGGGGGAAGTTGCGCATGGGGTGAAGTTGCGCATGGGGGAAAGTTGCGCATGGGGGAAAGTTGCGCATGGGGGAAAGTTGCACATGGGGGGAAGTTGCGCATGGGGTAAGTTGCACGTGGGGATGATGCACACAGGGGAATGTTGTACATGGAGGTAGGTTGCGCATGGGTTGTTGATGCGCCGTGGAGGATGTTGTATGTGGAAGTTACTCCCGCAATGCGGGTACGCCTTTCGCTAGTTAGTGAATAAATTAAGACTTGAAGTGGAAGTGAATCATTCATGCTAGCATAAAAATTATAGAACCAAAGTCTATAAAAGTGAAAACCAGTGTTTAAAATCACAAATGGAGAAAAATTGGAGATAAGATGCCAGGGAGCTCTAAAGACTAATATACAAACTACTAATACATCTATGAACGCCTTAATTATTTCCACCAATTATTTTTTCCCACCTATTCATTAACTGTTTGCATCCTTTTCTCCTTTTGCATTTGTCCTCTGATTTATTTTCCAGCTTGTTCAAATTTTTTTCCCTAGCATAATCCATTAAACGTTTGGGGGTATATAAAAGTTCCACAAAATACATTTGGTTTTTTTCTGTATTGTGTCATTGTTGTCAGTTACAGGAGAGAGAGATTAAAGCTGGATCCAGTGGGCAGCCTAATAATTTAAAAAAATAACAACAACAGGAACACTTGGAACTTTGCCACAGAGGCTGTACTTGCACAATGGTGCAAACTCAGCATGTGGATGAAACCAATGAAATCCCAGGAGCTGTATCAAATAAAATGATTGATTCCTTTACTCTCTTCTTCTGAGCCTCTAAGAACCTTCACAACAGCACTACTGTAAGTAGGAATGGGTTGTACACAAAAGACAGCTGTATCTGTGATACAGAAGATTTTGTGAAACTGCACACATTAGTGTATCATATCATGCCACTTTCATCGGACAAGGGTTCACTGTAGGGTTGCCATATGTCCCCAAATATCCTGATATTTGGAGATTGTGTTCACATACTGGCAAATGGGACAGAAGGTCCTGTCTTGATTTTGTGGTAGAGAATTATAGCAACCCTAGTCCACCTTATATTACGTGGCTGGCCCAACTCACCCATCTCCTCATTCCCTCAGTGACATGAGGAGGCCAGTGCATGTCTGTATGCTGACCTAAGTCCCCCTAGGAGCGGCAAAGAATTTGACAGAATTTGGCACTTTTGTATCTCTTGCAGGCTAGAGTGGGATTTGTGCCAGCCTAACCAGGAGTTAAGATTACACTGACAGAGACAGACCATTGGCCCAACTAGCTCAAGATTGTCAGGCCAGCAGCAACTCTCAAACAGAAAACGTTTTCATCCTACCTGAAAACACGAAGGACTGACCTCGGGCATGCTCCATTGTGCTATCCTATTGAGCTGCAGCCCATCCAAGTCAGCTGTGTTGCATGTATGATTGAGAATACTTGCAGACAGAAACCCACAATTCAGAAGAGCAAAAATCCACTGTGTTGTGCCCGCAAGCGTTCCATTTTTGCACAAGAGGCAGGCAAATATAATCTGTGGCTGGTGTTGAGAGTTCCTCTTGTTCAGAGTTGGATCAGGGCTCTGCCATTCATCTTAGGCTGCAATCCAGAGCAAATTCAGCCTGCTCTGACCTAACTGCACTCTCCTAACTATTCTGTATCCAGAGCAGAAAGTTATGCTGAATCCAGAGAGTCAGGAAGCCTGGGCTGCCCTAACTGCTCCAGAGCATGCTACGTAATTGACTCAAGGGGAAGACTTGCTCCTGAGGAGACACCCCTCAGATCACACTGAACAAGGAACAGCTGTGGTGCCTACAGTGGTGACATGACTCTGCACATCACCTGGTGTGGAATTCTGTGCATCATCCCTGGGATGCCCCCCCCCCACCTGGACTGCGCAGTCACCAAAGTTGGCGCCTGCGCAGTTGTTTCTGAAGCCAACTGGCTTCAGAAAGAGTACTGCGCAGGCACCATCTCTGACACCTGCGCAGTACTTTTCTGAAGCCTTTTGGCTTCGGGGGAGACTGTGCAGGCGTCAGAGTTGGTGCCTGTGCAGTACTCTTTCTGAAGCCATTCGGCTGCCGCTCCGCCTCCTGAGTGAGGCCGAATGGCTGTGCAGAGGAGCGGACTTTCTCTGCTCTAAGGAAGTCTCCTCTGAAGCTGTTCGGCATGCTCAGTGTGTTTCTGCGCAGTGCACCTCAGATGGCCGTTCAGGCCAGCTCCTCAGACAAGTGTCAGCTTCTGGCTGATTCTCCGCCTTGGAGCAGGCCTGAATGGGTGTGCTGACGCCTGGGCCTGCCAAAGGACAGTCAAACTCCTCCGGCACATCACCCCATACGGAGCGCATCCCCAATGCAGCCCACACCAGCCGCACCAGTCTGGTGACGCCACTGGGTGCCTGCCTTATAAGGAGTCCCTGATGAGATGCCAGTACATTCTACAGTGAATACAAGGGGCTTCTTGGAGTGGCCTGCTGTATCCTGAGGTTTGTGGGCAGCCATAGTTTGTTCCATATCCTGAGTTTTGAGAGGAAGGGGTTGCAGCTAGGCTGGCCAAGAACTCAGATTTTTGGTCAGCACTGCCATTCTTACTCAGGCCTTATCATGGACCCCTATGGGTCTACTCATTACTATACCTGCTCCTGAGGTGGTATAACTCTGAGGGCTGGAAGAGGGCATTTCTGCCTTGGAAACAGGCTCTGGATTCAGAGTAACTGCTCTGCCCTAGGCAATGCTAAACATGCCCTCAACTTGCCTCTCCTGAGCTACTTAGGCTGCCCCAGCTAGGGCAGAGAAGGTCCACCTCTCTTAGGGCACCCTATCTTGCCTTGCTCTGCCCTAAGCCTCCTTCAGAGTAACAGGGCTGGAGCATCTTGCAGTTGCTCCAACCTAGTGTTAGATAGGGCAACCTAAGGGCTCTTATGTGGACAGATTAGTTGCTCTGGATTGGGCTGCCTGTAAAGGCTGCTTTGGGAAAAGATTAATTGGCTCTTTCAGATATCAGGCAGAGCTTGTGGTTCATTTTTAACGTCACTATTTATTTTTAAAATGTATATCCCATCATTTCTACTGCAAGAAAGAGTGCCGAAGGCAGTTCACGAAACACAACTGCATAGATACCCATAAAACAAATACACGGAGGATAAAGAATAGAAAGATGGAATTGACTCTGCTCTTCTGGGAAATCGAATGAATATGGAATGGAGAGTCCTTGTGTAGGCCTAAAACGCCTTCCATTCCCAGAGAGCTTCAAAGAGTGCACTTTTCTTCATGGTAGTTGTTACTTTGGATGCAATTCTGGGTGCTTAATATCGAAGAAATGTAAGAATTGATTTGAACATTGTCAATCCTCTCACTTGAGAAAAACAGTCCATCTCTTGCCACAAGGAAAACTAATTATCAGCCTTACCAACTTCTTGCCTCCTGAAGAAACAATTCTACCCTGATAGGTAAAATGAGCATATAACAGTCCTGATTCCCCTATTCTGTGAAACTCCTGCCACCCAGAAGAGTTTTGGGGAAACTTTCAGCATCTCTGCACTACTGGCTGGACTAATAATTAAATATGGCATCCCTCTCTTAAGCTAAGAACAGTCCCAGCCTAACTTCTTGAAGGTCTCATAGCACACATTTCAGGAGAGATGTGATGGAAATATGAACCTCACCTGTGAAGTTGTACTACATTGTTTTGGCTTGTGATCCTGTGATTACTCTGTTGTGTTAACTGTCATTTTGGTTATGCTGTCAGCAGGATTCCCTGTGTTTGGTTCCATTTGCTACAATGTTGTATTTTTTTTGGTTCTACAAATACTTTTACTACATTGTACATCATTGTCTTGGTGACTCTTTATACAGAAGAAGCAGAAAGGTGGCCTATAATTTTAGCTTGAATTAATTGATCTTCATAGTTTCTCTGAAATGTCTTGTTTTCTCTACAGTGCTAACAGAGCATTGGTGTTAGGTGGTTCAGTCATCACCCACAAAAGCACAAAGTGTTTCCAAGTTGCACATTAGAAAACAAGTTTCAAGGACACTCAGGGCACAATATTGTCCAAGCTTGTAGAGCAGGTACAATACTTCAAACAAATTTTCCCTTGCCTTGAGGAGACCACCATGACTGCCTACTCTGCTTCATGATATAGTGCACATCCCATTGGTATTGTTGCACCAACACTGGAAAGTTGGACAGGATTGGGCCCTAAACCATATTTCCTGTGCTCATGTTGTGCTGCCCTCTTCCCTTTCTGGCTATTGTTAGATAATGCGTACAGCATTTTGGAGTTCAGTATAGGGATGGTCAATAAGTTTTTTTCCTTCACCTTCATGATCTGTTTAATTGACATATTTGAGAGTGAGAAGTGTTATATTTTTCTTCTCCAGGCCTGGTTCCATTTCTTTTTCTGTCTTCCTCTATTCTATATTGTTTCACTCATTTGCTTAAAATGCATGGACATTTTTACAAAATAATTCCTTTAACCACCTCCAGCATAGGTTGCTACATTTTCGTTCCTAGATTTCCTGGATTTTTCCGCATTTTAATCTGGATTAATATCAGCGAGGAAGTCAACATATTGTGGGGATCTGTCACTGTCAGCATGTATGCTGAGGCTTGGCTATATCTGTCTTGCAAGAACAGCCATTTACCTCACTGCAGAGCATTCAGATATTTTTGCCCTGAGGTAATCTATTCATCTTTGAATCAGACAGTACTTTATTTTTGAGATAAAATTGCTTTCAGAATACCAGAGCTACATGTACTCTGCATTACCCCTTTCTAAAGGACCTGGGAGATATTTTTTTAGTCTTACAGGAGGGGGGAGTAGAAAAATGCCTCATGTGAAAACAGTTTTGGTAAGAAAACAGACAAAATGCTAACAGCTTGCTGTCCTCATTATATCCCAGTGATTTAACTCTGGCTATGCTTTCCAAAGATCCATTCTATGTCCACCCATTAATCTCCGCTAGCTATAGATTTACTATTTTTTCAGATTCACCCTCAAATCATTGGCAATGCTTTCATCAAGCTCTGGGTCAGGGCACACTAGGTGGGTCAGAAATCAATTTCATGTGGGTCCCCATTCATTTCAATATTTTTCTTTTAATATATTAGACTTGATGCTACCGTGGTATGGGACTGCAATTGGACAAATGTTGCGAATTTGTACTTATTAACAGGCTACCGTGTATATGCTCTTAACAATGATAGTCAATGGGACTTACTTCTGGATAAGTCTGGGTAGGATTGAAGCCTAGGATTGTTAAATTTCCCTGCTTGATTATGTCACTTCCAGTTATGACAAACTCTTATTCTATAAAGTGGGAGCTGGTGCTAAAAGTTAGTGAACCACTTTTTTAGGTAATGCAGGAAGAGGCATCCCCTGCATCAGCTGTAGCCCACATGCTTTTCTACCAAGATTTCAAGTACTAGGGTCAATGGTGGAGGGTTGGGTTGGGCCCACCAGTAGAGGCACATATTGTATATTGTTGCCCTTCCCAGGCTTGATTCACCTGCTACATTCAATACAGACTTGCACCAGCAATAATCACTGGTGAGGTCCAATTTGACCTATGGGAGCTGCTGGGCTTTCCTGGGGTGGGGAACAAATGTACCCTTACCTGAAGGAAACATTCAGCAGCCGAAGCTCCTCCAGGGCATGCAGCGGAGGATAAGCTGGTATTGTTGCCTTGCTGTGCAGAGAGTTAGATAGAATTGGGCTGCTAATGCATGGGTCATGTCTACGTTGACCTTTAACCACATGGATTAATGACATGATTAGAGTGTACCTTTGAAAAAAAATTAATTCTTAATTAAAACGTGTCCTCTAATAACAAGCAAGTATCTGTTCTCAATCATTTGCCCTCCTAAAGATTGTGCTGTTGCTCTCCACCATTGTCCACAAGTTTCATCTTTTGCCTTGTAAATAGCTGCATTTGTTTTCAGCTTTACAATCTGACAATAGATAGTACCAATAACATGATATAAATTTATCTATTGTGTTTAAATACATTTAAAATTATAGGTTGAAATTGTTTAATTACTTGAGGCGCAGGAGAAATATGAATGTGCTACTTTGCCTCATGAAGCTGCAGCCTGATATATGTATGTGCAATAATGATTTACTGTATCTGTTATTGCCCAGTATGCTTCATTTGAAGCTCTCTTGCATGTGGTTGTATTTTGGTCATAAATTACCTTAATTCAAACATCACCGGGAAGACTACAGTTAAATATTTTATTTTCTGTGTGCAAAATCTTGCAGAATTCAATTGGGCTGCAATACTATGTGTGCTTTGGAGAAGAGAGACCCCACAGAATTAAGTGGGACTTATGGTATGTATAATAAAATATCCATTAGATTGGATTCAAATGGATTGGAGTCAAAAGGTAAAATTTTAAGAAAAGATAGTGTTAGAGTTGCATTTTACATGCAATTTGTTCCCTTTCCACGACAAACCTTTACCGAAAATTATAAAATTCAAAAAATGCAGAAAAATATAAAACAGGAAGGTGAATAAAGTAGAAATTAAATTACAAGTGTGATATTAAATACAGCTTGCCTGACAAAAAATGCAACCAAAAGATGCGTTCTTGCTACTTTGAGAAACAACTCCCTCTGCTGAGAAAAAGGGATATTGACATGGTCTCTGCAATACCAATAAACATTCCATGATTTATTTCTTATGGTCTGGAACGGGTCTGGAATGATCTATCCTAGTTTGTAAATGTCACTGAAATCTATATAAAACAACTGCATGTAGAGAATGCTGTTTGAATAGGGTTATTTCTGTAAAGAGATGCAAAACTAAGGGAGTAATTCCCTATGGATCACCTGGCACAAAGTGAAAAAGAATATAATCCCAAATAGTTTCTTTCTGCAACGTCCTTTCTCTTTGAAATATAACAAATCCCCAGATGTGAAGTTGCCACAGAAGTCGTTTCTGCAGCAACTTACAAAATAAATTTGAGGGCTTCTCTTCAGATGAAGTAGAGAGAAATGTTGATGAGGGTCCAAGAATTGCAATAAAATGGCCGCCGTTCTCTGTGTCTTCCCCATCCCTTCTTTCAAAATGCCCCCCAGCATGGATGCTCCATAGCTTTGGTTTTTCGTAGAGAAACTCTAGCTTCTTGTGGTCCCTTGAAATGCACTGAGGAACGGGGCTTCTTCATATTTTTAAAGAAAGAGATAATTACAATAAACAAATATTTGGCACCATTTTCTTCATTCACTGTTCTCACAGGATTCCTGAAGAGTGGTGCTCCTTTGGCCTGTTCCTTTTCTGCATTAATTTATTTTTTGCAGCTCCAGAATTCTGCATGGTAGCTGAAGGAGAGGGGAATTTTCTGCACGATGGCTGAGGAGAGGTGATAGTGAAATGGAGCAAGGATGAACAAGGGCCATCAAGCCGTAAAGTTCTTTGATGACCTCATCCTACAAAAGTCCCATAGGATTTGATGGGGAGTAAAAGTTTGAAATGTTGGGTCATCAAATCTTTCAGTGGCAGTCTTGGGAGTTCAAGAGTGGTAAAGGCCCTATGTGCCACTCCTGACCCAGTGGATGTGACACCACCATCCACTCTCCAGAGCCATTCCAGAGGCAGGCAAAGCTCTGCATGGTGGCTGTAGGCACTCCAAAAGTTTTCTGAGGCCTCTAGAGCACTCTTAATAGTACTTCTGATTAATATACTGGAAAGGTGTGGGTGTTTTGGGAGGATCAGTGTGTTGCAGTCCTATGCTTTGGGGCAGCACAGGAGCATTCTCTGCAATGAAGATCCTTGTGCCTTTTGTCTTTCTGCACTGCATCGCCTGTCTGCATCACCACTGTTACTGCTGCCTATGTTCATTTGTGCTTCATGAAGTGCCCACCTTTCTAGCTGATACCCAAAAACCATGGTGCCAAGCACTCAGAACCGGTAACCACTCACTCCCTTTTCATTTTGTCTTCTTCCCTTTCCTCCATTGACTGCAGTCAAAAGCTGCCACACTAGCATGGGTAGGACAGCCATAGTGTACGGGCTGTCTTTTGACTCACCTGGTTTTTCCAGGAAAGCAACTCACAGCTTATGTTCTGCTTCCCCCTTCAAGCCAGCTATGGCTTGCTTGCCACCAATGCTTCCTTCAAAGAACTCTGAACGTGCTTCAAAGAACTCTGTACTCTGTACTTTCAGCCCTCTGTACTTTGTTCTTGAACAAGAAGCTTGTTGGGCCTTCTCTTTTTATCCCCATGACTCCTGCAATGCAGCCTAAAAAACTGGTAAACTTGGTCTTTGACGCAGCCTCACCATCAACCTATAAACGTTGCTTGATTTTTCTTATCTCATGTGCAGTCAAGCTGATGACACACTGACTGCCACCGTCATTTTCTTCCTGCATGCGAGTGTCTTGTGCGTGTGTGGATTTAGTTGCAGTCTATTTTTAAACTGTGTCAGGGAAAGCCCAAGTCTACCATCAAGCTTCCTTTTCAGGGGGATTCCCTTACCCGCCACACCAACCATTCAAACACAGTTCTCTGAACCCCTTCGAGCAGTTATAGTACTAGTAAAGAGAGTTTACTCCCACTGCTGAAGTGAATTCACAAAGTTCATTCCTTTGGCTCGGGCTACAAAGAACCTCAAGTCAGTCATAGTCTTTTGCCATGGCCAGAACCTTCAAAGCATTTCTCATGCCATTCATTAATTATACTTTGAGCAAGGTAGAATGAAGACGATGGAGACAGACCACATCCCCACCTGCTCTGGCCACCTTCCACAATGTCACTGAAGCCAAATTATTTACCTCAGCTGACCTGTGAAGAAGATGGTCCAATGGACCATCATTGTAACCCAAGTTTAAAACCGAAGTGGTAAGCGGTAGTAAAAAACAATTCAGAAATTTCAGGCAACACAGCCTCTTCTTTCCTTTTTCCTTCCTGCTATTGTGAAATCTCCATTTTTTTTTCTCAACCACAAGCCCCCACAGAGCCAGAAAAAGAAATCCATGAGGAGATCCCCTCATGGAACTGCCACAGTATGTTTAGCTTGTCCCCTAATTTGGTTAGTAGTCAGGTGTGGGGGGTGGTTTTCATTTATAGCAGTGAAAAGGACGGCAACCTCCTACCCGCCATCTGGGCATCTGTCCCTTAAATACTGCATGACAAAAGAAAACTCAGCAGATAAAGTTCTCTTACTGAGTAAACACAGTGATGGCACTCAAGTGCACATGAGTGGCAGAGAAAGCTGCCTCAGTTGGCCTACTGGAGCCTCTGTTCCTTTCCATTGCTAGGGCTCTATTTTTTCTTGGCAGCAGTGATATCAGTAGGGTAGTCTGGATGGTGCAGTCTGGATGGTGCACCGGATGATGCACCGAGGGACCTAGAAATTGTAACTTCATGATGGTGCCTTAAACCCCATCATGTCATATACTGTTGAATTTGTATTGAAGAGCAGAATCCAATGGTCTGTTTTGAAAAAGCACCTTCCTATCAAAAGTTATGGCCAAAATTTTTTTAAAAAAGCTAAAATATGCATTTAAGTATATGGAAAGTGAAAGTGACCACGTGCCATAGTTCAATGGAAAGGGCAGATTGAGAAGAATCTAAGGACACCAGAATTGTCCTGATCCAATGAAAATCTCCCCAGAAGGAGGTCCCTGAAGATTGCATTGAAATTCATTGAGAATGGATGTGAACTACACAGCTGTGTTTACTGGCGGGTAAGCAAGCATACCATGGCTGGAGTGGAAGGTCAGTCCAGGAGAGTACAAGACTTCCAAAATGATCAGGGACATTACTAGAGCATTAGATAATGACGCTGCACTGTTATTACATTTCTTCTATTAACATGAGAGGATCTCTCTCTCTCTCTCTCTCTCTCTCTCTCTCTCTCTCTCTCTCTCTTTCTTTCTTTCTTTCTTTCTTTGGTGACCACTGAGACAAGCAGACCATGAGTATATTTAACAAATAGTCATGAAAGCTGTGAAGATAGGAGGAGAAAAATCCATTAACTGGCTGGCTGGCTAATTGTACTTTGAGCAAGGCAGAATTAAGATGGTGAATACAGACCACATCCCCCATGCTTCAGCCGCCTTTCCGCTATGTCATTGAAGCTAAATAATTTACCTCCACAGTCCTGAGAAAAATTAGTCTATTGTGATCAAAGTTTAAAACAAAAGCAATGAGACGTTTTCAGTCATGGTTTACTCTGGTTATTCATGCACAGAGACATTTCCAGTGACTGGGATAATGATCACATTTATTAATGTGGAAGAGATATGGTGAAGGGGCACCAAAACTCTCCACCACCAGACATTTTCTTACATTTTCTTTGGCAGACTAGGAATATAACTTTCTGTTAAAAAGTCTGAAAGATGTTACACTGGATTTCACTGAACTTTCCATAATTTCTCTATCCAGATGAACCCTACAATCCAGAGTCACTACGGGAGCACGTAAGAGACATTACGTGCACCCGTAGTTACTGCACCATCTAGTGAAAACCTATGGGAAATTCATATTGCAATCCAGAGTAAATTGTTCTTACACCGGAGCAAGGACTTCCTGTAGTTACTCTGGATTGCACCCGGAATCTCCTACAGGCAGGATGGACAAACATTTTGGCAGGAGAACCACATCATCTCTCTGACACTGTCAGAGAAAAAATTTACATTTCAATTTTGAATACATTTACATAAACATACATAGAAATGTCAGCAGCCAGAGCCTGTTCTGCAACACCTAGAGAAGCAGGTTGGAATCTGGCATGTCCCCACGTCCCAGCACTACCTCCAGCTCCCTCCCTGCCCTCTAAGAACACCTCTGCCTGTCTCCCCCACTCTGGAACATCCCTCGTGCCTCCTCCCTGCCTTCCCTGCTCAACTTCTGTGCTGGCTGAGCTTAGCCAGTGCAGCTCACCTGTTGGTACCATAACTCATCAGTGCCTGGGTACCATAAGTTATTCAGAGGCAATGGGGGATTAAAATAGTAATGCCTGCAGGCCAGCAAGAGCTGCAGTATTCTGTGATGAGCCAGATGTTCATTGGAGACTGGACTCCCTATACCTGTGGTGGGCTTCAGGGGGTTCTCATGGGTTCTATAGAACCCTTTGCTAATGAGAGCCTGGTTCTGAGAACCAGTTACTAATGGGACATAGAACCTGTTGTTAATTTATTTGAATCCCTCCACTGCCTATAGCCCAAATTTGGGGACCATGAGGACCACAAATGGCCTGTTGCTATGGGTTGCCCACCTTTGTCATATAGAAATATGGCACAAACCTTGCAAAATTGCAAAAGTGGTGACATGGCTAAGTTTAGGAATGAGATTCAGTTCTGTTGTCTATATGGAGAGCTTTGCCAAAATAGCAAAGTATCATGACAAGGAGGAAGGGAAGAAGAATATTTATCAAATTACACTTGAGCAACCTTTTCTAACTTCTGGAGTTTTTGTGTTTGCTGGCAGAATAGGAGACTCATAAGAGCTGGAGGTAAGGCTAAAGTAGATATGATTTTAAAGTTTGGCCTTCTGTTCCTCCATTTTCAATCAATTCACATTACATTCCTCTACTTTTACCGTTCACTTGTACTTTGTAGTCCAGAGATAAAGATCAACAGTCCAACCTTAAAGAGCCCAATCCTGAGCTCTAGCACTCCAGCCTGCAGCTGGAGCACACTGTGGAAAGCATACCATAAAGCACATCTGCAAGGGTTCGTTCCAGCCCTGTAATGGAGTTGGCCGAGCACACGACCACACTGGGTCAGTGCTCATTGAAGGCTGGTGGTTCACTGCTCAGCAGACTCCCAGACTGGTGGCGTGGGGATGACGGGGGCGTTCCAGGAATATTCAAGGCAAGTGGTGATAAGGGATTTTTCATAGTGGCACCTCATCTCCCTTATTGAATTAAGAACCACAACATCCCTATTAGCTTTCCAGTGAGGACAAGTTTTTTTGTTTTGTTTTGAATTGTGTTTATGCCTTGAATATTTCTTCTGTTTTGTTTTTTTCTGCTATTTATTTGTTTTTTTCTGCTATTTATTTCTGCTGTTTGTTTTTTTGCTTATAGTTGTCTTATTGCCTTATATTACTGTGCCATATTCACTATTTTTATATTTTATGATGGTTATAAGCCACCCATGTTCCTTCTCAGTAAGGTGAATGGCAGGATATGAATTTTTAAAAATAAATATAAATTATATTTCATGGGAATAGCACCAGTAGCACAATGATCTCAAGAGAACCCCTGCTGACAAATGTCAAGTCTATATTATAAGTCATGAAGTTTCCAGAGCTTGTAAATAATGCAGCAGTTCTTCTTTACAACATTGTCAAGGCTTCTTGTTAGATCCTTACTCTTGTGTCTGTAGACCTGCTGTTTATGCTTTTTAGAAAGTTAGTCCCAAGTAAAGACTGCAAAACAGGAACACTAAAGCTTTCCAGATCTTTAAGCAGCACATATAACAAAATGTTCCAAGAGATGTGTCATACAAATTACAGCATTGTAAGTACCTGAGTACCTTTGCCAATATCTGGCATCTCTCTTACAAACACTTTCAAATGTTAACAAACTTCTTGTTTTTAAATAAGAACTAGAATATTTTTATGTAGGCTACGTGGTGCCCTTTTAAGAAGGGAAAAAAAATCAGATCATTGAAATATCAATATAGAATATAACTCTTGTCTGTTAAGGTGATTCTTATGTCAAACATCTAATGGCCTTTCTTTCCCTGTTCTATATCACAGACTACGGAAACTACCACAAATAATGAATTGATATGAAAGAACATTCAAGAATTCAAACCTTGTCAGGCAAGTTTACAGACTTCTTGCTTTGCCTTCTCCTCCAGCCCCCCAACCCTTTGCAAGCTGGGGGTATTCATCTCTATATATATAAAACTAGCGAAAGCATACCCATGTTGCGGGAGATAAATTCCCCATACAATATCCCCCCACTGCGCATCAACCACCCATGCACATCAACCCCCCCATGTGCATCCACCCCATGCACATTGTCCAACGGTGAAGTGCCTAGAATTTAACACATTACTGGGCTTATCAGTGCAGAATAAAGCAGAATCACAGCCTTTTATGACTTAGAAACTACATTACTACTAAGCCAGACTAAAATGGTGTTAGGTTTTTTTGTTTGTTTGTTTGTTTGTTTGTTTTGTGAATGCATCACATCTCTGACTCATGTTCATCTTGTAATCCACTGGACCTCCAAGATCACTCGCACATGTGCAAAACCTTTTCATGTCACTTTGAGTGATAGTTTTGCTCATAATAGTTACAAAGTATATGCGGCTCTTCTGGAAGGAGACTTGCAAAAGAGGGTAGGTACTCAAAACATATTCTTCAAGTTTTACATTCGTAACATAGTGGGCATTGACATAGATTTAATTTTTCCTTTCCACATTGCAAGGCTAACTGAACTCCAGTCTGCCTCATATCTGAAACTCAGAGCTGCAGCTATAACAGGAGATTCAAACACAGAAAACACATTCTATTTTAGTGAGATCTTCTGTGCATCCTGCATTAGTGTTAAAAATCATCAAAGAGAAAAATGGAGAGAATTCATATGGGCTTCTTTTTTCCTCTCTATTCTTAGCTATAGGAAGGATATGTTGAATAGATTTATTTTATAACTATTGAGGAGCATCTGTAATTAAACCACTGTCCCTTAAACCACTGGCAAATGTTTCTTGATGGTGTCTCTTGTTAATTAACAGCAAAAACTGTGAGGAAATGTGATGCCTTTAAGATTTAAAAAAGGAGAGAGTTGAGAAAGAGTTTCTTTAATAGCTTCCATTAACCAGAGGATGATGGTGTTCCCCAAGTGTGTAAAGATAAGGACATAACTGCATTCAAGGGGTTAATGAACTGGATTTTCTTAGACTTCCCAAAGTTTGTCACTGACTTTCATTCTAGCTCATTTATTACTAATTAAGGATTTAGTGTAGCAAAACTCCTACTGTGGAGAGCCTCTGCAAACCAATTAAACATCATTGATGCTCTCCATTAAGGGCTTAAGTAGCATTGGAGGTCTTCTGCACTGGTGAGGAAATCTCATCCATGGTTACTGAAGCAACCACTTGACTGCTTTGATTTAGGCTGCAATCCTAACCACACTTTCCTGGGAGTAAATACTATTGAACACAATGAGACTTACTTTTAAGTAGGCATGCTTAGGATTGCACTGTGTATCATAGATAGGATGCTGCATTTTCACACAGAACTTACAAGTTTCAAAATAAAAATGTAGAATGTAAAAAAATGATATAAATGTACAATGTATAAAAACAATCTGATATAAATGAATGAATGAATGAATGAATGAATAAACGATTATTCTTCATTCTCCATTATTTAACATTATAATTATAGATATTTGAAGAACAATTACAAGAATAATTCTGAAGCTTTTAAAATTTCTTCCTCTTCCTCCTCCTCCAAAAAAAGAAGGTCACTTTCATCATAAAAGCTGGATGCAGCTCTGAAGCATGTTACGGGGGGGGGGGACTTCTTATTAGTTCAGAAATCACCTTCTTATAAAGTGGATTCATATGATAGTCTCTATGGTGTGTCATTTGTTTGACTTAACGACATCACATTCACACCATGTTTTACAATGATGTCTAGAAAATACTAGTATATCTAAGATGTACTATTTTCCTTGAAGATGTTGTTTCATTAGTTCTTTAAAGATGGTGTTTCTAAATCAGATGGATCAATAGATGCAAACAAAACAGGCAACTGGAATGCTGGCAATGCCCATTAGGAGAGCATATAAGCATTCACTGAATAAGCATCATCTTCGGACTCAGAACAATCCCAGCAGGCTGTGAGCAGAAAGCAGGTGGATTCACCTTAATTGCGTGGAGAGAAAATGGTGGTGTTCATTCTAGTCAAAGAAGCTTATCCCATTTATGGGATAAGTGAGTTGGGGGCAATGAGTTTCACCTGGATGTTTTCTTTACAAGATAACAGAGCAGAAGAAATGCTTCTGCAGCTCTGGCTCTTTGCAGTGAATGAGCATGCAGGTGCCTAATGCATATGGATGAAAATATAATTAGGAATGGTAAGACCTAGAAGGATTTCAAGCTCCCTTAGCAATTTCCAAATTACAAATGGTTTTAAATTGCCTCCCTTTGAGTGAAGGGGCTGTTATTTGTAATAGGCAAAGCCCAAAGTGCTGCTGAGAATGGAGAAAGACTTGCATCATCCCTGATTTCTTAGATATGATAGGAGCTTCTTTCCACTGCTATAGGTTCATCTCAAGCCTATGTTCTGGAATTGAGGATAGGATTTGGCTCTTAAAACTTCCTCCTTCATATGTGTTCTTAAATTTATTGAACCAGTCACAGCACACCCATTTGCCAGGAGATTCAGAATGGGGAAAGATGCAGATTATGCCATCAGTGGATCCACATGCAGAAATGAGGATAGGGTCAAAGGAAGCTACATGCCTCTCCTTAGTTTACTTCTCAAGCTCACAGAACCATGAAAGGCCATCAGGTTAGGGACAGTTCCAGAAAGAAATATCTACCAAACTAGGAGTTGAAGGTCATCTACCAGAAAGGGACCTAGATTGTGACCCAAGAACAGGAGAAAATGAAAGTTTATACCAAACTTGGGACTGAATCCTATTTGGAATTCTGGCAGCCACCTCAATCGTATCTGCCAAAAGAAAATTTTTCAGGCAACAACAAAACAGGTTGACAGGGGCATGGGTGGGTTCCAGAGCCTAACAAGAGAGCCACTCTTGGCATTGCCCAGAACAGCTGTCAAAGACCTCACAGAAAACAAAAATTTTATCTCTTCAATGAAGACATCTCTCAGATATATAGCCTAGGTTGGGGTGTAAGATACTCATTTATTCCTTGAGGAAAAGAAGAAGTGCATCCAACTAGAGGGGAAATGTGGCTTTTTGCACTAGAGAATGCTTTTGTTTCCTTCCTATATTCTCCTCCAGGTCCTGTCTCTAGCCAAGGTCTTTTCCTACTTGACCAAGTGCAAAATCCTGAGTAACTACGGGGAGTTCTTGCTCCGGTGTAAGAACAACTTATTCTGGATTCCAATAGGAATTTCCGATAGGTTTTCACCAGGTGATGCAGTAACTACAGGTGCACGTAAATTCTCTTACATGCTCCCATAAAAAAGCAGGCCTCCGTCAGTCTTGAAAGACTATGGTATTGTGCTCAGCGCTGCATACGCTGCATGCGAAGCACGAAAGCCTGGCTTGGATTGTTATGGAGGATAGGCTGTTACCCAAGGAGCAAATCCCCCCTCTCCACGCCACTGAATTAGTCCAATGGAAAGGCAGAGCCGATACAATTGTATCCAGCTGGTGTCCCAGAGCTGGGCTAAGGACAGGAGCTCACCCTGTCTTGTGAGGCCGACCCAGGTCTCAAACCCTGGTCTGCTGGTTAACAGGAACAGCATCTTAACCACTTGCGCCACCCACAGCCCTTACACGTGCTCCCATAGTTACTCTGGATTTGCGGGTATATGTCCCAAGCTGGTGATGGAGAAAATGAGGATTCTTGGTAACAAGAGCTTGTGCTTCACCTCCTTTGAAGCATCAATTGCACCCACTCTCTTATTTTAAGGGCCCGAGGCCCAAAGAAGGGAAATGATTCCAATTTTGTAAGGGATTTCTTTCAAGGACAGTGCTGTTCTTTGAAGACAAACTTTACACATCCCAAAATGTCACCTTTGACAGCAAAAAAAAAAAAAGCTGTGAAGATTTGACTCTATCCCAGCATGCAGAAATGGCAACACAGCTGGGAGTAGCCAGTCTCTCTCCAGTTATCTTTTTCCATGTAAATTTATGTCTGAATTAGATGAACAGACTTCACAGCAAAATTTCTCCTAGGCATTTCTCAAAACTTCAGTATGTAGTTAAAGGAGAAATATCCACTATCTCTGTAATGATTCCCCCCCCCCCCCATAACATATTTCCATCTAAAGTTCTAGTAAAAGCAACTGTTTTGCTAGCATGGTACATTACTACATATTCATTCCTCCCCAACATCAAGAAGGGAACACCAGACAGAGATAAAGTAAAACCTTAAGATATAATGTCCACTGGCATACTAGTTAGGGTCAAAGTGGGCAGTTACTCCAGGGTGCCAAGCCCCAATAGGCAGCCCTTCACCTGGGCTCCCTTCCATCCCCCTTCCTCCAGTGGCTCTCTGGAAGCCTTCCAAAGCCTTCCAAGCCTTCTGGTTTTCCAGTGAAAACCAGAAGTGACATTTAAAGGCTATCTGGAGGTCTCAGACGGCATGACTCCTGGTTGGGAATGGTGACTGGTGTAGAACGTTCTGCGGTCCTGGCCCTGGGCAGAACAGAGGCCAGGATCTCCAGTGTGACTGTCCTTATGACCATATGACTTTCTTAGGAATTTCAGCACAGGCTTGCTTAGGGAAATATTTTTATGGATTTAAGACTACTTTATTCTGTTTACCCTATAATCCAGAGTAATTACGGGAGCACGTAAGAGACATTTACATTGACGTAGTTACAGCATCACCTAGTGAAAACCCATGGGAAATTCATATTGCAATCCAGAGTAAATTGTTCTTATGTCGGAGCAAGGACTCCCCATGGTTACTCTGGATTGCACCCTAAATTGTAAATTTTACAATAACTTACGAAAACAACTACTTAACCCAGTTCTCCTTTTTACCAGTGGATCAGAGTTACAAGTAATGAACTACCTTTTATCCGGAAAAAATAAGCCGTGCACCAAATCAGATTGCAAGGCTCCTTACCAGATTTTGTTGAGAAGGGGAATGACAGGGAGCCAAATAGAACACACACACACACACACACACACACACACACACACACACACACACACACACACCCCTTCATTGATATCAACTGAATTGTTATATATGCCAATAAAAGTTTCAGAACATGGTAAATATGTGTGGTAGTTTTACAGAGTATTGGTCTCTATAGAGCAACACTGGAAAAGAAGATTTGCATTAGAAATGTGGACTATTCATGTAATGAATGTGCTATTTGTTTATAAAAACAGATTAAGACTTATTTAAAGACCGAGAATGAAACTAGATGTAACAGTGGAGACAGTTCCTAAATCTTTGGTGTACTCCAAATGCATTTTTCTAAGTAATCTATGGAATTTGAAGAGGAAAGAAATGTTCGCATTACCTAGCTAATTATGCTGATTGTGATGATTTTGAAGAATCTAAACTGTTCTTACAGCTTCTTACAATGTAGTTTTGATCTTAGTAAAAAAATTAGTTCCATCGTTTCCTCTCCAAAGTACATCTTTTTTAAATCTGAAAAAGGTAAAGTTAAGTGTTGTCCATCTGGTTGCCCTGCTAGTTGTGACCAACACTAGGGTAATGCTAATCTCAATTAAAAGTTTGAAGGGCATGTGTTCTCCAAAGACATCTCTGTGATCATGTGACTAAACACCAAAAGTGCCCAGAATGTGTTACGTAGCTATCTACCTACACTTACAAGATTTTGAACTGCTATGTTGTCAGGAGCTGGACAAGTAATGGGAGTTCATTGTGTAGTACTCTGCTCTCAAATCTCCAACCTGCTGACTTTCAGGTAGATGAGCACAAAGTCTTTAACCACTGAGCCACCACAGCTGTTACAACTCTGGCATCAGTTCAAAAGAGCAATAGGCAGGCTGCAATCCTAACTTGTAGTTAGGCTGGCCTAAGCCCTGGAACATGAGTTGTAACAGTTGTAAGGCACTTCTATGCCACTCCTGGGGGAGGGTTAGGCCAGTGCACAGATACTGCTTCAGTGGTGGGATTCAAATAAATTAACAACAGGTTCTATGTCCTAATAACCTAAATTAACAACAGGTTCTATGTCCCATTAGTAACCTCAGAACCAGGTGCTCATTAGAAAAGGGTTCTGTAGAACCTGTGAGCACTGCCTGAAGCCCACCACTATGTGTTTGCCTCTTTACATCACAATGGGAATGGGAAGACTAATATTTGTGCTGGCCTAAGTTAGGATTGCACCCTAAGGGCCAAAATTGTATCCACCTACACAGCTCTGACACAGCCTTGCTAATAGGGTATGCTTTCATCCCTTGGGGCCAAGTCATGGAGGTCTTCTCAAGGCAAGAGAACCTTTGTCCCCTTAACTTGGGGCTGCATTGTAACTATATCAGTGGGCTAAGAGCCCAGTCCTATACTCTGCCACCTTCTGCTATGCACTGCTCTGCCCAAGCATGCATGCTATGGTTGTGTAGAAGGGAGGAGTACGAAACATTTTTACTTATGTACTGAAAAACTGCCTGATTGTATATGGGTCTGGTTGGACCCATGCCTGCTATTAAGCTGGCATAAGTCTGTAAAGAGGAACAAAGAAGAACAGGTTGAAAAATTAGGGGTAGGATTTGGTATGAGGATTTGATGAGCTTTCCCCACCAAGATCAACAAAGTCCAGGCCTTTCCCATCACCTCTCTCTCTCTCTCTCTCTCTCTCTCTCTCTCTCTCTCTCTCTCACACACACACACACACACACACACACACACACACACACTTGCATAAAGCAACTACTACATATTACAGGGCAGACAGGACTTTGAGAGGCTCTATCTCCATCAAGACCAGAGTGTGTATCCTCTTACCAGCTTGGTCTCGGTCACAGGCCAAAGAGCAAGCAGCTTCTTCAGTTCATATAACCCCTCAGAGAGATGGTGCAACCACAGTCTTTCAAGATAGATGGAGGAGAACACAACTCAAATGTTTCAATCTCCACTTTCTCATGTTCAGGTCAAAGTTACCACAGAACTACAATTAATACTAGCTGACGTGTGAAAAATATATTTCAGGAAACGAAGCTCATTTTCAGAGAGTTATTTTAGGGAAGACACCTATTATCCTTAAAATTAACAAGAATTGGCTGGAGGCATGTCCCTAAGTTAGAAAGTGTGCTTTTTTCTGAAAGCCTTATTCTATCTTATTCTGGCTTTGGGTTACAGCTATTTCCGGAGACCTTATGTCAGTGTTAATCTTTTAAAAACAATTTCTCTTATTCAGGGTTGAATTCATAACTGAACTGCAGAGTCATTCCAAGTTCACAAAAATGTAAATGCAGCTTGGAATTTGGGGATGAGGGAGTGTGGGGTCTGATGCAATCTCAATGATCTTAAAATACCCAAAGAAAAAATAAAATACACTGTGAATGGTACTTCATTTCTACATCTTAATTATAAAACAGGCACAAAAATCATTGCCAATTCATTTCCATATCAACACAATTTTCCTTTTAAATTGTAGTTAGTTGCCTAATAAAGAATCTGGTTGATAACCCATAAATTGACCCCAGCATGTAATTAATGACTTTCAAAAGAAGTGGGAACTATTCATTTCTTTTTCCTTTGGTGCAGCTTTTAAAAAGAGTTCATTAACTGTTTAACAGTCATGCAATGATTTATATTTGTCTATGTGTTTGTACAAGTTACACCTGGCCTAACTCCAAGAACAGCCAAGGGAGAGGTTGCAGGACAGAATCTGGGTGTTTGTCACTGCCTCACATGCTTTCCTTCCATAATACATCCCAGTTCCTCACCAGACATGCACTGTTATCTCATGGCTTGAAAGAGGGACCTTGTGAAGCCACTGCCACATGCAATGTATGTCTTACCATTTGCAGCAGTGGCCTGGAATCATGTGATGGATGCCCAGCTCACACCCCATCATCAAATTTTGACAGAACAAGGCCTTGATTGGATTGGGACCTTAGTCTTATGAGTGTGAAATCCCATCTGAGTTCTATTTTTGTAATGGGCTCAGTCCTATCCGTTCTGACATGCGTAGATGCACCAGTGCCAAAATGGCAACCACTGCATCCTATGGTGGGAGGCAGTCCTGGATGTTTCCCCTAGGTAAGGGAACAATTGTAAGGTAAGATTCAGGCTGGGTGTCCTCAGACCTCTTACCTGATCTTACAAGCAGGGAAAACTCTGATGATAGGTGCAGGAAGACAGGGGCGTCCCTGCCAGCACTTTAAGCAGCACACTAAATGGCATGCGCTTCAAGTACCTTTCGCAACAGATGGCAACCACTTTACAACAATCACTGCCATTGCAAAGACAAAACGTCACTGGCCAGTCGCTTGCAGGAAGTGTAGGATTCAATTCTCTTTTGCACTTGTAGCAATTAAAGTATTGTAGAATGAGGATGAAATTATTATAGAAATGTCTGTTGAATCTCTATGACTTAACCATTTATCATGTGCTAATCATTCTTTAAGTTCTTTCAACTGACAAAGGATTTTTATTCCAAGACCACCTCAAACATTAATGATCATTATAATGTTGCTCAAATGGTGCCAGAAGATCTCTTGTAATTACTAATTACCTACTTCTCCCACTGTCTGATTTGCAATAGCTGGATCCCAGCATGGGATTGTTACCAAATACCTTACAATTGTTCCCTTACCTAGGGGAAACATCCAGGACTGCCTCCCACCATAGGATGCAGTGGTTGCCATTTTGGCACTGGTCCATCTGCAATGTATATTTGGCATATGCATCATTCAGCTTATAAAATTTACCCCATGAATAAACTACAGATGTACAGAAACACTTTCCTAATACCATTATCTATTTTAATGGTGCAGTTCTCATACTTGTGTAGAGAAAAGCTTTAATTGCCAGTAATCCTAATAGGGGATACAAATAATAAGGGTACAAATGTAGTCGGAGGCTTCAGGACCCTGGACAGAACTTTGTGCTTTTCTCCGCTGGTTCATATTCCCTGAGCCCCTGTCCCTACCACTCTTTTTAATTTCCACATGGGCTTCTTTTTCCAATCCCCCCCTTCCAGCAAATAAAAAAATCTTCCTGATCCAATAACATCTTTCTGTATTGTTTTTGGTATACATAATTTTCTTGGAGAGAATCTGGGTTACAAAATTCAGATTTTTGTTGCTGAATTCAGATGTTTGCAAAACCCAGATTTTAAAAAATCAGCCATTTGGTGAAGACAGATACTTTTTATAGGGTAATGTGTTTGTAGTGCCTGGATATGGAGAACCCTTTCTTGATAGAAGAACGATAATCTAGGTTAGCCCTGCTGCAAAATGGGCCTGAGTCTTAACCTTCTCATTTCTGGGATGCCATAATTGCTACTTCAGCTTTGGTTCTTTTCACTTCAAAATTTCAAGGCATGCAGAGGAGTATCCAACTCTTTCATCTTACTGACACCTTCTAAGTAACAGGACAGTTTAACTACCTTCATGATCTCAGGTTGTTGTGCATTTTTCTTTTTTTTTTTTCTTTGTCCAGAATCAATCACCAGATAAAGTGGAAAACACTGCCCCCCTTTTCTCTCTCTCTCTCTCTCCCTCTCTCTCTCCCTCTCTCTCACACACACACACACACACAGAGAGAGAGAGAGAGAGAGAGAGGGAGAGAGAAAGAGAGGGAGAGAGAGAAGGAGGGAGAGGGAGAGAGGGAGGGAGATCTAGCTTTTCTTAAGAGTAAAAATTTGCCACTCACAGTTGGTATTGCCATACGCACCTTCCAAAACACAAAGTTTTAAATGTAGCTCTTCGCTGGAGAGTGACGAATGCCAAAATGTCAACATTAACACCTGCTTTCATGCAGATATTTCATGTGAATAAATGTCAGTGGTATTTTTTTCCCTTCCTGACCATATCAAATCACTGCAGTTGTTCATCACGAGGCACATGTGGTGCTCAGGCTTTGCTTCACATTCCAGCCAGCATTAATTTCTGGCACTGTCTTTGCTGGATGCAGTCAGTTAATTTGTATTTTGCAGGAGAGTCGTCATCCCCCTTTTTATCTGAGGAATGTCAGCTTCTTACATTACACAGGTGACCTGAGGAAAACAAAGATCTGCTAGGATTGGATGGGAGCAGAATGGAGACATTCATTTTCCCAGCCTAGGTAGTGTAACAAATCAATCTTGACTGTGCTGATAAATTGAACTTCAAGCTTGGCAAGGTTCCTTTTCGGGTGCAATCCAGTGTGAGACACAGTCGGAAGCCACAGCAAAAGGAGCCGTCGTTTTTTAGCATTTCATTTTGCAAAATGCTGCTCAGTAGGAAAATCAGCTCTTCTCTACTCCTGGCACATCTTATGCAAGAACATCTTGAGCCAGGTAAAAGCAACATATGGAGAGGACCAGGTACAGATGCTTGTCTCAAGAACCCAACCGAAAACAGCAGACTTAAAACACTTCCTGCAGTGCAAGTCGGGACAAATCAGGAGGAAAAAACTCTTCCCACATCAGAACAAATAAGTCAAAGAAATAGGGCTACTTTGTAACTATTTCCCCACTCATTATGTTTAAGACATGGCCAGAGCAACTGTGATGTACCTCAGGCTTCTGGGTGAGTTTATGGAGGTGGAGAAATTTTTTAATGAGAACCTAAACTGTTTATTGACTGTATCCCAATCCCTTGTGTGCAGAAGATTCCAGATCAAGTCCTTGTCTCAAAATACAACTGGGAAATATCCATCTGACATCCTGGAGAACCATTTTCATAAATGACCTAGAAATAGGGTTAAGCAGCGAGGTAGCCAAGTTCACAGATCATGTTAGGGTTTGAATCTAATAATGAAACATGTTTGGTCAGGCAAGTTGATTCAAGGCTGATGCAATACTGCAGAAGGCTGATGCAATCTAGCTGATGCAATCTGTAACTGCTCTTACAGCATGATTCAGCAGAATTGGAAGTGCTGAGTCACTGGTCACATGACTGCAATATCTCTAAATGATTGGTGTTTCACTATATTTAAGTGTGTATGAGATTGTTGCAAAGTGTGGGTTACTGAGGAGGAGTATTATTGCTGTTTGATACTCTGAAAGACTGGACTGCATCTATGGACTGACTTGTGGACTGTTTAACTGGATGACTGAGATTGGAATAACCCTGCAACTGGATGTATGTATATGACTGATCTACTGCTTTGACCTTGGACTGTGTTGCTTGACTTGTCTTCTGCCTGTCGTTTTGAACAATATAGTTATCTTGAACTATAAACAGCTGTGTGTTTACTTTGTGCTGCTGCCCTCTCATCCTCTGCACAACTACTCTGCTTAGCCCTGCTAATCCTGCAGGGACTCACATTCCTAACAGATCACACCAAACTATTCAGAGTGATGAAGACCAGAAGACACTGTGAAGAGCTCTAGAAAGATATCCCAATACTGGAAGAATGGGCAACAAAATGGCAGATGTGTTTCAATGTAAATAAATGTAAAGTTATGCACACTGAAGCAAATAATCCTAATTTTAGATATAAGCTAATGGGCTCTGGGCTATCACTGAAAGTGCAGGAGAGAGATCTAGGGATGCTACCGTGTAGCTCTCAATGAAAATGTCATCACAATGTGTGGCAACACTGAAGGAGGCTAATTCCATTCTTGGGGGTCATTAGAAAAGTCATCGAGAATAAAACAGCTAATATTCTAATGCCATTATACAAATAGAAAGTAAAGCCACATTTGGAGTATTGTGTCTAGTTCTGGTTGCCACATCTCAAAAAAATGGCATAGAGGAAATGGAGAAGGTTCAGAGGAGAGCGACTAAAATGATTGATGGTCTGGGACACCTTCTGTATGAGAAAGGCTACAGTGTTTGGGGCTCTTCAGACTAGAAAAGAGGTGTCTGCGGGGGGACATGATTGAGACTTAGGGCACAATCCTAACCATGTCTACTCAAAAGCACGTAATCAAATGTTTATTCAATGGGTCTTACTCCCAGGATAGTGTCTTTAGGATTGCAGCCTTACATAATTATGCAAGGGATGGATAGAGAGATACTCTTTTTTCTTTCACATAACATCAGAACTAGGGGACATGAGATAAAGTTGAATGTTGGGAGGGTTAGGGCAGACAAATAAAATAGTTCTTTAACAATGTGTAATTAAAAGTGTCCTGGGGGTTTTCTGACCTCCAGCTAGCACGTGACTCCTTCTGCAGCCCCCCAGCGCTTCTCTTATCACTATGCTGATGTGGGGGCTAGAGATACTGAAGAACAGTTTGATCCTGTCCTTGGGATGCCTCTTGCAAAGAGGCTTACTCCTTAGCAGAGATGCTCAGGATTGGACTCTGCTCCACCCCTTTGCACTTTGCTCCACCCCTTCCTGGGAGTAGACTGCAAAGTGGCTTACTTCTGTGAAGAAAGGTACAGGACTGAGCTCTAAGTATGCACTCTTCTTCACCCCTTCCATTCTGATAGTGGCAGGGTGGGGTTAGAGTGAGGAGAGATGGTGCCATTCTGGGCACCGATGATGGTGATGAGCAGCTGCCTGCTGGCAATTGGGACAGCAGCAGTGGCAAAACTTCCTAGCTGTGTGTGCAGGGGTGTCTTGGTGTGCAAGCATCATTCCGAATGCCAAGCTCAGCATTCATGCCGGAGGTTGCCTACCCCTGGTCTAACTCAAGAATGTCAAACTCATTCCTACGGAAGGCCCAGGTTAGCATTCATGTTGCCTGCCTGAAGGCTGGAAGTGATTTCACTAAGCAGAAATAAAATTACAAAGCAGGTGATAACCAGAAATAAGCACTTTGTGGGAACAAAACACTCTGCTCTCACACAGAAACACATTAGCTGCAAATGACGAGAGAAAATGTGCAAATCTTTTTTCATGCAAATCCCATTTTTTAAAATATGGGAGAGCCCAATTATTAACTTGGGAGAGACCAATTATAATGGAGATCAGATAAATTACTTCCAGAGGACACATTATGTTTGATACTCCTGATCTAAGTTATTATAGGTGAGCTTGATGAACATATGAAAATCACATGCTGAATAAGAGGATGACTAATGGAGCCTTTGCATACCTTTTGCCTGGACGAAAGAGTTCTTAAGGGTCTCAGACAAATATCGTTCCTAATCCTGTTACCTAACTGTCATTTTTACTAGAGATGGTAGAAGCCTAGGTGCAAAACATGAGAACAAGACTGGTGCAATAGTGTGAGCCTTTGACTCAGACCAGGAAGAAACTGGATCAAATGCCTACTTGGCCCTGAAGCTCATATACTTGATGGCTCTGGACCAATCTCATTTTCACAAGCCAGTTGAGAGGATTAATGGGTTGAAAGGTGGGGAGAGGGAGATGGTACAGACTTCTTCCAAATTCCTTGTAGAAATGGAGATAAAACCGCTCTGCCACTGACAATGGCCTTTCTACCTGACAGCAATGCTATTTTGAGGAAGATTTGATCCTTGCAGTCTGTGACTACATGTTAAAGTAAGCTAGGCACTAAATGGATTCCTGAATTACAAGAGTAGTTTGACTCTCCTTTTGAATTCCAAGAATTTAGCTGATGTGTGGTCAAATTGCTCCTTATTACTATATTTTGAATACAGGCCAAACTTCTGTTTCTTGTTTTACAATAGTTCTGTTCTGCTTTCCCTTACTCCCGTTCACATCAAATCCTTTCACCTTTCCATAAAGATGTCTCATTCATTTTACTAGGTTCATAGCAATATCGGTACTGATATACAGTACTTCCACTGTTTTGTTCTTTCAACTTCACTTTGTGTGAAGGCTACTCTCCTTGAGGGCTGTGGGTGGCACAAGTGGTTAAAACACTGTGCCTATTAACCAGCAGGCCAGGGTTCGAGACCCAGGTTGGCCCCACAAGACAGGGTGAGCTCCTGTCCTTAGCCCAGCTTCGCAATGCCAGCTGGATCCAATCGTATCGGCTCTGCCTTTCCATTGGACTAATTCAGTGGTGTGGAGAGGGGGGATTTGCTGCTTGGGTAACAGCCTATCCTCCATAACAATCTAACCCAGGCTTTCATGCTTCACATGCAGCGTATGCAGCGCCGAGCATGATACCATAGTCTTTCAAGACTGATGGAGGCCTGCTTACTCTCCTTGAATAAATATCTCAAGGGTCAACTGAATGCATCCTTCAAAACTCTTTTACAGCATTTTCTGGAAAGAACATGCTATATCTTTAGAACATGCCTTCAATAAATAATCCGTGCTGAAAAAAATGTCCAAACACACACCTTTACCAAAATATTGTTTTTAATTGTGATCGAGAAAATTGAGCTTGAATAGCACATGTTTAGGTGCAATGAATCCAGTAAAACACCTCTTTACAATTTCAGAATGGCATGTCACAAAGCTCAGTGCTATTTAGCAATATAAGTACCTTATTGCTATGCAGGAAAAAAAGGAATCCTGGAGAGCGAGTGAGTAATCAATAGCCACATTATACAGCAGCAATTTCAATGTCTCATGTTAAAAGAAGTAGTGCACAAAGAGAAATAAATTAAATATGACACTCAGAAACAATTCAAACACGGCATGACATATTACTTTGACAACAACCATTTTCAAATAGGGTTTCTCTCACAACCTGTTCAAGATATTCCAGACTCAGTAGTTAGTCTTTGCAGAGCAAATTTCAAATTGTTCTGCCTTGGTCAGGATTTTTCTGATTTCCCGAGCTTCCTTAACTGTGAATGATATCTGTCCAGAAGAATTGTACTGGCTCACAAGACCTTCTCCATTGCAGTCCTGATCCTACACTGAAGACAACAAGTATAGAAACTGCATCTGAATAGTAACTTCCTTGCTGGCCTCAGTAGTCCCGCTGTATGGTCAATGCGTCTTGCTTGTTAGGAAATAACAGAAAATGTTTCCAAACATCTCAAAGCAGTCTGAACAGGTTTTTGTATTTCGACTTTCATTATCTTACCTCCCATATCAGATAAAAGCTTTAAATAAAAATTTTTAAATTTACAGATAGATGAATAAATAAGAAAATTTACACTTAAATAGGCCAGCTACATAATTCCAGCTACCAGGTATTAACTCAGAACTTAATCAGGGCAGTACTGCCTGAAGTTCAACACTAAAATTGACAACATTTTTCATCACATTCCCATGCTTTTAAACACTGGCATGATGGATGTAAATTCAAGAACAGATCCTCTTCACAGTGGAGAATAAAATTTAAAGTACAGTTCGCCTCATAAGTAAAGATAAAGGTGTCTCCTGCATGCTATGACTCTGCTTGTCATGACCTGTTTGTCGTTACTCTGAGAGCAGTGCTCATCCCTGTTACATGGCAGAAGAAACTGCATGGTCTGAAGATATCTCCATAGTCATGTAGCCAGCATGACTAAACACCAAATGCACATGGGGGAAGCACACAACACTGACTGAATATCCTTGACCTGCTTGCCTGCAAACATGATCAACCAACAAGAGTGAACTATAGGGTTTCAGCCATCATAGAGACAGATTTGATCAGGGCATTTAAGGATTATAGTGGATGCTCAGCTAACAGTTATTGTTTAAAAAAAACTATCCAATTTTTAAAAAACAACAACTTTGAAGTGACTAAAAATAGCAACATTTTTTAAAACCACACCAAAATTATAAATAAATAAGTAAAAAATAACAGCAGTAAAAATGGATTGAATGTAATAGGATGTCTACTTGGAACTGAAGGTACTTGAGGATTTGCAAAAAGAAGGGTATGATGATTCCTCCTTTCCTGTTTCCAGTGGTGGGATTCAAATAAATTAAAATAGGTTCTATGTCCTAATAACCTAAAGTAACAATAGGTTCTATGTCCCATTAGTAACCATTCTCAGAACCAGACGCTCATTAGCAAAGGATTCTGTAGAACCTGTGAGAACCCCCTGAAGCCCACCACTGCGAGTAGTTTCCCCTGTGCTATAGCCAACATTAGTCCTGAGTATCCCTGGTCTTTCCAGATTGTTTTTTTTTTCAAGGACTGCAGCAGGAAAGAAGGGGCAGAAAATCTGTGACCACTTAAGCAGAACCCCAGTCCTGGTTGGTAGGATCCATTCCAATCTAACCAGTTAGCAGAGGAAGAGAGATTAGCCCCATTATTAAGGGGGAGTACCTGAACAGCCATAGCTTGCCTAGGTGGCTAAACAAGTGTGTGGGAAGAGAGTTTTCCTGGAGATTTCATTCAACATATCACATTTTTGACTGTAATCTCTGCAAAACATTTTACCAGCCCTTGCAAGATCAATGTGTCTGTTTAGTTACTGTTCTATCTCTTTCTGAAAGATCAACCACTATATGTTAACTTAAGGAATGATATTGTGATTTTTTGTCATTTTTTCAGAGCAATATATCCACAAGCAATTGCAAGACACATCAGCAGAATGACTCAGAACCAATGATACGGCTCTAAATTCCACATGAATGACAAGGCTGGATTCAGAACATCAACCAACATATGTAGCAGGTTGGCAAGCAAATGTTCCCTCTGTCCTTGTGAAACTTCACCAAGCTTGGCTCAACAATTCTCCTTTGCTTTACATCATGAATAGAGTGTCATCATCATCCACTGCAAAACAAAGAGGGAAAATGCATTAAATTGTCTCACCCTGGAGGACTACATCTAAGATTAGCCTACAAAACAGTACTACTCTGAAATGACTGGTGGTACTGGACTTCAGTACTGATGAGATAACACCCATCACAGCAATGCAACTTGGCCTCTGGGGCAAGCGAAACAATCATAAAAATCAAGCCCTGATTGACCCACTAGAAACAAATAATCTAAGAGTGAGTCTACTTGAGAGCAGAGAAGAAGTTCCATACCTAGAAAGAGTTAGAATCAGGTTATCTGGATGTCAGATGAAGCAACTCTAACCAGACAGCTAAACACTCCAGGATGGCTATGATTCCAACTGTATATAAGCAATGGCAAAAGATACGTCTGGGCCAAACCATTATGACCATTTATAATCCCAGGCTACTCTCCAGGCAAAGTGAGATGCTTCTGTGCATGCTTGCCTTGTATCTTAGCTATTACTAGGTTTTTGAGTGACTGTCACCTCCATTCAGAATCAGAAAGATGGTCAGGTTCAAATCAGGCTAGGAAGTAGAGTCATTTGTCTCCAGCCTCTCAGATCTGCTGTCACAAAGGGAACACAACTTGCACTATTTGGGCTAGTTTTATACTGTGAGATAGAAGGTATATTGATGGGGTTGTGGAGCACATAAATTATATTAAGGAGGGAAGAGTTCATTAATCCATCTAGAGCATTGATAAGGAAAAAGCCATAATCACTCAGCCTTGCTTCACCCATAACTTGCTTCGTTTGCATGCTAGGTGTAATTCTTAGAAGGAGAGACTGAGAGCCCAGTCCTACCTAACTTTTCAGTGCCAGTGTTCTCATGCCAATGGGATGCACCATGTGGAGGTTGGGCAGTCATGGAGGCCTCCTCAACTTTGGGCAAAATCCAGAGTAACTACGGGGAGTCCTTGCTCCGGTGTAAGAATAACTTACTCTGGATTCCAATATGAATTTCCCATAGGTTTTTTCTAGGTGGTGCAATAACTATGGGTACACGTAAAGTCTCTTACATGTGTTAAGGTTTGTGAGGCCTGAAAGTCTAAACCAAAGAAATTTAGTTAGCTGCAGATTCCTGATTGTTAAGTGCAGCCACCTGGATATGGACTATGTCATATGACAAGACAGCTGAACAGAGTCAGCAATTAGTATTATGATTGGTGGAAAAACAGTATATAAACAATTAATGCTGACCAGACAGTGTGGGTTGTTGTGGTGGATGGAGTTGTGGTGTTTTGGTGTTGGAGAAGGAAATAAAACTGTGATAGACGGAACTTTGTCTCACGGCCTCTTATCTTGACTGGATACAAAGCTGGTTCAGAGCAGGAAAGGCTTCCAGAAGACGCCAGTTCTAAAGGCTCTCCACGTTCCTTTTTGGTGGAGAACACAACAACGTGCTCCCATAGTTACTCTGGATTTGGGGGTTTGTTTCTTTACATTAAGGTGGCATTGTAGATGCACTGGTGCCACAAAGTTGGATAGAATTGTGTCCTTGGCCACTGAACTCATTCAGTAATCTTTACCCATAAATTGCAAGGGTGCTAGACCCATAAAGACAAGCTTTTTTGTATCATCTCTGGCCCAAAGTTAGTAGGTCCATAAACAGTTTCTCCAAAGAACTCCTCCAGAATTACTGAGATTCCCACTATTTTTTCTCATGTTCACCACTTTAGCGTCTGACCCTTTGTTCCACAACTAAAGGCAGGCTACATTTATGAACCAGCTGGGTCTTACCCTCACCACCACCATCATACAGAGAGATATGCCCTGCTTCTTTGTACAGTGGAGAAGTGAACTGTGTTTTGTGAACCAGCCCCACTGATAATACAATACCATGGATCTACAGGAAAGGGTCAGAGAAGCAACAAACCAGTCTACATTATGTCTTACAGTCCAATTGTATTGGCACCATATGCCATTTGAACACATGTTCCTATGCTGTAAGACATTTTCCAGCTATTGAAAAAAATAATGACATTCTGGGGTGACCACCATCACAAGCAGCAATCAGCCAGCTTCATGTGTCAGTAGACTTCAGGCACCCTTAGGCACAGTTAAGTATTTGCAGGAGGTGGGAGACAGGTGGGAATAGATGAAAAAGTCTGGGTCAACATGGATTTGCACCAGCTAAAGAGCTGACACAGGTCTAAATAGCCCCAGAGGATTGGCACAGTCTTTATCAGGCAAGGGAACAATATTCCCTTACCTCGTGATGGTTTCCAGAAGCCAAAAAATCCCTGCAAGAGGCAGAAGGTGCCACACTGGTGGCATTCCACATGCGGAGTTAGAATCAGGTTATCCGGATGTCAGATGAAGCAACTCTAACCAGACAACAGAAAGATCTTTCATTATTCTGCAGTACACACAATCGATGCAACAAATGGACATACATAGTGGACCAAAGATTGGTTTACACTTATTAGGTATGCACTTTACATTTTTAAAAACATTTAAGCCTACTTTTGGCCCACTATGTATAATAACTATTGGTTTCCTGTCCCAAACATACACAGAAGAAGTGCCATCTCCATTTGATGGAGGTCCACCTTAACCCTAAATGAAGATTGGTTCAAATGTAGTTAGGGCCAGGAAGTGAGTTTCCTAGAACTGTAGAAGAAAAGAAGAAAACTATAGAAGTAAAGCAGCCTGGATTCTTTAAAATATGTGCCATTTTACTGCAGAAATAAATGACTTTACCTCCGACTCTCGAAGATAGATCCCTTTGCCATCTTTACTTGCATTGTGAAATGCCACTGTCAAGGAAAGAAGTGAAAAAATTGATTTAATGAGTAGGAAAACTAGACTGACCACTGACATCACCACCACCACCCTCCAGGATGTTTAAAACATCATGTCATATTTGTTCTCAGCATGTAAACTCATGCTATATTGCTAGCAGCCCAGTCCTATCCAATGTTCCAGCACCAATGCAGCCACTGTATTCTGTGGGTGCCCACTGCATTCTGTGGGAGAGGGACATTAACAGAGGCCTTCTTTAGGTAAGGGAATACCACTTTGGGGCTTCATAGTGGTTGCATTAGTGTTTGAAAGTTGGATAGGATAAGGCCCTTAGTCGTATATCACATTTCTCTCCCAATATTATCTCCACAGGGACTCCCTGTCTATTAAACACTGACAATTCTTCCAGGCATTATCTGTGTGCCATCTTTTTAAGAGGTAAGCCCAGACTGTCTCAGGTCAAGAAGGCCAGTGAAATATCTGAAAAGAACAGTTTTCAGTGGCTGCAACTTTCATCATTTCCTGAGGGATGAACAGAGAAGAAACCAGAGAAGGAAAAGTCCCTAATACAGCAGAAACCAGAGACTTTGTGCAGATAAGCTGACCTTGATTTTTTCCCTCTCCAATTTAAATTTTGTGCGCTGGGGTTTGCCATGTGAGTCATAAAGCAATAAATAGTTGAGCTACTCGGCTAAGCCTCTTGCTGTTCACATCTATTCAGTGACATACTTCTAACATCCCCAGTATCCCTGCAGCATTTTTGACCTAGCAGCTTGAAGAAAGCAAGGTAAAAATGGATCCTCTTCCCTTCCTAAGTGAGTCTACATGACGAGACATTATTTTGCAATCAAAGGATTTGACAGTGAGGCCCAGCTTTGCTTTGAGTCCCGTCATGTGAGAAAAAAAGGATCCTCACCTCCCATCAGTTCCACCCGAAGCATGAAGCAGACAAAGTTCTCAAAGCTGATTTGCAGGCTGGGGGTCCCATAGCGGATTGCTAGCAGTTTACAGAGTTCATTGCTGAGAGAGACTCCTATAGGAAGGGGAAAACAGAAAACCTCTGCTCAGCTTGTCCATGTACAACACATACAATCATACCAAAAAGCTTTATTCATGCATCTTGTTTACATCTTAGCCTTTGTCCAAGGAGGTATCAGGTACAGGTGTTCATTTTTTCCGTTTTTGAGAGAGATTGACCTGCCTCAGCTTCAGTAAATTGGCTGAGAAGATATTTGAATCTGGGCTGAATCCAGAGACAGGAATCCTGGCCCAACTGTTCAGCTCTTTCTCCATAATGCTACAGATCATGATGATGGATTACGATGGTGATGGTTATAATTGAACAAGTTGATTTAGGAAGAAGGAAGCAGGATGCCCAAAAATAATGTCAGAGACCTTGATTTTGAAGATATCCCTAGGAGTGGCACAGCTAATGATCATGTAACATCTTATTAGTTCCATACAGTATCAGAACTACATCTCATTGGCTCTCAGAGCAATCCATATCATGGGAAAGTTTTGAATTAAGAAAATGCACTTTTTGTTCCATGGGCTTTTGTGTTTTCTTTTTCGGGTTAATTTGCCATAACTTTTTAATAGAATATAGATATTCCAATGCAATTTATTTCAATGCATTCTGCATTAAATTACCTTTCCAATGATCTATAACATGATGGTATTATCATTCACACATGCCCCGTTTTTCACAATGTTTGTCACTATTGTCAAGCTCAGCTGGTTGCCCACCCCCCAGATTATAACCCAGTACAACTGCACTCCCTGCACCTGCTAGCTATGTCACTGTCCACAGGATCTTGGCTGGATCCCAAATTGCAAATAATAATAAATAAGTCCAGCAAAGGATGTTTCCTATTATTCAAACTTAAATAATAGCTAAATGCAAACATTGGAGAATAAGGCAAAACCTTTATGCCACTATTGTGGGCAAGAAATCCTTCCATTGGGTTTCATTGGCCCTACAATCCAGAGCAACTACGGGAGCACATAAGAGACATTATGTGTATCCGTAGTTACTGTACCACCTAATGAAAACCTATGGGAAATTTATATTGCAATCCAGAGAAAATTGTTCTTACACCAGAGCAAGGACTCCCTGTAGTTGCTCTAGATTGTGCCCTTAGCCTTGCAATCTGTGCTCTGTTTCCTTTGCCTCTCTTGATCACATGTTCCAGATCCACACCTTTATCTAGCCAGAAGTAATAATATCAACCCAAAAAAACCAAGGTGTAGATGAGTATCTACACCTACACAGATGAGCTTCCAAAAAAACCAAGGTGTAGATGAGTATCTTTATGGACCATGTGATTTTTATTTATCATCAACAGCCACAGCTTTGGACCAGTAGAACCCTGGATTGGAATGGGGATGGCCCTGAGTACATGAAAGCAATGATACTAATGATGATGAATGACCACTTTGATCTGGAAATCAGCTTTAACCTCCTTGGTACCATGGAGAAGTTTGCATGTTAATCAGTTAAGAAATTACTGGCATGAAGTATACAAAACTAAGTAATTGGAATCACTGGAATTCAAGCAGCTGTTACATGAGGAGCAACAGAATTGTAGCGGAACCACACAGAAACCAATTAATAATGTATTTCTTAATTTAATCACTCAACTTGTGTTAATTTTATATTTGAAATGCAGTATCATAATGACATTATGCTCTCAATTATGATTGGTTTAATGTTGTCATATGGTGCAGCAAGGAAATTGTAATTAATTCTAATTTCAGTCCTTTATATATTCAATTCCTAACCATCATTTTCATACTTTTCATTAATTTCAGCTAAATCAAGCTAATTAAACTACAACTTGAGCATCATTAAGACCTGAAGTAATTTCTTTTAATAAATCTGCATTTGATCCAGATACCATACCATCATTTACCTTAAAGCCATTTCAATCATTTTTAAAATAAAACTTTCATATGAAGATTAATTTTCTGATTCAGTCCATTTCCCAAAAATTTGAGGGAACAAATAATATATGCCTTCAAGAACATGTGGCATAGAATTGAGATTAATGAAAATATTTCTGCTATTACAGTGGCGCCTCACGTAACAAACACCTCACATAAAGTATGTTCCACGTAACAAACAAAAATTCTCTAGGATTCTGCTTCATGTAACAAACACACTCGTTGGCAGTTGGGGCAGATGCGCAGGCCAGCAGCCCTTTTAAAAAGTGTCAGGGCTGCCTAGTGTGCCTGCCCATAGCAAAAGCAACACTTCTGCGCTGTGCCTCCTGTGGCCAGGCATCCGCTGGGCAGAGGGAGAGAACAGCAGTGGAGAAGAGGGAAGCAGCTCAGGGCTAGCCAGAAGGGAGCAGGGGAAAGAGAGGCTCAGGAGGAAGAGAAGGAGAAAGTGGGGAGACACTTTGAAGGTGTCTTGGATTGCAGAAGAAAGTATCTTTGATTGCAGCCTCCTAAGCATGTCTACTGAGAAGTAAGCCCCACTGGGTTAAAAGGGGCTTACTCCCCAGAAAGTGTATTTAGGATTGCAGCCTAAGTAGACTTCATAGGATCATATACTTTGAATGCATGTTTTGAATTCAATTCCAGTGTTTTTCATCATTTTTAAATCCAGTTAATATTTTTATATGAATTTTTTGGAGTTCTGGAACCAGTCGTCTGAGTTTCCATTATTTCCTATGGTAAAATCAGCTTCACATAAAGGATGTTTCACATAACAAACATGCCTCCGGAACGAATTAAATTTGTTACATGAGGTGCCACTGTATTTATTTATTTATTTCCTGCCTTTCTCCCACACGCTGGAGTCAATGCGGCTCACAACAGGGTCAATATTTAACAAATACATAAAATGCATAAAAATACATAAATATACATAAAACATATTTTAAACATTTATAAACAGCGCTGCAGCCAGATTACGTAAAACAAATTAAAAACAAGGTAAAACCCCACCAATTCAGTGGTGTAGTAAGTGGCATTCCACTCCAAACCTCTGGAAGACCTCTCCCTTTGGCTTTATGTATCAAACAGCATAGGGGATAGAATGGAACCCCACACCACTGCTGCCTTTATGTGGAATGGACAGTACTACCAGTTTAACTGACCATTTTAATATGAGATCACAGATATGAGATCTGGACAAATAAGAGATGCTGTATGCATTGGGAAATATTGAAGTGAGGTTACGTGATTGATTGACACACAGCAAATTTGAGTAGTTGTGGCTCCAATAATAGGAATATATATATGAACCTTATGAATGTGAAACCAAGAGCAAGGCTGGTATAAATAAATAGACTCCAAGTCATTATTAAAGACAACCTGAGTTTGCTTTGTCTGTGGTAGAGCAAATGCATAGATTTTCCCATGAAACTGGATGGAAAGGATTCACATAATTTATTCCACTAAATGCTTCACAATTCATTCCACACATTACCATAGTGGTAGCAAGCAATTAAACTTTTTAAAAGGTCTTGTGCTTTTGTTTCAGAGAGCAGCACTTAGAAGGGTTCTGGGTTGTTGTGAGGACAAAAGCTGGGAAGAAACCATGTAAACTGCTCAGGGATTCTTGGAAGAAGAGCACATAAAAATAAGAGCCAGCAAGGCTCTAATCCAGAAACCAGAAACGCTTTCCTCCAAGAAGCTCCAATGACTCAACTCTTTCAACATAACATCAATTAAAGATGTCATTGTAACAGTCAAATTAATGGATTATATGTGCCCCAGGAACAGATTTTAAAATAAATGCTTCATGAACCAGTCTCTGTTCCAGTCTCATATATATCCTACTTTTTACTCGTAAAATCAAGAAGTTTAAAAAACAAACTACTGTATAATCAATCAATCAATCAATCAATCAATCAATCAAGACAACATAAAAAATCATACATCAGTAAAGACTTCTGAAAACACTGATCTTCTCATTGTCTCCTCAAGTTCTGTGTCATGAAGGGTGCAGTCCTAACCAATTTTCCAGCTCCGTGGTAATGACAATGATACTCTGAGGTAAAGGAATAAACATTGCCATACCCTGAGGAGGCCTCCATGACTGCCCATTAATTGTACATCCACTGGTACAACTACAGTATGCCAGTGCTGGAAAGTTGGATTTCGCCATGAAAGCACAATCCTAACCTACTTTTGCCATGAAAGCACAATCCTAACCTACTTTCCAGCACTAGAAATTCCCCCATGTTGTTTCTGTTTCAAAAAGCAGGTGTGAAAGGATTTCCAACCCTCTGCCCCTGCACCAATTCCCCAAATTAAGTGGCCTCTTAAAGCTATTTGAGTCACAAAAGAAACACTTTTTTCTGATGCGCTGAACAACAGACTTTGGTGAGGGTGATAAGCTGGATTTGGGCCATATTATGTAGGTTATAAATTATAATGTGTTGCAGTCAAAATCTTTTCTACAACTGCCTTTGGAAATATGAAGAAATTCGTGGAAAGTTCCCATAATGTCTAATTTGGCCCCAACTTGAGAGTAAAAACATGAATGTTGATACTTATGCACAAGATTATAACAAAAGTTACCGTACTTGAAATAAAATGATTCATTTGTACTCACCTACGCTTTGCATAGCTGCCTGCAACTCTGCTTGGTCCAAGGTTCCCTTATGATGAATATCTTTTTTCTGGAAAACTTCCTGTAACAACAGTTTTCAAAAATTCATCCAATGTTATGAATTAAAATGAAAGCATCTGAAGCAGGTGAGTGATTGTCTGGTCCTTCCACCCACTGATTACTCTCACTCCTGCGGGTCCTCCTGCTTTACTGCTATTCTCTGATCAAATCAAATGACCATGGTCCCCACTTCTGTAAAGTTGTATGTAATTTAAAAATGGGTGCCAGGTTCCCCCAACTTCTTCAACAAAGCTCTAAAACTGTCTATGGCTGTAATCCTGCTTACAAGTAAGTAATCCTCACTGAATACAGGATCTTTTTTATGATTTATATACTGGCTCTGCTCAAAAAGACCTGAGATAGTAACATGAATAAAAAGCATTGTAAATGCAAATCCAGTTTAAAACTAAAGCAAATAGCAAACAGCCCAAGGAAGGAAGAGAGCAAACAGCAGGGTTTATGTCCAAATATACAGGCAAGCACACAGTTGCACTGCAAATGTGTATGCAAAATGGTGGGGTGAACATCAGCATAGCTAAAGGGGGACAATAAGTGTTAAACATATTGGAATGTGCCGTGTAAGCAGCCCCTCCCATTTGCCATTGGAGCCGTTCTAGACAGCAATAACAATGTGCAGATGCAGGGATGCAATGTGCAGAACTGAACAGTGTCTCATCTGCACTGTCCATTACTACCCGGAATGGCTCTGATCATGAGTGGGAGGGCCCACTTACACACTACTTTATAGTACCTTCAATACATGATCTTTGCCCAATCTATCTATCTATCCATCTATCTATCTACAGTATTTAAATACCGATTTTCAACTGAAAAGTTCACAAAGCAATTTACAAAGAAAATGAAAAAAAAAGCTAATTACCGGTAAAAGAAAATGGGTTCTGTTACGCGAATTGCTCTCTTACAATATTATACATTTTATTAATTTAATATTATAAATGTGTTGCTCAAAGTCTCTCATCTCCCTTCCCCTCTCACTTCTTAAAAAAAACAACCTTTGGGTCTTACAAGCAACTCTTCCTGTAATCCTTTCTCCTTTGTCATCTACTCTGCATCCTGCCATTTATATGCTAATGTGGAAGTCAGTGTGAAGCATGGTCTTTTACTATCCTCCATTGCCAAGGCTAAACCAGTCACATAGCCCCTTCCCCATTCTTTCCCTTTTCAAACCTAGCTGGGTGTGTTCTTCTCTATTTTGGTCCTGATTGGGTGATGGACCTCAGATAGTGGTCTTCAAGCCTTCCCCTTCCTGTAAGGTAAACAGCCCCTCCCCAGGCCTGCCCTTTTCCTAGGTGAGCACACCTAGATGGGCATGTCCTTCTTGGACCTAAGGTATAAAAAACCCTGTATCCTATTGTTTTCTCTCTTTTCACTTGGACCCTCTCTCTTCCACCTGGATCCTGGCATGGCCTGAAGAAGGTAGACATTGCTTCTCCCTCTCTTCCCCTTCCTTTGCCTCCCCTTCTCCTTGATACACACTATGCAATGAACAAGTACACCTCATTTTTAGGCTAGTAAATGTATGTAATGTTAGTTTATGCTTTATGATAATAAAGTCTGTGTCTTTGTGATAAGTTTTCCTTAGTGTTTCACTTTCTGATAAAGGTATCCCCTCTGCATGACGCTGTTTTGAGTCCTGCCCAGGTCCTGTATTGAACCAAAGAGAAGCACAAGCTAATTCCCCTATTTTTACTGCTCTCTTGGTAACAGTCCCTGTCCCAAAATGGCTCACAATCTAAAATGCAAATAGAACACCAGCAGAAGCCACTTGAACAGACATTGCTGGGGTGTAGGGCCACTTACTATCCCCCTGATAAATAAAGGAGGAACACCCACTTGAAAGAGTGCCTTTTGCCCACTTAGCAGTGGTGCTAAGTGTGAACAAGCCAATGAATACAGGAAGAAGTAACTGAATCTCCAGTGACAACAGAACGGTTATTCCCTTTTCCACAATCCTTCATTGCTCTCTATGGACTGCATTAACAACTGCCTGGTTTCTACACCAACACTGGTGCTATTACAATCAGGATAGTTAAGTCATGAGGCCTGTATGCACCCTCCACTACTCTTGTGTTACACAGTGATACCTGTGAAGTCAATTACTCCATACCTCATAAAGAAGCAACTTTTTCCAGAGGAATCTAAACTCCTGAATGTTCAGTGTACCAGTACTATTCAGCTTAATTGTATTGTCAAGGCATATAATATATGAGCATTATTTTAAAAAAGAAAACAAAATAACCTGTGGAATGAAAATAGGTAGGTAATTTTTCATTAGCCTGATCCCAGTAAAGCAAAGTCAGTTTATATAATTTAAAAGTAGAGAAGGCTCTAAGGATTCACGTTTTTCCTTGCTTCCACTTAAAACTTGACTCAGTGCTAAATGCAAGCAAAGTCAAAGACTTGCATTGATTTTAAGTTTCTTTGAACTTTGCTCTAGGGGCTGCTCATCTTTTTTTCAAAATCAATGAGAGTTTATCATTAAAGTAAAAGTCAGCACACCTTGCCCTTTCATGAGCAATCAACAAACTCAGTATACATGAGTGTTAAAACTATCCCAGACAAACACATATCCTGTACCTCCACTTCATGATCCACACTGACTTGTTGGTCCCTATGATTGTGTCAGGTTGTCTGCCATGCTTTGGAAGCAAACAAGACTGTTCCACCTCCATTGGACCCACCAATGATGAAACCACTAGGCAGTTTAACTCTATCTCAGTGATTTTCAACTCAGCAGAAGGCAGGTTAGCACAACCCTATACTCTCTAGAAGGAGCAGCTATCCACAACATGGTGTATGATCTTAGTTTCAAAGAAGCTTAACAGCAACTTTGCGGAAGATTGGCAGTTCTGGATGGAAACCCTATGGATTGTGCTATCAAGTCTACAGTGAAACAGAGGTGACTCTTATATTCTGATCACAGTCAACAAACACTTTTTCTATCCCCTTTAATCCCTTGTTTTTCAAAGGCACTTATTTGATGTCTGAAATTTATTAAAGAAATGAGCAAGAATCCCTTTTCTTCTATGTAATAATTGAAGTAAAGGCTATGGTGGATCAAACCAATATTGCTAATCCCCAAAAGGAAGGATACATCTAAGAGGGCAAGGATACTCCGGCAGGTATCCAGACTGAATCTCAGTCCATAATTCTGAAGATCTAGAAAAAAGAATAAAAAAGTTAATGAAAAAGTGCTGGACAGAAAGACAACAAAACATTCATAGTAATAAAAATCACAACCAAGAACCACAAGGTAACACCTGACTTAGTCTGAGTTGGGCAAAATAAATTGTAAAGTTTCTTTCTACAAAAAAGCTTTAGCCTGTGTTTTAGGGTGTCTACATCTTCTAAGCATGACATCTTCCATTTCAGTCAAGCAGGCTGAGGAACAATAGAACTTCTGAGGGTTCTATTTCCATGTGCCTCTGGGGAAAAGATCTGACAGGTGGAGAGGTGGCAAAATGGCAAGTTGAGGAGGGCCATTGGTGAGAAATGGCAAAAGGGCAGTTGAACTGCTGGAAAGGAAGAAGGTTTTTTTTTTAACTAAAGTTGTTATAATGAGACAGCTTTGGGCTATTACTTGTATTTTATATTGTAGTATTACAATAATATTTTATATTACTAATAGTTTATATTGTAATAAGGCCAGGCAAATCCATCAGGCCAACTTAAGTAGTCACATCAACCCATAGACTGGTGAAGGGAGGATGCCCATCTTGGTCTGCCTACTTGCCTTTACCTGGATTGAAAATCCTGGATTAAAAAAGGAAGACAGACAGAAGAAATGTGTTGGAGAAAGGAATGACAGAACACTGATGGAAAGCCAAAGCATTAGATGGTGCAAGGGGCAGAGACTGCCACATCATAAGGTAAGGAGGAACAGAAATTGAGGTGCCACTACAGGCATCTGAAAGTAATGGGCTGGCTTGTAATGATATGGCTAATGTGGAGATAATTCACATTATCCTGATAGGATCAGGATAGCAGCCTGATCCTTTTCATTAGTACTCAGAAGTTCCAATACACACACTCAGGAGGCTTATCATAAAGAATATACAATATAGACACACAGTAGCCTAGGCTGGAATGAAAAAGTGAGAAAAATCACTCTCTTTTGAAGAACTACCTCAAGGTCTCTCAGTAAATGGGATGTAAGTATCCTGATCATTCTTAGAATCTTGCCCCCCACCCTCTCTCTTTGATTCAAAAGTAGATAAAGAGCTAATAAAAGCTTTTTGTTTGTTTGTAATGTTTACAGGCACATCTAAAATTCCCCTAAATTCAACTAGAAGTGCTTCCAAGTAAGTATGTTTAGCACAGCTGCTGGAATGACCTTGGGAGAAGGCACTTTTCTCCTTTTTGTGCTTGATTTCTCCCTTGTGTAGCTCTACCGGCTGCTACCGAACAGGGCCATGGATAAATCTGACAGCTTTGTGTTCCCTCTCCCTCTGTTTCTCAGCATCGCTCAGAGACAGAACAGATAGACGAGTTAAAAGCACCGAGCCGAACGTTTCCAGCGCTACGCGAATGACAAGAAATGAAACAGAAAGAGAGCCTAATCTCGTTGCAAATCATGATTATAGATTGCCTGCAGACTTCCATGGAGCAGGCGCCAGGCTCATAACTCACCGATCCCTTCTCTACAGAAACGGACGATGTTTTAATCTCATTATAGCCCTGTTTATTAAATATGAATCATGCACTGTAAAGTTTGGAAATGAAAGCCTTAAAATTGATTGCCTATGAAGAATAAAAGATGAGCTGCACAGCCTGGTTAGTTTCCTTATAGATTTCACAATGCCTCTGATGGGTTACTTCGGAGAGATACTCAAGCACAGATAAAATACACCCTTCTCTTGAGGAAGCTAAAAAGACTGGCAGTTCACCTATTACAGAGATGAAAGGCTGGGGCTTTTGTTGTTGCTGTTTACTCTGAACCTGTGCCACAAAAGCTTTTATCTCATTAACTTCCTGAGTAGTTCCAGATTTTATTCTTCTGTGAATGGAGAGGACTCTTCCATCCTGGTCACTGACTAGGCTTGGTGATTCTTTTGTCCCTAAGTTGTATGCCTGTTAGAAAAATGATTATGAAGAAGAAGGACCAAGTCATTAGGGCAGTGCTTTTCAACCAGTGTGCTGTGGAATACTGGTGTGCCACGAGTGGTCCACAAGTGTGCCGGGAGAGTTTGGCAAATTTAGTTTTTCATTAAATAACATTTATTAAAAGGGCCAGGAAGGGATGTGAATCACCCACCAGCAGCATGGGGTGCCTTGCCAACTGTCAAGACTGATGGTAAGTCTTGCCAATTTTAGTGTCTTGTCAATGTGTCATGAGTGAAAAAGGTTGAAAATCACTGCATTAGGATATTCTTCAGTTAGACATTAATCTATGATGTTTTACCTAAAACCATAACCACGGGATATCCACTAAAATTGAGTGTCGGGATAGAACAGATCAAAGAAAATATTTCTTTATTCAGCATGTAATTAGTCTGTGAAACTTCTTGCCACAAAAGATGTGGTATGGCATCTAGCCTAGATGTTTTTAGAAAGAGGGTTACACGGTTACAAGCCATGATGGATAAGTCCAACTTCCTGGTTTGTAGAAGCAGGCTATCTCAGAAAGCCAGATGTAAGGGAATGGTTACAGGATGTAAATATCTTGTCTTGTATGCTCCCTAAGGCATCTGGTGGGCCATTGTGAGGTACAGGAAGCTGGACTAGATGTGCCTTTGGCCTGATCCAGCAAAGCTCATCTTACATTATACAAATACAGTGCAATCCTAACCTGCCCCAGTACAGCCAGGCTTGCACTGTATCCAAATCAAGGTAGGAGGCTGTTGGAGATCACTTCAGGGTAAGGGGATATTTTTCCCATGTAACACCTGAGTCTGGCCTATGGAGCTTACTCACATCTACATCAGCTGTCACAAAACTAAGCAATTTAATTTGGGCTGCCTGACCAGGGAGCAAGTGATGGGATACAGCATACATAGCTGCCACTGATCCCAACCTACTTCTGGACCTGATCTTCCTCCCATTCCACCAAAGCCCACAGCAAATACTCTTTCCCACTCCTAGGGTTCTCTCTTGCCACATTCTCCAACCCCAGCAAAATCCAATCCCAGCAAAATCCTACCTGTGTCAGTCAGTACAGCTGTGGAATCTGGCACTAATAGGAATCTGGCAATCTGGCCTGCATTGCTATCATATGAGTAGACATAAACATGCCTTGTGACACATTTTGGTGACACTTAAGCCAGAGTAAACGGCCAACATTAGCTCAAGTCATGTTGGTTGCCCAAGACACACATTTGCTGCTTATCACTAGAGTCCTAGAGACATCTGAGATGCATCCAACTAAAACATCAGTGATAAAGAAGGAGAAACTGACATAATCTTCCTGGAGGGCAGAAATATCCAGGAAAATGCTTCTTTGGAATATATTGCAGAAGAAAAGATGAAATGGGTAAGGATATTACATCACATTAGGACAAAAATATTTTTAAGTTAGAAAAACGCAGGCATAAGTGAAAAGCAGTAAGCATCCTACAAGGATGCTAACTCAGGGTGACCACATAGAATGGAGGACAGGGTGCCTGTAACCCTTAACCATTGGATAAAAGAGGAAATTTAGGCAGGTTTAGCTCAACATAGAAGAGTTTAAAAAGGAGCACCTGCCTCAACTCCCTCTTCTATGCAATGGCTTAAATGTATAGGCATTCTGTCCTCCATTCTATATGGTCACCCTGTGCTAACTCCCTACACTCAGAAAGCATTCAAAATAAACTGACCTGTGGACAAAACATGATTTGCCACTCAAGGAAAACTCTATTTTTGAGTAGGCAAAGAGCAAACAAAATTTTGTGATGCAAAAATCATTGCAGTTCTCATAAAGTTTTAACTTGGGAATCAGCAGCATCTTAAATTAAGGGGTTACAGGAAGCGGCTTTGACAGCATCCATTGTGATTCATTGTAGAACGCCTTGAAGTGCTATAGGATGCCAGCAAGGAGTAATTAGTGTCATTACAGCTTTCTATCAAAAAGTGGCTTATCTACATTAAGCACAGATACTAAAGAATTCAACATAGGTTGAGGGCTCAGGCGTTAAATAAGCTTTCAACTCCTCTGTTCTACCATAAACATTAATCTTGTCATAAAAAACAGGAGTGATATAAAAATTCCCTCAAACCTATATTAGCCACATGTTCATTGTCAAGAGGAGGTTACAACTCAGAAGATTGGATGTGCTAGATTGTATCAAGCACAAAGTGTTTCTGGTCTCCCTTCTACATGTGCCAGAGCAACCATTTTCAATGGAAGCCATATAATCCCTGGGGAACCCTGGCAAATTGAAGAGGACATTTCAGTTGGTGCAGATCTCACTAAACCCATCAAGACAGCAGAGTCCTGCCCTAGGGCACCAGGAGAGTTTGGTCGGATTGGGCTGTCATTTTCTTAGCATTACTTTCACTCCTGGCAGGGTCTATTTTAGATGATTGATGCAACATGGGGAAATCTGGCCGGCGAGTTGCAGGGGCCTGTCGCCAGGATGTTGCTTTATGCAGCAACTGGAACTTGAACCTGCCAATCTTCGGATCAACAGGCAGAGTCCCTTTAACCACAGAGCCACAACGATAGGGTTGCCGTAATTCTCTTCCACAAAATTGGGACACACCTCCTGTCCCATTTGCCATTGGGGCAGACCTCCTGTCCCATTTGGAATTGTTCATTTTGGAATTTTGGACAATTCCAAAAAATTGGGATTGTCCCTGTTTTTTGGGACATATGGCAACCCTATATAAGGGGTTTCCTTGGGCTGTAAGATTGTGGAAACGTTAGTATCCACATATACATACTAGGAGTCTATAAGATATCACCAGATTTCTTGAACAGTTTAAGATTCATTGGGCTGTTGTGGTGGTAAAATACACATTCTGATGCTACCAGCTGCTGTTAAGCAGCCATAAAGCACATCTCATAGGTATGTGCTTCTGGAGTGCTATCAAGAAGCTTGGAGTCTTTCTGCCCATGCCAGTGAATCAGTGGAGACCTAGCAAAGGAGGTAAACCAGTACAGAGTTTTGGAGGGAGATAGGGAATGGTTGAATAGGATGAGGGTAAGTAGAACAGGGTGGTGTCAGGTAAAGGGAGGAGGGCAACTCAAGCTTGGGAGGAGGCAGTTTTGGTGGTGGTGGCATACATTGCATCCTCACTCCCTTCCCAGGTTTCATCTACCCTACTGGGGCAATGCAGACTTGTGCCATTGATTGAGCTGGTCCAGGTTTGAGTTTCTCCATAGCAGGTGCTAGAACTTATCATGGGGTAGGGGGACAAATTTCCAAAATTTCCCCAATGGGATCCAGTGAAAGGTGCGCCAGTGCCTGTGTACTACCACATGGGGAATTGGATAGTATGTGGCCATAATACAATAAAAAGCCTCAGTGCTGTACTTCATGTGTCACTTGATTTTAGATATATAGTAGACTGACCAAATTTTACAGTACGTATCATACTTACTTGTCCAGGTCACATTGTTCAAGATCATCTGCAGCTGAACTGTGTTGATTTCAGGATGCTAGAGCAAGACAAAATGGAATGACAGAAAATCCTTGAGTATGTGTAGAGTCACATGAAAATCTTAGTTCTGAAATATCCACCCCATTATTAATTAGGAAGCGCAGCATGCAATCTTATGATCCTAGACACATTCCTGGGAGTAAGACCCATTGAACACAATAGTGCTTACTTTTGAGTAGACTTAGAGCACAATCCTAACCATGTCTACTCAAAAGTAAGCCCCATTGTGTTCAATTGGGCTTACTCCCAGGAAGGTGTCTTTAGGACTGAAGCAATAGTTAGGATTGTGCTCACAGAATATTATATGCAAACCATGCCCAGCAGGGAGAAATACCCATATAAAAAATAAACAGTAGAGCATACCTATATGTACAGTATATAGTATACCTTCATTTGAATCCTGTCTGCTATCATTTTTTGGGTCCCAAAGCTCTATCCATTCAGAAATGAGCTGGTAAATTAAGAGCTGCATGTGAAACTCGATCGAGGAACATGCAATTGAGGAGCACTGAAGTTTATAATACAGAGTAAATGCTTAGATGCTCAGATATTAAATTATCAACAGTGCATGTTTCATCTACAGCGTGATCAAAACCCAATAAATGAATGCCATGAGTATAAGCTGAAGTTTTCCCCTTTTCCTCTCTGGAATAATATTTCATCAGACTTTTTTTATTGGTAAAGGCCCAGCTACAGATTCTGAAGAACCACATGGTACATCCTCTTCATCATTTACACCTACAGAATGCAAGTGTGGAATGCAATCACACATTGGAATATTCCCAAATAATAAAAGAATTGTCTCTGCACATCATGAAAAAGGTATCTGAGTATCATGAAAAAGACTCTGCACATCATGAAAAGGTAAGGCTAGAAAATCTTTCTTACTTTCAAAATATCATGCAATTCTTGACACTGGTAAGCACATTCAAACATGTTATCTACCACATATGCAATTAGAAATAGTACAGTTCAACCAGGACTATAACACAATATTCTTTCATTAGGCATCTAATAGTGCAATCCTAAGCATGTCTACTCAGAAGTAAGTCCCATTGAGTTCAACAGTACTTATGCCCAGGAAAGTGTGGTTAAGATTGAAGTCTAAAGCACAATTCCTGCTGTTGGTATCATCTGCTAAATTTCAGTCAGCATGTTTTCTGCTTGTTTTGCTACAACACAGAGGGTTTTTATTCTTGATGAATTCAGCAAATTTCTATAATTGATGTTACACACAGATAGTGGTCTAGTAGAGGCCATCACCTTCTCAAACTGTCTTTCTATGTATAAATCTTCCTTTACACAAATTGACATGAAATGGCCCATTTGATTCCAGTTAGTTTCTTTTGGCATGCCATGTACACAATACTCACTAGATCAAAGTACTTGGAGAAGAAATCATCCCAAGCTTTGCCTTCATATTTGTCAACTATCTCCTGCAGAAAGTAAAAAGAAAATTAGAATGAACTTCAGAAGAAGAAGCAACATAACCAGTGCTTATTATTTAGAACAACCATCAGAATGGAACTGATATAGCTCAGAATATATGTAAAATGTGTTAAGACAAGTCAATGGAGTCACCAGTCCACTGAAAAAGTCACTGCACAGTGTAGGTTTAATGACAAATGAACAACTGCTAATGACACTCAGGAAAATGCATTCATCCCCATCTATTCCGGAAGATCCATATGTAGAAAGGTTTTCCAGGTGTAGCCAGTGACAAATAATATTAATATGACAGTATTATTCCAAAATACAAAGATGTAAAAAATTTTGGGCTGCAGTAGTGGCATCTCACTGTGTGTATTACCTGTACAACCTGAACCCACACAACCTCTAGAAATACTAGGTGCAGCTTCTCTCTCCAAACTGAAACTTCTGCATAGAAATGGGTTGCAAATGTTCGTCTAAGACATGCAATAATAAGTGCAATCCCTGTCCATACTTGTAGAAGTATGTACAAGTAAGTAAAGTGAAAAATAAAATATGCAGCCTTAACCAGCTGCATACAGCTATTTGGCATTATAAATGGGTTGGCTTCAGAGATGAGATTCACTGGCAGGCCTACTTAAGTATATGAACAGCATGTACGAATAGCAGGTACGGCATAACATACCATGCAGCTGCTCTATGTCATGCCAGGTTAAGGAAAGAAATCAAATCACCCAACACTCTTGACACTCAATGCTAACCTTCCTCAACCCAAAAACTTCAAGCAAAGACTCCCTACCACCATAGTTTCACCATTATGGTACGAAGTTACCCAGCTGTCATATCTATCATATTTATGAATGCTTCTTTCACAAAGGTGAGGCTCTCTAAAAGCAGGGCAGGTATTGGCTCAGCCTCATTGCACATGACATCATTCTATCCCTGCTGACTCAGAACTCAGATGCACAAAAGAATCATAAGATTATATTGCTTCATCAGCAATATAATAGTCATTACTAATACACCATGTTGTTAATCGACAACTTGTTTTATTATGGCATTCCCCCTCACAACAACCTCATAAAGGAGATCACTGTTTTTCCTATATCTAATCACTGGACCATTGCGGCTACCATTCACAAATTTTTCAGGTTATAAATTTGAAAAGTATAGGCAAATGCCCAGTCTCAAGAAAATCACAAAGTTTCTTTGTGGACCAGCCATTCACATGGGATAGATGGCATTTAGTGAGAGTTCAAACTTTTCCATCCATGGGTTAAATCCCAGCTGCTGGAGCCTGGGACCTTTCACAGGAAACAATCACAGCACGTCAGTAATGAAGTAAAAAGTCACCTTGTCATGAATTTACCATGATAAAAAGTAGTATGAGTTACTTTTATGTGGCTGAGTTTCACTCTTTCAAATGCCATGGCAGGGATTGCTTCATTTGCCTAGTAGTATTGGCATCCTTCAGTCTCGAAAGACTGTGGTATCGTGCTCTGATTGGAGGTCCTGAAACAACATCTAGTGTGGCTAAAAAGGCCAATTCGAGAGTGGGAATCCCTTCCACACTGAGGACAAATAAATTCCGTCCCCTGCCCAGGTCCCAGGTTTCGCTGCTTTTGGGTCTGTCTCTTTGCTTCAGCCTGCCGAACAAGTGTCTCTTCCAGTTGGAGAAGGCCATGCTGGGTCTTTTGCCTCCACGCTGAACGGTCAGAGGTCAAGGTTTCCCAGCTGTTGATGTCCATTCCCAAGGCCTTTAGATCCCTCTTGCAGATGTCCTTGTATCGCAGCTGTGGTCTCCTTCTTGGGCGCTTTCCCTGCACTAATTCTCCATATAAGAGATCTTTTGGAATCCGACCATCAGCCATTCCCACGACATGCCCAAGCCAGCGTAGACGCCGCTGTTTCAGAAGTGTGAACATGCTAGAGATTCCAGCACATTCCAATACTGTGTCATATGAGACTTTGTCATGCCAGGTGATGCCAAGAATACGTCGGAGACAGCGCATATGGAAGGTGTTCAGCTTCCTCTCCTGCCATGCATAAAGGGTCCAAGACTCGCTGCAGTACAAGAGTGTGCTCAGGACGCAAGCTCTATTGACCTGGATCTTTGTATGTTCTGTCAGCTTCTTATTAAGCCATACTCTCTTTGTAAGCCTGGAGAATGTAGTAGCTGCTTTACCAATGCGTTTATTCAGCTCAGAGTCTAAGGAGAGAGTGTCAGAGATAGTTGAGCCAAGGTACACAAAGTCATGGACAACCTCCAGTTCATGTTCAGAGATTGTGATACAGGGAGGTGGATCCACACCCTGACCCATAACTTGTGTTTTCTTCAAGCTGATTGTTAGTCCAAAGTCTTGGCAGGCTTTGCTAAAATGGTCCATAAGTCATTGAAGGTCTTCGGCAGAGTGAGCAGTAACAGCAGCGTCATCGGCAAAGAGGAACTCCCGCAAGCATTTCAGCTGGACTTTGGACTTTGCTCTTAGTCTGGAAGGATTGTAGAGTTTTCCATCTGATCTGGTCCGGAGATAGATTCCCTCTGTTGCGTTTCCAAAGCATGCTTCAGCATGACTGCAAAAAAGATCCCAAATAAAGTTGGTGCGAGGACACAGCCCTGCTTCACTCCACTTCGGATGTGAAAGGAGTCTGATGTTAAGCCATCAAAAACTACAGTGCCCTTCATGACCTCGTGAAAGGAAAATGTAGTAACTGAAGAAGCATTAGACAACATTGAGTGCCTGCCTGTCTTGGAGGAGCTCAACAGTGAACCAACTTTAGAAGAACTAAATGAAACCCTGGATTCCCTTGCTTTTGGCAAGGCACCTGGGAAAGATAACATCCCTGCTGAAGTTCTGAGGTGCTGTAGAGAGAGCATTTCCACTGAACTGTACAAGATATTCTGCCTTTGTTGGAGGGAAGGTGGAGTACCACAGGACATGAAGGATGCTAATATCGTCACACTGTACAAGAACAAAAGCGACAGGGGTGACTGCAACAACTACTGTGGCATCTCTCTTCTTAGTGTTGTAGGGAAGCTGCTTGCCCGAGTCATACTGAAGAGGCTTCAGGTGCTTGCAGAGAGAATCTATCCTGAATCACAGTGTGGATTTCGAGCCAACAGGTCCACCACTGATATGGTATTTTCCCTTTGACAGTTGCAAGAGAAATGTAGGGAACAAAGACAGTCACTCTTTGTAGCCTTCACAGACCTTACAAAGGCTTTTGATTTGGTTAGTAGGGATGGCCTTTTTAAAATCCTCCCCAAGATTGGATGCCCACCTAAGCTCCTTCATTTGCCTATATTTCAAGTTTTTAACCTGTCAGTCAGGCCTAAATTTAGCTCCTCATGATAGCAGGCAACAATGATCCAGACTAGCTAAATAGGCCATATACGAGCAGTAGACTAAGGCTATAATCCTAATCTCCAGTTAGGCCAGCCTAAGCCCTGGCATAAGTCTTGTCCTGACCTGGATGGGTCACAAAAGTACTTAAGACCCTTCTGTGTCATTCTGAGGAAGGGTTAGGCCAGTGTACAGGCGTGCGCCAACCTCCCCATACCACCATGGGAAGATAGGCAAGGTGAGTTAGGCCATCCTAAATTGGTTAGGATTGCACCCTAAGGCTCCAATCCTATCTATCTATCTATCTATCTATCTATCTATCTATCTATCTATCTATCTATCTATCTATCTATCTATCTATCTACAGTATTTATATACCGCTTTTCAACTAACAAGTTCACAAAGCAGTTTACAAAGAAAATGGAAAAATAATAATAGCTAATAAAAAGCTAATGGGTCCCTGTCCCAAAAGAGCTCACAATCTAAAATGCAAAAAATCCTATCCACACTTTCCTGGGAGGAAGCCCATTGACTCTAATGGGATTTCTGAATAGACAGACATAGGATTTGGTTCTATGGCTGCAATCCTAAATAAATACACTTTCTTGGGAGAAATACCCATTGAATGCAATGGGGCTTACTTTTGAGTAGGCATGGTTAGGACTGTGCTCTCACTCTTGTGGCACATTCTCTTTCTGCATAAGACAAAGAAAGTACAAAGCAGATGACAAGATCACATGGTTTATTGCCAGGCTTCCTCTTACCTTTGAAAGGACAGAACTTGACTCTTCACCCAATTCACTAGAAAAAGAAAAGAAAGACAACCCATCTTGAGCAACAAGATTAGCAAGAAACTGCAGAGAACACTATTTTTCAAAGTTTAAAAAAAATCTGTTCTATGGCAGACTCTGTTGACAAACATTGGTGGTGATGCTCAGGACTACTCTATACTCTGTGGACTCTGACAGGTACGTAGCAATTCGCTTTTTCTGAGCCAATATGCTCATTTTCACTTCCAAAAGATCAGTTCCATGGGCTTGGTAGTAAGCACTGGTGGCTGAAAAAAGTACAGTATAGGGAAAGGATCTTCAGATATTCATGATGCATACCTTTCCAAATCCTGTCCTTAGCATTATCATGGTATTCTAAGTGTTCCCAACTTGGTACATCTATCTGAGGCACTACATCCACGAGAAGCCAGAAGCCAAACCTTTTAATTCTAAGCTATAAAAGTATTGCCTGCCTGCTTTTCCCATAAGATGACCAGCTCTGAGATCTTCATCTAGGAAGTATGTACAGGTATGAGAGGACTAGATCATAGAAATCCATGTTTTTTCAGTCCTTTCCAGTGCAAGGAACTTCTCCTTTGAAACCAACTATTTCCATATGTTAGATAATGCAGTTTGAGTTTGGCTTGGTGGTAATTCTCGTGTTGCTCTTCTTGCAGTGATTCATCAAAATCAGTGCATCCATCCTTAAACCTTAGCCTATATACCCTTATCAGATCTCAGTACACAATCAGCATACATTGCTATACAGCAAGGAAAGATTATTCTCACTTCTATTTTCATCTTGTTTCATAATCAGCCTCGAGAGGAATATACTGCATACACCTAAAATTTACATGTCATGTGATCCTGGGGGGTGTTACTCCCCTTGAAAAGCAACAGTGACAGAAAATGTATCGACAGAAAATGTATCAACAGTGACAGAAAATGATACGGTTAAAAGCATACGGCAGTACTTACTGAAGGTTGTGCTTCCTAGAAAAAACCCGCAAGACGAATTCTGACTCTTGGTGGGGATCTGAGGTGGAAGGGATAATGACATAGACCCCCGGAGGTAGCCGAAAATTCTGTGTAACTTCACGATCATTCACAAAGACTGGCCTAATCAAAGGTCTATTCCAGGCAAAGAATTCAGGAGGCAGTTTTTGATTATTTTCCTGGTACTGAAAATAGAAAGCATAAAACCATAAAAATACAATGAGCAAACACCCACTGACTTAGAACATGTAGAAAACCATGTAAATAGTCGTTTGTGGGGAAAAATCTATTTAGTCCACACATGGAGCGAAAGGCAAAGGGGTTAATGAAAGAGATTTCGACTTCAAGAACCATTTTCCACCTCAAAAAAGTGACAAAGGTGATCCCAGATACTGCCACATTTTAAAGGAAGACTCAACTAAATTATTCCTGTAGTCTTCCCAAGCATCATCTCAAGGTACATGAAAAAGCATCCTTTCAGAAGTTAAAAAAGGTCAAATCTGATCAGTGCCTCACTCCAGTGTTCCTGGAGGGGACAAGCTGCTAAGTTTATTTTTTCTGGTGTAGGGATTGCTGTGTAAAACACCCCCTCCACCTTGCCTTCAAAGTCAGTCATGGTTGTGAAAGTCAATATGTCTCCCACCCAAAAATGCCAGTGCAGTGCCTGGATGAGAGATCTCTTGAGAACTCTATTAATGCTGCCTTGAGCTGTGCAAGTATGGTGGAAAGTAAAAGAAATAAAGGTATATAACAACTCAGCCTGCACACTGGGTAAGAGTACTCTGTACTTTCCCCCACTGCACATGTCAAGTAATATGGAGGCTTCACATGGATATTTATGCATTTTTCACTTTCTTTTTTTAGGAAATGATTTGCACAAATTGATCCCACAAACTTGTGAACAGTGGAGGAAGGGAGTCATACACTCTCCTTCTCCTCCAAGCAGAGATGGACCTAAGCCAAGTGAATGCATGCAGCAGCCCTGAATTTTTGGTTGTATCATGACTTGTAGTATTAAGATGGGTAAGGGTGTTCATTTGTCTTGTAACTAGTACAAAATTGAAATGAATGAAACCATACAATTCATTAGTTACTATTAAAAAACAACTTCCAAAGTTCCAACATGGTTATGAAAGTCATACATTAATTCATTACTCATTCATTACTCTTTTGGAGCCATTGTAGCATTCACTTAGCAGCCGGAGTAGGTTGGAGCAAAGTTACTGGGGAGGAAGTACAGGGAGCACAGGGGAAAAGACAGGGCACAATCCAGAGTAACTATAGGGGGTCCTTGCTCTGATGTAAGAACAATTTGCTCTGGATTGCAATATAAATTTCCCATAGGTTTTCACTAGGTGGTGCAGTAACAGGTACACGAAATGTCTCTTATGTGCTCCTGTAGTTACTCTGGATTGTATGGTAAGTCTTTCCTGCAGTTTTAATTTTTGTTTTCAATTTATTCAGTGTTCTCAAACTGTAAGTCACAACTAATTGCCAGTGAGTGCCATCCAGGACCACATACACTTCCAGGTTGCCAGGCTTTCTCATTTTTAAAATTGTGAAAAGCCCACCTCTGTAGTGCTTTCTCACTTACGTTTTTCTGTCATCAGGAATGTGACACAACTTGGCTTAGAGGGGGCAGAAGAAGACCACACTGAGTGTTGAAGTTTTGAAAAAAGCTTGGCAGGTTTTTTTCCTGCTCAAGGCTGAGTTGCATCATCCTGACGAAAACATGCTTGTCTGCAAGAACACGCTCTGAAGGCAGGTTGTGTACCTTCTACTGGACTATTTCCTGGGCATAAAATGGTCTTCATCTCTCTTCTAACCATCATTCACAATTATTTCTAAAACAGGCATCTACTGTAAATTACAGGCGCTCTACAAAATGAACAGTCACTCCTGCTTGAGCAGATCAAAGAGTACCTAGTCTATCATCCTGCTTCCCATACTAGCCACCCAGAACTCTCCATGAAGTCCACTATCAAGCCATGAAGACTCTCTTGCTGTTGCTCCATAGATGGTGGTATTCAGGCTGCAATCCTAAGCTCCAATTAGGTTGCCATAAGCTCTGGCATAAGTCCTGTGCTGACCTGGGGGGTGTTGCAAAAGTGCCATAATGCATTTCAGTCCCACTACGGGGTGCGGGGGGGTTAGGACATTGCACAGGTATATGCCATACTTCCAACCCCATCCCAGGAAGATAGCCCACATGAGTTATGATAGCCAAAATTGTTTAGGATTGTGCCCTCAGTGGCATTATACCGCATCTGAGTATGGATGCTTAGAATGGTAGCATTCATCTTACCTTGACAACCCTATCTTCCCATTTATGGGCAAAGTGCACATTATATAGGTTTTTCCCATTACTAGGAACTAAATACAAGAATACCCAGCATAAGGGTCAATAATTGCATTGGATAAAAGCCCTGGAGCCTCCTGTGAACTGGCTATTCTTCAAAACAGCACTGACATTTTGCTCTCTTGTGGACAGGTTCTGTTTCCCAAAAGAACAGCAGCAGAAGTACTTTTGCTCTTTCCCTGGTTGTATTTCTTTCCTACTAATGCAGTCATTTGTCATCAACTAAGAGGGTGGGGTTGCCCCTTAGAATGCATCATATATTAAATACAAGGTTTTTATGCCCCGGTCAATGCTGTGATTCATGGTATTTCCAATTTTGAAAACTAGTCTTGGTTTTCTACTTCACTATATTAATCTCAGTGCTCAATAGTAGCCTGGAATTTACTTCCTAGCAGCCTCCAGCTCCAAGCATCAACAAGCCTGAATGTCAAAGTGCTATCTCTCCCAGCTGGCCAAACTGCTAGCAGAGGAAACATAGCTCAGCAATAGAGCACCTGTTCTGGCTGCAGAATACCCTGGATTCAATCCATGGCATCTTCAGGTAAAAATGAAGATATCTGAAAGTTGACAGCTATTGCCATAAATGGCAAGACTGAGGACAGACCAGTGATCTGACTCAATATGAGGTCTGACTCAATGTTTCATATGTTCAAAAGAGATATGTGGGTTAGGCCCAACCAGTCTGATGTACCTGAAACATTTGGAACCCCATTGTGGGCAGAAGGTAGTCAGGCTCCAAGCACAGCAAGAAGGCAAATTTCGGCTTAGAAGCAATGAGAGATCTAAGGTTCTTTGATGCTAATTGAGGAACAAGATAGCACAGAAAGATCCCACACACAGATTAATTTCATTCCTATTTGCTCCGGTCGTAGATCTCATGGCTGAACTGAGAAGCAGTAACCAGACCATGGGCACAAATCAGAAGTGCACTTGGGTTCTCTGGGTACCACGGGACCTTTTACACCTATGTAGTTACAGTGCCACCTGTGGGAAACCTATGGGAACTGCATAGAGCAGTCAAAAGTAAGTGCCTCTTACGTCTTCCCATAGTTACTCTGGACTGCAGGGTAAGGCAACGCCTGTGGACCTGGGATGCCCAGGGGGAGTTGGGGCAGCCTAGGCAGTTCAGGAGAGGCATGTTGAGGGCATATTTAGCATTGCCTAGGGCAGAACAGTTACTCTGTATCCAGAGCCCGTTTCCAGGGCAGAAATGCCCTCTTCCAACTCCTCAGAGTTATACCACCTGAGGAGCAGGTATAACAATGAGTAGACCCATAGAGGTCCATGATAAAGCAGAGAAAGAATGGCAGGGTTGACCAAAAATCTGAGTTCTTGCCAGCCTAGCTGCAACCCCTGCCTCTCAACTTCAGGATATGGCACAACTACGGCAGCCCTTAGGCCACAATCTAACCTAAGGCCCTTAGGGCACTAACCCAGGGATACAGCAGGCCACTCCAAGCAATTTCCTTGCATCCACCCTCAACTAGAGGTATTGCTGTACTTGAGTCTCATACTGAAACTGTTACTGGTAGTCAGGAACTTCTGTGCTTCCTTGTAAGACAGGCACCACAGCTGTTCATTGTTCAGTGTGATCTGAGGGGGGTCTCCTCGGAAGCAAGCCCTCCCCAGGTGTCACTGACTTGGTGCCTACTGAGCATGCTCTGGAGCAGCTGGGGCAGCCCAGACTTCCTGACACTCTGGATCTATCATAACGTTCTGGATTCAGAATTGTTGGGGCAGCCCAGCTGGAGCATTCCTCATGGCCCTAACTCTGAATTGTGCCCTCAGTATGATTATTCTGTTTCTTTTGTCCAGACAAAAACACCCTTACAGGTAGCACCTTCCTGAATATATATTTATTTTGCTGATGCTGGAAAAAATTGAAGGAAAAAGGAAAAGGGGATGGCAGAGGATAAGATGGTTAGATAGTGTCATCAGAACAGTGAACATGAATTTGGACAAACTTCAAAAATTAGTGGAAGGTAGGAGGTTTGGCATATTGCTCTCCATGGGATCACAAAGAGTAAGATACGACTTAACAACTGAACAAAAACAAATTAGAATCTTTGAGTTACTGTCAAGAAACTATCAGCTATTAAAGTAAGACTTATAAAAACATCAATTAAAAGCCAGCTGGCTAGTTGGCTATAGCCAACAGACAAAAATGCTTGTATTGGTTAAATGCATCTGCAAATAATTCTCAAATGGAGCCAGAAAGATGGACTCACTTCCAAGTATCTCTAATTTGCAGAGGCTAAACAGGAAAAATAAGAAATCCATTTCTCACTCAGCCTGCTCCACAGCTTCTGGGCAGAGCTCAGAGTATCAACATTAATGCTTAATTAAGCCATAAAAATGCATTGTCTTGAAATGTATTGAGTTGCATTTTGGTGTTAACAATTGCTTCCTTTGCATGCTTTAATGTGTATGTCTAAAAGAGACTAAAAGAAGTGAAAAAAAGTTTTGAATGCCACATTTGAACTCTCTAACTTGAAGAGAAGAAAAAATTCTGCACGTATGTGCACACATATGCATGCACATATATACTCAAAACGTATATACTCAATACTGTTTATTGATTTTAACTTTTTAAAACATGATTTTAACATGTTTACTGGTTTTAACTTTTAGCTGTACCCATATTTACACTCTAGCAAATATGTAATGAATCACATTATTCCAGTATTTACGTTTTAGCCAAAATTTAAAAATTCGGCTTATTTGAAATTGTTTTCTGGTTAGAATTTTAGTGGTTGTGAACATGCAGATTGCATTAAAAGGGGATGAGAGAGATTCATGGAGATGTCTACCAGTTGCTACTAGTTAAGATATCTACATGTTACTTCCAGGTTGAGAGGCAGGATGCTGCTGGGGGGAAAATAGCAGAAAAATGTTATTGTCTTTGGCTAGAGGGGTTCCTAGAAGTTTCTTGGTAACTTAGGTTGTAGTCCTAAACATATTTTCTGGGGAGTAAGCCCCATTGAATATAATGGGACTTACTTCTGAGTAGATAGGGATAGGACTGGATACTTAAATGCTGAATAAGACAGCTCTTTGATCTGATCCAGCAGTGCTATTTGTCAGGAGGTTCTGATGGCTGAAGTTATTACAGATAATCCTTCCTCTCCAGAGAGGAAAATCTGACGAAAGAACAGGCAAAAGTAGGACATGCAAATATGGAGCTAATATATAAATAAGAGATAAGAAGATTTTTACATACCTCTGAGCCGACCTAGAAGGAAAGAAAGAACATGCGTCACCCAAGGAATTCTGAATTACTTAACTGAATTCAGCTGCTGAACAAACCCAAGGGACAAACCATAGTTGTCAAACATTCAACTCTACATTTGAAGCCTTATCCCAGCCATCTACAGAGTTCAGTCACCTTGTTCAGACTATCATCTCTAAATCTTTCCACTGTATGTTGAAGACTATGCTGAATATGTCTGGAAGACTATGAATAAATGTGTGGGTGAGGGAGGAAGTGTTGAAGCATAAATGACAATTTCTTCCTATCTGAAATGCTGTTTCTCCCCTTGCGTTATACTCCAGGGTCACAGTCTTACCTATTTCACACCAATTTAAATAGCAGGCTTCCCTGGCCTTGACCTCAAGTAGCAACAAAAACTCGGGAATTGACTCAGAGGAAGAGCTAACCAGGGCACAGGAATAAGAGCAAGCTGTGTAGGTGCCGGACCCATCAGTGCCTAGAACTGAGTTCCTGAATCCCAAGGCCTCCAAAGTGGGACATCTACCCAAGACTACATCCCTCAAGACAGATACCACTGATGGGCTAGCATCCTCACCTCCACAGCCTCCACTGAAGCTGCTAGTCATGTCCAGATTGAAACTAAAACTGTGAAGGAGTGCCAGGCTCCATGCCAAAAAACTGATCCTTTACTTCTCAGCAAGATGACAGAGCCTGAAAGGGGCAGTCAGTATAAAAGGAATCTGTAAATCTGAGCCCTTGCCTGAACGTTTTCATTTATCCAAAGTCCTCAAAAATCTGAATCCAACCCAATTTGTTCTCCATGATCCTGGTCACAAACTATATTCTATCTCCCTACTGTCTTTCTCTCCCCACCTTTTTTTTAAACCGCCACCCATCTCAAGGGTCTTGTTTGCCAACCTGGACACAGCAATTTCATAGTGGTTTAAGAACAGACTGTAAAACAGAACAGGGTACAAGTTCCAATTCATGCATTTGGTCCCCCAGTGGCAAGCCATTTTTACAGAGGGCAATGAAATATCTGGGATCTTAGAATTACTGTGGATCACAAGCTGAACATGAGTCAGCAGTGTGATGTGTCTGCAAAGAAGGCAAATGCAATTTTAGGCTGCATTTAGGGGACTGTAGCTTCCAAGTCACAAGAAATTATAGCTCCTCTTTTTCCGCATTGGTTAGATTTCATCTTGAGTACTGTATTCAGTTCTGGGCACCTCAGTTTAAGAAAGATGCAGCCAAACTGGAGCAAGTCCAGAGGAAAGCAACAAGAATGATCAGTGGGATGGAAGAGAAGCCCTACAAGGAAAGGTTGTGGGAACTTGGTATGTTCAGCCAGGAGAAGAGAAGGCTGAGAGGAGACCTGAAGGGCTGTCATATGGAGGAAGGGGCTCATTTGTTCTTAGCTGCCTCTGAAGGCAGAACTAGAAACCAATGGGTACAAACTGGAGGAAAGGAGATTCCGGATGGATATCCGGAAAAAATTCCTGACTTGAGGGCAGTTCAGCAGTGGAACAGATTGCCAAGGGAGGTGGTGGACTCTCCCTCACTGGGAGAGAATCTACAAGCAGAGGATCTACAAGCACCTGTCGGAGATGCTCTAGGAGGATTTCCTGCTACAGGCAGGGAGTTTGACTAGATGACCTATTGGGTCCCTTCCAACTCTAGGATTTTATGATTATATGAAATGAGTTCAGCACTCCCATTTTCATGAAAGAGCTGCAGAGCTTCTTTCTTCAGCTTTGAGAGATTTGAACTTAATAAAAAGATTCCACCAACCTTAAAGACAGAGAGGCCTATGTGAAGGTGAGGCATCCGATTACGGTGTTTGCTGTTGTGCTTTTGGATCAGACACACCAACACGCTGCAAGAATACATGGACCTTTTGCTTCCATTGCCTTGAAGAACCTTCAGCTGATATTGGGGGTTTGTCCAAAATGTATCTGAAAAGGAAAACAACAACTGTATATTCATTTATTAGATTTATGTAAATTTATTCAAATATGAAATGTAAATCAGTTCTTTTTTTCTTCCTGCCAAAAAGTTTGAACACTCCTGAGTTATTCATTTGATTTGATGCCCTTAGCTGTGACAACTGATACAGCTCCTGCTTCCCCTTCATCCCACGTATGACTCAGTTCTGAACCAAACCCTAGATCTTCAGAGAAAAAAATAATTAGGTTAAAGTTACTGAAAAAATGTGTTCCTTTTCATGAAAACAATACTGTTTATGCAGCACTTTAGAACCTCTGGGGTTTTTCACATACTGTAACTGATCACAGTAGGTACTTTTTAAAATCTAGAGTCCAAGAAGCATCAGACCCAGACTTACCTTTGTAGAGCCTTGCTCTGCCACCTGCTGTGCATCCTTTGACCCAGCGACCTAACTGCATGGAACACATCCATTTCTTCCCATCTTCGTGACTCATCAGATCAGGTGTTAATTTACAAATCATCAGATCCACAAAATGAGCTTTAAAATCTTTCACAGACATCCTATGACAAAGAAACCAAGAGACCTGGAGTCAAAAGCCAATCCTAATTCAGATGATGAAAGGAGCAAAAATGTCTGGAATCAAAAATATTTTGTTTTACTTTTCTAGTCATATTTTTTCATGAGCTAAGTGGGCATCTGCTCAAGTTGCATCTGGTAACTATAGCAGCTACATGGCTGTCACAATATTAGAGGTCAGACGGGAGCTTCCCTTTGCAATTAATAAGCCTAATTCACTGAACTCATTTTATAGAAGATCATTCACACCAGTGATGACATTTACAACCCTTTCTAGCTATTCTCTTTCAGGGCATTTGAAAGTAACAAATACTATTTTTCCATTCCTCTACTTGGATCTCATCTTTTATATCAAAAGGGGCCAGTCCTACCCAACTTTCTAGTTCCAATGCAGCCACTAACATCCCTTTTCCTTGAAGAGGACACTGTGACTGCTCCTCCCCAACAGGATACAGCACAGCCCCACTGGCACAATTGCATCATGCAGCAATCCTAAAGACACTTTCCTGGGGGTAAGACCCTTTGAACACAATGGAGCGTAGTTTGAGTAGACATGGTTAGGATTGTGCTTAGTGTTTGGACAGTACTGGACCTGAGTTGAAGAAACAATTTCCTAAAGTCCCAAAGTTAAAGGAAAGCCCTAGAAGCAGTTTCAATGAATTACATGGATCATGTGAGATAAGATTATTGATCTGAGGCCCTTCTCTTTTTGAGGGCAGAGCACTGTGGTTGAAAAGGGGTTCAGGGGTTAAACTTTACTGCCTCACGCTGTTTGAAATCCTTGCCTGACCTTTCTCCATAGCTCTGGCCTGTTTTTCTATCATAGGATATGCTTACTTCCTTGCCCGTTCCCAGCATGGAGCCAGAAATGTTAACTTTTTTCTAACAGAACTTCTTTTCCTTTACATTATTTATGCTGGTGGGTCTGGTGCAGTCTGGTGGTGCAAGTTGTTAAGACACTGTGACTGTTAACCAGCAGGCCAGGGTTTGAGACCTGGGTCCCCAGAAGTTGAGGATTTCCTGCTACAGGCAGGGGGTTGGACTAGATGATCCACTTGGTCCCTTCCAACTTTATGATTCTATGAAAGACGGAATGCTGATTGAGTTAAGAAATAAATTAAATATTTTAAACTTTTTTAACTCATGCAGAAACCTGGCAGGGGAACCTTTCAGTGCATATATATCCATTGTACAAAAGGGGAGGTGTAGTGGTTGAATTTCTGCCTGACATCACATGTTTAGGAAAACTGCTAGGAAAAAGTAGAAAACACTAGCAATGCATTCTTGTGCATTCAGTGCAGTTTACTCAAAAGTAAGCCCCATTGTATTCAATAGGTTTTACTCCCAGGAAAGTGTCTTTGAGATTGCAGCCTAAGTAGTACAAAGCTAACATATCCTTAGACTACAAGAGAGCAACATTGTGAATTTGCCAATAAATAGCGAACACAAAGATAAATTAGCAGAGGAATGTTTGTTAGTCAAAGAATAAGATGTGAAAGGGAATTGTTTGTTAACACTACCATCTAGTGGCAAAATGGCCAGGTGGGAGAAGCTGAATAAATAAAATTGTGGGCTCCTTCCAAAAATAGGGACAAACAGCTGTATGGAAGCTCTGTGTCAGAAACAATAGCTGATGTAGGTATTATTGATATTATTGATAATTAAGTTGATATGACTGTCATTATCATGCCTTGCTTGGGAGACATCTGACTGGCCACAGCTAAAAAGAAAAAAGGTATTGAACTGGACATTCTTTGGTCTAATCAGTAAGAATTATTTTATACATTATATTCAAACTAGAGTTGAAAGGGATTTGCTTGTAAAAATCCTCTACGAATTTTCAGGTCTGATCATGCACATCTTTGCTGAATATTCACCAACTGTTAGCTTTATTTGCCATCTGATGTTTGTTCTTCATATTTAACTCTGATATGTGATTCGACACCTGACATTTTGTATTTAACATGATTTAAATTTGATGGTATTTGAGAGTTGGCAGTATCTGAGAGCTGGCACCTAATACTACTTGTTGGTACCTTATGCAATTTCTTTTTTGATGTCTGAAAAAAAATCAAAATGCCTACAAATCCAGAGCACTCTTAAGACAGACTCAAAATTTCTTGTAATGGAGAAAAATTTATGACTGAAAGATTTTAAAATATAAAAGTCCTAAGTTTGGCCAACCTCATGCCTTAACCAACTGGTCCTAGTACTCTCTGAAGTTTGGGTCCTGCGCATAATGAGATTTGTACCAAACCCATCAATAGCAAATTGGCCAGCCCTTCTTGCCCTTGTTTTTGTAATAGTGTTGCAAAAGAGAGAGCAGAAGGCAACGGGGGCCAATCGCAGCTCATTAGAATAGATTACAGCTTACAAGCCATAATGGGTATATTCAACTCCTGAGTTTTTATTTTTATCAAGCTGGACTAGATAGGCCTTTGGCTTGATCCAGCAGGGCTCTTCTCATGTTCTTATATTCTTAGAGGAAAAGTTCTACTTCCCATCAAAGAGCATGGTGATATACAATTTATTAATTCAAAAGGATGCTTGTAAGAATCTTCGATCCCCAGTCCTAGGTGACAGAATGAGATTAGTAGTTTGTTCCTTCGTTAAAATACCAGAATTCTCCATCATCACGGTTCCTTCTCAGCAAAAACTTCTCCTTTGGGCTAAGCAGTTCCCATTTCCCAGAGCTAACGGGAGAAGAAAAATTTATTTTAAAACAGTGGTAATAGTGTTTAAACTCTAGATCACAGGTCTGATTTGCTTGCTGTCTGGGGACATTTTCTAACATCATGACCATTACAACAGAGAATGTTTGAGAGGCTTATACATGACAACCAATTTTTAAATATACTTGTTAGGCATATTGAGGTTTTCCGATGACATGCCCAGTGGGAAGGACGTCAAAGAAAAGAACAGAGATGTAGGCAAAATACTTGCTATTATAGATCTCACAGAGCTCTGCCAGTGTCAGTGAAGTGCTGGCAAAATGAGCTCAGGATCAAATAAAAACACAAAACACAATTTTTCATTGTAATAAAAACACAAAACACAATTTTTCATTGTAATAAAAACACAAAACATCACATTCATATATTCACAGAGGTGTGTCTAACACCTCTCTCATAGATTATGAGTAAGGTTATACAGGGTGGTTCAAAATGAATGGGACAAAAAGATGTAAGGTTGCTTGCCTTTTTGTCCCTTTCAGTTTAAATCACCCTGTACTTTTCATATTACGTCTGACTTCCACATGTTCGGATCTTTTCACAGCAGTGTTCTGTGAAAACACATCAGAGTAAAGCAAAGGTGAAAGCAGACAAATTTTATTAATCCTTTTGCTTTTCTCCATCCTGTCAAAATGCTATGTTTCATTGTCCTGAATTGAGCTCTGGCTTTTGTGTATCATCTAAGCTCATCTAAGCTCAACTCCGTCATCTCTGCCTGTTCTAGAAAAATAACTCAAAGATATTGCACCCTGTTCAAAACCAATGAGGTTAACCTGCAGATGACAGTATGACTTCATCCACTCAGACCATTACACTTTTTTTTTGCTATAACTCACCTGTCACTCCAGTCACCTTTCCATTCAACTTTCCCCCAGGGATTTCTTAGTCTTACTAAATTCTCAGTTCCGTGTTTGCAAGTCACCTGAGCAAAACAACAACATATGGCATTTACAAGAGTTACAGCTCAATTTTCCGTGGCTCTGGCTGCTTGATAACATATTGGGCACAATTCAAGATGTCAGGTTTGTTTATATTTAGAGTGCTCAACACTTTGGTCAAAATACTCCCAAGTGACAACATCTTCCCTTCAAGGCATGTTTGGTTAGATCAAACATATATGTTCCCTTGCATTTATCATGTATTTGCCACGTTTGGGTGCCTAATAGCATTCCTCTGTATTTCTCCATATGTGTGAAATTTCTTTCCTGGGGCACTCAAAACCCAAAGCATCTTAACAAGCATTGCATGATCCTCATATTTTTGACTGGTCTTATTTTTGACTGCCTTGGAGCACATCCTAACCATGTCCACTCAAAAGTAAACCCCATTATGTTCAATGGGTCTAATTCCTAGGAAAGTGACTTTAGGATTGCAGCCTTAGTGGCCCAATCCTATCCATCTTTCCAGCACCTATGCAGCCACAGTGCTGGTGGCTATCCCAGGTTAGGGAACAAACACTCCCATTATTTATAGGACACCTCTGTGAATTACCATACAATCCAAAGTAACTACGGGAGACATTTACGTTGACCTAGTTATGGCACCACCTAGTGAAAACCTATGCGAAATTCATAATGTAATCCAGAGTAAATTGTTCTTACACCAGAGCAAGAACTCCCTGTAGTTACTCTGTATTGTGCCCTTAAGAGTACAGTGTACATCCAGTTGGCACAGGGTGACCATGTGTCCTGTTTATCCCGGACATGTCCTCTTTTTTATGCTTATGTCCTGGGGAAAAAATCTTCATTGTCCTTCTTTTCGATTTGCGAAACCAGCAAGTTTCTCACCAGCATGTTTCTCACATGAACCAGAATTCATGGCACCAATGACAGCACTAGGTGGTGGAACTGTTTGGGCCATTCCCACATGCAAACAAGATATAGCTCACCCATGTGTATGGAAGACCTGTTTATGGGAGCAAACAACGAACAGGCCCCTTTGCTAGTACTTTGTCAGTTCAGCTGAAGATAAAAGTAAGTTAACAGCACTGAGTTTAGCTTAGCAAGCACTTGTGGGCTCTGCTGTCAGCCGAACCTCATGAATCAATTACAGCCTTTCATTTACACTTGGGCTTGGCTATTATCCTCTATGTTTTATTCATGCCGCTAAAGGGAATGCAGCTCTAAAAAAGAAACCATTTTGATGTTCTCATCATCTTTGATAAAGTCTGATGGCATTTAAAGCAAGGGCAGCAGCAGATGTCAAAGGCCCCCAACCTAGAACGCTGTCATTGTCCAAGGTAATTCTTGACATTAAAGGCCTCCAGATCAATGTTAAATTATCAACTAGAGCAGGGTCATTCTGATTCCTGAGCAATTTGGGGAAGGCACCTCCCATGGTGCCCTGGAGATACCAGGGTTCACTCCTTGATATCTCCAAGAAAGGTTGGGTAAGATCCCTATCTAAAACCCTAGATAGTGTTGACACCAGTAAGCTAAGCAGATCATAATTTGAAATAAGGCAGCTGTTTATGTTTTTATCACTGTTCAATGCTGGGTGCAATCCAGTAAATGACTGAGGGTGATATCCAGAGTACCTATGGGGAGTCCTTGTTCCAGTGTAAGAACCATTTACTCTGGATTGCAATATGAATTTCCCATAGATTTTCACTAGGTGGTGCAGTAACTACAGGTGCACGTAATGTCTCTTAGGTGCTCCTGTAGTTACTCTAGATTGTAGGGTCTGTCTCCCATCTTTAGGCCTTTGCATACCTGTTGATTCCAATACTCCTAATCTTGGTTGCCAGGTTTGAAGAAAGATCACAACTTGATGATATAGCACATGAACCAATTTCTAAATTTACTCTAGATACTGGCATAGTAATTTAGAAAAGATCTGGTGCAACAGGGTTGTGAAAGACTAAGATGCGGTGTAAAATTTCTTTCCTACAGCAGGCTAAAGAACATTGAATAACATGATGCTGGCTGAGGCTTCCATTAGGCAGGAAGTGATGCCATTAGATAGGTTTTAACCAGAAATAAGCATTTTTTTCTTTCTTGGGAACTCATTCGCTACAAATGACAGAAGAAAAAATTGACAAATCTTGCTCCTATTTCAAGATATGAGAGAGCCCAATTATCATGTGGGCTACGCTAGCAATATCCGTTCACCACACCTTATTATTGCTCAGCAGCTGAGACCCTTTGGGCTGTTTGAAAAACTTCCACCATCTACATCCAACCCCAAGACCTAATGTTCGACACCCCTATGCTAACATTTTGCCATCTGAACTAAATGGACAATTAGTCTGACTCTGAATGTGAGCTCCTTCTGAGTTTCCCATAGGTACTTAATACCCTTTTGGTATGTGTTTTGGGGATTAGTTGAAAAGCGGTATATAAATACTGTAGATAGTTGATAGATAGATTATTTCATCCTGATCCCATGTCATAAGAAAATATGGCAGCCATGAGTGGGGAATGTTGAAAAAGACCCATAGACAGAAAAAGGTGAAATAGTAATAACAAGAAAGGGGATAAAAGTTATCATTTTAGTTTAAGCTATTTGTTGAAGATGATCTGGCCTATCATGTTGAAGAAGACAGCCCTTAATGGTTGCCTCAACTACTTCTTCAGTGGAGAGTACAAATGAGTACTTTTGATGAAGAAAGTAGAAAGCAAAAAGGGCTTTCTTTTTCCTGAATCTCCTAAGTACAAACAATTTTGCTGATCAGATCCATCATGGTATGAGGAAAAGGCGGTGTAAGTGAGGTCACCACGAATCAAAAATAATGAAACAAGGTCAAATCTCGAGGAGGAGGTAGAGGAGGAGGAGAAGGAGAGCTAGCCAGAAATTCCAGTTATTATGGCAGCTGGTAAAAGTTCTAAGGGTCATAGAGACACATATAAAACAGTGTATAACAAAGGTTCAGTTTTCATATTTCAATGATAGCTTCAAAATCTTTCTGGTGTGCTTCATAATGGTCAAGTGAAAGGTGAGAGAAAAAAATGCCAGGTTAAACAAAACTACAAGTGCAACCACCAAAACAGTCTGAACTTACTTTTCGAATGCCAGTCACTGTATAGGCATGGCCTGCTACTAATCCATTGGAAAGGACTCTTCTTGGCTGCAACAACAGGTATTAAAAAAACTCTCTTAACTACAGTTGATACAACACTCATCAATTCCTCAATTCATCAATTCAACACCACCTGAATGCAGAATGTGTTTATAAGAATGCAGAAAGTGTTTGGCTCCCAGTAAATGCTACACACAGCTCGAGCAAAACTGTTTTGTAGTCTTTACGGTTTGGCCATGGTTAAAGTCAGGGAGATGAATCATCTATCAAATGAATAGGAGTACACGTATTTAGTGTGGGTGTGGAGAGAAATTTATAAGATCATCAGAGCTGTGGAAAGAGGAGGTCTGGCAAGGCAAATGAGTCAATTCAAATCAGGAGGAGGATTGGGGTGCGAATGAAGGGGCAATGGATACCCACACTTTCCCTGCCACTCTGCCATCTCAGACGGAGCTGCCCTCTTTTCTAGCCCCTTCCTTTGGTCTGCTCTTTAATCAAAGGAGGAAATGCACTCTCAGCATACCCAGCATTTCCAATTTGTGTATAGAGCACATGCAAGGAAAGCAGTGAGATCATTGCATTTGAATCCTCAGCGCACAATCTGGCTCCCTCACTTTTCTCCACTGGGTGCATTATAAGAGCTCAACAGGAAAGGTGCAAGAGTGCTCTTTAAGCAGGATCTTTTTAAAGGAGGAAATGTTGAATGTTCTGGGAGCAATTGCATGCAAGCATCACATTTCCTGCTATGATTCAAGAGTCTGCATGCAAGAAGGGGATGGGAAAAGCTATGCGCAACCTCAGGCTTTAGTTGTGCCTACAACCGTTTTGCCTAAACCAGGAGCTTTAGTTGTGCCTAGGACCATCACACTTTATTCTCACCCCCAATATGAAAAACTCACAAGTTGAATTATTTGATTGCATTAGTAAGACAAGCACAAATTAGTGGGGGAAGCACAAGCTGGGATGGGGCAGGAATGGCATCCTGTGAGGGTGGGAAGGGGATGTTTATCTATAGCAGTGGTTCCACCCAGTGGTAGGATTCCAATAAATTAACAACAGGCTCTATGTCCCATTAGTAACCAGTTCTCAGAACCAGGCGCTCATTAGCAAAGGGTGCTGTGAGAACCCCCTGAAGCCCACCACTGGACTTCCACCACCATCTTTTCCTCCTTCTCCGCCTCAACCCTCCTACTTTCATCCACTTTTGGTTGCACCAGACAAAGAGCTGGCACAGGTCTGAGTAATGAGGAAGCAAAAGCTTACCTAAGGTAAGGGAATGAATGTTCCTTAACCTCAAGAAGGCCTCTCCCCTTACAATATAGCACATGCTGCATCCTGCAGCCATTAGCATGGCTGCATCCCCCCAATTTAGTTAAGACTTGGACTGAAAGGCTTTACAGTTCATCACATGAGATAGAATTTGTCTGTGAAAAAGCCTAATCTGGCTTTTAGACAACGCTCCACCTTTTAAAAATAGAAAGAAGGACATAGGCTGCAATCCTAAAGACATTTAGGAGTAAGACCACTGAACATAATGGGGCTTACTTTTGAGTAGACATGGCTAGGATTGTGCTCAAAGTGTTGTAATATCTATTAATTTTTTCATTATCTTTGTAAATCGCTTTGTGAACTTTTTTAGTTGAAAAGCGACAGACAGACAGACAGACAGACAGACAGACAGACAGACAGACAGACAGACAGATAACATGTTTGAGACCTATTCTCAAATGAAGCTCACTTGGGCCAGTAGCGAAGATTATCCCACCTCACAAAATTTTTGAAGCTAAATTGAGTTACGTGGATGCAAATTTTACTTCTTACCCCAGAATGGGTCTGGCATCCAATCAGAGATCTGCTGTAGGTTGCTCTGATCAAGATATCCCAGAGATCAGGTGGTGCTTCAGCCAGCTTTACAGTTATGTTAACTCCTCCTGTGAAGTCCACCAGAGCTTCAGATACTTGTCCAATTTGTAAATCCTCATAGGAGCCACACAGCCTGTCAGGAAAATTATTCCATTCATTTATTGACATCATTGTTCAACTGACTATATACTGGAATAGATGCACAGAAGAAAAGAAGGACAGAGTAGATCCATGTTACCCACAGAGCTTCACAATGTACAAAGCTTTCAAGACTTACTTGGCATAAGCCTTTTCCAGAAGAGCTCCCCAGAATAGGTTTTTATAAACAGAAGAAAGAAAAAGAAGCTGACCAGCCTCATTTACTGGTAGTCGGTCATCTATGACCACATCAACCCACTCGCCAAAATGCCAGAACTGGAAAAGAAAAGAAACACACAAATCTTCTTCAGCTGGTGATTATAGTATTATATGCACCCCTCCCCTGTAGCTGTGGATCCAGTATCCACCAGTTTATCCATAGATCTGGTTATCCACAGTTCCCTGCATCCTCCTCCTTCCTTTTCCTAGAACAGGATGCAACACAGAGCGGCACAATCAGAGCTTAGGGTTCTAGTGTTCCCTTCTTCTATCATGCAGACTGCTTGCCTACTTGTGCCTTTCCTGTTCTAACATGTGACAAAGCAAGAAAAATACCTGCTAGGTGAAAAAAACAGAAGACAATAGGTGCAAGAGGGGTGCAGAGATCAACTCACCTATTACCCTTGGTTTTCTTTATTACTAAGCAAGCATGTTTCTTGCTTTTACAAACACTATTCATAACAAGCAGGAAGGCAGGCAGCCTACGTGATCAAGGGAGAGGGAGGAGGTAACAGGGCCAGATCTCTGTTTACTCCCTCCATCCAGCTTCCCTTTCCTCCTACCTGTAGCTCTGTTAAGGAGATGTGATCCAAACTCTCTCATTTATTTTAAACACAGTTCTGTACATTGTATGGAACCAGGGGCTATGGTTAATCAGTAGTTTAGAAGCCATAGGAGTAATCAGACATAAGCTAAATTAGAGCCCAATCCTATCTTTTCTCATCTTTGTTTCTGAGCTCCAGTGCCAGCACTGAGGCTACAATCCTAAAGACACTTTCCTAAAGACACTTTCCTAAAGACACTTTTAAACATAATGAGGGTTACATTTGACTAGACATGCTTAGGCTTGTGCTCTGAGTGTCACAAATGTGCCATGAAGCACATCTGTGATATCCAGAAACAAGTCAATGCTGGCTCCAGCTCAGCACCAATATGAGCTCTGGGCAGAAATGAGGGTTTTGGGGGTGGAGAGAGGCATTCCAGGATGGGAGCAGGACTGGCAGAGCCCTGTATCTTTTCCAAAATGGAACCAACTACCAAGACCAACATGGAGCAAAACAGCCAGCACAGACTTGAGAATCCCCATTGCAGGGTTTGGGGGTTTTCTTGGGGATTTCCTTTGTGCAATGAGACCTCTGGTGGCCCTGGCAGTGCTGCGTCCAGTGGTAACCCTGGGGTGGCGGTATGATTGGGCTTAAATTATCTGCTTTCTTACACCATGAAAAGCTTTGTTACAGCAGCTGTAGAGGAAAAGATGTCTACCTTGAAATGAAATATTCCTGCATACTTCCTCTTGTCAAATGTTTGGTTTTGTGGTACGACATTAAACAAGATGTCTTGCTGAAATGTTAGAGCTTCCAAGGCAGCCAAAAACCAACAGTCCTCTGTCGGATGAAAAGAATATGACAACATTCAATAATCTCACATAAGATTAGGTTAAAGAAACAGAAGTTTATGTATTTGTTGATTACATCATTAATATGGAACGAAACAGCTGATGACCAATATACTATATTTTGTGACTGATTAACAACCTATTTCACTTTCAACTGCAAATTTACCACTTCTGTACTGCAATTAGGATTATGTTGGAAATCAGACCTGGCAAGTATGTGCACAGCTACATATGTGCATTTATTTAAATACCTAAAATGTTCTACAAAGCAGTGTGACACACACAGAGACACACACAGAGAGAGAAACAGAGGGGGAAGGAAGGGAGAGAGAGAGAGAGAGAGAGAGAGAGACCTGGGAAGCTTTTGGAGGGTGCAAACCTGACCAACTTTCCAGCACTGGCATAGCTCTGCCAAGGAGACAGAGGTGATGCAGTTGATGGGGCAATCATAGAGGCTATCTCAACATAAGTCAATGTTTGTTCCCTTACTTCAGAGCTGAATTGCCCTAACTTACTGGAAAATTAGTTAGGATTTTGTCTAGTGTCATGAGCCATGGGGCAGTGATTATCAACCAGTGTGCCGTGACACACTGGTGTGCCACCAGTGGTCCACAGCTGAGCAGTGGGTGTTTGGAAAATTTATTTATTTATTAGATAATATCATTTATTAATAGGGCCATTAAGTGATGTGACAAGGCCTCCACCAGCCTTGTCAAAGGACTGATGGTGTGCCTTGACAATTTAAGTGCCTTGTCAGTGCGTCATGGGATGGAAAAGTTTAAGAATCACTGCCAGAGGGCAAGAATGAACAGAAACCCATTTTTATCATTAGAACATTGAATAAGAAAGATACATTGATGATACAACACTCTAAAGGAAGCAAATAAATAAACAGAAACAAAGTAGAATCTTCATGTACAAAGGTGATAAGATTACTGATCATATGGAATCATTCTTGGTCCAAATAGCCCATGTCTATCTTCTCTGAATACTTTTTCTGGCAGCAAAACCTCCCTGAACCTTACCAAAGGAACCAAGAAACTAACCTCGGATAGTAGGCAAACATTCACAGTGACACAGAGTATTCCAAGTGAGGTTGGAGATACAATTTAGATATACCCTATCCAGCAGTTACAATACTCATATAGCCTATCAAATAGATTTTTTTAAAGCTTACCTATCAGTCCTTGACACAAAGCGAGACGTTTGGTGGTAGCAGAATAAAACACTGGGTTCTTATGCAGCTCCTGAGAAAGAAAGAAAGAAAGAAAGAAAGAAAGAAAGAAAGAAAGAAAGAAAGAAAGAAAGAAAGAAAGAAAGAAAGAAAGAAAGAAAGAAAGAAAGAAAGAAAGAACACCATGAGTTTCACATCCCAAGGAGGATTGTATGAACAATATACGTAGATGCAACTTCTCTTTGAACTATATAGTTTACAATGGAATAGCTTTTAAGACCTAAGAAGTATAGCATTTATTGTTCAGCTTTAACACTTTATAGCATCTTAACTATTCAACATGGAAGGCATTTCAAGATGGAAATGTGGACTGAGGCTAATTTGGAACCTCTTTGTCTTGCAGTCTCTCCTCACCCAAAATATAATAATGTTTACTTTAAAAATTTTATGATTTGATTTCTCCCGCTCAAGTAATGGTGTTTATTGGGCAACTTGAATCCAGTCATTATTTCTCTGCCCAACCAACCTCGCAAGGACCCCTCAGGTTTATCTGTTACAATCCTAACCATATCTACTTAAAAGTCAGCCCCATTCTGTTCAGTGGGTCTTACTCCCAGGAAAGTGTGTTTAGAATTGCACCGTGAGATTAGCTTTAAAGAGTACCACTGTTCACAGCTGGTCTAAACGGAGATCAGTACCATTGCCAGGTGAACTAATTAATCACCTCAAAGTGGATATGCACAAACAAGGCCTCGAAGAGCATAGATAAAAGGATCTTTTAGGAAAGTGGTATGTCAGCCCTGACATGGCATAATTCTATCACTTACATGTGGCCTCTTCCATTCGATCTTTTGGGGCAGTTTTTGGATTAATGGCCCTGTTCCAATGGAGCGAGCATCAGCTGGGAAGAATTCATCTTCAAACAGACACCCTTCTTTCAAGCACCCTTCCAGCAACGTGTGATAATTCTGTTGGCGCAGATTGCTTGGCTTCTGAAAGTTTCCCCTTCTGCGCAGAGCATGTCGTTGCCGCTGTCGCTGCTTCCACCGAAAGCAGAACAGAAAAGGCATGGTAGTGTCCAATGGGGAAAATGTTCCCAGTGAAGGGCACTTTGAAACGCACTGCAGGTCTGTTGCTCTGACGTTTTTCTGAAAAGTCAGGTCTTCAGTACAGTTTCCACCTGTTAGAAATGATAGTACAAAATAAACCTGTTGCTCCTTGTTATTTTTACATTGCATTTGCAAAGACATACCAGCAGAAATAATCAACTGTTTAAAACAGAAAAGAAACTTTATCTTAACATATTATTGCAAATTCTGCCCTAGAAAAAATATTGCTTCCAGCCAGGAATGCCATTGGACTGTTTCCCCAACTAGACAAGTATGGGCACAATCCAGAGTAAATACAGGGAGTCTTTGCTCCGGTGTCTTTGCTCTGGTGTTGATACTCATGGGGAGATGATGCACATAGGGGACTTATGCGCATAGGGGGACTTATGCACATGGGGACTTATGCACATGGGGGATGTTGAGCATGAGGGGTTGATGCGCATGGGGGGTCGATGCACATGGGGGAATAATGAGCATAGGGGTTTGTTGTGGATGGGGGTTGATCCATATGGGGAGTTGATGCAGATGGGGGGGTTGATGAGCATGGGGGCTGATGCACATGGGGGTTTTGCATATGGGGGTTGATGCACATGGGGGAATGATGTGCATGGGGATTGATGCGCATGGGGGTTGATGCGCATGGGGGTTAATGCACATGGGGGATGTTGCACAGGTGCATGTTGCGCAGGGGGTTGATGAGCGTGGGGGATGTTGCGCATGGGGCATTGATACGCCGTGGGGGAATGGTGTACAGTGGAATTTTACTCCCGCAAACCAGGTATGCTTTTCACTAGTCAATCAATAAAAACTGCAAGAGAAGAGATTCCAACTGCATATTAGGGGGAATAGTTCTGACAGTAAGGACAGTTACAAAGTGGAACACATTTCCAAAAGGAATAGTGTTTTTATCTCACTGAAGCGTTGAAAGATTTGACAAGCACTTGTTGAAGATGCTCTAGGATTTCCTGCTATAGGCAGGGGATTGGACTTGATAACCTATTAGGTTCCTTCCAAATTTATGATTCAGACTAGACCTATAAAGTAGTTTATAATAGGCACGCTCAGAAGTGTAGGTGGTCATGAAGAAGATTCACATATGATCTAATACCATCCCTTTTCTGTTCTTTCCCTTGACCAGTAGAAAAAGAGAGACACTTTTGAATATGCCCATGTGGTGTAATATTTTCATGTGAGATTAGAACTAGGGATTACTCCTCATTGACATGAAACATCTGGTAAACAGAAACCAGACTAACGGCGCAATCCAGAGTAAGTACGGGAAGTCCTTGCTCCAACGTAAGAACAATTTACTCTGGATTGCAATATGAATTTCCCATAAGTTTTCACTAAGTGGTGCCATAACTATGTCAACGTAAATGTCTCTTATGTGTTCTTATAGAAACTCTGGATTATAGGGATAGCCAGCTTCTTAGGAGTCATTGGGAGAATAAAGTGCCTCCCCATCCACTGAGAGTATGTACTCCACCCTAAGTTCCTTGGGAAAGGGAAGCAGAAAAATATACCAAAAAAATCTAAAATAAGATTAAAAGGAAAGCTCTATGTCAGATCATTTGACGTTGGGTTACTTTTTGCTAGCCGACATGTGCTATTTAGATCACGTTTCAGCAAGTCAAATGTGCTGTATTACTAACCCAAATTTTAATTCATGCCTCACTGACACTAAAGAAAGTAGAACCAAAGAGGCATAAATCCAAGTATGTCAGTTTGGGTTGGGTCTCTGGCTCTTCATGAGTAAACAAGGCCACTGTATGACAAGCGAAAGCTTACTGCAAACAAGTTGAGGATATAACCACTAAAATTTCAGTTTTATTAATCATCACTTGACCAGGATTCCTCTAGTTCTTTCCTCTTCCTGAACATTATTTATTGCTGAAAAACAAGAAGGGAGTGGTGGGTGAACTTAACTTTCTACCTTTACTGTTTGCATGATAAATAATTTTTTTAATGGAGACATCATGATTTATTTTAATTTATAGATAGAAAATGAGTAAGACTTGCAACTGCAAAATAAAAAATGCCTCATGTGATATACTCAGACACTAAGTATTTGGGAAGCAACTCTGCACTAAATAGGTGGAGGAAATAAAAGCCCACACATGCCAGGATAAAGTTCTATAAAACTGTACTTTCTGTCTGATTTTTGTTTAAATGCAGGTATGAACTAATATCAGTAGATTTTTCACTAGCAGTTTTTTTCAACAGGAAGGGAGGTTGGCCCATTAATTAAAAAAGATAAAAACAAGCAACACTTGTTGTGTGAGGCAGAACCCTAGAGCAATTTTTGCTTATGTGGATCACTTGTTAAGCGAGGTACCCCTGTAGTTTATCACTAAGGATTTGATGGAAAGACATTTCATCAGCTGTAACCCAAAAAGAGTTTCCTTGACTAAGTGTGAAATCCAGAGTAACCACGGGGAGTCCTTGCTCCAGGGTAAGAACAATTTATTCTGGATTGCAATATGAATTTCCCATAGGTTTTCACTAGCTGGTGCAGTAACTGTAGGTGCCCGTAATGTCTCTTACGTGCTCATGTAGTTACTCTGGATTTGGCTGATAGTCCCCAGATAAATTTCATTTTGGCCAATCCTAAGTATTCCTTAGTGGGCTATTTCTCAGTAGCTGGCTGCCTAATCTATTTAATACTTTGATATTAACTATTGTCACTTTTGATTTCCTAGTTCGTGTTTATTAGATTTTTGTAAATTGCCTTGGGTGCTGATACTTTTATAATGGATATTTATAATATTTAAAATCAGTTATTCCTTTTACTGCTTTAGCTTTGTAAAAAGGAATGTAAAAGGAATGAATTCCCATGGATTAAAAAATCTGTGTATAAAGGAACAAAAATGAAAAATAGAGTTTAACACTTCCAGGTTTCTTGCTCATCTATTGCACTTAATTGAATAAGGTAATGCCTAAATATCAACAGGGGTTTGATCCTGGGACTGAAAAATGGAATGATTGCTTGTATTACTGCCTCTCTACAACAGTAGAAAAGCAGTTTTTTAAAAAAATGTGATTTGCAGTGGCCATTCATATTATGTCAAATCCATGTATTAAAAAACCTGTGTATAACAAGGTTGGACCTGTACTAAGGAAAAATAATGACAATTTTTTAAAAAACTCTTTACCAAAGAGCGGAAAAAAGAAGCCCACACGTGATATTCTGTGGAACTGCACCCATAGAGGAAGTAAAAAACAACAGAGAAAGCTTTGATTTACTGCACTTGTCAAAGAATAAAAATTTATTTGGACATTTCCCAAAAGTCAGAACCAAAGCCAAACAACAGAACAACCATACAAGGTCAGGCCAATAGTCCATCTAATTCCACATCCTGTCTCTGACAATAGCCAGGCCTGGATATTGAAAGACATTTACTACAACATAGAATAATTGTGGAACACACTTGATTCTTTAATTGGTTCAAATACTACCTTGCTGCCAAGATTCTACCTGTAGTAAGACTTGGAAAAGGCTCAGGTTTGTGCCTGTTGCCACCATTAAACATGAAAGAACAAGTTCCCTGGTCCTCAGAAACAGAATCTGTTTTTTTAAAAGGGTGTTCTACCAGAATCAGAACAGGATCCCATCACCAAATAAATCTGAGATCTGGTTTGGGATCATTTGTAACTTAAGGTGAAGAGGGAATTATGGAAGGAAAGACAAGGACAAGACTGCTCCCTATTTTGCCTGCATAAATTTCAAGGAAGCAACAACTTCAGAATAACCCTTTCCAGAATACCAGGCCCCATCACCATGTGGGGCAAACACTGAAGACATTGCCTTTTTGCCTATACACACTTTCCTAAGAATAAGCTCCATTGAACACCATGGAACTTTCTTTTGAGTCGACATGCACTGAATGCACAAGGAATGCACAGTCCTATCTTTTATGGCAGCACACCGGATGCCACAGTGCCAAGATAGCTACTGTTGTGCCCAGCAGTACTGCCGGGGCTAGAGAAGGAACTTTCCCCAAGGAAAGCTCCAAGTCTACAATGGGGCTTCTTGAGTCTGTGCCAAATATTTTGCAGGCACATATACAGGAAAGTCCATGCCATACTAGAAAAGGATACAGCAAAGCAATTGTGACACCAATTGCCAGTGCTGATGCTAGAGGCATATAGGATTGGCCTCTAAATCAGGACAGCATAAACAGGATCTTAGTAGGCAGATATTTATGTGATATAATGAAGGACAGAGTGTGTATACCTTTAAGCACTGTATAAAAAAGGATATTTTATACAATGTAATTTTATAAAATTGTACCGGACAGTGTAGAGGTATAGCTCCGTTCAGAAGGGCTTAAAATAACAAGGTTATTGAGGTTTCCTGGGTATGAGCTTCAGTTAGCCCAACAGGGTTAGCAAAATCGAAGATCAGCCATAAAAGCTGTCTGCTTAGCTCTCTTATAAAGGTTACATTTGTCTGTGTCAACATAGCAGGTAGAAGAGTTCATATCTCATCTCGCTAAAAAAGTTGGGTCAAAATCATGGACAGCATTTATGATTGAACAGCTAATTGTCTTGCAAGCTTTCAAACTCCAGGGATCAGTAGTAGAGGGCATGTTTGCACAAGCATATTCTTGTTCCCTCACTCTTTTCAATTCATTTCAATTACTTTGCCCTGAAATAACATTTGCACATTTCTGTACGAGCAGAGATACCGCTCCCAAAATTACAGGGGTGTATGGGAAAGCCAAATAGAACTGGAGCTGGAAGTTTTTCTTTCCATTTCCTGAGTTCATGCTATACAACATAATTTCAGGATGATATACAGAACTCTGTGTCCCCTGACATTTTGCCAACAATATCTAACAATCTAAAATTTAGGTCACATCAGATGTTCTAGTCAAAGTTTTTGCTTTTTAAAATTTAAGACTTTATGCCAACTTTCATTTTCAAATTATAAGTACAGTAATGTATCAGAATTATCTAACATCTGTTTCATTTTCATATGAAATGTGTTTTTTGTAAAATTAATAATTTTTTAAAAAACTGTCCTTCTCCCATTGAATTGAGGGTCTCTTACAACGAAGCATTATCTTTAAATTATGGCAAACACACGCTTAAAGGGTATCGATAAAAGGGCTAACTTATCCTCCTGTTATTTTTTACAATAAAATTCCTCTCCCTTCCAAAAATTGAATTTTTCCCCCTGTTAGGAAAAGAATGTATCCCTTTCCATGGGATAGAGCAAATGGGAGGAGTGATATTCATGAAAAAGATGTGGGAAAAATATTAAACAGAGTCATGGCTCCAATTTGAATCAGAAGCTCTCTTGTTAAGAAACGGATAATCCGACCAAGGACCTTGGTTCTCTCATTCCTTTTGTAGCCCAGACTCTCAGTCACCTGCACTTTGGATCTGCAATGAAACCAATGCAGCTAATCCTACATCAAGGATAAAAAAAATTCTCTTCAATCTCCATCAATTCAGCTGTTGGACAACTTCCATGGGACAGTGAATCTGTTTACAGCCAAACATTTCAATTTAACTGGGCCACCATCTGATGTTCTTGTGTACAATAAAACATCAACTCTGAAGAGACAATGGGCAAAATCCAGAGTAACTATGGGGAGTCCTTGCTCCAGTGTAAGAACAACTTACTCTGGATTCCAATATGAATTTTCCATGGGTTTTCACTAGGTGGTGCAGCAACTACGGGTGCACGTAAAGTCTCTTACGTGCTCCCGCAATTACTCTGGTTTGGGGGGTAAGTCTAAAAGCCTGACAGTTGTATTCAAAACATCAGCAGAGAAAACTGAAACAACTTACCTTTTGTTAAGTGGTTCCCTTGTATTGCCAAGTTCTAGTAATATATTCCAGAAGTTGGTCTTGTGTCACCTTAATTGTTGTCTTAACGCTGATAACTTCTCCCCTCTATTTATAAGCACGTACTTTTTACATATGCAGATCTCACAGCCAACCTCCGCCCATCAAGCTAAAGTTAAGACAAGGCAGCTGGACTTACAAAAGTGTTGCAATCATAGTCACAGTTTGAGTTCAGTCACCTGCTTTACCTGAAAATACCTGCACGTTTATCAGAAACTGACACATCTATCCCACAGAAGAAAAAGCACTTCCTCCATTTACTGTTTACTTGTTTTTCCACTGAAACTTCACAGCATAAATAAGTGACTCTAGCACACACCCCAACCACTTATGATGGATGTGTTTCTTTAACCAGTCACAGTTCGTTCACCAAAACGAGATTTTGAACAGGACATGGTGATCGGAGAATGTGGCTGTCACTCCCCGTCTGCTAAAACTGAGAGCCTCTATGCAATGAAAGGCAGATCTTACTGAAATCAGGAAGACACATTTCCAACACTTTAACTTTGGTTAGGAATGGGGTCCAGTAATGTGTGATCCGGTAGGCTATTCTTGATTGTGTGAACAATGCTCAGATCAGCTATTTTCTACCAGTGAGCTGCAGCACACGAGTGTGCCACAGATGGTTCCATTATTAATAGGGCCATTGATTGATGTGAGCCTCCCACTAGTATCCCCCACCCTATATTTGATTAGAAATTAGCTAGAACAATACAGCTGCAAACACATAACTCAGGCTGCTACATGAGGATCAGGACAACAACTTGTAGTTCTACATCAGTGGTTTCAAAACCTTTTGAACAAAGAGCTACATTAAATATCTGGCACAATATCGAGGGCCAGAAAAATGTAAATATAAAAATTTAAACAAATATATTAGAAGTAGGACTTCAATTAATGAATGAGTGTCATTGTGCTCTTCTTTCATGGTTGTTTCCTTCTCAGTTCTCCTGAACATCACCATTTTGGGTCAAGTGAGATTTTGCAAGAATCATGTAAAATCTTGGACAATCTAAGACGGCAGCACCTAGCAGTGCTGGGAGGAAGCCAGTGACATCCTCTGGTACTCTATCCATTCACCATTATGCCTGCAGATGCCAGAGAACTCATTTTGGAAACCACTTTCATAATGTTAGACATTTTTAACTGGAGAAAAATGTATTGTGGTGAAGTGTGTGAATGTTTAAATGTCTGCTTCCTCCTATTTTGAGATGACTCATTGGAGATGCAGGTAAAGTTGGTATGTCTCATTTTCAGTAAATAATGATTCAACAGTTATTGTTATATTTGGAAAAAATAAACCTCACTGGACACACTCAGTTGAGCTAAGAGGCCCTTAAGATTGTCTGTTACTAAACAGTATACAATATCTTGTGAAACGCGCAAAAAAGTTTAAAGGTCATACAGTACCATACTATAAATTCATAGTCTAGGAATACATTTGTCTAGCATGATTGCCAGTTCCTGAAAGAAAAAATTAGGAACCATGTAGAGCAGAGTCCAGCAGGCCATTTGAGCTCAGCAGCAAAACCTTTTTGCAAAAGCAGAGCCTTTGCACTGAGAGATGTACAGCAGTAAATATACTGATAGATGTACAGTACATAAGTACACAAACTTTTCCAAACTTCCTGGATCTGACTGGTTCCTAAACTTTGGATCTGACCTCACTGGGTTGCAACCTCCTTTTTGGAAGGTCACAAAAAGCTGATGCAAAAATCAGATAACTACAGTAGTTGCCTCAAGCTCCAAGGCTGTTCAAAAATTAGTTACTGTAATTACTAATTGCATTATAAAGAGCAGATCTACAGTTTACATGTTTGTGCAAATATGGGGAACAATCCAGAAGTGCACTTGGGTTCCTCTATCACTGGGCTGACCCAACTGCAAGATGGGCCACCCTAGTTATTCTGGAAAAGGCTTGAGGCCTCCTAAGGCAACATAGGCTGCCCCAAGACAGGTGGACCTGGGCTGCCGTAGGTGGGGCAGCCTAGGCAGTCCAGGAGAGGCATGTTGAGGACATGTTTAGCACTGCTGAGGGCAGAGTAGTTACTCTGTATCCAGAGCCTATTTCCAGGGCAGTCATGCCCTCTTCCAGCTCCTCAGAGAACAACTATGGAACAACTATGGCAGCTCACCATCCTGTGGATATAGCATGCCACGCCAAGAAGCCCCTTGTTTTCACTGTAGATTGTACTAGCATCTCATCAGGGATTCCCTATAACGCAGGCACCACAGCTGTTCCTTGTTCTGTTCCTTGTTCAGAGGGGGGGTCTCCTCAGGAGCAAGCCCTACCCAAGTGTCACTTTCTTGGTGCCTACTGAGCATGCTCTGGAGCAGGTAGAGCAGCCCAGGCTTCCTGACTCTGGTTGCAACATAACTTTCTGCTCTGGATTCGGAATAGTTGGGGCCGCCCAGCAAGGGCACGCCTCACTGCCCTAACTCTGGATTGTGCCCATAGGGAAAAAAAATGTTTGAGAGTCTTTTTTCTGGTTATTATTACATATTAAGAAATAAATCTTTTTTTAGAGTCTGGTAAGCATAAGTCTGTCCCAATGGTGTGTAATTTTAAAATTTGGTCCTGGTGCCGACTTTTGGAAATCACTGTGTTTGTGAACCTCTGACAAACAATCAGCCATCAATTCTGCCTAAGCAGAAATCAATAATAAAAAGTGCACAACTTAAGTGAGTGAATCTAGCCTACATCGAGCACATTCTGGAGGATTTCAGCATTTAGGAGAGATTCTAGAAAATTTTATAGATGGGACTGAGGCCTGAGTGTCAATCCACAGCAATGAACTCCAAACCTATACAAATCAGGATGTAAACAGAGCTGAACTCCACATTTTTCAGTAAGATCAAGTGAATGTCTGGATTCTCCTGCTCACTGATTAACAAGAGCCTTGACAGTGCCAGTCATAGAAAATTTCAGGCATGTAGTCAGTGTCGTCTTTCTGCTACATCTTGTTTATTTAATTCACAGTTTATATCAAAATCAATTGTCTACAGGACCATTTAAGAGCTCAACAAGTTGGCCTCTGTCCTCCTCCTTATAAAATAAGATTACATGGATTGTGTTTTATTTGCAAGCCTCTTTAGCCTCCAGATTCAAGAAGCTTTTTATGAACACATAAAAATGAAGTAGTCCTTAAAAATAGTAGCTTCCAATTCTAGATGGTAATTTAGAGAGGCTACAGAGCTATGGCTGAGTAATTTAATGAAACAGCTGAGATAATAAAAGCTTGGTTTCAATTCATCTATCCAATTCCATGTTGTGTTTTGCTTCCCCTGTTTATGTGGATTGCTGAAGGGCCAACATCCATTCAACATGTCATGATGTCATGGGTATTGCCTTGTTTCAGATGTTATTCTGTCTTGGATAATTTGCAAGCCGCATATATATATATATATATATATATATATATATATATATATATATATATATATATATATATATATATATATATATATGTCAAATTATCCAAGACAGAATATATATATATCTTAAACACAAACTTAAAAACATATCTTAAAAATAAACAATTGGGTAAAAAGTAAAAGACCAGTTCTTAGAACTGACGGTGATACACTTCACCGCAGTAACTAGCTTGTGTTTCTTGTTTTAACAAAAAAAAACTTTTTTAAAGAATTGTTTTTAAAATTGTTTAAAATTGTGTTCTTTTTGGATTATGTTATTCATCAAAAAGAAACAGAAAAAGAAGGTATCTCTGGTACCCTGGCCTTGGGGTGGGATTGTATAAAAACCCTTTAAGCAAAACCCTAAGGGTGCAATCCAGAGTAACTACGGGGAGTCCTTGCTCCGACGTAAGAATAATTTACTCTGGATTGCAATATGAATTTCCCATAGGTTTTCACTAGCTGGTGCCGTAACTACATCAATGTAAATGTCTCTTACGTGTTCCCGTAGTTACTCTGGATTGTAGGGTAAGAAGCAGGTGGTCCTGGGCAGAGTAATTCAAAACCATGTTCTAGCTATTTAAAGACCTCAATCCTATTAAGTGTGCATAAAGTACATACGCGTAGGTGGGGGTAAGTCCCACATTGAAATCAATGAGGCTTTCTTCTAGGAAGACAAGAATAATCTCACTCCAAGAGCCAATATAGACAATATGTTCAGCAATCCATTGAGCAAACATCTCAAACTGCAACACAGAAAGCCTGGTTGGTTTTGGAAAGATGTACATTTGTGAAAAGGTGATATGATGGTGTGAATGAAGAAGAAAAGTACATTTCAAAGTCAGAGACAATGCTTAGCCAGCTTCTCTGGAAAAAGGAAAAGAAAGCTCACTGCTGTTAAAGGTGATGCTCCTTGCATGGCAACCTCCACTGGGATCTTCAAGATCCAGTGCTAAAAGTGGGGATCTGAGGTGTAAGAGTGAACGTTGACCCCTTCCACTTCATTCTATGGAATATTTCTTCCTTCTTTTTTCCTGTCTGAGTGAATGAATGAAAAAGGCAGCATTTGTTGAGAGTTTTTGGAGAGGACCAAGAGTGTCTCAAATATCAGTCAATAACAAAGGCACAAAGCTGTTGTTGCTGGTAAAGTGCTTCCGCCTCCCTCCCTTCCTCCTTAAGATCGACTAAATATTTGTCAATAAATCAAATATCAAAAAAGATCCCAAAACCTCCAAGGATCTCTTCTCTAATAGGAGCCGGAACTTGAAGTTCCTAGAACTTCTCATGCCTTGGAGAACTGGGACAAAGGCAGAGACAGCGTAATAAAACATCATGGCACTGCAATATGATGGGCATCAGCTCAAAAAGAAGCCTATAGGCTATTACAGGCATCCCCCATTTTCTGACAGTTTGTTTTCTGACTGTTCTGCTCTTTTAATGCCTTTCAATTATACCTAGGACTCATTCATTAAACACATGCTCCACTCTTTCAACCCCCTTTCTCTACTGGTCTAAAGGCTAAACTGTCTTCCCTGATGTTGATTTGCATGGTGATCAAATTTTTTTGGGCATTTCCTTATTATTTTCTTCGATAAATAACCATCATTCAAATAAATTAGATAATCATTGCCCACCCAACCCTTTGTTCTCTTTACTGTAATTTTTTATGTATTTTGGCTTTCTGTTTAAAAATGTTTATTTCCGTTTTCCATACCCAGAGAAAGGGTAAAATCCATAGCATTTATGGATCCACACAGTTACGGCACCCTCTAGTGTTACCTTATGGAAAGTCATCTTAACTGCTCCGGAGCAAGGGGCTTAATTTCACTTTAGGATATTGGCCCTAGTCTGGCACAACTCATCGGTCTTCCCGTTCATGTGGTGACATAGGGAAGCAAGCGCATGTCTGTGCACTGACCTAACCCGTCCCCAGGAGTGGCATAAAAGTGTCTTACCTGACAGCACTTTTGTGACACCCCCAGGTCAGCACAGGACTTGCGCTGGGTTTTAGGCCGGCCTAACTGGAGGATAGGACTGCAGCCTGAGCTTCTTAATAGTGTTTATCATGCTTTGGCCTCTCAACCCAGAAGTAACTAACTTGTGACAATGTACTTCCAATACGTGGGCTATGTGGAGGATGAGCATTGAGAAATGCTTCTGTAACACATCAGAGGAGTCAGATTTACAAGAGGTGAGAAGAACCAGCACACGCACCTCAGTTGACACACTACATGTGAGGAGGGACAACATATCCTTGTTCCTGGAGGGCTCATAAATCCACAACACTCAGTTCCACCTTGTGCTCTGCAGGTGGCACAATCCCTGGTTTGCTTTCCAACATTGCATCAGCTTCTGAAAGGCTTCCTGGCAGATGGGAAGGAGCCACGTCCTCTGCCCCAGGCCTCTGCTGGCAGTCTTGGAAGACTATGGCATCGTGCTCAGCGCTGCATACGCTGCATGCGAAGCACGAAAGCCTGGGTTGGATTGTTATGGAGGATAGGCTGTTACCCAAGCAGCAAATCCCCCCTCTCCACGCCACTGAATTAGTCCAATGGAAAGGCAGAGCCAATACGATTGGATCCAGCTGGCGTCGCAGAGCTGGGCTAAGGACAGGAGCTCACCCTGTCTTGTGGGGCCGACCTGGGTCTCGAACCCCGGCCTGCTGGTTAACAGGCACAGCTTCTTCACCACTTGCGCCACCCCCAGCGCGCCCCGTCCTCTGTCCCAACGTCCTCTTTTTCCAGCTTCCTGTCCTGGAAGAAAAACGTCTTCGTTTTCATTGTGAGCATATAGAATTCTTGCTATTCCTAAATTAGATGTAACAAATTTATAGGATAAATTTAATATAGATGTAATAAATTTATTGTAATATAATAGTTTTAAATTTGATAAGTAGTCTGGTGTTTAAGCAAATGAAAGGAGTGTGTCTGGTTTTTATTTGTCACATTTTTCTTGGCTGTCCTACATTTTGGGGATCTTTGTGGTTATGAGATGTGGCCGCCCTAGAAGGGCTGTTGTGAGCCCATCTCAGCCCCAGCCACAAACATGGACTGACTGAAACACAGAACAAGAACAAGAAGAAACTCCTACAAGGAGAAGGAGACTCTGCTGGTCCCTCTGCTCTCTTTGGGCAGGTGGGAAGGAGCCCTCATGTTTCTTCTCCAGTCATTCACTGGGGACTCTACCCTTTCCTTTCTCTATAGCTGTTTCTAGCTTTGACGCTTGACTCTACCCTTTTCTATCTCTATGAGCACTCTAGTCTCTTGAAGTCGTGACTCTCCCCTTTTCTATATTTATGAGTGACTTTAGGCTTTGTAGCTCTATGGTTTCTCTTTGGTGACTCTACACTTTGTTATCTCTATGAGCACTCTAGTCTCTTGTACTCGTGATTCTCCCCTTCTTATCTTTATGGGTGACTCTACCCTTTGTAGCTCTTCGTTATCTCTTTTGTTGACTCTACCCTTTTCCTATCTCTATGGTCACCCTAGTCCCTTGTACTCGTGACTCTCCCCATCGTATCTTAATGGGTGACTCTAGCCTTTTTTAGGCTCTATGTTCCACTGCAGCCTGCGCGCGGATTGAGAAAAACGCTAGAAGCGACCCGTAGCGGGAACTTCCGGTGAGCTCTGAGCGCCCCCATTGGCCATGATTCTCTCTGGCGTGGCCGCCTGACCTTTGGGCGTCGCCAGTAGTTGAGGGCCGTTTCCGCTTCCGGGTGGACTTCCTGAAAGGCTGGCATTTAAAGCCCAGCTGTGGCTTCAAAGAGGGATGCCGCTGCCGCTGCCGGAGCCCTGAGTCAGCCGCCTCTCCGCCGCTGGGCGGCCCTGCCTGCAAGTGCTCAGCTCAGCAGGCCTCGCCCAAGGCTGGAAGGGCTGCAGCTCCCGCATGCTGAAGCTACTCCTGGTAGTTGCTCCTCAGCACACTTACTACTAGTAGCTTCCTAGCAGTAGCAGCACACTACTACTGGTAGCTGCAGCAGCTTACTTCTAGTAGTAGTAGCTTACTACTAGTAGTAGCAGCTAGTGGTAGTAGCCTTTGACTAGTAGTAGAAGCAGCAGCTTGCTTGTAGTAGCTTACTAGTAGTAGTAGTAGAAATAGCTTACTAGTAGTAGTGGGAGCCTGTGAATAATAGAAGAAGCAGCTTGCTAGTAGCTTGCTAGAAGTAGCTTACTAGAAGTAGTAGTAGCTAATAGTAGTAATAGTGGTAGCAGCGGCTTGCTATTCGTAGCAGCTACTACTACTTCCCAGTGACTGGGACCAGTTCCTTCCCTGCTGGCTTCTGACAAATTTTCTTGCCTAGAGCCACAAATTAGTGAGTTGTATATTCCGTTTATTGGGATAAGGAGGCAAAACAAGCTGTGAATTTGGTGCCTGAGCCAGTCCCTAAAGGCAGCTGACCAGCACAAGTGGGGTTTTCATTCATTCATCCATTGAAAGACTCTGCCAAAGAAACACAAGTTTTGGTGTCTTTATTTTATTTTTTGAGTCCCTCTTCTTCCTGCCTGCAAAATGTTCAGCTGGCTGGGTAACGATGACAGGCGAAGGAAAGACCCCGAAGTGTTCCAGACGGTGAGCGAGGGGCTCAAAAAGCTCTACAAGACCAAGTTGCTCCCTCTGGAAGAATACTACAAATTCCACGAGTTTCACTCACCTGCCTTGGAAGATGCTGACTTTGACAACAAGCCTATGGTCCTGCTGGTGGGACAGTATTCCACGGGCAAGACCACTTTCATCAGGTAAACTGTGGATGTCTTGGGGATAAAAATGAGAAAATGCAAGAAGGGGGTGCATGTAGGAAAGTGTGGCTGTAGGCACGTTTTGAGCCGGTAAAAGAGCTGTTTTCTGGTTGTGTTTTTTGCTGGCTTATTGTCTGAAGGCAAGAGTCCTACAGACTTTTTCTCTTGCAGAGGGCACTGGAAGTTAGTGATTGCTCATCAGAATGAGCGGTTTGCAGGAAATTCTCAAATATCAGAAGGCCCTCGTAAACATATTTCAGCGAGCAAAAGGCAGCATCAATCTATGCTATGCTGTAATGTTTCTTTTCTTATAGCTTCACCTCTGGAGAATAAGTCATTGTGATTTGGTTCTGTAAGAAGCAATGCTTTTGTGGCCTTGCTGTTGTATATAATCCTGTGGACAAAAACAAATGAGATCACTGCAGTCTGTGAAAATATAGTTCTCGGTAGTGAAATTTAGCAAGAAAGGTCAGGTGTCCAACCCTACCAAATGTATATATATTTTTTAGTAAAGAACCAGGAAAAGTTTATGCCAGTCCTGGGGAAAAAGCAATCCAAGGTCATCCTTACCCAATTTCTTCCTGGCCTGCAGGTACACACACATTGGTTCCCCTCTGCATATGTGCAGCGTTAAACTGGCTTAAGGTGGTCTAATGTTTCTCAACATATGGAAAAAGTCTGTACAGAGAGTTCTTAGCGCCATGGGTGCAAATACGCTGAGTCCAAGAGCAAACAAAGAAAGCGGGCTGCCAGTATTAGATTAACTTTTCATAACTAAAAGACATTTTGCAAACTATCATGAGGAATTGCAAGTGTCTTAATCTTAGAAATTGTGTGGACACTCTAAAATACGTTTTCAGATTCTTGTAGAGCTGGTACCATAAATTTTGATGTTGGTTATAAATACTGAATATATAATTTTGGAGAATCCTCTACTTAACCATAGGGGCTGTTTAAGCTAAAAAATTGGGTGCATGTGTCCATCATCTACAGTTGTTAAATAACATGTATGAGTCTAGTACGCTTAACTGCTTTTCCTTATCAAGCCCAGTTCAGGATCACTAGTAAGTGGTTTACATCTAAGGCCTGTGTTAGTATAGTTCTCAATAAGCTGCTGTTTATACTCCAATACCCTAATCTCACTTTGTCCCCAACATGCTAGTCCTTTATTTGGAGGGGAAGTACCGGTAAGTTGTTTAGTCTGAAGCCAACCTGACATAAGCTTGTTCACTTTAGTGACAGCAAGGCCTCAGTCAGGTTTGACTGCAGAACTTCCACCAATGCTAACTGTAGTTTGGCTCCTAGAAAATAGGAGTATATAACGGGGAGGTATTGGCGCACATAGATGTAATATAAATAAAGATGCACTTTTGTTTCTTTTTGCAAAGTGTATTCAGAAGTTGAGAGCCAATTTGTTGATCGTTGTACAGTCGAGTAGCTTTTCTGTGCCTATTGCCTTCTCCTTTTCTTCTGATGCTTCAGAAGTGGTACAAAAGAGGGTCTCTAAAGTAATCTCTAAACATTCCTCCACTAGTTGGATGGAAGCTCTGACTAGAATAGACAAATGTTTTTTGAATTTGAAATGTCAGGTTCTGGTATGATGTATATGCAGACAGTGTTCTTGGTATTATTACATTTTAAAAGATTACTAAAAAGTGATGGTGTCTGGCATCACTTTTGGCATTTTCCTCTGAACATTATGCAAAATTCTTTTCTTGATCTTCTATTGATACTAGTGTTAATAGGACTCCAGAGAGACTGCAGCATCTCTATATAAAATATAACTGAGTCTAGCTTAGGACAGCACCCTCTGCCTGCAATTTTTTTATGCAGAAGAATTTAACATCAAGGAACAAAGACTATATGAAAGTGCAAACATTTTGGAGGACTGACTGTGCTGCCACTTCTCTTGACAGCTCAGTAGGCGAGGAAGAACAAGAGAAAAAAAGCAAGCATGAAGGAATAAGTGGGAGAAAGTAATAAAACTGGCAGTACCTGGTGATCATAGACCTTGAATCCTGGCAGTACCTGGTGATCACTGACCTGCCCAAGGCTTGCCGAAATCTAATTCCTGTATCAAAGAGCCAAGTACAGAATGAGCAAGCAATTCCGTAGGCAGCCCTCTTTACTTATGCATATCTTTAAGAGCTAGATATTGGCAGGCTCCAGGAAAGATATTTTAGGAAAAAAGGATATTTTTAAGGAGGACTTCAAGGCAGAAAAATGCTAGAGCTGTATGGTTTTTCTTGAGCTCTGTTTCCTCCCTTACCTCAATCTACTGATTTTATTTAAAACATAGTATCAATATTCTTTCAGATGCTCAGCTTAAGTTATTCCATGGCTAGAGGATAAACTCGGTAGCGAACTAGATTCAAATTTTTTCACCTGGACACTTGAATATGCTTGGCAAGTTGTGTCTGGCATATAACAGATTTCTGTCCTTCTCTCTGTATAAACAAGCTTCTCTCTTAGTAGACTATTTGGACAATTGCATCTAGGCTTGCATAAACTATTCTTCCCTTGTTGCATAAAATTTCCGTCGGCGTATCTGGTGCCTTCACATAGTCTGGTGCATTATCTTTATCTTTCTTAGTAATCACTTCAGGTTTGCTCTTCTCCTCGTGCTTTTGCATGGACTTAGCAAGAATCCATCTAGTAATGTTCCTAACTGCTATTAAGCTAACTTGAGCCAGGGATAACAAGTTCAATCTATGGTCTCAGGATTCTACTTCTGATAGCTTTCATCGTTGCACTCTCTTTTGTACCAAATACAATTACAAAGATAATGGTCTTTTGTAGAGTCTTCAAATATCTGTTCAGAATGTTAAGCAGGACTGGAAACACAGTTAAAGGAAAGAAACTGTCTCCATTCTTAATATCTGTACAGAACACAAGACATGCTGATCAGGCATGTGAGAAAAGAATTGTTGCATGAAATGATGTGATGGGTTAAACTTGTGATGGTGGTTGATGACACCAGTCTTGGACAACGTTTTCTTGCAATGTCTGTGACATTTGATTGAAAATTTATTGTTTAGAGCCCAATGCTATTCCTGTCTGTTTAGAAATCTCTTTATAGTCAATGGGGTTTACTCCTGGAAAGGGTGCATAGGATTGCAAACCTTGTTCCCAATCTTCCCCCCACCAAGCATTTGATGAATCCGGCTTTGATCAGACAAAGGGGTTAAATGAAGTTAACTCTTTTCAACTGTCAAAGATTTTTGATTTGTGGAATATGTACAGGGTTGCAAGGGCATGTCAAGAAAATAGAGTTTCAGTATTCTAGATGCTTTGAAATGGAAAAGAAAAGCACCTATTGTATTTTTAAATTCAATAAAGCAAGACTAAAGACCATAGATTCCCAGGAAATCTAACTGTGCTGTCTAAACAGACCCAGGAGTTGGTTTCACTTTATCAACCAATGGATACTTTCTTAAATTAGCTGGCTTCTGCAGCTTTTACCCTTCCTGTTATGTATCTTTTCCTGCACCCCAGGTTGCCTTCTCCGGCATTTGCATGCTGGCTGCAGGGAACGTTTCTGCTTGAAGTCCAAACATTCCTCCTCCTTTTCAGACTGCGTTGTCATTGGCAGGATCCTGGCTCAGGTATAGCCTGACAGTCATCACAATGTAGCAACAATATGCTTGCTACATATTTCTTGCAATGGGTGGGGAAGAGAAATTATGATAGTGTGGTTATAACTTCCTAGTGTGCTGTAGTCATAGTTTAGAATAATTCTGGCCAGAGTCCATTAATAATAAACACAGATGTGTGCCAGCTGATGGTACAGTAGGCTATATTGAGCCCTGTCACCTGGATTCTGTTCATGTTCATCCTCTTACTCCTATAGGCAATTTCCAATATTGCTCTTTTCCAAAGTTAAAAAAAAGATGTATCTAGGTTTATCTAAGCTGCAAATACATTATATCTGATTTTAAATACCATTACATTTTAAGGAGCCTGGTATTTGGCCTATGAGAGATCTGCTGAAGGTCCACTTCTTAGAGTTCCCTGGGCATGGGAAACTGTCATTAAACTAATCTAGTCTTAGGCTTTAAATGTAAAGCATCCACTGCAGTGAAACTGGTGCTTTGAGTACAATGGAACAGGACTCTTACTTGCAAAGGAGGTAAACTTGCAAAGGATGTTGAGGGTTATAATGGAAAATCAGGCCAAAGAACCGTCTTGTCCATCTTCCTGTATCTCACAGTAGCCCCATCAGACATCTCAGAAGCACACAAGATAAGAGACCTGCATCCATGCCCTTCCTTCCATCTGTCATTCTAATATCCATCACACCATGCAGCTTATGGCGGATTTTTCCTCCTGAAATTTGTTCAATCACGATTTAAAGACATCTTGTCCAGAAGCTATGCTTCATTTGACTGGATCAAGCGTACAGGAAACTTGGGTACTATCATGATTTAAGGCAATGCCCAAAAGAAAATAAACTTGATCGCATGTGACTCTCTTCTGCCAGTAGTGAATGCATTGTGCTTCACTAGTATACTTGCAAACACAATGCTAGGGAAGCCTGTCATTCACAACAGCTTCTTTGTGTCCTTCCCTTTCCCACAATGAAATCCTTGTTCTCTTGATCTTGTGATACAACTTGTTCAATACTGTTCAAGCTTCTTGAATTTTTATGTGACGTTAGTACTATTTTTTTGCATTGAGGTGATGCCTTGATATCATCCCATAGCCTAGGCAGGGTTGCCATAATTCTCTTCCACAAAATTGGAACAGGACCCTCTGTCACACTTGCTAGTATATGTGAACACAATCCCCCAAAATTGGGACTATCCCAATTTTTCAGGACATGTCCTAGGGGCGGCCCATATTATAGGGGTTGACATAGGAAATCCTCTTAAGATCACAGATCAGGAGAAGGATGTTCAGGTATTGTGATATTCAGGCATACACTATGGTCTTTACTTGAGCTTGAAGTTACTATACAGAATTTGAGTAAAGCAGTTGCCCTGGATCTGTAGCTGTCTTCACTTAGGCTTGTCTGTCTTTGGAATCCTTATGGGGTAGCCTAGAACCTTGGGAGCAGCTAGTAGGAGCTCTGTGTTGGCTGGAACCATATGTTGGGGTCTCTTTCCAGGCTTAGGGAGAATCTGATCCTTTTCCAAGCCCCTACCTGTGGGTTTTATTTCCAGCTTCTGCTAATTGAGAAGGAGGTGTCTTAATTCAGCTTTTTCTCTTTGCTTTCCCCTCTGATTTATTCCTTTTTTATTTTCTTGCGGTTCTCTTCCATCCTTTCTCCCTATCATCTCCAGTGCCTGCAAAGCTGTCCTTTCTTGTTTCCATTCTGCTCCTCTCCTTCCTTCAAGTTCCTTTCTGTCGTCTTCCCACACTTAAGGTTTCCACTTCCTTTGTCCCCTTCTCTGAATGTTGACTGTGTGGTTTTCTTTCTTGCAAATAAAGCAGGGCATTGATGTCACCACCATGTCAACAGAACGGAGTACCCACTCCTAGAGCTCCTTGCACCAGGATGCACTGGAAAATCCGGCATCTGAGAATATTGACAATTATATCAAAAGTATTTCTGGTAACATAAAATACTTCAGTGTGTGACCAGATTCCTTCTCTTCTACCATACCAAGGAGGATGTCCATCAACCTGAACTAGACTACAGTGTGCAATGTTAATTCTTGTCCTTTTTGCACTGTCATGATTTTTCATATATACAGTATTGGGAATTGGCTACGTACATTCTTAATAACCCCTGTTGAGTAGCCCAGTTAGTTTGACCGAGGGTGATGTGTGACTTGTGTGTCTGTATGCATATAAGCTCTGTTAATATGGAACACTTAAGATATGTATCATGTGATAACAGACATGTCTCCAAAGTGTCTTTAAGAGTTACAGTTGCCTCAAAGGCAATTGCAATTAGCCACCCCATCACTTGTCCACTGGTGACATCAGTGTGCATCTTCCTTTTATTCCTCATAGTGTTCAAAAACAAGGCAGCTTGCAGAAGTGAATTGGCTCAGACACGGTCTGTTAATCTCTTTAGTGCTTCTTAATGAACCAAGTGCTCTAAACGAAGTAATTAGTAACTGTAGCAATATGTGTTCTGCTTTCTGTTTTATCTGGCCATTGTAGTTCTTGGAGCTCATTGCCTTGTTAATGAGCTCGAAGTCTCATAATAAAGGATCTCTGAATCATAAATGTTCAGCACAATCCTATTCATGTCTACTTAGAATTAAGTCCTATTGTATTCAAGGGGTTTACTCCTGGAAAATTGTCGTAGGATTACAACCATTGACCTTGTAAGGTCATCCTGTCCCACAATTTTACAAATATTAGCTTTATTATAGATGCACTAGTATTTGAATGTATTGAAAGTGCAAATTCCCCTCCATAATCCTGTGCTTGTGGCACACTTCGTGGGAATCATCACCATTTAGATGGCCATGATCAAATTGCTTATTAAAATGTTTAAACACATCGGCTTCTCAGAAAATATAACAAAGATCATTTAAATCTGTAGATATTAAAATATAAGTATTGTTAAATACCTGTTTTAATGTCTTAATTCTCCCAGATGAGTTCAGGTTTGGATAAGAGTCCCATGACCAAGGAATTCTCGAGTTCAGAAACCATCACTAAGCTTATGTGTATCTTATTGTCATAAAGAATATCTGGAATCTCACTAGCCTATGGGTCCACCAGCTGTTTCCCAGTCTCCTCCTTCTTCTTTACATGATATCAGGTCCTCCATTCTTTCTCTGCTGTTGCTTAATGGCAACAAACTTCAGTCAAATTATGAAGAAACAGAAGTTTCAAACTTGCTGCCTTGTACCATATTACATTTGGTTGCTGCAATCATTGGCAACAAGTTTTAGCTAAGCAGAACTTGGGAAGTTCAGGGTAAGTTGAGAGAACAGGAACAAATAGATTTGGGTGTTTTCCTAATTCTTTTAGGGTTGCAGCAAAAATAGCCAGTGTCACTGATAAATTGGATTATCTACAAAGAACAGCACTTCAGAAATACAGGAAAAACGTGTTTTGCTTAGAGATCATTGTAGGGCAAGAGGCCTTAAGGCCTGTGAGTGAAGTCAGAACTACTACATGGTTGAGTAAAAGTAGGAAATGGAGTAGCCCACAGTGTCATGTACCAATAGGTGGATCTCACTGCTTTAAAACTTAGTTCTAGGAAATAGCTGCCCACATGTTGCTAAATGAGCTTGTATTGGACTGATAAGTGATCAGGTTCTTAATACATTTGGTGTTACTGTTGATGGAGGTTGTTGAAGCAGGATCTTCAGCAGCCACACTCTTGCTGGCAAGTAGCTTTCCAAGTAGTGCAGCTGACTCTTCTGTCTCCCAGGTAATCCTGATAGCATGAAGAGAAGACACTAGTGTGCCTAGTCAAATGCTAGCCTCACCTCCAGGAGCCTGTGAAAAGGGATCATGGAAGCAGAATGGCATGAAATAGGTCTGAAATTTTGCAACCCAGGAAGAAAGAGCAGGCTGCATTTCACCCAGGGCTGTCATACAGTGATTTTATTTCAGTTGCTAACCCTGAATTACTTAGGTGGGACCCTCTGTGTCTCCTGATTGCTGAATAGATCAGTCCATTTTCTATAGCCACAGCATGTAATGCAGTGAAGAGCAGAATCTTGAATTCAGCCCTCGGACGTTAAATAAGCTATTCGTGCAGAGGCAACAACAACATCAAGCAAGCACATAATGTTCTTTCCATCCCTTTCAGCTCTGCTGACTCTGGTCATGTCATTCTAGACATTGGATGAATGTTTTAGTAATGCATTGATTTCTAAAATGGGCAGTAAGCTTTTGGAAGTGGCAAACCAGGAGTTTTCATCCTTCAGCTTAAACTGATTGAGTGTTGGACCAGATGAGTAATTGGTCAAGTACTGACCGTTAATTTGGTTCTGAGACTTGGTCAAGAATTTTGAGCACCAACTCAATCTAAGGTGCGTCTGCATGCAAATGCTGCTACCTTGCTGCGTAGCTGCAACCTTTTTTTATGGAATAAATGTGGTTTGGCAGGATTCTTCAACATTCAGGAATGCCAGAGGGAGGGCAACAGCACAGTGTGTGGGAATGATAACCTGAAAAATCAACTACAGTGTGTCCATAACTTTATGAATTTTGACTAGTGGTCTGAGATAGGAGGGGGACATGGAAGGAAAAAAGAGCTCAGACACTCCGCCAGTCAATTTTTACAGCCTCCAGGCTTCAGTGAAGCACAGCTCATCTAAAATCCTATTTGATCCTGTTCTGATGTCCTGTACCTCTGGTCTCCTAACTGTACTATATTGCAACTGGAATAGGGCCAACAATAGCAGTTTTGATTCTTCATTTCATCCAAGTTGATGCTGAACTCAGTTTGCCTGAAACTATCTACAGGATCAATGCTGTAAAGCAAAATTGGTTCTTCAGGATACAGGCAAAACTCTGGTTTACTTCTACAGTACTAAGCATATACAAAGATTAAGTTCATTGTATAATGAATGCAATGAACTATTCTACCTTTGTCTAGACACATAGTGTGGTCATGAGAAAATGCAACAAACCACCTTAATTACATGCCACTCTATTAATGCATATCCTTCCTTGACGGATGCCATTGAGCAAATTGCACATTTAAGAACAATGTATCAGCATTCTGTGTGCCTGGCAGTAGGAATGCATTAAGCACACTAAGGTATTCACCTCTTTTCTCTAGATAAGATATCTAACCATCACACAACTGAAAGGTGGCAATGAGGTTTACATGAAATGAGTACGTCCCTTTGATTGTTTTACTTGCTAAATAAGCCTGGAACAGATTGTAGAAAGAGGGACTTCATTTCTGATGAACATTCAGTGTAAGAAATCTTTGGCTGGCTACAGCACTGAATTATCTGTAAAGTTGTGCTCGTTACAGAGAGCCTGCACTAGACATAGTATTGGGGGCCTGAACATTTGGGAAACTGGCTGAAGGATATTTGGATCATTGAGGTCTGCCAAGTGACCAAGACGTGTGCATTAATGGGTGTACCCGTTGAATGTTCTAAAACATTTGGCAAGATACTGATATTTTGAAACCTTAAAAGCACAAGGCTGGCCTCCCTATGGAGACATGACCTGTTGTCACAGCAGAAATGAGCTCTTCTGACCTCTTCCTGGTATGTGTTCCAGTTGGGCCAGGAGGCAGTGTTCCAGCTGCTCCTCCCTCCAAGTCACTTGTCCAGATCAGTACAATGTAAGACACTGGTAGTGCCTAAAATACATGGGCTAATGCTCTGAGAAAATATTTTCCCCCAAGACTCCTCTCCAGGAATGTTGGAGGCTGTACTAAGCCTATGTGGTCTCTTTGAGCAGCTCTTCCAATTAAAAGATACTGATGAGCAATTCTGGGCAAGCTAACTTTGCTTTAATTTGTCTGGACTGCTAAAGGGTGGTAGAATAATTCTTTCCTGTTGGAAAACTTGCTGCAATGGTATAAAAGCAACTCATATTGGCAAGAGTTCAAGAACTTCTAAAACTTGCCCATACAAGGTTCGAGCCTTGTTTTAAAAAGTCCCATTTTTTAAAGCTATAATATTCCCATAGTTTGATAGTGTTATCAAACAAGCTGCCTTATTTGGCTGTAGTAGGGTTCATTATGACCAATCTGATATATTTCAAATGTCATGCCTGGGGTCTGCATAGGCTTCATTTAGTATAGTGGGCACAGCTTGAGATACTGTGTTAACATAACAAGCATGAAATACACAAATACCTGTTGCCTGACACTTTCTGTGGTACTCGGGCTGTGGTACTTAGGCATTTCGGCCTGGGAGCCCCTATCAAACTTAACACGATATGACATCACTGTGATGCCAGAGTCCTCCATGTCTACTCAGAAGTAAGTCCCAATTGTGTTCAATGAGACTTACTCCATGGAAAGCCCAGTGCTAGATTCCAAGATGGTAGATCCCACCCTCTCATTGCAACCTTCCAAAGGGCTCCAAACTCCCACTTTGAGTACCACTGTCCCAAGTTTGACTGCTGAAAAGGAATCTCTTGGCCTTGTGCTCAGTAATTCTATACTTGATGTAAATCTCTCCAATGCTGCATAACCTATTGTTGGTGCTGGTAAAGAAGGTACAATCACAAGTAACATCTGCATGTGGGGAAGCAAACTAGAAGGTCAAGAATATAGAAAACAGACTATTTTTTGCCTTCCACAATCTTGATTTGTTCAAATGAGGGATTGAAACTGGAAAAGGGACACTTGTTTTTCTGCAAATGTGTGTAATGTAGAATCTGCTGGAAAAGCAATATTACTTGCATTGAAAATTTCAGTGTCTAAGCCCATTTAGGAGAGAGGTCTACATTGAGCCTTGGATCACTTCTTATCTTGCAGTCCTTTATTATGTGACTGGTTAAGGACAATTATCTTGCAATCCTTTATTATGTGGCTGGTTAAGGACAATCTCTCTGTGGTGCATTATGACATGGAAATAAATCACATTGGGACACATTTTCCAGCTCATCCCTTGTTTTGGAACTAGGAGTTGGGTGGAGTTTGAGGAATGTACCCGATTCCCGCTTGCTGTGACGTGGCTACTGTAAAATGTCTTTGGGGATGGCAGTAACGATGCAGAAAACTGCCTGCCTACCCATGGGAGTGAAGCCAATAGATGTCTTTGAAATAGTTGGTGCCACTGTCTGTAAATGTGTAAAAGGTCACCTCTTTATAAGAAATTTTCTATTTCAAATTGCCAGCTATTAGTGGCTGGGGGTGATGGTGGCTATTTTGCATCAAGCTGTATTTGTGAATTTTTTACAGTGTTGGCCGTTGTGGGAAGCAGGATTCCAAGCTACAGTAGATGGATCTGCTAGATCTGTATTCTGTTGTACAACTAAATATTTCAGAAGTATATAATTAAGTCCTAATCTTTATTTTTGAAAATTATCTGCTATGATTCTTTAAAGAGAAGATTTAGAATCAGAACAATTGTATGTATATCTAGTTCAGTCTTAAATCAGTGGTGGTCATAGAAGAAAAGATTGTTGTCCTTTAACTCCAAGACATCTGTAACTGGGCAGATGTATGACTTCTGATGCTCTTGTTCTTTCTCAGGTACCTTCTTGAACAAGATTTCCCTGGCATGAGGATTGGTCCAGAGCCTACAACTGACTCCTTTATTGCAGTGATGCAGGGGGACGTGGAAGGCATCATTCCTGGAAATGCACTGGTCGTGGATCCCAAAAAGCCTTTCAGGAAACTCAATGCTTTTGGCAATGCCTTTTTAAACAGGTTTGTATGCAGCTTCCTGACAGCTATCTTGGCCAAGGGATTAGCTCCTAGAGACTAAACCAGGGAAATACTGGGCTTTATGAATGTTGTACTGAGGAAAAACAGAGCTCTTCATTTACTTTGCATGTCTTGTTCTACCTCCAAACACAATTTATTTTAATAACGTTTCTAGTACCAGCTGTTTGCCATCTTCAAAGTTATTTGCAAATTATAAATTAAAACCTTGTTGAAGTGCTAGGAGAAAATAGTGGGATTACATAGCCAATGACTTCTGACTTTTACTATATTTAGCTACACTCAGATTCAGAACTCTTATTCTACTTGTACACTTATAAATACAGTAGTGAACATGATGGTCTGGCTTAAACAAAGTACTTCATTCTGTGGTGGAATGCCTGTGAATGGCTAGTCCTTCCTCACCTTCCTCACATTGCCTGGACTTCTTATTTATTCAGATATGTTGCTTCTATGCACAAAAGAAAGTATTTTTTCTGTAAACCACTTTGAAAAGCAGTATATAAATACTGTTAATAATACTTCAGGGAACAGTTTGATTCACTTCAGGTAGACACTTCCATAAAAATAAATTTAAGCAGCAGCAAACCAACTTGAACATGGAAAAACTTACCACAAATGTTAATCATATTAATCATGTTAATCAAATGTTAATCATATTGTCTAAATACAAAAAAATAGCTGGTGAAATGGATCGACTCTACAGCATTTACCACACCAATGTCTGGAGAAAGCTAACTTGAACTAAGTAGGAGGCTCATTTTCTTCCTAAAACAATGATTAGGTATTTTCTTGATAACTATATAATACGTTCACTGTAAGATCAGAAGAACAGTTAACATGCATTTACTCAAAATAGTATTCTATGAATTCCTTCTGCTTTTCTTCTCCATAAATTCAGATTTAATATTTGTTAGAAAAGAGCATTTTTCTAGTCATTATCCAAGTGCTGTAGTAATAGGCACAACGGTGGGAAGGAAGACTCCTCTTTTGGCAAAGGGTGAGTCCTGAATAACATGGTGGGGATTTCCAGCTCTGAAATGTGTGGTACGCAGAGGAAGCAAAATCAGAAATAGCCCAAATACTCTGCTCTGATCTAAGAAGCTGTGAGAAACGTTCCTGAAACTTCAAGTTCCCACTTGTTCCCATAATAGAAGGGCGGACCAAAAACCTTTGAATGTAATTGGTAGCTGTGATTTGTAAAGGGCAGCTAGCTTCAGCCATTCGTCATCATAATTTCATTCCCTCCCTTTTCCCATGGCTCAGCTGTTTTCTTACCAGTTAAGAAACTGCCCAGTGCCCATACACGCAATGGAAGCTGAGCCAGTGGCCTAGCTAATGATCAAAGCTCAAAATGTTGCCACAGAAGTGATGTTATCCCTGGGTATTTTTAAAAAGATAACTGGGGAAAAACCTGCCTCCCGCCTCAGTGTTTACCATACATTTGTGCTGCTAGTGGCATAGCTAAAAGCACCTATTTGCTATCTAGAGTCAAAGATTTTGTTCCTCTACACCTGCCCCACAAAAACAAAATCAAATTTAATAAAGTTTTTAAAAAGGAAAATTGTATCCCGTATTGGTTAGGGAAATCAAAGAGAATGAGAATGATTCAAAGAGAATGATTATTCTTTCCCTATTAAACATAAGATGTGCCTCTGGTGGCGCAAGCGGTTAAGACAACGTGCCTGTTAACCAGCAGGCCAGGGTTCAAGACCCAGGTCCCCACAAGATGAGGATTTCGTGCTACAGGCAGGGATTTGGACCAGATGATCCACTGGGTCCCTTCCAATTCTATGATTCTATGATTCTAAGATGAGCTCCACTTAGTGCCTCTATACCCAGTTAGCATGGGTAACTGTATTATGATATATGCTGATTCATATTAACACCTTATTAGTTCCGTGTAATATCAGAATTACATCTCATTGATTCTCTGTATCACAGGAAAGTTCTGAGTTAAGAAAATTGTTCCTCGTTTCATAGTCTTTTGTTTTCATTTTCTGGATAATTGGCCATAAACCTTGATAGAATATAAATAAATAATCTAATGAAGTTTGTTTCATTGTATTCTGCATTAAATTGCCTTTCCAACTATATATAACATGATGGTATTATCATTCATACATATCCTATTTTTCACAATTTTAGCCACTAGTGCCAAGTTCAGTGTCAAGGGAGGTGGTGGACTCTCCCTCACTGGGGATCTTCAAGCAGAGGCTCGACGAGCACCTGTCGGGGATGCTCTAGGTGGATTTCCTGCTGCAGGCAGGGGGTTGGACTAGATGACCTACTAGGTCCCTTCCAACTCTGTGATTCATCTTGTTGCCCCCATAAAGCTTGTTGTCTGGTGCAACTGAATCCCCCTAGCTACGTCGCTGAGCTCTGTCATGTTTAGTTATGTGCTTTTCTTAAATATCTGTAAAGCTGTTGAAATAGTCCATCAATTGATGTAGCCACTGGGATTCAAGCTTCCATGGAAAGTTACAAAAAATGAATGGAGCATGCAGGAGTTGAAGCAGCAGCTTTGGCCCTCTAGGTAGAATAAAGGTGATTGAATAGAATTACTTATATATATACTTCAGGTGTGTTCTGCTCTCCCACCAGCAGAAGAGATCATTAAGTGTTTAAATGTGTTTATTCAAATAGACATTTCTGCACTGAGGATTACACTGTGCCAGTACGGGCTTGCAACACTGCATGCAATGCATACCAATGTACATATTGAGGAGGAAAAAATTCTCAGGAGGTTTGGCAGTGGAATAGACTGCAAAGGGCAGTGGTAGACTCTCCTTCACTTGGGGATCTTCAAACAGAGGCTCAATAAACACCTGTTGGAGATGGTTTAGGAGCATTTTCTGCTACAGGAAGGGAGTTGGACTAGATACAATAGGTCAATTCTGATTCTATGGGCAAAATCCAGAGTAACTATGGGGAGTCCTTGCTCCGGTATAAAAACAATTTACTCTGGATACCAATATGAATTTCCCATAGGTTTTCACTGGGTGGTGCAGTAACTACGGGTGCACATAATGTCTCTTATGTGCTCCCATACTTACTCTGGATTTGAGTATATCTCTACACTCTGGGGGTATATCTCTTTAGTTGCCTGAGATATAAGAAAAAGGTCCTCTTAATCCAACAATCTACAGTTTGTTGTATGGGAGGTAATGGCAAACTTGAAATCCCTCTTGAAGAGTCCAGCAATACTGACAACTTTTGGCTTGTTAAACCATGATGACCAAAGTGGGAAACTGATAAAACTCCTAGAAAACAGAATTATAAGTTAGGATTAAACTGTGGTTTTCTGTTCTTGGTTTTTGTTCACCCTACAGGTTATAACTGCAACATTCCTATCATTACAGAAACCGCTTAGACTACCTTTTTGGCTGAAAAAAATGGTCTCTAAATTGTCTTAATGTTAAACTTGGCATGAAAGGAAGGAGGAAGCAGTCCAAAGTCCTGGTGCTTAGAGAGAGAATATCCATAGACCATAGATATAGTGTGGTGGCTATATCAAAACATTATACGACCTGTATTCCAGATTTGTCAGCTTTGTTCTGCCAGCAATGCTATAATCCTAATATTAGATTTTAAGTCTGAAATTTTGAACGAACAACTCCAACCATGGAATGTGTTGGCTGACTTCTGTTGATTCTTCCTTTGAGAGGGGATTTTAACTAGATCAAACAGTAAGAATGACCTCATGACTTTATTTTTTCATCCTTTTCAGGCTTTTCATTTTCAGGTTTTATCAAAAACTTTACATGGGATTTGGTGCCTTTGGCACCAGCCATTTTTCATTCTTAGCACTAAATCTTCCTCTTCCCGTTAGTGCACACTCTGAAAACTCAAGCTGTACGTTTAAAAATGATTTTTAAGTATTCACAGGTATTTCAAAATAACCGCAAAGAAGGATCTCCGTTAGAAGTGTTGCATTGCCGACACAGGAAGTTGCATATGTGGCCATCTGTTTAGTAACTTGCTTGTTGTCAAATTTGTGTCGGAACAGGCAAAGTTCTATTTCTGTGATCACCACCTGCACCAATCAACTGCATTTTTAAAGAAATGCCTCCCCTGGTATTGTTGGGCAAAGGTAACTCCTATGTAACAGCCCTGGGCAATTTTGATGTGCTCTTCTGCTGCTCTTTTGAGACAAGCCAGAGAGAACAATGGTTTTGTTTTTGTACATGGCCAACTCTTTTGACATTTTTCTGGCTCTTTATTAGCATGGTTCTTAGTGTTTAACTGGTGGAGCATAGTGAAGGTCAGACTCCTGCAGTGAAACACTTAAAAGAAGAGAAAACAAGCACACTTGCAAAGAAGCCAGAATTAACAGAGAAATATTTATCTCTACAACTAACTTAACCATTTTGAGGGGCTGAGAATAGTGTTAGCAATTCATCTGCATGAGGACAGTGTTTACTTAGTTGTTCAAACAACAAATTAATCATAGCATTCTTTCCAAAGCACTTATGATGGCAAATTCCAATTAAGGACACCATTCTTTACAAAAGTCTGGTGTGTATTTTTTTAGACATGGGTGCCATCTTGGTGCCATTTACTATACAGACTATTTAATGAGTATCTTTTGCCAAATATCTCCTCCTCCCTTGCACCCAAGCCACTCGCTACACATGGCTTTGCTTGATGGACATTGAAATTCTAATATGCTTGACGATCTTACAAACCTGAAGAATTGCCTTAAGTTGTATGCAAATAGCTGTCAAATACTGAACAGCAGGAAGGCCGTTGCAATACTGATTTTGAACAAGAAATGGATGATTTAATATCAACATTCAGTAGAAAGTTTTGAAGAGATTTGGTTCTGTAGACAAATTCTTACTCTGAACATTGCCCGTGATTCCCTCCCGCATCACTTTGTAAGACCTTTCTTTTGTTTTTTCTCCCTTAGATTTGTATGTGCGCAGCTGCCAAATGCGGTACTAGAGAGCATCAGCGTTATCGATACTCCAGGGATCCTTTCTGGGGAGAAACAAAGAATTAGCAGAGGTAAACTGAAGGAGCAGCTTCTGTTTATGGAATGGGGTGCACTTTGGCTTGATTCTCATTTTCAGAGGTTAAAAACATGCAAGGCTTTTGGTATTGCTGAAAACATCTTGCAACAATATTGATTAATTACTGGGTCTGGCTTTGGAATGTCCTGAAAATTTAAGGCCATGACATTGGCCTTGGGGGAGGATGTTGGGGAGAGTGCATCTTGCACAAGTAAAATGAGAGCATGTGGTGTACTACTTAAAGAATGGGGGGAGGGGATTGTATTGTGTTGCTTGCTTACAAGTCTACATGGTTTGATTTCTTTGCATGTATGAATCAGCCTTATTAACTATGTAGGAGGGACCACCTAGCACTCTTTCAAGTGGGTGCTCCTCTTATTTAGCAGGGGGAGAGTAACTGGCCCTTCTCATGCCAGCAATGTCTGTTCAAGTGGCTTCTGCTGGTGTTCTTTTTTGCATTTTAAATTGTGAGCCCTTTTGGGACAGGGACCCATTTAGCTTTTAATTAGCTATTATTATTTTTCCATTTTCTTTGTAAACCACTTTGAGAGAGAGAGAAGTGTCGTGTGTTCCCTGAAGCATCTGGTGGGCCATTGTGAGATACAAGAAGCGGAGCTAGATGGGCTGTTGGCCTGATCTAAATGGAAATTTATAAAGAGCTGAAGTTGCCTTCCTAGTCAAATATACAACAATCTTAGGCACCCTATCTGTTGTATAGCTGTAATGCATAAATGCCTGCTGTAAATGCAAGAGATGTGCTCTGCTTGCTCTGGGATTTGTTTTATTATGGGCGCAATCCAGAGTAACTACGGGGAGTTCTTGCTCCGCTGTAAGAACAATTTGCTCTGGGTTGCAATATGAATTTTCCATAAGTTTTCACTAGGTGGTGCAGTAACTACGGGTACACGTAATGTCACTTATGTGCACCCGTAGTTACTCTGGATTGTAGGGTATGTCTTGTTTAATCCCACTCATTCCTCTAAAGAGCTTGAGGCAGTACATATGAATTTGTTTCCATTTCCTTCCCTTTGTGGCTAACTTTGAGCAAACTTGATGTTTTAGGTATAGTTATAAACCTATTTTACTTAGTTAGACGCATATGAGGGGATGCAATTTTGAAATAGTGGGGTAAATGGATAATAACTGAGATTTTATGACCAGGCTTCACTTTGTCACTTCTGGCACCTATACCCAGAGGCATGGGAACACCATGACTGATTAGCCCATGTTTCTGTTCCTGGGTATGTGTAAGTTGGTATTTGGGACTGGCAGCAACTTGCAGTGCATGAGTGGGCAAGATGGTATAGATTTTGTGCCCCTGTAGCACTATGAGATGAAGCCATGTATGAAAAAGCTGAGCTGTAATGAGCATGCCAACTACCCATGTAACTCTGTGCCTTCAGTATTTTGTGTTTAGCTGGCCCCGGTTCCATATCTTCCAATCCAATCATGAAGTATCATGTCAGTATCTGACATAGCTGGATTTATGCAGGACTTAGAAACCTGGAGGAATGCTGTGTGAACATTTCTGTTATATTTCATATCTATATTAGCTCTTTCAAAAAGGCAGCATTTTATTTTAATTAGTAGAAAATTATTGGGGTGGGAGGAGAGAAATTCAAAACAGTATTTTTTCGCTGCCATTCTGCACCCATCTGATTTTTACAATTAATATCACAACTTCCAACAAGATGCGGCAAATACCGGATGCAGTAACATAATTAGAATCAGTATATCTTATGGTTCAACATGGCAAGTAAGATGTTATATTCTAACATCTTGTGATACAGTGATATAGTAATATCTCCTATAAGTCCTTTTAGTGCTACTTTGTTACAGCGTCTTGGTCTTGGTTGTGACTGATAGCTGTTGCAGCAAATGGAAGCGTTGCACTCTGGCTAGCACTCATGGCCAATTTCCTGCCTCATAGTTCAATTGTGTCTCCTACAGTGCTGTTTTATTACATGCTTGTCTTTCAGGGAGTGTATCCCTAGGCTGCTGGAGGCAAAACCGTACCACGCATAGTGCAGTGCTGCACAATTTTTTTAACAAGTTCACAAATCTCTCTTGTACCTCCATTCGTGTCAAAGGAACAACATGATCAAATTACTCCTCTTTCACTATTTTTCCCCTTCAGTATCTAACATACAAGGTGGAAGCCTCTCACAAATCCTCCATTTGTCAATGGTGCCTGGTCTTCTGTGATGGAAGTTTGCTGGGAACTTAGAAACATAGTTTTCCAGAGTGTTTTCAGTAGGGGCATTGGGCATCCACTATTTTTCTTGAAAGAGGAACACAAAGTCATAACTCCATCAATGCAATCACCCAGTGGTTTCTCTAAGATTCAGAGACTGCCTCACAGATGGAATCATTCCTTAGAAAATACCCTTTTAAGCATCATTTAGAACTATGGTCCTCAACCTTTCTGGCTCCAGGGACTGGTTTCATGGAAAACATTTTTCATGTTTCATGGAAAACATTTTTCATGTTTCATGGAAAACATTTTTCCATGAACCACCAGGGTGGTGGTGGTAGGCCAGAAGCATAGGGAGGCAAGGTACTCAAAATAGGGGGTTAAAAGCTGCCCTTGGCCTGGGTCCTACTGCATGTCTGCCCACAGCTTGACTCTTTAAAGGCTGAAGTGGCAACAGGAAGAAGAGAAGCTGAGTTGTGGGCAAATGCTCAAGAGTACCCAGGCAGACTGGAGTTTTGTGTTCCAGGTCCTGTGGCTGCCTGCCCATGTCTCAGCAGCCCGGTTCCTAATAGGCCACGGACTAGTACCAGCCCCAGTCCGGGGGTTTGAAGGCTCTTGCTCTGGAAGACCTGTTCCATTGTCTTTGGCATTGTCCATGATTTTCCATTAACAAGTGTCTCATTTCATTTTTCCCAGCCAAAGAAGTGGGTTATAGCAGTCAGCACAGATGCCCATATGGAGGTATTTGTACCAAAGCAGCCTCCTGCTTTCCTGTAGTCTTGGCTGCTTCATTCCCAAAACTAAATGCTTTGAAAATGGCAATTTGCTATTTTAGTCTTTAACCAACTAATCCTTGCTACACAATTTTTGTCGCTCTGCTTCTAATAGGGTTGCCATTCCAAATAGTTGCAAATCTTTCGACAGATACTACCCATATTAAAAAATCAGAATTATAAGTGGCTTAGTTTAAGGTTGTGTTTCTTCTTGTGACTTGTTAATTTCAGTGGCCCTCCTACAGTAGTGACTTTCAGTAGGAGTTCAAGTATGCGTAATTTGTCTGGTGTATACTTCATTGTTGGTTTAGTTAGAATTTTTGGGGTGTTGAAAAACTTTTTCTTCATGGGATCTGAGCCAAGAAATTGGATTCCATTCAAATTAAACAGTCTTGTGGTTGTGGTGTATCAGTCACAAGGCTCTTAGCTACATTTGGAGTTGGCAACTTATGATATTCAGTGCCCTATAACAGAGAGAATGCCAAAATATATGCTGCTGGCCAGGGTTGCACAGTACATGATGGAATTGTGAAGATGGTTGAACGTTCTTGCCTATATTATACACATTGGTTATGCTGGCACTCCTAGACACATTTCTCTCACTGTAGCATTGTTGTCATACCTGCACCACATTTCTAGATACAGCAGTAATTTTGATAAGAGCACCTCACTTGCAACTTTATATGAGCACAGCACTGGAGAACTTGTTGCTAACAATTAACATAAAAGCTTCACGTGAGCAAAAAGTCTGTCTGGAATAATGTAATTCCTACAATACAGTGGAATAAGGATTTGCCCTCTGGCTCAGGTAAGACTTAAATACTATGTTTACTCGAATCTAATGCTCACCTTTTTCAGCCAAATTACTCTCTAAAATCAGGGTGTGCATTAGATTCAATGGTTAATTGGATTAGGGTGAATGTGGTACTGTATTTTGATTATAAAAATCAAGGTTGCGCATTAGATTCGAGTAACTGCAGTAAGTTCTTGGCCTCCACCCAGCATTTGGAGCAGGTTGCTTTGGTTCCCCAAGCATTCACTGCCAGCAAGGAGCATCCAGTAAGAAGTTGCCTCTTCCAGATGAACATTTAGTTACAGACGGTTTGCTTTACTATCACTATTACCAACATATTTTTACAAGGTGAGAAGAGCCATATAATATAAAAAGAGGAGATATTAACATATATTGGTAAAGGGAGAAGAGCCATTTAATATAAGAAGTAGTACAACTTTATCCATACTTCTGGTCCTCGGCATAATTCTTTGCATGATATAAAAGTGGATTATAATAGTATAATTTTTTTGAGACAAGAGTATCACTTGGCTTGCAGAATAAGATAAGGAGAAAATGAAACCTGATGGGGAATTGACTTATGAACAAAGAATCAAGTTGATGGAGGAAGCACATCTGTATAGGTGTATAATTCTTTAAAGGAAACCCAAGTTAGGATAAGATAAAAGTTGAGTCATGTTCTCCATAATGGTGAGCGAATGCAAAGGAATCAAGTTAGAAAAAAGTTGAAGCACAAGTTCTACACAGAAAATCAGTCAAAAAGGAGCAGATCAAGCAAGGGACATCAGGCAAGATGAGTTTGGAAAGTAAAGGTTATGCAAACAGGACCGAGAATACAAGGGCTAATATAGAATAGAAGGTCCTTTTCCTAAAGTCTTAACCTGTTATGTTCGTATTTGCCTTGAAAGAGAAGATAATTTTTTCAATGACATTCAGGCAAGAAAGGAAAAGCTAAGAACATATAAATGAGCTCTTACCAATCTGCAAGCACACAGACAATACTATTTTCAATTCAGTCTCAAAGTGCACATTCTGAGTGTTTTTTAAGCAGTGCACATTAGTATGTTGCTTCCTTACCTTTCTATAGATCTTGAAAAGGGGCTTTCAAATATCTAAGTGACCCTGCCTATACATCATGGAAAATTTTCATAAAATTAAATAGAAAGCTACCTGCCTTTGTTAAGAGTGTTTTAAAGAGGAATTGGCAGCAGAGTTTGTTCTTCTCAGTCCAAATACAGTATCATAAACTCCTTGTGCAGTGGCTGTTCTTTGGCATGTTGAGTAAGATCTATGTGAATTTTTTTCAGTAAATAAAGCATCACAACGTAAGATGCTTTATGAGGTTGACTGAGTTGCACATTGATTAGAGTTGACGTCATTATGTCAGTATTGATCCAACCAGAAAACAACCTACAGTCAGTGCATGTTTATGTAAACTATTTAACAGGTCAATTTGTGGAATAGAGAACTTAAAGGAACAGTGTTTTCTTAAGCACTGAACTTGCCAGTGTCTTTAAGGCCTGGGCTAAGATTGGTCATTGGCCTGCAGAGTTTGCTTCACAAGTCAAAGAACTTTGAGAATCCAGGTGATACAGATGATAAATCTGGACAAGACGATTGTAGCTGTGAAATTAGGAGAACCTTTGGAATTGTATAGCTGGATATAGGCCTTGAAGTATACATTTAACATATTTTTACCATTCCTTTCTCCCACCTAGGTGGGATCCTAGGTGTCTAACAACCGTATCAATACAATAAAAAATAAAAATGTTTTTAAATGTGATATGTATAAAACAAGTGCTGAAAAGATTTAGAATCTCATGTGTCATTCTTCTTGCGTAACTCTCAAGCCTATGCAACTGTAAGTGATTTAACTGAAATTACCCTTCCTGTACAGTTTTTCGTAGTGATCTGAATCTTGCCTCCATTCTCTGTATTGTAAAATCAGTACTTGAGCAATGTATAAGCTGGAATGTGCCTTGTGGTGCTTTGTTGTAATGAATATGTTCTGACAATCTGACACGTACCCATTTCTTGTGGCTAATAAAATGGTAGGATGCATACTGCTCTGGAAAATCATTGCATAATTTTGTTCTAGAAATGACTTGCACAGCCAAAATGTCTGTCTCTTCATTCAGAGGAAATAATCGCCTGCAGTTAGAGTTGCCTGACCTAGCTGGTTACTAACGGTGTACTACATGGTACTCCTGCATACTTTGCATGACTAAGGCAGACAGTCCCCTGAAGACTTGGCTACCTAAACTGTAGGAGCATAATCTCATTCTTGTCACAAGCACAGTGCCTGCAAAAGGGGGTGTCCCAACAGAGCTCAATAGTGTTTTTTGTCCCTTTCCCCCTTGTATGGCCATACAGTTTATTATTCCATCAATATGCATGCCACTGTAGAATATATACAAGGGTAGGTCCCTCCCCTGACAAACAACCTAAAATTTGATTTGGAGGCAGAAGTAAATGGGGATAAAACAAGTATTTCAGTTACCCATACTTAAGGTTGGACACATGATCATGGGGACTATGTGATATCAAAGTCTTGGCAGAAACATTGCATTTTTGGAGGGATGAAGGAAGGGAAAGGAGGCTTTGTGCAGGTAACTTGGGCAGCAAGGGAGAAAAGGGTGGAGACTTGGCTCTCTGAGTGGAGGAGCAAGGATTGCAAGGGAAAGATGAGTAAGACCACATAATGCTTCAAAGACAGGGCTTGTGCTGGATCCAGGAGTGGACAAGAAGTGTTCTGTGATTAAAAACAACTAGAAAGAAGAACTTTGCAGCAGTAATGGACAGAGTTGAGAAGACTCCTGTGAGAGAAAAGACCAGAGAGAAGATGGGTGTATCTGCCCTCTCATTGTGACTATTGCTATATTCAACTAAATTGAGTGTAAACTTGGAGCTAGAAGAAAGGACTTTTTTACACTTCTTGGGCAGTGTGTTTTTATACTTGTGTATACTTGTGTAATGTGAATATAATTCTCTCAGCTCTCTGACAGTCTTCCAGATTCAGCGTAAGTGAATGCTTTAAGCTAGGAAAGCATAGTTGGACTTGTTTTTTTATTTTATTTTGGAACTTAGCCTTTGATCATAAGTATAGGCATCCCTCACATTCAGATGGTTCATTTTCTTATGGTTCTGCTCTTTCAACCCCTTTCAATTAAACCCAGAACTCATTCATTCAACCTCCACTGCTCCGCTCAACCTCTCCCTGCTGGTCTAAAGGCTAAAATTTTTCTTCCCTAATGGCAATTTGCATATGACATGGTGATCATGTCTTTTTTGTGACCATTTTGCATTTGCTAGTTGAAAAAGACAGGGTTTCACTTCAACTGTCAGCTTTTGGACTGTGCTCCAGTCCCTAACCCATCCAATAAGTATGTTCAAAAAAAAATCTTATAGCCATAACCTTACAGCAGCTATTTTCAACTAGTTTGCCATAGCACACTGATATGCTGCAGGAATTTGGGAAAAATAATAGGGTCTTTGGAGATGTGAGCTCCCTTTCAGCAATATTAAAGGTGTGCCCTAAACATTTTAGCAGTGTGCTGTGAGGTGTTGAAAGGTTAAAAATTGCTATCCTGGAACAATTTACCTTCTTACCCTGATGCATTGCTCAACTTTACACATTACCCAGAGATAGCTCTTGTGTGATGAGATGTGTGGTTTAGAGATGGAGATAAGTAAAGCCTAGAGGTCAATCAGGATACTCCCCATTTTCTCCCTCCTCAGATCAGGGCCCTTAAGGTGGAAACTAGTGTTTCCTGTAAGCCATACGGCTGCACAGCTCAAATCTCAAGTCTTTGGAGCTTTGCTGAACCAGAACTTGGCAATAACATCATCAAATGCTGCAAGATCCTGCCTCACAACAACTCAGTGGTGTAGACCTCTTAGGGGGAATGCGTGACTTTGATCCTGTTGGGGGACCCAGGATTTTAATCCTGGAGAAGATCATGTGATTTTTTTTTGTGCGCGTACCCATGATTTTGACGCAATCCCAGATTTTTTTTTAATTTGGGGGGAGGGGACTGAATTTTTAAGGTGGGAATCTGCTCCTGGAGATAATCACTGCTGTACACAATGAAATCAATGTGGATCAACCTAGAAACCAGTGGTTTGCTTTGTCTAGAGTGGCTTTAAAAGAACACAAATTTTAGTAAAGTCAGACTACACATGAACAATTGATAAACAATTGTTTAACAATTGTTTCCCATAAACAATTCTTATAAACTAAACTTTTAAATGCTTTTCATTCAGATATGGTCCTCATGAATCCATGTAGGTCTTCAACTCTGGTATTTGAAACATAGGTGCTTCCCTGCAACACTAAGTGGTATACTATAAATAGACATAAGGAGGAGGAGAGGTTTACTGGTTATCTCTCAACTCTGCCTTGAATGCCTATCCTAAAGAAGCTAGTGTGTCCAGCCTGTATTCCTTCCTACAATACCAACATAATTGTGCTAGTGTAGTGATTGGTATATCTTGTCCTCTGAGCTGCTTTGCTGATGGTGCATGTCTGAAGACCAAATGAATTATGATTTTTTGACTTGCTAATGGTATTTCTAAAGTTCTAAATTTTAAGATTGCAAAATAAAAAAAATAGGCTAGTTAATCCTATTTGGCCTCACTTTTTAACCATGTAACTTGGGAGACCTAAACGCTACAGAATATGTTTTGTTGGGATAGTAGTACTTGTTCATGTATTTCTTTATGGACTACTGCCGATTCCTATGATAAATATCATTGTCAAATTGATCAGACTGCCACTGATTTCAGAAAATACCGGAATCCTGTTTGGCTACACAAGTTGTAATTTTCTGGGTTCCTGTGACCGATATAGTAGAAGTAGCAATTCCTTGTCTTGTTAGTACTTGTTCAGAGTTCCACCCTGTTTGGTGTGAAGGTAGCAGTTTAGTAACTATTTAGCTTTTCGGCTTTCTCTGAGAGTATTTCGGGGTCTAGTCTGGTGTTGAAATATTAGCTGCAAAAAAATTGTAGTTCTTGCAACATGCAAGAGTTAAAGTTCTTGCAACATGCCAGGGTGTTCCAGACTTTTGACATCAGGGCTCCTGGACCCTTTAACAATTGTGTAGAGGCGGGAATTAAAGTTGGTGTGACTTGGGAGCTGTGAAATGACAAGCCGTACCTGTGGAAATTCTTCTACACAACTATCCAGGAGCCTCAAGTTGAAAATTTGGACTCCCCTGTTCTAAGCAATCAAAAGTGTGTATCCAGTGACTTCCTCAGAGAGTGGTTCCCGTACATGCCCACTACAGTGACTGTGATTGTTCAATAGTTCTGTATACAAGAGCAATTGTGAATATATTGTTCATAGCATTACAATTGTCCTTACAAGAATTCCTCTTCCCTTGCATCATAGGATACGACTTTGCTGCTGTTCTAGAGTGGTTTGCAGAGCGAGTAGACCGCATCATTCTCCTCTTTGATGCCCACAAGCTGGATATTTCAGATGAATTTTCAGAAGTCATCAAAGCACTGAAAAACCATGAGGATAAGATGAGAGTAGTACTTAACAAAGCCGACCAAATTGAGACCCAACAGCTTATGAGAGTTTATGGTGCCCTCATGTGGTCTCTGGGAAAGATTGTCAATACACCGGAGGTGATCAGGGTCTACATTGGTTCCTTCTGGTCCCACCCGTTGCTCATTCCTGATAATCGCAAGCTATTTGAAGCAGAAGAACAGGATCTTTTTAGAGATATCCAAAGCCTACCCCGCAATGCAGCCCTTCGGAAACTGAATGATCTCATCAAAAGGGCAAGGCTAGCCAAGGTGAGTTTCTTATAACATGCCTATATCTTCTTCTCTTGAGAACTGAAGCTAACTTCATCAGAAATAAGATTTTCTAACACCTAAGTTTCAGTTTGTAGAAATTGGCAAAAGGATGGAGTCTGTTTCAAAACTGAATAAATTTCTTCTCTATAAATCCTTAATGTCACAGTTGTTCAAGCATCGATGGCAAAAAAAAGTCATGCAGGTGCATGTAGAATAAATCATGGTGAAAATTAATACAAAATGCTGTGTCCCGATGGTATAAGGTTATACTAGGAGATATCAGTTAAAGTCTAGCACCATACCCATCTGGAAAAGAGAAAACTATCTTCGTTTTGGATCTTCTCTTAGAGCAGTAATAACAATAATGCTACTGAAAATAAGCTGTAGGATGCATTGAGTGATGAATTTAAAAGCAAGTTATGGTGGCTCAATTGTGGGCCATTGTCTGGAACACCCATAACTTTGGAAGCAGGGGGCATGAGGACATGTCTCTAGTAGTAAAGGTGCTGGGTAATCTTCCATTTCAATGAAATGTTCACTTAACAAAATGCAAAGCAGTTTTGTTTGCATTTAGGGTCAATAAAGCAGTTGTCTTGCAACTCTCTAATTTCTTAATTCTTGTGCTGCCCTGAGGTTCTGTGGGTGGCTTTGGGCATGTCACTGGGGGTATCTCTATAGACCACCCTCGTAGGAATATAATGTGGATCAATAAGGTAAGACTCAATTTGAAACTAAATTCCATAGAATAAAAGTTTATTTCTTTAAAAAGGAAATTGTGAATGAATTCTAGCAGCAATTCTCAATTTTTTACAACTGCACCCAATTTTTTTTCCAGTAGCGGTTGATTCATGTCCCGGAATGTCTTGTGGATTTCCAGATTGCACCCCAGCGTACTGAGTACTGCAGCTGTTAAAATGGGTTATATGCAAGTAATACTCCAGCTGTTAAAATGAATTGTGTGCAAATACTACCAGGAAACTGCAAGACATTCTGGAGTGCAACATGGCCCAAAATGCCTAGTGACTTAGGTAGCATCAGCAATACAACCCACCAAAAATCTTTGTGGGTTTTGAGTGTGGTTTGGGAATAGCTAAATTGTAGATTTAAAGCTGCAGATGAGCCATTGTTGACTTGAGGATGCAGGCAGGCAAGATACTTGCAATATTTTGAAGATACCATTGTTAATTTTAAAAGTATACCCCAATATGCCGTAGGTTCATGCCTACATCATCAGTTCTCTGAAGAAGGAAATGCCATCAGTTTTCGGCAAAGACAATAAGAAGAAAGAACTTGTGAACAATTTGAGAGAGATCTATGGACGGATTGAGCGGGAGCACCAGATTTCACCAGGAGATTTTCCTGACCTAAAAAAGATGCAAGTAAGTGCCAGGAGCAATAGAGAGAATGAGAGCAGTCATTGACAACTGCCACTTGCATGAAGCTAGTTTTTCAAACTAGGAACTATACTGTAGGTCTCTCAAAGGTAGGGAGGAGTGTGTGAAGTTGTAAAAAAACTATCAGCCTATAGCTATAGCTTGCTGTTTCTTGCTTGAGACTGTGTAATGTGGTGTAGACTCTAATCCAGAACCAGACTAGTATGATGCTAACATCTTTTGTTTAAATGATGCTGTCAGACCCAGATCTGTAAATGTTATATGAGATTTGCATACATTTGCTGAAATTCCACAGAGACACTGGGGCTAGTGATGGTCCCAGAATATGGATCCCTGAGAATTTTATTATATTCAAACTTTTATTATTTTTAACCTAATATTCAAGTGTACCAAGCCCTACAAGCATACAGACTACAAGCATGCAGACTAGACTGTACACTGTAGACAGCTGCTTTCCCATACCTTATATATCCCACAGTCAAGGACCAAAATTGGAAGCTGATTTAAGACAGTTGCTCCAACTTTGTAGCTGGCCCAGGCATGTGGAGGTTTGCTACCAGGGTAATGCCCACAGCTTCAGAACAGCAAATACCACCTCCTGGATTATTGCAGCCCACCTGCCATTGGTTAAATATGTTGAATGATAGTAAAACACTCACCTATTCACCTGTTTCAGGAACAGCTACAATCTCAAGACTTCAGCAAGTTCCAGCCTTTAAAAAGCAAATTGTTGGATTCTGTGGAAGATATGCTGGCCAACGACATTGCACAACTCATGGTGATGGTGCGCCAGGAAGAATCCCAGAGACCTGTCCAGATGGTGAAAGGAGGAGCCTTTGAAGGCACCCTTCATGGTCCTTTTGGTCATGGCTACGGTGAAGGAGCAGGAGAAGGAATTGATGACGCAGAATGGGTGGTGGCCAGGGACAAGCCCATGTATGATGAGATCTTCTACACATTGTCACCTGTTGATGGGAAAATAACTGGGGCTAGTGCCAAGAAGGAGATGGTGAGGTCCAAGCTGCCTAACACAGTGCTAGGCAAGATATGGAAACTGTCTGATATTGATAAGGATGGGATGCTGGATGATGAAGAATTTGCTTTGGCCAATCATCTCATAAAGGTGAAGTTGGAAGGTCATGAGCTTCCCAATGAGCTTCCTTCCCATCTCATCCCTCCTTCGAAAAGGAAACTAACAGAATGAGAGGCCGCTAAAGGGAAATGGGGAGGGATGGGATGGGAAGGAAAGGGAATATACCTAAGTGGTTGTACCTTTTTGAGCTGTTACTGCAACCTTTAGGTGTGAAGAAGAACCTGATGCAAAACTAAGTCCAGTGCTTTTCTCATGATATGCAATTCACTCTCCCTTCATGACATCCTTGCTTCTTGGTGTGTGTTAAGAGGGCAGTGAAATGAAGGGAGTGAAGTAAGCTATGCTCTATAGATTTGGATGAGGACAGGTTCTATCATTATTCAGTCAGGTGCAGTTAGTTTGACATTACTGTTGGATATGTCCCTAGGAAATTGTAATTGTTGGCAGAACCCAAGCCCAAAGCCAATATGAAGCCTGCCTCTGGATAAGAGCAGTGTATAAAACTTGCACTTGAATCTTCAGCAGATTTACATGGTAAAAGTCTGCCTGTGGAGCAGTCTTAAATTCCTGCTCAGTCTTCCTCCTTGTCTTCTGTCTTTTCAACATTTTAAAAATAATTCTATAAGTTTATATGCAAGATAATTGTGTGGTGGGCCAATCTGGACTGCCTATAGCCCTATGAAATTTTCTCTAGCTTTTGCAATTGGCCTTGAGAGGCGGGGCATTAATGAGAGGCTTCTCCTGAAAACACTACATTGTGAACTCCCTTTTTGGTACTCTGGAGTCTTGGATTCAAATGCAGCATCTTGACTCCTAGCTAACAGTATGCAGCTGGAATCAAATGCAACTAGAATTTTGTGACTTCTAGGAATGGTATAGAATGGTTTTGTAAGAGTTGCCCATGATGAAACAACTTGGAGAAAGTGGGCAACGCTAGATAATTCACAGAGCACCACGAATAAAATTGGTAGTGTAAGAACTGAGATAGGGTCACCAAAGATGGAGATGCAAATAAGCTATTACTGGCATTATGCTTTTAATAGCATGGTGAAAGCTGGCTCCATTATGCTGGCCTAATATTACTTGGCATTCTTAGTGGTCAACCTAAGTCTCTAGATTAGCACCTCATCCTTGAGTGTGGGAGGCACAAGAGTTAATCGGGGTTAATTAAGTCACTTTATGTAAGTTCTTTGAGCATCTACCTGCACATCAGTCACAGCTGCCTTCTCCTCACATACACTCAGCCTAGATTATCTGTAAAATTCTCAAGACTGGAGATTCTGAGCCAAGCTATTTTTCTGCTGCTATTCCTCATAAAGTTATGCCTCTTTTCCACTCCTTTTATTTTCTTGGTGTCTTGAGTAGGATTTGTTCATTTGTACATGTTGAACTCCTGCTGTGATAGGGGAGGGAGGGAAGACGGACCCAGGACAATAATAACTTATTTTATATCTCTGTTAATATTATATATAGAAATATATTCTGTGTGTGGAAACCCAAGCTCATTGCAGTGCATTTATCACGTCTTTAAAGTTAATTCATTAATCTTTTTTGTACCCTGGTTCTAAACCACTATTAAAAAATGAAGGCCATATCCTTTTGGTGTTCCCTTGTATTTTTAATTGGGACTGCATATCTTACTACCCCAGTCAAATTGGTTTGTACAGCATAAGCAAAAGATCCTAAACATTCAACTTGTGCATTTGTCAGTGATTGAACCTGTACTAATTGAAAACTATTAACAACGCTGTTCAAAAATCTCACTTGATTGGAAAGTAATAAAATGAATGGACACAAGTTTCCTTTGGCTACTTCCTACCTCAGTGAAGTAGCTGAATATTTTGCTCAGGAATTGCTCTTTCTGGATGTGTGATGTTCTACCTGTTTTTAGTGAAGCATTTGTCATTCTCCAGTTCTTGGATTAATCCCAAACTGCAATCGGGCATCAGAGCTGCATCATTCAGAAACCCAGTTTCATTGAAATTGTATAAATGTGAGCCCAACTGAGACATGTTGCTGGAAATTAACAAGTTCCATGGGATTTTTAACAGCTGGACAAAAACTACAGAATAGGGAAAACACTTGGTTTTCCGTTTCCCCTACTTTCAGTCTCCCTACCGCTATTTTTCCAGCTTTGAAAATGCTGTTTAAATGGAGATGGCTAACCCCTTCCTGTCTTTTCCCCTCCCAAACTGCAAAACCAACCAAATTTATACCCCCGTTCTATGGTTGTGCACATTTTTGAAAAGAGCAGTGTTCCTTTATCATGGATCTTCTGTATCCCACCTAACTGCATTCTCACTCCTTAGACCACATTGCAGTTCTTTGATAAGCTCCCCCATATTTTATATTTTTAGCTTTTATATTTAGCACTCCCAAATTATAGTCGAAGGTGGGGGAAATGATATTTCGACATTCAGTGAGAGCACTCTAGTGCTAGTTCATGCTCCAGCTAGGAAGAATGGATACATTCCCCTTCTGGTATGCCTGGTGTAGAAATTTACAGGCTAGCCAACGACCTAATTAATACCTTAGAACAGGGGTACTCCTCCAGTGAGCCTCCTGTCCACCAGAAACTTGCTGAAGCTCTTGCTGGCCCAACATGCCTAGTCTTGGCACAAGGGCTGACACCGTGACCTCTTGTGTAAACTGCAGCCAGGATTTATTTTCTCTGCAGCTTCACGTCTATGAAGCAGTAGCAAAAAAAATGCCGGTCTCTTTTTGTGCAATAAGGGGTTTAACCCCACAGGCCCTGGGGTTTCACAACACCACTCCAGGCTCTCCTGGACATTACCTGCAGAGACGAGATGGGGCTGCAGTGGCTCAGTGGTTAGAATGCTGATGTTAGAACACTGCTTGACCCAGTACTGCAAGATCAGCTGAGCTCCCCTCCTTAGCCCAGCTCCTGCCAACCTAGCAGTTTGAAAGCATGCAAATGCAAGTAGATAAATAGGTACCATGTCAGTGGGAAGGTAACAGCATTCTGCATGCCTCTGTGTATAGACAAGCTAGCCACATGACTACGGAAGCGTCTTTTGACAAAGCTACTATATTTCTTGGGCCTAGAACAGGGATGAGCATCACTCCCTAAAGTCAGACACGACTGGCTTTATAGTCTGCTGGGGACACCTTTTTTACCTACAAAGAGTAAAAGTGAGTCTCAGTAGTCTGAGGGCAGATTTGAACTCGGGTCTCAGTCCAACACCCTAACCACTATCCCTCATACCCCCTTTTCCATTTCCATTAAGTTAATGAATACTGTTAAACCAAAAAAGAATGCGCTCCCTTTCCCTCTTACTCAATGTGACAAAGATGTTAATATGGTGTTGACAACACCATCCAAATCAATGAGTGATAGCTGGTTGCGCTCAGTACCTTATCAGACTTCCATATACGTATTGGTCATCACAGGACTAAGGGGACTTTCCATTGCCAATCCATTGGTCTGCTCGTAAACCTGATTCTAGAGGAAAATATGTGGAGGTCAGACAACAACAAATCTAGATTTGGTAAATGTGGCTTTGAAATCTGGGAAATGAATCTCTGATAATTCCAGCCACAGAAGCCTTAGAGAACAATTATTCTTATGTTAGCCTTCTGACTCCCTGGAGGGAAATGCTTTTACAGACATAGCCGTGCAGTAGGAATCCTGTCTCAAGTGGACAGGATTTAGCCTTGAGATACCTGTGGGGTTTTGGTGTTCAGGTTCCATCAAAGGATGTTTGGGTATTTCATGTTCAGAGCTTGTTGGATCTGTTTCTAGTGATTTATTGGCACAAACTACTTCGTTGGGAAAAAGTTAGAACGCCAAGTAGTGATAGATGCTGATCGAGTGCTGCTCCTGAGGAAATGCTGTAGCCTGATACAAAGACTTGGGGAAATGTCAGACACAGAAAAAGAAACTGATAATTAGCCTGGGAAGCCCTCTTGGCACACCCCGCATGCTGAGTTATGCTGATGGACCGAAATCTGCATGTTTCTTTGTTTACTGGATACACCAATAGGGGATATTTATTTGATGGTAGAGTCTTTAATATAAATACTGTAATGCCTTCCTTCTAATGCCTGATTTAAACAGTAAACAGTAGTAAATACTGTTTTGATGTGACACTATTTCCAAACTGCAAGTGAGACTCCCTTGATTGAACACTCCTGGCACCTACAACACAATCCTTTGCCTGCTATTCAGAAGTTAGTCCTATTGACTCCAAGGAGATTTATATCGGTTAATTGTGTATATAGGATTGCAGTCCTAGTTTTCAATGAGATAGAGTATTCTTAAAAATTTATGGAGCATTCATTCATGTGTGGCTCCCCAGACAAAGGATGGCTATTTCAGCAAACAGCCCTACTGCTGAGGGCCCCTGCTGCACACCCAAGCATGACTTCTCCAGCTGTGAGAGTTGCCCTATTGCTCCTCTCTTGCACCTTCTCCATTTTATTTCCCCTTTTTAAAAAGTTTTGTCATCAGAAAAGGATGTGGACACCATTTCTGCCTCGTCACAACTAATGCCAACTGCTACTTCTCCAAAGTTGGGGGTTGGAGAGGATTCTGGAGAGGAAATTCCCTCCCCAGCAAGTTAAGAAGCAAGGATGGTGAAGAGGCAAACCTTTTTCTGGTGTCAGCAGTGATTCAGATTCTCTTTAAAATCTTTTTTGTTCAGTACATGCTGCAATTCCCCTACTATATCAGTCCCACCTTTCCCACACACAGATCACTTTCTCTTCTAAGGATTATAGTTGGCTGTTAACTTGGGACCAGGGGCTGTGGGTGGTGCAAGCGGTTAAGACGCTGTGCCTGTTAACCACCAGGCCAGGTTTTGAGACCCAGGTCGGCCCCACAAGACAGGGTGAGCTCCTGTCCTTAGCCCAGCTCTGCAATGCCAGCTGGATCCAATTGTATTGGCTCTGCCTTTCCATTGGACTAATTCAGTGGCGTGGAGAGGGGGGGATTTGCTGCTTGAGTAGCAGCCTATCCTCCATAACAATCCAACCCAGGCTTTCATGCTTCGCAGGCAGCGAATGCAGCGCCGAGCACAATACCATAGTCTCTCAAGACTGATGGAGGCCTGCTTTATCTTGGGACCATGAACAGCAATGCTAATCAAGGCTCAGACCCAACAAGGATTCTGACCAGATTCTGACCTTGTTGGATTCTGACCAACAAGGATTCAAACCAGGTTCTGAATCTTAACCATGGTTAATGAAGTAATGAGGGAACTTATGATGGGAAGAACATGGGAGAAACTCCAGAGAAGATGGGAGAAGCTACAGAGAGCAATATCATGTTTCCACAGCTTGATTCTGGACCTTTATCCACAGTGAAGCATTGAACATCATCATCTGTATTTTTTTTTTAAGAAAAAGAAAAAAGTGTGGTCTGTTTCCTGATCTGAATAGAGAACAAAAACAGGATAATAATTTACCACAGCAAACAATGCAAATATTATTGGTACAAATGAACTGAATAGACACATGAGATAATAGATGTGCTATTCCATGTTATTTCCCCCTTTCTCCACCCTTTCCACTATCAGCCCTCGCCTGAATGCCTCTTCTCTACTTCCATGGATGATGCTGCACCCATCACAAGCCATAAATTACTCACAAACAACTCCTGAAAGCAGCGATGACCTGAAAGTAACACTTCCACCAAGTAATAGGAACTTCCTGACCCACTGATAAGCATTTCCTGTTTTGAGTTTTTAAAAAATCATTTACTCCCCACACACTATTGTAACAGAAGCAGAAAAAAGACACTCCAAGGAATTCCTTTCTCAGTTGCTTCTTGTGCCTGTTTTCTGATTTCACTTTGTGAGGTCTCAAAAATGTTTCAACACAGAGATTGTATTTGTGAAACAAATTCAGGCCAAGATGTGAAGGCCAGATTCAAATACTTCTGGACTACATAGTTATAGTAGCCATCAACCTCTCAAAATTCAGGTCAGACTCCACATCTGTAAAAGTACGATAGATGATTGGTATCTGCATGGTACAGAGATCAAGGGCCCTTCTGTGGCTCTCTCTGGTTGGATAACACACATATGAATATACCAGTACCAGTCCACAGCTTTTGCTCGTGAAATCTAACAATATTCTAAAAATATAACAATAACAATACAATCTAACAATATTCATTGGTAAAAAAACCATCCCCCTTTCCAGCATTTCAACTGCCCTCTTGCCACCTCTCAATGGTTCTCCTCAATTGGTCCGCAATTCTCTTCTCAGCCTGGTGGCTGAATGTGGTATAGCATTGGACACACAAACAGGTTAAGTAAACGTCCTTGAGAATTTCTGCTTTTAATTTTGCTTTATAGTGTTTTCATCTGTGCAACGTTTACACAGCATATCTACTACCAGAACTAAAATTCCTTTCCAGAACACTTAGGTGATGCTGTCTTGATTTTCTCTCTCCTTATAATTCCACTTAAGAGTCCCATATGGTACGTTATCCATATGGTACTGAGTCATTTGGAACAGCAGGGAACATGCGTAAGGCTGTTGTTTGTGGACTACAGCTCTGCTTTTAACACCATTTTACCCAACAGGTTGTTTTCTATAATGTGCAGTTTGGGTATTGACCAAAAGATCTGTCTGTGGGTAAAAGATTTTCTGACAGGTTGGCCACAGTCAGTGAGGATGGGATCTCACTACTCTTCTACTTTGACACTGAGCACAGGAGCGCCTCAAGGTTGTGTGCTAAGCCCTTTTCTTTATTCTTTGTATACACATGACTGCACCCCACTGTATAACAACAATGCAATTGTCAAATTTGCAGATGATACGACAGTGGTGGGGCTCATCAATAAGAACGATGAGTCTGGATACAGGAGTGAGGTACAAAGGCTGACATTGTGGTGTAAAGATAACAATCTTACGCTCAATGCTAAAAAAACTAAAGAACTTATCATTGACTTTAGGAGGAAAAGAGAAGAACACCTACCATTGCACATAAATGGCGAGGAGGTGGAGAGGGTAGGTAGTTTCAAATTTTGGGGCACCTACATTTCAGCGGACCTCACATGGAATATAAATACGAACATGCTGGTAAAGAAGGCACAAAAGAGGCTGTTCTTCCTGAGGATGCTTAGGAAGATGAACTTCTCTCAGCGTCTACTTCTGTCTTATTATCGCAGCACCATTGAAAGTGTCCTTGCATATGGGATTTTGGTATGGTATAGGAGCAGCTCTGTTGCTGACAAAAAATCTCTACAGAGGGTCATCAAAACCACACAGAACATTATTGGGCTCCAGCCACCAACCCTGGATGACATTTTTGAATCCCGTTGTTTGAAGAAGCTACAAAACATTCTCCGCGATTCTTCCCATCCTGCTCACAATTTTTTTGAACTGTTGCCTTCTGGGAGAAGATATAGAACATTTAAATCTCGGACTACACGCTTTATGAATAGCTTTTACCCTAAAGCCATATCTGCACTCAATAGTAATTTTAAGGACTATCATGAGTGAACGGTTGAATGCTATTACTTGATGTGCTGTGCAGCTGTTGTGTGTTTAAAGAGGGTCTGGGTGGGGGGTGTTGTGGGGTGGGTTGTCAGGGCTGGTCTCTGGATGTCTTATGAATTTCGTTGTATATCTATACAATGACAATAAATTATTATTATTTCTAAAAGTTTGATACATTGTGATACTAAGCATGAATGGAACATGTATATTTCTTGTTAAATCTAATCACTCCCTATTGATTCTCCCATGTCAAAATTCAAATTGTAAACCTCTTGGGGCAGGGAACAAACTTTTTTGTGCTCCTTTGTTTTAAAAAAATTGATGATGATGTTGGACTGATGGCCACTGGATACATTTAAAATTAAACCTGAGGAAGAATTCTATTATGAGTGTTTCCATACATGTTTCCCAAGATTTTGATGTCTCATGAACTTTCTGACATTATGAAATTATAATAATAAAGTGGTCTTTTTTGTGCATCTATATTTCACTCATACTTATATTGCATCACTGGTACTGTACTCAAAATATATCAAAAACTTATCTAAATGCTTAATGTTGGAAAAGTAATTAGGAAACAGGGTGACCAGATGCCCAGACTTCAAAAGGAGAACAAGGTCTTCCACTCAGCCTGGCCTTTCTGGCGCACAACAGCATGTTCACCAACTTACCAGTAAAGCTGCAATATTGGGCACTTTCACTTTCCCATAGAGCTCCATGTATATTTTTGATTTTAAGTTTTTTGGTCATGAAGGAGGTATCTCAAAAGGAGATATCGCATAACTGATAGGAAGGAGATATCTTAATAGGTAGGAGATATCTCAACACTGATAGTTGCACTGGATTCCGCTCTTCAATACAAATCAAACAACATATGACATGATGGGGTACTGCACACCATTGCAAAGTTGCAAAATGAAGCCAACATGGAGGACAATGAAGCCCTTTTGTAGGACACCTCAACAGGAGACTAAAAAAGAGGACAAAACTGAAAAATTCTGGTCATATGATCACCCTTGTTAGGAAAGCCAATTCTTGGATGCCTCAGATGCAGAAATTTCAGGAACCTTTTCTGATTTTATGGACAGTCATGCTTTGACCTCATTTTAAGTGCACTATGGTGGCATACATGCACACATGACAATTTCCAGTACATAGGTACTTGACAGAGTTCCTGAACATGTGCACCACAGACATATACATACATACAGAGGCAACTGAAGTAAACTTTTCAAAGTCCATTAAATAACTGGCCCCGCTGCAGTTGATTTTTTTTATAAAGGACTCTCCTACCTGCTTAGTGTTAGTCCATTGGCAGAGCTATGATCTGACCACCCAAAAGATTTATGCTCAGAGAAGCAAGATTTAGGGCGCAATCCAGAGTAACTATGTCGAGTCCTTGCTCTGGTGTAAGAACAATTTTCTCTGGATTGCAATATGAATTTCCCAAAGGTTTTCACTAGGTAGTGCAGTAACTAAGGGTACACGTAATGTCTCTTACATGCTCCCGTAGTTACTCTGGATTGTAGGGCCAGTTTTAGAGTCTAAAATCTTTACTTGGTTGTCTGTTGAAGAAACAGGGTGTACAACTATCCAGGTCATCATTGATCATTGTTTCCTTATTAAAACCTCAGGATCCTGACGTCGTAGGAGAATGATTTTTAATTTTAGTGCACATCTTGTGTGCGTCCTCTTGTATTAATTCAAACATTGAGTAAAAATAGAATTTCCTGTTGATATGTTAACAGATTCCTGTTTTTGCCAATGATTGCGTTTCATCAGTGAACCAGAGCTTAACAGGAGACCTCATGAAAAGTGACAACACTACGGAAGGGGGAGGACAGCATTCATTCTTTTGTCCCTTGTCAAAAGCTAAGAGAAATTCATGATGTCATTTAGACTTTCCTAAAAAGAAATATTCCCAACTTTTGGAGACTATTTTTAATACTTCCAGTGCTTATTTTGAATAACAAGAATAGTTCTTGTGTTCTTATCAGATGTCTATTTGTGTCGAATTGAAGGCTCCTGGAGTTCTTGTGGGTGCATCCGGTTTTCATGGACAGTAATTAATAATAGGTAGATATGAATACAGAAAAATTTTGCTTTTTTTCCATCCTTATCATTCCTTTGTGCCAGCATATTTACAGGCATACCAAAGGAGGCTTTTTAGAAAGTCATCCCACAATTAGTTCCCAGCTCAGCCATTCCATTTCTTAAATAATAATGATTTTTAAAAATTTAAAGAAAAATAAGCACCTAAGTTATTCATGTATATGAGTTAATAGTGTCCAAAGACAGACAATACTGATGGGTCTGAAAGACCAGAGTAAACTATAGTAAATAAAAAATATCTATTTTAAACATGGGATGAACAACGTTAAAGGCAAAAGATGTGTCACTAGCGCTTGTTTCTAATGCAGTGATGCTCAAAGTGGGGATGGGGACCCTCTTGGTGGGGGGGTCATGATTTCAATTCAGATAGTGAAAACTGGGCAACTGCATGTTTCAACAGCAGCACTCAGGCTGCATTCCAAACTTTCCTGGGAGGAAGTATCATTGAACACAAAGGGACTTACTTCTGAGTAGACATGGAGGAACTCTGGCTTCACAGTGATGTCACTTCCTGCTTTATATATGAGAGTTTTTAGCTTTTATTTTGTCATGTCCTACATTTTTCTTTGGCGTCCAACATTTTTGTGGGGTTTTGTCTTTTTGGGGGGTTATGGTCATCCTAAATTAGGATAATTATTGATCCAAGGGATTAGTAATTAACAAGGATAATTATTTTAATACTTTCTCAAGCTGCTACCAGGAAAATCAAGCTGCTCCCAGGAAGGTTATCCTAGTAACCTTCTCACCTGTTCAGTGAGCAATTTCTGCAATATGAATGAAAAGAACATCTATTTTAAAACAGGAAGGGGAGGCAAAGAATTTCTGTTCTCATGGATTTTGACTCAAAATGCAAATGATGAAATATGCAAGGGAAGCCTGTGTGCCGCTAAAAAATACAGATAGCCTGATTTGGCTCTCAATGCACTCCATATCTAACAAGCTCACACACTGATTTGTTGTTTTTCATCCATTGTGTGAAACTCATATCAGTATTTCTGATGGAGATAAAAGACTTGCGCTGGTGTAGTGTGTCGTAAGCGAGAAGGGAATCTGACCAGTTATGGAGGAAGCAGAGAAACAGAAGCTAAATAAAAATCCATGGCACTTCCACAATCTCCTTTGTGAACAGGCACAAATATGTCACGCCAGAGATTTCACAGAAAATAAAAAATGCCCTCTCTGAACAAAAAATAGCATCATTGATCACCTGCTGACAAACGAAGAGCTCCACTGAGGCGCAGGCTGCCACCTTTTTCTCCTGACACAGACTCTGTACCTTTAACAACAGCCAAACAGGTAGAAATTCAGCAGGCAGAGCTTTCTCCTAGAGGAATGCTGCATCAGTCAATGTGTTTTCAGGAGTAAAGACTGGTAGATGAAGAAGGTTGTACTTTTTGTTACTGTTTTGTGGCTTCCCATCCAATACATTTATCTTTTTAGAAAAAAACTGAAGAGGATATTGCATGCAGGGGTTGGAGTCCCCCCTCCACTCTCAACTAAGCCAAAAAATAGCATAGATGGGTATCTTGCATCTTTCATGGGATAGGATGCATGAAAAACATCTCAGCAAAGAGGCATCATGTCCAGAGGAGTATAATCCAGCACTTCTCATATGGCAACACCGGAACATACGTTGTCATGATAGGCTGCAGTCCAACTTAGAACATCCACAGGAGAACCCTGGGCCTACAGCTGCCTTGTCAAAGTAGTATGGAGAGAGCCCTCCACAATGACAGCTATGCCTACAGCATCTCTGAATGGATATCTTGTCTAGTGGCATTATTAGACTTCGTTGTTATGATGATTGATCAAAGTTTAGGGGTCCTTTTCCTGGAAAGGCAATGGAGGTTCTGAATGGGGTTCTTAGCTTAGCAATGCACTGGTGTACAGCCTGTTCTGGATAGGAAAGAACTGCACCCTGAAAGAGCAGGATTGCACTTTGTGGGTGCTGCTGACACAGTATGACCATATAGAACTGGATGAAAGAGGGAACTAAGGCAGGTTTAACTAATCATAGAAAGGTTTGAAAAGCAGCACCTGCCTCCATTCCCTCATCTGTGCAATGCTTAAAGGAAGAGGCACTCTGTCCTCCATTCTCTATGGGTATCTTGTGCTGACTCTGTCTTACACCTGGATGATCAGCTGGAGCTGTGGCTATGAGTGTCATTCCAAAGCTTCAGATAGTATATCAACTGCATCCCTTTCTGAAAAATGCAGATATGGTCAGTGTAACACATGCTGTAGACCCAGCTAGACTGGATCATCACCATGCACTTTAGATAGGATGACCATCCAGAAGTATAAGTTAGTATAAAATGTGGTTTGACAGATTCTGGATGGCATTCATGCTTGGGAGTATTTAACTACTGTTTTGTACTGTCTTCATTGGCTGCCAATATATTCCTAGGTTCAATTCAAAGTGTTGATTGTAACACTAGGTTGGAATCAGGATATTGAAAGATCTGTCTTTTCCTGAATCAATCAGCCTGCCTGCTTCACTCAACATCCAACCCCAGAGGCCCACACCCCAGAAAGATGCAAAGGAGAGGGAAACTAGGTGCAAGTGAGGACAGCAGGATGAAGGTCTCCTGTTGTGTGCTCCCTGAGAAATCTGGTGGGCCACTGTGAGATACAGGAAACTGGACTAGGTGGGCATTTGGCCTGATCCAGTGGTGCTTTTCTTATAATCAATTGCAGGATGTGGGAGCCCATGGATTTTAGTCACAGCCTTTAGTCACAGTCTAGCACCCTCAAGGGACTGGCTGGAGTGCAGCTGACTGCAATTGTGAGGAGTAGGAGTAGTAGGGATAAGGCTACAATGAAGGTGTTAGGAATGTGAGTCCCTGCAGGATTAGCAGGACTAAGCAGAGTAGTTGTGCAGAGGATGAGAGGGCAGCAGCACAAAGTAAACACACAGCTGTTTATAGTTCAAGATAACTATATTGTTCAAAATGACAGGCAGAAGATAAGTCAAGTAACACAGTCCAAGGTCAAAGCAGTAGATCAGTCATATACATACATCCAGTTGCAGGGTTATTCCAATCTCAGTAATCCAGTTAAACAGTCCACAAGTCAGTCCACAGATACAGTCCAGTCTTTCAGAGTATCAAGCAGTAATAATACTCCTCCTCAGTAACCCACACTTTACAACAATCTCATACACACTTAAATATAGTGAAACACCAATCAGTTAGAGATATTGCAGTCATGTGACCAGTGACTCAGCACTTCCAGTTCTGCTGAATCATGCTGTAAGAGCAGTTACAGATTGCATCAGCTAGATTGCATCAGCCTTCTGCAGTATTGCATCAGCCTGGAATCAACTTGCCTGACCAAACATGTTTCATTATTAGATTCAAACCCTAACAGAAGGAAAAAATAAAGAAGGTTGAAATGGAGGAGACGGGAACTAAAGGGGGGAGAAGCCACAATGAACCCAGTTGGCAGTACTGGGTCCTTTGCTGGGCTGTTCAGTCGAGGCTGAACAGGGTGAAGAGCTCTCATGCCTCCCTGGGTGCCAAATCTTCAGAGCTCTGAGGGTTGACCTCTGGGTTGGGAAACTGAAAGCAAGGAATGAGATCTTCACGGTTGCATCCCAGTACTACTCTCTTCCCTCCACAGCCTCCCCAGACCTGAAGAGCAGAGGGTTTCTTTGAAGCTTCAAGGAATCAGTGGGATGGAAAAGGCTTGTGGGTGAGAAAAAGGAACTTTTGATGGCTAGGTTTTGGCTCAAATAAATAATCAAGCAACAGTAACTTCCTACACACCTTCTTCACCAGAGTCACCAGATGTCATCTTTTTTAGTGCTGCGTTCACAAAGAACTTTTAGGCTGCAATCCTAAATTAGGCTGGCCTAAGCCCAGGAATATATCCTTTGCTGACCTGGGAGTGTCACGAAAGTGCCATAAGGCACTTCTGTGCCACTCCCGGGGGAGGGATAGGCCAGTGCATAGACATGAGCTTGCCTCCCTATAGCATCATGGGAACAGGAAAACCGATGAGTTAGGGCAGCCTAGGATAGGACTGCACCTTTAAAGTCCCCCCCAAATCCCAAAACTGAAATGTCCCCCTTTTCCCTGGGAGCAGGCCCCTATTAGCAGTGCATAGCTTTCTTCTACTAGATTATATGTGAAATAGTTTTAATAATAAATGATATTGTGTTAAGTTAACCACATGAAATTAATATATGAAAGTTTAATGAAAAGTTGAAAGCCTTGATTTGTAGTTTGATATTATTTGCTATTATGATGGTTTGATATTATTGACTTGTAACATTAGCTAAAGGGTAGGCTTCAGGTGTTTGATGGGGCAAAATTGAGTCCTTGCTACGACATCATTTGCCTAGGTACTCCTCTGCAGCAAGGCTTATAATGTTTGGGTGACTCAGGAGATCTAGACAAGCCACATTCTACATGACAAGCCCCAAAGTGGATCTGATTCTTCCCCAACCTCTAAATAGCATAATCCTTTGCTGAAGCATCACTACTGCTATAGCATTCCTCTCTCTTTTCTCTATGGCCTGCTTTGTCCACAGCTCTTCCTTTTACTAGAAGCCAGTAACAAAGGGAGAACTTGTTCGGTCTTGACTCTCTTCCAGTAACAGCTGCCTGCCTGAAAATGCTGACTGGGACTTTCTAATGTATAATGTATCTGCCAAAGCTGAACATTAGGAACAGGACAACTTCCATTCATACAGCTGGCCGCTGCCCTGTCACAAAGGTCAGGCCCTGGGGAAAAGCAAACAGAGATGCTATGTGGGGGAAAGAGTAATAAACCAAATTTAAATACCCAAAATGTTATCATTACCTATTTTCCTATAATTTATATTCACTGCTTAACTTTCACTCTCAGCATGAGAGCATGAGAGCTGGGGAACAGTGAGTGCTCAGAGCTGCCACTCTACACAGTGCACAGAATTGCGTGGTTTTGAGGTATTTGAGAGATCTGGACTGTGGAACTATTTGCCACAGGATGTGTTGATGGCATCTAACCTGGATGCCTTGACGAGGAGATTGGACAAATTTCTAGAGGAAAAGTCCATCACAAGTTATAAGCCATGAAGGGTATGTGCAACCTCATTTTGGGCACCAAGTGCAGGGAGGGCATGTGGATGCAGTTGTCTTGTGTGCTCCAGGAGGCATCTAGTGGGTCACTATAAGATATGGGAAGCTGGACTAGATCAGCCTTAGTTAGGTCTGATCCAGCGGGTCTAGTGGGTTGCCATATATCCTGGAAAACCAGGACAATCCCAGTTTGGGGGGATTGAGTTCACATACTGGCAAGTTAGACGGGGGTCCTGTCCCAGTTTTGTGGAAGAGAATTAAGGCAAACTTAAGTAGGGCTCTTCTTAGGTTCTGATGTTAGGCTGCAGATTGGGATGGAGTAATATTTTTGAATGCTTTTGCAGAAAGGTCCACATTAAACGTGGATCCCTCTGATACAGTATGATGTAAGCAATGCCGTATTTCCTCAGTGGCCTAGCATCGGGGAGTATAGAAAGCAGCATCTTGACTAGGTCAAACATGCAAACATCCTGTAGCTCGTATACAAATCAGATATCATCTTCCTCCCAGGATGAGAAACTGAAAAATAAGTGATAATCACAGCTCCTGCCTAGAAAAAAACAGGAAAAGCCAGAGCTGTATATCCATTTTAAACTTTTTATATACCTAGATAAATTCATTGCAGTGATGTAGCAAGGGGGTGCAGTTACACCTGGCTACAGGATTTAGAAGGGCTACAAGAAAAGCTTGACACTAGAGGCTAAAATTGTGAATAACAGGGTAAGTATGAACGACGATACCATCATGTTATATATCGTTGGAAAGGTAATTTAATGTAGAATGCAATGAAACTGGCCTTGGAATATCTATATTCTATCAAACGTTATGGCCAATTAACCAGAAAATGGAAACACAAAAGCCTATGGAACAAAAAGTGGATTTTCTTAACTCAAACTTTCCCATGATACTGATTCCGTTGAAAGCCATTAAGATGTAATTCTGATACTGTAAGAAACTAATAAGGTGTTAATATGAATCAGCTCTCATTTCCATGTACACATCTATCATAATACAGCTACCCATGCTACATGGGTATGCAGGCACTTCTAAGTGGTGCTCCACTTATATTTAGCAGGAAAAGAATAACCATTCTTCATTGCCCCAGCACAGTTTTCCTAACCAGTAAGAGACAGAATTTTCATTTTATTTTATTTTCACTTTCATTTTATTTTTATTTTATTTTCATTTTCATTTTATTTTATTGTACCGAAGTCAAAGAAGATTTTGTTCTCCCTCCCTCCACACAACAAAAAAGTGGAATTAAGTAAAAATAAAATGAAAATTCTGTCTATCAGCTATAAGCTGCTTTAGACCAAATGGTGGTGAACTGCTGAAGAGGAGGAGACGGAGACAGGTTTTTCCCAATTTTATTTTTAAAGATACCCAGGGTATGTCATTTCCGGTTGTGACATCACTTCTGGGGCAACATTTTGAGCTTTGCACCGGGATACATGATCATTAGCTATGCCACTGATTCATAGATTTATTTTTATTCTGCCCTCTGACTATTTGGGGGCAAAATTAAAAAAAATACTGAACTTGGAGTGGATGCTTCAAATTCCCATTAGTGTTAGGTCCCTGCTTATGCCTCGACATTCATGGATGTGGCTGCATCATGCGGTTTTAAACATTTTGCACAGCAGAGCAAACCTATATTTTGGACATCTGCCACAGTGTCTAAAATTGAATTCTGTGCATGGTGGAATGTTCTTTGCAGGAATTTGAAGCAGCTAAAGGCAGCTTTATGGACTCCTTACTTCACCTAAATCTGAAAGTAAAATAGTCCTAAAGTTGATATGAATGATTTTGACTTTTATTTGCTGGAGTATTCACAGGCTATATTATTATGGATCCCTATGAAATCTGCACAGTTAAATGGCTGTACCACTTTATTATATATTGATTTTTAAAAGATGCATCCCTTTAAAAATCACATTTTAAATAACTGTTTTTCTACTGCTTAGAGAGGCAGTTGTGCAAGTAATCTACACAAAACATGCAAAACATGGATAATAAAACTGACCCTTCTGACAGAAGTGTTGCAAAGTTTCACATGAAAAGGTATGTGAAATGCTTTGGGAATCTAGAAAAAGGACGATATTGATATTTAAAGGCATAGTTCACTCAGAGTTCAACATTTTTTCAGTGGGAGAGACAGACGGATATTCTTCACCTCCTAGGAATCAATGGGACTTGGATGTCCCTAACTTTGGTTGGATCATGTCTGGATTGTAATTGTTTAGTCAACCGGAAAAGGTGACATTGCAGTGTTGCGCTCACCAAACTTGTCTCTGCGATGGGAAGCTGCAGAAGATCACAAAAGGCGTCATAGTCTAAGTTTCCTCTGAAGTGCCTGACGATTCAAAGGACTTGGCAGCCCTTGCTGCTCAGGACGATCCAACCATTCAGTCTAAAAATTGTGTTTCCAACTGAGGTATTTAAGAAAGGAACAGGAGTAAGTTTCCGATTGGCTTCTCTGCCTCTGCTACTTATAGTAAAAATATCCTTTGATGAATGGGACACTGTTGGCCATCGCATAACAAAGTTCACATTCACGTAAACAGGCTGCAATACAACCTGACCTCTTCTGCACCCCCTGAAATGGACAACAATAGCTATTTTTCTTGTGCTGCTTTTTCTATTCAGCCTGGAATCTTATTTAGCCTGGTTTCACATTTGCACATTGTGCATTGTTTGATTAATGTCACGGTCAAGGTATTTTGAGAAATCTGAAAACAGCCCAAAGTGGAAATGCTTATTGTGTGAGGCAGATACTAAAAATCTGCCATATATAGGGTGCATACAAATATATAGTCCTTTTAAAATGGGACCTGTAGCTGATTTTCCTCCACTGAGTAAATCTCTGTATCCAATTTCATCATATATTTCACAGCCATATAAGTCATTTGAATGCTCACTCAATCATAATTCTGCATCTCTCTTAGTCGCATAGTGTTAAATTCTGAGATACATACAGGAGCTCATCATGACAGTCTCCATAGCCAGGTCAAATAGCACTAAGAAAATTAATTTTTTTCCTTCTGCCACTTTTCTGCTTTTAAACATCTTAAACTATACTCAGTGGTGTAGCTCACATCAAGTTACAATATTGCGTCCTGCTGTAAGCACTATTACACATGAAGGGCAGAGTGTCCTTGATGGCATGCTTAGGCTGTGGTGTCACAGTCCACTCCCCCCTCCTTGCAGCCACTTTAAAACAATGATTCTCAAACTTCAAGGGATATTTACTCCCTAAGTAAGGGAACAATCCAGAAGTGCACTTGGGTTCCCCTATCTATCACTGGGCTGACCCAACTGCAAGATGCTCCACCCTAGTTACTTGGAAAAGGCTTGGGTAAGCCTAAAGCAACATAGGCTGCCTCAAGACAGGTGGAGCTGGGCTGCCCTAACTGGGGCAGCCTAGGCAGTTCAGGAGAGGTATGTTGAGGGCATGTTTAGCATTGCCAGGGCAGAGAAGTTACTCTGTATCCAGAGCTTGTTTCCAGGGCAGAAATGCCCTCTTCCAGCTCCTCAGAGTTATACCACTTCAGGAGAAGGTATTACAAAGAGTCGACCCATAGGGGTTCATGATAAGGCAGAGTAAGAATGGCAGTGTGGACCAAAAATCTGAGTCCTTGGCTAGCTTAGCTGCAACCCCTGCCTCTCAATATGGCACAAATATGGCAGCCCACTAACCTGTGGATAGAGCAGGCCACTCCAAAATGCCCCTTGTATATACTGTAGACTATACTGGCATCTCATCAGGGACTCCTTATAAGGCAGGCACCGCAGCTGTTCCTTGTTCAGTGTGATCTGAAGGGGGGGTCTCCTCAGGAGCAAGTCATCCCCAGGTATCACTTGGTGCCTACTTAGCATTCTCTGGAGCAGCTAAGGCAGCTCAGGCTTCCTGACTCTCTGGATGCAGTATAACTTCTGCTCTGGATTTAGAATAGTTGGGGCAGCCCAGCAAAAGCACTCCTCACTGCCCTAACTCTGGATTGTGCCCTAAGTCTTTATGGGGACTGGGCAAGGGCAGCAACACAATACCCAACAACACAATACCCAACAACACAACACATCACTCAATAGAAGGTGCTTGCACTTACTTTCACAGAGGTATGGCTGTAGCAGAGTCCGGGAAGTGCAGGGATCCCTGATGCTTGGAACACCAAATCTCAAAGTACCTCCTGGAAACTATTTGCAATTGCATCATTTGAGTATTCGAAGCCTCAGTGGGCCCTTGGACATCTGCACAGGGCTCTCTGCACCTCCTGGAGCTACTACAGCCCTACTCTCATGAAGTAATCTATAAGCACCCCTTCATTCCCTAAGGGATGTGATCCTGAGGAACATGTCCCTGCCTTAAGGGGAGAGGGGAAGCTATACACAAATTGGTGGGTCATGACCAGTGATTTGAAATCAGATCCACTGATTTAAAACCAGCATATCCAAAAACAGAGCAATAAAAAGATTAACAAATATCCCAGCTAAATATGAAGTATTTTGGAGTATATGTGTAGGCAGTTTACACATATACTGTGTAAACTGTGGACTTACATCCAGGTAAATTTGCATAGAATTATAGCCTTGCAGTGCAACCTTATGTACATTTACTCAGAAATAAGCATTACTGAAATCAGTGTTTTAAATCCTTTGTAATGCAAAATAAACCCAGGTAAGTGATTGGATTGCAGACTAATATTTTTTAAAGGATTACATTCTTAATGTAATATTAGCTATATGCTACCTGCTCCTTACATGCTACCTGCTACCTGCAGGTTGGAGCCACTACCTGCTCATTAGGTAGCCCTCGGGAAAGACAGTTGCTGTCCTAGAGATGAACGTATGTTCTTCGGCAAATGTTTGTATCTTCAGGGCTTGATGTTTCTCAGCTAAGGTCTTTTGGGGAAAAAATTTCAAAAGCAGCACCTGAGTGCATGAACATGTCTTTATTGAAATATTTATTCATTGCTTTGTTGTTGTTTTTGAAAGGAAGATCAGTTTGAAAAGAGCTGTAAAACCATGCCAGTGGGGGCCATAGTTGCAATGGTTAGTCAGCTTGTGATATGTACAGTCTGCTTCTGCTGCAAACTGGCAAAACTGGTTTTGCCAGAACTTGATCCTCCAGAGGAAATTGGCCAGTGGAATTCAGATAACTACAGGAGAACAAACAGCATTGCAAGTGCAATATATCCACAGAGATTTATCCTAGTTGTCATGAAAAAGCCTTTTGCATGAAAAATAAATGTATATAATTTCAGCTAATGGAATTAACCCATTGTTGCAGGAGTAAAATTCCAAGAATATTTGTGGGCATGGCTGGACACTTGTGGGCACCAGACACAGGTGGGCACTGGGCACTGCTGGGCAACAACAGGCACTGGACACTGGGGGGTACCATGGGGCATTGGCCGGTGGCAGCAGGCACTGGTGGGCATCCCTATTGGTCATCATCAGGCAAAACCGGCATGACCATGCAGTGGGCAGTGGGTAGCGGGCACCACCACACAGCAGGCACCAGTGGGCAGTGGGCAGGAGGCAGCAGCAGGCACCAGACAACCCTACTAGGCACCACTGGGCACCAGCAGGCACCAGAGGGCAGCAGTGGGCACCAATGGGCTGTGGGCATTTGTTATCCCTACCAGGCACCAGGCATCCGTACTGGACACCAATGGGCACTGGGCACCACCAGGCACCAGGCATCTTTACCAGGCACTATCCATCCCTAATGGGCACCAGGGACCACTGGACACCACCTGGCATCCCCACCAAGCATCGGGCATCCCTAGAATCAAGGTTGCTCTTCCAGGGCAGTGCACTGCTGTCTGAGCACAGGTATGCACTGCATAATGTCCTTTTAGTGACCAACTGCATATATGACAGTGGCCCATGGATCTGTGATTCCCAAACAGTGGGTCACAAGCCAATTTTTGGTGGGCTGTGGCAGGCAATGCCTGTGGCACTTTGGAGCATTCTGTTACTAAGCTGAAAGTGTTCTGGGATTTCCAGCTAACTCATATGGTGTTTGCACAACAATGAATGCATCTGACAATGCATTTTGCAGAACATAGTCCCACCATTAAGCAATGCATACCTGTATATGAAATAAAGCTGCTTTATACTGGGTCATGCATGCGAAGACCACTGGTTGTCCCAGCGTTGTCTGGACTAACTGGCAGCCACTCAGTTATCCAAGATCCAAGTCATGGGCTTGCATCACATGGTGGGGAGACAAGTGGTGGCAGATAAAGAAAGATATAAACAGCAAGCAGACCCCTGTATGGGCACAAGCCCCATTCCCTGCAACTGAAATCAAGAAAGTGTTTCCTACATTCGACAGAACCAATCCCATCAACTCCAGAAACCCTCCGAATGGAATTATGGCGCAGCCTGTACCACAATAAAAGCTGGACCAACTTCAAGGAAGAACCTATGCCTGGGTACCATCTCTCATATGAAACGTGGAAAACACTAAACAGATTGAGAACAGGGATGTTGCAATGAAAGAAAAAATTAAGACTTGGGGCTACATTACAGGGGATGGAAAATGCGAATGTGGGGAACTGCAGAGCCCTGAACATTTATTGACATGGCTGTAATCTTAATGATCCATGCACGAATGGAAGATTTGTTCTAGGCCAATGAAAAAGCCATTCAGGCCGCTATTTTCTGGACCTCAAAGGGAATAAGTGTCTCTGTATGAAATCCAAACTTGTTATTAACAAGTGATTAACACTGTGCTTCATATGGCCTTATCCCACTTGGAAACACAAGGGAATTATGTAAGAACGTTGTTCGCGGATTTTAGCTCTGCTTTCAGTACAATTATACCCCACAGATTAATAGCTAAACTTAAAGATTTAGATTTTCCAGATTCTATCTGTTTATGGATGTTGGATTTTTTAACAAACAGTCCACAAAGGGTGAAACTGAATGATTACATCTCTACTGTCAAGATATTTAGCATTGGCACTCCACAAGATTGTGTCCTCAGCCCACTACTGTAATTTATTCATCTGATTGCACCAATAACCATCCCAACAATAGGATTATCAAATTTGCGGATGATACTACACTAGTAGGACTTATTTCTGGGGATGATGAGTCTGCGTATTGGGACGAGGTATTACAGCTATCTCATTTGTGCCAAAAAATCTTTTGTTTAATATTCAAAAAACCAATGAGTTTATAATGGACTTTAGGGAAAAAAGCAGACATTCAGCCTCTGTGTATAAATGGAATTTGTGTGGAACAGGTGGTTGAATGTAAGTTTCTTGGGACCATCATAACAAATTACCTGACTTGGAGTGCGAACACCGCTGCTTTAATCAGGAACGCACAACGATTGTATTTTCTAAGTATTCTTAGAAAACAACAATTGGCTGAGAGTTTACTGACTATCTTCTATCGGAGTTCAACTGAGAGCATATTAACCTACTGTCTCAGCTGAACACCTTCCATGTGCGCTGTCTCCGACGTATTCTTGGCATCACCTTGTGTGACAAAATCTCAAATGACGCAGTCTTGGAACGTGCTGGAATCTCTAGCATGTTCACACTTCTGAAACAGCGGCATCTACACTTGGGCATGTCATGAGAATGCCTGATGGTCGGATTCCAAAAGAACTCCTATATGGAGAATTAGTGCAGGGAAAGCGCCCTAGATGGAGACCACAGCTGCGATACAAAGACATCTGCAGGAGGGATCTAAAGGCCTTGGGAATGGACATCAACAGCTGGGAAACCTTGACCTCCAATCATTCAGCGTGGAGGCAAAAGACCCAGCATGGCCTTCTCCAACTGGAAGAGACACTTGTTCGGCAGGCTGAAGCAAAGAGACAGACCCAAAAGCAGCGAAACCTGGGCCTGGGCAGGGGATGGAGTTTATTTGTCCTCTGTGTGGAAGGGATTCCCACTCTCAAATTGGCCTTTTTAGCCACACTAGATGTTGTTTCAGGACCGCCAGTCAGAGCACGATACCATAGTCTTTCGAGACTGAAGGATGCCAAGCTGTGTATGGTTCACGAGCTGCACAGTGGCAGAGAAAAAGGCAATTCAGAGGGTGATTAAGATGGCCCAAAATATCATTGGCTGCTCACTCCCCTCTTTGGAAGAACTTTATAGGAACAGATGTAAGAGGAGGATATCTAATATATTGAAAGACTCCTCTCATCTGGGACATCAGCTCTTTCAACTATTACCATCGAGAAGAAGATTCAGGGTATTGAGAACAAGGAGGAGCAGATTCAAGAACAGTTTCTATCCAAGGGCACTACTGAGTTTATATGCAGGGTCGTAAGTTTTTATGGAATTTAATTGCTGGGAGCAATGGGGTATTATATTTGTATAGAGATTGTTGTATGGTTAGTTCTGTTTATTTTAGTTTCTTCTTTAGTAATGTTGTCCAGTTTTACCTTGGGGAAGAGCACCCAGCTGTGAGTGTAATGACAAATTTCTTATGTCTTCTTATGGTATAGTCTTGAAATGTATTGTTTAGATTTCACCTCAATTTTTAATTTCTAATTTTTAATTAATCTTTTAAAAATTTTAAAGTAAGATGTTCTGGACTTGGTAAATAAATAAATCACATGGTGGGTCACAGGTTCATGAAGTTTTGACTATGGTGTTTCATCCGCCATTAAGGAGATTCAAGTAGCATAGTATTGTTTCTCTGAATTCTGGACAGATTCATCACCTAGTTCCTGATCCATCAATAATATCAGTCAGAGCTACAGTACATAGACAGGCATCCATCACCATTACTTGTGATTTTAGCACCCTCTCGTGGAAATACAGGAAAACCTAAAACATCACAGATTTAGATGTTAGAACACCAAAGGACCATTACATGTGCAAATTTAGATTTGATATCCTAGCTTTCCAATTAGTGTTCCTATATAATATAGTTTATATATCTCATCAAATTAGTCAGTGGCCGTCATTCAACCAATGCTAATGGATATTTACTGCACCAGTTCAGGCAGCAGAATGTTAATGTTTGAATCAAGTAGTGAAATGTACATGTGCATTTTAAAATGATAAACTGCTATGCGATGAGATGGCTGTACTTAATGGGAAGTACTTTTTCCTATAGGTACTTCATTCCAACAAAGAGAGGCTAATGAAGATGAAGTGGATCCTCAGTTCCTGTGACACTGATTGCGTTTCTGTTGGAAATGTGGGGACTGTTTCTGTGGAGTTTCCCTGAGTTTTTCATTCTATATCAGCAAGCACAGCTCATGTGCAAACAGTACTTTAACCTTACCCATGCACTGCTTGCTTCCCAGAACATTCAGATATATTTCTGTTGACATTTGTGTGGACCTCTTTGCCTTCTTTCCTTGGTTGCAGTTGTTTTGATACTCTGGAAAAGATAATGCGCTTCCTGGCTCGTATACTCACCTTAATCTTTATGTGTCTCCTTTTGTGGTGGACTTATCTGCATTGGAAATACATGCTTCAGGACGAAGGTAGTGTTTTCTTGTTCATAGCAGGACAATCTGAATAGCATTTACCATTTGATACTGTGGGTCAGGGTTGCATTCTCCTTAGGTGGCACTGACTGGTTTCTTTCGCCTTTTAACAAAACAGTGGAAGGAGACAGGAGATATGCTAACAATTATTGGCTGCAGCTTTGCTCTCAGATCCAGGCAGCAGCTGACACAGGCAACATCAAGGGGATGTACAATGGCATCAAACAGGCCTTAGGTCCAACAGTGAGGAAATCTGCCCCTCTGAAGTCTACTACAGGTGAGGTCACTCAGGATCAAGCACAGCAGATGATATGAGCTATACTCCAGAGAAAACAGAAGAAGCATTAAACAACATTGAGTGCCTTCCTATCTTGGAGGAGCTTGACAGTGAACCAACTCTGGAAGAATTAAACACGGCCCTGGATTCCCTTGCTTTTGGCAAGGCACTTGGGAAAGATAACATCCCTACCAAAGTTTTGAGGTGCTGTAGAGGGACCATTTCCACTGAACTGTATGAAATACTCTGCCTTTGTTGGAGGGAAGGTGAAGTACCACGGACATGAAGGATGCCAATATCATCACACTGTATAAGAACAAAGGCGATGGGGTGACTGTAACAACTACCATGGTATCTCTCTTCTTAGTATTGTAGGGAAACTGCTTGCCTGAGTCATACTGAAGAGGCTTCAGGTGCTTGCAGAGAGAATCTATCCCGAAACACAGTGCGGATTTTGAGCCAACAGGTCCACACTGATATGGTATTTTCCCTTCGACAGTTGCAAGAGAAATGTAGTGAACAAAGTCAGCCACTCTTTGTAGCCTTCATAGATCTTACAAAGGCTTTTGATTTGGTTAGTAGGGATGGCCTTTTTAAAATCCTCCCCAAGATTGGATGCCCACCTAAGCTCCTCAACATCATCAGGTCCTTTCACGAGGACATGAAGGGCACTGTAGTTTTTGATGGCTTAAACATCAGACTCCTTTCACATCCGAAGTGGAGTGAAGCAGGGCTGCGTCCTCGCACCAACTTTATTTGGGATCTTTTTTGCAGTCATGCTGAAGCATGCTTTTGGAAACGCAACAGAGGGAATCTATCTCCGGACCAGATCCGATGGAAAACTCTACAATCCTTCCAGACTAAGAGCAAAGTCCAAAGTCCAGCTGAAATGCTTGCATGAGTTCCTCTTCACTGATGATGCTGCTGTTACTGCTCACTCTGCCGAAGACCTTCAACGACTTATGGACCGTTTTAGCAAAGCCTGCCAAGACTTTGGACTAACAATCGGCTTGAAGAAAACACAAATCATGGGTCAGGGTGTGGATCCACCTCCTTGTATCACAATCTTTGAATGTGAACTGGAGGTTGTCCATGACTTTGTGTACCGTGGCTCAATTATCTCTGACACTCTCTCCTTAGATACTGAGCTGAATATTGGTAAAGCGGCTACCACGTTTTCCAGACTTACAAAGAGAGTATGGCTTAATAAGAAGCTGACGGAACATACAAAGATCCAAGTCTACATATAGAGCCTGTGTCTTGAGCACACTCTTGTACTGCAGCGAGTCTTGGACCCTTTATGCATGGCAGGAGAGAAAGCTGAACACCTTCCATATGCGCTGTCTCCAATGTATTCTTGGCATCACCTGGCATGACAAAGTCTCAAATGACGCAGTCTTGGAACATGCTGGAATCTCTAGCATGTTCACACTTCTGAAACAGCGGCGTCTACGCTGGCTTGGGCATGTCGTGAGAATGGCTGATGGTCAGATTCCAAAAGACCTCCTGTATGGAGAATTAGTGCAGGGAAAGCGCCCTAGAGTGAGACCACAGCTGCGATATAAGGACATCTGCAAGAGGGATCTAAAGGCCTTGGGAATGGACATCAACAGCTAAGAAACCTTGATCTCTGATCGTTCAGCTTGGAGGCAAAGGATGCAGCATGGCCTTCTCTAGTACGAAGAGACACTTATTTGGCAGGCTGAAGCAAAGAGACAGACCTGGAACCAGCAAGACCTGGGGGCTGGACAGGGGACGGACTTTATTTGTCCTCAGTGTGGAAGGGATTGCCACTCTCGAATTGGCTTTTTTAGCCACACCAGATGCTGTTTTAGGACCTCCAATCAGAGCATGATACCGTAGTCTTTCGAGACTGAAGGATGCCAATGATGATGATGGGCTGGAACGGAATCTTGTACTTTTAATAGCTTTCATGAGATGTTTGCTTCTCCACTATAGGCAGATAACTATATAGTAGCCCCCTCAACTTGACTTCCTGCTTCCTAACACTGTCCAGGGAATTTGTCCATACATGTCAACTCATGCAAATGTTGGAAGAAAAAATGTGTTTTTGTATTTATATGAGGGAGGGTTGTCACATGTCCTGAAAAACAGGGAGAGTTCTGATTTGGGGGGATTGTGTTCACATATTGGCAAATGGGACAGAGGGTCATGTCCTAATTTTGTGGAAGAGAATTATGGCAACCCTAGTGGGAGGGTAAGGCAGATCAGGCCTAAGAAGGGAAACTGAATTGTCAGCAGCAGAGCCTGGGGCTGGCCCTCCTTCACAGAGCAACATGGACTAGCATCAGCAATTGTACCGGCACAGGTCAAGTTTCCCCATAACTGCTGCAGGAACTTATTAGTGTGTGAATTGCTTTAGGACATTGCTTCCTCCTCAGGATCACTTGAAAATAGATGGGTGGATGGGTGCATATGGTGTGTACTGCATATGTAGGTCAGCACATGTACATGAAGCTGTAACTGTCAGAGATGCTCCAGGAGGAATTCCTGCTACATACAGGAGGTTGGACTAGATGACCTATTAGGTGCCTTCCAACTCTATCATTCTATGAATACTAAAGTACCATGCAAAACACAGCTGGCAATTTCAAACTCTATAGTTTAGATGCAATGAGAGAAACATTGGAGGGTTATAGGTGGATCTTACTATCATTATAAGGAATTCAGCTGACCTGCTGAATGACTAGCAAAAATGATAATAAATTATACTCTCTGCTGTTCTTCTACATGGATTGTAATACATCGAACAGGTATCCATTTCAATAATTAATTATTGATTGGTAACTTGTGAAAGCAACACAACTGAACTGCACACAAACTAGGTACCACAAAGTCATTGTCACACATTGCTTCCAAGGCTAAACTCCCCTTTTCGTATCTTGCAGGCAACCTGGCCAGTGAGGATGAGGAGGCAGATTTATCACTAACATTTGACACCTTTTTGCATATTCAACAGTTAAGGAAAAAGCGACTGAAATCCTTCTGTGGCAAAATTACTAATGGTACCAAACTCCCTCCTACCCAACTGGAAGCTTCCCAGATGCTATCTTCAATTATGGTGAACAACAAGTTGCTTTTACTGTATTGCAAAACCCCAGCCACTGGGATGGAGGGCTGGGAGCACCTTTTGGAAATGCTGGAGGATAAAGGTGTCACCTTGCAGATGCCAATTCCCCATCAGCAGGAGTTTGATCATCAAAAGTCACTGAGTGAATACAACCTGACATCAATGGAGGCAATGCTGAAATTCTACACAAAAGTGATCTTTATCAGAGAACCTTTCCAGAGAATTAGCTCTGCTTTCATGCATGGGTTGGCAGAGGGCCAGACCTTCAAGGAGTTTGTTCAATATATCTTACACAGAGGTCCTAGGAATGCCAGCAAGGAGTGGAAACCATTTGTCAGTTTGTGCCAACCATGCCTTGTCCAGTATGACTATATAATAATGTTTGGCTCCCTAGGAAGAGAGGTGCACCATTTAATGCTCCGGACCGGGCTTCCAGCAAAGATCTGGCTGCCTGAATTGATGGACTCCAGAACACAAGGGACTGATCGCTGGCGAGAAGAAAAGATGTATAGTGAACTGACCCTTAAGCAGAAGGAACGGCTGTGCCACTTCTTCCAACCCGACCTGGATGCGTTTGCCTTCACCACCAGCATGCTCTGGGACGCCACTTGCATTTCAGGAAGAAATTAAGGCCAACCAGACAAGGACACATTCACCAGTATTCAAACTGCCAAACTGAGCTGATCACCAGCAGAATTAGATTTCTGCATTTCAGGTTCTAATGCAGATTTGGGTATTTCAACCATTTCTTCTTCAGAGTAATCTTCAAGGAGCATCTTCACATGCCCTGTCCCATTTCACTCGTGGATGTAAAGAAACTGACCTTGGTCACTAGCTGGGCTGAAGGAATATGGTGCAAGCAACTAGATTTGGTAAACAGAATGCCACCAAGCCATGGTTTAAATTTCAGCATAAATTCCTGATGAGCATCAATTTTTCCTCAATGGTAACTTTGAATAGGTGATGAGATGGGCTCTTGTCTTGACTCCCATTTACATACGTGTTATAAGACAGGCATTTTTCTAGTATGAATAACCAAACTTCTCAAACACTTCTAGAATAACATTTATTTTTTTAAATTGTCTCTTTCAAGCAAACTTCTTACACATTCAGATCACAATTAATGAGAATGCTGTATAAGGAATTTATAAAGCACAGAGTTAAGTATTTTATTCTTTTAATAAAAGAATATTTTATTCTTTTAGTGTTTTATTCTATTTTATTTATTTTAATATTTTATTCTAGTAGTGTTAGGCCCTATCTTTTCTCTTTTCTTGCAGGATGTCATGCTACAGATCTTACTTCATTCCATACACTAGTACTCTTGGTAATCAAGAGAGTGAAGCATCAGTGAAGTCTGACACTCTCTGGTTTCATATTAATATGTCTGAAATCCCAAATAGCAGAAATTATGCTAAACAGTGGTCTTGATTAAGTGGTTGACCTGAGTAGGGGGGGAGGAAGCGATTTTACGTTTCATTGACTCAGAACCAATTCCTATAAGGTGCTTATAAATGAAAATTGTATGTGAAAAGGAGTGTAATGTAGAATGGGATGCAGGGAAAGGAGTGTAGATATAGCTGTTTAAACACACAATAGGAATTATACAGTAGACATACTACATTCAAATGTCTGACACTTGTTTGCGTCATGATTTGACAGATCCTCAGGGAGAGATTCACCTTGGAACAAATCTAGCCAAGTGCCAAGGATCCACTCCATTCCACCATCCATTATGGACTATTTCTTTGTCACTCTTAAGCAAAGCTACAGCTCGTATCTCCTAGCAGTTTAGGAACAGTTTAGGAACGAAGCATAAAATGCATTTTGGTTCACTTAAAGCTAGTCAGTTTAATGGGCTCTAGAATAATTCAGTGAGATTGGTGTGTGCTGTATTTGTGACAGGATTTGTAAACAGCTATCAAAGAGGCTTACATATATCAATAGAAGAAAAGTTCAAATACATTCACATGTACAGTAATAGAGTGGTAGAACACCTCTGACCGGCAAAAAAGGGAACAAAAGCACTCCTCCATGGTTGATCAGTGTCCTTGGAGCCCAGCAGCCTACCCTAGCCATTCTTACAGAAAGGTGAAAAGGAGGATCATATGATGTAAGAAACTGCTTTTCATGACATCAACACCAAGGTTATAATATTTTTCATGATGCTCTCAAGATGACCTCTTGAGCTGATCCTCTCAAGCTAATCCTCTAAGCACACTTAACTGCAAGACAACCATATTGATCACAGTGTGTCTTTCTTTGAGTAAATATATTTAGGAACTGGGCATTATAGCACAATTTAAGCATGTCTACTGAGTTCCATTCTGTTCAATGCGGCTATAGTTAGCAGCCATAACAAACCATTGAATACAAGTGCATTATTTTTCATAATGCATCTGGTAACCTAAATTTAATACTTGATACTTGGTATACTCAATATACTTTTAAAAAAGAAATTGGAAGCAGAAGTTGAGAGCTCATCAGTTAACAATTTGACCCAGATCCTCATCATGCAGAACAAAAGTGCAATGGGGTCCTGCCCTCATCGCTGTTTGCAGTCATCCATTCAAAAGATTAAGATGAAAGTATTGTCTGCACAGAGGTCTGCTAAATTTGCATGTTGTTGAATGTCATAATTACACTTAAGAGTGTATATATCCACTAACAGATTTCTAAGCATTTCTTTGCTAAGATTTCTTTGATATTTGCCACAAGCTTCAATGAACCGTCTAAGAGTCTTGATTTCATGGACTGCAAACTCATCTACCTACATTCTTCATTCCACCTACATCTACTGTATCACTGATTAACTTGCTCTTACGTGACTGGTGATTCAACAATCAAATTATAAGTTTTCAGAAGCCGGCAGGGCAGCAGATAGGAAAAAAACCTATTGTCAGCAATGAGTATTGCTTTCATTTGGTCCCCTGGGGTCAAACCAACTCAAGGTGTGGCAATGGTTTTTAGAGATGGCTTCATTCACACTCTCACAGACCAGGGCTTAAAGGAGCCAGGTTCAGCAGGTGGACACTGTGAAGGAAAAAAATGAGATTTAAATGTTTCATTTACCGATTTCCAATTTTATTTCATTCAATTTGTCTTCAAACACATCCATGTACATATACAGATGTAAACAAAATTTCTATAGGACATGATCCAAGGTGATTCTAAAAAACAGTATGATACTCAAAATGGAAAAAACCCCTTAGATGCTTATCAAAATAATAGGGTTGTCTAAGCATGTCTAAAAGAAAAAGGAAAAGGACATCTGTCTGATGTCCACAGAGACACTTCAGAGGTGATGTCCCCATCTTGAGCCACCGATTTGGATGGACTGTGCCTTGAGGCACTTTGCCAATCAGAACTGCCAAATTGGAACTATTGGAGCTTTCCAAGGTGGGGCCTGGTGATTACACCAAACTGCCAACCCTTACAAAACATAGGAAAACATTATTAGGTGGAAATTATCAGTAAAGGGCAGACCTAAATGAACATAGATTAACCTTTGCCATGCACCCACCACAGGAAAAAGAAACAATATGGAAAAGTGGCAAACTACTGCCAGTATTGAGTAGCAAATCCATATAAACCCCCTATTAACACCATAGATGTTCTGGCCCATATTAACCCCATAGACAAATATGGGCTGAATTGAATTAGAGACTTTGCATTTCAGAAGATTAAAGCACAGAGAAGGATGAAAGAAACGTACCAGTTTGGTGAAGTCGTCCACACAAGCATTGCGTATTCTCTCTGGGGTGGCTGGGCTGTCTAGTCTGAATGGGCCTGTCAGTCCCGATTCTGCCCTTGCAGAGACAATCGCATCTTTAATGGCATAGAAGACTGAGGCAGACAGGAACAGAGGAGGCTCTCCCACAGCCTATGAAGATGCAAGAGAGTCAAACACCACTACAATTTATTTATTCACATAATTACCAGTAAGCATATTCCATACTTGGAATATGGACTGGGCAGGGTTATTGTTAATAGCTGGAAGTTTGTCTCTTTTGAGCCAAAATTTCACCAGTCATGAAAGATGTGAAGTTGTTTTAAGTGAATCAAAGGAGTGATGAATTGGTCTGAATCCAATACAGGTACACTTATAGCACAATCCTAATTATGCCTGTTCAGAAGTCACAATGTATTCAGTGGGGCTTACTGCTATAAAAGCACATGTAAGGTTTGCTTAGCTTGATTCTTTAGCTTTGTGTGGCCATGTGACAAAACACCAAAGGCACATGGAACACCAAATAGGTACCTATTTATCTACTTCCACTTACATGCTTTCAAATTGCTGGGTTGGCAGGAGCTGAGCAAGTAGCTGGAAGCTCACTGTGTCTTGTAATACTCATTTCTCAAACCACCAACCTGCCATATTTCAGGTTGACAAGCACAGCATCTTTAATCACTGAGCAACCACAGCCCTTAGATTTATTTATACCAGTGGATAAAACCAGGGGTGGGCCCGACCTCTCCCAAGATCCAGTTTGCCAGAAGTGGGAGGGGCCAGGCCGGGGTCAGGGGTGGGGCTGGGGAGGGTCAGGGGCGGGGTGAGGGGTGGGCAAAAGTTGGCGCCTGCGCAGTGCCTGCCCTTAGGCGGGCAGGCCTGCTTCAAAGCAGGCACCGCGCAGGCGCCAAGCTTGACGCTTGCGTGGTGACCTAAAGCGGACCAGCCTGCTTCAAAGCAGGCACCGCGCAGGTGCCAAGCTTGACGCTTGCGTGGTGCCCTGAAGTGGGCCGTCCTGCTTCAAAGCAGGCACCGCGCAGGTGCCAAGCTTGATGCTTGCGTGATGCCCTGAAGCGGGCCGGCCTGCTTCAAAGCAGGCACCGCGCAGGTGCCAACATTGGCACTTGTGTGGTGGGCGCAAAAACATGGCAGCCTGAACCGGTTCGCTATGTTTTTGCGTTTCCCTGCTGCTGGCGGTTCGTCAGTGGCGGGGAAATGGGAAGGTATGGTTCGGCGAGTAGGCCCAAACAGGCATCTGCCCACCCCTGGATAAAACACATAAAATTCCATTTTATTCTATGGCTTATAAAATTAATAGGACCACGTACCCTTCTTGTCAATTATGGCTAATGTTCTATTATGTATATGCTGAGTTTATCACTCTCTAAAGTCCTGACCCTCACTGAGACATGAATACATAAAGACAGGGATACTATCTTAGCTTGCACTGCCAGATTCCACCCTTCCTGCTCTTAATATGGCCTGGCTCTGCTACTTCCCCCACCTCCCACCGCACTGTTGAACAGTTCCTCCATCACTTCACATGTTAGGACAGCATCTGGAAGCTGCTGCTTCACATGGGAGAGGTCTCCATTTATTTATGCTGGCAGCCCCACAGTGTGCAAAAGCAGTATACTGATTATTGATGCTGCAATGGCACTCACAGAGGCAGAGGGGGAGTTCCACCACTTCCAGTACTCAGTTGGTTTGGGTTTTGGGAAATACAAAACATAGTGGGAAACATAGCAGTAATAGACCCGATTTGTCAGTAACACACCATTCATCATTCCACCACTGCTGGGGTTTTTTATGGAATATACTATGCTGTAAAGTTGTTCCTTACAGGTTATACTGCTAGTTGTGACTAACTATAGGGTGTGGTGCTCATCCCAATTTCTAAGCATTTAGAACCAGTGTTGTCCAAAGACACTTCTGTGGTCATGGGGCTGGCATGACTGCTGAAGGTGTACGAAATACTGTTTTACTATGTTGACATGTCTCTTAATGATAGCATACCTTGGATGAATAAATGGCTTTGCTGTTTGGGCAGTCTCGGAGAAGAGACACATGAAATTCTGTTGGTATGTCACCAAACGCAGGGATTTTATACATTCCAGGCCCTCGGGTGTACAAATTGCCTTCTGGAGAATAGCGTAGCTCCTCTAGTGTAAAAAGTCCAATTCCTTGAACAAAGGCTCCTTCTATCTGCAAAAGAGAACCAAAATAATGTTACCAAATTCTTTTTCGGACAGCCACATATAACACAAATTAGATTATTTCAAATGGACTTTTTCTCAAGAGTATCAATTAGTGTACCTATTTGGTTGGAAAAGGGAAGAGCCTTTGGCAAATTCTCATCTTTTTTTCAAATCAACCTCTTCCCTCAAATTAGAAATAATTTGATTTCTTAACACATTTGGTTATTTTCCAAGTCAGACTGATTCTTTTCATGAGTTTTGCTGTTTTCCAATGCCTAGGAAATGTTTGATGCAAAGTCATTGTAAATGAGCAATGCTAGTAGTATTGCCACTGCTAATCCTTACCCAGATCACTTGCTATTCATGACACTCGTTACCCAAGGTACCACTGTATTTATGCACATGGCTGGATAGAATGGTTACATAATCCTATTGGACGCTGGTGCGTCATAATGTGTAAGGATTCATGAACACTGATTTTAGCATTTAGTTGCTGATACTGGGTGTCCAAAGACTGGACTTTTGTCTGATTTTAAGATGTAGGATAGGAAAAAAAGAAGAAATCCCAAAATATGAGGCTGCCTGAAATTTGAGTCTGGAACCATCTTCTGCAATCAAGTAACTGTGAAGCAATCCACTAACAAAGGGGAAAATGTTGGAATAAGGAACTTTGAATACTAACATCAAAGCAGAGGTGGGATAATGCATTTAATCAGTAATTCAAAATGTTCTTCCTTTCTCTAGTTGGTGTTCAAACAGGCCAGAAAGATATCATGTGGCAATAACTTGACCAGTCAACACAAGTGAATAAATTAGTAGTCTTTCATGCCAAGAGAGTTCATGTTATTGCTACTGTTTACAAGACCTGTTGTTGTTCATTAATCACTTGTAACTATCTGCTTGCATGCACTTGATCTCCACATGAATGTCTTGGCTGACATACCTGTCCTATATCGATAGCTGGGTTCAAGCTGGAGCCAACATCCATTACAATGTCTGTGCGGAGATTCTAAATATTGGTAGAAACAGAAACTGAATAAGCACAAGCTAATCCACTGAAATGAGATCTTTGATGGCCTTGCATGTTCATAGCTGGTGTTGCACAGCAGCTAAAAGCCTGAGCTATGAGCTGAAATGCTCCAGTCAACAGATCAGCATATCCTGGAAAACATGTCTCAGACTTTAGATTTCCATCACTAACATAAAGCTATGAAAACTGGCCAAGTTAAGTGGACAGAATTGGACAAGGAAGAGGGAAAGAACAGAGGAGTGTTTGGCAGGGAAGGCATGGGTGGATCCTGGCAATGCCAGCATGCACCAGCATGGGGACCCTAGCATGCACCAGCATACACCAGCAATGCCAGAATAGGGAACTTATGCCAGCTTTCTCTTCCTTCCCCCTTTAGGTTAAATCCACAGATGCAGATGCAATGCAGCAATGGGCTAAGGGACTTTGGAGAAGGCATCAATGACTCAATGACTCACTCCACTGCAGGACATAATTCATATCACATTGGCATGGTTGCCTCAGCACTGGGTAGTAATGGGCCCTTAAGGTATAATCATAACTAACTTTCCAGTATTGGCATAGTTGTATGAGTGGGACACATTTTGCATCCTGCAGTTAGGAGGCCTCCTTAAGTCAATGTTTACCACCTTACCTTGGAGTTGTATTGTCCTTACCGCAGATCTGGAAAACTGTACCTTGAGGCTGCAATCATAATCTCCAGTTAGGCTTGCATAAGTCCTGTGCTGACCAGGAGGTGCCACAAAAGTGCCATAAGGCACTTCTGCCTCACTCTTGGGGGGGTTAGACCAGGACATAGGCATACACTAACATCCCCACACTACCACAGGAAGATATACCAGGTGAATTATGCTGGCCTAAATTGGTTAGGATTGTGCCCTTAGTCTGGTTCTAAGACAGCAAAATGCCTAGTTAGGATTGTGCAATAAGAAATTTTTGTGGCACAAGTGTTTTTGAACTTGAACCATAAAATGAATTATCTTCCTTAAAATTTATTGATATTTGTTAATCTGAAATTTTAATCTTCAGAATTGCTGTAAGGAATTATATTTCTGAAGTATGTTGAGGAAAAAAAAGTTTACTTGGGCCAAAGATTGATAATTAGTGCCCTTTGGACTGAGGAGATCTTGTGACATTCATTGAGTTGACATTTGTTCAGGATGGTAAGTAACCTATCTACAGAAATCTATCGTCACATGAGGAACAGATGGGAAGATTTAACAAACAGGAAGATTTAAGATACAATATAATGAAGACCAGATCTGGAAATCAATTTCCACGTCAAATCACTATGATTTTCTTCAACCTAAAAAGGAGTTACTTAACTGCCTGGCCTCTGCTCACCTTGTGGTCACCTGTCAGGCAGTCGATCTCCACCTCAGAGCAGGCAACACCATATGAGAAGTAGTGGAACGGCTTGCCTTCGTTCTTATCCCAGTCATAGCCCAGATCAGGAATCCTTAAGATAAAAGGGGAAGGAGAAGAAATCAACATTTACCCTCAACTGCATCACTCTTTGGTAGGCAAGACTGGTACCAGGAACACTGCAGATTTTGGCAAGATTTTCTCTTGGTTCTTATGATTACTTGTTTCTACAGGGAACGTGGAAATTCAGGTGGACTTTGATTATTCTGTGTAATATCCTGCACCGTCTGTGTAACAGCCTCCCCTTCTGTTTCTCCCCTTATTCTACAGTCAGACAGATTTTCAGTTTCCCTGTCTGACCTCCCTGGGGCTGTATTTTACTCATATTCTCTTCGCTGCTTCAAATACATTGAGTCTAACACATAATAAAGCAGGCTAGAATGCCGGAGATGAGTGAAGGTGCTGCTACTATACATATATTGGAGAAGACAACTTGTGATGAGTGCACATTCTTCAGCTTTGAAGGTTTATGCCATTTGCACGCTGGGAAGGAGCTACCTGAAAACAGGCCAGTATTTGCAAATGCCAACCCAGCAGCATCAATTAATGCTTCTCAATAGTTCTTGAACCCCTTAATGAGAGTTTTTGCTAGCTTTGCTTTTGTCCATTTGTGAGGAAAAAAATTTGAATCTTGCAAAAAATCATGGATGGTTAAAAATATATATGTTCTGATTAGATCAGACAACATCAGGAACTGGCTTTGCTTGCCTCCTAGCTTTTCAATGCTAATAGCAGCTTGAAGGGACGTTCTTATGCAACATAAAAAAAACCTTTGTGGGAACAGGAAGGTGCTGCTGAGGATACCTTCTATGTGTACCAGGATTAAGATTACAATCCAATGTACACTGAAGAACCAAAGCCTTCATGCAAAAATTGTACCTGATAAGAATACCAGTGTACCAGATAAAGGATGCAATCCCTTTCCTATTAGTAAAGGATACAAATGCATAGGATTGTGCTAAAGATCCTTCAGTCATGATTCCAACACTTGTATTAAATTAATCCATATCACCAAGGCAGCAGAGTCGCTCTCAAAATGTGAAGGACACTTAGGAACGTTCTTTAAAATCCTCTTTGCAATGCTGGCTTACCTATAAAATCCTGTTGCTGAGAGACTCACACAGTCACAGTAGGCTGCTGACACCTGATGAAATGGTATAGATTGAGTTTTTTAAAAATAATAATTAAAAGTTTCAAGGTTTGATGATTTTGTACTTCATACATCCTAATTACACTGTTCTTTTGATCTCGTAGTATACATTACTGTAATTTTTGTCAGTTGTAGCTAAGTCTGCATTTGTTGAGTTTGGAAATAAATCTATCTAAAATTGAGGAGTCACTCACTGCTTGACTCATGCCCAGAACAAACCCTTGGACTTAGAAGCATGCAAAGTCATGCATGATGTAGCCACCCACTAAGAACCAATTTAAAAAGAAATTTAAATCGGAAACGGGTGAAAATGGGTGCAATGTGTTTTTATCCCTATATTTAGCATTGAAGAACTGCTGGCTCAACATCCAGCCCAAATCCCCCAATTATGTAGACACCCATAAAAACTGATTTCCAGAAATTTAGCCCCTAACGGGGGTGAAAAGGGGTGCAACACGTTTTTCCTCCTGTACTCTATTTAGGGGTGCCCTGTAGGGGTGCCTGGTGCCCGTGGTGCTGGGTGTCTGGTAGGGGTATGCAGTGCTCGGTGGTAACCAGTGGGGATGCCCGCTAACCCTGCGGCATAGCTAAGGGGGTACAGTTGCACTAGGCTACAAGATTTACGAGGGCTACAAGCTGAGCTTGACACTAGTGGCTAAAATTGTGAAAAACAGGTTATGTATAAATGATAATACCATCATGTTATATATCATTGAAATGTCATTTAATGCAAGAATGCAATGAAAAACTGCACTGGAATATCTATCAAAAGGTATGACCAATTAAAAAGTATGGCCAATTAACCAGAAAATGAAAATACAAAAGCCTATGAAACAAAAAGTGGATTTCCGTGAAGGTTGCCATGATATTGATTGCTTTGAGAGCCAATGAGATGTAATTCTGATATTGTATGGAACTAATAAGGTGTTAATATGAATCAGCTCTCATTTCCACATACATATATCATTAAAGAGTTACCCCTGTTAACTGAATATAGAGGCACTTCTATATGATGCTCCTCTTATCTTAGTTAAGCAGGGAAACAACAGCCATTCTTCTTTGCCCCAGCACAGTTCCCTTAACCAAAAAGGGGCAGGGGAGCAACAAAATCTTCTTCAACCCCAGTTAGCAAATAGGTGCTTTGGCTATGCCACTAGCAGAGCAAAAATGTGGTGATCTGCAGCGGAGGAGAAGGTGGGTTTTCCTCCCAATTTTCTTTATAAAAATACCTGGGGATAACATCACTTCTGGTTGTGGCATCACTTCTGGGGCAACATTTTGAGTTTTGCACCGGGCGACATGATCACTAGTTATGCCACTGCACTAAGCACTGCTTAGTGGTCCACCACTGCCCGCTGTCCTCTGTTGTCCACCAGTCCCCCCACAATGCCTGCTGGTGCCCACCATTGCCCACTGGTACCCCATGCGCATCAGTGTCTGCTGCCTGGTGCCCACCAGTGCCCTGGAGTGCCTGCCGGTGCCCAGTTGCGCCCAGTACCCACAATGACAGGTAAATTCAGCTAGTATATATAAACTGTTGAGGTATTTTAAACAAGGGAAAAAGCTAGTGCACCTGCACTGCATTCTGGGAAAACAAAAATATTCCTTAGCAAAATACAAGCAAGGTCACCTTCTCAACACGTAAAATGGAGAGCAGAGCATCATTAAATACATTGGGTCAAAGACCAGATTCTGTTTAGACTAAACATAGACAACTTTGTGCAAATAGATTTCTTTTACAGAAATCTTGATAAGTTCTCACTGAAAACTGGAAAGCTATGGAAAATATTCAGAAGTTTAAACCCTTTCCATTTTTCTTCTGCACCTGCTTCATCAACTAGTGGACAACCTGATCTGGATTTTTGACACCACATCCAATGGCAGAAGTTAAGAAAGAAGAAGCAGATTACAAGCACCAAACTCTTGAAGCTTCACTGCAAGACAAAGGGACATTGGCTTATATGGTGGTGGTATGAGGTGTTGGACAGGGTGAACATATGTCCTCTTTTTCCAGCACATTTGGGATTTTAGCCTTATATCCTGGAAAAACTTCACTGTCCTCCTTTTTCTTGTGAGCAGGCAGCACGTAGCTTTCTTGTAATTCATAAATTATATGTGATAAATTATATGAAATAGTCTTAAATTTAATAATAAGCAATATAGAGTTTCAATTAACCACTTTAAAGCATTTGAATATTAGCTGTTAGCTTTTATATTGTCATGTCCTATATATTTCATGTGTGTGCTACATTTTGGAGGGTCCTTGTCCTCTTCTTTTGGTTATTACATATGGTCACCCTGGGTGATGAAAGGTCTTTCTACTATGATGAAAACTATGAGATGGTGGAAGGTAGGGACACTAACTAACAATGTTTCCAAATTGTTGTTCACATCACACAACCTTTGATAGGTTAATGGCCTCCCGAGACCTGCATGAAGGAGCAGAACAAAATTGGTGCACTTCCCACATCATTGGCTGTGTTATGCAGTGCTGCATTTCCCAAACTGTGTTGCACAGTCTCAAGAGACACAGTTTGGGAAATGCAGTGCAGAAAGCACAAGTGCATCTCAGAAGCATCTTCTGGGTTGCATGCAATTTTGTTCTACAGTTTCCTGGTCTTGGAAATCACTAAATCCACCACAGATTATGCAGTGGTCTGCTAAAGGTAAAGGTTTGATACCCACTGCACTATGGGAGAGAACAAGGAGATCAAAGTGGGGGGAGTAATTTAAGATTTATTTAGTAATCCTAACCAATTAGGCCTGCATAACTCACCTGGCGTATCTTCCTGTGGTGGTGGGGGGAGGTCTGTATATGCCTGTGCACTGGCCTAAACCCACCCAAAAGTGATGCAGAAGTGCCTTACAGAACTTTGGTGACACCCCAATGTCAGCATAGGACTTATGTCGGGACTCTTGCCAGCCTAAATGGAGTTTAGGATTGCAGCCTTAGGCTTCACAAGCCTGGGCTATGAGCCATTGCATTTCAAAGGTGACATGAGCATGTCAGCATCCCACAGACAGACTCAGAGATCTCTCATGTGGATTCCAAAATTCCATTAACTACTTTTGGCCCCTACCAAAATGAATGGATAACCTACTACTGATTAGCCAATATTAACAGATTCATCAAGCTTCCGAAAAGTGAAACTGCAGTGGATTCAAACGTACCCAGTCTTCCCAGCATCCTTTTGGATTAGCACGTATTATGGGCTCCAGTCTCTTTAAAATTCTCTGGCAAGCATCCTAAGGAAGGAAAGTGATCAAAGCAAGAAAGTAAAAACATTATAAACATCTTTTGATATGCCAGAATGCTATAAAATTAAATCATGTGTGTTGAGTTTTAAGGTAGTGGCAGACAACTTGTATCACAAAATGCCCCACATTGTATCCTTGATAGTTGAGGATGTTTTGAAGCTACAAATATGTATATTGTATGTTTTAACCGTTTATCAACTGTTCGAGTGGGAAGGATAAACAAAAGTTTATCAACTTTTGTTCGAAAAGTCAACTAGCTTTTCCTTACTGAAACAGCCATTCCATTGATATCGGCACTGACAGAAGCAGCTGTAGGAGATGCATTTGGCACTGTGTTGGTACTTGTCTCACTGATGTGTATCTTGGAGGTAGGTATCCCCAGAGTTTTGCTGGCAACCTTTAAAGACAAAATGCTCCTTTTAGCTCTCACTGCAGTATTATCAATTGAGCAACACCTGGCTTCCAGAATTAAATTTTTTTTATGTTCACAAAGTTCTAAAAACTTCCAGAACATAGATACACAGTCATGCTCAAAACACACCTATTGCATGATGCATGGCATGGCCTTCAGTTTGGGAGTCATGCTGGTACTTCGAAAAAGATGTACAATCAATTGCATTACCAAGAAGATATAAATTTTTTAAATTTTTATTTTTTCACAATGTGTTTGACAGTTTTTATTTAATTTTTTTAAATGAAACCAAAAAAGTGATTCACAAAAGAATACTGTATAACACTGAGATATAAGCAAATAAATATGGCTTTCCTATAAGTTTAATTAGAATTCACTCAAATCAATGCAGAGAAGCCTCTTTCTACCATCATTCCTAGGTTGTTTCTATCAGAGGTATTTAAATAAATCTTGGTCCAGTCTCCACAAACCAAAAGTAGCCTGCAAAGTTTTCAAAATGTCAAAAATTAAAAATCCAAGCGCTGAATTTATTAAATAGATTTTCATTCATTCAGTGCTAAACTAAAAATAGTTCCAACATGGCTAACAAAAGTCATAAATATTATAAAAGGAGTTTGCAAAAAAAAATTCAAATTTGGCAATTTAAAAGAACACTTGGAAACATTAAAAATAAAACATTACAGCAGGAGTGGGTATAAAACAAACCAAAAGTTTGCTGGAGCAGGTGGTGTTTAGCAATTTTTAAAAGCAAAGGGGGAGCCTCCAAAATTACCTGAGGTAGAAAATTCCAGATCACAAGAAGCTCTGTCCTGCACAACCGCCAACTGAGCCTGGCTCAGTGGCAGCATTCAGAGGTCAGCCAAAGATCTTAATAAACAGATAGTTTCATATAGCCATTCTTAAGGTATCTAAAGATTAAGCAGCCATCATTTACCTGGATCATTTTAGTGTGCAGCCCCTGGCCCATCTCTGTCCCACCATGCGTCAGCAACACCGAACCATCAGTATACACATGCACCAGTGCACCAGCCTAGAACAAAAATTAGAGAAGTTGGTTGTCAAAGCTATCTGATGATTATCTCTCAGGTCTACACTGCAGATAGACTACACACTACCATCTTTCCCCACTTCAGTCATGAATAATAAGAACGGTGGCGTAGCTAATGATTATGTAGCCCGGTGCAAAGCTCAAAATATTGCCCCAGAAGTGATGTCACAACCAGAAGTGAAATCATCCTCCAGTATTTTAAAAAAATTGGAGAAAACCTGCCTCCTCTTCCTCCTCGGCAGTTCACCATCATTTGCTCTGCTAGTGGCAGAGCTAAAGGACCCTTTTGCTATTTGGAATTGAAGATTTTGTTGCCCCCCCCCCTTCCTGCAACAACAAAAAAATCAAATTTAATTAAGTAAAAAAATCCCTCAAAATTTATTGGTTGGGGAAATTGCTGGGGCAAAGAATAATGGCTATTCTCTCCCTGCTAAATAGAGGAGGAGCCATTAAGAAGTGCCTCTACCCAGTCATCAGTGGTAACTATATTATGATACTGTAAACGTTATCATAATGGAAATGACGTACTGGAAACGTACTGGAAATGAGAGCCAATTCATAGTGACACCTTATTAGTTCCATACAGTTTCAGAATTACATCTCATTGGCTCTCAGAGCAATAAGTAACATTGGAAAGTTTGAGTTAAGAAAGTCCACTTTTGTTCCTTAGGCTTTTGTGTTTTCATTTTCATTGGCCATAACTTTTGATATATAGATATTCCAATATAGTTTGTTTCATTGCATTCTGCATTTCCAACAATATATAATATGATGGTGTTATCATTCATGCATACCCCGTTTTTAACCATTTTAGACACTGGTGTCAAGCTCAACTTGTAGCCCCCCTAAAGTTTGTAGCCTGTTGCAATTGCACCCTTTGCACCCCTTATCTACACCACAGATTGGGAATAATCTCTACTGCTCACAAATCATATTATTTATTTAAACAAATTTTTAACCTGTCTTTCTCCTGCAAGCGGGACTCAAAGTGGCTTACAACAAAGTCAATACTAAAAATTGAGAAAAAATAAAATGCATAAAAATACATAAAAATATACATACAAACATATTAAAAACAGGGCTGTAGCCAGATCACATAAAACAAGTTTTTAAAAAGGGTAAAACACCAGCCTGAAATTAGTTAAAGGCCTTAGTAAACAGAAGCATTTTCAGGCCCCACCAAAAGCTCTGAAGAGTTGGAGCAGTTTTCCTCTCCAGGAAAAGAATTCCATAGCTACCAAAAAGGTCCTACTCTTGGCCACCACACTCCTCAGCTCTCTTGGTGGTCCACCCAGATGACCTTAAGTGATGGGTTGGATTGTATGGATGAAGGTGAATCTGAGCCATATAGGGCTTTAAAGGACAGAACCAGCACTTTTAATTCAGCCCAGAAACGAATGGGCAGCCAGTGTAGTCGTTGAAGCAGTGGCCTGTCTGAGTCTAACCTAAAAGCCACAACAACCACATCAGCCACTGCATTCTTCAATAATTCGAATTTCCAGACTGTCTTCGGAGACAGCAGAATGTGTTGCAATAGTCCAGTCTATACGTCACTAGAGCATGGGTCATCTTGGACAGCTCTGAGCAATCAGGTATGGTTGCAGCTGGCGAATCAACCAAAGCTTTGCAAAGGGTCCCCTGGCCATAGCCGACACCTGGGACTCCAGGAGCAACTGCAGATCCAGGAGAACTCACAACCTGCAGACTACATTTAAATCATTCACAGAATTTCCACACATTTGATGGTAGAAACTCTATTATTATAGATAATAGATAATAATCTATATAGATATAGATAATAGATATTATTATAAATAATTATTTAAAAAACTATGCTTCTATGTTTTCAGGACTCGCATATCTCTGTGGTTGTACAGCTAAATTGTGTAAGGAAAAGTGTTTCATATGAGCTGCATCTCAGTTGAACAAGGCATTCAATTGTCCTGCGAGTTGAAGGAAGTGTGAAGGAAGTTTACTAAAATGTAAACAGTTTGGTCATTTTGAACTTTTCCTTTACTGAGAAATCTCCAAAGATAGTCCAAAGTTTTCTGACACCGAAATGTTGGTAAACATAAAATCTTGCTATCTCATTGTAAGAATCAAGAATGTTTGCAAACCTGATTTAGAAACGGAACTGTGAAGCTGATCCCAAATTTGGTTGGAAGAATGGCCATGCCTCGCTTCTTCCAACGATTCTGCCTGGGAGAAGAGAAGAAAAAAGTCAGCTTCTCCGGTTGTTTGTTTGTATGTGTGTCTGTGACATACATTTATTAAGTAGGACACACAGTTCTCTCTTGCCTGTTTCCTTTTTTCTGAGAAAGTCCTGCAGAAATAAAATAAAAAGCACTTGCAAAACCAGTGTGCATTTTATTCACTCTCCAGGTTTAAAACCCATGTGGAGCAAAATTTCCCTAAATGCAATGGGTCTAAAAGGGCTTGCCCCATGCCTTTATGAGGAAACAAATATTTCATGATCCCAAAGAGGCCTCTTGAAGCCAAAACACCCCCATGGGATTCAGTGGAGCCTGCACTGGTGCTGCTGCATCACTGTGTGAGGTGTTGCAATGAACTTGGCTGAAAGCAAGTTCATTGCAATAGCAATGTATGAGTATTCTAGTTGCTCTTAGATGTTAAGATGCAAACTACCCCGTTCTGTAGCAATTTATGTCAAAGTAAGGAGTTCAGGGGATGGTTCTCATTTATCTCAAATGGCTACCAGGGACCAATGATTTGTAGTCTAAGAAGCACAGTGGAAAGTGGTAAAAAGCAGGCAGGCACCAGAGATTCACTTTCCAGATTCACCTGGAAGATTCAGTGCAGGGAAAACAAAGAAAACAGTGAAAGGTTGATCACTTTTAAGTGAGAGGGTTTTTTGTTCTGTGTGAGACTTAAGACAAAATACAGGAACAGGCCAAGATGCTTTGGGGTTTAAAATTCATGCACCCTGATGTTGCTCGTGGGAGCATGTAGCAAGATTCTGAGCAACTCAGTGGCAGATTGCAGGTTCTCAGAAAAATCCATAAACTAAAAATAAAAATAAAAATAAATTTCCACCTCCAAAAACATTTACATGCCCACCCACTTCCCCCAAAATACTTTATTGATTTGAGATTTATTAAAATAAAAAACCTACTGGTTGAATTCATCAATGAGTTTCCTTCTGGAGTGATAGTCTGAATTTACAAGGCACTCTTCCCAGCATCTTCGTAGGGTGAATCCTTCCAGTTTTTGATTGAAATGAGTCAGATCTCCTTCATTATACAGGTTAAGTTTTCGCACCTCCCCAGAAACAAAGGACACTAATCACAATCATGGACACTTCTGAATATCTGTCTTCTTTCAACATAATTATTTTAACAGCCAACTGAATACCTTAATGGATACCGTAATGTTAACATGTCATAAGGAAATTAACTGAAGTTCTATTAAAAAATGTGAATGTAAGAAAATGCTGCTCAACATGATTGACAATGAATGGGTCTCCGATGTGTAAATAACTCCAATGATCTCAATTTTGAAAGTGACTGACATCTGACAATGCAACTGCAACAAAAAGTTACTCGTAGGTAGGCAATTACTCAATAAAAAAATTCATTATTCATTTCATGTTGACTAAAAAAGCTGAAGAATGCATAAGAGTGTTCTAAATGGCATCTTTGGAAAGATCTCTCTGAGAACACATACCTCTTCCAGGGGGAGCCTACACTTCAAAGCGATGTCGCTCATCCAGCTCTCAGCCACCATCATTCCCTGGGGACCTCCAAACCCACGGAAGGCTGTGTTTGAGGACAAGTTGGTTTTACAGACTATGCCTACACCTCTGATGTTAGGAATACTGTACGAATTGTCCATGTGAAAGAGAGCTCTGTCCATTACCTGGAAATCAACAAGATAATAAAAAAATATCAAGTACTCACTTTTTGAATAAGCTACATTTGTCTGACTACAAAAATTCACAAACAACCCATGTTTACGTAACATCCCAAATACAGATTATTTTGCTCACTAGATATACTGTAACTAAACTTGGATTTTATTTTATTTTTTAAATTGCAGAACTCTCATATTATTAAAAGCCTAACCAAAAACACTCATTACGAAGTCTGAATGAAAAAAGAAACTGAAGTGCTACCAGAACGTCTGTACCAAATGTCAAAATAGTACCAATTAAAACCAATTTGTGGGCAAACCATATGTAATGAGGCCACATTGTAATTTTTAAATTATCAGCTTTTGAGTGGAGAAGGAGCAGAGTGTTGCATAATATGCCTCTGCAATGCACAAGATCCGCTTGGACTTATGCTAGTGAATTCAACAGCATAGGTCCATGTGACTCTGTACTGAGGCTGAGGAATCAGATTTAAGAAAAGGCTTAGGAGTCAGTAGCCACCACTGCCACTGACCCCAATCTCTTCCTAGATCCAATGCCCATTTCCTGTACCATCCCGTCTCTATTATGGCAAGCTCTCACAACTTCATTCTGCCCTCCACTGCACACTGCACCTTCCCTGCCAACTTACCTGCCTTGACGGATCCAGAAAGACCCACAAGTGCACACGGATGGGCTCCATGCACTGACAAAGTGCTTTTTAAGACTGTCGTATGGCAGCCAGCTCTGATGGAATGCTTACAAAAGTTGATTCAAATAAAAGATAGCAAAGCGTTTCTTCTACTTACACCATGAGAAAGGTCCATACTGTTTCCTCCATTGCTGTAATATGTCACTTCCAGACTAGTAATCCTTCCATTCTTTTTGAAGCCAACCTGGACACGGATGAAAATAATTCAGTTTTTCCTGTTTTAGAAATTGTGACAGTCAATAAAGTTTGTTTCCCAGACCTGAAAGATAAGTTTGTTGGAAGAAAGCTAATACAGTTATTTAGTTGTCCTAAACCCCTATCAACAGTCTTCCACAAAGCTTCATTACACCTGGCTGTAAAACAAGATTGTGTTAAGGTGAAGCAAGGTAAACAACTTAATCACAGGTTTATGCATGCAGGGCAGTCCTTTAAGCTTACTTCAAAGTGCACATGGTAGATTGGCTGTTTGGAAGATCCACAAACATTCCCTATAATATATTAGGGAGGGACAGGCTTGAAGCCGTGCTCATCAACCTGTAGTTTTAGTACAAAGAGAAAATTTTTTCAAACAAATCTCCATTATGTTCTGAGATGGTATAGTCCCATGAGAGGTCCATATCATATTAGAAATTAGACAGGCCTGAAAGGTGGAGTAAAAATCAAATCAATCAACCAATTAATGGTAAATTTTAATCAGCTTTATGCTTATGTGAATAACTTGGGTTTTGTTTCTCAGTTGAATGAAGTGGACCAACATGACACAGCAAGCAAGTCAGAAAAAACAAGCATGCAACATCTTTTAAGTGCAAATTAAAAAATTTTCTGGAAGTTCAATGATTTTTATTCTCTAAATAGTGTAATCAAAAATAGACAAATAGCATGGAAGCCAGCGTGATCATATGACCGGAAATTCGGAAATATGACAAATCTGGATTTGTCTGGATTTTTAGCCTCTTATCCAGGTGTCTTCCAAAAAGGCTTAATTGTCCTCCATTTTGGCTTCATTTTGGAACTTTGTGATGTTGCACAGTACCCCATCATGTCATAGGTCATTGGATTAATACTGAAGAACAGAATCCAATGCAAAAATCATTTTGAAATATCTCCTTCCAATCAAAAGTTATGGCCAAAAAATAAAAATAAAAACTTTGCATTGAGCTCCACGGGAAAGCGAAAGTGACCCATATTGCAACTTTATTTATGAGTAGGCAAATGTGTCATAGTCTGCCAGAAAGCTAGGCCGAAAAGAATCAAAGGACACAAGAATTGTCCTGATCCAATAAACACAGCCTCCAAAATCACCCCAGAAGGAGCTCCCTAATAATTGCATTGATCTCTATGGGAAATGAAAGGGAGCCATATTGTGCCTTTACTTATGAGTAGGCAAATGTTCCTTAGATGTTTGGAAATGGCAGGCTGAGATGAATCTGGTCCTGATCCAATACAACAAGCTCCTACCAGGCATCCCACAAGGAAGCCCACCTCCAACCAAGCAGCACTGCATTAAACCCTTTTGAAAGTGAGACTGCACAGTCGCTTTTACTCTCAAGTAAGCAAGCATGCCTTGGCTGGTGTGGAAGGTTTTTCCAGGGAGTGCAAGGCTTCCAGAACGGTCCTGATACTGAGCACCCAGAACTCAGCAAATGCTCCACATGGCAACATTTGAATGTTTTCGGCATATGAGTGTCCTACATTTTACCTGGATGTCCTACATTTTGGTTCTACATTTTGTTCTACATGTTCTTCTTTTTTGGTCATATGGTCATAAGGGTTTTGGATCACTTAAACATGTGCATTTTTTGTACTGGAATCAGGTCTTGCAAAGGAGTTGCTGGCCTGAGAAAGGTTGGTTGCTTTGGTTTTGGATCACTTAAGCATATGCCTTTTTGGTTTTACAATTTAACAATAAGTAATATAGAGTTGAAATTAAGTACAGGAAAGCAATACTAGTGTTTTTAGCTTTAATTTGAATATGTCCTACATTTGTCCTACATTTTTGGGTGCCCTACATTTAAAAAAAAAACTTGTCAGGAATTTTGCTTGGATGCCAGGAATTTTGTGGGACCTTGTCCTCTTTTTGGGGTTCGAGAATCTGGTCACCCTGAAGGGAGCTAAATACCAAAGATAATTAATTTTCCATAAGTGGCACAGCTTTTGACCATTAGCTTGAGTATTATGGTGGCGAACTGAACAATCTTGCAATCCGCCACAGCAAGCCCATGATAGGGCACAGTTCTCTTAAATTTGAAAAAAATGGTACAGTTCTCTTCCATATGATAAAATGGTATGATACATATGATAAAATTGTATACAATGCAATGGTTACATACTCCTGCAATGGCTGCATGATACACAGTGAACACACGATACATAGTGTTTCCTTTACCAAAGTAATATATTATTTCCACATACCTTATACTGTCCCAAGAAGGGATGTCTTCCACCGGAAACCAGCATGTCTTCATCTCGATCCAACATGCATCGCACAGGGCGACCAGTCCTGGAAGATCATTAAATGGAATGTGGCTAAAATTGAATGTGGGGTAAAGATACATTTGGTAGTAGAACTGGTTTCAATAGGTTTGGTTCCCTTCTTTGTCTGAGGAAAAAATCAATCCCAACAAATTTTTTGTTCTAAACTGGTGGCTATTAGCACAAGGACTTCCAGAAACTAATTTGATTCTAGAGGTCTAATGTCAGAATGTATCCTATTTGGGCAATTCTAGCAGGCTTTGTGATGCAGAATTGGTGTCATTGTGCTGGCAAAGCATCCAGAATCCCATTTTAATACTTAACCTAATAAATTTTATTCCTAGAAGGAGGAATAATTTTTCCCTTTCAATAATCCTTTCAAGAGCCATATGCCACCTAGTCTTCCTGGAAATTTCTCAAGGAAAAAGTGTTGAATATCTGCTGGAGCCTTAACTGGAACATCCAGTTATGCTGGTGTTGGTGTTGGCCAATTCTCCCCAGAAAGGATTAGGAAGGTTGTACAAACTGAATAGTGCCATCATTTAGGTGGCACATCTGCCTTGTGCAGGAGGCCATATATATGGTAGAATGGAGGGGAGAACACATTTTGCCATGTTACTGAAAATCCATACCATAACTGAAATATGACAGAGTTTTTTGTTATTTTGGGGGGTGGGGAGGCAGGAGGGGAGAGGAAATTACTACAACAGATGAGGAACTTACTTAGCAGCAGCCACTGCTACAGCCGTGGATACAAGAGTGCTTCTTGTCTCTTTTCCTCCAAACCCTCCTCCCATTCTCTTCACTCGAACTACAATGCGATTTGATGGGACCCCCAAAGCATTTGCAACAAATTCCTAAGAAAGAAAAAACATATGCATCATTCCATATTTCACTTAAAGCAATACCTTTACCATGCCAAACTATACATTAAGTGCACAGTTTGAGCTGTATTGTTTCTTGAAATAGGACCAATCTGCACTGGACTGCAGACTGCAAGGGACTGTACTGTAAATCTGTTTTCCCCTTATTGCTTTCATTACTTGCCAGTATTGCCAACAAGAACAAAAAATCTTAGACCAGGAATTCCACCAAAATGGAAATGTTTATGTTCGTTGATATTGCAAACCAAGACTTCAAGAGGTATATTAAAAATCAACTGTAAGTCAAAGTGTTCTAGTTTATAGAAACCTGCAAGCCTCTAAATGTGCTCAGCCTACCACCTGATAATGGTCACCTGTGTCTTTGTTAAATTCTGGGTTGATACAAAGACTTCCATTTCTCCATCTTCTCCTTTTGGAACAGCAATTGTGCAGTGCGTCTCCAGGTAAAAATGCTCCTGGCCACCAATGTACATCTCCCCTGGGGAGAAAGTCAAATCATGTAAAAAAATTATTTTTTAAAGGAAATCAGTTACTCCAAGATCTGTCATGTCATAACTTTGCAACAAGAGCATTTTTTTAAAAAGCATATTGTAAGGGGACAAAGATGCTGACACTCACCATCCACAATATGATCAGCCTCTGCAAAGCCTTTCAGGACATTTCCTTTTTCTATTTTCCTTATCAGTTTAAAAAAAGACTGCTTCTCAATGGCCTCCTGTACAAAGAGGAAGAAAACAACAGGTTTTAAAGTTGCAACAACCGACTTTATTATACGAGGCATATGAGAATATGCTCTATAAAGATTTAAAGCCGGGACAGAAAAACTTCTGATCTGTTTTAGATCTAGTATGACCAAATGCAAGAATGGAAAGGGATCAGGGACTTTTGATAATCTAGTAGAAAAGCATTTTGGCACATGCCCAAGAGAAACATGCCAGGAAAGGAAAAGGTGGGGAAACCAGACATCAGGATACCTATGTCTCTGATAAGGGGCCCCTTTAAGTTTACCTTCTGGGGGCAGTGTGGACAGGACAAATCCCCCAAGATGTTTATGCAACCATACCAATTTTTTTTAAAACCTTCTGAGGCTCCATGGATACTGGTTTGCCCCATCGGGGACCTCCCTTATAAAGGGATCAGCTGGGGCAAGGAAAGAAAAGTAAGAACAGCCTCTCCTTCTCCTGTGTGGGACCTCAATGTTCTATTTTATATAAATACTAATATACAGTGGTGGGATTCAAATAAATTAACAACAGGTTCTATCCCCAAATCCAGAGTAACTATAGGACAACGTAAGAGACTTTATGTGCACCCGCAGTTACTGCACCACCTAGTGAAAACCTATGGGAAATTCATATTGGAATCCAGAAATGGAATCCAGAAATTCATATTGGAATATGGAATCCATATTGGTTGTTCTTACACCAGAGCAAGGACTCCCCATAGTTACTCTGGATTTTGCCCTATGTCCCATTAGTAACCAGTTCTCAGAACCAAGCACTCATTAGCAAAGGGTTCTATAGAAACTGTGAAAACCCTCTGAAGCCCACTACTGCTGATATATAAATATAGATACACACACAGTATTAAAATGTTCTAGGATGATGTGCTGTAGTAATTTGGGATTGCAAGTAATAGGTATAAATAAATGAACAATTACCCTTGCTTATTGGTCAAGAGACACTCTTTCAAGTGGGTGTTCCTCTTTTATTTAGCAGGGGGAAAGTAACTGGCCCTCCACACCCCAGCAATATCTGTTCTAGTGGCTTCTGCTAGTGTTCTTTTTGCACTTTAGATTGTGAGCCCTTTTGGGACAGGGACCTATTAGCTATTAATTAGCTATTAATTTTTTCATTTTCTTGTAAAACGCTTTGTGAACTTTTCAGTTGAAAAGCGGTATATAAATACTGTAGATGTAGATGATGATGAACAATTATTTTTTAACCTGCAATTTTATATCAACACAAATGAGGTTGGCCATTTAAATTAAACATATTTTAAGCAGCAAGCAATGACTTAAAAATAACCTTTTTCCATGGTCACCTGCAATTAATCTTCCTCTCCCAGCTGAGAAAAGCTTCAGAAAGGCTACTTTTGTGCTTAGATTTCATTTCAGCTGGGAGGCAGACCCCTCCCTTCCACTGGGGCATTAATACAAAGTGATATTTACTTTCCAACTGCTTCACATTCAGTTCCTGGGAAAGAGAAGTATCTGCCTCTGTTCTGAAACTAAACTATTTTAAATCTGGGAAAGGGAAATTGATTAATTGCCTGTCTTGTTAGTGGTTAAGACACTGTGCCTGTTAACAAGCAGACCAGGGTTCGAGACCCAGGTTGGCCCCACAAGACAGGGTGAGCTCCTGTCCTTAGCCCAGCTCTGTGACGCAGCTGGATCCAATCGTATTGGCTCTGCCTTTCCATTGAACTAATTCAGTGGCGTGGAGAGGGGGGATTTGCTGCTTGGGTAACAACCTATACTCCATAACAATCTAACCCAGGCTTTTGTGCTTCCCGTGCAGCATATGCAGCGCCGAGCACGATACCATAGTCTTTCAAGACTGACGGAGGCCTGCTTTTTTTTTTTTACCAGGCTAAACAATTGCTTTTGTTTAACATGAAAACTGGTATCTACTGAGGTTTCTGGAATGAAACCTCACAGATGCAAAGCTTCAACATGTTGTATATCATGTTGTGTCACTTTACCTGAATGGTGACAATAGGTGTCAGGTCTTCATATGTGATCTTCACTGTTCTAGCAGCTCTTCGGGAGTGTTCTTGTGTGTCTGCCAATACCCCACCAATGATGTGGCCAACACATGTAACCTATAAGCCAAAGATATTGATTAATTGATGGTCTCTGAATATTTAAGATAGGCTTCACTTTGTAATTTGTAATATTTCATTTGGGATATATTACTATGGAAACCCAGCTTCAATAAAGTAGGCAAGAATCTGAATTTCGATACACTAACTCTTACTACAATCAGTGAAGTTCTAGTAACATGTCAAAGAGTTCCAACGAAAGCAACCAGCCCACTGAAATAATTCTCAATGTGTGGTTCTCAATGCGTGGGTTGTGACCCCTAAAAGCAGTGGTTCCCAAACTTACTGGGGGGTCAAGGTGCCCCACAGCCTCTTCTTCTTACTCAGCAAGGCATCATCTTCTTGATCATGTGTGATTTTGAATAACCTAAGATAGCAGCTTCCAAGGATCACAGTAACCCTACAATCCAGAGTAACTATGAGAGCACATAAGAGACATTTATGTCAAGTTACAGCATCACCTAGACATTACGTTAGTTACAGCACCACCTAGAGAAAACCTATGGGAAATTCATACTGCAATCCAGAGTAAATTGTTCTTATGTCAGATTAAAGACTCCCCGTAATCACTCTGGATTGTGCCCTAAGAAAAGCCATCAGAGACATCTCACTGCATCCCTGTAAGTAGGGTTTCCATAATTCTCTTCCACAAAATTGGGACAGAACCCTCTGTCCCATTTGCCCGTATATGAAAGAAACCCAAAAATCAGGATTATCCCTGTTTTCCAGGACTTATTCAACTCTGCCTGTGAGTGCTCAGTGCCCCCAGGCACCAAAAACATTTTGAGAATATCTGCCCACAAGGGAAATGCTTTAAGGGAAGTTGCAAAGTTCTGAAGAACTACATGTCCAGTTCAAGCTGGGAAGGTCCTCTGAAACCCTGGAAAGCCCCTGCCAGTAAGAATATGCAATTATCAATTGGACAAACAAAATTGTCTTAGAGCACAATCCTAACCATGTCTACTCAGATGTAAGCCCCATTGTGTCCAATGGGTCTTACTCCCAGGAAAGTGTCTTTAGGATTGCAGCCTTATTCTAGGAACTTTTAAAATCTGGGTTGTGACTACTGTAATATGGGAAGGTGCCTAGCCCTACAATCCAGAGTAACTACGGGAGCACGTAAGAGACATTACGTGCACCTATAGTTACTGCACCACCTAGTGAAAACCTATGGGAAATTCATATTGCAGTCCACAGTAAATTGTTCTTATACCGGAGCAAGGACTCCCCGTACTTACTCTGGGGGGCCCTAAATGTATGTATTGAGCCCTAAATGTATGCATTATGTTTCTGTGGCAGCTAAAAACCTTTGTTTTAAGATATGTCTACACCAGCTTAATTTTGTATGATCCGTCACTTCACATAATGTAAATTATGTGTCCACTTTATATCACTCATTTATCCTAATTAAGAATATACTGCCTTGTTTCCTGTGGGACAGCACTTCATTTATGATGCTGTAACCTCTACAGTCGGTATGAATGTACCGAATGTACAGGCAGAAATGTCTTGAGATTTTCTCTGTCCTAGCTATTGTTCCTCCCTTACTCCTATTTTTAATGAGCAATCCTATTCTAATTTAAAATACAATATTCCTAAATCTACTCGTTTTCCAGAGTTTCCTTACCAATTTCTTTTGCTAAAGGGGTTAGAGAAACCCACAGCAGTGGGAATCACAATTATTGCTTAATTGGCATTCCACCTTAAAAATGAACAAATAAGCAACTTACAATTGTCAAAAAGAACTACGTACAGTGTCCTCTGCAAAAACTGTTTCACTGTTATCAATCCCAGTGGCGTTACTCCCTGGAATATCCTTAGCAGAGACAAAACACACAAAGCCAGGCACATTTTGAGCCTCTGATGTGTCAAGAGAACTGAAGAAAGAGAGTAGAACAGAGAAAGATTATCCTGTGTCTAGCCACATAACACATGCAAGACTCTTCTTTGGAAATGATTCCCTAAGAGCACAATCCTAACCATGTCTACTCAAAAGTAAGCCCTATTGTGTTTAATGTATCTTACTCCCAGGAAAATGTCTTTAGGATTGCAGCCTAAGGCAGAGTTAGGCCAGATCTAAGTGTACATACATCTAAGTGTACATACATCACATTTAGAAGACTGGATGTACTGTATAGGTTGTGTTTATGGGAGTGTTTCCAGCCTTCCAGGTTATATTTCACATTATATTCTAAGATGAAAGGTGAAGGCTTCCCTTTTCTATATGTCCACTCCACCCAGAGAAGGACGCAGTGTGTTCCTGCATGGACACAGAAATAGTATGCCTTGCACAGCTCTCAAAGTCCTTGTAATAGCCAGAGCAATCCAACACATTCATTCCACCCATCACAATCTTGGGCATTTTGTTAGAAACATACTTTTGTAATGCAAACAATACTTACATAATCTTCGCATGAGCTTTTGTGCTAGTAACTAATGTCAGATAGAGCTCATTCTCATAGCGAGGTATATCATCACAGTAGACTGCTTCTCCAGTTGTCTGTTTGGCAGCAGAAAGGTGCACCAGAGGTCGCCCCACCATATCTTCCACAGATTGCCCAGCAGGAACTTCCTGTAATTAAAACAAAGATCAGTAGAACTTTCACAAGGCTACTAGTCAAAAGTTGATGCTATTATTTCTGATCAGTACAATCTCTCCCAAAAAGTTGAAAACTTCCACGAGAAGCAATGGAAACACATGGAAGTTTAAGAATGAAAATACTGTATTCAGCACATTCAACTCATGGACAGCTCCTTCGAGAAAGGAGAAAGTAGTCAAATGTTTATATTAAGGAGAAAGTAGGCAAATATTTATATTTATTTATATAAATTTATTTATTTTTAAATTTATTTATAAATTTGACTACTTTCTCCTTATGGGAGGAGCTTATATGGGAGCTTCTTTACACACACATACAGAGAGAGAGAGAGAGAGAGAGAGAGAGAGAGAGAGAGAAATAAAGGCAAGAACTTGTTTTTCAAATTGGCATAAGATCCCAATTGTCTAATACCTAGTACAGTATGTAGATACTCACAGATGTAGCCAAACACAGCTATTAACTGAGCTTATGAAACCAAAATGCAAAAGAGACTGGAAGAAAGATCAGGTTTTGATCATCTCACCAGATTTCTGGTACTTACTTGGAAAAGTTGTACATTGTTAACAGGATCCTTGTGAAATAAGTCAGTGGCACTTGCATACCTAGAGGGAACTACGTCACCAAGATTATTCTGTAAAACAACACACAGAAACCAGGTTGGACTGCATGGATAATTAATTGCTGTGGCTGCATCTACCGACCCTATATCACCTATGTGACCTGCCAAAATACTTTTAAACCAATATAATTTATAATTATAATTTATACAAATGTTTCCACATAACACTGCTTTCTTCACTTTTCCTCCGATGGGAAAAATGTAATAAATGAAAAAATAATATTTAATAACACTTCTAACAATTGAAGAGGTAACTCTCCAATTATATCTCCTGCCATGTGATAGGATGCAGCTGCACCAACTAAGGTTGTGGAGAAAGGTATGGTGGGGGTTGATCAGAAAGCCTGTAGGCAATAACTGCCCAATCCAATCCCCCTGCAGCCAGGCAGTAATACTTGCATAGGCTATGCAGTTGGGCTACATATAGACACATACAAAAATTAGAACCATTGGCATAGGGGGAAGCATAGTGAATTTTAAAACCCACTAGTTCATTCACTGATGAGATTTCACTAGTAAGGTAATGAATATTTTTCTTAGCAGGTAGCCTGATCTCTTACCATCCAGAAGAAGCATCTACAACATCCAGAACCTAAACAGTGTTAAGGAGCCTACAGAAACACCTTTTTCCCCTAAACATCATCCCAGCTCTTGAAAGCATCCCTATAATTCAATGGAAAGGAATTTGCCTCCAAAATACAGCACATTCCTATTGAAATGTCATTCTAGAAAGATGATGAAAACACTCACATTGCCATTAAGTTCAATGCTTAATTTCTGAAGCACAGTGAGATAGAATTTAAAGAAGAAGCTGAGCACAAGAGTTCGTCTGAAATCCACCATGCCTCCTGGGACTGAAGGGGGCAGATTCATCTCATCTGCCAGCATGTGACAGGCTTCTTGCAGCAGTTTTTCCTTCCACTCCCTGTGAAGGAATTAACTATGAATTAACATGTACTCACACAACCTATACCCCTTCCCGTGGAGGATTTCACTACACATCTGAGGATCTGGATTGTAGCCCACGAAAGAGGGTGCTGAAATAAAATTTGTCCATCAAAGGTGCAACAATCATTTTTTTCTTTTACAAAGGGCCCAGTCCATTCTAACTTTTCACCACTGATCCAGCTGCAATGCAGGACTGAGGTGTCTGAGGATGTCTCTGTGCCTTCCTGCCACTAACACATGATGTAGTACAGCCCGATGCAGTACAACCCATTGGCATGGCCAAACAAGCATTGGAAAATTGAATAGAATTAGGCCTGCCAAATCTAAAACACAGCTACTCAGCTGTGGATGGGGTGGTTGCCCTACTTCCTGTTCCTGGGATAATCATTGGATCATTGGAATACAATAAATTTTCTGTCGCAGGAGAAAGGTAGCAGGATTACTGTATTGTATCAATTCTAATATATCATCAAATCTAACGCACATGCAGATTTTTTGAAGGTATGTATTAGATTCGAGTAAATACAGTATCTGTGATACAAAAACAAAAAGGAAGAACTCACTTAAGTGGGACACAATTGGCCAGGATTCAATAGTCCTGCTATACTTTCTCCAATGTGACACCAGATCTTCTGGAGAGTTTCTTCAAAGGGTTCTTCTTAGGTTTCCCCTTTTATAACACCTAAGTGTCTGCACTTAATGCTTTCATATAGATGCAACAACAGGTTGCTCTGATCTGCAGAGTCTATGGTTCTCCTACCTCCCAATAAGCTCCCGACATGTTTTTCCAGCCAGTACAGTTGTGGGAGCCATTCCTCCAAAGCTCAGCTTGATCTCCTCTACTCGATTGCTTCCCTTTTGAAACAAGACTCTCATTCCACAAGTCACTATGGCAATGTCATCTTCCCGCCGAGAAGCTTGCTTGAATGCTGAGAAATATTCACCCTATAATCAGTTAAAAAATGATAAGTAAAAAATAAATTTGTTTTTGTCTGAGAACGAGACCATGCAGACCATATTTAGAACAAAGATCAGGGAGTCACCTTTTCTAATAAAACATCAAGACATGGGAGCAGAGGTAAAAAGTAAGCAAAAAACATTCATGAATCAGATTTCAAAAATAAGATTTCTCGAAGTGAATAAGACTGAATGTTATTTTACATATGCACAGCAGAGGGTGCTTAGATTGCATGGCGAGCTGTACTTGTAAAAATTTTGATTGATACAAGAAAACAGGAAGAATGAAGGTAACTCACTGTAAAAAGTGCTTTAAATATAGTCTGAGCACTCTTACTGAGGCTCAAAGGAGAAATGCCACACACTCCTGCACAGTAGGCAAGAGAGAAGCAATGACACTGGGTAAAATATACAGTAATCTAGTTTTAATTTCAGAGTCAACCGTTCCACATGGTCAGAGCTAATTTGAAAGACGCTGAGGCTCTATACTGAAATAGGCTTTGAAGGCCAGCTGTGATTCAGACAGATGTGACTCTAAACAGGTGTGTTCAAACCTTACCTGAGAGGACAAGCTCATTCCAACACCTTCCTATAGGAGGTGACCTTTTTATTGAACAGTCGTCCATGGAACTCTGCACCATTGACTTCTGGCATATACAACACACCCTTTTTCAGGGTTAGGAATGAGTGAAACAAGTAGTGACAGTTATAGTGCCAAATGAACAAAAACGTTTTAAGGCCAAACTAGACTAGATGTAATTTTGCACTTGCAAACCCTATGTAAATCCAGAACCACTCTATAAGGAAAAAGTTTAATTTGCCCAGGCTTACAGCTTTGTAGTCACTTGGCAGAGAACTACAGCCTATTCTGGCAGATTAATATATCTGGATCAAGAAATTTGCCTCATTCACATACTAATTTTTCAGAAGTAAACTTGCAACTCAATGCTATTGGGTAGGGCTGTTGGGAGAAGCCCCTTCCACCAGCAGTATCATCAGGATCCAGGTATATATGTCTCAATCCAGCATATGTTGCAATGTTGTGCTCATGTTGTGTCTCAATTGATTGATTAATCATATCAATTAAAGACAGAACTGCGACTCCACCCCCCCCATTACAATAATTGGAAGAAATACTTTATTTTACCAAGAGGAACTATCCTCAACTAACCCTTCTCATTTTACCCTCAGGACATTTTACCACAACTAATACATGTTTTCATTGTAGCTTCAAAGCGGGAGAATAATTGCATAGTGTTTTTTTTTACTCAATGGGATCATTTATTTGATCTTCCTCTACTACTTATCATGGTTTTCAAGTATCAGTGTTCAAAATCAGTTCAGCTCATCATGTAGAATAGACTTCTAAGCATAGCTTCAAATCTGGTGGACTATTCACTTTTTAAAGCATTATTTCCTTTGATCAAGGGGCAGAAGCAGTTGTGCTAATTCATATCTTATGGAAGGCAAAAAACTTATTCCAATTAACACACAGTATCACCTGTTTAAAAAATCCCAATTATTTGGTTACTACAAGAAAGGGCTGCAGTGGTCAAAGATGTTGGGCTTGTTGAGCTGAACATTGGTCAGATGAGCAGTTCAAGATCTGAGGACCACACAACGGAGTGACCTCCCATCACTTGCTCGGCACTGGGCAACCTCGCAGTTTGTAAGCATGTAAATGCGAAGTATCATTTCAGTGGGAAGGTCACTGCATTCCATGTACTTTAGTATTTAGTCATGCTGACTACATAACCACAGAGGAGTCTTTGGGCAACGCTGGCACTTTGGCCTTATAACAGGATTGAGCACCACTCCCTAGAGTAGGTCACAACTAGGAGAGCAACTTTTACCTTACCAAAAACAAATCAATCACATAAGTGACTGGATCTTCAGATGACAAGGGAGTGCTCTATACTGCAGCAGAAGGTAGGATATTTTTCTCCACAATAAAGCAATAATTATTCTTTACCTAGCCTTGGAAACAGCGTTTGCTCCAATCTGTCTCCTTACCTGCCTACTATAGGGAATTTCAACTGAGACCAAAATTTCCTGAGGCTTTAGTATGGTCTTTCTGTAACCTGTAAAGAATGTTTCATCCATCCTTAAAGTTCTGCGGCCCTCTGGAAGGGAAGAAGAGAGAGCACCAGGTTTATGGAATGTGCAAACAATTCCCCTTTTCATACTATTAATTACTATAGCTATGTTAGTGTGGTAGTTAGGGAGTTGGTGAGATCCAAATTCAAATCCCCCCTCAGCCATGAAGTTCCTGAGTGACTCAGGCTGCAATCCTAAAGACACTTTCCAGGGAGTAAGATGCATTGAACACAATGGGCCTTACTTTTGAGTAGATATGGTTAGTATTGTGCTCTCAGCCTCATAGGCCTTGTCTTAGCCTCTTAGCCTTGTCTCAGGTTGTTGTGAAGACAAAAGAATAAACAGCTTTGTAAGCTGGTTTGGGCATTTGTTTGGCATGGGAAAGGCAGAGTACAGGTCCAACCTTGTTATACACAGACTTTTTATGCACGGATTAAACTCAACACAAATAGCTTCTGCAAATCACATTTTTAAAACTTTTTTCTACTGTTGTAGAGAGGCAGTCATGAAAGCAATACTCCATTCTTTAACTGAGCCAAGCAAAGATAGGGAGTCCTTTGCATTCCTAATTGCTAACATCCTCTCTACAGCAGTAAGAAAAGCTGTTTTTAAACAAGATTTAAAGGGGCACATTTTTATATTTTTAACTGTTTTTCTTTTTTTTTTTTGTATTAGCAGGGAGACCTAGAATTAAACTTCTGCAGATATTGAGGCACAACCTTATTTAATTAGGCGCAATGGAAGAGCAGGAAACTTGGAAATGGGTCTTTAAATCTATTTTCCACTATTTTTAATACACTGATTTTTTTTATCCATAGGAGGGAAACAGAACCCTAGTGGACAACAAAGGACAACTGTATAAATCACTTAAATAAGGGAATAATTCACAGAGTCACTGGTATTTTGGCTTCACATAGAAAGATTATGCAATAATGCCAATGGGAAAATATGTTCTAGTAGTTACAGCTACCTACAGGCAAAATAGGAATGGAGGCTCCCCATGGCTCTTTGCCTTCCCTACTGGTATCTTTTTACATGATCAGAGTGTCTTTGCATGATCTTTACATGGTACCCGACTTATATCTCTTTACATGATCAGGTTGTCTTTACATGATCAGTTTGTCTGTACATGATCAGGGAGTTAGAGGCCAAACTACCCATTTGATGGAATGCATCATTGACCCTGCATATCTGTTTACATACAGGGTGAACCAAAAGTGGATGGACAGTAGGTGGAATAGGGTTTGTGTTAAGGTTAATGTTGTCCACCTACTTTTGGTTCACCCTGTATTTTAAGCTAAATATATTTTGGCAATGAAAGGTCAAATCCAAAAGACAGTGCATAGCAGGCAGGGATGTGTATCATAAGCCGGTATTGTTCTGGGAAGAATGCTTCCATTGATACCTTCTTCCCTCCCCTTTGTTGAGTTATTTACCTGTAAACTTTACCTCAGCTGTAAGGACCCTCAAGGCATCTTACATAATCTAAAAACATTTACAGTGTTTTATAAAGTAATTAAAACCAAATTCATAATATTCTCCGGAGTACAATTTTCTTCATGGCTATGTACAAAGCAAAAAACTGGGATATCCTACCTCAAGCACAATGTTCCGATTCTAATTGGGCTCCTGTGGCTACTATTTAGCTTTGTTATCCAAGTCTTTTTCTAATTAGCTTTCTTCTGCAGGCCTTCTCCACCATGCAGGCTTGAGATAAGGTAACAAACATTTCTTTACCTCCATGACTGATACCACAGTGTAGGATGCTTTTCATGCACTGCTGGCACAGCTGCATCACTGCTGGAAACTTGATAGGATTGGACCCACAATGTTCCTTTGCAGATACTGATGTGAGTGTTCCATTGGGTTTATTATAGATCAGCTACCAATTCCACCCAAATGAAACACAATAGAAGGTCTTTTATCATCAATTTTTCATAGGTATGATTGAGGTCTATCGGGTCTCAAATGTTGCAAAATATCAACAGTTTCTCCTTTTATCAAATATTGCAAATCAAATACTGGTAGAAACCAACCAGAAGACACTGAGAATGTGCACAAAGATTTAGATTTCACCTTTCAAGTTTGGAAAGAGTTGAGGTGCATTTTTGGCTGCAAGTGCTTTGCGCCCCATGGTCCAGATGCAGAGAACCTATTCTAACAAGGTCATCTTTTCTGAGGTTACTAGAAGTCAACAGTCCCCACAGTTTATGACACAGTGTACAGACAATATGCACACCAATTACTCCTCTTGCTATCTGTCAAGTTAGTCAAGTCATTGATGGCATACCATCCACCAACTCACTGAAGGCTTGGGGTGGCTTACCTTTTGACACTAGAGTCAGTTTGCTCCCACTGGCCATCAACACAGGATTTAAGTCTGATATTGGACTTGCAGTCATGATATTTCCCCCAAGAGCCTAAAGTCAAGCAGAATATACATGGATCATAAATCAGTATTATTTCAATGATTCTATGCTGCTGCTTCCCACTGTCTCCCAGTAAGAGGTCCAATGAGGAGACCCACCAGGAGACAGTGGAGAGTAGGCAGCAAAAGCAGATCATCATCTTCTTTTCCTGATGCTATTTATTAGTAAGCCAGTTCTCACCAATTCTTGAGGGAATTATCAAATGGTACTAGATAAAGAGGATAGCTCACTTCTGCTCCCATTTCACTGCTATCACATGGTAAGCATCCCTATGCGATCTGGTGCATTGGGCATTTGTGGAAAGCAATAGACCATCCTTGCCTCAGGAGTTGGTCAAGGTCCCAGGCTGGGCTTATGCAGCAACATTTCCTCAGCACTGTCTGAGGGTGGGAGAAGAAAGGTCTCCTGTCACTTGGGGAAAAACCCAGGACAGGATCTTGCCCCAAGGTCAGTGCAATCTGGACCAATCATGAAATAAAGATTCAGCAAGAACAAACCTGAACATTCACGTGTTTAACTCCTTCTCTATCGTGTTTCTTGCCCCTCTCATCTCCCTTCAGTCTTTAGCAAGAACTGGTTGGAAGCACTTACAGCAACATTTCGAATCTGTGGTCCAGCAAACCATCTCAGTTGCTCGAGTACAGCCTGGAATACTTCTGATCGGTACGGAGGAACATGGGCCACTGCTTTCCGCAGAACCTCTTCCACATGACTCAGAGAGCAGGAGGCACCAAAGGTGATTCCTGGAGAAGCAAAAACATACAAATTCCTGAGAATAAAGGACTACCCTTACATATAGCATATGAAGTGACATTGTGATTTTCACTGACTCCTTTGGAGATTGAGATTACATTGGAGATTTTCATTGTGATTCCTACTGAAGGCCTGTCAGAAAAATCAAGAATGGTTTTATAATTATTTCCTTCATCTAATTTCTTACAGGGAGAATCTCCTGTCCCCAACACATCACAGATGTCTATTGTCAAACAGATGTCTATTGTCATTAAAGTTGCCAGTCTTTTATCATCTCAGCCAGATTCAGAAAACGCAACACTAGAAGATCATTTCCATTGGGCTGTTAGTACTGAAGGAGCAGTTGAAATACATACTTAGACTCTGTAAAGATCAAGTTGAAATGTGTATGTGTGCATGACGTTTTACTTTATCAAAGATGTATTTCTTAATAAGAATAATTTGGTGCACTTGTTTCCACAGTGCAAGCAACAGGGCTGTTTACATGCTTTGGCCTTGCAGAAGCCCATCAGTCCAATAGAGCCTAAGATTTTCCTTTACAGTCAAGCAACCTTTGTACTTTTTACAAAGAAAAGCTACTTTGCATGGGCTTAGCCTAAGACCAAGAAAGCTCACAGAATGGGGACCCCTGTGAAAAAGAATCTGCACATGATGAGATTCACTACCCATGAGGTGCCAAAATGTTTTAAAACAAAATTTGGAAAGACTAAGGAAAGTTGGCTGAAGTTTGAACTGGAAAGATTTGACTGGATTTGAGTAAAAGTCTTCCAAGTCTTACAAAATAAATTTTTAATAAACTTTAAGTTATGAACAAATGCTAAGTTGAGGAAAGGAAGACATTTTTGCTTGTATTTGAACCTTTTGTGTGCCTTTTTAGATTACCATGAGACTTGGCTCACTTTCCTGAGCCACCAGAATTTCTGAACATGCTTTGCAGATGCTCTGCGTCTTGCTCATTCCATGCTCTGTGTGTGATGGTAAACCTAGATAGGGTAGCTTTCCATGTTGGAGACAAGCCTATGAACATGAGTTGAATCCATTAGATATTAATGGCTCCATGCCACATGTGAAAACCCCTCTGCTTATATAGTTCTTGGTAGGCAGCAAAATCAGAATGATTATCAACCCCTCAAGGACTCCACTTGATTTGGTTTGTCTCAAGTAGCACAAGTCTATGCAGCATTGATACTTTTCTGGGGCATCAATGATGCTCTGTTGGATGCTCTGCTAGATGTACAGTGCGCCATGTGCAGTGCTTAGGAAGAAGCATTGTGTCACTTCCTTTCCTGCTTTATGGCAGCAAAGTAAAAGAGTCAGCTTATGATGTTCTGCCATTTGACTGGGTAAGAGACAAGCTCTGGTGATCTGGCTTTGATGCATCTAGCATATTTGAATAAGCATATCCTTCATGTATCTGTTCCCACTCAGGCCTTGCCTCTGTGAGCTCCCTCTAGAGTTTCATCTGGGATTAATTCACCTGAGATTAAGTCCCATTGAATTCAGTGGGACTTAGTTTGGAGAAGACATGCATAAGATTGCACTGTCAAGCCTTTACAACCAGTCTCCCCAAAGGGGAAAAACAGCCTACACAGTATATAACAAAGATTTTTGACCACTTTTTTGCTCACTTATGCAATTTGTGCTGTTAATTTCATTATGAAACCTCTACTATTAATTGCGCACATAGGTACAGTCTGATCTGAGAAAATAAAGAGGCAAGAGAAGGAGATCCACCCACCATATGAACATCCCTCCTTTGAGTATTGCTAGAATTCCTCTCTAGCCCCTTAAGGCTAGAAACACATTGCGACTGACTTACCCTCCTCTGTGTGCTGAACAGAGTTCATTTCTGGGATCCAAGCTGGTGCTATTATCACTGGGTACAGCATGTTCTTTAACCTCATCTCAATACCTTAAGGAAACAAAATCCAGTGAGGTCAGTGAAGACGTGGCAGACAGCCAACAGTAGCAGGTTTCCCAATGAAAAAGCAGAGCTGTTATGCAACAGACCTACACCCACTGAAAAGTCAGTTTTAGTGACGGCATCCTATATTGACTCTTAGAGCTCTTCCCAAAACAATCTCTCCAGTACTGACCAGTGATGGAATTTGCACTGTGTTTGCAATTACATCTTAAGGATTAGACCCAGTGGGTTCTTCCCTTGCACCCAGCAGTATCAGGCACAAAGTGTACTTAATACGCTTTGTTTCAAATGGGATTACTATAGCCTCGCTAACATGAAATCTCAGAACTATTAGGGGACAGCATGGAATAAACAAACTGCAGATCAAATGGGGTGGTTTTGGGAAATCTCACTGGCCTGCTTACCTTCCAGTCTTTGCTTGCCAAGCATGCATATATTATACATGTTCTATATTATACACTCACACGCAGAGTATTTATATGTTATACTAGTGAAAATGTACCCGCATTGCGGAAGTAAAATTCCCCTGTACGCCATCCCCCCATTGAGCATCAACCCCCCCATGCACATCAGCCCCCATGCGCATCCACTCCCGTGTGCAACATCCCCCATGTTCATCCACCCCACCCCATGTGCATCATCTCCCTATGTGCATCAACCCCACATACTCATCAACCCCACACGCTCATCAACGCCCCATGCACAACATCCACCCATATTCATCTACCCCATGTGCAATATTCACCCCATGCACATCATCCCCCATGAGCATCAGTCCCTGTGCATAACATCCCCCATGCGCATCAACCCCCTCCATGCAAATCAACCCCCCTACTGCAACCCTTCCATCTGAACAACATACCCCCCAGCGCACCAGGCACTGAGCACCAAATTGGCTGGATGTTGGTCAGTCTCCCATGTTAAGTATAAGACGAAAACATATTGCACCCCTTTTCAGCCCCTTAAGGGTTAAATTTCTCAACATCAGTTCTTGGTGGGTATTGCTGTCACAGAAGGAACGCCCTCCCTGAATTTCATGCTTCTAGATCCGGGGGTTGGAGCAGAGCATCCTTCAGTCACCGATTCTTCAATGCAAAGTATAGGGAGTAAAATGCATTGCACCCCATTTCGCCCCCTTCCGGTTGGAATTTCCAAAAACTTGTCCTTAGTGGATTCCTCTGTCACGGAAGGAACACCGACCCCAATTTTCACGCTTCTAGGCCCAGCAGTTTTGGCAGGGCGGTGATGAGTGAGTCAGTCAGTCACTTTTCTCTTTTTTATATGAGTATATAGATTTAGCAATCAGGAGAGCCGATTACAAGTTTCAGAAGCAAACCTTGACAAGCTGCCACCGACCAAAGTGGATCCTGGTTCTTCTGACAGCTCCAACCAGCTGCCCCACTGTGTCCATACAAGATGACCAAAACCATCATCTCATCTCAGAGCTTTCTTACCAAAACTCTCTGCTTTTCATTCCCTCCTCCTGCAAACTAGAGCACTGGATGAGTCTCAAAAACATGGCTTAATGATTATAGGCAAAACAAAGTAGTTCATAAGGAGGAAGAAGTAAAAACTTGGCCAGGCATGCACCATCTGCCAACATTATTTTTAAGCACTTGAGAAATCTCTAACAGAAACTGGCTCTTCTTCTTACCCACTTCTGTGTTCCCGACCACAAGCTTGGCACTGGGATACTGAGCTTTGAGATCCACAAGTTCTTTGAGGGTTGTGGGCTGAAACCATGTCACACGTTCGCCTTTGAAGCACAGCTGCCTCTGAGGTTTGGTGGTACTGTGGGTCTGTGAAAAAAATATCCAGCCAATACAATGATATGCCCAAAGACTTTCTGCTCTGTTTAATTCTTACTATGATGGAAATTTATTGTGGAAACCATAAGGCACCATAAGAAACAAATTTTTTTAAAAAAGATTTACTATTTAATGGCTATTGCACCCCTTTTGTTTCATTCATACCATTTTACTCACATACAGTGGTACCTCACTTAACAAGTGCCTCGCTTAACAAGTGATCCACATATCAAGCAAAAATTTCTCTAGGATTCTGCCTCACCTAACAAGGGTTGCTTCACTTAACAAACACAGTCATTGGCAGTTGGAGCAGATGCGCTGGCAAGCAGCCCTTTTTAAAAGTGTCAGGGCTGCCTAGCGCGCCTGCCAATAGCGCAAGCAACACTTCTGTGGCCGGGCAGGCATCCTGTGACCGGGTGTCCGCTGGGCAGAGGGAGAGAACAGCAGTGGAGAAGAGGGAAGCAGCTCAGGGCTAGCCAGAGGGGAGCAGGGGAGAGAGAGGCTCAGGATGAGGAGAAGGAGAAAGTGGGGAGACACTTGGAAAGTGTCTTTGATTGCTGCCTCCTAACCATGTCTATCCACAAGTAAGCCCCATTGTATTAAATGGGGCTTATTCCCAGAAAAGTGCCTTAGGATTGCAGCCTAAGTAGACTTCATGCACACTGAATGCATGTTTTGAATTCAATTCCAGTGTTTTGTCATCATTTTTACATCCAGTTAATATTTTTATATGAATATTTTTTGGGTTCTGAAACCAACCGTCTTGTGTTTCCATTATTTCCTATGGTAAAATCCGCTTCACGTAAAGAGCATTTCACATAACAAGCATGCTCCAGGAATGAATTAAACTTCTTATGTGAGGCACCACTGTATACTGTTTTTACTCACACATAAATCTGATTCTCTAAGGGTTAGACTTAATTCTTATGATTTCTTTTTTCACAAAAATAACAAGCACAGTCACCCCCTGCAGACTGGGGCCATATAAACCATTCATCTTGGGCCATATACTGGGAAGTTTTTCTATGTAACTATGAGCTTCACCTAACAGAAAAAAAAACCATGTCATTGTTTGCATGATCATTTACTCAAAGATTGAAGGGAAGGAAGTTAGAATCCTTAATGATGCCTAAGTTCATCTCTCAAAAATATGCTAAGACAGCATATCATTTAAACAAGACTATGGGCAAAATCCAGAGTAACTACGGGGAGTCTTTGCTCCGGTGTAAGAACAACTTATTCTGAATTCCAATATGAATTTCCCATAGGTTTTCACTAGGTGGTGCAGTAATTACAGGTGCATGTAAAGTCTCTTACGTGCTCCTGTAGCAACTCTGGATTTGGGGACTAATCCTATTTCAGGAGACAAAGACCCTAAATTTTTTTTCCATTGAAACAAATTCCAAATATGTACCTACCAATAATTGTGGTGGGAATATGGGCTCCTGTGTAGGGTCTAATGGCTGGAACTCTGACGGATTGAAGAGAGCTGAAGAGATCAGTGCCTACAGAAACAAATTGCTATTAATTGGTGCAAATTGCTTTTCTTTATTACTAATGAAGATTGCTCATAACTGAACTAGGAAAAATCAGCCCTCAGGACAGAGCGTTTCAAAGCACCATGTACATCAATGGTGCTGGATAAATGCATCATCATTACAAATCAACAGTAAACTCACATAATAGAGGTGCTGTCATTTTGTATGCTGAACAGGACCAGCTACAAACAATGTAGAGGTTTTAAATATGGAGGGAAAATGACGCTTAAATATACTGAAGTAGATAAATTTATAGATTAAAAAAGAATGAGCAGAGAGGATATAAGATAGCCTGATGCCAATTTACATCCGTAAAACAGCATGATTAAGGCAGAATTGGGTTGCTTCACCCAATTCCAATTTAAATGCACTTGGGTTGCTTCACCCAATGCTTCACCCAATACGTTTCCCCCATGTGGGAGGTAGCGGAAAGGGGAGACATAGCATTTTGATATAGGTCCAAGCTGTTTTTCCTCTCATACCAACCATCCACATACATATTTTTTATCAGACTAGGGATTTTGAGAAATACAGAAAAAACTTTTATTAAGCTGAATATTTGTTTTATCTGTATACCTCAGTTGCAAGGAAACTTCTTCAGTATTGTCCCATGTGGTGGTGGCATCCATTTGTTCTGGATTGGAGTCAACCAAACTATGGTTGATACAACATTGGAGAAAGCTGACTGGCCTGTCGCAGGGGCCTGTCACCAGGACGTTGCCTTTCCACCAAAGTGGTACCTATTTATCTATTTTATTTGCATTTACATGCTTTCTAACTGCTAAGTTGGCAATAGCTGGGACAAATGATGGGAGCTCACTTCATCATGCAATACTTGAGTCTCGAATTGCTGACCTGCTATCTTCAGGTCAACAGGCACAGAACACTGAGCCACTGCAATCCCTTTATATATCTCCCAGTATCTAGATGTATCTCAAGGGTGTAAGGGAAGGATCCATATACACTGTCTAGCACATCTAGGGCCCATAGAGAATGTTCAGGATGACAAACAATTAAGCTTGGTCTTAGCAGCAGAGATAAGGATACAATGAACCCCCATTTACAGTGTGTGCTCTCAACAATAGAGCAGAAGCTCTGTTCTTGTTTAGTCTTCCCTAAAGCTTCTTCACAGTGGTCCAAAGCTGATTTCATAACCCCACTGTTGTTTGATCATGGCTTGAGCCTCCATCAACTGAATTCTAAATCAGAACATAGAAGTGGAAAGAGATAACACACACAGATCAGTACATACTGAATTGTCATCTTTTTCATTCATGCAACAACCTGGGCCATTGACCTTTTTGCCACAGCAGGCTCCACCCTACAGAAAGGAGGGAAAAAAGAAGATACATTTTGTCAGGTACTGTCACGCAGTGGAACCACTCTTCCTACTTGTACATGAAATAATATTAAGCCTGTAATCTTCAACTCCAGCTAGGCTGGGCTAAGCCCCAACACAAGTCCTATGCTGACCTTGGGTGTCACACAAGTGACATACAGTACTTCTGTGCCACTCCTGGGGGAGGATTAGGCCAGTGCACAGTCGTGTGCTTGCCTCTCTACATTTCCTCAGAACACCACCAGAAAGTGACTAGGGGTGACTTCCCATCCACACATGCAACTTCCAGTCATCTGTAAGAGGTGTTCTGAGGCACAGGAGGACCCAGCCCTTGCTGTTGACCTCCCATGCCTCAGAATGGCCTTCAGGGTGGCCCTGAAGTCACAAACAAGAACTATTCATCCCTGAGAGAAAGTTATAGAATCATAGAATCATAGAGTTGAAAGGGACCTAGTAAGTCATCTAGTCCAACCCTCTGCCTACAGCAGGAAATCCTCCTACATCATCCCCAACAGGTGCTCGTCAAGCCTCTACTTGAAGATCCCCAGTGAGGGAGAGTCCACCACCCCCCTTGGCAATCTGTTCCACTGCCGAACCGCCCTCACCATCAGGAATTTTTTCCGGATATCCAACCGAATCTCCTTTCTTGCAGTTTGTAGCCATTGGTTCTGCTTTCAGAAACAGCTATGAACAAATGAGCCCCTTCCTCCCTATTACAGCCCTTCAGGTATCTGAAGAGGGCAATCATGTCTCCCCTCAGCCTCCTCTTCTCCAGGCTGAACATCCCAAGTTCCCCCAACCTTTCCTCGTAAGACTTTCCTTCCATCCCACTGATCATTCTTGTCGCTCTCCTCTGGACTTGCTCCAGTTTGGCTGCATCTTTCTTAAAGTGAGGTGCCCAGAACTGAACACAGTACTCAAGGTGAGGTCTGACCAATGCTGAATAAAGAGGAACTATGACTTCTCGTGACTTGGAAGCTACAGACCTCTTAATGCAGCCTAAAATGGCATTTGCCTACTTTGCAGACACATCACACTGCTGACTCATGTTCAGCTTGTGATCCACGGCGACTCCAAGATCCCGCTCACATGTTGTGCTGCCAAGCCACGTATCCCCCATTTTATACCTGTATTTTTGGTTTTTATTACCCAAGTGTAGAACCTTGCACTTCTCCCTGTTGAAATTCATTCTATTTGTTACAGCCCAGGATTCCAGTTTATCCAGATCCTCCTGGAGGTTTCTCCTGTCTTCTGTTGTGTTTGCTACTCCTCCCAGCTTGGTGTCATCTGCAAATTTGATCAGGCTCCCCCGTATCCCTTCCTCCAAGTCATTGATGAAAATGTGAAAAGAGAACTGGGCCCAAGACAGAGCCCTGGGGTACCTCACTTGAAACCGATCTCCAGATTGATGCAGACCCATTTACTAAAACCCTTTGAGTGTGGCCATCAAGCCAGTTGCGGATCCACCTAATGATTGCCTCATCTAGCCCATATTTTTCTAACCTCCAAATTAAGATGTCATGTGGGACCTTGTCAAATGCTTTGCTGAAGTCAAGATAAATGACATCCACAGTATTGCCACTGTCCAGTAAGCTCGTAACCTGATCAAAAAAGGAGATCAGATTTGTCTGGCAAGATTTATTCTTGGTCAATCCATGTTGGGTTCTTTTGATCACTTTTTGTCCTTGATGCTCACTTGATGCTCATCAAAGTCCTTGATGCTCATTTTTTGAGTGAGGGTTTAGGAATCTCTAATGAAGAACTGTCGTCACTACAGTTTCCAAAATTCTTTAGGGAAAGCTCTGCTAGTTAGTTTGTATTGTCATGAACCCCAAGTTTGCATATGTTTGAATGAATGGTAATGAGTGAATGGGCCTACTGAAGCAGGCTGAAGAATGCCCTAGAAAGGTATAGTCACAAACCGTGCACAGACAGAATAGGCACAAAACGTGCAGAGGCTAATGGGAAACACACTGCCGGCACAAACCTCGCAGGGACTTGGGAAAGACACAAGCACGGAAAGTCCCGGATTAAAAGCGAAGGTGTACTATTAAACCCACATTAACTTTTAGTGAAACCCCCCCCCCCCTTTACATTGTGAGCTTTGGTCGCACATGGAATGCCAGATAGGAGGGTGGCAGAGGCCCAAACTTCAAAGGACAGAGGGATCATTCATACTGGGCCTGACAGGGAGAGCTCTCTCTGCCCCGAACAAACTGCTTCAAAGGCAAGCATACCTGTCAGGTGGACATGTGGGAGACCCCTGATGAATATGGAGGACTGTCAGAGTGGGCACAGAACCACCAGGAACAGTTCTAACAAATGACTGGACTAACAAAAGCCCACCAATCCTCATCATGCCAGCTTGGGAGGAGTACAAAGGGGGTGAAGCAGTGATGTGATTCAAAGAAATTAACAATCAGTTCTATGCCCATCTGGCAGCCACTTTTAAATGGCTATTTTTAAACTTTATATGTCCTATCTCTCGTTAACAACCGGTTCTATAGAATAGGTGCAAGCCTGCTGGAGCCCACCACTGGGGTGAAGAGAATAGAACTGTGATACCTGGACCAGACCAGTGGAGAAGTGAGCACCTTTTCCCGTGACCTCCATCTCAGACTTGATCACCCAAGATTGGAAGAAGAAGCACGTAGGTTAATCCACATAGTTTCTTGGATAATGTATGAATTGGCTGTGAGAATGTGTTGTCAGTATGAGTGATACTTCTGAGTAAGCGTATTGAGTAAATTCAGCAGGTTTGTCTCTGAGAGTTTACTTCTGTTCCCATTCCTTGGGGCTTGGCAAGATGTGTGCTTTCTCAGTATAAAAGAACAGGCAGCCGTTTGGCTGAGGTCAGGAAGGGAGAAAACGTCCCTTCCCTTCTTTTGATCATGACAGTATAAAACTGACAGAAGCTTGTAGCAAAGAATGAACATTAGTTGCTTGCAAAGCTAATGTCATACTTTCTTCTATTAACTCAGAGTGCCTTCCGTGATTTTCTTCAGACGTCATCACCCAAGGACAGGCCTACTTAACTTGTGCAATGGAATTTCGTTTACTTCTAAGTCACCCTGTGCGTCCCCATTTCTGAAAGTTCTCAGGTAATTTCCCTTTATCTCAGGTTAATATGTTCCTACTTAATATGAAGCCAAACAGAGAACTGCTGTGCCAATGGGAATTCTGTACACAATGATTTTCATATACCTACATGTTGTCCTAGGACCTCTCTCAAAGATTTCTCAATTTCTGATTAAATTTTAATTGCTTGTTAGTCAAGCTCTTCTTGTTCCTGCTGAACTTAGCCCTTTAATTACCCAAAGAAAATCAAAATAAAGGTTCATCTAAAAGTCACAAGTCCAAGTATCCTCCTCCAACCTTGTTCCTCCAAGTAGCATACTCAAACCATGTATATGAAGTGATCAGCATGTTTACAACACATGTAATTTCACAACACATTCATTCATTCATTTGTTCATTCATATATTGCCCTTCTTTCAAGATCAACATCATGTATATGGTTCATCCCCACTATAGCCTAACAGTAATCCTATAGGGTAAGTCAGGGTGGAGGATAGTGTGCAGCTCAAGATCACTAGAGCTGCATGACTATCCCTACAATCCAGAGTAACTACGGGGGTACGTAAGAGACATTATATGCACCTGTAGTTACTGCACCACCTAGTGAAAACCTATGGGAAATTCATATTGCAATCCAGAGTAAATCGTTCTTAACTGGAGCAAGGACTCCCCTTATTCACTCTGGATTGCACCATATGTGGGTCTTTTAACCAAGTCTCCCCAATCTGAGACCCACAATCAAGACAGTACCATACTGGATCATCCTAAAAATCCAAAGTTCTTGAAACCTGGTGAATGCATCCCAGAGCAATGCATCTACTTTACTGAACTTCACTGATTTAATTTATTCTAGAGAACTCTGGAAACTGTTGTTCCAAAGGGAGTAGGGATCTTGAAAACAGAATGCTGTGCAGCTTCAGCAAACTTAAATAAGTGAAAATCACTTAAATCAGGCTCCTCCTGCAAATTTAGTGCACAGCAGTTGTGAGTTTGGTGACCACCAATTTTAACAAAATGAATGTTGTCTTGCAAATATTTAAAGGGGCAATGCATTTATCCAACTTACCACATTATTTTCTATTCCATTCATGCAGCAACCTGTGCCATTAACTTTTTTTCCACAGCATTTCCAATCCTAAAAGAAATGATCCCAATAGCATAAGAGCAACACTAATTTGGTAGAGAAACTAATCACCAATTATTCAAACAGATGTAAAAATCTACAGTCACAATGGCTTAGCAGCCTCAAGTCAATGAGGGGAATTCTGATTGATAGGGATTGTCAGTATCTTCCAGTTACTTTTCTAGCAAAGGAAAACAGAAAAGAATGGGATCTGTTCCTGATTCTTGTATATCTCCCATTCATTGCCATGATGAAGTTCCAAAGACTGTGGCCCATGTCTATTCTAGAAGCATCTGACCAAATCAAATACTTTCCATATTGGAATCATCAAACTGTAAAACTTAACACTTTTGTCGCAACATAGCTTAAGGCTGACAAGGGAGAGGATGAACAATGGAGAAAAGGTGTGAAAATAGATCCCTTCCCCCCCCCCCATTTGATATATAATATATTGGAAGAATTAATGTTTAACCCCCAAAAACTTCTTTATATCTATACAAGTCCCATACCTTTGCAAATGTCCTGTATCCCTCCAGAATGGGCCTGTATCCTGTACAGCGACAGAGGTTTCCTGCATTGTGAAATCAAAGTTACAGAGTTTAAGAGACAGTTCAAGAATAAGAGAGGGCCTAGGCCAGGTCCAGGACATACCAGTTGATCATGATCAAAATTTGGGCACTTTGCTAATCTGATGGCAGGTTAGGCTATGTGCTTCAGGAGTTAAACAAGCTGCTCCTGCTGTCAGATTAATTCAGCATTTAACTAGATAAAAAAATAAGACTGCAATTCTAAGCATATTTGCTTGAAATATACTATTATTTATTTTGCAAAATTCTAATATGGGACAATATTCACTCACTGCCTACCTTAGTGAGTTTACTCCATTGCCCTTTCCCTACTCTTACTTCCAGTATAGTTGTTGGAGAACAGAAGCTACTCTTGACAGGCTCCTATTTAGTCCAAAAGGTAAGAAATCTTACACCCCAAGGGGGAATCTATCTACAGAAAAAAATATGATTAACTGAATACAGCAGTTATGTACACAAAGGGTATTATATCCATCTAATTCAGGTTCAGAATCTGTCTACTGGGCAAGTTATGTTCCCATAAATGGGAAACTTTAAGTTACAAGAAGAAAGATTCCCCAAGTGCCACCAAGTTCATGGCAAGCCCATTAGGCTTTTCATGCATTTTTAGACAGACACACTGTATTTTCTGTAGAAGCTTTGTTTGCTGGTTAAGCTGCAAACTCCCAGATCACTAGAAACAAAAAAAAAATGCAAAAATGTCCAAATAACTTGATGAGAAAATATAATTACTGTACTCGTTACCATGCCATTTAAGTAGCATCAGCAAAGATTGCACCACCTCATGAACTTGCTTCCACATCTTGGATGCAGCACATCATTGTGTGCCTACCCCAGAAATGATGCTAGCCAGGGCCGGAATTCACTTCATCTCTGAAAGTTTCCTTCAGCAAGAGGAATTCACATCAGACCATTTTATTCAGCTCAGCTTTCCATATAACATTGTAGCTTTAGGCTGCAATCCTTTCCACACTTTCCTGGGTCTCAGCTTCATTGACTACAATATATAGGACCGGTCTCAAAGGGTGCAATCCTAACCATGTCTACTCAAAAGTAAGTCCCATTGTGTTCAATGGATCTTACTCCCAGGAAAGTGTCTTTACGATTGCAGCCTAAGTTACTTTAGAACAATTAGCTGAATACTGCAAGGGGTTGGATATAAAACTATATAAAGCACAACACAGTAATAAATTACTGGAAAGCATTTTGTTTTACCTTGGAAAGCATCTTCAATCTCTTCCATTTGGGGATGAGGTTGGTTGCGAAGCAATGTGTACATGGACATGACAATCCCAGGAGTGCAGAAACCACACTGAGATCCATGACTTTTGGCTATTCTTTCCTGGATGAAATAATTGGTTAAGCAAGATTTAATACATGACTGTTCCATGCATCCACCATCACAGAACTCAACACTGTATACATGGGGCTTCCAGTTAGCCTCTCATCCAGATCTAGACCTGTGTCTGTTCAGCAAGGTGGCTGAATTATATGCTCCCAGTCTATGCCCCATGGTAAGGTAGATATGTTAGAAGGCTCCTAGAAGCTGCTTCACTGCTAAAGTCTCTCCAAGAAAAGAAAGCAGAGTTATAAAGAATTTCAGGTACAATTTATTGTGTGTGGCTTAAAGCAACCACTGGCTCAACAAATTCGAACCAATGGAACTGGACTGACATACTGATGAATTCTACTTTTCCAACAGACTTCTTTCCCTAAACAGTTCCTTAACAATTTCACCATAGGGCTACAAATTGTGAAAGAAATTATTCCTGGAGTCGTCCCTCCCCAATCATTTAATATAGGAAATTTCTGGAGGCTTTGTGAAAATATCCATAATTACTTTCAATAGTTATCTGACGTTTCCTGGAGACTCTAGGCTAATCTATTGCACACACCACGCATAAACATTTGGAAAATGTTCACTGAAAAAAGCCATTGTCATTTGAATGAATCATTAAAGTATGAGCAATTTAATGTACAGTACCTTGAGCAAAAGATACGTTTATGCCAAAATTTTGTTAAAAAGTAGCTACAGCTCCACTACTTGCCTGTACAGGATGCAGCCTTGTCTTTGTGCTGCCTATGCCTTCAACTGTAGTTACTGCTACATGATGAAGGGCACAGATAGGGAACAAACAAGCATTTGCAGAATAATGACTAGAGGTGTATGTTAAGGATGTTGTTGAGTGTACTTGCAGATACAAAAGGAACATGGCACCTTTAGTCCTAGGATATTAGCCATATCATTAAAATTGCACACACTTAGGTGGATTCCAAAAAGCAACATTAATGTTCACGCTGATGTCTAGCCAATATTTTATTTTTCCAATTCAGTTGTGGAAAGAGAAGGTGATGAAGAGGAGGCAAGACATTGCTGAGAGTCCCCCAACAATCACATGGCCTCATGGGTAGGCCAGCCCTGATTAGAACCCTACATGCTGCCATTTCTAGGAAATCTAAATGATTGAGTAGGCTGAAATCCTCCCATCAATGGTAAACAAGGCACATTATACACAGTTCTCAATCCACAGCTGGGTGGATTTGTAGGAAATCTATCTATCTATAGTATTTATATACCGCTTTTCAACTTGCTTCTTAGAATGCTTTCCTATTAACAGACTTTATATTGTCCTGTAATATAATTGATGTTTGGGGAGAAAATGATGTGCACATTAATAATGTCCCATCTCCTAAGTATCTATCTGGCTTCAGTAATATGGAACGCAACATTCATTCTTCCATCTCATCATGCATTCTTTGAAAGGATACACAATCTTCTTTTGGAAGGCATCAAACTTGGAAATCATCACAGTGCAGGCACCACAGCCACCTTCCCCGCAGCCCAGCTTGGTTCCACATAAGCCCACTAACAGCATTGTGGTTAAGGAAAATATACAAGCTTAGCAAAATTGCTAAAAATTCCTCAGCATTGTTTCTCACCAATCCTTACAACACATATGCATAGTGAAGAATCCAGATTGAATTACTTAATCAAGATTTTTTCATGTCCAGGTTAATATAGGTTGGGCATCCCTTATCTGGAATTCTGAAAAATGCAAAGTTCTGCATTCCAAAAATCATAATTCTTTTGAACACTGACATGCCATAAATGGAAAATTCCACACCTTAACATTTAACTCATGTGACAAGTTGCACAAATTTATTAACCATTGTATAAAATTAGATTTAAGCTATGTGTATAAGAAAATAAATGCATTTTATATTTAGACTTAGAGGCCCTTCCTCAAAATATTGCATTAGGTACACCCAAGTACTATGTTCCAATATATGGAAACAGTTGATATCTAAAATACATGACATTGGCATTTTCGTCTCAAGCACTTCACATGAGGGATACCTAACCTGTAGCACAATCTTTTTTCTATAACATCCACAAATGTTCCCTGGTGTGAAATCTAGAGGCCCTGTACAATATTAGTGATTAAAAAGTAGCAAATAAATTCTTTGACTTTTTATTAAAAAGTATCAAAATAATTTTTTAGTACCTTTTCTTTCATTGCCATATTTCATGTTTGTGTCAGTGGAAACAAAAGTGGTAGAATTGATTTACATGCACAAGATATATTATTTACTAGCTATAAACATGTGACTGGGAAGAGATAACTAGATTAGGAATTCATTCACTAACATAAAAGTCAATGAACTTTTATTTCCAACATGATTTTTGTAAGCATCAGCACTTAACTTTGGAAAATAAATCACTTGCTGTTCCTCTCACAGGGATTCTGGTCCAAACTGTTGTTCAGTTATGTCATATCCGACTCTTTGTGACCCCATGAGCCACAGCAGATGTCCCCTATCTTCCAAATTTTTGTTCCATTTCATGTTCATTGCCCAATTTTGTGTTCACCATTCAAATCTTTGTCCAAATTCTTGTTCATTACTTTGGTGATACTATCTAACCACCTCACCATCTGCTATCTCCTTCTCCTCTCCAGTTATTCCCAACATCAGGGTCTTTTCCAGAGTCTTCCCCTTTCATGATGTGGTCCAAGTATTGAGCTTCAGCTTCTGTCGAGCACACAATTACTCTTCCATGCAGAATACTGACTCTTCTATGTCCACCCTCAGTGTAATGGAGAAATGGGATTTGGGCAGTGATTTTTAATGTGTGAATAGAGAAGTTACAAGTGTTTTAATCTTGGGAAATGGAGAACCAGGCTCATGTACAGTAGTCTGCCACTACATCAGTGTACTACATGAAATATCCTACAAAACATTGCACTTGAAGTGTCCCCCTTACCACCATCCATTGAAGTTATGCTATCTTCACACAGGGACCAATATTATCTAACATTTTGTGGATGTCTTCTGCCATAACAGCCCATATTATTGATGACTCAAGCTTTCTCTGAAACAAGTTGAGGAAATGCCATGGTATTGAATTGTACCTTATTGCACCTAGACCAGTGATTTTCTGTCCTTTTTTCTTTTGTGGCATGCTAAAAAGATAGTAAAATAATCAATGCACATCATCAATTTTTTGACCATTGACAAGGTACACCATACTTCAGGAAGGGGACTCCAGTTGCCCCATTGCACTAATTACCCTCCTCAAAGTCCCTTAGCACATCTGAGGACTATCCACCACATACCATAGTGGTTAACTATAACTGACCTAGACCATCAGTCTTGAAGGGAACCTTGCCAAGCATCAATCAGGCTTACCTATCAGAACATATGAAGCTGTCACAGTACATACATCATACTCAATATACGCTGTCTGGCAATGGCTTTCAAAGATTCAGAGAGGGTCTTTCCTAGCCTTACTGCACATCACGGACTGATACTGGGACCTTGTGATTGGAGAGTGTGATTGAGGAAATTTTACAAGTCAAAATTCAAAATTGCAAATCAAAAGCTCACATTCTTTGCATAACCACAAAACATTTTAACCATTTTAACAGTGCCCTGATCTGACATTAGATACATTTTCTTCGAAGGTAGGTTAGTAACGTTGTTTCTGGGTCCACATTCTTTTCCACCACCTGAAAGAGAGAATAAACAATGTTTCTCATAAAAAAATTCTGGTGAATATATGCACATGTTCCTGCTACAGTGAGTACCAAAAAGAAGATGAATATTGCTGTTTACCAGAAATAACAATATTTAGGAAGATCTAACATTCTAATCAAACTCCAAAGCCTTTGATTAATAAGTCATGACATGTGGCCCTTGATGTGTGATTCTGTGCTAGTCAGTGGCCTCTGCATGAGCCTCGAGGGGCCCACAAGGACAGAAAAAATGATCAGCCAAAGCTGCTCTTTCCTGGAGGTAAAAGTGTGCCATCTCTCCAGCAGGAACAAGCTTGGCTTGCCTAGTTTCAGATGGTTGTCCACGGCTAAACAAGCCGGTGACTGCACTGCCACAGTTTCTGTAAACCCACAAGAACAGGTTGGCACTTTCAGTCAACATCAAAATGAGACTTTTCTTCCTACACACAGCAAAAGAACAATAAGACATCAGTAAATATGGGCATTCATCAGGCAAGGTAGCCTGGATGGCACCCAAAGTTACATAAAACGCCTACAGTCTTGGCTTAGCCTTATCAATCCAATTCTAGCCAACATACTTCCCAGCATAGTGACTGCCTCAGGAAACAGGCACACACCCCACACTTGCATCTACCAGTTGCTCACCTTGCCTTCCTAGTGCTCACCTGGTACCCCAATTCTTACTGCTGGAGTGAAATGTTGGTGATGCTACTCAACAAAGTGTGTCTGGATGCCTAACTGGCAAATATGAGCTTATGGCTATTATTCACCCTGGACTTCCTAGACCAGTGATTTTCAACCTTTTTCATCTCATAGCACACAAACAAGTCACTGAAACTGTCAAGGCACACCATTAGTTGTTTTTACCATTGACAAGGCACACCAGGCTGTTCAAATCCCCTAATTTTCCTATTAATTAATAACTCCCCCCTACAAATTCACACAGCACACCTGAGGACTAGCCAAGGCACACTGGTTGAAAACCACTGTCCTAGGCAATGCCAATGGCTAATTCACAAAACAAACCATTTGCCTATCAATACAGTCCTTCTGTAATTGCAATGTTTTATCTCAGTGAAGCCTCTTTTCTATTGAGCCTGACACTTATGATGCTTTCATTTAGGAGAACAGATGGGACAGAGAAGAGCGCTCAGTCAGGCATCACATTGTATTTCTTATTAGTTGCGTAAGTACATTTACACTTCACTTGAAAACTTTGCCCTTGGGTTCAGCCATCAAAATTCTTTCTTGATTTCTTTCCGGGCTGTAGGGCATCCAATTCCTTTTGCTATTAACCAATTATTTAAGCTTGTTACTTAAGGGCTTGTGTATGATAATATGATGTGCTTGGCTGTTACTGAACATTAAACTCAAATGTCTTCATTCGCTTCTCGAGATATGCAAGAGTAAAATAAACAAAAGGCAATGCTGATATTCTTATGAGAGATTACTAGTACTAGTAGTACTAGTTACTGAGAGATTCCTAGTATCACCCTGTGCTTTTGCTCTGACTGTATGCTTTTTGCACACTTTTTGCCTTGAAGGTTCATCTAGAATGGCTGGATAATACAGCTTCTGCAAAACCCAACCCTAATGTTACATTGAGAAAGATATGCATGAGATTATGTGTGGCACTATGACAGCACGGTGTCCTTTACAACATTAAAAAAACTCTGCCGTTAAATGTGACATTATTGAAGGTCATACAAAGCTGTCAACGGGGCTCAGGAAAGAAGTAAAGAATAGGTCACATGTCAAACAGTAAACAGTTATGTGCCAGCCTATTCTTTTAGGCCTTCCAGACATTGTGCAGCTGGATGTCTCAGAGCAATCTTATAATAATATATAATAGTATAATAAGCAATTGTAAAGTGAGAGCAGCTCAGGGCCATTTTGAGTGGAGAAATCCTAAAGTGAAATTTTGGGAGCATCAATCCAATATTGTAGATGTTTTTGGCTCAAGATGTCAGGAAGGACTCAAATCCAAAGGAGGTTTCTAACCAGAAACATATCACAATTCAGGCTGTAATTCTGGTTTTCCACCCACCCACTTCTGGTTAAAGGAGGGAACAGCAGGTAAGTCACCCTATTTAAGAAGCGTTTTTGCAACAATAGACCACAGCAGATCAGGTAATGCCCATTGAACCCTGTGCAGGCTTGTTGATCAGACTTCCTCACTAGAAGATTCGGCTCTTGCTTGTTATGGACTGCAGTTGGACTTGTTTCTGGGGTGAAGTGAGGGAAAGAAACAGCAAAAACCCAACATAACTCTAGATTATCTTGGTGCTTATGAAGTAAGCAGTGAATGGTGGTTTGGAGCCCACAAAGATCCAAAGACCCTTCCCGCTCCATCCTTCTTCTGTTTATAATGTGCACAAGCAAGGGTTACTGTGTTCTCAGCATCCCTTGTATCTGTTCTTTGAAATAGATGCATGGACTAATGTGGCTGCAATAGTCTTCACTTTGTAAATATAGGGTACAGAGGAAGGGAGTACAGCCATTCATTCGAGACAGCAGTGGGTGGTGGATTCAGGTGTCAAAAACCAGAGCAAAGTGAACATATCCAATAGACTAGGCAGCTTGATTCTTTGAGCAATAGGTCAAAATGTACACATAAAGAAGAAAACACTTCTGAATTTTTTAAAAAATGAGTTTATTTTTTTTAAAAAATTCCAAAATTCCAGTCAAAGATTGACTGGAATGGCTATCTTAGTGCAGGTTAAGCCAAGTCATACCCCCGAATCCAGAGTAACTACGGGAGCACATAAGAGACTTTACGTGCATCTGTACTTATTGCACCACCTAGTGAAAACCTGTGGGAAATTCATATTGGAATCCAAAGTAAGTGGTTCTTACACTGGAGCAAGGACTCCCCATAATTACTCTGGATTTTGGCTTTTTTTTTAAACTGAAACTTTGTTGTGGATAAGTAGTAAGATCTTATCCAGTCAGACTTTAAGTGTTTGTGCTGTTCATTCAAAGCATGTTCAATATCAGTGTTAATAGGTGCCTAGTAATACAAATTGACTCATCTGCATGACTATATGACAATAATACATAATATTTTAAATAACAAACAGCTTTTTTAATGGCTAGAAAACCTAGAAAGGAATACATAGAAGTGGGTTATAACTGGCCCAGAAAAGGATCTTACAAGTTGATTATCTGTTATTACATGACAGACAAGCATTTTTTTGACAAAGAAGTATGTAAATTCCTCATTTTATGAGGACTAGCAGCTTAAGATTCAGTTGGTGAGTTACTTTATTCCTATTGTTTTGGCCCTCATTTCAGAAATTATTCAGATATTTCCAGTTGTAGCTCAGTGGCACTATCACCCTGTTTACAGGCAACAAAGAATTTGACCCCAATTGCTGATATACTTAGCAGAAATTTAAAAGGTACATAATACATTTCAAAAGATATGCCTACAAATACTTCCCGTTGACTATCACAGCATTTATCGTTGTGTGTATATTTAAGTGTCATGTATATATAAACTTCAAATCTAATCTTTGTAATCTCTCCTTGTCACTCAGCTCAACAGCCTTGAAGTCACATGCACAAAAACCAATACCGGTTATTTGTAATGTCAGGCTGCCAGATATAGTGACAAAGTGAGCTGCAGTGTGAGGTATCATGTTCTGTTCCAGGCCTTTTTGTCAACGTTCCCGGGAGTGTGTTGCAATCCTCCACCTATCTTCCCTGGCCTTCTGTTCAGGAGGCACAACAGCCCATTCCTCTTGACAATAACGCAAAAAGTTCTAACAAATATTTGCAACACATGCCAACCGTGTCACTTCCAGGTGACTGCAGAACAAACATAGCTCTCGACTGAGAATCAGGCAGAGCCACAGTCTAAACTATCCCTTCAAATATCATGTCCAAGCATAGGCAGGTAATGGGGTTAAAGACCAACACTAGCAGAAGCAATTTCTAGGTTATGGCAAAAAAAAAACATATACTGGTGGAGACTGGACATCTTAACACGCTAGTCAGAAGTACTGGTGGAGACTGGACATCTGAACACGCTAATCAGAAGTAAGAGAAAAACTTCTTTTCTGAGAGCCTACATAATGGGTAAAGTATCTGGACATAATAGTTAAAAATTGAACTGGACTGTTTCCGATCTTATGTAGCAGGAAACTCTGGCTTGCCACCATGTATACCATCAGCTACTGGTAATCCCGTCTCCCTTATTGAATGGACTGATATAACACATGTGATTGCTGTGCTCATGTGTACACATAAATATCTAAGGCTGAAATCCTGTATCAGTTGCCTGGGAATAAGTCTCATTGAAATCCACTGGGTTTATTTCTGAATAGACATAATGTTAGTTGCAGCTTGCATATCTGAAAAGCAAGATGCGTGATGGAACCCTAATGTAAATGATGCTTGCTGAGTGATATATGGGCATAGAATTCCTATAGTTGAATATATGGAAGTGTTTTGCACTGAAGTCTCTGGTTCATCAAGCCCAGTAGTTCTCAAATAATGAATCAGGATCTCCTTAGGGTCATGACTTCATTTCAGGAGGGTTGCTGGGCACCGTCATCTTGGAATGTGGTACTCTGGCTGTAATCCATACTTTCCTGGGAGTAAGTCTCATTGAACACAAAGAGAATTACTTCCAAGTAGATATGGAGGAAACTTGACATCACAGGGATGTCACTTTTTATTTGATGTCACTTCCAGCTATGACGTAACTTCAACTTTCATGACATCACTTGGGGGGGCAGGAGGGACAGTTCCAGACAGTGTCATTCTCTGAAGGAGATCCCAGGCTGAAATGCTCAAGAACTACTGATATTGTAGCCCAATATTGTTCACTCAGGTCAATAGTGCCTTTCTGCAGTTCATTCAAATGAGACAGTATATTGGACATATAATCCTCTCCATGCTCTTTTTGTTTGGGGGTTGCAGCTGCAGGGGGAGGATTGAGACTCTTTCCCCATGCTGTTTTCTTCCTGAAAATTAACCCTTGCTGTTAATTACAACTGAAAATTACAACTTGCTGTTTTCTAGTTTCTTTAAATTTTATATTCCTTATAACTAGAGAGGCTGGAGATTAAAACTTGCACATTGGAAAGAAATTCTTTTCCATGCACAAAATATAAGCTTTCACCCTGTGGGCTTGGGGACAATTAAAAGTTTTCTAAATGTTTCATGCTTCAGGAAAGGTTGTGCTGAGAGCCCAAATATGATCTCAAAATATATTTGATCTCAAAATATATATCAAATATGAACCCAAATATGATGTGCTAAGAGCCTAAATATGATCTCTTCACTCTCTGAAAAGTGTCACAAAAGTGGTTTTGGAAAGTTCTAAGGAAATGGGGACAGCAAGATTCCTACCTTCCTGTCCATATGGCAGCAAATTCCAACATAGGCTGCAATCATAACCACATAGGCCAGCCTAAGCCCCATCGTAAGTCCTGTGCTGATATGGGGGTGTCACAAAAGTGCAATAAAACACTTTTGCCCCATTCCCAGGGTGGGGAGGAGGTTAGGCCAGTCCAAAGGCATGCACCAACCACCCCACAGAAATATGGCATTCACAGAAATATGGGCCAAATGAATTAGATTGGCCTACATTTCTTAGGATTGCACCCAAAGGCAATGTGCTGTACTGATTGCTGCCTGATTGCCAATCATCCAGTCTGTCTGGGAGTTCTAAGAGAAATTTCTGGATGACTATGGAAAACAATCTGGCAGGTTTTAACAGAGCCTACATGAATTTCTAATGTTACATCATGTTGGGGGGGGGACTCTAGGAATAACATCAATCAGAGCTGATAACCTTAGTAGCCGCCTAAAGACAGAGGACTTGATTCTATAAGGAGGGAAATACTGGTGCTCAAACCCATGATTTGCTGGTGCAGTTCAGCCCCAACTCCACCCCTGGCCCTTCCCAACTTTACAGTGCGCAAGGAAACTCTGCAGGGCTGCAGAAGGGAATAAAACTGTGTGTCCCATATTATTGAGGTCCATCTCAAGAAGCATCCTTCATAACCCCAGGCAGGAAAGCAGAATTCTCCTCTGCCGAATTGGAATATGATAAACTATTTATAGTGAAACTAGAGAGGAGGCAGTAATTTGTTTCAGTTTGTGTACTGCAATCTTGTGACCAGAGCAAAGTTGCCACAGTCAGGCAAGTCTGCCTCCCTGAAGATCAACTTTCTGGGTCAGACAGGACATCTCAGTGCAATGCCCTCATTTTGAAACTGGTCCGGAATGAAATCATGCTCCTGATTCCAGCAAAGGCATGCAGCAGTTTCTGGGTAATCACTAGCATTTGATCTCTCTGTGAAGATATGACATTGGCTTTGTAGGGTTTACTCAGTTTGGTTTAGTCTTGTAATTTTGTGCATATCAATGCAGTGGGAACTCTCCAGACTGGATTGGGATGAATGCTGCACTTAACATTAGCTTGTTACTAACTGTTTGTGGTGTAGACTGATCAAGGAAGTAGTTATGTAATGTACTTTAGACTCACCATATGTGTTCACATGTATTTCTGTGGGTATTCCTCCATAGCCCTATTCAGTTCTCCTACATATTAGGAATTACATTTATTATGAGAATGATCAGGGTTTTTTTTACCCTAAAATACATAACAATTTTATCAATCAAAAAAATAAAGAATCAACATTTTCTGTAAGAAACAGTCTAGAAAGTGCAACAGGTGGTGTTCTTTTAAAGCAGGTTTGTCAACAGACATCATACTAAAAACAGCAACAGCAGAAATTGTTCACTCTCTGATCCTGTCTTCCTCCCTCTATCTAGACAAGCAGCAGTTTTCTCCAACATATGTTGGAGGCTGTGCAGCTGCTTCTGCATAGTGCACGTCCTGTAGCTACATCCCTTGGTGTTTTGTAAAGAGAAGGAGATGTGGGGGAACAATCCTTGGTCTGAGACACAACCAAAAGCCATGTGTAAAGAGAGTGGGGTCTCCCCTACCTTCTTGCCATTTACAAAGAAGACCAGCTCATCCTTTTCCGAAGTCATCCTGTACACTTCCCAAAATTCATCCAGGAGTAGGGAAGGTTCTCAAATCACACAGCTCTGAGGAGCCCCAGCACTACAGCAATCTGAGCCCCAAGGACACAATGAATAAGTAGTGTCTGAGTAGTCCTTAGGAATCTTTAACCTTCCTCCAACAGGAGTGCCCTGTGTGAGAGCCCAGGTTATATAAAAGGCACCCGGAGGCGTGGCAGTTGCACTTGGCTGTGCCTTGCCTGCACTAATGATAGCACAAGTAAAGATAAAAAGTCACCACCCCTTTCTATGGCATGAGATTAAGTAGGATCACTCTTCAAGAGCATTGCAGTACCAGGATACTGCAAGAGCCAAACCTGCCAGGAGAAATCAGTGCCAGGAATTCCAAATCTTGTTTTTTCATGTTCCAGGTAGATAATCTGGATGATTCTTATGCTTACTTCCACCACAGGGGCCCATGGTTATTGTATGCCATACACTAAAGATGTAAACAACTTTGTAACAGATTGTCCTAGCTAAAAGGCTTGTTAAGCAAGATACTTCATGCCCAAATGACTTCAGTGTTCTTTTCAGAAAGTAGACATAGTACAAAGAGAGAAACTGCATCCATCATGAGTGCACATTCAGCAATACAAGCTCAGCGAGCACCTGTTGGGGATGCTCTAGGGGGATTTCCTGCTGCAGGCAGGGGTTGGACTAGATGACCTACTAGGTCCCTTCCAACTCTGATTCTATGAATACCTCATTTTTTAGCTTTTATCATGTTTAAAAATATGTAGATCCATCTAACAAGAGGCAACAGTTAGACTACATCAACAATTGAGAAGTGATGCCTCTATCATCATAACTTAAATTCTGTTCAAAACTACTCACCTCCAATGCCTGTGCTAACCATTCCACTACTTTTCTGGAAGGAAACTTTCATTTTGACAATTTGTTCCATTGCCCAATCAATCTTTGAGTTAAGAGGTTTGATGTCATCCAGTTCACATCTGATCTAACTTGAATGTCCTGCTTCTTACCTTCTTTTGGCCAACCTCATAAATCAGCCCCCAGCTTGCTCATCACACTTCTTACTTAAAAGTAACTCTGCAGCATTCTGAATCATGTCAGTATGAAGCACCATGTGATTGCAGGTTTGATTACAATTTCTGATTCAAAGTGAAAGGCCAAATTCATTTGTAAGACAATATCATTAAGGATACAATCCTATCCAAACTTTCATGGAAGTAAGCACCTTTGACTATAATCTGACTTTCTTCTGAGTAGATATGCACAGGATTGGGCTCCAAATCAATAGGGATTACTTAAAGGAAACAAGATTCATATTGGGTTGCCACTTCCTACCAAACTAACATACCGGTATTCCCATTTTGTAATAATAATGGGAATAATGTAATATAAACCATTCTTAAAACAGCAAAGTCTTGCACATGTATAACTCACAACTTAGTGCAGCAGCTAATGACCATTCTCTAACATACCTCCCCTTATGCATCTGCTTATTCCAGTAGAAAACCTTAAATGCACTTTAAATGAGGAGCAGAGTCGATCTATAGATTTTTTCAATGCTTCTCCTAACTCTAAAATATTTCAGTGCTCAGAACAATCATAGGTTCAGATCTGATGTTCTTGAAATCATTACCTTTGCAAGCTTGAAACTGTTGCTTAAAACAGGTCATATCCAGGTTGACCAGATACAATGCAGTACAAAGCATATACCTATAAGTACAGACCCCTGTGCCTTTAACCAGTGTATAGAAAAGGGGATTTTGGCAGGTGGAGCTTTTTAAACCTTTCTATGTTGAGCTACACCTGCCAGAATTCCCTCTTAACTGTGGTTAAAGGCATAGGCACTCTATGCCTGTAGTCATCCTGGTTACACTTCCCAGCAAATCAGCCATGTTTATCCCAGTACAGGCCTTTTCCTTGGATGGATGAAACTTTGGAAGTTGGGTCAACCACTGGTATTTACTTGAATCTAATGCTCACCCTTTTCAGCCAAATTCAGTCTCCAAAATCAGGGTGCACATTAAATTTGATGGTGCATTAGATTTGAGTAAATAAATCCATCTCTATGAAACTAGGCATATTTTCCAACAACAAAGAGAAGGCAAAGGGCAGCACTTAAACTCTGGTCCAGTCCAATTATGGGTGGTTCATGAAACGTATAGGGCAGGTTAGGCTATGTGCATCAAGGGTTAAACAAGTTGCTATCTGCTGCCAACACTGCTTTCAATCACAATTATAGCTACCTGGCATTTATAAACCAGGTTGCAGCCTGCAGGGCTTCTAAAAGGTTTGAAACCACTAGCATAGACTTGACAAGGGTTGAGGACTGGCACACTCTCAGGATAAAAGAAGAGTGGAAACAAGGATTTCTCAACTGAGCTGGTATACCTATGGTAGGACTATACCATTTTGGACTTCAGCAGAAGCAGATGTGATGCAATACTCTTTCAAGGCCTGTGTATTCGCCACATAGAAAACTCTTTGACATTGAATTTTCTATGCTGGATTCCTCATTAAATTGAAGGGAACAGTTTGCCTAAACTTAGAAAAAGTCCTGGTACCTTTAGTTATCCTAGACACTTTCCGACTGTAAATATGGCTATATTTCCACTGTGGCTGGACAGATCCTGTGCATGCTTACTCCAAAAGCAGTGCCATTCAATTCAATGAGATTTACCCCCAGCAATGAGCAGAAGACAGCAGCCTGAAACACAGGTACATGTCTGCTTTTCTGCAACTGCAGCAAAATTGTACTTGGCTGTGTTCAGTGAGTCTTTGCCTTGGTTTGGCTTCTCATAATCTTCTGTTGATGAAGGATGTACATGGATACAAATCTGGTACAAAATGCAGGATAACAATGCAGTTGTCTGGTGTATCCATTTCTGCAGTGATTCTCTGTTCTTGAGTTTGTTTTTCATTCTCTCACAGCAGAGACATGTTTCAACTGGTTTTCAAGCACAGTGCTGATAATACTAGTTACTTACCTTACTGTTTGCCATTAAGAAAATATACACGTGGTATCTGTTCAAGTGCTGAAATACCCAACCGATAGTTTGGTACTAGTAATAAATAATTTGTATTTAAGTAGCCAACTTTGACACAAATTAATCAATTTATGAGACAAGTAGACTAGTGTGTATTCTCTCTCTCTCTCTCTCTCTCTCTCTCTCTCTCTCTCTCTCTCTAACACACACACACACACACACACTTAAGAATATAAGAACATATAAAAAAAAGAGTGGCTCCTTCAGACAATGGGTCCACTCAGCTTTTCAGGCAGTGGCCAGGTGGATGATTCTGGAAAGCCCATAAGGAGGAAAGAAATGCAACTTCCTACATGTTTCCCCACAAGCAGGGTGCACAAATGTCATAACTATAAAAGAGGACAAGAAATGTAGGATACCAAGAAAATGTAGGACACGACAAAATAAAAGCTAAAAACAATCATTTTACTGTCATATGATTAATTTAAACACTATATTATTTATTATGAAATTTAAAACTTATTACATACTAGCGAAATGTGCCTGCATTGCAGGAGTAAAATACCCCCCATGCACTATCCACCTTGTGTCCCATCCCCCATTGAGCAACCTCCCCCACCCCGTGTATCAACTCCCCTGTGCAGCAACCCCCCCTGCAAAACTTCCCCCAGTGCAACACTTTCACATGCAGCAAACCCCACGTGCATCAACCCTGAATGCATAAACCCCCCTGTGCATTAAAAACCCCCACATGAACCCCCCTGTGCATCAAGCTCCCATGCGCACAACCCCCCACACATATCAACCCTTCTGTGCAACTTTCCTCCAATGTGCATCATCCCCCATGCCATCAACCCCCCACGAGTAACATTCCCTGAGTCTATACACATCCCTTCACAACCATGGGCATCCCTTCTGGGCCGGTGCAGGATTAGAGGCTGGGTATTGATGTTAAGTATAGGCCAAAAATGTGTTGCACCCCTTTTCAGCTCCTTAAAGGTTCAATTCTTCAATATTGGTTCTTTGTGGGTGTTGATGGCACAGAAGGAACATTGTCTCCAAATTTCATGCTTCTAGGTCCACGGGTTGGGGCAGAGCATCCATCAATCAGCTATTTTTCAATGGAAGGTGTAGGGAGGAAAATGCATTGTGTCCCATTTCTCCCCCTTCCCATTGGAATTTTTGAAAACTGGCTCTTAGTGGGTGCCTCCATCATGTAAGGAATACCCTCCCCAAATATCACACTTCTAGGCCCAGTGGTTTTGGCTGGGCGTCGATTTGTCAGAGACTTTTCAGTTTTATAGATATAGATAATTTATTTACATATACAGTGGTGCCTCGCTTAAAGAGCTTAATTTGTTCCGGAGGCATGCTCTGTATGTGAAACGCTCTTTAAGTGAAGTGGATTTTCCCATAGGAAACAATGGAAACTCAGACGATTGGTTCCACAACCCAAAAAATATTCATATAAAAATATTAACTGTATGTAAAAATGATGACAAAACACAGGAATTGAATTCAGAACACTATAATATAATACAGACCACAATTACTATAATAAAACACTGTAATATTCTGTACAGTAAAAAAGAAAAGAAAAACCGTTATGGCCAAGGATGACTCATTTTCACTAAAAGAGTCACTGGTGTCTTTTGAGGCTGGGCTGGCCTTGCATGTTTGCAAGGAACTTCTTTCTCTGTGTGAGATCTATCTATGCAAACTAGATAGGCAGTCTGCAACAGCAAAGGGGCCAGATCCTATGCTGTCTACTCAGAATCAAGCCCCATTAAATCCACTGGAGATACCAACAGGAAAGTGTGTAGGATGCAGCCTGACTCCAAGTTTGCATGAAGAGCAAGGGCAGAGGGGCCAGATCCTATGCAATCTACTCAGAATCAAGCCCAATTGAATCCACTGGGGCTTACTCACAGGAAAGGAAAACTGCAGGCAGGGAAGGTGCTGGTGGGGGGAAGAGGGGTAGTTGTAGTGGGGCTTCCTTGGGGGTGAAGGGGTCTGTTTCAGGGGGAGATGCAGGAGGAGTTTTCCCTCCAACCTGATGGAGGCTGCAATGCAGAGGCTGGGCCGGCCTCATGTTTGCTGGATGCAGGAACAGCCATCTTTGTTTCTCCAACTGAAGAAGCTCCTGAACTCCCTCTGCTGGCCTCTTCCATGTTCTGCAGGTAGGAGGAGAAAGTCCTGCCTCATGCCTACAGCCCAGAGAGTACCGACAGGAGGAAAGGGAGCCCAGCCAATGGGCACTCGTTATGTGAATCATACTCGTTATGAGAGGCAGAAGCTCACACAAATTTTTCTTCATTATGTGGAACACTCGCTATTCGAGGCACTTGTTTTTATATATATATAAAAACACACACATGAGGCACTCGTAATTTGCATATAATAATTAATTGCAAGAGGGCTATATGTTGCCTCCAAGAGGGAAAAGTGGGACGATGAAGTTTTTCCCAGGACACAAAGCTAAAAAGGAGGAGCATATCTTGGAAAAAGAATACAGGTGGTTATCCTGGCAAACATGTTGTGCGGCACGCAGATAAGAACTGGCTCAAAACCTTCTGTTGCCTGAGCCTATGCCACATAGGCTGCTTTCTGACCCATTGCCACATTCACCACCACTCCTTTCAGCTGCAGTGGGATAATCGAGCTCTGAAATGAAACATTAGTGCTGAAAAATTATCAAATGATTGGAAAGTCAACCACTGGTTCTTTTTCCTCCAAAGGTTTACATGTTTTTGAAGAGAGGAGAGGAAAGGCCCGGAAAAAAATGAAATGCTTGTGTATGATTGAAATAAACACTGTGCACCAAAAATGAAACTTGAGTGGAGAAACTGAGTGGAGAATTTCACAGTGGAGAAAGTGAGTGGAGTTTGATCACCATGGAGAACTCAAGGCAGCTAAAATAAATACATAAATAAATACTGGTAAATACATATATTTTTTCATTGTGTGGCTGATGCGATTTATACCTAAATTTGTGCTGAGGAATGCAATGCCAACTGTGGATCCTTGCTGAAAAATGAAAATGCCAATCCAGAAGAGCCTCTTGTTAGGCAAGGAATGTATCATTTTCATTCACTGCTGGTTCACCATGTAGACTTCAGCTACTAGAATCATATGGAAACAGCACACCTGAATGCTTAATTACACAAAAAATTGGCTCACCCCTGGCCGATCAAAGAATTGCATTCCTCTTGTATAATGTGTTCTGCTGGCAGTTTACAAAATAATGTTCTCAGAAGTGAACATTTCAGGTCTCAGCATCAATGTTTTGTAATATTTAATGTATAGCATACAATATTAGTCACAAGTTCTTGTCGCTTAGTTGAGTAACCTGTACAGTATAACACCTCTGCAGCTTGGCTGTAATTATAAGGCTACATGATGAGGTACATTACTGTAAGCTTGACACATACGTCATTGTGGTTGTCATTGTATCATTGCACTAAGCCAAATAAAAACTATTATCTCCAATAAATAGGAAAAGATGGGCAGGGCAAAGAAGTAAGCCTTTCAAACTTACAACACAAGTCTATACATTATTACTTAGAAGTAAGACCATTTGAGTTCAAAAGGACTTACACCCAGGTTTTATAGGATTACTCCAAGTTGTATACGTAGGATTGCAACCTTAGAATGGAAGGGAGGCTATAACTACACAAACTGCCAGGATCTCATTAATTTCCTATTATGTGTCACCAGCTTTGTGTGTGTGAAATTTTGGCTGCAGTCTTATCCGCATTTACCTAGGGTTAAGTTCAATTGAACTCAATGGGGCTTACTTTTGAGTAGACTTGAATATAATTGTGCTATTTGTTTCTCTTACTCTAGTCTAGCCACATAAACATCTGTAGGAAGAACATATACCTCTCAAACTATACCACTGCCTTAAATTCCACCAGCTTATTTATGTCATCAGCTTATTCAATATCCCTTCATACATTGTTTCAGAATTCTATAACTTTGAGGATAGAAAGGGAGCAAAGCATGTGTGGTTTTATACAGTTAAATGTGTTAAATTTATGATACTTTGTCAGCCCTCAAAATGCCAATAAAAACCATGACTTCATCATAAGACCATACATGCTGTTCTTATGAGCCTCAGGCAGAAAAGGAGGAGATGCACCCTCAGTAATCACTTCTGAACCTTGAAAGACTTCAGATAAAGGCTCCTGTGTACTTGTCATCATGAGTGAGAACCCCCAACTAATTGTAATTTCCCACCAGATTCTAGAAGAGCAACAGTGCCCTGAACCACAGGGCACCATACAAGATGGGAAAGCAAGAGCGCAGCACGTACACTGGCCCACAGTCCTAAGATTGCCCATGTCCAACTGTAATGCCATGCATGAATGCTGTAGCATGCAACCAGATGACCAGCTCCTCATGAACAGCCATCTGCATGCTACCAAAAAACACAGCTTTCTTCTGAAACGCAGCATGGGCTGGAATCAGCACTTGCCTTAGCATTCATATAGCAACATCAATGCATGGTTGATATCCATCAATATCTGCATGAACAGTGACTTTGAGGGGACATGCTTGGTATGTAGTCCTTGTGAACATGGTTCCTTCGTCACACTTATCACCTGGAGAAGCCCTTGCCTATATGGAACTGTATGTGGATATCAGAGATCCCTCCATCTCATGACTTTAGCCTAACTTGCAGATTGTAAAAGCATGTGTCTGTAGCACTGTTACCTGGCCTAAAAGAGATTGTGGGCTGCACATGCAAATAGTACCCATAAATAAACATATCTACCAAAGGAAATCAAGGGGTATAAATGTAATGTGCATTTCAAATCAAATGGTAACCAAAGTGAGAGCCAGTGGATGCCTTCATGGCAGAGGCATAGCTAATGATCATGTAGCCTGGTGCAGAGCTCAAAATGTAGCCCCGGAAGTGACATAATCCCTGGGTATTTTTAAAAAAGAAAACTGGGGAAAAACCTGCCACCTCCTCCTCAGCAGTTCACCACAATTTGCTATGCTAGTGGCATAGCTAAAGCACATATTTTGTGTTTTCGTTTTCTGGTTAATTGGCCATAACCTTTGATAGAAGATAGATATTACAATGCAGTTTGTTTCATTGCATTCCGCATTAAATTACCTTTTCAATGTCATATAACATTGTGGCTTTATCATTCATGCAGACCCTAGTGTCTAGCTCAGCTTGTAGCCCCCTAAAGCTTGTAGCCTGGTACAAGTGCACCCCCTGCACCTCTCTAGCTATGCCACTGCTTCACGGTGCATGCCTCAGATTCTCCCAGAAACTGAGCTGCAATCCTAACTTCCAGGTAGGCCAGCATAGGCCTGGGAATGTCTCAAAAATGCCATAAGGCATTTCTGCCTCACTCATTGGGGGGGGGGGGGTTAGGCCAATTCACAAGCATATGCCGACCTCCCCACACCACCATAGGAAGATATGCCAGGTGATTTAGGCCAGCCTAAATTGTTTAGGATTGCACCCTGAAGTTCAGATTCCCAAAAGTTGCTAATTAGCCTGATTTTTGGTGTGTCTGCATATTTGTATCATTTAGACATCATGCTTTCACACATCTACTGACATGATAATCAAAGCAGGAATTGTTTGCCTGATGGCACAGCTATCCCATGATAAAAAGCAGTGTTCACATCACCCACAGTAAGTGGGATGGTTCTCATTTTAGCCCTCCTAAAGCTGCTATAGAGATGCTCTCTATTGTCATCTCCTGATTCATTTGAAAGATCCTTTCAGTATTTTTTAAACAGACTGGGGTGGAGGAAAGGAGACAGAATGAAGTTGCAAATGCACTGATAGAGATATATCTTGTCTCTTTTAGAGAATATTTACATTTTCACTTCCTAGCATCAAGTTGTGAGATGAGCTAGCTCAACTTTGTATCCCAACCTGCAAAAAAATTATTGTTCTACAGTATTTCTTAATGTTAATGTTCTGTCCATCTTTCCACTTCCACAAGGGCAAATTCAGATGACAACAGTTTCTCTAACATCCATCAGTGAAAACCAAAATAACCACCTTGGGGTGAGAATCACTCGGAAGAAGGTCTTATGGAAGTGGCCAACATGGGTTTCAATTTCAAGCCATCACTTGAGAAATATAAAAGAGACATTTTTCCTGCCTGAGTATAACATCAAATAATATGATTTCTGTACATCTTCAGATTTCTGTACCTCTTCAGGTTACATCAGGTTATACATCTTCATTTCCCTTCTTTTTCAGAGGCTGTCTACCCCCCCCCCCATTCTTCTCCTTGGACTTCTGCCAACTAATCAGCGGGCACTCTAATGCCTTCCTTTCTGAGGCCTTCCCTCTGCAGTCACCCCCCACCCCTCCCCAAGGAAGAACACTCCTTTTTGGCCCAGCTGCATCAAGACTGAGCTGTAAGAATTCAAATAGTGCATGGAAAGGACCAAGCAACCAGATAAATTTGTCTGCTTGAGAATCAGGAATAATACCAGATCAAGTACTGTAATGATGAATCAACCTTGCCTGTTATACAAACATTCAAATTAGACATTTCTGCAGATAAATCAAACTCTGGATTGTTGAAAGACTTGCCTCAAAATTACACCTTAAAAATTGGGGAGCAAATACTTATTAGGTAGATATGAGATGAAACATGTACCGGCAAGACTAACAACCTTCACTGGTTGGCTTAGCATGTGGTTCATTTAGAAGATTGCTCAAGAAACATTTTTGCATGAACCACCTGGGATTTTCTGAAGATCGGGATTCCTTAGGTAGAAGGAAAACAACTTCTTCTAAGAACTTTTTCTAAGAAATTTCTTTCTTGGATTCTAAGAAAATTTCTCACTGCATTTTGTTTGTATGTGTCCAGATCTTCAGAAGCAAAGATAATATTCAGATTCATTCATGAGACTTTTCAAAAAAAAAAAAAAACACCAAAAAAGTAGCAGTGGGGATTTATTTACAACAGTCTCAATTCAGTTTACTTATCATTGCCTAATGCTGAAAATGAGAAAGAGGAGATCACAAAATTATCAAATCCAGTTATTGAAATATAGCATTATTTATTTGAATGACCTGGAAATATACATAACTGTAAGCAAGTATTACTTAATACTTGCAAGTGACTTATGAAATGAGTTCTTAGGGTGCAAAACCATAATGTCCAAATTCTTATTAACTGAGTGACACTCTATGCCTGATACCTTGAAGTAAGTCTTATTTGATTCAGGGCACAATCTAGAGTAAGAGTAGTGAGGAAGGCCATAGCTAAGCTAACCCAACTATTCTATATCCAGAGCAAAGAATTATGCTGCTTCCAGAGAAGCAGGAACCTATAGCTGCCTGTAGCTGCTCCAGAGCAGTGATCAGCACAAAGCTACTCCTCCAGGCGTGGTCAGTAGGCACCCGGTAAGTAGCACCTGAATACCCCAGCAGCAGGTACTGTAGTTGGACCTGGACAACTTCTGCTTGGGAGCCTCCTTACCAGTATGACAGCAGCCTGCATATAGGGAAGTGGAGGGTAACAGAGCATCAGAGGCAATGGAAGTATTCTACTCCTTTGCAGGTTCCTACAGTACACATGCAGCATTGGACTTACTCAAGGGTAGGGGTGCAAAGGTATGCCTGGGCAGCCCTGATGAGGAAGGAGCAACAGTTGCTGGCTGGGTCTGGCAGGCAGTTGGGTCCCCCTGGTGGGGCAGGCCTGCCTGTTGTGCAGGAAGATTCCACAGCTACCCCCCCCCCCCCTCCCAATTGTGGCTGGGTGCAGAAGGGATGTGCCCCCCATTGGCTTACCTGGCTGGAGCAGAAGAGGGACTGTATCTGAAAGGACAGAGTGGAGGAAGCCACACACCTGCAAGGAGTGAGAGCCCTTCATGTTCCCTGGCTATGTGCTGGGTTTGTGTGTGCACCCCATCCCCCCACACTTCATTTTCCCCTTTACCTGGGATACCAGTTGGGAGGACAGGAAAACCTGCATAGAGAACTCAAAGCATTTTCCAGCATGCAAGCCTCTTCCCTGCTAGGGTGTTTGTGAATGCAAATAGTGCTGCTCCCCCCCCCCCACTCCCCACTCCCCACTCCCCACTGACCACTGACCACTTACCTGGTTGGAGTACCTGTGGAGAGAGAGACAAAAAAGTTGCAAAGTCCACACTTATCATTTTTCCCATATCATATGCTCCTCATGTGTCATATGCAAGTCCCTTTGTATCTGTGCCTGCTGAGGGATGTTTGCGCTCCCCAACAGCAAAGTGCCCAGTAAGAGAGCAGAATGGCATAGCCCTAAGCCATGCACTCTGTTCTCTGAATGGGGAAGGGTGAATCCAGGGGCTGGGCTTTTTATGGATGGGTAGAAGCAAGGGGATTGGCTAGTCAATGGGGTGCCCTAGCTATTCCGTATCCAGAGTCGACAGGGCAGAGGCGAGCTGGAAAGTTGAGAAATTTTTCAAAGTCCCCAGCCCTTACTCTGGCTTAAAATGCACCCCTATGGCTCTCCTCACTCCTATACCACTGGTCACTCCCCCATCACACCCCTTCCTAATTGCTACCGACAATGCCATTGCATCGCCAGAATTTCTTGCGCCACTGTGTTGAAGTAAGCCATTTTTGCTTGCTTGCGTCGACACAGAGCACAACTGCCTCTTGCGTCAACGTAACATCACTTGTGTCAATGCAAGGGCACCTCTGGATTGGGCTGCCCATGGGATTTCTTCCCAAGTAAATGTCAGCTTACACAGGATGCAATCTCAGTGGTAAGGCGGAGCAACCTGATCATTCCGATGCAGACTTTGTTATTTGCAACAAGATGTCACACCCAAATACACAGAGAAAAAAGACATGCAGCAATTAATGACCTACAATCTTTAAATAATTGTTTTGAGTGTGGTAGTATCTGCTTAGAAGAGATATATCCATGTCTCTGACACTCCTTCTTGAACCACACGTTTCTGGCTCTGCATTACAAACTTTATAAAGTCAGTTTAAAATTTAATGATACTGGGAAAATTCACTGGAAATGAGTAGCTTTATGTCATTGGTTGTATCATTAACTTTGGTCTATGCCTATTCTATTCTGTCTGAAATGAACAGGTACAAGGGATACTGGCAAACTAAAGCAAGGCTGAGCAGGGAGGTAGCATGCAGCAATTTTTGTTAAGTACTGTACAGGGAAGGGATCTCATTCACCTATGCCTACTTAGTACTTTGTAAGCCCCAAGTACGCAGAAGTAAAGCTGCAGAAGCTTAATCCCTACTTCTTCCACCAGTGGCACAATTAAAAAGGCCTCATGACAAAATTGCTTATCTATATTCATGTAGCATACTGAAGATTACTATTTTTCTTCATAATCCTGTGCAAGTCTACTAAGAAGTTCCATTGTATTCAATGGAGTTTACACCAAGGAAAGTGTGTATAGGATTGCAGTATTATTTAGTAGATCGTAAATCAATTGCAGTATATTCTGCTGAGACCAAGAGATCTGCCATCTCAATAAGAATATATGCAGTCTGAGGCAGCGGCGGAGCTAATGATCATGTAGTCTGGTGCAAAGCTCAAAATGTTGCCCTGCAGGTGATGTCACTACTAGAAGTGACACCATACCTGCGTATTTTTAAAAAGAAAATTGGGGGAAAACCTGCCTTCTCCTCCTCAGCAGTTCACCACCATTTGCTCTACTAGTGGTATCGCTAAAGCACCTATTTGCAATTTGGAGTCAAATTTGATTTTGTTGCTCCTCCCTCCATAACAAAATCAGATTTAATTAAGTAAAAAAATGAAAATTCTGTCCCTTATTGGTTAGGGAAAGAGGACTAGTTATTCTTCCCCTGCTAAATAGAAGAGGAGCACAACTTAGAAATGCCTGTAAACCCAGATAACATAGGGTAACTGTTTTACAATATTTGTACTGTTTATGATATATGTACTGAGAGCTGATTCATATTAACATCTTATTAGTTCCATACCGTAACAGAATTACATCTCATTGGGTCTCAGAAGAATCAGTATCATGGGAATGTTTGAGTTAAGAAAATTCACTTTGTTCCATCTGCTTTTGTTTTCATTTTCCGGTTAATTGGCCATAACCTTTGATAGAATATAGATATTTCAATGCAGTTTGTTTCATTGCATTCTGCATAAATTTACCTTCTAACAATATATAACATGATGGTATTATCATTCACCATTTTCCACAAGTTTTGTCACTAGTGTCAAGCTCAGCTTGTAGCCCCCCTAAAGCTTATAGCCCAGTGCAACTGCACCCCCTGCAGCCCCCTAGCTATGCCACTGGTCTAAGGATAGAATTGGGGCCTAAGTCACCAGGCACTATTCCCTACATGCCTGTAAAATTGTGAAGATATTTATATATTCTAAAAGGTAAAGGTATCCCCCACATATATGCAGTTGCCCTGCTAGTTGTGAACAACTCTAAGGATGGTGCTTATCCGTGTTATAAGGCCAAAGAGCCAGCATTGTCCAAAGACATCATTGGGATCATCTGACTGGCATGACCAAATGCCAAAGATGCACAGAACATTATTTTCAAAGTGATACCTATTTATCTACTTGCATTTACATGCTTTTGAATTGCTAGGTTGGCACAAGCTAGGCAAATGACAAGGCTCACTCCATTGCACGGTACTGAGGTCTTGAACCTCTGAGTGGCTGACGTTCAGGTTGACAAGCACAGTGTCTTTAACCACTGAGCCACTACAACCCTTATTTATATCTGAAACAGCATTTTAAAATCACATGGAGCAACAAGATAGAGGTGATAGGAGAGAAAGAGGCTCAACATATGGCAAGTGAAAAGTTACATGATTCTGGATGAGTTAAATTTTAGTAAAACATAATTGAAGCAGCTGGACATAGCTAAGATGGGCAGATGTTTGGCATTCATAAAGCAAAATATTTTGACTTTTGGAAACAATTCAGGAAAAATATTAGTGCATAGAGTCAAGCAGTTTAAAGGAATATTAATCCCACCAATTCAAACACAAAACAGGGGGAGAGGCTGTTATGAAAGGACAGAAAAACATTTTACTACTGTAATGTACTCTTGTCAGACCTCAGTTCAGACACAAGGAAGTCTGGGGGAATGGGGAAAGCAGGAGTCAAGGAGCAAGAGGAAGAGTTTGCTTAGACAAACCAAACACCGTGAAGACATGAATCCAGGGTACCAATTACCGTAGTCCTGGTACGATCAGTAAACGGCCCAGCCGTACATTTTGAGGGGAAAGGAGGTCATGTCATGACCATAAGACTCATAACAAGTTGCCCAGATTGAGGAACCAGGCCTGAAGTTCTGGTTGTAGAGGGCCTTACTGGTTCCCCAGATTACCCACTTTGGCTGGAAGCAGCAGAAACTGGCCATCATCTGGTGCAAATCAGCTGAGAGGAGGCAATTAACTCTTTCTGCTTGAAAGCAGATGCAGGACTCAGAAGCAAGAGGCCATTTTCTTTTCAATCTGGGTATTTGAATTTCTGCCCATATTTTTCTCTTCCTATTTCAAATCAAAAATTGATTCAAAATTAGGCAATATGTTTTGTCAAAGAAAACGGCTATTGATATGCATTACGTTTTATGTCTGTGTCACAGTTCTGCTTGGCCAGAAGAAACAAATTGATTTGCTGACTATTACTGCTGCTGCCTTTGAACAGCAGCTTTGATGTGTTGACCAAATCACATGATAAGGTTTACCTCTACACTGTGAGAAACTTCACTGGTCAGTTTTCTACCCATCCAGTACTGGCATAGTTGTGCCAGTGGAGCATATGCCACATCATGCAGTTGAGGGGCAGTTATTGAGGACTCCTCAAGGTAGGGAAAATATCTGTTTCCTTACCGTGGAGTTGCATTGCCCTTACTTTGGTGGTGGAAAGTTGGTTAGGATTGCACCCTGGGGTTGATCACTATATTGTAGTGAGATTATTATGGTGATAGGCAAACTGGAAACAACAACCATGTTACAAAACTCCAGAACTAGAGTTACTTATTTGCACAAGGAGTGCCTGCCAGCACTTGATGCGCTTAAATAACACACAGCTGTGATGGCAGGAGGAGAAATGCCTAAAAAAAAACCTTAGGGATTGATTGGTGTGGGAAAATTGTTTCAGATAGATCAGTTGTAAACAGATAGATCAGTTTATTCAGGTGGAGAGCAACTGAATTTATTACTTACTAGCACAGTGGTCTTTGGACATTTCATCCTGAGTCCCCTTTCAATCTTTGGAATCTGTCCAGGACCCCCTTGTCAAACTTGCTTCTCCCAATAAGGGACGCAAGTTTTTTTTTAAAGGATTTGTCCTAGGAAAAGGGGGACATATGATCACTCTTCTTCCCAAATCCCTATGCTCTCTCCCACCTCCACCCGTCCTCTCTTACCCCCAACGGCCCTCATGCCCCCACACTCTTCAATGGGGCCTATTCCCAGGAAAGTGTATTTAGGATTGCAGCTATAATTTATTAATTCTAAACAGGCTATAGGGTGCCTGCTCACAAGGAAAAGGAGGACAATGAAGATTTTTTTTCCAGGATACAAGGATATAAAGAGGATGTGTCCTGAAGAAAGAGGACATATGATAAAAATAAAAATAAAATTAATAAAAATTAAAACAGCCTTAACCATCCCCCCAAAGCATTGAAACCCCACAGGGATAAGGACAGGACATTAAGGAAAGGGGGAAGAGGGGTTTGGATTATTTTTACAAGTAATTATTTTTTTTACCTGCACAGCCAGTTTTTGTCATTTTCAGTCTTATGCTGCCTTCAGGAGCACTTGTAAGTTCCAGGTGCCGGGGATCAGGGCCATTCTGGAAACCTTGCTCCCCTGGACTGATCTTCCACACTTTCAATGGAGCTCAATGCAAAGGGGAAGGAGGGAACTGCCTTCTTCTGGGGTGATTTTGGGCGCTGCACTCATTGGATCAGGACCCTTCTGGTGTCCTTGGATTGTTCTAAGCCTGCCCCTTCCACTGACTATGGCACGTTTTCCTACTTGTGAGTAAAGCTGTGATATAAATTACTTACATTTTCCCATGCATTTTCCTATTCATATTTTTGTTTTTTTGTTTTTTGGCCATCACTTTTGATAGGAGGGAGATATGGATTTCAAAATGGATTTTTGTGTTGGATTCTGCTCCTCAAAATGAATCTAATGACATATAACATGATGGGGTACGAAGCACCATCACAAAGTTGATTTTGGGGGATCCCCAGGGGGTGGGGACCAAGATGGTGGTCCCTCAGCCTTTGCAACCCCTCTGTGGGGCACCATGACCCCCTGGGGTCACAATCCCCACTTTGAAGACCACTGTACTAGCGAAACGTACTCAAGTTGTGGGAGTAAAATACCCCCCTTGCGCCATCCCCCATTGTGCAACAACCCCCATGCGTATCACTCCCTCCATGCACATCACCCCCCTGCACCACATCCCCCATGCACCTCAACATCCATGCACCACATCCCCCATGCGCATCAACCCCTCATGTGCCACATCCCCAGCTTCTAAAAAGTTGGAGAACCACTGCTCTTGTATAGACAATTTCATGTCTTCCTGATTATAGTAATTGGGGGGGGGGGAACCAAACTCATACTTATGTTATAAATGAGCTCAATTTACAATAGTACATTTATAGTAATTGACATCTGGCAACTAGCCTTGTGTCTTACAAAATGTTTTATGGAGAAATGAAAGTAGAGGTGGAGCTATATCAGTGCATTCTGTATCCACTTTTTCACTTAACATAGATTGAATCTACCGTTGGTTCCTATGACTCCCCTGCATCCCCCTCTGGATACGATAGTAACAGAGATAAAAATAGGTCAAATGTATATATCTGTACTGTAATTTATGACCGATCTGAGAAGTAAAGGGTGTAAGGAAGGTTATTCAAGGTGTCCTAACGTAACACATTTACACAGCATAAATAGCTTGGGTTGATTGCATAATGCTGGTTTCTAAGTTAAATATTTTTAGCTAATTTGGTTAATTATTTGTAAGGATATCAAGGGAAAGTATAGATAATATAGCCTAAGAACAGCAACAGGAAGCAGACTTTCACCCCACTTGTAAACCCTGAACAATAAGACAGAACTTTCCCTGAGCCAACTTTTTGAACCCACTCCCTTTCGGTCTTGGCATGATGAAATGAGGATGGTATTGCCCAGAGACATCTAGGAAGGGCAGGAGATCAGCAAGGCTTGCTCTGTGCTAACAACTGCTCATAGAATTGACCAAAATGCTTGGTATTCTTATCCCATTTTTTTAAATAATCCCGACAAGAACCCTGAAAAAGTGGGTGGACTGGCGGACAGGGATTCCTTCCAAGCCAATTCAGCAAGGTTAGCAGCTTATTTTTATAGGAATTTGAATGACATTCAATTAGACATTAAATGCCTTACTTCATCTCACAAACTATAACAGAGTCCCATTCCTTCCACCTGGTGTTACAAAAGAACGCCAAGCTATAAAAAATTACATTTTCAAACTGATCTGCCAGCATCAGTGTTACATAAAAGGGATCGTGTTACAGAGGGTTTCTTTTGAGAACAAAAGGTGCATTGAAGCCTACTGGTTAGACAGTTGGACATAAACATTCAACCACTCCCCCCATCGAAGTATAACAAAGCCAAAAGAAAGGGTGAGAAAGTTGCTGAGATGCCAAACACTTTTGGTAACCCCAGGTTGTCCAGGAGTCCGGGCTAAGGCACTGCTACCAAGTGTTCCCCTACTCACTCTTTTAAGATACCACTGGTACCAGTGCCAGATTTACATATAAGCTAAACAAGCTATGGCTTAGGGCCCCACTCTCATGGGGGCCCCCAAAAAATTTAAAGGAAAAAACTGGATGTACATTTCCAAAAAGTAAGATAAAAAACAAATAAAATATAACCTAAATGTAGCAACATTGTTTTGTGTTGTGTAGGCTCCTGTGATGTAAATGATGGCCCATCTGCTAGCCTGCTGGACATGTAAAGGGTCCCATTACCTTCAACAGCTTAGGGCCTCATCTAACCTAAATCCGGCCCTGACTGGTGCTGATGGTTCAAGCGGTCTGCCTGGTCAGGGGCCCAAAAGATGGGGGTCTTTAATCAGTGCTAACCAGTCCTATATTATATTTAATGCAACATTTGACCCCATTTTTTTACTTGCATAACTAGCAGAGAGGCTAATCACAGCCAGAAACACAACTCTTGGCCATGTTGCAATCCTGACCAGGCTAACTGGTCACAGTTCCTACCTTACTTTTTTCATGCTGCTCCGGATCTTGATCCTAGCCCCCACACTAGCCACAAGGCCATGTTGACTCAGCTTTTGCACTAAGGGGACATGAGATTCCAGTTTTTATAATCTGTAGGCATTAATTAGAGATTAGCATGCTTACTCCCTGCTACCATGATAGGTTGAACTGAGTTACTCTGGATGCAGCCTCTTGGGAAAATTTATATGAAAATGTAGTCTTTATATATTCTGGATAGATCAGTCTCGGCAACAGAGACTTGTGACATTCGCTAACATACCAGTGTCTGATGTAAAAGTATATGACACCACAATCCTTTGCATGTTTACTACTTAGAAGTAAGACTCACCATTTTCAATGGGGCTTACACATGGGTAAGCATTATAGGATTGCTGCCTCTGACTACTTTGTCAGAGGATTGCTACACAATTCTTGGTCTGCCAAAGCCTGGATAAGTAATGACCTGGAAACAGGGTGACCACATGTCCTCTTTTTCCGGGACATTTCCTCTTTTTTTGCCTTGTGTCCTGGGAAAAATTCTTCAATCCTTTTCCTTGTGAACAGACAGCACCCTTTGTGTTCTAGCCTGGTAGAAAGGTAGGACATAAATGAAATTAACAGAATGCAGAAGCAATGCAATACATCTCAGCCTAATCTGAGATATGTAACTAGTCAATAGATGTTTTTTACTCTTGCATATGTCAAATGCAAACCACGCTTTTTGCAGCGAGTGATAGAAAATATGATCTATAGATTGGTGATGGCCTCTTTGTTGTAGTTCACCCAAGATCCACATGATGGCATCAGATGCTTGAGAAATTCCTTATAGCTGACTGCAGCAAATAAAATGCTTTACTTGCTCCAACTTGCCAAATTAAAAGCACATTTCCTATTAAAAATGGAAGGTTTTTGGCCAGTGCACAACTGCAGTTACTCACCAGACTCTGGGGGATCCCTGGGATGTTACGTCTGTGTCTGCAATGGTGACAGCCCACTGCGAGGAAAGGGGATGTTTCTTATGGGAACTATGTCCAGGATTTTGTTTCAGACGGGGAGGATGACCAAAAGTGGACAGAGGAAACTGTTCTTAGCATATGTAAACAAGGAGTACTACCCACAGCTGCTGCCACATTCCTTACTGCATAAAAATATGGGAAATGAGTGCAGACAGTTCAAGACAAGGCAGAATGTATTTCCTTTACTGCGCAGCTTGCTATATGCAGATATATTTGGGTATAAAGCACTGGATGCATACCACACACATAATTCACTAATGTCCAAGTCTGTACCCACCAACACAACTGGACTGGGTGAACTCTGCCCAACATCAGCTTCCAGAAAGGGGAGAAAGAATTCAAAGCTGCAGTCCTTAAACAGATTCTCCCTTGGGAGCACATTCCAATGAATAAAGTGATGCTTTTCAGTGCATGATATGGGTCAGGCTGAAGAAAGGGATTAATTACTTATGTGAAAGTATGCATAGGCTCATCAGAGGTCTTCATAAACATGCTCATGGGATTCTACCAAGAGCCACTTCATAAACATGCTCATGGGATTCTACCAAGAGCCACTTTTTGGAAGAGCCACATAATGAGATATATGTGGCCACATGTCTGACTTATGTGGCCACATCTCTGACACTGTGTCGGGGCCGGAAAAATGATTAACATTTCAAATTTGAATAAATTCACATAAATTTAAATATAAGAATGTATTAGATACATCACAAAGCTTGTTCATAGGCCAGATGGAGGGGACTTGTCATAGGCCATATTGTGGCTTGCTGAGGGCCACATCTGGCCCCCAGGCCAGGATTTGGATACATGTCATCGAGGATCCTAAAACATGCCCCGGTCTTTTTCTGGAATACAGATCTGCTTTGTTGTCACTAATGTTCTCATGGATGCTTTTGAAGCTCACAGGCTGTTTTGACATTCTTCTTTCTAAATAATTTTTTTTACCACTGTCACATTCCATGCTTAAGATTAATAACAAAAGTCCCCAAGTGGTGACCTCTTTCCCTTTGTCTGGTTCGCTCTGCCATCTGGTGGCCAGAAAACAATTCACCAATGTGCTAAAAGTTCACAGGTGGATCATAAGATTATCAGTTCCTACATTCTTCTCATGTAGGGAACATTACAGAATGTCATAATGGGCAAAATCCAGAGTAACTATGGGGAGTCCTTGCTCTGGTGTAAGAACAGCTTACTCTGAATTCCAATATGAATTTCCCATTGGTTTTCTCTAGGTGGTGCAGTAACTACGGCTGCACATATTGTCTCTTACATGCTCCCGTAGTTACTCTGGATTTGGGGGTAAGTCAAGCATACTTATTTAAATCTATAATATGACTTTCCATAGTCCCCTGCTTATTCTTGGAGACTCCAGGGCAAGCCCAAGCCTTGAATATTCTGAACAAGTCATCTACCTCAATGGTAACCGAAGATTACATTTTTTTCTAGTCCCGTGTCTGTTTGGCAGACTTTTCCTCCATCGTTGGCTTCATCCTTCTGGTATTTTTAACTATATACTTATAAAAAGAGTTTCCAAAACAAAATCCATCTTGGGTTATTGAGGTTTAAAATACATGAAGTCCTCCTTAGTCTTGAGATGTCTCCCCAAATCTGCCCCTGGCAGCACTGACACTTATCCACTGCAGTGATAATTGTTTCGTAGAGCCAAGTGTCCACTTGGCAGCCCCACTATTTGTCCACTTGGCTCTGGTCAAGCTTTGGCTTTGGCTGTTGCAGTGGCTCTGCAGAGTAAACCATCAAGCCAATGAACCCTCTGCAGCTTGAGTTCAAATCCCAACAGCAGATTGGAAGCAGAGTGTGGAAGGCTGCTCCAGCAAGAGAAAAAATAAGAAAAAAATAACATGAAATAAGGAAGATTAACTGGAGAGTGAACTCTTTAGGCAGCAAGTCTTGATGTTTATAGATCTACTGAAGTGGATTCGCCAGATGCTGCTGGAACCAACTATTGACAATTGTTTCTAGCCCCCAGGTAATCACGAGGTGCAAAACAGTAATAGCACGGCCCCATATAGTTCAGTTATTTCTGGCATCTGGAGTTGAGCCATGGATCTGGTATTACACAAATCCAGAGCTCGCTAGGGCTTGGACTCTGTTTCTAATGCCTGGGCTCAGTGACGTAGCTAATGATAATGTAGCCTGGTGCAAAGCTCAAAATGTTGCCCTGGAAGTTATGTCACAACTGGAAATAATGTCATCCCCAGGTATTTTTAAAAAGTAAATTGGGTAAAAACCTGCCTCCTCCTCAGCAGTTCAGCACCCATTTACTTGCTATCTGGAGGTGAAGAAGATTTTGTCCCGTCCCATCCACCACAACAACAAAATCAAATTTAATGAAGTAAAACAATGAAAACTGTGTCCCTTATTGGTTAGAGAACTGTGCTGGGGCAAAGAAGAGTGGTTATTCTTTCCCGGTTAAATATAAGAGGAGCACCACTTAGAAGTACCTGTATTATGATATATGTATATGGAAATGAGAGTTCATTCATATTAGTTCCTTATTAGTTCCATACAGGATCAGAATTTACATCTCATTGGCTCTCAGAGCAATCAATATCATGGGAAAGTTTTAAGTTAAGAAAATCCACTCTTTGTTTCATCTGCTTTTGTGTTTTCATTTTCCTGATAATTGGCCATAACTTTTGATAGAATATGGATATTGCGATGCAGTATGTTTCATTACATTCTGCGTTAATTCTGCATTCTACATTTCATTATATTCTGCATTACCTTTCCAACGATATATAATATGATGTATATGTATCATTCATACATACCCTGATTTTCACAATTTTAGCCACAAGTGTGAAGTGGCTTAAGCTTGTAGCCTGATGCAGCTGCCATCCCCACCCACCCCCGCCGCTATGTCACTGCCTGGGCTCAAACCTGAAAAGTGTGTCTGTATATATGCAAGAGCATATTCCTTCACAAGTGATGTCACAATTCTTAATGCTCACAGAGATCCCAGTTCACCTGGGATTGGATGACACAGGGACAGCCTTAAGAGTTCTGAGGCCCAATATACCCCTAGCCTCCCACCCCCAGGTCTCCTGTTCACTCCCTCATCAGAAGGGAGTTTATTTATATCCCTATAAATGGCTTTAGGGGAGATCTCAAGGTAAGTGTACAGAGGGGAGTGTGGGAGGGAGTACCACACTCTCCTCATTGCAAATTTCCACAGCAAAGTGCTGGCTATAGGTGTTCCTTTTGCTACCACAGTGTGCAGACCCACCAGGTGTGGGGCCTGACCAGCATATTATATATAATTTTTAAGGAATTTCCCCCTGATGTAATTCATTAAATTCTCCATCAGATGCATCACCAAATGTGCATCAGCAGATGTTCAGTGTTTGCACCTGCAGGGTGATTAATGGTAACAATGCCTCTGCTGTTGATTTACTTATTTCCATGATTTATTTCATATAACATGCTTTAAGTTTAAATAAATTAGAAACATAATTACAATCCAAACATTAAGATCTGTCTTTAAAATATGTGAAAACTATGCTTATTTCTACATATTAAGCTACGGAAGGCAGACAGCTAGGCAGCGTTGTCAAACTCACTTGACATAGTGGGCTGAATAGCATTCATGGTGCTATCATTAACTAGGTGCTGTCATTAACTAGGAACTTGTGTCATTAAGCAGGTGATGACCAGAAATAAACATTTCTCATTTAGAAACTCATTAGCGGAAAATGACAGAACTGCAAATGCTGAGAATCTTTTCAAGAAATGGGAAGCCTGATTATCATTTGGGCTGCTGCTTCTGCCAAGCCATTTCAGCTCAGCAACTGAGAGGTGCCCTGCAAAGTGACACCTCAGCAGAAATAGCACTGCTGAAGGGATGGCTGGCAAGATCGTTGGGCTCGCTCAGTGCTGCCCTTTTAGTGGTGCCATTTCTGCTGAGGCATTACTTCAGGTGGTGTTAGGACAGCCAAATTATCAAGCGGGCTTGATAAAGATCTTCTGTGGACCCATATCTGGCCTGGTGGACCTTATGTTGAACACCCCTGAGCTAGCAACCTCTTAAAGACCTTCTCAGACATCCCTCTCCACAATTAAATGAACACACAGAGGGAGTGTCATCAGCAAGTCCAGCCCCTTTATCAAAGTGATCCCAATGTTCCACCCCATACATAAGTTAATCAGCAATGACAAATGCTATAACTGAAAATTCCTCCCAAGATATAGCATTAGTTAGGGCCGACAGGGCTGGCACTAGGTTGCTGGGGGCAAATCCTTGCACTGGGCCTCCCACATGTCATTTGATGGAATAGTACCTCTACAACCAGTCCTAAGGGCAATGGGGTCAGCCCACCCTAGCTGGGTGGAATGGGACCACATTAAGGATGGATCCTGAGGCATCCCTGCCTATGTAGAGCTCTAAGCATGTAAAGGGGTTCCAAGAGCACATCAGCACTGGATAGAGAACATCAGTGCATTCTTGCTCCCAAACATTTTCTTTGACAATGCTGCTCATCATTTTCTTGGACTGTGAAGCTCAGGTCTGAAAAGGGACAATTTTTTTTAAAATCAGGCTTAGAGAAGAATTTGGGGCTCATCATCTTCACTTCTCCTTTGACCTCCTGCAACTCACATTCAAATCACAGATTAGCAATTTCAACTACAACACTTCTTGAGTTGTGTCCTGTCAAGCTTCCAAGGCAAGGCTGCAGGAGAGATACACAATCAGGCCAGGTATCTGCTTCCCCATCTACCTCAGCACAAGATAGAAGCATATCAATACAAATAATATAGAGAAACACAAGCTACTCATCACGCATTTCATTGCTGTCACAGGTATATCCTCACAGAAACTTGGCTTGCCGTGTTTGTACTCTAGAAACACCCTTTACATCTTCCAGCTGTTTCCTCCTCTGGGCAGACAAATGGAAGCCAATATGGATCTTCTAATATTGGTGAGATGTTATCATTAACAATCATGCAATCAGGTGATGACCAGAAATAAACATTTCTCATTTAGAAACTCATTAGAAACTCTGGTCATCAATCCGGCTGCCATATTTTGAACTTGTTGAAGTTTCTGTGCACATTTCAACAGCAGCCCCTTGGACCTACATTGCAGTAGTCAAACTCAGATAGTACTCAAAGGATCATAGCAATGCCCAGATCACCCAGTGTGCCCCCTTTTGGCCTGAACTGGATCGTAGCTAAATCCTCAGCTGCCAGCAAGTCATTCAAGACCCACTGCAGACTTCATTCCTGACATTCCACTTTCTTTTCTCCATGACCAGTCTCACTATCCCATAGCTGCTGCAGATCTGACAAGCATTCCCAGTTGCCACCCAGTTCTCCTGGCATAAAGCCCAGAATTGATTCACCTGAAGGACTGGACTTTGCCTCGGTTGTGATTTTTAACACACAATTCAATGACTGACTTGACAAACCAGATATTCTTGGATTACCAACAAACCCCACAGACCACTGACAGTGGGCTTCCTGGAGTCTGCATGAGGTACAGATTAACATAATCATTTTATTTGCTCAGCAATAACATCAAAACGATTCCTCATGACTCTACCCTCTTTCTTCCCTCACATCAAACTAGCACTGCCTTCAGGTTGTGAATTGCTTATGAGACCACACACATTACACATTTGCCCGATGCATTGATTGAAATTGTTGAACAAATAAGTGCCAGAAGAATGAATGTATGTTGTCTGGCCTTTATGGAAATGATTGACTTCATGGAAACCCTCTAACGACTTGTTATTATTCTGCCGCACTTACAAACAAATTTCAAATATTGCCAGAAATTGCCATACAGGGAAGCTGTTGATGTGTGCACTTGTATCTGTTTACCAGCATCTGCTTTTGAGAGTGGAAGCACAATAAGGACCATTGTGTTTGCTAAGAGCCCATCAGAGAAACCAGTAACCATCAGAAAGCAAAATTCACATCGTGGTACACAAACTATTCTACCATTGTGAGTTTTCACAGCATTTTACTTTTGTCGCTATTCTAGAATGAATTTAACATTATCAATAAGGCTACAAGTTTAAATCAGTTGCAAAAATTAATTAATCCACTAAGCCGTTAATTGATTGATCATCAGGGATAAATTTTATCTGAGAAAATTTTAATTGGTGGAAAAGAGACTGGAATCTAGTTTTGCTACTTGTGTGATATTCAAACTGAAAATTAAACAGGGAAAAGATTGTCTTTTCCTCTGGGGGTATTTATTTATCAAACTACCCATCTTAAATCTCAAAGATACGTGTTGTGAGTTTTTGCAGCTGTACAAGTTTATTTAATTATGAATTACTGAAAAGACAGGTAATTAATCATGTAAAATGATGTCATTAGTTGATATCCCTTCTTAACTCCCCCCCTCAAGTTCAATGAGGCCTCATCAAAGTGACCCTAAATGTTGGTATCGCCTTACTTTGATGACGGTGGTGGCCATGACCAAGAGTACATGTCAGCAGCTGCACTGACAGCTTCCATTTTTAAAAACCAGAAATACCATGTCCCCACCCTGATTGTCCATCACAGTCACAAATCACTAGGATGGGGCATTAATTTGTTGGGCCTGGTAGAAATTGAACTTGAAGTGGTGTCCTTCTGATATCCAAGTAGACATGGAGGAGCTCTGGCATCACAGTGATGACACTTCCTGTTTGATGTCACCTCCAGCCATGACATCTGGTGGTGTGGAGAGGTCGGCATATGAGTATGGCGTTGGCCTAACTCCCCCTCCCCCACAGTAGTGGAGCAGAAGTGCCTTATTGTACTTTTGTAACACCCCCCAGCTCATCGCAGGACTTGTGCTGGAGCTACGGTCAGCCTAAGTGGAGGTTAGGATTGCAGCCTCTGTCTTGTTTTGCCTATATAACTATGGCTGTAGTCCTTCTTGTTGCAGTAAAGTTCTTAACAAAACTTACAGTAGTTTTGCTGTGTTGGTGGGACTGATTGATTCCCTCATGTCTGCTAAAACTGAGGCAACAATCCTTTTCCAAAGAGTAATCAGGGACAGAAACAGGTCCATGGTAGCCCCTACTGCCTCCTTCTCTAGCTTTGATGTTGTGATTTGTACCCCCTCCTCCATATGTACCCCAGATCCCCATGCTGCCTGAGCTTACCCTGCAAGGGCTAAATCCAATAAGGGGGAAAGTTCCACATCTAGCAGGCCCAAATGCACAGCATTTAGTTTCGTTGGTCATAAGGGGTGTATCACATGTACCATGATGTGATCCCCATGCAGACTGAGCTGGATGGGGCTGGATCCAGTGAGGAGAGGGAGTCATACATTCTTGCGCCAGCCTCCCCTTCTCGCTCTTGGTATAAATATGTTCTATGGCATGTTTGCAACACTGCTCGCATTGGCCCAAAAGTGCTTTAGGATTGGTCATTAGTCTTTCAAGTACCACAAGGATTTGTATTAGCTTTTGTTAAAATTTCAAAACAGGAATTTGAGATATGCATGCATGGTTGAGTACTTAAATAAGGTTGATATTTGAAGCAGAAGCATCCAAAAACTGAGGGCAGGGAAAATCTGTTTTCACTGTCACAAAACACCAAGCACCAAAGCAATTTTGGGAATGCTGCTGCAAGCGGAAGATTTCATTATGCTCTGTGGAGCAGGTAAAGCACCAGCAGGGGCTGAGAGAGGAGAAATAGGGCAGTAATGAGGAGAAATGAAGGTAGGGAGTCTTTGGGAAGGGTAGATCTGATGGCAGTTGTGTATGCCAGATCCTGTTGTTCCTTTTGGCTGCTCAACTATCCACTTCTGTCCTTGAACTGGTGCCAGCTAAACAGTTAAAATTGGTGATAGCCAGGGGTGGGCCCCAGCTCCCCTAACAACTGGCTCGCCGGAAGTTAGGGGTGTGGCTGGAGTCAGGGGGCGGGGCCGGGGCGGGGGTGGGGGGAGAGGGGCAGCCCCAGCCCTGGCGTACTGCGCCTGTGCCAAGGTTAGCACAAGCGCGGTCACGTCCTCTTCAGAACGTGTCTGCGCCTGTGCCAAGATTGGCGCACGTGGTTGCATCCTATTTAGGACGCGTCTGCGCCTGAAGAGGACATGTCTGCGCCTGTGCCAAGGTTGGCGCACACAGTCGCGTCCTGTTCAGGACACCAGCGGTGGGTCCCAAGGGCGAACTGGTTTACCCTTTTTTTGACCCGCCACTAGAAACCGGATCGCTAGCAGCGGGCCAAAATTAACAACCGGTTCTGCAGAACCAGTGCAAACTGGCCTGGCCCCACCTGTGGTGCTAGCAATCTACATCTACAGTATTTATATACCGCTTTTCAACTAAAAAGTTCACAAAGCGGTTTAAAAGAAAATGGAAAAGTAATAATAATAGCTAATTAAAAGCTAATGGGTCCCTGTCCCAAACGGGCTCACAATCTAAAATGCAAAAAAGAACACCAGCAAAAGCCACTAGAACAGACATTGCTGGGGTGTGTAGGGCCATTACTCTCCCCCTGCTAAATAAAAGAGGAGCACCCACTTGAAATAGTACCTCTTGCTCAGTTAGCAGGGTAGCAATGTATGAGAAGACCCATGGCAGAACAGGAGGTAAATGGAGGAATAATGGGATTTATGGGATTTGTGTTGCACTGGGGAAGGGTAGGATAGGATTGTGCTCACAGTGTATTTAAAAGGGAGTGTCGGGTACATCAAGGTGATTGGCAATGATTCTTGAGGCACTTGGCCAAATGGTGCTGAAGATACAATCAGCCTCGGTCTCTCACACCCAGCTGATCTTTGCTGACTCAGCAGTTTGGCAAATCAATAATGCTTAACCTTACCCTATAAAACCTCTGAGCCAGCTCCTACTATTTATTAGAACTTGTCTCTAGCTGGAGGGGACCAAACCACAGCTGAAAACACACACATTTCTATGCCTGCCTACCCATTTACTGTCTCTTGATCTTATCCCATTCTGGCTTTTGAACTGGAAGATGGTCCATCCAGCTTTTCTTCAAGATGAGCTTTGGTAGGTTTGCTTTTGATTGTATGTCCAGCCAACATCACCTGGAATTACTGCAGATTTCTACCCTTGCTTCTGTCAAGATTCTACTGCATCTTTAAAACAGACAACTAACCTCATAAGTCTGGACTAAGGTTGTACAACTGTTGTCAAGACTTATCAGGCCAAATGCAGTACAGTCATCATGCATGGGATGGCAAAACGAGGGGGAATTATCAGCCATCTAGCAGGCCCAAATGCACAGCATTTAGCTTAGTTGGTCACAAGTTGAGTTTCACGGACTAACTAAATTGTCACAAAACATTTGTAGACAAGAGTTTTTTCATCAGGGCCAGCTGCATTTGATGATGTGGACTGTAGCCTATATACACTCACACCATAGTACATTTATTAGTCTTGATGTCAAAGAATGCTATCATTTTTCTTATAACAGACAAACACTCTTCTGGAATTCATGAAAAATGGAGACACCACAAACTACTCATTCCTATTTTCCATGGGGATGAAACCACAGAAAATTTATGTTAAGGGCTAGCCCTGAGATGAGTCAACAGCATTTATACATCTAGCTGTGGCTCTCGCTCTCGCTCTTAGATGTGTAACAATCTAAGTCTGTGGAATTCAGTGAGAAATACATCTAAAATATTATTCAACATCATGCCAAATTTGCTCAGAGGAGACGGAAAACAATGAAGATATAACAGTGCTCACGCACCTCTCTGTCCTCAATCCTTTGCTCCCGACACTTACTAAAAACAGTCCCTTCCCACATTAGCCTCCATGCTACACCCCACATTGTTCTCAGGTGTCCCATAGCCTTTCAGTGCATCCAAAATTCGATGGTAGTAGTCACAATCTGAAGGCAAATGAGAAACAAGTAAATATTTTTACCCTCCTCCTCTGCATAAGACCTTGGGTCACTTTGGACCAACACAACTTATTTTGGTGGCATATGTCCAAGGAGGAAAAAGGGGGTGGGAAAGTGTTCCATTGCCACTGGATTCACCCCCTCTGTCCCTCTCCTTGTCTTCCCAGTTTCTTCCCCAGACTACCCAGTTCCTCTCCATTCCCACCATGGAGCATTCTGAAATAACCAGCCGCAGTAGCAGCTCCAAAACGGCTGTTGGTGGCACATTCTGATTATTGCTGTATGGCCTGTACAACAGTGAAACAAGGGTGATCATATAGAATGGAGGACAAAGTGCCTCTACCTTTAATTATTGCATAGAAGAGGGAATTTAGGCAGATGGTGCTTTTTAAACCCGTCTATATTGAGCTACACCATCCTAAATTCCCTCTTCTATGTAATCATTAAAGGCTGAGGCACTCTGTCCTCCATTCTACAGGGTGATTAAAAAGTAACTATATTGTAATGTACAGTGGCACCTCACTTAAAGAGCTTAATTCGTTCTGGAGCCAGGCTCTTTAAGTGAAACGCTCTTTAAGTGAAGCAGATTTTCCCATAGGAAATAATGGAAACTCAGACGATTGGTTCCACAACCCAAAAAAATTCATATAAAAAGATTAACTGTTTATAAAAATGATTACAAAACACTGCAATATAACACTGTACAAAGCACTGTAATATACAGTAACACACAACACTGCAATAAAGAAAATACTGTACAGTACTGAACTGTACTGTACCTTTGAAAACCTTCATGGCTGTTGTGAGGGTTACAGAGAGGGGATGACTTTCGCTGCAATCCTAAAGACACTTTCCTGGGAGTAAGACCCATTGGACACAATGGGGCTTACATCTGAGTAGACATCTGAGTAGATTACATCTGAGTAGGTTAGGATTGTGCTCCTTCACAATCACTAATGGAGTTACTGCTATCCATTGGCTCAGTGGAATCTATTGTCTTTTTGTGCAACTTTAACATTCCCAAGCTGCTGACGGGGAGCCACATTAGAACATTGATAATGCACACCTTCCACACTGCCACATATAGATCCCACATACAGACCTGACTCAAGCTGCTCCCCCTGGACATCCCAGGAGTTCCCTGGCAATGGAAGCCTATTCCAAACTTTGCCCAGGGCCCCAATGTAGCTCAAGCTATCTCCTCGTCCTGCCTGTGAGTTCCCTTGCCATGGAAGCCTGTTCCAAACTTCCTCAAAAGTGCTCTTTATTCAAGACAGTGCTCTTTAAGCAAGTCAAAATTTCTGAGAAAATTTTGCTCTTTATACAAAACGCTCTTTATTCAAGACGCTCTTTATTCACTGTATAAGTATTTAAAAACAGGGAGTTACTTTTCAATCACCCTGTATACGGCCACCCTGAGTGGAATCCAATAGGATTGGGCAGGAGTACTGTTTTAATACTTGATCATGAAGCTGCTCTTTGTCTAGAAGAATAGAGGAAACAATCAACGACAGCAGCAGCCGCAGCCACTGATTATCAAGCCCCTGAGGCTTCTCATCATTCAAAAACATTACTAGGCCATGATGAAAGACATTAATTCCATCAGCACTTAATTTTCTCGTCTCTTTTTGTATGATCATAAAAAATAGACAAAAGGAAACATGCACAAATAAGCAAACTGTTGAGGGAATGAGACATCATCTCCCCCCCCCCCCCCCCAACATCTGGTTATTCATGAACAGAACAACAAGCATTTAAGGGCTTTGCTGACTCATCCAAAATTGCCTCCACATAAAAAGATTTCCTTAATGCTATGTGTGACTCGCATATGGAACCCTGACTCTAAATTTTATTTCGCACATAGAATGATCTTGAAGGATGCCATAACTTCTACAAAAGTCAATAGAATTCTCCCAAAAGCCCTCTAGCTCCTAATGGACCTATGGAGAGACCAATGGAGGGAAAGGAGGAGACAGGCCTAACTCAGTGATACCCAAAGTGGGAGTTGGGACCCTCTTAGGGGGGGTTGCAATTTTGGGTCAAGGTGTTATGAGAGGGTGGGATCCATCATCTTGGAATCTGGCACTGGGCTTTCCTGGGAGTAAGTCTCACTGAACACAATTGAATACAATACAGTACTTCCAAGTAAACATGGAGGAGCTCTGGCATCACACTGATGTCACATCCTGCTAAGTTTGACAGGGGGTCTGAGACAGATTTTTTAGTGTGAAAGTGGATCTCAGGCTGAAATGCCTGAGTACTACTGGCCTAACTGCATACTTTCTCCTCCTCCTGTGCCTTACAGTGGTGCTTGGAAGTTCCCAGTGATGGTGGGACTTTCACCTCTGCAAGTGGAATATCATCTGGAATGGAAAACGATAACTTGCCACTTCCCTCCTTGCTCCCTGATGTTGATGCAACTGTGCTGCCCATAGACAGAAAACATGAAGGGATGAACTTCTTGCATATGGCTGCCCACTCTCTTGCCAATTAAATGGGGGGGATTGCCAAGATGGTTAAGGGTGGGCTCACCTGTTCTGCCTTCTGTTGGGTTTGCTACACCTTCTAGCTTGGTGTCACCTTCAAATTTGATGAGGCCTCCTTTTATCAATCCAAGGGCACAATCCTAACTAGTTTAGGCCAGCATAACTCACCCAGCATTTCTTCCCGTGATGGTGTGAGGATGTTGGCATAAGCCTGTGCTCTGGCCTAAGAAGCCCTCCATGAGTGTGACAGAAGTGCCTTATGGCACTTTTGTGACATCTGCAGGTCAGGACAGGACTTATACGCGGGTTTAGGCCAGCCTAACTGCAGCATAACCTCTAGTTAGGCTGGCATAATCCCTGGCATAAGCCCTGTGCTGATCTGGGGGTGTCACAAAAGTGCTGTAAGGCATTTCTTCACCACTCCTGCGGGAGGGTTAGGCTGTTGAACAGACATGAGCTTGCCTCCCTACATCACCACAGGAACGTGGAGACCTATGCGTTGTGCCAAACTAGGATTGATTGTTAGGATTGAGGAAAAAAATTGAAACATTGCTGTTTGATTGAAAGCAAACAAAAATAGCTAGGCTAGGAGTTTATTCCTTTTAGGCAACTTCTACAAAAGCATCAGATTTGGAAATCAGCAATTGAAAGCCCAAGTGTCTAGAAAACCTTAACTGACCCACTCTAAAATTCTTCCTTTTGCAAAATGCCAGGGCTGGTCCCTCCAACTTTAGACTACTTAAAGGTTTAAGTGATTTATAAGGCGTGTAGGCCTTGTGCAAGCCCTCAGCCTTAAGGAAAATTCCCATTCATAATTGGGGGTAGCCTCGCTGAGTGCAGCCCATTTGCACTGTGTCTGGTAATTTAGAACTCCTAAATAAGGATGAAAAATTATTGGTGCAGCGAGGCCCGAAAATATCAGGCTGCATCTGTGGGGCATACAAAGAAATGTGGAGGAAGTCTTGGGAATTGTCTAGAAACATGGATTTACATTACTGATTTCCCAGAGCTAATCAGCTTTACTGTTGAAGTCTGGCTTCAGTTTGCTGGACAGACATCTCCTTGGTTTCCTGCTGTAGTCGACAGAAACTCTAGGGCTCTTACTAGTAAAATGCCCTGCGGAAACTCAAGAGAAATAAAGCAATTGTTCTCTTTAAGATTGCTTAAATGCCTAAAGGAACTACTCCCTGTTTGAATAATACACTGCACTCCCTTGATTTTTGTAATACATAAACATAACCTGTAAACTTTTAAAGGGAGAGAGGATTAAACGTATTTCTTTGCTCAGCGTTATGTTTAATGTTTTGCGTTTTTTATGAAAATGATAGTGATCTAAGATCCTGGTAGATGTGTTGCTTCCTCAAAACATGAAACACAATGTGGAACAATAACTTGCTGTGTGTCAATCCCTAGTGATCTAGTAAGTCTTGTTCTTGCAGGAGATTGCCCAAGTGAAAGTAATAAGGAGAAAGACCTGTTGCTCCATATTTAATTCACAGATCTCAGCATCCATATTCTGGAAAGCAGATCTGAGGAGAAAAAAATCCTGCTTCTCTCATTAGCCATAATAATTTATGGAACCATTCTGGTGTTCCAGTTATGGTCAACAAATGCACACCAGGGAGTTCTGCAGAAAAATCTTCTCCTCTGTTTGTTGGAATACAAAGGAACTGAATTATCCTGAAAGAGAATTTGCAGCTGCTAAGCCTCCTTCATGTAAGGCATTGCTAGGTCTGCATATAGGTGACTTAGCCTGCAATCCTAAAAACACTTTCCTGAGAGTAAGACCCACTGAACGCAATGGGGCTTACTTTTGAGTAGACACGGTTAGGATTGTGCTCTCTGGCTGCAATCCTGAAGACACTTTCTTGGGAGTAAGTCTCATTGAACATAGTGTGTCTTTCTTTTGAATAGACATGGTTAGGATTGTGTTCTTAGGCTGCAATCCTAACCTATACTTAGGCTGGCCTAATCCCTGGCACAAGTCCGGTGCTGACCTGGAGGTATCACAAAAGTGCCATAAGACAGTCCTGTGCCACTCCTGGAAGAGGTTAAGGCCAGTGCACAGACATGTCCTTGCCTTTATCACCACTGGAACTGGAAGACCAATGAGTTGTGACGGCCTAGGTTAGGATTGCAGCCTAAGAGTACAACTCTAGCCAATTTAGGACAGCACAACTCACCCATCTCCAATTTTCCATTGCATGGGGAAGCCAGTGCATGTCTGTGCACTATCCTAACCCCCTAGGAGTGATGCAGAAGTGCTTTATGACATTTCTGTGATTCTCCAAGGCCAACATGGAATTTGTGCCAAGACTTGTACTGGTCTAAACAGTAGTAAGGATTGCTCTGTAAATCTGTAGTGTACCAGCAATGAGAGATGTCTTGGTATTCCTACATATGTTCCTACATATTCTTCCCCAGGGATCAGGGAAGACCCAACTGACATTTTGTAGCTTGCAACAAGCTTAGGAGGCCCTGCCAATTACAGCTGCAGTGCCTACAAGCACTGAGCCTCCACACACATCTAATATCACCTAGCTTGATTGGGCACTTGTCTAGAATTAGATAGACCAGCCATGAACCCTCATCCCATCCCTTCTCTGGCATGTTCAACACAATCGGGGATCAATCCCATCCAATTTTACTACACGCATGAAGTGGCAATGCAACCTGAAGTAAGGGATCAAATGTCTTTTACTTTGAGGAGGCCTCCATGATTTTCCACCACCATCATGAAACGGAACATGCACCTAAGGCTGCATCAATACTGGAAAGTTGAATAAAACTGGGCCCTTAAATCCTAAAATCTATTGCTTATTCCCATGTTTTTTCCCCATAGAATTTGAAAAGAATCCTTTGCCCTAATGTTGAGCACAGAAAAGAATCTATAGAGGTCTGAAGGAAAAAAAGATATTTCCTTTGCTTGTACTTTTGCCTTATACAAGCATAAAATGTGTGGGTTCCATGTATATTGATTGTTTGCTATTTTTTCCTTTCTGGCAATTATCCTTCGGTGACCCTGTAGAAAAGGAAAAAGAAGAAGTAACATAACATTATGGGATCAAAGTATTGTCACTTAGAGTTTAATGTTAGCTTATACCCAGAACTAGTCTGCCAAACTATTTTCATCTAATATTATGGAGATTTGGATAGTCTCATTATTGGCATAAAAACTTTCTTTTTTTGCATACTATTAAATTTTTTTTGGCTGGTCCTTTAAGAAAATATGACTGCGAAAAAAGATAAAAGAAGATTCCTAGTCTGATACATTACCAGAGCTGTGGTTGATGGGAAAATCAATTTATTTACAGAGCTGGTAAGATTGCTTATAGCAGAAGGTTTCCAGGCCTCCCAGCTGGTATGTAATACAACATAAGGCTAAGATTAGAAAGCAAGGAGGTGGGGTTGCTGTGACTGTCATTGTCAAAGATTCCAGCTGCAATCCTAACCCCGTTAGGTCAACTAACTCTCAGCTTGGGGATGTCACAAAAGTGCTGTAAGGCTCCACTGCACCACTCCTGGGGGAGAGTTTCCCCTACATCTCCAAGGAAGTGGAAAGACCGATGAGTTGTGCTGGCCCAGAGGGCTTGCCCAAGGGCCAGATGGAGGATCGCTGATGGCCACATCTGACTCCAGGGCCAGGGTTTTGAGACCCAGGAGGAGAAAATGTCTAAGGCAGCCTCCCGACCAATCAGCAGTGCTCTTCCCACCCCCGCCCTGCAGTGCGATGACGCAACAAAGGCCCCTCCCCTGAGGGTGTGGTTGTGTGGTTGTCAAGGCAATGGTTCAGAACCCTTTACTGCTGATCCTGGCAGTTGACAGTAGCCAGCCAGGCGAGCCGAGCAGAGCAGAGCAGAGCAGAGCCAGGCGCTCCCCCTCAGGCGACCAGGTAGTGGCTCCCAACCCTCCCTGGCTGCCCTTTCTGCCTGACTCTGCAGCCTCTGCCTCCTCAGTGTGCTGAGCCCTCATGAGGGAGACCACAGCCAGGCAGGGACTTCCTGAGCTCTCTCCAGAGGACCCCGCTCCGGACAACCGGCTTCCCCACCCTCCCTGGCTCCAGGGTGTCCAGGCAGCATGGCCCACACAGCATCCCTGAGCTCCCCGCGCCCGTCCGGAGGCTCCCCACTCCACGTGAGGCCATGCAGGCAGAGGGAGCTCCAGTGCCCTGTGCCTTGGAGCCTGGCCTGGGATGGGCAGGGCTGGGACTGGTTGGGGGAGCTGCTCCACAATTGGGTCTACCAGGCGGTCGGGGCTCCTGCAGTGGTGGTAGGTAGACATATAGATAGATAGATAGATAGATAGATAGATAGATAGATAGATAGATAGATAGATAGATAGATAGATAGATAGATAGATAGATAGATAGATACATACATACATACATACATACATACATACATACATACAATAGATACATACAATAGATACATACATACAATAGATACATACATACATACAATAGATACATACAATAGATACATACATACAATAGATACATACATACAGTAGGTAGGTACATACATACATACATACATACATACATACATACATACATACATACATACATACATACAATATGCTTTGGTCCCCATGATGATCTGTTGAAGTTGATGCAGCTCACCTTTCAGGGACTGGGAATGAAGGAGTATACACAGCCCATACTGTTCACCCTCACATACACCTCCAAATAACTTCTGGGGTGTCCCAGTTCCGACTGGACATTCCCTGCAGCTGCCATATATGGAATAGAGTAGTTCTACATGCTGCTCTTTAATACACTAAAGATTTCTACTTGTATGTGCACCTCACACAGTGTGCAGCTTGTGGGGTATCTACTTTCAGGCCCAAATTACAATTTTACATTTAGTTGTGGCTGGTGCTCTGCTAAAATATTCTTCAGGTCCTGCAAGGCTACAGCTTATTCTATAGCACCTCACCCAGCAGCTTCAGCAGCTCTTAGGGCACTTAATACAAGCCAAGGGTCTTGGGAATCTCTGCTTCCTTTCAGCTCTGCTTCAGTTCTCACCCTGCTTCTCTCTTTTCCTCAGGATGTTGTGGAGGATTCGGTGTGTTGGCATTAGCCTTTGGGTAGAAGGCTCCACCACCAGGAAACCATCAGGAAGTCTCCATGCCAATGAAGACCTATGAAGAACAAGGTTGGCCCACAGCAGCTCAGGCCTCTTAAACTGACTTATCTGCATGGTCATCACAATAACACCTGAGCCCTTCCATGAAACAGGAAGACATCAGCTTCCATGAAACAGGAAACCACCACAGGATGGTGTTGATGGCCCACAACATGGCTTCCTCTACTGTCAACTTGGGAGAAGTTGACAAGCAGCTCCTCTCTGTGTCAAGTCCAACTCCCAGAGGCTGACTGCTGACCCACAGAAGTCCACTCCTGATCATACCAGTGTCTCCAGGTGCAATGTTGTGATGGTGCAATGCCTGACAAAGGAACTCAAGTGCCTCATTGGCTCACTGGCTTAAGTGTCAACTGGGTTGGTAATCACAGAGCCACTGAATACCTATAGCGTGCTGGATTGCAGGAGACAGGAAGACAACAGAACCAGTTGCCCCTTAGAAAGAGAACAAAACCAAGGAGAAGGTTTCTTCAGCTAAGGTCAGCTAAGGTCAGTTCTTCAACTAGATCAAGCTACCGAAGAAACCAGAACTGCCTAACAGGATAGTGTTGATGGCACATAGAATGGATACCTCAGTCTGCAATAAACCCAGGGGAGAACCTAGCATCCCCAGCTTCTGTCTAGTCAAGTTCAACTCCCAGAGTATGACCACAGGTCCAGAGGACTTTGCTCCACATTGTGCCAATGTCTCCATGTGCACCAGGGGTGGGCCCGGCCTGGCCCAATAACCGGTTCCCCAGAAGGGGGCAGGGGCAGGCCGGGGTGAGGGGCAGGCCCCAACCCCGCCGCACTGCGTGTGTGCCAGGCTTGGCACACGCGCAGTGCATCTCCTAAAGCCGAGCTTGCGTCAAGCTCAGCGCAAGTGCACTGCATCTCCTGAAGCCAAGCTTGACACAAGCGCACTGCGTCTCCTGAAGCTTGGCTTCAGGAGATACAGTGCACTTGCGCCAAGCTTGACGCAAGCTTCACGCAAGCAGTGCGGCGGGGTTTGGGGCCTGCCCCTCACCCTGGCCCCGCCCCCTGACCCCACCCCTGACTATAACATATGGTCAAAATCTGACTGACCTTTTTGGGGGGCATGGGTGTTGAAGTTATTACTTGATTTACTTTAATGTCTTTAGACTTATTTGTTTTAATTTGCTTGATGATGTCACTTCCAGCCATGACATCACCTCTGGTGCATCCTGGACAGACTGTCCCTCTAAAAAGTGGGTTCCACATTAGAAGGTTTGAGACCCTGCAATAAGTTGTTAGATGGCACCTGAGGGGGTGCCACTACTAGTGACCAAAATGGCTAAAAATAATGGTTTTTAGGAATAATCCCTTCATGTTACATACCATTGGATGTGTAATAAATGGAAGAGACCACTTTGAAATATATTTATTCTATTAAAATGTGTGGCCAAAAACAAACAGAGGTGGAGCAATGGCACATAATCATGCCCACCCAGGTTGTTGCCCTGTCCACAGCATGGGAGTGACACGCTGGCCTCTCCACCAGGTGATGCAAAACCTAGTGACACCCCTGCCTGATCATGGTCCTGGCTGTTCAGATATTACACCAGTCTTCCTGGATTTCCACCTAACAATTAGCACTTTTTTTTAAAGCCTCCACTCTAGATGGACCCACAGGTGATTCCAATTATTTATTTCTCACAGCATTCTAGCCATTTGCTCACACCACACAGTTTGCACAATTTCTAACCACAAATACTGCCTTTCCACAATTGCTACCTTTTCAAATAAAGTACAGTAAGGTTTTCAGATGACTGGGAAATGATTATTTGGCTTGAAGTTTTTGTATGACAGACTCTTTCCACACGGATCACCACCCTGATGTTGGTTTGTGGTAGATCCTAGTTTATTATTGATCTAGACCAGATTCAAACCCATGTGAAGATAGAAGATGTCATTTTTTATTGTGTAAGCTAGTGCTTTGTTGTCTCACATATTATCTGTTGGCCAGTAACTGTCCCCTGCTTACTGGGCAAGAGGCACTCTTTCAAGTGGGTGTTCCTCCTTCATTTAGCAAGAGGAGAGTAACTAGCCCTCCTCACCCCAGCAATGTCTGTTCAGGTGACTTCTGCTGGTGTTCTTTCTGCATTTTAGATTGTGAGCACGATTGGGACAGGGAACCATTAGCTTTTAATTAGCTAGTATTTTTCATTTTTTGTAAATATAAATATTGTGGATAGATAAATAGAACTCAGAATTTTTAGTTAATCTAATAAATGCAAAAGTCAATGTGCAAAGAAAGAGTGGAAATTATTCAAATTATATGGTAAGTTTTTGCTTTTGCCTACAACTAGGGTGAAGATTAAGGGATTAGTTGCAGGGTTAGCGAGAAAACGGAATTTCTGATGCATTTCAAATTGACTGTGAAAACCAACCACTATGAACAAAGTGGAAACAGTTCCACTGATCAATTAACAGAAGGCTGGAAAATGCTTTCAGAGGAAATGTGAAACTATACTACACTCCTTTCAGGTTTCAGTGAATACAGCCAAATTCCCCTCTCTCAAATTATTTTCTTTGGAAAATTTCCTTGGATCCTCATCAGACTTGGAACAATGAAGTTGTGAGGAAAATTATGATTTGGAAATGCAGACATTTAATCATCCACTAATTTACGATAATAGCAAAATGACTCTGTCTGATGTTCAGATTTAGAACTAGGCTGGGATATAGCATAGTAAGCTATAGTTTGAACAGGATGTGTTTGGGCCTCAGAGTTTTCAAGTTTTTCAAGCACAAATGATTGTGGAATATCAAGTTGTGAACATCAGCCCCTGTGCCTGGTAAGTGTTATGAAGCATCTGGATTATAATAAGCATGGTATGAATAAGGGAGACCTGACTCTCCAGCCAGCCATTCTCCTGCCTGCCCAATTTTAATGTTGTTTTGCAGCATAGGCCATGTGGCTATGAAAACTTTCAGAATTACTGACCTACAGAATATATATTTTGCACAAGACTATTTGTAAATTTTGACTCTGAGTTGTAGCCGTTAAAATAATCAGATAGCACTTGAAACAATTTATTGTCTCATTTTAATTTCTAGATATTCTGAAAGTATTACACCTTTGGTAATTGTCAATTTATTAATCCTGGTGACCATCATATAACATCTTATAAGAACTCAAGATGGTTTATCTTCATTACACACCTCTGTATGCCTTTACAATACCATTTTGGTCGCATTGACAAGTTTAATTTCATGAATGGATAGTTTGTTTGAGTCAGTGCTTTTCAAACTGTATCTCATGTAACCCTCAAAATTTTATCAAGTATTCCTCAACAATGAGTACAATCCTAACCATGTCCACTCAGACGTAAGACCTATTGTGCTCAGTGGGTCTAACTCTTAGGAAAGTGTGTTTAAGATTGCAGCCAACATCACTATGGGTGGAATCCTAACCTAACCTAGCCCTGGCTGGGGGTGGGGAGAGTTTGCTGCCAGTTGTGGCTCAGTTGGCCAGCCAAATGCAAGGTTCCCCTTTTCTGGCCAAGATGTTGAAGCCCAAAGGTCCTTAGTTGTCTTCTCTTTGGTGGTATGCTGCTGAGCTTCGGTAATTTGAAGTGATGGCTCCAAAATGCACAATGACGGCTTGGCTTTAGCACCAGTGTCCTTGGTTTTACAGTGGTAGAAAGCGGGATCCATCACTATAAGGCAGGGTGAACAGTTCACAGGAATTTCCCTGCCAGAACCGAAATGACGCCCTGGAAATGGAAGCCAAGAATTTGGAGGCCTTTCCAGTCATTTCCTGGGATTTTAGGCCCATTGGGCTACTGAGGCTGCTGGTTAAAGGAGGGGGAGGGAGGGAAAGGAACTGTAGGGTGAAATCCAGAGTAACTATTGGGAGTCCTTGCTCCGGAGTAAGAACAAGTTACTCTGGATTGCAATATGAATTTCCCATACGTTTTCACTAGGTGGTGCAGTAACTATGGGTGCACACAGTGTCTCTTGCGTGCTCCCGTAGTTACTCTGGATTGTGCCCGTAGACTTTTCCCCCTCCTACCCATGCTAAAGCCCCTTTCCAAGCCATCAGTGGAAGAACTACATCTCCCAGCATGCATCATGCCAGTTTCTCATTTTGCAACCTGCTTCCCAGAGCCCAATCCTATGTCTGTCTACTCAGAAATAAGTCCCGTTGTAATAAGTGGCGCTTACTCCTAGGAAAGCACGGATAAGATTGCAGTCTCAGAGTCCAGTCGAATGCCTGTTACTCAGAAATAATTCCCATTATAGTCAGTGAGGCTTACTATCCAATAAGAGTGACAAGGGCGGCTTTGTGCATTTTCAATGCATCCTGCATTGAAAAAATCCGCTCTGATTAGACATGAATTGAGACATTGGGCTCTCACCTGCAATCCTATCCACAGTAACTTGGCAATAGCTCTATTTATTATAATGGGATTTACTGCTGTAGGCGGCTGTGCTGTACTCTAGATGGGGAAGCCCTCCCTCCAGGTTGCCAGAGGCAGAACTCTCCGCCCACCCCTGGGCTGGTCCGTGGAAAATTTCTTTGGCTCACAGAACTGGCCCCTGGGGCCAAAAAGGTTGAGGACCACTGCAATATCATTTCCCCCTGTGCTGAGTGTTCCTCTCTGCACTTTTCCATGCTTCTGTGCAAATGAAGAAAGCAAGATGTAGAGGGTTGGATGGCATTGGGGAAATGCCACTGTGCCATTGCTGGCACAAACAGCAGTGGAATCCAAGAATTCAGACTCAGGGTCCCCTGCTCTAATAACTGCTCATCTAAAATAGGACATTTTGATTAAAAACAGATGGCATGCATTTTTCAGCCTAGTGCTTTTAACGATATTAAAATGCTCTGCATTAATATGTGCTTATCTCATGCCTATCTCTGCATATGTCCATAAATAGCTACGATAAAAGTAGATATTAATTTACATATATCATATATAAATGTAATGGATAGACTGACATACTTAACTACAGCTGCACAGCTGAAATATTTATCTGCACACAAATGTTCTATTTTTAGCAGAGATTTTAAGTCACACTATGCACCTTTTAGATTTTGCTTCTGAGGTTAGAGATTGATATTACTTTGCTAAATAAAGGCTTGTGTGGTGTTGTGCCCCCTGTCTGAGCCTCTTGCCTGGGATAGCCTATTCTCCGCACCCGCATCAGCACAGTCATGCTGATGCCACTGAAATGATAAAGAGCAATGTCCCTTACCTGTCTGTAGGAGGGACAGACAGGTAAGGGGGTAGAGGGAGGAAACATGGTGTGCTCATTAAGCCCCTACAGCAGTCTTAGGGAGCCTTGGGGCTCCTAAGAGTGCACTCTGAGTAATACCGGTCTAGAGAGATTCATTCATCCTAGAGGCTGCCTGAGGGCAAAATCTAGAGTAACTATGGAGAGTCTTATATCCTTGCGGTGTAAGAACAACAAAGGGCACAATCCAGAGCAAGTTCAGCTTGCTCTGTCCTAACTACTCTCTCCTAACTATTCTGTATCCAGAGCAGAAAGTTATGCTGCATCCAGAGAGTCAGGAAGCCTGGGCTGCCCTAACTGCTTCATAGCATGCTAAGTAATTGACACATGGGGAGGACTTGCTCCTGAGGAGACACCCCTCAGATCACACTGAACAAGGAATAGCTGTGGTGCCTACAGTGGTGACACGACTCTGCGCATCACCCAGTGCGGAAGTCTGTGCATCACCCCTGGAATGCACACACCCCCCTACCTGGACTTCGCAGTCACCAAAATTGGCGCCTGTGCAGTTGTTTCTGAAGCCAACTGGTTTCAGAAAGAGTACTGCATAGGCACCATCTCTGACGCCTGCACAGTACTTTTCTGAAGCCTTTTAGCTTCAGGGGAGACTATGCAGGTGTCAGAGTTGGTGCCTGTGCAGTACTCTTCCTGAAGCCATTTGGCTACCGCTCCGCCTCCTGAGTGAGGCCGAATGGCCGTGCAGAGGTGCAGACTTCCTCTGCTCTAAAGAAGTCTCCTCTGTAGCTGTTCAGCATGCTCAGTGTGTTTCTACCCAGTGCACCTCAGCTGGCTGTTTGGGCCAGCTCTGAGGAGAAGTGGCAGCTTCTGGGCTGCTGCTCCGCCTTGGAGCAAGCCTGAATGGGTGTGCTGACACCCGGGGCCTGCCAAAGGACAGTCAAACTCCTCCAGCGCATCACCCCATACGGAGCGCATCACCCAATGCAGCCCACACCAGCCATACCAGTCTGGTGATGCCACTGGGTGCCTGCCTTATAAGGAATCCCTGATGAGATACCAGTACATTCTACAGAGAATACAAGGGGCTTCTTGGAGTGGCCTGCTGTATCCTGAGGTTTGTGGGCAGCCGTAGTTGTTCCATATCCTGAGGTTGAGAGGCAGGGGTTGCAGCTAGGCTGGCCAAGAACTCAGATTTTTGGTCAACACTGCCATTCTTACTCGGGCCTTATCATGGACCCCTATGGGTCTACTCATTACTATACCTGCTCCTGAGGTGGTATATCTCTGAGGAACTGGAAGAGGGCATTTCTGCCCTGGAAACAGGCTCTGGATACAGAATAACTGCTCTGCCCTAGGCAATGCTAAAGATGCCCTCAACATGCCTCTCCTGAGCTGCCTAGGCTGCCCCAGTTAGGGCAGAGCAGGTCCATCTCTCTTAGGGCAACCTATGTTGCCTTGTTCTGCCCTAAGCCTTTTCCAGAGTAACTGGGGTGGAGCATCTTGCAGTTGCTCCTCCCTAGTGATAGATAGGGCAACCTAAGGGCTCTTATGTGGACAGATTAGTTGCTCTGGATTGCTCTGGATTCCAAAATGAATTTCCCATATGTTTTCACTAGGTGGTGCAGTATCTATGGGTGCACGTAAAGTCTCTTACGTGCTCCCATAGTTACTCTGGGTTTGGGGGTGAGAGCAGTATAGAGCTCCTGTTGCATTCAGGTTACAATTCTATATAAACAGCCCAATCCTAAGCAACTTTCCAGTGCTGATACCACTGCAATGCCACCCCAGGACAAGAGAACAAATGTTCTTGTATTTTGAGGAGGCCTCTCTGACTGTCCCTTCACAGCAAGATACTGCTCCTCCTGTAAGGCTGCAGCAGCACTGGAAAGTTAGGACTGGACTGTCAATGAGCACATGGCTATGGGAGATGTAGGATACACTCCTACACATAGGAACCATCACTATACACTGATTAAGACTTTGAACTCACAGGCTATGAGAAAGCGCTTTCTTCCCTAAATTCACTAATTAGCACAGACATGCCAGAAATCACACATGATATTAGAATTCAAAAATGAAAAGCTTCCAGTCTAGGGCTCATGAAGAAGCAAAGCTATGTTTGCTATGTACTGGCTTCTGTTTGTTTGATTTGGAAGGAAGGAAAGAGCCTTATACCCGCTGCATAATTTCTAACTGAAAAAAATAGAAGTGTTCAGATTGAATCATGTGGTTTTAATTTATTTGTTTATTTTTAACCATTTTTAAAAGATCAACTTTTGCTGCTAAAAACTTAACGGAATTATAGAAGTAGCAATAAAATCAAGAAGAAAGATAAAAATCAGCAGAATAAATAATGTCAAAACCAGGTATACCATATTCTGGAAAGCCTGGGCAAATAAAAAGTATTTTCTGGGTAGTATTCTCTGGCAAGGCTAGACAACTTAATTAAAAGTCGAGAGATAATCTTGCTGACAAGATCCATATAGTTAAAACTTTGGTTTTCCTAGAAGTAATGTATGGCTGTAAGAATTCAACCATAAGGAAGGTGAGTGCTGAAGAATACCGGTATATGCCTTTGAAATATGGTGTTGGAGAAGACTCTTGAGAGTCCTTGGTCAGCAAGGAGATCAAATCAGTCTCTCCTGTAAGAAATCAACCTTGATTGTTCATTGGAAGGTCAGATATTGAAGCTGAAACTCAAATACAGTGGTACCTTGAGTAAAGAGTGACTTGAATCAAGAGCGTTTTGTGTAAAGAGCAAAATATTTCCAGAAATTTTGACTTGCGTAAAGAGCAATGTCTTGAGGAAAGAGCACTTCTGAAGAAATTTGGAACAGGCTTCCATGGCAAGGGAACTCACAGGTGGGATGAGGGGGCTAGCTTGAGCTACAGTGGGGCTTTAGAACCGGTTGTTAAATTGGGCCCAATGCAAGCGAACCTGTAGCTAGCGTTGGGCCCAATTTCCGGCGCCCACCCATTCCAGCTAGGTCTGAGGCGGAGCAGCAGCCAGAAGCTGCTGCTCCGTCTCGGACTAGCCAGAATGGGGCTGTGCGCAAAGACGCACAGCATGCCTCTGTGCACCCATTGGGCCTTGCCCGGCCCATGTGTCGGACATGTCAAAGTCTCGGACATGTGCAGTGCATCCCTCTGCGGGGCCATTTGGCCTCGCTAGGGAGGAGAAGCGGCAAGTGCTGCTCCGCCTCTCTAGTGAGGCCAAATGGCCCCACAGAGGCGCAGACATCCTCCTCTCCAAGGAGGTGCCAACCTTGGCACCTGTGCAGTGCATCTTCTGACGCTGGCCGGCTTCAGAAGGTGCACTGCGCAGGCGCCAAGGTTGGCACTTGCGCAGTACATCTTCTGACGCCAACTGTCTTCAGAAAACGCACTGTGCAGGCGCCAATCTTGGCACATGTGCAGTGCATCTTCTGGCACCAGTTGGCGTCAGAAGACGCACTACGCATGTGCCAAGGTTGGCGCATGTGCAGTGCTCAGTGGTGGCTGCGAACCAGTTGTTAACTGGTTTGCAGCCCACCAATGATTACGAACACCCATAGTTACTGCACCACCTAGTGAAAACCTATGGGAAATTCATATTGCAATCCATAGTAACTCTGGAGCAAGGACTTCCCGTAGTTACTCTGGAATTCACCCTAAGTTATCTTTGGAAAGGACCCTGAAGTCGAGAAAAATTGATGACAAAAGAAGGGGACGACAGAGGATGAGATGGTTAGATAATTTGAAAATTGGTAGAAAATAGGAGGCCTGGCATACTACAATTTATGGGGCCACAAAGAATCTAGCACAATTTCAACAACAAATTCTCTGGGTATGAGCAAGACATTAATGTTGTCACCAGGCAAGTTTCTTTGCAGATAGTATTTAGTCTATTGGGGTGCATAACAAAAAGGCCATTTTCCAGTTACCACCTAACTATTGTTAGGTAGGGATACCATGAAAAAGGCTCTGATAATAGAGCAGATTCCTGCAGTAGCATTTAAAACTTTTAGGGAAATATGCAAATACAGAATTCAGAAATAGGAGTGAAATTATATCATTGTTAATCAGAATATCCACAGTATTTATTCTTATTAAAGACTATAATTTATACAGTGCAGCAGCATCTCCGTGCATGTTATATTTAATGAATTTAGGACAGCAACTACTTCTACATTTGCATAAATATGTAAAGCTTGACTCTGAAAAATACATCTAAACCCATTTTTAACTTCCAAGAAAGCACATCTAGGATTTAATTACCATACCCCATTATAACAACACAACATTCCTCTTGTTTTACCCTTTAACAAATCCACTATATTATTTTAAAGATTCTATTTTTCTTGCTTCATAGAATTGTAATCCAAATAGCATTTTAAACAAATATTTGAGAAAGCAACTGAAAACTTGCAGCAAGGAAAACTCAACTAGATTTACTTTCCATGTCAATTAATTTTCCCTGTCAACTATGGGTGCAATCCAGAGTAACTATGGGGAGTCCTTGCTCCTGTGTAAGAACAATTACTCTGGCTTGCAATATGAATTTCCCATAGGTTTTCACTAGGTGGTGCCGTAACTATGGGTGCACATGTCTCTTACGTTCTCCCATAGTTACTCTGGATTGTAGGGTATATCTCCCACAACTTGCTTGTTTATTCTTTTCTTCAGATTTTTGGAAATAGGATGATACTTCAGGGTGATATCATAGAAGACATCTGGAAAAACACACTATGTTTTATGGGCTTTGTGTTAAATATGTTGCTTTTATTTATACCTTTATATACTTTGGCAAGATAGGCTAGCATTATGGAAATCCTTTTGTCTATTTTTATTACAAAACTGAGTTAAGGACTTTTCTCCCAGTCTTAATGTTTGCTTGGAAAACATGTTATTGACAGGGACATGAAAAAAATGGAACAAAACGCCTTAGTAATAATTGGCTACATCCCTAACAGAGCAATCCTAACTTGGAACAGAGAGGCCGCACCAGCCCCAGGCAAAGGGAAACTTTTCTCCTTACCCTGCATAATGCTACAGCAGCCCAAATGGACTACTGCATTTGGATTTGCAACACCCCAAAAACATCAGAAGCAAGCAGCCAAAGAATGCCCTGGACTACCTGGGAACATGGTTAGGATTCTGGTCCTAACCTCCCCAACGACCTACCCTCCAGCCCCACCAGCTGTCTGCCCTCCTCTCATCCCAGAACGTCTCCTCCCTACCTCCTCCATATCTTCCCTATGTCCCCCAGACCTGTGCACTAGCCAAGCTCAACCAGCACAACTCTTTGCACCTGCCTCCCCTCCTCTATGGGAGTGCAGAAATACTTTACAGCATGTTTGCAACATCCTTGGACTGACACAAGTCTGCGCTGGCCCATCCCATCCTAGGATTGTATCCAAAAGTAGAAGTAAAAGTGAAATGCATTTAAACTTATTTTTAGAAATATTGTTCTTATTGGTACTTTATATTGTTATCTACCTTAACATTAAAAATTACAATCCAACCCTGTTATAAACTATTTTTTTATCCACCAATTTGACTCAACACAAATGGCCACTACAAATCACAATTTTAAAAATGGTTTTTCTACTGTTGTAGAGAGGTGGTCTTGCAAGCAATCATTCTATTCTTCAGCTGAGCAAGGCCAAGGCAGGGGGTCCTTTGCATTTCTAATTGCTGACTATCCATTTACAATAGAAAGAAAAGCTGTTGTAAAAGAAAACACTTTGTTAAGGAAGAAAACTGTAAGAAAAGCTGTTTTAAAACAATTGTACACCCTTTTAAATTTTTAAAAAACTGCTTTATTTAACACTTTTTTGTATCAGCAGGGAGTCCCAGAATCAAACCCTTGCAGATACTGAAGCACAACCTTATTCCATTAGGTGCTATGGAGGAGAAAGAAACCTGGTAGTGGATCTTTAAACCTATTTTCCCTTTTTTCAAACCACAGGAGGTTCTGGAACTGAATCCTAGTGGATGAGGGACACCTGTACATCCTCTACGCTTGGCTTTAAGTATTATTAGCCCAGTCCTAACCTCCTTCTCAGCACTGATGCAGCTGCAAAGCAGTTCTGAAGTAAGGAAACAATCTCTTTCCTTGAGGAGGTCTCCGTCACTGTCCACCACCATTGAGTTATGGAAGATGCACACAATTTGCACAGTTGCATCTCTGTTAGAAAGTTGGTTAGAACTGAGCTGTAACACAGCAATTCTAGAAATAGTTAAGAAATAAAGTTGTGATGTGTTCAATAAGATTTACTCCCATGCAGGGTGATCAGATGACCGGAAATTCCTGGACAGAACCAGAAATGAGGCCGTGGAACCAGAAGTCTGATTTTAGGGCAACTTTGTCAGGAAATTGGGGCCATTTCCAGTCATTTCCTGGGATTTTAGGCCTTTGATTTTAGGCCGTTGGCTGCAGGCCAACTGAGCCACTGAAACTGCTGGTTCAAGGAGTAGGAGGGAGGGAGGAAAGGGAATTGTGGTCTTTCCCCCTCCTCCCCATGCTAAAGCACCTTTCCAAGTAATCAGTGGAAGAACTTTGTCTCCCAGCATGCATTGTGCCAAGCTTTGCAGACTGCTTCCCAGGGGCTGAGGAGCTCCAGCCACTGAAAGGCTGCCTGGGAAAATGGTTGTGGTCAGCAGGGCTCCCAGTCCCTACACTTGCCGAAGGAAGGAAGGAAGGAATTCTGCTTACTGCAAAGGAAGGGAGCTCAGCTGAGGCTGCTGGAGAGGAGAGCAGAACAGAGGAAGGAGGCAGCCTTGCAAGTGGAACTGCTCTGAAACCTTGCAGTGGAGTTAGCTTTGGAGAGAAGAGGGGGTTATATTAATTTTTTTAAAAGCAGGGTTGCAACTGACCAGAGAAGCCCCAGCCTCCCCTGCTCCTATGCCTTTGTAGATGGATCCACAAATATAAACTTTGTACAAAAAAATCATGTAATTCACAACAAGGCTTGGGTTGCTCAGGTTGTGGAGCCTTTCATTCAGCTATTGTTAAAGCGCAGGAGCAGAGGCTGGATGTGAAGTTGGCAATCTTCTCAGGGTAGGGATAATTCCTGGCTTTTTTTAGCTGTAGCCTCCAAGCCCAATTGTGTCCACTCAAAAGCATTATAGTCAATGGAGCTTATATTGTGTAAGGGTGCAAAGGGAAGGAGGCTGAAAGACTAAGCCTATGCATGCCTGCCTGAGAAAGCCTGGCTGCTTGGATCACCTATGGGTTTGGGAAACAGGTCTTGCAAAGAGGGTGCTAATAATAAGTAATATAGTGTTGAAATTAAGTATAGGAAAGCAATACAAATGTTTTTAACTTTTATTTTAACATGTCCTACGTTTGTCCTACATTTTTTGGGATGGCCTACATTTTTTAACATGTCAGGAATTTTGCTTGGATGTCAGGAATTTTGGGGGACCTTGTCCTCTTTTTGGGGTTTGGGCATCTGGTCACCCTGCTCCTGTGTATAAAGGATTGCAGTTGGGCAGCCCAATCCTGAGTTGTCTGGAATGTGAAGCTGCTGTAGTACCAAAAATGGCTGCCGTGGTATCCTCCTTGCACTGGGATAGCTTTGGCACTGGGCCATGGTGAGGCTTGCAAATTTTGCTTATGGCATATTTGCAACAGTGTGCACTGGCAATAAACATGCAAACCAGGCTTAGGATTGAACTGTTAGTTCTGTAGACATTAACCTGTTTCATTCCAGAAGTTTGCCCAGAAGTCTGAATGTATATGGCTCGAAACAGCTAGCTCTTGCCAGCGCAGCACCTTCACATCTCTGCAAAAGCAACACATAGCATTGGCTGTGCCATGTATCACCTGGATGTCTGTAAATCTAGACTCATGTAACTTATAACTATGTAACTTATATGTAATTTATGTTACAACTTTTATGTAACTCTGTAACTTATATGTTATATACAGTTGTATTAAGGGCGTAATTTTAACAAATTTAGGTTGGCATAACACACGTGGCATATCTTCCTGTGATTGTGTGGGGAGGTCAGCATATACCTGTGCACTGGCCTAACCTTTATCCCCCCACCCGTAGGGTTGCCATAATTCTCTTCCACAAAATCGGGACAGGACCCTCTGTTACACTTGCCAGTATGTGAACACAATCCCCAGAAACTGGGACTGTCCCTGTTTTTGGGAGGCATATGACATCCCAACCCCTAGGAGCAGGGAAGAAGTGCAATACGGCACTTTCATGACAGCTGAGGTTAACAAACTGGAGTTTAGGATTACAGCCTAAATATAACAATAAGTAATACAGTGTTAAAATTAACGGCATCCAATCAATATCCAACTGCTTTTAGCTTATATTTTGTCATGCTATATTTTTGGGTGTGGGTGCTTCTATTTTTTTGGCTGTATCATCTTTTGGGGTGATGACATCCTGTTCCCTCCTGAAAAGATAAAAGTGTGACTGCAAGGACTTCAGTTTATCCCATCTTCCTCTCACTTTTTCATTTTTATTCCGTTTTTAATTTAAATCTTTCAAATTTTGTATTCAGTTTTTGGTGCCTTTCAAGAGTACCTGGCACTACAGGTCTGATATAGCAAGCATTGCTTGTTTGGTTTGTTTTGGTCCTGCTAGAGTTGTATTAAAACACCCAGAATATTCCCTTTATAAAGAAACCTGTAAGCTAAGGGAAATGAGGGCACTAGCCTACATATGCGGGGTGACCACATGTCCTCTTTTTCCAGGATGTGTCCTTTTTTTAAAGCTTCATGTTCTGGAAAAGGACTTAAGGCTGCAATCCTAACAACACTTTCCTGAGAGTAAGACACATTGAACACAATGGGGTTTACTTTTGAGTAGCCATGGTTAGGATTGTGATCCAAATACCTTTCTTTTCCCTGTGAGCGGCAATACGTAGCCTTTTTGTAATTAAAACATTATATTCAATACATTATATGTAATATGGTTACAAATGTAATAATAACTAATATTTAAATTCACCACATGAAATCAGTAAAGGTTTTTCAGCTTTTAATCTTGTCATGTCCTACATTTTCTTAATGTCCTTTCTTTGGTTCTCTTTTGTGGTTGTGACATATGGTTGTCAAGAAGGCATGTCTACTTAAAAGTAAGCCCCATTATGTTCAATGGGCCTTTCTCCTAGGAAAGTGTCCATGATTGTAGCAAAGGGGGTGAATAGGCTGGCATAGTACTGTGCTCTCGGCCTACAATCCTCTCCATACTTACTTGGGAGTAAGCCCCATTAACTCTAATGGGCCTTACCTCTGAGTAGGCGGGCACAGGAGTGTGTCCTCAGCCTACAATCCTCTCCACACTTACTTGGGAGTAAGCCCATTGACTGTAATGGGGCTTACCTCTGAGTAGGCGGGCACAGGAGTGTGCCCTCAGCCTACAATCCTCTCCACACTTAGTTGGGAGTAAGCCCATTGACTGTAATGGGGCTTACCTCCGAGTAGGCAGGCACAGGAGTGTGTCCTCAGCCTACAATCCTCTCCACACTTACTTGGGAGTAAGCCCATTGACTGTAATGGGGCTTACCTCCGAGTAGGCGGGCACAGGAGTGTGTCCTCAGCCTACAATCCTCTCCACACTTAGTTGGGAGTAAGCCCATTGACTGTAATGGGGCTTACCTCCGAGTAGGCAGGCACAGGAGTGTGTCCTCAGCCTACAATCCTCTCCACACTTACTTGGGAGTAAGCCCATTGACTGTAATGGGGCTTACCTCTGAGTAGGCAGGCACAGGAGTGTGCCCTCAGGCTGCAGTCCTGTGCACGCTTTCTTGGGAGTAAGCCCCGTTGACGCTAGTGGGCTTACTTCCGAGTAGGCAGCTGGGGTGAGTGTGGGGGGAGGCGGGGAAGGAGGCCGGAGAAGCTCCAGACTCTGCTTAGCAACCTGGTCCTGCAGTAGCCCGCAGGGCGTCTCCATGCCGCTGCGCCCTCCCCTCGGCCCGCCCGTTTCCCTGCATTCCGTGCCGCGAGAGCAGAGCGGAGCAGAGCAGCATCTCCAGCTCCAGCGCCGGCCTTCCTCCCTCCCTCCCTCATTCCCAACAGCTTCCAGCCTCAGTGCTGCGGCTCTGCTCGCGAAGGGGAGGGGGAGAGGCCGCCATGTTGGATCCTGAGCCTTCAGGAGCCTGTGCGTGAGGGGCGAGGAGCCACGGCGGGGGCGGCCGCGGGGGTGCTTGCCTGGGGAGAGGCAAGGAGGAGGTCTCGCCCTCCAGGTGCCCTGAAGGCGGGGGATCCAGGCTGGGGCTGGCTCGGTAGAGAGCATCATCATCATCCTCAGTGGAGAGGAAGAGGAGGATGAGACGTATCCTGACCCCTTGAGTCACCCTGGCCCTGGAGATCAACCATCATCATCATCCTCAGTGGAGAGGAAGAAGAGGCCCTACACTGTCCCCCTGAGTCACCTGGTCCAGGAGCTCAGCCAGGACCATCATTTTCATCCTCAGTGGAGAGGAAGAGGAGGATAAGACCTATCCTGACTCCCTGAGTCACCTGGCCCAGCATATCAACCAGGATCACCATCATCATCCTCAGTGGAGAGGAAAAGAGGAGGGGCCTTATCCTGACCCCCTGAGTCACCTGATCCAGGAGAGCAACCAGGACCATCATCTTCATTCTCAGTGGAGAGGAAGAAGAGAGGAGGCCCTATTCTCTGACCCTCTGAGTCACCTGGCCCAGGAGATCAACCAGGACCATCATCATCTTCAGTGGAGAGAAAGAGGAGGATGGGTCCTATCCTGACCCCCTGAGTCACCCTGGCCCAGGAGATCAATCAGGAGCAGGCACAGACATGGAGAGGATTTGCCAGGATTAATAAGCCGAGCCTTTCTCCTCCTCCTCCTTCTCCTCATAGCTGTTGTCCAAGGGAGGGAGAAGATTGTTTCCCCCACCCCAGCATTCCCCCCATCACAAGGAGGGGGGTAGAGATGGGTGCTGAGGAAATGAAGACTACACATTGGCCTGGAGAAAGCTGAAGACCTGGTGGAAAGAGAAAGCAGGGAGACCCTTCCACAAAGACTGCCCTGGCTAAGGGCTTTGCTTCTGGGGACTTTTCCTGCCCCCCTTCTCTTCTCCCCACCACCCCCTCTCTCTGAAGAATTGCCACTGATGCATTTTCCAAAGGGTGGTGGAGGTGGAGGTGGTGGTGGAGGAGGTAGTGAAGGTGGAGGTGGTGGAGGAGGCGGTAGCAGATATTCCCCTTCACTGTACCATCCAGATTCTATGTACATTATTTTTTGCCCTCCCTCTTCAGATTCCTTCCTTGCTGCTGCTTTTTCCTTGAAAGTGAATTGCTGATGCAAATTGAATGGAGAATTTACACTTTAATGATGCAGTAGGATTCATTTCGGGATTATGTTGCATGATCTGAATTTTGAATGAAGGAGGAGAGCTTTTAAAAAAATCTATGTATGACAGAAGAGTGGATTCCGTCTTGGGTTGGATTTCTTTTTTAATTATTATTATTATTATTATTATTTAAATGTATAAAGTATATATTTTCTCTTTCACTTAAATATATTAAGAGAGATTTTAGGGAAATTATTTTTCATTAATATTCTGTATATATTGTATATGTGCGTGGAGAAACAGACCAAGACAAAGTTCTTATAGGAAGGATTCTGAGATGGATTGTACATTCAGCACCATCCCCGAAGCACTGACTTTTGGACATACTTTTTAGAAACTGTCATACATTTTAAAGTGTTAGATTTTTTTTCAAAAAATAACTAATAGTAATAAAGAGAGGAAACCCCATTAGAATCTGAAGCAACCATGTCTGGAGAGGTGCGCTTGAGACAGTTGGAACAGTTTATTTTGGATGGGCCAACTCAGACAAATGGGCAATGCTTTAGTGTGGAAACTTTGTTGGATATACTCATCTGCCTTTATGATGAATGTAACAATTCACCATTGAGAAGAGAAAAGAATATTCTGGAGTATCTAGAATGGGGTAAGTCTGACCAGATCCTGCTCATAATTGCACACTCTTTTTTGCTTCTTTAGTATTTTGATATGATTTATATTTAAACTGGTGTGTGTTTGTTGCTACTTAGTGATTAAGGCATCTCAATATTTGATTTTTGCATTATTAAACTAGAGTATAAATGTAATTTTTTATCAGGAATCCCATGTAAAAGTTTCCCAGGTAGTGAAAGCCTTTTCTGGCATGACACTGTCAACATCTGTATTCATTCCATTTAAAGCCCAGTACTTGAAATGGAAGCCTGTATTAAAAAAAAAGGTGAAGACCATGCATTATTTTTTTCCTCTAGCATAGACAAAAGTGGTGAAATTGTGTATTACTTATCTAAAAAATATTCAAAAAACCTTGGAAAAAAGGAAGTGGAGGAACAGAGAGAGAGAGAGAGTTATCAGGTGTGTCTGAAGTAATTGTTGACTTATCTAAAACAAACACTGAAAATGTAAGATTGGTAGACAAGCAAAGTAGCCTTTTCCCAGTGTAAGTATGGTATTTAAAAACTTAGATAAAAGTCAAAATGATAACTGGTGACTGATCAATGTTGCCATTATGACAAGGATGGTTATTATTTTCCTTCTAAGCATTCAGTAGTTAAAGCACAGGTGATGAAATCACATGAGAACAGTTACTGAATGACCTTCAAGTGTAAAAACCATGTCAGCCACAATGGTATGTATTAAAAAATGTATGGCTGAAATTTTACATATAGTCCACAGCATTTTAACAACACCTTTCTAACCTGGGTGATCAGAATAAGTACTAAAAGAAAACCATTATGTGCCCTGTAATTGAAATAATATTTCTTATACAGTTTTCTGTATGAAGCAGCTAAATTGACACTTCTGCTTCTTTGGATGTATGGTATTATATTGATTTTGACTCTTGTTAGAACAGTTGTAGCCAGCTAATTGGTCATATTTGTGAATAAATGGCTTTAAAAGAAAACCAGGTTGATACTGGTCACTTATCCTACCAGGTTATGTTAGGCATTTCCTGTGATGAGAACTGTTGACAATGAAAACTTGTTTTATTGCTGATGGCATATCTGTATTGATTAGAATGAGGACAGTAATATATGTGAAATAGGCCTTTGTCATAATTCACACTGATATGCTAAACATCTCCGGGAGAGCACATTTTCTATACTTCCAGCCTTCATTTTTCAAGTTAACATGCTATTTCAAGGTTTTATCAAAAAAATCTAGATTTTTAAACTAATGCAGTACCTTCAACAAGATCTGGTATTGGACAGTGCCAAAAGAGATAAAATGCTCTCTAGAATAGTTTATTGTAAGCTACTTTATATGTGTTTTTTTTTTTACAGTTTTGGGTGTACTTTATTATCCCATAGATTTCTTCAAAGGAAATCTTTTCATTTCCAAGATCCATTCATTTGGTTAATTAAATCTCTCTCTCTCTCACTCACTCACTCAATCTCCCTCCCCCCATCTTCTTGGGCATATATATTTTCATGTTGTTTTGCTAAGATTAAATTATACCCTTAACTGCTAAGGATATGAATAGTGTCTGTAAGGATTGCACTAGCTTCGTCATATATGTAAAATTACCATAGAATGCATCATTTTGTAGTAGTCAAAAGGGGATCAGTTCTTACTGCAGGTCAATGTGATCTAGAAGTTGCTTAGATTTGTGTTGCAGTTTCTCCAGCTGGATAGTTTGAAATAATTTTTTTTCAATGGCTGTGACACATTTGTTACATAGTTTGATATGTTGGTGAAAATCTAGTATCTAAATGTACATTTTCAGTTCACAGGAACTCCATGTGTTATTTACACCATTTTGTTCTAACTTCTCTTCTGACTTGTTTATTCTTAATATCTGCCAAATAAATTTAGAGTTTAGCATTTTTAAATTCTTTTTGACTTGAGACTGTCTTAAAATGTGTGCCAGAACACATTTTATATCAAAATTGCAACCACTTGGAGAAAAAAAAAAGTGTAGGGAATGGTTTATAATAGAAAAAACAGATTCTTAAAAAAGTAGCATGCTGTATTTGTGGGTTTTGAAGCCCGAAACAATTTCCTGCACCAATGTAGCCATGCTAATGTGGTGCACAATGCATCCTGCAAAAGGGGGGGGGGGGGCAGTCACAGAGGACTACTCAAGTTAAGGGAATTTTGGTTTGCTTACTTTGGGACTGTCTTGTCACCACATCAATGCTGGAAACTTGCTTAGGATTCAGCTGTCTTAAAGAGGTGAATGTTGTTGAACTTGTTCTTAGCCGCCTTTGGCACTCATTTAAAAAATATTCTAACAATTGATATCTAGACTAGACCAATACCCATGTGCTGTTCATGTACCCTTTAATTTTTCTAGACTCCTTGCTGAGCATGTAATGAGTATAATTTGGTAGCTAAAGATTTTAAAAACTACCCAAGTATAATTACTCAGTGCTTTTAATCTCTTTAAGTATTCATTGTAATGTGTGTTGTGAAATGAAAAACAAGTTATAATATTTGGGATGGCATCAGGGGTTGGGCAGTGACTACAGCCTATTGAGGGTCCACTCAGCATGATATACTGAACCCTCAGTAAATATGTAACTGTGTCTATGTATGTAAATATAATGTATGTTCTTCTTAATGGAATATATTGCATTCAAAGATTTATTAATACACTAGGTGTGAATGTATAATTGGATAATGCTTTATTCCAACTTGTTCTCTTCCAGTCCTCCACTTGCAGTCTTTTAGTCCTTGTAAATTCTGGAAACACATAGCAATGTCAGTATTAAGCCACTGTGTTTATTTGAGTATATGTATACATGACCAATTTTAGTCTGCTCTAAGGGCCAGTTGTACTTAAGTGACAGGATAAGGAGATCCTCTTCTTGCAGTCTCTTGATGCTGCCAACTGAAAAGATTTAAGAATGTCAGGCATGCTGTCCTCCTTTTGTACACAACATCCGTTGTCACAGATGCTGGTGGCCCTGGAGGAGGTAATGCAGAATGTGTTAGAAGAAGGACTAAGGGCAGAGAAAGAAATAATGTAGTTTTTATCAGTTCCTTTTTCAAATAATACAAGATATTTTCTTTAATGATGATAAGCATAATTATACTTATAGTGAATAACTATAAATATTCACTATAGTTATAGTGAATGCTACACTTGGTTTGCTTTTAAGGCTACAGTCCTAAACCTGTTTTAATTCAAGTCCATTTAAGATCAAAGGGAATTGCATAAATATATTATATCTTAATAGCTTATATGCATTTATACAGTTCATTATGAAGAACTTAATGTATATTATCTTATGAATTACTACTGTACAACATAGTAACTAATGTAACATATTATGTAACATTGTAACATACAACAACAAAGTGTCATCCAACAACATGGATCATATTAACTCTTTACAATATAAGTGAACCTTCGTTATCCTTGGGGGTTCTGTTCCTGGACCCCTCATGGATATTGAATTCCATGTGAAATTTAGCATGTAGTATCCAAAAGCCTGAGACATTTCAAGTTTTTGGCCCTTCCAGAACCTTCAGAGGTCATTATGATGCCCTTGGAGGCTGAGAACAACCTTTTCTGGAGGTCTCAGAAAAGCTTTCAGTGGCAACTAGAGCACAGCTCTGGTTGCCTCAAATCACTCTAAGTTGGGCCATACTTGGCTCAGTGGGAATCTGAAGGACTGATCCTCTGTTGGACCAAATCTGTGGATCTCAATTCCACTGCTAAGTAGGCTCAACCTGTAATATTTCATGTGAACAGTTTCCTTATAGCAGTGGTACTCAAGAATTTCAGTCCAGAACCCCCTTCTGAGATTGACACTTTGAATACCACTGTTGTATAATATTCTTTGCCCTGCATATAATTTTTTTAATATAAAAAGAGCAAGTTTAAAATTCTTTCAGCTGTTCAAAGGTTCATTGCTGAAAAGCACAGTTGTTTGTGTTGTGCTTTCGACTAACGGAAGCTGCATATTGTGAGTAGTGCTGCTGCAGTGAGTGCAGTGTATTTTGGGGAGGCATAGGGGCACTTGTTTGCTATGATAAAGTGCACCAGGAGATGAAACTACAGGCAGGGCAATTTACTCTATTCAACAGGAACCCAATAGTTAGTTCAACAAGAAACTTATAGTTCCCAAGGATGACTCACAACTTGTCTCATCCCCTTTGGAGATGTTCTTCCCATTCTCTTCCACCATTGCCATACAGAAGGAGTGTTGGTAGGAGTGTCAATCAGAAAGCAGGCTCTGACTTAATGATCTAGTGAATAAAGTACAGTGACCACATCAGTGTTAGAGGAGTGTTGTGATTAACAGCTAGCACTTTATTTTCCAGGAACCTATCCACATTGTTATATGAGATATTACTGTATTGCCAGTGGGTATAAGACTAGGAATGGATTGCTTGAAGTCACCTACTGATGGCACAATCCACAGTTAGAGCAGTGAAGAGTGCCCTTGCTGGGCGGCCCTCAACTATTATGAAGCCAGAGCAGAAAGTTATGTTGCATCCAGGAAGCCTGGTCTGCTCTAGCTGCTCCAAAGCATGCTCAATAGGCACCAAGTCAGAGACACATAGGGAGGGCATCTCCACATCTCCTGAGGAGACCCCCTTCAGATCACACTGAACAAGGAACAACTGTGGTATCTGCATTATAAGGAGTCCCTGATGAGATGCCAGTACAGTATTACAGTGAATAAAAGGGGCTTCTTGGAGTGGCCTGCTGTATCCCCAGTTTAGTGGGCTGCTGTAGTTGTTCTATATCCTGAAGTTGAGAGGCTAGGGGTTGCAGCTAGGCTGGCCAAGAACTCAGATTTTTGGTCAACCCTGCCATTCATACTGTGCCTTATCATGGATCCCTCTGGGTCTACTCATTATTTTACCTTCTCCTGAGGTGGTATAACTCCGAGGAGCTGGAAGAGGACATTTCTGCCCTGGAAACAGGCTTGGGATACAGAGTAACTGCTCTGCTTTGGCAATGCTAAACATGCCCTCAATATGCCTCTCCTGAACTGCCTAGGCTGGCCCAGCTAGGGCAGCCAAGCTCTACTGTCTTGGGGCAGCCTATGTTGACTGCCAGAATAACCAGGGTGGCCCGTCTTGCAGTTGGGTCAGCCCAGTGATAGACAGGGGAACCCAAGTGCACTTCTGGATTGTGCCTTGAGATTCATAGCTTGGTCTATTATCCACTGTGCTATATTACTGACAAAAACAGAACAGTAGACTGTCACTTCTATAAGTTGCATTGTGAGTTATTGTGTTTGAGTTTTGTGTTGACACTGGCAGTGAGGGAGCCATAAAATGTTATGACTTCTATTTCACTAGTAATTCAGTAACTTCCATAAATTACTCATATGGTCATGCATGTACTTTCAATAGCGGGGAAAATGTCCCGGTGGTGTTTCTACAAACTCATGGCTGTGGATATTGTGCATACAGTATTTCCAGGGGATCTATTCCTAGACTCCCACACATACTTATTTCCATGTATAATGGAATCTACAGAGAATCTTGGTTTTAAAAAAACCACCAGAATTACCTTGCAGAAGAACATTTTTGTCTTCTTGATAATGGGGTTTTACACCAATAGTGGACAAAGCGTGTAATAGTGTGTGTAAATACAATTAGATAAATTGACCCCACTTTGGTAGGAACAGCATTCTGGCACCTTTGGTCACCTGACCACAGAGTCATCTTCAGGCAACATTGGCTCTTTGGCCTTGTATGATATATTTGGTAGTTCAGCATTTGGATATTGCTATAAGTGCAAGACTCTGAGCACAATCCTAACCAATTTAGGCCAGCACAACTCATCATCTCCCTGTTCCCATGATCAGATGGGGAAGGTGGCGCATGTCTGTGCACTGGCCTAACCTTACCAGGAGTGGCACAGATGGGCCGCAGATTTTTGCACCACTTCCAAGCCAGCACAGGACTTGTGCTGGCCTAACCAAGATTAGTCACCTACTGAAGTGACTAATGAGGCATTCTCATGCAAGATACTATGGCTGCAATCCTAATTGCAAAAGACTTGAAACCATATTGATGCGTAGGAACAGTGCCTGATTATTTAATAATTTTTCTTCAAGAATTTTTGGAATTCCTCTTATTACCTAGTAAAGTCCCTGGTAGATTCTTGCTTAAAAGAATTAAAAGAAGTAATATAGATTCATCTGAATGATTTTGCAACCTATGTCATAAGTTTCACAACATGATTAATGAACTATTTAATTCCCAAACTTTTCTAAAGCTTAAGTAGTAATCCCGTATTTCGTCTGCAAGATTTGTGAATTCATGTTCATATGTTATACATATCCCACCTTGGTAATCTAGCAAGTTACAAATCAATCTAGCAGATAATTTAAAAGGTTACTTACTAATGATGGAACAACAAAAAAATGTTAAAATGCAATCCAATAACTACAAAAGGAATTGATAGGTTATTTTTAAGGAGTTGATTAAATCCCGAATTTTAAAGTATATATTTTAATGTTGCAAATAAATATCTTGGGTGTCAAGGGCCCAATTCTATCCTTTTTCATTTTGTTGTTTGGGAACTTATAGGATTGTACTTTAAGTATATTCGTTGTTTTAAAACATTTGTTCAGTGTTATATAGTTTTTTTACCAATAGTTATAACAACGAGGTACTCATGAGTACATGTGTTTCTCCAAAATAGAACATGTTCATGCTCTTGTAAGACCAGAAGAACAAAATTCATCATTCTAAATACCGTTTTCAAACACTGAATTTAAATAACCAAAATATTCAAACACTGAATTTTGTTCAGAGGTCTGTCAAATTGTTCTAGTTATTTTGTTTGTTTATTTATTTGGTTTATATCCTGCTTTTCTTCCTAAAAGAAGGATACCAAGACGGTTAGATCATCAAACTGCAGTTAGGTCATGAAAACACAAGTATACTGTATCAAATCAACCAAGTAATTGTGTGTTACATATAGGAAACTATAGGACTGAAATGGAGGACTGTCTTCTGTTCTTCAACCATTCTTTAGTTCTAACCTCCAGTTAGGCTGGCCTAAACCCTGGCATATGTCCTGTGCTGACCTCTGCACCACTCCTAGGGGAGGGTTAGGATTGCACCCATAATTTCTTGTAACCTAGTCTTATCATTAGCTAATCTTCTTGAGAACGTTATGATGTGCTCCACGCATGTAGCTTTGTAAAATCAAGGGGCAGTCCTAACCAATTTAGGCCAGCACAATTTCTGGGGTGTTCCTGTGGTGACATGGGGAGGCCAGCCCAAGTCTGGGCACTGACTGACCTAACCCACCCCCAACCAGGTGCCTTATGACACTATTATGACACTCCCAAGCCACTACGAGACTTGTGCCAGCCTAAGCAGGGGTTATGATTTAGTTCTCTGGCTATTTTGAAATTATGCACACATTTTTCAAAAGCGGCATTTAGAGAGACTTGGTTGAATTTAGTTTTTTGCTTGCCAGCAAGGCTCATGGTTCAAACTAGTTCTTACAAAATGATCTCCTTATGGCATTCTGCAGTGAAATTCATGAGTGTTGGGCCACTAGAGTCTGGGGAAACCCTTCAAGTTACTGTTCTCTTCAGCATTGAAAATTTCTTTACATATGCAGAAGGACTGTAAGCGTGCATGTTCTCCTTAAAAGATACATTAGGAATGAACGGGGACAATTAAAATTGCTAGTGAGAAGGAGCAAGAAACATTGAATTGTGGTTCCACTTTCTGTCATAATATGGGTATATTTTTTGATGCAAGGTTCCAGTTTGACTAGTTCTTATGTTTCCTATAACTTGAATGTGTGCGTGCATGTATCTTTGAAAGCAGGCCTGTATTTAGTCATAATAGTGGCTGTTTTTGGTTATACACCCAAATATAGCAATATCTGTAGTTGCTATAATCTGCAACAATTTTCATCAAATAAAATAACTGAATAATTGTACGTTGGGCTTCAATTACACATGACATGTCTTCTATCTGAGTGAAAAAGGATTCTGTACAGCCATGGATGGTATAGTATTTTGTATTAATAATGCAGGTATTTCTATTCTGAAAATATCTTATATAAAATTGTACAAAATTATGACCAGAATTCAAAGTGTACCACCCAACTAATATCCAAAGGCACTTTGGGATTAGGTGTCAAGCTACAGCCATAAAACACATCACTTTAAAACATGTTTCAAAAAGAGTTTTAGGTATGGCATAAAGCTCTACTGTTTGAAATAAAAATAATCAAAAAAGAAAAAAAACAAATACATAGGATGTGTGTTCATTTGTGGGGAAAAATTCAGTGATTTGTCAAATTTTTTGCACTCAAAAGGAAACACCCATGAATTGGTTTTTTGTTTTTGCCACTAACCCCAATAGAAAGATACTGGAGACTGACGGTGCTTTTTATGTAGTGCATATTAATCCATTACGTTTCTCGCATGTGATATATGATTAAGCACACTGCAGAATCTGGGCATGTTTGCTCAGGAACACCCATTATTGACTTTTTCAGGTGTACTAAATGTATATTGCTCATATGTAATGTTGATAAAATCTTATGCCCTTAAGAATCCAAGAATACTGGTGCCTTCAACTTTCTTATAAATGCCACGCATAGCATTTTCACTTCTTGTTAACACCAGCAAATGTTCAAACAAGCTTCTGTCTATATTAGTGTCAGTATCTCTCCCTAATTTTCCATCCTCACAGTGTTGAAAAGTAAATTGAAATAATTTCAGAAATAACTATCCAAAGTCTAGATATTTCTGAATGTTCACTTTCAAGATTGGAATGCTGATAGAAGTCAAATATAATTTGAATTATTTTCTATTATTCCTGTCCCATTGGTACAGCTGAGCCAAAAATTGGCATTCTGTATCCAGCTGAAATGGGGAGGGAAGGGAAATTGGGATGCTTCATCAGGGAAAGGGGATTTAAATCTCTTCCCCCAATGTAGCCTCCTGAATTTATTTATTTATTTTTATTTATTTTAAAAATTTGTATCCCGCCTTTCTCGGGTCATAGACTGACTCATGGCGGCTCACATTAAAACATAATTAAAAACATGGAATTAAGAGCATGGAATTACGTTGGGTCTCCTTGTATCTGCAGTGACAAATTTGCTAAGGGTCTCATAATTTTTTGCTATGAAGGCAACATCTTATATTTTACTCACTTTTGCAGGCCAGAAAAAATCAGATATATATTAGGTAGAGTAACACAGGGCATGTGGTCTTTGCACAAACAAACCTGGTTTGTTAGGATTTATTTATGTATGTTCAAAAATGACGTTTCATCAAGGTTAGACTAGATGACCTATTAAGTTCCTTCCAGCTCTGTGATTCTGTCAGGATAATTTTATAGTGCTGTTGAAGAGTCAACATGCGGAATTTGATTTGTTTTATTGACAGGAGTCAGGTAAACCTTGAATCATTTTTCCTTGAGGCCCTCAAAGCATATAAACTTAGGGCAAAATCCAGAGTAACTATGGGGAGTCCTTGCTCTGGTGTAAGAACAACTTACTCTGGATTCCAATATGATTTCCCATAGGTTTTCACTAGGCGGTGCAGTAACTACAGGTGCACGTAAAGTCTCTTACGTGCTCCTGTAGTTACTCTGGATTTGGGTGTTAGTCAGTGGTTCTCAGACAGGTGGATCGCAACCCACCAGCTGGAGAACCTCTGCCCATTTTCCTTTAAGAGGTCGGGGAAGGCAGCAAGGTGATCCCCAGGATTGCATCTCATCAGAGGAAGAGCAGAACTTTAAAATAAAAGAGCGGAACTTTAAAATAAGTATTTCTATAATATAGAAATACATGAAACAGTTTTTGACTAAAAGTTTGCCTAAATTCATGAAGTTGACAATAATTAATGTGGTTTTAATTCATTTGAAACAATTTCATGGCAGATTGCAAAAATGGTGTATAGTAACCGCTGTGTGTCTATATTCATGAATGGGTTCTATATCTGCTGGGTGTCAGCCTAAAAATAGGGTATAACACAAGCAGAAATCTTGATTTTAGCATTTCAGATGGAAAATGCCGCAGGGTAGGTTTTCAGAAAGAATTCATTTTTAAATTCCAGCTTGCCTAAGCTAAATTGAAAAACAAGGGTTCTTGACTTAGAACAGTTGTTCCAAATTCCTCAATATCCTGCAAAGTACTTGGGTTTAGTACACTGATCTGTTGGATCACATTGGATGAAAACTTTTCAGGATATTCCAAAGCTTTGAGAATATTTAAAAAAGCAAACGAAAAACACTATCATGATTCATGACCTATATCTGGTTTCATGATCACAATCTGGAAATGGACTGTGATCATTTTTATTCTTTTGTTTTTTATGTTGCATTCTACAAGCTATGTGGAACATGCACCCAGACCCCAACAGCACGTACGTTAAGTTAAAAACTGCCCTCCTCCCCCCACAGTGTCATGATCCTTGGGGTTCTATCACTGCTTTCCTGGTGTATCTGTACCTTAATGGAAAGTGGCAATAGTTCTCAGTTTAGTGGGTCATGGCCCACCAGTTTGAGGACCTATGTACTGGTAGCAATTATTTTTTCATTATTAGGTGTAATATGACAGTAATTCCATTTTACAATTAAGGCTTCATTTATGTGACCGTTTATAATATACTAGCAAAAGTGTACCTGTGGTGCAGGAGTAAAATTCCCCATATGACATCCCCCCTGTGCAATGCCCCCCCCCCATGCACAGAATTCTCCCCAGTGCAACTCCTCCATCCAAACAACATCTCCCCCAGTGCACCAGGAACTGAGCACCAAATTGGCTGGATGTTGGTCAGTCTTCCATGTTAAGTATAGGACAAAAACACGTTGTACCCCTTTTCAGCCCCATATGGGTTAAATGTCTCCACATTGGTTCTTGGTGGGTATTCATGTGACAGAAGGAACTCCCTCCCCAAGTTTCATGCTTCTAGGTCTGAGGGTTTATCATCCCTCAGTCAGCGATTCTTCCGTTCAAAGTATAGGGAGGAAAGCGCGTTGCACCCCGTTTTACCCCTTCTGGTTGGAATTTCCAAGAACCGGTTCTTAGTGCATCCCTCAGTCACAGAACAAACACCAACCCCAAATTTCACGCTTCTAGGCACAGCAGTTTTGGCAGGGCTTTGATGAGTCAGTCAGTGACTTTTTTATATATAGAAGATGAAATAATTTCCAGCAAATTCTAATCTGCTGAAGAAGAAAAAAGCTCAAAGATCACTGTAACTTTTCAAGACTGCTTAAACTTGATAAATGCTGAGATCCCATTCATGTTTGAGTGATCTAAAAAAATCAGTGCCAAGGCAGACAAGAGTTTGGGAGCATAGTGAATAATGCATCAGGTGGCTTGTAGCTAGCAGGCAAGCTCACAATAGTATTTGAGCACCTGCATTTGTGCAGGACATCTGCTATTCCTTTCCATGACCTGATCAATGATCTAGCCAAATATGTATATCAGGGCTGTCCAAACCCTGGCGTGGGAGCCATATGAAGCCTGTGGCAAGACTCCATGAGGCCATGGGCAAGCCCCCTTCATACAGTACTCAGGCTTGTCATCCTATGAAGGTGAGAGGAGCTCTTCTCCCTTCATCTTCGGAGGGTGTTCTGAGGGCTAGGGACAGATCTTCTCTATCTGTGCATGAAAGTTGTTAGGAACTGGTTTGAAGAACACCCACTCTCTCTGTTTGAAAGCGTCTGTGAACTGATTTGAATTCATCCATTCATAAGTTCCATTTCTAATGTATTCATTTCTATACATTTACGTAACTTTAAAGGTAAGGTAAAGGTCCCTGGTAGATTGCCCTGCCAGGTGTGGCTGCTACAGAATGTCCAAAGATGCTTCTGTTGTCATGTGACCAGCCTGACTATACCGAGGTACACAGAATGCTGTTACCTTCTCACCAAGATGGTACCTATTTATCTACGGTACTTGCATTTGCATGCTTTGGAACTGCTAGATTGGTAGGAGCTGGACTAAAGGTGGGAACTTACTCCATCTTGCAGTACTCAGGTTTTGAACTGCTGATCTTCAGATAGGCAGGCACAGTGCCTTTAACCACTAAGCCACTGAAGCCCCCTTTACGTTACTTTATTTAAATTTGAAATGTAAATCAATTCTTTTTTGGGGCCTTTGTACAAGCTTTCTAACTGCTAGGATGGCACGAGCTGGGAAAGTAATGGGAACTCACACAGTTGTATGGTACTCAGGTCTCAAACTGCCTGTCTTCAGGTTGACAAGCGCAGTGTCTGATCCACAACAGTCCTTGTAAATTCAGTTACATGGCAATAATAGCAGACAGCTGAAATAAAAAAGTTGTTTTGTTGCCCCAAAGCTCTGACTGTGGGGAATGGGTGGGTGTGAGTGAGTGAAAGAGACTTTATAAATGCCCTTGGGTTTTGATGCAGGTGTGAAAAGAACATGTTGTCAGGATATGCTATCCTTTCTTTTTGTCCTGCCTGTGAAGTTAGTTGACTCCTGTTGGTTTGTATTAGGAAGTGGCATTGAGTCTCTTATGTGACTCAATGGTAAGAACAAATCCTCAGGAAATCCTGTTGCTGAGAGATTGCTAGGACCATATTCCTTAAAAACAAAAACAAGGATATACACACACATCCTAAATATCAGTGAGTTTGCATTTAAACCAAGAATTGGTAATATTTTGGGAGGTACCAAAATACGTATTAACAAAAGTGTTCCAACTGTGAATTTTTAAGCAATAATTAAAATGATTGCAGTGAGAATTTATTGATGGTCTTTTATGTCCTGATAGCTGCTGAATATTCTTGCACCTTTACTTTCTGAGTCATTTGCATAGAGGTGGTCTAAAAATGCACTGCATTTTCTCTAGACCAGAAAGGAGAATATGTCATAGAGGGAAAAACCCACCTGGTTTGCCATATTACTTAATTAACTCTTGAAACATATTAAATTTGCTTGTTGTCTAGCATTGTAAATGAGCTTATAGAAGTCAGATGGCAAAAACAACCAAATGCTTGAGGACATTGAACACTGGCCAGTTGGCAAGGCAAGGCACTTATTGTCCCTGGTTCTGATGTCACTCCCATACATGATTATGTAAGGCCACCTTTTACTATTCTAGTTTTACCTTCTTTTTTCCTTCTATTGTAAATGTGAAGAAATAAAGGCAATGGAACAGATTCTTTCTAAAATACTTCCTACTGTATTTTGAATTTCATTATCTAAATCTCTGTCATTAGTGTATATGTCTCCTTCCTATGTTTTATAAACTATATCAGTTTTTGAACAGTTACTAAACTGATGCATCAAAAGTTATCAGAGGTATTAATCTCGGCTTTCTCAGGAGCACAAGCACCATTAATTTGTTCCTATAATAACATGACCTTAAGAGAACAGAAATATGTGAGGTGCTAACCAGTGATGTATGAAGGCCATGTGGCACCCTAGGGCTCAAATGTTTTGGCACAAATGTTTTGGTAGTAATAAAATTAATATTATTATAGTATCCAGATTAGCCATTCGGCAACAGATCAGAGCACCCACCAACACATTTCACCCCTTGTCACACAAAACAGCATCCTTCACTTAGCAGCATCCCAATAGCATGCCACCAGCCTCAAATGCAGGATGCACAGGAGGGGAGTGCACACTGCATATGCCTGAAGACAAGTCCATTTAAGTGTTGCACCAAATTAACCATCATAACAGTTCAGAGTATATGATAACAACCACTGGCTGCTTGCTCCCCATCTCTCTGGACAACGCTGGTTGGCTGAATACCAAATATTGTGTATGTCTACTCTGAAATAAAGTCCATAATACTGCAAGGGGCTTACTCCCAGGAGAGGAAGTATATGATTGCAGCATTGCTTGCCTGCACTCCCATCTTTGCTGCTTTTCAATCCCAGTAAGATGCCCCTTCCTGTATTGATCACCCACCCATCCACGTATCTGTTGTGGACAGGCATGTGCGCCTCCACCATTAGAACTGGCTCTGCAGTAGCCTCCCGCATTTTTCTACCTCTGCCTGTGGCTGGCTGGCTTCTTTGCTTTTTTTTCCTTCCCAGAGGCAGCCACTATTCACTTCAGCTTGCCCACTTCTCCATTTCTTATGTTCTTAAGCATGTGCTTCTGGGTATCAGGTGCTGATAGGGCTGCCATAATTCTCTTCCACAAAACTGGGACAGAACCCCTTATCAAACTTGCCAGTATATGAATGCGATTCCTGAAAAACAGGACAGTCCCGGTTTGCCGGGACATATAGGACTCGGGTTGTAGCCTTTGTGTGCTGTTTTTGAATTTCTTAGAAGCATCTGGCGGTCCATTGCTGCATATACATTGCTAGATTAAATGGACTGGACTCATGGTCTTCGGTGGTGCAGGCCTCTTAAGAGAAGTGGTGTTCACTTCCATCTGTTCCTGACATTCTGGCTTTAGCCTAAAATGTTGGAGAACAAATATTGATAAATGTGGTAAATTTTCAAAAGTAATTTCTGGTTAGTGACATTCTTTTGCTTCCAGATTTATAAGGATTCATGTTCATTACTTTGTACATCAGAATATAGTAACAATATGAAAATTAATGCCCCTGTGATCTAAATTGCGGCTGTATTCCTGCGTCTTGCCAAGATGATTCTTTTTCTTATAGAAATAGACTTAATAGACTGGAAATACATAAGGCCAACCATGTTCCCTTCAGCTGCTGATCATTGACTTTAACATGAGTTATGACGTCCTACAGAAAGATGAATTTGTGATTTGCAACTTAGGTATCTAGATGCACCAAGCTTATTTATGTCGTATTAGACCTTTTCCATTTTTATTGAAAAAATAAATACATTTTTTCCGAAAGTACAGATATTGACATTTTTATTTCATTTTCAATCTTATGTGTACCTTATATAACATCAAATTAAGAATATTTAAAGTAAAAACATTTGCAAGTTATTCTGGCAAGAAACAACTGCAAAATGTGGGGAGAATGTAGTGGAGAAAGTGGGGAGAAAGTAAGTCAGATTAGGAAAAACACAGAGCTGGATTGTGTTTGGTGTGCCCAAGCTTATCCTATATCTTTTCAGAACTGCTTGACAGGACAGCACAATTTGAGAAACCTGAGACCAGCCAGTTTGCTGGACAGATAGACACTAGTGCACGCTTTCCTTTTTGAGCCCAGAATCCTGTTCCTAAAAAGCACCTATTTATTCTCACGGGCCTTTCCCAGTTTGCTGTTGTATGATCTGAGTGGCTAGGTCTGTCACTTTTTGTAATTAATATGTGCTATTTCAGGAGCATCGTTTCTGCACGAAACCGTAAGTCCATGACTTAGCAAGCCAGTGTTTAACTATCTTTGATAAAAATGTTTACAGAAGGCAACTTTTTCAGCGTTTATACCGTGTGTTGACAGTGTCCGCTTGTTGTCGATTGGAGTTTCCTCCAATCCATGATGGATGTGACTTGGGGATACCTGGCCAGCCTGTCACAGGGGCCTGTTACCAGGATGGTGCCTTTCCCACCAAAATTGTACCTATTTATCTACTTGCATTTGCATGCTTTTGAATTGCGGGGATGGCAGGAGCTGGGCTAGGGATGGGAGCTCACCCCGTCTGGTAGTAATTGAGTCTTGAACTCCGGGCCTGCTGAACGGAATTCCGGTCAAGCGGTGTTCTAACTCCAGCATTCTAACCACTGAGCCACTGCAACCCCTCTTTGATAAAAATGCTTACAAGATAATAATTTTTGTTTCTGAAGGCATTTCTACTTTTGGTGAATTGCTATTCTGACTGTTGGTCCAAATTAATTATAATTTTTTTATTGATTTGATTATTGATTATTTTAAAATTTATGTAAACTGTTGTGAGAGGTCCTGAGTTGAAGACTGTATATAAATAGCATGCACATGAATACGTTAATATACTGGTAATATGCAAACACAAAAATTGCATTTTTTGTGGGGTGCGTATGTGACAGTTAGGCTTTTTCCACTCAAGCTTATAGTGGGTTTTCTAATATCACTGACAACAGCATTTCACAATTGACTGTCCACTTACATTTACTGTTTGGAATACAGTTTTTGCCAATTATCAGCAACTTTCCTCTGTGTTTTCCCTGTACTGTGTAAATGGAAGCTTTGCAAAAAAGATTTCTTTGGGGTAAAAGTTGCTCTCAGAGCCTCAACAAGGTGTGTGGCCTGCTAGAGCTATTTTGTATTTTTGCTGTTCCAGAAAGCTTTTATGGGGTAGTTCTAGAACCAACTGTGGAAAAAAAAATTGAAGTGTGGAGTTCTAAATTATACAACTGTGCAAAGCTTTTCTTTTGTGAATTAGTTTTGTCTTTGTAATCCGTTCCTCAGTATAGGAGGCCAGCATGTGGTTAGTTGTCTTTAAATTCCTCACTCTTGTCCTTCCACTGTTGACAGATAAGCTGCCTTCAACAAAAATAAACTGGTAAGAGGTAATAGTATGTACAAAACCTTACCAAAGCAATTCAGGTGAACAAAATAGTTCAATAGGAATGATTTCTCTAAGATTTATATAATCTATGATTTTATTTATTTAAAAGATTTTTGTGCTAATTTTTCGGCACTGAGAGTGGCATACAACAAAATTATAAAACCACATATATGTAAATGTATACATATAATATGTATATAAACATAATATTAAACCAGCTAAATATCATCAAATAAAACAAATTTAAGTGGTACTAGAGCAGATAAAAAGTCTAAAAACAACGTTACATTTATTGAACCGGTATAAGACAGCAACCACGACATATTGGTGCTAAATTAAGAAGGGAACACTTAGAAGATTCCTCAAATGCCAAGTGAAATATTTTTTAAATTCTTTCAGAAACAATATAGAGAGGAGACTATCCTCAGGTTCTCTGGAAACTGGTTCCAAAGACATGATGCTGAAACAGATGATGACCTGCATCCTCCCATCATTGCCTTCAGATGTGGTGGTATCCTGAGCAGGCAATTATCTAATTTTCATAGAGTAGGTACAGGAAGGGCTAAAATGGCACAAGTGGTTAAGATGCTCTGCCTAGGGGTAACCAGCAGTTCAGGGATATCCGGGTCCTACAAGACGGCGTGAGCTCCTGTCCTTAGCCCAGCTCCTGCCAACCTAGCAGTTTGAAAGCATGTACTGTATATGCAAGTAGATAAATAGGTACCACCTCAGTGGAAAGGTAAAACAGCATTCTGTGTACCATCAACACAGTGTGCCTTGTCAGTTGTCCAAAGATTGATGGTGTGCCATGAGATGAAAAAGGTTGAAAATCACTGCCTCATGAAGTAGGTGAGGCTGAGTGTGAGTGACTGTCCCAAGGTCACCAAAAAAGCTTCATGACCAAGGCGGGATTTGAACATGGATCTTCCAGGTCTCAGTTCTAACTCCCTAGCCACTGCCCCATCCTGACTCTCTATTTGTTATGTATTTCTTTAATTTTTTCCTCAACATACCTATATTGGTTTAAGTGTGGAAACTTAATTTTATTGAATTCTTCATACTGAATTATTTTTTGTGTCCATAATATTTATTTTGGAAGTAAAAGAATGCAGGATATTTACAGGAAATGAAAGAGCATCCCCGATTTGCTTATAAATGTTTTAAATGAAAACATTTAAATGAAAACATTTAAATGAAAACATTTAAATGAAAACATTTAAATGAAAACATTTATAGACATTCTGTGAACATTTTGGGTTTTAAGCTATTTAGCCAGCTTGTAGAACTTCAGTTCTGTTTTGACATATCCACCCAATTTTTCCCATACATTTTGTGGCATAAGATTTTGACGTGTGAAAGAATAATTTGAGTGGAACAGTGATATCTTGCATCTTACTCGGTAGCCATGTTGGCTTCATCCCCAATTTGAGTGATGCCATCTTTGGGATGCTTTCCTTGAGTTTGAAATGGCCAAAGTGGAAAAGTGAAATATATCACAATACAACATGATATATGAAGTGAGGCCTCCTAAACATTGTACATTGCTAGTAAATAATTACCTGAAAAACCATGAGTTTAACGGAAATTATGTTAAGTGACAAAATTGGGAAAAAATTAGTGGGGAGGTGAGAGATTGGCATTAAAAGAAAAGTGAAAAAATTTGTCTTCTCCCAAATTTTTGGATTAGCTCCTAGATCTATTGCCTGCTTTAGCCATGAAGCTTTTTGGGTGATCTTGGATATTTGACTATCTCTCAGACTAACATGACTCACTGATGGCTAGGAAAACAGAATGAGGAAAGGAACTATGTATACCAGTGGTCATCAACCTTCTGATGACCACGGCCCAGTTCCATGGGGATAAATTTCTCAAGGCCTGGAAGGATGCACACCTGCAGTTCCATCTGGAATTGCACCTGCGCATTCTCCCTGTAGCTGGGGAGAGCTGCACAGGCGCAGCCGGGCTGCCCTTGCGCATTTCACCCTGCAGCTGGAGAGCATTGTGCAGCTGCAACCTGGCTCACCTCGCAGCTAGAACAAACTGCACAGGCGCTGCCCAGCTTCTAGGCTACACCTGCACAGTGTGCACATTAGGCAGAGTGAATTGGCAGCCGAGCAGCCGCCTGCACCTGCACAGTTGAGCCAGGCTGGGACTGAGAGCCTCCATGGCTCCTGCCTCTGGTCTGGGACCCTGTGCCAGTGTGGCCCAGTGGGCAAGGTGCTGTGGACTGGCACTGGGCTGCAGACCGGGAGTTGAGGACCACTGGTGTATACCACTGTGAGCATCTTGGAGGAAGTCCAAAAATATGGAAAATAAAGTAATCGTATAGAATCTTGGTATAACCAGCTCAGAGACAAGGTTTTTTAAATGAGTTAAGATAAGAATTCCATGTTTTCCCATAGTGTGTCACAATGCTGGTAAAGAGGACTATTGTTCAGAAAGTGCATTGTATTTGCTTTTATTCATGGTATCTGAGAGCATTCTATTATGAAATAATAAAATGAAAAGCAGACATCAATATTTAATCAAGGTTTTAAAGATTATGTATACTTTTTTCTTGAGGGTCTGTTAGCTTGATTATTATGAATTATCATGATGTGAAAAAGTCTGGAAACATTTGTTTGTAATATTTTAATGCTGCTTTCTCATGTCTCAAAGCAGCATACAACACAATAAATTAGAATTTAAAATTGCGAAAATGTATGGACTTCTATGAAAATTTCTTGCAGTACTTGTTTAGAATAGCCTTCACACAGTGCTATTTCAAACATTAATAACTTGCTGTGGGATTTCTTGCTTTGTACTTGCCCTATGGGGAATATACCCTGCACCTGTTCTCCTTTAGGCTAGGAAAGTCTGATCGGCATTTGAGACCCCATCTGTAATGAAAGATCAGAGAAATGTCTTTCTTCAGTAGGCTTCAGAAATGAAACTACCATTTATTATTGCTATTTATAATTTGACATGGACACATATTTTCCAAATGATTTATTTTCAAAACCACATTGCACATATATGTAGGAAATGTCTATATTCTTTTTAGTAAATGAAAATAAAGGTGAAGTATAAGAATCTGCAGTGGTTTCACATCTCTTTTCACACCTGCCTGTCCTCACCTTGCCTTCACAAAAGGAGGAAGTGGATGGATGGAAAGATTGTGGCTTGTCAGTTTCAAGTTCTTTTCTGACTTAAAAGTTAATTGTGTGCCAGTTGTTCTGTGGGAAACAATGTGCTTTCTTAATTTTGAATTGAGAATTGGCAATATTTCTGCATCATCCACAGTATGTGTCCATGAAGGGTTTTTCTTCCAAATTCAGTGGAATACCCATTCTGGTGCTCTTTTGGTTCTGAAGGGTTCCTACTTTGGTAAATGGGGTCGTAGAGAGAGGGTATGGATTGGAATTTCACATTGCTCCTATAAATGAATGCTTTACACTCTACAATGTCAGCTGTACACACTTTTTCTCCAAAGGTATAAGATAGCTCTTGGTCTTGGTAAGATTGTGAACTTGTTAGTTGAAAAGTGGTATATAAATACTGTAGATAGATAGGTCCCAGATCTTGAGCCTAGATTTCTGTCTCAAGCTTTTTCTGCATCAGCTTTCTAAATCTCTTTATTGCCTGTTTCCATTCAAAGGCTCTGTTCTTTCTTTAGGTTAGGGGTCTCCAAAATTATTGGCAGGAGGGCCACATCATCTCTCTAACATGGTGTGGGGGCTGGAAAACTAATTTACATTTCAGATTTGAATAAATTTACATTAATTTACATATAAGAATGTATTGGAGTGGATTACAAGGCTTTATAAACACCATTAGAACACATTCCTCTTTTAAAAAATAAATAAAAGCACTATAATTAATCTTGAAAGTGAAGAAAGCCGCCACTGCACAGGCATCTTGCCCCCAAGGTGGGAAATGGCGACAGGGTAACATTACTAATAAGCCAGCCAGATGAGACATGAGAGTTTCCCTTCTATTGTTCTAGGAGCCACTTTGGTATGTAGTTTAGAAATCTCTGTATCTTTCATTCCGCCTCTCTAGAAACCCTTTCCAGATAAAGCATATAGAAGTTGTCTCTATCCTTACAGAAGTATGGAGTGCCTGTAAGCGAAGTTGTTCCTTTGCTATATAACCATACACCTTGAAATCATCCTCTTAATGGCAGTCTTCTAAGCCAAGAGAGTTTTCCATGGGTGTCAGCCAGCCTTGCTAAATAGTGACTGGGTTGGAACAGCAAGCTGAGACTGTGACTGGAAAGCTGTAACAAGATGTGAAGGTTTATGGTCAAGGAGACTTATCTGCCCTATGAAATGGAGAAATAAAGAGCCTGATTCCTTCAGTCCTCCACGTCATTGTTTGGAGCCACAAGTATAGGAATGTTCTGGGTATCCTTTTGTAAGCATTTTTGGAATGCTCATCCTTGCAAATGAAATGAAAAGTTAGATAATTCAGCTACTATTTTCAGCATTGGGAGAATGAAAATAAGGTAAGAAGACAAATACTAAAGTATCAAGATAACTGGCTAAATTTTTCCAGTAGGTAGACCTTCAAAATCCAGCTGTAAAATGCTTGACTTCTACAATTCAGAATGTCTTGCATATCCTTCAGGACCCTTCATACCATTCATTTACAAAGTTGCAATGAAATTCAGCTCACTAAAAAGAGGAAAGCTTTTGTTACTGATTTGATTGATGGATATCTTTCAAATGCTTTCCATCAATAAAGAATATGAAATACTGTAAGTGGAAAACTGGTAGACTTGGAACCTTCAGACAAAAATGTTATGGTCACTTGTAAGTTACTGACATAAGGATGGTGGAGCCTTGGAATGGATAGAAGCTTGAAGACAATTAGATCTCGGTTTTCTTCTATACTTCTTGTCTTCCTTTATATTTTTAGTATTTTAAATTAATTGCCTTATTTATCTACTTCCTGCTTTTCCTAGTGGCTCCTTTAGGGTTGGTGAAACACAGTAAGTCATGAGGTTTGGTGTTGTTAACATGGGCCAGTGCTGAGCCCTCTGGTTTGTGCTAATCACTTCTGGAACTGACTATCTCCCTCATGATCTCACCAACCCAGAGACCCTTCTGAGGATTCAACCTTAAATTAATTGAGACAATGAGAATCTTCTTAAAACGTCTTTTGAGATGTTGTTAACAGATTTGGGGAACAGACTGGTGACATTGTTAACAGATTTGGACTGCTCTTTGGGTCCTTTACCTTTTTGTCCTATGGAGGTATGATTGGTTTTATCCTATAATTCTGTATGTTTTTATGCTTTGTTTTGAAAATGCCAATAAAGATTCTGAGTGATTGGAAATTTACTATATTAAGCACATTTCTCTGCCTTCTTTCCTAGCTTTTATGATATGTGATTTCTGTTGCTCTTTGTCTTTCTGTTCTAAGAAAGAAATCAGTCTTTCCTTTTCATTCACTTCTGAAAAAGAATCAGTGGAGAGCGATAGGTCACCTTGTGTGAAATTAATCCTTTCAGTTTCTCAGTTTACTACTATTAAACATATTATATTGCCAATAACATTAAGATACATTCAGTCTCCTCCCCATAGCACTGGGAAAGTGAGGGGATTGGTGGGCCATACTAAGAAAAAAGCCTGTTCATCACTTTATTGCAACCTGCTTCCGGAAACTGGAGGCAGATAATAACTATGCTTGAATGGCATTCCTGTTAAAAGGAAAGAAAAATGCAAATCCCACTAGGCATGCCTAAATAGTTCTTTGGATCTGAGCAACAGGAAATTAGAGAGTGAAGATAGGTCAGAGAACAAGACAAATATAGTTAGGGTACAGATTTTCACTTTGTAATTTTACCAGTTGAAATCTCTGTCAATGCTTGTTCATCTATCTGTTTCATTCATTAAAAAAAATGTATGCTGTGCTTCCATCCATATTGGATCCATAGTGCCTTTACAGTGAAATTAAAAGCATCAGATATCAAGAAACAACATTAAAATACAGAAGATAAAAGGAACATAAGAAAAAGCCTGTTTATCACTTTATTGTAACCTGCTTACTACAGATTACTACAAAGTTTATTAAAATAACTAATCAGTATTATTCAATAGCACTAATATTCAATAATAATTTTTGTAAATCACAAAACAAGTTAGAGATTGTGCAAGGCAATGTTTGAAAAAGCATCTTTTTGACGTCAGAGTGATCCTCCTAATATCTTCATAGAAGGCTTTTCTACATTTTCTATTGTAAAACAGAAATACATCTGATTGTGGCAAAGGGAAGGACCATTTCTGTAGTAGCTCCAGTTTGTGTAACACTCTCCTCAGGAGATGAAATGGTTCTTCAGTATTCTAATTTTGGTACTCAGGGTGCCAGATGGTTCTGTTTCAGTACTGTTTTCAAAATGCTGCATTGATACAATTTCTTGGATATAATGCATCTTTGTATCATACAAGTGACAATATGAGTTGCAGTTATTTAAATCAGGACCCAGTACTTACGTAAGACCCTGTACTCGGCTTGCAAGAAGATTATTGTTGAACATTTAAGGAGTAGTGTCCATGGTGCATGTGCAAATAGAAAAATGCTGAGAAATCCCAACGTAGTCATATTTAATTTCAAAAACTGGTTTTCTAAAACAGGAAAAAGTGAAAATTTAAAAATCCATAAAATCCATCCTCATTCTCCTTTCTGCAGTCCGCTGAACACATGAAAAACTGTTTCAAAGGGTGAAGGAGAGATTCTCAGCAGTTGTAAGAGATGTGAGGTGGAGGACTGCAGGTGAAAAGAAAGGAAAATACCTGGAAACAATAGGGGTAATGTCTGTGAGAAGAACTCCACATTTGAAAGGTACCTTTATTATACATTCAGGAATTCCCTCCTTCTCCCTACAGTCCTCCATGTTGCACTAGGGTCCTCCATATTTAAAGAACTACTTTTCAACAGATCCAGACTTCTGCAAGGCAAGAGGTGAAGGAAAATGGCTCTTGAACCAGTACTGCTTTGGTTTCAAAATCTTTTCTTAGTTTTTGAAATAAAATTTTTAGTACAAGCCTAGGCATGTCCATTCAGAAGTTAGCCCCACAGTTTTCAGTGAGGCTTACTCCCTGAAAAAAATGTGTACGATTGTGGCCTTAAAATATGTGTGAGAGAGAAACAACAGTATTTTAATGAGCTAATTTGGCTAAAGGAAGTTCTCGAGTTTCACTTTTTTGTATAAATGTTTTTCCAGTAGTTCAGTTTACACAGGGAACACCCTTATTTGCCTCAGAACAACTAACATTTACTCATATGACTTTCAGAATTGAATTCCGCAACTCCCTTTTGGCCATTTTTTCCATCACTTATGATTCATTATGAGCGTAGCAAATTGTTTGCTAACTGGGACTAAGCCAACCTTCAAATGAACATAGTATTCATGTGCAATTTCCTTAAACTAGTGAAATTTACCCCCTCCATGGTGCAAACCACCACCCCAGTGCAAAATTCTCCCCGAGCAATACACCCCCTGGTGCTAGTCCCCCTCCCATGCAAACCCCCCAGTTCAAAACCCAGTTCAACCCCCCCCCATGAAAAGCCCTCTCCCATGCAAACCCCACATGCAACACACCCCCATGCAAAAAACCCCAAGTGCAGAGAAATCACCTTGCAAACCCTCATGTACATCACACACCTGTACAACACCCCCTATACACCATCCCCCGGGCACAACCGCCCTCAATTATGAGCACTGGACAAGTACAAAATTTGGGGCCAGATTTTATCAGTCTTCAATGTTAATTATAGGACAAAAACACGTTGCACCCCTTTTTACCCCCTTAGGGGTTAAATTTCCAGAAACTGGTTCTTGAAGGGAACACTCTCCCCAAATTTCATGCTTCTAGAGCCAGGGATTGGGGCAGAGCATCCATCAATAAGGGATTTTTTAATGTATAGGGAAGAAAACACGTCACACCCCTTTTCACACCCTTCTGGTTGGCATTTACAAAAATCGGCTCTTAGTGGGTGCCTCCATCTCAGAAGGAACACCTTCTCCAAATTTCACACTTCTAGTTCTGACAGTTTTGGCTGGGTGTTGATAAGTCAGTGGGCAAGTCAGTGAGTGACTTTTCAGTTTTATATACTGTATATAGATGGTTCATCTGGAGGTTGCTGATTATACTGGCACAAATCAGAGTATGGTCTGTAGCAGTCTACTGTAGCCATTGTTTTCTGTAAGATTTTCTTCCTCTTGCTTCTTTCTATACTTGAGATTGGATCCAAGTCAAGAAAATAGTGGAGCAAAGAATGGATGACTGTTTGACAGTCTGTGGTAGCTATTGGTAGCAGGTGCAGGCAAATCCAGATTATGAGGAACATATCTTTAAAAATGCATTTTTTTGTGGGTGCTGGAATGGATATTGAAGTGAGATAGGAAACTGTGCTTTTTGTGAGTATTTCTCTAAATTCACTTCATCTGAAGAGATCTTTAGTAACATCTTTTTATCTGGAGAAATGAAAATATCTCTGTATTAATTCTGGACCAATTAGAAATTCAGGTTCACCCTTCTCAAAGGATGGCAGCACTTTCATTGTCTTGGGCACAACTCTTGATATGATGATAAAACAGAGCATAACATACAACACATACTAGACATTGATAAGGTAGTTCCAGAAAAATATTGTGCCCTATTTTAGTGGTAGTCAAACTGTGGGGTCATAATCCCCCTAGTTTGTGTGAAGTTCCCATGTTCTCTATAAGTTCCACTTGCAGTTTAATTGCAGCTGTGACCTAGCAAGCCATGAGGAGCCTTGCAAGTGTCCACTGGACCGTGGCTGCCCCTCTATTTAGTTGACACATAGGTCCCCCTTCCACCATAGGTAGGGTTGTCATATGTCCCAAAAAACAGGGACAGTCCCAATTTTGAGGGATTGTGTTCACATACTGCAAATGGGACAGACGGTCAAAATTGGTTTGTAAACCAATAAAGATCTCAGAGATCTTATAAATTCCAGCTGTTCTGAATTTCTTATGACATTAAATAAATGGTATATGAGTGACCAGAAGCTGAAATCTTCATTCATTTGTTGTCATGTGTATTTAGCCTTTACAAACTGTGGATAGGCAAGGTGTTGTTTATACAGTTCAGACCCAATCTTATCCAACCTTTCTAGCGCTGATGCAGCCATGCCAGCAAGTCAAGTGTTGCATCCTTCAGTAGGTGGACAATCCAGAGTGTTAGGGTTACAGTTGCATAACAATTGCATTGGTGCTGGAAAGTGGGAGAGGATTGGGCCATTTCCCTGGTATGGAAATGACTTCTCTTTCTTCTTGTCACTATATTTCTTATTTCCTGTTCCTTCTATTAAAAGGAGTCAGAGGAGAGAGGTTTTTCCTTTCAGTCAGTTGGGGGACTCAGAATTCCAGAAGACTGGGAGATTCTGGCAGATTCATTAACCATAAGCATTATACACAAAGAGAGAAGAATCGCTTCCCCAAACAGTAATGTTTCTTGTACGTAACAAAAAAGAATTTGGAAAAGAAAATAAATATGTTGAGGGGAAAAAACAGTGTATTGTCTCCCTTTCCCTTTTGCTGTTTTGAATTATAGCAGAGACTTGATTGCAATTTTGGAGCTGAATTCTCAAAGAAATTGAATATGGTAAAAGAAGAAAGGATTTGTTGAGAAGTGCTAATTCTGCAATGTCTTAAGTAAGTGTTTTGGACTTAATTCATTTTTCAGCAGAGTAGATGCTAAATTCTACAGACTGTAAGAGTTGCAGACGTGGCAGGAAAGGGATCCTGAGAGTTACATTTGAAGCATTTGAAGCAGTAAAAATCAGCTTCCTGGAAGGATGAGCTGAAGTAGAACCCGTAAGAGAAAAGTTGAACATTGACAGATTTAGAAGACAAATGATTTTCATCCTATGATTTCCCTTTTTTGAATTAAGCAACTCTCAGCGCCAAGGAATTCCATGGTAGTATTTGAATACACAAGTAAGCAAGTTTGGTAGTAAATGAAGTCCTAATAATAAAACAAACCATTGCTTTATTTATGTATAATTGGCTGCATAAGGTGTATCAATAGTTGCGGCATGGAAAGAACTGTAGACAGTGTTCTGTATATTTAGGCAGTTTATGGAATTGCAATCCTAAAGATACTCTCTTGGGAATAAGATCCATCGAACACAATGAAGTTTCATTTTGAGTAGATATGGTTAGGATTGTGTTCTATTTATGAAAAAATAAATACAGTTTTAAAAATTCTATTTTCAATGCTAGAATGTTTAAGCCAACATTAAATCTATTTATACCAAAATGTGCATTGCTAATTATAGATTTACTTACAAATCCAGAGTAATTATGGGAGCACGTCAGAGACTTTACGTGCACCTGTAGTTACTGTACCACCTAGTGAAAACCTGTGGGAAATTCATATTGGAATCCAGAGTAAGTTGTTCTTATACCGGAGCAAGGACTCCCCGTAGTTACTCTGGGTTTTGCCCTTAGTTTACAGTAGACGTGTGTGTGTGTGTGTGAGAGAGAGAGAGAGAGAGAGAGAGAAAATTCCCATATACATGAGCTGGAAAAGCTTATGTATTGGTAATTTACATCTTTTGTTGGAAGTTGAGCTTGCCTTCCATGATATACAGGTTGAGTCTCATCATTTGGAAGGGTTGTGTTCAGTGATGGGCTTCAAAGAAATTAAGAACCGGTTCTCTGTCCATCTGGCAGCCACTTTTAAATGGCTATTTTTAAACTTTATTTGTACTATCTCTTGTTAAGAACCGGTTCTATAGAGTAGGTGCGAACCTGCTGGTGCCCACCACTGGTTGTGTTGTAGGAATGACTGTGAATGCAGATTTTTGTGTTAAAAACAGGTAAAAGATTAGGAAGCCCTTAGATGCCCATTGGGGTTTAATTGACCCCATCTGTAGTTTGTCTTGAGTTTATTATGGAATTTATTTTTAACAAGAACTTGTGACTTTTTTCTGCTAATTAGACAGTTATAAATCCCAAAAGGAAGGAAAATTTTGGATTTGCATTTTTTTCTGTAAATTCAAATTGAAGTATCAAAGTCCCCTGCCGGTCTGTGTGACCCCTGTTGCTCTTCACTGGTTATTCAATATTTTCTAGTTAAAATTATAATCAAAATTCATAAATTCACAATATTCACAATTAAAATCAGTATAAAGTAGTTATACTAAAACTTGATGCAACATTTAGAGCACAATCCTAACCATGTCTACTCAAAAGTAAGCCCCATTGTGTTCAATGGGTCTTACTCCCATGAAATTGTCTTTAGGATTGCAGCCTTATTCATTATATGCACTAAACTGTAGTACGGGGTTACTTTGACCCCCCCCCCCCGGGAGGTCATGGTTGATACAAAAAGGTCATCTAAATAGACACCTTCCCATGGCAACATGGTGGGCAGTCAGTCAGTCTCCCTCTCTGGGACCAACAGCTTCATTTCAGCTGGGAGACAGCCCATTCTCTCCCCATGAAGTGCAAAAGAATGCAAAGTGATAGTAACTTCCCAGTTGACATCTGTCTTGTGCTCCAAAAGGAAGGGAGGTGTCTGCCTCCCAGCTGAATCAAAGTTCTTCTAAGCCCTGGAGAGGGATGTTGGTTGATTGCCTGCCCCCTGCATTACCATAATAAGGAATCTTAAGGGATGTTTATCTTTTAATTTAATGGCCCACTCTCATTTATGTTGAGATAAAACTACAGGTGAAAAATCTTCTGATAATTAGTTTATACCTGTATGTTCCTGGTTGCCATCCAATTATACATGAAGGGGAAGTAGAATTTCTATAGCCTGAACTGCTATAGTCACTTGTTGCTAACCTTAGTGTTGCTTGAAGGGTAATGAGGGAAAACGTTTTGGGATACCATCACTAATCTTGCCTCTGAGTGTGCTTGAGAACAGGGTGACCAGATTATTCCTAAACCCCAGGGCCAAAATTCCTGAACCTCAGGGCCAAAATTCTTAATCCCAGGCCAAAATTCCTACCCACTTTAAAAATTGCCAAAAAGTGTATTTGTTTGTTTTTGTTTTTCAGTTTTTTGACCATAACTTTTGATAGGAAGGAGATAACCTCCAAACTGACTTTTGCATTTGATTCTGCTCTTCAATACAAATCCAACGACATATGGCATGATGGGGTACTGTGAAGTTTCAAAATGAAGCCAAAATGTAGGGCAATGAAGCCAAAATGTAGGGCACCCAGACAGGAGGCTAAAAATCTGGACAAATCCGGGTTTTTCTGGTCATATGGTCAGCTTGAGAAGAGCTACAATCCTGCTCTGAGGAGCTACAATCCTCTGTGCACTTGCCTTCATTGAACCCAGCAGGACTTACATCTGAATAAACATAAGACTGTGCCATTAGACCCAAGCAACAGTTATAAATGATTATTAATAGGTTTTTCTTGTAAGTATAGTCCATACTCTTACTATGAACAGAATCAGTTTTGGTTCGGTATATAGTTTAGCCAAGTTGGGGCTCTTTTGTAAGAGAGAAAGTAGGGATATAAATATGTGAAATAAATAAATACATTTTGATAGCCTATGAATGATTCTTTGAAAATGTGGATTATATATATACACGTGTATATGTGTAGCTTGAACTCTGCAAGTAATTTAGCGGAAGACAACATAGATGGAGAAGCATTTATTCTGAATTATTTAGATTGTTTTCGGGCTGTGGGTGACACAAGCGGTTAAGACACTGTGCCTGTTAACCAGCAGGCCAGGGTTCGAGGCCTGGGTTGGCCCCACAAGACAGGGTGAGCTCCTGTCCTTAGCCCAGCTCTGCGACACCAGCTGGATCCAATTGTATTGGCTCTGCCTTTCCATTGGACTAATTCAGTGGTGTGGAGAGGGGGATTTGCTGCTTGGGTAACAGCCTATCCTCCATAACAATCCAACCCAGGCTTTTGTGCTTTGCATGTAGCGTATGCAGCGCCGAGCACGATACCATAGTTTTTCAAGACTGACAGAGGCCTGCTTTTAGAAACGTTAACTCTGCATATGTCTGTAGATACTCCGGATATGGATGTCAGAATTTTCATCATCCCTTTGGAGCTGACATTCTTTTGGTTAACATTGGATGACATATTTAGAATTTGGAAGAACTGTGGGTGTTTGGTAACATGAGCTTAAATTAGCTGCATCAGACATACTGTTTCACTGTATGAAGTTTTATGAGCACTTTGCGTTTGTTTAAACTTATTTAGAAGCACCCATTAGGATATTTCTATGTTTATAGAATATATTCTTTAACAGATTTTTCCATTATGTGAACACCTCATGTCAAACCTATTAATTGTGACATTCTTTGGTTTACCTAAAACAAAGAGATAATGGTAAAAACTGCTCACTAAAGTAATTTATTTTAGTATGTCTTATTTTGGGTTTTGGCCATCCAAATTGGTGTCTGCATACTTCACATATCCCAAACAACCACATACCTACTGGATGAGGGTAGAAACTCTGCTCCCAGACATTACAAATTGTACTCCTAAGAGATCCTTCATAGTGCTATAGTAAATTGTACAGGATTTTTTTGGAACTATGTTTCCATTGTTACCATTATCTCTGTGTTTTAGATCAGGGTTTCTCAACCCTGGTTCCGGTGACCACTGGAGGTCCTTGGCAGCTGCCTGATAGGTCCACAAGAGGACCCTTCTAAGTATATCTTCCTCTCCTCACAGCAGGAGGGCTCTGTTGGAGGAGTGCTGCCTCAGAGACCAATCCTGTGCCTGTCTACTCAGTAGTAGATAAGGATTGCTGTCTCTGAGTCCAATCCAATGTCTGATAACCAAAGATTCAAAGTACCAATTGAAATAAACAATTGATTTCAAATGAAAGCTGAAAATTCATTGAAGGTGAAGTATCTCTGAAAATACCTGGCCTTGGTGGAATACCTAGGTCATTTGGCACCTAGGCCCCTCAAATTTTTGGGCACCCCCATATATCAATATTTAATTATAATTAATTAATTTAATTAATTATTTAATTAATTGTTATTAGTATTAATTAATTAGATTAATATTTTCATATTTTAAAATCACCTTAAAGCATCTCTGTTTTATTCTTTTTGGGAATGGGTGAGGCTGACTTCTAGAGTACTTTGTTGAGCTTTGTTGAGCTTGACTTTGTTGAGCTTCGTTTTCACAGGACTGGGACCATTCTAGTGACCTTTCATTCCTCTGTGCCTGACTGAAACATGATCCAAGGCACCTTTGCTTACTCATGAGTAAATGCAGCTGTGTACCTCAGTTCCACTTTCCATAGGGCTCAATGCAATTATCTGGGACATCTTTCTGGGTTGATTTGTTCTTGGCTGCGTTTATTGGATCAGGACCATTCTGGAGCATTATATTCATCTCAGTCTGCCCTTTCCAATGGGTTCAGGCGTGTTTGCCTGCTCCTGAGTAGAGGAACAATATGGCTCAGTTTCAGTTTCCATAGGGCTCCATGTGTTTTTGGTCTTTTGGCCATAACTTTTGATAGGAAGGAGATATTTCAAAGCTGTTTTTTGCATTGGATTCTGCTGGAAAATATGGGGTTGTTGATCCAGTTGTTCCGAACAATTTTAGCAATTTTAGTGATTTTTGTGATTTTGGTCACTCTCAGTGTGTCACCCCCTGAGAGTGTTACTTAAGGCCCAGGGCCCTCCCAGACCTCCTCACCCCCAGGGATGCCAATGCCTGGCCTATACAAACCTTCCCATGTAGTGCCCTATGCTGGCAATTAGCACTTACAAAATGACTCTTAGGTTCATTTCAGTTGTCAAATATAATTCAGTGTTCTACTCATAAGGGAAACTGAAGTATGGTATATGACTTTTCAGATGCATGTGACTTCAGATGCATCTGGAGCTGTTAAAGTACCCGAGTTCTTGACTCATGACCCGAGTTTGTGTGTGTATGTACTATATTTCTATGTCCAGTGAGATTGTATGTGTTGTGAAAAACCCTCCAAATCTTACGTAAATATGCTCAAATTTGGGGGAAGGGAATCCCAGTATCTCAAAACATGTTATGGAAAACTCTTTTGTGCCCTTTCCATAATTGCTGCTTTCAGTCACCAAAAGGATGGCCCCTCTCATACAGAAGCCTGAAGCAAACCAGCTAATTCGAAGCACCATCACTTGTTTCCATCCATACACATGAATTGTCTTCTTCCACAGAGCATTCTAGAAGAAACAGAGATCTATCTACAGTCTATCTAGAGATGCTGTATAACTGCTCTGACACATGACCACTTGCTCAGACTACAAAAATATTTTTCATTAGTACTCCAGAATACAGCTTGTTCCTTCCTGGTTCCTAAAAATGTTACAGGCACTTAGGAATTTGAGATATGTTTCCTGCCCTATGCATTGTAAATTTAACCATGCCTAAATATGCAAAAACAAAGCAAATGTAAAATGAGTCCAGACTTACATGCTATAATACTGGGTTGGATAAAATTCAGTCCTGCATGGTGTTTGCTCCCTTCCTTAGATTCCCCATGATCTGCAAATGTGCTTTACATTTACAAAGCAAGCATGCATGCTCTTGGTCAATGAAGCTGAAGCATAACCAAATCTTTGTTATATCATCCTGAATATGTCCTCTTGGTCAGAACATAAAAGTGCTTTTTGGAGTGCTCCGCTAGTGGGGGTGATAGTCTTAACATGTTGTCTTCAAAGTCTGTTTGAAAGTTTTGTGTTTATGATCCATCTTTGAGAAAAATGTTGCCCAGTAACAGAAATTACCTCTGTAATATGGATATTGTTGGATTTTTATCTCAGAAAAGTATACTGGCAAATTTATATTCATATCACTCTAATACCCATGACTTTCACTGCGTGACCTTGAGTAGGGCTACACATAGGGTTACACGTAGGGCTACAAATCTATACACATCTGGAACTAAATTACATTAAATTCAATGGAGATGCTTCTGGGCAGACATATGTAGGATTGCATTACAAGTTTGTTTTTCAGTTAACCTACCAGAGGGTTGTTTTTTCGTGTGTGGTTAAAATGCCAGTCTGATCTCCTTTGAGGAAGGATGTGATATTAAATGACTTGTTCATGTAGTCGCAATTTGTTCTGATGTGTTATCTCTTTTTGTCATTAGCACACTGCTTCAGGGAACAATAATCTCATGACTGATCTGAAATTTGCTGCTTACTTTGGAGGAGTGGGAAATGGAATAGGGTGTAGTCAAGGATCTTTGGGTGCTCTTTGGTTAACCATACTACATTACTTTCTGTTTAAGATTCAACAAACTGTGTTCCAAACAGTACTATTAGAGGACAGGAACCTGTGGGTGTACTTCATATTCTCAGGAAATGCCAGATTCTTTTGAGCTTCATTTACAGATGTTGGCACTTTCTGTTTATCAGGAGAAATATGTGAAGAATGATTCCAAAAGAGTGAAAAAGAGCAGCCACTGCTGAAACTGAAAAGGATGTTTGTGGCTTACTTTTTTCTTTTTTGTTTAAACCTTGGTCCAAATAGCTTTCTGTTATCCAGCTGCCATTACTGCAGACTAGAGGGTTTTTCCTCATCTGCTAGACAGAATATTGGCAGCCAACTTCATCAAAGCATTTTTTATGCCTCTGGAGTAGGTTTTTGTAAAGCCTTCTTTCCCATTCCCTCCTTTGTTTTTCTGCCCTGTTGTCCATTTGACAGCTTAGTCTTCCAAACTGAATTACTCTGGCTTTCCTCCTTTGTTTAAAGTGATGTTTACCGGAGTGTGTGCTGTCGTACAGTACTATTTTTTCCCCCTTGATCTACTCATAATCAGATTAAGGAGGAAGGGTTGCCGAGGGGAAATCCTCTTACACATCACTGCCATCATCATGTGGCACTGTAGCAGCAATTTGCAGATCTTTGGAGAGAAGGTATCAGTCTCAATGTGATAGTTTTCAGGTCCAGGTAATAATCTCCAAAAGAGCCTGAGGCCGTTTTGTGGTATTACTTTCCCACTGTAAGTAGCTCCAATGCTCAATTGCAGTGGCAGCGTATCTGGAAGTCAGTCTTCGAAATGCGTTCATCATTATGTTCAGCTGCTCAACAGACCCATTCCTGAATTTTATTTGTCTGACTGCTAGTTAAGCATAGCCTGATCTAATGTGGCTGTTCATTTCCCATTACCGAGCAGCACCAGTAAAAGAAATCAGAAAGAGGTTAATGATGGGATAATCAGTAACTCAGAATTAAATGAAAGTTACTTGATGGTATTACTTCAGATGTGAGATGAATTTGAATCTCCCTGTTTTGTATTGTTTTTGTCTTCTGCAATGAACTCCTTTGCTAAAGCCTATTTGCTCTGAGTACGCTCTGTCCCAGTTCTGTGTGTTTACCTGACCCCTCTTTTCTACCCTGATTTCCTTAGTAATGATCCTGGCACAACTTATTCCCAAGCCCAGCAAGTCCTGCAGCATTGACATTCTTACCTAAATTTAAAAGTGTGATCCTTCTGGTTCTCCAGGGTCAACAAAGAAAGATTTGTTTTTGCAGGAGCCATGTATTCGTCCTAAGAACAATGTGTTTAACAGCAGAGGCTTTAATGTTTAATTTAATCAACCAGATACTGTTGCAATGATATTTCCAACAACATGAATCTATTAAGAAGTGCCATTACAGTGACCATCTTTTGCTCCTCTCCAAAGGAGAATTATTTTGATGATAAGCTAAATAGCATTTTTTCATTTGACATTTTTATGAAATATTTCAAAATGAAATCTGCAAATCCTGGAGTGAGAGATTTAGCACCATGTGGGTGTTAAAATACAAATGGTATTTTCTCAAGAGATGGAAAGGACATTATTTAGCAGAAACGTGACATTTTGGCATTGCTATTGTGGGAACTACCAAGGGAAGTCTGTGTTTAAAAACAAGAATGGTAGCCTCTGCTTATCAGCATTTCTCTCTCAGGATTTAGTAGTACATATGACCACAATTCTTTTTTGGGAACCTATAGACTGCACGTATCCATTCCACTCGTAACTGGTGGTGCCTGCTGACTGCCAGTGTCCACTGACTGCTGGTGGTTGCCAGTATTCAGTGCCTGACGGTGCCCCGTGCCCACAAATATTATATCAATTTTTCTCCTGCAACGATGGGTAAATTCTACTAGTCCTCTTATTGGAGTAAATCTAGCTGTTCATCTCTGGTTTCTAAACTTTTTGGCAGGAGGGCCATATCATCTTTCTCATACTGTGCTGGGGGCTGGAAGAAAAAAAATTAATTCATTTACATTTCAAATGTGAATAAATTTACATAAATGAATATATTAGTGACAGAACAACACAGAGGGTGACCTTCAAACAGTTCATAAGCACTTTCGTATATGAAGAGAGGATGTGTGTGCAGCCTCCCCAACCCTCAAATACCCTCGTGAGGAGTGAAGAGCAGAGCTCCCCTCACCTCTGGAGGATTACATGACTTGCCCAAGGAATGGATGGAGAGGTTTACTGAGGGCTAAATGGAGGCTCATTGAGACCACATCTGGGCCCAGGGCTGGGATCTGGAGATCCCGCTGCACCTATTTACAGTTATCTGTTCTACTGATCATTAAAAAAACTTGGTGTAGAAGAAATATTGGCTTACATGACTCCGACAGTGTGGGTCTTCATCTGGTTTTTCAAGTGCAACCTGACTTCCCAGTAAATTTCCAATGAAATTTTAAGTAAAGAATTATATAGAATCATTTGCCTAGTAGTGCCAGTTTTACTAAAACAGCTACTTCTGCTCATATGGCGCTGTCCATTACTACTTTCATATAATTCAGAATGTATTTGTGGAGTTTGCTGCCATGTCATAATGGCCGCAGATTTAGATGGGGCTAAAGAGGAGTTAGATATATTCATAACAGATAGATTTATGAACAGCTTTTATTACCCAAAATAGCTTAATGGAACTTCTAAATCCAGGGCAAGTACAGGTCTGAGTGGGTGGGGTGGGAAAATGACAGTAGAGTGCTGTTACCGTCATGATCTGCTTGTGGATTTAACTGAAGAAACATGCTGCATCATGCTGGCCCTTGTTGGGCTGTTTATTTCACTGAGCAAGGTATTTCTTAAATTAAGAAAATTAGACTTTCTTAAATTTGAGGTTACTTAAATTAGAGAGAGCATGCAATGAAACTGTATGATTTCATTCAGTAATCAGACAGTTTTAAAGATATATGTCCAAACCCCATTTTCTTTTAGTTCTTCTGTTGTGCTCTGCCTGGGGACTACATGTGAACACAATTTGTTGCGTACTATAGTTAGTTCAGAATACAGGGCCTGAGTGGTTACAGGGGCCCAAAAGTTATGACTTGCTTGATCCACTGCTTCAGCAGCTACATTTGTTTCTGGCCCCAATTCAATGTGCTGGTTCTAACACCTTTAAGGCTTTACAAAACTGTGCCCAAGGTACCTGGGAGATCATCTCCTTCCTTACATTCCAGCTCACCCTCTTAGGTCCGCTGAAGAGGCACATTTATATGTACCACCTCTGTCCCAAGTGAGAGGAGTGGCAACTGGAGGACAAGATTTCTCTGTAGTGGCACCACAAAGTGTGGGATGCCCTCCCAGCAGAACTGACAAATACCAGTATTTGCATTCTCATGACTTTGGCGAGGGCTCAAAACATACCTGTTTCATCTGGCGTTTGATTGCTGAGTGGTTATTTGCCCTCTGCACCTCAAACATACTGTTTTATGACTTATCTGTTTCCCTGGACTCTTATCTGTTAACTTGTTAAAATCAATGTCCTAGTATAGGGGTCTCCAAATGCTGATCCGGAGGCCAGATGTGGCCTGCAGCGAGCCTCAGGCCCTCAGCCAGCCTCTGGTCCATTGGGAGCTTCTGGCCCATTTAACAAAACACAACCAGAGAAGGGGTTCTGTCGGCCTCAGATTTAGAGTTCCATCTATAATGTATTTATTTAAATTTTGTATTTGTATTTCAATATTATTCAGCAGTTGACAAAGTGACAGATATTTGATGTGGCCCGTTGACTAAACTGGTTGGAGATCCCTATTCTAGTACCATGTTTAAGGTTTTTTACTTGCTGTTTTACCTTTTTAAAAGCTTTGTAAGCCACCTTGGACTTTAGCATGGGAAAGGCAGAATATATATGCATATATGTATGAATAAATGAATTAGTCAGTAATGTGCAAATGTTTGCACTGTGGGCAAAATGAAGATAGTAATGATGACTTGTTAGCTATAGAAATAGTTCAAAAATAAATTTCCCAGGGCTTTTAATTACAGTATTATTGCTGTATCTTTGTCTTTCTAAAACTCTTGAGTCACATATTGCCTTGCTTGTTGTTTCCTTCTGAAAAGTAGCCCAAACATGTATCAAGATATGCTGACGCCATAAATCATCAAATACAGCATAGATGCATTTAGATATATATTTGGACAACTGAAGTACTTTTAACAATGTTTGTTTTTACAATATTCCTGTGGGAATTCTGGAATATTTTGCAGGATTACAATTAATGAACTATTGGCCTGTTTTCACACTGAACTGGCATATTTGTGATTTTGTAAGGGTAGGCCCTTTCCCATGTCCTGGATCTGTAACCAAAGAATGGCTTACAAGAGCATTTCTCTGTGTTAAAACACCATGGATTAGAACAGTCCTGACAGGAGGAAAAAATTTTGAGTTTTGGAAAATGCACCAAAAATTAGGGACTGTACCCAGCCTTTTTTTTTATATTTGAGGCCATACTTGGGATATATATGTTTTGAATTTGTACCTGTGTTTGAGCGGTTGATGTTTGTTACCCAATGCTGGCCTATGTGGTGAGATATGTGGAGGGTCTTATGTGGTGAGACTTACGTGGCGAGATACCCTCTCTCAGTGGCCTCCACCCATTGGAGATCTCTGCAGTTGCCTGAATATGCTCCGCTTATTCCTTGCTTATCTCTATCCCAGCTCTGCTGCTTTAAAATAGGAGAAGCCAGGAGAAGCCCCATTTCACATCCCAAAAGGTGGGAAGAACTTCCATTTTTGGAAAAAGGTGATAATTTTCATGGTGGCCTTGTTCTGCCCAGCTCTGTTGCTGCTCTTTTTAAAAACAAAACGGTGGGAAGGATGGAGTAAAAAAGGGAAGAAAAGAGCACTATGGAGTGGGCAATAAGGGCAAGGAGGCAGTTTTCAGTGCCTCTACTAAAAACTGTGGCCACTATTTCCTTCTATCCTACACCCCTGTTGCTTCTTCATCACCAGGCATGAACTGCATTAGCTCAGAGAAGGCTATAGGAAGGGATATGCTAATTCATGTGCTAATAAATAAGGAAAGGGGGGTCGAATTCAAGTGTAGCCTCACGTGGGCCAAGTATGAGCTTTCCTCTTGTAAAATGTTTTCAAGCAGTTTACCACATATAGTGTTGATAGTACCTGGAGGCTGCTATGAATTCTGTTTTCTCCACTGATGCTTTCAGAGAGACTGGAAAGCATGATTTTGTAGCCACAGATTTTCAGAATCCTTTATAATCTATCTGTACTATATCTGCCTCTCTTCCACAGTTCTCTTTCAAATATTATTTAGTACAGAATAATGAAAGTATGAGCAATTTTGTTGAGGCAGATTTGTGATATGATCTTCCAACTTTCTAAACTTAAAACCAGCTGGGAGGAATTCCAGTTTTGATGAGAACCGCAGGGCAATAAGAGGGGGTGTTTAATTTTTCATTCTGTTTGCTGCTTCCAGATCAGGAGAATGCAAGTAAACTTATTTAAGATAAGGAATTGAGTGGTTGTTGCCAGTTATGCTTTTTGAAATTGTTCGGTAATGAGCAAGCTTCTAAGTCTGTTAACATTTAACTGTTAATATTATTGCAAGCCAATTGCAAACATAATGAAATATTTTATACATAATTCTGTCTGCCATGAGCATGCCAACAAATCCCAAAACTATGAATTAGGTTAAGCAGATGTTGGATTCTACATTTTATAAAAATGGTCTTATGTTAATGCATTATTGTTACTCTACTTTTTGAAATGATTTATATTTTCATTTGTTTCAGCCAAGCCTTTTACATCTAAAGTGAAACAGATGCGATTGCATAAAGAAGACTTTGAAATTTTGAAGGTGATTGGTCGAGGAGCCTTTGGGGAGGTAAGAGTTACTTGGAGATTACTTGGAGGGATTCTGTCATAAATGTTAACTTATAGTGTGGAAATATTGAATGTACAATTTGATCACAGAGGACACCTCTGTGGCACTGTGAAATAGTAACATTGTTTCTACTATTCAGCATGTTTCTTTAATTTGTTCAATTTCCTTTTTATTTCATTCAATACTTGGTTGATCTTCTGCATTGAGCCAGGGCATTAGCATTATGTTAGTAGAGGGCTGTGTGTATTCAGTTAGTGGATTGTTGATTTATCATCTTAATTAACAATGTGATCTAGAAATATCATCTCTTTCAAGAGTTTTCTGTGTACAATCATATTACTGGGTGATTTCATTACATGAAAGTCCTTCTTTATAAGGCTCCTTCAGTCTGTAGTTGTTTAAAATCTCTAAATCTAGTAGTGGATTTAGATACAGGGTGTGATCCTGCTTAACTTTCAGTTTGGTTGCATTGTCATAGAATGAGATCACTCCCAGGTTGATTTAAGGGTATTTGAAATACTCCAGGCATTTCCTTATTTGGTTTTGTTTTCCCTCTTACTGCATCCACTGTCCAAGTCAAAATAACAGCAACAAAATTTAACAATTTTTAATTGTAGAATTAAAATAAAAGGAAACTTCTTTTTATGCTTGTTAAGGTTTAGAAAACATGAGCCTAAGATAAGAACAAAAAGGACAAGTAAACTGTGGGATGCCCCAAAGGATCTGTCTTGGTGCTGTACAACATTTGTAAATGATCTAGTCAAATTTGTGGTGATACTTGTGTACAGTTGCATACATCCATGATAGAGGGGCCCAGCGGAAACTGAAAAGTACTTGTTGATAGCTTCCATAGTCTTCCGTGCCCTTCTGGCCACATACGAGTAGGATGGGAGGTCTCTCAGGATGCAATCCTAACCAATTTATGCTAGCGCTACTCACCTGTCTCCCTGTTCCTATGGTGGTGAGGAGAGGCTGGTGCATGTCTGTGCACTGCCCTAACCCCCTTCCCAGGTGCGGTGCAGAAGTGTCTTAGGGCACTTTTGTGATACTGTCAGGCCAGCACAGGACTTGTGCTGGCCTAACTGTGGTTTTAGGATTGCAGCCGTTTTGTGTTATCCTAACCCCTTGTTAGGCAGGCACAAGTCCCGGCCCAAGACCCATAGTGCCCTGGTGGTGTTGCAAAATTGTGATAAGACACTCATGTACCACTTTTGGGCAGGTTAGGTCATTGTACAGACATGTGCCATATATCCCATGCCACCATGGAAAGATGGAGATGAGTTGTACTGGCCTAAATTGGTTAGAGGAAAATTCAGTTTCCTCCTTGACACAGACTGTCTTGGCCAGGTGGTAAACCTGGCTGCACAATAATATCTGTCTTGTAGTCTAATGCTTGGCAGTCCTTGAAGACTAAGCTGAGGCTCAATGTCAAACACTCATCTGGACCATCTGATCACCTTGTGTTCCACAGCTGCAAAATCCTCAATAAATTGCTGACTAGGCTCTGCTTAAAAACACTAACTATGGAGAGTCCATTACTTTCTGAGGCAGTCTGATTCACTGCTGAATAGTTCTTACCATCTGGAAGTTCTTCCTAGTTTTTAACAAAGTCCAGCACTCAACAACTGATGTCAAACGTTCAGCAGCTACTGCTGCTGCTTCATTTACTGCTACTGATATGACCATTAGCATTCAGTCACTGATATCTGAAGTATAAATAGAAAATGTTAAATAGCAAAATTTTATCATTCATTATAGTTGTCACCAACAATGTTTCTTATGCGAAATTTAAAACAAATTTGGAGATTCCTCCTTGGGCAAAGCCATCTGAGGAATTCTGAAGAAGCCAAAAGCATTTTTGAAAGGATTTGCACGTTTCACAGAAAAGATATATATCTCTCTACCATTTATTTCATAAGTCATTGTCGGCATGGTTTTGAATCTCATGTTCACCTCAAGAAACATTTCAGAAATGCTGGATTTTAGACAGCATCAAAAATCGAATGGAGTTCTCAGAGAAGTGTGGTGAGATTCAAAGGCGCCCAGGAGGGGACAATAGCAATCTCCTTCCCTGCAAAAGGCTGGAGGCCTGCAAAATGATAGGTTGACTACAGTTTCTTGGTGTCAGACCTGTAGTCTGCTTACTTGGATATAGTTACTTGGGAAATCCCTCTGATGTGACGCAAAAGGCATTTCTCAATTTAGAAATTGGATGTAGCTGTTCTTTCTATGTCACTTTACTCCAAGAATTTGTTTTATAATTAAGACACTTTTCTCTAAGACGATAACTTTGTTTATCTTAGTCTGACTCTTGAAATGCATATAAACACTGTCCTTGGAAGCACAAATGCAAGAACCAGTGGACTCCGTAATAATCCTAAGTATTTCTTGGTGTGTGTTTTTAATTTTTTTAGTAGGAATTTGAAGAGATTTGTTTCCAGATAGCTGCATCCATTAAAGTGCTGGAAGACGAAAAGGCAAATGTGTTGACGTTACAAGCACATGAGAGACCTAACTTTGTAAGAGGCAGAAAGAGTTTGACAGCAAGCCAGAGACTGTTACTTTTGTGGGAAATATGGAAAACTGTTGGAAGAAGGATTTTCGCTCCCCCCACCCTACTTCAGACTAAGACCAAAATGTTTATATCAGCACATACCAAGCATTTTTAACTGGCTGCTCATGGAGGAAAAATACAACTAAAAAAACATTATGTTCAGTTTTAATAAATCACAGTAACCAGATCTTTTTTGCGGGGGAGGGAAGTGCATGATTATAATTTGATATTTTTCCCTGCTTTATCTTGTTAAAGTTGTAGAGCTTTAGAAAGGACTCATTGCTGGAAAACATGGTGGTCTCCATGAACAATCTAAATTTATATAAAATTTATATTAAATTGATATAAAACTAGCAGAATGAGCCCACCGTTGGGGGAGTAAAATTTTGAGAATATTTTGAGGGTTCTAGGAGGGCAGTGCTAGGCACTTTGCTCTGGTACAGGGCACCAGGTAGTGAACACCTGTTGGCGGGCATCAGCGGGCGCTGAGTCACTGCTCGGCACTGACAGTCACTGGGCATTGGGGAGACACCAGGGGGCAGTGCAGGACAGCAGAGGGCAGTGGCTAGGACCAAGCATCCCTATCAGACTACTGTGCAGTAGATACCAGCAGGCACCATTGTGTAGTGGGCAGCAGGCATCAGCAGACACCAGCAGCCGCAGACATAAGTGGGCACCACACACCCCTCGTGGGCACCATTGAGCACTACAAGGTAGTAGGCACCAGCAGGTACAAGTGGGCACTGGGCATCCTAGTAAGTTCCAAATATCACCAGGAAGTGGGCACCACCAGGTACCAGTGGGCACCAGCGGGCACCAGTTAGCCCTAATGGGCACCACCAGCAATAGGCACAAATGAGCTACAGATAACAGTGGTCATCCCTAGTGGGCATAAGTCACCCGTGGGCACCACCAGGTAGCTGGCATCACCATGCACCAGACCGCAGTAGACACCAGTGGGCATTAGGCACTGGGCATCCTTACTGGGCAGCACTGGACATTGGGCACTACCAGGCACCAGTGGGCAGTGGGTATCACTGGCCAGCAGTGGGCACTACCAGGCACCTTGACTGAGCATTGGGCATCCCTGTAGGACACCAGGCACCAAGCACCAGTGAGCAAATTCAGAGAGCAGGTACCACTGGGTAACTGAAACCAAATTCTTTGTGGATCCTTACATAAGGAACACATTCCCCAAATTTCATGCTTCTAGTTCCAGGGGCAGGGTGTTGATCAGTCAGTCTTCAATATTAAGGTTAAATGTCTAAAAATTGGTTCTTAGTGGGTGTCCATGTCACAAAAGGAATAACCTCTCCAAATTTCATGCTTCTAAGTCCAGGGGTTGTGGCAGAGCCTGCATCAGTCAGGGATTCGTCAATGTATAGGGACGAAAATTCATTGCACCTCTTTTCACCCCCTTCTGGTTGGAATTTCCCAAAATCAGTTCTTAGTGGGTGCCCCAAATTTTACACCCATGGTCAAGGGATGATTGTGCATGGAGGGGGAGGATGTTGCATGGATGGTACAGGGGGGAGGATGTTGCATGGATGCATGTGTGTGTGTTGCACAGATGTGTGTGTGGCACAAGGGAATGCTGCACAGGAGGGGAGGATGGGGTATGCTAGAGGCACACAAATATTCTTGAAACTTTACTCCTGCAATTCGGGTATATTTCACCTGTCTGTATGGGCTGTGGGTGGCGCAAGTGGTTAAGACGCTGTGCCTGTTAATCAGCAGGCCAGGGTTCGAGACCCGGATCGGCCCCACAAGACAGGGTGAGCTCCTGTCCTTAGCCCAGCTCTGCGATGCCAACTGGATCCAATCGTATCGGCTCTGCCTTTTCATTGTACTAATTCAGTGGCGTGGAGAGGGGGGATTTGCTGCTTGGGTCAAGGTGTTATGGAGCCTATTCTCCATAACAATCCAACTCAGGCTTTCGTGCTTTGCATGCAGCGTATGCAGCACCAAGCACGATACCATAGTCTTTCAAGACTGACGGAGGCCTGCTTTTTTTTTATACTGTGTATAAAACTGAAAAGTCACTCACTGACTCACTGATTCATAAATGTCTGGCCAAAATTGCCAAAACAAACTATTATTATTTCTGAATTGCTACATCTTTTCCCCAATGTGTATAAAATGAATAATATTTTTTTTCACTGGGAAATGTTGTTCTTGAACAACATTCATTGGAAGGTTAGCTGTGCTTGGAAGAGTATCTGCTCAGGTTCTTTCCTGCTTTGTGCCGTTTGCTTCCTGTAATTTATGGTATACAGGAATCATGATGAGGATTATTTGCTGAATTTCAGGCATCTTTCATCTAAAGTTGTTAAAGGGAAAAGGGGGGGCAATTCATGAAAAGTGAGTTTTTGTTTTCTATTTTTCTAATTAACAAAATATGTACAATAGTGCACTGATATTCTATTGTAGTAAACATATTTGAATTTAGGAGGGATCTTTATATTCTGCTAGTGCATGTTAGTTTCTTCTTTTCTGGTCTCTTTTTATCATTCAGAGAGAAATTTCCCTTTTTCCTAAACAATTTGAATGCTGGGAAGGAACTACACTGCAGGACTTTGAAAGAATTAACATCCGGTACATCTTATATGCCATTCCTGTTTCAGTGCATGGATGCAATACAGTATTTTTTGAGCTGTTAAGTTTGACAAACAGCACTCCCCGACTATGATCACTCTCCCAATCAGTTCTAAATTCACCAGTGCAAATAATAATAACTTAATTCCTTCAGGAGTATAGTTTTTATTATCTCCTTGAATTATTTGGTAGTTAGCACATTATGATAGTCGGTATAAACCAGGGGTCCTCAAACTTTTGGCCAGTTCACTGTCCCTCAGACACTGTTGGGGGCCGGACTATAATCTGGACTTTTGGAGGACATTGTCCTACAATTTGAAAAATGTAGGACAAAATGTAGGATGTCCGACATTTTGCCCTACATTTAAAAAACACTCCCTGGGGACTTACATTTGGGGTCTTTTGGAGCTTTCGGTGTCTCTAAACCCCCCCAGCCGGTTGGGAGGAGGCTGCAGAGGCGCTGAGTACCAGTGTGAGTGGCTTTAATCCCCTCTCCCGGCCGGCCAGGGAGAGGCTGCTGTTGCGTGGTGGTGCCACGCAGGCACCCCCTGAGCACCCCCGGTGAGGAGGAGCCTCTGGGCACGCAAAGACACCACATGCCTTGATTCTCCATCTCCCGCACAGCTGTGGGGAGGCCGCGGGCTGGATTGAGGGCCATGGTGGGCCGGATGCAGCCCGCAGGCTGTACTTTGAGGACCCCTGGTGTAAACCTACCTGTGCTTGTATGGTCTACAAAAAGGAAGCCTATGATCTATGGACTATAAAAGTCTATGGTCTGCAATAAAGAGCACATAAAGCATGAAATCTCCATTGTTTTGTCTCTAGAAACATTTTACCAGCTTTTCTCCTACCTTTTTTGGTTTTCTAACTGGTATAGTCCATGTCAATTCAGGCAGGCAAAAAATAAATCTTACCTTCTTAGTCTCAAAAGTTTTTGAATTTAACATATGTTAAAATTCAGGAAAAAGTAAGATACCTGTATATTTTTGTTTTGCCCAAAAAAATTCCTGGCCCGAGATACAGGCCGCCAAAGATGGCACCCCGGTCACCATTTCTCACTTCCGATTTTCGATAAAAATTTTTAAAGTGCTCTATCTCTGGAATGGTGCAAGATATTTTGTTGTGGTTTTCTTATTTGAAAGATAATATTTTTCTGTTTAAAACAATATACTCCATTTTGAAAAATGTGTTCAACTTTTCTTGCTGCAGCCTTCCGAATTTTTAAAAAAAAATAAAAATAATTTTTTTTTCTCAAAAATGCCAATTCCAAAAATTTTGATTTTTTTACTGTTGATCAGTACCATTGAGTACTACATTCCCTGTAAAGGAGAACTTCCACTTTTGAGCTTAACAGGTGAAAAGGAGCACAACACGTTTTCTCCCTATACTTTACATTGAAGAATTGATGACTCATCAACATTCTGCCCCAGTCCCTGGACCTAGAAATGTGAAATGGGCCTGGGGCGCCATCTTTGGCAGCCTGTATCTCGGGCCAGGAATTTTTTGGGGGCAAAACAAAAATATACAGGTATCTTACTTTTTCCTGAATTTTAACATATGTTAAATTCAAAAACTTCTGAGACTATGAAGGTAACCCCCCTGCCTGAATTGATGGATTGCAACAAACTCCTTTAACCCTTCTTCAATTCTTCATCCTCTGAACATGATGAAATTGTTACTGTTTTCATTCACTTTTGTGACACCTCCAGGACACCACGGGAATTATGCTAGGACTTAGGCTGACCTAACTGAGGGTTAGGATTGCAGCCAAAGAGATTTACAGGGTAGTAAATCCTACTGAACTCAATAGAACTTATTTCTGAGTAGACTAGACAAGACTAGACCAAGTTCTTCTATCCAAGTTCTCTAAGGCTGCTGTCCTAAAGACACTTTCCTGGGAGTAAGTACTATTGAACACTATGGAACTTACTTTTGAGTAGACATGCTAAGGACTGCACTGTATGTCAGTTTGTGTCCATTTAACTAAGCCAGCAATCTACCGAACAACAGGTATAGTCCATGTATATAGATGGCTTTGATGGTATTGGCAGCACTGAATTTTGATTTTAGAATTTTCTGTTATTATTATTACTATTATTGTTATTGTTACTATTACTATGATTATTATGATTTATATATCATTTTTCAGCTAAAAGTTCACAAAAGGGTTTGTAGAGAGAAAGAAATAACTGATAGCTCCACAGAAAAAAGTACCATGAGGAATAAAAAAGCAGGCCTCCGTCAGTCTTGAAAGACTATGGTATTGTCCTTGGCGCTGCATAGGCTGCATACGAAGCACGAAAGCCTGGGTTGGATTGTTATGGAGGATAGGCTGTTACCCAAGCAGCAAATCCCCCCTCTCCACACCACTGAATTATTCCAGTGGAAAGGCAGAGCCGATACGATTGGATCCAGCTGCGTTGCAGAGCTGGGCTAAGGACAGGAGCTCACCCTGTCTTGTGGGGCCGACCCGGGTCTTGAACCCTGACCTGCTGGTTAACATGCACAGTGTCTTAGCCACTTGCATCTCCCACAGCCTTATGCACCACATGAGGAATAATGCCACTTGCACCACATGAGGAATAATGTTAATGTATATCTCCATCTCTATCTTGCAAATAAATGTCATTGTGTAACATAAAACATGAAACAAAATTTGACAAACAAATTTTGACAAGCAAATGTGAAACAAAATTTGACACAAGTGTTAGTTTATCATAAGAAGCACCTATTCAGATATATAGATACATTGAGTTGAGAGAACGCATTTACCTCGACTGTATGTTTATGAAGTGCTCTGTGGCCTCTGATCACTTCTAGGGAAGGTTTGGCATTTGAGGATAAAATTAGATTATTGTGAGTGGTAAAATTCCTAATGCACAATCCTGGGAAATTTGTTCCAGATGTAAATAGATGAGACATGCATTAGGCATGACTTGCTTGTGAGAGACTTGACCATTTTCAGAACAGATGAAACTCAAGTTTGTCTGCTATCCCGTCATTTTAATATATTTCTGGATTCTGTTTTATTTTTACAAGTGTAAGGTTGTGAAAGAAGCCAGACTTGATTATTATACCATGGCAATTCTGGGAACTAGTAATAATTTCATCCAACTTTTGGTCTTGCAGTTCCTGCCTTACACTTTTATAAGAATAAAGTGTGCTGTAACAACTTGACATAGTTACTTGAGCTTTTCAAAGAACCTTGTATGACATGTATTTTATGAATCTATTCTGCTACAGGGCTTTTAAAGAGTGTCCTTTATCTTGTAGCTAAAAAAGTTCAGAGATGGATGGAGAATGTTGTGCAAGGTTCAACCTTAATTTTTTTATTGCCACTAGCTCAAAGAATAGATAGGATATCAATTTTTGTGACAATATCCTTCTGCATAACTATAGTACAACTAGTCCTATGGCGGCATCCCATCCTTTCAGTATTGGAAGCTCATTGTGGCAAAGGAAACTTACTTGCAAATTTTGTTTGTGTTTTTTTTAAAGTTCTTGCATGTAACAATCTCGTAAGAGAGAAATGTACAAAATAAATCACTACAAAATGTGCTTGTTCACTTACATAGAGGGAATTTTCTGTACAAGAGAGCATGCAAAAATAAGCTTGCTTTTCACCTGCTGTCTGAAGTGGTATAGATCAGCATTGTATCATCTCAGGCTGAAATCTTATACATATTTTCCTGGGAGAAACAGTCACTAAATATGAGATTTACTTCTGATTAAACATGCGTAGGATTGCTCTATCAGTCTGTGACATTTGGCATAACATACATACAGAATGTGTTCTTCATGTGAGCTCCATCCTCCGAACTGTTCCCTTTCCTTCATGGTATTGGATGTACTAAAAGCAAGGATAAAAATAATCACTGGAAAATGGATGTACTGCCTAGGTTAAAGAGGCAGAAGGCAAACAGCTAGGGAATTTTAAAAGAAGAGTCAAATCAATGTCCTTTCTGGGTAAGAATGCTAATGTAAATCCCTTTGGTTCGTTTCTTTGCCTAAGCACATGTTTGTGTTTCTGTTATCTGTACTGTAGAATAGTCTTTGGAACATGGAGTTCAGAGTTGGCATATGGGTGGTGATGGTGCCCAAATAAACATCTAATTTGAAATAAATGAGTGTGTGCTTAGAATGTCTGGTTAATTTTCTCCCAGAGCCTTCCAGTTGTCTACAAGTTATCGGACATGTACAGTCCATTCAGTAGACTTGATTTTCAAAGACCATCTTTTTCAGTAGATGTATTCTAGGAAATTTTCAGGTCTTTAACTCCTCATGTTGAAATAAGTAAGAGGTAAAACTATTCTATTGATTTATATAATCAAGATCCTGCAGCTCTGGAAGTGACTGGGGAGGAGTCAACCCACTGGTGAAGGTTCTTGGGGTTGTGTTTTTAACAACATTATTTTTCCTTGCACTAGCCATTTTGGGCTGTGGGCTTTGCAGCCCAAATTCATGAGCACTGTCAGTCCTGATGATCTGGAGCTGCAAAACCAGCACTGCAAACCAGCACTGCACAGACTAGGGGAAGAGGGGAATGGCTAAAGGTGAAGTGGACTGTGGCAGAATCAAGATAGGAGGATTGTTTGAACTGAGTTGTGCTCACCTTGATTTTCAGTCCTTTGAGAGAGCAATGCTGGGGTAATTGAGCACGTCTCCTTCAAATGCTCTTGCACTCTCCCATGTTCCCGACACATCAGTAGCATTAGAGTGGGTTGGTAAGTCTAAGTATCCAGTAAAGATGTGTGCTGCTATTAGCATACACATTTGTGCCAATGAGTCATATGTAAAGTTGGATTAGCCCTTCCCTAGGCAGCCTCCTGCCCCCTCTGTTGCTCACTTGCCACCTTTCCTGAAGTGCACGGTGTTCAATAAAATCCAGTGATAAAGGTTGTGTCAGTGCAGGCTTAAAGTGAAGTCAATTTCATGAAGAAATTTGCGTCTGAGCAAAGAGTTATTAAATACTCCATAATGAATAGTTTTGTGTGATTCTGATTACTGTGTCTCCTGATTTTGTTCTGTAGTTTTCATAAATTCAAGAATACTAATTAGAAGAGGGAGAAGGAGGGCAGGTGCAGTTCGGAGCTCATGCTGTTACTCCATCTACAAAGGGAGGGAAGATTGATTTTGGCTTGTTGTCATTGGAATTGTGCTGGATGCAAGTGGAGGCAATTAATAGAGGTTCGGGTCAACCTTACTTCAGAGTGTGTCTTCTTCACCTACTTGCTGATAATCAGGCAAAAAAGATTTTATAAAAAGTGCAATTTCGTAGTTAAGAAAATGCCCTGGAGGTATCTAGAGATGAAGAATGTGTGATTTTGTTGCAACAACTGCAAAATAGTATTACAATTCACCTGAAATACCAGCTGTATAATGCATGACATGATAAATCTTGGAGTTTAGAGTGTATAGTGATGCTGATGCTATATAAAGGAGTAGTTTTCCTAGCAAACCAACTGATAATGAAAATGCTGTTGTGCTTTGTGGTACTATTATAAAAACCGTGTATAGAAAGCTTTATAAACACTTATTTATAAAAAAAAACTAAGAGCAGCAGACATGGAGATGTAGCATGAATTTATGAAATTCCTATATACCTTTTTGGGTTAAATATAGTTGGATTGTAGTTAACACCTGTTTTTCCAACATGAAAGCTGCACAAAGCTTTTCTAGTAAAAACATATGAAAGAATTATTTATCTATGAATCTATCAAAATAGATGAACTCAAAAGTAAATTAACCTAAAGACAAAGTTTGGTGTGATTTTTTAAATTTTTAAAATTTATTAGATTTATGTCCTGCCTTTCTTCCTTAACAAAAAGGAGCTCAAGGTGGCTAACAGTAATTAAAAAACAATAAAACACCATTAAAATTAGATAATAAATACAGTGGCGTCTCACTTAAAGAGCTTAATTCATTCCGGAGGCACACTCTTTAAGTGAAGCAGATTTTCCCATAGGAAATAATGGAAACTTAGATGATTGGTTCCACAACCCAAAAAGTATTCATATAAAAAGATTAATTATTTATAAAAATGATTACAAAACACTGCAATATAACACTGTAGAAAGCACTGTAATATACAGTAACACACAACACTGCAATAAAGAAAATATTGTACAGTACTGAACTGTACTGAACCTTTGAAAACCTTCATGGCTGTTGTGAGGGTTACAAAGAGGGGATTACTTTGGCTGCAATCCTAAAGACACTTTCCTGGAAGTAAGACCCATTGGACACAATGAGGCTTACGTCTGAGTAGACATGGTTTGGATTGTGCTCTTTCACAATCACCAATGGAGTCGCTGCTATCCATTGGCTCAATGGAATCTATTGTCTTTTTGTGCAACTTTAACATTCCCAAGCTGCTGACGGGGAGCAGCACTAGAACATTGATAAGGGACACCTTCCACACTGCCACACACTGATCCCACATACAGACCTGACTCAGGCTGCTCCCCCTGGACATCCCATGAGTTCCCTGGCAATGGAAGCCTATTCCAAACTTTGCCCAGGGCCCCATTGTAGCTCTAGCTAATCTCCTCATCCTGCCTGTGAGTTCCCTTGCCATGGAAGCCTGTTCCAAACTTCCTTAGAAGTGCTCTTTATTCAAGACAGTGCTCTTTAAGCAAGTCAAAATTTCTGAGAAAATTTTGCTCTATACAAAACGCTCTTTATTCAAGACACTCTTTATTCAAGGTACCACTGTACAGATTAAAACACAATTAAAATACCGTTAAAATGCAATTAGATTACCGTATTTCCCGGGCCATGAGACACACCGGACCATGAGACGCACCAAAATTTAGAGGACAAAAACAAAAAAAAATCCTGAACCAAATGGTGTACTAATATATTTAATAAAATGTAGCAGAATTAATATTTCAACCATGTAAAGTCAACAGTGGTATTAAGAACCTTCTTTAACATTCTTTAATAATAATACATTCAACGATGTAAACATTCAACCATAGAAATACAATTAACCATGTACCATAAATGTACCATGTACTGTATTTAGAGCCATCATCCCTGTCATGAACTCCAGGGTTGAAGCATAGGGGTTGAAAAAAGAATAGATTCCCTGGTAGCTTCCCTGAATTAAATACCACTTACTTCTGAGTAGACCTGGAAAGGATTGTGCCCAAAGGCTGAACAAGACCACATGTCCTGGAAAAGGGGGACAGATGGACACTGTGCAGGCCAAGTCAATCCTGGATTGGCATAAGCCTGGGTGCCTGCCAATCTAGATTCTATGACACACACACACACACACACACACACACAAAATTGTATATAATATATATATAATACATATAAAAATAGACACTCACACTCACACTCACATATATGTGTGTGTGAGTGTGTGTATTATATATATTTCATATATATGTATATATTTTCATTGTCTTGGGGAAGGGGGAGTGTGTGCATGTGGGGGTGGCTGCTGGGGGTTATTGGAGGGAGGGGAAACTGGTAAGTGGAGGGTTTCTGGGGGGAGCATTTAGGGGTGGCTGGTGGGGATGGCTGGGACGAGTGGGTGCAGTGGGTGGCTGGGAAGGGGAGACACATTAAAATAAAGGAAAAATACTCATTGTTTTCCTGTACTTAATTTCTACACTTTAAAGGGCTTTAAAGGTTGTTCAGAGCCAGAGAAACCTGAACTGAGAGGGTTAAAATTCTGAACTAATAGGGTTAAAAGGCTATTTAACTTCTATGCAGGCAGGGATTAACTTCTATGGCAACCAGGCAAACTTTTGTCTGTAAACTGCAGGCATCCTGCAGAGTGGATAATTGAGTGCTAAAAGGACAATCACTTTAAGAGACGCACCAACATTTCTCCCCATTGTTTTGGGGGGAAAAAGTGAGTCTCTCCAATTACAGTATATTCAATGGCAACCTTCAGTCTAGAAAGACTATGATATAGTGCTCTGATTGGAGGTCCTAGGACAGCATCTGGTGTGGTTAAAAAGGCCAATTAGAGAGTGGCAATCCCTTCCACACTGAGGACAGATAAAGTCTGTCCCCTGCCCAGGCCCCAGATTTCACTGGTTCCGGGTCTGTCTCTTTGCTTCAGCCTGCTGAACAAGTGTCTCTTTGAGTTGGGGAAGGCCGTGCTGGGTCTTTTGTTTCCACGCTGTTGACCACCATGGTCAAGGTTTCCCAGCTGTTGATGTCCATTTCCAAGGCCTTTAGATCCCTCTTGCAGATGTCTTTATATCATAGCTGTGGTCTCCCTCTAGGGCGTTTTCCCTGCACTAATTCTCCATATAGGAGATCTTTTGGAATCCGACCATCAGCCATTCTCACGACATGCCCAAGCCAGCGTAGATGCCGCTTTTTCAGAAGTGTGAACGTGCTAGAGATTCCAGCACATTCCAAGACTGCGTCATTTGAGACTTTGTCATGCCAGGTGATGCCAAGAATACGTCAGAGACAGCGCATATAGAATTAAAATATATAAAAACATTTAAAACACCTCCTCATAAAATTTACAATAAAACCAACTAAAACAGAATTTAAAAACCATACTAAAAGAGTATGCAGAAGGGTGGCCAGGTTCAAGACCAGTTGAATAAAAAACTCAGAAGGCTGTTATAAATAAGAATGTTTTTAGGCCATGCTGAAAAGTTTCTTGGGATGTGCATGGGAAGATGCATCTGGTGAGATACAACCTACCATCTTGCTTGTCTTTAAATAAAATACCATCTTTAAATAAAATACCATTTTGCAATTCTTTAAATAAACTTCAATGGAATTCCAACAACTCACCTAGTTCAATAACACATAAGGGAATTCTTTTTTTGATACTAATGAGGGATGGACTCAATCTGTCACCTTTTTAACCCACCTACTACCACCAAATGTAGTCAGTTCTTTTTAAATGTGAATTCACTACCTGCTAATTGTCTTATATGTGAGGGAAAGAAGTCCAACTTTCAGTCACTATCCTTACTCTTTTCTCAATATTTGGTATGCAGAGATCTTCTGCATGCTGCAGGGACTTCCAGAAGAGCACGGTGACCACAGCAGACCCCTTTAAAATGGAGTTGATCATTTATTATGGAAAATGTACGTTGGTCATTTTAAAGGGTTCTGCACTGGTTGTTGGTGCTGTTCTGAAGGTCCCTACATTCTCTGGAACAGGGGTTCCATGAATGAGTACCAGTCTCTGGCCTGATGGGAACCAGGCTGCTGGAACATCTGCATGAACGGGGACACATGCTCCAGTCTGCCTTGATCCTCCTGTGTACCTACTTATGGGTTGGTTCCTTGAAGTGTTGTAGTGGTGCAATGTGGTTTCTCTGTCCACTGCTGCTTCATCCTTTGGTGATCTGAACTGTGGGCAGGTGCGCAGTAGGATCCAGACAGACTGAAGCATGTGCTATGAGTGGAGGATGGAGGAGAAGTTAGCGTTACCACTTTCAGGAACTACAGCAAAGCTTCAAATGGCTATGTAGAACATGGGCAATCTCCTAGCAGCAGGTGGAGTCAACCGAGCTGGCAAGGAGGTGTTGCTGGCCTGAAGGCTGTAATGACACCCTGAAGCCATGAGGCTGCCCTGTTGGGGAGCATTTGGGAGGTGAGAAGCAGTTTTTAATCCCCCCATCATGTGTACACGGCCACTTTCCCCTCCATGCTGTGTTACTGGCCTGATGCCACCTCCCCCAGGTGGCAAATTTTCTTCCACACAACTTGTCCCTAGAGCCAAAAAAATTCAGAGCTAATGCTGGATTATATTTGTAGCATTCATAGATACTTTGGCACTGTCTGCTACAGTCTTCTGGCTTCTTTCAGGTTGCTTTTGGATTCTTCTGATGATTCCCCTCCCCTCGGGATATCTCTTAAACTCCTATAAGATCAGTGGTTCATTATCTGCAAATTTGTTGTCCACTAGAGTTTGCAGGAACCTAATCCAAACAGATAATGAGAACTGACTGTACTGAAAATTGTGGGTTTTTTTGTATTAACATGGTAATGTGTAGGAGTGATCACACAGCTCATTATTCAAAGAAAATTTAAGAAAACAGTGAATGAATGCTTATTGGTTAGATCAGGGGTTTTCAAACCCCTGGAGGACCACATCATTTCTCTAACATTGTGTTGAGGGCCTGAAAAATTATTTACATTTCAAATTTGAATAAATTTTCATATATTTACATATAAAATGTACTAGAAACATTACAAGGCTTGCCCAAGGGCTGGATGGAAGGGTCTTATTGCAGGCCGCCTGCTCTGCATCTGGCCTTGGATCCATGGTTTGTACATCCCTGGGTTAGATGTTACACTGGGTTATGTGGCTTCTCAAATAATACCTTGAAAATGATCACATCCCATAACAAGTTCAGTTCCCTAAGTAATTTAGATAGTGTGATTGCACTATTCTATCTCTATCCCCGTTTTCTCTCTGAAAGGCTTGTGCAATGCGCTGTGTCACTCACTTCCAAACTCTAGAGCAAATAAGGACAGGGTTTCTTCCAATCATCCGGTGGCATCTGGAGATAGGCACACTGATACTCAAATTAACTCTACCTAGGTTTTGCAGTTCCAGGAGGACTGAGGGCCAGGACTTAGATGGAGCAGCCATGCCAGCCTTTTAGTCTGCAATTTTAACCTAGGCATGTTGGTCCCATTCCCATGATAATGTAGGGAGGCATGCACATGTCTATGCACTAACCTAATCCTCCCCCAGCAGAGGGGCAGGAGTATCTTATCGCACTTTGGTGACTCTCTCATGTCAGCACAGGACTTGTGCCAGGGTTCAGGCCAGCGTAATTCGAAGTTAGGTTTGCAGCCTTAAGGTAAAAGATTCTGGCAATACTTGGTAATGGTACTCTTGACAAATATCATCATCCACAGTCAACTCACTTTTAAAGTGCACTTCATAAGTCCTTCTGGCACCTGTGCTGCAATCCTAAAGACACTTTCCTGGGAGTAAGACCCATTGAACACAATAGAGCTTCCTTTTGAGTAAACATGGTTAGGGTTGTGCTCTCAGTTTCTCATGCTGCAGTGTGAATCAGCTGTAAAAATTTGGCGTTTATTAGTTAGGAGCAACAAAATTTTAACAAAATTTTGAAGATGTATCACCATTATTTTTAGAAATGCTTATTGACAAGAATTGTGCTAGATATCTTGTAAAGATATTACTAATATATATTTAATATAATGTAATTTTATATTTTTCAGGTTGCAGTAGTGAAATTGAAAAATGCAGATAAGGTATTTGCCATGAAAATATTAAATAAATGGGAGATGCTGAAAAGAGCTGAGGTAAGATTCATCAACTATTATATATTTTTAAAAACATAAATGCAGGGTATGATTAGCAAAGTATTTTGCAGACAGAGTGCCTAACTTATTGAGGGCCTAATATACTTTCTATGTAAGACTTTAACCTGTGTGTTGGAGTGTCCACACCATTTAAGGATTCTATTCCCATGTAGGGGCAGAGAAGGCTAAGGAGAAAAACTGACAGCTTTCCATTCTCATTACAACTGTCATGTCTAACTGTCTTTGTGACAGATGACAGGCCAGGGCAGTTGAGGAGAGCCATTGAGGAGAGAAGAGGCAAAAAGGCAGTTGAGGTGCTGGAAGAAGTGGGGTTTACTGATGAATATTGTCATATTGTACCTTCACAAGCAACTGCTGCTGGCTGTTACTAATTGTTTCATATGCCCTTTTATATGCCCTTCTACTGTTTATGCTAATGTATGGGGACAATCATACTTAAAGTTGTTGTAAGGACTTCATCTTTAGTATCTGCAAAGAGTCCTGAATATCCAGAAAGTGCTTTATCATTTTATTTTTTCATTCTGCACATGGATTGAAAATGTGGCTCAAAGAGTATCAGAAAAAAATTAATTACAACTTTAAAACTGCCCAGTTTGTTTGATGTTGTATTCATTTTACTAAATGAAGTTACAAAGCAATCCAATTTTAGACAGGGCATAGACAAAAATTTAGTTCAACCTTTTAATATCAGATTTTTCACAGAGAAAAAATAGAAGTGGAAAGTGTTCCATCCCACATCACTATTTTCGCTTTCTCTCAAGATTTAAGTCCCGCTTGGATCAGTGGGAAGAGAAGCTTAAATAGCTTAGGTGGACAAAATAGTTCAGAAGCTATTTACAGCCTTAGTTTTATATCCAGAAATAGGTTTCAAAACTAACTGTGACAGGGTACATAAAAAAATCTAGGTACAGGGTACATTAAAAACTTCGCCTAGCTTTAGGGAAAATAAAATATCCCAAAGCTTCAATAATTACAAAAACATGATGACTTAGGAAACACTACAGAGTATTTTAGATGACTGCATTGATATACATTTTCATATGTTCTATCCTATCCAATTTTCAAGTGCAGACTCAGCTATGCCAAATTGGGCATGTGGAGTGGGGAAGACGGGCAGTCCTGCAGACCTCAAGGAAAGGGAACATTTGTTCCCTATCCTCAGCGATGCCTTTTTAGTGCATCAATACTGGGAAGATGGATAGGATTGAGCTCATGTGTAGCCGTAATGTACATGAAAACACTGATGTTTTCACTTGCTTCAAAACAGTGCTTCAAAACACTTGCTTCAAAATAAGTGTTGAAGCAACTAATACTGTAAAGAGGAATCTATCAACATGCAGATATTGATGCAGTGTAGGCTGAACAAGACTTACCCTACAATCCACAGCAATTACGGGTGCACATAAGAGAGTTTACGTGAACCCGTAGTTACTGCACCACCTAGTGAAAACCTATGGGAAATTCATATTGCAATCCAGAGCAAATTGTTCTTACACTGGAGCAAGGACTCCCCGTAGTTACTCAGGATTGTACCCTTAGTTGCTTAGCTGAACAAGTATTAGTTGCTTCAAAACTTGCTTCAAAACACTTGCTTCAAAACAGTATTTTTTTCCAACTAATGAGTTCTAATAGGCAATTTAGATGTTTAGGTTCTATTCATATTTTAAAATTCTATTTAAATTTTAAAGTGCAATTGAGTTTCCTTTTGTATTCTGTTGTACATTCGTGGACTCTTTATGGTATGGGGGGAATTTGTATCCATCGATCCTATATCCATGATTTCACTTACCTGTGGATTGATTCTGTGCCCTGCCCTCCATGTGTTCCTGCTCTGGAGAGTCGTTTGAGCCCAGCTGGGGCCACACACATCCACCTGCATCTTCTGGTGGGCTCAGAATTATTTGTACAGTCCTCCAAAAGCTACTTCTGCTTTTTTGTCAAAACCAGAAGTAACTTTTTGATGACTTATAAGGCATTATATAATGCCTTATAAGATGTGTTCTAGCTACAGTAATACATTTTTTAAAGTGTCTTGTTCAGCCTACACTGCATCAATATCTGCATGTTGATAGATTCCTCTTTACAGTATTAGTTACCTACCTCTGAGCCAGTAGCCAGTAGGGGGTTGACATTGCAAAATTGTGTAGTTTTGGAACCATGTTACACTGTTGGATGTGGAATTTAGAGTAGACTCCAATACCAAAACAGCTTTGTAATGTCGAATGTTATGGGCAAAAAGCTTGAAAATCATAAAATGCATAGAGCCCTATAAAAAGTTGAGCCGTATCGCGCCTTTACTCATAAGTCATTGGACTTATGCTTGCCATTGGAAAGCAGTAGGACAATCACTGGATGAGCAAGATTCCATCCTGACTGCAAGAAAACAGACCTCAATTATTATCCTACTTTCTCCCAGCTTTTAGATAGATGTTTGAATAAATATACATTGGATATTGCACTAAATTTTACCTAAAATATTTTCTACCCTTCAGACAGCTTGTTTTCGAGAAGAGAGGGATGTTTTGGTGAATGGAGATAACCAATGGATTACGACGTTGCACTATGCCTTCCAGGATGAAAACTATTTAGTGAGTGTTATTTTAATCCACTTGATGCAGTTCATTTATTTTTCTAACTTGTAGTATGAGAGAGTGAGAGAGTTTTTATGAATGCCTAGCCCTTTTTTATCTCAAATCTAAATACTCAAATATTTTGTCATTGACTTCCATAACAGAATTGAGTTTTTGTGAATGTAACTGAAAGTTTATGGTGTCAGCTGTCTGATGTCTCTATCATATTTAAGCAATAATTAAGTCAGTTTTGCCAACATAGTTCCTAACAGCAGTATGCAACTGAGATCAAATGTGTATATCTCTGGGATAGGCAGGAAGGGGTTAAGCAGGGCATGGCATTCTTTGCCTAACTCCAGTCTTAAGCAGAGCAAGCCATTGGGCTTGGAGCATACTGCTGTGTTGATCTGGTCAAAGAGGGAGGTTCAGAATATCTCTGTACCAAAGAAGTAGACATGATTCGCATAGCAGAACAGTCCTGTCGTTCCTTTAGCACCCTTTACTTTGTCAGTGAATGGAATGGAGCATTTTTGTAGTGGTAGAACACTCTTCTGCAGCAGGAATATTGTGTCATAAACCCAGGTGTTTGGTAGTTGTTGCATATTTGCTTTCTTTTGTACGTTAAAAAGTTCTTTCTGTTTCCTTTGTTTCTAGTACTTAGTTATGGATTACTATGTTGGTGGAGATCTGCTTACGTTGCTCAGTAAATTTGAAGACAGGTTACCTGAAGAGATGGCTCGCTTCTATTTGGCTGAAATGGTGATAGCAATTGATTCTGTACATCAGCTACATTATGTCCATAGGTAAGTACAATCAATTGAATATGGATTTTTATCATCCTCAACCAGACTGCGTTTGAAATTATACAATGTTCTTAACTTTAAAGAAAATTGAGAAAAATGCTGGAATGACTGTTAACTAAAGTACTTCAACATTGAGTTAACAGCTGTGATATTTTGTGTTCATTCATAATTTTTGGCTATTTGAGAGAACTTGAATTATCAATTTGGTGAGACTTCCACTTATTCAGTGTATATGTTGTATTACAGTTGTGTCATGCATAAAATATACTATGAGAAATCATCCTAGTGTTTTTCCCATGTTGGAGCAATCTCTGGTTGTCTGCATGCCTTTCTTCACTCGGCCCAATCAAAGGCATCTTCGGGGGCAACATTAATCTGTTTCATGTCCACCCAGCATTTCTTTGGTCATCCATGTGGTTGTCACCCATCCAGACTGTAATACAGAGCTATCTTGCCCACCAATTTTTCACTGCCTCTAAGCACACTATGAGAAAGCTGCGTATTTTTTGCATGCATGTTTACATTTCCTGCTGAATCACATTCTAATCAGTGTCAGGATATTTGGAGTTTTTTTGCTTTTGTGTATAAATAACCTTGAGAATTAAATAAAATTTGATTTAGTATATATCATCAAAGAGATAAAATACTAGTTGATATGTGTCTAGAAAATTACTGGATAAATTTATTTGTACAGATAATTTAGAAAATTCTAAACTTTAAGTACTGTAACAGGTCTTGTAATGCATTTGATTGGAATAGGAAATCTAAAGCAATATTTTAATTCCTTAGCAGCAGGGATAGAAATAATTTTAGTTGCATTGTTCAGTTTTAATTTTAAATGTCAGTTTGCAGGATGACGGCTGAGTTATTAGACAGGAAGTAAGATTTCCATTCTTTGTTATTAAGACCTTCTTAGCCAAATTGGTACAGAAATCTCTGTTTGTAAAATGATAAAGGGCATGATTCATCTCCTCACAAGGTGCATGTAGAAGAAAAAGTGTAAAAGTTTGATTTATTCCCAAAAGCATGATGATACAGTATGTACCATGCAGTGATATCACTACCATGGGTGCCTATCCTGTCCATAGTTTTAGGACACATGTGAACAGACACATGGTATGTGTTTTCTCTGTGTCATGGCCATTGCAAAAATTATAGTTCTCCAGGATGACTCAGTTGATGCTTGTGGGCAGCTCCTGTTCTTGGTAGCTAGCAGGATCATGTAATCTAAACTCCAAAGTGTAGAGCTCTCTCCTTTATCCTCAGACTGACCCTGCCTGATTAGCAGAAAGGGGGCTTTCCCAGGAGTCTAGATTCCATATTTCACTATGGTGACATACCACTTATATTTCATTCCTGATCTTTGTGACACTAAGTTGTATTCTAGTGTCTGAAATAAGCAGCAATCTTTTGACTGTGAAATAGTGTGTTTTGTTTTCTTTGGTCATTGTGCTGTGACTTTTACAGACACAACAATGCTGTGTGTGGGTAAAATAACTTTCTTGCCTGTGGACTGCATGCTGCCCCCCAATTACCTATAGGTAATAGAACCTCCATGCTGGTTTTTCTGTGGTCTCGAAAAACACTTCCCAAATCCAACTGGTTTGTGATGCCCTTCGAACCTGGACGCAAAAAGCACCAACAGTGACATCACCACCACTTACTTCCAGATTTGGAGAGGGTTGCTGTCCTTAAAAGTAGTGGTAAAGAGAGTCAGGGCTGTTGTGATTGTCATGTGCTGTGGCTCTGCCCACCACACTGAGTCTTTCACACAGAGCCTTCTGTTTGGTGGCATGTACTACAGTCTCTTTCCTGGGCACCAAGGCAGCCTGTGATGCCCCAATAAGTGTGTCACTCTCCTCAGGGTATCTAGAGTTTTATTATGCTTAGAATGATTGTTGTCTTTCTGGTATGTTAACATTTTCACTTAAGAAAAAAAGAGCTGAATTCTTGTCAGTAACTATTCAGACGTAACTTTTTTTGAAATATCCTTAAATAGCCTTCTTAAAGATTACCATATTTTTCTGCCTCTGATAAACAAGAAAAAAACCCACCATTTTTCTTTGAGAAACTGTCTTCTGGTTGGGTTTAGTCCCTAATCCAAAGTATTTTGAGGTTTTTTTTAATACACACTAAAATTCATGTTTATATTGTGCTAATAGCCCAAATAAAATATTAAAAAAATGTAGACAAGAGAATATTGAAGTGTGAAAAGCAAGTCTTAGAGCACAATTCTAACCATGTCTACTCAAAATAAGCTCCACTGTGTTCAATGGGTCTTATTCCCAGGAAAGTGTCTTTAGGATTTCAGCCTTAATAAAGTAGTGAAACAGTGAAAGCTCAGCCAGTGAAAGGAGAGTACACTGAACATTATATGAATTGTCAAGGTTACTGCAGTCAGCTACAGTTGAAAATATGAGTTTTTTTTCCTATTTAGCCATCTTTTGACTGCTGCCCAGCTTGTGCATAACATTTTGTAATATTTTCCATCTTCAAATGGTTAAGCATGTCCGCACTAGATTAGCTGTTAAATTAGATGTTTGCAGACATGCTTCTTGTCTTTCTCATACTCGTTTCATGACAAATTCCCATGCCTTTTCTTGTATCCAGGGGCGTCACTAGGGTTCGTGTCACCCGGTGCGAGAAGCTAGCGTGTCACCCCATCCAGTGAGCAGGGCAACAATATGAATGGTGGTTTTGTGCCATTGCCTCACCACCACTGGTTTTGTTAGCCACATATTTTAATACAATAAAGATAATGGTTTACTATCTTTATTTTGTTTACGAATAAAGATAGTGGTTATTTACTAATATTTATTTACTAATTTATTTTTTACTTATTTATTTATTTTTTAATAATAAAGATAGTGGTTTACAATAAAAACAAAGTGGTTTGTTTCACTGCCTTCTGTTGCGAATTATTCATCCAAAGGTATATAACATGATGGGATTATTTCTACAAACCATGCTTTTAGCCATTTAAGTCACAAAGCCTGTCACCCCCCACCCCCAAGGTTGCCACCTTTCTGACACTCTAATGACATTCCTGATCAGAACCATTTTGGAAATTTTGCACTCCTCTGGATTGAACTTCCACTCCAGCCAAGGCATGCTTGCTTTCTTGCTAGTAAACACAGCTGTGCAGTTCACTTTCATTTTCAGTGAATTTCAATGCAATCATCAGGAATCTCATTCTGGGGTGGTTTGTGGGGGCTGTGTTGGATCAGGACAGTTCTGGTGTCGTTGGATTCCTTTCAGCACGTCCTTTCAAAGGAACTATGGCATGTTTGCCTACCCATGAGTAAAACAATGATATGGGTCACTTTCACTTTTTATAGAGTTCAATGCATATTTTGGGGTGTTTTTGTTGTTGTTTGGCCATAACCTTTGATAGGAAGGTGCTATTTCAAAACAGATTTTGCATTGGATTCTGTTCTTCAATATGAATCCAACCATCACGAAGTTGCATTTTGGGAGTCTCCCAGTGCCATCGTGTACGTTTAATAAGTTGACTCTACTTTTGTTGAGTATTGCATTAAATTGGTTGCTGTTATCTCAACATTGACCTTTATTAGGCATAAGACAGAACCATACAATAATAGATAAAATAAATGAATACAATGGAGTATGAACCACTGTTGTAAATACAAGGTTAAAATAAATTAAGATCATATCAAAAGATAAGAATGATATAAAATCTCACTGACAAAATTAGGTAAAATTCGTGCGTCTCTTGAGCACTTCTAAAAGAAAATTACTAACAGGGATGAGGACATCCAAACTATCTGAAGAAAATAACCAGCGAATTATGGCAACATATGGAATTATGTGATTGTGCCGTAAATTAAATAAGAAGTGGGATAAAAATCTGGCTCTAATAATCGGTGTAATGGGGCAATATAAAAAGATATGCATGAGTGACTCAGTAGTCCCTAACTGACAAGAGCAACTGATAGAAGGCAATGACTGATGATGAAATTTAGAAACAATTTCGCATGTGGGAAAGGCATTGCAGCGAGCCAGCGACAGCATGCGGCACTTCTTTGGGTTGTAGATTAAAGATAAGTATTTAGGACAGAGGCCTAAGAAGGCAATGACTGATGATGAAATTTAGAAACAATTTCGCATGTGGGAAAGGCATTGCAGCGAGCCAGCGACAGCATGCGGCACTTCTTTGGGTTGTAGATTAAAGATAAGTATTTAGGACAGAGGCCTAAGATAGGAGATAATTGAAAAAGGGGATAATTGGAAAAGGGGGGTTGCTGTGATCTATAGCTTGCTAGCTTTTGGTAATGCCCAAGTTACAGTTGTTACAAATCAGTAACACCCAAATTACAGTTTATGTAATGCTGTTATATACACTGAGTATTATGCATTGTGCTCCAAAACTACAAATTTTCTGTTTTGTTGTGTTAAAAATATTCCATATAAGGATAATTTTTCTAGAGTAACAAGAGTGAGATTTGTAGCCACGTTACATCCTAGTTTAGGCAGAGAAAAATGTTTTAAAATGTGGTAAATAAATAATGTGTTTTCAATTAAGACATGCTTCTTATCTTGCTCATACTCCTTTCATAACAAATTTCCATGCCTTTTCTTGTATCCAGGGGTGTCACTAGGGTTCATGTTACCCAGTGTGGGTGACATGTCATACCAGATAAGAAAACATCTATAGTACTTGAAAAGATTATGAGTTTTCAACAATGGTATAGTGTACGATAGAGAATTAGGAGTGAAATTACTTAATAAACTAAAATACGTGATAAAGCACGTAATAGACTGGATCATATGGGGCAATATATAGATAGGAAAGATGCTGCTTAACACTTTCTTTTCCTACCATTTGTATATTTAGAGTTGCTTCCTCTGGTTGTTCCATCAGGGTTCCTGTATGTTTTCACCTGCTGGTATAGAAAGTAATTTGTGAAGGGTAGTTTGAACAGTCATTATCTGGTGAAAAAGCAAGAAGGAAAAGCCCTTATATGGTGAAAAAGCAAGAATTTAGAAGTACTGGGATCCACTTTGTACAGTCTTCCCACCAGAAGTGTTGTCATTAATCTGGAAGTGTCTTCTTGGCTGGAAGTGACATAATCACACAGGAAATTCTGTCATTGAGAAGCTAGTACTGGATGCTTTACTGAGAATGCAGGAAAATTATAAGTTGGGATATTTCTCAGATATTTTTTTCAGTAGCAGAGTGAAACAGAAAGGGAAGCCCCTTTATATTCTTGACACAAGCAAAATAATCATACAGCACTTTCCCTTTCCAGTGTCTTGTTTTTTCATCTCTTCAAGGCAAATTTCCATGTTTCTGTCATACCTGGAGCATGTCCTACCCTCAGTACTATGTTCCTTACAGTCAATCCAAGGGCCCTGCCTGATTTGCGGATCTGGGGCAGCTGTTGATCGGGCCAGGTGTGCCAACTTCAGAGTTCTGCAGGGGCAAAGGTTTCTCCTGCCATGCTGTTCAACCATCTGAAATACTCCATTTCTGGGTGCTTGGCGAGGACTATGGGGTGAGGGTTGCCCAGGGAGGTATTGTGCTGTGGTTGGCAGGGGCAGATAGTAAAGAGAATGGCACAAAGGACAGCCCAGAAGTGAATTTCGCTTATATATTTAAGCCCTAAATTGGTGATGATCAGCTAGTGGTTCCTGATCTCTCAGGATGTTGACTGATAGTTGTGTCCTATGACTGTTTATGTGCCACAAAAAATGAAGACAGACACAGTGGAGTAGATTAACTATTTACTGTATTTACAAGTTTAGAGTAGTCTAACACAGTCCGGGTCATACGCATGAATTAAGTCCTTCAGTCTAATTCTCCTCAGAGCTAACCAGTTTGTATTTCAGAATTCCTTACATTATGTATTTTATCTTTTGACTCTGGTTTTGATGATAGTTTATTTGCTAAATTAGTAATGTATAATCTTCTTGGAGTGTCTGGTTTTTCCTGATTATTAAGTTGAGTGGAAATTTAGAGCAAAAGAGCATAGAAAAATTGAGAGTTAATACAAGATCATACTGGCAAATAAAATAGAGATGATTTTAATACAAAGGCTTTGTTTCCTCAAATTGTGGCAAAAGTTATCATCTGGTTTTTTTTTTCTGTAAACTTACAACAGTTGACTTCCCTGCACTCTATAAGCAACAAAGTGCCAAAATATCTATTGGGAATAACAAAGACATATGGACCACCTGTTCAAAATGACAGTGTAATCAATGGTCCTTGGCAGACCTTTAAGAAATGCCTCCAAGCTTCATTGTACAAGCCTGATTAAAGCTGGCTGCAATACAGCCATGGTAAAGCCTGGTGCAATTCTAACCTAGGCTGGTACAACTCATCAGTATTCCCATTTCTATTTTGATATAGGGAGGCAAGTACATGTCTGTGCAGTGGCCTAACCCTCCCCCAGGAGTGGTGCAGAAGTGCCTTATGACACTTTTGTGACACCCCCCAGTCAGCGCAGGACTTTTGCTGGGGCTTAGGCTGGCCCAGCTGAAAGTTAGGATTTCAGCCTTAGTTGAGCAGAAGGGGACTGCCAGAGTTACAAGGGACAGATAGCATGATATACCATTACAAGGGAGAAACAGCTGTAGCTGAGACAACAAACAGACCATTGGAAACCTGTAGCAAGCTGTTAGAGATGGTTTTTTCCATTTTTAAAAAATCATTTTTATTATTAAAAATATTAAAATATTTAATTAATATTAAAATAAAAAATATGTTTTTTTATTATTTTTCAATACCTTTACCAAGGAAATATCTACAGGAACAAACAAGCATAAGAGATATTTTAAAAGACAAATTGGTCAAAGAATGAAATATCATAATCACATCAGTATTCTTTTAAAATATGCTATATTTTTTTAAAAAACCAATTGAAAGAAAGCAAGATATCCTGCACATACATACATACATCATATGAACATACGAAGTTTTATAAAATGAACAATATGATCTCTTACTGTTGCTTTGCTTGGTAAACTGTATTGTGTTTTGGGCCTCATATCATTTCTTTACAACCCATTAGGATTTTGTTTACATTTATGCATAGCACTTTGCAGTCAAAGAAATTAAACTATGTAGTTTTTTGAGATGACTTTTCCAACTAAAGTATTCCTATAATAAAGGTACTGTACAAAATATGAGTTGAGAACTAGACTCAGTCACAGATATTTTCCATTAATAACAACCATGCTTTTCCTGTTGATCATTCCCATGCTAGAATTTGAATTCTGTTCCGTACCTTTTCCTCTTTATTTGTCCATCTATTTAGCGTTTATTAGTCACCTTTCCAAACCTTTCCTATACAATGTACAAAAGAAAAGTTTGGAATTTATAATGTAATGGGACAAAATTGAGGTAAAAGGAATTCCACTCTTCTAAAAATAATGGGCAAAGATGGTATAAAGCATAAACCAAATAGAATCTTGTTTTGAGAAGTACAGTTACTTTTTAGCTCAAGAATGCTTTTTATATAGGTGTGTTTGTTTATAATGAACCTTATTAACTTAGAATATTATACTTGAAGGCTTCACAACTTATTTGAAGTCAGTTACCAAAATATTTGTCCTTGGGTGTTTCCTCCTTGCCCATTCATCAACTTTTTTAACCTGCAGGATGAGCATGCTCTTTCTGAAGAAACACCTAGGTGGGCAAAGACGAGGGGATGTTGGGACACACAAAAACACTAATGTGCACAAAACAAAAACCAGGGAGGATGTTAAAACAAGAATGCTGCTTCATGTGCCACTCCAAGTTTGCCCCCCCCCCCCTTTTTTCTTTTACTTCTTTTTTAATCTCTCAGGGATGGCATGCACTCAGTGTTCATTACTTGACTAATACAACTGGTAAAGAGGTACGGGGCATGCTATTACCTAACATTCCTAAGCTTTTATTGGGGACCTCCAGTATAGATAAAAAATAATCAAAACCCCTTGCAATAAAGTCTTAGAAAGACAGGGGTTGAGGTCAGCCAGTCTCATACATTGGTTCTCAATCATTTTAGAGGCCCCAGAAGCTGCTCCCTGAATTATATAAATGCCAATCAGTGCCTCCCCTGTAGAAGCTTGATTAACCCTTCATACACATAGCCTTCTCTACCACCAATTAGTGTATCTGACTCAAATCTTAGTGCCTATCAATCTGTGAAACTTTCCCAAGTGCCCAAGATCTTATCATCCAACCACAGGTCCTTGCTGGCTAATGTTTTCTCAGAGTCATCAGATGCTGGGTTATGTCCAAAGGAGGCTGAATTGCCAGAGGATAAGCTTACTATTCATACTTCTGAATTTTCCTGCAGACTTTTGTGTGATCAGTGGACTCATTACATGAACTGGAGATGGGAGTAGTGCCCCAGGTACACAGTCAAAGAGTCTTTCCTCTAGTTCAGTGATTTTCAACCTTTTTCATCTCATGGCACACTTAACGGGGCAATGAAATTGTAAAGGCACACCACAATTGTTTTTACCATTGACAAGGCACACCAGGCTGTTCAAATCCCACAATTTTCCTATTAATGGATGTCAATCCCCAAATTCCCATGACACACCTGAGGTCTGTCCGCAGCACACCAGTGTGCCATGGCACACTGGCTGAAAATCACTGCTCTAGTTATTAATAAGCCTGTTAGGATTTTTCCAATTCATTCATCAGGGAATGCAGAATGTCTGCTTGAGATAAACTAGCATCTGAGTTCTGCACCTTACTGTTTATTTAAAAAATAGTACATCCTTTCTGCTTCCCATTTGCAGGTGAGAAGTTGTAAGTTTTTCAATTTCAGCAAAGTCCAATATCTAGGCTCACCTTTTTCAACAGACGGTATCTCTGAGACCTTCCAAAATTTAGCACACAAAATTCTTGCAACAGCTGTTATATATAAAACATGGTTTTAAATTTTTATGAATTAAATCATCTAACATTCTCAGCAGAAGAGCTTATGGTTTTATTTGCAAATACTGTACACTTTAAATTTCAATTTCTCTCTACATCAGCGTTTCTCAAAGTGGGGGTCGGGACCCCTTTGGGGGGTCACATAGAGCTTTCCTGGGGGTCGCCTAAAGACCGCTGATGTGGGATGCCAGGTCAGGCTTGCCAGACCTCCGGCTGTAGCTGCATGGCCACAGGGCCCAATCCTATGCATGCCTACTCTGAAATAAATCCCATTGTGTTCAGTGTGTGTATAGAACACACATTTCATTTGTAACAATGAAAATACATCCTGCATATCAGATATTTACATTACGATTCATAACAGTAGCAAAATTACAGTTATAAAGTAGCAACGAAAATAATTTGTATGGTTGGGGGTCCCCACAACATGAGGAACTTATAAAGGGGTCACGGCGTTAGGAAGATTGAGAACCACTGCTCTACATAAAAACATATCCTGTGTTTGTGTGGGTCTGATTCTATACCACATTCAGCCACTAGATGGGGTGAATTTTGGAATTTAATAATATTTCAACTCTGCTAGATTTCTTATTAGAAAACTATCTGTCCATTTATGTTTAGGACATTCATGTGTAGGTAGATACACACTTTTTTTCCTGCTGAGTTCATGTTTCTTCACTCCATCCCTTAGGATTCAGGAGCACCGTCATCAATGTAGAAAAGGCAACACATACATTTGGTCATCAGTGCACAAACAAGTTTACCGGAAAAGAGAGTCCTGCTGAGTTTAAGCATTTTCCAAAGAGTGTAGCACATTGTCTTACTGTGTGTGTCCACAATTCTGGGCCACGTAGTCTCCACCTTTTCCATTTCCAACAGCCAGGCTGAGAGGAGGAAAGAGGCAGTTGGGAAAGGTCAAGCTATCTCTGCCTTTTTCATCTACCTTTCCCAAGTGCATTCCCAACTGATGATGTTATATTGTACCTCCGCAAACAACAGCTTCAGGCTGCAATTAGTTTCTACATATTAACAGAGGGCATAAATAATGTGGGGAGTGGCTTTTCCATCTCACAAGGTAGTTGGGTATTCAGGAGGAGAAATGACACTGTGTGTAATGGAAAGTTTCAGACACCCTCATGGCACTGGTGAACACTTCTACAGTTAATTTGGGAAGTAGGAATGGACTTCCCAGAGATTCTTGTGGCACTTATGCTCAAAGGAACTCCGGGTAGACTCACCAGCTCTACGTGTATACATCAGTAGTTGACTTACTTCTCTAGGACCAAAAATTGGTGAACCAAAAATTGGGTGGTAAAAGGAAATGGGGTGAAACATGCCTGTATGTGTGAGATATGCCTGTATGTATTACAACAGATAGGGATATATAGTACTATTTTTCTGTATCCCAATGAACAAGGCTTCCTTCTCTTGGAAACATTTGGAAATAGGGGGAAATTTGGAACATAAGCTGTAAATTACTTCTATGATTCCTTTATAGGGCACTTGACCCACTCATTCTGATACTCTTTTAAAAAAAGATATTATGACTTGATGCTTTGGAGCCTGTTACATCAAGCATTAATTTGAATCTGGTTGAATTTCTTTTTAGTTGTGCTTTTCCTTTGAAGTCAGTGTCAGCATTGTTTTCCAGTAGCACTTACTTCTAGGTTAGTGTTTTTAGAACTGCAACCCTAATTGTGCAAATTGGATGTAGTTTACTAGAATTTCATTTTTCATGATACTGTATGTGCTAAGAAAAAGATTCTGTTGCTGGCTTGGAGTTTTCAGGTTCCAGCTATAGGGTGAAGGCTAAACTAAGGTCTTATAATGTTCTTTTGCATGTGACCCCCTTGAACTAGAGGAGCACTTATTTCCAACAGTCCCAAAGTCAGAATTGCTACGGGGAAGCTCAAATTGCTCCTTTTTTCCCTCTGCTGCAGGTCAGGATGTCTGATAGTGCTAGAGCACTTGCAGAAGGACATTGTGAAACAGAGCAGGTGGGAATATTATTTAAGTGAACTCTAATGCGTCCATAGTATTTCCTGGGATTACAGCTAAATAGTTACTGTTCCTAAAACCAGAATGTTGCCATATTATTGCTTTTAAAGAATATTACAGCATTGTTATGTCATAGTTCAATGCATTTCTTTGTTCAGTAGAGCTTCCCCCCTGATGAGTGTGCACTAAACTGCAGCCCAAGTTGTGTAAGTAAGGTGTAATTCATTAGAGTTGCCCTTTTATGTGGTTTGCTATGGTTTCCAGAGCTGAACTAATTGGTGCTAGGTTTTACCTGACATTTTCTAAAATGTTCTATCAAGGGCTTTTATTGACTTGGGTGCAGTTATATTTCCATAGCTCAAAAGCAAATTAAAACCTTTCAGAAATCTTAGCATTTCTTGAGCAGCAGGAAACAGTGATATTATCACCATTATAGTTCAGCTATCTTCAAATAGTAAAATTGGCTTAAATCCAAGCATCCAAGCAAAGCTCAAGGAAGCAACATAAGCAATGGGGAAATATAGGTCAGAAGTGGGCCACCTTGGACCTTATACAAAATGAGTTTAGGAAAGATTTGCCTTTTCTTACTGCAAATAGTGCTTTGTGGACTCATCTATCTTCTATACAGTATATAAAACTGAAGAGTCACTGACTGATTCATTCATCAACGCCCAACCAAAACCTCCAGAACTCTAGAAGCATGAATTTGGGGAGGATCTTCCTTCCATGATGTGGGCCATTTTTGGAAATTCAAATCAGAATGGGTGAAAATGGATGTGACATGCTTTCGTCCCTCTACATCAGTGGTCTTCAGGGTGGGGGTCAGGACCTCCTTAGGGGGTCACAACTTTATTTCAGTGGGGTCACAAAAAGCTAGATGCAGCCATCTTTGAATCTGGTACTGGGCAACTTTAATATCACTTCTGGATGTTAAATCTAACTGTCCTTGACAGATTGTCATTCTCAGAACGGGGTCCTAGACTAAAATGCTCAAATATCAGTTTTACATTGATGAATCGCTGACTGATCAACTCTCCACCCCAACCCCTAGACATAGTGTGAAATTTGGAGAGGATATTCCATATGTGATGTGAGCACTCAGGAAGAATCAATGTTCACTCCTAAGAGGGTAAAAAAAGGATACAACATGTTTTGTGCCTGTCAGGGATGCCCAGTGCTCACTAGGTGTCCCCAATGATGCCCACTGCCCGGTGGTCCCTGCGACTGCTCAGTTCTGCTCGTTGATGCACTAGATAGGGATGCCTGCTGCCCATTGAGTGGTGGTGCCCATGCCCAGTGGTGGCCAATCATGATGCCCAATGTCCTCTGGTGCCTGCTGCACACTGCTGGGTTGTGCTTGCTGGTGCCTTGTTGATGCCTGCTGTGCAGTGGTTCCCGGTGCCCACTGATGCTCACTATCTTTTGGTGCCTGCTGCCTGTTGTTACCTAGTGCCCACTGCACAGCAGTGTCCTGTGGAGCCCAATGTCCTGTAGTGCCACTAAGGATCCCTTAGTAGGATTGCCTGGTGCTCAGTAGGGATGTTCACTACCCACTGGTGCCTGGTTGTGCTCACTGCCTGCTTGTGCCTGCTGCCTAATGGATGCCCAGTGTCTGCTTGTGCCTGGTGGTGCCTGTTAAGGATGCCCAATGTCCACTGGTGCTCGCTGCCCGGTGGACTGCTGGTAATGCCTGCTGTCCACTGCCCAATTGTGCCTGGTAGGGATGCCCAGTCACCACCAGTGCCTGCTGCTGCCTGCCACTACCCCTATGGCACACTTCGGTGCTGGGTGCCTGTTAGTGCCTACAGTGTCCAGTGCTTGCTGGTGCCTACTTCCCAAAGTCCACAACTATTCTGGAAATTTTACTTCCACAATGGTGGTTTCATTCTGCTAGTATAAAATACTAAAAATGCTGTATTCAGAATCAGTCATGCAAACCTTGCTGCATTGCTCTGGTTCCAATGTGAAGGTTTTTAGAAAATTCCAAATTTGGGGCAAAAACACAAGAACATAAGAAGAGCCCTGCTGGATTCGACTCATCTAGTCCAGCTTCATGTATCTCACAGTGGCCCATCAGATATCACAGGGAGCACACAAGACAACAAGACACCTGCATCCTGGTATCCACCCTGCATTTGGCATCTAAAATAAGGAGGCTACGCATAAACATCATGGCATGCAAGTTTACAACCCCTGATGGATTTTTTTCTCTAGAAATTTGTCCAGTCCCCTCTTAAATGTATCCAGGCTAGATGCCAAGGAGTTCCACCAACTAATTACATGCTAGATAAATACTTTCTTTTATCTTTCCAGAATCTCCCAACACTCAATTCTAGTGGATGTTTCCTAGTTCTGGAATTGTGTGAGAAGGAAAAGAGCATTTCCCTATCTGTCCATCTCTTGCATAATTTTGTATGTGTCAATCATGTCCCACCTCTTTTCTGGATCGAATTCTTTCTTTTTTTCGTAAGGGAGGTGTCCCAGCCCCATTAATCATCAGTAACAATAGAAAATATATGAAGCCTAATGATTGCTAAAATTAAAATTAGTTAAAAGTATTTTATTGCTTCAATCTCCTGCTAAATTTATGACAATTCTAGACATTGTACGAATGTTTCCACAGTTATAAAGATTAGAAACCCAAGTTCAAGGATTGTAAATTTTACACATTTGTACAAATAAAATATACTATTTTAATTAGTACTATATTAATTACAGATGGACTTCATACTATGTATGTACTTTGGACTGACTTTGTCATACTATATTAATTTGTGGATGGACTTTGGAAGCTGGTGGAGGAGGCAGGTGGGACCCGGAATGCTGCTAGTCCATGGGGTCAAGACTGAACGACTAAACAACAACAACTTTAATTAATGCTATAATTGGGTACACATTTGTGTGCAATTCATAAAATTAACTTTAAAGACTGTTGGTAGTTAGGACAAGCTTGCTTAGGCAAATCATCCATGCATACTGTTTCATGTTTTGCCTAAAGACTCTAAAGGTAAATTTTGTAGAACTCTCTTTGTCCTTGGTGGATTTGTTATTTGTTTTGTTTTAAATGGCTGTCTTACAGAGACATACTGTATATTTAATTTTGTTTGCAGAATATGTTGATGAGAGATTGAAGCTGTACAGGTTTGTTTTCGTCATTCTGCTGAAAGCTGTAATTTTCCTGAAAGCTATTCTGGCCTTGCTAGCCTCTTGTTTTTTAGGAAGCTAAGTCATGTCTGTCTGTGTCAGTGTATAAATAGGCATTTAATTTTTACTTTTATTCTTAGTACAATTAACAATACTCTAGTATTAAGAGCAAAATTTCTGAAAACCCAGCTCCTATATGGAGAAGACTATTTGAAGCCTTAGGTATCTGTCAAGTGAGAATTGTATAACTAGTATTCAGATATGAATGCTATGCTGTTGCTGCTGAGATGATGTCCATCGTTAGGATCCAGTAAAGAACCTGGGATAGGAGAAAAAATAAAAACCAAAGTGGATAGTGAGTGCTCCAAAAGAACCCTTCTAAATTTGGTGAATGGGTATCTGAATGGAGAATGAAATTCAGTGTCAGAAAATGTAGTAATACACATTTGGAGCAAAAAAAAAAAAAAATCCCATCCTTTTCTTATATCATTTGAGCCATCAGTAATGAACCAGGAAAGATATCTTGGAGTTATGCAAGATAGCTCAGTGAAAATGTCAAGCTGGTATACAGCAGCTGTGAAGAAGGCAAATGCCATGCTAGAGGTCTTTAGAAAAAGGATTGAGATACTGTTGCTAATATTAGACCTATTAGACCTATATACATCTCTGGCGTGGCCACATTTGGAATACTATGTGCTATTCTGCTTGCCACATCTGAAGAAGGATATTGTAGCCCTGATGGTGTTTGAAAACTGGCCAAGCAACTCTCTTTCAGTTTTAGGAGTCTTGCCTAGGGGAGATGTGAAAAGCCTACTTAATATGAGATAGACATTCAGGGAAAGTGGGATGCTTTTATTTCCTGTTCTTCACTATGATGGCTGTGTCAACACTCTAAAGAAACAATTTCTAAACTGATGGGTTTGGAACCACCAGGAGATCCAGAGATTGGACCATTCCCCCTTAAGGGGACAGCCCAAGAATGGATGCTACACTGACATGCAGTGATTGTGGTGCCACATGGACCCAGGGGCTCTTAATGTACTGGTGAGGGGATCATGAAACCTCCTTGCTGAATGGTGCTTACTTCTGGATTCTGATAGAACCTCCAATTACAAATATGAAGTGGGCTCCAGTCAGTAATTGGAGTTCAGTATAGCAGCAGAATACTTACAGAGGAGCTGCAAGTCTCCAGGAGGCTTCACAACCCTCTGAAAGGCACATGATCACTGCAATGACATTGGGACACATTTCCCACCTCACCAAAGATAAGATACTTTTATTGTCATTTGTTCTGGCACACACAGGTACATGCCCATTAGTACACACAAGTGAAATTATGTTGCTTGCTCCCGGGTCATTCCATATGAATTCAACCAAAGTCCAAAAACCTTGCACGGTCACTGACTCAGATTAAACTGAAAATAATTGGATTGGTACTTCTACATATATAACAGTCACATGCCAAATATTAGGTGAAAAATCCAAAGGGTTTGTGTGCTATCGCCTTTCAAAATGAGGGTGTTATACCTATTTTTGACGCTCACGAATTGCGTATTTTCCTGTGTACCCGTCTTTGGAGGCTAATATCTCAGAAGTAAATGAAGTTTTCTGGACGAATTTTGAAAAGGCCTCTCCTAGTTTTGGAGATATTAGCATTCAAAATGGGGAACTTTTCATGGGCAAAACAAATTTTCAAACAAATTTTTAATATGAAGGAAGTGAGAAAACAAACTGAATTTTTGAGTAGATGTTTACAAGATCTGTGCAATTATGCATAAAAAGTTTTATTACCATGGTTAGTTGCCCACATGGTAAATTTGCCCTTGGAAAATTGTTTTGCCCATGAAAAGACCCCCATTTTGGATGCCAATCTTGTCCAACAACCCTGTGTTTCCCCATGGGATCTATGTATGCAAGCTTTCAATACAGGCAGCAACATTGGTAGCTCTTAAAGGTGCTGCTACCATTATACAAGAATACGGTGGCCTTGAGTAATATACCCACCATATGCCAGTTACTGTGCAGTTCCTTTTGTTACCCAGTGTTGATTTTTAGCTGCCTCTGCTTCTAAGCCAGCTGACAAAGCTCATTTAAAAATCTGCTTCTGACATTTTCTGAAGTAGCTTACTCATGCTATCAGTTCTTAACAGTTAAACTATTATGCAAATTCTATAATTATAAATCTCTATTGCTGATGAAATTTGAATATTGCGTGTAAGAGGGTTTAAGAGGGGAAAATGCCAGCCACTTAACTGTAATTATTATAATGTGCTACCAGTAGATGCTTCCAAGAGATACATGCAATATTTTTCTTTGAGCAACTGTATGGGACTCTCAAATCCCTGACTCTCAGGTAGTCTTGAAGCACTTCAGTGAACAGTAGCAAACTTATTGGTTGTCATTTGATGAACATTAAATTACTATATTTTAGATACTAATTTTCTAGTTTATGGGGGGAGTTGTTTCATGAAAACCATGTTAAAATAGGCATTGTGTTGTCTGCAGGTGTTTATTGGGTTACATTCACTAGCGTTATGGCCAGTGGTGGGCACCAGCAGGTTCGCACCTACTCTATAGAACTGGTTCTTAACAAGAGATACAACATATAAAGTTTAAAAATAGCCATTTAAAAGTGGCTGCCAGATGGGCAGAGAACCGGTTCTTAATTTCTTTGAAGCCCATCACTGGTTATGGCCCAATCCTATCTTGGGCCAGCTTGAATGGTTCTGAATTTGCTTACTTCGCAGGCCGATCCTAATTCCTATGACTCTATTTGAATCTGTGCTAACTCCATTGCTGGCATAGGTTTGTTAAGCTAAATGGAGCATTTCTGGGTTGAAGAGGAATTAGTGTTCTCTTTTTGTCACCAAAATCTACCCAGTCCAGCTTTGGTCAAACCCTGCCACAATCTAGCCCCACACCATCACTGTGCTATGTCCCTTCAAATGAGGTCCTTCAAAAGGTTGGTTTGCATGGTGCTGCTGTGGGCATCTTGACATGTGCGGGCTTCTTCTGCCCTTTTCACCATTGCAAAAACTGTACAGTACTCTGGTGGACTTCTGGATCTGCCAGTGTACTGTGCAAATAGGATTGAGCCATTACTGTTCACAGCCCCTAAGTACAGTACATTGTGTTGATTTAACTGTGAAAATTTTAACACAAAAACAGAAACTAACATTTAATACTTGTGAAATGTACCTGTGTTGCAGGAGGAAAATACCCCTATATGCTGTCCCTCCATTGTGCATCACCCCCACCATACACATCACCCCTCCATGCGGATCATTCCCCATGTGCATAATCCCCCCATGCACACCATCCCCCCAATGCACCAGGCACAGAGTACTAAATTGGATGTTGGTCACTCTTCCATGTTAAGTTCTTTGTGGTTGTTTATGTTACGTAAGGAACACCCTCCCCGAATTTCCTGTTTCTAGGCCCAGGGGTTGGGTCAGAGTGTCCATCAGTCAGGGATTCTTTAATGTAAAGAATAGGGAGGAAAACACATTGCACCTCTTTTACCTCCTTCTGGTTGGAATTTCTCAAAACCAGTTCTTAATGGGTGCCTCCATCAGGAAAGGAACACACTCCCCAAATTTCATGCTTCTAGGCCTGGTGATTTTCAAGTGGGTGTCCCTCTTTTGTTTATTAGGGGAAGGGTAATTGGCCCTCCTCACCCCAAGAATGTTTGATAGAGTGGCTTCTGCTGGTATTCTTTTGTATCTTTTTAGATTGTGAGCCTTTTGGGGACAGGGACCCATTAGCCATTAATTTTTTTTCCATTTTCTTTGTAAACTGCTTTGTGAACTTATTAGTTGAAAAGCTGTATATGAATACTGTAGATCAGTGGTTCTCAATCTTCCTAACACCGTGACCCCTTTATAAGTTCCTCATGTTGTGGGGAACCCCAACCATAAAATTATTTTTGTTGCTACTTTATAACTGTAATTTTGCTACTGTTATGAATCATAATGTAAATATCCGATATGCAGGATGTATTTTCATTGTCACAAATGAAATATGTGTTCTATGCACACATTGAACACAATGGGATTTATTTCAGAGTAGGCATGCATAGGATTGGGTCTTGAGGCTGCAATCCTATCCACATTTATATGAGAGTAAAGCCCCCCCCCCCACTATAATGGGATTTATTTCAGATTTGGCATGCATAGGATTGGGCCCTGAGGCTGTCGGTCAGCCCTAGTGTGCGCGCAGCTACAGCTGGAGGTCTGGCAAGCCTGACCTGGCCCCCTGCACCAGGGGTCTTTAGGCGACCCCCAGGAAACCTCTAGGTGACCCCCAAAGGGATCCCAACCCCCACTTTGAGAAACACTGCTGTAGATAGATGCAGATAGATGCAGACTTATCAGTTTATATATATATATATATTCAAAAGGCTTCAGAAAAACAAGACATTTTTGAATAGACTTTATTTCTTAATTCAATTTTAAACATGTATTTTCTGAAACCTTTTAAAATTGATAGTGTTTGAAAGTGTTTGTCTATTCAGCCTAGTAGCCTTGAAATGTATAATAGAGAGGAAGCAGCTCTCCTATATAATTGTAGGTTCCACCAATTTTTAACCTTAGAGTTAATAGGCTTAGAAAATGTAGGATAAAAGTACCCTTAATTAATATATTCATTTTACAGTAAAACCTTGGATTGATAATAACTTGGATTGAGAGCGTTTTGCAAGACAAATATTTCTAATAATTTTTTTGGCTTTCAGTACAAATGATATCTTGTAAAACAAGCAAAAAAATATCCGGCCATGATAAGGCTGGTTTCAGTGGTCTGCCAGCACCTGCTCAGCCTCTGCTAAGTCCAGCCTATGCATGTTTACTCTGAAGTAAGCCTTTTACAGTCATTGAGGTTCACTCCTATGTAAGGGGGGCAGTGGAAAGGAAAAGAGCCTGAGAGACCTAGCTTTGCATGTCTACTCTGAAGTAAGCCCTGTTATAATAGGTGGGGCTCACTCCTGTGTAAGGGGAAGAGATTGCGGCCTTAGAGACCTGAAGAATGCAGGCTGCAATCCTAGCCACACTTTCCTGGGAGTAAGTAATATTGAATACAATTGGAATTATTTCAACATCAGACTCCTTTCACATCCGAAGTGGAGTGAAGCAGGGCTGCGTCCTCGCACCAACTTTATTTGGGATCTTTTTTGCAGTCATGCTGAAGCATGCTTTTGGAAACGCAACAGAGGGAATCTATCTCCGGACCAGATCAGATGGAAAACTCTATAATCCTTCCAGACTACGAGCAAAGTCCACAGTCCAGCTGAAATGCTTGCGTGAGTTCCTCTTCGCCGATGACGCTGCTGTTACTGCTCACTCTGCTGAAGACCTTCAACAACTCATGGACCGCTTTAGCAAAGCCTGCCAAGACTTTGGACTTACAATCAGCTTGAAGAAAACACAAGTCATGGGTCATGGTGTGGATCCACCTCCCTGTATCACAATCTCTGAACATGAACTGGAGGTTGTCCATGACTTTGTGTACCTTGGCTCAACTATCTCCGACACTCTCTTCTTAGATACTGAGCTGAATAAACGTATTGGTAAAGTGGCTACCACGTTCTCCAAGCTTACAAAGAGAGTATGGCTTAATAAGAAGCTGACGGAACATACAAAGATCCAGGTCTATAGAACTTGTGTCCTGAGCACACTCTTGTACTGCAGCGAGTCTTGGACCCTTTACGCATGGCAGGAGAGAAAGCTGAACACCTTCCATATGCGCTGTCTCCGACGTATTCTTGGCATCACCTGGCGTGACAAAGTTTCAAATGACGCAGTCTTGGAACGTGCTGGAATCTTTTAAAGTAGCGGCGTCTACGCTGGCTTGGGCATGTCGTGAGAATGGCTGATGGTCGGATTCCAAAAGATCTCCTATATGGAGAATTAGTGCAGGGAAAGCACCCTAGAGGGAGACCACAGCTGTGATACAAAGACATCTGCAGGAGGGATCTAAAGGCCTTGGGAATGGACATCAACAGCTGGGAAACCTTGACCTCTGATCGATCAGCGTGGAGGCAAAAGACCCAGCATGGCCTTCTCCAACTGGAAGAGACACTTGTTCATCAGGCTGAAGCAAAGAGACAAACCCAAAAGCAGTGAAACCTGGGGCCTGGGCAGGGGACGGAATTTATTTGTCCTCAGTATAGAAGGGATTGCCACTCTCAAATTGGCCTTTTTAGCCACACTAGATGTTGTTTCAGGACCTCCAATTAGAGCACAATAACATAGTCTTTCGAGACTGAAGGATGCCAATGAAGATGAAGATTTTGTATTTTCTATATTATTTTGTATTATATTACAGTATTTTTATATGAATATTTTTGGCTTGTGAAACAAAATGTCTGAGTTTCCATTATTTCTTATGGGGAAATGTGCTTTTATATACAGTTGTTTTGGATTACAAGCATGCTTCCAGAAGAATTATGCTTATAAACCAAGGTACCACTGTATATGGTCTTCAATAGCAGAAATTCTTTCTGTAGTTACAATTTGCAGAGAGTTTATCAATATCTTACAATGTTTCGTTTTAAAAAAAACTTTTCTGTGGAGGGTTTTGGCAGTGCCAATGGCTGCAGAGATCATTATTGCATAGTGAGCGATGTAGATTTATTTCTCCTGCATTCTGAGAGGAGCTTTCTGCAGACTTTTAACTTTGCTTTCCTAGGGAACTGCAATAATATTTTGGGGGGAAGAAAACAGGACTTAGGCAATAGATGTTCCTGGGAAATGTCTTCTGGACTAGGAACAACTCCCTGTGGAAAATCATGAAAATCATAGGCCATTTCTTATGGGCAGACAGATATGTACACATTATACTGTAAAATGAATCTAGGGAATTAATTTCTCACTAACGAAAAAAATTCAAAAAGAAAAATGAGAATGTTCATTTGATTGGTAAAATACTTATAACTATATGTATGCGAGTGATTGTAATCGCATGTCTGTGATCTGCGAGAACTCAGATTCTGCAAGGATGATGTTACGTTAAATGCGACCTGCACAGGTAACTTCTTTTCAAATTTTTACGCTTTCTTCATCAGTAGAATTTCTTCATAAGTAGAATTTGTATGTCTACTTGGCCAACCTATGTCATGTGAATTCTCTCATTCCACTGTATTGCTCTTCCTTCCTTTTACTTTTCTCCTGATATTTTGGTCTTAAAGGGGATAAAAGCAATTATTTAAAGGTCCAGTCCTGTCCAACTTTCCAGCACACCCAGAAAACAGCCCCAAAGTAAGGAAACAAACATCACTGCCCCCTCATTGCAGGTTGTAATTCAAGAGCCATTGGCACAGTTGCATCAGCACTAGAAATTTGGATAGGATTGGGCCCTAAATAGGCAAAGGAGTTTAAAGGATATTATTTATTACTTCTTCTTCTTTAGAGTTTGTTCCATATGGTGGTGGAGTCTGCAATGTTCTTTATTACATTACCTGGAATAATAAGTTCCAAAGGCAGGAAAGATTAGTTCCAAATATTAGGATATCTCAGGAAGTATTGCACTAGATATGGAAAACACAATCCACCATCTATTTTACTGTATTTAACATACTTTCCCTGCCACTGAGAAGTGCTCGAGGCAACTTAAAATTCATTAAAAATTATAATTTGTCATTTGCAATGCCGAGGAGAGAGATAAAGTGGGATGTGAAGGAAGGAATGAATAATTTCCTTAGCATTAAAGTTTTGCTTGTCCCCTTGAGTTAGCTGAAAGATCCATGTTTTTTATTCATGTTAAATTATCTCCCTTGTGATTCCAAAGTCTTACAACTTTCTCTTAATAAACGTCATATATTTTTACTGTTTTTACTTGCCTGGTATCATTTCATTCATGGAAGGTGAGCTGCCAAACTTTGCCAGATTATGAGCACAATCCTAACCATGTCTACTCAAAAGTAAGCCCCATTGTGTTCAGTGGGTCTTACTCCCAGGAAAGTGTTTTTAGGATTGTAGCCTATTTCAGTTTCGTTACTGTTGGTTTCCTTTTTGGGAAATCCTCAAAGCTTTAAGAATCCTTATTCATCTGGAAGTATGGCCTTTTGAATCCAATCTCTCTTTGTCTAGGTTGCTTGCCTTTGGATGGCAACAGTTCTTTACCAGTTTCTCCTAATTTTCCCAATGAAAGGAGCGGAGTGGAAAGTAGGGGGTTTCAGTGTGCTTGGTCAGCCTTCTGACGTTCCCTCCAGTGAGAATGCATGACTGCGTGTCTTTCATTAAAGACACTGAAACTGATTCTGAAACTTCTTGTTTTTGAAGGCCTATTTGGCCACCTTTTACAGATGTTTCAAAAACTGGTAAAACTTCTAATTTCATCTCATGTTTCAGTTAATTGATGGTATTTCTGCTACTTTTCTGTCATTACAGGTTGACATGGATATAAATGCCATGGTCAGGTTCAGTACTTATACTGCTTTGGTCCAGTTTTCTGAGATTGACCAGCTCAATTTATATTTTGTTTTGTTTTAAGAATGTTTTGGGACTAATTGTTCTGAGGGCATGTGCACCACATATATCAGCCAAATATGACAGTAACAATAATTCCTTTTAGAAATCAGAATAGATTTTTTCTTTTCTAATCAAATCTTGATTTTTAATTGTGAAACAGATTGTGTTTCCTTATTATATAATGGGCATTTCCATTTATAATGTCTGAGATTTTCAATTTTTTAAAAAATTTCCATGAAAAGAGAATAGTCTGTTTCATCATTTCATAATTACAGCAGTTTCCACTGACTCAAAACAAATAACCTATTTCACTTAAAATAGAAAACAATTTACAGTTGCATTTCATAGTAAAGGAATCCACCGTGTTTGGAAAATTTGTGGTACCATATAATGTGGAAAATTTGTGGTACCATATAAAAATGTGATTTTACAATGACTTATGTTAGTACAGTTTGGACACATCCAAAATGCTTGAAAACAACCTTTTTGGATGTCACATTTTTCTTAATTTCAGAATGCTTACATATACATAGTGAGAGAGCTTAGGGATATAGTTCAAACTAACTATATTTTATAGTTAACTAAATAACTAAACACAAAATTTTTATATTTCATGTATATTTCAGGTGTTGAATTACAGTAAGGCTAGTCTTCCATCTACTTTGGACCTGTGTCAATTTGCTTATAGGAGTAAGAGATCAACTGATGATTGTCTATTGTTTTCCATACTGTATTGAGTCATTTGGAACAATAGGGAACATATGTAAGATTGTTCTGCTTTTAATACTGTTCTACCCATCAGGTTGTTTTTCAAAATGTCCAATTTGGGTATACATCAGAAGATTTGTTTGTCGATAAATCAGAAGATTTGTTTGTCGATAAATGATTTTCTGATGGATAGGCCAGTCAGTAAGGATGGGATCTTATCATTCTTCTACTCAAAAAAACAAAAAACAAAAAAACTTGGACCACACATTTTCTGAACAGTTTTATTCCAGAGCTATAATTGCACTTAATAATGAATTTAAGGACCATCATAAGTGATCTGTTGTGTGGATGCTTCTGTGTTTTCGGGAGGAAATATTTGATGGATGGGGGTGTGTTTGGGGATTGTAGTGTGTGTGTTGGATCTGGTCTCTGGATCTTTTTGTGAATTTCATTGTATGTGTACGCTATACATACAATGACAATAAAGAATTTATTTATTTCTTACAAGCATAGCCGTATATAGCCCCATATTATTACACAATAATAATACACATTTTTACTACACAATAATGTTTAGTTTTAAAGTTGTGTCTGACTCTTTGTGACCCCATGGACTGCACCACACCAGGCCACCCTTTGCTCCACTAGTTTCCTAAGTCTGCCCAAGTTGATGTTCATTGTTTCGGTGATACTATTTCACCACTCATCCTCTCAACTTTTCCTTTCAGTTTTTCCCAGCATCAGGCTCTTTTCTAAAGAGCTCATTTCTCTTCATGTGGCCAAAATATTTGAGCTTCATCTTCAGAATCTGTCCTTCCAGTGAACAGTCAGGATTGATTTCCTGGTGGACTGACTGATTTGATCTCTTTGTAGTTCAGGGGACTCTCAAGAGTCTTCTCAAGGACCGTAAATCAAAAGTGTTTGTTCTTTGGTGGTCAGCCTTCCATATGGTACAGCTCGCACAGCCATACATTACCACAGGAAAAACCATAGCTTTAACGAAATGGATTTTTGTTGGCAAGGTGATGTCTTGACTTTTAATTAAGTTGTCTAGACCTGCCATAGTTTTCCTCCTCCTTTCATAGCTACAATCACCATTTGCAGTGATTTTAGAGCCCCACATCTGCCCCCAAAATAAATTCTATTACCACTTTCAATTCTTCCATTTCTATCAATTCATCCATGAATTGATGGGACCAGAAACCATGATCTTGGTTTTTCTTTGTTTTTAATTTTTTATCCATATTTTGCATTTTCTTCTTTTACCCTCATCAAGAGATTTCTTAATTTCTCTTCACTTTCTGCCATTAGAGTACTATTGTCTGAGTGTATGAGGATATTGATATTTCTCCCAGTTAACTTAATTTCGTCTTGTAATTCATCAGGTCCAGCCTTACCCATAATGTAAACTCCATATAAATTAAATAAACACAATTCATAGTAAAACACATTATTATTTTAAATGATTTTGTTCATCAAACATGGTTTCTACATGAAACACAGTTTGTGGTTTTATTTCTTTAGACAAAAAAATAAAAGTCTCATATTTTAGAATACCAGATAAGGGATGCCCAAACTCTAGTGACTACAGAAAGTACTAACATTACTACGGCTGGAGTTGTTTTAATGAATGTCTGGGCCTTCATGTATTGTTGCAACATGAAATAAGATAATAGGAACTAGTTCAATATACTGTATTGTCTAGCTTTCCCATTGTGGTTCCATTCTCAGTTGAGGAGAGAAAGCTTTACTATTTATACCAAAATAGAATTATGGTAAAGGTATGTAGCCTATTTTTAGAAAGAGACCTAAGAGAGGTAAAAATCTTTCTAAAGACAAATATACAGCACTGAGGATACAGTATCAAGTAGCAATTTACATTATAACAGCTGAACATATTTTGGATTCTTGTGTAGCTTCCCCTTTCAGGATTCCTTTGACAGATGGTACCCACAGATGGATGTGACATTCTTAAGGAGATTATTTTGTCTATTTCTTTACCAGCCAGCAACTTCCACCACATGAGTCTCAGAGCTCTCACATGAATTAGCAGACTTTAATTATTTAATCTTTAGTCTGAGCTACAGACTGGTGGGGATGGTATTAAGAAGCACTCTACTTATATTTCAGTCAATAAGTTTGGATCCTGAATGTGGCTGATTCTGAAACCCAGCTCCATAGTTCAATTTTCTTTACTTGACATTTTATTTTTATTTTTACTGTCTGAATTTATCTTGCAATTTTGTTTATATTGGAAATCCATGATATGAAGTAAATAATGGAAATTCATTAGATTTTTTTACTTTTTAAAATTCTGACCTTTCTCCAAATAATTCTGAGCAGCAGACACAATATGATTCTCTCTTCCCCACCCCACACACACATTTCATCCTTGCAACAACCCTATGTAATAACAGATCCTTGTGAGCTTAAAATAATACTCTGACCCTGTGTAAAGAGGAGTGTCAATACAGAAGGTCAAACTTAGCATTTAGGGTGATTGCTGTGGGCTGGAAGTGATGTCTTTAAGTAGAACAGCAAGAAATAAGCAATTTGTTCTCACATAGAAACTCATTAGCTGCAAATGACAGTAGGGAAAATGTACAAATATTTCAAGATATGAAAAATTCCATTGGGAAAATTCCATTATAATGGGGGCTGAATAAATTTAATCTGGAAGGAACATGTAGTCCACAGTTCTTATGTTTGATACCCCTTTTCCAGCCACTATATCACACTGACATTAAGTGACCAATATTTATAAAAACAGGTTTTGGTTTTTAATCTCATAGGTTATGCATGGGCAATATAATACATAATTTGCAAGATTTTTGCCTTATTTCCAATTGAACTGCCCATGAATAGTAGTACATCTTAGTAGTAAAAGGATACTGGGGGAGGGAAGGGTTGTCAAGATTGGCTGGATGAATTTTGCAGACTGGTCATAGCTGCAACATATTGTATTGTAGTATTCATGTTAAGAAACCAGTTCAAATGAATTAACATGTACATGGATATGTTTTGGTTTTAAATATCCTTTAAGATGAGAGGTATTGTAGAAGCAAAGCTTGTTATAACCAGAATTGGCATTGCCACATGGAAACTTTAACTTGAAAGTTGTAATCCTTTGAATTGCTGTATCAAATGGGCAAGTCCTCTATAGCATATTATTGGTGTAAAATTTCCTTGAGGAATGTAAAGCCTAGCTTGAAAGGGAGCAAGCAGGATAGCTGAATCAAGAAAAATATTGCTGTAGACACTTGAAATACAAGAATGCTTCTACCCTCTCAGCTAAGCCTGCTACTGTATAGATGAGTATTACGCTGGAATGCAGAATATTAAATTACACGAATACTTGGCATTCAATATGATGGCCTTTCCATTCTTGATAGAAAAGAAGTACAATTAAAGTTTGATTGCTGAGTTTCATGCTCTTATAATCTTGTTGTAGCTCCCTTTTTCTTCCTCCTTTTGCCCTACTGAAGCATATGGGAATTACTGTATGTACTTGAGTATAAGCCTAATTTTTCAGCACAAAAAGCCCCCCTTGGCTTATATTCAGGTCAGCTTATACTTGTCATAAGATGGGCAAAGAAGTGGATTTCTACACAAGCAGCTCAGCTTAGGTCAGCCTTTTTAAAAAGCAGGAAAGGCTGCTTTGCTTCCTTTAAAAAAAAAAACAACTGAGTCAGCAGATGGATCCCTTTCCTCCCTGCATGTAGGAGCTTGATGGCTCAACACATTGGCTGTTTTGTCCTCATTAAAACAGCAGTAGCTGCTGCATTTCCCACCCTTGGCTTATACTCGAGTCAGTAAGTTTCCCAGTTTCGTGGTAAAATTAGGCCTCGGCTTATACTCCGGTCGGCTTATACTCGAGTCTTGGAAGACTATGGTATCATGCTCGGCGCTGCATACGCTACATGCGAAGCACGAAAGCCTGGGTTGGATTGTTATGGAGGATAGGCTGTTACACAAGCAGCAAATCCCCCCTCTCCACGCCACTGAATGAGTCCAATGGAAAGGCAGAGCCAATACGATTGGATCCAGCTGGCGTCGCAGAGCTGGGCTAAGGACAGGCGCTCACCCTGTCTTGTGGGGCCGACCCTGGTCTCGAACCCTGGCCTGCTGGTTAACAGGCACAGCGTCTTAACCGCTTGCGCCACCCACAGCCCATACTCGAGTATGTAGGGTATATATATATTTGCACCCACCTTTTTCTTGGAGTCATCTTAGACTGGGTCATCCAGCAAGTACCTATCCATATTCCTTACGTCATGAATAAGGGGGTGGCAATTCAAGGGTGCCATTTGAATTAGATACAATTCAAGGGTGCCATCTGCCTTTGTTACTGCCCTTAAATTGAATTTTATATTTTAATTTATTTTTAGACAGTCTTATTTGGATTGCATGGTTAAAGTTTATTTCCCTTGTTGAAAAACATCTTGAAGGCTTGGTAGTGAAAAGGCACGGTATAAATATAAAAAAATCATAAAATCTCAGACTTAATGAGCTTTTATGAAGTTTCATCCTGAAAATAGTTAAAAGGAAATAATAGCTAAAAGCAGATGTTCATTTCCTAATGTGGAGCTACTAGATGAAGCCATAGATCCATTTGCATGCCACATTGTCCATATGTGTGTGTTAATGCTTTAGTTTAATATTGATAGAAACAGATTTTTCATCTTTAATAATATAAACAGTATTATGGTAGAACAGTAATTTTATGTTATTTATAATTATTTTACCAAATGCACAATCTATAACAAATGAAAGGAAATAAGTAGTACATCTAATACAAAAAAAATTGCTAAATAATTTGTTTTACTATTCTTAGAATTAGATTTATTGTTCTTGGAATTAGATTTGGATCCTATTGAAATAACACAATTACTATTTTGTGGAACCAGAAAATTAAAACTGAAGCTTTGCAAATAATTGAACATTATAATTCAGGATTAGTTTTGATTATCAAGAGGCATGTTAACCTTCAGAGCTTTGAAAGACTCTTCTATGATTTGTTTCAGCTGAAGATCACATTCCTCATGATTGTTTACTTGTATTTAGGAATTGGATTCAACTAACAACAATTTTGCTCATTTCCCTGGATGCTTGTTGAAGTTCTTTAGATTCAAGTTGTGAGTCCTAGAAAGGCTTGTAGGATTAATGAAAAATATAGTTTTATTAGCAAGTCCTTTGGGGACATTTTTGTCAGCCTGTAAGGATTTTTATACAACAGAATCAATAGTCACCAGCAGTGGCATAGCTAAGGGGGATGCAGGGGGTGCAGTTGCACCGGGCTACAACCTTTGGGGGGGGGTGGGCCTACAAGCTGAGCTTGACACTAGTGGTTAAAATTATGAAAAATGGGGTATGTATGAAGAATAATACCAACATGTTATATACCATTGGAAAGGTAATTTGATGCAGAATGCGATGAAACAAACTGCATTGGAGTATCTATATTCTATCAGAGGTTATGGCCAATTAACCAGAAAATGAAAACACAAAAGCTTATGGATTTTACCATATTAAACAGAAAATGAAAACACAAAAGCTTATGAACAAAAAGTGGATTTTCTTAACTGAAAACGTTCCCATGGTACTGATTGCTCTAAGAGCCAATGAGATGCAATTCTGATACTGTATGGAACAAATAAAGCGTTAATATGAATAAGCTATAATTTATATATACCGTATTTACTTGAATCTAATGCGCAGTTTTAAGGGAAATTCACAACTCAAAATAGTGGTGCACATTCGATTTGAGGGCACATTAGATTTGCATGTAAATAAGTAAATACTGGCTGCTATTTGTGGTGCTGAGGGCTTTTACTGGGAGCGGCATTGCAAGGTAGGTGGAATCGGAGGCGCAGGAGGTATAGGAGGGTATAGGAGGGAAGGATCCTGCAGAAGGGAATCTACATTCTGGACACAATGTCTGATCTCCCTCTCATATACCATCCTCTGCTCTATATTCTGATCTCCCTTACTTTTGTCTGGGGCTCGAATGCATAGCCAATGCATAGAGAAGGGGGTGGTGTGTGTGTGATCCTATCTACACTTTCTAGGGAGTAAGCCCCATTGTGTTTAAAGGAACTTCTGAGTAGACATGCCTGAATAGACATGTCAGGCTCCAACCCTATCTACAGTTTCCTAGGAGTAAGCTTCATTGACTATAATGGGAGCCTGGTTTTCGAAAAGACATGACTAGGACTGGGCTCTCAATCTGGTGTCCAAAAGTGATCCATGCCCTTGACCTATCTCCTTTGGACAGAGAATGGGAAGGCAGGACACAGGGCTGCAGAGAGCATGCTCCCCATTCAAGTGTCCTCACTACAGAATGTAGAGTGGTTGACCTTCCACAGGATCATTTACGGAGGAAAGGAGGAGGAAGAGACCCAAGTCATGACTAGAGTTCAAATGCTCCTTTGCTGAGATCATCTCCAGGGCTCCCCCCATATCCGCCACAACCCACCACACACCAACCAACTCATGATGCCTTTGCCTGGAGGACTGGAGTCCCCTCCTTCCCTCTTGCAGCAGTGCTGATGTCTACCCAGAGCCACCTGCCCTTGGAGCTTCCTCCAGCCAACTGGCAGAAGGGAAGGAAGCTGGATGACCATAGCTTGAGGTCGGGTGAGGTGATCCACCAGCTTCCTCCCACTACTAACTATTGGCTGCAGAAGGTACATGAATCTAGGAGCTTTAAGTGATTTGGTGAAATAATGTAGAGCATTATTCACCAAAAAAATCACCAATCACCAAAAAAGTCTGGTGATAGTCATCCTGGTCTTGTTTTTTGAATTGTTTCAGCATTCTCTTGGAACTTTAGCCGTAGGGATCTGGCAGCTAGCTGTACATGACGTAGCAGCTCTTCATCTCAGTGACAAAACATTCTGAGTTATTTAGTTAATAGAAGTTATTACATTTTTCAGATTTTGGGGTAGTATGCACCTTAATTAGCCTAACAATGTTTCATTTAATATATTTATGCCTGGTTTACAATTAAAAAAAACATAAGAAATCCATATTAAGAAAGTAACATCAATAAAACAGCAATAGTAAAAATAACATATGATTGATTGACTACCATTTATTTAACTGGATGACAGCCTTACATTAAAGATATATGTTTAAGCCTGCAATCCTATGCATGTCTACTGTGAAGTGAGCCCAGCTGAGTTAAATTAGGCTTACTCCCAGGTAAGTGTTCTCAGGATTGCAGCCTTACCCTACAATCCACAGTAACTACGGGAGCACGTAAGAGACATTACGTGTACCCGTAGTTACTGCACCATCTAATAAAAACCTATGGGAAATTCATACTGCAATCCACAGCAAATTGTTCTTACACCGGAGCAAGGACTCCCCGTAGTTACTCTGGATTGTGCCCTTAATCTTGGTTGTTAACTTACTAGTTGTTTGATATTTTTCTCTGAAAACTGCTTTGTGAACTTCTAGTTAAAAATACCTTATATAAATACTGTTAATTTTTAAAAAGTAACTTGTCAAGTAAACTGTTTTTTTACACTTGATTCAGATGAATTTTGTTTATAGGGATATCAAGCCAGATAACATCCTGATGGATATGAATGGACATATTCGGTTAGCAGATTTTGGTTCTTGTCTGAAACTGATGGAAGATGGAACGGTATGAGAATGCTACAATGAATGTGCACCTTTAACCACCTTTGATCTTTATCCTATACTTATCTTTATAGTTTCTTATTGGAAAAAAGTTCTTGGATGTAAAATGTTGTTTTAGTAATTTTATATTGAAATTAATATAATTTATATAGAGATAGATGAAACTATTCTGTTTTGCTTAAGTTGTTCCAGCTTACAGATATATGATTTTAGGCAAATTGATCCTACTTCAGCGACGGGGAGAATTGGTGAATGGGAATGAATTTATAGAAACTATTTTCCCAGTTGACCAATTTTTTTTAAGCCTTTATTGATCCAATGATAGATTCCGCAAATGGGGTCCTGAACTCACTGTCAGTAATCCCCTCTGTACCTGAAGGTGTTAACTGTTTGAATTAGTACTACATTCATTTATAAAAATATCTGATTTAAATAACTCAGCATTGTGGTAGTTCTTAACAAACAAGGGAACATGGCTTAATCACCCTTACCACAAAGAAAAGAAATAATAAGAAAGAAATAATAAGAAAGTATTACCATAATATCTTGTCACAAGCCAGAATCTATCACACACCTGTCTGAATTTGATAAATAATATTCCCATATGTACAGTGTACGCCATACAACAGTGTACACCCTTCACAGCATAAAATCTTAAACATCATACTTTTACCATTCCTCACCCCCGACATATATATATCACTTTCTTTCTTCTGAAATCATAGGCTGTGCTGAAATGTTTTAAATTATTTGAGAAATCATCTCAAATACTGGCCATGCAGGACCCTTCCATGCTTTAAAAAAAAATCACTAAGTGGAAGATTTACAAAACTTAAGATATGGCACTCCTTTTCATTTTAAATACTGACAATCAGATCTGCTGGTGAGCAGGATATGAAGGGTGGAAGACAGTCCAATTCTTGACATGTATCCTTTCTCTTGCCGTGACTAAAATCTCCTTTTGTGTGTTTGTGTACAGTGTGTGTTGAGTGTGGGTGTGTTTTGTTCCATAACCTTAATGCCCACTGTCATTCAAAATAGAAATCTATACATCCAGGAACATATATTGCAGTAATGGATTTTATCATTGTTTCAGGTTCAGTCTTCAGTGGCTGTTGGAACACCAGATTATATCTCTCCAGAAATTCTACAAGCCATGGAAGATGGAAAAGGAAAGTATGGGCCTGAGTGTGATTGGTGGTCCCTTGGTGTTTGTATGTATGAAATGCTTTATGGAGAAACACCCTTTTATGCTGAATCCTTGGTGGAGACCTATGGAAAGATAATGAATCACAAGGTATTTATTTTTGTGTATATATACAATGACTCTCACTGTATCGGATTTTCTGTTTAATACCATATTACTATTATCTCTAGACTATGTTGCATTAAACCAAACAGGACACTCTCAAAGCATGAATGATAAGACCATCTCTAGCCAGGAAATTCTCAGGTGTTGCAAGTCCCCTTGACCTTCCAAGAATATGGATATACAATGGTACCTTGGTTTACAAGCATAATTTGTTTCAGAAGCATGCTTGTAATCCAAACACTTGAATGTCAAAGAAAATTTTCCCATAAGAAATAATGGAAACTCAGATGATTCATTCCACAACCCAAAAATATGCATATAAAATGCATAAAAAATATATTAAAAATTATATATATAACTGAAGACTGACTGAGGCTACAATCCAGAGTAACTATGGGACTGTTTACACCGATGTAGTAATGGTGCCACCTATGGGGAAACCTATGGGAAATGCATAGAACAATCCAGAGTAAGTGCCTCTTACATCTTCCCGTAGTTACTCTGGATTGTAGGGTCACTCACTCACTCACTTGCGCTCATCAACATGCAGCAAAAATCTCTGGACCTATAAGTGTGAAATTTGGGAGGGCATTCCTTCCGTGATAGAGATACCCATAAGAACCAGTTTTTGGAAATTCAAACTGGAAGGGGTGCAGGCCTTCATCAGTCTTGAAAGACTATGGTATCGTGCTTGGCGCTGCATACGCTGCATGCGAAGTTCAAAAGCCTGGGTTGGATTGTTATGGAGGATAGGCTGTTACCCAAGCAGCAAATCCCCCCTCTCCACGCCACTGAATTAGTCCAATGGAAAGGCAGAGCCGATACAATTGGATCCAGCTGGCGTCGCAGAGCTGGGCTAAGGACAGGAGCTCACCCTGTCTTGTGGGGCCAACCCAGATCTCGAACCCTGGCCTGCTGGTTAACAGGCACAGTGTCTTAACCAGTGCAATACATTTGAAAAGGGGTTAATGCATTTTCATCCCTATACTTTACATTGAAGAATTGCTGACTAATCAATGCCCTGCCCCTACCCCTGGATCTAAAAGCATGAAATTTGGGGAGTGTATCTGCAATCTATTCCCCTTACACAGAAGTGAGCCCCACCTATTATAGTAGGTCTTTCTTTAGAGTAGACATGGAAGGCTAAGTCTCTCAGGCTCCTTTGCATTTTCCCCCTTACATAGGAGTGAGCCCCATTGATTGTAATAGACTTACTTCAGAGTAGACATGCATAGTTCTGGTCTCTCAGGAGAGGCTGAGCAGTTGTTGGTGGAAGGCCAAAAATGGCCTCATCCTGGCAGGGAGTTTTTTGTTTGTTTGTTTTTGAATGTATTGTAAGACATCAGTTTTATTGCAAGACAGAATTTATTAGAAACTAATGAAATGTACCCGCATTGTGGGAGTAAAATACCCCCTGTAAGCCATTCCCCCATTATGCAATGTCGCCCATTGCTCAATGCCCCCCCTTGCACAACACCCCCCATGGGCATCAACCCCCTCATGTGCACCATCACCCCATGTGCACCATCCTGCCCAGTGCTCCTTCCCTCCCAGTGCATCAGGCAGCAGGCTCCAAACTGAACATTGATCAGTTGAATGTTGAACTAGTGTTAAGTAGAGGACAAAAACACATTGCACCAATTTTCACCTCCTTAAGGATTCAATTTCACAACATTGGTTCTTGGTGGTTGTTCATGTCACAGAAGGAACACCCTCTCCAAATTTCACGCTTCTAGGTCCAGGGGTTGGGGCAGAGTCAGAGATTCTTCAATGTGAAGTATAGGGAGGAAAACGTGTTGCTCCCCTTTACACCCCCTTCCAGCTGGAATTTCCGAAAACTGGTTCTTAGTGGCTGCCTCCATCACGGAAGGAATACCCTACCCAAATTCCACAATTCTAGGCCCAGCGGTTTTGGCTGGACATGAATGAGTCAGTGAGTCAGTCAGTGACTTTCCAGTTTTATATATAGAAGATTTGCTTTTCTTGCAAAATGCTCTTTATCTAAGGTTTGTCTTGTAAAATGCTCTGGGTTTTACTGTATATGATAGTTCGTAATTCTAATCCTTCAGAGATAGTGCAACACCTTGCCAAAAAGGTCTGACCACAATTTCTGGCTATAATTTACTATAGTTCTTTCTAAAATAACAAAATAAATAAATAAAACACAGTTTTATTTAAATAAATAAAATAAATAAATATGTAAATAAAAATAAAACTGTTGGAAATTTACTTGAATAGTTGTTGTGTGACTGACAGAATTATGTATTAAATTATTAAAGAACTGCTGTATAATTTGCAGTGTGAATTTACTGTATGGATTGCAATGTGAACATAATTTTTTTGAGAAATCACATCAGTTGCTGAAAGTTGTCTTGCATAAGACAAATTTTATTCAATTATTTCTTGGACTGTTTATGGTTTTTAGCTGGATCCTTAATGTTATCATCTTTGTGTTTTTTTTAAAGGAGAGATTTCAGTTTCCCCCTCAAGTGACAGATGTATCAGAAAATGCCAAGGACCTAATTCGAAGGCTCATCTGCAGCAGAGAGCATAGATTGGGGCAGAATGGGATAGAAGACTTTAAGAGTCATCCATTTTTTATAGGGATTGACTGGGATAACATTCGTAATTGTGAAGCACCTTACATCCCTGAAGTCAGCAGCCCAACAGATACATCGAACTTTGATGTGGATGATGATTGTTTGAAGAACTCTGTAAGTTATACAACAAGTTCAGCTTTTTCAAAGCCTGCTTTTCTTCTTGAATGCTCTGAATTATTACTCTGTATGTATACCATATTAATATCAGAAACATTTAGGAAACATTGCAAATTATGGGTAGGGCCTCTTTATGCAAGGATATGGCGTCTGCAAATTTGTCTTACTACAGATATTGGACCCTTGGAACACTCTCCCCCCAGTTCTCCCAGATGCAACTGGAACTGTATTTCTGTTGCATTTGGGAGATGTTCCGAGCCTTGAAAATTCCATTTGCCACTACATGCAGAAAGTTTCCTGGAGCCCTTTTAATGTGACTTCAGATTTTTGAAGAAAACTGGAAGCTGTATTAGAAGGGCTCTGGTGGCAAACTGAGAGAGATGTCTCTGACAGCATCTCTAAGGGTGCAATCCTAAGCATGTCTACTCAGTAAGTCTCATTGTGATCTATGGGACTTACTCTCACGAAAGTGTGTTTAGGATTGCAGCCTTAAGGCGCAATCCAGAGTAACTACGGGGAGTCCTTGCTCCGACGTAAGAGCAATTTACTCTGGATTGCAATATGAATTTCCTATAGGTTTTCATTAGGTGGTGCCGTAACTACGTCGAGGTAAATGTCTCTTATGTGCTTCTGTCGTTACTCTGAATTGTAGAGTAACCCTACAATCCAGAGTAACTACGGGAGCACATAAGAGACTTTATGTGTACCCATAGTTGCTGCACTACCTAGTGAAAACCTATGGGAAATTCATATTGCAATCCAGAGCAAATTGTTCTTACACCGGAGCAAGGACTCCACGTAGTTACTCTGGATTGCGCCCTAAGTCTCAGAAGGACTCTGGGTACAATCAAAACAAGGCTTCAGTCACATTCAGGATCCATGTGGGGCTGAAAATTTGATTATCCGTGATTTTTTGTATCTGCAGGATGTTTGGGAACAGATCCCTACAAATACAAAGATTCCACCCATATGGCCAGTAGAAATGCTAAACAGTGAAGATTAAAAAAAATTGATGAACACATGTAACTGTAATGACTGTTTACAACAACAGCAAGATTATTTTTAAAAAAAATACAAGTATGAGAGACAAATGTGTAGGCACAGTGCTTTATGACATACTTTCTTTGGACTAGTTAGTCCGTGTTATGCATCTGTACTTTATATGCCAAAGTACTGCTGTTCTTAGACCAAAATAAGCATTGCATCACCAGAAAGATTCATGAAAGCAACCCCATTAATTCTGTAATGCTTTCATAGATAATTCATTTGTTTCCACCAAGGAAAGCAGAGAATTGCTGCTGTTTGCCAGTTATATTTGAGGGCCAATTGCTGCTTGCACTGGGTGACTTGTCAACTGACTGCAGTGCTGCATTTGAATGTATCTGCTTCTTCAATCCAACTTAACTGATCTCTTTTCTTTCATTTCCTAGGAAACAATGCCCCCACCAACACATACGGCATTTTCTGGCCATCATCTGCCATTTGTGGGATTTACATACACAAGTAGCTGGTGAGGAAAAGCCTTGAATTTTTAGCTAGCTATGTTAAACTGGTATTACAGAATGGTTTCTTTAATTTATAGTCTTACCAAACAAAGTTTCATTACTTAGTTTGAAATATTATTTATAATCATGGATCTGTTAAGTAACCATTAGTAAGAATTGCCTTTAATTTTTTACATCTACCTTTTTAACAAACTTTCTTTTCAGTGTCCTTTCGGACCGCAGCACCCTAAGATTTGCAGCTGGGCAACCATCTATGGACCTTGATGTTAACGTTCAAAGGACCCTTGAAGATACGTTGGCCACAGAAGCATACGAGAGGCGAATAAGACGCTTGGAACAGGAAAAACTTGAACTTAGCAGAAAACTTCAAGGTATTACAATGAAGTGTCCTTTGATAATTTGTTTTTTAAAATTAACTGATGGTTTTGTGAAATGTTTTAAATATGACACAGACTTGAGGGATTTATTTTATAAATAAAATAATTTATTTATAAATAAAATAATTTGATTTCTGTGGTGTAGCTAAGGAGTGCAAGAGAAAACAATTGTGCCAAGACTTTGCAGGCAGTGCTGAGCTTGACATTAATGGCCAAAATTATGAAAACCAGTGTATGAATTAATAATAATTTCATGTTATATATCATTTGAAAGGCAATTTAATGCAGAATGCAATAAAAAAAACTGTATTGGAATATCTGTATTCTATCAAATGTTATGACCAATTAACCAGAAAAGGAAAACATAGCTGTCTTATGGAACAAAAAGTAGATTTTTCTAAATTTCAAAATTCAGTCACTGAAAACAGACTAATTGTTCAGAGAGCCAATGAGATAGTAAGACATACCCCCAAATCCAGAGTAACGATGGGAGCACGTAAGAGACTTTACGTGCACCTGTACGTTACTGCACCACCTAGTGAAAACCTATGGGAAATTCATATTGGAATCCAGAGTAAGTTGTTCTTACACCAGAGCAAGAACTCCCCGTAGTTACTCTGGATTTTGCCCATAGCCTGGGATCAATAAGGTATTGATTGATCTGCAATCACTCCCTTCCCCATGTGATTATCACTTCAATACAAAGTGATAATCACTCCTGAATTATTTTTTAATGGGAAGCTTCTGCCTCTGAGCTGAAACTTAACCTAGGGAAAGGGATTCATTGCCTGCCTAGTTATCATGGTAAACAATTGCTTTTGTATCACACAAAAAGGGTATCCATGAGGTTCCTGGAACCAAGTGTCACAAATGGGGGAGGTTCAACCTGTATCTGTTTTCTAATACCTTCACCAGATCACTGAAACTGCCATGGACTTATCATGGGCAGTACATTATCTTGGAAGAGCTTTCAAGTTGTCAGTTCTCTTACGTGCAGCAGTTTACAAGTGTGTCTTTCCTTCTCTTTTTTAAAAGAGTCGACGCAGACAGTTCAGGCCCTGCATTATTCAACTGTGGATGGTCCCCTAACAGCAAGCAAGGATATAGAAATTAAAGGCCTAAAAGATGAAATTGAAAAGTTACGAAAACAGGTGACTGGTAAGTCCTGATTATTTAAGTTTGGTGTTCAGGTAGAGTCACATTTGTGAAAGAGCCCTATGGGAAGAACATTCAGAATTATGTTAGAATATAATTTTAATGTATCACTACTTACTTTTTAATATTCTAAAACTATCAGAAAATAAGAAACAAAGGCTGCAATCCTAACCACACTTTCCTGGGAGTATTGAACACAATGGGACTTACTTTTGAGTAGACATGTTTAGAGTTGGACTGAAATAGTAACTTCACAAATTTCTATTTTTGCATTTATCAGTCAGTACATAATTTTGAGTGTCCAGGTCTAATCTTCTTATACATGGAATTGGCTCAACACGAATGGCCACTGCAAGGAGAAGGAACATTCTAGTCCCTGGAGAAAGGGTAAAAATCCATCCCTATAAAATCAAAGTTTAAAAACTGCTTTTCTTATTGTTGTAGACAGGCTGTAACGGAAGCAGACATTCCATCTTTCAGATGAGCCAGGCAAAGGCAAGGGGTCGTTTATATTTTTAATTGCTGACTGTCTCCCTACAACTACAAGAAAAACAGTTTTAAACAATTTGTAAACGGTCACACTTTTATGGTTTGTTTAAAACATTTTTGGTTCAGTGGGAAGTCCCAGAACCTAGCATCTGCAGATATTATTGCTTTAGGAGCAATGGAAGAGTAAGAGCATTATCAAGAAGAATTTGGTGTCATCGAGAAGGATTTGGATTCTGGGATCACAGGATGAACTTCCTCGAGGAACGACTCCTAGCAAAGGATGGACTACATCTTACGGATTGGGGGAAGAGTGTCTTCAGGCGGGAGATGGCCAACCTGATCAGGAGGCTTTAAACTAAATAAGAAGGGGGGTGGGATACATCCAAAGGGAACCTAGGAATAAGGAAAATGCTCTGGATGGAAATTGCCAGGGCACGGCTGTAACTCAAAAAATCTTTAGAGGGGCCTGGCCTTACAAAAGAGGGGGAAATGCTTTGAGTTGCAACCTCCAGGGCTTACGTTGCATTTACACAAATGCACAGAGCCTGGGAAATAAACAAGATGAGCTGGAGGATGAGCTTCACTTTTAGCAAGTGAAGGGAAATTTGATTTGATAGGAATAACTAAAACTTGGTGGGACAACTCCCATGACTGGAACGCACAATTGGAAGGCTATCAGCTGTTCCGGAGGAACAGAAGTGGCAAAAGGAGAGGCAGAGTAGCATTATATGTCAAGAACATATATACCTGCTCTGAAATCCAGGAAACTGGTCCGGATATCCCTGTGGAGTTCGTTTGGGTAAAGGTTAGGGGGAAAAACAAGAAACAAAACATTGTGGTGGGAGTTTACTGTAGACGGCCAGGCCAAGGAGAAGGAGTAGACGATGTCTTCTTGGAGCAACTGGCAGGCGTTGCAAGGAAATATGAGGTGGTAGTAATGGGGGACTTTAACTATGCAGACATTTTCTGGGGGACAAACTCTACCAAACATGAAAGCTCCAATAAATTCCTGATGGGCCTGGAAGATAACTTCATGGTCCAAAAGGTGGAGGAAGCAACAAGGGGAGGGGCCATCCTTGACCTGATCTTAACTAATTGTGATGAACTGATTGACTGGGTCAATGTGGCAGGAACTTTAGGGGAAAGCAATCATGAGCTGTTGGAATTTAGAATAATGTGGGAAATAAAAAGAGTGCAGAGTGAAACTTACACATTGGATTTCAGGAAAGCTGATTTCAACAGGCTTAGAGGAGTCATAGGTGGAATTCCATGGGTTGATGATCTAATGGGGAAAGGGGCCCAAGATGGGTGGGAGCTCCTTAAGAGGCAGCTTCTACAAGCACAGTCAGAAATAATTCCAATGAAAAAGAAAGGGGGAAAAAACCTGAAAAAATCAGGTTGGCTGCACAAGCAACTTGGGGATCAGCTGAAGTTAAAGAAAGAGAAGTGTAGGGAGTGGAAGACTGGAAAGATCACCAGGGAGGAGTACAGACAGATAGCCCGGTCTTGTAGGGAGGGGGTCAGGAATGCTAAAGTTCAGTATGAGCTGAGGCTGGCCAGGGGAGTCAAGGATAACAAAAAGAGCTTCTTTAGATATGCCCAAAGGAACAGGAGGAGAGACGAGGGGATGGGGCCGCTCCTGGACAAAGATGGACATAATGTATCTGGAAACCAGGAGAAGGCAGAGCTGCTCAACTCCTACTTTGCGCCCGTCTATTCTCGGAAGGAGGGCTGTGCAAATGGGGGTGCGGGATCGTTGCCTGATGCGGGGATGTGCTTGCATCCCCAAAGAGGTAATGAAAACATGGATGGTGCAGAACACCATCAGATTAAGAACAGCAGATTAAGATTGATAGAGAACTGGTTTGAAACCACTTAACTGGCCTAAATGAATTCAAGTCATTTGGACCAGGTGAGCTGCATCCTCAAGTTCTTAAGGAACTCGCAGATGTCCTTGCAGAGCCTCTGTCGATAATCTTTGAGAAATCCTTGAGGAGTGGAGAAGTGCCACTGGACTGGAAGAGGGCAAATGTAGTCCCAATCTTTAAGAAGGGGAAAAAAGAAGACCTGGGAAATTATTGACCAGTCAGTTTGACTTCAGTCCAGGGGAAGATATTAGAACAAATAATAAAACACACAATTTGTGCACATCTAGACAAGTAGTGATCAAAACAACCCAGCATGGATTTACCAAGAATAAATCTTGCCAGACAAATCTGATCTCCTTTTTTGATCGGGTTACGAGCTTACTAGACAGTGGCAGTGCTGTGGATGTCATTTATCTTGACTTCAGCAAAGCATTTGACAAGGTCCCACATGACATTTTAATTGGGAAGTTGGAAAAATATGGGCTAGACAGGGCAATTGTAAGGTGGATCTGCAACTGGCTCGATGGCCGCACTCAAAGGGTTTTAGTAAATGGTTCTGTGTCAACCTGGAGGTTGGTTTCAAGTGGGGTACCCTAAGGCTCTGTCTTGGGCCCGGTTCTCTTTAACATTTTAATTAATGACTTGGAGGAAGGAATACAGGGGACCCTGATCAAATTTGCGGATGACACCAAGCTGGGAGGAGTAGCAAACACAATAGAAGACAGGAGAAACCTCCAGGAGGATCTGGATAAACTAGAATACTGGGCTGTAACCAATAGAATGAATTTCAACAGGGAGAAATGCAAGGTTCTGCACTGGGGCAATAAAAACCAAAAATACAGGTATAAAATGGGGGATACTTGGCTTGGCAGCACAACATGTGAGCAGGATCTTAGAGTCGCTGTGGATCACAAGCTGAACATGAGTCAGCAGTGTGATGTGTCTGCAAAGAAGGCAAATGCCATTTTAGGTTGCATTAAGAGGTCTGTAGCTTCCTAGTCGCGAGAAGTTCTAGTTCCTCTTTATTCAGCATTGGTCAGACCTCACCTTGAGTACTGTGTTCAGTTCTGGGCACCTCACTTGAAGAAAGATGCAGCCAAACTGGAGCAAGTCCAGAGGAGAGCGACAAGAATGATCAGTGGGATGGAAGGGAAGCCCTACGAGGAAAGATTGGGGGAACTTGGGATGTTCAGCCTGGAGAAGAGGAGGCTGAGACATGATTGCCCTCTTCAGATACCTGAAGGGCTGTCATAGGGAGGAAGGGGCTCATTTGTTCATAGCTGCTTCTGAAAGCAGAACTAGAACCAATGGGTACAAACTGCGAGAGAGGATATTCTGGTTGGATATCAGGAAAAAATTCCTGAGGGTGAGGGCAGTTCGGCAGAGGAACAGATTGCCAAGGGAGGTGGTGGACTCTCCCTCACTGGGGATCTTCAAGCAGAGGCTCGACGAGCACCTGTTGGGGATGCTCTAGGGGGATTTCCTGCTGCAGGCAGGGGGTTGGACTAGATGACCTACTAGGTCCCTTCCAGCTCTATGATTCTATGATTCTAAGAGCACAATCCTAACTATGTCTACTCAAAAGTAAGCTCTGTTGTGTTCAATGGGTCTTACTCCCAGGAAGGTGTCCTTAGGATTGCAGCCTAAGAAACATGGAAGTGGCTCTTAACCAGTTTTTTAAAAATCCATTTTTTGTTTTTTAAATCCACAGAAGATTCCAAAACAGGGCAGTGGATAATAAGGAAACGCCTGTATACTGAATTAGGTCCAAATTCTGTTAATCTCTTCCTATGCTAATCTCTGTTTATTTCAGGAATTTATATCCAGTTCATTCTTGTAAAAGAAGGCTGGGCTAGCAGAGAAATCAATTTCTTTAAAAGCAGTCACAGTAAAATGCATACCATAAATGAAGTCATATAGGATCTGCATGTTGCACTAGTTGTAATTTCCCAATTGCCTTTAAGGCAGTTTCACATTTTGCTATAGTATGAACAGCATATTTTCAAAGGATGGGTGTCGGAGTTAGCAAACCAGCCAACGTGTCCTGCCTACTCTCCCTACCCAAGGATTCAAGAACATCCTCAAATTCATCACAATCCCAAAACTTGGTTTTCCATGGTCAGTATGGCATCATCCAAAACAAATTAGGCACAGCCAGATGCATGTTTAGTATGTTGGTTAGAAAACTATCAATAAGTTTGGTCTCACCATCTCAAAGATAATCATAAAGCTAAATTAGTGGCAGAAAAGGGTAACCAAAATGATTAGGATATTGAAACAAATATACCTTACAATGAAAGATAATGATTATGGCAAATCATAGAAATAGTCAGATGCCATCACTCTTAAGGGGTGAAAATTTAAAGAGACAAGTTAAAAACCAAGAGATCATGCCAGTTCTTGGTGCTTATTTGTCTCTTTGAACTGTCATCCCTCCATAGTAGTGGCTTCTCTTTTAGATTAATAGCACAGTCCTGAACATGTCTACTCAAAAGTAAGCACTATTGCGTTCAATGGGTCTTACTTGCAGGAAAGTGTCTTTAGGTTTGCATTCTAACTAAATGATTCATCACTTTGCCACAGAGATCCATCAGATGCTCCAAAGAGATCTTGATACCCAGAGTTTTGCGAAGGCTTTGCATAAGCCATGTTTGCAACCAGCATCTAAAATGCATCTGCATCACTTCTGTTCAGGCCCAGTCTCTCTCAGTATGACAAATCTATGCAAAGACATCCTCTTATTTGTGTATTCATGAAATACATACATGCTGTGTGTAATGCACTGTAATAAAATACCTTTGTTAGTATTAATGTTTGCCATTTATATAGCTGTTCTAACACTTTATGTACATTCTTTGTAGTCACTGTAATGCAGCAGTATTATTCTGATGTGGATATTTGGCCAATACTTGCTTTGTGATTTGCTTATTTCGGCAATTTTAATGGGTAGTTTGTTCTCGATCACAGGCACGCTTCACTGCACAGTAGCGTTTCTTCCAGCTGTGCCTGTTAGCTTCTTGATATATTTAGTTTTAAGGCAGCAAAGAGACTTTTAGGCATTCTAGAATGTTTTTGATTACCTTTCTAAGCAGAAGACATACAGTCATATAAACAGAAAGTTTGCCAGTTTTTGTAAATGGAGTTGATATTGTACACACTTATAGAATGAAAATAGTTATTCTGTCATCACTGCAGCTGTTGTCCTTGGCGCTTGTACACCTTTTTGAGCTCTTGATACTTCAAATATAATGAACTTGTGATCACAATTTTGATTATAATCATACATACTTGTTAGAAACAAAGTTTTAAATAAATAGTGAGTCAACTCGATTTATGGTTTTCTTGGCATTTAGAACTGGGTATGTGGCTTGGCCCGAAAGCTGGAATTAAATTCAAAGATAAGATCATTCTATTTGAGAATTTTCATTTAAAAAACCTCTTAAAATGTAGTTGTTCTGGAACACAGATGTACAGGAATGTGTTTTCTGTCCAGTACAACTATGAATGGAAAAACTATACTGAATACCTGTGGTATTCTAACTTTGTTTATATATGCAGAGAACTTATAATCTGATTTGATTCTTCTGTAAATTGCATATCTAGGTATTAAAGTGCAATGAAATTTATGGCTAGCATACCATAATATGGAAAATTGCTTGTTCCAAGAAATAGAGTGGGCTGTGAACCAGCGTATTAATACAAGATTTAGAGCTTGAGATAAGATGTCTGATAAGGAAACTGTTAACACAATCCTTATCCCCAGTTAGGCCAGCAGAAATCCCTTGCACCAGACTGAGAGTGTCACAGTGCCACTCCCAGGGGTTTAGGCTAGCACACAGACATGCATAAGCCTACCCACTCCACCTTGAGAATGAGAGAGTTGCACTGGCCTAAATTGGTTTGGATTGCACCCTATGATTGCATTTCCTGATGAAGGTGTCATGTTTGTTATCTGCTGAAGGAAAATGTTTAAAAAATGTGAAATGTATTCTGTAGGTCTATGTCTACTCCTTGACAGTAAGGAAGCTGCTTTTTTGGGTTGTACTGCTACATCCTGTAGTCTGCTAAAATAGTCCTTTAAGCTTTTCGGTGCAAAATTTATTTGATTTGAGATTAAATTCCTGCATAGAATCTCCTCATGTTAATATTAATCATGTATAGATAGATAAACTAGGGGTAATGTACCCATATTGCTGGAGTAAAATTCCTCTCATTCGCCATTCCCCCATGTGCATCAACCCCCATGTGCAATATCCTCCTATGCACATCAACCCCCCATGCGCACCAACCCCCCATGTTCATCAGCCCCCATGCACACCATCCCCCATGCGCAATACCCTCCCATGCACACCAACCCCCCATGCACAACAACACCCTCCCACTGTGTATTATCCCCCATGGGCATCAAACCACCTGGCGCAATACTCTCCCATGTGCATCATCCTCCCACATGAATACCCTCCCATGTGCACCATCCCCCATGTGCAAGAACCCCCATGCACATCCCACCCATGCACACTCCCATGTGCACCATCATCCTCTATGCACCCTCCCTCCCAGTGCATCAGCTGGATGTTGATCAGTAAAGTCAGTCTTCAATGTTAAGTATAGGCCAAAAATGTGTTGCACCTCTTTTCAGACCCTTCGGGGTTAAACTTATAGAAATTGGTTCATGGTGGGTGTTTCTGTCACAGAAGGAATACACTCCCCAAATTTCTTGCTTCTAGGTCCAGGGGTTGGGCAGAGTGTCCCTCAGTCAGGGATTCTTCAATGGAAAGTCTAGGGAGGAAAATGTGTTGTGCCCCTTTTCGCCCCCTTCCAGTTGGAATTTCTGAAAACTGGTTCTTATTGGGTACCTCCATCACAGAAGGAACACTCTCCCCAAATTTCACACTATTAGGCCCAGCGGTTTTGGCTGGGCATTGATGATGTCTCACTCAGTGAGTGAGACAGTGACTTTTCAGTTTTATATATTGCATATAGATTAATACATAAGAACATCTAGATCTTTATGTTCTGCTATAAAGTAAATGAGAATATAAAGTTGGATGTGTTCTGTAATTGGAATGATGTTGCACAAAGAAAATGAAAAATATATTACCTTGAATTTCAACACAATGTTTTTTGCACATGAAGCATATATTGCCAAATATGTAAAATAAACAAAATACTGCCTTGCTGAGAACTGGGACTCCTGTTGGAACCTTTATCATACAGCACAGTCCAAACCTGGACTGGACGTACGTTTGATTGAGTTCAGAAGGACTTTCTCCAGTTGTGCGTTGGATTACCAACCAGCAGACTTACCAGATACTTAGCGCTGAGCCTTGGTAACTATTGTTAGACTAAGGGCAAAATCCAGACTAACTACGGGGGGTCCTTGCTCCAGTGTAAGAATAACTTACTCTGGATTCCAATATGAATTTCCCATAGGTTTTCACTAGGTGGTGCAGTAACTACAGGTGCACGTAAAGTCTCTTACGTGCTCCCATAGTTACTCTGGATTTGCGGGTATGTTACATTTGCTTATACAGCTGTTTAACCAAAAGTAAGGAATTGGGATGGAAAACTATTTCTCTAAATTGCAAAAATGGATTTTGATTTAAATCTTTGTTAGTTTATGGAATACCTGCTGCAGAATGTTGTTAATGAAAATAAAAGTAGTATAATGTATTAAATTTGCAGTTCAACTCAGCAGGGTTTTTTAGTAAATTTTGACATTTTTGTCTCTCCATCATTCCAAAAAAGTGATAGTGGAGCATATGCTTTTATTTCCTGAGGTCAAAGTTACAAAATTTTGTAATCTAAGTTATATTGGAGAAAACACAGAGGAAAATTTAATAGGCTAAAAAATGTAAGGGAAATAGTAGACAGAAGGATAAAACAGTCAACATATGAAGGGAAGATTTGTATTGGCTCTTTAACTGCATATAAATGTTTTTTGACTAGTGATCATTCCTGTTACTGAGGTACATCTAGCATTTATATAAGTTTTCTAAACATTGAAAATGTAGATTGCACTCCCCAGGCATGCTATCCCTTAGCTAGTCTAGTGCTTAGAGGTAAGATTTACTGAGTTTAGTGGAATATTGCTGACTGGTAAAAGAGCATATTGCACAGACCCCGTATTTAGGGAAAAAAATTAGAAAAGTAGAATAAATGGAAGTTGGAATTGTTGTCAGGCTGGTGCCACAAAGGGCTGAATAAAGCATTTGATGACACAGTTTGTTCCTCAACTTCAGGCAAGAAATTGCTTCAGACCAATCTCTTCCTCTATATGTAACTAGAATTTTCTGTATTTTTGTAAGAGCTTGGTCACCTCGGAGTACAAGGTTCCCCATATCTGAAGATCCAGTATCTGCAGATTTAGTTATCCATGGATCAAGCCTGCCTCCCCCCAAGTTCACCCACTCTGTGCTTCACATACCTCTGGAAAGGCTTCTGGGCTCAGCATCCCCAGTCTCTGCTGAGCTCAGAGTGACCTCAGCAGGCAAAATAATGTGACATCTAGATTCATGGAGAAAACTGAAGTGACTTTTAATGCCTTATAATGCACGGGTAGGTCCAGAATACTGGTGGCCCCCAGGACCTGCTGGGGAAAGGTATTTGACTGTATCTGCAGTTTCAGCTATCTGAAATTTTTTTAGCTATCAGAAGGTATTAGGAGTTTCTGAAATGGGACCCCTGCAGATAAGGGGACATCCTTAATTTTGCCTCTGGGTTGGTAGCTGTAAGGGAGTCCTGAACTTCTCCAAAGGCCATATTTAAGTCCTGGGTCTTTGTTTGCTAATCGCTATTGCACTTAGCCATTATTTTCCTTTCAGATTCTGGACAATTGGAGCAGCAGCTTGAAGAGGCCAGTTCTACAAGACAAGAATTAGAAGATGCTGCCCGGCAAATCAAAGCATTGGAGAAGCAAGTCAAAGCAATGAAGCAAGAGAGGGATGATCTTAATAAGGTAAAAGTAGTTCATCTGTGCTTTTTTAAAAGAGGGTGTTCATTTTATTTTAAGAATATTTCCACTGAGGTTAATGTGCTTTATATCGTTAATATGCAAATTAATCAGTTCCGGTGGTAATTTTGTTTATCTATAATTTTATTACTCATTCAGAGTTCAGTAAGTTATCAGTTACAGCTAAAAGAGCATAGAATTGGAACATAGAATTTGATTTTCTTTCATTTGGAAAGAAAAAAAAGGAAGAAAAGAGGAATTTTATGAGAAATGAAATAAAAAGCACTGTTTTGACAGAAACTGTTATGGAATTATTGAACATGGCCTTGCATTGGATTTAAAGTTGGTTTTCTGAAGTTCCAGTGCTAGCATATTTATGGAAAGGATGTTTTACACCTTTAGAATATAGACAGTGACTTGTATATAAAGTTTCACTTGCATGAATAGGCAACATTTCTGCTTGTGCAAGGGAGGGGAAATGATTCTGGCTCCTTGATTTTGTAGCTGTCCATGTCTATGCAGTCCTTTCCTTAAACCTCCACCCACCAGATTTTTGGCAGTTTCAGAGGGTTGCTGTTCTGATGAAGTGGTGGTGGTTTGTGTCTGCAAGTTTCCTTCTCTGTGTATTCTTTAAGATACAGATCAATAATAAATGTTGTTTAGGAATGGGAAGTGGGTATTCATTTTTGTTCCTATTTATTTTAATCAGAATTTTGAATATACATCCAGTTGTAAAACTGTAATATTTAAGAACTGTAATCCTTTTATTTTGTAATTTTAGGAATTTATTGACACTAGTGAACGATTAAAAACCCAAACCAAAGAGCTGAAAGATGCACACAGTCAACGGAAGCTGGCCATGCAAGAATTCTCTGAGATGAATGAGCGGCTTACTGATTTACATTCACAAAAACAGAAACTTACCCGTCAGGTCAGAGATAAGGAAGAAGAGATGGAAGTAGTGATGCAAAAGGTAGAAGGCTTGAGGCAAGAGCTACGCAGAACAGAGAGAATGAGAAAGGAAGTAAGTCCATTTGGGAAAAGGACTACAGAAAAGAATTTGCTTAAAATAAAGCTTGTTTCCCAGTTTTTTAATAATTTGAGAATATAATGGTCTCCCAGTGCATTTGTTCATAATTCCCTTTCCCCAAAGTTCATCCACTTACAGTGCAATCCTAAGCATGTCTACTCAGAAGTAAGCCCAATTGTGTTCAATTGGACTTATTCCCAGGAAAGTGTGGTTAGGATTGCAGCCAAAGAGTTGCACTTTTCAGTCTGAATATTATAAGATTAAAATGTATTTAGTAAATGTGCTCAGTAGTATGATGGAGAATGGCTAAACTGAACTCTAGGAAGCTATTTTAATTCCAAAGGTTGCTAAGTTGCTACAGGCAAAAATGAATATTTTCTCATAGACCATTATGTGAAGAAAGAAAAAAATGAGCAGAATTGAAACCAGGCTTAAGAGATATTTCTCTGTTGTAGTGCATAGATTTTAAATAATTTTAGAACAAATGAAACTACTCTATATTGAATCAGACCTTTGGTTGCCTAATTTAGGACAGACTATACCAAGAAGCAGTGAGCCTAATTGGATTCTTTTTCCTTACCTGGAGAAGCTAGTGACAGTTCCTTTTGCATGTACAGGAGCTGCTATACACTTGGACTATGTATTTTTGTATTCACTTATAACTGGTTGTGTATATAGGCCAGTAAAAGTTATGATATTGGTGATGGTGTTTATAGTGCAACCTTAACCATGTAGCTCCACAGCAACTCACAATATAATATTAGGCAATAAAACTAAGCAGAGAGCACATCCTTTTCTGGGCTGCCTTGCCTTGCGACCAACTCAGGGGAGTAGTGCTCATCCCCGTTACAAGGCCAAGGAGTCAGTGTTGTCTGAGGTCTGTGGTCATGTGGCTGGCATAACTAAACACTGAAATGCACAAACTGCTATTACCTTCCCACTGAAGTGATGCTTATTTATCTACTTGCATTTACATGCTTTAAGACTGCAAGGTTGGCAGAAGCTGGGAGCTCACCTCATCTTGCAGTACTCTGGTCTCAAACAGCCAGCCTGCCTATCTTCAGGTTGACAAGTGTATTTAAGCACTAAGCCAATGCAGCCCAGTGGTTGCACTTCATTTACTTGTAAGTAAATAAATAAGCTCCACTGAGGTGAGAAGAACTTGCTTATAAATAAATGTGTTTAGAATTATGATTCTGATAGCCCTTCACTTCTTTATATCTCAAATATGTTACAGTTAATGCAGTGCACTGAAATAGGTGGGTTGTTTCTCTGAAGCCTTATTAAAGAAAACTAAAGTTCAAAAGGTTTGTTATGAATTTAACCATTATTTTTGTAGCTGGAAATTCATGCTGAAGCTGCAGCTGCTGAGGCATCCAAGGACAGGAAATTGCGTGAGCGCAGTGAGCTATATTCTAAGCAGCTGGAAAATGAGTTAGAAGGACTAAAGGTTAGTCTTTGTTGACTTCAGCGCTTAAATGTAATAGCTGCTGGTTCGTACTGAAAAGTCATTGTCAGATAGAGGAGTAAATAAGTTGGAATACCATTGACCCTGGCAGTGAAAGGAGAAGCTAACTTTTTCATATCTGTGAATTTGTAACAAGTGTACTTTTTTGTGAACATCTAATGTCAGTGCAAATTATTTCCCTGTAGTAGATCATTGTTCAACATGGTGAGGTTTATAATATTTCAGGTGTAGCCTAATTATATGCGATTATAGTTTTCTAATTATAGCCTAATTAGATTTATTTATATGTGATTTTGTCTCAAAGTGACTGAGGTTGGTGTTTTAAATTCCAAGATAAGCATCCCTTAAGTTGCAGTTAATGGCTTAATGCAGCTTGCTTACCAGGCAAGTGGCAGACAGTTAATCTTAGAAAAGTTTATGAACTGTTAGTTTCTTTCTATTCTACTGGAGGCAGAGCCCCTCTCTTCTCCCAAGTCATAATCACATGTGAATTGCTCTGAGCTGAAACTGCTTGCTAGTTGCTTGCACATGCTTGGAAGACTTTTGCAAGACCTCAAGAGCTTGCAGGAGCTCTGCTCCTTGCGCAGTTAGCAGCCACTTCAAAAGGAACTTGATTCATCTTGGTTCATTAAGAAAAGCCTCCATTGGATCAGGCCAAAGGCCTGTCTCGACCAGCTTCCTGTATCACACAGTGGCCAACCAGTTGCCCCAGGGAGCACATGTGACACCTGCATCCAAATGCCCCCCTTCCATCTGACATTTGGAGGTTACACACCTGTACATTGCTTGCCTTATTAACATGGTCTTTATATAATGTGAAAATAATTGATCACATGGTTACTTAGAGCCAAATGTTACCTTTTTCCACGGTAGAGCCGTGTTACCTTTTTCTCATCTATTGCAGAGATTTCTAGATTTTATTAATGTAAACTGGTTGTGGAGTGCATTTTGATGCACCTGTTACAGTTCTGATTCCTCAAGGGCGGCATTTTTCTATTAATGTGCCATGGCACAGTACTCTGCAGAGAATCCGCCTCAGGTGTGCCAGGGAGCAAGAGGGAACAGGCAGTAGTTGTGCATGTGGGATCCACAGCCTCACTCAGTGTGCTTAAAGCAGCAAAGCTTATTCCAAGGAAAAGGAGGCTGTTCCATTAAAGCTCATACTGCTAAGTGAGAATGACAGCCTACTCAAAAGTAAGTCCCATTATAGTTAATGGGGCTCACTTACAGTTAGCAGCTGACTGTCCGGCAAGCTGGCTTCAGAAGGCTGAAGAAATTCCGAGCAGTTGGGAGCTGTTTTGTGGCTGAGACAAGCGAGTCAGAAGGCAGGCCAGGAGGTAAGAAGGAAGCAAAGGAATTGGAAATGGAGCCTGGGACTAGCAACTGAAGGACTGGCTAGTTAAGAACATAACAAGAGCCTCCACTGGATCAGGTCAAAGGCCCATCTAGTTCAGCTTCCTGTATCACACAGCGGCCCAAAAGATGCCTCAGAGAGCAAATAAGACACGTGCATCCAGATGCCTCCCCTACATCTGGCATTTTGAGGTTGCCCACTTTTATATCTATCTATGCAAAAACACATATACCCATTGAGAGCCCCTTTTCCTTTCTATCTGTAGCACCTCAAAGCAAACCTCTGTCTGTTGTCCATAGGACACTTTCAGTGCTAAAGCTTGCAGTGCAAAATAGGGTATTTCTATTCCTAGGCAGGTCTACTTGGAATTAAGTTCTGTTATTGTCAGTGGGCTTACTCTCCAGTAAATGTGGATAGAGGTGGCATATCTTCCTTCCCCACCCCATTTCTTCCCCACTGTCATACCCTTCTCCCCATCCTAACATCTTATAATTGGAGTTGATACAATCCTTCCCATCCCTCATGCTTTCCAAAGGTCTGGAATCGCCTCACATTCTCACCACTGTATGAATCCCACACCTTGTTTATCTGGCACTTTGATAAAAATTTGGCCACCCTACCTTTCATGGTTAGAAATGGAGGGAATGTCAAATTGTAATGATTTACTCGTACTGAATTATTAATTAAACAATTTAAAATGCTGTAATTGTAATAATTTAATGTAATTAATAACCGATAGTGTGACTGAAACATTTTTGTGACTTGACAGTGTGCTATAAGTTCAATATTTCAAAAATATTGAAAATCACTGCTCTAGGACAGTGATTCTCAAATTTACAGCTAGCTTTAATCTCTGAGGAACTCTTTGCAGGGAAAGGTCTAGGGTCAGATGGGATACCCAGGATTGCTCCCTGCAGAAGAATGAGAGGCTATTTCTAAACATTCCAGAAGTCTTTCCACGATCAAGGCATGTGGGGAGCCTATGAGAGCTCTGCAAAGTGCTTGCAAGGTTCCCCAAAGCTTACAAAGTGCGATAGTGTAATTTTTTTTAAAAAGTGTGTTTCTGTGATCTCAAGGATTGCGATCATCAGGATTGCACTGCCAGGGATGAAAGAGGCTTTTTTTTTACTTACCTCCTCCAATGGTATTCTCTGGAGGATGTAAGAAGTCACACAGATGCCTTCGTAGGGCTTCTCAATCCTGTGATAAATTCAAAATCATGATCAAAAACCACTTCCAGCTATATAAAGTGTGTGTATACATCCAGAGAGGGTTATTCATGAAAGCATGTTTTCATAGTTCATGGAAGCTAATTTAGAGTTGTCTCTTTTAATAGCAGAAGCAAATTGGTCGCTCACCAGGGGTGAGCAGCATGGAACATCAGCAAGAGATCACCAAACTAAAGGCTGACTTGGAAAAGAAAAGTGTGTTTTATGAGGAGGAACTGTCCAAACGAGAAGTAATACATTCAAATGAACTAAAGAATTTGAAGAAAGAGCTGCGCGATGCAGAGAGCCAACAACTTGCTCTCAAAAAAGAGATCATGATCTTGAAAGACAAGTTAGAAAAGACAAGGAGAGAAAGGTATTTTTATTTTGGTTATTTTCATACATAAAGTTATTTGCATCAATTACTATGCTAATTGCTACACATCCATTTGCAAAAATCGCTGTTCAGGAATTTCTCTGCAAGGTTTTGACAAAACAGATTCCAGAGTTGCAAATAAAGTGCAAAGGTTGCATAAAGCTGTAATCCTAAGAATACTAAGAGAAAGTCCCATGGGAATCATTGGAACTTAGTTCTGACAAAGTTGATGAGGACTGGGCTTTGAAGTCATTAAGGTACACCTCAGGATGTTAAACCTGAGTACATTCTGTACCCAAAAGTTCATAACTAGTTCCAACAATTTTAGCTCTTTATTTCTGACAACCAGCAAGCTCCAAAGTTTGTTTTTCTGTTCACTATAGCTGTCTCTCCAACCCCTTTTTCCAAGAAACTCCACATGATGTACATGTGGTCATTCAGTTATAGTCTTACACCAGTTGTCTTCCTGTCCCTTCTACACCCTGAGGCCAGGACCGCAGGGTGCTACTGCCTCACCCTCCACCCTATCTGAAGTCTTCAAACAGCTGGCGACTTTGTAATTCTGTTTTCTTTTGTTGTCTTGTAGCTTCCTCTCCTCTGTTGTTTGTCTTTGACATGAACAATATATTAAAGATCAGGCAATGGTTTTATTTTCTGCCAGTTCAAGAGCAGCCACTTAAGGTATCCTGAGGCTGTTCTCTCCCAGGCTTCATCCAGTACAAAAATCTGCCATCAGTCCAGACACACAAGCTGTCTTTATCTGGTTTGACAGGGTTATTTGTTTTTCTCTTGCGCCTCAGTAAGAAGTGGCACTGAGAGTGTTCCTAGCAATATTTGTCAGTAAAAGGCAAGTGAATTATACCAAAGTTGGTCATTGGCTCATAAATATTCAACTTAGTAAGTTAGAGTAGTTGTGTGCTTCCTATAAAGCAGGCCTCCGTCAGTCTTGGAAGACTATGGTATCGTGTTCGGCACTGCATATGCTGCATGCGAAGCACGAAAGCCTGGGTTGGATTGTTATGGAGGATAGGCTGTTACCCAAGCAGCAAATCCCCCCTCTCCACGCCACTGAATTAGTCCAATGGAAAGGCAGAGCCGATATGATTGGATCCAGCTGGTGTCGCAGAGCTGGGTTAAGGACAGGAGCTCACCCTGTCTTGTGGGGCCAACCAGGAATCTAACCCTGGCCTGCTGGTAACAGGCACAGTGTCTTAGCCACTTGTGCCACCCACAGCCCGCTTCCTATAGATACACTGAAAAGAGATTCCAGGATATTGCCCATATCATCAGAAAGGCAGAAACACAGGTCTGTGTCATACTTAGACTCTAAAAAAGATGATTATATTGTTATAAAGTTACAGTAAGGAATTAATGTTGGATTTTAGTTGTGAACCGAAGTCCTTAGTTTTCATGCTGTGGGTCTAGGAATAAGAAAAAGGAAGTGGTATGTACTTTCATATAATCATGTTATTGACTAAGCATACCCAGCTGCTATCACCATAACATTTTTCCCCAGTAATAACATTCCACAGCTAGAGGGTAGAGTGGGAATGTACAACAAATCATCAGGTATGTGTGGTTGTGGCTGAAGAGCAGAACTGTAATGCCTTTATGCAAAGAAGCCTTGTTGTCTTGCTCTTTTTAAAGGCCAGAATTTCATAAGCTTCTGAACTATAGCTGCATTGACACAGTGCCTTCTGTTTATTTTCACAGCAGATCTCTTAGTTAACTGCATGGCCTCAAATCACTGTGCAAATTTCATAAACTGTCTTCATAGTATCTCAGTTTTCTTGAGAATCTTGCCCTCTGTTTTACTAAATGATTGTTGAAAACGTACCCATGCTGCAGGAGTAAAATTCCCCCTGTACACGATCTCCCCTCTGGACATCAACCCCCATGCTCTTCAACCTCCCATGTGCATCAAACCTATGCACATCAAACCCCCCCCCCAGCACATCAATCTAGCTATCAAAATCGGGTTCAGCTGCCTTAAGAGGCATGCCAGAATGGTAGTTAACATCAGCTAGCTTCTATACTTGGTTGCACTGCTCAATTTGTACATGCACAGGTGTCATGTTATTCATGATAAGAGTCAGCCTTAGACTACTCAAACATTGCTATTAGCCAGCTACCACAATCTTGCAACTGTGTACTCACTGAGGACAAGCATCTTGCAAAGGCTGAAAGTCAACTGCAACTCAGGACTGGCAAGAGCTAGAACATGATAACAAGTGTCAAGAAATTACCAGTATTCACCTCATGGAATTAGCTTGAAGAGTTTGGAAAACAGTGAATATACTGTTGCCTAAGTTTCCCCATGTCTCTTGTGATTTTATTTCTTAGAGAAATAAAATCACATCTTGGATTTTCCATCTTGGATTTTAGGTGGTTAAAACTTAGCAATCTTCCCCTTGTCGACTTACTCCAGAATGTTACCTTCATATATGATGAGACCTGACTGCAGAAGTATAAAATATAATAATGGCTAGTTAACATTTTTTGGAGACCAATAACTTTTGTAGGCTTAGTAACAAGGCTGCTCTAAAAGGGAGTGCTTCAGTATTAGTAACTATCTAAGCAAAGGAACCCAAACGTGGATACTGATTTGGAAAGACAGGGCAAGCTTTCACACCGCCGAATCAGTTCAGATAAAATCATGCTTTTTGTCCACTGCTATAATGTATATCCAGGAGGCTATATGCTTTGAATTGTGGAGTAGGCTCTTCGGAGGCAGCTTGTCTTGGGCAGACTCTGGGAATACCGGTATCTGCGGGAATTCCATTCCTGGAAGGGATAATTGAATCTGCAGATTTTGGGACCCTCAAACTCTTCAAACCCAACCAGCTCAGTCACTTCTGGAGGATCTTGTGAAGACTTGGAAGGCCTTTATAAACCTTTTGAGGCATCTGGAAGGCCAAAAATCATGACCCTTACATTGAAGTCCCTGTTTAAAGGCACCAGGGACATTTTGTGTTACAAAATGTGACATCACACCAAGAAATTGATCCTGGCTTAGATTTGAAGCCTAAATTTATTATCCCTACAATCCAGAGCAGCTACACCAGTACATGCGTCAACACAAGTTACATTTACGTTGACACAGTTATGGCGCCATCTAGTGGAAACCTATGGGAAATTCATAGAGCAATCCACAGTAAATTTTACGTGCATCGACACAAGAACTGCAGTAGTTACTTTGGATTGAGCCCTATGTCACTTCTGGTCATGACATCACTTCCAGATTAACAACATCTGTTCTGGTGAGTCCAAACTGATTGTCATTCTAAAAAATGGGCCCCAGTGCTAAAACTGAGAACACAGCACTATCCTAGTAGGCACTCAGTAACAAAAATCTGCATCAGACTGTTCACAAACACAAGATCCTTCAGTTGAGGAGGAGTAGACCTGCTTTGTATGTTAATGACCCCCATTTTCATTCCTGGCAATTACAGATTGAACTGGAAAAGACTCCTATCTAAAACCCTTGAAAGTCTCAGCCAGTTAGTGCAAATAGTAGTGCAAGAAGTAGCTTATACCATCATAGCTGCTTTCTTTCCTGTGCAGTAATGTCTTAATTACTAAGATGTCTTCAAGTTGTTTCTAAGAAACTTGCAATTCCTGTTCTCTGCATTTGCATTGGCTTCCATCAGTGCTATTTAGTATTAATTTTTGCAGAGCAACACAGAGCTACTGATAATTCCCATTGTGTTTAGTTATATGGGTATGGATTTCAATCTTGGTTTGAACAGTGTTGCTGTTACGATTTTGTTGACTTTGAAATAGTATCTTGGTTTTATTTTTACTTTTTCAAAGCTAGTTTGGGCATTGTAAACAGGAAGGAAAGAGGTTAATTACCTAAAGGAATCATTGTGAGAATTAGGAAGAGAAACAGCCTGCCAAATATGCCCTTTATCAGAACATGAAGTTAAGATAACCTGGCTGACAACAGAAATGTGGAACACTTCACAGTACACTCTACCATTGCTGCTTAAAAAAGCTAGTTGAGAACCATTATCAAACATGCTGGAGTGCCTTTATCCCTACAATCCAGAGTAACTACGGGAGCACGTAAGAGATTTTACGTGCACCCGTAGTTACTGCACCACCTAATGAAAACCTATGGGAAATTCATATTGCAATCCAGAGCAAATTGTTCTTACACCGGAGCAAGGACTCCCCGTAGTTACTCTGGATTGCGCCCTATGTCACCTTAGCTTCTTATTAAGCCATCAAATAAACAAGCTCATAAAATAAGATTACTACCATAAGTTGAAAATCTTTGCCCACTTACGTTGCAATAACTCTTGTTATTGGCTTCCCAATAAGCATACATAAAACTTGCATTGATTTCAAAATGCAAAAGAAAAATTCATTTCCTGTAAAAGTGCATGTCTTGGCCAAGCCCTCACACCCCACGAGTGGCACAGAGTACCTTTTGTGACACTCCTAAGCCAACTTGGGACTTGTGCCGGCCTAACCTGTGATGTTCAGTGACAGGACTACAGCAATGTTCTCTCAAAGATTTGTGTTGCTTTGCTTTATTTTGAGTATAGAATATCAACCTACATGTCTTTTTATACTGTACAGAGGTATTTTTAATTCTTGCTAATCAAAGTCCAATTCCTTAGTTTTTATTCAGGAGCAAATTACAGTAAAATTGATTGGACAACCTCCCATGGAAACATGCATAAAATCTAAAAGATTTTAGGTTCTGAGTTGTGTTCTGATCATTGGGCTCTGATTTGTGGTATTTTTAATTTGTGATCCAATAAACAACTGAAGTATGTGGATAGATGACAAGTGTTTCAGGATCAAGGATTGAAAAGATCCATTCTTTTGGTTCCATTATTATGAGTCTCCATAATACAGAATGTTCACTATTGATATTGCTCTTGTTTACCAGTTTCTTTTTGGAGAAGCTGTCTCTATTGAAGCTGAAGCTTACTGCCAACGTAAAGCCTGGCATTGCATATTTCAGCATTATGCCATATTGCCTCAAAAATACAAATTTAAAGTTATTTTTAGACAAACTGGGAATGAAACAGTCCATACTAGGAAGAAGAAAAGTCCTAAATACATTCAAATATACAACAGTGTGATTTATGAATGTTGATCTGTTGTCTGAGAAGTTAGCTTTAACCCATGCCTCTGAGATCCATTATCTGTTTCCTTGATGTTAATGCTATCCATCCATCCATCCATCCATCCAATAGAATCATAGAGTTGGAAGGGACCTAGGTCCTAGGTCATCTAGTCCAACCCCTTGCCTGCAGCAAGAAATCCTCCTAGCATCCCCAACAGGTGCTTGTCGAGCCTCTGCTTGAAGATCCCCAGGGAGGGAGAGTCCACCACCTCCCTTGGCAATCTTCCACTGCCAAACTGCCCTCACTGTCAGGAATTTTTTTTATATCCAACCAGAATCTCCTTTCCTTATTTATTTAGCATTCCTTTATTTATTTTGCTTTCCCTCAAATTGTTCATCATATGCATGGAATCGGTTAAGGAAAGAGATGGGGGGCTGGGGTGTTGAGTTACAGAACCAGACTTTAAACAGCAATGATTAATATGCTACATTGATATACAGAAGTATTATGTTTCTTATGAAGCCTAGCAACTCACACACATTGAAAGTGGAGCCTGACATTATTGTGCTGTATTTAAAAGTCCTATTGAAAAGGTAAAATGGATTTCACATTAGGAATAGGAAATTAAAAGCGGAAAGCCTCTAACCTAGTTTCATTATAACTGCTCAAAATTGTAGCTAATACAAACACATTTGGAAATGTAGCCATTTCCAAAACAGCCTTGCAAAATGGTTGTGAATTTCTTGCTAAATTTAATCTCAGAGATGTTGTAAGCTGCATTAGACATAATGATGGAGGTTCCCTAATCCTGGTCAAGATGTTGGGAGCTGAGTGTAGCAATGCAGCCCTTTTCATCCTCTTCTGGAATGTGTATTTTTCCCTCCTTCCCCTGTTGCCTTTCACTCTGCTTAAGCATTCTATGGATTTACTAGGAAGGAGAAGCAAGTGAGATATAGAAGAGAAATAGGACCAGCTACGTATGCTTGAGTTGTGTTACGAGAGTGATATCAGCCTCCGTGATATCAACTTCAGGGAGAAGGAACAGTGTGGTGCTTCATGGGAGAGTTATCTTGATTGAATCAGGAAAGAGTGGAAAGAGGAAAGAGTGGAAAGAGGAAAGAGTGGAAAGAGTGAGGGTTATATTTCCATTACTCGGGTGGCAAGGCTTGATGCTTTGAGGAAAAGAAATAGGAGAGGGGGAGGAACCAGAGGATATGGATTGGGAGGATGGGATTGAAATAGGAATCAATAAGTTAATTTCTGCACAGCAGTTGTCACTTCCACACTGTACCCAGAACGTCTGATTAGTTTGTAAGATATCGGAAGACCTTAAAAACCAGTTAACCTCTTGTATTGGCTAACTTGGAGTCATCAAGCTGAAAAATTCAGTCTTGTAGAAATCATTGTTTTGAGAATTCATTCAGAATAGCTGATTTGAAATAATAATTTTTATTTAATAATTTGAAATAATAATTTTATGACAGATCATCATGTCCTATACTGAGGCATTGTCCTCTGGGGGCTACTTCATCTTTTGTATTAGATTAATCACCTTGAGAAATAGTAGAGCCTTTGTACCAAGAAAACAGTTGATGTTGGGAAACCTAGAGAGTGAACATAACAATTCGTAACGTAATGTAAATTCATGTTCTCTGGTGCTTAGTGTTGCCATAATTCTCTTCCACGAAATCTTCTCTCCCATTTGCCCAAATGTGAACAAGATCCCCCCAAATCAGGATTGTCTCTGCCAGTGCCCCAACACATAAGCGTTTTTTTTTTCCTTTTCCTTGTCTCCAGCATGTAGCAGCGCATTTGAAGAGTAACTGTAGGGAAGGGCCACATACGTCTCCTGGAAAATCAATCTGATGCTCACTTGTGGGGTTTTTTTTTTCAGGTTGTTGACTTTACATTAGTTACTGTTGTTAAATGTGCATGGCTTGAGTTGAAGCAGATATTATCTTGGGCCTGGTAAATTAGCCTGTGTGTGTGATCAGACATTTGGGTTTTCTCATAATTAGACCAATGATATTAACCTAATGGGAATCTTCATGCATGGAAATTTTACAGATCCAGGCACCATATATGGCCACTTTTTCTTTTGCATTGGCGGAGCTTCAGAATTGCAGAGATTATAAAAATGAATAAGCATATTGAATTAGAACGTTTATCTTTAACTGTGAATGTTTGGAATTCATGGAAACTGTCTCATAACATTAAAACAAGATTGGGTGTCATCCAGACACTTCAGGCCTGCCTAATTCTAATTGAAATTAATGGAATTTTTTATGCTTAAATCCCATTTGTTTCAATGAGACTTAGAGCACAATCCAAACCATGCCTGTTCAAAAGCAAGCCCCCTTGTGTTTAATGGGTCTGACTCTCATCAACTCTTTGGATTTCAGCCAAAGGCATGTTTAACTTTCACTGGGGTGCACCCAGTGTATTTTGTTCTGACAATTCATGTATTTAAGAAGTCAAGTTGAAAATGTCTATAAGATATAAGGGCAAGTGTGTGCTTACTGGGACTCTGATTCCACATTAAATCTAAGTTAATATGTTTACAGTGGAATCCTAAGCATGTCTACTCAGAAGTACATCCCACTGTCTTCAGTCGTGTTAGGAATGTGAGTCCCTGCAGGATTAGCAGGGCTAAGCAGGGTAGTTGTGCAGAGGATAAGAGGGCAGCAGCACAAAGTAAACACACAGCTGTTTATAGTTCAAGATAACTATATTGTTCAAAACGACAGGCAGAAGATAAGTCAAGCAACACAGTCCAAGGTCAAAGCAGTAGATCAGTCATATACATACATCCAGTTGCAGGGTTATGCCAATCTCAGTAATCCAGTTAAACAGTCCACAAGTCAGTCCACAGATACAATCCAGTCTTTCAGAGTATCAAACAGTAATAATACTCCTCCTCAGTAACCCACACTTTGCAACAATCTCATACACACTTAAATACAGTGAAACACCAATCAGTTAGAGATATTGCAGTCATGTGACCAATGACTCAGCACTTCCAATTCTGCTGAATCATGCTGTAAGAGCAGTTACAGATTGCATCAGCTAGATTGCATCAGCCTTCTGCAGTATTGCATCAGCCTTGAATCAACTTGCCTGACCAAACATGTTTCATTATTAGATTCAAACCCTAACAAGTAGTATTTACTCCCAGGAAAATGTAGTTACAATTGCAGCCTTAGAGTACAATTCTAACTCAAAAGTAAGACCCATTGTGTTCAATGGGTCTTACTCCCAGGAAAGTTTCTTTAGGTTTGCAGCCATAGTGACACAAGGAATACTTTGTTTCATCACATTGAAGCTAATTTGATAATTATTTTCGTTTCAGTGGGTGTGTGGCATATAATATTCTCTCTTTTCACCGCTTATAATGCTGAATATTTCCATATATAGAGATGATTTAAGATGATTTATGGTATTTTACATTCTACCTCAGCCAAAGTGAAAGAGAGGAGTTTGAAACAGAGTTCAAACAGAAGTATGAACGGGAGAAGATCCTGCTGACGGAGGATAACAAAAAACTTTCCAATGAGCTTGATAAGGTCTGTATTGTGAAGTGTACAGTATTTTTTTGGTGTTGATTATTACATGAGCCACACATGTTTTGTATCTTACAAGATGCAAAGATACTCTAGAGTAAAAGCCTATACTATTATGAGGAATAGTGAAATGAGTAAAAGTATCGTATATGAATATATAGGCACCAAGGCATGATACTGCAGGCATGAGTGGTATATGAGTATATGTATCATATATGAGTAAAAAATCCTGTACTATTATGAGGAAAATTTATTTAAATTTATTGATTTAACAATGTATTAAATTAAAGGCAGATTTAAGATATATATGCATGGTGAGAAGAAGATCAGTAGCAAAATGTTTAGATGTAGATAAGGAACACTAATATTTTATATAAAGGAGACAGTGGATAGAATAAAACACATTGTAGACTTGGATAATAAAATAAATGGGAAGAAAATAAATTTGCCATGGTTTACAGTTATGATATAATAGAAATGAAGATGTGGAAGATATTAAATGAAATTCATTTTTCATACCGTGGATGAAATCTGAAGGAGAACAAAACAAAGATTTAAATATGGAAGTCCTGTTTTTGCAACAGGTATAAAATAGATCTTACAATCCTGTCCTATATTTTTAACTGGCAGAAAGAACCCACCTGGGAATATAATTTCAAGAATATTTGTGGGGCCCGGGCATGATTGGGCACTGATGGGGACCAGGCAGTGGAATTGGATGGCAAGCACCAGCAGGCATTGTACTCCCTTGGCAGTGACAAGCACTGGGCATCAGAGGGGTACCAGTGGGCAGCGGCAGGCAGCAGCAGGCACCAGTAAGCATCAATACCAGGCACCATTATATGGCACCTTGCATCACCATACAGCAGACAGTGGGCACCAACAGGCACCATCGGACAGTAGGCACCAGTTTGCAGTGGGTGGCAGCGGTTACCACTGTGCACCAGCAGACACCACCATGCACCAGTGGGCAGCAAGCACCACTGGGCACCAATATGCTCTCGCCATCCCTACCAGATACCAGCCATTACTATGGGCACCACTGGGCAGCAAGCATCAGCAGTACGGGGCACCACAGAGGACCAGGCGTGGGGCACCAGATGCTGGGTGGCAGGCCCTACTGGGCACTGCACATCAGGTATGATTCGACATGACTGGTTGGTAGTGGGTAGCAGATAGCACCAGGCACCACTGGGCATCCTTACTGGGAACCAGACACTGGATACCAGCAGGCACTGGGCATCAGCAAACATCAGGCAGTAGATACCACCAGCACCACAAAGCACCAAGATCAGTTCTTAATAACCTTAATAGGTGCTTACATCACAGAAGAAATATGCCTCAATAGTCTTCATTGTTAAGTATGGTGGTACCTTGTAAGACAAATAACTTGTAAGAAGAATACTTTGTAAGACAAACTAAAGTTTCTAAGGAATTCTGCTTTGTAAGACAAACAGTGCCTTGTAAAACAGTTTCACAACAAAAAATTGTTGTAAAAATTCATTGTAATTCTTTGTACAACAAAAAATCATTGCAAAACGAACAAATTGATGGATCTACATCGTGAGCAAGGGGTTATGGAGATCTCATCTGCAGAGGAGGAGGAGAATAAGAAGGAGGAACCCCTCATATCAAATGAGATTAAGGATATTTGTAAACAGTGGGGTAAAAACCCAAATAAGGTTGGAGCAGTGCAAGCGATGAATCTGTTTAATGACAATGCAATGTCACATTTCTGTGAAATCCTCAAAAGGAGACAAAGCAAGAGTCATTGGAAAGGTTCCTTGATAAAGCTGCTCAAAATGACACCAGTGACTGTTTTGGGGAAAATTAGTCATCCTTGGCCATAAAGGTTTTTCTTTTCTGTTTTACTGTATAGTATATTACAGTGTTTTTAAATTAATATTACAGTAATTGTATTCTGTATTATATTACAGTGTTTTGAATTCGATTACAGTTCTTTTTGTGCGCCTACCTTACAGAAGGAAGACCCATACCAAATTTCATACTTCTAGGTCTGACAGTTTTGGCTGGATGATTAGGAGTCAGTTAGTGAGTCAGTCAGTGACTCTTTAGTTTAATATACAGTGGTCCCTCAGACGAGTGTCCCTAATAACGAGGGATTCACTTAGCGAGGTAAAATTTCCCTGGGAGTCTTCCTTGAGTAGTGAGCATTGACTCACTTAATGAGCCAGACACTCAGGGAAATTTTTTAAATTGCCCCCGCTTAGCCCTGGCTGCAGCTGAAGGGGGCAGTTGGGGCAAGCTGGGCTGCCCTGGCCCCCCTGGTGGCATGTCCATTGCCTCTGGGGGCTCTGTTTTGGCCAAACATACACTTCAGGTTCCCAAGCAAACTTGAGTGGTCTCACTGCTATCCACTCCGCCACTCAAAGCCGTCACTTGGGAACCTGAAGTGTATCTATGGTTCCATACATAGACAATCTCCTGCTTGCATCCTAGAGCGGTTTGGCTGAGGGATTTCCTGGGACCTCAGCCAAATGCTCTATGGGGAATCCTCTGCAAAGAACAGTTTCCTGTTTAAAGGTACAGCAGCCAGGAGGGAACTCCGTACTTGCAGAGAAGCCCTCAGTGGCCAAAACGGAGCCCTAGAAGGCGATGGATGTGCTGTGAGGGGGGCCAGGGTAGCCCAGCCTGCCCCAGCTGCCCCCTCCAGCTGCAGCCAGGGGTAAGTAGGGGCAATTTTTTATGAATACTTTTGGGGTTTGGGAACCAATTGTTTGAGTTTCCATTATTCCCTATGGGAAAATCTGCTTCACTTAATGAGCCTTTCACATAATGAGCAGGCCTTTGGAACAAATTAAATTCGTTATGTGAGGCACTGCTGTATATAGAGTACACATTGCTGCTCCCAAACTGTTCCGCTTAAGTGTTATCCACTTCTTTTATATTGTACTTATGTTTTAAAAATACAGAAAAAAGCTGCTTCATGTCCACAGAGTAAAACTGCAAAGATTAATTATGTTTTTAAAATGTATACAGCTTACAGCTATGTACGAGAGACTAAGTATGAATAACCGACAACTAGAAGAAGAGATGAGAGATCTTGCTGACAAAAAGGAATCTGTAGCACATTGGGAGGCCCAGATCACTGAGATAATTCAGTGGTAAGAAATGTTTTTTAATTCTGGCTAGCACATAAGATGTTGCACATGGGGGATTTGTGCATTGGGGTTAATGAGCATGGGGGGTTGATGTGCATAGGTGAGAAGATGGGTATGGGGTGGATGAACATGGGGTGAATGCGTATGGGGGGTTGATGTGCGTGGGGGATTGATGCACAGTGGGGGGATGGCGTAAGGGGGAATTTTACTCCCGCAACGCGGTTACACTTATCACTAGTCTCATAATACAAGGCATTTTCCTGTTGAACAAAGAAACCTTAATTCATTGTTTTCTTGATGTTTTATTTTCAAGTTTCAGAAACCTCCAACTCACAACAAACTTTAAAGGAACTAATGAGTGTAGTTTTTGCTCTTATGTTCATAAAGTTTATGACTTTATGACAATGTGGCTTTAATTACAGCCATGAAAATCAGTGTGATATGCCAACAGCATCACTAAAATAAATGGAATTCTCAAAAATATTATTTTTCCCCACTGTTTAATACCACCCTTCTTCCCAGAAGCTCAGTGTGGTATACATAGTTCCTTCTTTTGTTCTCATGACACTATGAATGGTGAGAGATAAAAACTGGCCAAAACGTTTCATCGATCATAATGGAGAGCATAAAACTGAGGTTCTTAAGTTCAGTATACAGTGTTGCGTTCAAGTAACTCTAAAAATACTTTTGTATAAATAACACAGCCTCGGTCCACAGTTATTACAGTGGAATGAGCAGAAGACATGGTTATGAATTTAAACTGTTAGAAATACTGTATATGTTTTTGCAGTAAAGTTGCATATGATTCAAATATGGTAAACTACAACTGAAACCAATCTGTATTTAAACAATTTTACCGATCACTTATATTGATTAATGTTAATGTCTTGAAGCAGATGTATTTTTAAGCTGTTTGTGTCTATTTTATCGACTTTCACAGCATCTGTATAATTTAATGTTTGCATTAAAATAAAAATGAATAAACAGGTTTTTTCTTAGGGAAACAGTCTTAGCTAGACTGGGTTTTAATCCAATATAACTGTATTTCCTCTTACTTAGAATAACTCAAGTATGTATAACTTTGAATAACACAAGTGGACTATCTCTCAAGTATGTTTGGTCAACATATGTTGGACTCCTTAGCGAACAGGCCACTGTTCTTCAGTGATAACCCTAGCTAGATGTTCTGATGCTGACTAAGTGCGCAATCCAGAGTAACTGGATTGTGAAAGTGCAAAGAGAAGTGCAAGGTTCTGCACTTAGGCAATAAAAACCAAAAACACAAGTATAAAATGGGAGATACTTGGCTTGGCAGCACAACATGTGAGTGGGACCTTGGAGTCGCCGTGGATCACAAGCTGAACATGAGTCAGCAGTGTGATGTGTCTGCAAAGAAGGCAAACGCCATTTTTGGCTGCATTAAGAGGACTGTAGTTTCCAAGTCGCGAGAAGTTCCAGTTCCTCTTTATACTGCTTTGGTTAGACCTCACCTCGAGTACTGTGTTCAGTTCTGGTCACCTCACTTTAAGAAAGATGCAGCCAAACTGGAGCAAATCCAGAGGAGAGCAACAAAAATAATCAGTGGGATGGAAGGGAAGCCTTATGAGGAAAGTTTGGAGGAACATGGGATATTCAGCCTGGAGAAGAGGAGGCTGAGGGGAGACATCATATGGAGGAAGGGGCTCATTTGTTCATAGCTGCTTCTGAAAGCAGAACTAGAACCAGTCGGTACAAACTGCAAGTAAGGAGGTGGTTGGATATCAGGAAAAAATTCCTGACGGTGAGGGCGGTTCGGCAGTGGAACAGATTGCCAAGGGAGGTGGTGGACTCTCCCTCACTGGGGGTCTTCAAGCAGAGGCTCGAGGAGCACCTGTCGGAGATGCTCTAGGAGGATTTCCTGCTGCAGGCAGGACTAGATGACCTACTAGGTCCTTTCCAACTCTATGAGTCTATGATTCTTACTACGGGGAGTCCTTGTTCCAACGTAAGAACAATTTATTTGAGATTGCAATATGAATTTCACATAGGTTTTCACTGGGTGGTGCTGTAACTACATTGACGTAAATGTCTCTTACATGCTCCCGTAGTTACTCTGAATTGTAGGGTTAACCTGTCGCTTTCACCATTCAGTCAGTATTCAGCTGCGCATACTAAAGGCAGGCTTGAGCTAAGATATGTAGTGAGAACAACAGCCTGTTAGGTTCCAAAGGGGTCAAAAAGCCTTAACCAAAACCCCCTTGATCCCTGCTGAGTTTAGCAGCTGGTCATTGGTCCAAATCAGTGTTTTGGACTTAGCATTAGGAAAGTTTCTGGTTCCCTTCAGTTTAAACCAATCTGTCATTTTTTTTTGGGGGGGGGGGGAAGGAGAGAGTGAGGGGAGCCTATTTTTCCCCAAAAGGGGATAAAAGTTTCATGCTAAATGACATTGATTTGCAAGGATCTCTGCAAGGTCAGTGGAAGGACATTTGAAATTTGGTACATATGTAATTCATCCCACTATCATCATTAGAAAAGTCTAGAAAATTGGCATTTTGAGCTATAAAAAAACAGAGAACATGAAGTCTTCCTTATAACAATTGCCATCAGTTCAGCACAGATGGGACAGGATGAGGAACTATGTGTTACACAGTCTCAGATTGAAGGATTTGGATCAGCAGCCAAGTCTGAAAATAGGATAAATGGAAGGGATTTGAAACATTTCCTTTTCTGGACAGATGAGAACAGAAGTATCCTCCTTCCAAGCTGTATGTACTTCCTTCTTATTTCTTCAGAGTTACTTTAAGTGATCTTAAATTATTTTCTGTAGCTTTCATAATTATGTATAGCACTTGTAGCTAGATCTCCTATTGTCCCTATTCCCCTCTACTTTTCAATATTTATGATCTCTTCAGGGAAAAGAATGCTTTGAAATAAAATATCATTCTAAATTCTAAAATGATATTGAGACTGCAATACTAACCTCTACTTAGAGTGGCCTGGCATGAGTCCTGTGCTGACCTGAGAGTGTCACAAAGTATCATAAGGCACTTCTGTCCCTCTCCTGGGGGAGGAGTGTACAGGTACTGTATGTGCCAGTGTACAGGTACTGTATGTGCCACACATCACCTCGGCATGATATGGCAGGTGAGTTATGCTGGTCTAACTTGGTTAGGATTGTGCCCTGATTCTTGCAAGTCAGAACAAACTTAGCAACAGTATTTAAAATGATCCACTGGTTGATCTCAACCCAATATTTGATGGGTCCCATAGATGCCAAGTAAAACTTTAAATGAAACTATGGATGATTTAAAAATCAGATAACTCATTTTCTCAAGTCCTGGGGGTATTAAAAAATCATATAATTTGCTAATTGCAGGAAAATGATTTTTTAATATATTCAGGGCTTTAGGGACTCAGTAGTTAGAGATGCTATAGTTATCAATCTGAAGATCAGCAAGTTGGCATTTTGAGACCCAACTACTCCATGATGCTCCTGTCACTTCCCCCAGCTCCTCCCATCTTTACATCTTTGCATCTTTGAAAGCATGCAAATGCAAGTAGATAAATAGGAATCATTCTAGAGAAAAGATAATGAGGAGGGAACAAGCCCCTGCTTTGATAACTCAAGTTATTCAAGGCTCATTCAGCTTTGAATAACTAAAAGCTGGCTGGATTTCTCAATGTCTGGATTTTCAAAGCCTTAAAACCTTTTATTTTAAAAAAGCTTTTTAAATGGGGCAGAGGTTGGGGGGCAGTTTTATTGTTCTATTTTATATTATTGTTTTTAACAAATGTATTTTAGTGTGTTTAATTGTTCTTAGTTTTAAATCTAATTGTATTTTAATTATGTTTTAATCTCTATTTATGATCATTTTAATGGTGTTTTATCATGATTTATGTTAGCTGCCTTGAGCTCCCTCTTGCAGGTGAGGAAAGGCAGGATATAAATTAAATAAACTGATGATAAACATAAATAAATGTTGTGTCAAACATGGATCAGATGACTCAGAATAACAGATCCCACCACCACATAGGACAAATGCTGAAGAAGATGCATATTGCTTAGTTCCTGCAGTTTGTGGGCATTATAGGAAGATAAATTTTTGAGCATTTATCGGGGAGGGGTTATTTGTAAATACCATATATACTCGCATATAAGCCTAGTTTTTTGGGCCCAAAAAAATGAGCCCAAAAACCTACCTCGGCTTATATGCGGGTCAGTAAAAAAATTAAGAAAAATGGCAGGCGCGACCTCCAGCATGCGCCCTCAGAGGCGCTGCAGCCTCTCCAGCTGCTGGCGCTGGCTCTCTGGGCTGCAGAGGAGGCGTGCAGCAGCAAGACACAGAGCCCACTGTCGCCAAGCCGCTCTTCAGACTCAGGTACTTCTTTGTGGTCCTTACTTCTGAGTAGACATGCCCAGGATTGGGCCCTGAGGCTACAAGGCCAGCCACACTTTCCTGCTGTTGCTGCATTTCCCACCCTTGGCTTATACTCGGGTCAGTAAGTTTTCCCAGTATTTGTGGTAAAATTAGGTGCCTCGGCTTATACGCGGCTCAGCTTATACACGAGTGTATGCAGTAAATAAATACAGTATTTATTTTCTCTGGAGCGCTTTAGAAAAGTCTCATAAACCTAGGTGAGCCCTGATAGTATACTGTTTTAAAAAGTTGCTCCCAGTACTAAGAAGTTTGGAAACCACTGTACATAATGAAAAATTACTCATTTGCACATGCGATAAAGTTAGCTATCCATAAAATATTGTTTGCATATCATAAAAACAATATCATAGTTCCTTGGTTTGCATCTGTTCCTTCCTTATACCATACAATGTTAAAATAAGTGGAAAAACTGCCACCTTAACTCTGGGACCATCAGTTGCCTTCACCATCAGAATAGGCAGACTCCATAACCTTAGACATTTAAATAGTCAGAGCAACAACTAGAGGGTAGTTGACAACTTCCACTCAGATTATGTGCCAAGAGCCTTGCTATAGCTTGGCATGAGAAACCCTAGTCTTATAGTGCAATCATATGCACATGCACTCAAGAATTAACCCAATGGAAGAGTTGTAACCTAAGTGGCAGCAGTAGTGGTGCTTGTGTCCTGATATGACACTTCTAGAGGCATCCACAAAAAGTCAACCACAAGGATGTCAAACCCCTCCCCCCAAGCAAAAGAGTGAATTTTTATTCGGCCATCTGACAGGAACTTTCTTATCCACTAGTAAGTTCGTGGATTCCGTTAATTCTATAATATTACTGTTTTAAGTCCCTCATCTGACTGAAAACAAATAAATACTAAGATAGAAAATGATGGTTTTGCAGTGCTGATCACTGGCCTCTAGAGAGTTTGCCCTCTGATTACACTCTGGCTACATTAAAATAAATAGGAGCTGTGCATGAGCATCAAAGATTGTATAAGTTTAGTCTGAGGCATAGGTAGATGGATTCAGTTGAGCACTACCTAAGGGAAAACTGGTTGTTCTCATGGTCACCAGTTTAAAAATAACCTGAAAAATTCTTTGTAACAGTTTGGTGAATTGTGAGATACTGTTGTACCATCATGCTTGATTGTGTTAAACTTTCATTGTGGATTTCTTTATCTTCTTCATCTATAAAATCAGGTCAAAACATCTCTAACTTCTGCTTTTTACCTATTTTATACTTTTGTTTCTTGGCTAGGGTGAGTGATGAAAAGGATGCTCGAGGCTACCTTCAAGCTTTAGCCTCCAAAATGACTGAAGAACTGGAGGCTCTGAGGAACTCCAGTTTGGGTGCAAGAGCAACAGTAAGCCAATGATTTCCTTTATTATTCTTAACCTGGCTCTCAAATATTATATAATGTCACAGATGTGAGTATATCAAGTGCTATGCCAGATTAGTAGTAATGCTGTAAAAAAAACATACCTCTACTGTTGTTGTAGGAGCGTTACATCAGATGTGTCACACATTTTAGGTGTATTGGGTTGGGCTCAGTTACCTTCATGTAGCATACCTGGTAAAAGTGAAACCAACCCTACAATCCAGAGTAACTACGGGACCACGTAAGAGACATTACGTGTACCCGTAGTTACTGCACCACCTAGTAAAAACCTATGGGAAATTCATATTGCAATCCAGAGCAAATTGTTCTTACACCAGAGTAAGGACTCCCCGTAGTTACTCTGGATTGTGCCCCTAATGCCATGTAAAAAATCATTCAGACCCCTGAATACTTGTGAATGCACAAGCTGCTTTCTTATCCTTAGAACCCAACTGGATATCTGAGTTTCATAATTAATTCATAATTTCATAATTCTGTTGTATTTAAAATTATTAAAATCTATCAGGTTTCTGCAGTCCCATAGGGTGGCAGAAAAGTCAAAAGGTGCCATGCAAGGGAAAGCGTGATCACAGTATGAACTGCCTTCCTCCCTTCCCTGTTTTTTCTCCTTACCGAGCTTCTTCAGCAAATCCTAAGTCAAGAAAACTCTGCCCCTGCCCTATCTCAGCCAAAAAATGCTTTAATTCCAGTCCTTTTGTCCAATGATAATATGTTTATTATCATTACTCCTGCATTTCTCCTTCCTGCAGACACACACATTAATTTTCCTTGCCTTGGGGCTGAAACTCCCTGCTGCTTTCCCGGTCATAATGATGGCCCCAAGAAGTTTTTCCCATATAAAAACAGTAAGCAAACCCCCACCCCCAATTCAGGTAGACTCGACTCACTGACTCAAATAAAAGAATCAAGTCAAGGGGTCCAAACTCACGTGCTTTTCAGAAGTCTTCCCTTGCACCTAACTCGCATGTACTCGAGTCAGCAGAAACACACATTTTTGTGACTTGAGTCCAAGTCATTTGAGTTCCTAAAATTTGAGTCCTAAATTAGGATAATAACTATTATGCAGGAGATGTTACCTTGGCACGTGTCAGTTGTTCCCCACAGCGCAAGCCAGTGAAGGATTCTAGTGCCACAATTGCATTTGGATTTCAGCTCTTCCACAGCTGCTTTTATAAAATGTTGAGAGTTGTATCTGTTGACACTCCATCTAATTTCTTTGCTGTCTTTAATAAGTAGCACATGGACTGTCTCTCATGTAAGCATTTGCTGCTATTGGTGATAAAACAGAAATGTATTTATTCCAGTTGAGATATATGTTCTTATGTGATAGGATGTTTCAATTAGGCCAGTAGTATAAATATTTTTTCTTGTAAGCAGGAAAACTTTCTCTTTAAATGTTTAGTTTCTCTGGTGAACAGGCCATATAAGTATTTGTCAGTGTAAACCCTACCATAAATAAAGTATTTCATAAAGTTAACTATTTTCTGTACAAGTGTAAAATAGCAATAGTTTTTTTTTTGTTTTCCAGAACAAAAGGATAATGTAATTGGTGAAGTGCCAAAACTCCTTTAGAAAAACTGATAGTGTAAGTGTAATAAACTCCTAGACTAAAAATAAATGGCCTGTCATTTTAGGACATGCCCTGGAAGATGCGCCGCTTTGCAAAACTGGATATGTCTGCGAGGTTAGAGCTACAGTCAGCGCTTGATGCAGAAATACGAGCCAAACAAGCAATTCAAGAAGAATTAAATAAAGTTAAAACTTGTAACATTGCAACAGAATGGTAAGACAATGATTTGAATGAAAATGGCAGCTTTCTAGGATTTCCTTATACCATGTAGGTCATGAAATGGCCTTTCAATAGGGCACTGGTATTGGAAGCGGAAACCGTTTCTGTGATCCACCTGGTATTAAAGCATCCTGATGAATCCTGAGCTATATTGTTTATACAAATGTGGCTTAAAAAGCACAGGTTGCAATCCTGATGCCCAGTTAGGCCGGTACAACTCCAGCACAAGTCCTGTGCTAGTTGTGCAGTTCCTCTGCACAACTCCTAGGGAGTTAGGCCAGTACACAGAGGTGCTGCCTTTCCAATACCACTGTGGGAATCCTCTGGAAACAGACGAGTTGTGCTGGCTTAAATTGATTAGTATTGCTCCCACAGTTGTTCAGGCAAACAAGCAAGATATTTTATAGTTTACAGTTCGTTAAAACATACCGTAAAATCTGTAGTTCCTAAAGAAGCTTTGAGGTTTGAGCTTTATGTATTGTAAATATAATTATCATAAGCTTTCCTGAACATTTCTGCTTGATTAATTTATTGAGTCTGAGGAATAATTTCTTTGACCTATTTTGTTTAAGTAAATAATTCATTGAGTAGGGAAAATGTCTCAAAGACAGATAAGTGCTAGTATATTGTTTGCTACACCTTTTTGCCATAGTCCAAAAGTTATTCAATTCTTATTATTGCAAAGATTTATTAGGTAAAGGTGTCCCCCATAGGTTGCCCTATAATAGTAGTTTATAAAACTGAAATGAGCAAAAACCCAGCTCACATTCACATAATAAATTTCACTGACAAAATTGACATTTGATTGCTAGCATAGTAGAGTGTGATAATCTAAGAGCCCCATCTTATTCTCTCCCCCCTCCTGCCCATGAAACAGTGCTGAATTGTCCATTGATGCATCCTGGGGGTGGGGGCAATTATGGAGGTATTCTTTGGGTAAGGAAACTTTTGTTCTCTTACTCAGAATTATGCAGCCTTAGGCTACAGTCTTACAGTTTCCCACTTTCCTGGGAGTAAGACCTATTGAACACAATGGGACTTACTTTTGAGTAGACGTGGTTAGGAATATGCTCTTAGTATTTGTGATGTGGTGGGTATATGAGTCCAACCTTGTTATACACTGATTTTTTATACATGGATTTGACTCAACATGAACAGCCACTGCAGATCATAGTTTAAAAAACTACTTTTTTACTGTTGTAGAAAGGTAGTCATGCAAGCAGTCATTCTATTTTTCAGTCCCCAGAATAAAATCCCTGCAGATATTGAAGCACTACTTTATTCAGTTAGGAGCAATACTGGAGCAAGAAACCTGGAAGCAGATCTTTATATTTTTCCAGTGTTTTCTTCATATACTGATTTTTTGATCTATGGGAGGTTCTAGAACAGAACCCTAATGGATAACAAGGTATACCTATAACTGGACCCGTGCAAGTGTATTCTTTCCCACACCCATCTCTTCTCTGTCCTTATTTATTTATTTTTATTTATTTTAAAAATTTATATCCCACCTTTCTTGGGCAAATTAGCTCAACTCAATGCAGCTGCCTTAAAACATAATTAAAAACATAGAACAATTTAATAAAAACAATTAAAGCATATAGCTAAAAACAACATAGATTAAAAACAATAAAATTTATCACCTTCCTGTTTTATTCTTCCCTCACTCCTACCCCATGCCACTTCTCCCACCAACTTACTTGCCTTGATGGGTCCAATGGGATCCACTGGTGCACATGGGAAGGTTTTGGCCTTTTTGTGGCAATCCAGCAGCATGTACCTCCATGCGCAGACAGAGTAGACCTATGTTACAGTCCAGAGTACCTACGGGAGCATGTAAGAGACATTACGTGTACCCGTAGTTACTGCACCATCTAATGAAAACCTATGGGAAATTCATACTGCAATCCACAGCAAATTGTTCTTACACCGGAGCAAGGACTCCCCGTAGTTACTCTGGATTGTGCCCCTAATCTTGTGACCTGGAAAGGCATAGAACCCATTATTTTATGCCATTATGTACACTATTTAGTTAGGAAAAGACAACTTCAGCAGCTTAAAAAGCTACTGCTAAACTTAAATTATCAAAATAGTTTTGTGGGATTGCATTTTGTAAAAAATCAGACACAAGTAGAATGTATGGTTCATCTCGTGAATTGTACAATTATAGTAAAACGGCATTAAACAATTACTGTTGGATTTAAAAAAATGAGAATTGTGTCTTAGCATTCCAAGGTGAGTGACATACTGTTTGTTACTCACAAAATAGAAAACCTATGCAAAACGCTAAGGACAAAAAGGCAAATATTCATTCTCTTTCTAAAGTTTCTTCCAAAAATAAAACTCTTCCCCCCCCCCCCAGGTTAATAATTGTTTGAGTGCAGCTTGACTGTCATAGATGTGTTACAATTAGTGTTCAAAAAATTACCAGTAAACACACAGACCTTACTAACTGGATGCTTCTCTATTTTGTTTGTTTAAAGCAAGCTACAGGAAGCTGAAAAGAAGAACTCTGAGCTTTTGTCAGAAATAGAGAGACTGAAAAAAGAGACAGAGGAACTCCGATCAGAAAAGGGTATGGGACTTGGTGTCCAAATCCACTGCTCAGTCTTGAGTATATCTTATCAGATAAGAATGTCCTCTCGCAGTGTGCTAAAAGTATCTGAATTCTGAAAATTCTGGCTCTTAAAATGCTGTCAGTGCTCTGTATGATAAGATGTACCCACAGCTGTTATAAAAATACAGAAGCACATTTATCTTGTGTTCTCTTGGAGCACTTGAAACATAGCTTACTTTTGTTCCAATCTGGATGCTTTCAACTCTGTATATAACAGTTAATCACTGTCTAAGAGTTAGCAACACAGAATATTCCATAGGAGTTGTAATGTTATATTCCAGAACTATTCAACAGAGGACACTGAGAGACTGTAATAACTAGTTACATCCAGTCATGGGGTATACTTCATGATCAAGAGGCCATTTCAAATTATGGATCATTAATCATTGCAGATCACAGACTGTTTTCTCAGAATAGCCTTCTGTGGTTGGTGAGGCTTCTTTAATGTAAATATTTTGTGGATTGCAGCTGTAATTGTTTAGTTTACTTGAAAGTTCAAACATAGATTTTTGTATAGTCAGCTGAAGTTATGAAAATAGTCATTGTACTGTTCAGTTTAGTCCATTGATTTTCATAGTTGGGATCAAAACCCCCTTGTGGATCATGACTTCATCTTGAGGGGAGTTGCAAAGAGATCAGTGCAGCCATCTTGGTATCTGGCACTGAGCACCTTTAATGTTACTTCCAGCCATGACATCACTTCTGGGGGGTCCTGAACAAATTGTCATTCTCAGAAGGTGGTCCCAGGCGGAATGCTTGAATACCACTGAAATCATTTAGTCATTGAAATGAAGTTGTATAAATAAAACTCTTTCCCCCTTTCATTCCCTTTTTCATTTCCCTTTCTAACAACATGATCTATCATGATTGAGTTCACCTCATAATGCACGGTGATTAACTTGACAATGGCAATTCAGCAATGAACAGATTGCCAAGGAAGTTGTGGACTCTCCCTCATTGGAAATCTTCAGTCAAAGGCTTGTCAAGTAACTGTTGGAGATGGTCTAGATCCCAAAATTTTTCCACTTGCATAGCACATTTCCATAAATGATACCCCCCTTTTTTTGCCCCACAAGGATTCTAATGCCAGCGCTCAAAGGCATTTTAATACAGATGTGCCTTTTTCCACCATTATTCAATTCTTTTTCAAATAGTCTTAAATGTCCTGGCAAGTACTCCTAGGTTACACATACCCCATGTTGGTAACCACTGCTGTAGGAGGATTTCCTGCTATAGGCAGGGCATTGGAATAGATGACCTTTTAAGTCCCTTCCCTTATTTTATAATTCTATGAAATTTGCAGATAATACAAAACTGTATAGTGTGGTAAAAACCAAGCAGATGATAAAATACTCCAAAAGCACCTCCTCAGACAGTCAAATGGGCAGTCACATGAGTTGTTGAATATAAGTATTTATTATTTACTAGCGAAAATGTATCCGCATTGCGTGAGTAAAATTCCGCCGTGCTCCATGTCCCCACTGTGCAACAACCCCATGCACATCGTCCCCTCATGCTCATTGCCACCCATGGGCAACATCCCCCCATGCACATATACCCCCATGCACAACATCCCCCCATGTGCATAAACTCCCATGTGCAACATCCCCCCATGATCATAAACCCCCATGCGCATCATCCCCCCACAAGCATAAACCCCCATGCGCATCATCCCCCCATGCACAACACCCCCTCCCATGTGCAATACTCCCCCTTACAATGGTGGGCACCCCTATCTAGCAGGTTCAGGATTTGGGGCTGGGTATTGATCAGTCTTCAATGTTAAGTACTGTATAGGCCAAAAATATGTTTCACCCCTTTTCAGTCCCTTGGGGGTTAAATTTCTCAATATCAGTTCACAGTGGGTGTTGATGTCACAGAAAGAAGACCCTCGCCAAATTTCATGCTTCTTGGTCCACAAGGTGGGGCAGAGCATCCCTCAGTCAGCAATTCTTCAATGCAAAGTATAGGGAGGAAAACATGTTGTGCCCCTTTTCACACACACACACACACACACACACACACCCCCGCTGGAATTTCCAAAAATCAGTTCTTAGTGGATGCCTCTGTCACCCTCCCCAAATTTCATGCTTCTAGGACCAGCAGTTTTGGCAGGACATTGATGAGTCAGTCAGTGAGTCAGTCAATGACTTGTCAGTTTTATATACTGTGTATAGACTAGCAAAACAAACGAGCGTTGCAAGAGTAAAATACCCTCCCACGTGTCATCCCCCCATCGCACATCATCCTCCATTGTGCATCATCCCTCCCATGCGCAAGGTCCCACCATGCAGAGCATCCAACTTCCATGCGCATCATCCCTCATGCGCAACAATCACTCGTGCATCAGGAGAAGGCAGAGCTGCTCAACTCCTACTTTGCATCCGTCTATTCTCGGAAAGAGGGCTGTGCAAATGGGGGTGCGGGATCATTGGCTGATGCGGGGATGTGCTTCCATCCCCAATGAGGTAATGAAAACATGGATGGTGCAGAAGGGCAGATTAAGATTGACAGAGAACTGGTTCAAAACCACTTAACTGGCCTAAATGAATTCAAGTCATTTGGACCAGATGAGCTGCATCCTAGAGTTCTTAAGGAACTCGCTGATGTCCTTGCAGAGCCTCTGTCAATCATCTTTGAGAAATCCTTGAGGAGTGGAGAAGTGCCACTGGACTGGAAGAGGGCAAATGTAGTCCCAATCTTTAAGAAGGGGAAAAAAGAAGACCCGGGAAATTATAGACCAGTCAGTTTGACTTCAATCCCGGGCAAGATATTAGAGCAAATCATAAAACACACAATTTGTGCACATCTAGACAAGTACTCGGTGATCAAAACAACCCAGCATGGATTTACCAAGAATAAATCTTGCCAGACAAATCTGATCTCATTTTTTGATCAGGTTTTGAGCTTACTGGACAGTGGCAATGCTGTGGATGTCACTTATCTTGACTTCAGCAAAGCATTTGACAAGGTCCCACAAGACATTTTAATTAGGAAGTTGGAAAAATATGGGCTAGACGGGGCAATCGTTAGGTGGATCCGCAACTGGCTTGACGACCGCACCCAAACGGTTTTAGTAAATGGTTCTGTGTCAACCTGGAGGTCTGTTTCAAGTGCGGTACCCCAAGGCTCTGTCTTGGGCCCGGTTCTTTTTAACATTTTCATTAATGACTTAGAGGAAGGGATACAGGGGAGCCTGATCAAATTTGCGGATGACACCAAGCTGGGAGGAGTAGCAAATACATCAGAAGTCAGGAGAAACCTCCAGGAGGATCTGGATAAACTAGAATACTGGGCTGTAACCAATAGAATGAATTTCAATAGGGAGAAGTGCAAGGTTCTGCCCTTAGGCAATAAAAACCAAAAACACAGGTATAAAATGGGGGATACTTGGCTTGGCAGCACAACAGGTGAACGGGATCTTGGAGTCGCCGTGGATCACAAGCTGAAAATGAGTCAGCAGTGTGATGTGTCTGCAAAGAAGGCAAATGCCATTTTAGGCTGCATTAAGAGGACTGTAGCTTCCAAGTCGCGAGAAGTTCTAGTTCCTCTTTATTCAGCATTGGTCAGACCTCACCTTGAGTACTGTGTTCAGTTCTGGGCACCTCACTTTAAGAAGGATGCAGCCAAACTGGAGCAAGTCCAGAGGAGAGCAATAAGAATGATCAGTGGGATGGAAGGGAAACCCTACGAGGAAAGGTTGGGGGAACTTGGGATGTTCAGCCTGGGGAAGAGGAGGCTGAGAGGAGACATGATTGCCCTCTTCAGATACCTGAAGGGCTGTCATAGGGAGGAAGGGGCTCATTTGTTCATAGCTGGCTTCTGAAAGCAGAACTAGAACCAATCGGTACAAACTGCAAGAGAGGAGATTCCGGTTGGATATCCGGAAAAAATTCCTGACAGTTCGGGCGGTTTGGCAGTGGAACAGATTGCCAAGGGAAGTGGTGGACTCTTCCTCACTGGGGATCTTCAAGCAGAGGCTCGACGAGCACCTGTTGGGGATGCTCTAGGGGGATTTCCTGCTGCAGGCAGGGGGTTGGACTAGATGACCTACTAGGTCCCTTCCAGCTCTATGATTCTATGATTCTATCCCCCATGAGCATCAACCCTGAATTCGCAACATTCCCCCGTGCGCATCATCCTCCATGCACATTAACCCGCATTGATGCCAACATCTCCCATGAGCATTAACCGTCCATGTGCATCAACCCCCATATGCATCAACCCCCATTGATGTGTAACATCCCCATGTGCATTAACCCTCCATGTGCATCAACCCTGCATACGCATCAACTCCTCATGTGCATCAACCCCCATTGATGTGCAACATCCCCCTTGCTCGTTGTTCCCCATGCACATCAGAATCCCCAAAATCAACCCTGATTGATGCTCAACGTCCCCCCAAGTGAACCCTTCCTCCCAGTGCATCAGCTAAACCACTAGCTATTAATTAGGTAGCTATTTTTTCGTTTTCTTTGTAAACCGCTTTGTGAATTTTTTAGTTGAAAAGTGGTATATAAATACTATAGATAGATAGAGAGACAGAGACAGAGATGAAACCAAAGCTCTCATTCTCCCAAGATTACAGAGCGTAGCCCCCCTCCATTCATTTGCCTCTTTGGTAACATTTCTTGGAGTTTGACGTTTTTGAAACATTTTCCATTAATGTATCTGGTACTTTGAATTCCTTGACAGGGAAATTGTAGGGAAAGAGTGTGGCATTCCTCAGGGCAGCTATGTTTGAAAAATCCTCTTTGCCTCCTTCACACCCCCCTTGAGTTGCAGAACAAGCCTTTATGTTCTGAAGTGGCTGCAGAGATAAACCCAAAAAAGGCAATTCATAGGTGTGAACTGAGTTGGTCATTTTCAAGAGCTTTGAAAAAAATGCTGCTGTCTTCTAGGTGTAAAGCACCAAGACTCACAGAATTCTTTCTTGGCATTTTTGAATGCACCTACCTCTGCTCTGGATCAATTTGAAGTAAGTGCACAACTAAGTAAATGCATTTGTTGTTCTGTGTCTCGATGTGCATGCATTTATGTGTTTTGGGATTATGGTAAATAGTTCATTTAACTCACAATTGTTGCTGATATATTGTAAACATGTTAAGTTATTTCATACTGCAATAACTGTGCATTACTCGGAGGATTACTGATTTGGAAATAGGTGTCTAAAATAAAATACCATATTTACTCGAATCTAATTCTCATCTCTTTTTGACCAAATTTAGTTGCTAAAATTAGGGTGTGCATTAGATTTGATGGTGCATTAAAAAGGTAAAAGTGTCCTCTGCAGGTTATTTTGCCAGTTGTGACCAACTATAGGGTGCAGTGCTCATCCCTGTTTCTTGAGCCATAGGGCCAGTGTAATAAGACATGTGGCTCGCATGCGCATAAAATGCTGCTACCTTCCCACTGAAGTGGTAGCTATTTATCTACTAACATTTAGATCAGTGGTCAGGGAACAGGGGTAAATTACCCCAAATGGAGTAAAAATGAAATTCCTGGGGGTAATGGACAGTGGCGCTGCCGAGACACAACCAGGCATGCATATGAATCTATATGCATGCCCGGCTGCGTCTTGACAGCGCCACTGTCCATTACCCCCAGGAATTAAATTTCATTTCATATAGAATCTATAGATTCAATATGCATGCCCGGCTGTGTGTGTGTTACAGTACTGCAATATACAAGGACCTGACGCAGTGCACTATATTAATAATATATGATTTCCTTCCTTTCAAATCAAGGGGGGTAACACTGGTGTATCTAAATATATTTTGGGGTAAAAGGTAAAAAAAGTTCCCTGACCCCTGATTTAGATTCAAATGCATTTAGATGATTCCTTCTAGGTTGGCAGGAGCTGGGCTAACAACAGGAGCTCACCTGTCTTGTAGTACCTGGGTCTTAATCCCTGGGCTACTTGTTAACAGGCACAGTGTCTTCACCACTTGCACCACCACAGCCCATGGTGCGTTGGATGCAAGGAAATACAGTATTTTGATTATACATATAGGTCAGTATTTAAACAGTTTGCTATATTGTAATAAAAATGTAACAAACCCATTGTTGTATAAAGTAGCGCAATTAGGTAAAAATCATAACGTAAATCCACTGTCATATTATTAACATATAACTCATTGTTGCATGCAGTAAAATTAAATTTTGCATCTGCTTAGCAGCTGCACATTACAATGGACATTAAACATTTTTAAAATCTCAAGCCTTTTGAAATAGGGGTGCACATTAGATTTGATGGTGTATTAGATTTGAGTAAATACCAGTATATAGATTAGGTTAATTAGATTACAGATCTTATAGAAAATTGGAGAATTAAAACTTAAATGTGAGAAAATGATTTCATTCTCTTAAAGCAAGGTCCTTGTTTATATAAAATGCTTAAGGTTAAATTGCATTTTAAATTCTGCTAGTAGTAATAGTACTCAGCAGAAACACACTTTATAATCTACAGTGAATAACTTGGTCCATGTTATTGGACCAAGATACCATGTAAAGATGCCATGAGTAAACAGAAGGATGACAAGTTTGGGATGATGAGGTTGGACACTGGCAATGGCCCACAGCTTCTGAAGGTCCTCAGTCAGTCTACCCCTGAAGCCCTCCAATACAAGCAATGTCAGCATGAGTTGCTCAGCTGTGTAATTCATACTGCTCCTGCCTTCCTCATATGTAGTAACCCAGAACCTCTGAGGCAGTCTATATGTGGGGTGTGTAGAGGGAGCAGGACATGTGGCTTCTTGGACACCTTTCCCTCAGCACTTTGTGAAATGGAAAGGGTAAGTTACACATTGGAGGATACCTCTAGTAAAGCACAAAATGCTGGGAGAGGGAGAGTCATCCTCTCTCACCCAACACCTTCCAAAAGTATAGCTGTATCTGAAGAGAAGAACAGAGCTAAATAGGGAAACCAGTTGAGAGTACAGGTGAAAAGAGTTATTCAGTGAATATTTCATTCAGTTTACAGAGTTTCACTCTGTTCACATTTTTTGATATGGTGCTTGTTGTTTGGGCTGAATAAAAATATTATGAAATGAATTGTACATTATTTGATAAAACACTAAGTGGTATTTTATGTATTTCTTTTGTAAAGGGAAGGCTTTTTCATTTATGCACATTAACAAAATGACATTTGTAGTTCTTCCTTTTCTGCTGCCCTGATCATTTCTGCTGTCATTCCTTTCTGGATGGTACCTGAGTGACAGAGTTTTGTGGGGCTGCTAGAGAAATGTGCACCCATTGAATTCACCCCTTTATGCAAATATGTTCTCTGTCTGCAAAAGAAATACTTAGAATCCAGCCCAATGTAAATAAATAATATGAAAATCAAATAATATTCAATTAACAAAAACTACTCATAAATTTTACAAAATCTTTTTTTCTGTTAATTATTTTTAAAATAAAATATTTTTATTTCTTGAGTTAATTTCTCAATACTATGGCAGTTCCGGTTTTCATAAAACAGAATTCTTCATCTATCTATTTCTGTTTCTTTGCTGCTTTTTTGCATTAAAATAGGATTCCTTTTCTTCTTCATCATCCTCATTGATTGATTTTATGGATGACGTAAGTCTTTTGCCTCCTAAACCAGCCAATTTCTCAGTAGAAAGTTAACTGCCCATTGGTTTGGCAAATTCATATAGTAATGCAGTCATACTTTCAGGAGCATGCAAGTTTCCAGGCTGTTTCTATGCTCCTGAAAAAATTATATTTTCTATATTTTTAAAATGTGATTACTTTTAATGGCATGGTTGAAGGCTTTTCCCTACCTCTTTTTTATTTTACTGTATAAAGATTTGAGATGCATTTCACGGCTTGTTGTTGAAATGCCTCATGCTCACTTTGCCCTGTTGTTTGTGATCTTTCTTGATCACAAGTAAATCATTATACTATAATCTTTTCCTCACCCTTTTATTTTACTTGTTCTTGATCTGTTGAGAGTGTGAGTAAATTTCTATCTTGTTTTGCTTTTAAACTTTTTTTTGCAGGGAGTTGGGGGTGGGTCTCAATTTTTTTCTCCTATTTTAGTGGTGACACATTTGTTCTTATTGTGAGACGCGTCTTGAAGACTCCTCCCACCTGAGGGAAAAAATTCTTAATTGTACAAGCCATTTCTGTTTTGCCTTATAATATCGGACAAGACAAAATGTTCTTCTTGATTGGAAAACATCTAATGGATCATTTCCAAGTTGACTGCATTATTTTATTTTATGTTCCTTCATAGTACCATAGATTATTACCTTTCTAAAAATTAAGAGTCTTGTCTAAGAATATACATAGCTCACTCTCTTTATAAAACAGACCTATTTATTTTAGGTATTAATATTCCATAATTAAAATGATGCCTGCTGTGGCTGGCTACAAAAAGAAGGAAAATTGTACAAATCCTAAAGCTTTCTGTCTTTGCTAAAATATCTTGGCTGTAAAGCTGTAATCCTAGCTTCTTTAAAATATATTAAATCTAAATGTGTGCTAAACTAAATCTAGAAAGTCTGTTGAGAATGGTGAAGTAAAGAGGGTGTAGTGTATACTCATGTCTTGATAAAAAACCCTTTAACGGTGTGTATAAATGTATATTGTGGACTAGTAGTGAATGTGATTGTGGTGTCGTCATTGAAATATTCAGTAATTACCTGCATAAACATGGAAAGAATTAAAGGAAATTCTTAAACTCACTTAAGTGGAAAATCTTTCTAGTTTATTCCAGTGCTGTTCAAATGTGCTCTAGTTCAGGGTTTCTCAACCCCTCGTCCAGGGACCACTGAAGGTCCTTGGCAGCTGCCTGACCGGTCCATGAGGGGACTCCCCTAAGTGCAACTTCACCTCCTCACAGCAGGAGGGCTCTGTCGGAGGATTACAGCCTCAGAGACCAACCCTATGCCTGTCTACTCAGAAATAATTCCCATTGTAGGCAGTGGAGCTTACTCCCAGTAAAGTACAGATAAGATTGCAGCCTCAGAGTCCAATCCAATGCCTGTTACTCAGAAATATCCCACTATAGTCAATGAGGCTTACTCTCTAATAAGAGTGACTAGGATGGCTTTGTGTATTTTCAATCCATCCTGCATTGAAAAAGGTTGAAAATCCCTGCTCTGAGTAGACATGCATTGCGACATTGGGCTCTCACCTGCAATTCTATCCACAGTAACCTAGCAATAGCTCTATTATAATGGGATTTTTACTGCTGTAGGCAGCTGTGCTGTGCTCTAGGTGGGGAAGCCCTTCCTTCAGGTCGCCAGAGGCAGAACTCTCCCCCCCACCACTGGGCTGGTCCCCGGAAAATTTTTTCCCGCAGATCCAGTCCCTGGAACCAAAAAGGTTAAGGACTGCTCTAGTTGAATGGAAATTTAGGCGAGTTTAAGTTGACCCTTAATAATTTACTGGTGGATTACTGAAGCCTTTACTGAAGAGTGTTAATAAAATATTTGTTGTCTTATCTCTTACTCCCTTTTTCATTTAACGAAGTGTTTTTGCTATGTTCACCCCCACAATCCAAATTTGTATTTAAATTTGCATTTAAGATCTTTATAACTAGATAGGTAATTTTATTTCTATTTTCTGCTTAGTAAGGTGTATTTCCACTATCCCTACAATCCAGAGTAACTACCGGAGCACGTAAGAGACATTTATGTTGATGTAATTATGGCACCACCTAGTGAAAACCTATGGGAAATTCATATAGCAATTCAGAGTGAATTGTTCTTACATTGGAGCAAGGACTCCCCGTAGTTACTCTGGACTGCACCCTTAGTTCTATACTGAGTATAGGGTAATTGGTAATAAATAATTACCAAGCTATTGAAGCTGCATTAAAATTGGTGCAATCAGAAAATGGTTCATGTAAAAAATGCTACATTTATACATAGAGCTACACTGAGAAATGCATCACTAATGTACTGTCATGCTTTCGAAACACTTTGGTAAAGACTTCCATATACTGGTTTTTCAGAAAATTGTGAAAGCTTGAAGAATAGATTATAGACAGCATTTGTATCACTTGAAATAGATTTGGTCCTTTAGTTCTCCAGTGGGGAGTTTGAGACCCACAGTAAGCTGTTGTGGGGGAATGATCCCCCAGATTGCACAGCTGCTTAGGTGCAGGGGTTTTTTGTCCACTTACCGGAAAGAGCAATAGCTTCTCAGAACTGCAAGAGCTTTGCAAAAGCCTTCACAGAGCTCACCAAAGAGTAGAAATTCTCAGAATAACAATTGTGACCCACTTCTGGTTTCACAATTGCAAATCTTTGGGCGCCTGGCAATGGTACAACCCTGGGGATCATGTTACACTATTCCTTCGTCTCCTCCCCTTAAAGCAGTGATTTTCAACCAATGTGCCATGGCACACTGGTGTGCAGTGGATAATCCTCAGGTGTGGTGTAGGATTTTAGGGAGGGACATTTATTAATAGGAAAATCTGGGGATTTGAAGAGCATGGTGTGCCTTGTCAGTGGTAAAAATAACTGATGGTGTACCATGAGATGAAAAAGGTTGAAAATCACTGTCTTAAAGGGAAAAGGGCAGAATTTCCTCAGGCCTGGGCCCCAGTTTGAGAACCTCTGATATAGACAAATGAAATGTTTTATTTCCTCCATATGCATACTGTAGGCTCAGTCCTAATTTGGAAATTAGTTGGTGGTGATTTCAGTCATTAGGAATATAAGAATTTCTATTATTATAAATACTGGTAGTAGATTGTGACAGACTTTTATTAGTAGTCTCTGGTAACTGAAGACTTCTCACTATATCAAATGAAGGTTTGTAATAGGAGATATTCTCTGCTCATTACAAGCAGCCCATATTAGTCATCATCATTGGCATCCTTCAGTCTCGAAAGACTATGGTATTGTGCTCTGAAATGGAAGTCTAACAGCATCTAATATGGCTAAAAAGGCCAATTTGAGAGTAGCAATCCCTTCCACACTGAGTGCAGATACAGTCTGTCCCCTGCCCATCTCACAAGTTTTATTGGTTCCGGGACTGCCTCTTTGCCTCAGCCTCCCGAACAAGTGTCTTTTTGAATTGAAGAAGGCCATGTTGTGTCTTTTGCCTCCAAGCTGAATGATCAGAGGTCAAGGTTTCCTAGCTGTCCATTCCCAAGGCCTTTAGATCCCCCTTGCAGATGTCCTTATATCGTAGCTGTGATCTCCCTCTAGGGCGCTTTCCCTGCACTAATTCTCCATACAGGAGATCTTTTGGAACCTGTCCATCAGCCATTCTTACAACATGCCCAAGGCAGCGTAGACATCGCTGTTTCAGAAGTGTGTGTACATGTGTGTACATGCTAGAGATTCCAATACACTCCAAGACTGCACTATTTGAAACTTTGTCATGCCAGGTGATGCCAAAAACATGTTGGAGACAACGCATATGAAAGGTGTTCAGGTTTCTCTCCTGCCATGCATAAAGGATCTAAGACTTGCTGCAGTACAAGAGTGTGCTCAGGACGCAGGCTCTATAGAACTGGATCTTTGTATGTTCTGTCAGTTTCTTATTAAGCCATACTCTCTTTGTAAGTCTGGAAAACATGGTAGCCACTTTACCAGTACATTTATTCAGCTCAGTGTCTAAAGAGAGAGCATCAGAGATAGTTGAGCCAAGGTACACAAAGACATGGACAATCTCCAGTTCGTGTTCAGAGATTGTATGAGGAGCTGAATCCACATACTGCCCCAATACTTGTGTTTTCTTCAGGCTGATTGTTAGTCCAAAGTCTTGGCAGGCTTTGCTAAAGCGGTCAATGAGTTGTTGAAGGTCTTCAGCAGAGTGAGCAGTAATGGCAGTGTCATCAGCAAAGAGGAAATCCCGCAAGCATTTCAGCTGGACTTTGTACTTTGCTCTCATTCTTGAGAGACTGAAGAGTTTTCCATCGGATCTGGTCTGGAGATAAATTCCCTCTGTTGCAATTCCAAAAGCCTGTTTCACCATGATAGCGAAAAAGATCCCAAATAAAGTTGACATGAGAACGCAGCCCTGCTTCACTCCACTTCAAATGTCAAAGGAATCTGATGCTAAGCCATCAAAAACTACAGTGCCCTTCATTTCCTCATGAAAGGACCTGATGAAGCTGAGGAGCTGAGGTGGGCATCCAATCTTGGGGAGGATTTTAAAAAGGCCATCCCTACTAACCTGATCAAAAGCCTTCATGAGATCTATGAAGACTACAAAAAGTGGCTGTCTTTGTTCCCTGCATTTCTCCTGTAACTGTCTAAGAGAAAATACCACGTCAGTGGTGGACCTGTTGGCTCGAAATCCACACTGTGATTCAGGATAGACTCTCTCTGCAAGTGCCTAGAGCCTCTTCAGTATGACACGGGCAAGCAGCTTCCCTGCAACACTAAAAAGAAATGTCGCGGTAGTTGTTACAGTCATCCCTGTCGCCTTTGTTCTTATATAATGTGATGATATTAGCATCCTTCGTGTCCTGCGGTACTCCACCTTTCCTCTAACAAAGACAGAAGATTTCAGACAGTTCAGTGGGAGTGATCCTTTTGCAGCAATTCAGAACTTCGGCAGGGATGTTTTCTTTCCCAGGTCCCTTACCGGAGGCAAGGGAATCCAGGGCACTGTTTAGTTCTTCTGAGGTTGGTTCACTGTTAAGCTCCTCCAAGACAGGCAGGCACTCAATGTTGTTTAATACTTCTTCAGTTACTACATTTTCTTTGCAGCTCAGAGTAGTGCTGCACCCAGCATATCATCTGCTGTGTTCAGTGACCTTGCCCGTAGTAGACTTCAGAGGGGCAGACTTCTTCACTGTTGAACCTACGGCCTGCTTGATGCCATCATACATTCCCTTGATGTTGCCTGTGTCAGCTGCTATCTGGATCTGAGATCAGTATGAGTATCAGTAGGGATTTGCTGCTTGGGTAACAGCCTATCCTCCATAACAATCCAACCCAGGCTTTCGTGCTTTGCATGCAGTGTATGCAGCGCCGAGCACGAGACCATAGTCTTCCAAGACTGACGGAGGCCTGCTTTTTTGTGGGACTGTTTCCCTTGCCTGAGGAAAGGGGACAAAAGTCCCCTTCAGGAAGCTAATGGCTGTTGCCCAATAGTGCTCAGAGTACTGCACTATTATTGGGCTACCCAATTAGGATGCAAGTTTATATTTTTCCATGTGCACATGATACTTTAGTTTGTACCACTCTCGTTCAAGTAATTTATACATATAAAGGAAACTATAAACAATTATAGTGTGGTGCTAATTGCAGTAATGAATGTATAATTTCACTATTTTTGCTAGGAAAAAAATTAAATGCCTGCTTTACAGCTGCATTTATCTGTAAGCTTCATACAGAGGGAGGAACATATACTACAGTGAAAATGAGTCATTGTTGGAGCTCCATTATAAGCTGTGTCCCACCATAGGTATCTACCGGTAATTAGAGAACTGGCTATTTTGTACATCCTTCCCTGTTTCAAGAACATTTTGTGCTATATTTTAATTACCTGCTATAGTCTTCAGAATGTGTAGGGTGACTCTGTCCACTTACATTTATAGAAACAACCCATCTCAGAAGTTGAATTCTGAATTCCAGAAGTTTTTTACCATCCTTTTGGGTGACTGTTGGATCCTGCTATTATTCCCTTTCATCCATGGTCCTCCAGCATGTCATATGAAGAAGGGGATGGCCACAGAGGCTGCTTCTGATGGTGGCAGATGCTGCTATTTAGAATCCAACATGGAACTCTGGTGCCAGCTAAATAAAGGCATTGGCAGCAGAGGGTTAGCCTTCTCTCTTCAAACCACACTCTAAATCAGTACCCACACATCCGGTCTGCTATTTTATTCAAACACCCCAACATTCAGAGTCAAATTTTAAGTTGCCTCTTGGTGACAAATTTTAGCTGCGCTTCAAGCCAAACACCTTTTGAAGCCTTGAGGAATGTCAACAAATCTGTCCCTTAACAAGTTTAATTATTTCTTATACAGGATGTAAAATAGTCTTGAGTTTAGCTAAGCGACTGTTATGAGTACACTACCTTTGAAAATAATTGTTGTTTTTCCTACATTTACCCTGATGCGTGTACCTTTGCCTTTACCGTTCAAAGTAGTGTGTACATATTGTGTGTGTCTAGTTATAAATTTTGGATTTTGGACTGTGTGCCTTTATGTTTCATTTTGTTAACAGTCTCCTCCTTTCTCTGTTAAAGCGCTCCCCTTCCTGTATTCCAGCTCATAAAGGCAGACGTGTAAGAGGATGTCTTGCTGTGTGTGGCCCTTTAGTTTTGCCTAGAATGCATATGCCTTTGCCCTTTTTTACTGTAGTCTATTTTTGTTTATGCTCTTTATGGCTTGCATATTTATCTTGCCTCTCATCTTGTGCTACTGCTGCTTCTATATGCTAAATGCTTCTTTGCATTTACTGCTGTAAGTGAAAAGTTTTGAGAATGTTTGTTATATGTTTTGTTTTTAATGTTGCACTCCTGGCTCTAGAATGTCATAGAAAGAAAAGATGGCAGCGAATTGAAATGGCTAGAATTAATTAGACTGCAGTGCATGGTCATGAACAAAACTTAAACGTGCCTCTTTGTCTGCATTGTTTCTTTCATAGGGAAGCTATTATTATGGGTAGTTAATTGAATTAACTCTGAATGTGCAGTCAGTGAATTTAAAATCATGATCTTATGTCTGGAAAGAATTGGTTAAGTTATACTTTCCATTCCAGAGTCATAATCTTAAATGTCATGGATTGTGCTAGAACTTGGTGTCATATCACCAAAAGAAGTCAAAGCCCCCAAAATGTTAGACACCCAGGAAAAATGTATGACATGACAACATAAAAAGCTAAAAACTATGGCATATACTGTAATTTACTAATTACTCAAAGCCTTCTCAAAAGGGAAAGGATGGCAGTGAAGTTTTTTTTTCCTCCCATGGCTACAAGGCTAAAAAGAGGACATGTCCTGAGTCCTGGTGACTCAGGTCACCCTGAGTATGCATGACAGTCTACAAATGACTGATACAAGGCCCATAATCTAAGTAGCCACCCCATTCTACTTACCAGTTTAGATAGGATCAGCATTGTCAATTCTAATGGTGATCATTGCCCGTGGGCCTACTCTGGAGCTCATTTTTTAAGATGAAGCAATGTGATTTGTTACAGTCCCAAAAACACTGATAAATCACTACTAAATGGTTCATGCTTAGTACAGGCTCCCAGGTGAGAATTTCAGCAACAGTTTGTGCTGGTCATAATTTAGCTCTGTGTAGAAAAGTGTTTCTAATAATTTTAGAAAGTGGTTTTGATGGTTCAGAAAGTAGATCCTCAATTTCTGACTGTATTGGCACTCACAGATGTCTTTGCCTCACTGAACCATTTTTAGCAGAGAAGGAGCTTTGTAGAGTGTTTTTCTTCTTCCCAGCTGAAGAAATATTTTTTTAAAAAAAACAACAATTTCCAACATAGCCTGGGGCTTCACGGGGACAGCAGGTGTGCTACCTGTGTCTTCCCATTTGCATGCCCGCAGCAATATAACCCTTGCATGGCCACCAGTTGAACAGACATTAGCACAGCCATACTACTCACAAAAGGGAAACCTTCTGCAGCCTACAGATCTCTTTGATTAATCAAAGCCATGGTTACATGGAAATTTTAAACAATACCTCCAGGAAAATGCATTAGGGATCACAGCTTTAAATCCACAATATAAGTAAAAGTTAGCGTTCAGCCATGTCTGTACCCCATCCTTTGCTTTTTGTTCTGGTCATTTGTATGCCTTTTCAGAAGAGAGAACCATTCAGAAAAAAATTTTAAAAGAAGTTTACACACTGATAATATATTCCCTCTATGCCGTGATGTCACAAATATGTATTCATGCTATGTGGTGGTGGTGGAATATGGCTAATTTTCTCCAAAACAGTGCTGTATACAGCACCCATAAAACATCAATAAAGCCCCTTAAAAGTGTCCTTTTTTATTCATGTTCTATAAGCTAAAATTGAAAAACTGTCTTCTCTTAATAATGTAGTCTGCTACATCTTATAAAGGAAATAATCTCTGATAGTCAGAGGTGCATGAAGTTATTTGTTGCTTTTAAACTTGACCGCAGAAAAGAATCCTTGCTAGTGAATGCTGCAGATCTTAAATTGGTTTATTTTTGTAAATAGAGCAAATAAGTAGACATGTGTACAAGTTTAACTATGTGGCTCTCATTTATCTTTTAAATTGATTAGTTTCCAGTCTCAGTGGCTGGGTTGCTCAATCTAATCATTCGTAAAGTAAATTAGAAACCAAGCATTATATTAGATTGAAACAGAAGAATGTTCTCTTCTTTACTAATATGCGTTGGAAAAGGTGGCTGACATGTGCCCAGCTAAAACAGTTTAAATCATTATGTTTTTGTGGTTTCTGGGTCATCAATTTCATATCTTGTAAAACTTATATATAAATTACAATATAATATAATTTTATCTAATCTATGATCTGACTTCTGGCATGTTACTTACAAGTGAGAGTGTGGTGGCTAACTGCTTTGAAAATGTAGATCAGCTAAAATAACAGATTTGCATTAAGACGTCTTCCTTCAATATATATTTAAAACTGAATTAAATATATTTTGAATTGAATCAGTATAAGTACACCAATACAACAAAATAATTTTTTGTAAACTGCTTTGTGTGCACTCTTTTTGAAAAGTGGTACATAAGTATAATTAATAATAGTCAGGATTTGCCCAATGCTATAACTTGTTTAATGTTATTATTCATAATTAATATTGTCAGAACAAGCCTTTTGTCTTGTAAATGCATAATATACCTAACATATCAAACATTTCTAACTGTAATTCAATTTGTAAATTAAATTAAATTATACTGTATTTGTGCTTTACGAAATATTAGACTTGATCAAATAATGGTTAATGTTATTTCCTTGTTATTTGATAATTCTAGGCCATCACAGTCCTGTTAAAATGTACAAACATTTTAAAATATTTGACTTAGGGCACAATCCAGAGTAACTATGGGGAGTCCTTGCTCTGGAGAAAGAACAATTTACTCTGGATTGCAATATGAATTTCCCATGGGTTTTCATTAGGTGGTGCAGTAAATACGGTGCACATAATGTCTCTTATGTGCTCCTGTAGTTACTCTGGATTGTACCCATAGGCTGCAGTCCTAACCTTCAGATAGGTTGGACTAAGCCCTGGCATCAGTCCTATGCTGACTTGAGAATGTCACAAAAATGTTATAAGACACTTCTACGCCACTCCTGGGGGAGGGCTAGGCCAGCACTTCTCTCTCTATAACACCATGAGAATGGGAAGACTAATGAGTTGCGCTGGGCTAGGTTAGGATTGCACCCTTAATTTCTTAAAGTATGTTATATTATTTTTAAAGTATATTATATTACCTCCAAGGTATATGTTTTTGTAGTGATTTCTTGTTAATAATCACCACCATGATATAGTCTTATTTTCAGTCCTTGATACGTCACCCTTACTGTGAAAAGTAATATAACAATAAAGAAAAAGTGTCTTTAAATATATTTTGACATGCATCAAAACAACCAAAATCTCTCGTGTTTCTAGTTACTCTTAGTAAAGCTCCAGTACCCTCCTAGCACAATCACAGGCTTAACTGACACAATTTAAAACTTCAGAATAACTTCCCTGTTTGTATTTGTTTTTGAAAAAGTGCATAATCAGAAATAGCTTCTTAATCCTTTTTCCTCCCCTTCCCCTTATTTTTTTCCTTTTGCTTGTTTCTTTCCTTTGCTTGTTTCTCTAGATTGATTCTGTTGAAAATTTTACCTTATCTAATACGCCTTCGCGGGATGAAGATATCAAGTATCACCTTCATTCAAGATCTAGGTCCCCTTCCACAGCTAGTGACATTGAAACAATTGAGGTACTAAATCTTGGAACATATGCTTGAAAATTGTCTGTAACCTTCCATCCTGTTAAATAGGTTCAGAACAAATTTGTCTTTACACAGCTATTGAGTTGAAATATACAGTACTTCAGTACAGGAGCAGGGTCCTCACGGGATTGTTTTCAAATGTGATATAGAGACAGTATGTAGGGCTTGCTGCATTCCAAAGGGCTGCACCAAGAGTTAATGTAACTGAACTGAAGAACATGGTTGAAAGCCATTTTACCTTAATATAATTTTATTTTAAGAATTAAAAACTAAAACAATTTGGCTTTGAACTTATATCTACCATGAACTTATATTATCAATTGTGTCAATTATAACCATATTATACCTACCATGTTTGAATTGAGCGAGTTTGGAAGAAGGCTTTGTATCTATACGCCACTCTACACATGACTGTTTTTAAACAGGAAAATGTCCTGGTTTTTTTTAAGTATAGACCCCTTAAAATGCAGACCAAGAACACAACAGGAACTGAATTTGACTGGCTGCCAGATATACACATGGCGGCAAACTTGAGTTTGCTGGTAGTGTGTGGAAGTGTTCTAAGTATATAATAGACTACAAATTGTGCTGGCTTGCTTAGGCACACTGAATTGCTGCTGCTGCTTTCTTTTAATTGCCCTCAGCTGCATCTGGGATGGAGGACTACATCATTCACTTTTCCTCTATTTGCCCTGCTGCTTCTGTTTGCCAAATATGTTTGAAGCATTTATTTTGGTTGTTTCTTTCTCATGCTTGTTTGGGGTCCCATCTCAATCCATTACATCAACTGGATTTTCAGACTTTTACCACATCCCAAAATTCACAAGGTGGAAATTGAAAAGCTTTCCCAGCTGTATAGCAAGCTGCAATTTCTGATGTGGAATTGGGGTTGGGCATCGAGGTCAAGGAAAGCTGTCTTCCATTGTGTTAGCCAGACTGGATTTTTCATAGCCTGATATTGTTGTATGTTCCCTTTTCTTTTTGTTGAAACAAACCTAATATTATATGTGCTTTTATTGCTAATGTGAAGCATAGCCAAGTAACCGTACTTCAATTATGTACTCATTCATTCCTCAAATTCAAATTAAAAAAATCATACCTTTATTGGCATTTAAAAACATATAGACAATAGGATACTAAACATACAATTAGATAAAAAGCAGATGAAGGTAAGCCTCCGAAATGCAACGTGTTCTATAAGGTCCTGCGAGTGGGGGGATTTTATATTTAAAATCAAATCATACCTTTATTAGCATAAAAGCAAATAGACAATTGGGTAATAAACAGATAAATAAAATTATCAAACAGATAATTATAAAATTATATTATAAAACAGATATCCAAAATTAGATAAAAAGTGGCTAAAAGTAGGTTGGCTCGTAGCCTCCAAAAAGGCATAGCAAAAAAAAAGCTTGGCATAGCAGCAAGGAGAGGAGTTAGAGGCCAGCAAGGATTTGCAACGCTGGAAGATGAAATTAATGAATGTAACTACTAATGTAGTTAGTGCCACGTAATAGAAATTGTAGCTTATCGAAGTTAGAAAGTTCATTGTGACCAGCAAAAAATTGTATATCTTGATACAACATGCATTACAGTAACATGTGTTCCAGTTATTCCATTGCACCGGAACTGCAAATGCATGTCCTCTGCTCTGCAGGTATGGCATTGAGTCTTCCCAACAGGATGTTGCCGCTGTATCTAGCACGTGTAAAAAATCTTCTGCCCTGCTTTTCACCAAAAAAATAAAAACAACCAGGGCACCTATCATATATAATTGACAAATTAAAATTAAGCGGGAAGCGGGTCTCAGAGGCAGCACCAAAAAGGGATTGTTTTTCTATGTCTAGTAGCCTTGTTTTAAGAATGTTATTAACCTGATTTAAGGGTAGCAGATCTAGCAATTCCAAGGACAGACCCATAGAACAGATTTTCTTACAAAATAAGATAAAGCTAGGAGATTGGAACTAGTCTAAATGCAAAGGTACCGTGAGAGTGTTGGAATCAGAAAGATAACAGATCCTTGTCCAGAATTTAAGAAATAATAGCCATGCAGTTGTTTCAAGCCTGCAAAGACCAGTTTCAAGGCGTAGAGTTGCATTCATTCCTTTATTGTAAAAACATGAACAAAAACACATCACAATTACGTTTACAAGTTACAAATTCATTTATGTAATCAGTGCATGTTGAAATTGCCTTCAACAGAAGTATTCTTCAGTTGACTGTGGCATTTGCTAGTTGCCTTCATTCATATCCTGCCTTCATAATATATCAAACTTTTATTCCATCAATAAACTTTGGACTTCCAAATACTGATTGGTTTTCCTGTCCTTAAAGCCACTTTTTCATATAACAGCTGAGATGTCCAACAGATGTCCTGTATGATATTGATACTAAAACTACTGCTTGAAATATGTATAATGAGAATAGTTAATGTAACAAATGGTTTCTTTGTCAATATTTGTTGCCTATGTTAGGTAATTCATCTTCCCTATTTATATTGCCTGATATCATTTCCCATTAGCAAAACATCTGATTTTGCATGCTAAGCCTATTATCATGTGTTGTGCTATATTACCAAAAGAGCAGTAGTAAACAGTGAAATTTTGCATCACAAGAGCAGCTTATGGGCTTGCCAGTTCTATAACAGCCTGTCAGGCATACTTCATTTGTGTACGTACATTTAGGATGCAATCATACACACTTAGTTCAGAGTCAGTCCCACTGAAGGCAGTGGGGCTGCTTCTGAGTAGATGGACATATGACTGCACTCCTTGTTTCACTTTTCATATTTTTAAAAAATGTTTTTAAAAAGAAGTAAAAGAATTGTATACAATCAAAACACTTAACTTGATGTAAAAGTAATTCCCAAAGTCACCTTGTAAATGCAAAATGTCAAATGCTGAAGTATAGGCTGCTGCTAGCTTTAAGTAGGTGGGGGAAAACCATTGTCCTTGGCTGCTGCACAATGCCGGGGAATCAGGTTGCTGTCTTTTACCATTTTTGCCCATTAAAGGGCCAGAAACTCTGTAGGCTTTGCCACTATGTCTGCCACTGTTGCCATGTCTCAGCCTGTCCTGAATGTTGTCTACTTGCCTCAGCATGCTTGTCTTTCAAGAGGTGAGGAAGACATTCCTGCTCTTTTCCCACACCTCTTTTATAGTATAAGCTTGCTGGATGAAGGCAAGGCAGCAACAATAGCAAAGGCAATTTTGCAGGCAGGTTGCACTTGACACATGTGTAGGCATGTATACCTGTGAGTTGATCCTTCAAAATGCTCAGTATTGGGTCTTGTCCAGTAAAAATTGCTTCCATTTCAGTGAATACTAAAACTGAGTAGTTATTCACTAGTAAGTTAGCAAAATGTCTATAAAAAGTTGTAAAGGTAGGTGATAAAAAGTTTTACAAGATAGCAAGAAATTGAACATATTAGCCAAAGTAAATACTTCCCTTTTTTACCTTATACCATCCCTTGTTTTTTTGTTTTTTATGTTGCATTAATTTATTTCTGTCAGATATTTCTTAATGTTGTGTTTTGGATGCCTTTTTAATTTTCAGCATGTGTGTGTTCAGGTTTCAGATCATCCTCGCCAAGTTCACACACCAACCATGAGATCTCCGTATATCAGTTCAGGACTCTCTGTGCCAAAGGTATCAAGCTAGAAGCTGTAGTCAAACTGCAGGCTTTCCCTTGCAGTAAATAGCTTTTCCCCCTTTTCTGGGTTATGGGGTGTGAACACAAAAGTCTCACATAGGTGAGGAGTACTGGACTCTTCCTGTGCATGCTGCTTGTCTCCCCGCTTCCTCCCTCCTGTCCTCAAACACATTTGTGATAAAGTTGTGCGGGAAGTTTCTTCAGTCCTCATCTATATTTTGTTTTGATTTCTCACTGAAAGTTATAGGAGAAGTCCCATGTTTCAGTGTCCGAAATTGCTCCTATCAGACTTCGTTTTAGACAATATTTCTTCACAATGTGGGTAGGAATATTTTACATGCTTAAGGGCACAATCCTAACAAATTTAGGCTGGCCTCACTCACTTTGGCATATCTTTTTGTGGTGTGAGGAGGTCGACGTATGCCTGTGCAGTGGCCTATCCCACCGAGTGTGGCAGAGGTGCCATATAACAATTTTGTGACACCCCCAGTCAGCACAGGACTTATGCCAGGGGTTTATGCTGGCCTAACTGGAAGTTAGGATTTCAGCATCAATTACCTACAGCTGATTATGTAAGGTCAACTTGCTTCCTTCTGTCAAAGGTAACAAAAACCTGTTAGTTCGTTATTTTGTGGGCAGTGCTGGAGCCTTCTAGATTAAGGAATGTCACCATGTGGGAAAAGTAAATAATGAAATCTTAAAACTACAAGATGAATTAATGGAATGAATGAAATATCATTTTGGTTGCCATATCTTTTAATATTTGCTGTTGTGAGCTTATATTTGTTATGTTGGTCTTTTAAAGTGTGGTGCAAGGCACAATCTTTCCTTTTCCCTCTTTGAACATAGGGCAAAATCCATAGCAGTTATGGGTCCACGCAGTTACATCACCCTCTAGTGTTATCTTATGGAAAGTCATCCTAACTGCTCCAGAGCAAGGGGGTTAATTTCACTTTAGGATATAGGCTATAGTAGAACTGGAGTATCATAGAATCATGGAGATGGAAGGGACCTAGTAGGTCATCTAGTCCAGTGGTTCTCAATCTTCCTAATGCCATGACCCCTTTATAAGTTCCTCATGTTGTGGGGACCCCCAACCATAAAATTATTTTCATTGCTACTTTATAACTGTAATTTTGCTACTGTTATGAATCGTAACGTAAATATCCAATATGCAGGATGTATTTTCATTGTTACAAATGAAATGTGTGTTCTGTGCACACACTGAACACAATGGGATTTATTTCAGAGTATGCATGCATAGGATTGGGCCCTGAGGCTGCAATCCTATCCATATATACATGGGAGTAAAGGCCACCCTGACTATAATGAGATTTATTTCAGAGTAGGCATGCATAGGATTGGGCCCTGAGGCTGTCAGTCAGCCCCAGTACTCGCACAGCTACAGCCGGAGGTCTGGCAAGCCTGACCTGGCCTCCTGCACCAGGGGTCTTTCGGCGACCCCAGGAAAGCTCTAGGTGACGCCCAAAGGGGTCCTGACCCCCACTTTGAGAAACACTGATCTAGTCCAACCCCCTGCCTGCAGCATGAAATCAAGAAGTATCAAGAGTATCAAGAAGTTGTTTGATACCACTTCTGACAATCCAGCAACAAAACTGTCTTGAGCACTCCTTGCAGAGAAATAGTCTTCCAGCCTCACAAGCCCATTCATGGGCACAACCCTGGCTCAGTAAAGCTGTCACTGAGATAATATGGAAGCTGCTCAGGCAACCTGAGAAGCTGGCAGTAAATATAAATATTGATAATGGGGCCCTAGAAATGGCGATCACTGGGGGATAGCACTTCCTGATAATGTGTCATATCCAATAATTTAGTACCACATAGGAACCAAAGGAAAGTACTACCTCTATTTTTCTCTGTTTATTAATGTTTATTAATCATTAAACAGATGCAGTTATTTTTCTCAGATCAACATTTAACCTGGATGAAAAAATTTATGTATTCAGTGTATCAGAGATTAAAAAACAAACTTAAGATGTTTTTATGCAGTCTTGCCTTAAGTACTTTGCCATTGAGAAGTTTCTATTTTTTATGTGAAAGGATTAGTTCACTGTGCGTAGACAAACATTTTTAAAACACAGGATGACTCTTTAATCTGTCGTCCTACTATTTATTCACCTGCTTGTGCAAAACTTGGCTTGTTTGTACCCTTTTATAGAATTCATGAGTTGGAAAGTAACAACAACAACAAGTAACAACAACACTTGACTTTAATAGTGTCCCTTTTAAGGCTTCAGTAGTTGTGTCTTCTGTGACATGGGTCAGCTTTCATTAGAGTAGGTTCAGAGAACAGAATCAGCAATCAATAACTATTTTAAGGCTTGGGAGCAACCTTGGATTTGTGTGTTTAAGAAAAGCCCTTCGTAGTCAGGCTTTCGGCATAGCAAGCATTTTTTTATTTAAATAAAATTCTTGTTGAGCAAAGCACCTGGCACCTAACTCTGTTTCTGTTTGTTTCACAGCCTAAGGCTCATCAGTTTGTAGTGAAATCGTTTAATACTCCTACAAAATGTAATCAGTGTACCTCATTGATGGTTGGCTTAATAAGACAGGGTTGCACCTGTGAAGGTAAGACTGAGAAACACAAGATTATTGTTTTTACAGATGATTATAAAAGCAATTTTATTTGTCCATGTGAATAGTAACTGAAGTTTATATTTTTATTATCCCAATTGCTCTTAATTGGTCACAACTTTTTAAATAGGGCTGCAGTGGCTTACTGATTAAAAGCATTGTGCCTGTCAGTCTGAAGATTGGCAGATCAGTGGTTTGAGACCCAAGTACTGCAAGACTGGGTGAGCTCCCATCCTTAGCCCAGCTCCTGGACCTAGCAGTTCAAAACCATGCAAATGCAAGTCGATAAATAGGTACCATCTTGGTTGGAAGGTAACAGTGTTCCGTGCACATACGGGCCACATGTCCACAGAGATGTCTTCAGAAAGAGCTGGTCCTATGGCTCTAAAACCAGGGATAAACATCGCTCTCTAGAGTCAGTCATGACTAGCAGGGCAACCTGTGGGGGACACCTTTACCTTTACTTTTTAAATATGAGTTATGTTTTACTTCGGATACTGTCAGGGCTTGTACAGGAGGCAAGCTGAATGAGATGAGTAGCACATAGTGGTCAGTGTGCATGTACCGCTTCCTGCTCCCTATTTTCTCTTTCCACTGTGCCTGAAAAGGAGGAAACAGATAATTTGTATCTACTGCCACCAGCCCACAATACAGAGACCAAACAAAAACATGCACAAGCATCTCTATGCTCTGACTTAAGTAATTTGGTTTGATGAACCCCAGCAGTATTTTTTCTAGTGGTTTCTACACATGTTCTTTTGCATCTTTTTAGATAGTGAGCCCATTTGTGACAGGGAGCCATAAAGTACAGTGTTGCCTCATGTTACAAACACCTGATATAAAATATGTTCCACGTAACAAACAAAAATTTCTCTACGATTCTGCTTCGTGTAACAAACTGTGCTTCACATATCAAAGAAACTCATTGGCAGTTGGGGCAGACGCGCTGGCCGGCAGCCCATTGAAAAAGCATCAGGGCTGCCTAACATGCCTGCCCATAGCGAAAGCGACACTTCCGCATTGTTCCTCCTGTGGCTGGGCATCCGCTGGGCAGAGGGAGAGAACAGCAGTGGAGAAGAAGGAAGCAGCTCAGGGCTAGCCAAAAGGGAGCAGGGGAGAGAGAGAGGCTCAGGATGAAGAGAAGGAGAAAGTGGGGAGACACTTTGAAAGTGTCTTTGATTAAAGAAGAAAGTGTCTTTGATTGCAGCCTCCTAACACTTGCGCATGTCTACCCAGAAGTAAGCTCCATTGTGTTAAATGGGGCTTACTCCAAGGAAAGTGTCTTTAGGACTGAAGCCTAAGTAGACTTCATAGGATCATGCACATTGAATGCATGTTTTGAATTCAATTACAGTGTTTTGTCATCATTTTTACATCCAATTAATATTTTTATATGAATATTTTTTGGGTTCTGGAACCGATTGTCTGAGTTTCCATTATTTCCTATGGGAAAATCTGCTTCACGTAAAGAACATTTCACGTAACAAACGTGCCTCTGAAACGAATTAAATTTCTTACATGAGGCGCCACTGTATTTCATTCTCTGTAATCCGCTTTGTGAACTTTTGTTGAAAAATGTTATATAAATACTGTTGTTTGATTGATGTCATACCATTACATGGTTAGAGAATTGGAACCCACCTGGCCTCTGTATTCCACACTTTTACCTAAACAGTTAAATTTAACTGCTCCACTGGTAAGCATATGCCAGGCCTCAGTGGATGTGCTATTCCAGACATGAAGAATGACTGAAATCCACAAGAGAAAATGGTTGGGTAATGGCATTTCAAGGCAAAACAAAAGCTGCTGCAGGAAGTAGATGTGCCAGCCTGCTTTTAGATTGCTAAACCTGCAGTCAGCTCATGGGACTTAGAAGTGTCTAAGCAGAAGGAAAAAGACAGAAAATAAGGTATCATCACATAATGTAATGCAGAAAGATGCACAATAAATCTATATATATAAAAGAGAAAAGTCACTCACTGACTGACTCACTGACTCATCACTGCCCTGCCAAAACCGCTGGGCCTAGAAGCGTGAAATTTGGGGTGGGTGTTCCTTCCGTGACGGAGGGTTGCACTAAGAACCAGTTTTCGGAAATTCCAACCGGAAGGGGGTGAAAAGGGGCGCAACGCGTTTTCCTCCCTATACTTTGCATTGAGAATTGCTGACTCCTCAACATTCTGCCCCAACTGCTGGGCCTGAAGCATGGAATTCTGGGAGTTCCTTCTGTCACCTGAACACCCACCAAGAACCCATGTGGAACACCCACCAAGAACCATCTGGAGAAATTAACCCTTCAGGTGCTGAAAAGGGGGCAACGTGTTTCTGTCCTATACTTAACATGGGAGACTGACCAACATCCAGCCAGTTCGGTGCTCAGACCCTGGTGCACTAGGGGATGTTTTCCGGAGGAAGAGGTTGCACTGGAGAGGATGCTGCACATGGGGGGAAGTTGCGCATGGGGGGAAGTTGCGCATGGAGGGAAGTTGCACATGGGGGGATGATGCGCATGGTGGGAAGTTGCGCACGGGGAGAAGTTGCGCACGGGGAGAAGTTGCGCACGGGGAGAAGTTGCGCGTGGGGGATGATGTGCGTGGGGGATGATGCGCACAGGGGAATGTTGTACATGGGGTAGGTTGCGCATGGGTTGTTGATGCGCCGTGGGGGATGTTGTATGGGGAAGTTAAAAGCACAATCCTATCTATGTTTACTCAGGCAAAGGGAGTGGGCAGCTTCTGCCAACTCCATCCTATATCCTCAAAGACTGGAAAAATATGAATGCTAATCAGAACATACTATTCTCACCATCTTTCAGCTTTTCAGCTCTACAATGCATGTTCCATGAATGCATAGTTTTGCCTGCCTGTTAAAAGCAGCTATGACAGAAGAAAGGCTGATGAAGACAGGGACCAGAGGGGAAAATTACCTTTTTGCATGTCACAGTTGCAACAAAATTTACTTTTCTAAAGTTGCTTTAAGGCCAGGAAAGGAAGTTTCTGATAGCACAGAACAGCTTTTGGAGGAACATTTTGTTTTAACTATGGGATTTTAACTTAAAATACACACTGGGCAAACCTACATACTCATATACGTCCATTCAAGTATGTATTTGCTTCAGGATGTATGGTAGCATAAAATGTGGAACACTAAATAAAGTGGCTGTTAACAAAGAACAAGCTGGATGTTATATGTGAATGTCATGTGTGAAATGTTAACTGTGCTTTTTCTCAGTGTGTAGATTTTCATGCCATGTGACCTGTGCGGACAAGGCACCAGCAGTGTGTCCAATTCCACCAGAACAGACCAAGGGTCCTCTGGGGATTGACCCCCAGAAAGGCATAGGAACAGCTTATGAAGGATATGTCAGAGTAAGTAATGTAAAAAAAATTCTTGTCTTGATGGTAGATTTCTAGCAGTCCAGTCATAACAATATATCCTATTTACTTGAATATATGGTAATGCTCACCATTTTCAGCTAAGTTTAGTCTCCAGAATTGAAGTGCACATTAGATTCGCTGGTGCATTAGATTTGAGAAAATACAGGTATTTTGATTATAAATGTAGATCAGTATTTAGTTTAACAGTTTACTATATTGTGGTTGAAATGTGACATAAACCTATTGTTGTAAGAAAGTAGTACAATTAGGTAAAAATCATAACATAAATCCTTTGTCATGTTATTATTATATAACTCATTATTATATGCAGTAAAATTAAATTTTGTACCTGCTTTACAGCTGCACATTACAATCACCAGTAAACATTTTTTTAAAAAATAGGGATAAGAATTAGATTTGATGATGCATTCGAATTTTGGTGCATTAGATATGGAGTAAATATGGTATTAAAATATAAGCTTGATTTACCAGTATATATTTGGTTTATTTACAAGGACCATCACCATTGTTTTAAATTTTACTGAGCATATGAATGAGTAAAAAGAAAAGAGCTATCCGGGAAAAAAATGAATATTGTAAAATATGTTATATTTAGGGTGAAATCCAGAGTAACTACGGGGAGTCCTTGTGGGGAGAAATATGAATTTCTCATAGGTTTTCACTAGGTGGTGCAGTAACTACGGGTGCACATAATGTCTCTTACGTGCTCCCGTAGTTACTCTGGATTGTGCCCTTAGCAGGGTGACCATATGGTAGACCTCCAAATGTAGGACAAGGGTCCGCCTTTGCTTTTGGAGGACCTTGTCCTACATTTTTTCAAAATGTAGGACAAAATGTCGGATGTCCTACATTTTCCCCTACATTTAAAAAACAATCCCTGCAGGGCTTACCTTGTAAGGAGGAGCCGCACTGGTGCTTTTAAGCCCCTCCGGTCGGCCGGGGAAGGCAGGAGAAGGCGCGGAGGAGCCACACTGGGGCCTTTCAGCCCCTCTGGCCAGCTGGGGAAGGCAGGAGAAGGTGCAGAGGAGCCGCGCTAGGGCCTTTAAGCCCCCCCCCGGCCAGCTGGGGAAGGCGCCCAGCAGCCTCGTGGCCACCATTACAACCCCCTGGCTGGCCAGGGAGGCTCCACGTGGCTGCTGAGGAAGCGAGGGGCTGGACTTTGGACAGGGCTTCCAGCCCAGGGCCAATCATGGGGCGGGGGAGGAACCTCCTCCTGGCCCGCCTCCAGTTTCCTGCGCTGTGAAGCGCAGAGGTGTGTGCACTGTGGTGCACACACAAGTTAAAATGGTGGCACCCATGGGCGCCGCTTTCCGGACACGGCAGGGGGTTTCCCTATTGTGCCGCACCCCCTGCCATTTCCAGAGGCGTCCAGGCATTTCCGGATGTCTGGACACCCTGGCCCTTATTCCATGTTATTTCTTGAGTGTAAACAGTGATGGGATTCAAAGAAATTAACAACTGGTTCTCTGCCCATCTGGAAGCCACTTTTAAATGGCTATTTTAAAACTTTATATGTCCTATCTCTCGTTAACAACCGGTTCTATAGAGTAGGCGCAAACCTGCTGAAGCCCTCCACTGAGTGTAAACATAATATAAACATGTCCACACTAAAACTACACTGTTTTAAATTGTCAAGGTTTCCCCCCAAGAAGCTTGTAAGCTGTTCTAGTTTATAAGGGGCTATTTTATCTCAGTCTTCTTGATGACTGTGCATTGAGATTAAAGCAATTGAATATTCAACTGAACTACAGGCATTAACAAAAATTGTCCACATACTTCCTTTTTGCTTTACCATCTGCAATTACTTTTGTTACAGATCCCTAAACCAGCTGGAGTGAAGAAAGGTTGGCAGAGGGCATTGGCTGTTGTCTGTGACTTTAAGCTCTTCCTTTATGATATACCAGAAGGAAAAGCATCCCAACCCACTGTGGTAGTGAGCCAGGTTCTTGAAATGAGGTAGGAAGATGAGACAGAGTGGTTTGCCTTAAGTTTAATTTACAATAATACATTAATATGATATTTTCCCTGCATAGGGTTTGGGGGTAGAATCATCCCCCCTTGCTAGAAATTTTTGTATGGGCATAGAGCCTCTGCTTACATTCCTGTGAAGACCGCAACCAGCTATCCCATAGGCAGCTATCCTCCCCCCACCCGCTCTCTCTCTCTCTCTCTCTCTCTCTCTCTCTCTCTCTCTCTCTCTCTCTCTCTCTCTCTCTCTCTCTCTCTCTCTCTCGCCCTTCTCCCCTGGACGTAGCATGAAATTTGGGGAATGTATTCCTTCTGTGATAGGAACACCCACCATAAACTTATTTCTAGAAATTTCTAGATTTCAGGTCCAGGGGTTGGGGCAGACCATTCCTCAGTCAGGGATTCTCAATGTAAAGCATAGGAAAGAAAACATGTTGCACCCCTTTTCACCCCCTTCTGGCTGGAATTTCCAAAAACTAGTTCTTAGTGAGTGCCTGCATCGTGGAAGGAACACCCTCCCTCCCAAATTTCATGCTTCTAGGCCTGGCTGTTTTGGCAGGGCATTGATAAGTCAGTTAGTCAGTGAATCAGTCAGTGACTTTTCTATTATATATATAGATTGATGTCCTCTGTGATTTAGTTACTGTTTAAAACTGAAAAGAGACCAACATACATAAATAAAGAGTAATCATCTTACCCAGTTAACTGTTTTTTATCTTTCCAAAGGGATGAAGAATTCTCAGTGAGTTCGGTGTTAGCTTCTGATGTGATTCACGCAAATCGAAAAGATATTCCTTGTATTTTCAGAGTACGTAATATATGTTATGGTTGAGTATGTTGTTCGTGAGTGATATACAGGTCCAATGTTGTTATACACAGATTTTTTTTATACACAGATTTGACTCAACACAAATGGCTACTGCAAATCAGTTTTAAAAACTGCTTTTCTACTGTTTTAGATAGGTAGTCGTGCAAGCATTCATTCCATTTTTCAGTACCAAAATCAACCCCTGCAGATATTGTGTCATTACCTTATTCTGTTAAGTACAATAAGGGAGCAAGAATCTTGGAAGTGGTTCAAGTTTGGAAGAATAGGGGAGCAAGAAACTTGGAATAGGTCTTTAAACCTATTTTTTCATTGTTTTCCTTATACATGGGTGTTTTTTTATCCACAGGATTATCCACTAGTGGATAATGAGGGACCCCTATAAACTGAAACAGTCATCTTATTATACTATGTGAAAATGCATATTTTGTTTAATCTGTTCTGTGTGTTTGTGGTTCCAAGTGACCCCTTTCAATTGCATATATTTTTCATTAAAGCTCTGGGGAAAAATTATTAAAGCCATCAAATGCCTGTTTTTTAATGTTCCAGAGGATATTACATACCCTGATATGTGGCAGAAAGGCAAGGCAGTTTCTTCAGTGTTTGTCCTGTACAGTGGCAGAGTGGCTATTCTGGATTGGAGCTGTCTAATCCATGTTTCTATGTGACGTTGAGGAAACTGATTAAACATACCAAGGATGCATGTAATGCTGTTACTTTCCCAAAGTGGTATCCAAAGTGGTATCTATTTATTTGCTTGCATTTATATGGTTTTTAATTTTGGCGGAAGTGGGGGATGGGAGCTCATACCATTTTGCAGCATTCAAGTCTCGAACTGCCAACCTGCCAACCTTCTGGTCGACAAGCACAGGATCTTTTAACCACTGAGCCATTGCAGTCCCACAGTCCCTTGGCCATCCACATTTATAAATAAATATACATACCCCTTCCTCCTTGTTACAAGCTTTAAAATACCATTAAATCCTACACTTCTTCTAAAGAAGTCAGAGTAGCACATATGGTGTATTCCCCTCCTTTCATACAGTGCAGAAGAAAGTTAGATTGCGAAACTTGATCATGAACAGCCAGTGAACGTCATGGTTAAGAAGTTATTTACACCTGTCTCCCTAGTCAAGGTCCAACACTCTTAGCCCTTCATCATTATGCTTTCCCTAGTTTATCATTGAAATGCTTATTTAATTCTAAAATGCAGGGTTCCTCAATATATTGCCTAGAAGCATGGCTCAGACTCGGTTCAGTCAGTAATGTGTTCAGCCTGGAGCTTCAAATATGAAAGAATCTGATTTTGCATATTATATTCCACCTTCAATTATATCCCACCTTTCTGTCTAAGCATCTTCCACAAACACAGACATGTTTATAATTTTTTCAGGTTACAGCTTCCCAGCTATCAGCATCAAGTAATAAGTGTTCAATCCTGATCCTAGCTGACAGTGAAAATGAAAAGAGCAAGTGGGTAGGAGTCTTAAATGAACTGCACAGGATTTTAAAGAAGAACAAGCTAAAAGACCGCTCAGTCTACGTTCCCAAAGAGGCCTACGACAGCACTTTGCCCCTCATTAAAACAACCCAAGCAGCAGCAATCATAGGTATGTAATGAATAACCTCCAATAATACTGTATTTGGGATGTTACTTTGATACTACTGATATACTAGCATTTTACTTTGTCTTGTTTCCCCAAGCTAGTGGTCTTCAGCAATTTCGGCCCGGGACCCCCATGACAAACTTAAAAATTGTCTTAGACCTCCCAATCAAACTTAATGGAATGTGAATGTGATGTCATCAACCTGGCAGTAATGTCATGACCGGAAGTGACATCGCTGTCACAGCCAGATGAGTTTAACAGTCAGAGCCACCTCCATGTCTACTCAGAAGTACCCAATGTATTCAATGAAACCTACTCCGAGAAAAGTGAGACTGCATGCCTGTTTACACCTTCCTGGGATTAAGGTCCATTGACTATAATGGGACTTACTTCTGAGTTGACCATCCTAGAATTTGACTCTAATGCAGCCATCCTAGCTACATCCTTTCCTGGGAGTAAAGAGAGTAAAGTAATGGGACACTGATTATAATTATCCCATTGACTTATTATTTCTGAGTAGACCTCTCTAGGATTTGGCTCTGAGTTTCCTGGAGGACTCGTGGGAATAGCACCCATGGGTCTCCCAGAGAACTAGGTGGCAAGACGGGGTCCACCACAGCTCTTCTCCTGCTACCATCCCTGTTTGCTGGAGGTCGTGCAGGGCTGCCCTGCGTGGCCTCCATGGGCCAAGTGACAGGAGAGGGGCTTCCCTCATCTTGTTAACGAGTGAAGTAATGCCATACTTCTGCCAGATTTTATCATTACACTGCACTAATATTTCATATTTAATGTTAAAGCAAGAGTTGGTTAAGTTTGATTGCAATTGCGTTCAGATCTATTTCATTGGCCCTATAATCCAGAGTAACTACGGGAAGATGTAAGAGGCACTTAACTCTGGATTGCTCTATGCATTTCCCATAGGTTTCTCATAGGTGGCACCGTAACTACGTCAGTGTAAAAGGTCCCATAGTTACTCTGGATTGTAGCCATAATTAGTAATTACAGTAAAAATCTTGGCTTGAGAGTAACTTGGATTGAGAGAGTTTTGCAAGACAAGCAGACATTTCTAATACATTGTAACTTGATATTCAAGCAATGTCTTATATATGGAAAAGTATTGATCTCTTACTGAATATTTAAATTGTGGATAGTCCACTAAGAACATCCTGCAGTGGGGCAGTCATGGAGTCCCTCCAGTCCCCCTCAACATTTGTCCTTTACATCAGGTCTGCATTGCTGCTGCTGTTAGTATATTGAATGGATTGAATGGGGTGTTTTACACTCCTGATTAGGAGGGTAAAAAGGAGTGTTATAAAGGAGTAAACATTCTTTTTTACACTGTTTTACACACATGTTTAACAGTGCAATCCTATGCATGTCTTCTCAGAATTAAGTATCAGACTTATTGCAACTCATATGCTTCAAAAGTAATTTAAGTTTAGCTTTGCTACTGTTGATGCTTGTGATTAGTTGCTCTTAGAGAGAAATTATTTGTTACAAAGCCATGGGTATCCTTCTTTTAGGAAGAAAGTCAGGATATAAATCAAATAAATAATTTTTGCTCATGTCATACAATATAGAGATATGGGTTAAATCTGTTAAGAAGTGGAAGTTACTATTTGGCTGAATAAAAGAAAGAGTTAATCCTTCTTTTTTGCTTTCATTGAGCTATTTCTGTTTTTGATTAATGATTGTCTCCTGTGTTGGTTTTGTTTGTCCCATCCAAAAATGTTGACCAAGTTTTTTCTGTCACAGATCATGAAAGAATAGCCCTGGGCAATGAAGAAGGGTTATTTGTTGTGCATGTCACCAAGGATGGTAAGAGAATGTAACGTATCTTTTCTGTGTGGGTAGTTGAAATAATAAGCTTTACATTTTGTTCAATCAACTCTTTCTAGATCCATTTTTTATCATCTTATTATAGCAAAGTTTGTTTTAATAAGTGGCAGCCATGCTGCTTCCACTGAAAAATCAAGCTGTTCTCTGTTCTCTTACCAAAAAAACCCTCTGTGGTCTGTGTTGTATTGCCAGGCTGGAATCCAGAGTTCTCTCATCTGCATACTCCCACTCAATGCAGCTTGCAAGAACAAAAACTGGAGACAAACAGTCTTACAGAGATTTGCTTCTGAATTATTATTTCAAAAATGTAGGGAAAAATCTTATCACAGTCCCATTTTCAGGCTCAGTAAATGTATGTTATTTGCTTTTAATTCAAGGCAAAACTCTCAACATCACGATAATTCGAAAGGCTATGCCCCCAACCACTGGTGCCAAGGAAGAAAAAGTTAATTAGTCCTATGAAGAGCTACGATACCTTTTAGAATCTATATAAAAAAGATATACTTCTTATTATAGGGGATTGGAACGCTAAAGTAGGAAATCAAGGAATAACAGGCAGGTTTGGCCTTGAAGAGAAAAAAGAAGGAAGGCAAAGGCTCATTGCACTGATTGTTCATTGGAAAGACTGATGCTGAAGATGAAGCTCAAATCTTTGGCCACATAATAAGAAGGGAGGACACTTTAAAAAAGTCTCTGATGCCGGGGAAAATTGAAGGCAGAGGATGAGGTGGTTTGATAGTGTCACCAAGGCAATGAATATGAACCCGGACAAACTTTGGAAGCTTGTGGAGAATAGCCTGCTACAGTCTATGGGGTCATGAAGAGTCAGGCAGGACTTAATCACTAAACAACAACAAATGTAATTGCCAGCTCTCCTATCCCTCAAAACACCCTCTCCCCTAGACTTCTCCATTTCAACACATATTCTAATTACCCCAGTAGTGGCTTCTCTTTCTCGCCTATCCTCTTTGCTCTGAATGCAATGCAAAAAGTTTAAACTATGCTACATTTTTTTTCAACAAAGAAAGGCAATTTGGGGGGATTGTAGTCTTTGTAAGGACTACTGTTTAAAAATTTTTTTAGACTGCGAGCCCTTTGATAACCATATATTTTGCATAGCTTTGGAAATCGCTTTGCAAGCTACTTTTTATTGAAAAGCCGTATACAGAGTATGATAAAAAGACTCATGAGAACTAGACATTTATTAACTCTTTGGCCTTTCTTCTTCCTTACATACGTATTTCTTGTTTCCATAATAATGTGTAAAATGTATTCACCTGTGGCTTTTAATGTTTGCAGAAATAATTCGTGTTGGTGACAATAAGAAAGTTCATCAGATTGAATTCATCCCAAATGAACAGCTCATCGCAGTGATCTCAGGACGAAACCGCCATGTACGGCTGTTCCCTATGGCAGCCCTGGATGGACGAGAAACTGATTTTTATAAACTGGCAGAGACAAAAGGTTGCCAGACAATAGTTTCTGGACAAGTGCGTCATGGAGCTCTTACTTGCTTGTGTGTGGCCATGAAAAGACAAGTTCTCTGCTATGAACTAAATCACAGCAAGACACGACACAAAAAGATTAAAGAGATCCAAGTAGCTGGGAATGTCCAGTGGATGGCAATTTTTAGTGAACGGCTCTGTGTGGGTTACCAATCAGGATTCTTGAAATACCCTTTGCATGGAGAAGGAAACCCACATAGTTTGCTTCACCCAGATGATCACACACTGTCATTCATTGCACAGCAGCCAACAGATGCCATCTGTGCAGTTGAAATCTCTAATAAGGAATATCTGCTGTGTTTTAGCAGCGTAGGTGTTTATGTGGACTGCCAGGGCCGAAGGTCTAGGCAACAGGAACTTATGTGGCCTGCAACGCCTTCCTCGTCCTGTAAGTTTCTTTATCTGTGTTACTATATCCTAATGGTTTTGAGGGATGCAATTGCTTTTGAATAATCAGACATTCATATGTATTCTCTATATATTTAAATTAAAATGACATAATCCAGAGAGTTTGTGAAAAGTATGAACATAGGGTTTGTTCAAGAAACATTTTAATGCATGTACCTGAGTGAAAAATCACCTAAATACTATGAATATCATGGAGACTGTGAGAATATTAAACTAGAAAAAAATTATTAGTGAAAATTGGGTAGCATCCACAGTTTCCTTGCTTCTAATAGGAGGATGGGGATATGGAGCTCTTACTCTAGAGGAAAGAGGAAATTGCTATTACTCATTGTTTTGTGTCCCAGTAACAATTGAGAGTCTTTTAATTCACAGTTGAACTAAGTTGAAAATAGTTTAATTGAAAATTTTCAAAATTGAATAAGGCTGCAATCCTAAAGGTACTTTCCCGGGAGTAAGACCCTTTGAACTCAGTGGGGCTTATTTTTGAATAGACATGATTAGGATTGTGCTCTATGTGGGTTGTGCATTTAAGACAGTGAAAAGTAGATCACAGGTAATTTTAAAATCTTTAGAACAGGCTTTAGACATTCAGATTGCATATTTCAGAACATAGTGGTTTGATTATCTGTGACTCTTTTCTAGAGGAAGTCTAAAATGATTTTTTCATGGATGTTGGTGTTATCCTAAAAAAAAGTAGCGCAGAAAGCAGTTATGTGTTTTTATTCCAAATTAATATTTTAATCAATCAAGCACCTTTGTTGGGTCAGGGTTTAAGCTCCCCAACGTGGAGGGAGGGACTTCCTTTTCAAGTATTTTTGAAGCCTGTATTCATTGGATAAGGGCCATTCTGGTGGCGTTGCATATCTCTCAGCTTGCCCTTTCCAGGGTGCAATCCAGAGTAACTACGGGGAGTCCTTGCTCCAGTGTAAGAACAATTTGCTCTGGATTGCAATATGAATTTCCCATAGGTTTTCATTAGGTGGTGCAGTAACTATGGGTGCACGTAATGTCTGTTACGTGCTCCTGTAGTTACTCTGGATTGTAGGGTAAATCACATATCTAGTTATAAGTAAATGTGCACTGTGGCTCAGTTTCTCTAACCTTAGGGCTCCATGCATTTTACTTGGCAACTTCTATGCATGCTCAGAATAATCTACAGCCAGTTAAGGCAGTAAAACTCTAAAGGATTTTGAACCCAATCTTATGTATGTCTACTCAGAAGTAAGTTCCTTAATAATCAATAAGTCTGACTCCCAGGAAAGTACGGATAGGATTGTAGCCATTAAAGCTTAGAAACAGTCAGGAGCACATGGGACGATCCATGGGTGCTTTGCTTTCACTTTAATTGGTTTATTTCATTTAGTGAGATGTCACATTTTATAAGCCCAGTTTTGCATTATAATGGTATTATTTCACAAATACCATTTTGTACTGCCCCTATTCATCTCCAAATAATCATTAGAAGGCTTTTAAAGAACTGCTAATTCTAATGCTGAAAGTATATCATCAAGGTATGTATTTGTATTTCTTCTCAGGTTACAATGCACCATACCTCTCAGTATACAGTGAAAATGCTGTTGATATATTTGATGTCAATTCGATGGAGTGGATTCAGACCATCCCCCTCAAAAAGGTAACTATCATGTGATACTGGAAATACACTTTCCAAAGAACTGATGGTCTCTTGAAAACATGTTGTAGGATCTTTATATTTAGTATTAGACTACATAGAATTTCAGCCTTACAAAGAAATAGGAGTCAGAAATGAGGCATGATGTGGTTAGCTGTTTTAAAGCCAATTTTATAATGAACCTTTTCATATGTCCTATTAGCAAATGTTGAACTTTCAACAAGAGAGTGGTACATAGAAATACTCTTTTAGCAATAAAGTGGGAAGTGACCCATGGTTATGTAAAAAAATGGTAGTTCCTTGAAACCAAATGTTGAATCCTAACTATATTAGAACATCTACAGAACAGATTCAGCTTTCACCCTATAAGAATATTGTATATTGTTTCACCCTATAAGAATATTGTATAAGAATATTGTGACTTAGGGCAAAATCCAGAGTAACTATGGGGAGTCCTTGCTCTGGTTTAAAAACAATTTACTCTGGATTCCAGTATGAATTTTCCATAGGTTTTCACTAGGAGGTGCAGTAACTACGGGTGCACGTAATGTATCTTCCATGCTCCCATTGTTACTCTGGCTTTGAGGGTTAGTCTGCCCTGTCTACATATTAGTTATGCAATTGTAGCACAACCGCTTCTGAAATTCTTATCACACCAGAAATGTTTTTTTATTACCTACTCAAAACTACTTGATGTTTTTAGCAAATGTTGTACTCCAGTCCAGTTTCATTTTGAATTCCAAACTAACTTTCTATAGAGAAAGCTCTGTGTGGTTTGGAAAATCTCAACACTCTTTCATTCGGACATCTAGTGGTCGGTTTTTATTGAGCTTTGTCTCTTATATGGTTTTAGGTACGTCCTTTGAACACAGAAGGATCGTTAAATGTCCTAGGACTAGAAACAATTAGGCTAATATATTTCAAAAACAAAATGGCAGGTAAGTAAGACTTATCGCTAGTGTATTTTGATATAACTCAGGGCAGGTGCAGCTCCTTACCTTGCCTGATATGCTTGCCTGCATCAGTGCTGGAAACTTGGATACGATTGCCCCTCAGTCAGTTTTGTGTTGTTCAAAACTGGATAGCTCAGTGGACTATACATTAGTCCTATAAATTAGTCCATGAGTCCTTTTGTTTGACCTGAGTCAAACAAACCCATGAGTTTGACCCATGAGTCCATAAGTCCTTTTGTTTGACCTGACACAAATTTCAGCTTTCATTTGCTAACAGCTCTAGTTCTTAAGGTCGGATAGTAGTTTTCATGATTCCCCTTGTGAGTCCCAATACCATTTTACCTAAGGGAAAATTTTGAGTAGAAAATTGAGGAAAGTGTAACACTTTTCTGGCTTTTACACATGAAATCACCCTCTTCAGCTAATTTTTCATGCTAACTGGACAAGAGGACTCTTTCAAGTGGGTGATTCTCTTTTTTAACAAGAGAAAAATAACTGGCCCTCTTCACCCCTGCAATGTCTGCTGTAGTAGCTATTGCTGATGTTGTTTTAAGATTGTGAACCCTTTTGGGACAGGGTGCCATTAGTTATTACATTTTCTCTGTAAACCGCTTTGTGAACTTTTAGTTGAAACATGGTATATAAATATTGCTGATTAATTGATTGATTAAAATTTAAGTCAACATACATTTGAGCTCCACAAGGAGAGTAATTTGGAGTTAGGGTATTTGTTTAGGTAAATCCTTCACCCTACCACTTCTCTGTTCAAAATTTCCCCTGAACCTTTGTTTAAGAGTACCATAAATGGCAATATATTTGCTTTTTGAACGCTGTTAATATGTTTGCTCATAATATGCAATTCATCCCTAACATTGCAACAAAATATAGGGATGTAATTTGCTTCTACCGTATAAACTTTGTGCTTTATTCATGTGTCAGTTTTACGTAACTTCCCAGAGTTGCGCTGTAGATAACTCTTCAGATAGAGAAAACATACACAGCTTAATATAATTCTGAACATTTTATTATATAACTTAATATGGAACCTGCTGTATTTTTTCTGTTGTTCCTAGAGGGTGATGAGCTAGTCGTTCCTGAAACATCTGATAACAGTCGGAAGCAAATGGTCCGAAATATCAACAATAAGCGGCGTTACTCATTCAGAGTGCCTGAGGAGGAGAGGATGCAGCAGAGGAGGTCGGTATTCAACCTGTACTTGTCTTCTGTACATGCGTGTAGGCCTTGAAGATCTGTTTGTCTACTGTCAACGTAGCTTTTCATTTGTTAGAATGAATTAATTTCTGGACCACATGTTCAGACAGTTGTCTCTCCTTCCTTAAAATTATCTATGTAATTTGTAAGAACACCAGTCGGAAATATTTAAATACTTTTTAAATTAAATATTTGTGCCAAAAATTACTGTAATTTCGAATGCATGCCTTCATGTATGGTATATATGTACATCTGTGTGTGCGTGTGTGTGTGTATACTGTATATACATATATATAAAGATTGATAATAAAAAGTTTTACAAAAGAGGATTACATTGCTAATTATGCATATGTATTACTTTCAGAGTCTAATTCTGACATTTTTAATTTGGGGGCAATTTCCATTCCATTATCTTTAGTATTCTACAACAATCTGAAATTGATTACTTAATTATCATGCCTTCTGTAACAAAAGATTCATGTTGAAAGGTGGTGTTTCATGATATATGGAAATATTTGAGAAGGGCAGGATATATATTCAAAAAGCATAGGTCTGTTTTTTTTTGTTTTTGACCATGCATTCTTGCCATCCATAAAAGATGGCACAAACTATATGCTTGTCCTTAAATCAACAAACTTGTCATTGCTGACAAGACCAGATCTTCTACTCTGCTCTCAGTTCTGCTTCTAAAAAGTGATGAAAGATATAATTGGCCACCAACATGAAGCGCCATAGTCTGATATCTTCTGCTTCTCTAAGATGTTCCAATGTCTCTCAGAAATTTAGTTTGCATTCTACAACGCATCAGTAATTTTCTCTATAAACTCTTGCAAATATTATGACAGTGAAATGTGTAGGGTAGTACAATATTCTTCTAATTCTTCTTTATTCTTCTGTCCTTCATTTCTTCCTCCATCTTTACAGTGCCAAGTCATCACTGAACCTGCTTCTACACCTTTTCTTGAATGTTGTCTGAACTCCCTCTCGTAGTGCACTCTGAGTCTCAGTAACCATGTGGACTTTATATGGACATGGGCAGTTTAGCCTTTAAAACCATCCTCTTCTTCCTGATCCTTTCCCTTTCCTCAGGCTGAGAGCTGGCATAGAATTGATAACAGAAATTAAAGTTCATCTCCCTTAAAACGCAATATTTGGCTTATTTATTTCTATTTTTGACTATTTATAAAGTATATTTCACTTGTGAGAAATATCCTCTTGAGCAACATATCTGACCTGAACATCTTCTCTTGCAGGGAGATGCTACGAGATCCAGAAATGAGAAATAAGTTAATTTCTAACCCAACTAACTTTAACCATATAGCACACATGGGTCCTGGAGATGGTATACAAATCCTCAAAGACCTGCCTATGGTAAGCAGCTGTGAAAGCATGTCTGCAAGTGAGAGTAACTTATATACAGGGGAAACAAAATAAACATTGTAACATCAGATTCTAATACAGACTGGAGCCAAATAATTATACATGTGCAGTCAAATGCAAAGTGATTATCACAGGGCCATATTTCCACAGAGGTGTTCAGATAATGCTGGTTCTGTGGCTCTAGAAAAACTCACTAGAGTCACAACTAGCTGGACAACTTGCAGGGGACATCTTTATACTATAGTTTACCCATAGTCTTCTACCATATCGTTTCCATAAATACTAGATCTAACTCTCATGTAGTTTTCAAGTTTTCACTACAAATCTAGTTTTTCAAGTGTAGATCTAGTTCAAGGTCTATTTTTTCAAGTTAAATGCCAACATTATGCAGTACTGAGGATGATTCACATTTCTGCTGCAAATAAAAGCTTCTAATTGAATGGTAGGACTTCACTGATGGAGCAGGTCAGTCAAGATTTTATTTTGAGAAGTAAGCTGTTACTTAAGTAACAACTGCTGTCAAATAAAGAGTAAAAATTGTGATCTCCCATATTGTAGGGGTCTTGCTTCTTTAACAGTGTGATTCAGAATTTATACCAGATTGTTTGCACTATTTGTATAACATTTTTCTCATATGTTCATATTTTCATGGAAATTGCTCTTGATTTGTCTGTTTTTAAATGTGTACTTTAAATGTGTAATTTTACTTTGAAGTATTTGTAGATCTGTTTGGACATACTTTATTTTCTGCTTTGTTACTGAATTGTTCTGCTTTGTTAATGAATTGAGGAACTATCTACAGACATTCTAAAGACAGGGTTTTCCTTAGGAAAAAAAATAGCATTTGCACATCTTGTGCTTGTCCACTAGATGGGGTAAGCGACAAAGGACAAGCTGACTATATTTTGAAATATTGTAGTATCTAAATAAATTTTGCAGAAGTGACTACTATTTACATATAGTAGAATGTCAAACCAAACTTTGTAATTCTTACTTAAACCAGCCTAGATCTGCTCTAGAGAGTTCACTGGGTTTGACAGGTGTATGATTTTGTAAATGACGGTTGCTCCATCTCCCTTCCTTTGTTTTGTTATTAGAATTTTATACTATGTGCACGCACAGCCTTGAACACTCCCCACTGAAATCAACATGCCACAATCATCAAAGATGCTTAGATTTGCAAGATGGAAACTTAAGATACATTTTCAAAGTATTAGATAAGTACAAGTAGGCAGTAACCTCACTCCAGGGAATGCAGAATGTTATACCTAAAGTGTGAAACTACTGTTGAAAGAGAACATCATATGCCATCCAATGAACACAAAAGTAGCATGACCAGGGGAGTCTCAGTCCTATGAGCCACCATTTGTTGGAGGGAACATGCCTTCCAGCAGTAATTCTGCATGTGTGCAGATGCACACTTGGCCAAAGAACAAGCTCTAGAACAACTCCAGATATGTTGGCCATTTATGATAATTGTGTACTTAACATAAATGTTCTGCTAAGCTGGGTTCTCAATAATTTCTATTTTTTAATACCTTCCCAAAATAAACTGTGGAATTTGCTGGGATTTTTACAGGGTCATACACCACCTTACACCATCACTTCCATTTGATTGTCTTTAATGAGAGTTAATGTATTATTCTATTGTATCTATTAAACCTAAAGACTGTCTTCTGCACTGAGAAGATCTTCTGTCTTCCTTCTCAGGTGGGAAATGTTAGGGATGATGAAACGTATCATAAATCAGATGCGTGTTAAGCATAAAGCATTTTCTTTTTTCATGTTGAACCTTTCATACCCTAACCATTCTTTTAACTTGTTCATTAATTTATTTTATTATATAGTTGCATTATAAATAGTGTGATTTTCAGGATGTCCCTTGTTATCCACTAGGATTCCATTCCGGAAACTCTCGTGGATTTAAAAAAATCTGTGGATTAAAACACATTGGAAAATAGATTTAAAGACCTACTTCCAAGAATTTTGCGGCTCCATTATTCCTAATGGAAAAAAGGTTGTGCCTCGTTAGTGTCTCAATATCTTAATATTCATCTATGTGGAAAATGATTGCTCCGAAGGTGTACAAGACATACTGAGTATATCGAAGGTACAGATAGGCAGTAAATAAAAGGATATGTAGCCACTAAGACAGGGTGAGCTCCTGTCCTTAACCCAGCTCTGCGACGCCAGCTGGATCCAATCGTATTGGCTCTGCCTTTCCATTGGACTAATTCAGTGGCATGGAGAGGGGGGATTTGCTGCTTGGGTAACAGCATATCCTCCATAACAATCCAACCCAGGCTTTCCTGCTTCGCATGCAGCGTATGCATCGCTGAGCACGATACCGTAGTCTTCCAAGACTGACGGAGGCCTGCTTATGCAGCCACTAGTTAGTGATCTAAACTGTATTCAGGAAAGTTATATCTACAGTAATTCTCCACATAATGTGTTCCAGGCCAGTAATCGTTTATTACAACTGAACATGTATTTAGTGCCATCTGCATACTAGGTGATGTACAGAGGAAGAACAGACACTGAGTGGTTTATCTTCTAAGGAAACATTTCCTAATTTGTCATGGGTGTGCTATGGAAGCCATGCATGGCTTAAACTGAACCAGCATTTGTCTCCCACTTTTTCTGTGTGGCAAAGCCAGAGCAGGTTGACTGGCAGCACAATCCTAGGCCAACACAAGCCTTGTGCTAGCCTAGGGGTTTTGCAAAAGTGCCATAAGACACTTCTATGCCACTCTTGGGGGGCTAGGCCAGAGTGCAGACATGTGTAGGCCTCCTCATTCCACCGTGGGAACAGGGAGATAGGTGAGTTGCGCTGGCCTAATTTGGTTAGGATTGAGCCCTAATTGTTTGAGTAGAGTAGGAGTCTCTAATCTTTTTGGCCAAAGGGCCACAACAAATACCTGGCAGTGTTGAGGGAAAAAAATTAAATGTAACATTTAAATAAACAAAACTGAATTGGAACTTGGATTAATGAATAAATGGGCTCAAATAACCAGGATTTCTGCAAGCACAACACACAGCACAGAAATAAAGCACACCCTTAAATGAATCCCCATTTCCCCCATCCCACCATCACAACTCTGGTCATGTTTGGTGAACTTGGTCAGAGATTTTTAGGGGAGCAGAGGCTGGCTATGGGTGGATTTGACACATTATGCTGTTGGAGGGGGCTAAGTTCATGGCATACCAGTTTTCCATGGCAAGTGGTTGAAATTGGCAGGGGAAGAGGTCTCCAGTGCCTTTTTCCCCTACATTTCCTACACAACTCCATTCTGAGCAGTAATGGAAGAAGAGGACAGGGTTTCAGAAGTAGCAAGAATGGAAATGAGAATGATTAACTACGTTTACAGTATCTTCCATTTCTTAGATTTACTATTCACACACTGATAAGTCTAAGGGGAAAGAAAAATAATATGCTAGACTGTATGTCTCTGCTTCCTTGCTTCGAAAGAGTAATGAATGTGTATTGTCAAAGAAATACAATACAGAAACTATTTCAAAAGAAATAATAGAATATTTTTGTGATTTGGTTCCATTTTTTTTCCTAAAAATTATCTGTGAATTAGATAGTGAGTATAGGATATGCCTTTGTATTAACTATACTCTATTTTAACTGGCAAGTGGTCCATAGTTTGTATTCCTGTCATCATCCCTCACTACATCTCTTTCTCTTTCTCCCTCTCTCTGTTGTCTATGATAGCCAAGCTCCCCATACTGTCCCCCTGATCACTCCTGTCTCATCTCTTCTCCAAGAAACTTCGAGCACATCTATCACATGACTGTAAATTCAGCTGAAAATTTCCTCTCCCATCATTCCGTAAACCCTGCATATCCCCCACCTCTACACTCTGTCCCTCGTACAACAGCCTTTATGAATCTAAGGGTATGAATTGCTCAGCCAGATGTTACTGCTACTAACACTGTGTGGTGTTTCTTTTTGCCTAGCTAATACCTGGAGAGATTTTGAGCTTTGCAATTGCTTTCATTTGCCCTTAGATGTTCTTTTACCCTTCCTGTTTCATTTTCTGTCAGTTTCTAATCCATAAGAAGTATACTTGTTCAGGGCTTGATAAGTGAGAGTATCAATGTAGATACTCAAGTGTTGTCCTCAAAATAACTGGGGTTCAGAGCAGCTGCTCTCTTCCATTCTCTTCCTGAACGTTTTCATCGTGCTGCTGGGAAATATCCCAGTTCAAGGACCTACCAAGTGAAAGGTTTCATACCGTGTCCCAAGAACTGTTGGAATGCAGCACTTATCTCCTCGTGGTTCTCTTGTTCACTGTGCTATTCAGTAAAGATGCCAGTTGAGGGAATCCGAGGAGAGCCATGGCACATTCCAACTAGAGATGTAAGAGTGTCCAAAATTATGAAGCTGTGGGGAAAAGCTCTTTGGCTATTTTTTCTTTTTCAAAAAAATGTGAAAATTTATGAATATATGCTTTGTTCAGTATCTTATCAATTTTGAATTCATTTTTTGACATGGCAAAACATAAAAAATACACATGCAAACTTAAAATGTCATTAAATTTATCTTAAATGGTAACTTATACATTTATAAATTTTCAAAATAAAACTTCCTTTGAAAAAAGTTAACATTCATTTACTGTATATTCACTTGACAATCCGCTCATGACTGCCACGAACAGGACCTTGTGAATGATAGATAAGCCAATCAGCAATCCATATGTAAGGATTGGTAGCATCACTGCCAATAGGAAAGTTTTCAACATCATGGCTGTGTGTTACGGAAGAAAGGATGTAGCTGTTGCTGATTCAAACAGCCTTCTAGATAGCATCTCCACTGGTAGCAACATTTGTAATATCTTAGCTGTGTTTCTGGAGGTAAGGTCAGAGCCGTGTAATTTGTCTTTTATAATTACAGCATTGTATAGAAATGCTACAGGGCACCTACAGGGCACCATAGGGACCTCTTACTAGAAACAGCTTAGGTCAGAGTAAGCAACCTTTCTGCTGTGTAGTGTTGAACCTATGTGCTGTGTCATGCACACATGCCGACGTGTCATGCTGAACCTTGGTTGCTGCCTTTGAATCCCATGGACTATAATAGGCTTTCTTCAGAGTAGACATGCATAGGTGTCTGACATCTCTGTCCAGCTCCAGCTGTCTGTGTGTGTGCGTGTGCCCCTGTCATTCTGCTTTCTTCTGACCAGGTGCTGCTGGAGCAAGTTCCCTTCCAAGCAGCCTGGGCAATCAGGTGAGATCCCAGTCTACTCCAAGGGAAATGTTTCCTAGCTACACCTGCCCAGAAGGAAGCAGGTTGGCAGGGCTGTGCGCACAGACCCGCTAGGAATGGAGCACATAGTTTGACCGCAGCCTAAAACCTGCAGATTGCTTCCTCTCTGCCCCTTTTCTGCTCCCAGGTCCTGTGGCTGCTGCTTAGAGCAAAGGGGATGTGGAATAAAAGCTGCCTACAAGGTTCAGGCAGCAGCTGATCTGTGTGTGGAGTATGTTCTACTGAACTCCATGGGGCTTTCTTTAGAGTAAATATGCCTTAGATCACACTGTAAGTGCTGAGCAGGGGAGCCTTGGTTCTCTCATGCCTTCTTCATATTCCTAAGAATTCCTGTGTTGACTTTCCTGGGAGCAAGTCCCATTTAATACAATGGGGTGTACTTCTGATTAGACAGTCATATGATTGTGCTACTAGACCCACTAGACTCCATGGAGCATACTTCAGAGTCAACATGTCACCCTGTTAGGCTTAATCACTTGTGTTTTTGGCCTTTCTGGCTCTTCTTTCTCTACCACCCCCACCCGACCCCAATATTCAGTCATCTTTTCACTTTCACTTGAAATGCACTGAGTTTTCTCATTATGGAAACAGTTTCTCCTTCCCAAACCTTCCCTGTTTCTGGGCCAGAAAATGGATGTTCCAAGTGCTGTAAAGCCTCTTGAAGAATCCAGGCTCTTTCTCACTTTAATTCTTAGACTGCCCAGTAAAATGTTTTGGGAGAGAAGATTTTTTTAAAAAAATTCCTAACTCTACAACCCCTTTAGTTTATTCTCAGTACTCAAACCCCTGAAGTACATAAATAAGAAGTTTCTTATTTATCTTGATTGTATAGGTTTCTGTACTGCTGACAATCTAAAGATATGAATCTGCTATTATAGGGAATGATAGGTACCTCAATGTGCTATATTTGTTTTAGGTTGAAATTTAGAGTATTCTGCACCAAATCTGTTTTTATTTCATTATCATTTATTTTGCGTGACTTGGGAAAGCCTGTTGTTGTTTATATCAGATTAATTACCACTTTCTTGATACCAAGAGACCATGTTGATAGCAAAAGACCATTCATTTGGAAGCAGCACAACATGTAGTATATTTTTTTGGGGGGGGTTACTTGGTGCCATCAGACTTGGTGGCCTGGTGTCAGCTGTGGCCTAGCTTTTGTTGGTGTCTTGGCTCAGTCAGACCTGGATTTGGTTGCCTCTTATGCCTACTGATTGTTTGGATTGCTGTAATATCTTTTACATGGGTCTGCCCACAAAGACCATTTGAGAAGCAGCTAGTACAGTGGATTGCTATGAAAGAATTAACAGGAGGCAAGATATTCTTATTATATTTTGCACTTGTTGTTCTGCCTGTATTGACTGCTTTAGTATGCTAGTTATGAACTTGAAAGCCCTAAAAGTTTTGTTCCATGCGTTTAGGGTTGCCATAATTCTCTTCCACAAAACTGAGACAGGGGCCTCTGTCCCATTTGCTAGTATGTGAACACAGTCCCCCAAAATCAGGGTTGTCCCTGTTTTTCGGGATATATGACAACCCTGCATGTGTTGCCAAAGTCCCACCTTCTCCCTTGTGACCTCTATCCAAGGTCATCTGGGAAGGCACTCTTTTGTCCCGGTTATATGAAGTATTGCTCATGGGGATGCACTAGGAGATGTTTTGGAGAGAATTCCTTCCAGTAGAACGTTTGCTGTGCTCCCTTCCTTTTTATTGTTTTTCTCCCTCCTTTTTTTCTTCTTTCTTGGAGTTTAAAGGCACATTTCTTTCCATTGCTTTCTCTTTTTATTGCAATTTTAAAAATCACCCTCTTTCCATAGATGGTGCAAGAGTTTTCATTGTGTAGTTTTTTAGTTGTGGGAGAGATCCACTGTTGTTGCTCACTCATGCTATGGGAATGTAACAAACCAACATATTTCCCTGACTGAAAAGAAACCATCCCTTTCCTCCAAAAGTCTTGACAGGCCTTTAAATGTCACTTCCAGTTTTGCTTGAAAACTGAAAGTGACCTTTTAAGACTTCCTGGAGACCTTAGAAAGCATTCTGAGAACTGAGGAGGCTGCTTGTGGTTTTACTGGCCCTCCGGTCCTTTTTGGAGGCAACAGGAGCACAGTTCCTGTCTCTCTCGAGCCAGTGAGGGTCTGGGCATTGAGCAAAATCTGTAGATACAAAATCTGCTGATTAGCAGGGTCAACCTATACATCGCTCTAAAAAGAAAGACTGGAATTTGTATTTTATTCTCGCTAAAAAATGTCTTCTATCTATTTCTTTGTACAATATAACTAAAATTAAATGCTTAGTGGTTAGAGATTAAGCAGACATTAAATCACTAGAAGTTCCATGGTTAAGAATCCTAAAGACACTTTCCTGAGAGTAAGATGCATTGAACACATTGGGGCTTACTTTAAAGTAGACATGGTTAGGATTGGACTCAAAGCCATCTACACAAGTGCTGGAAATAGAGGATGTCCTTTGTGTCCTGATCATCACATTAATCTTCTGAAAGGGGAGTCTTGAGAATCACTCAACAAACCATTTCCTAGCAGAAGTGAGAAAGGAGGGAGAAGTTTAAATGCACATGGCAGATTTATTCATATTTTTTTAAAGATGCAACTGCAGTGGTACCTCTCATAACAAGTGCCTCACATAACAAGTGTATCACATAACAAGTATAAATTACCAAGAAATCTTGCTTCACATAACAAGTTCCGCTTCACTTAACAAGCAAGTGCACTATGGGCACGCGTGCTATGCAGCCCTGACGTTCTTCGCGGAGGCTCTTTAAAAGGGCTGCTGGCCAGCGCTGCTGCCTCTTAACTGCCCCAAACTTGGGGGTAGTTGCCTGGGGGTGCCAGAGGCAGCTGCCCCTAACTGCCCCCGATTGCCCCCACTGGACATCTTAAACCTCCAGCAGCAGCCCAGGTAAGCCTCCTAGGAAAGTGTCTTTGATTGCAGCCTCCTAACCATGTCTACCCAGAGGTAAGCCCCATTGTGTTAAATGGGGCATACTCCCAGGAAAGTGTCTTTAGGATTGCAGCGTAAGTAGACTTCATAGGATCATGCATATTGAATGCATGTTTTGAATTCAGTTCCAGGGTTTGGTCATCATTTTTACATGCAGTTAATATTTTTATATGAATATTTTGGGGGTTGTGGAACCAATCGACTGAGTTTCCCCTCTTTCCTATGGGAAAATTGGCTTCACTTAGAGAGTGTTTCTCCTAAAGAGCATACCTCCAGAACGAATTAAGCTCTTTATGTGAGGCACCACTGGACTTGGATATTCCTATTTAGGAAAAGTGATAACTTTGCCAGTTTTACATAAGGCAAACAATGGGAATTAGTGCACAGAGTCTCCAGCAACAGTGTAATAATTTCCACAAATCCAGTCAAGGTAAAAAGCACACCAGCCTATACAGTCCAATTGAAGACTGTGCAGATGTACATTGATATAACCCCTTGGTGTGCAGATGATATAACCCCTTACTTATTTCTTGCAAGAAATCTAGCATCTAGAAGAAGATGCTAAATGTTTTGGATAGCACCAAATTCTACATGTCAGTCCTGGGTAGAACTCTACTGAACCAATAGGCAAAGGAACCGTGAAGTTGTGTGTTCCTACAGTTGTCTGCATAAGCATATATAATTTAGCACATTTTGTAATATACCATATAGTTCAATCCATTGAGCTTATTTATAGAACCGGACTTTTGCATATGTGCCCACATACTAGCTCAACTCAAGATCAAGGCATTGTTTTTTGTGTGCATTTGCGCTTTAATTTGGATCCCTGACTTGTTTTGCTGCCATTGAATTTTCTCTTGCAAGCTTCCTTTTCATTTGTGTCCTCCTCTCTCTGTTACAGAACCTTCGGCCTCAGGAAAGTCGGACAATGTTCAGTGGTTCTGTCAGTATCCCATCAATCACCAAATCCCGCACTGAACCGGGACGTTCCATGAGCGCCAGCAGTGGTCTGGCAGCAAGTAAGTTGGCATCTTACTTGTCTCAGGCCACTTTTGTCTGCATTGAAGGAGGCAGTCTCTGCAATGCATTGTAACCACATTAATTGTGCTTATTGTAAGGAAGTCAGATGGATTTTTAGTATTAAATATTTCTACTCCCACCTTTCATTCATAATCCTCAAGTCAGTTTATGATAGTGCTTGAAAGCAACAGCATAGTAAAACAGAGTGGTCACTTTTGAAACACTTTTGAAAGTATATCCATGAAGCTCATAGCCATGAAGTAGCATTCCACTAACAAAAGCCATCAAATACTACTAAGGGTAGATATTCTAATGGACCTAGCATGTCCCTTGTGCTGGCCATCATTGACCTGAAAGTTTCCTATAGCACTTCTATCCTTCCACAGATGTGCACCAGCCTCCCCATGCCAACACATGCCCTGTGAAGAATGAGTTTGCACTGGCCAAGGTTGGCCAGTCCAGACGTCTGAGGTGGCTTGGTGACAGGGTGACCAGAAGTCGTAATTGAAAAAGAAGACAAGGCCCCCAAAATGCAGGACTCTCAAGAAAAACATAGGGCAATAAAAGTGAAAAACACCCATGTATATTGCTTTCACATGATTATTTGAAGCAATATTGTATTTATTATTAAATTTAAAACTATTACAAATAAATTTTTAACATATAGAGCTCAATCCTATCCATGTCTACTCAAAAGTAAGCTTCACTGTGTGCAGTCTTACTCTCATGAAAGTGTCTTTAGGATTGCAGCCTTAATTTATTAATTGTTATTTTTTATTATTTATTCTATTTATATCCCACCTTTCTTCCTAAAGTAAGGATACCCAAGGCAGCTAACAACATTTGACAATAGAATAAAATACAGTTTAAAAAACGTAGCTAGAAATGGTAAAAAACCAAACAAAATTATATAAAAACAGTAAAAACTCAGGTTAAATGACAAGCAGATGGCAGTAAAGTGAACCTTAAGTACCTAAGAAGAGCCATCATAAGCCTGTCTGAATAAACCTTGCTGGATAGTTAATAGAGAGGAAATTTTCTTTAGCTCAGTGGGGAGGGAGTTCCACAAAGTGGGCACCACCACCAAGAAGGCCCTGTTTCTGGCTACTATCCCTCTTCTTTCAATGGTGACACAACACAAAGGGCTCCCTCTGATGACCTCTTGAGAAATTACAAGGCTATGTGCTACCTGCTAACAGAAAAAAGGAGGACATTTATGTTTTTTCCTGGACACAAGGCCATATAGTCACCCTGAATGGGGAGGGCAGCAAGAAGGGGGAAGGTGGGTCAGAGGCATTACTTGAGGCAGCAGTTTGATGGATGGGGAATGGGAACAGGTAGTCCATATTTGACTAGGCCTATTAGTGCTGTTGTGGGTCTCCCTGGGGTAAGGAGAAAAGCCTCCCCTTGCCTTGGCTGACCTATGAGCAGCCCAGAACATGCACTGGATACAGCACAGGCCTGCTGGCCTGCTGGTTCCAGTGCAAAATAGGATTGTGTGTGTTCAGTATCATCAATGAACTGGATGTCGTATAGAACACAGAAGTCCTTACCCCAAGGACTTATAGTCCAAGCTGAACAAGATGAGAGAAGGGAAGGTTTGGAAAATCCAGTTCAGAAAGGGAAGTAGGCAACAAGCAGTGCAACAAATGATGGTTTGAGGAAAATAGGTAGGTTGCAGTTCTAATGCCTTCACATTTGTGTGGCACTGAATACAATGCTCCATTTCTAGGATCGTCGGCACAAAATGGCAGTGCTTTGAGGAGAGAGTTCTCAGGCAGTAGCTATGGAGCAAAACGTCAGCCAATGGCATCCCCTTCAGATGGCTCCCTGTCCTCGGGTGGTTTGGACCAAGGAAGTGATGCACCAGCAAGGGACTATGAGCGAGAGGTGGGTATAACATACGGAGGCCAGGTCTGTGCTCAGCTATGCTGAGAAAGGATAGCGTGATTCTGAAATAGACAGACACAACAGTTGCTCCAGGCAGTGAGGTAGAGAAAATGGGGAGAAACCCACAGGTGCTGTTAAAGGTGAAAGCAGTTCACTTGAAATACATCCAGAAAATGCACTCGGGAAGAATCTGTGAGTTGAAATGTGGGGGATTTCTCTATCACTTGTAAGTACTTCCTTCTTTTGCTGTGGGGTAACAGTGGGGACATCCAAGAGAAGTACCAGTACCACTATATGAAGACAAAGTTATTTATGTGAACCACACTTAACTGACGCAGTCTGGGGCACAGAGTTTGGTTTGGTTACATTGTTGCACAAAGTTCTAAGCTTTGGTTCCCCAGCAAGTCATGGCCACTGTGCTTGTGGGAAAGTGTAAGCAATGCTAAGTAAGGTAGAGCAGGTGCTGTTCTTGGCCCAAATTCTGGTTCTTGTTGGGGGAGGGGAGGGAGAAAGGGAAGGTACAGCCTCTTGACTTTTTGTTGCCTTTTTCTAGGGGTTTGGTCCCTTTCCCTGCACCCATCTTGCTTTTCCGCTCTTGCTCACTGATTTGTTCTCTTACGTTTTTTGGGTTATAGGACTCTGACTCTCCAAGACATTCAACAGCTTCTAACAGCTCCAACCTGAGCAGCCCTCCCAGCCCTATCTCTCCTCACAAGACCAAGAGCCTCTCCCTGGAGAGCTCTGACCACGTGAGTTGGGACACATGAACTGCTTCAGCATTCAGATTTGACATCTCAGCAGCTTATTGTCCCCATGACTCTTGGTTTGTCCTTGCTGGCATCACACCCAGCTTTCCTCCAGAAACAAACTATGAGAGGGGGGAAGGATGGGATGGGAAGAAGAGGATATATTTGCCTTCTCTGGCATAAGCACCACCACCTCACCATACTCTCCCCCCTCATTTAAAAATAGCAGCAAGCAAGAGAAAACCTTGGCAGAGGGCAGAAGGAAGAACTGATATACACAAGAGATATTGGTATATTTGTATTAGTATTGATTTTGTTTCATAGGATTACAACTGTTTTCATTATTATGGGCATATTCAGTATCACCCCAAACCAAATGCAAGTAGTATAGACAGACCAAAAGAGAATTTGTAACAGAAAACCAGATCTTGCTTTGAGACACACACACAGTATCTCATTATATTTTTACAAGAGTAGCACAGCAACACCTGTCCGTCTCTGGTGATGGGACAGAGGTGTCCTTGCAAGGGCACATAAGCACGCTTTCAGTCAGCCACTCTGTTTGAATGTCAATCTGATTGTTGCCAGCAAATCTTTATTGATTTAAGAGAAAATGATTCATATTTTACTACAGTACAGAGTTTAAATAAATACACAAAATTAAGAGATAGTACATATGTATATAATAAAAGAAAAAACAGCATTGTGATGCAGCGGAAGATGGATTCCTATTTAAGAGACCCTTTAATTTAAGAAGACTTGTGTTGTTCCCTTTTTCATTCTAAACAATCTACAGATTGAGAGAGTGATCTGGATATGGAACTTGGCACTAGATAGGTCCATACAACCTGGAGGATGTTTCCTCCTCCTTGTCAGTAGAACTAAAGCCATACCCCTTTCTTTTAAGTATCTCTGCTTTCCTTCTTCTATCTACTGGAAGGTAAAACTCTCCATTCTGCAAGTAAAGTCCATGATTAATTAGTCTACAAGCCTGAGGTAGAATCTGGTGAAGGTACACATAAACTCAGTAGTCAGTATCAAACTAATAATTGAACAAATGTAGCAAGATCAAGCGAAAATGGAAAGGGGGTTTTGAGAGCTGGGCTTTCAAGTAGTACTGACTGATTTAGTGATAATGCTTTCAGTAACTATCTGATTTTAGAGAGCAATCTACACCAGACAAATGCAGGCACCACTAGTTCTGATATCTAGTTCAGATATTGTTGGCTGCTGCAGCACACTTAACAGCCTTGGAGCTGAAATGCTGGTCCCAATTTTCCAAGTAAAGATGGCTCAAGACCTGACTGTCCAGACATTTGTCCCTGTTGCTCACTCCCCTGCCCCAATGTGGAGTGTGTGTAATGTTGGTGTAAAATACTGTGATATTTGGTTCTAGCAGAAAAGCACCTAGCAGGACAGAGCGGACCACTGAGGAGATCAGACTGAGCAGGCATTGGAAGGCCAATTAAACAGTGGCAAATGCAACATACTAGCCTCAAGCAAGACACCAAGACTTGACTTGCCCACCCCTTTTCTCCTTTAGAAAAATTAGCGTGATTTGCATTTTGAGACTAGATGAATGTGATTTTTCTTCTTAAGATCAGTACTAATTTCATGCCATGACCAAGCTCAAAGTGAACTTTTAAGTTTAGGGTTTTTAAACTAAGAATATTGACTTCGTGGATTGCAGTAAGATTTCATTGCTATCACCAAACCATTCCAAGTCTTTCCAGTCAACAGCAAAAATGAGTCCAATAAGAAAAATTGTCAGCACAGTTCATGCAAGGTACAGTTGATGAAGTACTATGAGATACAGATAATTGTCATTAACCATCTAGCTGTGTCAAGTTGCTAGTACAGTAGTTGGTTCTGTGTCTTATTCTGCACTGAGTAGATGACCATACTCATATAGCTGTTTTCTACTGTGGGAAGTGGTGGTGGGGGGAACGCTAATCTTTTCTATTAAGTAGGTGTCCTAATCCTGTCCATCAAATTTGGCTTGTTGAGCATTTCACAGTTGATGATGTGTGTTTGTTGTCACAAGTCTGCAACTGTGTATTTCATAGCAATCAGTCAGACGTGCTAAGTTAGTTTCCTGCTCAGCAAGTGTTCAGAAACAGGACAAGGAGACAGGCGTATGTTTAAAATCATTGACTACTACTTCAACATTTGTTATCAAAAGTTTCCTTCCTACATGCCTCTCCTCTATCTCCCCATGATATCCCCCATATTCAACACTGTTCCATACAGTAGTGCAGAGGCTGGTATTCTCATCTCTTTCATCACAGTAATACCCTTTACTTTCAATGACATCATGTTACAGAGGCTTTAAGGCTAAGAAGCTTTCAACTATACAGTTGTCTCGTGATAATTTGCTTCAGACATAGATGGGTCTTGAAGTTCCCACTGAGTCCTTTGGCAACTGATCTGAGATCTGATTAAAAAAACAAAACAGTACTTGAATTTTTAGCCAAACCATAGGTGTTCATAACAGAGGTAACTGAAAGAAATAGTTGTCCTAAGAGAGACATATTGTGCAAGGTTGGTCCATTTCACAAGTTTAAAATACCAACTTTGGTAAGATGCCGTCATCCTGGGATGCACAAGGATACAGTCAGTCAGTTAATTGGTTGACTGATGAAGTTGGGATTTGCTGCAGGGCATCATTCCCCATTTCCATTCACATGTGATTGCATTTCTCCAAGCACTTTTTATAATCTCTCACTGAGTCCAGACTAACTTGATTAGTCTCTATTTATCAGGCTCTGCTTTCCCTAATTGAATGGTTTTCTCACCAATGACACCATTATTTTTGTGGCACTTTTCATGAGGCCCTTTTAAATGAAACTGAGACTGTACAATTCTTGCCTAAGGCTTCAGTTTTGTTTATATATGAACAAATGCATGCACGCACATATATACAATCACCACCTCTACACAGCATTAATTTTTATTTCCAAAACACATTCCTGTTGTATTTGCTTTCCCATATCAGATTTTCATTAGCTGGCTTCTTCTAAAGGTTGATTTGGGTTTGAATTGTTTTGTGTTCATAACCTGCATATTTTTTTAGAACAGCAGTCTTGGTTTTGTAAAAGTCACAGTTGACATTTATGTTAAACTCTCAGGTATACGAAAGCAGTGGAATGTCTTCAAATGATAAACATGAAATGCAATAATGTATTTTGGGCAGGAGGTTCCCCGTAGAGACACCTGGGCACAGGAAAAGCTTTGCTCTGAAAACTTGGGTAATAGACTGGATTCCGGACAGTAGTTTAGGGCCTTGAATGTAGAGAAACATTAGTGTCTTTTCAGCCAGCGAGTTTCATAAAACTCAACAGCAGCACTTCAAATTCTTTTCTGGCCTGTGGAGTCAGGAAGAAATTGGGAACCCAGAATCTGGCCTGCTGGGATTTTCTTAGCCTTAGACAACTTCACCGCAGATGTGAAAGTTACTTCTGTTCAACCTGGGCTCCATATATGGCTGCCCTATTTGGAGTCCTCAGGATCCTCATCTTCACCTTGGGTGAGTTTCACAGGAAGGCTTGTGGCATTTGCTCTGCTCAGTGCAATAAGGCTTCTTTCCGATGACCTGTTTCTCTCCCAAAACCTTGTCATTGGGCTATTCCTGCAGTATGAATCTGGGTTTCTAACCCCTCATCTCCAAAGGGGCCTTCAGAGATCAGATATGCTATCAATTTTCCACTTTTTAAGACCATGTTGTGCATTAAGGCAATTCCACAACTTGTTGTCTTGTCTCTTCCTGTCTATATAAAACTCTCCCATCCTGCGTAATAAATTGTCACACATGTGAGGAAGAAATCCACAACCAAAAACCAGTGTTGGTGTTTCACAGAAATTATACCTGCCTTTTTATGTATGACGGTTTCATATCATTTATTTTTTAAAAAGATATTTTTAGGGATTTTTTCATTGTAATATTATTGTACAGTTTTGCATGGCCTAGATGTAATCACTTTTTTGTTTTAGAGTATAAAAGCTGACAAGTGTGCGTGTGGGGGAAAGATTCCGCTTTTTGTCTCTTCTCACTTTTCTCTTATTTTTGATTTATGGCCTCAGTGTTGTAGAGGACATTGTAAGAGATTCTCTGCTCCAGAACAATGATGTAGATTCTTTTGCACAGAAATATTTAAGGTGGATCAGTCAGCGATGTAATAAATGATGGACCACCACTATTTTATGTTGGTAACACTTAATATTAACCTACTTTGATGTATTGCAATAAAACAGGGAACTATTAGAAATACGGGTGGTTTGTCTTTTGTCCCTCACCCCATCAGCTTTAAATTTACGGGAGAATGGGCAGCGGGAGGGATGATAAATTGTATAAATGTAGCCAGGGAATATTTCATTCCTCCTGGCAGCAGTGCATACTGCTACAGCAGACAGAGGCTTGTTGGATGCTCCAGTCCCCATACATCCATTTCCCCATGTTATCACCTCCACCTATACCTTTAACTGCTGGGGGAACTAACACGGCCGGAGAAGGGGAAAAGAAGATATTGAACGTGGTGATTTACACAGCAGAGGTACAGGTTCCAAATTAAAAATTCAAAAAGTATTAGATGTGGAATGTGAACGGAAACAGGATGGCAGGGGTGTGATTTCTGCTTCTTAGTGAGGCAGTCCTAGCGTAGACTTACCATCTGTTGAAAAAAATTGTGATTGGGATTGTTGAGTTTGGTCCCGACTTTGTACAAAAAAGTCCTACAATATTTTCAACCAACATCCAGGGAAAAGAGCCCCATGTATTGATATAACAAACCCCAATATTGGTGGTCTGCTCTGGAGTACCCATGTGTATTGTTTCCTAACTAAGAAATGGCAGACAGATAACAGAATCCTTGTAAAGAGATACCAGCCTGCAACACAGTCAGGCTGAACTGCAAATTTCTTAGTGGCATATATATGGGTATTGAGTGGAACCAACTTCCCTTACTCCCCCCTTCCCTTGAGCTTAAGAGAGCTACCCTGGAGGTATGATCAGTCTGGCTCCTGTTATTTGACACCATTCTCACATCTTGTTCATGTTGGGTTTCTTTAAGATTCATCTACAGATAAATGCTACTACAAATAATGGGAAGTAGGACATGGCTATTTCAGCTTAATAAAATACTTTCATTAAGTTTCATCACACTGTGGAGCTGTAGTAAGGCAAATGAAATTGATGCCTTATCTACATCTTTTCCAGAAAAAAAACTATTTGAATTACCATTATTATTATGAAGTTAAACTGTTATCTTTGAAGAAATGGTGAATTCCCATAGCATTTTTGGCATGACAACCTGGATAAAATCCTGAAGGTGGTCCCAACATTGCTCCAAATGAACTGAAACCCTTTCAGCTCTTTGGCAAGGATGTGTGGGAGAGTGGACTATAAACTTCTCCCGTTCAGCCACACAGTTCCCATCCACTGCTGCCATATTAACCTCTTGGATGGGACAGTCAAGTCTTAAACGTGTAAATGATTCATACAAGGGACCTGTTATTAGCTTTAACCTGAGTGGCACATTGGGCTGGTTTTTACATTGTACATAAGGAAATATTATGCAGGTTCAAGCCCTTGAAATCAATGAGCTGGAGCATGTTTAGCACACACAGTGCTCTGGCATCACAAAGTTCTTTTTGAGAATTCTTGCCACCGAAGAGTCTCCCCGTCCTGTGATTGTCTCCCCATTGCTAACAATACTAGTTGCTGTGCTTGCATGGAGCAATCTGGGGAACCTCCTCTTGCTTTTTTGTCTACTTGCTGTGGCTTCTTTAGATATAATGCATGAATGGCACTGTCCTATCATAGGATTGTACAACCATCTCATCCTAGACATCTTACAGGTTGTTATAAACCTTTTTTAATCTGTGGTTGGGTGTCCACTCATTTTCTCTTATATTAACCTGCTGCCAATAGAGTACTTGAGGATACTTGTCACAGAGCTATAGCATTATTATAGCATTACTATAGCATTATAGTAGGAGCCTGCTGCTCATTTCTGAGACAACTGAGTTCTGTTTCATGCAAGAGGTTTAAAATAGGTGGCTTCTTTCATTAAAAGACTATGTATAAGAAAATCTGTGGGGATAATTTGCAGATGCTAGTGAGTTAGTTATAAAGCAGATACTGTTGCTTGCAGGTTTGCATCAGTTTCTTCAAGTAATCCCAAGTGGCATTCAAAATTATTGGTTTATCAAGCTCCTTGTCAGCTTTTTATACTCTTGGCGCTTTAACCATCTTTTACACATTTCATCTCTTCTACTTCCTTCCCCCAGTGGTAGCATCTACAGAACTGTATCCTATAATATGTTCCTTTTGGGAGATTTTTCTTTTTAAACACAAGTATAGTGCTGCAAGTTCAAAACAAGCAGTTTTGAGTTTGGCCATATTACGAAGTAGTAAATGATTAAGAGAACACTTCAGATGCAACACTTCAGATGCAAGACAGATATTTATGAATAGTGCAGCACAACAGCTCTCAAACCTTTAGCAATCTTGGACCCAGTGCACTGGCACACACTAGACTACTGGCCAATTATGATCATTTAAACCTGTACTCATGGAGCTCCTAAAGGGAGCCCTACAGCTCCTAGAAGTACTCTGAAAAATGCTGCTGCAGAGTACAGGCAATCCAGTAGTCAACGAAAGTTTTTGGTAATACTTATTCAACTGCAATTTCTCCGTGCACTTTATTTTGCAGAATTAAAAGCATTAAATACTTCAGTTAGTACAACTTCAGTGTTTATCCCAATTGGTGGCAGGGTCCGCTTGCTCTGGATTGGAGTCATCGAAACCATGGTTGACACAACATTGGGGAAGCTTGGCCAGCCTGTTGCAAGGTTTTGTCACAATAAATACTTCAGTTAGTCTTGCTATAAAATTAGTATAAAATCAAAAAAGGAAAAATTTGTTTCAAATAAATGCATAGTTCAATGCCTTATTAAAGAACCAATTACTAAGAAGCAAGTGAATATATCAAGCATGTAGACTTCACTCAATCTCAGCAGTCGGCCAATAAATTGAAAAAGTGATTTCTTGCTTGCATCTCCCAACTACGCAGCTGCAGAAACAAGGAATGACCAAAATATATGATCACGTTGCTGATTTGGTTGGTTGATTTTAATCTGTGCAGCCTCTTTGAGGGGTTTGCATTAGTATCCAACTAAAATAATTGAACTGTTCTCAAACAGCTCTGTAAGTCTTCCCATATAATCATGCATATGCCTTTAGGAAAGTAGGCTAAAATTCAAGCCAGTCAGGCAAAATGATAGGCTTTCTCCAGTTACGAACAGTCTTCCATCCATCAAAAAATGGTAACTGATGCTTAGCAATGGGTGGAGCTAACAATTTAGTACAAAATACTTCACAAAATGCATAAGTATAAGTTTGTGGAAATTAATTCCTTAAGAGGTAATGACCACCTATAGCTTTCAAAGTGTACAAGACATTGCTCCCCTGGATGCCCTAACCCCTGGCTTCTGCATACTGAGATGGCTAAACTCAAGCCAAAGATGGGGTCAGTGAACCACAGCCAAGCAGTGTTCAGCACAAGCACTTCTTTATTGGAAATCAGTATCAGTTGTACAACTACAACTGTTGTAGAAAAAAAACCCAAACGTTTTCCTCTTTAGCTCCAGTTCTTTAAGTTGTGCGTTCAGCTATTAAGTGTACATGAGGCTTTTCAACTGATCCTACAATGCCTTTGATACTGCTCAGAGAAGCCTGGAGTATATATCCCCCTTTCATCAAAGTCTGCATTATAAAGTTGCAGGGATGAAGAGGGGGAAAGGTGCAGCTCCCTCACTGAGCTTCTGTAAATGCCACCATCAGACATTTGGTTTCTCCAATTCGCCATTTAATGAAGGACTTCCATTAACTACATTCCTCCTGCTTATACATTCAGCTCAATAAGAGACAATTCAATAAGAGACGAGCAACTGCATTTATACTAGGGTGTTCTAAATACATCACCACCAGCATCTGATTCTTCAAACTCTTCGCTTTGTTTACACCTTAGAAATAAGCGAGTGAAGGCAAAAGACTGGCTATATACACACACGCATCTTAACCATTGCAATTTCCACCAAGCATCATACAAAAATCGGATCCTCTTGTGAGGTATGCTGGTGATCTATACTTCACAGTATGAAACCATTTTCATTCAACCTCAGCAGAAAAAAAAAATCTCAAAAAAGGGGATAAGGAGAACCACAAGTATCAGAATTACAAACAGATTTCAATGCCAACTCATTAGTTTTTTCCTTCTACCCCTTGTTAAAAAAACCAAAACCAAATTATATAGCTATCAGTATTAAAATATGAAAAACAGCCAATACCTAGGAGAATAAACACAGTTGCCCAGCCTTCCCCAGACTTGACAACTACAATTTCCTGCAGAGATTATGCAGATCATTAAGTGAGAGTGTACAGTGTCAGAAATAACTCAAAGGTTCTGTTTGCAGGAGGCAGGCTGCTGCGCTTTGGAGGCAATCCTGGGGATGTGGTACAGGTGAGGCAGGACTGGCTTGCTAGAACCTAGATGATGATTGGCCATAAAAGGAAAATATCCAAGACAACATTCAGAAGTTCTTCTGAGCTACTGTTCCTTCTTAGGTCTTTTACTCCAGTAGTTACTGTAGGCCTCCTGAAACATGTTCTTGCATGGAATTTTGGCCCTCAGTTTGGAGCATATAAGAAAGGAGCCTCCCATTTTCCGATGGAGAGAGTAGGTTTCCTCTGGTGGAGGAACAAGCCTGTGCTTCAGCATGACTGGAATTAAGCCGTGGATCTTCTCTGTGGTGCGCTGGGAGCCAAAGTCAAAAGGTTCACTGGATGCAAATGCTTCTCCAAGGATGAGAACAGCATCCAAGTGAGCATCTTCCATGGCCTGAGTGAAAGAATAATCAGGAGTTATGATTAGTTTTCCTGAGAAAAGAGCCAGTCATCTGCATCCAAGTCATACAATCAAAACACAGCAACAGCCCATGTTCAGCACTGAAGTACAGCTCATACGTGACTGCACTATGGCTGAATGGATCTGTAAATACATGATCTGTATATACATACAAGCACACTCGGTACACGGATACACAATTGGCACAGGAGTCATATGGAATTCGGAAAGCTTGCTTCTTTGCACAATCGAATACAGGAATGAACAGATTTAAGGCTTCCATATTTTTAATGTGAAAAGCCAAAATCCTAATGTCTCTTTAGACAGCCATTAAATTGGCATAGCAAGCAATCACAAAAAGGCTATTCTGAAGTCTTACTTTCGATTCTACATACATAGAACTGCAACTGGCACCACTGAACACCAGACCCAGTCCTAAACACACTTATTCACAAGGAAGCCAAGCAGATATGAAGAGTTATCACAAAGAAAGGAGCCATTTGGAACCAACAACTGTGCACAGTTATTTTAAGGAGGCAACCAAGAGGTATTTGCACTTTTGGGGAGGGGGGTGGGCTACTCTTTCTGAAGAGTATATCTATACTGTAGTACATCTAAGTCTTTTTGAAGATGGAGATCTATGTGTTGTTTTTCAAAAAGTCGCATCAGTATTGTGTGCTCAAATCAGCTCAACTGAGTACCTTGATTTCATAGCCACTTAGGAATTTCATTTCTATTGATTTCTTCAACACTTTTTCTCTGTCCATCTCAGCAGCTGCTTTGATTAACTGTCCAAGAAGAAAACCAAGAAAATAAGTAAGAAATATGAAGGTCTGCGCTTGCCCTGAAGACCTACATATTAAGCACCTTCAAGGTTGTTTACTCAGCATGCAAAAGATAACCTGGGTATCCATGTGAACTAAGCATTTCTACCCCCATAATAATCATCTGCCATGTTTTCACAAACACCAAACAAAATTTCAGCAGTCATCACCTCACAGAGGTAATGCAACATACGCTGCAATCCTAAGCTCCAGTTAGCCCAGCCTAACCCCTGACATTAGTCCAGTGCTGACCTGGGGGTGTCAACAAAAATGCTATAACACACTTCGGCACCACTCCAGGGGGACGGTTAGGCCAGTGCACAAACATACACTTCCCTCCCTACATCACCACAGGAGTGGGAAGAGTGATGAGTTGTGCTGTCCTAGGTTAGGATTGCATCCTTAGATTAGGAAATGTGTGCAGTGATTTATTGCATTGCCAGTAACAATAGAAACATCAGCCAAAAATCCAATGCCTTAAAATTCAATAAGATTAATGGTCCAATCCTAAACACATGTTACAATGGTGCAGGCCCCTTGCACAGGTTCCTAAATGTGCCATAAAACACATCTGCACTGACTTGAGGGCCAACAGGGGTACCAGCTTGCCAGCACAAGATCCAGTCCAGATCTAAGGTTTGGACAATGGAGAGGATGGAAAAGGTGGTTGGAGGGCATTCCCAGGGAAGTGTGGAACTGGGGAAATTGGCTGAGTTGGGGAATGGAATTGGTGACAGTGGCACATGCCATATCCTAAGCATCTCTCCCAGGCTTAAGAGCCCTACGCAAGCTGTTTGAATTTGTGCCAACTAAATAGCTGGTGCAGATCCAAGTAGCCCCACAAGGAAGGCTGTGGTGTCCCACGGATTAGTGAGAGAAATATTATACACACAAAACCAACTCCATTCACTTATTTCAAAACATACATTTGAATCAAATTTGAATCATCTGTGAAAATATTTAGTTTGCATCTTAAACATGAAATACATGAGAACATCAGAAACTGGGCTATGTGAGATAAGGAAACATAAGGTGTGTGGCAAGGAGACTGTCTCACCTCTAGCACACACCAAATTTTAGATCCAGTTACACAATTTGAGGCCTCCTTCCCCACAAATTACAGTAGATAAGTCAGAGCTCTCACCTCTATGTAGACATCTGTGAACTCCTGATCAAAACCACGGGTTGCTCCAAAATCTAAAAGTGCCACCTGGGAAGGAGACAAACTGTTTTATACAACAATAAAACAAGCATATGGAGAGTATCCTTGTGGGGAAAAACATCCTTGTAGTTAGTACAAAAAACAACACACATAAAAGCAATTTCTTTTACAAAAATCAACACAATAGATGCGATCTATTGATGCTAAAGAGTGGGTGAACACGGTGGCAAAAAATGCAAAGAACAGATACAAACAAGCTAAAGGGGTTTACCTTGTGCAGTTCTGGATCATAGAAGAAGTTGGACCAGTTTGGATCAGTCTGCATGTACCTAAACTCAAACAGCTCCCGCAGGCACAACACGAGTATGTTATGACAGATCTACAAACAAGACAGACATGTGAAAATCTAATGCATGATTACAAAGTGCATCCAATTTGGTAACTCTAGACATGCAGAATATCTGAACTCTAAATGGTCATCTGAGGTGCCCTTGAATAGCTACACCTAACTCCTGCCAACATCTACCCAGTTATCAAAAACCTGCCTTGGTAGCAACTAGGCAGACTTATTTTAAATCAATGGCACATACATATCATGCAGAGACCAGCACAATGATTCTTGAATTTGTATATGGTTATTGATTGCACATCTGATTTGAGTGTAAGGAGAATATTTAAACCCCAACTTTTCACAATCTCAAATCTGAGAGCCGGAAAATGCAAGCCTTTCTTTCTTGTAATATGAGAAGTAACCCTAAAGAGACAAAAACACTTGCTCTTCCAATGAGCAAAATCAGGAGCAAATCCCTTCATTGCTTCTTCGAGCTTCCCGACTTTTCCAACACCCCCCACCACTCACAAAGGCCCAATTGTAGAAAGAGTGTTGCAAGGCAGCCATGAGTAACCAACTTGCAAGAGAATGCAATTTGATGAAGACCAAAGCCTTCATCTGCTGCTCCTTCTTTGTGTTGGAGGAGGATGAATGTGTGGGATGGGGAGACAACAGACAATGCAAGACTTCCAATATTTGCTCAAAAAAGGGCTATCAGTCCCTGTGGCAGTCAGCACCAGGTTTCAGCATTTTATTTTCACCATCAGTCATGGTTTACACAAAACTGCAGGGAAATTTTAAAAAAATATATATACATCACAATGACTAAACTTAGTTCTAAACCTAAAGGGGATCTTAAATTTTCAATTACAACTGTCACATCTTGGTGGGGAGGGGGCAGACTAGAACTGTGAGCCCTTGCAGGATAGGGAATTGTTCTTCTTTATTATTTGTAAACTTTTCTGATGAAAAGCAGGACATAAATATGCTTTATACATAATTCCAAGAACATTTACATCAGGCAAAATATTTTTAAAATTTTGGCAACTGTGAGCCTCTTTGCTGCCTCCCCCTTGCTCACTCAGCGGAGCTCCCAGTATGAACTTAGCGATCTGGTCCAAAACAAACCAGCACTCACTTCATCCAACAAAAGAAGATGTAGCTCAATGATTCAGTGAAAATGAAGAAATGAAAGAAATAGTGCTACACAATCACAATGTCATCAGGCTCAGGGGGCCAGTCAAACTGTATTGGTGGATAGAGGGCATAGCCTGGAGACTCATGTAATGGACTATAAATCACATCTCTGGGAGCTCTCCCACCTAAAGATCATATTACCATATTGCCCAGGGATGCGCTGACAGTTGTTAGCCGTGTTTATTGCCTCCCTTCGGCTGTGCTGTAATTCCAGGACAGCTCCAAAAGCTAAGCTGGCAGCTGCTAAACTGGCCTGTCCTAAATTCAGCCTCACCACTCTTGTGTTCAGGCTTCACCCCCAATTCTGCCTCTTGTTTACTGAGTACTTTTCCACCAACCTTTGCCTACCCAGCTGGAGAATCTATATTTGGTCACTTATGCAATGACAAGGTGATGCATTTCTGATCTCTCTCCCAGGAAGGAGAAAATGACACCTTTGCCAAGCTGGCCCTTCCAAACAAGGTCACGTTTGCCCTCTGAAATCTTGTGTTAAGAAGAGAGAAGAAATGACAGAAGCTGGTTTGTGTGGCAACAGAGAACAAAAAGCATGCTCTCAATCTAGTTCTGAAAGTCTAAAGTGGGGTAACAAAACATCAGGCTTGTGGGCCAAACTTGGCCTGCAGAAGCTCTATTTAGCCCCTGTGAAAGCTGGGCTCTCCCAGAACCACCATCAGCCACGCTCAGTTAGGAACTAAAGAGTGATACGTTGGCAGAAGTGGTACTGCTAAAAGGGCTACCCTGTAAGAACCCAATTATCACATGGGCTGCCCTTTCAGCAGAAGAACCTCTACTGATGTGTCCTTGCTGAAAGGGTGACCCAGTTGATGACTGGGCACTCCCAACACTGGCCTTTAAGCAATGCTGCTTCTGCAGATGTGCTGGAAAGATACGATGGAAGGAGGCCTTCCAGAGCCCCTCTGACAGGCTAAAAAGAAATAGATGCTGTTGTTTCCTTATTCTGTGGTCCTCTAATTAGCCTCAAAATCAGAGCCAGCAGTGGGGAGGGGGGAATACCTCATTTCGGATCTCCTGGCTCAAGTCTTCAGCTTGATCAAGTGGGAATCCTGTTACTAGTTCTGTTGTCAGGACGTGTTGACTGCACAGTTCATCCACCACAGCAGGAACATAAAAGAATGGATGGTCCTTGAGCAGTTCCCTGAAGAGCAAACCAAGAATTAAACAGCTTTCAGAAGTCAGGGATTTTTCCACTATCTGATCAAGTTGTGCCCTTCAAGGAGTCTCTGCACTGGGTGTTCTCCCATCCAACTGTCATACACCAATCCAAGTACCGTATCTGGATACAGCTTGACTTCCTCCTTCCAGCATTCATGTACTTTACTGAAGCTTGTGAATATTCTACATGAGAATGGGGAGAAGTGGGACCGAGAAGAGGCACACACACCTGAATTTCTTGGCACAGGCAGCCTCTCTCTTGTAATCACATTCTAGGGCCAGTTCTCGGCTCAAAACTTCAATCAGATGTTCAGGGAAGAGACCTAAAAGGCAAATGTCACAAAAAGTACGTGCAACGTAAGACAGAGTATAATCTTAAATGAAAGTCACTGGCCTCAAACCAGAAAAAGCATCATTTATTTGACTGGTATTCCACCATGAGTGGTTAACTCAAAGAGCAAGTTCACACATTAATGTTGATCACACCTGACAGCTGCATGAAAAGAGATGCCTTGCATATATGTGAAAGTTCAGACACCCAAAACAGATCTTTCCAATCCCTGAACTTTCCTTGCTAATTTGAGGGTAGGCACACAAGACAAACGTCACTTAAAGATACATGGTTGTTCACCAACATTAATAAAGATGGAACCACTCCGCAGACACTTCCTCAATCCCACTGATCCATTAGCTCAGGAACTGCCAGAGTAAGGAGCTGCTGCTACTGACCGGACGCAAGTCTGTAGCAGGTACTCAGAAATCATATGGCTCCAAAGAAATTTCTAGCAGTGGAGCTTTTCTAACCCCTTTTTCCAAGAAGGCTTTAACTGCCACCAAATCCTCCCTTTCCCACAATTTCTGATGGTTTTACCTTCTGGAAGAACATTGCTCATACTCAGGACAGTCATAAGATTGCTGACATCACTATTGATGCTCTGAGCCACTCCAGGATACTACAAGACAGAAAATGAAAATGATCAGAAGACTATTATCCCCGGTTTGTATTCAGACTCATCAGGATCACCTACGTCCCTGACATTTCCCTGCACGAAAAGCTGCATGCCCGTTCTGAGAAGTGTACTAAACGAAAAAAAGATAACATGCTATCGAATGGCCATGGAGTCCTCTAGGGAGAGAGGGTCACTTTAGCAGCAAGAGGCCCAGTACATAATGGTTATGCTGTCACCAAATTGCCAAAATGCAGCTTTACTTCAGGAGGTAAAGAGCGGAGAGTCACAATGAGTGGTATTTCTTCTTCCCAAGTCTAATAATCAAGCAAACTGAATCCACAAATCTCAAATATTCCAGGCTGATGTCATTTTCAAATATGACTTCTCAGTTCTTCAACAAGAAATCAACAACTCAGTTCTTTCATGTCCTGTCAGCCCTTTGCTCCAAAGGATGAAGGGCCAGTTTTCACAGCTTAGCACCTGTGCTGGGGTTAGTGAACTAGTGTTACAGCCACAACAACAGAAATTTCCACTACTTTTAAACCAGCCTGGGATTTAAAAATAAATAAATAAACATGATTATTAATAGTAATTTACTTTCTATTATTTACTTTCTATTAATACTTAATACAAAGAAAAATAGAAATAATTAATAGAAAAATAAAAATTAATACAAATAGAAAGAAATCATGATTGGCAAACTTGCAACTATCTATAGCACAGCTCTCCAACAAATTCATGGAGATCATGAATATTCACAACATAAAGGAATTACTGTACAAAGAATTAGGTTAACAGTAATAACATGATTAACTGGCTACATCAGGGAACTAACTTAAGTCTTAAGAGTACAAATTCACAAACAATTGTTCCTTTAGGTTTTTTTAGTTGAGATTTTGACTAAGGGCAAAATCCAGAGCAGTTACGGGTCCACACAGTTATGGCACCCTCTAGTGTTATCTTATGGAAAGTCACCTTAACTGCTCCAATGCAAAATAGTTATTTTTACGTTAGGATATGGGCCTAAAATGTTTTTGGATTATCTTCTAGAACTAAATGAAACATGTTCAAGGTACATGGATCTAATGATCAGAGAGAAGGATGACAGAGCTGATTAAGAACATAACATTAATTCAACAGCTGTTTTGTAATGTGAAGGTTCAGATAAAGAGCATAAGATTTTCAGTCTGATGTTTTTTCCCCAAAAGGATCAATTCTTCAGCATGGGTGCCATTATAGGCTTTAGTATCATGGCAATTAGTTGTTCCCCGTACTGTTAATAAGCCTTCTTAACAAAATTTAATTTCATTTACATTAAATTCTGAGATGTTTCACTGTATTTTTTAATATACTTGACTTAATTAGTCCAGACTCCAAAGTTGAACTAATTCTTTTGTAGAAGCTGAAGAGTGAAACACATAGAAGTGAAACACATAATCAGAAGCCTAGTAAACAGCAACCTGTAAACCCACCTGAATCTTCATGGCAACTTCTGGTCCATTTTTCACGCGAGCCAAGTGAACCTGGCCAATTGATGCTGCAGCAAAGGGGCGCTCCTCAAAGAACTCCAACTGATCACGCCAGTTAGGCCCAAGATCATTGTTCAATGTTTTCTTGAGACAGGATAAGAATAAATTTAATGTTCTTAGCCTCATTATTACTCGGCATTTCTCTTGAATCTAGCTTAGATCTATGAATCTTTGTTGTGCCTTATTGTGCAGGTCAATCCCAATTAGGAAGAATTACTCTTGTGATCTATATACAGTGGTACCTCTCAAGCGCCTCACATAACAAGTATAAATTTCCAAGAAATCTTGATTCACACAACAAGTTCTGCTTCACTTAACAAGCAAACGTGTTATGGGTACGCATGCTATGCAGCCCTGACACCCTGTGTGGAGGCTCTTTGAAGGGGCTGCCGGCCAGCGCTGCTGCCTCTAACTGCCCCAACTTGAGGGCAGCTGCCTGGGGGTGCCAGAGGCAACTGCCCCTAACTGCCCCCAAGTGCCTCCACCGGCCACCTTGAACCTCCAGCAGCAGCCCAGGTAAGCCTCCCAGAAATGTGTTTTTGATTGCAGCCTCCTAACCATGTCAACTCAGAAGTATTCCTAGGAAAGTGTCTTTAGGATTGCAGCCTAAGTAGACTTCATAGGATCATGCACATTGAATGCATGTTTTGAATTCAGTTCCAGTCATCATTTTTACATACAGTTAATATTTCTGTATGAATATTTTTTGGGTTGTTGAACCAATTGTCTGAGTTTCCATTATTTCCTATGGGAAAATCCGCTTCACTTAAAAGAGTTTCACTTAAAGACCATGCCTCCGGAACGAATTAAGCTCTTTATGTGAGGCACCACTGTATATAAAACTGAAAAGTCCCTCACTGACTGACTCATTCACTCACTGACTCATCAATGCCCAGCCAAAACCACTGGGCCTAGAAGCATGAAATTTGGGGAGGGTGTTCCTTCCATGACGGAGGGATCCACTAAGAACCGGTTTTCGGAAATTCCAACCAGAAGAGGATGAAAAGGGGCGGTACATGTTTTCCTTCCTATACTTTCTATTGAAGAATCCCTGACTGAGGGACGCTCTGCCCCAACCCTGGATCAAGAAGCATGAAATTTGTGGATTGTATCCCTTCTGTGATGGGAACACCCACCATGAACAGACTTCGAGAAATTTAACCCCTAAGAGTCTGAAAAGGGCTGCAAAGGATTTTCAGCATATACTTAACGTTGAAGACTGACTGATCAACATCCAGTTGATTCACTGGAAGGGAGGGAGCACAGGAACATGGTGCACATGAAGTGGTGATGCACACAGGGGCGGGGGTTGATGCACAGTGGAGGGATGGCATATGAGGAAATTTTACTCCCGCAACGTGCGTACGTTTTTGCTAGTAAACATACAAATTACAGAGGACATAAGACCCCTGCTGGATCAGGCCAAGGGCTAATGTAGTCCAGCTCCCTGCATCTCATAAAGGCCCATTAGATACCACTCAGGAGAATTCCTGTATCCTATTGCCGCTCCCTTGCTTCTGGCATTCAGAGACACTACCTCAAACTTTCTCGTGTTGCATACAATCAATATGACTTGTAACCTGTGATGGACGTTTCCCTGCATAAATCTGTCAAATCCCGTTTAGAAGCATCTAGGCCAAGTGCCATCACAATATCCTTCGGCAGGGAGTTCCACATATTAAGAGCAAAGTAAAAATTTCCTTCTGTCTGTTCTGACTATACACCCATTTTAGTGGATGTCCTCTAGTTCTATATTGTGCAAGAAGGAAATAACTTCACACTACATCCCATAAGTAGTTTTATATATCTTGAGCATCATCTTCTTTCTATACTGTAGCCTTCACTCATAAGGGAGGTTTCCCAGGCCACTAATCATTTTGGTTACTCTATTCATAAGAGAATGGCAGAGTTGGCAAAAGACCAACAAGGACAGTGTTTTATTCTCCTAGCTTGGCCAGGAACAGCACGGTCATTGACTATTGGTCAAGCAGATTAAGATGCCTGCCTTCTTTTTCACCATGCATCCAACTTTCCCAATATTACTTCATTTTAAATCTCAGATTCCCACCCCTCTGAATGGTCCTCACCATCATTTGCTTTAAAGGCATGAAGTCGGCACTCTGGCGGACACGCTCGAAAATCTTCTGAAGGTGAGGGTTAATGAAGGCATCATCTGCCAGGAGAAAAAGACAAACCCATCAAAGTGGTCAGAGGAACAATCTCAAAGCTTAGGTCCAACAGGATTCCCACTGCTATTGTTCTCCAGTACAAAAGCCACATTCAAAAGTACTGTATTTAATCAGCCCTGTTCTTTGAGTCACTGTGAGAGCAACATACTTCTGAGCTATTTCCAGCACAAACCTTTTAGTCCATCTTTGCAGCAGTTCTGAATGCTCAAAAGTACGTTTCAAAAGCTGAGGTGTTTGGGATGATAGGATTTTGGACCACATTTTCTGCAGGTACATGGCAGGATCATGAAACGTACGATGGACCAAACAACTTTCCTTGTTCAAGCTTTAGTGCATGTTGGCCTCTAAGAGCAGAAAAGCCAACCCGGAACTTTTCCAGAGCTGTCCTGCAGAAACCTTTTCCATTCTAACCCCTCCAACACAGTAGAATGACTTAAGCCGACAGCTACCTAAAGAGTGCATCTGCCTTTCATTTCTCAGCAGGCTCCTCACTCTCAGAGCCTCAGACAAACAGGGTATAAACATCTCCATCTGGTGGGCATTGCTTTTCTAGCACTTACCTAACTGTCCTTACAAACATGCCAATTAACTATCTTCAATTGCTATTTATGTGGCAGGCATAATAGGCCTTTAAAGGCCTTTAGGTCTTCAAGTCCTGTGTTCTTTAAACACAACCATGGAAGAAGTTCTTGTTTGCTAAGCAGTACCAAAGCAGGGCTCCAAGTCTTAAGAGTTTAATCGAGCACCAATACTCATTTCCCTGTTCCACACAGCAGCATACTAGAGCTACTTGTATTAGAAGTCTAATTTAAAAATCCTCCATGTCTGCCTGTAGGCTGCTGGGAAACAATTCTTAAGAGACAAGCACAGACTTTGGATAGGCACTAATGCAGTAGATAGCTGGACTTGGCATAAAAAAAATTTTAAGCAGAGCTAAGATTTTTTTTCATACCAAGTATTTTAAAATCACCCTGAATACATAGCCAGGAAGCTAAAACAGGAAGAGAGTCAATAGCTAGGAAAGATTCAGAGGGCAGTTACAAATAAGTGATATAAGGATCTTATAAGACTAATTGTAGGAAAGGAGGCTGAAGAAGGAACTGAATATGCTTCAAACTTAAGACATTAAAACAAGTGAAGAATTGGTGTAAAGGGATGAGAGGGAGAAAATATATTGCAATTTCCAGATATTCACTCAGAAAGAAGCAGATATATAACTTTCCAGAGGATGTATTTGCTGAAAACAAGCAAAGACACTGCAGTTTTTATTTTACTAGTGGGTATAGTTTTAGGCTAACCAGGAAGAATTTTCTAAGTTTTCAACCTTATTCACACTTACTAGAAAGCAAGTCCTATACAAATGAGTGGGACTTCCTTCCAAATAAGATATAGGGTTACAGTGTGTTTCCAAGGCTGATGGTTGGGTTACATGATGCACAGAATAGCACCTTCCTTTCCAGCCTGACAACTCTACCATTTTAGAAGGGCAGCAGCACCAATACTTGCTACGTCTCGTGTTATGACAATCTTCTGCAGACTTTTACAGCCACTTCCTGCAAATAGTGGAATTAAGAAAAGATCATAAAAGGCTTTTTAGGAAGGTATGGAGAAGGGAGAAAATGGCAGAAAGAAGGGCTAACTTAGTTCAGGAGCTTGAAGGTTTCCTTAACAGACATTGACAATCATCCAGGGAAGGGAAACCAGGCAAGTCATCTGCTGGTTCTTACCCAACAGTTGGCTAGGTTGGGCAAGTGACTGACCACAAAAAGGGTTTCACAGAGAAGTCTAGAACATGGAGCAATGGCAAGGGTGGGTCATCCCTGCAACCTTCACACAAGGCAGCAGCATAGGGCTGTGACCCCTCTATAGCTATGTTTTGGTAGGTTTCTTTGGTTTCAATTAACAGACAGACTTCCAAGGGAGGGTAAGAAACCATTTGAATTCAGGCACCACAAAACTTTGTGGGAGAGCGATTCAGAGCATCAACACACACAATAAAAACCACAGCTCAAATGTTCTCTAGCCCAAATAAAGCACTACAAAAAGAAGACCTAAGAAATAAAAATGCTTGTCTGTGTCTATAAAGAAAATTGTAAATTTTGTTTAAAGTGATGTGTATTAATAACAAATACTTTGCATGCTGACACAGTGGAACGAGTCACCTTTAAGTACAGAGAAGAAGCAGCTCCTTTTGAAGGCTAAAGTAACAAGGGGAAACACTCTCAAGACACAGAAGCTCCCTGTTGAATTGCATACTGTGAGGAATGTAACATAAGTGCCCAAGTGGCCTCCAGGGTTTGGAGAGTTTCAAACAGAAAGGGTAGATTATCGTTACTCCTCTTCCCCAGCATCAGTACTTCCCAAGTTTTAAATAATAATTAACAGAGAAAGCTGTCTGTTCAATAACTGGTTATTCAGTAGAAATAACCAGAAACATTTTCAACTACAATTAATCAGCCATTACACTAGTTGCATATTAAAATGTTGCTCTCAATTAGGAGGGCATAAACAGAAACTCTCATCTTAAATACAATTTGTGAGCAATTCCCATTGAACACAGTGAATTGTAATTCTGATTGAATATGCACAAGATTGCGCTAGTAAAACAGCTTACACCTTGCAGATCTTATCCAGCTAGTCAGCCCTAGCTTTTTCTCATGAAAAAGCAGCAAGACTCTTAGCTGCTTTCCCAATCCGTTTGGCCTTCCTCCTAACCACAAAAGCCACAAGCAACCGATCAGTTCATCACTGCAGAAATCAGTGGCCGTTTCTTTCATATTTAGATTTTAAACTTCTTGAAAGGCGGGGGCAGTACTGTTAACTATAGATTTTCTCTATTTTCAACTGCAATCCAGAAAAATAACCGTTAAGTAGGCCATTCTTCTATCTGTAAGATATCCACCATCACCTTTTGCTGGACAAATACATCAATGTGACATGCAGAACAGATGCCAGTAATACAATTCTAAGAATATAGTCCTAGAAGTTTCTACTAGAAGTCAGTCCCACCAGGAAAGTATGAACAGGACTGCAGACTAACAAACTAGCTAAACCAGTCAGCAGATAAAAGATCACACATTAAACTGTCAGACAGAAATCTATTTTTAAAAAGCATTAATATAAAAGATCAAAAGAACAGGAACAGGTTTTGGCTGGCACTGAGCCCATGTTTTGTTTATGTTTTTGAATTAAGTGGTTCATTACCTTACAATTCAGATAAGCTGCACATTCCTTATATCTAACCCTTCTGGAACTAGAAGCTGTGGCCTATTAAGGGATAACTGTACCAGCACTGATCATTTGCTTCCAGCCTCTTCCTAACCCTGGAATGAAACATCTTCTCCAATGAGAAAATGACAAAAACAATAAAGGGGGGGGAGAGAGAAAAGAAATTCAAAATTGCACTTACCTTGAATGCTTAGCATTTGGCCCAGCTTGAGTGCAGCTCCTCGGACCTTGCACAGAGTTCTCACTATCCTTTCAGCATTGGCCTCCGAAAGAAAAGGGCTGGAATCCATAACAGACTTCTTTCCTGAAGACAGGGAGACACAGCAAAAAAACATTTCACTGACTCTTAGTCCTGTTCCCAAGAACACATTCTCAAAACACTCTTTTCCAGAGTAGAAAAGTGTAAAATAGTGTTTATGGCGAGGATCTCAAAACCATGAGAAGAGAGCACATTTAAGGTAAGAAAAAGCATGTTTTAACTGGCTGTTCTAGTTAAATCTGGGTCTTTTAAAATTACATCATCAAGTACAGTGACAGAAGAAATCTTGGAGGCTACACGCTCAAAATGGAGAAAACAAAAAAATCCTGGACTTTTTCTTCTAAATAAAAAGACAAAATGAAGACAATCCTACTTAGTGTGAAGGGACTACTAAAACAGATTATCAAATCCATTTTAAGAACATGACAGAAGTGCATTTATAGTTATAAATCATGTTGCCATAAGGCTCAATTCACACCAACAGTGGTACAGCTATTACTTCATTGTAGTTTCCTCCAATAGCACACCAAGGTCATCTGGTTACAGAAAGGAATGGGATAAGCACAGTGATCTGCCAGCTGGGAAAGGCAGCGATATCCAGGCAGTCCAGCACAACACTGGCTCTTTCCACGTGGCTGCAACATGCAAGATGTCCCAGAATAGCAAGAAAAGCAGTCTGTGTCACTGCTGAGTGTTAACTGCACTCCACTCTCTGGGAAGGCAATACTTGTATTGAATCAGAATGATGCAAGATCATTGTTGCTCAACCAATGGATACCACTAATGGTACTTGAGTGACCCCCAGATATCTGACCGATGTGACACAATAAAATGGAGGCAGCTTAGGAGGCAGAGCTCCAAAGAATGCTTTTTGCATGCTCAATGAAAGCCTTCCTGTATACCTGAGCTTCTTACTCATGTCTTTCTCATGTGCACCAAAGTGCACATATCTGCCTCCCAACCCAAAGGTAGTACTTTCCAGTAGTACTTCAAATAGGCGGACCATGTGAAGTTTGGTACAACAGGGGAAAATGTTGAGAAATGCTGCATTAATTTGTTTCTTTTTATGAATGCCTAATTCAAATGGTGAATTCAAGCATCCTGGCAAGTGGAAATTGAGTACTTATTGTTAAAAAGCAGCATATAAATATCTTAGTACTATAGAATAAAACTAAACAGTTAAAACCAGGACAAAAATATAACTAAAATCACGAGGATACTTGGCTTATACATCCAAAACCAATTTCCAACGAATTGTTCTTTTCTCCAGCTCTGTACAATTTGCTTATATTCTTGATGCAACTTCTGGAACTAGAAAAATCCTTCCAGCCTGAAATTATACACAACACAAGCAATCCAATTTTCAGATTTTTATGACTAAACTACAAGCAAATTTACTTCTTGAATGTATAGAAATAGCAGTGGATGGGCACTGTTCAGCATGAGCAATCCCAACAAATCAGGCCCAAATCATGTCTTAAGTATCCTGATTTGGTTGCAACCAACTAAACCATAGCTATCTGATTTGCATCTCACACAAAAGCATTAACATTTGTATTTAGCAGTGAGAGCAAGGGAAGGGGTAATGCCGCGTGTTTATATTGTGAACTGGCAAGCCAATAAACTATGGTTTGCTGAACCAGTAAACTGTGGTTTGAGTTGATGTCCACCTTAATAGACATAGTATTCTGCTATATTCTGCTTTTGACACAGAATGGAGTGACATATCTTAATATCAAATTCTCTCCAATCCTTGTAGTTATTTATTCTCTTTATGTTTTTTGCTTGCCTATGGCTCTATAGTACCTACCACAAATAAAGAATATGTAAATGGTTAGGGTGGCTGAAGAACCTTCCATTAGACTACAAACAAAAACAGATAAGCATATCTGCAAAAGGAGCAGAAACACACACCTACTTCATTGAGGTCACCTTCCTTAGCAAGACGTAAGATTACAATCCATAAATTCCAAGAGCCACAGTGCACACTAACTGAGAGATCCTCAGCACATCATTTGATCTTTAATTAGTTATGGGAGTTGGATGTCTTCTACTTTGATCAGCAAAGATGCTGAGGCAGTGGAAGCATTTAACTCCTTCCCGTGCACCATTTTCCTGATTTAAATAATCCTTCTCAGTTGTTGTTTGCTTTGCAGGAGCAGGTGGGAGGAAGAATACAGTATTTGTATCAAGTGCACATTTTCCCTCGTGTATAAATCACAGGAGCTTGAGTTTTATTTTGGGAAATCAAAAAAAGAGTTAAGGATTAAAAAAAATTAATTGGCTCTCTTACACTCCCATAATTGAATTATCAGCAAATCCATCTCTATAGCTACATTTAGTAAAGGAGAAAAAATCTGGACATCAGCCGTAGGTCTCCCAACATAACATGCACTGGGTTCCAGACACTGGACATTCTAGTTGACCAAAGGAATATGGAATAAATTCCTTTGAATTAATACGAAATAAGAAATGGCCCGTCATATCATAAGAAAGTCAACAGTGTAAAAATATGGGACCTCAGTTTTCTTCTGAAATAAGAAATCCTAGTAAACAAAGGTTTACTCTCATCTGAAGTACCTTAGTTGCTCCAATATAGATCATTTTGACTTTGTTTTGATCATTTTGACAGGAGCAAATCTCAGTCATTTAAAATACAATCCTAAGCATGTCTACTCACAATAAAATGAACACAATGTGACAGAATTAAGTCGCATTGTGTTCAATAATATTAACTCCCAGAAAAGTGTGGTTAGGATTGCAGCCTGAATCATGAACTATGAGAACAGGCTCTGAAAGAATTTACTGTCTAGGAATGGCTTGGACAGACGACCAAGCTACAGCTTTGGCAGTACCTCTGTGTTTCCCCTCATGTGTTCCTGTTCTCTCACTGGTTTCTGGCAAATCCTTACTTTCTGTTGTGACCAAAGCAACAAAAACAGTTTGCGTTTTCCTTCCAAATCACAATTGGAAGTCACCATTTGAAATTCTGTCTGAATTCTGTCTGAAGGCCAAGCACAAGAAGATATAAATAACACTATGGTTTGCCCAAACAAGGAAGCCATGGAGGGAAATCAAAGGGAATGTAAGGAAAGAGCACAGAAGTACAAAAACAATTAAGCCACAGGAACCAGACCAGAGTATTCTGAGTGTAGGTACCTTTTAAGATTTTCACTTTAAACAAAACCTGCGTGCTCCATGAAAAGATAAGCTATTGTAAACTGGATCCAATAAACCTAAATTCTGAACGACTTGGCTAGAAAACATGTTTTTTTTTTAAAAAAGAGAGAGATAAAGGGATAGAGAAAAGGCTGGAAAGAAAATTTTTCTGAACCAAGGCCCATTTTGAGGACTGGTGAAGGAAACCCCAATGCAACAAATGTCTATCACAAATGATGTAACAAATGTAACATTTGGTTCCTTCCACCAGCCCTCTATCTCCTTTTTTGGATACTTTGGATACTTTTCGCTTAAAAAGGAAAACAGGAAGATGCCCATGTTTTAAAATAAAAATGCTCTGAACCATAATGCAATCAGAAAACACTTCCTTATGTTGAATCTAAATAGCCCCAGGGTATGGTACAGAACACATGATAAACCCACTGTGCTGAGTCTAAACTGCTCTACTTCTGGTCAGTGCCCAGATGGGGGAAGACCATTTGGGAACACCACACACTGATTTGCATTCCATCACAGAAGAAACAAATATCTGCTTTTCTGTACACTAAGACTTTTTTTTAACATTAGTGACTTTTGTCAGCTCTTGACAGGGAGATAATAATGCTCCTCTTCATTTCAATAAAACTTCTTTGGGGGGGGGGTCAATTTACATTTTACCCTCCTAATGAGAGGCACACATTAACTTGCTTCCTAAGGTCAGCTGCCTAAAGCAGGTTTCCTTTCAGCATTTGTTTTTATTTTGGCAAGATACTTCTCCAGTGTTCAGAGAAAGACAAAGTCTCTCCTTGATCCTGATCAGACTCTGAAAAAGCTTGCAAAGCTGCAAGACCACAACAACTTGTCTTGTAAGGTTCAATCAAGACGCCAGCAAAGTCTCAACATGGCCCAAGCTCTGGAACAAGGCAAGGGGATCTTGCTAATCTAAACCTCTCTCCAATGATCAAAAGCAGAAGCACACAGAGCTTCTGCTTTGAATGCCCCAGATGCTCAGCACTAAATCATCAAGGCCTCACCTAACTTCTTATAGGATTGGCAGAGTTGATGAACCAAAATTTGTGACCTGCTAACTAGTGGCAAGCACTGGTTTGCCAGATGCTACTTGCAGCCCTTGCATCACCTGGTATGCCTAACAAGGAAGATTTCACTCCTGCTGCTGCCACTTTTTCCCCTCCTCTCTTTTGACATGTACAAGCACTAGCCTTGGTTGGACAGGCTCTCCTCTTTTCTAAGAGAAGCCAGGAAAGAAGAGGGAGCAAAAGATAATTGAGGTTGTTAGGAGTCAGATTCAGGTCACACCACAGACAGCAAAAAGAGCTATCCAGTGACCAAGGAACCATGATTTTCACTTTTAAACATTAGTGTCCCACCCCTTGCATACCAATCCTCCTACAACCAGCATTTGGTTCAAAGACAGGTCATGCTGTTCAATCTCCAGGTGGTCAGAAGGATATCTTTGATCTTGAAAGTTGTACAGAAATGCAATCTCTCTTTAAACAGACTAGCAAAGGAGGACGAAAAACAGTTCACTTCTCATTTCAAACGACAAGAACATACTTCTCTACCCAGCCCCCAAAAGGTTCTAATGTGGTCAGCTGCCGATCTCTGCCACAGCAACTTGTTAACATCTTAATTGTTATGCCAAGCTCCTATTCAGGTCAGGGTGTGCCCAGTTATGCAAGGTACTTCTTGCAAACAGAAACATGTAAACAGAACTGTTATACACTCTAACTCAGTGAGAGAGAGAGAGAAAGAAAAATAGCAACGAGTGCTGTCAGGAAATGCCTTCAAGGGTCTCATACTAAGTGAGATTGTTCCAAGGCATTGAAAGGACTTTGTTTCCATGCAGTTTAGGTCAGTTTTGGTTTGCAAGTTTTCATGCACTTGCTCCTATAAATACAAATTCTGCAACTTCTCTAACGATTTTAACATTGGCTGTAGGCAGCTTAACTCTTGGGTTTAATGTGCTACAGTCACTTAAGAAGGGCCAAGGACAGGCAATCTGCCTGTTCAGTTATCCCAACATACTTTCATGCACCATACCAACAGAGAGTCAAGATGCCTTGGAGTACACATCTAAAATGCTGATGGGGAAGAAGAACCAGGAGGAAGGCTATATTGCAGTCACCACAGTCAGGGATATCCTTGGGTACATTTATGAGATCAGATAAACGCATGCTGTCGTAAGGATGTAGAGCTCACAGTTCCAGCCACTACAACAGGCAAATACCATGTCCAACATCCCCCCACATAAGTAAACACAGGAGCGGTTCAACCATGGACAGAACAAAGTCCAGTCTTCTCCATGCCCCACCACCTCCCCCTTTCACCAGGAAAACTTAGAAGCAAAACTACAGCCAGAGTTGAAGAAATGGCTCAATCCCTGCATGTTTTTGTGCAACAACACACTTACTTTATCTAGATTATATACACTATAACCTTCACTGACAAGACTGTTAACCAACTCCAAGAAAAACAAGGTAGCTATTTATGGTAATACAAGAAGTGTGATTATTCTTTCATCTGAAAGGGAAAACCCAGAAGGCAAAACAAAACTCAAAGATTGCTGCAACACAAGACAGGTGGTCTGAAGTCACAAGTATTTTTCTCTGCAGAGACCTCCTGGACTTCTGTTATCAACTGGGGCAGTGTACAGAAATACCATATATACCCCCCTCTAAGGCAAGAACAACAGCTAGGTTGTAATAAATTAAGCTGTAAATCATCCCCTGCCTTATCCGTGAAGTCACTTACTAGATCAGGGCTATTACAGCAGAAGAGCTCATGACAGGACAGCAGCCAAACGTTAACCTTTTCACTGCTGTAGAGCAGTGGTACTCAAAGTGGAGGTTGCAACCTACCTGGTTGCAGGTGGGACCTACCATCTCGGAATCTGGCATTGGGCACCTTAGTACCAAGATTGCACTTCTGTGGGGAGCAGGCGCACCAGAGGGGGCTGCAGGACTGTCTTCCCCACCAGCTAAAGCACTATCCCACCGCTCTAAGCTACCCGTTTCCGTGATAAATTAGCAATTCATCAGAACAATTACTGGTATATTATTTTTCAGGAACTGGCCTCAAGTAAAGTCAGACAAATCTACAGTCAGACACCTCCCTCCTAAGTTTATTCCCATCCACATATCAGAGGATTATTGAAAATTGTGACTTTTCACTCAGAGGCTTAAAGATGAGGGTCTATTATATTTTGGCAAACAGCCGCTCTCCTAGGCAGAGTTTAGTCTTGGCTGAACCTCTCTCAGTGGCAAGTGGCAACCAGCTGTCCCCCTGTAGACGGGATAATGGATGCTAGTGGTGTTGATTTTTTAAAAAGCAAACTGCAATGGTAATGTCACGCCTTACCTTCCATGGGTTTAAAATGTTTTAAAATACTATGCACTTGCCGAATGAACTGTGTCAAAAACAAGGACAGGGTCAGATGTGTGTCCTAAGCAGAAGAACACTTACCATTGCGTTCTTCAGGTCGAAGGCTCTTCTTTGCAACCTCTGCCAATGCTCCAATGCCAAGACCAACGGCTAACCCTTTAAAAGACAAAGAGGAGGGAGGCAGAAAAGAGCAAATGCCATCAGTTTGTGCATTAATCAGTAGTCACAAAGTAGCTCTTTGGTCAGTGCTGTTTACATTTACCTCATCTGCCTACTGAGAATCACTAGCAGTACTTCACCAGCTGTCAGAAGCAAGCTGTGCCTGCATTTCCCCACTGGGGTGATGCTACTGTCCAACAAAATACTTCCTTATAGAAAAAAGGCAACAAAAACCACAAGGGCCAGCAAAAGGAGCAAGGTCAACCACACACTGCTCACTCGTCGGATGAAAGCATTTGACACTTCCTTGCTAGTCACCAGTATTAGCCACTGGTTCTTCTGTCCAATGCAAGTAGGACAGTTATTCTTTTCATCATGTCAGTTTTTCTTGCTCTACTTTTCATCATGTCAGGTCAGAAAGCTCCTCAGTAGAGACTGTGCAGATACCATGAAAGGTTCAATGAATGTAACACTGCACTTGCAACCCTGTAACTTTATTGATTCCTCCACATACCTTCTCTTCCTTTTCCAAAATAACAGCCTCAGAGAGCCAAAGATGGTTTGTTCAAGGAGTACAAGTATATGCTACCTAATCTGTTCTAGACACCAGATTCACCCTGTTTTGGTACCTGGACACAGTGGCCCTGGCTGCAGTGTGCATAATTATAGCAATTGCAACCAGGAAACAGTCTGGCAAAATTTTCTCTTTTTTCTGACAAACTACTCATCAGCAAAAGAGTGAATATTTCAATGTAGAATATAATACACTATATTATAGAATGAGTACCGGGGTCAGAACAGAGCAATAATTTAAGACATTCATTTGTGAGGACAACTAGCATAGGGATTGGCACAGCTGAGACAGGGATGAATTGCAAAAAAGGTAATTTCTATAAGATTACAACAGAACCTTCCAACTCTGCTGTAATAAACTTGGTTCATTAGACATACAACCTCACTGACGCCTGCTTTGTAAGCCAGTTTTGCAAGTCTGAATTCCTGGGACTTAAAGGAGCAACAGTGTCTAGGGGGCATGTCAAAATCCCATTATGAGATATTTTCAGCAACTAAGTATCTCTCTAACGGATATGCTGCCAACGGATAATTTTATGAGTGGGACTTCAAAGTGTTTTATTTTTATATTGTTTGCTGCTTTGGGCTGTAATTTAGAGGAAGGGCAGGTGATAAATCCTTGACGAAATGAGAAGACAAGCTATTGTCCATTTACTCGCAATTTACAGTGACAAATACCCACAGGGAATCCCACCTTTGTAAGCAGGTTGGGAGGTCTTCTCCCCATCTCTTCATGCATCAAGCAGAAGATTCAGTACTGACATGATAAAATAGAGGTACGCTGCTTTGAGGAAAAGGGAAGGCAACACTTCAAAAAGTCAGTAAGTTCACAGGCTCTTTTCTCCTTCTTTACAACACCCTTTCTTCTGTGATAAGATTTTAGACTCGTACAACATGTACTCTGTTCTCTGCACACCACAGCTCCACTTTAACAATCTTACAGACCTGCCCCTCAAGAAGCCAAGCAGCCATGTGGAGATAGGCACACGGTATAAACAATTTCCAACGGCAGCTTTTTAAAGATTAACCAGCTTTACTACATACTCTTTGAAACTCTATTCATATCCATTTATTATGATAAGGCCATTCCCCTTGGAAAGCGACTTTCACCTTAAGAGTTCTCATATAAATTCTATTGTAACGCATGTTGGCAGTGTTGCTGCTAGTGCTCTTTGGTGCTGCTAGTGCTCCCAGCAAGTTTTTCTGCACAACCAATATTTATCCAAGCACTCACATCAACAATTTTTATCTAGTGTGTGGACCCGTATAGTGGCTGTCTGGGGACAGCAGTGGAGTATTCCACAACATCATCACATGCTCCAAAGCACAAAGAGGGAAGATGTGCAGGATTCAATAAGAACTGCACAGCATGTAGCTTAGAAAGAAAATGCAGCTCAGTCAACATGCAGCAATGATAAAGGCACCATTTCCAATCTATCTATTGCTTTTTATTTTGCTTTCCTTAGAAGTAGAAGGCTTTGCCATATTGGTCTGCCATGGTTTCTTTTTCTGGCTGCTGATCCATGCCAACTCTTCGTACTGATAGTGTCTATTTGAACCAGTGCTTGAACTCAAGTCAGGTGACTTTGACTTGAGTTGCAAAAATGAGCCTTTTAAGTGACTTATTACTTGGCGGGAATAAGCCCCAATGGATGACAAGATGCAGTGGCACTTCGGAGTAGAGCTGCCAAAGATTTGGTCATCCTGATAAGCTTCACAGTTGCTGCTTGTGACCTTTCTCCTCTCTAGGCACTCGGCATGTCCTGCTCTTTTGCCTTGTTAACAGATGGTGGGGGGCGGCAAGGGAGTGTTTAAAGAGTCCCGTTTTCCCTCTTTTTAAGGGGGGAGCAACTCAACTTGAGTTCTATAAATTCACAAAGGTGCAACTTGGAAAACAGTTGGGAAAATTGGGAAAATGCCCCAATTATGACTGAGTCTAGCAATGTCATCCCAACAATGTCTGTTCTAGTGGCTTCTGCTGGTATTCTTTTACATTTTAGATTGTGACCCCTTTTGGACAGGGTGCCATTAGCCATTAATTTTTTTCATTTTCTTTGTAAACTGCTTTGTAAACTTTTAGTTGAAAAGCAGTATATAAATTCTAAAGACAGACACCAGGGAATTCAGAGAAAAGGAAGCATGTTATAAATATACAATATTTTCAAGCTGTCTTAGGAATCCATTTTGGCTCTATAAGAGCCTGATATACATTCTTAATAGAAACAGATTCAGTAAATGCATGAAAATTTGTACCAAATCCAGTAATACTTGCATGAACACCTATGAGTAACAGTAAATTAAATAATTACATAATGACTTTGCTAAACTCTCTACATACTGCCACAGCCCCGACACATGACTGCACAAGAACAGTGTTCCTTCTCTGTGGAAAAAAAACACAGTCCTTCCCTCTTGACAGAATTTTAACAGTTGAAGAAATGCTCCCATATCTCATGCTGCACAGCTTATTCTAGACAGGCTCCATCCATGTGAAGAGGCTTTATATGCACTCATCTCAAAATACATGTATGTCCCACCTATCCCAAACTGTGTATTTGCAGTGCTAAGAGTAGAAGTATTTTGAAGTACAAGGCAACCTAATTCTACATCATGAATTGCTGGGTTTTGTGGCTCATCTGTTGAAGATATGCAAACTTAAAATGCAAGTTATAGCAGAAGCAACTGTGAAGGAGCCAGAAAAAGTACATATATATGATTAAATTGGAAATAAGGCCAATATTCTAAATTGTCAGGCAACAGTCGGTCCAATGCAGATGTATCCTGGTCTCCTAAGATACAAGATCAGTAAAGACCACCGTTATTCTCCTTCCTATTGCCTATCATTCCCTTTTGAGTTAAACTACAGAAATCTGTAACAACTGTAACTGTGACAAGGGTGAAGTGTCACTTGTTAATCATGATTTTCAGAAGACTTGAAGCCATGGTTAAGGTTAACCATGGCTTCAAGTCTTCAGAAAATCATGATTAACAAGTGACATTTCACCCTTTTCAATGCTAAAAGGGGAGAGGGGGTAAGAACATGTAAATGTTTAAGAGACAAATGTTAGTCAACACTAGGAGACAAAGTTTATATTATACACACAAACATGCAGAAAATTCTGCATACATTTTTATTTATCTTTCTATCCTGAGCTAGCCCATAGGCAGTGAAGTAGAGATGGTGGGGAACCTTTTGTATGCAAAACAGATGTTCTGCCACTGAGCTACAGTCACACTTGTCCAGGATTATAAAGCTGAGACATAAGCAGAGGCCCAGCTACAAGTCTCTTCATCTCAGATCTCACAGGAAGCAACTGTGGAATGCCCTTCCCTAACTTACTCACCTGGCATCTTTATTACTCTTGAAAATACAGAATGAAAGTTGTTTTATTCTATTCTTTCAGCAAAACCTAATTCTATTCCCAGTTAGGTTAGGTCTTTACTCTTATAATGACAAGATCAACCTATTAATAAGTTCTGCTTTTAACTTTTTTTTATAATCCATCCTATGCAAAAAGTCAGGATGAGCACTTTAAAATGCATGATCCCATTGGCAAGCAACAATGTGACTCGGATCCAGGTGGAAGAGAAAACTATTTTAAGAGGAGCCCAGCTGCAGTTTCTGTTGAGAGACAGCCTCAGCTGACAACTGCTCAGAGTTAAAAAGGAAAACTGATTTGGACAAACAAGCAAGTTGAAGCACCAAAACTGCCCATATATTTTTATGCCAAGCCAGAAAGGGATTGTAGTGCATCACAAGTTAAAGTCAATCAAGCAGAACAGCTCTGTTCAAGCCCATTCCTTAGACTGGCCTGTTCGGCATCACATCCTGTACCTCCCTCTTTTGCAAATTCCAGGCCCATTTTGGAGCATCTACCTCTAAAAACATTTGGTGTCTGCGCGAGTGAGAACCACAGCCTTCTTCAATTTAATGCTTAAATTGAGAAGAGGTTCTGAGGAAGGGGTGAAACTACAGAATCATGAAGACACTTTGGGATACAATTTGAAACATGAACCAAGGAATTTACTTTGTTTCATAAGTATAAATTTCTGAGGCACTGGAGAAGCTTCTCATTCTATCAGTCAGGCACTGAACTCCAGTACAAACATATTATCTCATGGAACTCATATAACCTCAACATCTGATATATACTCTTATCTATTGCAGCATCAAATCTAATGCACACCATATACTTATAATCAATACCGTATTTGCTCAAATCTAATTAACCATCAAATCTAATGCAAACCCTGATATTGGAGACTGAATTCAGCTAAAAAGGGTGAGCGTTAGATTTCAGTAAATACAGTAACTACCAAATCCAATACAAAACTAGTAAGTGTATTAAAATTCACATTATACACTTTTGTATGAGGGACATCTGATCAATTACAAAGGCAGCAACAATTTGCAACACATTAAGAAATGGTTTTTCATTCCAATCCATGCAGCTTACCTTTATGGGAAGATGAAGGCTATAAAACCAGTACAATATCCAAACTAAACAGTTGCAGTAGAGATGGGGGAAAGAAATGGGACTGCAGAATTTTTTTAAATCACCAGCACTTGATTCTCCTCGCATATGAATTTATAAGACCAATATATATCTAACAAAATGGCCATAAATACTCTCATTACCATCGTTACACAGCTGTCAACTATCCTCTTTCAAACTCAACAATGCCATCTCCTTCAGAGTTCCAAATGGGAAGAGGAACAGAACAGATGAGGGAGCTATTTTTGCCTTCACCAGTTCTAAGCCTTGAAGGATAAACCTTAACACAATGGTTATATCCTGGAACTGCAAGCAGACAGTTCTTAGAATTGGGATCAGTAAAAAGAACTCACTATTATGGACACAATCCTAACAAATTTAGGCCAGCACAATTCACCTGGCATATTTTCCTGTGGTGGTGTGGAGTGGTTGGCACATATCTGAATACTGGCCTAATCCCCCTCCTCTCCACAAGTGGGGCAGGAATGCCTTACAGCACTTTTGTGACACCCGCCTAGTCAGTATGGGACTTAACCCAGGCTAACTGGAGGTTAGGATTGCAGCCTACTTCCACACTTGACCCATCAAATCTAGCTCAGAAAACTTATGCTCAATAGAGGTGTTTATTTTATTGTTTAGGTTCTATACAGGATTTTCATTTCTTTTGGCCTCAGAAACAATCTGTTTCCTCAACAAAATCAATGTTACAATGTCTCACAGACCTCAGCCTCATGTTTGTGGCAGGCTTTTGCTACAATTGTTCTTGCATTGTTATTTTTGTTGCTCACCAATAAAGGGGAGATAGGAAACAAATGTTCCTGTGGAGTGTTGTGAATGAGTCAGTTAGGGGATAGGGCTCACCAGTACATTCTCAAAAGAACCCCTCTCACATGATTTTAATATGCATAAGTTAACATCTGCACAGACCTAATGCAGCAGTTCTCAAACTCTCAAAGATAGTTTGACTCAGTGCAAGTGTGTGGAGGGGCAGAGAAAAGGCAGTGACGCACTAACCAGGACCACATCACTGCTGAGGAACACAGGAGATTTACTAGACTCACCACGGTGTGCAGCAGCCTGTCAGAGGTGTGGGGAGCCCATGTCACCCTCTATAGGACCCCAACATGAGGATCCCTCATGTTGCAGAAAGAGTGGAAGTAATTGTGACCCACTTTCAGTTTGCATTACAAAACCAGAAATAGATTGCAATGGTTGCATTTTATTCTTTCTCCTTTTTTGAGGTGCTGGGGGAGGGGGGCTGATGCACATTATAATGTGTCTAGGGACGCTCATGCACCCCTCAATAGTACACAATCCTAGCAACTACATAGTTGCTATCCTTATGAGCAGAGCTTAGTCACGATCCCTTAGTTTGAGAAACACTTCCCCAATGTCATTAACTTGTGTGTCCAAACCAAGTATATAAAAGAGTCCCAAGTAAGAAATACTGCTTATGTATAGATAAGGCAAAAAGAAAAGGAACGTACATAGTTAATTTGCCTCTTGGCTCAAGAAAATGTTTACTTTGGTGTCTTTAACTTTGCATCTGCTTCCAGGGATAATGTACATGAAGCAGTCCTGTGGTAACTGGTCTAATGGGAGCCAAGTTCCTAACCACTTTGCAATACAAACAGAAATGTTCAAACAGTATATGGAAGTATATCTCATCTTGAAGAAATGAACATGGGAGGACAGGAGCCAACTCCAGCTATAAATAGGGAAGGTCACAGAACAGCAACGGCTTCTCTTTTAACTAGCCGCATGTTGCTCACTACACACTGCCCACACCAGAAGACCGAAAGGAAGGTGACATTTCTCCACACTGCTTCAGGGTCCAAGATGCAAAAACTTTTAAGATGGAAGGAGGCCCCAAAGAGGTTATAGAAGTTACTGGGTTTAGTTGTATATTGTAGAACTGTGCCTTGAAAAGCTATGAAAAAGCAAAATATCACTAGAATCTCACTTCCTCTTTACAGAGCCATAGTGATTGGGGAGACATCCCAAATGGAATCTTCCCTTGTCTGCAGCTCTTAAAGATGTAGGGGATTTCAGGTCTGAGGTCTGATAACATTTTCATAAACCAAGCATGCCACCAGCTGTGAAGAACTAAATGCACAAAGAGTTCAAATAAGAGGAGTATTATTAAAAATAAACCCTTAAATGACTTCTTACTCATGCTAACATTCCTGCAAAGTTTAGCATCCCTGTTAAACAGATTTATTGGAAAGCAGAAAATTCAGAACACACTGAATGAAAAAGTATTTCACAGCAAAGTGAATGCCCTGCAGTGGATTTCAGAAGTTTTCAGCTTCTCAGAAGAGTTTCTGCACCCCTCTATTTGCCTTCGCAGTTTGTTAAAAAGGCTTACCTCCAAAATTTGCAAGTCTCCCAATTCGAGTAACCGGCACCTTTCGCTCTCGAGCACGTTCACTTAGCTGCAGGAGTTCAGGAGAAAACACACTATTAATATAAATGACAGTTCTGATAATATGTGCACTAAGGTTACAATCTTATACATCTTTACCCGAGAGCAAGTCTCACGGACCTCAGAAGGACTAATTTTAGACATACACAGGATTGGTGCTACAAGGATGCAACATTTACAACCCAAGATGGTGGACCGAAGCAAGTTTACCACATATGCTATGTTTGAAAAAAGTGGTAAACTTTCAAAATTTGTGTTTGAGCAAATAGAAAAAAAAACACACACACACACACACACTAACACAACTCCATTGCTACTGCAGCTATCAGAACAATCTGACTCACGGAGAAAGAACTGTCAGGCACACAGAAAGATAGAATGAAGCATTCTATCATTTTTACTCCTAAAATATACTAGTTGCTATATGGTGACAATGTGCAAAGACGCTTTCTCACTGCACCCAAAAAAAGTAAAAAGGAGGAAGAGATCTGCATCTAAATAGGAAGCTAATCTAACAATAAGAAAATAGAAAGAAGAGAAAAATAAACTACGGCAGGCAAGGAACAAGAGATCATAAAGTGTTAGGATTTTAAAACTTTTGTCAACAAAAAAGCCAGTCAAGAAAGACATGTAGAAGTGTCACATGACTGAATTGCAAAACTGAAAATTAAGTGAAGAAATCATGTGTTGTACAGCAGTAGATGTGTGGGCCAAAATAGAGATTTACAACTTTACAGGAGTATCCTTAGAGGGGAGGAAAAACATAAAACTATAATTTGTCAGTGAACTCCTATCTGAAATTCCATCACAAAACAAATTCCTTCTGTACCACAAAGGTACTCAATACACACAGCCCAAAGCTAACTAATCCTAAGCCCTAGTTAGGCCAACGCATGCCCCCACGCAAGTCAAATGTTGGCTTGGGAGTGCAGCAAGAGTCTTTGCCCCTCCCAGGCGGAGGGTTGGGCCAAAGCCAATGCTGTCCTCAATTAGGATTGCACCCTCACTTGCACCCTGGTGTACAGAAATTAGCTGTATGGCTCTTTCGATTCCAGCTATAGAGAATAAGGAAAATACACCTTGAAATAAGATGTTGGAGGAAGGGTGAAGGAAGGGTGAACTCTAAATCTAAGTGTCACCCATTTGCAAGATCTGTCATACATACATCTAGCTTGGATGACTGCCTGTCTCATTTACAGTCCAATCTTATGCATGTCTACTCAGAAATAAGTACAATCAAAATTAATGACCAGCATCACACAGCATCACACAGACCACTCCAGTATTTTGTTTTTAAGCTACAATTTATTTTATTTTGCTTTAAGAGATTAAACAGCTCACAGTAGAAAATGGCTCTTTATGGGGGTTGGGAGAGAAAACTACTTGTATTAAGGAAACCTGCAGAATTCTGCACCTGTTCTGGATCTCAGCTTCAGGGACTCAAGGACAACAACAAGTATACCTTCTCAAGCATTTGTCAGTATATCAAATGACCAGCAAAGGGAAGGTGAACACCTGTTAAAAATTAAAAAGCATCAATCTATTTCTAGTGTTTGACACAAACATACCCTGCCTGAAGCAAGTAGCTAATGGTTAGTCTGCCTGACTCCCCCAAATCTAAGGAGATATTCATACACTGTAGCTAAAGGGAAAAAAACACCATCTCCTCCATCACTTTCCCATCTCAAAATCTGGAAAAATGATAATTGTCTGCATGCTTGTGAAGACAGGACAGGATCACATTCCTTCAAAGATGAGCATGGGCAAGTAATTACAACTTTTTAACTGGCCACACAAATTTGCATAAAGCAGTCAGACTCAACATTATCCACACACCAACAAATTACATTCAACAGGAGCTAGATGGGGCACTTGGAAACAGAAATGCTGGTCCTTACAAAAGCAACCACAACTCTTGATTTTCTTATAAACATTCTACGCACCATTTGTTTGTGTGGTTTATGCTGTGGATCTGCTTTGGCTTGCCTGGCTTTGTCGATATCTTCAGCTGTTAGTCCACCAACAGAGGAATGATCTTGGTGAAAAGCTCGGCTTTGCCCAGAGCCAGTAGCAAAAGGGTTCCAAGGGTCCCTAAAGCCTCCAAAGAGCTTTGCATTCACTTTGGCAGAGATGGGGCTCTGTCTAGAACTGGAGTCTCCGCTCTCACCACTATGTGGAAAAGGTCCATTGGCAACGTAAGTGTAAGATGGGCCCTCTGCACCTCCAGGCTTGTGAGGTTGGTCTTGAGGAGAAGCAGAGAAGTCCTTTACAGTACCACCAAACTCCGATTCTGAGAAGTCTTTTCCAAAGTCCTCGCCAAGATCTTTCAAGTTCTCCTGCTGCTTGCCAAAATCCTAGAAATGAAATACTAAATGTTTTTTGTCTCTCCAAAAATATGCAAGATCTAATGTTGCTCACTGCTACTTTCAGCTTCCCAGCTTTCCAGCATTCATGCAGGACACCCACCTCTCCAATGAATTTGGAAAGGTCTCTGTCCAACTTTCATGTTGATACTGTATATACTCATAGACCACAATAATTTTGTGGTTATAGTATTCTGGATTTTGTGGAATTTAAACATATTTTGCCTATAATTGCAGCTGAAAAATATCTAAGATGGCAGGATGGGAAACATAATGTAGGGTAACAGTGAACCTGCTCTGTAATCACTGGAAAGATCCAATTGTTTTCCAACTGTGTCAAAGACTCAGGACAAAGATTCAAATGGAAATATGAAGGGTAGAGTTTTTGGGGGGGAGGGGAGTTGCAACTATGAAAGGTAAAATTGTCACACAAGACCCAATATCCAGACTCTACATTGCAAATTAAAGTCATAATAGCAGACTCTTCCAACATGCTAATTACGTACTTTTCCCATTTGGAAAAAATGAATCTCATTCTAGCCCTTCCTATTATGGAGATTGGTCCTTTTTTAAAATTTTCCACACAGAAAAAGAACACACACCTCGTGGCTGATTTTAACACAATGGAAACTCTTGCTTCCAATGTTAATAAAGATTAGTTTTGAAAGTGCTATGATGTTGGCAGGAAGACCAAGGAATACAAAGAGTCATCTACTATAAAGTGCTTCCTTCCCCTAATTCCAGTAGGAAATCTACACTTTTTTAGGCAGCAACCTACAAGTTTTTAGGCAGCAAACGAGCATGAAAATCTCAAAGACGTCTAATGTTCAGCATACAGCTATCCAATCCAAAGAAGGTAAGTGAAGCCCAGGAAGCAGGAATTACTAGAGAAGAGACCACATCAGTTTTAAGCAAGATGCTCTAGTAATTAACCAGGAATTACTAGAGAAGAGACCACATCAGTTTTAAGCAAGATGCTCAAATAAGTGTCAGTGAAAAACTTTAGAACAGGTTTTTGACCCACATGACTCAAGGTTTTCACTGGAAATGACCTTTGGGATAGTTGAATGAGTGATGGAGAGCAGCAGGTGCATTGGGGGAAAAGATTAAATTTGGAAGATCTACTGGGAAAGGGGATGGGTTAGGCTATGCATATGCATTTATGATTTTTAACAAACAGGGCACATTGCATGGTTAAAGTACCATCTAAACTGGCCCAATAAGAGTTATAAATTCAGAGGTGCCCATATTAATTTGAGATCTTTCAATGGACTACTATTTGAATTTCACATGACTTTGTATACAAAAGTGGGGGAGGGGACATTTGCATATTTTCAGTAGAATTACTTCAGTGATTCCTAGGGACAGGGGGCACACATATACCGGTAGATTGATAGCAATCACACGGTGAACTGGAAATCTTAAATGCCTTTTGTTTTCAAGAAACCAGCAATAATTTCAGCATTGTGACTTGGGGTGTCACAGGGTCTCCTTTCATGATCTTACCTGCATTTTTCCCATGGCAGCACTGAACTGTTCTTCAGCAGTAGCCTGAAAGCTTCGGGCAACCGTTACTGCATCACCACTCATCACCTGCCGGAGCTGTCCTGCCTGTGTTTCTAGGACAGCCTTGCTCAGCTTCGCCAGTCCTCGCATCACCATTATGGCGTCAGCTGCCATGGCTCCACAACTGAAACAAAAGGTCAATAGTTATACTATGCCAACAGGCTCTTTTTAGATATTTTTGGGAGATGAACCCCACCCCAGATCTGGCTACTCTTAAATGTAAATGTCATGCACGCAAACACTATTTACAACCAACTTTCAATGTTTGAAATGTTGTATGATTTTGTCTTCTTGCCTGTGAAACGTACATCTGCAATATTGAAACGTACATCTGCAATATTATGTTCACTTTCACCAGAAAGAGTGTACTCACAAATTTAACATTTAGGTATTGTTTATCTAAAAGCAAGCCACACATGCGTTCAAGATTAATTAGTCTGACCCAGTACAATATTTTCCTATTGGCTGGAAATGTAAAGATGAAAAACTGACTGAAGCAAAACCTATCCACTCCATAGTTCCTGGCCAATAAGAGAGAAAGAGAAAATGTGCTGGACAAAATACTGTCCTACACACGGTAGCCAGATATGATAGAATCCTGTGCTCCACTGGACTTTGGGCATCTTGGATGCCCTTTGGTGAGAAGGAGAAATAAAAAAATCAAATCAGCAACCCTAAATGCACTGGTTCTCAAAATGCAGTCAGACCAAAATAGGGGGTAATCAAACGTTGGTTGTGCCATCTCAGAATCTTTCACTGGGTGCCACCATGTAGGAATTGAGTATTCAGGCTGCTTTCCTGGGAGTAAGTCTCATGGAACACAATGGGACTTACTTCTGAGTAGACATGGAGAAGCTCTGACATCACAAATATGTCACTGTTTGATGTAACTTCTAGTAATGACATCACTTCCAGGGGGATCCCTGATAGATTGTCCTTCACAGGAGGAGGTCCTGGGCTGAAATGCTTGAGAACCACTGCTGTGCAGCAACTTCTGAAAATTAGGGACATATAGAGACATAGAATCCTAGAGTTGGAAGGGACCTAGTAGGTCATCTAGTCCAACACCCTGCCTGTAGTAGGTAATTCTCCTAGAGCATCTCTGACAGGTGCTCATCAAGCTTCTGCTTGAAGATCCCCAGTGAGGAAGAGTCCACCACTTCCCTTGGCAATCTGTTCCACTGTCGAACCACCCTCAGGAATTTTTTCCTGATATCCAACCAGAATCTTTTCTTGCAGTTTGTACCCATTGGTTCTAGTTCTGCCTTCAGAGGCAGCTAAGAACAAGTGAGCCCCTTCCTCCATATGACAGCCCTTCAGGTATCAAATCTCCTCTCAGCCTTCTCTTCTCCAGGCTGAAAATCCCAAGTTGCCCCAGTCTTTCCTAGTAGGAATTCCCTTCCAACCCACTGATCATATCATATTTACTCAAATCTTTTTCAGCCAAATGTAGCCTCCAAAATTGGGTTGCATGTAAGATTCAATGGTGCATTAAGAGTAAATACAATATTTTGATTATTTTGATTGATAGGTCAGTATTTAGTTTAAGAGTTTATTTTTTTAAAAATGTAACAAGCCCATTGTTGTATAAAGTAATGCAAATAAGTAAAAATTATAACAAATCCATTGTCATTTTATCATATGCATATTGTAGTTGCATATTATAATCTCCAGTAATTATTTTAAAATTCCAAGCCTTTTAAAATCAGGGTGTGCATTAGATGTGATAGTGCATTAGATTTGAGTAAATACAGTATATTTATGAAACAATATAAGAGTTTGCTTTTCAAACAGTGCATGAGGACTAATCTACATAGGTCTTTGGATCCTAGTTCATCCACTTGTATACCTCAGAAGACTTTAAGTGGGCAAGAAGAGATACAGAAAATATATCAGCAGAGAAAAACCTCTCCTGACCACAACATATTGAGAGATCAAGTTTTTAAAAAAAAAATTTTTTATTTATTTAAAGCTTTAACTGATTTTTATCTTGAAACCAATACGGTTGTTTTGCAAGCAGTACTAGTGTTCAGAAGCCTTTGATTCTTCATTAGAGGTTAATTAGCAATGCTGCGCACTATGAAAAGTGGCTCCTCCGTCCAACCAGGACACACTGTGCTCAGCTGTTTTCACAACTACTGAAAAGGAACTCTTGTTCTCCTACTTCGTTGCTTGTTTATCTTTTGCCATTTTAAGTGACACAAGGGAATTGCTATAGACCCACACACAGGGATGTGGGGTGGAATATTTTCCAGTGCCTTATTTTTCAGAGGTGGTGGAAAGGAAGAAAAGATTCCAGTTCTAAAGATTCATTGTTTCATAAAACAATAAATGGATGCCACTCACTGCCAATGCAGTCCAAGATCCTAAGTTACAGCTATTTGGCAAAATCAAAACTGTGATTTATGATTATTTCAGCAAACTCATAGAATAGTCTCTCATTTCTAATCATGGACTAAGTTGGACAGGAATGCACAAATTTGTTTCCTAGTTACATCATGTTATGAGTTCCCTCTTGGGGAAAGGGAGATACAAATCAAATAAATAAATAATGATCAGAGTAATAGAAAGCACTAAAAAATCCAAACATGGTAGATTGGTAGATACTCTCAGAGGTTTCAGTTTTACAGCTCTCTGGAAATATCAGAAATTGTCCCCATGGCTTTTTGTGTGCAAAGAAGTACTCTACTCAGCTTAGGTCATTCTCCTGTTCTATAGTAATTACTTTATTGGTCATGGCTATTTGTGCTTGTTAGATAGTCATGTTGATCCACTGGAGGGAAAGAAAATCCAAATGTTAAAAGCCAGTGGTTCTCAAACTTTTAGGGAGATTTACTCCCAAGTTTTTCCAGGGGAAGGGCAAGGGCAGTGACATGATCCCCAGGATCATTACCGCTAAGAGGTGACAACGGGAATGCTTTCACTAGGAGATGCAAGGAGCCTTTGACATCCCTCCTGAGGAGTGAAATGTTCACTTGCAACCATTTCTTGGTTCGAGGAAGTGCTTTTGAATACTCATCTCTTTTCATCCTCGGAGAGGGGTACATGGGGCTCTCTGCCTCTCCTGCAATCCTAAGAAAGTGCAAGCAAAAGCACACCATCACCCCTCATAGCAATGCGATCCTCAGGAATCAATCTGCTGCCCTCATGCCTTCCACCTTTAAAGGGACCAGAGGACTTTTATCCAAACTGGTGATTGTGACCCACCAATTTGAGGACCACTTAGGTAACTACATAGATGGCAAAAATTCCAACTGTGGCTCAAACCCTTTTGAAGTACATTTGCATTGCACCAGCTTTATGAAAAGTCAGTACTACATTACTGGAACACTGGCTACACCCTAATCTGAGAGCAGCCAAAGTTTGACAGTTCTCCAGGTAACCGAGCATTGAATTCCATTTTTTGATCTTCTTCTATTGCTACATACATCAAATAACTGTTCACATTAACAGATCAATTTGTTATAACATATTCTGCAGCCACAAAAGTCTAATCAATCCAACTTCATTCTGCCAAAATGTAACAGGCTTTCTTCATGAAAAAATATTTCTCAATCATATCAAGGTAGCACAGAACACATAGAAGAAATCAAATGAAGCAGACTTCCAAATGCAACTGAAATTGTACCTCTGCTAGCAGACACCACAATTACTAAACAAAATCCTCAACAGGCCTATTAGCTCACCCATATACAGTGGTGCCTCACTTAACAAGTGATCCACATATTTCTATAGGATTCTGCCTCACATAACAAGCATTGCTTTACTTAACAAGCACACTTGTTGGCAGTTGGAGCAGACGCGCTGGCTGGCAGCCCTTTTAAAAAGCGTCGGGGCCACCTAGCATGCATGTCCATAGCAAAAGCAAGACTTCTGCACTGTTCCTCCTGTGGCTGGGCGTCCACTGGGCAGAGGAAGAGAACAGCAGTGGAGAAGAGGGAAGCTGCTCAGGACTAGCCAGAAGGGAGCAGGGGAAAGAGAGGCTCTGGATGAAGAGAAGGAGAAAGTGGGGAGACACTTTGAAAGTGTTCTTGATTACAGAAAAAAATGTCTTTGATTACAGCCTCCTAACCAAGTCTACCCAGAAGTAAGCCCCACTGTGTTAAATGGGGCTCACTCCCAGGAAAGTGTCTTTAGGATTGCAGCCTAATTAGACCTCATAGGATAATGCACACTGAATGCATGTTTTGAATTCAATCCCAGTGTTTTGTCATCATTTTTACATACAGTTGATATTTTTATACAAATATTTTTGGGGTTCTGGAATCAATGAGTTTCCATTATTTCCTATGGGAAAATCAGCTTCACATAAAGAGTGTTTTACATAACAAGCAATAAAAGAAAACTTCTATTGCTCAACACACTCTCTCTATGGCTAAATACAACCCATCAGGAAAAAGTACCAGTTCCATTTTGTTGGCCTTCAATGCAAAGCCAATACTGAACTGGGTTCTTGTACGAGTCTTCCAATGAAGACCCACTGGAATAAAGCAAGGCATTTGACCGCTTGTGGAGAAAGCATGCTTCAAATGAATGGTCAAAGAAAACAAGCTCCTTCAAGCTCATTGAACTGCCCAAGTTTCCAATAGTTCTGTGGCCCTGAAAAGTTATAGCAGAATGCGCAAAAAGAAGCCAGCTTCTAAAGAAGAAACACCAGTTTGACTTATGAGACACCACCAAGAACCACTCTAGATTTAAGAAATGAGGAGTCGGTGCCCACCTCAGGTCCTAACATGAGCTTGCACAATGCCATAAAGGCTGGAGTTGGCTTTACATGTAAGCTGGGTTTCTGAAGAAACAGCATGCTACTGGGTGAAGCAGTCAGCATTATATGGCCAAACCATAATTATACAGATTCCTGGACCCCTATGCTTGGAGAAAGGTCAGAACATGCATTATACAATGGTTTCTCTGCTCCCTACAGCAATCCATGTAGACCCATGAGAAAATGTTCACTGATTTCTTCTGACCCTTGAAGTGCTTTGGATATGTCAGTCTTCATGTGGGCATCGGATTTAATTCTCTACAGTACTCCCCTAATAAACTGGACCTGTTTATAGTATCTGAACGTCTGCTGCCTCCTCCCACTCATCTGAACTCACTGGCCTGTTTTGTTGGGAGTATATACTGCCCTTTCCACCCATCCTTACATATTTGGGATGTTTACTAGCTTACATCTTAGAAACAATTCTTATATAATTCCCTTGATTCAACTTTTTACCAAATGCATGTAACAGAGGATGGAATTAAAACAACCAGTATTAGAACAATACCAAGTGTTCAAGAAAAAATAATGTTTAAAATTAAATTTCATGGCATTAGATAATATCTCCTTCCTGCATTGACTTGATTTTCAGTCTACTGAAGCCTGAAGGATGAGGAAATAGTGAAGAAAACTTTGATTCACATCAGTCATCAAACTTGCAGTATAATGTATCCTACTGATAGGATACTGTATTTCCAGATTTGGATACAAATTTTCATGCTGAAAGCCAAACTGATACTGAGAGGCGCTCAAAGTGCATGAAGAAGGCAGTGACAAGCATGAAAAAGGAAAAGGGGACATTTACTTTAAAGCAACAAATGAAATGAGGCTCCTCGGGCAATAAGTAGGGCTCATGGAAGCAGCAAGAACAGATGACCAAGATATGGCAAGAAAGCAAGTGGTGTAATTGCAAGGGCAGACACCCTCCACCCAAAAAAGCCAAAGGTTATCAAGGGATCAACACTAGGATGGCAAATGAGAAAAGGCTAAGAAAGCCAGGTTCAAAGGTAGAAGAGATGGAGTTCCAACAGAGAAATATTCTGAAAATATGCAAAGATCTGGACGTTTGAGAGCATAGCTGCTTTATGCCAAGACAGGACATTGCACCAACACTGACTGGCAGAAGCTCTGCAGGCTTTCAGACAAATATTTCTCTGCACTAATTGGAACTGACCAAGACTGAACCCGGGATCTCCTCTATACAAAGGATGTGCTCTATCACTTTGTTACAGACAGTGCTCTTTCCCAACTTCTGCAACCTGTAAACCACAAGGAGAACTGAATATTTCTATTTGATGAATGACTTATTTCAGAAAACACCCAGCTATTTATCAGTAAGGCTTTATTTGACATAATAAGAGTCCAACAACAAAGTTTGTTTAAAGGACAGCTTAGCAATGCAGCTGACTTGACCATATTATGGAACCAAAAGCACATGAGCAGGTCTCACATAAGCCATCACCCGGCTTACTAGACTCCAAACTCTCTACTTTCTAACTAAAAACTTGGCTGAATGTAAAAAACACAAGCAAAAACAAAAACACTAAAAAATCAGATATAAAGCAGCAAGAACTTCAAATGCATGGGTTTTCTTTATTTCAATATTTAAATTTAAAATTCATTTCTAAGCATTCATAGGAAGACAGAGTAAGGGCCCAAGCCTGGGTTGGATTTTTTTTTAATGGTGGATATGCTGTTACCCAAGCGGCAAATCCCCCCTCTCCACGCCACTGAATTAGTCCTATGGAAAGGCAGAGCCAATACGATTGGATCCAGCCGGCGTCGCAGAGCTGGGCTAAGGAGCTCACCCTGTCGTGGGCTGATCCGGGTCTTGAACCCTGGCCTTCTGGTTAACAGGCACAGCGTCTTTACCGCTTGCACCACCCACAGCCCTTAGGACTCATGAAAATGAAGCACAAATTATACAGATAGGAATGTACAATTTTTGTTATAAAGGTGGCTGAGCAGAAATTGTATACATCTTGCTGGATAACACCTTTCTCCTGAAGATTCAGCAAAGCAAGATTTTTCTAATAGATTTTTAGCAAAGGGGGTGAAGATGGTGGTGTAAGGCCCCAATCCTTTACACATTTTCCTTTGAGTAAACCCATCTAAAAATAATGGTACTTATTATGCATAGGACTGCACTGTGACCAAAATAGTCCTCAAGACTATTATTTTATTCTTTTTATATTAATACCCAACCCAAATCTTCAGGATGGGCTCCAAATTCCACAAAGACACTTCCACAGTCAACTCAAGGCCTATTTCATCTCCCCATATCTCCTAAACCATCTTCCAAAGTTGCCAGAGGACTCATCCCTGTTGTTGACAGATCATAGCCAATTAGGAAGCTCGTACAAAGTGTTTTCTCCTTTAAAGGCTTGAGGCAACAGAGACTGGGAGAAAAATTAAATCCTAATGCAAGCTTGCCAGCTGCTTTATTTTCAGCACAAGTAGATCAGCTAGCATGAAAGTTCTAGACTGAAAACTCGATTTACATCATCTTCATTAGGACAGGCATTGTCTGGGGACATGCAAAATTGTAGTCATCAGCTGCATGCCTGGAATTAACAAATCTAGAAATAATTCACTTATACCCAATTAGGTTCATCATTGCAAAATTCCATGCTACTCGTCATCAGCCACTCAATCCAAGCAGGAGCCTGCACGCTTCTGCCAGGATAAATGTCCGCAAGCCAATTACTGTTCAGTTACACTGAAGAAAGTACTGGCATCAATCCAGTGGCAAAATCAGGTCAAAAAAAAATTATTTGGAGGCAAGCTGGGATGTGCAGTCACAGATCAAACTAAGTGGCATACTTTGTTGTATACAGCAAGGCACACAAGACCTGGCAATGAGCACTGATGCCTTATACAACACCTCCATTCCAATTCCACTAAGAGTAGACACTTCCATTTAAAATAATATTTTTTACAGCCACTACAAGAGGATTAAAATTCAGGTGCTGACCCCGGGGCAGGGGAGACAAAAGGAGGACAGGGATATGCTACTCCTGTAGGGAAGCAGCATATGAAATAGAAGCAAAGTTTGACTTGTGTTAGCTTCTGTACCTTTAAAGTTGACAATACTAGTTTCAATCAGTCTTACTCAACAGTTCACTACTGAAGTTTTCCCCTTGGGAGATTTGTGATTAGAATTATCTTACCAGACTTAAAAGTGCTAAATGTTTTCCTTCAAAATGTCTGACAGTTTTCCAGGGTAGCTCAAATGAATAAATGCAAAGGTTACAGTTCCAGCAAAGCAACAAAGAACAAAAGAGCTCTCTCATAAGATCCAACTGTTAAACAGTTTTTTATATTTTAATACTGTCCTGCCACAAGTCTGCCAATTATTGCATTAGTTTATCAAAATTTGTTCCTTGTCAGCGATAAACAAAGATCAATTATGTGCCAAGCAATGGTACAGGCAGTATTCAGAACACAAGAATTTTCCTATTCTGAGTGTATTCCTTTCATACAAGACAGACAGAACATGGTATCATCTGTATCTGAATCACTATAGGCTCTGCACATTTTGGTATTACTATGGGCTCTGTACACTTCACAACAGTAGTCATTGCAGAAAGTGGATAAGGAGTTTGAACTACCAACTCTCTGTACCTTAATACCCAGATGACCCAGGATTATTTCTACATTTTCTGAACAAGATTATTCCTACATTTTCTTGCCCTTTCCTATCATCATTGCCCCTGACCAATCTTCTCTTCATCTGCTACACATTGCATATAATACACTGAAAATATACTATTTTAATATATTTTGAAAAATATATTAACCTGAAAAAAATATATTAACCTGAAAAAACCAGGTTGGCTCCACAAGCAACTTGGGAATCAGCTGAAATTAAAGAAAATGAAAGACTGGAAAATGAAAAGACTGGAAAGATCATCAAGGCAGATAGTCCGGTCCTGTACAGGCAGATAGTCCGGTCCTGTAGGGAGGGGGTCAGGAATGCTAAAGCTCAGTATGAGCTGAGGCTGGCCAGGGGAGTCAAGGATAACAAAAAGAGCTTCTTTAGATGTGCCCAAAGGAACAGGAGGAGAGACGAGGGGGTGGAGCTGCTCCTGGGCAAAGATGGACAGCAGGTGTCTAGAAACCAGGAGAAGGTAGAGCTGCTCAACTCCTACTTTGCGTCCGTCTATTCTCGGACGGAGGGCTGCGCAAATACGGGTGGGGGATCATTGGCTGATGTGGGGATGTGCTTGCATCCCCAAAGTGGTAATGGTAACATGGATTGTGCAGAACAGCAGATTAGGATTGACAGAGAACTGGTTCGTAACCACTTAGCTGGCCTAAATGAATTCAAGTCATTTGGACCAGATGAGCTTCATCCTCGAGCTCTTAAGGAACTCGCAGATGTCCTTGCAGAGCCTCTGTCAATCATCTTTGAGAAATCCTTGAGAAGTGGAGAAGTGCCACTAGACTGGAAGAGGGCGAATGTAGTCCCAATCTTTAAGAAGGGGAAAAAAGAAGACCCGGGAAATTATAGACCAGTCAGTTTGACTTCAATCCCGGGCAAGATATTAGAACAAATCATAAAACACACAATTTGTGCACATCTAGACAAGTACTCGGTGATCAAAACAACCCAGCATGGATTTTCCAAGAATAAATCTTGCCAGACAAAACTTATCTCTTTTTTTGATCAGGTTACAAGCTTACTGGACAGTGGCAATGCTGTGGATATCATTTCTCTTGACTTCAGCAAAGCATTTGACAAGGTCCCACACGACATCTTAATTGGGAAGTTGGAAGAATATGGGCTAGATGAGGCAATCGTTAGGTGGATCTGCAACTGGCCAGATGGCCGCACTCAAAGGGTTTTAGTAAATGGGTCTGCATCAACCTGGAGATCGGTTTCAAGTGGGGTACCCCAGGGCTCTGTCTTGGGCCCAGTTCTCTTTAACATTTTCATCAATGACTTGGAGGAAGGGATACGGGGGAGCCTGATCAAATTTGCAGATGACACCAAGCTGGGAACAGTAGCAAACACAACCGAAAACAGGAGAAACCTCCAGGAGGATCTGGATAAACTGGAATCCTGGGCTGTAACAAATAGAATGAACTTCAACAGGGAGAAGTGCAAGGGCAATAAAAACAAAAAACAGGTATAAAATGGGGGATACATGGCTTGGCAGCACTAACATGTGAGCAGGATCTTGGAGTAGCCATGGATCACAAGCTGAACATGAGTCAGCAGTGTGATGTGTCTGCAAAGAAGGCAAATGCCATTTTAGGCTGCATTAAGAGGACTGTAGCTTCTAAGTCACGAGAAGTTATAGTTCCTCTTTACTTTGCATTGGTAAGACCTCACCTTGAGTACTGTGTTCAGCTCTGGGCACCTCATATTAAGAAAGATGCAGCCAAATTGGAGCAAGTCCAGAGGAGAGCGACAAGAATGATCACTGGGATGGAAGGGAAGCCCTACCAGGAAAGTTTGGGAGAACTTGGGATGTTCAGCCTGGAGAAGAGGAGGCTGAGAGGAGACATGATTGCCCTCTTCAGATACCTGAAGGGCTGTCATAGGGAGGAAGGGGCTCATTTGTTCATAGCTGCTTCTGAAAGCAGAACTAGAACCAATGGGTACAAACTGCAAGAAAGGAGATTTCGGCTGGATATCCGGAAAAAATTCCTGACGGTGAGGGCAGTTCGGCAGTGGAACAGATTGCCAAGGGAGGTGGTGGACTCTCTCTCACTGGGGGTCTTCAAGCAGAGGCTTGACGAGCACCTGTCGGGGATGATGTAGGAGGATTTCCTGCTGCAGGCAGGGGGTTGGACTAGATGACCTACTAGGTCCCTTTCAACTCTAGGATTCTATGATTCTAATAGTATATGCTATTAAATATCTATGCTATACCTAATAGTATATGCAAAATCTATGCAATTTTATGCATTTCCTAGGTTATTACACTATTACTACAGATCAATAGGAAATTCATTACAATATTGACTGCCCAGTTTGAGTAGTTAATTATACTGAATTACCAATTTGATGATGCAGTAACATTTTTAAAGATGGATTTTCTTCACATTAAATATATACATTAGACTAGAGGATTTTCTGTCCTATATGAGAGGGCAATGCATATAGATCACACTTTAAAAAATCTGACATGCTATTCACATAAATTGCCACAGCTATTCCATGGCAGACCGTTTTCATCAAATCACATTCATGTACCTAAAGTGCAACATACACATTAAGCAACACATACATATTAAGCAACTGTCAAATATATAAAGTAGCTTTCTACCAAATCAGAACATTGATTCATCGGGTCAATACTATCTGCACTGATTGATAATTTCATCCAGGCATCTTTCCCTGCCCTAGATGGAGATAATCGAGACAAATCAGGGAACTTATATATTCAGCACTCAGCTACAGGCCCCTACTGTCAACATTCCCAAATATCTGACAATGAGGAAAATATGTGACAATGAGAAAAGCTAGTCATCTGAACAGCCAGCCTTCACTTCTGTTCTTTCAAAAAGCAGAAAAACACTCTTGTTCAGACAATCAAAACGTTCATCTGGAATTACAAGCATTCACACATTCTTAGGGAACTGGTGGTCACTAGGAATAGCTGGCAGAGTGACAACTTCAGCTTGGTAGGTCAAGAGCTGAACTGACCCACCTCGTTTTAATCAATTACCTGCTCTGTGCTCAGGCCACTAAATGCTTACAGAAAAACAAACAGTCCAAAATACATAGCAATTTAGCTATGTTTCCTTCTGTCTTTTTTTTGCCATTCCACGGGACAATGCACAAGCAAACATGTACACACGCCCAAAATAAAATCCCAGAAGCATCTCTTTATATCCCAGTGTCTTGAGACTCAAATGAAACATCTCACTGTTTTCAAAACAAGTTTTTTTTGCCAAGACTGAACACCAAAAGCACAGTTCACAATGCAAATGTGCAAGAATTCTTAAGTAAAAATAAGGAGTAGGAGCAAATTCACAGCATAGACAAGTCTCCTTTCATCACACCATATAATCCCACACAAAACACATGACCGATCATGCCCTAGATATGGCCTTGCACATGAAAGCATTTTAAATAGCTGTGCTGTTCAGGACAGAAGACAGAATGCTCTTTGGATGGAAAAGTGATGTAAACTACTATGATCACTGCAAGCTAAAGTAGCCAGTAACATTGGTAGGTTGCTGTGTGATACAGGAAGCTGGACCAAATGGATCTTTAGCCTGATCCAGTGGAGGCTCTTCTTACGTCCTTATCAGTACCCCAATTCTGCACAAGCACAACTAACAGCTAGAAACTGATCCACTTATTAACCACCTTAGCCACAAAATTTTGTGATCCTCTGATTCCTGAATGTTATGATGAGAGGAGTACAAAATACTGACAGACACACTGTCAAAATTCAGAGTTTATTTGCAAAATACAAGAAAATCTGAGGGGGGAATAGAGTAAACAGCTGTTAAGATGCAGATTAGATTAGATAAGATGTTAAGATGCAGGAATTTTGTGCATTTTATAGAGAACCAAACATGCTGAGAATGTTAAATTCAATCCCATAACTTTCCATTTATTCTCAGAAAGCTCACTGACCTTAACACTGTGGACATCCTACCTGCCTCACAGAAGGCATTGCTCTTTCCAGTCTACACAACAAGAGTACCTGAACAGGAGGTCAGCAACCCCAACTTCTCAATACTCATCTGCTGGTCACGTGAGCCAAAGGCAACATTCAAGCGCATTTCACCTAACTTTGGAGGGCAAGGCTCAGTGCACTTCCAGCAGCCTTTTGATCACACAAAGACTAGCAAACAACTGAAGACAGTTACAAATTGAAATTCATTCCAGTTCTTCCAGTACAGTAAATACATAGTTAAGACCCATTGTGCCAAAGCTTTACTACCAGGCTATTTTCTAGTTCCTTGGAGAAGGTTTTTGAACTGATATTGCATTGTCTTCTAACCTTCAGGACTTTTAAGGAGAGAGACAGTAACTGCAGCTGCGACAGTGCTATCCTGCACTTCAACAAGGAAAATACCTCCAGATTATTTCCATTAAATACCAGGAGAAAAATGAGAACAATGGGAAGTCACACAAGGTAGCACTGCATTTCCATCAGCCAGGCAAGCACAACACTGTGGCAACTGCGTACCTACTCAGGGCACATGCATTTCTAGCACCAACAGATCAAGTACTATATGGAGTTATCTATGATTAACTGGTGGCTTAATTACTGGATCAAGCCTGGACTCATGAGCTTTCTCCTCTTCCTGTGCTCACCTTCCCTTCTTCATTCATAGCTTTAAACAATATTGTGATTTGCTGTTGCAGCCACAGCCAGTAAAAGTTGGTTTGCACCAGTTAAGAGTTTAGAAACAAGTGAGGATATTGAACCAGGATGGAAGTCACAAGTTTACTTCTCTTCTGCACAAAGAAAGGCACACAAGTCTGAGGCTTGCGTTGCTAGTTACACTGAACCATCAGGCAGCAATGGCTGCAAGAAATTGTGAAAAGAATAATTTGTGCTATATATACAAGAACCTGTTCTTAACAAATTGGCTCAAGTCCCCAATATTCATTATAATAACCTAGTACATGTAGCAATAGCTACTGTTTACTACTAATGACATAACTAGTGTCTACTAGAGATAGTTAAATGCTACTAGAGATAGTTAAATGATAGTTAAAGTCTTCGTATCTCTCATGGTGATGGGCAGTCTCTATCAGAGAGCACTGGTGGGAGGAAGTGTGCCCTTCTCTCTTGCTTATGGATTTCCCAAGACAGCTGGAAGAAACAGGATGCCAGACAAGATGGGCCTCCTACTGGAAAAATCCAGTAGGATTCTTATGTTCTTGTCTATCGTATTCATGACCACAAAATAAAAGAGTACACAGCACAATAACCTCATTTATCTTTATGTAACTCAGAATGGTAGAAATCAGTTTCTACTAGTTTAATTAGCAGATTTTGTACCACATACAGCCAAACTATCTATACTTAACACATACTTCACTATGTACCTATAAACCTACCGAGAGGTAAAAAACCACCCAGAAGCTGCATTATACTCTGTGACTTCTTGGCCTGGTTTTGTTAACTCCTTTTGATCCAGCTAACATGATTTAAAATGAAACTGACATACTGGCAAAGGGTGCTTAAGCTACGTGCTGTTCTGTCCAAGACATTAGAGCATATGTAAGTCTGTGTGTTTAAATTTAGGACTTTGTGCACAGTCTCATAGTGTTTATTAAAACTATCCAATGGAAAATCCTTATCCAATGGAAAAGCCTCTAAGGAATTTTATCCAGTCCTAGTAGTCTCTGCCATTTTATCTTCACATAGAATACTTTCACTACCACAATAAACCCATGGGTTCACAAGATGCTCACAATTTCCATCCTAGTCATGGTCACCTGCCCCCCAGGAAACAAGACTCATCTCTTCCTCTTAAACTACATGTGAAGCTGTTTCTTCCTCCTCGTCTCCACCCCAAATCAAAACTTATGCTACTATCTCAACATGCAACCATCTTATTCCTCTCTTGAATTGAAAAAGTGTTGCATAAATATTCTCATCAACAGGTGTTAGAAGGGAGAAGGAGGTAGATTGTATGGTATAAAGATGGAAGGAAATGGATGCAGCAACAATGGTAACACACAGAGCAAAGAAAAGGAAGCTGCAGTTAAGGCTCATCTTCAGCTCCACACTCAAGAGGTGAGTCAACCTCTCCATGTGGTGCTGAACTTTTAGAGTGTATCTCCATGCATCGCCATACAAGTACAAACATGAATAGCTTCCACTTTCTTCTGAGTATGAACCTGAACGTGCCATAAATCCCAGCATTGCACTATGCTTCAAAATGTGCAACAGTAGTTAAATATGATGTCAGAGGCAAGACTGTACCCCACCGCATCCAATGCAAGAATCTGCCTGGCATGAAACTTGGCAATAAAAACTTGGACTTGTTTCAAAAGAATGATACAAATGTTAAAGGATGCATTTTGTCCCTTGAGCATTCAAAACGTTGCTAGGTAAGTGCCAGCTCTTCTTCACATGACAGACTATAACTGTAAACAGTTCAAGGACAATCTGGTCTTCTTGTATCAATAGCTATGCAGATCTTCCAGGTTGTTGAGCAAAAGGCAACGTCAGCAGCCTTGTGTAGCACCCATCCCTACGGCATCCTGAAACAATTACGCCTTGACTAATCCATTTCAAAATCAAACAACTCCATAAAACTGTTTCCCTCGGCCCCATCTTTGCAGCTTCTATTCTTTCAATCAAGAGAGGGAGACAAGTGATAGGATGGAATACACCCACACAAAGGTGAAGGTGGGACCTCAGCCTACCACCACATCACCACACTGTTAGTAAGCCTGCTTTAAAGCCTTAAGTGAATCTACCATAAAGAGCTCACTGCAACAGCGGAGAACTGGAATATGCAAGCAGTTATTTTCAACCTTTTTCATCTCATTGCACACTTAATAAGGCACTAAAATTGTCAAGGCACACCATCAACTGTTTTTACCATTGACAAGGCACACCAGACTGTTCAAATCCCTCAGTTTTCCTATTAATGAATATCAATCCTCAAATTCCCATGGCACACCTGAGGACTATCCGCAGCACACCAGTGTGCCACGGCACAGTGGTTGAAAAATCACTGACATAGAGGATCCAGTTCTTCTCTATATGAATTGGCTTGAGTGAAACAGAAACAAGTGTTTACCCATTTTAGAGCTCCATACAAATACAGCATACAAATAATTGCAAGATATTTAGATAGCATTAACAGTTTAATATGATTAATAAGCAGCAATGCAAATACAGAGCACTTGCTGCAACATAAAACCAAAGTCAAGTGCAACAACTAGATATTTCTGTGTAGTAAATTTAAAAGATAAACAAATTTCTACAGGAATACATATGCTTAGTAGTCAGCAAGGGAAAGGAGGAGGGAAGTTACTGAATTTTTTTAAAAAACAACAACCAGCTCTATTTTCATCTTCATTCTCTATAGACTACAACAAGAGCTAAAACAGTGAAGGAAATAAACCAAACATCATGATCTATAATGTACAGTATGAAATAATATCCCAAAGCCACCTGTCTACAAGATGCCTTTTGGGGGGAAGAGCAGGCCAAAAACATTCTTATTGCTGTAAAGATTCAAGAAGAGCTAAATTTACTTGTGTAACTACTGGAAAGACGACATTTGAACATGCAAAGAAGAGCACGCAAGAGAAAAATGTCTGGTGTCTAAATCATATACTGTAGTATATATGATGCATCTTGACACACAAAAGAATTTAAAGCTAAAATGGAAAAGTTAAAATGATCATAAGAATTTCTATTTCTCTAGTTTCTATTTTGGTCCTTTATTTAAAAATACCATCACACTAACCAATTTTATTTTAAGCAAAAGCCAAAGTAATCTTTTCTTACGCACATATCTAAATAGCATAAGGTAAAACTGATAGCATAAGGTAAAAATGATTTGCAATCATTTATCTAGGTTTTCAAGGTCACAACAATGGCCAGTTCTCAACAGTGGCCTGTCAGAGAAGGCCTTGTTTGAACTGCCTGTGCCTGTGATAAAGGAATATTTTGAATGATCTGTAAATGAACAGCAGCAGCACAGGGAGCCTATCAGGCCAAGAACAAGAAGTCACAAATTTGTACAGCACACTAGCTAAGAATCAGAAAAAGGAAAATCGTTGGACTTTATTCGTATGGAAGTACTTCCAGACACAAGATTACATCATGCACATCTGGTAACAGAAGAATGAAACCCAAAATAGGCCAACTGAAGGGTTATTGCTCACTGGTCCAACACATGCATTGTATGTAGGAGATCCCAGATTCAATTCCTGGTATCTCCAAATAGGTCTCAGAAAGACTAGAACTCTGGCCAGTATGGGGGAATATTTCCAAGTGGTCTGATTCAGGAGACGGTAGCGTCATAGGTAAAGGATACAGTAGCTTCATAGGTTAAGGTACAGATGTCCTCCGCAGGTTATACTGCCAGTCGTGTCTGACTCTAGGAAGCAGTGCTCATCCCCATTCTAGGGGGTGAATGAACCAGCGTTGTCCAAAGATGCTTCTGTGGTCATGTGGCCAGCATGACTATACACTGAATGCTATTACCAAGCCACCAGCATTTCCATGCTTTTGAACTGCTAGTTTGGCAGGAGCTGGGCTAAGAACAGCTTGCAGTACTCAGGTCACCCCATCTTGCAGTACTCGAACTGCTGACCGGAATTCCGGTCAAGCAGTGTTTCAACAACAGCGTTCAAGGCACCAATACCTTACATTCAACAGAAATGCAGTGAAGATTGAAGTGGTCATGATAAACCAAAAGCTCCCTCTTAAATACACTGTCAATGCAATTTTAGAAAAGGACAGAGAAAGTCTGAAAATTGCTCCACAGTTCTGAGGCTCTTTTGCTATCAAAAGCTTGAGCATCTTGCAGAAATATTAAGAGATATTTTTGTTCAAGGAAGCTTAATCATTATTGAAAGAGGAAGAAAATGTTAGCAGCACGTTTTTGCTCTTTTTTATTTTAATTCCTTTTTAAATGATGAACATATGTAAAAAATAAAAACACCTTAAACTCAGCTCAAGAATATATTAATTCCTTAAGCTATAGAAATTACAGGATGCTCAAACAAGGCCACAATTTATGGCATTCAAATTCAGCTATCTAACAAGTTACAGGAATGTTTATTTTGTTGCCATTCCATGAAATGAGGCTCATCTTCCACTGTAGCTCAACTCATATGTACATGAACACACAAAACACACATTTACCAGCTTTTTCAGACACTTCAGGAATTCAGTTAACTGGGCTAATTGACACTGGCTATTCTGCTCAGTGGAATATAATGCCACTGAAATAGAATTAGTTTTTTCCAAATATTCACAGACTTGTCTTTCAATCATATGTTAAAACACTAATCCAGAAGATAACACATACAATTAAGGTAACATACAATTTAGGTAAAAAATAGATATAAATTAGGATAGATATAAAATACAAGTTGAAGATAACAGGTGACACTAAAATCAATAAGTTTTCTCTCCACCAAACACCATTAAAAGTCAAAATCAGATTTGTACACATAAGCTCACTTGATCCTCAGCAGTAATCAAGAATCACTTCAAGGGAAACAGACTTATTTTTCTTTCCCTTTAAGCTACTGATCTTCCACAACTGATAGATGCAATCTTTGTGGACAAGACCAACACTAAATTTCAGAGGCTAGCACATACTGAGATTGAGTGAAATTCACAATTTTGAAGCTTGCCTTGCCCTCACCACACAGAATCCTTCAACTTGCTTCAGTAAGAGATTTACAATCTGCAGAAAGTATCACACAAATCCAACTTTATGCCAACAAGCAGGCCTCCATCAGTCTTGAAAGACTATGGTATCATGCTCAGCACTGCATACAAAGCACGAAAGCCTGGGTTGGATTGTTATGGAGAATAGGCTGTTACCCAAGCAGCAAATCCCCTCTCCACGCCACTGAATTAGTCCTATGGAAAGGCAGAGCCAATACAATTGGATCCAGCTGGCGTAGCAAAGCTGGGCTAAGGACAGGAGCTCACCCTGTCTTGTGGGGCCGACCTGGGAATCGGTCGGCCCCTATGCCTGCTGGTTAACAGGCATAGTGTCTTAACACCTGCACCACCCACAGCCCTTTGTGTATGCCAACACACCAAAATCAATCCACAGCCCTTTGAGAGGCCCACTAGCCCTAATCAATAGAAAGATATGTAGCTGGGACCAAACATACAGAGACAGACTATGTATATCATATAAGCAGATGCTATAAACTCAGACTATATGTGTGCTAAGCAAACACTGACATAGGCCATTAAGAGGGTTCAATGTTCAAGAGCCTTTACTTTGCAGCTAGAAATACAGAAGGAAAGACAATGCCCTTTGGGTTGTGTTTCTCCACCTATCCTTGGAAAGCCTATGAATAAAGGAAGCTGCCTTAGAACAAGATAGACCACTGTTCCATCTACTCAATTTTGTCTACAATTAATTTAAGTCACTCTGTAGTATATAGGTGTCAAAAAAATCTTTCTCTGGCTCATCTGATAACTGGACTCTTCCAATGCTATTAATTTAGCAGTGTCACTTCTGTTTAGACTCTAGGGCAGTGATTTTAAACCTTTTTCATCTCACGGCACACTAACAAGGGACTGAAACTGTCGAGGCACAGCATCAGTCGTTTTTACCCTTGACAAGGCACACCAGGCTGTTCAAATTCCCCAATTTTCCTATAAATTAATCTCAATCCCCAAATTCCCGTGGCAGACATGAGGACTATGCATGGCACACAGGTGTGCCACGGCACATGGATTTAAAATCCCTGCTCTAGGGAAAGATGGAAGGAGGCCTCAGAAGGTAAGGAATACTACAGGGGAAAGGACAGATCAAGAGGAGTGAGTTGGGAAAATGCTGCTGAAGAACTGGTAGAGCCTTTATCACACAGGCTGTCCTATCAGCAAAGGTACTTCAGCCGGTGCGCCTCTTGCCAGACCCACTCTTAGCAGATGAGCGGAGTAATGCCTCAGCAGAAGTGGCACAGCAGTCCATGTGACAACTGGTCTCTCTCCAAGTATTATAATTGAAAACATGATCAAGACTAGCATATATTCTCTTCTGTCATTGCATTTTCTCAGTTCTTTTAAAATCACTGTAGTTTCTCTCTTCAGTTAGAGAAAACTAGCCAGAAACCTTACCCGAGGCATAACTGCAGTGATACATGGGCATTTCACCCCAGGACCCCCTTTCAATCTTAAAAATCTGCCCAGGACTGCCTGTCAAACTTACCAGGTTGTGACATTACTGAAATGCAAGAGCTCCTCCATGTCTACTCGGAAATATCCCATTGTGTTCAATTAGACTTGCTCGCAGGAAGCCCAATGCCAGGTTCCAAAATGGTGGATCCCACCTTCTCACAACCCCCCTAATACTAGTAATGACCCCAACTTTGAGTACCACTGCACAAGTACAACCCCCAATCTTTTAGCCTTCTTTTCCTTTCTAGTACAAAGAGTTGAGCCTCATATTACACAGAGCCAGACCAATAGGTCTGGGTCATCGGTTCAGAGGCAGGTAACCTTGGGAGCAAGCCAAGGCTAATCAGGCCAGCTGGAAAGAGGATTGACTTATTGCTCTAAGCACAGGTCACAACATCTTAAGGTCCAGGACAGGCAATGACATTTTTACCTACAGATAGCTGGTAAAAGCATATAAATCACCAACACAAAAATGCCTTCAGACTAGTTTCCAATGATCAGGATTCTTATAGAAAAATCTCAGGTATTTTTTTTAAAAGCCTGTAGTTCACAGCAGAAAGGTGAAAAAAATGGGAGAATATCCAAAATGCAAAAGAAGCCACTATGAAGGAAAAAATAATTCTATAGATTTAAGGATGAATAACTAGCTTTAGCATTGCTTGCCATGCAGCATTCAGTGACTAAGTATGAAAATTATACTTTTAGAAGACAACTTCCCATCTAGATTAGAGCGTTTTCCATTCCACTGCTATTTCTTGGCCTTTGCTGCATGGAGCCTATCAAGCTTCTGTGGTTAGTACCCTCTTTGTTCCTACTGACTGGTTTCTACCAGTTGACTGGTTAGCGTAAAATGTGGAGTAGGGTTTTTTTACTGTGAATTCTTCGATCTGACAGCTAGCGGGTTAGAAATGCATTCCAATATCCTTTTTTTAAACCACTGAGGAGAGGGGCCTCAAGAAAATAATCTTGGGGTGGATGGATGGATGGCAGGCGCCAATAAGGAATAGAAAGAGCCGCAGCAGCAGCTGCAGTCCAGTTAGGACGACATTGCATGAAGGACGACCACGCCTCCCTCTTTCTAGCTCCAAAAAGAGGCTCACCCTCCATTTGTAGCTCCTCTGCTGTGGTTAGTTGATAAAATTATTAAATAAATAAGTTAGTTAAATTAATTAGCCATCTCTTACCGCAGAGCTAGAAATCACTCAAGCGTAGATCATAAGCTCCATTCCAGTTATGAACAAGCAACAATGGAGGCAGAGAGACCCCCCACCCCATCAACATGGCAGTGGGGCAGGGGAAAAAAATGTGAAGGCCCCCCCCCCCAAGCCTGAGGAGATCCAGATGACACTCAAAGCACCAGCTGTTCCCCAGCACCAAAGGAGAAACCCTCCTCCATTCAACCCCCTCTCACTCCCACAACCTGCATAGGGAAGAGGCTTCCTTCCTTCCTCCCCCTGCAACAGGACACGGTTGCAATTCCCACAATAACCCAAAGACATTCATTCTCTCAAGACTTTCTAAGCCCATCCCCCCTACCCATCTACTCAGAAGCAAGCCCCACTATAGTCAATGGGGCTTACTCCCAGAGAAGAGGGACCGCATCCTGAGGGCACAATCCTTTGCCTGTTTACTCAGATATAACCCCTACGTTGTTTACTCTTAGGAAAGTGTGGAGAAGACTGCAGCCTGAGGGCACAATACTCTGCCTGTCTCCTCAGAAGTAAGCTCCATTGTAGTGAATGGGTCTTACTCCTAGGAAAACATGCATAGGTGCAGCCTGAGGGCACAATCCTATGCCTGTCTCCTCAGAAGTAAGCTCCATTGTAGTGAATGGGTCTTACTCCCAGGAAAACATGCATAGGTGCAGCCTGAGGGCACAATCCTATGCCTGTCTCCTCAGAAGTAAGCTCCACTGTAGTGAATGGGGCTTACTCCTAGGAAAGTGTGGAGGAGCCTGCAGCCTGAGAGCACAATCACAACTGTCTACTCAGATGTAAGTGTCATTTCAGCCAGTAGGGCTTACTCCCAGGAAGGTCCCCCGGAGCCAGCCTGGCAGTCAGCCTACCGGAGGCCCTTGGCGGGACAGCCCCTTCCCCTCCCCGCATAACACGGAGCAAGGTCCGGGCGGTGCAGCCCACCCGCAGAGCAGGCTCCACTCACCTGGGCCCCCACGCAGCACCGACCTCTCCTCTCCTCTCCCTCCGGCTGGCTCGCTCTGCCTGCCCGCCCAGCCCCGCCACGAGGAGCGGCGCTTGTTTACCAACTCTCCAACCCCTGGATTTGAGGCCCGGACCCAGGCCCGCCCCTGGCCCGCTCCCATTGGCCCCCGCCCAGCCTCCGCCTTCCCGGAGAGGAGCCCGAGGGGGGCCGCGGGGAGCGTGTTGGGCCCGTGCGCTGCGCGTCGCCTCCAATCAGGGCCGCGGCAGGGAAAGCGCAGCCAATGGGCGGAGGCGCCGCTCGCCTCCATCTTCCCTCCAGGCCGCGCCTTCGCCTCCTGGGCAGAGGCGGCGCTCGGGCCTCTCGCCTGGAAATGGAGGCGGAGGAGGAGGCTCTGTGTGCGGAGGGACACGTCCTCCTGCGCCCCTCGGGCTCCCTCTGCCACTCAGGCAGTCAGAGGCCTCCTCAGACAGGGAGCCCCGGGCTGGTCCCTCCGTCGCCGCCCTCACCCGCCGCTGCCCAGGCCACGATACGTGCCTCTCCGCACATGAGGAGGGGAGGAAGGGCAGGCAGCACAGCACAGGCCAAGCCCCGCAGCAGCACTTCCACTGGCTTACCTGTCATGTATGAATAAGATGTATATATTCACACATGTACAGTATATGCATACATAGACACACAGTGTGTGTATATGTATATGCAATATGTATACGGTATGTATATGCATACATATACACACTTATAGTGTGTATACAGTATATACATACACGCGTTATATAAAATATATATACACACATATATATGCACTATATATATATATGTATACAGTATGTATATGCATACTGTATATACGGTACAGTATATATGTACACGCTATATATATAATATATATATATACACACATATATACGCACTATATATATGTATACACATATATATATGCAATATGTATACAGTATGTATATGCATACATATACACACTTATAGTGTGTATACAGTATGTACATACACGCTATATAATATATATGCACTATATATATGTATACACATATACACACATATATATTTACACACACACACATATACACACACACATGCTGCAATCCTAGGGCGCAATCCAGAGTCACTATGGAGAGTTCTTGAACATAAGAACAATTTACTCTGGATTGCAATATGAATTTCCCATAGGTTTTCACTAGGTGGTGTCGTAACTACGTCGACATAAATGTCTTACATTCTCCCATAGTTACTTACTTACCCACCACCGGGCAACCTAGCAGTTCTAAAGCATGTCAGTGCAAGCAGATAAATAGGTATAGGTACCACTTTAGTGGGAAGGTAACAGTGTTCAATGAGCTTTTGGCATTTAGTCATGCCAGCCACATGACCTCAGAGACATCTTCAGACAACTCTGGGTCTTTGGCCTTGTGGTGGGGATGAGCATCCCCTTTAGAGTTGGGGATGTTTTTATTTTACTTGTAGGGCAATGTTTTTATTTTATGAAATATGTTCTTGGGTTTTTATTTTAGGAATTCCCTGAATGGGCAAAAAGGACAATGCCTATGTCATGTAAAATTGTCAGTACAGGTCAATGGGCAAAAGGGCAATGCCTATGACATGTAAAATTGTCAATACAGGTCCAAACTTGTTATACACTGATTTTTTTATACACGGATTTGACTCAGCACAAATGGCCACTGCAAATCTGTTTTCTAAAGTTGTAGAGAGATAATCTTACAAGCAATCATTCCATTTTTCAGTCCCAGAATCAGATATTGAGGCAAATAATGGAATAAATAATGCAGCCGCTTGTTGGAACAAATAACGCAGCCACTCAGAATAAACCTACATTTCTTTGGGTGAGGTCCAGCAGGCTAGTTACCAACTACACTATCTCTCCTGGCTCATGCCCTTGACCTAGAATTCCCTGTTCTGTGACACACTCGCCAATTATTTACCCATAGCAAATGTATTGTCAATAAAAATTTGACTCGTTTAAAATGGGTTCTTATAAACCCTCTGCATATATGAGATCATGTTTAAAAAAGAAACATTATGAAGATTCATATTGCAACATTCAAACTGATAACAGCTATGTTTTTTATTGTTATATTTGTATCCCATCCTCCTTCAAAGTTTGTTGTTTCTTGTCTTCACAGCAGACGCTGCACATGATAAAAATACAAAACCAAAAGAGGATAATGACTTTCTTTGGAACAACAAAAAAAAATCATAAATTTATTTGCAAGCTTCTGACTTCTGTAATACTCTTTATGAACCTGAATGACAGCAGAAATGAGGTATAAATGACACAAATTTGACCTGGAAAATGTTTTGGAGAACTTGGAAGTTTGTTAACTACTTTTTGATATTTAAGTTGGCCCTCAAGCCCAGTTGAATTACAGCATTCCACCATCAGAACTAGCATTCTGGTAGCAAACACACTTTGATTGCAAGTGGTGATCCAAAAGTGCAGACCACCTTCCAGACCACCACCAGAGAAAATGTGGAGTCCCCACACACAGTGATGTGGGGAAGGTGGCCCTGTGGCAGTGAGTCAGTGGAGTGGACAGAACAGTGGGGGACCAGAGATAGGAGGAGGCACCTAACATGGGCCACATACACTAAATGCTATTATTTCCTCACACCCCATTTCTCACCTCAGAATTCGCTAGCTAAACAGAAGGCATACAGGGAGGTAAGGATGAATATTTTCCCACAGCTGCATGATATGGTAGGGAAAACCATAGGATTGGGTTGTAAGTTTGACATAATGGATATTTTTCCCAATACATTTATGGCTACTAAGATTTTCTTTCTAGATAAATTCAGCTGTTAACAGCTGTCTTTTCAATATTTGAGAGAGTAGGTCTGTCAGTTTACATGTTGTATGGACCTGGCAATGTGCTTTGTGAAAGTATGACATGTTATATCAGTTCTCCCAATGGATATGATGTTCCTTCAAGCGGCATGACTCCAATTTGAAGTTAATCCTAATATTTTCTGTAGCTGAAAAATTTGCTTTACTCCCAGCTGGCATAAATATTATTCAGACGTCTTGCTAAGTAGATATATTTTTTAAATCTTCCTCTGTGTTGAATTTGGACTTCAGCTTTGTATTGCCTTGGCTGATAAGGTTACTTAGCCTGTTCACTGAGTACTTGCTGTGGATTCTTTAGGGCAAATCTAGGTGTTTGTTCGTTAAGTCCTATCTTGTCCTGTTCACCTCCATATAGGTTAGTGGGACCAAACACGCATTTTACATCTAGTTTGGCTCTTCAATCTACTGCATTATATTTAAAACAATTTCCACTTAAGGACAATTAAAACAGTTTCCCAAAACAATAAATGTAACCTTACTTAACTTTTTAGATTCCTCCATAGCCAGTGCCTCAATGATTACAAACTTTCACATCAGATAAAGTGAAGACCTTGTGTGTTTTTTTGTGTTTTGTGTTTTTTTTAAAGTCATCTTTTGACACGGAAACAAAGAAGCTTCTGTTAGAAAATAGAGACTCCAAGAAGGTCCCAATTAAATCAGGGAAAACAGGTACTAATCTGAAGGCATTACACCAGCACATTATTAAATAAATAAACCAAAACATTGAGACAGAAATAGTATTTTTAAAACTCTTGAAAAATAAAGTTGTAAATTGATTGTTAAGTGTAATGTGACTATAAAGTGTTATAAAGACATGCTTTTCAAACAAAATCCATTTTTTCAGTTATCTTTGTATATGATATTACTGTATATTTAGGGTGTGAACATAGCCTACATTATGTCTGAATGAGAAAGCATTGCTTGAGGCCTGCCTCAACAGAGGCAGAGACATCAACATGTCCAGATTACGGGATAAAGAGTTGAATTTTACAAGATTTATGTCTACAGATTAAGGGTGCAAACCAGAGTAACTACGGGGAGTCCTTGCTCCAATGTAAGAACAATTTACTCTGGATTGCAATATGAATTTCCCATAGGTTTTCACTAGGTGTTGCCATAACTATGTCAACGTAAATGTCTCTTATGTGCTCCCAAATTTACTCTGGATTATAGAGTATGTCATCTAGCCCCGTATTCATGACGAAGAAAACTGTTCTTGGTAATAATGTCTGACCCTGAGTTATGCCACATGAATTTTCACACTGAGCTTCATGGGAATCTTGGATAGGCTAACAAAGCTAAATAATGTCTTAGAAATTAGCCAAAGGATATAATCTTAACACATGACAGAATAAAGTCCCATTGAACTCAGTAGGCTTTGTTTCTGAATAAACAAGTAGGAATGTTTTCTCCTCATCTTTTTTCTTTGATGTTTCAGTTAGGAATCAAATGCAGACAATACTTTATATCAATATCTGTAAGAAACATATGGTGGCATAGGAAACTCATCTTAAAACATTCTGACCTACTAATTGCTATTTCAGGCTGTAAGACTGACACGTTTCCAAGTAACAGATTTCTGCATCAGAGATTCCAGTTTGGGCAGGGCTTTAATTTTAAATAATAATGAAAGGTTCATCAGGTTCATCACCTGGTGGGAATGCTATGAGGATTCAGTAGAATGGGATAGCACTGTATGACCTTTCACTTCCATGATTCACTTACTGCTGCCTGGGATGTGACCCGCACCATTTCTGAATAAAGTATACTATAAAGTTCCCATGGCTTGATTAACAAACGCTAGAGAAATCGAGAAACTTACATACAATTATAGAAATTCATTGTTCACCTTGGTGTGATTTTTCTGTAAATCTGTGAACCCCAAATTTTCAAACAGCAGAAGGACTAATGCTGCAATCTTAAAACAATTGCTAAAAAAGGAAGGGTGCAATCCTATAAATTGTTTCATTTGACTTTTTTTCTTTTTTTAACACATTTAGGTTGCAATCCTAATCTTCACTTAGGCCAGGGTAAGCCCTGGCATAAGTCCTGTGCTGATTGGGGGTGTCACAAAAATGCTATAAGACACTTCTGCCCCACTCCTGGGGGGGCGGGTTAGGCTAGTGCACAGGCATACACTGACTTCCCTACACCACCACAGGAAGATATGCCAGGTGAGTCAGACCAGCCTAAATTGGTTAGGGAATTTGTGAAGATTCTTTGTGAAAGAAAATGTTTTTTAGGTTTTTTCAGATATAGTAAGAGACTGGGCATCTCAATTACTGTATATTCAGTGGTGCTGTGGACCCATTCCACCCCCATGCTACATCCAGCACTAGACTGAGCATGCAGAAAGTCACAGAGTAAGGGGACATTTGTTCCCTTATCCAGGGCTGTGTCCTAGCCTTTTCAATTGGGTTAATTGAGTCCATGCCATCTATTTAGCTGGAGCAGACATGAGAAGCCGCATATAGGGCTTTAAATTAAGATGTGGCAGAGGCCTAATCCACCATTCCCATTCCCTCCCAGGTCTGAACTGAAACATCTCCTCCTTGCACCCATAATTTCTTTTCAATCATGTTCCAAAATAACCATGGATATTTTTAATGGCATATGCAGACATCCCTGTCCTCCTACATTTTCTCATTGGACTTAATGGGACTTCAGAGAAGACATGATGCATCGGATTGTTCACTAACAGCATAATCCTTATGGGGGAGGAAAGGCGGGTATAAATTGAGTTAAATAAAAAAATAATAATCCGGAGTAACTGCGGGAGCTTTTACATCGAAATAAGAAAAATTTACTCTGGATTGCTCTATGAATTTCCCATAGGTTTCCATTAGGTGGTGCTGTAACTACGTCGACATAAGAGCTCCCGTAGTTACTCTGGATTGTGTTGTAAGCTTCTTTGGAATTTATTTCCAAGTAAACATGCACTAGATTGTGTTGTATGTACAGTATGCGAGAGCTTGTTAAAAAGCCAGTACAGAGTTGCTATTATAATGAAGTAAATAATTTCTTTGCTTCTTTCATCTCAACTTTCTTGGCAGGTTGGTTTGGCAGAAGACTATTTTTTTCACAAAGAGGGGTTATAGAATAGTACTAATCTAATAATTATAGATTATTGATTATAAATACCGTATGCACAATCTACACACAGGTATACAAGGATCCAAGTTTATTCCCCTTTATTTCTTGTTAAATTTCTCCCCCAGGTTGCATTTACTGATGGCAACAGGACCAAATGTGGGCTGGGCAGAAATTGATTTTAAAATGTTGGAAATATCTCTGTCTTAAAGCTTTTAAGCAATTTCCACTCAGAGTAGACAATGCAGGACTGACTCAGTATGACAGCTCATAACATCCTACTCACTCAAGATTTATTAAGTCTGATGGGGTTGGGTTTTCTTTTTAGATCTTCTTTCCCTATTTTCACTCTTGTAATTATTCTTCCTCTCTTTATATTCTAGCATCTTTATATTCTGCCTTACCAAGGCATACTTTTTCAAGCACAACTCTGTCTTGTTCCTCCTGATGGAACAGAACAGAACCTCTGGTGCTTAGAATGAGAGGAAACTTTCTTTTTAGATCATTGAATAGGAAGGAAGCCCAAGGATGTATTTGAACAAGGAAATCCCGAAGATGTCTTTTTTTTTTTTAGGAGAGAGAGATGTTCCCCTCATAGAGTCCTGCCTGATGGTAAACAGTTTTCACTCCCACTATGCTATTGTTCCCCAATTTAGTGCAATGTTTAAAACCTCATGAATGAATGGCAACCATGCCCCAGTATGGATGAAAGTGAAATAATGCACATGAACATCAGTGAGCGAGACTATACTTTGTTAGTTGAAGGCTATTCTTATGACCAAGCAGGAAAAAAATACATTTGTCTTAATAGTCTTTCTTCAGCCACTTTATACTCTTGGACCTTTGCTAAAAATAGGCATGGCAAAATCTGAGCTTTAACTATGCACGGCTGTTGTTTCCTATCAAGAAGACAGAAGCCTATTGTTACATACCAATTTCAAACAAAGGTGTGAGGTTGCAATTCTGGACAGACATGTTTGTCTTCTGCTTCCACATAATGTGCAATATTGCAGTAGGTGCTGTTTGCTTATTGCTAAAGGCTGATTCAAACATGACTCCAAAAGTATGTTTGCAGTGGAAAAATGGTACAAACCACATTGAGATGATAACCTTGTGTGATTCTTGCACATGCTTTTGTTTCATTTATAGATAGGCATGCAGCAAAAATAAAAGCTCATGTGTAATCATGACACACAGGTTGACACATGATCCAAGGTCAAACATAGCTTTACTTAGGACCAACCAAAAGTAGCAGAATTTTCAACACACATAATTCAACAGAATGTTTTGTCAGGCAAATAGTAAGCAAAAGAAAAGAAAAGCAAAAGAAAAGGAAAAGGTGGGCATAACAGGCTATTGTCTGAAAGAAGGGGAAAATTGTATTAACTTCCAGGATAGTGAATGTTTTTCCCCAAAAAGCAATTTTCTGTATTCTTAAAGTTTGTACACTCAGGTTTGTAGGACCCATCAATGCATTTTGATGTAGTTCAGAAGTGCCCACAATCCAGCCCAGCAGTCAGATGTTGCCCACAGCAAGTCCCATTTGGCCGGAGTAAGCCCTGTAAACCCTCCAGAGGCAAGGGAAGGTGTTCTGATGACTGAGAAGGCTGTATGTACCTCTATTCTTTCTGTGTGTGAAAGTTCTTATGAATTGGTTTGAAGAGCTGTCTGTCTGTCTGTCTGGAGTTAGAAGTATTTATGAACTGATTTGAATTCATTCAGATAAGTTCTGTCTCGAATCTATTTGTGTCAATTTATTCAATTGTATTCAAATTAGAAACATAAATTAATTATTTGTTTCTTATCCTGACACAGTGTCACAGAGATGATGTGACCCTCCTGTCAAAATGTTTGTGCATTCCAGATGTACCCTACAATCCAGAGTAACTACAGGAGCTCATAAGAGACATTACATGAACCCGTCGTTACGGCACCATCTAGACAAAACTTATGGGAAATTCATATTGCAATCCAGAGGAAATTGTTCTTACACCAGAGCAAGGACTCCCCATAATTACTCTGGATTGCGCCCATAGTTAAAACACTAATCTGATCAAGATAGGCCTATCATGAAATAGAGAAATGCCTTCAAAAAGCAGGTGTTTTTTCCTTATACCCATTATTGTTTTGTCAACTGCATATGTGCTACCCCCATTCTTGCTGTCACTCTGTGCTGAGGACAAGTATTTGTTGGAGTGAGGGAGAAAGATAGAAGAGGCTCTGTTAAGAGTACCAGTGCCTGCAAACGGCAGAGTATGGTATGAGCTGGTTGCACGTGCATCCCTCTCTTAATAAACATCAATAGGATGTGCATTTATCATCATGTTTTTTCATGTTTCCAAAAACTTCTGCCAAGCAGTAAATGCCTAAATGGGCAGAAAAGAGATAATGAAGATAAGCCACAAGTTGATACCAGAAATGTATCTACTGTTGACAATGGCTTACAGGACAAATGAGTGGAATGCAACATCCGCAGCATTGCACCACTGTTTATTCTGACATGTACAATCAACATTTATTGCCCCATAATGGTGGGCAACTCATTGTTGAAGGCTGAGAGTTCCAGATATGAAAAACCTAGAATATTCCAAGGTCTAGGTCAGCTGGATCTGGATTTAAAGTAGTCAGTGATGGGTCTTGGGGTTAAGAAAGGCAGAGACAAAGATTGGAAGCTAAACTGGTTTTGGAAAGGAAGGAAAATTTGTCAGCAGGCAATTAAGACAGTTGTGATACATCTCAGCTAGCACTGGTTTGCTGAAAAGGAAAATGAAGAGTGTCCTGCAGCCACTTGTCAAGATCCTTGGCTGCTGCCACAGTTTAGCTTCATCAAATCCATTACTGCTAGAACGCAGTAAGAATGCATGGAAATGACCTGCCAGATTTGGTGGAGAACTGTGTAAAATTGCCTAACAGTCACTTGTTTTTTATTTTGCACAGACTCATCGACTGGACTGGAACTTGAAACTGGGCAGTTGCAGATGTGTTACTCAACTGGCAATGTAAAAGCTGTTATTTTATGCAGTAGCTACACAAGAAACAGACAGGAGCCCAGACACTTCCATTTTGATAGGAAAAGAACTGTACTCAATTCTCTATTTACAATCACAATTATAACCATCAGGAGAAAAAGATTTACCCATCTGGCAGGCATTCCCAAACTGTGAGCCATTGCTCCCTGGAAGGCTGCGAAAATCAGCCAAAGGAGCCATGGAATGAATGAATGAATGAATGAATGAATGAATGAATGAATGAATGAATGAATGAATGAATCTATCTATCTATCTATCTATCTATCTATCTATCTATCTATCTATCTATCTATCTATCTATCTATCTATCTATCTATCTATCTATCTATCTAAAAAGTTCACAACGTGATTTACATAGAAAAAGACAAAATCAATAGTTAATTAATAGCTAATGGGTCCCTGTCCCAAAAGGGACATCTAAAATACAAAAAGAAAAAAAGCAGATGCCACATGAACAGACATTGCTGGGGTGTGTAGGGCCAGTTGCTCTCCCCCTGCTAAATAAAGAAGGAACACACACTTGAAAGGGTGCCTCTTGCTCAGTTAGCAAGGGTATAAGCTGTTTTCCATCTAACAGAGAACAGTATTCCTTTATACCAAAAGCTAGCATGCCATTTACCTAAAGTGCTATTGAGGAGGATAAACAGCTTGTGCATGGAAGCATCTCAGGCTGCTATGTTCAATCACTCTGATTCCAAATCAATGGTTTAAAATATTAATGGGCACTGATTCAAATGTTAATCCTGTTTGATTGGAAAGCAAATTTTTAGGAACTTTATTATACGTTAAAGCTTTTCTTTCTTATGAGTGAAAAAAGAGGAAGTGGTCTTTAAAATGAAAGATGATGCATTTTAAAACAAATGCTTTATAACCTTTACTTTGATATCAGCTAGGATAAGAATATTTGCTTACTGAAAGAGGTAGTAGAAAGTTATGCTACTTAAAACTATGAAAATTAATACTTATGTTGGGGTTTTTCTGGTGTGTGTTGTTCAGAAAATATATGAAATGTTATTACGTATTAAAACACAGAAAAGGGGAAATGGCTCTTCTGAGCTGAGGCGTGTTGAAAAACATTATATCTCATCAAAAATATTTGGTTTTTCATTATTGATCATTTTCTTACATTCATATCTATTCTGTACAAATTTAGGCAGCAATACTATGCGTTCTTTCCTGGGAATAAATTCCCATTTGCTCCCATTCGCTCCCATTTGCTGGAAGCAAATTCACATTTCCTGAGAATTTCCTGAGAATTTCCCATTTCCAGGAAATTCCCATTTCCTGGGAGCAAATTCCCACTTACATATGAGTATGTATGTATAGGATTGTATTGTGGACCTCATACAGTTAGCCAGCTAACCTCAAAATCCAGGGAGCACATAAAAGACATTACATGCACCCGTAGTTACTGCACCACCTCATGTAAACCTATGGGAAATTCATATTGGAATCCAGAGTAAATTGTTCTTACACCGGAGCAAGGAGTCCCCATAGTTGCTCTGGATTTTGCCCATCATGTATCTGTAGCTGAGGAGCAATCATAGAAACACATCATAGGGTCAGCTAAGATCTCCTGGAGAATTTGTCTTTGAAACAAAGACAAAACTCAAGGGACAAAATTGATAGATGGCTCCAATCCTGACCTCCTGCTCTCTTGGCTTATCTGTTTGATATCTATCAGCCACTAGAAAAGAGTCAAGAAGGTACTATAGTAGTAGCCATATATATGAAGTACATCTTCAGTAGGCACACTCTGACTTCCTTCAGAAGAGAAATGGGGAAAGAAAAGAGGAAGAGCCAGGGTAACCATGTCTTATTTTTCCAGGACATACCCTCTTTTTAAAAACTTTTTGTCGTGGAAAAAAATCTTTGTTGTCCTCCATTGTGCGTAGGCAGTACATATAAATTCAGTTATAAGTAATTCCTGGCTGCAATCCTAAAGACACCTTCATGGGAGTAAAACATATTGAATACCATGGGGCTTACTTTTGAGTAGACATGGTTAGGATTGTGCTCATGGTCCCAAAAAAGTCTGGGAACCGCTGCCTTTCTGGAATGATAGATTCCAGTATCCCCTTCCAATGTGCACTCCAACCAGTGGTAGGCTCCAGCAGGTTCACACCTACTCTTTAGAACCGGTAAATATAAAGGACATATAAAGGACATAGGACATATAAAGTATAAAAATAGCCACTTAAAAGTGGATGCCAGATGGGCATAGAACCGGTTGTTAATTTCTTTGAATCATAGAACCATAGAGTCCTAGAGTTGGAAGGGACCTAGTAGGTCATCTAGTCCAACCCCACAGCCTGCAGCAGGAAATCCTCCTAGGGCACTGTAGAGTTGTGGTGAAAATTCACTGTCGTTTGATTCAAGTCAGTTCAACAGACAGGAAAGGAGAACTGAAAATTTCACGTCACAACATTATTCACATTATTCTGCTTCTCTGTTTATACTGTCTCTTTCTATGTTGTTGCATATTGGTCTTCCCAAAAAAGAAGACATAAAGATACAAGCAGCTGGTGCTACAGAGATGAGCTTTGCAAATCCAATCTAAGTCCTAAGTCTTTTGTTTGTTCGTCCCTTAGCTTGAACTCCCTGCCCAAGGGAATCAAAAGTCTATCAGAGTTCACAGTTCTAATCTTCTGTCCAGCCACACCATTCTGTTCTCTGCATTGACCTGTTCTCTCTACACTAAGCCATAGTCTGGCTTGATTGACAGCATGTGACGTTCTTCCAGCTTTGCCTTTCGTATTAGACTCTCATGGCATTCATCAATGTAGTGGGTAGTGGATTGTAAACCATCTCTTTCAATATTCCTGTCATTTCCTAGTATTTGATATGAACACTATGATAAGTGAATCTTTTTTCCGCAGGTTTAACTGATGGTATCATCTTTGAACAATATATTTAGGACACAGATAAAGTTAGTGAGAATCTCACAGTGCCTTGGTAACATCTCACTTTTTCATCCTTGGTCTGCTCCTTAGCCCATAATGTTCCTTAACTTCTGAGGCTTCCTTCTGTCTCTTCCTCCCAGAGCCTTGGCAGAACCAGAACTGCTAAAAGGGCAGCTCCAATTGTCAAGTAGTCCCGATAAAGTGATTTGGAGAGCTGATGGGCCTTAGGATTGACACCCCTGGTTGAGCAAGCAATTTAAAGACACTTCCCAGACTCTGCACCACTTGTGTCCAAATCAAGGTAGCTGCAAAAACAGAGTGAGCTTGGGAGATGGTGAGCTACGTTCTGGAACTCAAAACAAATTATTGGATTGAGCATACATGCAGGGGCATTACTCCGATTCCTAAAATGTTATAACTTGGTTTCAACTCAGAGTTTCATCAATCACAATTTTTTAAAAATCTCATTGAAATCTGTGTGATTCAGGCAAAATGTTGGAAAGTAGGTATAATGCCACCTGCAGGACATTAAGGGGCTATGTATCATCCAGATTTTTACTCTTGTCTTTGATTTGCAGTGTACATGTAGCAGGTGTCCCACCCTCTTTCTCTCCCCCTAATCTTCCAACATGCAAGATCTTTAACTGAGCTCTGACCAGTCACATGAAATCTCGCATACCCACTGGTACAGCTAATAGAGATGTATACACTTGTTTCAAATATTTTTTTAAACAATTTAGCATCAAATTATTTTTTTTATTTATTTAAATAATTATTTATTTTAAGAAAGCATTTTAAACGGGGCAGAGGTTGGGGGGGCAGTTGTTTTATTGTTTTATTTTATTGTTTTAAACAAATGTTTTTTAGCTTGTTTTTAATTGTTTGTAGCTTTTTCTTTATTCTAATTGTATTTTAATTGTATTTTAATTATGTTTTAACCTGTGTTTATTAGCGATTTTAATGGTGTTTTAGTCTTCTCTGATGTTAGCCGCGCTGGGCTCCCTCTTAATTAGGAAAATAAAATAAATAAATAAAAATAAATTAAAGGAGAAGTAATCAGAAAAAGCGATTTCCATTATATAATTGGTTGCCCTTTGCAGAGGAAGGCTGAATACAAATCAAACAAACAATAACTATGAACCTGAACCCTTTTTCCAACACAAAAGATTTTCATTCACCATTTGTAGTTGGGGGAGGGGTGACTAATCTTACAAATGGCTTATCACAGACTGATTGTGGCTCATTCAGAAAAAGCTTTGCCTACTGTTAAAAATAAGAGAGATCTGACCCATATGATGCCTATTGGCTGACCCTCATGTATACATAGCATCCTGCTAGAAGTTTAGACAGTGTAAAATATTTTACATGTTTTATTGTAAACCAGCACACAAGTTTGTTCAACTTTCTGGATCACATCAAAAATAAATCAAATGGAATTTGATTTATTTGCAGTCAATGGAATTCACTGCAGTAGGTTGCCTGCCCAATTACATGATAGCCATGTGGGTCATACCCTGAAGTAGATATATGATGGAATTGTTAAGCTGAGATGCAAAACACTGTGGATCAGTCAGTCCCCACAAGATCATTTGGATGTGACAGAAAATGACATTTTACAAATAGGTAAGATGAATGACACAGAATAATTTGTGTGAATCAGATTGGCTCAAGGTTGTAATCATGCAGACATGCTTGCCGGTGATGGGATTCAACTGGTTCTATACCCATCTGGCAGCCACTTTTAAATGGCCATTTTTAAACTTTATATGTCCTATCTTTCGTTAACAACCGGTTCTATAGAGTAGGTGCGAACCTGCTGGAGCCCACCACTGATTGCTTGCGTATATACTAGGGGAAAGCATTTTTGTCTGAACACCTTTTTTGAAACAGTTGCCCCAACTCTCTGCTTTCCATCTCCCAGTTCTTTGAATGATCCCTTCTTTGTTTTTGTCCCCATTGCTTTTTTCTCATCCACTGATGATTATATGGGAGACTACAGATTGTTTTGCCACCATCTGGTGTCTTAGGTAGCCATTCCATTCAAGCCCCGTACTTATGCTAAGACAGGCAGCTTCAGCAAGGATTTGCTTCTAAGGTCAGGCTTTAGGAAAGGGGCCTGCATGTAAGATGGAAACTAGCAAGAAAGTTTACCTATGTATGCCTTGTTCTCCACTGATAAATTCAACTCGCCTGGCTCTGTTCTTACAGCTGCTTCCATGTTGCAGATCCTCCCATTTGCATCTGAGCTGACCTGTCCTTACCCTGGGATGCCCTTGACTCTTGCAGCGCCATCCAAGATGCTTCTCACCCTGGAAGCTGCCAATGTCTGAGGAAAGTTACAGCACAGTTGTCCAACAGTTTACCTGTCTCGGGGGCTTAAATGATAAACTTCTCCAGCTGCCATCACTTCAGCATTGCTGTTTATTTATATCTCTTTTACTATCATGCCATAAATAGTGCGGAGCATTGACACCTTCAGCTAAGCAGGCACACTGTGCTCAGATTTTGAAGTTGCCTGAATTGTTATCTGCAGCACTGGCATGCTGTGGAAGATAAAACAACCCACTGACACAGGCAAACATTGATAACGCCTCTTGGAACCTCATCTTTTTTCACTGAAAGGATACAAACATAGACCAGAATGACCTATGGAAGCTAAGAAATTAGTCGAGAAGTCCAAAGGAGGCAAACCCCTAAGCAAATACTGTAGTGGGAAGACTAGAGGAGGGTTAGACACAAACATACTCCTAGCTGCCAAGTATCTCAGTGGTTACTTCCAGGATGGTTCCTCTTCATAGGAAGTCCTTTTTCCTTCCATTCCTGATTGTTGTGAGTGCCACAACAGGGACTTTTCAGTATATTTTCATGCTCATTCCTAAATGTGGATGCATTTGACCTTCTTGTTTCTTTGGCACAGGTTGGTTAGGATTTGGAAGCAAGTGACAGCGGCAGAGTACAGAAAATAGAAAGTAGGAAGTCTTCATTTAAAAGAAGGATTTTGAGGATCATGGCCTGCTTTGTAAGGTTTTTGTATAAGGATGAATAGCATGATATAAGTCAGTGGTTTTCATCCTTTTTCATGCCAGGACACAAACAAAATGAGACTGGGGGACCCTGCCTATTCCTTCTCCTTTTGGTCATCCCTCCATTGCCTGTGTCATAATGCTTGCCCCACTACCACTTGTGTCTTCTCCAGGGATATAAACTCTAGTTAGGTGACTTGAGTATGAGTTGCAAAAAACATATCCTTTTTATTTCTGTGTATTTAGGTTATCTGCATTGATCACTCTGGACTGACTCAAGTCCGAGGCCCCAACGTGATCCTCTATCCTCACATATATGGACTTGAGTCTGTCTGTGTCTGATGATTTTTTTGCAGCCTTAAAGACCTTGTGGGACCTGGTGAGCAGCAGGGAAAGTTCCACCCAGGAGGCAGACACGGGCTGATGTTTTGCTTTTTGCATTGTAATATGGTGAGTGAGTGGGCTGGCTTGTCCATCTCTGAAGCACCTGGTATCATTGGATGAAGGATGGGAGGTTTGATTTTTTTTCCTTTGGATGACCACATGGCAGAAAGAAGACTCCAAGAGGATTCTTGCCTTAGAATTGCTAGGAAAGCCCAGTGAGAGAAGTCAGAGTTCAAGAACTCAGTTTGGACAAGTTTACTGAATTGGATCCAAAGCCTCTCTTGCACAGGCTTTTAAAAATTTCTGTGACCCACCCAGCCACCTGATGCTTTGTGACCCCTTTGGGATCACGACCAATAGGTAAGATGCTGGAAATTCTTTGAAATAAATACATCTTTTAAACATTATTATTGCCAAAAGCTTTCAACACAACCTGTTTCCTTTTCATCAGCACCACAGCACGGAAGATATACTGCTACACTGCCCCCTAGTAGCTTTCAAGGGATTTCTCATTTTACTTCTCCTTGGAGGAGCATGAATCTGTTCCTGAAGAGCAGAAATCCTCCTATACTGAATGCACAAACAAGGTACAGAGGGAATGAAAACAGATTTGCTAAGAGTTCAGAATGCCGAGATGGCGGCGCAAGATACCAGGAACATTGTGCCAGAATACAGTGTGCCAAGAAAGTGTGTCTTCAAAGGCAGCTGGAGATTTTCCTGGAGATAACCTTCATTTGCATTAACATATGAACATCCGGTGCTAGGAAAGGACTACCTCTTTCAAATCAACATACATCACACATCATTCTGCAGTTTTCTTTGCTAGCTATAGCAAGCCATTGTATCTTGGCCACTGACTGAGCTGCTTAGCAAGAATATATGCAAGGGTGGGGAAGGTAAAGATCAGCGTGCAGATCTGAGCATGACGCCCTCTCCATTCATTTCAATCAGGCTCTTTTGGATCAGGAGGGGTGGGCTCAGTGGCTTAGCTAATGACCATGTAGTCTGGTGCAAAGCTCAAAATGTTGTCCCAGAAGAGATGTCACATCCGGAAGTGATGTAATTCCTGGGTATTTTAAAAAAGAAAATTGGGGAAAAACCTGCCTCCACTTCCTCAGCAGTTCACCACCATTTGCTCTGCTAGTGGCATAGGAAAACACCTACAGTGGTGCCTCACATAACAAGTTTAATTCGTTCCGGAAGGATGCTTGTTATGTGAAACGCTCTTTATGTGAAGCAGATTTTCCAATAGGAATTAACGGAAACTCCAACAGTTGGTTCCAGAACCAAAAATATTCATATAAAAATATTAACCGTACGTAAAAATGATGACAAAACACTGGAATTGAATTCAAAACATGCATTCATTGTGCATGACCCTATGAAGACTAGGGTGCAATTCTAAATACACTTTCCTGGGAGTAAGACCCATTTAAAACACAACATTCAACACAATGGGGCTTACTTCTGGGTAGACATGGTTCGGAGGCTGCAAACCTAAAGATGCTTTTTCTGCAATCCAAGACACTTTCCAAGTGTCTCCCCACTTTCTCCTTCTCTTCATCCAGAGCCTCTCTCTCCCCTGCTCCCTTCTGGCTAGCCCTGAGCTGCTTCCCTCTTCTCCACTGCTCTTCTCTCCCTCTGCCCCGTGGATGCCCGGCCACAGGAGGAACAGCGCAGAAGTGCTGCTTTCGCTATGGGAAGGCATGCTAGGCAGCCCTGATGCTTTTTAAAAGGGCTGCTGGCCAGCGCGTCTGCCCAAACTGCCAACAATTGTGCTAGTTAAGTGAAGCAACTCTTGTTATGTGTGGCAGAATCCTAGAGAAATTTTTGCTTGTTATGTGGATCACTTGTTAAGCAAGGCACTTGTTAAGCGAGGTACCACTGTGCTTGCTATCTGGGGTTGAAGATTTTGTGGTCCAACCTCCACCCTGCAACAACAAAATCAAATTTAATTAAGTAAAAAAATGAAAATTATGTCCCTTATTGGTGAGGGAAACTGTGCTGGGGCAAAGAAGAAGGGTTATTCTTACCCTGCTACATAAAAGAGAAGCATCACTTAGAAATGCCTGTACACCCAGTTAGCATGGGTATCTGAATTATGATATATGTACTGTATGTGATATATGTACTGAGAACTTATTCATATTAACACCTTATTAGTTCTATACAATATCAGAATTACATCTCTTTAGCTCTCACAGCCATCAGTAACATGGGAAAGTTTGAACTGAGAAAATCCACTTTTGTTCTGTAGGCTCTTGTTTTAATTTTCAGTTTTATAACTTTAAATAGAATATAGATATTCCAAAGCACTTTGTTTCATTGTATTCTGCATTAAATTTCCTTTCCAACAATCTATAACATGATAGTGTTATCATTCATACAGACCCCATTTTCCCAATTTTAGCCACTTGTGTCAAGCTCAGCTTGTAGCCCGGTGCAAGTGCACCCTCCTAGCTATGCTACTGGATGGGTTGCCTGGCAGGAATGGCCAGGTCAATAGGAAATTGAATGCCAAACAAACTTGGGAAGATCAGGATGATGACTATATTGCTTACTGAGGTGGTGAAATGGGGTTATTATCCCTCCCCACCCTTCTGATTGTCAGTGCCCTCAGAGGGAACCCTGGCATGGTTCCAGTCCATCATCGCCAACCTCTGCCACATTATCTTCATCCTTCCTGCTTCTTTACACAGAACTGTTTACCCTCATTGCCCCCAGATCCTCCTCTTTTCTTTGTGATCATGTATACTCTACCCCACTCTGGATATCTCTATTATTTGTCTCACAGCCCAATCCAGAGCAACTAATCTGTCCACATAAGAGCCCTTAGGTTGCCCTATCTAACTCTAGGTTGGAGCAATTGCAAGATGCTCCAGCCCAGTTACTCTGAAGGAGGCTTAGGGCAGAGCAAGGCAAGATAGGGTGCCCTAAGAGAGGTGGACCTGCTCTGCCCTAACTGGGGCAGCCTAAGCAGCTCAGGAGAGGCAAGATGAGGGCATGTTTAGCATTGCCTAGGGCAGAGCAGTTACTCTGTATCCAGAGCCTGTTTCCAAGGCAGAAATGCCCTCTTCCAGCCCTCAGAGTTATACCACCTCTGGAGCAGGTATAGTAATGAGTAGACCCATAGGGGTCCATGATAAGGCCCGAGTAAGAATGGCAGTGCTGACCAAAAATCTGAGTTCTTGGCCAGCCTAGCTGCAACCCCTGCCTCTCAACTTCAGGATATGGAACAAACTCCGGCTGCCCACAAACCTCAGGATACAGCAGGCCACTCCAAGAAGCCCCTTGTATTCACTGTAGAATGTACTGGCATCTCATCAGGGACTCCTTAGAAGGCAGGCACCCAGTGGCGTCACCAGACTGGTGCGGGCTGCATTGGGGATGCACTCCGTATGGGGTGATGTGCTGGAGGAGTTTGACTGTCCTTTGGCAGGCCCCGGGCGTCAGCACCCCCATTCAGGCCTGCTCCAAGGCAGAGAATCAGCCAGAAGCTGCCACTTGTCTGAGGAGCTGGCCTGAACGGCCATCTGAGGTGCACTGCGCAGAAACACACTGAGCATGCCGAACAGCTTCAGAGGAGACTTCCTTAGAGCAGAGAAAGTCCGCGCCTCTGCACAGCCATCCGGCCTCACTCAGGAGGCGGAGCGGCAGCCGAATGGCTTCAGAAAGAGTACTGCACAGGCACCAACTCTGATGCCTGCACAGTCTCCCCCGAAGCCAAAAGGCTTCAGAAAAGTACTGCGCAGGTGTCAGAGATGGTGCCTGCGCAGTACTCTTTCTGAAGCCAGTTGGGTTCAGAAACAACTGCGCAGGCGCCAACTTTGGTGACTGTACAGTCCGGGGGGGGGGGGGGCGCGCATCCCAGGGATGACGCACAAACTTCCGCACCAGGTGATGTGCAGAGTCATGTCACCACTGTAGGCACCACAGCTGTTCCTTGTTCAGTGTGATCTGAGGGGTGTCTCCTCAGGAGCAAGTCTTCCCCTTGTGTCAATTACTTAGCATGCTCTCGAGCAGTTCGGGCAGCCCAGGCTTCCTGACTCTCTGGATTCAGCATAACTCTCTGCTCTGGATACAGAATAGTTAGGAGAGTGCAGTTAGGTCAGAGCAGGCTGAATTTGCTCTGGATTGCAGCCTCAGCCTCCTCTCCTCTTGCTCTTTCTGCTTATCTGTTGTGTTTTTGTCATCTCTGCATTCCTGTTCCTTCCTAACTTCCCATTTCATACTCTTCCCTCGTCCATTTTCCAGACTTTTGAAGCTATCTGTCACTCTGCCCTACCATCATCTTCAGCTGGCCCATCTGCCCAGCCCCATATATGCCAACATGCCTAGAAACAACATCATCATGCAAGGTGGTGTAGAAGATGTGAAGTCCAAAACAAGGCATTGCAACTCCTCACTGCAAAACATCTGTACTAACAATGGATAAACCTGCCCAAAGTAGCCACTGGCCTCTTACTGGCTTCTCTGTTATCTGCTGATCTCCATCCAGCACATTCTCCTTTGGTAACAGACCTACCCAAGGCAGTCCCCTGTTACTGGGGCACCATCACAAGCTATGTAATCAAGAAGATGTACAAATACACTTCAATAAAATTAATCACAGTAGTTCCACAATCAGAGCTGTTTAATTGCGAATTACATTTGCAGCCAAAACACAGGACAGGGGGTTGTTTTTGCCCCCCAAAACTTTTCCTAGACAATTGTCATACATCCGTTCAACATATCATAAAAACAGCAGTATTAAAACGATTTCCTGTGAATTGGCTGTTCCCTTCAAACAACCATGTATGGAAACTACACAAATTAAATTATAAAGGAAATCTTTGATCACACAATCTCCATTCATTTCATTATGGATTCCTAGAACCGCAGGCAAGTCCCACTGAAGTCCAAAGAAGCTGTATGGGAGCATGAGTTTTGATGGATTTTGGTCCTACATTACTTCATTGAGCACAATCAAGTTCTAAATAATGGTTTTCTACAAGTGAACTTCTGGTGGAGTCTTCACTTTCTTATAATTTATTTATTTTATTTATTTTAAATATTTATATCCCGCCTTTCCTCTCCTACAAGAGGGAGCCCAAGGCGGCTAACAACAGGATAAAACACCATTAAAATCAAATTATAAATATAAATTAAAACATAATTAAAGACAATTAAAATACAATTAAATTTTAAAAGCTCAAACAATAAAAACAGACTAAAAACATAGTTAAAAACAGTAACAATAAAATGATAAAACAAACCCCCTGCTAGAATCACCAGATTCATTCCAGAGCATTTCCTAAAAGGATGTAAAAATATATTGGGCACCAACAGGAAGCTTACAGTCTTAAAAAAAAGTCTAGACTGTATCCCTGTACTTTTAAGGGTAACTTAGAAAAATTCTTCCAGCTATGGCTTCAACTGCACCATGTTGTATTAAAAGCTACAAGTAGTTAAATACTTTCTTTTCTATTATTTATTGGTATGGGATGTAGGCAACCTTACTTATTTAAAGTTATATAACTCAAATGTAGCCAAATGCCCAACAAAAGTTGGGCATACCAAAAGCCATTAGGCCATACATATGCTTATTATGGCAGAGAATTGAGCTACATGGGGAGACACAGATCTGGGTCAGGGATGCAAACCCTTGGAATGTTATTCTGTGCAAATCCGCAATTCAGTTATGGAATGACTAGTACTATGGGATTGGTAGCAATGGAGTTACTACCATGCTAACTAGAATGTATGGGTTACATTTTGGTTTTCTACATCAGGGTATCTAATATCTTGGATCAGCCCTAATTCCAGTGTATTTATTGTAATAAACATGGAATTACTTTTGAACAAACTCAGTATCGCTTCTCTATGTATGAGAGTCTGAGAATGAAGCAACAAACTAATGATCAATAAGGAGAATCAATGACATCTACAACCAGCTACAACTCAAAGTCTTCCAAGATGCACTTAATTTAAAATAAACTCTAAATCAATGATCTTCAAAGTGGTGATCAGGATCCCCTTGGGGGTGGTCGTAACTTCATTTCAGGGAGTTTGCAAAAAGCTGGGTGCAGCTATTTAGGAATCTGGCACTGGGCATCTTTAACGTAACTTCCAACCATGACATCACTTCCAGGAGGTCCTGGACAGATTGTCATTCTCAGAAGGGGGTCCTGGGCTGAGATCAAGGCTGGATTTAGGTTTGATGAAGCCCTAAGCTGTTGAAGGTAATGGGGCCCTTATAAGTCCAGCTGTCCTTTGTCAACAACAAATTGTCACTGTTTTTTGTGCTGAATAGAATCATAGAGTTGAAAAGGTCCCAGTGGACCGTCTAGCCCAACCCCCTGCCTGTAGCAGGAGATCTTCGTCTTGTTTAATATAAAGTGTGCTATATAGCAGGAAGGACCCATTACTTACATCATAGGAGCATATACAACACAAAACACTGTTGCTGTATGTAGGTTTTATTTTATTTGTTTTTTATCTTATATTTTGGAAATGTACATTCAGTTGATTTTTTCCTTTAAATTTTTTGGGGGGACTCAAGAGAGTGGAGCCCTAAGCTTTAGCTTGTTTTGCTTATACAGTACATAAATCCAGCAATGGCTGATATGCTCGAATACCACTTCTCTAACCAATATATTACTATCGAAATGAAATGCTAATCTGAAATAGTTCAAACTATTAAAAATACCTGCTGCAAAAATAATTCAAACATAGTGATTTTACCTTAGGATAAACAGTGAGGCAGAGGCACAATCCTTTAGAAAGTACTCCTTCCCAAGGTCAGCTAAAATGAATGAGGGTGCAATCCTGAAATTGTGTTGGATGCCAACTGGTCAGCCTGCTCCAACACAAGTTAAAATTGAACTGCAGGAGCTGCTGAATTTCAATATTTGTACAAGAGGACACGTCAATGAATTCTGCATCAAGAGGGTATACAGTTTGTTTTTTGGCCTACTTTGCTTTATTTGTAGACTTGGACCATTTTTCCCAATACAGTGGTACCTCTCATAACAAGCACCTAACATAACAAGCGTTTCACATAACAAGTATATACTTCCAAGAAATCTTAATTCACATAACAAGTTCCGCTTCACCTAACAAGCAAGCGCACTATGGACACGCGTGCTATGCAGCCCTGACGCTCCACATGGAGGCTCTTTAAAAGGGCTGCCGGCCAGCGCTACTGCCTCTAACTGCCCCCAACTTGGGGGCAGTTGCCTGGAGGTATCAGAGGCAGCCACCCCTAACTGCCCCCAAGTGCCCCCACTGGCCACCTTGAACCTCCAGCAGCAGCCCAGATAAGCCTCCCAGGAAAGTGTCTTTGCAGCCTCCTAACAATGTCTACCCAGAAGTAAGCCCCATTGTGTTAAATGGGGCTTACTCCCAGGAAAGTGTCTTTAGGATTGCAGCCTAAGTAGACTTCATAGGATCATTCACATTGAATGCATGTTTTGAATTCAATTCCAGTGTTTTGTCATCATTTTTACATCCAGTTAATATTTTTATATGAATATTTTGGGGGTTGAGGAGCCAATCATCTGAGTTTCCATTATTTCCCATGGGAAAATCTGCTTCACTTAAAGAGTGTTTCACTTAAAGAGTATGCCTCTGGAACGAATTAAGCTCTTTATGTGAGGCACCACAGTATAACATTATAATCACACAAGAAGCAGATTACCTTTCAAAAAAGGCAGAAAGATGATGGAAAAGTTCCTTCCTAGTTGCTAGGAGGAAGTCCAAACAAGAAATAAAGTATGAGTTGGCAAGAGAAATCACAGACTTTGGGGGTCATTCTAGCTTTGAAATATTCTGAGTATCAATTATTCTTTGTTTAGCCCAAATGGAAACAGTAAGATTCATGCTGAATCCCAATATTTCTTTGATACAAGTTATACTTCCAAAATAGTTCTGTCTAATATTAAATATTTACAATAGAATTCTAGGTCTGTTGTTTAAAAAAAAGAAAAGAAAGAACACCAAGTAAGCTTTCAACACTACCAAGAGGGAGCAAAAAGGAAAAATCACAGCTACACATCTCTGGCTGAGAAATGCAGTTTTTTCTGTACAAGTTAAAAAGAATGAAATCTGATATATTAAGCTTTTTAGATTCAGTAAGAACTTAACAGAACAGACAACTACACAGATCTCCTCCCCCCCCCCAAAAAAAATAATAATTAAAAAACCTGAAATTGCTACATCTCTTGGAGGAAGGAACCTAGACTCTTTGGGTTAAAATAGTACCAAAGTGACAGTACAGGCTCTAAACAGCAGGCTCAGTTATTACAGTTTGAAAAGTTATTCCAGCTACACATAATGCATGATCCAATATGTGCTACAGCAATTTCTCAGTATTTTCTATTCACAGATCACCAATCCATTGTTTGAGCAAAAGGAACACCTAAATGTGTTGATCTGAATATCTCATTTGCAAGCACACACGAAAAACCTAGTCCAGCAGTTACACCTTCAGACAAGGGACAGCCAAATGTCCCTTACCCTGACCACTTTGTTTCATAGTTCAGTCACTAAGGGAATCTTGCAAGGATCAAAGAATCACTTCAACTCTTTCCCAAGCAGTATAACAAAAAGATGCAAGTACCAAATTTTCCTCCTTTACGGAGATCACCTCCCTCTAAAAAGAACACAGAAATATTCTGTAGATTTATCTAGATCCATTTCTCCTTTGGCTTATTCACATAATAGGGCAAGAGGCACTTTTTCAAAATGGTGATCATCTTATATGTAGCAGGGGGAGATATTTGTCCACCTTCACCCCAGCACAGTGTCTTTCCTAGCGGCTATTTGTTGGCATTTATTCTGCATCTTTTTAGATTGTCAGCACTTCTGAGATAGGAAGCCTTTTAATTTTTTGATTTTGTCTGTAAACCACTCTGAACTTTTTTTTAACTGAAAGGCAGTATATACATATTGTTAATATGAGCCGAAACAGTCTTAAAAGAGGTTAGACAGATTTATGGTGGAAAAGTTTTATCAATAGCTAAGTGCTACCTCCAGGTTCAGAGGCTCTAAATCTTTGAATACTAGTTGCACAGAAGCAACGACTGGAGAGGGATATGTTTTCAACTTCTGTATCTGGGATTTAAGAGGCATTTGGTTAGTTGTGAAAAACAGGATAGTGGACTAGATGGGTTGTGGATCTGATCCAGCAGGACTCTTGTGGTTTTATAGAATGATTGTGCCCGGAGAGTGCAGTGGCAGGGATGAGGACAATATTGTCATACTCCAATGCACTGATTGAGGGTACCTGGGAAGCTACTCAAAGTACCAATTTCCCAATGGCTCAGCTGCCAAAAACAGATATTAAACAATCTTGTGTGCGCTTTCGATTTTACTTGCACTTCAGAGTTGTGCCTTAAAATGGAATCCCAAGGATGTAAAACTCTCCCATGCATGAATGTCATTTGCCAGAACAGCGGTTCTCAAGCATTTCAGCCTGTGACCCCCTAATCTGTCCAGGACCCACCTGAAGCAATATCATAAACCTGGAAGTGAAATTACATCCAACACCAATATAACACCATTGTATCACCAATGCCAGAGCTCCTCCACATCTACTCAAAAGTAAGTCCCATTGGGTTCAGTGAAACTTACTACCAAGAAGGTATGGATTGCAACCTGAGTGCCCCATTCCAAGATGGTAGCATCCCATGTCATATTTCAAGATGGCATTACCTAGCTTTTCACAACCCCCTTTGAAATGAAATCACTCCCAAGAGAGTCCCAACCCCTAGTTTGAGAACTAGTGTGCTCGGTTGCCCCCAGATGTTCAAACAGTTATATACTATGAGTGGCTTCTAAAGAATATCTGGGCTGCCTTTACATCACCTCTGTATTTATGCTACATTCAAGGATCAATTTTTCCTAGCATTGTTTCTCCTGTCATTACATGTTTATTTGTCCTTTTAATCCAGAGCCACAATTGGATCTTTAATAGTCAACCATTCACATCTGAACAGAGGATCTTTCTTTTGGCTAATATCACAAATTATTTTTGGAACTCTCAAACGGCAATATGCCAATCAAGATCTTTCCTATTCCATTGAGAGAGAAGGTTTTACAAAGTAACAAGGGCTGCAATCATATTCTCCCTTACCTGGAGGCAAATGCCACCGAACACATGGGACTCAATTCCGAGTAGACATGGATAGGCTCTTATTACACATGCACTGCTCTCAACAGACTGTATATATAAAACTCAGGCTTCAAGTCTATCCATACTTTCCTGAGTCTTAGCCCCACTGACTATAATGAGACTTACTTCTGAGTAGACATGCACAGGACTAAGGAAACAGAGTTGAAATAACGTCAGTATTTAAAAAGATCCAGCTGAATGATCTCAGAAATTTGCTTTACAACATTTTCTGAGAAATATATGGCACTAAATGTTAAAACCATAGAACTTGATCCATTTGAAAACTGTCCTGTTGAAATATCCTCTCAGCAATTTTTCTTCACTTTTAAATATATAGCTGATGAGCTGCAAGCGTGTCCATGAAAGGTCGCACAAGGTTGTCTGTTGAGAAGTAGAAGATCAAGCCAAACGTGATGGAGATAGGAAGAGCTGGTAATGCTTTCTTGAACACTGCCAGCAATAGAAGAGTTAAACACAGGCCCTGAAAGAAAGGGGAGAAGTGTAACTTAGCAGGAGGCCAGGAAGTTTTTTTTAGAGATTAAAAAAATGCTCATATTTAACAATAAATTCCAGCTTGCACAATTACTGTATGTAATCCCAGTTTCAATCTGTTTGTAACTTGGCATTTCTAAGCACGACACACCCCCTGAAAGCTAAGCAGGCAATGACAATGCATTTATTATTACAACAAATGTCAGATTAAAAAGGTCAAGTTGGCCCCACATTTCAAATCTTGGCTAAGAACCCCCTGTGGAACATTTCACAGATCAGACTGAGACAATGCCTCCAATGTGACCAGCCAAAAGTGAATGCATCCAGCTTCTCCAGAGCAGCAAGCAATGCCCCAAGCAGAGTAGCAGGGCTATAGGCAAACATCTGACCTGGCAGGGTAACATTAGGACAAAAGGACACTGGTTCAGTAGAGACAGAAAAAGACTAGTTGAGGCTCTTGTGTTGTGCTCCAGGCATCTCTACCTACCAGCCTGCTTCTTTCTCCTCCATCTCACTGCTCCCCGCTCAGTTTGCAAAATGTCCGTATGCTTGCCTTCCATCCTCTCTGATCCCTTTGGCAGACTATTTGGTTCAGAAACTGGCTACAGATGGAGGGCACAATCCTAAACTTGTCTACTCAAAGAAAGCCCCTTTGTGTTCAATGGGTCTTACTACCAGGAAAGTGTGTTTAGGATTGCAGACAGAGCGTTTCTGCCCACACCTGTTTGTGGATCTGACCCAGCATTCAATTCAGTTCTGGCCCAAGAGTCACACGCTGGCTACTTGAGTGGTTACAGCTCAAAGTTGGCAGCTATCCTATGGCCCTGATTTTAGGAAGTCAGAAAGTACAGACAGCATGTTATACAATGTGCAGTATGATTTTACAACTTTGCTTACTATCAAGATGGCTACGAAGCAAGCCAGAGTTGTATTCCAGTCACCACTTGCTGTGGCAGCTGCTTTGCCCACAAGGACGCTGTAGAATATGAAGTCTCCAAGTCCTAATTTGACACCTCCTGTTGTAAGAAACAAAATTCAATAAACATACTGTTCAAGTTTACATTCTTTTCATCTGAAGAAATGCTAGTACGAAATCAGATCATTGCTATCATCTAGAGCAGGTGTGTCAAGTAGTGGGCCAGATCTCCTAGTTTGATACTTGGGCTCTCTTGGATCCTCTGCAGTTTCACCCTCTTGTCCACCTTGGTTTGCACCCTCCCCCTTTTATAAACCAATTTAAAGAGTTTAACTTACTTTCCTCCTCCTCCATTTCTTCTGCAGAAGAATTGATTGGATGGTTCATTGACATATTTCTTCTCATCTCAGGAATTTCAGGTTCTGTGTACGAGGAACTGTCATGATTCTCTGTCACATCGGCTGAATTCCCCACACAAATACAGCAAGTAGGATCAAGACATAGCAGGAAGAGGGGGAAAAAACAGCAAGACGTATTTACTGCTAAATATAAAGACCCGGAGCCCTGTGGACTTTCTGAATAAGTACCAAGGAAGTCACAAGGAATTGACTAAGGAATTCAATAGAAGGGCAGGATAAAAGTGTTTTAAAATGCATTTAAAATACCCAAAAAGGCATCATCTGCTGACCCTAATGTTCAAGGTTTGAAATATAAGTCATTGTCAAAACCAGAAGTGGGTCTTGACAGAATCTTTGGGATTTTTCCTCTAGCTCCAGTATCTAAAAATACGCAGTCAAAAATAACAATTGGGGAGAAATAAATCAAATGGAGTTGGCTGAATTAGTAGTAGAGTTAATTTCAGCAAGGCTTGGACTGCTGTTGGCAACTTCCATATCTACATCCTAGAGCCCTCATTTTTATCACTTAGCAAGATAATTTGTGGAATGATTTACATCAGGCATGTCCAACAAGAGGTTCGAGGGCCGCATTTGGCTTAGAAAGCCCTCGGGGCCCTGTGTTGGACATGCCTGATTTACATTATTACACACTTACTGTTATTTTAAAAAGTCCTACAACATTTATATAAAGAAAACACATAGGTCACCTGGATCCCATATTTGCTGAGTAGACCCTCTGCGTGTCATATCTGGTTTTGCCATTCCTACAGTCCACATCATGGCAGCTGTAAGGAACACAATAGTGCAGTAAGTGACTAGGAAAATGAGACTGTTTAAACTGTTCAGGGACAGAGCAGAATCTTGCTATTTTTCCATGTATTTTTCTTTTTTTCCTTAGGAAAATGAAGACTACAAACAATATACAGTATTGTCATGAGCATCATAGGAGGTAGGTGTGTGTATGTGCACATGTGTGTACGTATGTGCGCACGTGTGTGTATGACCACCATCTGGTGGGCAGCTCTGTGGTACAGGAAGCTGGACTAGATAGGCCTTTGGCCTGATCCAGTGGAGGCTCTTCTTATGACATGCAGAAAAATCTATACATCAAACCTGTTCTTATAATGTTAGTTGAGATTTGTAATGTGGCACAGAGCAGAAATAAATGGATTTCTACAAAGGCTTGAAGAACAAATAATTTTCAAACTTGAGCAGCATTGCTAGCTGATGGTTTTGACATATATATCTTCTTGAGAATGTATTGACTGTTAATATACTGGAGGTCTTACACACAGAGACTATTTTACTCACAGGAATAAATAAGTGCAGGAAATATTGGCTCATTTCTTTCTTGTGCTGTTTCCACCAACATCCGGAGTGGTCCCTTTGGGCACAGAACAGCCATCAAGTCTACGGAGAAAAGAGTATCAGTCTGAACCATGTTTATGTTCTTCTGACATTTTCTAACAATGTATCTATAGATACTGCATTTTGCAATGTCACTGCTATGCAAGGGATTTCTTACTAATTTAAGCAATGAATGAAATGTGTTCTCTTTCGTCAAATGCAAGGCAGTAAGTCAAATGCTTCATGACCAGTCCCTCAGGGAGCAGTTTTTGGGTTCCAGAAAACCAGCAGCTAGTTGCTAGTTATCCTATTTTTACCCAAGTCACACTTAGCTCTTTCTCACTATGTCCTAACCTTCCTAATTCTGGCATTCAGAACCTTGACAGAAGAAGACTTGTAAAAGCCACAACTTAAGATATGTGTCAACTTCACAAAAAAATCTGTCATAACGTTTTATAGAAGCCCTGAATTTTGCTGAAAGAAACCAGAAAGTGAAGCAGAGGGATATGGATGCATATTATGGGTTGACTGCATGGGTTTCCAGCCATGCCTTTGCTTAATTGGAAGTATAAAGAAGTAACCACATGCTCTTCTTTCTCTCCATTTCTCTCCAAAGTAGTTCCCAAACATACCCTGGTCACAACACCCTTAGTTTCACAGAAATTCTTTCTTGGCACCCTATTACTGTGCTGTGGGAGGGTGAGATATTCTCCTAGCACTCTCATGAGATGTGCTTGGCATGTGCTGGCATGATCTTGGCCTGGCCAAGATGGTGGTGCCCAGGAGAGCAGGTAAGTTTATACCATGGAGCATCACAGCAGTTTCCTGAACCTAACAAGCTGAAGACATCAGAAGTTTGCTGCGTATGTTGCTTTAATGCACAGAGACTGAAGTGGAATGCAATGTTATTCTTTCCAGGATGTGGTGCAACCCACGCCCTCACAATAGACTCCTGTGAAAATACTACTGGTGTAAACGCTAATGCCTGCATAGCTTTTTCCTCTGAAGTAATGCAGTGAGGAGAAAAAAAATCATCATCCCCAAATCCATTCTTGTATAGACATACCGTAGATAGATATGGCTCCTAGAATAACCCAAGCTGACCATTCAGGGAGGTATTTGATGAAGACCAAAGCCATCAAGGCACTGATCATGATGAGATAGGCTTGCTGGAGCTGCAAAGGTCCCTTCCAGTGGATACAAATCATTCCAACTGCGCCAAAATTCCAAATAACAAAAAACAAGGTGGGGTAATCCATTGCAACGTTGTAGGTCTTTAGCACCTCCCTGAAGAACAAAAGGCAAGAGCTTGGTGAAAGAAATATATGAAGAAACAAGTGCCTGGCAAGACAAAAGAAAAGGCTGGAATAGTTATGAGCCTCAATTTATGAATTTGAGAGGTTTATTATGAACTAGTGAAGTGTACCCGCGGTGTGGGAGTAAAATTCCCCAGTACACCATCCCCGCATGGTGCAATAAGCCCCATGGTGCAACAAGCCCCCTGTGCGCAACATCTCCCCCAAACACTGCAATCCCCCAAGCACTACAACCCCCAAAGTGCTACAACCCCCAAGTGCAGCATCCTCCCCAGTGCAACCCCTCATTCCAGACAACATTCCCCCCCCCCTCTGCACTGGGCACCAAGCACCAAATTGGCTGGAGGTTGGTCAGTCTTCCATGTTAAGTATAGGACAAAAACACGTTGCACCCCTTTTCAGCCCCTTAAGGGTTAAATTTCTCCACACTGGTTCTTGGTGGGTGTTCATGTGACAGAAGGAACACCCTCCCCGAATTTCATGCTTCTAGGTCTAAAGGTTGGGGCAGAGCATCCCTCAGTCAGGGATTCTTCAATGCAAAGTATAGAGAGGAAAACGTGTTGCGCCCCATTTCACCCCCTTCTGGTTGGAATTTCCAAAAACTGGTTCTTAGTGCACCCCTCGGTCACAGACGGAACACCCACTCCAAATTTCACATTTCTAGGCCCAGCGGTTTTGGCAGGGCATTGATGAGTGTGTCAGTCAGTGAGTGACTTTTCTCTTTTATATATATAGAAGAAGGTGTGAGGAGGTTCCAAGGTTAGCCATGGTTTCAAAAGTGGTTCACACTTACCCAAGATAGATGTAAGTGAAAAGGAAGAGCAGCATCAAAGACGAGAGAATCAGCCACCCATGAATGAACTGTTCAAACAGAAGAACATATACTTTCTTAGGCTGCAACATAGGAAATGTGTTGGTTCTCATACTCAGGCTACAGTGGGTCTGTGGTTAAAGATGCTATACTCGATGACCTGAAGGTCAGCAGTTCAAGACCCAAGGACTACACGACAGAATGAGCTCTTGTTACTCATTCCAGCTTCAGCCAACCTCACAGTTCAGAAAGCATGCAAATGCAAGTAGATAAATAAGGACCACTTTGGTAGCAAAGGAACAACTCGGCGACATGTCTCTGCATCAGGACGGCTGGTTTCCTCAAAGTTGCATCAAAACATGAAAATAGAAAGTTCTGATCCAGAACAGCCAACCCTGTTGACACCAACACTTTTGAAGAACCCGGGATTATAGAAATCTTTTGAATTCAAAGTTACATTCTACAGCTAGAATGTAATTTGTTAAATTTCTTGCCCATCTTTCTGTCCTACAGTAATCAAAGTGGCTTTCAGCTAGCAGTATGGAATCCATAAAGCAGTATGAAACAATCTTATATAACATTATAAGCAGCAAGGACAATTAAATGCAACAGAAGGGCAAACATTTTCCATTGGTTTTATCTTTCTAGCACTCCTGCTGCATTTGATTGGTGATACTTGGTATTTTTGTTCAGGGAATAACAATCTTGCATAAATCAGACCTCCGTCAGTCTTGAAAGACTATGGTATTGTGCTCTGTGCTGCATATGCTGCATGCAAAGCACGAAAGCCTGGGTTAGATTGTTATGGAGGATAGGCTGTTACCCAAGCAGCAAATCCCCACTCTCCAAGCCACTGAATTGGTCCAATGGAAAGGCAGAGCCAATACGATTGGATCCAGCTGGTGTCGCAGAGCTGGGCTAAGGACAGGAGCTCACCCTGTCTTTTGGGGCCAACCTGGGTCTCGAACCCTGACCTGCTGGTTAACAGGCATAGCGTCTTAACCGCTTGCGCCACCCACAGCCCACTTGCATAAACCATGCAACAATCATGTTATCCCAGCTGAAATCACCCAGTCACTCTCCTTTTGATGTTCACATTCTCATACCTCCAGGGCAGCCCAATGTCCCTTGTGATGGCATTTCTAGATGTTCTTTCCTAGATGTTCACTCCATTGTGTGGTATTCAGGTTTGAACTGCTGAGCTTCAGGTCGACAAACACAGCATTGTTAACCACTGAACCTCTGCAGCCACATTGCAGCTTTCTACTGTGTGGTTAAATTCACTGCACAGCAAGATGCCTAATGGACATTAATCGTATCTTGGTGAGGGCCATATTTGCTATATATTGACTCAACGGAAGAAATGCTTTCATCAAGCACTTCTTCCAACATCTTGGTTAAAACCTTAAGACATCTGGTTTCTTTTCCTTTACTTGGCAAAGTTCCCTGGCAGATCATGCAGTTACCTAAATAAGAACAATCCACAACTCAACTTTTTTTAAAGGCAATTTGATTTGGAGAGTCAGCCAAAGACCCACTATTAAACAATCCAATATTCACCGAAAACTAAATATTGACAAGGATGCCCCATGGTTAAAAACATCTACCCAACTTGCACTCTCTCCAGCTGGACCCAGCCCATCCACAATGATCTCACAGACTGTGGACTTGTAGTCCTAGGCAGACAATAGTAATAGATCTTTATCAAGTTGCTTGTGGGGTACCATATATGGCTAGTGGCTACATTTAGCTTGATGGATTACAAGTCATATGGGCATGTTGACAGATACCAATTTCATGCATTAATGCAACATGTTTTGACCCATTTTGGAATGAATCTCTACAAGCACTCTTGCATTTAATTAATATCTGAGTGTCTCTTATAAAGTTTCACCTGAGTCTAATTCTAATCATAACGTTATAGCAGCCACAAAAGTGAGTATAGAAGATGCCACTGTATTCTGCAGCCTTCCTGAATATTTGACATATTATCTACAAAAAAGCACAATTATTGGATTGCCCGTTTCCACTATCTTCCATATGAAGTAAATTTAAGGTTTAGTCTTTCTTTGCTTCCATCTAGTCACCAGGTTAATTAATGAATGCCAATTCTTTAACTATCATAATGGATAATTTTAAAAAGTCATTCCCAAATTTAGGGTCAGGAATTTGGGGGGGAGGCACTGCATTTTGGTATGAAATCTAACATCACAGTCCAACTGTTGGAGAGCCAGACCCAAAACAAAAACAAGAAATGGAACAGTGGAAATTTGAGTCATAAGAGGACATGTGCCGAAGAAAAACAACTTAGAAAAAGCACACATTAACTCAGCAACAGGCTCACCGCAACATTTAAGTAGCACAAAGAATCTTAAAGGGACAAAAGAGAAAGCATTTTGAGAGTAGCAGAAGGTGTCTTACTGCATTCCTTACAAACACACCTTTCTGCCCTACTATCCCTATTCCAATACACTTATATCCCACTAGATCGGGGAAGAGCATCAGCAAACTCAGATTCAACACCAGTTCAACTCCTAAACCCATGACCTTGCATGAAAAGCCTTTTAGCCACACAGACAATAAACCATTAAATGTGGATCCTCTCCATGACCAAGAATGCTTGAGTGACATATAATGCTGGAGCATGTTCACATGGGAACATGACCTGTGATCTCCCCATTCCTTCCACAAATCACATGGAGATAATTGTCTAAACAAGAAAATAACTGAGAAACATAATCAGATGTTTTCTGTAGGAGGAAGAAAGGGTGCTCTCACTGTATCTCTTCCCTTATGCTGCTCGGCCGGACAAAGAGTTTCTCCTTCCCAGAAGGGCACCCACAATTCCCCAGTCTTGACCAGCCACACCAAGAGCAGGACATGTCTGGAGATCTCTGCTCCATTCTTCACTACCCATTAACTTCTCCAGAAGCTCCTTGGCAAGGAGCTTCTGGTGCTGCTGGCCCAGAAGTTGAGCTGAAGAGAGGGAGCAACGTAGGACAAGCAGCGGCCTCAGTTGAGTGCATCCTACTGCAGAGCACTGCTGGCCTTAAATCATAGGGCAAGGAGACAGTGGAGGCCCGATGGAGCGCATCCTACTACAGAACGCCACAGGCCCTGCTTACAGGGTACTGCAAGGAGACAGCAGAAGCCTCATGGAGCACATCCTCCTGTGGAGTGCCACTGGCTCTGCCCATGGAGCAGTGCCAGGAACCAACGGAGGCTCAGCAGAGTGCCTCCCCCAGAGGAACGTCATCAGCCCTGTTTGATTGGAGGCTCATCATGCACTGCTCCTGTGGACTCTTGGCTGCCACAGAAAGTGGAGCACAAAGAGCCCCTCAGCTCCTCCAAGGGTCCAATTCCCCTATTTGGATGTGGAGTTGGATGGCTCCATCTCAGCCCATAGGGCTAGGGTATATGGGGGCTTTGAGGCTCCATTGCATAAGGACCCTGGGGATAATCTTCCCTCTTTGTCCTCTCCATCTGACAAGGAGGATGAGGAGTCTTCTCCCCTCTAACAAGGTGGATCTACCTTGCCCCTCAAAGCTGTACCCTATAGTGCTGTCCAGGTCTGCTGCTGTCTTGAATTTGGCCATCACCACCGAGGCTGCTAGGGCTTCAACCCCTTCTAAGGCCAAGATCTTTTGCAGGGACCCTACAGACCTCCAGTGGTACAATTTCCTAGAGACAGCACCACACAGCCATTTCTAAACAGTATTCACAGGTACAGAAAGGAGGACACCCTTCTGGTGGACATGTCTCTTGGCCTGTGCAGGGCACTGGACATGGATCACTATGGACTCCTGGGTCCTTCAGACAGTCTCCAGGGGGTACTTGCTTGGGTTCTTGAGGATCCCTTGAGGCCAGTATGGGCTGGTTCCGGTCTCCAGGGATCCTTATCAACACAGGGATCCTTATCAATCCTTATCATGGCGAGAGGCCATCAGTCATGTCCTCCAGATCAGAGCCATAGAATTGGTGCCATGCAGACAGAGGGGCAAAGGAGTATTTTCATGTTTTGTTTTTATAACCCCCAAATGGAATGGCAGCTGGATGGCCATTCTGGATCTGAAATGGCTAAATCATTTCCTCAAAAGAGGAAGTTCAGAATGGAGACAAAAGGTCAATTCTGGCCTCCCTGAAGGAGTGGATCTACCTTGCTTCACTGGATCTCACAGAAGCATATTTGCATATCCCCATTCTTTAAAAAAAACCAACAGAAATACCTCAGATTCTGTTATGGAAGGTGCCATTTTTAGTGCAGACCAATGCCCTTTAGTCTTATACTAGTACCACGTGTTTACGCAACTGCTGGTGGCTCTGGTGTCTCACTTCAGGTGTTGGGGTGTAGCCCAGCCCATCCTTACCCAGATGACATCTTAATAAGACCTCTGTTCAGGGAAAAGACTCTGGAAGACATCCAGCTGATATACCAATGTATCAATGAATACACCACACAATGGGTTTCCTGGTCAACAAGGACAAGAGTCTCCTTACTCCCACTCAGAGTCTAGAACATCTGGAGCTTCTTCGAGGGATAACATTCTCACAGGTCAATCAACTAAGAGCTATTTACCATTTGCTTGCAATCCTAACTGGTCTAACTCACCAGATATATCTTCCCATGGTGGTGTGGAGAGGTTGCTGTATGCTTGTGCACTGGCCTAACCACACTGAGAGAGGTGCAGAAGTGCCTTGTGGCACTATTGCAACACACCCAGGCCAGCATGGGACTACTGCTAGATATTACGCGGGCCTTACAGGAGGTTAGGATTGTAGCCGTAGGGTGCAGTCCTAAAGACACTTTCCTGGGAGTAAGACCCACTGAACACAATGGGGCTTACTTTTGAGTAGATATGGTTAGGATTGTGCTCCTATTCTCTTAAGATGGGATATATTTTTTAATAAATCAATTTAAGAGTTCTAATCAATCAATTCAGCAAGCTTACCTTGTAGCAATGGTATTTGTATAGCACAACCAAGAAGATTGTCATCACTACTATGACACTGATCATGACGATGGTATTCAACACGGAGTTCAAGAGACGCTGGCCCACAGAGGCTGTGTCTTCTGTAAATGGGGTATAAATCCTGAAAGAAAACCATGTCACAATAAAAGGAGTTGCACTGAGAAGCTTGCCATCAGAACGGGGCCCTCTGAGTTCCATACAGAGCAAAAAATGCCTCAGATGATAAATGAAGCAATGCCATTTTCTTCAAAAGTCCTTGCTAAATGTAGTGTGATTTTAAGTGACACATTAAAGACATAATGAGTGGATTGACTTTTAATAGTTCACTGTGCAAAATTTTAGATAATGAGGTTATCTTTCATTGCTTTTGTTGCCCTTCAGAATTTCCTCACATGAACATATGCACTTCATTTTAAAAAGAGGGGGTGGATCCCCTTGAATTTGGTTTGAATAGAAGTCTTATGGAGTGCATATCATTCCATTTAATGTGCAGCCCAGGTGTTAAACATTGTCAGTTTGCTAATTTAATCTTATTCTTTTTCTTTTTCATTTAGTAAAAGAGCTACATCAAATTTCTTTATGATCCCACCTCAGTGTCTCCCCCCATTCTTCCCACTACATTAGATTTATGTCAGACCTAGGACAGTAAGTAAAGTTACTTACAATTGACCATTCTTCTCAGTATAGAAACGGACTGACTTTATGGTTGCCACAACCACAATCATGCACAGTGTGACAGGCACAAAGAGCATGATTACGTGTTTGGCTCCATATTTTAAGGTCAGCTCTTCTTCCTCATTATCCAGGGCAACCTGTCCCACAGCAGCTTGTTCCGGGTCAGATATGTGTCCATCTGTGGTTTTGTTGGCACTACTGCCACTTCCAGTTCGCATTTTCTACAATGAGAACATTGTACAACAAGAGTAAGTAATGGGCAGCAAGTTTGTTTTCTCAAGGGATGCTGCCTGGTTTGCTTGATTCCTGACCAGGGGTGCTCCCCACCTCGCCATGCTGAAGCCAAATATTTCAGACAGCCAACAATGGAAAAATTGAGATGCAACCATGTAGTATCAGTACCAGAGTTAAATAAACATATGCTTAGTTGACCTAACTCTTGGTAAAAGACACATAGCATACTTATGGATTCAATGATTACTTCCATTTCCACACTGTTTCCTCATAGGCAGATACTCTATTAAAGTCATAAGACAGGTCCTCACAGTTACAATAATGCTCCAATTCAAGGGGTGAAACCTGAATTACAACAGTACTATGAAGCATTTAGGTACATTCTAGGAGTGGAAACATTGATATTGTAGGGATAGGCAATGTATGGTAGATACATATACTGCATGATCCCTCATCAGGGCCCTTAGCCAGTCTGTATATTCCTACTATAAGACACATAACACTAGGGGAAATCCTAGTGCACATGTGGCAATTGACCCTAATGCAGGAAAGATGCCTCAGGACTGCATAAACAGGAAAAGGCCAGACAGTGGACTGGATCTGTATGATATCAAACTATCTCTATTTTTTTTCAAACCAGGTGGACATACCCTGTGCGTTTGTGTTTCTGTTGTTTCAGGGGCTTGTACACTTTCATTGTAAGAATTCAGATGAGGGCTCTCAGCTGACATCAAGGATGTTCTCTCATTGCAGGTTTCTTCCTCACTGTCAGAGTCATTCATAAAGGTGATCATGTTCCTTCCCTCAAAGGAAGTCTTGGGTTGTTACATTAAAGATCCACAGGGACCTTCAAAAAAAGCAAGTGAAATGAGACAGAAAAAAGGAAGAAGTAATTAAAGAAAAAATACTGCATAATATTAACTTAGATTTTCAGTTATTCTTCAAAGGTTTGTCAGAAACATTATAAGAAATAGTACCCAGAAACATTATAAGAAATAGTACCCAGATCTTCTGAATTTTGTATTAAACAAATCCATAGTCTGGAATTAACTTTTGTGACCAAACTGATGTATATAGAATAAAATTGGCACCCACTTCCAGGTTGCTTGGTCCTCTGTTGTGCCTAATGGATTAAGGTAGTACAGGGATTTGATTCTGGTACTGAAAAATGGAATGATTGCTTGCATGATTACCTATCTATAATGGAGGGAAAGCTTTCTTTTAAAATGTTATTTGCAATGAGTCAAATTCATGTATTAAAAAATCTGTGTATAACAAGGTTGGATCTATATAGCAGTATGAGCTAGTAGGAATTTTGTCTGCCATTGTACTTACTTAAGTTGCAATACCATAAAAAGGAGTATGAAATCCTTTTTTGCCCCTTTTTTGTTAGTATTTTTGTGACTGACCTTGCAGCTACAACATCTGGATGTCCTGAATGCTGAATAACCCTTGACAGATCAGATTCCCTGAATGGTGTTTATACTTTCTAGGCATCCTAGCCAGATTCTCAGCTGATTATAGGGGGATAAACCATCTATTAGCCACTTTCTCCAACTGGCATCATTGCCCATGTGAAGCCCAGCCAGTACAGAGACAATGTGTCATCATGGATACCCACCAGAAAGGCCACGTGTCCCTCAAACCCAAGTGAACCCAGATGTTCATTGGGCTATCAGCCAGGAAACTATCCCATTTTAAGATACTATGTGTCAAACCTAAGTAGGGGAAAAAAGTGTTACATCAGTAGATTGGGTGGTTGGTGACCATCTTCACGGAAAAAATTGCCTGTGTTTGTGCAAGAACCAGCCATAGGGTGAGGAACAGTGAAATGAACTAAGATGTGCATCTTGGTTCAGATCTATGTAAATGTGCCATACAAAGATGAAGAAAAAAATTTTCCTTCCACCAAGTCAATTATATGTTTCCATGGCATATTTGCCAGTGTTTATCCATTATGCAGAGACAGTACAATTTTCCAACAGCAAGAGCAGGAGTCAGCATGACATTAGAATAAAGTTCCCTCAACCAGTGGTACTTGATTTGGTGTTTAGTGGTATTTGCAGGACCCCCAATGAGATCGGCAATGGGATACTTCAACTAGTAATAGAAGGCACAGCTTAAGAGACAGAGCTCATTTTTTTTGCATGCTCAGAAAAGCCCCCCTTTCTACCCTGAGCCTCTTACTTCTGTTGGGGGTGTCACACATGGCCTCCAAACCAGAAAGTAACTGGTGATGACATCATTACCAGTTACTTCCAATAGGTAGAACATGCAAAGTGGTACAGTGGGGGATGAATCTTGAAAAACTTTATATGGAATGGAAAACAAGGGGCAAGAAGAATTGGGCTTGGGACAAACAGCCTACTAATGGCTTTCATAGAAGTAGGCATCTTAAGAACAACTAACAAAATACCAGCCTCTTGTTCATTCAAATAGGGCTCAAGGGAAATTATTTGGAAAACAGAATAAACATCAAAAAGACCTAACGGTCAAAGTTGTCCAGATTTTTTTAAAAAAAATTATTTCAAAGAGAACTCAAGGAGTTCCCCTTGTACTATTTTTTTTTTTGCTTTCCTGCTTTATTACAAGCCTCTAGCCTTCTTTTGTATATATAAAAGCAACATGAGGATACATGATAAGTATTAAACTAAAATTCTGTGCATGCAGGTTCATATACAAATGCTTTCTTTCTGCACATAGACATATCCCATCATTTTGTCTGGGCTCTTTATTGATTAGTATGTATCCTATCATAGACATTTCATCACCAAAATTTATAGCAAGACTAGAGAAAGCAAGTTGCTTGTTCAGATGGTTGAAGGGAACACAAAAGAGACATCTTGAACCCTACTGTGTACTCTAATGTCACTACTGTAGATTAAACAGTTTTCCTGGTCAAAATAATTGTACAGATTATTTTTGACCAGAAGCCATAAGAAGATGAAAGAGACAAGGCTAAACCATTTAACAGTGACTCTATTATTCCCTGTAAAAAGAAAAAAACCAGTTCCAAAACTGTCTGCAGTTAATGCTGCAAATGTGGAATCTGCAACGCTGGTCTTCAATGTCTGTCACTGGTTCCAAACATTGCACCAATTGACAGGCAATATGGATAGGAAGTACAGTAACAGGAAAACAGTAGTGCCTCCATACAGCACAGTAAGTTTTGCCATTACTGCTGTTTTGCCAAGGTGGAACACGTCTCTCAACGAAGCAGGAGGTGGCAAAGGAGGCATCACATGGAGATCATTGCTGGGCATTTACTTCCCTCTCACTCTGCTGCTCCCTTGATCATGAAATCTGAAATCTACCCGAGTCTGGATACTTGGATTTTATCCGTTATCTCCTTTTATTATCGTAAATACCAAGAAGCTGAAATATTAATGTGCATTTTCCCTGATCTGATCTAAGTTCCATTCATATTTTGCTTCCTCTGCAACCAGCACAACTGCTCAGACAGAATATTGATGAAATATTGGCTCGACAAGAATAAAGCTGTACTCTTGTGCACAAATGGAAGTCCACTACCAAAGAGCAATGAGGGATTTCAAATGAACAGAACAGCAGTGCTGAACTCAGCTAGAAAAGAACTGCAGTCATAAAGATTAACTCTCTGCAGAGATCTGGTGCTTTTATTTAGTTTAACCCCAATATCCATGTGTGCGTCTCTAACCATTTCCAAGTGCGATATGAAGAGGAGAGTCCACCCAAAACCCCAGAAACCAAAATGTAACAAGTACAACAGTACAATCTTGACATTTAACTCACAAGAGGCATTGACATGGAAAGTGACACACACAGTGTTACACTGTGACACATGAGACATGATGCTGATAATCTCAATTTACCCGTATAAGTTTACTTTTTTCCCTTGTTAAAACAACAGCACCAGATCAGGGTGAGGAGGGCTTCTATGGTCCCCTTAACCACAGTAGCTGCTTCTTCCAGGAGAGAATCTGCCATTGGCACTACAACAAGTTAGATATGGACTGGAAAGTGATAACACAATCCTAACCCTTTGTTAGGCCAGCACAAGTTCTGTGCTGGACTAGGGGTGTAGTAAAAGTGCCATACCCTACAATCCAGAGTAACCACGGGAGCACGTAAGACATTTACATTGACATAGTTATGGTACCACCTAGTGAAAACCTATGGGAAATTCATATTGCAATCCAGAGTAAATTGTTCTTACATTGGAGCAAGGACTCCCCATAGTTACTCTGGATTGCACCCATAAGGAAATTCTGCTCCACTCCCAAGGGGGATAGGCCAGTGCACAGACAGACTAAATTTCCCTTGCCCCTGTGGCAATAGGAGAGGGATGAGTTGTGCTGGTGTATATTGGTTAGGATTGCATCCTGATCAATTTAATACAGTTAGAAGAGGCTGGAGATTTGCTTCCCACAGAGTGTGGGCATTCCACTGTCAAAAAAATCATTTCAAATTATATTGATTTTGCAGATTTTTGAAACAAATACCAAATCCTGTAAAACCTTTTTGCCAGAAGCAGAACTGGAATGAGTGAGCACACCTCACATACCAAAGTCTAGTAACCTTCATCTCTGAAGGAACTACCACCTCTCTGTCTTCAACATTAGAACCAAACTAAATTCATTAATCCCACTTACATATATGTATGGAGTCCTCCTTCCCTTTTCTCCATCTCTGGACAAAATGTGCAGCTGTCATTGAAGAGCCTCCATATGGATTGGGACCTCAAGATGTGGGAAGATTAAAACTACCCTTACTGTTTTCTCACCTGACAGCCACTCTGATGTTTCTTCTTGCAACAGCCAATTTAGGGGCGATTTTGGAAGGAAAAGTAGTATAGGAGAAAAGGATGACCACCCCCTCCACATGGTCCCAATATGCATCCACCCACTACTTTTTTATTTCTTTAAAAGACAATTCTAGTTTTAATCTGTTAATGAATGGCTACAGGTAATGTGCAATTTAGAACTCAAAAAATGAGGGAAAATTCTCTTTTCTTGACACATCAAGTCAGCAGAACGCATGTTGATCAGAGCACAGGTGTGTTTGTGTTGTGCTGCAGTCGCTGATGATACTAGTCTGTTTGGCCTAGCAGCAGTCCACCAGGGGATTAGCACAGTCTCATGTGACTGGAAGGTATCAGGCAGATTGAATCATGCCACTCACACCTCCCTCTGAACAGGTCTTAAGATTTTCAGCACTCGTGTGTATGTGCTTTGGCTCTCTGGCACAATCAGGGCATGTCCATCTAGTGCTTATCTTGAAATTGGATGCAATTGATCCTCTTACAAATTGCACACAGTCCTTGGGATTTTAGCCTACACTCGCACGTGGTTCATACAAATAACTGTGAGAGATCCGCATGGAATAGAGAATCCTGCTTTCTGTGCGAGGTTATCACAGCAATATAGTATGTTGGATTTGAAAGCCCTGCAACTTTCATGTTGGGACCTCTCTTTTCTAAAAGAAACAGATAAAGGAAAGAAACTCTGCACATGCACAGAATACTTATCCTTCCCTACTAAGTGCTGCAGCCCATCTCTACTAATTTAGGATTAAAAAGATTCCTTCTAGGATAGGTTACAGGGATTCTACAGAGATCTTAAGAATTGCACCTCTCTTCTAAATAGCTCTCTACGTGGGAGTAACATGCAGTACCACTGCATGCATTACTCAGAGATTACTCTTAGTATGTTTGGGGAGGGGGGCATACTACCAGTACATTAAAGTACACACGAGGATTCAAGATGCCTCTTTGTGTCCCCTTCAACCATTTCAATCTTTTCTCTCTAGTCTTGCTTATTTTACATTTGGTTGCTGTAAATCCTGGTGATGTCATGAATGTGATAGGATACATGTTAGTATACTTAGGATTTCAGCCTTAATGCTTATACCTTCTATTATACCACCATACCACTGTTAAAAATTCTAGGCATTCCCACTTCCGTCACTGCTTCTTACTTGCAACACACCCAACAGGAATGGTAAATAATTGCTTTGACCTTACAGTACAGTCCAACACAGATTGGCAAATCACTACAAGACATCACATGTATGAGATATGTTCGTATATAGAAATGCTTCTGGGAAAAGGTGGCATTTATATACGTATGCTTTCCAAGCATGTGCTACACTTCACATGTATTTCCAAGCATGTGCTACACTTCACATGTATTCTCTTCACATGTATTCTCTTGCTGATATCTTTACAAAAGTGCTATAAGGTAAATGTCAGTTCCAGATTAAACTTGTACTCAATTGTGGCCCAAATCCCAGTTTGGCAGCATGAGTAGATTTTGAGTTACAAAACCAAACCAGAGTAGGTTGGTGTGAAAATTAGAGCTCAGTGCTAAAGTGGCTTTTACACTGTATTAAAGCTTATAAGTATTTAAGTATCATCTCACCCCATCTTGGTTTTTATTCTGCTTGTGAGAAGAGGGAAAGAGTCCCCTGCATGTTATTTTTAAAAATTTTTTAACCTTCCACTGAAAGTCAGTGGAATGTTTATTCTACTTAAAAAAAATGGGGGAGGCGGTTTACAATGAAGATAATCACAGCAGTTAAACCTCTTGCCTTACAGCATTGCTGTATGTCTCTCTCCACATACTGTCAATAATGGTAGGTACCAAATACATTAATGATAGTATGTGGAGAGAGACATAAATCATTGTTCATTTTGGGGGACATATCTGGTTTTGATACTCATTAACCCTCTATTACAAGCAATGCTGAAGCGAAGCAGATTGCCCAAGCTCACCTAGTAGGTTTACAGCCAGGGGTAAGATTCAGATCAGGGAGGTCCTGACTTGCAGCTCAGCCTCTTACTGATGCATTACATCACAACAAATCAACTAACATCACTTATGATGTTTAAGAATACTATGTTTATTTTTCAGTTTAAAACAACAAAGCCAAAATGCTTAGAAGTTCCAGTCTGATCTGGAAAAAAGAAATATTACTCAAAGTGAAAAAGCAACACATGCTTTCCTCTTGAAGGTTCAAGAGGTTCAACACATGAACCTGAACCTTCCTCTTACCTTCCAAACCCTGGCCTGGATGTCCAATATGGCTACAGCAATCCTCTCCCTCGCCCTTGGCCAGCCTGATCAATCTCTACATAGGACTACGTGTTAATTACAAATTGGGTTACATACATTTCCACAAACTACCCACCTACAAGCCTGCATTCGCAATTATAAATCAAACATTGTGAAGTCTTCTGTAGAGAAGTGGCCTTCTGACAAAAGAGTTTGGAGACCCCTACCTTGCAGCGAGGCTGGGGAGTTGGTATCAACTCTGCCTCCACCTAAAATTGCTTCTGATTCCACAGCAAGAGTTTAGTTAATCATCATAACATATTGCCTTACAGTAATTGTACAATTACAACTACAATAGGAGGAATATATGGGAAGTGTCCTGGCAGGTTAGTATGAGTTTCATCTCATATACTTGATGGTTATATGATAGCTTGGCAATCCTAAATACCACAATGCACCCTAGGCCAGTTTCCATAGCATATCACTCTATGTGCACACCATTTGCTATGGACAAATTAGTTTTATGAAACTAGCAACATGAGACACAATTTCTGTTTCCTCCAAATCATGCCTCAGCCATGAAGCTTCCTGGATGACCCCTGGGCCAATCACTCTCAGCTCATCTTCGTCACAGGGTTCATTTGAGGACAAAAGGATACAAAATTTTCTAAGCTGCCTTGGGCATTTGTTTTGAGAAATGTGGGGTACATATGCATGTATGAATGAATAAATTCAATAAATAATATAAAAGTGCCTTATCACTGGTCAAAAAACGGATGGTGTTCCTTGACAGTGAGCCATAAGATGAAAAAGACTGTTATAAGGAGAGCCAGTATTAGGCTAAGGCAGCAGCTGAATGCATCATCTTTGTCTTTAAAGAGCAAGAAAAAAGAAGTCTTTGCTTCTGAGGATAACTGTTCCCTGGAGAAAGGCCCACAGGAGCATCCACCCTCAGTTCAAGCTGTGTCCCCACCCACATCCCTTTTCAAGGTAACACTTTTTTCATGAAGCAGGTCACTGTTACTAGCCAGTAGATACTGGTTACAATAACCAGCTACAGGCTAGCTACAGTTACTAGCCAGCTCACTGTTACTATCTTGCCACTGCACTGATTGCATCAAAAGTCAGCAATACACCCAGAAAGATTCAAGCTGGAAAAGGAAGGCAGAAGAGGGAGAGAACTGTTGGACTGCCTTACCTGACTCTGCTCAACAACCCCTTCTGATGGATCTGAGAGCCTCTTCCAAGGCTTTCTGACTTACCCCCACTAGTTAAAACCCCGACCTCTTTCTAGCCCCTGATTGGCTCCGTCGCGTTCTCTTTTGGAACGTTGAGACAACATCAGAACGCCTTCGGATTGGCCCAGCTGCCTGCAACTCACAGAATGTATCCTTTTCCACTTTGTCGTCCAATCAGAAAGGGAGGCCAGGCTACAATCCACCAATGCGGAGCCAGCCTTGTCAGACTTTCCTCTTAGAGGCTTTAAAGTCCGGGAGGCTGGTGGGAGTGGATTGCAGAACCCGATCCTGTGCCTGTCTACTCAGAATTAAGTCCCATTATAGTCAGTGGGGCTTACTCCCAGGAAAGTTAGGATGGGATTGTAGCCGGAAACCTGTACGAAATGCAGGCTGGGTAGATCCATTTCTGGACAGGATGACCAGAAAAGAGGACAAGGTCCTCCCAAATGTAGTACATCCAAGAAAAATGTATTACATCATAAAATAAAAGGTAAAAACACTCTTGTATATTGCTTTCATGTTATTAATTTAAGCTCTATTTTACTTATTATTACATTTAAATCTATTACATAAAATTTATTACCTATAATTTATTAAGTTCAAAAAGGCTATGGCTATGTTGCCTGCTCACTAGGAAATAAAGGACAAGGTTTTTTCCAGGACTCAAGGCTCCAAAAGAGTACACGTCCTGGAAATAGAGGATATAGGGTCAGTCAAGCACAGCTCCTGAATAGCTGCTGGGGAATGGTTTATTCTCCAGGTGAGCATAAAATATTAAATACAGCTAGCTTGCTTGGATGGGGATTGAAAGTCTCCATTCATACATGGCAGTGTCTGTCATCTTGAGATGAGATCTCTTTGAGATACAGACTATATTTACAGTCTGGGTACTATACATATATATATCTTGGCCAGCTGAGATAAAAATAACAAGGAAAGGAAAGATAGATAGATCCTGTTTTCAGTTGTTTCAGACAAAAAATATCAATCAGTATATTCCATTTGAGAAAATAATTGCTTCAAATCCTGCCACAGCATTATCTGCAACAACAAATTAATCTGATACACATGTCAATCATGATTAATTTTGGTCTGCATGCATCATTAATTTTATAATAGTAATTTAAAGAGTTAAAGATTTGCATATGTGGAGACCAGATTATGCAAATTAGGCTGCAATCCTAAAGGCCTAATTATGCAAATTACCAGACCAGATTATGCAAATTAGGCTGCAATCCTTACTTTCCTGGGAGTAAGACCCATTGGACACAATGGGGCTTACTTCTGAGTAGACATGGTTAGGATTGTGCTCTTAATCAATCAATGTTATTTTGGGTGCTTTGCCAAATACTGAATACAGAATTTTACTTTCTTTGCTCAGTTTTTTGGTTATTTGGTACAGTGTTAAAAATCCATTACTAGCCTTTGAACTTTGACTGCAATCCTAAAGATACTTTCCTGGGAGTAGAACCCATTGAACACAATGGGGCTTACTTTTGAGTTAATATAGTTAGGATTGCGCCCTAAATCTTCTAAGCCAGGAACAAAAATGCTACCAAATAAAAAAGGAATTATGGTGAAGCATATCTAACCATTGATACACCCAGTGGTTAGGAATGTTTTTATGCCTTTTGTGAAACATAAGAACACAGCTTTTATGTTTTTTTAAAGGCTTCTTATGTAGGCTTTTACGTGCCTGCTTATGAATATCTTCTTTCTACCAGCCTCTTCAAAAAAGAACTACTAAAAGGCTACAGTTTGAGATTGTCTTCACATGCTGCTCTTCTTACTATATCACATGCCAAGCATCTGACCCCAAAAGAATCTTAATGGTTGTTTGTAGTAATTCTTTGATTCACTTTGCTGATCTATCTGGGAAAATCCTCTTCAAAGGCTGAGATTCTATTTACTGTTAATTCCTAGGGCCAAAAGGAAGAAGAAAATAACTGAATTTATGTCATACTAGCAGAATTTACCCATTGTTGTGGGAGTAAAATTTCAAGAATATTTCAAATGCCCCGGTAGGCACTGCTGGACACCACTGGACACCACAGATTGGCACTGGCAGCAGGCACCAGTGAACATTGGGCACCAGAGGTATAAGGAGATATACCAGAGGTATAAGGTATATGTCCTTGCAGAGCCTCTGTCGATCATCTTTGAGAAATACTTGAGGAGTGGAGAAGTGCCACTGGACTGGAAGAGGGCGAATGTAGTCCCAATTTTTAAGAAGGGGAAAAAAGAAGACACAGGAAATTATAGACCAGTCAGTTTGACTTCAATCCCGGGGAAGATATTAGAACAAATCATAAAACACACAATTTGTGCACATCTAGACAAGTACTCGGTGATCAAAACAACCCAGCATGGATTTACCAAGAATAAATCTTGCCAGACAAATCTGATATCCTTTTTTGATCGGGTTACGAGCTTACTGGACAGTGGCAATGCTGTGGATGTCATTTATCTTGACTTCAGCAAAGCATTTGACAAGGTCCCACATGACATTTTAATTGGGAAGTTGGAAAAATATGGGCTAGACAAGCCAGTTGTTAGGTGGATCTGCAACTGGCTCAACAACCGCTCTCAAAGGGTTTTAGTAAATGGTTCTGTGTCAAACTGGAGGTCAGTTTCAAGTGGGGTACCCCAAGGCTCTGTCTTGGGCCCGGTTCTCTTTAACATTTTCATCAGCGACTTGGAGGAAAGGATACGGGGGTGCCTGATCAAATTTTCGGATGACACCAAGCTAGGAGGAGTAGCAAACCCAACAAAAGACAGGAAAAACCTCCAGGAGGATCTGGATAAACTAGAATACTGGACTATAAAATAAAAACCAAAAATACAGATATAAAATGGGGGATACTTGGCTTGGCAGCACAACATGTGAGCGGGATCTTGGAGTCGCTGTGGATCACAAGCTGAACATGAGTCAGCAGTGTGATGTGTCTGCAAAGAAGGCAAATGCCATTTTAGGCTGCATTAAGAGGACTGTAGCTTCCAAGTAGCAGGAAGTTCTATTTCCTCTTTAACATTTTCATCAGCGACTTGGAGGAAAGGATACGGGGGTGCCTGATCAAATTTTCGGATGACACCAAGCTAGGAGGAGTAGCAAACCCAACAAAAGACAGGAAAAACCTCCAGGAGGATCTGGATAAACTAGAATACTGGACTATAAAATAAAAACCAAAAATACAGATATAAAATGGGGGATACTTGGCTTGGCAGCACAACATGTGAGCGGGATCTTGGAGTCGCTGTGGATCACAAGCTGAACATGAGTCAGCAGTGTGATGTGTCTGCAAAGAAGGCAAATGCCATTTTAGGCTGCATTAAGAGGACTGTAGCTTCCAAGTAGCAGGAAGTTCTATTTCCTCTTTGTTCATAGCTGCTACTGAAAGCAGAACTAGAACCTATGGGTACAAACTGCAAGAAAGGAGATTCCGGTTGGATATCCGAAAAAAAATTCCTGACGGTGAGGGCGGTTTGGCAGTGGAACAGATTGCCAAGGGGGGTGGTGGACTCTCCCTCACTGGGGATCTTCAAGCAGAGGCTCACCGAGCACCTGTCGGGGATGCTCTAGGGGGATTTCCTGCTGCAGGCAGGGGGTTGGACTAGATGACCTACTAGGTCCCTTCCAGCTCTAGGATTCTATAATTCTAAGGAGGCAGGCACTGGTGGCCAGCAGGCATCCCTATCGGGCTGCAGGAACCACTGTGTAGTGAGCAGCTGGCATCAGCAAGCACCAGTCGCCAGTGGGCACCAGCAGGCAAAACCAGGCATCCCTAAAGGGCACCAGGCACCAGCAGGTACCACCCAGATACCAGGTGCCAGGCACCACTGGACACCATACATTCTTACTGGGTATCAGGTGGAACCAGATGATGGTGGGCAGTGGACATCACAAGGAATCGGAGCACCTGGCATCCGTGCCAAGCACCAGAAACTGGGCAACACCAGGCAGCAGCAGGCACCAAGTACCACTGGGCACCAAATTGGTTCTTAGTGGGTCCTTACATCACAGAAGGAATGGTTCATACTTCTAAATGCAGGAATTGGGGCTGGGTGTTGATCCGTTACCAAAATTAAGTATAGGGACAAAAACACCCCCTTAGGGGTTAAATTTCTAAAAATTGGTTCTTAGTGGGTGCCTACATCACAGAAGGAATACCCCCCAAAATTTGATATTTCTAGAATACACCCCCCCAGAAAAATCCATGCTTCTAGGTCTGTGGGTTTGGGCTGGGCATTGATGAATTGGTGATTCTTCAATGTAAAGTATAGGGACAAAAACATGTTCCTTTTCACCCCCTTCCAGCTTTAATTACAAAAAAACCAGTTCTTATTGGGTGTCCATATTGCAGAAAGAATACCCGCCCCAAATTTCACGCTTCTAGGTGCGGCGGTTTTGGCCAGGAGTGAGTGAGTGAGTGAGTGAGTGAGTGAGTGAGTGAGACAGTCAGTCAGTCAGTCAGTCAGTTAGTCAGTCAGTCAGTCTTCAATTTTATACAGAGATTATGAGCCTGCATGCTTATCCAAAGGGGTTAGGGACACATCATAAGGACTGGGTGGTATAGGAATTAGTGGTATAGGAGGCCACAGTAGCAGCCCAAAAAATATGTTCATGAACAATCCAATGGATACTGTTGAAACATGCTTTTTGGTGCTTTGTGCCAAAAAGTGATGACTCTTCTGCCCCATGGTAATGGCTGGACTTGACTGTCAGGGATGCACCATAGGCCTTACCACTGTCAGAATAACCTTTGTTGTAACCCATGATATACTAGGATATGTATGGCTATGGCATGCAGGTTGGGCAGGTTTGCCTGAAGGGATTCACACAGCACTTGCCCGGATGTTACAAAAGGGACATCTCTTCCCTGCTAAGGGCCCTGACTTTCACCTGGTCAGGGAAGTGAGACTGTACCCAGTGTTTCCAAGGTGCTCCTTCCCTCAGGGTGACCAGATGCTAAACCCAAAATTCCTGAGCCCCCAGGCCAAAATTCGTACCCACTTTAAAAAATTGCCAAAAACATATTTTTTTGTTTTTTGGTTTTTTGGCCATAACATTTGATAGGAATGAGATATCCTAAAACCTATTTTTGCATTGGATTCCGCTCTTAAATATGAATCCAACAACATATGACATGATGGTGTGCTGCACACTATCACAAAGTTAAAAAATGAAGCCAAAAAGTAGGACACCCGGAAAGGAGGCTAAAAATCCAGACAAATCTGGGTTTTTCCGGTCATATGATCACCCTGCTTTCCCTATCTTCTTCATGGCCTTGTTTATTTCTCCTGTCCATTTCCCCAATCTCATTCCTTCAACTGCTTTTCTTTATCCTCCCTTTTTCTTCTGAATTCCTCTTTTTTCTCCTCACTGCTCTTCCTTCCTCCTTACATCTGCCTGCACTGTTCTTGCCCCTTTCCTTGTCTCCACTTGTCTCCACTCATCTTTTGTGTCTGCTCCCTCATTCATTCATCTCTCTTTTCCTCTCCCCTACCCCACATTCTGCTCTGCTCCAGCTTTGTATCCTCCTGCTGTGCTTCTGCCTCTCCATCACCTGGATTGCTACTGGATGCATAGTCGCCTGTTCTAGCACTGAGAAATGCCACCATCAGCCTTGTGATGCTCGTCTCAGGGCTATTTGGAGGCAAGGTGATCAGATGCCACAACTGCATATTGTAGACAAGGCACTTTTGCACTTATGGCTGAGGTAGGGGACTTGTGCTGGCCCAAAGGTACCTTAGGATCGTGCCCAAAGTCAATTCTCTTTCCTCAATTACTGTATTTCTCATCCTCTGTATCCTCCCACAGTCTTGTCAACACACACTAGGGGGCATGATGAGTCTTCCATCCATCAGTTGTTGATGTGTCATTGACACAACTTCACATTGTGCAAGCAGAATTTGATAAAACTATAAAGTTACATATTGAAAGTCATTGCCTGTCTGTACAATTCTGAATTGTTCAATTTCTATTGGGAATCCAATTTGGTCTCATAAGTTAGTTGTTCAGAAAAAAAATTGCTAATAGAAAGAATACATTCAAGCAGATTCTATAAAAGTCTGAATGCCATATTTTTTAAATGGTGTTTTGTTTTCTTTCTTGACTGCTCTGGGTTTGCTTCCTTGATTGTTTCCTGCTTGTGATGCTGTTTGCCTTCTCCCATTTGGACTTATCTTTGAATCAGGTTTGACTCCCTTGAGGAATGAGTGTTTTGCTTGCGCACCACAGAAACAAAACACAGGACTCTGCCCTGATAACCTTACAGTCTAAATTTAGAGTAAGGTATAATGCAATGTGCAAGAGGAAAGCAAAGCAAAGGGAATAAAGGGTGAGTGGTGAATGGGATAAAATATATCTTAGTTCCAGTTTTCTTTTTCCAGAAATAGAAATTAGTGAACAAATCCTAAAGTCCATCAGGGCTGCTGATGGCGCATGTGCTGCATGTAGTTGGGGGAGGACAAAAATTGTCAAGGAAACCATTGACCTTGCAGACCCATATCTATTTGCCAGTGGGTCTCCTTAATCTCATGGTGTTAAGTCCTAGGAAGCTTAAGGGTTGTGTAGGTCTGGCAAAAAGGGAATAGGATCTTGCTGTGCATCACTGCGGCCAAGATACTCCCTACTCTTGCCTGCAATCTAGCTCCAGTTCAACCTAGTCCCCATCCTGTTCCTCTCCTGTACCATCTCTGCTACAACTTTACATGCTCAGGTAAGTTGCTGATCCATGTGTCCAAATTGCTGAACCATGTGCAGCCATTTGCACCAGCAAATCCAAGTGCAGGGAAGTTGTACATCTTTTGTGCCACCAGAATGGCACAAGTTGCAGCACAGGTTGTGAAATCTAAAACACCAATAGTATTTAAACCCAATAGTGGTTTATCAGGTTCAGCATGCATATTGCTGACCCCAAGCAAATTTTACTTTGATATACATATACATATTTCCAAATTTCTTTTGGATAGAACTATCCAGATATTGCCAGAAGTCTGGAGCAAAAATCAGGAAGAGTGGTCTTGGCCTAAGTGCAATATAAAATGCATGAAAAACCCCACATGACCAATTATAAGCCAGTTATGTGAAGATAATGTTCATGACATGTAGAAGAAGTCCCCTTGTTTCTTATGAATTTACAATCTTTCTCTTGATTTAGATATGCTACCATTTCAATAAGTTAATAATTTAAGAGACTCAGGGCGGATCAGCCATACAGATAACACCACTTCCCAATAAAAAACATACTGACAATGAGGGCAAGGAAAATTTGTTATCCTTACAATAATGAAAATTGTTCCTCTTTGGAAGATCTCAAGAATCCTGTGACACACGCATACAACAACTGCATAACAATTATATTACATCATCCCCCGTGCGCAACAACCTACAATGCAGCTGATATGCTGCTCCCATTTTCCCACCTCTGCCTGCTGTGCACAGAGTGCCAGGCAAAGGGGAACGATGCCCTACGGTGCTTCACCTCAATATATAAAACTGAAAAGTCACTGACTGACTGACTCATTCACTCAGTCACTCACTCACTCATCAACGCCCAGCCAAAACTGCTGGACTTAGATGTGTGAAATTTGGGAAAGATGTTCCTTCCGTGATGGAGGCACCCACTAAGAACTAATGTTGAGAAATTTAACCCTTAAGGGGATGAAAATGGGTGCAGCCCATTTTCGGCCTATACTTATCAATATCAATACTTATATCAATCAATATCAATACTTATCAAGACTGATCAATACCCAGCCCTAAATCCTGCACCAGCCCAGGTTGTGGAGGAATGGGCATGGGGTAAGGGGATGTTGCGTGGCAGGGGGGATGTTGCCCTTGAGGGAGGTTGTTACACATGGGGGTTGGTGTGCAGGGGGGAAGTTGCACATGGGAGATGTTGCACATGGGGGATGTTATGCATTTAGTTTGAGGCGCATGGGACAAAGTTGCACATGGGGTTGATGCGCAGGGAGGAAGTTCCACATGGTGGAAAGTTGTGCATTTGGGGTTGATGCGCAAGGGGGTGTTGTGCAAGGGCAGGAATGGGACAAAAGATGGATGGTGCATGAGGGGTATTTTGCCCCACAATGCAGGCACATTTTGCTAGTAGTTTATAAATGGCTGTTCTACATGTGCTCCATGCCTAAAAATAACTATATGTCTGTACCAAGTAAAACAAAATCCAGCATTCAAAGTAAATTATGCAAATTGCAATTTTGTATACATAGTCTTAGGTTGTATAGAGTCTAATGAATGCCATATTTATCTTTTTCACAAATTTGGAGGATTTTAGTGATGCTGAAAAACAGGAGATGAGGGGTATCTGGGGCAGTCTCCTAAGGAATGTGGAGGCATTCAAGACCACTGAAAACCTGCTCAGAAAAGGCCCCTTTATTTTCTTGACAGTTTTTGCATACTTCATGCTTACGACATTGGAAAATCCAAATGAGGTTGTCAGATACAGGATGTCTCTGTATGGGAGTCCCTTGCGGGTCTATTTTTTGTTTGAGTATTGGAGTGTTCCCTTCAGAAGCAGGAAGTATGTGCAGGCTAGGATTCCACTTTGTATGTTTGATCTCCCATCAAAAGCCCCAACATTTTCTTAACTCAGACTAAAAGCCAAACAAATCATATTGTGACAGGTATTTGGCAGGGTTGGGAACTCAACCCAAATGACTCAAACGTGAGTTGTGAAAAATTTGTTTTTTTAGCTGACTCTGGGTACAATCCAGAGTAACTACGGGAGCACGTAAGAGACATTACGTGCACCCATAGTTACTGCACCACCTAGTGAAAACCTATGGGAAATTCATATTGCAATCCAGAGTAACTTGTTCTTACTGTTGAGCAAGGACTCCCTGTAGTTACTCTGGATTGTGCCCTCTGTGACACAAGTCACATGCATGATGAAAACTCTGTGAGTCAGGGTCCCACTGATTCAGTATTCATCCTCATGACGGTTGACTCACATTCTGGGACAATGGACAACCTGGACTTCTTAGGAAACAGGATGCTTTCTTAGGGAACTAGATTGTTCATGGAAGGAAAGGAAAATGAAAAGCCATATGCTTGCACCTGTGTCAGTTTTGGTAGGAGGCACACATTTAGGTCAGCACATTCTTAAGAACAAAAAACAAAAACAGGATCACTGTAAGGAAAAAGGTGAGTTGTTGGAGACCTTTAATGGAATACTGGAAAGAAAAAACCCACGTGAAAATGTGACACATGAAGTTTGGAAAATAATTTAGAACTGAAAGATTACTGGAATTTCATTTAAGGTGATATGGGACAGAAGGATCTTTGTCCCTGATTCCATGTTAATGGTTCTTGTTATGTGGATTCTAATAGAATTGGATTTTTATTATTTTCCAATAGAAAGGACTTGATTGTTTATTATGATCTGGGTTCTGATAAAATTGGATTTTTAAAATAAAAATTGTGACTAGTAAAAACATATAGTGTAAGTATCTTAATAATAACAAAACACCAAAGTATTTTTAAAGCCACAAACTTTTCTATGCAAATTTCAAAAATGCTTATTTCAAATGTGCAAAAAATGTATTAAATGAGTCATTATATTGGGGTGGTCAATCTTTCAATTGTAGGGTTCCTGAGGTTGATCATGAAATTTTAGGGCTCCATAGGGATATTCCTGAAAAGACCTGATTATATATTCATAAAAAACTTAAATTCTATTTACAGATATTTCACTGGGTTTAAACTGAGTATTCATAAATAAGATAACATGATACCATTCCATTTTAAAATTGAGTACTGTATGAAAATTACAATTTCTCAGATATATTTTTTGACCAGTCTGTGCTCCATCAAGCTGAATACCACCCACCAATCACAGATGGCAATCCATCAGGGGTTTGATAAGCTTCCTCATTTTTCTCATTCTCTTGGACTGAATAAACAAGGGCTCTCAAGCACCTGGCAGCATTAACAGAACTGTAGCTTCCAAGTCACGGGATGTAATAGTTCCACTTTATTCCATGTTTAGTCTTCATCTGGAGTACTGTATCCAGTTCTGTAAACCACATTTGAAGGATCTGAAGGCTTATACACAAAGTAGGATGGATTCAGAGGAAGGCAATGAAGATCATCATGCATCTAGGCAAGTCCTATGATGGAAGGCTAAAGGAACTGGCAGCCTGATCTGTCCTCAGATCTTGCCCTGCGATCAGTGGTGGGATTCAAATAAATTCACAACAGGTTCTATGTTCCATTAGTAACCGGTTCTCAGATCAAAGTGTTCTGTAGAACCTGTGAGAACCCCCTGAAGCCCACCACTGCGGAGCCTACTGCCATAAAGCAGCCTGCATCTGTTGCAAAACCAGCTCTGATGCAGGGATGTGCCAATCTACACAGCTAGACTTATCTAACCATGTCCCTGACCCCTGTGGCTCAATTCATGCTCCAGTCTTAACGGGCTGCCAAAGGGAGTATTTTTGGCAATCAAGTCAGGTGTGACTGTGGAAAAAATAGAGCTTCTGCTGGTGGTGGTGTGTATATGTGTATTGTTTTAGAGTTCTCACTTAACCATCACCTGATGTCCCCATCCCAGCTTTAAACAAAAGCATTGCTGTTTTTTGAGTGACTGCAGCTGTGCAGAAAGTCCTGATTTTTACGAACCCCCTCCCTGAACCATTTCACACCATGACTCCTGATTCCTCCCAGAAAATTGAGTATGCCTCATCCTTTATAAGTGGAAGAATCATAAATCTTCCTGCTGAATGCAGCGACATCCTCTCTCTGTGTCAGCAACCACTGTTTGCCAGACAGGGCCATTGCAGTTGTAGGGGTTTCCCCCAGAAATGTGTAATGGGGACAGAATGCCCCGACACTCAATATTCAAAAACTAAATCTTCAATAGCCTGTTGTTAGTATCTTCTAAGTGATATCAATCTATCTATCAAGATAATATCTTTAAAATGCCACAGTACTTTTATAGGACAGCTGTCCACTCTGGAAGTTCATATATATATCTGATGGAAAAAAATTGGCTAACCAATGGAAACTAATTTGAATTAGGACAAGATATTTACTAGTGCTTATGTAAATCTTTATTCTTGCTTTTTCAACAGCATAGTTAAAACAGAGCAAGTATCAGGAGGAAGTATTTACAGCACTGGTAATTCATGATTCTGTTTTTGAAGTACAGTGGCACCTCACGTAACAAATTTAATCCATTCCGAAGGCATGTTTGTTACGTGAAACATTCTTTACATGAAGCGGATTTTCCCGTAGGAAATAATGGAAACTCAGACAATTCGTTCCGTAACCCAAAAAATATTCATATAAAAATATTAACTGGATGTAAAAATGATGACAAAACACTGGAATTGAATTCAAAACATGCATTCAATGTGCATGATCCTATGAAGTCTACTTAGGCTGCAATCCTAAAGACACTTTCCTGGGAGTAAGACCCATTTAACACAATGGGGCATGCTTCTGGATAGACATGGGCTGCAATCCAGAGCAAATTCAGCCTGCTCTGACCTAACTGCACTCTCCTAACTATTCTATATCCAGAGCAGAAAGTTATGCTGAATCCTGAGAGTCAGGAAGCCTGGGCTGCCCTAACTGCTCCAGAGCATGCTAAGTAATTGACACAAGGGGAAGACTTGCTCCTGAGGAGACACCCCTCAGATCACACTGAACAAGGAACAGCTGTGGTGCCTACAGTGGTGACATGACTCTGCACATCACCTGGTGCGGAAGTCTGTGCGTCATCCCTGGGATGCGCCCCCCCCCCCACCTGGACTGCACAGTCACCAAAGTTGGCGCCTGCGCAGTTGTTTCTGAAGCCAACTGGCTTCAGAAAGAGTACTGCGCAGGCACCATCTCTGACACCTGCGCAGTACTTTTCTGAAGCCTTTTGGGTTCGGGGGAGACTGTGCAGGCGTCAGAGTTGGTGCCTGTGCAGTACTCTTTCTGAAGCCATTCGGCTGCTGCTCCGCCTCCTGAGTGAGGCTGAATGGCTGTGCAGAGGCACGGACTTTCTCTGCTCTAAGGAAGTCTCCTCTGAAGCTGTTGGGCATGCTTAGTGTGTTTCTGCGCAGTGCATCTCAGATGGCCATTCAGGCCAGCTCCTCAGACAAGTGTCAGCTTCTGGCTGATTCTCCGCCTTGGAGCAGGCCTGAATGGGTGTGCTGATGCCCGGGGCCTGCCAAAGGACAGTCAAACTCCTCCGGCACATCACCCCATACGGAGTGCATCCCCAATGCAGCCCACACCAGCCGCACCAGTCTGGTGACGCCACTGGGTGCCTGCCTTATAAGGAGTCCCTGATGAGATGCCAGTACATTCTACAGTGAATACAAGGGGCTTCTTGGAGTGGCCTGCTGTATCCTGAGGTTTGTGGGCAGCCGGAGTTTGTTCCATATCCTGAGGTTGAGAGGAAGGGGTTGCAGCTAGGCTGGCCAAGAATTCAGATTTTTGGTCAGCACTGCCATTCTTACTCGGGCCTTATCCTGGACCCCTATGGGTCTACTCATTACTATACCTGCTCCTGAGGTGGTATAACTCTGAGGGCTGGAAGAGGGCATTTCTGCCTTGGAAACAGGCTTTGGATACAGAGTAACTGCTCTGCCCTAGGCAATGCTAAACATGCCCTCAACTTGCGTCTCCTGAGCTGCTTAGGCTGCCCCAGTTAGGGCAGAGCAGGTCCACCTCTCTTAGGGCACCCTATCTTGCCTTGCTCTGCCCTAAGCCTCTTTCAGAGTAACTGGGCTGGAGCATCTTGCAGTTGCTCCAACCTAGTGTTAGATAGGGCAACCTAAGGGCTCTTATGTGGACAGATTAGTTGCTCTGGATTGGGCTGATGGTTAAGGTTAAGAGGCTGCAATCAAAGACACTTTCCTGGGATTAAGCCCCATTTATCATATGGGGCACATATGATGCACACCAGCTAGTGCCAAGGCCAGGGCCATCACTAGAGTGGTGTGAGTGGTGCACTCAGAACAAGGTGATGTGCCCAGGGATGTGACACATACTAGGGGATCTAAAAATTGCAACTTTGCAATGGTGTGTCAAGCCCCATCATGTCATATACCATTGGATTTGTATCGAAGAGAAGAATCCAATGCAAAAATCTACATTGAAATAGCATCTTTCAAAAGTTATGGCCAAAAAACTAAAAAAACTAAAATATGCATTGAACTCTATAGAAAGTGAAAATGACCCATATTTCTGCTTTACCCACGAGTAGGCAAACATTCCATAGTTCATTGGGAAGAGCAGACATTGAGAAATCCAAGGACACCAGAATTGTCCTGACTGAAAGAACATAGCCCTCACAAATCACCCCAGAAGGAGGTCCCTGTTGATTGCTTTGAAATTCATTGAAAATGGATGTGAAATACACAACTGTGTTTACTGGTGAGTAAGGAAGCATGCCTTGGCTGGAGTGGAAGATCAGTCCAGGGGAATGCAAGGCTTCCAAAATGGTCCTGATCAGGGATGTCACTAGAGTGTCAGAAGGATGGCAACCTTGAGCAGGGTGACACCCTAAAGTGAATAAAATGGCTAAAATCATGGTTTGTAGAAATAATCCCATCATGTTACTGTGACTATAATGTGATTACTGCAGCAGCTTTTCCTCCTATTTGTCTTCACCACCTATTGGGGATTCTGGTTGGTTTACCACTCTCAGGAAAGATAAAGCCTCAGTGTGGGAAGAAGGAGGAGTCATGGTGCAACTTAGTGGTCATTCTGCAGGTATGTCAATACCTTACCCAAGGAAGAGAAATAGTATATCCCTACAATCCAGAGTAACTATGTCCACTCATGTTTGGAATAGTAAGAACTAGCTTTTGGCTTCAGTCTAAGGACCATGAAGGTAGATTGCCAAAACTCTACAAGTTCAGACCCTATTCCAGTGATTTTCAACCAGTGGGCCGCAGATAGTCCTCAGGTGTGCCATGGGAATTTGGGGAAGGACATTTATTAATAGGAGAACTTGGGGATTTGAATAGCATGGTGTGCCTTGTCAATGGTAAAAAAACTGATGGTGTGCCATGAGATGAAAAAGATTGAAAATCACTGCCCTTAGATCCTAGAGTGGAGACGGGCCTGGTGAGTGCAGCACCTAGCAGTCAATGACTAACACCTATCTCCCTGCTTCTTCCTTTTAACTGGGACTAAATGGGAAGAATAGTTCACATTCTCGCTACCCAAAGTTAGAGAGCCTACATGGAAAGAAATCCCATCGCAGAAACCTCCCCCAAATGAAAAGTACCATATATACTTGGGTATAAGCTGACCCGAGTATAAGCCGAGGCACCTAATTTTACAGAAATCCACTTCTTTGCCCATCTTATGGCAAGTATAAGCTGACCCGAGTATAAGCCGAAGGGGGCTTTTTCAGCATAAAAAATGTGCTGAAAAACTAGGCTTATACACAAGTATATACAGTAGTCTCCAAATCTGGGGAATCATATTTTGATGGAATGTGTATTAGTCTGTAACTGAAAAATAACATATGAATTCAACAGTAATGAAGACCAGGTATGCTGCCTGCCCAATGTCCTGTTCTTATCCAGTTTGTATAATAGACTTGTGGCCCCGCAACATACAGGTTTAGGTTTGCCATAATTCTCTTCCACAAAATCAGGACAGGACCCTCTGACCCATTTGCAAATATGTGAACACAAATCCCCCAAAATTGGGGTTGCCCCTGTTTTTCAGGACATATGACAACCCTACACCAAGAAGGCTGCATGCTGCCTGCTCATAAGAAGGACAATGAAGATTTTTCTGGGACTCAAGGCTAAAAAGAACCATACTGTATGTCTTGGAAAAAGGGGACATGGGGTCACCCTGGCTGGGAAAGACACAGCATTTGGTAGAGGCCTTGGTGTGAGCCATGCCAGGCCAATAGTCTGAGGTTGTATGGCAGCCCCATTTATATCTGATTTCAGATACAATCATATCTGATTTGCCCCTCGTGTATCTGATTTCAGTTCTGCTGAATGCCATCAAGAGATTTGGATGGTCAGAGCCAACCCAATTTGCATTGTTCACAGCCAACACAGTGCATTTCTATGATCATGTAGTGGCTGTCAGTCACTCCTAGTCTCTGGGATATCGCAGTATAAGGATCCTGCACTATAATAAATTATAATTCACTGTTGACTGCCCAAGTTGGCTTCTGTTGAGGGAGCAACCTGTACAATTGCAGTCTGTCTGAACATGAGGAATAGCAACTGCCATTACTTTCCTCTTCAGCTTAGACAAGCAATGGGGAAGAGTGGGTGGGTGAAGTTGGGTGTTACTGTGCCAGTTGGATAATCTTTGTGCCCAGTACAGTGGTAACTAAAGCAACCACATCTAATACTAGGCAACAATCCCATTTTTATCAGCATGTCTGCCAGTTGACAGGAAATTAAACATTTTTTTTCAATGAAACATAATATCTCATTTCTGGGTTTTTTTCTAGTGATAAGAATATTTTCTATTTCTCCTATTATAAAAAGAGCAACATGAGCAGGCTAAGAGACAACATTTGCTTCATCTTATTTGTGGAATTAATGCAAGTGTTGTATACACCAGTAGTTCTCAAAGTGTGGGTTAGGACCACCTTGGAGAAGGGGTTAGGACTTCATGGGGGGGAGGGGAGAATCTGGAAGCCACCATCTTGGAATCTGGCACAGTGCGCTGCCATCATGAAATGGGGTATTCAGGCTTTTTTTCCGGGACTGGGAGTCTCACTGAACACATTGGGACTTACTTCCAGATAGACATGGTGGAGCTCTGGCATCGTAATGACGACACTTCCTGTTCAGGTCATTTCATTACTTCCAGGGGGTCCCAGGCTGAAATGCTCAAGAACCACTAATTTACACTTAATATCACTCAGTGCCAAACCATGGACTGCATGGAACTGTGGTTAAAGGGAGCCCAACCTGAACTGCAATCTCCTTATTGTGAGGGAAATAGAGGCTAAACTGTACTTGCTGCTTCCTTTATGCAAATATATTCCTATATATCTATGTGTGCGGTGTACAGATTTGGGATGGTGGGGTGAGATTTGCTGAAACTTCTCCAAAGCAATTCTAGAGGGAGAAAAAGCTTGAACAAGGAAATCAATGAGGGTAATCCTAAGAAATTTAGGCTGATCGAATGCACCTGGCCTATCTTTCCATGATGGTGTGGGGAGGTTAGCATGTGCCTGTGCATTGGTCTAACCCCCCGCTCCCCCTCCCCCCCCGGCCAGGAGTGGGGCAGAAGTGCCTTACTGCACTTTTGTGATGTCCCCGGGTCAGCACAGGATTTATGCCAGAGCTTAAGCCAGCCTAAGTGTAGTTTAGGATTGCAGCCAAAGTCTTCTAGTTTCAGCAACTGTACATGTTAGTCATAGGCTCTGTTTCTCCTGCTGGCATTTTCTGTTCAGAGGCAGGTGGAGTGAACAGGGTGCAGCAGCTGACTGGTAGCAGGGGAGGAGGGACATGTACCATAATAATCAAGGACTCTGAGATCTGACAATAAGTGCTGCTGATCAGTGATGTCGCCCACTGGCATTCCTGGAGAGGGACTTGAATGCCTATTTAAAACAGCCCCCTTTGCCTTCCGAGCGATTCACAACTGCAAAGACCAATGCAGATGCCTTCATGTTGCTCATGCAGAATGACAATTTGTCCTCTTTTCCCAGGACATGTCCTCTTTTTTTAGTCTAGCGTCCTGGAAAAAAAGTCTTCATTGTCCTCCTTTTTTTGTGACCAGGCAGTATGTAGCATTCTTATAATTCATAAATTATATGTAAGTTTTTAATTTAATAGTAAGTAATTGGGGTGGAGGCCTCCAGATCCTGTCTACACATTTAATGACTCTGAGTTGAAAACTTTAGGTGATCCTCAAACTCAGTTAACTAAGGGCAAAATCCAGAGTAAGTAAGGGGAGTCCTTGCTTTGGTGTAAGAACAACTTACTTTGGATTGCAATATGAATTTCCCATAGGTTTTCACTAGGTGGTGCAGTTACTATGGGTGCACGTAAAGTCTCTTATGTACTCCCATAATTACTCTGGATTTGGGGGTTAGTTTGAATTCAGTTAACTGAATTTCATGTCACACTTAGAGGACAATCCTAACCATGTCTACTCATGTGAGCCCCATGGTATTCAATGGGTCTTATTCCCAGAAAAGTGTCTTTAGGATTGCAGCCATAAGCTATAGTCCTATTCACATTTATGTGGGAGTAGGGCTGCAATCCTAAAGACACTTTCCTGGGAGTACAACCACTTGAACACAATGGGGCTTACTTTTGAGTAGTCTTGGTTAGGATTGTGCTCTTAAGTCCCGCTGAAATAAATGAGATTTTTGAGTTGATATGTCTAGAATTGTGGTGTCCAAGTTGTAATTTGTTTCAAATGTATTCTGAGCTGTTTTTAGTAAACAAATTTAATTTTCCTGAATATAGGAAGAAATATAGCACAGCAATACTGGTTGAAACCTCGTCTGGTTAGATTCCACAGCATGGATGAAACTCAGAAACAGATGAATGTCAAGGCAAAGCCTTAGCTTGCAAATTTATTTTGTCTCGTGACAACCTATATAATACAAGGAAATATTTTTGAAATGTAAATAGAAAAAATTAAAAGAAACATAAGTTTATCTATGAACATCATGGAAGGTTGGATGAAATTGAACCAGAGAGGGAAATCATGTGGATGCAATTTAAATAGGGTAATAATGAAAAATGGCTGAAAGAGCAAAGCTGATAAAACTCAAGTGGATGAAAACACAAGGATGAAAACATTAACTTTCTGACATGTGAAAATTCTTGTGGTGGGAAGTCAACATGAAAATTATCATCACATCAGAAAATTCCATGTGGGTGAAAACAAAGAGACCACTAGAGGGGGCTAAACAATAGAAGGATCACCTGATAGTTGCCAAGTAGATACAATGTCACCTGCAGAACAATAGAAGACAGTGAATATCCAGAGGGCAGTTGACACAGAGGTTCTCTCAAGCCTTTGTTCTTCTTCCCTGTATGTATGGGGGTTTGTCCCTATCCGGCATTCTTCCTCTTCTCTTTCTCTCTGCCTGATCTTCCAACATGTACAAGGTGACCATATTTCATAACTACAAAAAAGGACAAGGCTCCCCCAAATGTAGGACACTCAAGAAAAATATAGGTCATGACAAAATCTCATATATATCTTAAAACTCTCATATATATTGCTTTCACGTGGTTAATTTAAACATTGTATTACTTATTGAATTTAAAACCATTACCTATACAGCGCAATCCTGAGCATGTCTACTCAAAAGTAAGTCCCATTGTATTCAATAGTATTTTCAATAGTATAGGAAAGTGTGGCTTGGATTGCAACCATAATTTATTAATTTATTAATTACAAGAAGGTTTCTTGCTGCTTGTTCACAAGGAGAAGGAGGTCAAGGAAGATTTTTTTTTTTCCAGGATACATGCTTGAAAAGCTGCAAGTAAAGTATTTTCCCTTGAAAGTTTTCTATTGCCACTACTCCTGTTTTATTTGTTAGCCAGGTACTACTGGGAGTTGGTGAAGAGCAATTGAAAAAAGGATCTTCTGCTATTCTGCCCTGCAAGCTCCTGTATGATAGTATCTGCCTACTGAGATCATCTAGTAATGCTCTGCTCTGTGTTCTACTTTGTATGTAGAGTTGTGGGCACATGGAACTTAGGGCTTTGGGTAGTGGCCACCAGAGATGAAGAACTCTTGAGAGGCCTATCTGGTACCTTCCGTTTCAGTATTTAGAAAGAAGGGAGAAAAATTGTTCTTTGACAGGCTCTTAATTCCAAGTTCCTAACAGTTCCTAGTGTGATTATTGATGTTGATTGCAAAAATGCCGTAAGAAATCCTGAAGTGCTTTTTAGAAGCGCAAAGGTACAAAATGATACTAGGCATCTGTAGGAGAGGCGGGAAAAAAATGGTTCAAGCAGGGCAGGTTTTTTGATCTGGCAGTTATACCAGATCCTAACCTCTATCCCTGGGCAGCCAGATATGGCTTAGATCCATAGATCTGTCTACTGGGGCTGTGCTTGCCTTACCCTTTGGAAAGGAAAATGTTCCCCTGCAGTAGCGCAACAGCAGCCCCAATCCTTGCTCTGGATACAGCACAGCCTATATCAGCCTGCCTGATCCAGCACAAATCAGGATTGTGCTGTGAAGCTCTTCCCTTGGCATATTATTCTTCATGCATCCCATTTTATTCCTGTTTCTTCAGAAATGTCTCTCCTCATTGAGTTTAATGGGGCTTACTATCAGTGTATCTAGAATTTCAACATAAGTAAGCAAGCTGTTCTTCAGAGGTTGTAAAGATTTTTCAAGGATGTGGTGTATAATATGTGTATGAGTAAGAAAGGGAAGTACATAACATTTGGCAGCATGTTATTGATCTCTGACCACTCAAGCAACTGGATCTCCTAAGTGTTCATTTACTACAAGCCTCCTGATAATTTAATCCAGCTAGTCAACTCTCTATTTAGAGTCATATAACTGGAGAGTTTAATATCTAGTATATACAGTATTTATAGCTGTTGCATTGTGTAAGTTCCATTATGTACTTGCAAGTGGTAGGAATGTAGGTTCTTGTACCCACTAAATTCTGTATCAGTTTTTTCAAGCTTTAAAATTATTATGTTGACATTATTATAAGCTTTCACCCTGTGCCTGGTTTATGCAGATGCTGGTTCAACACCGGGGTGAAGTGGTTGGTCTTCCCATGCTAAGTATGACACCACTTTAAAAGGTTCCTCCTTGCCCAGTTGGCATATTTAGAATACAAATGATGTTATGAAGGATAGATGCAAAGTTGTGCAATGTAAAAAATGAGTCCTTAACATAATGTTGGATGGCTTGTGTGAGTAACATGATAACATATGATTGGAATGACTGATCTATCTCTGTGAAGAAATCCTAACTGTAATTGTGGAAATTAAGGTTTAGCTAGTCAAATAATTTATAACTTTGCTTTGTTCAGACAGTGACAGACCCTGGGAAATGTGGATTCAAATAAATTACAATATTTGCTTTTGCATTGGTTATATCACCCCTTGGGGGGGGGGATCAGGGGAGGCCATTCTCAACACATTGTTGAGATTGTTGGACAGTCATCTTCAACATCTTATTGCAACCAGTAGTTCCTGTTAAAGATCAGCTTGATTATAAATCCTCTGTATCTCAGTCTCCCAAAGGGTTATTTTCAAGATGTTTTGTTTCAGTCCTAAAGACACTTTCCTGGGAGTAAGACCCGTTGAACACATTGGACTAACTTTTGAGTAGACCTGGTTAGGATTGTGCTCTGGTTTCAATCCAGAATAGGACCATGGCATATAGTTATTAACATTTTATGTCTGTGTTGGTTTCCCCATAGAAATAATTTCTTGAAGTTGCTGTTTACAGGTATCTACATATTTAGCAGCTGAGGGTGCAACGTGGATCAGGAAAATGAGGCATGAAGGTAAGGCTAAACCTCCCTCTCCACTCCAGTGGCTTTTATCACTGAAAAAAAATACTTGAAAAATCACAGACTTCCTCATTGTTTGGCCCTTAGACTTACAACCCTTTACAGGAAACCACATATTAATTGAGATATTAACTAAATATTAATTGAGATGTAGCTCCTGAGAAAAGTGATTCACTATCCATCTGCATGGAAATTACGTTCGTTTTGGCTCAGGAGACTGAATAGTTTTGTGAGGTCACCTATTTCTCTTCACTTCTCTGAATTTCAGTATAGTCACTGGACTGACTGGTAGTAAGAGGCTTTTTATTTGAGGTTGGAGTTCTTGCTTGTAGTAACAAGATGTTGATGGCAGGCCTATCAAAGTTTAAAAGGTACAAAAAGCATAGTTTTGTTAATTTTGAAATTGTGTTGGTAGGCCCTATCACAGAATTAGAGCCCAGAATTAGAAATCCACTCTCTGATAGTGAATATTTAGTATATCCAAGCATTTTATACATATGTATAGACTAGCAAAAGTGTACCCACGCTGCGGGAGTAAAATTCCCCATATGACATCCCCCCACTACACATCAACCACCCATGCACATCAACCCCCCCATGCGCATCCACCCCATAAACAACACCCCCCATGGTCATCCAAACCATGTGCATCATCCCCACTATGCTCATCAGCCCCCATGCACATCAACCCTCCATGTGAAACATCACCCATGCACATCAACCCTCATATGCATCAACCCCCATGCACATCAACCTTCATGCGCTTCAACCACCCATGTGCATCAGTCCCCCATGTGCATCAACCACTCATGCACATCAAGTCCCTCATGCGCATCAGTCCCTCATCAGTCCCCGCATGACCCCCTCATGCGCATCAGTCCCTCCTACGCATCAGTCCACTCTGCGTATCAGTCCCCCATGCGCATCAGTCCCCCATGCGCATCAGTTGCCCCATGTGCATCAGTCCCCCTGCGCATAATCTCCCCATGCGCATCAACCCCCATCCCATCATCCCCCCATGTGCATCACCTCCCCATACACCTCCCCATGTGCAACTCCCCCATGTGCAATTCCTCCATGTGCAATGGCCCCCTCTGCGCAATGGCCCCCATATGCAGCATCCTTCCCAGTTCTACTCCTCCCTCCAAACAACATCCCCCTCCCTGAGTGCACCAGCCACCAAGCACCAAATTGGCTGGATGTTGGTCAGTCTTCCACATTAAGTACAGGACAAAAACATGTTGCAGCCCCTTAAGGGTAAAATTTTTCAGTCCCTGAAGGGTAAAATTTCTCCACATTGGTTCTTGGTGGGTGTTCATGTGACAGAAGGAACTCCCTCCGCAAATTTCATGCTTCTAGGTCCAGGGATTGGAGCACAGCATCCCTCAGTCACCAATTCTTCAATGCAAAGTATAGGGAGGAAAACAAGTTGCACCTCATTTCACCCCCTTCTGGTTGAAATTTCTGAAAACTGTCTCTTAGTATACCCCTCAGTCATGGAAGAAACACCCCAAGTTTCATGCTTCTAGGCCCAGCAGTTTTGGCAGGGTGTTGATGAGTGAGTGTGTGAGTCAGTGACTTTTCTCTTTTATATACAGTGGTACCTTGCTTAACAAGCACCTAACTTAACAAGCGTTTCATATAACAAGGAAAAATTTCCAAGAAATCTTGCTTCACATAACAAGTTCCGCTTCACTTAACAAGCAAGCACGCTATGGGCACACATGCTATGCAGCCCTGATTCTCCACGCGGGGGCTCTTTAAAAGGGCTGCCAGTCAGCGCTGTTGCCTCTAACTGTCCCCAACTTGGGGGCAGTTGCCTGGAGGTGCCAGTGGCAGCTGCCCCTAACTGCTCCCAAGTGTCCCCACCGACCATCTTGAACCTCCAGCAGCAGCCCAGGTAAGCCTCCCAGGAAATTGTCTTTGATTGCAGTCTCCTAACCATGTCTACTCAGAAGTAAGCCCCACTGTGTTAAATAGGGCTTACTCCCAGGAAAGTGTCTTTGATTGCAGCCTCCTAACCAGGGGTGGGCATTTACCGGTTCGGGCCTACTCGCCTGAACCGGATCTTCCCGCCGGCCGCCATCTTTTTCCGCCCCCTGCATCTCCTCCTGCTGGAGAAGACGCACAGAGCGCACGCCTGAGTTGGCGCGCGCAATGTGCGCCTCCTCCAGCAGGAGGAGACGAGTGTGTCTCCTCCAACTGGAGGAGACGCATTGCGCATGCGCCAATCCCTGGGGTCGGCGCGTGCGTAGTGTGTCTCCTCCAACTGGAGGAGACGCACTGCGCATGTGCTGGGGGTTGACGCATGTGCAGTGTGCCGGGGTCGGGGTCTGCCCCTAGCTCCGCCCTGCCCCCTGACCCTGACCCCACCCCCCAACTTCCGGCGAACCGGATCTTGGGGGAGGCTCGGCCCACCACTGCTCCTAACCATGTCTACCCAGAAGCAAGCCCCACTGTGTTAAATGGGTCTTACTCCCAGGAAAGTGTCTTTAGGATTGCAGCCTAAGTAGACTTCATAGGATCATGCACACTGAATGCATGTTTTGAATTCAATTCCAGTGTTTTGTCATCATTTTTATATCCAGTTAATATTTTTATATGAATATTTTGGGGGTTGTGGAACCAATCATCTGAGTTTCCATTGTTTCCTAAGGGAAAATCCACTTCACATAAAGAGCGTTTCACTTAAAGAGCATGCCTCTGGAACAGATTAAGCTCTTTATGTGAGGCACCACTGTATATAGATTTATGCTGTTAATTTTACACGCATGACTGTTCACTTGAAAGGTGACTCAACCTTTTACAGCTGTGACTCAATGGACTGTATCTTTATTCAACTATTCCTGTATTTGTCATTCAGGTAAACCCCATCCAGCTACAATGGCTCTGCCATAATGGATTAAGCATAGCATACATGATTACATGGCATACATGTCATACATGTCAACCCCGACAATTGCTGATGCTACAATTTCTCCAAGTAGTAGAAATTCCCCAATTTCCCCAAATAGAGTAGACATGGTTAGGATTGTGCTTTTAATCATACAAGTATGATTTTGGATCATACAAGTATGATTTTTGACCATACTCATGTGATGGAACTGTTTTAAAAGGAACTTGGGAAATTATGGCTGGCAGGACCATAAGAGGGGACTTGCCAAATGGCTTCAGCCTCTTATTTGGTGATCAGTCTTTGTTTCTCTTACTGTGTCATTGGAAAAGGAAGAGGGGAATGGAAGAGAAAATCTGGAGAAACAGAGTGATGGCTTAAAGTGTCTCTGTCTCTTTGATTAGACAACCATGCCTCTCTGCTCCATGTTTTTTTCTGGTCCGTTTTCACTTTTTTAAGTTTAAGAAGTGGGAGGAAGAGTAATGGGTAATGAAGGCAAGTGGGTAGGATAGAGGTGAACACCCCTAGTCCAACTGTGATTAGAGGCATTCATTTCTGATGGATAGGCTGGTCCTGCTGTAAAGTATGGAAAGGTAGAAAAGGTCCCCTTCACCTTCTTTTATAGCTTCCTATGAGTTTTTTCAGACCATAGGAGCCTAGCAAGCCACTGCAAAAGTATAGCCACTCATAAAAAAGGAGAGAAGTTACAACATGGAAAATCATGGGCAAATTTAAAGGGATGTCTATCTACGTACCTTGAGTTCGAGCTGGTAACATATTACTAAATACAGGAGTCTTTGCTTTTTGTTTGCTTTCAGGTTTATGTACATATATATAGTCCTATCTGGGTTCTCAAATGTTTTATTTAAAATGTGATCTCTCACATCTACCTCTTCCCCTTTTGTTTCTAAAATTACAAAGCAGTTCCTCCCAAGGCCTACAATACCTCCCTGTTTTCCAAAAGCACAGGCCATTCAGCACAGAGTGGAAACTTTTGCAGCATTTCCTGTGACTTCCTGCTCATCTCATCCCTAAAAAGGTGCCATGGATTATCTCAACAATGTCAGAAAAAAAATCTATTATAGGTTACAAAAGCAGAGGGGAAAAGAAACAGTGCCAAGAATAAGGGGAGAGAAAGAAAATGACCTTCTATGACATATTACAGACAGAAAATATAGACTCATTTTCCTGCCACAAAAAATCAAGCTAAAACAACTGCAAGGTTGTCCTATTATGGCTACGTAATCAGAGTCCAGTGGAATAAACACATTCAGGGCAATGGAGAAACCTTTCCAATCAGTCATATTCTCAGGAAAGCATGTTTAAGATTGCTGTCTAGTACTGCTGAACTGTTGTTGCCTTTCTAACCACTGAAGCACATGTTGGATTCATTTTCATTTTCGATTGATTTAGGAACCATTTGGATAACGTTGGCTGCTACATCATAACATTAATGATCTAGAAGTATGTAATGATTTCAAAGCAATCTCTCACAGGATAAATTCCAGGTCTTATTTTTACAATCTTTATTTGTTGTTCTTTTTATGTCAGTCTGTTTCACATTTTATCATTCTCTTTGTTTCTGTAAAGGTAACGGTGTATCTTCAGGTTGCCCTGCTCGTCATGACTGCCTGTATGGAGCAGTGTTCATCCCCACTACAAGGGCAAGAAGACACTGATAAGACACCTCTTTGATTATGTGGCTGGCATGACTAAAGGCCAAAGCACACAGAACGATATTACTTTGCCACTGAAGTGTGTTACGTATTTATCTACTTGCATTTACTTGTTTTCGAACTGCTAAGTTTGCAGAGCTGGACAAGAAAGGGGAGCTCACCCCATCTTGCAGTATTTGGGTCTTGACTTGCTGATCTGTAGGTTAGCAAGCACAACATCTTTAACCACTGAGGCACTGCAGCCCATTTTGTTTCTATAGTCTTTTACTTATTGCTATTTTAAGTAGGAAGAGTGGATGATTTGTGTTGTGTTTACCAGTTGTAAAGTGGTAATAGTAGTAATAAATTTGCTGGGGAGTATATCAGAAAGTAGGTTGCTTGTTGTCTTGTGTGCTTTCTGGGTGGCACAAGTGGTAAAGACACTGTGCCTGTTAACCAGTAGGCCAGGGTTTGAGACCCGGGTCCCCACAAGACAGGGTGAGCACCTGTCCTTTGCCTAGCTTTGTGACGCAGCTAGAACCAATCATATCGGCTCCGCCATTCCATTGGAGTATTCGCTGCTTGGGTAACAGCCTATCCTCCATATCAATCTACCCAGACCACCCAGAGAAGGGGGATTCGCTGCTTGGGTAACAGCCTATCCTCCATATCAATCTATCCAGACCACCATGCTTTGCATGCAGCATCGAGCACAATACCATAGTCTTTCAAGATTGATGGAAGCCAAGTTTTAAGATGAAGCCACTAAGGACCTTTGGCCTGGTGCATTGGGGTTATTCTTATGTCCTTATTTTATTAAATGCAGCACTAAATCTTCGCCCTTCCCACCTCTTAGTGTAGTTTTGCCCAATGCCCAAGTCCCTTCACCTTATTACTACCCGCTTACACCAGCACTGATCCAGCATCCATGTCAAACTTTAAAATACAGCAGGTCAACTCTCTTTGTTAGTGTGCCTCTTGCAGGGCATGGACTGGTCATACTTGAGGACCTACTCCTCACATAAAATAATGCATGTAAGTAAAGCATGTGCTGCATTCTGCAGTTGGAGGGGGCAGTCACAGAGGTAAGAGAATATTTAGGGATAAGTTACAATGCCCTTATTCCATAGCTGAAAAATTGGTTAGGATTGCGCCTGAGTTTTTCAGGCAGGATCCTGTGCCCTGAATGGCTACCAAAAAAAAAAAAATGCTGTCAGCTTTACTGGCTATTTAGCAGGGGAAATGCCCCTCCTTAAATCACAGTGTACTAATTAATATACTTTGTGAACTAAAGATTGCAAAAGATTAATCTAGAGCCTCATTGATCCTTTTTAAGAAAAGCCAAGTTTTTTATTTTGCTCAGATTTTTTAATCTTGTTCATCTTGATCAAGATATGCGTTAGGCCTTGCTTTGCTTTTGTTCTTATATTTCACTGTTTAATGTTAGAATTAATGTTTTTACTGTTTTTAATGCTTTGATGTTTATGTGGCTGCATTGGTGCCAGAAATATGGTTACATAGCCTCAGATAGCCTCATGCATGGACAAGCCCGGAAGAAAATGGCAAAATCAAAAATATCTTCTCTAAAGTCTGGTTACACGTGGCAGGATCTACCATCATGAGGGCAGTTTTGTCTTCCTATAAATGAGATTATGTTGTAAAATACATTAAGTACCAATTATTATGGTTGAAGAATTGCTTTAGAAACCTAGATCAGATGTATTATAAAGTCATATTCACTGCTGTGCAGTTTACTTTTTAGAGACTGTTTTCTGTTATTAGACTACTGTGTTTATTTATTTATACCCTCTTTTCCTGTACCAACACAAATGCCGACCATATAACAAATGATGTTATATGGCCCTCTTTTCCTGTACCAACACAAATGTCAAACATATAACAAATGATGTTATATGGTCCTCCCAAAAAGTTATGTGCTAGTATTTAAGTACAGCATTGATTTACATGAGCTTTAATCTCCAATATGTTAAGGTTTGTAGAGGCCTGAAAGCCTAAACCAAAGAAATTTAGTTAGCTACAGATTCCTGATTGTTAAGTGCAGCCACCTGGGTATGGACAGCTGAACAGAGTCAGCAACTAGAATTGTGATTGGTGGGAAAACAGTATATAAACAACTAGCGAAAAGCTAGTTGCGGGTGTAACATTTCCCCCTATGCCATCCCCCCATGGCGCAGAAACACCCCATGTGCCACCTCCCCCATGCGCATCATCCCCCCATGCGCATCGTCCCCCATGTGCATCATCCCCCAATGTGCAACGTCCCCTCATGCACAACTTTTCCCCATGCACAACTTCCCCAAAGCACAGCTTCCACAAAGCACAACTTCCCCAAAGTGCAACTTCCCCCACGTGTAACTTCCCCCATGCGCAACTTTTCCCCATGAGCAACTTTCCCCCATGCACAACTTTCCCCATGTGCATCATCCCCCCATGCGCATCATCCCCCATGTGCAACTTTCCCCATGTGCATCTTTCCCCCATGCGCATCAACCCCAATGCGCAACTTTCCCCCATGCACATCATGACACCATGTGCATCATGTCCCCACGCGCATCATGTCCCCATGTGCAACTTCCGCCGTGCGCATTACCCCGTACGCATCATCCCCTCATATGCATCATCCCCCCATGTGCAACTTCCACCCATGCGCAACTTCCCCATGCACATCATCCCCTCATGCGCAACTTCTCCCAATGTGCAACTTCTCCCAATGCGCAACTTCCCCCATGCGCAACTTTTCCCCATGCGCAAGTTTTCCCCATGTGCAACTTTTAACCATGCACAAGTTCCCCCATGCACACCAACCTCCATGCACATCAACCCCCATGCACAACTTTCCCCCATGTGCAACTTCCCCATGCGCATCATCCCCTCATGCGCAACTTTCCCCATGTGAATCATCTGCCGATGCGCAACTTCCCCCCATGCGCAACTTCCCCCATGCGCAACTTTCCCTCCTGGCGCAACTTTCCTCCCATGAGCATCATCCTCCCATACGCAACTTCCCCCATGTGCATCAGTCCCCCATGCGAAACTTCCTCCGTACACAACTTCCATGCACAACTTCACCCATGCGCAACTTTCCTCCATACGCAACTTCCCCCCATGCGCAGCATCCTCGCCAGTGCAACCTCTTCCTCCGGAAAACATCCCCCAGTTCACCAGGCACTGAGCACCAAATTGGCTGGATGTTATTCAGTCTCCCATGTTAAGTATAGGACAAAAACACGTTGCCCCCTTTTCAGCCCCTGAAGGGTTAAATTTCTCCACATGGGTTCTTGGTGGGTGTTCAGGTGACAGAAGGATCCCTCCCAGAATTCCATGCTTCAGGCCCAGCAGTTGGGGCGGAATGTTGATGAGTCAGCAATTCTCAATGCAAAGTATAGGGAGGAAAACGCATTGCGCCCCTTTTCACCAACTTCCGGTTGGAATTTCCGAAAACCGGTTCTTAGTGCACCCCTCCGTCACGGAAGGTACACCCACCCCAAATTTCACACTTTTAGGCCCAGCAGTTTTGGCAGGGCGGTGATGAGTCAGTGAGTGAGTGAGTGAGTCAGTCAGTCAGTCAGTCAGTCAGTGAGTGACTTTTCTCTTTTATATTTATAGATTAATGCTGACCAGATAGTGTGGGTTGTTGTGGTGTTTTGGTGTTGTGGTGTTTTGGTGTTGGAAGAAAATAAAACTGTGTTAGACGGAACTTTATCTTATGGCCTCTTATCTCCAACCCAAGGCCTTGACTGGATACAAAGCTGGTTCAGAGCAGGAAAGGCTTCCTGAAGATGCTATTTCTAAGGGATCTCCTCCTTTTCGGTGGAGACCACAACACAATATACATATTTATTAAAGCCTAGAATAGGTAGTGCCACTTGAACAGCAGTGTAGGAGCCATGAAAAGATTCAGTGCTTTATACTTGATCTCAGCCATTAAATGCGAGCTCAGACAAGAAGCTCTCACAGCATTACTGCAAATGTTCAGGTTTCAGCTTTTACAAGCAAGTTCCATGGGTGTGGAGCAGCCTGCTGAGGCTTTGGATGTTACAAATAAGCAGTGACAGAGCAAGTGTGAGTGATTTGCACTTCCTGTTTTCATGTTTCTAGTCTATGTGCAGACTTGAGTGGTGTAGGACCTGTATAGTTGAAAAGGGAGAAAACTTATGAACCTATATAGAAGAAGCTGCTTTTGGAGTCAGACCATTTGCTTGTATCTAGGCCAGAATTGTTGACACTGGCTGGAAGCATCACCCCAGTGTTTGAGGCAGGGGTCATTCCCAGCCTTATCTGGAAATGCTAGGGGCTGAACCTGAGCCTTCTTCCCTGTATGAAAGAGGAGCCATGTGGTAGAATGGTAGAGCATGTGCAGACACCCCAGGATCAACTCCTGGCACTTCCAAGCAGGAAGATATCACTGTGTGTCTGAACCACCAGAGTGCTGCCATGAGGAACAATATGCTAGATACTGTACAAATGTTCCCAGGTGGTGTTAGAGATTGCCTGTGTCAGGCGTTGACTGAGAGCCGTTCAATTTGGCGAAGCGTTGCTGATTTTCCTTGCTTGCTGATGGGAAATCTGGGAAAAGCCACAGTACACTGTTGCTGCCAAGACATTATGGACAACAGAGAGTCCTGTCCCATCCTGAAGCGTATATGCCAAGTTTCTGTAAGTGCAGTGTCATCATCACCACTTATGTATAGCCTGTGGCCAAATGTCATGCATTTTCCTGGCATTCCATGAACAGCACAGAGATGCACTAATCATACTAAGAAGGCAGAAAGAAAATGAGAAAGGGGTCAACATCATACACAGAAAACATAAGTGAGAATCCTAATGGATAAAGATTCTTCTTTATATTCAACTAGCTTCTGAATCTGCTTTCCACAGGTCTTAGAAAGACATTGCCAGCTTTTTGGAACCACATGCCCAGAGGACCATTTCAATTCCCCTTTTAAGAATTGGACTGAAAAGCCGTCAAGAAACGACTTGGCCTGTATGGGGGGTGTCCACATCTTCAGGCCAACATGGTGTGTCAATCAACCAGGCTGAGGGTTGTGTTCCCAAGTGTCTCTGGAGCAGAGAAGGTCAAGGAGGAGAACTGTTGAATTCCATTCAACATTTTCACTGACATTTCTGTCTCTGGTACAGGCCAGGCTGAGAACAAATTGGTGGGCAGTTGAAGAGAACCATGAGGAGAGAGGTGGCAAAAGGACAGTTGAGGTGGCGGTTGAGGAGAGCCATTGAGGAGAGAGGGGGCAAAAGGGCAGTTGAGGTGAGCAGTTGAGCCGATAATTGAGGAAAGAGGTGGGAAAAAGGCAGTTGAGGTGGCAGTTGAGGAGAGCCATTGAGGAAAGAGGTGGCAAAAGGACAGTTGAGGTGGCAGTTGAGGAGAGCCATTGAGGAGGGAGGTGGCAAAAGGGCAGTTGAAATGAGTGGTTGATCCGATAATTGAGGAAAGAGGTGGAAAAAAGGCAGTTGAGGAGAGCCATTTAGGAGAGAGGCGGCAAAAGGGCAGTTGAGGTGACAGCTGAGTAGAGCCATTGAGGAGAGGTGGCAAAAGGGCAGTTGAGGTGGAAGTTGAGGAGAGAGGTGGCAAAAGCGCAGTTGAGGAGAGCCATTGAGGAGAGAGGTGGCAAAAGGGCAATTGAGGTGACAGTTGAGGAGAGCCACTGAGGAGAGGGATGGCAAAAGAGCAGTTGAGGGGGTAGCTGAGGGGAGCCATTGAAGAGAGAGGTGTCAAAAGGGCAGTTGATGAGGGGGCTGTTGGGAGAGCCCTTGAGGAGAGAGGTGTGGGCTGTTATTAGTGTGAACTAAACGGCCATGCCTGAAGGAACAGCTGCCTCTGTGTGTTGCCTTCCTAGGCTTTTGTTCTGAGGCTGTGCACTGTGTGGATTGTGACTGAAATTTTGACGAAGATCCAGTTTGGGACCTTGTGGTTCTGTGTAAAAATAAAAGATCTGGTGAGTTTCTTTGAGGGTTTTTAAATAGCTGCAGTCACACCACACACACACACGCACACACAAAGGTGGTGGAAAAAATGGATGGTGTATCTTGAACCCACAAAGATGGGAGCAGATTTTTGCTGTGAACTGGTTAGCAGTGGAAACTTTTTTGGGTGAGTGTTTCCCTCCAGCGGTGCTGCCAAGCAGCAGAAACAGAGACACACACACAACACACACACACACAGAAACTTGTTCCGCTGAGTTCAAGCCAGGCAGGCTCACAACTTCCTTCCTGCTTTCCGACCCCCTCCCCTCCCTCTCCGGCTCTGTCTCCAAGAGAGGCAGCCCAGGCAGAAGGGGGGTCCGGGCCGGCGACAGCCTTGAGGGAAGGCTGCACCATGGACCTCTGAGGAGAGGAGGACGCCCTGCCAGCCTCGGAAGGGATGCAGCACTAGCCTCTGGCTGCCTGCCTGCCTCCCCGGGGGGATGTGACCGCGGGACAAGCAGCCCTTCCTGCCCGCCACAGGTAAGGTTTCAGCCCGACCCCCTGCCCTGTGGTTCCTCAGCCGCCTCGGGGTCCCTCAGCTCTGCCTTACTCAATCCCCGTGGCTCAAGTTTCTGCACAACTCACTCCGCTCTCTTGCTGGGCGGGAGGCAGGGGGCGCTTTACAGCCCAAGCAGGTCTACTCGGAAGTAAGCCCCTTCTAGTCAATGGGGCTTACTCCCAGGAAAGTGTGGACAGGGCTGCAGCCTGAGGGCACAAGTCTACTCCTACTCAGAAGTAAGCCCCTTTGTAGTCAATGGGGCTTACTCCCAGGAAAGTGTATATAGGATTGCAGCCTGAGGACACACTCCTATGCTTGTCTACTCAGAAGTAAGTCCAATTATACCAATGAGTCTTACTCCTAGGAAAGTGTATATAGGATTGCAGCCTGAGGGCACAATTCTATACTTGTCTGCTCAGGAAAATGTGGCTAGAATTGCAGCCAGAGGACACAATCTTATGCCTGTCTACTCAGAAGTAAGTCCAATTATAGCCAATGAGTCTTAGGAAAGTGTATTTAGGATTGCAGCCCGAGGGCACAATTTTGTGCCTGTCTACTCAGAAGTAAGCCCTGTTGACACGGATGGGGCTTATTCCCAGGAACATCTGGATAGGATTGCAGCCTGAGGGCACAATCCTATGTCTGTATACTTAAAAGCAAGTCCCTTTATAGCTACTGGGGCTTACTCCCAGGAAAGCATGGACAGGATCGTAGTCTCAGAAAAAGCTGGCTTCTATGGCCATGAGTGGAGTTGAAACCAAAATTAAACCAAAGTTCATGTTTGGAAATGTAGCCTTTTTATTTTTATTGTTTGCATGCATAGTTCCAGGGAACCAACCATTTAATTGGGCAGCTTTTGCTTTGAAGAGATGCACGTTAGCCAGGCGAGTTGTAGCCCAATCCTGTTATTCAGAAGTAAATCCCATTGAGTTCAGTGGGGCTTACTCTCAGGAAACTGTGTATGGGATTGTAGCCTTAGACCTGGGGAGATGCTAATCTGCTCCAGCATTATCAAACCCATGACAAAAAACAGGCCATCACTTGCATGCCCTGTATTTCAGAGTAAGATTTGCATTCAGGAGCCTGGGTTGTTACATACACATACATGGCCACAAACAGCATGCGTAGGAAATATCTATTGCATAGCAGGTTGCGCTTTCCACAAATGGGCACCAGTGACCTTTCCAAAAAGGGAACTGTAATTCTAGTTTGGCATAGCTGCAGTACACAATGCTTCAACTGCGATTACTGTACACTTGGAACATAGTGGGGTTTTTTTGCGCACCACAATCCTATGCACATGAACTTAGCAGCCAGTTCCACTGAACTCAATGAAGCATCCAACAAAATATACATAGCATTGGGCTGCCAAAGTGTGCAGTGTTGTATATGTAAAAATATGTGCTGGAATTCTGAGACAGGCTTGACAAGATATTTTCCAGTAGGACGGTATCCAGTTGCTCAGCTCTCCAATGTATACATTGCATCTCCAATGCAATTCATGAAGATGGACTCACAGCATTTAACTATATTTATAGCATTTGGAGATGCAAGAGGCAAGAACTTGGGGGGAAAACACAAACATATACAAAACCTGACTGAGGAATGATAGACAACAGAAACATATTTTTGATACTGCACAATTCTTTGCAAACTTAAGTAAATAGGTATGATTGCACAAGTATTTCACAGCAGGTGTAATAAAGCAGCACATCACACAGGGTTGACAGCTAGTGGCTCAAAAACATGCTTCATTTTTACTCCACTCCCAGCTTTTTAAAGGACTCATAAGGTGGTTTTGGTCAAATCAAGTTAGAGCACAATCCTAACCATGTGTACTCTAAAGTAAGCCCCATTGTGTTCAATGGAACTTAGTTCCAGGAAAGTGTGTTTAGGATTGCAGCATTAGCCTTAGAAATATTGAAATAACAATATAAATAAGTGGTATTCCCAGAGGCGGCACAGGGCTGAGTTTTGCAGGTGCCTCAATGTACTGTGTGAACTGCCTATGCAATTCCAGCGGTGAAAGCAATGCTGCCTGCAATAGCTCTGATGGTGAAGGGGAGAGGCAGCTTATTTGGTGCATTGATGCCCCAGCAAAACTTAACAGTGTGCCCTTCCTGGGAATGCCACTGATGTAAACTGATGTAAGGATGAGGTTAAAACTGTGGGAAAATGCCATTGTAAATCATTTTACAATGCAATTACAATGCAAATAGAAATATTATAATATTGCTGCCAATTCCAGAGGAATAGACATGTTAACCTGTTGCAGCAAAAACAGCAAAGAGTTTTGTGACACTTTAATGACAAACATTTCTTTCAGCATAAACGTTTGAGGAAATGAGTTGGCAATCATAGGGCAAAAGAAGATATGTGAATGGGATTTCTCCCAGTTTAAAAAATATTAACAGCAGCTATGAGGAGGTCATTTTGATTGAAACTGGGTCTGTCCGTGTCTTTTAACCACTTAATATTTGTCCTGTCTTTAAAAAGCTGTGGCTTAACTGCTATTGCCCTGAGAGGTAAAACATTCCATATGTCCATATACTGTAATATCCATATGTTTTGCCTGGTGGGTCAAATATTAGTTGGTGAGGGATTTTATTTGAAGAAATGATGGGGGGAGGGTCAACACATTCTTCTCACACTGTGGTCCCAACCTGAATCAGCTTTCTGCCCCATGATTGCCAACAGAACATAGTTATGTTCAGTGGTGGGCTTCAGGGAGCTCTGACAGGTTGGTTCTATAGAACCCTTTGCTAATGAGCACCTAGTTACTAATGGGATATAGAACCTGTTGTTCTATGGACATAGAACCTGTTGTTAATTTATTTGAATCCCACCACTGGTTATGTTCCTGGAGACCAAACGTTGCACCTGGATGGCTAGTTGGCAGCTGTGGCTAGTCTGCTTTTGGACAGCTTAAGAAGCCCTACAATCCAGAGTAACTACGTGAGCACATAAGAGACATTATGTGCACCCGTAGTTACTGCACCACCTGGTGAAAACCTATGGGAAATTCATATTGGAATCCAGAGTAAATTGTTCTTACACCGGAGCAAGGACTCCCCGTAGTTACTCTGGATTGCACCCATAGTGTACCAGTTGTGTCCCTCACTATAGAAGGCAGATCTGACTTCTATATTCACGTTCTGGTGAAATTAGGTACTGTACTCCACTTTATGTGGGGGTACCTTTGCCAAGTATTTAGAGACTGCTGCTGTTGCAGAGAGCTGGTGAAGGCCCTTTCTCAGAGCCTACTTTCCACGTTGGCTGTTGAATGACAAAAGTAAATGCACATTGTATGTGCATATTTATAACAGATGAAACATAAAGTTGAAATGTACTTAAGTTGAAACATCAGGTTGTTGATGGCCCAGTCCTGTTATGCCTGCATCAAAGCACAACTGAAGGATATACTGTGTTTGCATGAAAACTCCAGTGTAGCAGACTGTAATTCAGGGAGCTAGTATATAATAATATTCCTTTTATATTGGACAAGAGGTATATGCGACAGAGTGTAGGAAGTGCTAATATCATATGTGTAGATATGTCAGTGCTACTAATTTAGTGGCACTTTTTTCAACTATGTGTTCATAAGCTAGTACAGGTGTCCCTTGTTATCCACTCAGGTTCTGTCCCAGAACCTCTGTGGATATAAAATCAGTGTATAAAGAAAACAATGGAAAAATAGGTTAAAGACCCACTTCCCTGTTTCTTGCTCCTCTGTTGTACCTAACTGAATAAGGTAGTGTCTCAACATCTGCAGGGGTTTGATTCTACAAAATAATACTGCAAATCGAATGATTGCTTGCATGAATGCCTCTCTACAACAGTAGAAAAGCAGTTTTTAAAACTGTGATTTGCAACAGTCATTCGTGTTGAGTCAAATTCATGTATGAAAGATTCATGTATAACAAGGCTTAACCGAAAGCTGGCTTTATATGAAGTAACTGCACTTTTAACCAACTGTTCAGCAGGTTTCAAATTCCTCCAGATGCAAGCCTTTTATGCCTACTAAAAATGCACACAGAGAGGTAATATGCAATTGTTCATGTAATCAGATGTCTGTGAAGACAGGCACCCAGCAGTGAAATAAGAGAAAATATATACGGGACTAGTGACAAAATAAATATTGATGTACCTGATGAAGATCCCTTAGCACATAGCCTAGCACAAAAAAGAATAAATATAACTGAATTTGGATTATTGCACATCAGATAAAATGAAAGCTGCAAGCTTTTCCACAATCATACCAAAATGTTATGGAACAAACATACTGCTCAACAACACACCCATACATTTTCCTATGTACTGAAATATTCACTTAGTGGAGAGTCAGGGACTCACCTTCCCTTAGCCTGGTCATATTTCTCATCTTTAGGGTTCAAGGTCTCCCCGCAATCCTCCCTTCAGTCCTTAAGACCATATTTCCCATCATCTGTTTTCACAGCTCCACACGTTCTTTTTATCTTACAGAAAAGCTCCCTTTCTTCATATCCCTTTCCTCAGGCCCATGGAGGAGAAAATCTAAATTTTAGTCCACTTTTTATCTGTCTCTCACCAGCCTCATGGGTATGTTTCTGATCTGGAGCCTCTCTTCACACCATCTCTCATGTCCACGGCCAAGGATCAGAAAGGACTGTTGTTGGATTCTGTCTTATCTTGTCTTTGCCCTGCCAACATTTCCCAGAGTCACTGATTTTAATTCTTGAAAGGAACTCTGCATATATTCAGAGATGCTCTTGTTGCTTGATCTTTTCCAGGAGAAAGCTAAATGTATGGTAGTGCCTTTGTTTTGGTCCCTAATGTCTGATACTTTCGTAGGCTGAGATGTACAAATCAAACCTCCAACCTTACAGTGCCAAGGCTTAAGCTTGTTTAGCAGTCATACACACTCAGTATGAATCTACTAGTGACTGTGCTTACTTCAGAAAAGGTCACCCTACTTGCGTATGTAGATCTGCTATTTTCTTATTATTCCTGTATCCCAGAGTTGAGCCCTGGCATTAAAACAGGATTAGAGTCTATAAAATAGATTGAAGTGAGGACTGTTGTAATGACTTAGCTTGGTCTAATTTTCTGTAGAATCAGTTAAATGAGTGGGCATAGATTAGAAAATATGCAATATTTGAAAAGTGTCTCTCATTTGCATTTGATTTTTCATGTTTAGATGTTTAGATGAAGAAGATTAATTATAATTCAGCAGTCCAACAACACAAGCCTCTGCATGTCTACTTAGAAGTAAGCCCCATTGTGTTCAGGGGGACTTTTTCTCTGGAAAGTGTGGCTAGCATTGTAGCTCAAAGGATAAAATATAAGTTTTATTCTAATACGAGGGATTGCTCTAAATCTAAGGTTTGTTCTGAATACCGTATAAAGGATTTAGAGACAAACATATGTGTGTATGTAACTCCCATTATAATCAATGGGGCTTATGCCCAGGTAAGCATGGACGGGATTGTAGCCAAAGGGATAAAATGTACATTTTGTTCACTGTGAAGGGATTTAGAGCTACCATAACCCTATGGATGTCTTCTCAGAAGTAACTCACCTTATAGGATTGTAGCCTGATGCTTTCCACACTACCTAAGGTAAGTTCTATCTCCAATATACAGTGGTACCTTGGGTAAAGAGCGTTTTGGGTAAAGATCAAAATTTTCCTCAGAAATTTTGACTTGCATAAAGAGCACTGTCTTGGGTAAAGAGCACTTCTGAGGAAGTTTGGAACAGGCTTCCAAGGCAAGGGAACCCACAGAGGGAACAAGGAATTTGAACTACAGTGGAATTTGGAATTTGAGCTACAGTGAGGTCCTGGGCAAAGTTTGGAATAGGCTTCCATGGCCAGGGAACTCATGGGGGATCTGGGGGGAGCAGCCTGAGCCAGGTTTGTATGTGGGATCTGTGTGTGGCAGTGTGAAAGGTGTGCCTTATCAGTGTTCTAGTGCTGCTCCCCATCAGCAGCTTGCACAAAAAGACTTAGGCTGCAATCCAGAGCAAATTCAGCCTGCTCTGACCTAACTGCACTCTCCTAACTATTCTGTATCCAGAGCGGAAATTATGCTGAATCCAGAGAGTCAGGAAGCCTGGGCTGCCCTATCTGCTCCAGAGCATGCTAAGTAATTGACACAAGGGGAAGACTTACTCCTGAGGAGACACCCCTCAGATCACACTGAACAAGGAACAGCTGTGGTGCCTACAGTGGTGACATGACTCTGCACATCACCTGGTGCGGAAGTCTGTGCGTCATCCCTGGGATGCGCGCCCCCCCCCACCTGGACTGCACAGTCACCAAAGTTGGTGCCTGCGCAGTTGTTTCTGAAACCAACTGGCTTCAGAAAGAGTACTGCGCAGGCACCATCTCTGACACCTGCGCAGTACTTTTCTGAAGCCTTTTGGCTTCGGGGGAGACTGTGCAGGCGTCAGAGTTGGTGCCTGTGCAGTACTCTTTCTGAGGCCATTTGGCTGCTGCTCCGCCTCCTGAGTGAGGCCGAATGGCTGTGCAGAGGCGCGGACTTTCTCTGCTCTAAGGAAGTCTCCTCTGAAGCTGTTCGGCATGCTCAGTGTGTTTCTGCGCAGTGCATCTCAGATGACCGTTCAGGCCAGCTCCTCAGACAAGTGTCAGCTTCTGGCTGATTCTCCGCCTCGGAGCAGGCCTGAATGGGTGTGCTGACGCCCGGGGCCTGCCAAAGGACAGTCAAACTCCTCCAGCACATCACCCCATACGGAGCACATCCCCAATGCAGCCCACACCAGCCGCACCAGTCTGGTGACGCCACTGGGTGCCTGCCTTCTAAGGAGTCCCTGATGAGATGCCAGTACATTCTACAGTGAATACAAGGGGCTTCTTGGAGTGGCCTGCTGTATCCTGAGGTTTGTGGGCAGCCGTAGTTTGTTCCATATCCTGAGGTTGAGAGGAAGGGGTTGCAGCTAGGATGGCCAAGAACTCAGATTTTTGGTCAGCACTGCCATTCTTACTCGGGCCTTATCATGGACCCCTATGGGTCTACTCATTACTATACCTGCTCCTGAGGTGGTATAACTCTGAGGGCTGGAAGAGGGCATTTCTGGCTTGGAAACAGGCTTTGGATACAGAGTAACTGCTCTGCCCTAGGCAATGCTCAATGTGCCCTCAACTTGCCTCTCCTGAGCTGCTTAGGCTGCCCCAGTTAGGGCAGAGCAGGTCCACCTCTCTTAGGGCACCCTATCTTGCCTTGCTCTGCCCTAAGCCTCCTTCAGAGTAACTGGGCTGGAGCATCTTGCAGTTGCTCCAACCTAGTGTTAGATAGGGCAACCTAAGGGCTCTTATGTGGACAGATTAGTTGCTCTGGATTGGGCTGTAAGGCTGCAATCCTAAAGACACTTTCCTGGGAGTAAGACCCATTGAACACAATGGAGCTTACGCTTGAGTAAGACCCATTGAACACAATGGAGCTTACGCTTGAGTAAGACCCATTGAACACAGTGGAGCTTACGCTTGAGTAGACATGGTTAGGATTGTGCTCAAAGATTCCATTGAGACAATGGATAGCAGTGATAGTTAAAGTCATCCCCCTCTCTGTAACCCTCACACCAGCCATGAAAGTTTTCAAAGGTACAGTACAGTTCAGTACTGTACAGTGTTTTTTTTATTGCAGTGTTGTGTGTTACTGTATATTACAGCGTTTTGTACTGTGTTATATTACAGTGTTTTGTAATCATTTTTATAAACAGTTAAAATTTTATATGAATATTTTCTGGGTTGTGGAACCGACTGTCTGAGTTTCCATTATTTCCTATGGGAAAATCCACTTCATGTAAAGAGCGTTTCACATAACAAGCATGCCTCTGGAACGAATTAAACTTGTTATGTGAGGTGCCACTGTATATAAAAGAGAAAAGTGACTGACTGACTGACTCACTCACTCACTCATCAATGCCTAGCCAAAACCACTGGGCCTAGAAGCATGAAATTTGGGGTGAGTGTTCCTTCCACGACTGAGGGGTGCACTAAGAACAATTTTTGGAAATTCCAACCGGAGGGGGATGAAAAAGGGCACAATATTTTTTCTTCCCTATACTTTCCATTGAAGAATTGGTGACTAAGGGATGCTCCGCCCCATCCCCCGTACCTAGGGGGAGGGTGTTCCTTCTGTCTCATGAACACCCACCAAGAACCTATGTGGAGAAATTTAATCCTTAAGGGGCTGAAAAGGGGTGCAACGTGTTTTTGTCCTATACTTAACATGGAAGACTGACCAACCTCCAATTTGGTGCCCAGTGCAGTGGGGGGGGGATGTTGTTTTGAGGGAGGGGTTGCACTGAGGAGAATGCTGTGCATGGGGGGAGTTGCGCATGGGGGCCATTGCGCATGGGGAGATGATGTGCATGGGGGTTGATGCACATTGTAGGGTTGATGCTCATGGGGGAGATGATGTGCATGGGAAGTTGATACACATGGGGAGGATGTTGCGCATGCGATGTTGCGCATGGGGGATATTTGCGCTTGGGGGGATGTTGCACATGTGGAGTTGATGCGCATCCAGGGTTGATGTGCATGGAGGGTTGTTGCACATGGGGGATACTTGTGCTTGGGGGGGTTGATGCTCATGGGGGGGGTTGATGCACATGGGGGTTTGATGCTCTGTGGAGGGATGGCGTACGGAGGAATTTTGCTCCTGCAATCCAGGTACGCTTTTTGCTAGTTGACTATAAGGAATGTCCTTCTGAGTAAAGATAAATTAAGACTGAGCTCTTGAACAAGAGGAGGGCTCAACTGTGGTGATCAAGATGGCTACAACCCTAGACATGTCTACTGAGAAGTACAGTAATTCTCATTGTATTCAACTGTTGTGTGAGCCAACTGTGTAACTCAAGCTGCAAACCTATGCACGCTTACCTGTGAGTAAGCTTCATGGTCTATAAAGTGACTCTCTTCTGAGTAGATATAACTGGGATTGGACTGTCGGACAGGCTGCAACTCTAGTCTTATTTTACTCAGATGTGTAAGTCCCATTGTGTTCAGCTGTTGTGTGATCCAGCTATGTAATTAAGGCCACAATTCTTTATTTGGATGCCTATGAGTAAGCCTTGTGGACAATAAAGTGACTAATTTCTGAGTAGACATGCCTAGGATTAGGCTGCAATCCTAGTCGTGTCCTACTCAGAAGTAATTCCCATTGTGTTCAACTGTTGTGTGATCCAACTGTGTAACACTCAGGCTGCAATCCTATGCACGCTTGCCTGTGAGTAAGCCTCATGTACAATAAAGTGACTAACTTCTGAGTAGACATGCCTATAGAATTGACTATAAAGTGACTTACTTCTGAGTAGGATTGGGCTGTCAGGCAGGCTGCAACCGTAATCGTGCACTACTCAGAAGTGAGTCCCATTGTGTTCAATGGGGCTTACTCCCAGGAAAGTGTGGATGGGTTGAAGGGATAGAGGTTTCGCTGAGGGGATTTAAACGTTGAGGGCTCAACTGTGGTGATGAACCGTTGGCGGTTAAAGTCCCTCAGAGCCCCGCCCGTCCCTCGAGCGCGAGCTGTGCCGCCATTGGCCGAGCCTTGAGGTCTCCCACCAATGGGCTTGTCCGAGTCGAGCTGCCTGGTTCCCGCGCTGCGCTGACCGTCCTGTCTCTCTTCTTCTCTCCTCAGTTTTTTATGGACGGGGCCGGCTCTGGCTCGTCTCCCCCTCCGCGGGATGCCGCCGTCCGTTCCGCTGCTGCCGGCCGTGAGAGGACGAGGGCTGCTCGGGAGGCGCTGACGGAGGGAGAAGAGGAGGAGGAGGCAGCGGCGACGGACCCACGACTATGGCCGTGTCCTGCTATGCGCTGAACGGCTTAGTGGTCATGAAGAGCGGCGAGGAAGAGGAGGCGAAGACCGGAGGCAGGAGCAAGACTCCTCCGGCGACGCGGAGGCATCTCCGGGGCAGCGAGGGCGGCAGTAGCGCGGCCTCGGCTTTCCTGTTCCCCTCGGTGGAGCCGCCTCAGGGGGCCGAGGAGAAGAGCTCCCGCCGGCTGGGCAGTCCCGGCTGGCGCTGTGGAGAAGGGCAGCCGCAGGAGGAGGCGAGCCCGCCCGCCCGCTCCCTCTCTCCGGGCTCAACGCGGATCCTCCAGCGGGAACTGCAAAACGTGCAGGTGACCCAGAAAGTGGGTCTGTTCGAGGCGCACATCCAAGCGCAGAGCGTGGGCAACTCTTTCCTTCTCAGGAGCCCCCGGCCCGGCAGGAGAAGGTCGCTTTCCCCCGCTCCAGACCCCATAGGGACGAAGGGAGCGGAGAGCCTGGCTGGAAGGACTGGGACGCCTGTTGCGCCCCCGGAGAAGGAGAACGGGCTCTCCAAGGAGCAGCGCCAAGGAGTGACCCTGGCGCGGGACGGAGAAGGGAACCGAGAGGCTCGGTCGCAGGGAGGCCCCTGGCCCGAGGTGGAGTCGGTGGAGGGGAAGGGGGTCTCCAGGACGCGGAGGACGGGCGATGCGGTCCCCAGGCTGGGCTTGGACTCCTCCGGACTGGAGAGGTCCCCCGGGGAGATGCTCAGCGGGGGGGAGGAGGGAGCAGGCAGGGGCTCCCCCGAGGACCGAGGCTTCTTGGAAAGCGTGCGGGGGAGGAGCGGCTTGCTTGGAGGGCAGGGCTCGGTGGAGAAGCCCCTCGCAGAGCAGCAGCAGCAGCTCCCTGCAGGAGACCCGCCTCGTCTTGCCAGTGGCAGCGGAGTGGCTGGGGCGGTGAAGCAGCAGCAGCTGTCAGCAGCACCTGTGCCCATGGCTAAAGCTGACGGAGCGGGGCTGCAGGGACAGCATCCTGCAGAGCCGCCCTGCCCAGGACCCTCTAGAGCACCAGAAGAAGGACAGCAAGGGAACCCCTTGGAGGAAAGGGACTGCAGCTGCGGTGGAGGAAGCAGCGGCATCCCTGCTGTCATCGTGACTGATCTGGGGGCTGAAGAGGAGGAAGAGGCAGGGGGGGCTTCCCGAAAGAACATGCCCATCAGGAAACTGTCCTCCTCCTCAGCTTCTTCCACTGGCTTCTCCTCATCTTGGGAAGAGTCTGAGGAGGACATCTCCAGTGATCCCGAGCGAGCCTTGGACCAGAGTCCAGCCTTTCTGCAGACCCTGGACAAACCAAGAGTGGTAAGTTCTGAGGAAAGTAATTCCTCTTATGGTCTAGCCTTAGGTTTGTGCCAGAAGCTTCTCAATGGCTTGTTGGACCTTCTGCAGGCAACTGGCATCCTGCTTTTCTCAGTGCTTCAGGAATGGGATGGGAACCTTTTTAATGGGAAAGTTGTGTTGGATATTGGCCATTCTTTTTTTAAAAAAGCACCTTCTATATTATTGTTTAGTACCTAAGTTTTCCTTTCTTTAGTGTTATATACTTATTTTTCACATCACACAATATCCATTGCCAAGTGAGTTTGTGTGGTGGAGATTAATATGGAACTGGATAGTGGAAAGTTGTAAAAATGTACATTATTTATATACCAATCCCGATACTTAAGGTGACAAAAGCCTTGTTGGTAACTCTAGAGATAATGATATGCAGAACTTTGTGGCCAGCATACCTTCTCATCATGCTGTGGCTTTCGCTTGAAAACGTAGCAGCCTTTGAGACTACTGGAAGTTCACAGTGGATTGAATCAAGGTGATTTAGGCTGCAATCCTGTCCCTCTGGCCAGCTTAAGTTCTGGAACAAGTCTTGTGCTGGCCTGTGAAAGTCACAGAAGTGACATTAGGCACTTCTGCATCACTCCTGGGGGTGGGGAGGTGCACTCCAGCACAGAGACATGTGCCAGCCTCCCCACACCATTACAACAGGGAGTGGGTGAGTTGTGCCGTCCTAAATCGGTGTGGATTGGGCTCTAGGGGCACAATCCTATCAGTGATGGGATTCAAAGAAATTAACAACCAGTTCTATGCCCATCTGGCAGCCACTTTTAAATGGCTATTTTTAAACTTTATCTGTCCTATATCTCGTTAACAACCAGTTCTACAGAGTAGGTACGAACCTACTGGAGTCCACCATTGAATCCTATGCTTGTCTAACCAAATGTAACTCTTGTTGTGTCCAATGAGACTTAATCAAAGGAAAGTATGTATAGGATTCCAGTCTTAAATAGCATAATACAGCCCTTTAAATGTGACAAATTGTTAGTATGATGCTAATTTGAAAAAGGTACTTTGTCTGAGAGTTTTTCTTAACTTTTTCTAGTTTAGGGATCTCCAAACCTTGATCTGGGGCCAAATGAAGCTTGTGTTAAGCCTCTAACTGGCCTGCAGTAGCCTCTGACATGTTGGAGGTGTGGTAGGGCGTGGTAGGATAATGGGGTCCTATAAAGTGTGTGCTTAATTTCTTGGCTGAAATCCTTGCAGAAATCCTTGAAATTGCAGAAATTTCAAGCACAAGAAATCCTTGTGCTTGCAGAAATCCTTGAAATTTGATATTTATTCATTAATCTACCTCCAGTGTATTTAAATTTCATATTTAAAATATTTTATCTGGACTTTTACTTTGTGCCAGTTATTTAATGTGGTCCTTTGGTTGAAAACGTTTTGAGATCCCTTTCCTAGTTCATCAATCTCATAACAAAGAAACACTCAATATAAGTATAAATGAAGTGCTGTGCTGTTTGTAGCACTTAAACTCAGAAATCTTTTGTTTTACATGGAAAAGTAGCCATTAATGAGGTATATTGGATATACAAGTTTAATTTGTTCCAGAAGCATGCTTGTTATGTGAAACACTATGTGAAGTGGATTTTCCCATAGGAAATAATGGAAACTCAGACAGTTGGTTCCAGAACCCAAAAAATTCATATAAAAATAACTGTATGTAAAAATGATGACAGAATACTGGAATTGAATTCAGAACATGCATTCAATGTGCATGATCCTATGAAGTCTACTTAGGCTGCAATCCAAGACACTGGGAGTCCTGGGAGTAAGACCCGTTTAACACAGTGGGGCTAACCTAGACATGGTTAGGAGGCTGCAATCAAAGACACCTTCAAAGTGTCTCCCCACTTTCTCCTTCTCTTCATCCTGAGCCTCTCTCTCCCCTGTTCCCTTCTGGCTAGCCCTGAGCTGCTTCCCTCTTCTCCACTGCTGTTCTCTCTCTGCCCCGCAGATGCTGGCCACAGGAGGAACAGCGTGGAAGTACTGTTTTTGCTATGGGTAGGTGCCCTACGCAGCCCTGATGCTTTTTAAAAGGGCTGCCGGCCAGCGTGTCTGCCCCAACTGCCTATGAGTATGCTTGTTAAGTGAAGCAATACTTATTATGTGAGGCAGAATCCTAGATAATTTTTTGCTTGTTATGTGGATCACTTGTTAAGTGAGGTACCACTGTATGATCCTCAGTCAATTTTATAAACAGTACAAATATTAATCCAATATGGCTTTTGTATTAAACACAGATTGAATTTAAATGAGCTTATTTTAATAACACAACATAGTTGAAATATGTTAAAAATTAGTTTTATTTTAAAGTCTAAAAAATCATTGACTTTTAGTCATACATAAATTCAGCTTGAATAAGCCTGCTCCATTTGGATCCCACCAAACCATGTCAATTGACTGCAATTGCAGATTTGGGCTGGAAACTCTTAAGGGGAGGTCTCCTTTGTATCTGCACTGACTGTTCCCATGTCCTTCTGGATTTGTGATTCCAGAAGGTATTCAATTTTCCATTATCCAGTTTCACATGGAGTTCTATCATAGCAGAGCACCATCTCACAGAATGATAAACTTCTGTAAATCCCTGGACTCTAGTTAGCTGGGATGGCTTTGGCTCTTACACATAATTGGGAAAAATAATTCTTATTTGTCATCTACTTGCTAACCACTATTCTAGACCTCTTCAGCTGTAATGAATTAGGAATTCCTTATGCTTTTGTTTTCAAATGAAGACCAAAGCTAGTGCCAGGCACTCTCTGACTGACTTAGCTGTTTGTACAGTCAAGTTGTTCATAACCTGAAAATCATGTGATTTTTAAAGCATAGTTTCACACAGTCTTACAAAGAATCATCAGAAAGGGACACAATCATGTTTTAGATACATTTACCTAACAAGAATAAAAGTTCTTATCCTGAAATACGTTGGCTTATGTCGACAATATTCACATGGTTAGCTAGTACATGTTAGTCTGCTGATTACGGCATTTTAGTCCTTTAAACAATAAAGCACAGATTTGCCCTTTTTGCAGATGTGCATCAGATTAGCAGGTTGTGTTCTTAATTTTTTAGTAAAGTTTCAAGATGTGTTCTAAGATTTTCTTGTAACTAGAATGTTTTATAAACTGTTTTAACTTTTTATGACATAGTTGTGAATCAATGTCTGATTCTCTGGCCATGGGCTTTGCTTTATTTTTAAGTACATGTCCATGTGTGGAAGACGTGTGCCATACCTTTTAGTTCCTGTTTTCAAATTGTTGTTCAAGTTGATGTGGCCCCTGAGATCTGCTGCTGAACTAATTTCATCCTCTCTGCTAAGGAAGTTCATATTTCTCTTGTCTCACATCAACTTCTTAAACATCTCTTGTATTCATTAGACTAGTAGCCATGGATCACAAGCTGAACATGAGTCAGCAGTGTGATGTGTCTGCAAGGAAGGCAAATGCCATTTTCGGCTGAATTAAGAAGACTGTAGCTTCCAAGTCGTTATAGTTCCTCTTTATTCAGCATTGGTCAGACCTCACCTTGAGTACTGTGTTCAGTTCTGGGCACCTCACTTTAAGAGAGATGCAGCCAAACTGGAGCAAGTCCAGAGGAGAGCAACGAGAATGATCAGTGGGATGGAAGGGAAGCCCTATGAGGAAAGGTTGGGAGAACTTGGGATGTTCAGCCTGGAGAAGAAGAGGCTGAGGGGAGACATGATTGCCCTCTTCAGATACCTGAAGGGCTGTCAAAGGGAGGAAGGGGCTCATTTGTTCATAGCTGTTACTGAAAGCAGAACTAGAACCAATGGGTACAAACTGCAAGAAAGGAGATTCCGGTTGGATATCCGAAAAAATTCCTGACGGTGTGGGCGGTTCAGCAGTGGAACAGACTGCCAAGGGAGGTGGTGGACTCTCACTGGGGTTCTTCAAGCAGAGGCTCGACGAGCACTTGTCGGGGATGCTCTAGGAGGATTTCCTGCTGCAGGCAGGGGGTTGTACTAGATGACCTACTAGGTCCCTTCCAACTCTATGATTCTATGACTTTTGGGGTTGTAAGAAAATGCCTAAGACAGAATGTTTTTCAGGTGATCAAATGCTTTGCATAATGTGAAACAGTGAGAGTGCAATCCAGGTTGCTCACTGGGCTGGAGGTAGGGAGGTTGCCACAGGAAGGTGCTCTGACCTTCTTCTGCTGGCCTGCATTTTCTGGGCTGGCAGAAAGGACACCTGCACTGGCCTGGGTTTGCCTCGAGCCCCCCAGCACTAGAAGGACATGTTGCTGGAGTGACTTACAGTGAGGATGCCTGCCATGCAATTGAGGGACAGAACTGGGTAAGAGGGTGGGCCAGAGGGTGCAGAACTGGGAAGGGAAGGGACAGAACTGGGTAAGAGGGTGGGCCAGAGGGTGCGTCTGGTGTAGGAGGGGAGGAGGAGTGGTATTGTAGGCTATCACCAGATATTATTCCCTGTCTAGGACAGAAGAGCTCCACATGTTTCTCCTTGGTTCTTTTTCAGCTCAAGGGCTGTCTAGACATGGGGTAAGGCAGTGGTGCCCAAGCTGGTGGGTCATGATCCACCATTGGAACTTAAAAAGGTCACTTTCCCATTGGGGAGGGTGACCCAGAAATGGGTGTCCTGATGGTGCTACAGTGATTGTGGCTGGATTTAAACTTACCTAAGGGCTGTACAACAAACACTGCAGTGGGCTCTAATATGAAGTATTAGAACCACTGGGTACAAACTGCAAGAAAGGAGATTCCGGTTGGATATCTGGAAAAAATTCCTGATGGTGAGGGCAGTTTGACAGTGGAACAGACTGCCAAGGGAGGTGGTGAACTCTCTCTCACTGGGTATCTTTAAGCAGAGGCTCGACGAGCACCTGTCAGGGATGCTCTAGGAGGATTTCCACTTGTAGTTTTGGAAACTGCATCAGAGCTCCAAATGCAAACCAGAAGTAGTTTCTGACAGCAGATTGGATCCCTTTGCAGCTGTGGGTAGACTCATGAAGGAGGCTGCAAGTCTCCATGATCCTCCACAGGAGGAATCATAACCCCCCCCAGGTGTGTTTAAATGCTGCTGGGTGCCTGTGGCACTGAGATCACTGCTGTTCCATTGGGTCATCCCCCCCCCCAATCCTAGTCTAAGCCCACGCAATGATTTATGAGTGGTTTTTAGACTACCAGAGAGCTTGAGAACCACTGGCATAAAGGGCCAAATGTTCTCTTCCCAAGAAAACCTCTGGCAGCTTTCCTGGTCCACAGGATATACCAATGACGGTTTTTGTACTGCTGGGCACTGTGGAAGGATTGGATTGGATTGTTTTGGTAGACAACAATCCTATAGACGTTGGTAGAATGCAGTATCGGTAGACAATGACATATCTGTACTGAGGGAGAAGCTGTGCATTTTAATCTAATGCATCACAGAAATGACAGCTAGTAGTTTAGGTTTCTTATCTCCTATTTTAAAGATTAATGAATTCTTGTGGCTCTGGCCTTCATGGTCAGAACCTACTTTGTCAAAGCCATGAAGTCTGAAATCTCAGCAGCGTTCCATTTATTAGTTCTCTGGAGGCTTCAGAAAAGGGGCCATTCAGATAAGATCTGGGTTATGCCCCGCCCTCAATGAGTCAGAGCCGGAAACGTCTTTGTCTCCTTCCTGCGGGGCAGCCCATCTTCCCCAGTCCGGCTCTGACTCCTTTCGAGTTGGGCCACGTCTTGCTGTGCAGTTTTGTACACATTTTATTAGAAGTAAACTCAATTGATAACATGGGGTTTACTTCTGAGTAGACATGCATATAATTCTGAAGGGATTATCAGAGGACACTTTTTAATGATAGCCTAATAATTAATAAATCTTGCTTTTAAAATTTATTTCCCATTGTTATCCTTAACATGACATGCTGATAAAAAACAGAGTTTCTTAGCTTCAGTTCTGACTGATGATGCCCGTATAGGTTGATGGACCCCATGTGAGACCTTTCAAATATTCACACTGGGAAAAGATCATTTCTGGTCTTGTCAAGTGCTGGGAAAATTCCAGCTAGTCTTAAGCTTTTGCAGATGTAAATCAACCAGATTGCACACAAAAGGCTGTTAATCTTATCTTTCTTCTGATTAACACTTGTGATTAGCTGTGGGGCTAAATAATGCATTTCATTATTTATCATAAGCGCAAGATAGGAGACTTACTTAAAAGTAAGCTCCCTTGTGTTCAATGAGTCTTACTCCCAGGAACGTATCTTTAGGATTGCAGCATTAAGTCTAACATGCAAGTGTGTGCCTGTATCTACAGAAGTTAGTATGTTTAGGGAAAAAAACATTGTCAATATTAGTATCAAATGGCCAAGAAATGCAAGAAGCGTAGCCTGTAACAATTCTGTAAAGCTTAATTGAACATAAAATAAAGCACTGGCAATTCATAGTAGCAGCAAATGATAAAATCCATCAGGTTAAGTTAATTAACCTGGTAATATGATCAAATCTGATCATGATTCAAATCTGAATGAATAGCAGAGTAGCTTATCATTGACATAGTGTTGGATGATTAGGGACAGCTCCATTTTCCTTCTAAGAGTACCTAAGGGTACCATCTTAAAAGACACCTCTTTGCTCACTTAGTGTGTTCATTTGGAGACTAGAGTTGTCTGTCTTCCCTCTTCATCCTTTCTCTGCTCAGTCAAAAGAACAGAGAGCTCATCCATGGCAATCTTGACTTTAGTACTGCCTCTCATCTGTGGGAATAACTAGATAAGGAGCTGAAAAGTTCTGGTATGGAAGCCTGTGTAAGAAGCCTGTATACCAGCACTATCACTGTGTAAGAAGCCTGTATACCAGCACTATCATTGTCTGGATGCACATGTGTATATATATGCATATATATGTATATATATGTGTAAGAAGCCTGTATACCAGCACTATCACTGTCTGGATGCACATGTGTATATATATGCAAACACTTCCTTAGTATTTTTTTATTTTTATTTAACAGGAGAGAACACCTGATTGTAAGCAATCTTCAAACATTTGAAAAAATCACAGTTGAGCCTATGCACCAGCCACCCCAACAGTTAGCTTTTAAGGTGTTGAAAAGCAACCTTGGTACCCCAAATCTTAGTTTACAGACTGTCATCTAGCCCTGCACCTGGTATTACACTGTTGACCTAAACTGCACAAGTGCCCCAAACCCAATTGGGATCCTGTGAGGGTCTTCCTTCCTCAGTATAGATCTTTGCTGAACAGTTGTAGTTCCACTCTTCGGATATTCTTAGAGCTGTAAATTTTGGGGGTGGGTGGTGGTTTATATATACGCAGCCTTGTACAGTATCTCCGCCCCGCTTTCTCGTGTTTTGTTTTCTGGTGACTTACTTTTTAAATACTTTCCCATTATATAAAGAATTATGTAATTCATTCAGGGCTGTGGGTGGCGCAAGCGGTTAAGACGCTGTGCCTATTAACCTGCAGGCAGGGTTCGAGACCCAGGTCTGCCCCACAAGACAGTTCCTGTCCTTAGCCCAGCTCTGCGACGCCAGCTGGATCCAATTGTATTGGCTCTGCCTTTCCATTGGACTAATTCAGTGGCGTGGAGAGGGGGATTTGCTGCTTGGGTAACAGCCTATCCTCCATAACAATCTAACCGAGGCTTTGTGCTTTGCATGCAGCTTATGCAGCACTGAGCAGATACCATAGTCTTTCAAGACTGACGGAGGCCTGCTTTTTTTAATTCATTCAATACATGCTTTGCGTTTTCAATCCTTTTTCTTCTGTTCTAAACATTGATTTGCATATAACATTGGTGATTCAAACTGTTTTGGTATGTGTGTGAGCAGACTTTCGCTCTGGGTGTGATTCTATTTCCTAAGGTGTTAATGAAAGTCAATTTGCTGAAATCTTCATGTGATAGCAGGAATTTGCAAGATAGAAAAGGCATTTGCAGTTTGCTAACTTAAAAGCATTGGAAGCAACATTTGTAAACTAAAAAAAGACTGAGTTACACTTTTCAAATGTTTCTGCTTTTCAACACTGATATGGTGCCTAACCTGTCAAATGAGCGAGGGATGCCCGTATTATTTAGATACATAGAGAAGTGACTAAGCTTGGTGGGTAAGGGTTGTAAAGAATAATATCAGCTTGGGAAATGAAGTGCAGCAAACATTTGTTTTCCTTCCCTCCCAGGGTCCTTTAAGGCTTGAACGAGACTGACATTACAAATCTAGCTTACTACTTGGCGCAGTTTCCAAAGGTAACATGTACATTTTTTGTTTAGCATTCTGTCCCTGGAAGACTCCTATGTAACTTCTTACTAGCTTGCAAGGTAGGCAGTAGTTACTGTCTTTCTATTTTGTGTTCTTGAGTTACCTTTCACTTGGTGTCTATTACTAAGAAAGCCAGTGTGATGTTGTGAAGCCCAGCAATTCGTTGGGCTTAGGCTAGAGCAGTGCTACTCAAACTGGAGGATCACGACCTCACAGTTAGTGTAAAGGTCCCCTGCTCCCCCTTAAGAGCAGGAGAAGAGGGAAAACCAGTGCAACTGTCAGGAGTGTGCCCTGCAGGGGATATTGGGGGTGATTTTCTGCCTCCCCAGGGGTCATGCCAGGCTGTGCCAGGTTCTTGAGAGCCTTGGGGAGCTTTATAGATTTCTTGGCAGAACTCCCCACAGCTCAGGATGAGGTGAGGGTGCTCGTCGCCTGGGTGCAGTGATGAGCATGCCCCTCCCCCAGGACTGCGTGTCATCTGGGATGCTCATTGCCCCCCGGGACTGCACATCATCTGGGATGTGTATTGCCCCCTGGAACTGCACGTGTGTCATGGCTGGTGCATGCACAGTCTTCTCTGAAGTTGGCTGGCTTCAGAAGTGAACTTAAGTGCATGCCAAGGTTGGCACCTGCGTAGTCAAGATTCCTACGCTCTAAGGAAAAGCAGCCTGAGTGCTCGGCACGGTGCACTCAAATTGCTCCACTCAAAGAATGAGTAGACTGCTTCTTCTCAGAGCAGGGCAGTCTGAGTGCTCTGCTCCAACAGTGCATGTCTGGAAACTCCGGAAATGCGCAGTTGGCTCAGAGTGCCCTGCTGGTGAACTTTCCGGGGCATTTTGCTATCCTGTGTTGGATATAGAATACTGAATTCTGGGTCTGACTCCATCAGATAATTTTTCTGTCCTTATACTGCATAGTGTGGTATTTACAGATTGTAGTGCCTTTCTGAGAACTGTCGCATTCTTTTATTTTAAACACAGCACATATCTGTGTTTCACATGTCTAGTACATTTGATAACATGGGCATTGTCTGCTGAAGGCTCATGGAGTATCTGCTATGTGGAACATGAAAACTTCTTGCACCCAATGCAGCATTGGCTACTCTAGACTGGTGTAGTTCTCAACAGGGGCACAGTTTTGTTTTTCTGCATGTCCATCATTCAACCGATAGTACACTGTTGACCTAAACAGATTTTAATAGATAGCAGTGGTTTAGATTTGTTTATTAGCACAAATGTACACATTAAACACGTGTGGCTCCTGCTGTGTCACCTATTCCTTTTGCACTTCCAACTATGATTTGATATTTTCTTTGCCTCTTGCCACCCATATCTAAAGTAAACTTGGAGCAAAACTCATTCATCCATTGTTCTGCAGCAAATTTCCATATCCAGTGGTGGGCTTCAGGGGGTTCTCACAGGTTCTGCAGAACCCTGTGCTAATGAGCGCCTGTTTCTGAGAATCAGTTACTAATGGGACATAGAACCTGTTGTTAATTTAGATTATTAGGGGTGTAATCCAGAGTAACTATGGAGAGTCCTTGCTCTGGTGTAAGAACAATTTGCTCTGTATTGCAATATGAATTTCCCATAGGTTTTCACTAGGTGGTGCAATAACTACGGGTGCACGTAATGTCTCTTACATGCTCCTATAGTTACTCTGGATTGTAGGGAAGGACACAGAACCTATTGTTAATTTATTTGAATCCCACCAATGTCCATATCCAAGTGCTAAATTTGTATTATTTGATGTTAATTTTTTTTAAAAGACAAAAATTTAGAATAAAATTTTAGTCTTTGCGCCAGCTTGGAACAAAGGATATTTTAATATGCTGCGTCATGAAGTAAGCCATTTGGCAACTCTCCACTGTTTACTGTTTTTCATGTACAAGGTACTACAGATCCTAACATTTGCTTGATATCTGGATGGCTTTCCTAGCTGCAATCCTAAAGGCATTTTCCTGTGAGTAAGACCAATTGAACACATTGGGGCTTACTTTTGAGTAGACATGGCTGGGATTGCACCCTTAGTCTCATTTGGTCTTCTGCCTATTCTGAATTACGGGGAGGTGGGAGATACTGAACCTTAGTGAGTACAATTTGTTCAAATGCAATTGTGATGTTGTCACAGGCTTGTTTTAGTACCCTAATATTTCTGGCCCAAGAGAAGGAGCTTTTCATGTTGCTGTGTCAAGATTGCAATCCATGCTACAATTCTAGCAATTGTTTTAGAATTTGCAAGACCTCCCTAAAAACATACTTGCAGATTACTAAAACTTTCTTTTCACTTGAATCACAAGTGCAATTTGTGTTATTTCTCCAGTGTGTTTAAAAGCCATAGAAGTTATCCTAAAGGAAGAGCGTTGTTGTAACTGTGTGCTATATACATTACAAACGGTAGGAAGGACCTATTCTGGCAGTCCAGAAGGAATGCCTGTACAGTGGCACCTCACATAACAAATGCCTCACGTAACAAACAATTTCTCTAGGTTTCTGGCTCACATAACAAGTGTTGCTTCACGTAACAAACACACTCGTTGGCAGTTGGGGCAGACGCACTGGCCGGCAGCCCTTTTAAAAAGCGTAAGGGCTGTCTAGTGCACCTGCCCTTAGCAAAAGCAACACTTCTGCGCTGTTCCTCCTGTGGCCGGGCATCCGCTGGGCAGAGGGAGAGGATGGTAGTGGAGAAGAGGGAAGCAGCTCAGGGCTAGCCAGAAGGGAACAGGGGAGAGAGAGGCTCAGGATGAAGAGAAGGAGAAAGTGGGGAGACACTTTGAAAGTGCCTTGGACTGCAGAATAAAGTGTCTTAGACTGCAGACTCCTAACCATGTCTACCCAGAAGTAAGCCGCATTGTGTTAAATGGGGCTTACTCCAAGGAAAGTGTCTTTAGGACTGCAGCCTAAGTAGTCTTCATACAATCATGCACATTGAATGCAAGTTTTGACTTGAATTCCAGTGTTTTGTCATCATTTTTACATCCAGTTAATATGTTTATATGAATATTTTTTGGGTTGTGGAACCAATCATAGAATCATAGAATCATAGAATCATAGAATCATAGAATCATAGAATCATAGAATCATAGAGTTGGAAGGGACCTAGTAGGTCATCTAGTCCAACCCCCTGCCTGCAGCAGGAATTCCCCCTAGAGCATCTCCAACAGGTACTCATCGAGCCTCTGCTTGAAGATCCCCAGTGAGGGAGAGTCCACCACCTCCCTTGGCAATCTGTTCCACTGCCGAACCGCCCTCACAGTCAGGAATTTTTTCCGGATTTCCAGCCGGAATCTCCTCTCTTGCAGTTTGTACCCATTGGTTCTAGTTCTGCTTTCAGAAGCAGCTATGAACAAATTGGCCCCTTCCTCCCTATGACAGCCCTTCAGGTATCTGAAGAGGGCAATCATGTCTCCCCTCAGCCTCCTCTTCTCCAGGCTGAACATCCCAAGTTCCCCCAACCTTTCCTCGTAGGGCTTCCCTTCCATCCCACTGATCATTCTTGTCGCTCTCCTCTGGACTTGCTCCAGTTTGGCTGCATCCTTCTTAAAGTGAGGTGCCCAGAACTGAACACAGTACTCAAGGTGAGGTCTCACCAATGCAGAATAAAGAGGAACTGTAACTTCTCGTGACTTGGAAGCTACAGTCCTCTTAATGTAACCTAAAATGGAATTTGCCTTCTTTGCAGACACATCACACTGCTGACTCATGTTCAGCTTGTTATCCACGGCGACTCCAAGATCCCGCTCACATGTTGTGCTGCCAAGCCAAGTATCCCCCATTTTATACCTATGTTTTTGGTTTTTATTGCCTAAGTGCAGAACCTGGCACTTCTCCCTGTTGAAATTCATTCTGTTAATCAATCATCTGAGTTCCATTATTTCCAATGGGAAAATCTGCTTCATGTAAAGAATGTTTCATGTAACAAACATGCCTCTGGGACGAATTAAATTTGTTACGTGAGGCGCCACTGTACTTACTAAAATAGCAAAAAATATAGGATATAAGTGGTACCAAAGCGTAGTGTCTTGGGAAGGAAATTCTCACATGAGAAGGAATTTCCCAACCCCCCTTCTCATTGCAGTCTCTTAGGTCACTCAGAAATCTACTCCTGATTGTTGGGGGTGGGGAGCTCTAAGCAATATAGAATGCAGACTCAAGAAGAAGGCAGGGGTGGCCTGACCTGGCCCAACAACCTTTTTCCCCGGAAGTCAGGGGGCGGGGCAAGGGGCGAGCCCCAACACGGGCACGCCGAACTGGTGCGCCCGGTTTTCTGGCCCCCCTAGCCACCGGATCGGTGATGAGGGGGTCAGAACTAGGAAGCGGTTCGGGTGATATGACCCGAACCGGCTTCAGCCCACCACTGGGAGAAGGGCTGCTGGATGAGGGAGAATTCAGAAAAATTCCTCTTACCCATGCAAGGACAGGCAAGAGCGGCTTACTTTTATTCAAATTGTGTTTAGGATATAACCTTGCTGTATTTTCAGGAAAGGTTTTCTTTGCACAGGAGAAAGAATCTCTGTCATTGTGGAGATGAAATTACTGTAGAAATTATCTGAAGCAGGATTTGGAGTGAAGATCTACACTTGATTTGTTACAAATGACTTTTCTAGTCATCATGTAAGAATTATAATAAAGATTTCCCTCCAGCTTTGCTTTGGAACTGTTGAACATAATTTTTTTGCCAGCCTGGTCTTTGCTTAAACTGTAGTTGGTTTTATAGATTTGCTCTTCTCCAGCCACAGAGTTTGTACACCCAGGAAATTATAGACCAGTTGGTTTGACTTCAATCCCGGGGAAGATATTAGAACAAATCATAAAACCACACAATTTGTGCACATCTAGACAAGTACTCGGTGAGCAAAAGAACCCAGCATGGATTTACCAAGAATAAATCTTGCCAGACAAATCTGATCTCTTTTTTTGATCGGGTTACAAGCTTATTGGACAGTGGCAATGCTGTAGATACCATTTATCTTGACTTCAGCAATGCATTTGACAAGATCCCACGTGACATCTTAATTGGGAAGTTGGAAAAATATGGGCTAGATGAGGCAGTCATTAGGTGGATCTGCAACTGGCTTGATGGCCACACTCAAAGGGTTTTAGTAAATGGTTCTGTGTCAACCTGGAGATTGATTTCAAGTGGTGTGCCCCAGGGCTCTGTCTTGGGCCCGATTCTCTTTAATATTTTCATCAATGACTTGGAGGAAGGGATACATCCGCGATCAAATTTGCGGATGACACTGAGCTGAGAGGAATAGCAAACACAACAGAAGACAGGAGAAACATCCAGGAGGATCTGGATAAACTGGAATACTGGGCTGTAACAATAAGAATGAATTTCAACAGAGAGAAGTGCAAGGTTCTGCACTTAGGCAATAAAAACAAAAAACACAGGTATAAAATGGGGGATACTTGGCTTGGCAGCACATGTGAATCGGATCTTGGAGTTACTGTGGATCACAAGCTGTACATGAGTCAGCAGAAGTCTCGCTTCCAAGTCACAAAAAGTTACAGTTCTTCTTTATTCTGCATTGGTTAGACCTCACCTTGAGTACTGTGTTCAGTTCTGGGCACCTCACTTTAAGAAAGATGCAGCCAAACTGAAGCAAGTCCAGAGGAGAGCGATAAGAATGATCAGTAAGATGGAAGGGAAGCCCTATGAGAAAAGGTTGGGGGAACTTTGGATGTTCACCCTGGAGAAGAGGAGACTGAGGGGAGACATGATTGCCCTCTTCAGATACCAGAAGGGCTATCATATGGAAGAAGGGGCTCATTTGTTCTTAGCTGCTTCTGAAAGCAGAACTAGAACCATTGGGTACAAACTGTGAGAAAGGAGATTCTGGTTGGATATCAGGAAAAAATTCCTGATGGTGAGGGTGGTTCGGCAGTGGAACAGATTGCTAAAGGAGGTAGTGGACTCTCCCTCACTGGGGATCTTCAAGCACCTGTCAGGGATGCACTAGGAGAATTTTCTGCTACGGGTAGGGGGTTGGACTAGATGACCTACTAGGGTCCTTCCAATTCTAGGACTCTATGATTCAATGCCACCAACATTGGTTACTGTCAAAAAATTACTCCTGCCCAAATTGACCTTTGATGGAGTAATTCTCTACCATGTGTCAATGTTAAGTAACTGCTGCAACATGTCGGTGCTCCATGTCCCCTACTGCTAGGTGTGAGCTAGCAGTATAAAAGCTATTAAAAAGCTTTATTTGAGATTTGGGCTTGGTTTCAGTGGTCTGTCATAAATTCTGGGGAATTGCAAAGTACCGGTAGGTTGTCAGGTATTGTGAAGGACCTGGTACCAAAAAAAAATCACATGGTGTGCAAGATGCAATTAAGCTTTATCATTTCAATGTCTCCTGTGTTAAACATAGTCCTTGAAAGGCTCGGATGATTGAAATGCATGTGTGCTCTGTGTGCTCTAGCATGTCCACCTCCCTCTACAAGCAAAGGGCAAGGTGTCCTAAGATCACTCTCTGCTTTGATTGCAAGCATCCATTAACCTCAGCAAAACAGCATGAGTGTTTGGGAAGTGCGTATATTTATTTCTTTGGCTGGCAGCAACTGTGAAATAACTCTAAAGTGAGCATTGTTTATACATGATACGTAGTAGCCAAGCATCAGTCAGACTCTTTACTTCTGTTTCTGTTAGGTTGTTCCAAAACTTTGGAACTTCGTATGACTTCAACACTGCTCATTAATTTTTCATATAGAAAGGCCCTTGAAGAGTTATTCTTTCTCTAGGTGTAATACTATTTTGGGAGTGAGGAAAAATGAGAAATGCACCATGGAACTAATATACAAGATGGCTAATGTGTGAGACTGAGGGTGCAATCCAGAGCGCTCCTTGGGTTGACCCAACTCCAGGGCGGGCAGGCAAAGGATGGATGGGTGGGAGAAGTGCGGGAGGTAAACCAAAGATCCAACATTATGTCATATCCTGACTCTGAGCAGAAGGGAGAAGCACATTGCCACTCCTCTCTGCTCAGACTTGTGTCACCCCCACAGGTGGTGCAAGTCTGAGTAGATCCATAGAGGCTGCTATGTCCTTACCCTGGGGAAGCACAGCAGCAACTTTTAAGTTGCACTGGATATACCAGAGGCACTTCAGCCTGCCTGTTCCAGGATTGGTCAGGATTGTCTTGTGAATAGTTGATTTTCCCTACAATCCAGAGTAACTACGGGAGCACGTAAGAGACTTTATGTGTACCCATAGTTGCTGCACTACCTAGTGAAAACCTATGGGAAATTCATATTGCAATCCAGAGCAAATTGTTCTTACACCGGAGCAAGGACTCCACATAGTTGCTCTGGATTGCACTCTTTGTCTAGTTCAACATGGGCTAGCTAGATCAGGAAACACTATTATTGATTATGACACAGGTGGTCAGTGAGTTCACCGTCATTGGATTATTTACCTCCTTAACATTTCTTGCACAAAACAGAACAAAATGTGATAGTTAAGAGGTAAAGCTGCACTAATCACTGCTATTGAATTTCAACAACTTGTCAACAGATTGCTCCTCCTAGTGCTTTTAGTTCCAAACTCAGATTAGTTGTTGCTTTGTCTTAACTAGAATGCTGTAGATCCCTGTACATACACCATCTGAACAGTGGTGGGCCCGGCCTGGCCCAAGAACCAGTTCTCCGGAAGTGGGCGGGGCCAAGCCGGGTCAGGGGCGGGGCCAGGGTCAGGTGGCGGGGCCAGGGAAGTTTTTAATTTAAAAAAATTTAAAAAATTAAAATTGGTCAGGATTGGGCTCTCAGACTGCAGTGCCAGCCACACTTTCCTGGGAGTAAGTCCCATTGACTGTCATGGGACTTACTTCTGAGTAGTCAGGATTGGAAAAAACAAAGACTACAATATAATGTGATAAAATGGCAGGGGAGAGATAACTGCAGAGTGGGTTTTTTAAATGGTCCTTTCCCTGGGGAGAGGATATCCAGAGGAGATGTCCTGGAAAAAGAGGACACAGGCACCCCAGAGGAGGGGGAGGCTGCAGGCTGGAGTGCCAGCCACTTTCCTGGGAGTAAGTCCCATTGACTGTCATGGGACTTACCTCTGAGTAGTCAGGCATAGGATTGGGCTCTCAGGCTGCACCCTGTCCACACTTTCCTGGGAGTAAGACCCACTGACTGTAATGGGATCTACTTCTGAGTAGACCTGCCTAGCCTTGCTCCCTGAGGATGCACCCTGTCCACACTTTCCTGGGAGTAAGACCCACTGATTGTAATGGGATCTACTTCTGAGTAGACCTGCCTAGCCTTGTTCCCTGAGGATGCACCCTGTCCACACTTTCCTGGGAGTAAGACCCATTGACTAATGGGATCTACTTCTGAGTAGACCTGCCTAGCCTTGCTCCCTGAGGATGCACCCTGTCCACACTTTCCTGGGAGTAAGACCCATTGACTATACTGGGACTTACTTCAGAGTAGACATGCACAGGATGGGTCTCCGAGGCTGCAGTCCTCTCCAGGTGGATCCCTCTCAGCCTCCCTGGCCAGCCAGGAGAGGCTGGGAGAGCGTGGTGGAGCCGCGCGGAACCCTCTCAGCCTCCCTGGCCTGCCCTCCTCCCTCTCAGCCTCCCTGACCAGCCAGGAGAGGCTGGGGAGAGCCGCCCTGATGCTTTTCAGCCTCCCAGGCTGGGAGAGCGCAGAACTGGTCCGCATGGTTCTGGGGGACCCCTGCCGCTACCGGCTTGCTAGCAGCAGCGGGATTGGAAAAACAGGTTCCCCAGAACTGGAGCGATCCCCCTTGGGCCCACCATAGCATCTGAAGCCAGGGGAATGGCAGTGAGGTGTAGGGAGGGCCTTCTTGGTTGTGGCCCTCCACTTCTAGAATCGTTTGCCAGAACACCCAAGGGCAGTCTCTACAATATATGGTTTCCGTCTGTTTGGCCTGGCCCTTCTGATTGGCTTGGCCTTTTGGGGAGGAAGGCACTCCTTAGGGACCTCTTGTCAGGAGGGAAGCCAATAGCCATCCTGTAAGTTGGTGCTTGCAAGGATGTCCAAAGTAAGTCTAGGATTGGAATGGGAAGAGGGAGGGCAGCAAGCAAAAGTGGCAGATTGGCACTTGCACACACAGTACTCTACCCTCCTTCCCAATCCACCTGTATGAATAAACCTGGACTTGTGTTAGCAATACTGCTGGCACAGAGCCAAGCAAACCCATTGTACCGGATGGGATTTACCCTGAGGCAAGAGGAAAAATATCTTCCTATTGCTAGGACACTTCCAGCAGCTGAAATTCCACCAAGGGATTCAGTAGAACCCGTGATGGTGCCACTACATTGCTGTGCAAAAAAATGTAGCTAGGATTAAGCTGTTATAGTAGTGAGCATTAATAATCATGTTTTCTATGTCATTTGCAGTCTTGTTTTAGAACTGGTTTATGTTTAGTGAAAACATTAGCTCAGTACTATCGTTTAGTCATTGTGTGGCAGTGAAGTTACATTCTTGTTTATGTTGGCACCTGTGCATGGTATAAAATGCCGCAGTGGCTAAACTGAATCTTGCGTAATTTTCAAAGTTCATGTTTATGTTTCACTGGCTGAATACGCACAGTTCTGACTGATTTTATATGGATGCAGCCCAAACACATGTTAGAATTCAGCAAACAGTGCAGAATAAATTAATTTAGTTCTTAAAATTACATGGTTTTAACTTTCTGCAGAATAGCTGCTATCCATCTAAGGTATTATAAAGAAGATTACAAATTTCAAGGATAACATATCAAACATTTATACGTGCTTTCTGTAAACACATACTACTCCCCCCAAATGATTGAAGATATGTGACTTGCATTATGCTATTGACTTGCCCTACAATCCAGAGTAACTACGGGAGCACATGAGACATTACGTGTACCCATAGTTACTGTACCACCTAATGAAAACCTATGGGAAATTCATATTGTAATCCAGAGCAAATTGTTCTTACCCGGAGCAAGGACTCCTCGTAGTTACTCTGGATTGTGCCCTTCATTGACTTATTGATTTACTCTCTCAATATTGTGTACGTTGAGTGGTATTAACTCCCCAGAATCTTAGATAAGGGTCTTCGCTAGTTCTAAGTTGAGATGGTACGAACTAAAAACAGTGACTTTCTGCATTCAAAGCACATGCTTGACTCTCGCTTAACTACAGTACCATGTCATCCATGTAATCTATGAAACGTCATCTAGAGAAACTTGACAAAAGAACAGTGGAATTTGTGCAACACAATTGAATTAACTATGCCCTGTTGATGCCTGTTATCGTTATCATAGAAGCAGTGACTTCTATAGAAAGAAAAAGCACCTGATACAAATGTGGGCCATGGCCAACAAATGCCCTATGGTGGCAAAAATATCCAAACTATAGTATAAAGCAGAATCACTTAGATTGAACCTACCATGTTTCTACCTCTGCAAAGGATTAAGGGGTTTGGTGGCAGCAATGTAGAGCACTTTTAAATAGACTGATTCCAGTAGAAACTGGTTTAAAAATAAGCCCTGTCCTCAGCATTTACCTTTCTTGTATACACACATGTTAGTACTACTTGCATTCACAAATAACTGCACATGTACTAACACAGTCTTCACGATATCCTCTTATCTTCCACAGCAGTGGTTCTCAAGCCTTTAGCATCAGGACCCATTTTTTAGAATGACATTTTTTAGAATGGAAGTGATGCCTTAACCAGAAGTGATGACATCAAGCAGGAAAATTCTTAACAATCCTATCCAGACTTACCTAATAGCAAGTGCCATCAACTACCATTGTTAAAAGCATATTCTGTATACAGTAGTCTGTTAAAAGAACATATCTGTAACATTTCCCCAAATGCAGTTACATACCATGGTAGCATTAACTTAGATAGATTAAAAAATAAAATATTGAAATGATTGGGGACCCACCTGAAACTGGCTCACAACCTACCTGCTGGGACCCAACCCACAGATTGAGAAATATTAATCCACAATCTTTCCACAATTCTGCAATGCCATGATTGTCAGCGTAATCTTGACATAGGAGCTGGCATTCCTTAAACAATGTTTTTGAAATTCAGCCTGTGTGTGACATTTCAATGGGCTTTTCAATGAATTTTTTTGCATGTACAGTGGTACAGGTAAAGAACGACTTGGGTAAAGGGTGTTTTGGGTAAAGAGCAAAATTTTCTCAGAAATTTTGTGTTGCGTAAATTACATTGTCTTGGGTAAAGAACACGTCTGAGGATGTTTGGAACAGGCTTCCATGGCCAGGGAACCCACAGGGGGGACGAAGGGATGAGGGGGGACAAGGCAGAGGACTAGCTTGAGCTACAGTGGGGCCCTGGGCAAAGTTTTGATAGGCTTCAATGGCCAGGGAACTCATGTGGGGTCCGAGGGGGGGGGCAGCCTGAGCCAGGTTTGTATGTGGGATCTGTGTGTGGCAGCGTGGAAGGTGTGCCTTATCAATGTTCTAATGCTGCTCTCCATCAGCAGCTTGGGAATGTTAAAGTTCCACAAAAAGTCAAAGGTTCCTTTGAGCCAATGGATAGCAGTGATTCCATTAGTGATAGTGAAAGAGCACAATCTTAACCATGACTACTCAGATGTAAGCCCCATTGTGTCTAATAGGTTCTACTCCCAGGAAAGTGTCTTTAGGATTGCAGCCGAAGTAGACTTCATAGGATCATGCACATTGAATGCATGTTTTGAATTCAATTACAGTGTTTTGTCATCATTTTTACACCCAGTTAATATTTTTAGATGAATTTTTTTTATTCTGGAACCAATTGTCTGAGTTTCCATTATTTGCTATGGGAAAATCTGCTTCACGTAAAGAATGTTTCATGTAACAAACATGCCTCCGGAATGAATTAAATTTGTTACGTGAGGTGCCACTGTACCATTTTCCAATTCCAACTACTGTGGGTTCCACTGCTACTTTCAGAGATGATAGCTGAACACAATAGTGGGTTCAACTTGATTTTGTTCCTTCCTTAAAATTGTGCCTCTTTTGAAGGGCCAAGCAACTACATAACTGCCTTTTAGCCACCTGTGCATCACCACTCCTTTCGTTTGAGAAGTGTGATTACTTTTAGTGGGATCAACTACCTCCTGCTGTACTGAAGTACTATGACTGATCGTAGAACCACTAGTTGAAAAGCACTGGCTTCTTGTCAAAACATAACAGAATACTTAGCTGTGTCTTTCAATCATTTTCTATCCAAATACTGTATCAATATTTTGGTGCTTGGGAAGAATACAGCTCTTTATCCTCTTTCTTCTTCCTGTCTTGCAAACCTCTTATGTTGATCTTAGAATTAAAAAACTTGGTGAGAGTCAAAGACAACTTCCACCTCTAGCAGATGCCTCCCCCACCACATATCTATGTTAGTACAGCCTTTCCCATATTTTAAAAAAAATTTCTAAAGTGACCTCAGTCTTTCAATACTGATGGAGGCCTGCTTTATGGTGACCAGTACTAGAAATGAAAACACATATGAAATACCAAAACAAGCTAATTTTACAGTATGTCCTTGAAGTGATTATGAACTCTTTCAGTAAGCATAACGTTACAAATTAGTTGAAATCCCATGCTCTGTCAGCAAGATTAAACATATGCAAGTGCACATACAGTATATGTAAATATACTGCTACCATTTTATGAACTTTTCTGTTGTTCATTAATAATATAGCTGGGAAAGTTTTACTTATGTGTTGTAGTAATTCATCGTTCCTAGAAGCTTTTTGTAAGCAATGAAGAAACTTGTTATGCATCTTTCTTCCTTCGTGAAGAAATACTGGTCTATAGTAGAGATTTTCAGTCAGTGTATCTTGGCACACTGGTGTCTGCATGTGTGTTGCAGGAGTTTAGGGAGGGTTATTTATTAGGACAAATGGGTGATGAGAGGCCGATACCATTGACTATTTTAGCATCTAGTCAGTGTGCAATTAGAAAAAAGGTTGAAAATTGCTTGTATGTGGACTTGATAGATTTCTCTTGATGCATAAATGTTTACGCCTGCAAAGCCTCGAAGGTGGGCAAGTCTCATGCAAGGGAGAAAAATAAAGGAGGCTTTGCTTTCCTGAAGAGCAGGGAGCTAAAAAATAAAAGTCTTCAATGTTTTTTGGTGTGCTTTGTTCTGCTTGATTTTTCTAAAGTTACAGTACAATGTTGTACCCTTAGGTGTCTCACATTAATTTTTTCCCCCAATTTTAGCAACATTCTTTCCAGGCTCAACGACATTTGTTTTTATCTTCTCTATGGCAATTGATGACCTAGGTCTGAAAATGCATAATTCCAAAGGATTTCTTATTATGTATTTCTTCCACAGTTGGAGCCAAGTCAGGACTGTCTGATCCAATGACATGTTACAACATTTAATGCTTTAAAAAAATCCCAGGTTCAAATTTTAAACAGACTTAATGGTAATAAAGAGGGATCATGAATGATTCTCCTTTTCATCCTGTCATCAGAGTGTACCAGTAGGAAACCAAATAGAACAGATAAGCGGTCATAAGATAAACACCATAATCTTTTAATAACTTCACATGGAAAATAAAAAAGCAATTTGGCATCATGGAACAGAACAAAAAACAATAACCATGACTTTAGAAGGGATTACCAGAGAAGCAGTAAGAGATACAAAACTGAAGAAGAATCAAAACAGAGAACAAGAATGTAGAAGCGTACATTGACACTAAGCATGAAATCCAGTGTACACTTACCTGAAAGTTAGCATCATTGAATAGAGTGGAATTTACTTCTAAGTAAAGATACATAGAATTGCTCTGCACAACTGTAGCCCTGTGTGTATGTACTTGACAGTATGCCCAGTGAACATAGTGAAATTTTCTTCCAAGTAAATATGAATGCGATTGGGATTGCACTGTCTTTGCTTTCCCTCAGTTTAATATTCCTGAGCCCAGTTTGCCATTACCTAACCATGTGCTCTAAGACAACAGTAGTGTGTGACTGCAAAGAAGGGTTAAGTTGATTATCAAACAGCAAGTTTTAAACATTCCCAGGTTATATGAGTAGCATTTTTGGCTACTTTTGAGTATCAGTTGAATCAGTATCAACAGAGTTGCAGCAGATAACATATTGCAGGTACTCTCATGCTTTGGCACAATGCGGTATTCTGGGCAGAATAGTGGGCTTGCAAGCGGATGTCCCTTGTTTTGTTGCAGATTTTGTAAGCAAGTTCATGAATCTGCTTGATGTGTGTAAATCCCATAATCTGTGTTCAGATCAAAAAGGAATAGTCAATATCTTCTTTGATGTTCTTCAGTATCAACTCCTTATTAATAAGAGTACTGGCATTAAAGCACCAAAAGTGAAACCTTCTATCAAATTGGAAAAGAATGCTAGTGGTAAAAATCTGCCAATGCTTGCTCTGAGTACTGGTATTTGACATAGCAACTTTTTTGTGCAGGCTGCTAGAATTATTGATAATATAGCTTTGCCTTTGCATGCACAGGACTCTAGTGAATATTTGAAGAAGCGATCATAATGTGAGACAAAAACCTGCAGTTTTATACAGGGAAAAGAGGGGTTGGTTGATCTTTTTTCCCCTCTGGCTCTGACTAGTTTTGGAACAAAATTGTAAGAGGGGCAGAGCAGTCCAAATCAGTTGTTGTGCCAGTTCAGCACCTCTCCCACCACCACGCTGGAACAGGAGTGTCACATATGTGCCATAAGTTTGTCCAACTCTCATGAGTTGGGTGAACTGGTACAACTACATGGGAGGGTGGAATGGAGGCAGTGGGGGAGGGGAAAATGGGAAGTGAATGAAGTCCAGAGGGGGGTGGAAATCAGCTGCAGCACTTGGCATAGCTGTTCCAGCACAAGTTGTGATCGTTATGGAAGTATGCTTCCAGATATTTCTGGATTATATTTTTTTCTTGCAAGCATTTGCAAGTTTATACAAGGAGCTGTTTTGTAAGGAAAATTTTTGATTTTTTAAAAATAATGAGCACACTGGACAAGGCAGCTGTAGAGCTTTACTGAGTGTTCTAACAAGAGCTAAGGTGGGGAGAATGGCAGGAGCTTGCTGAAGTCATCATAACACAAAATTAGAAGTCACAAAACCTCTGAGATGTCTCAGAACATTTTGTGATGCACTCAGCTGCCATCAGCAGGAATACAGGCTAGTCATAAATGGAAGCATCATTTGAGCCTGTGCTCACATCTGCCACGGCGGGCAACCATTAGTCATGAAATAGTCTTATTCTGAATCAGATCATAGCCCATATAGTGTGACATTGTCTGCATTAAATGGTGGTGGTTCTTCTCTTAATCAGAGAGGGGTCTTTCCCAGCCCTATCTGGAAAAACCAAGATTGAATTGAGGCGCTTCTTCATGCCGCAAATTAATTTACTACACAAAAAATTGCCATAATTGTGCTGCTCCAGAGTTCTTTGCCTCTATGACTGACCCAACTCTCTCTCTCACTCTCTCTCGGTGGGGGGGGGGGGGGTCATGCTTATCCAGCAACCTTATAATTAAGATTCTTTGTTGCACAGAATCAAATCTCCTGTTGAGCAAGAAATGTGGCACAGTTCTTCCCAGTGCCATCCTGGAAGATTTCAGTATAGTTCAAGACCAGCCACATTTGACATGCCTGACTTTCATTCCAACAGGAATATGATGTCTAATCACTGATAGGCTAGGCAACCAGAAATTATTATGTAAGTGGGGGTTAACTGCATCATCTTCTTGAAAAGGTGAACTTTGCCCATGTTGAAAAAGTAATTGCTTCAACTTGCCGCACCCAGACATTTGTACTGGAAAGCACTGGGAAACCCTGAATTTTGTATGTTGCCAGAAGGCAGCTATTCATTCCTTCAGACACAAACACTAGGGCTATTGAACTGATTTGCCAAATGGATGTTCAACACCAGGCAATGAGCTAGAGCTTCATCATAACTTGAGCAAACAGCATACTTTCCAGTTGCAAAAGTGGGAGGGAGAAGAAACTGAAACTATGCATGGAACTATAAAGCTTTACTGAGGGCATGTTCCAACATACAGTTTTGTATCCCTGGGTGAATTTTGGAATGATCCCTATGGCTACACATGTGGAAAATGTTGCAAAACAATGTGACATCTGTATAACTGATCCAAGTAAGATCCTCTGAGACTTATCTAAGGGCCAGATTCGAAGAAACAATGGAGAACTATGATCAGATCTGTCTGTTTAAATGTTTATTAAAAGCAGCCACCAGGAAGACCAGTTCCTGGTGGGGCCTTCGTGCTGGAGGAAGGGAATTGCTTACTCCCATGCTGTTTTCCTAAAAAAAATTAGGACACTTTTGCCTTTTTTTTTTTTTTGCCTTTTTGCCCACTTTCTCTGTGAGGGAAAATGTACATGTATAAAAATTTTTCACTAATGGGGCAACAGGTAGCTTCAGAAGGAAATTTTTGTCAGGAATATAGCACAAATGGAAAGGTTATATCCTGTATGTCCATTCCAGGAATCCTAATTGGACCACGGATATGAGGGTGATCTGGCTGCGACATCTGTCACCCCATTGATTGCCAGGGTTGATTAGGCTGATCTGGCTGGCTAGGTGGGTGTCCCCTTCCTCCCTCACTATTCCATGTGCGTCCCTCCCGAAGCTGTGCACCTGGTGGAAAAGGATGATCATCCCAGATAGAAGGAGTTTACCATTCTTTGGTCAAGGGTATACGGTAGCTGCGCTCTCCTGCTAAAACCTCCTAATTGGACCACTCCATGACTCCTTGTCACACACACTTAAAGCGATGGATGACATGGCTCTGATTTCCATTATATTGAGTAGCTTGGCCCTTGAAATCCAGCTGATAGACTTATTCTTGAATAATTTGGAACTGGGCCTAAAATATGTCCTATGAACTAGCTGACTCTGTACATTTACTACCAATACAAAGTGAATCAATATGAAATTGAAATTACATAACTCTAAATTACTCATAATGAGAATGGAGAATTTTATTGAATGAGGAGCAGAGAATTTTGTTGAATGGGGAGCAAAGAGATATGCTTTGCCAATATATGTATTGCCAATGTTTTCATAAGGGAACCTGTCTACTGCAGGTTGCCCTGCTAGTCATGGTGTTTATTGCCATTACAGACTAGCATTGTCTGAGGATGTCTCTGGGATGCCTCCCTTCCGTCTTGTGGTTCTTGGGTCTCAAACCTTAAGGTTGACAAGCTCAGTGACTTTAACTACTTAGCCATCACAGTCCTTAATGTATTTCAAGAGACCAGAAATGGATACATGCACACACAGCATTGTCTGGTACACTTCTAGCTAGCACATATGCTTGCTATATGATTAATTAGGGAAATTAGACTAATTGGATAATGATCAACTCTTGTATCAGTGGACAAAAATGTTTTCCACGTAATCTTTGTAATGGCGAATTTTATGCTTAAGCTATATGATTGCCTTGTTTAAGTACCACATTTCTGAAACCAACAGATGCATGAGACTATCACCTTTTGGATTTGTTCATATTGCTCCCTTGCAAGTAAATCACTGACTCCCACAAAAAAGAAGATTGTTTGAGTTGGCCTGTGTAACCATGTTGGTACCGTATATCCCATCCTGGCACAGACATGCTGTCATTTGTCTTCTTTCCCAGTAGCCACTCTCATCTATGCCACTCTGTAGCTCCTTCCTATAACTCAAGAATAGGTGGTCTTGTCTACTCCTGCTACCTCTTTCAGTTGGTGGGGAGAATTTAGTAGGCCCCTAGTAGAATTTAGTAGGTGAGGAGAAGTTTGCTTGGCCCCTGAACGATGTCCTCCATTGAAAGAGGCAAGACAGATGTAGATTATGTTCATTTCTGACCTTTTACATTCAAGACTCTCAGAGGCCCTTGAGGGCTTTCAGACAGGCCTGTGCCTTTTCCACAGATCACAGATTTTGGCTGGCTACCAAAGACCCTGTTTAAACAATATTGCAAGTTGTAATTCAGTGCATATTACAGGTGGCAATGCTGCTTAAGTGTGTTTTTTGTATTTTTTATTCCTGTCCATTATACACACTTTTTTCTTGCCTTGAAGGCTGTTTTGGAGAAATGATTAACTATTAAATTGCTAAAAAGTCTATTTACAGTGGCGCCGCATGTAACAGAATTAATTTGTTCCGGAGGCAGTTTCTTTACGTGAAACTTTCTTTACATGAAGCGGATTTTCCCATAGGAAATAATGGAAACGCAGATGATTGGTTCCACAACCCAAAAATATTCATATAACAATATTAACTGGATGTAAAAATGATGACAGAACACTGTAATTGAATTCAAAACATGCACTCAGTGTGCATGATCTTATCAAGTCTACTTAGGCTGCAGTCCTAAAGACAATTTCCTGAGAGAAATACCCATTTAACACAATGGGGCTTACTTCTGGGTAGACATGGTTAGGAGGCTGCAATCCAAGACACCTTCAAAGTGTCTCCCCACTTTCTCCTTCTCTCCATCCTGAGCCTCTCTCTCCCCTGCTCCCTTCTGACCAGTCCTGAGCTGCTTCCCTCTTCTCCACTGCTCTTCTCTTCCTCTGCCCAGTGGTCACCCAGCCACAGGAGGAACAGCATGGAAGTGTTGCTTTCACTATCGACAGGTGCACTAGGCAGCCCTGATGCTTTTTAAACAGGCTGCCGGCCAGCGCGTCTGTCCCAACTGCCAACGAATGTGTTCTTTACGTGAAGTATTTTCTTTATGTGAAGCAGAATCCTAGAGAAATTTTTGTTTGTTACGTGAAACATACTTTACGCGAGGCATTCTTTACGTGAGGCGTCACTGTACATGCGCACCCACATAATCTAGCAGTCTGAAGCACGTAGCTACTCTGTGTGTTTATATCTTATCACTTTCTAATCAATCAATCAACAGTATTTATATAATGTTTGTTTTTCAACAAAAAAGTTCACAATGTGGTTTACAGAGAAGTAACAGCTAACTTAACCGCTAATGGCTCAAATTGTTTCTGGCACTGTTATCTTGCCATTTCTCCAACGAGCTCTGATTGTCATCCATGCAATTCCCCTTTCTCTTGTGAGCTTCAGAATATCTATGTCATATGACTGTTGCAGTATCTCTGTCACAACAGATAATTGTTGTTGGAAATTTGCAAATAATGCAAGACATACTAGTGACAGGCACAGGGATAGAAAGTCATCACAATATTCACATCAAATGCTTCATGTTTTGGAATTCTCAGTACTATACTCTCACATTTCAGACTTCAAATTTCCTGATGTTGTTTTCATGACTCTGAATTGCAGTGTCTTCTCAGCAGCACAAGATTCACATGCAAGCATAATTTTAGAAAACAAAAATAAAACATTCTCTCTAAGCTATTTCTGAGTTTCTTAAAAAAGCTTTGAATTAAGATTTGCAATTCCTTCTCTTTTTGGAACAGGAAGTAGTTTAAGAAACCAAGTACTGTATTGTGATGCTTACTGGAAAAACAAATTTAGGACATTTCATAATAGTACAGTATCTTGAAATTAATATGCTTTCAACAAAAGGACCAAAGGTTGCATGCTTCTGCTTTTGTTTTGGGTCTTCCACTGATATTGATTAATAGTACCTTTTATATGGATAGATTATATGGCAGGTCCTGGAAGCCTGGTACAATCCATAGTAAAAGCAATGGAAAATATTGATCAAAGTTCAGATCAATTCATCATTTACAGAAGACCACGAACTTTCTTATGTAGTCATGATCTTTTTGTTTCTGATGTTGAGATGATTGGCCTGCCTTGTCCGTTTCTTTCTTTCCTGATCTTCCAAATGGAGCCAGTGTTCCAGCGATATATAGGGCAGAGTAACTTACAATCCCTTCTTTTACTACTGAGTGGTTTCTCCTGCTAAACCTCTGCTATGTTGTTCTGCTATGTAAGAATACATTGAGGCTTTCACAAAAATTAGGTCCAGCCCACGTGCTCCAGTCAGGATAAATTATTGAAGCTGATATGATCATATCTCTCCAGCACCACCAATTCAAGTGGTGTATGTCATGGAGATGTGAGCTGCATCCTATGGTGGAAAGTTTAGATACAAAAGATCATGGAGGGCAAAGGAATTTTTCTTATGGTTCTGCACCAGCTATTTTGCCAGTGAGGAATGAAGAACAGCGAGGTAGAGGTAGATAGTATGTGGCAGTACACAAGTGCTGCTAATCTTGCCTGCTCCCTGCCCAGAAACTCCCCTGCTCTTCTCACTCCCTATCCTTTCCACTGCGTGCCACCACTGCTGCTTTATCTGAACCATATCTTTGTTGGTGGTGAATGTGCACAGCCGTCATTGACTACACTGGCATCCTCTTTATGTTTGCTGGTAGGGTTGGTGAGTGTGATGACTGCTTTGTGCCACATTCAGGCCCTTCCATTGGGATATGGCACTTTTGTGTGTTCACCCAGTGGGGATATTTCAGATATGATTGGCTATCAGTATAGTATATAAAGTCAAACATTAAGACTATAAAATAAAGGCATTTTGGAGGTTTCTTACAGTGTCTGAATGTACCTTATACCAGGTAGTTAGGAAAATAATAGCAAAACACACAAAAATAGGATGTTAATAAAACATCAGCCTTTATACTTCTATTAAGTACAAGCTACCTGTGCTACATATGGTGATAGTGGGGGTTAGGGAAGATGGAGTCTGCAACACTTTAGCAGGTGCACAAGATTGTAGCTGAGAAAAGGAAGTGTGTGGGTGCATTCAATATGGAGCAAACGTGCATGCTCAGTTGGACCTTTTAAGTATGTGGGTGTACATTTAAGTCAACTACAGTGGAAGAAAAGCAGAGAATAGATGGGTAGAAAGAGATCAAGTTCCTTGACAAACACACTATTTGTGGTAATAATTTGTATTGCATTTATCTGCAAAAACACTGTTGAGGTACAACTACTAAAATGTACAATAGATTAAACATCTTCTGTGGCAGTCCCAGTGAAATGAACTCTTGTACAGAAGCAGTTCTTGCAGTGGAAGCATTTTAGGTAAATTATGGCTAAAGGAAGTGATACTGCGATTACGTGTAAAGGATAAATGAAGACTGAGAAGTATGTACGGGGAAAGAAGGAAGAAATAAATTAACTCTTAGGATTACATTTAATACATTGGATGGAAAAAGGGAAGTGTGGTGGGGAAATTCTCTGTAGAGAAAATAACTCTATATTGTTTTACATGAGAAATAAGAGCATTAGTCAACCAAGGCAAAGCGAGCTTATTAATTATTTTTATTTGTGTCTAAACAAAATATTTTTCTGATACCTTTATTCACATGATTTACTATGCATTGATTCAGCTCTGTTTTTAGGAAAGTGATGCACAAAAATATTTGTATTTTCCTAATTTACAATTTTTTAAAAATGGAAGATGCCAACTTGGCAGGCATTTGCATATGTTTCCAGCCTTGATTCAGTTTTCATTCTATCCCTGTGACTCCACTGTACACTTTAAATTTAAAGGGCTAAAATTCACTGTGGCACATTTGTGAAATTTTGTGCTAGATTATTTAGATCAGTGATTTTCATCCTTTTTTATCTCATGGCACACCATCAATTGTTTTTACCATTGACAAGACACACCAGGCTATTCAAATCCCCAAGTTTTCCTATTAACAAATATCCACCCCCAAATTCCCATGGCACACCTGAGGACTGTCTGAAGCACAGCAGTGTGCCATAGCACACTGGTTGAAAATCACCGATATAGACATTGTCAACTTGGGGTAGGGAGAGTTGTTAAGAGGCTTTTCCACCCTAATGTTAATGTTATTGTGGGCACAGATCAGAAAGTTTTTCCATATTCTGCATGCCTCACTTATTTAAGTGGAAAATTATTACATTCAGAAATGTAGAAGCACTGATACTGCCAATTCTGAATAATGAACTGGTTCAGCTCTCTGCAATATAGTCTTTATTAATCGTTTTCTTCCATGTTACCTCATTCTCTCACTCTTCATTTCCTCTACTTTTAAGAGTTTTCACACTGGGAAGCCAATGACATTTTAATAGCTCTCAATATGAAGGATGGAAACTTTATAAGTGGGTTCTCTTCAGGCGAACATAGTTTGCAAACTCATTCCTACTCATAAAGATGTGCCAAGTCAGTTTTTCTGTAAGGATCTGACTTGTGTCCAGATCCTGGACATTGATCCTGTAGTTATGCTACTATGTTCAGCATGTGATTGTTAAAGCCTGCTTGGAAATTCTTCTGCTAGTAGAAGATATGTGTGCTGCAGTGCTTACCTCATTTAGGTTGAACAGAAAGGGGGCATGGCTGCTTTGAGGTTGAACAGAAAGGGGGCATGGCTGCTTTGAGGGAAGGTTAGAGGCTAGTATGTTAAGATCAGGACATCAAGTGAGTTGGTGACTGAGACAACATTTGAACCAGAGACTTTCCTGCACATATGTCACACTCTTTATTTCTCACAATTCATCTATATATATAAAAGAGAAAGTCACTGACTGACTCACTGACTGACTCACTGACTCATCACCGCCCTGCCAAAACCGCTGGGCCTAGAAGTGTAAAATTTGGGGTGGGTGTTCCTTCTGTGACCGAGGGGTGCACTAAGAACCGGTTTTCGGAAATTCCAACCGGAAGGGGGTGAAAAGAGGCGCAACATGTTTTCCTCCCTATGCTTTGCATTGGAGAATTGATGACTCATCAACATTCCGCCCCAACTGCTGGGCCTAGAAGCATGGAATTCTGGGAGGGAGTTCCTTCTGTCACCTGAACACCCACCAAGAACCCATCTGGAGAAATTTAACCCTTCAGGGGCTGAAAAGGGGTCAGTGTGTTTCTGTCGTATACTTAACATGGGAGACTGACCAACATCCAGCCAATTTGGTACTCGGTGCCTGGTGCACTGGGGGAATATTGTTTGGAGGGAGGGGTTGCACTGGGGAGGATGCTCCGCATGAGAGATGTTGTGCATGGGGGGGGTTGATGCACATGGGAGATGTTGCGCATGGGGGACTGATGCGCATGGGGGAAGTTGCACATGGGGGAGTGATGTGCATGGGGAAGTTGCGTGTGGGGGGGAAGTTGCGTGTGGGGGACTGATGCGGATGGGGTGTTATGCGCATGGGGTGTTGATGCACATCGGGGGATGTTGCACATGGGGGGATGATGCGCATGGGGGAAGTTGCACATGGGAGACTGATGCGCATGGGGTGTTGATGCGCATGGGAGGAAGTTGCACATGGGGGACTGATGTGCATGGGGGAATTTGCACATGGGGGACTAATGCACATAGGGTGTTGATGTGCTATGGGGGAAATGTTCATCCCGCAACGCCGGTACGCTTTTCGCTAGTTCACCATAATCGAAACTATTGAGATTGAAAGAAAACCCAAAATGATTGCATCACTAAACTTCCATGTCAACACTTTTAATGGCAGTTTATGTCTGAGGGATGGCTTAACTGGAAGTGTTGATTAAGGTGCTGCTTTTGGAAATAGTCATGGTATATATGTATTGTTTTTGTCTGCTGACTTTGACTAATCATCAGCCTGACATTTCCACAAAGCTGAACTGTGTGGTGGGAGCAGTAAGTGATGTTATTTTCAAGTAGATTGGTTTCACTTAACTGAGTAACTGGATGTTGAAAAACAAAGACGAACTTGACTGAACTGGGTTTGGTGGAGACAGCATGGAATTACTTAGAAATGAACAGATTAGAGTTGAGTTCATGACCATGTGAGCAAAGCATGGTCTTTGGAAACCATTCGTAATTTCAGTTCTGAATTATAACAACCTACAACACATTTCAGAAAGCAGTACTACATTTTGTCTCCTAGACAATTTGTTCTCGATGAAGATCAAATGATGATGCTATCTATTTGCCTTTTAACCATTGGTCAAATATTTAACTGTTGACTTTTAAAGCCCTTCTTTCTTCCAGAGTTGCTCAGGTTAATATATGTGAGCTGCTCCTGTTGATCCTCACAATAGCCCTTTGTGGTAAGCTAGGCTGATTGGCCTCACAGCAGCCCTGTAAGGTAAGGTAGGATAAGATTATCAGTAAGCATTGTGCATGTGCAGGGACTTTAAAACAAGTTCTTCCACGGTTGTTAGTTTTGCTTAACATTGTGCTCAATGTTATGAACTCATGAGGAGCCCCACTCAACCTGGCCCTTGTAAAAAATTCCAATCCTTTATTCTTGATTTTCTGATGTACCAGAAAATTACCAGACTAGTATTCATATCTGCAGGCATTGTCTGCTGCTGAAACTGATGGGCTGAAACACAGACCTGATACGGTCTGCCTGGAATAAGTAGTAGGAATAAGTAGTAGGACTGCTCTAAAGAAGTCTTAACAGGAAAACCAGGGAGAAATGATGCATGCTGCCTGTATGTTCCCTGTCAACATCAAACTATATATTAAGAAAATGGCCTTTCTCTCCCAACATCACTTTGGCTGCAATTCTAACCATACTTTCCTGGAAGGAAGAACAACTGAACACAATGGAACTTACTTTTTAGTATACATGCTTAGGATTCCATTGTTCATTAAATCATTTAATCATTAAAGCAGCCATGTGGAACTGCTATTTATTTATGCACTAGGGTCCAGAACCACCCACCATGGGAACTTCTGATCACAGCTCTCACACATCATGTCTAGTTCCACCATAGATGCAGCAATGTGGTAGACTAATGCACAGAAGCAAGCATTATTGTTGTTTGGCATCCATGGGAGGTGATTTCCCCTTAAGAAAAGAGAAGCCAGGGATACATAGCACATTTCCTTTTTCTGGTGGCAGCCAGCCAAGCAAAATACGTCAACACAAATAAAACGATTTCTGTGGAATCCCCCTAACAAGAGCATATGGGTTTCCTTTTCAGATCTGCATTGGTCTGGAAGCCCTTTTGAACTGACCTGAATTGTAGGTGAAGGGGCCTCCTATCTACGTAGTTATCTGTAAACAACATGAAAAAGGGAGGTGGGGCTGGGGAAGGACCTGAGAAAATGAAAAGTGGGTGTTTTTTCTGTTGCTGACATTGTTTTTCAAAGCGGTTTCTATACAACAAGAGAGGGAGCAGCAGAAAGAGTAACAGGAAAATAAGATATGCAGTACATCTACATGAATAGCATGCTTTTTCAGCCTTCTGTACATGCTTGCTTTTATGGACTACATATTGATTGATATATATCTCTAGCTGCAAAGTATGCATTATCCAGTTAGTGAAAAGAAAATATATGCTCAGTCTTCATGTTACCTTCTGGCCTCGGTAGCCTTGAACTGCAATTAGTACTAAGCTATTACAAGCTAGCCACTTAGCTCTGTTATCTTTAAACAATTGCTACTGTAAAAATACAGATGTAGTCTCTGAAGACTTCAATCATGTTTGATATTCTATATTGGGATTGAGTTTTCAGTAGTACTGTATGTACTTTGGCTGGAGGATCATACAATCTCTCTGATGCTAGGGGCTGGGGAAAAAACTTTACATTTCAAAAATGAATACGTTTACATGTGAATACATTGGAGATGGAACTTATCTGAATAAATTAGTTTTACTGAGCTTATTTGCAGTGCACATGAGAACTATAATTCAGACATGTAGCCAGAACTCCATGAGAAGTATGAACTGTTTGTCACACACATTTCTTGCATAGTGAAAATAGTCAGACGAAGCCAGAAACAAAATATAGGCATAAGTTGTTCAGAGGAAATGGGGGGTTAATGCCCAGGAAAAAGCAGAACACACATGGAGACATGAACTGATGCACTTGGGACAATTTTGGATGTCACCATGGAGTTGCAAGGCATCATGTGCTCTTATAGTCTCCAATGTTCCAGAGGCTCATTGGAGAGTGGAAGCTTCTTATAGGATGATTTGGGGGTCATCACAGGCTGCAAATTGCCAGGGTTTGCCTATCCCTTCTCTCTATATAAAGACAATGCAGACAAATGCGTTGACCAATTTAGTATATTAAGTGAAGATAGGCCCATATCCTAAAGTCAAATTAAGCCCTTTGCTCCGGAGCAGTTAAGGTGACTTTACATAAGATAACACTAGAGGGTGATGTAACTGTGTAGACCCCTAACTGTTCTGGATTTTGCCCATATTGCTTCTTTTCCTTGGCTCTGTTTGTAACAGCCAAGTTCTGATTTGCTGGTGTGATGTTGCTGAAATCTCAGTGTATTGCTGCATGCTGCAATTGGATGCTAGTGTAGATGCTAATATGATCTTTGATACAAGTTAAAAGGGAGGAAGAGTGGATGTGAATCACCAGTTGCTCCTCCGGATGTTTTTCCTTGTTAAAGGAATAATCTAAAAACATCAATTGATTAAAAAGATGCCATTTCACATTGTGATAACAAGTCTAGTTATTTTTTTTTACAACAGCTATCAAGAACTCCTGATTACAGTGTGGTATGCTAACTGTGGTGATTATCTGATAATCTTTATTTTAGTTCTCTGTATTTTGAGATATTATCCAGGTGTGTACAGGATTTCCACATTCCCATGCAATTGTCCATAGTCTCCAGGTTCTGGGCATTTATTGTGACATTACTAAGGCTTTCAGGTTTTTTCCATCTAGACAAAAAGAGAAGGGTTTGGTTTGAAGTGGAGAAATTAATTTACAGGAACTTACTATTACCTGGTACAGTATGTGCTGTGAATAGTTCCAGCTTGGCACAACATGGATTGTCAGAGGTGACTAAGTGGTAGAACTGATGAACCCAGTCGCCTTAGCACAGATCTGGGAAACCTTTGTGAAAACTTGTGTGTTGCTGCTTGGATGGATTGCTGCTTTAAGAAGCATACTCCTTGCAGTACTCATTTTTCACATCTTCTTGAAGTGTTACAGGAACAGCCTATAGTTGGCAGTTTTTCCTGTGCATTCGTACAGTAAAAAGGAAGACTATCACCAATGATTACATGGCAGTGCCACAGGAACAGAGATGGGACAGCAGTGGTGGACAGGAGCAATTCCCATGAGACATTGTATCTAAGGTAATAAAGTTATTCAGATCAGTTTGTGGAACAAGCAAATCCTCTCTAGTATTTCAGATTAAAGAAGGAAGGAACACATGAAAGCTGGAAAAGAACACTAGTTTATAAAGAATGAATTAGTGCCTGATTTCTAAGCGTACCATCTGTACCTTGAATTACGGGCTACCCTCAGTGCAAGTTTGTTTTCTCTGGCAAAGGCTGAGAGCAGTAGGATCAGTAACATGAAGTCATTGCCAAATGAGTATCAGTCCTGGGCAGTATAAGCATTTTTCTTCAGTGCACAAAGTGACTGCATCCTGGGTCATTGGAAGTCCTTTTCACCAGCCCGAAAGGATCACAAATATGCCATGCCATGGCATAAGGCGCATTTGTGCTTCCGCAGGAGCAACCTGTGCTGTTACACAGCGGTGTGCTAGCCGACAGAGGCCAGATCCAGGCTCTGTAGTGGTGGCAGAAGGTGAGTCTTCACTGGCCAAACTCCATTGACATGGAGGTCTGGAGGGACAGGAGGGAGGTATTTCATGGTAGATGGTTGGAGAGTATTTTGGGGCACAGACGGGAAGCAGGAGGTGGGGTTGAGCTCCAGTAGATGTGCTGGTTCACAACACTTCAGACTGCTCAGCTCTGCATCACATCCAGAGGGGTGCAGATCTGAGTAGATCCATTAGAGTGCTACGACATTTCCTGGGGTAAGGGGAAAAGTTTCCTCTTGCTCCACAATAGCACTGCAGCAGTCTGAACTTGTGTTGGATGCAACTGACCTACCAGCTCCCTGACCTACCACGGCAGGCCAGCTGACCTGCCTGCTCCAGCTCAAGTTAGGATTGTGATGATAATGTGCAAGGGGGATAAACCACACCCTTTAAGGGAAATTCCTATATTATAAGTAGTCAGTGGAACTTACATGGAAGTATGCATAGGATTGTGGCCTAAATTTCTTCCTGGGTTGAGGAGATTCTCTAGCAGAGAAAGGGTTACAATGAATTCAAGCAGATTTAAATTCTTTTCTATGCTATAATTAAGAAGAATTTGGCACCAGCATCTTAAAAATATAATTTACCTGTGAGGTTTTGCTGTACTCTGAAGAACAGCTGCACGACAACTTTTTCTGTGCCTGCTAAAGTGTTAACATTGGTACTGTTGTAGCTTCATCAGAAGTTAGGCGAATATTTGAAAAAGTCTGAAATTTGTTCTGAGTGGCTCAGTCCTATTTCCTTCCCCACCCCAAAAAACAGCTTGTGCTGCATCCAGTGGGAAGGAGCAGTCTGAGGTCTCTTCTGAATGAGGGTACAAATTTCTTTCTCGAAGTTAAGCCTCCCTGGGTTGGTGGGGTCTACTTGGACATGTTTTGTAGCAAAATTGCTAATGCAGGTCTGCATAGATCTGGGGCTGAATGTTTTGACCTAGGATTTTGAAGATTCCATGAAGTCTTTACTGGAAGTGCTCCCTGCTCCTGTTGCTGCTCTGTTCTTCCTTCACTGTTCTGCTTTCCTTGTGCCTTATCCTGCTTCCTCTGTTGACTTATTTTCTGCCATTCCACTGGCTGTTCAACACAAACTACTGGTATATCTACTCCATGCATCCATTGGCTCTGGCTTTGCAGTAGGTTGGGTTGAGAGAGAATGATTGACCACACTCACTATCAACCAGTTAGTTTCATGGGGGGGGGGGGATTTTAACACATCTGGTTATTATCTAATCTATCTAATTATCTAATGGAATCTAGCCATTCCACCATAGTAGCCCTCTATATTAACCTGTTTACAAAAGAAATTTTAGTTGGCACTGTACAAGGCTGTTTTGTTCTCTTTCTGAGGGATGTTTTCTCTAGCAGTGTTCCTGTATTTTTAACAGCTGCATGCAAAACCAATTTTTCAGGTACATTATCTCATCTCTGTGCTGAAAAAGGTCAACACTTCCATTCTGTAAGTATGTGTGTGAAACATTAGCATAGTCAGTTGCAAAAATAAAATGTGTTTGAATCTGGGATTTTATAGTTCCCCCCTCCCCAAAAAAATTATTACAGTGAAACCTTTGAGAGTAACTTGGATTGATAATGTTTTGCAAGACAAGCAAATGTTTCTAATAAATTTTGATTTAATAAACAAGTGATGTCTTGATAAACAAGAAAAAAATTAGTCCTGGTTGGGATATGGCCAGTTTTGGCACTCCACTCAGCCTCTTCTGAGAAACTAGCCCATGTATGTCTACTCTGAAGTAAGCCTATTACAGTCAGTGGGGCTCACTGTTATGCAAGGGGGGGGGGGGCAAGGAATCCTGGAAAGGAATCTGAGAGACATAGAGCACAATCCTAACCAGGTGTACTCAAAAGTTAGCCTCATTGCATTCATTGGATCTTACTCCCAGGAAAGCGTGCCTAGGATTGCAGTCCTACCCTTGCATGTCTAATCTAAAATAAACCTTATTATAATAAGCCTTATTATAATTGGTGGGGCTCTCTCCTGTGTAAAAGGGGCAGATTGCAGCCTGAGAGACCTGAGAAACTAAGGACAAAATCCAGAGTAATTACAGGGAGTCCTTGCTCCAGTGTAAGAACAACTTACTCTGGATTTAAATATGAATTTCCCATAGGTTTTCACTAGGTGGTGCAGTAACTACAGGTGCACATAAAGTCTCTTACATGCTCCCGTAGTTACTCTGGATGGGGGTAAGGCTGGAAATACTAAAGACACTTTCCTGGGAGTAAGACCCTTTGAACACAATAGGGCTTACTTTTGAGTAGACATGGTTAGTCTTGTGCTCTAAGTGTAAATTATTTTATATTTATATATTTTGTATTTTCCTTATTTTGTATTATATTACACCAGGGGTCTCCAAACCTTTTGGCAAGAAGATCACATCATCTCTCTGACACTGAATTGGGGGCCAGAAAACTAATTTACATTTCAAATTTGAATAAATTTACATATAAGATTGTATTGGAGTGGATTACAAGGCTTGCCCACGGGCTGTATTGAGAAGTCTTGCTGGGGGCCAAATTGAGGTTTATCAAGGGCTGCATCTGGGCCCCGGGCTGGGGTTTAGAGACCTCTGTATTACAGTATTGTAATCAATTTATCTATATACTGTATATAAAATTGAAAAGTCACTCACTGACTGACCCACTCTCTCACTTGCTGACTCACTCCTAGCCAAAACGCCTAGCCAAAACCACTGAGCCTAGAAGCATGAAATTTGGGGTGGGCGTTCCCACTATGTCATTAAGAACCGGTTTTTGGAAATTCCAGCATTTATTCTTGAAATTCTCATTAGTCCCATTGAACTTCAGTGTGAGCCACACCCTCCTCCAGTGTCTTTTAAAGTCCATCATACTTAATGATGTTCAGATGTGAGCCCCACTCACAGTCCATTAACATGATCAACCATTTAACCTTAATTAATCACTTGCATTCCATTAACCTTAATCTCCCCAGAACTGTCAAAAGCTGTCAAAACTTCATGGGAAGCACAGTCAACACCTCATCTTTTGCCTGATCATCATAACATGTATATAGATAATACCCTAGGATGCTGGTTCTTAAACTTACCTGGATCACGATGCCCCCACAGCTTCTTCTTCTCAACTCAAGCCAGGGAATTCCCAACTCTTGTGTCATTTTGGCAGCAGTCCTAAGAGCACTTTCCTGGGAGTAAGCCCCATTTAACCCAATGGAACTTACTTCAGAATAGACACAAATAGGATTGCATTTATCTGTATGCAAGTTAAAAAAATGACAGCAACTGGGGAACAGGTAGGAATGTAGAATGTTCCATGGTGGTCCTGTGAATGCTGGGTGTCATGATGTACTTAGGATATTGATGCATGATGCACCCTAGGATATTGAACTGTTAGCAACTGTTAGCATCTATGGTTACATCTGGTCGTTATGAAGATTTACATTCACAATAGCTATCAGCAATCCTCATTCAGTTCTTTAACATGCTACCAGAAGCTCCACAGAAAAGAAGGTACAACTTAATATATAAAAGAGTAATGGGGTTTTCTGATCCAGTATCACTGCTCCAGCTGTGTGAACTGGCCAGTGGGTAAGCATTCCCTAGGCCTCAGCCCCACATGTCATTCTCAAGGATCATATAAACATAATGAATTGTTCTAATCTTAGGAAAAAAAATGCCTCATGCAGATTTGCCCTAACTAGCTTGAAAGCAATATGAGGTTGTAGCTGTTGACTGTCATTTAGTTCCTGTTCATCTAGAATCAGGGTCACCTTGACCGATGTCTTGTTTTCTTCTAATGCTTGCCTAGTTCTGTTGGCTAGTGTTATCTGGTAGGTGGGAACAAGAGGAATGTTTCTGCACATCCTCAAACTGTAGGATTGTCACATTTTGTTTTATTTATGAAATATCTTTTATTATTCTAAGGCTGTTCACAATAGTGAATTGCACAATCAAATTCATTCAATTTGTTCCCCACCTTTCCTTGTGGAACACACAAAACAGCAACAATGATAAATGGATGTGTGCGCGCACACACAGAGATCATAGTATAGTACGTAGTTGCACCACCAACAAGAAGTCTTTTGGCACCCTGGAATGTTGGTTTTGCAGTCAAACCCAAAAGTGTTTTTTTCAACAGTACTTGTTCTCTGTGTTCGTGGCTCTGCACCTTGGGTCTTTAACAGTAATTAACATTTTCGTGGCATGAAGATAAAATTGATTGAAGACTTGGATTAAAGACATCCTACTTCTAGTAACTCCAGTCCTTCCAGTAACTCCTACTTGTCTTGCACAGATCTCATTAAATTCCGGTATTACAATATCATACTTCTTTTCAGACTGAATAACTAAACTCTGTGGGCAAATTAAAGAGACTTAAATAGGACACTTCTCTTAAAATATTAAAATATTTACATGACATTTCTCATGACCTCTACCATCCCTAAAGTTATAATGTTCAAGTGAAAGATCTAATTCAGGGGTGTCTAAACTTTTCAGCCCGAGGGCCACATCAAATACTTGGTACAGTGCAGAGGGCAATATATAAATTTGATAGAAAGATATCACAGAAATGGAAATATGCTCAGATGGACCCACATTCACCCACCTCCTAAGCATCTTCTAGAGTCTTTAGAGGGTAGAAAAAGTTATTTTGGGGAAAACCAGGAAGTGATTTTAGGCACTCAGAACACCCCTCAGACATGACAATAGTTCTATTCAAGTTGGCCAGAAGCTTCCAGAGGACCAGAGGCTGACCATGGGCCAGATAGAGGGTTGCCCTGGGCAGGTATTTGGATACCCCTGTTCTAATGTTTGAATATTCCCTTATTCTAGCAGGTTGTTTCTCCACAATTGAGGATCCAAAAAATGCATGAGTTCAACTGAGAAGAGTGTAAATCTCCTTCAAAACTGGTGGGGAGGGAAGAGAACAGGTACTCTCTTACACTCATCTGCTGAAGGGTTTCCTCACTCTTCCTGTAGTAAAAAAATAAAAATAGAAAAAAGGTGTTGCACCACCAGTGTGTACAGTTAAAGGTAAGGTATAGCCTCTTTCAGCAGAATTTGCATCGATTAGTGCAGTTCTGCTCTGATTTAATAGCACAAGGATTTATCAATCTCCAGTTATTTAGAATGCAGAACCATTGAAAAACAAGGATACTACCATCTAGCCAAGACTGACAAAAAAAAGGCACAGGGTCATGGACGTTTGTCTTGGTGACAGAAGTGGTAAATGCTGTTGGTTATTCCTTCTTGTAATTACCTTTTAAGAGTATATAAGGTCATTTTACCACTGTCTGTCTGTTTTTTAACCTGAATTTTTATTGTTTTTTATAATTTTAATTGTATTTTACTGTTTAGTTTGTACTGCTTTTATCTAGTTTTTAACTGTATTTTATTTTGTTGTTTTAAATGCTGTTAGCCACTGTGGGCATCCTTTCTTCAGGAAGAAAGATGGGATATAGACTGAATAAATAAAATATAATAAAACTATTGACTTTTACTGGAGCAGGCAGGCTGTTGTGTTGTGCCAATTCCAAGATAGGACAGTCCAGTTACACCAGAAAGACTTGGGTTGGCATAAGTCAGCTTGGGCTTGCATAAGTCAGCTTGGTCTGGCCCAATACAGATGGACCTGGGTTGGCCTAGCTATGCCAGCCTAGGCAGATCAGGAAAGGCATGAAGAGGGCATATTCAGCATGGCCTAGAACACTGCAATTAGGCCTGTTTCCAGGGCAGACATGCCTACTCTCAACTCCTCAGAACACCTAAGGAGTTGAAATAAATCTGAGTAGACCAACAGGGGTCCATGATAAGCCAGGGTAAAATTGGAAATGATGGCAAAAAATTCTGAGTCCTAGGTCAACCCCTGCTTCTCCAGCTCAGGATACAGCACAACTACACCAGCCCACAATTGAAGACATTATTTCTATTCTTGATCAAGGTATGACTAGCTAAAACTGTTTTGGAAAATAAAGCACTTGACATTCTTTGGAAAAAAAAACTGCTTTTGTGATAGCTGTCCTACCCACAAAGAGTAGTGACTGGCACATGTTTACAGTCATGTACATAGCATGTCATGTGCAAATGGATTGAAAAAATATCACAAGTTATCCTCACAGCAACATTGTGGTAGTCTGATATTTCCCTTTTACAAATGTGAACTGGGATAATTACTTGTTCAAAATCATGCATCCCCTGAAGAAATATATTTTCTAGGTCCTTTTTTCTAGGTCCTGTAATATGTTTTCTAGGTCCTGTTTCGATGTCTTCTTCCCTGGAGTGTTCAGATTCAAATAGATCTCTTTGAAGTAAATATGTGGGGTAAAGGGTCTTGGACTCAGGTAGGAATCACAAGAGGACTGGACTTTTAAATTGACAACTCCCAACATGCTTAAAAACCCAAAGCTGATAAAACTGTCAATGTTGGGGTGGCCATTCCTCATTTACCATGTACTTAATCTTATGAATGAACTTGACTGACAAGCACAAAAGTCATGTAAGGCTCTGCTGTATTTTATGTTCAGAAGTTGATAGCGGCAAGAAATAAACTGGCATTTTGCGAAGCTTATGTTAATTGACCTACTTGAAAACTTAGCACACTTTGGCTGCAATCCTATCCACACTTTCCTGAGAGTAAGCTCCATTAACTACAATGGGACTTACTTCTGAGTAGACAGGCACAGGATTGGACCCTTTAACTCTTAAAAACTAATGCATCATAGACACTCATGTTGAGATAGAAATAAATAAATGAAACTCACCTAATCTTCTTGGTTATTAGGTTCCTTTTCTTGGAGTAGGATTCTGGGTCTGTGACTATTGAAATCAGTATTTCTGGCAATAATGACTAATTCTGTGTATAAAAATCCCACACATTACAGAAAAAGAGCTTCATTTCACAAAAATTGATATTAATAAATGAATGCAGGAAAAAGAATTGAAATGTGATAATCCACTCTCCTGAAATCCAGCAACTCAAAGTTTCCAGTGAAACTTGAAAGAGGCAGGCACATTTCATATGTTTGAAAGTCAAATCAGTTAAAATGTGAACTATTTCTTGAGGTTTCTAACAGTTAAACGTGTTATGTGTGCCTTGTTGTTTTTAGTGTGTTTGTTGCAAATTAGCACATTAATGCACTTCTATAAACAAGATTTTCAGTTCAAACCTTTCAACATTTCAACCTTTCAACTCTATTTGACTATTGCTGATTTGGGTCTTGCTGATGAAGCAGTGTGACTGAGCAGCATGTGAAGTTGAGACTTGTCAGATGTTCTGCTGCTCTACTCCTGCCTCACACTCAGAAGGCCAACAGCAATCTTCAGCTGTTGAAGTTGACAAGACTTCCGTATGAGAATAAACTCACAAAGCTTTAAGAAGTTGACCTGGTGTCCCTACTATAGATCTTGATGCAGTCATGTTCTCAGTTGGTGGCCTTGTGCTATACTTGACATAGTTCAGTTAAAGAGCATCCGCTTTGCATGCAGGAGATACCAGACTCAATTATCAGCATTTCCAAATACAGCAGAGAAACCTTGTTTGAAACCTGTCTGAAACCTTGAAGAGCTGCTACTTTTCAGTGTTGACAGTATTGAGTAAAATGGACCAATAATAGTCTAACCTGATTAAAACAGATCACGTTGAGCAAGGAACAGCTGTGGTGCATGCCTTATAAGGAAGCCCAGGAAGCCAAGGAGTCCCTGACAACATGTAACAGCTGCAGCATGAGATTGCAGTACAGCAGTACATGTAGTGGAGAGGTTCCGGTTGAGAGATTCCAAGCCGCACGCTAGGAGTTGGAGCTCCATTACCTTATCTTTTATTTTCAAGGCCAGGACTCTGTTTTTCCTTGTTTAGGATCGTCGGCATCCTCCTGCCTGCTGTTTCCCTGTGTCCTCTCTCCTTGTCGACTAGACTCTTTGAAACCAATTCTAGGAGTTTTTATCTGGACTTTGACGGAACCGCTTCCCTCGGAACAGTCGCCCATTGCTGCTCCCCTGGCTGTGAGTAATTAATTTCCTAACTGTTTCCACCCCCACACATACTGAATATGTGGAAGAAAAGAATACTTTCTCCAGGATTCATTGAAGCTGATTCTCCGAGATGTAAACAAACAAGGATTGAAGAGTTCTTTGAGGAGAAGAACTCCCCTCACCCTCCTGACGCTGTGGCTGTCTTCCTGGGCACCCCACCTTTTCTCCCACAGGATTCCTTTTCGGAGCCAACCGCTTCCTCTACAAGTCCTCCTGGAATTTGTCAACAACAGCCTCCTGCATCTCCTCCTGCTCCTCATCAGCTCAGAGGCACTGATAACTTGGCTCTTCAGCATTCACTTTTGGTTTCTTCTACAGTCAATCTAGTTTTTTTCTCATTTAGAGAAAATTGTGAGCCTACTGAGAGAACTTTTAAAGGGGTCCCGCTCTGTTTCTTTTCTCCTCCACCCAAAGACTGCTCTTCATTCTCAGAACTCCCAGGCCCCGCAAACTTCAAACAATCCATCTCTGCCTGCTCATCCCAATTGTTCCTTTCCCACGGGACCAATAAATGGGAAGTCCACTTTGGTTTATGATCCTAATTCCATTGCCATCACAATATCAAATCGGAACTGGAACTATCGTGATTGGAGTAAACTGTCTCTAGCCAAAGGTCATCTAGCTGTGCTATTAAAAATTAAGCCATCTCTCGTGGACCTTGTCAAGACTATGAGGCTGACTTAACTCCCCCATACAGACTGTTGCTTCCTTTTCATTCAAGCCGGATTCCAAGAATGTTACATTGACGCCCCCAGCGCTCCAGGTGGTGATGGAATCTCCGTACAAAGACATTTCTTCAATACCCAAATTTTGAATCTGCGGCCCCATGCGCCTAAGACTCAGAAACCAACTTGCTCTCCTCCCATTCTGACTAATCACCTGAAATCCTTTACTCCTCCCCCAATCCCCCCTGTCCTATGGATAACCCTGCAGTTTTAGTTCTGTGCCAAATATTTTTGCACCTCACCCCTTAAGTTTTCCAAAGGCTTCTTATGATTCTCCCAAACCCTCTTTACCCACTGCACCCCCTGATGACATTCTGGACACTACGGCTACATCTAATACCCTTCTTCTCAATTCCCCTCCCCTCCCAGATACCTCTCCCCATGATACCCCTGATCCTGCCATTGTGTCTCCTGTCCAAACTCCTAAAACTGTTACCCCATTTAATCCTACCTGCATTGCAATTCAGTCACCTAACCCGGCTTCCCTTTTACCAGTCAGCATTTTACCAGTCAGCATGACCAGTCAGCATCATCTGTTAGTCCTATACCCATTAACCCCAATTCCTCTCCTCTCCCTTCCCAGGACCCCTTCCCTCTAGCTTTCCCCTCCAATCCCTCTCTCCTATCCCCTACTCACCCCCCCACTTCTTCCTGATGTTCCCCACCCTGATCATTTCCCAAACCTGGCCTCCTCCAGCTGACTATCCTCTCCCTCCCACCATATTCCCCAGCCTGACACTTTTCTTAAGTTAGGCTGCAATCCTAAAGACACTTTCCTGGGAGTAAGAACCATTGAACACAATGGGGCTTACTTTAGAGTAGACATGGTTAGGATTGTGCTCTATGTCTCTTGGAACATAGCCGGTTGGAGTAACAAGCAATGGGATCGGGATTTTTTAACTTATCTCTTTTCATTCGACCTGATTTTTCTCCAGGAAACCTGGCTTCTAAACCCTCCCTATATCCCAGGATACGTTTCTTACTTTCTCCCAGCCTTCAAAACTCAATCCAAAGGTCGGCCCCGTGCAGGGCTATGTTGCTTACTAAAACAATCACTTAGTCATCTATTATCTCCTCAATCCACTCAATCTTCCTGCTTCCAAGCTTTTCTCCTTTCAACCACTAACTCTCAAATACTAATATTTAACATTTACATCCCTCCCCCCTCTCAAGAAGCCCTTCCGCACTGGGACCAATTAAAATTTTTTATAATTGACTTCCTTAAATCTAACCCCTCTGCTTCCCTTCTTCTCCTAGGGGATCTTAATGCTAGACTTGGCCAAGATAATTTAGCCCTAGCCCAACATTTGGCTTGGGACCCTGATCAATTTATCCCTCTTGAACTTCAGAGACCTAGATCTTCGTCAGATCATCTCTTCAATGCATACACCCCTAATTTGGTTGACTTGCTCCTTTTTGTACTCAATGGTTCCCTAATCAGTGACTTTCCTGGTAAATTCACCCACTATTCCTATAAAGGGGCCAGCGTCCTCGACTATGCCCTGATTTCTTCAGAACTTCTTCCCCGAATACTCAATTTTTATGTTGACCATCGATCAGACAGTGACCACCTCCCCATTCTTATACACATTTCTTTTATATCACCCCATGAGAGTGATAACTCTATTTCTACCTCATCACTTCCCAGACTTAGATGGTCCCATAGGTCTACAGAGTCCTTTAGTGCTTGGACCAAGCAAAATGATGTGATTGATTTTATCCAGAAATTATCTCAGACTGACTTTCCCCCTGTAGTTGTTTCTACTTATGAGTCCTTAGCCAAATCTCTGGTTCAGTCATTGGGTTTGCCTCGGCCAACCCCCATGGGCTTCCGCTCCCTTTCCTGGTTTGATATGGATTGCTGGATGGCTAAGAAATACATTAGACAATTCTTTTATGTAGTTTCCACTAACCCGTCTCCTGACCTGCTTGAAACCTATTTTAACCTTTAAAAATCATGTCGCTCTCTATTTGAATACAAAAGACATTCATATGCTGAACAAAACTGGAATCTTTTCTACGTTTCAGTTCTCTCTAACAACCATAAACTTTTCTGGTCCCTTGCCTCCCATTCTATTTCCCACTCAGTCCCAACCTCATCTATTCCAATCCCTTCCTCCACCTTGTCATCTTGTTATACTAATGTGTTCTCCACTTCAACACCCCCTATGAATCATCTTCTCCCTTCCCCTGATTTAACAGATTGACCCCCCGTTTCCCCGGATGAAATCATCGAGCTTATCCACTCTTTTAAGCCCGGGAAAGCTCCTGCTCCTGATGCATTTCCCTCTGAGTTTCTCATTAACAACTCCTCATGGTGGTCCACTCTCTTAGCCAATCTTTTCACTGTAATTAATAATTCAGGTGTTATCCCTGATTCTTGGTTAACCTCTACAATTACCCCAATCTACAAGAAAGGCGACCCAGCTCTTCCCAGCAATTATAGACCCATCAGTCTTTTATCCTTTATTGGTAAGCTGTACTCCAGATTTTAACTCAAGAAACTCTCCTCCTGGGCGGAAAGCATAGGCCTCCCTACTAGAGAACAAATCGGCTTCCGCTCGAGAGCATCAACTCTTGACCACATTTTCACTCTTTCCTTTCTTGCTAGTAAATATTCTCAAACTCACCGCACTAAACTCTACTCGGCATTCATCGATCTTAGAGGTGCATTCAACTCCATAGATAGGAATATTCTATGGAGAAAACTTGAAGACTGGAAGATCAACCCTCGCCTCCTTTTTCTTATTCAGCAGCTCCTCTCCTCTAACACCTGCCACATCCATTTAGACCATGCTGGCTCTTTGTCTGAAGAAATTCCTATTAATAAAGGTGTCAGGCAAGGGTGCATCCTGGCACCTCTCTTATTTAACCTCTACCTAGCCGACCTTCCCCCCTTCCTTCTTTCCCTGGACTCCCCCTTCCCTAAATACTTCTCCTATACCGCTTCTTTTATATGCCGACGATGCCGTTTTGCTTTCTCTCTCTAAACGTGGCCTACGCAAACTCCTTACAACCTTCCATGAGTACTGTCTTACCAATCATCTCTCCATCAACCCCAAGAAAACCAAAATCCTTGTGTTTTCTAATATCTGCCCCCCCCCACCCGTATGGAAAATCCATAATCTTAATTTTGAACAAGTTCAACTGTTTAGGTATCTAGGTGTTATCTTCCATCACCGCCACACTTGGATGCTTCATCACAAATCCACTGTTTCTTCAGCCCTTCTGTCCCAAAATGTAATTGCTAGATTCTTCTTCAACAAAGGTAACCGGTACGTGCCTGCTGCTATTCAGGCACTCCAACTTAAAACCGTCCCCCAGTTATTGTACGCAGTACTTGTCTGGATAGAAGCTGTTAACGCTGATCTAGACAAGTCAATTGCTAAATTTTTTTAGAAAGATTCTTGGGATTCCACAACTAATTAGGCTGTCCACAATTGTATTAGAACTTGGCATATATCTTCCTTCCACCTCCGCTTGGGCTTCCACATTTAAGTTTTGGTTAAAGCTCCATCTTAACTCTCACCCAGGCTCCATCTTACAGGACCTCATCAAGGACTCACACCTAACCAATTGGTTTAAAATCGTTGATACCAAGCTCCTAGACCTTGGTCTTTCCCCGGAAATATTAGCCGACATGGACCTCCCAAAAGCTTACCACACCATTAAGCTTAAATTATGGGAGCAGGAAACTGGGACTCTACTTGCCTATCTTAACCCAACTTGTTCCCCCTCCTTTTTTGGTTTATTCCTCTTATTTGGCCGTGCAGTAAACTATCTCTTCCATTTGACTGATCCCAACAAAAGGAGGGCATTTCTACTTGCTAGATTAAATATTTGTCCTTCAGCCTACCATTCAAGAAGATTTACTAATACACCGCAGCAGAACAGACTTTGCTCCTTCTGCTCAATCGAACCTGACTCCATCGACCACATCTTACTCTGTTGTCCCTCCCACCTTGCTCTCAGACCCACTTTTCTTGCCCCCTTTCTCTCATCCCTCCCTCCCTCCCTGGTTGATCCCTTGCCAATTCTTCTGAGTGACTTCTCTTCCTCTATTACAAATCTTGTGGCGGATTTTTTGTTAGCAGTCTCCCGTGCCAGTTGTAACTCCTAACCTCTCCAACTCAGGCATAAATCTTGTTAATTCTTGTTCTTTCCTTATTGTCTGTTATTGTTTATCCTTATTATTACTAATGCCAATAAAGGTTATGATGATGATGTAGTGGAGAGTGGCTGCAAGAGGATTGTTGGAATGACCGGCTGGAATTATGCTGTATCCTAAGATTGGAGGGCTGTCCTGAGGTTGAGAGGCAGGGTTTGCAGTTAGGCTGGCCAAAAACTCAGATTTTTTGTCAAAACTGACATTCTCACTGTGTCTTATCATGAACCCCTATCGGTCTACTCAGATTTATTCCTGCTGCTGAGGTGGTCTAACTTTTGAGGAGCTAGGAAGGGGCATTTCATGCCCTGAAAACTGGCTCTGGATATAGCCTAACTGCACTGTTCTAGACCACGCTCAACATACCCTCAGTACACTCCTGCTGAGCTAGTAACTTGACTTCCGCTGGCCTAAATTGACTTACACCAGCCCAGGCCTTTTTCTGGTGCAGCTAGGCTGGTGTATCTCAACTTATGCCAGCCCAGTGCTAGATAGGCTGGCCCAAGTGCACTTCAGGATTGCACCCTTAATTTACATTTCAAATTTTAATAAATTTACATAAATGAATACACTCGAGACAGAACATATGAATGAATAAATTTTACTGAGCTTATTTTTAATACATATGAGAACTATAATAGACATGCATGTAGACCCACACGAGAATTATGAACTGTTTGCCATACATATCTTTTACAGTGAAAACATACAGAGCAAGCTATCTACATCTATCTATCTACAGATGGATATATAAGTCATTCAGATGCAGTGGATATATAAGTCATTATATATCCAAACACATGAATATATAAGTCAATCAGATGCAGTGAGGGTGGTGTTAAAACAATGTCTTCGAAAAGCAGGAAATGAACTGATGCACTGGGGACAATAATGAATGTCATGTCTGGCAGTTAAGAATTAGTGTGGGCTGTAATGTGCCAGAGGCCCATTGAAGACTGGCGGCTCCCTGCAGATTGAGTTGAGTCCCAAAGAACCACAAATGGCCCACAGGCAGGGGTTTGCCCACCCCTGAACTAGAACGTTTATAATGAGCAAATTGTTTATCCAAGAACAAATTGTCCCCATATGATCTAGAATAATTGTTAGAGCATTGTGGTTTAATCTGTATAGTAAAAAATTTTCTGGGTCACTTGAGTCTGATAGCCTTGAGTTTTTAGTTATGAACACCAGATACGATCTAAAGCTGCATTTTTAGCATTGTTATTCTCAACAATGGAAGATATTTGACATATTTTATTTGATCTCTATGGGGTTAACTTGCTGATGAATGGACACCAGCTCTAGTTCTGGAAATATTTGCAGCTAGTCTATTGGTGTATATTTAGATTGTTCTATAAAAGGCAAATACAAGTAATTTCAGCTACCTATTGTAATATAAACTTCCAAATGCATTTTCACTTGACTAGGGTGTGCCAGCAAGAGAAAAGGTATTGGGAGATGTGTTGGATACCACAGAATGAGAAATGTAGAGCAGGGTAAGTATCTTTGGGAATGATCTAGTTCGTTGAAAAAATTTCATATCTCTAAGCTACATTTTCTCTTGGCATAGGAAGAAGGGCAGCTACATTCACTGAAATAGCTACATCTGTTCCTGCAAAGTGGCTACTTTGCATTAATTTTTTCATAGTTGTGTACTCAATAGCATAGCGATAATAATCAACATTTGTTTATAAGGACCTACTTAATTAATTAGCTGGTTTAAGGACTCTGGTTTCTATGAGCCTTTCAAAGGCAAACCTGAGATATGCAGCATGATAACTCAGTGCAATCCTAACTGCTTCCTCTATCAACACAGCTCCCTTGCACCAGACCAAGCTGATTGCAACTATGCCATAAAGCAAAGAATGGATAGAAAGATGCTCTTTTCCCTTTCACACAGCATCAGAACTAGGGGACATCCACTAAATTTGATTGTTGGGAGGGTTAGGACGGACAAGAGAAAATATTTCTTTAATATTTCTTTAGAAAATATTTCTTTATGTGGTTGGTCTGTGGAGCCTTTTCTGATTCACAGGATGTGGTAATAGCATCTAGCCTTAATGCCTTTAAGAAGGGCTTGGATAAATTCCATGGGGAAAGGGCCACCACAGGCTACAAGCAATAAGAGGTGTTTATAGATGTGGGCAACCTCAAAATGCCAGATGCATGGGAGGGCACCTGGATACGTGTGCCATATGTGCTCCCTGAGGCATCTAGTTGGCCGCTGTGCTACAGGAAGCTGGACTAGAAGGGCCTTTGGACTGATCCAGTGGAGGCTCTTAATGTGCCTTCCTTGGAGTAAGCTGTGCCAGCATAAGGAGATGCACCAGCCCACAGAGGCTAGATTCTATGGTGGAGAAGGAAGGTTTGTGCCAATTGAACTCAGCTGGGACAGGGGTCTGTTAGTATGTGGGGAGGAGGCAGAGAAGATAAATTTGGGTATCTTCTTGAGGGAGGAGCAGGTGAAAGGTTCAGGAGAAGAATCTGCCATTTTTGGCAGATTCTATCCCCAATCATGGACAGTGCGGACTGGCTCCAGGCTTCTCTGTTTTGCTTAGATTTGCTCTTATGTCATCAGGTGCTACACTTGGGGACACTACCTGTTGGGTCTGCTGCAGATCTCCCTGAGGTAAGGGAACTTTCCTCTTGTCATGGGCTAAGCTACATTCAGCCCCAAACTTGTGCTGGTTACAATGCAGGCTGACTGACTGACCTGTTTATTCCAGTGCAAGTTAGGATTGTGTTGTAAAAGCCCAATCCTAAGCCTCTCTAGTGAGAAGTCCCTTTATAGTCAATTAGGCTTATTCCCAGGTAAGCCTGGAGTAAGGATTGGATAGGCTTGCAGTCACAATAAATCAAATGTTCACTTCCAAAGGAACTATAATTTTGGATTTGACCTTAAGTTATTGGATGAATCAAATTTAATGTTAGTTAATTTAGCATAGTTGATAGTGCACTTCTGATTGCTATGAACAGTTAAACTAGCATGGCTATTTCCTGGTCCCCTGCAATAATGTCCCCTGCAAAAAGGGAATCCCAATGGCATCTGGTTGTTCTCTGCTAAAGACACTGTAGGGCTCTTCATGTGATTCCACATTGTTATGTTTGTGGCTAAAGCTAAAGCAGAGGAGAGATTACATTTTCCACCAATATTGGCTGCTCTTAGTAGTATCAGATAACTCTTGCTGTATCCCTCTGTGATCAAAGGACAGACTGGTGTAATAGCCATGGCGCAGAAAATGTTTCTATTCACTGGAGGAGGGAAAAGGTGCATTCAGTAATGACTGGGTTTGCCCCACCCACCAATGAGACAGGGCCGGACGTCACTTTCTCTCCTTCCTGTGTGGGGCAGCCCCTCCCAGTCCAGCTCTGGCTCCCTAAGTCCAGCTGCGCTCCCCAGAAGCGCAGCCAGTCTCCTTCTTACTTCTCTTCAACCTATATCTTTTGGATTCCTCTGTTTGCTGCTCTCCCTCTCAGCCCTTGGATCGGTCCCCAACAGCCGGGCGGAGGCCACCCTCAGGCTTTGCCTCCCCTCCAGCTGCTTGCCTTCCTGCTTTCATTTGTTTCCTTTTCAGTTTGTATCCTGCCTTTTGCAGTAGTTCCAAAGTGGTTGAAGATACTATTGAAAATTCAAAAAAGTACAGCACATTTAATTAAGTGAAACGGTGAACAATAAAATACCAAAGAGCAGTATTAAAATAGCATATCCAGAGGCTATTAAAGTCACCTATTAAAGACTAGGCAAAACAGGCAGGGATTTTAATGTCAGGAGCCTTGTTTACATAGGTGTATAAACAGTGTATTCAAATCTGTGTTTTGGGAAAAAATGCAAATCTAGCTTGTAGATTTCCAGATTTTTAAATGTACTGCTTTACATGTGACAGGAATGGTAGAATTTACCCCCTGCAAATCCTTGATGCCTCACTCAAATTTTTAATCTGGGCATTTGCAACCCTATGCCTAGTTTGAAAACACAAGAGTTGTTAAATTTGGTTCCTGAGTTGTTATGTTTGGTTAAATGCTGTACCTTGGTTAAAGTCTGGTTAAAAGTCTGGTTAAACTTACCTTGTAATCTGGAAGAAATTGCCCTCATTCAGATGTGGGATGCAGAAGAGATTATTTATTTGAAAAATGTATATCTCATCTTGCCCACGCTGTAGTAAATGGCTAAACCAGCTTACAAAGCTCCCTAATAAATGTACAATGTATAAGAACAAGTTAAAAAATCAATATAAGCATTAAAATTGATGTTAGCATTAAACACTAAAACATAAAACAAAATTGGGTTGCACATCCTTAAACCTAGAACCCCAGAATTTTATACAAAGATTTGACTCTACTCAAAGATCACTGCAAATGAGAAGGAACATCCTGATCCTTAAAATAACAGTTTTTAAAAAAGCTTTTCTTACTGTTGTAGAGAAGCAGTCATTCTGTTCTTCAGCCGAGCCAAGCAAAGGCAAGGAGTCCTTTGCATTTCTAATTTCTGATTTCTTCTCTACAATAGTAAGAAAAGCTATTTTTAAATAATTGTAGAGGGATGCACTTTTTAAAAAAACTATTTATTTAACACAATTTTTTTTTGTATCAGCAGGATGTTCCAGAATCAAACTCCTACAGATAGTGAGGCATAAACTTATTCTATTACAGGGGTCAGGGAACTTTTTTACCTTTTACCCCAAAATACTTTTAGATACGCCAAATTTGATTTTAAGGGAAGGAAATGGTCACCCAGTTTGATTTGAAAGGAAGGAAATGGTCACCCAAAAGTCAACTGAAAATCCGGACTTTTAAAATGTAGGACAAAATGTAGGATGTCCTACATTTTTAAAATCTGGAGTAAACGTAAAGTAAGTTGTTTACTTCTGAGTAAACATAAAGTAGGTGGCTTACTTACCTTGGCTGGGGAGGGTATTTGGGCACACGAGGAGGCAGTTTCAGGCTGCTGCGGATTGGTGCGGCTAAGTCCGGCCAGCTGGAGCAACCATTTTAAAAAATATTACTGTACACACGCGCATGCATTCTTCCCCTTCCGAAAGCTCCAACAGAGAGCGCTAGTGCGCATCAGTGTGACTGTCCATTACCCTCAGGAATTTCATTTTTACCCCATTTGGGGTAATTTACCCCTGTTCCCAGACCACTGTTCTATTAGGTGCAGAGGAGGAGCAGGAAACCAAGAAGTGGATTTTTAACTATAGTATTCCAATTTTTTTATCAGTGGATTTCTTAATCATAGTGGATAACAAGGGAGAACTGTATATTGGCTTTTAGGATTGTGTGTCCATAGGGTGAAGTGCAGGTTGTGTGCTGCAGCTTGTTTTAGAAAAGTGTAGTAAATACCTGTAAAAATGTATGTAAAAATGAAGCCAGAATGCAGCTAGGTTTTGAACAGCAACCATTTGCGCAATAAATTCCACTAATTTTTTTTTCCTCTCCAACCTTTTATACTGGAGCTGCAGTATGCTGCTATCCATCACTGCTCTCACTAAGAATTCAATAGTTGACATTTAGCACAACTCAGCAAGTGCATCTACTATCCTGCTGTGAACACAAGTTATTAGCTTAACTTTATATGAGCAGGCAGTTAATGTCCTACAGAGCACTTGCAATCTCTTGTTGATCTCTAGAGAATTGGGCTTGTTTGAGAGACTTCTCCTGTTCGGACTAGCTAGCTTGACTAAGGACAATGTAATGGAAAAATGTAGAAATGGGAACTGCTGCACGTCATGCAGTAACGTAGCAACCCACCACTGCACTGAACTTGTTAATAAACGGACAGACTTGCCTGTCAGTTTCCGCACTGGATTGAAATGCAATGTGTGTCCCCCGCCCACCCTGTTCAGTGACTTGTTGAAGAACAGGGAAATACCAGGGTTTCCTGGTGTCACTACAGCTAACTGTGCCAGCAGAGAAACATTCAGTGAGCTTTGCCAAGAATGTCACTGGCTTTCAAGCCGGGCAGAAAATGCTTAACAGCTGGTTGCTGGTGCTGGGGTTAAGCCTCTTCAAAACTGCAGTAGCATTTCCTGTTGCCAGCTTAACAATTAACATCATAACAGCTGAAGAGCTGCTTAGGTTTGTTTTGTAGTAAACCTCCCAGTAACAGGAAGTCAGGAACAATTGAGGAGACTTCAGTGGTTTTTTGACTTGTGTTTGTTTTTTGAAGGAATATTTTGTGCAATATTTTGGCCACAACTACAAGCTTGAAGTTAGCATCCATCATTATTCTCTTTTTGGAGACAAGAATGTCACTATAGTATTCAGTTTCTTTACCTCTTGCTCTCTCTGTGTGTGATCGTGCGCGTGAGAGAAGATAAGAAAAGCCAACATTTGGGTATGAGATGTGTGTCTGCCACATTTGTGCCAAAATGCTTTCAGCTGACCAAAAAGAAACTTGGGTTTCAGTTGCACAAGAAGATCTCCTTGATTGTGCTGAGAATGATGAAAACTTTTTGAAAACAGTCATAACTAGTGATAAATCGTGGGTCTATGGCTATGACCCCAAAACCAAAGCTCAGTCTTCTCAGTAGAAGACCCCCAACCTCTCCAAGGTTGAAAGCATGTATGAGTCAAAGCAATGTGAAGACACTGTTGATCATTTTCTTCGACTACAAGGGCATTGTTCATCATGAGTTTGTTCCACGTGGTCAGACAGTAAACAAGAAGTACTACTGTGACGTGTTGCAGTGTTTGTGGTTATACGTCGGAAAAGGACAGAATTGCATGCGTCCAGTGAGTGGCAATTGCACCATGACAGTGCACCTGCTCATTCAATGCAGTTTGTGCAGCAGTTTTTGGCCAACCACAACATCCCCCAGGTCTGACAGCCACCATATTACCCAGATCTCACACATTGTGACTTTGTCCTCTTTCCAAAAATAAAATCACACTTGAAAGGATAAAGATTTCAGAACGTCAAGGAAACCCAAATGAATGCAATGAGGCAGTTGCTGATTATCCCAGAAAATGAGTTCCAGGAATGCTTCCATCAATGGAAACATCTCTGGATTAAGTGTAGCTTCCAAAGGGGACTACCTTGAAGGAGATTAAATGCCAAATTGTTACGTGTTGTAGTTTTCTTTTTATAGCACCAGTCCTGATACTTACTGATCACACCTCATGCATACGTTAGAGATGGAACATACAGTGGTACCTCAGATAACAAATGCCCCGGGTAAAGTATGTTCCAGCAAAGAACATACTGTTCCCCAGGGCATCTGACTCGGGTAGCGAAGCTGATTCGGGTAACGAATGCCAGCTGGCAGCTCTTTAAAGTTTAAAGAGCTGCCAGCCTGCTTTTGTTACCTGAATGAACAGGTCAGGTAATGGCAGGTCCATCCCTCTGGGGGTGGGTGGGAGGGTGCTTGGGGGGACTGGGGGTTCTTCTGGGGGTGGGTGGGAGAGTGTTTGGGGGGACTGGGGGAGATACAGGCAGCCGGAGTAGTGGCTGCCACTTTAAAAGCCTGCGTTCCAAGGCTCCCAGCAGAACTGTTGAAGAGGCTGGAGAGCGGGTGAGGAGATGCTCCTCCCTTCAGCCCGCTCTGCAGGGCTTTTAAAGTGGCAGCCACTACTCCCAGCTGCCTGAATCTCCCCCCCCCCCGTGTCCCCAAACACCCTCCCACCCCCTCCAGAAGACCCACCCCCAGTTTCCCCCAATCGGGCTTACTCCCAGGATAATGTCTGGGATTGCAGCTTCCTAACCATGCCTACTCTGAAGCAAGCCCCATTGTGTTCAATAGATCTTACTCCCGGAAAAGTGTATAGGATTGCAGATTACTAACCATGCCTACTCAGAAGTAAGCCCTATTGTGTTCAGTAGGCCTTCCTCCCAGGAAAGTGTCTAGGATTGCAGATTACTAACCATGCCTATTCAGAAGTAAGCCCTATTGGTTCAGTAGGTCTTACTCCCAGGAAAGTGTCTTTAGGATTGTGCCTTTAGGATTGCAGCTCCTAAGAGCACAATCCTAACCATGTCTACTCAAAAGTAAGCCCCATTGTGTTCAGTGGGTCTTACTCCCAGGAAAGTGTCTTTAGGATTGCAGCCTAAGTAGACTTCATAGGATCATGCACATTGAATGCATGTTTTGAATTCAATTACAGTGTTTTGTCATCATTTTTACAAACAGTTAATATTTTTATATGAATATTTTTGGGGTTGTGGAACCAATTGTCTGAGTTTCCATTATTTCCTATGGAAAAATCTGCTTCACGTAAAGAATGTTTCACGTAACAAACATGCCTCCAGAATGGATTAAATTTGTTACGTGAGGCGCCACTGTATATGAATGAAAGAATTTTACTAAGCTGAATGTATACATATAGGAGCCATAATTAGAGGCACATAGAACTACCTGAGGTGTTTTTCATACACCTCTTTCATAGTGAAAACTTATACAGTGATGCCTCGCCTAACAAATTTAATTCATTCTGGAGGCATGTTTGTTACGTGAAACGTTCTTTATGTGAAGCGGATTTTCCCATAGGAAATAATGGAAACTCAGACGATTGGTTCCACAAGCCCAAAAATATTCATATAAAAATATTAACTGGATGCAAAAATGATGACAGAACACTTGGATTGAATTCAAAACATGCATTCCATGTGCATGATCTTATGAAGTCTACTTAGGCTGCAGTCCTAAAGACACTTCCCTGGGAGTAAGACCTATTTAACACACTGGGGCTTACTTCTGGGTAGAGATGGTTAGGAGGCTGCAATCCAAGACACCTTCAAAGTGTCTCCCCACTTTCTCCTTCTCTCCATCCTGAGCCTCTCTCTCCCCTGCTCCCTTCTGGCTAGCCCTGAGCTGCTTCCCTCTTTTCCACTGCCCTTCTCTCCCTCTGCCCAGCGGACACCCGGCCACAGGAGGAACAGCATGGAAGTGTTGCTTTCACTATGGGCAGGTGCAGTAGGCAGCCCTGACGCTTTTTAAACAGGCTGCCGGCCAGCGCGTCTGCCCCAACTGCCAACAAATGTGTTCTTTAGGTGAAGCACAGTTTGTTATATGAAGCAGAATCCTAGAGAAATTTTTGTTTGTTACGTGAAACATACTTTACATGAGGCGTTCTTTACATGAGGTGCCACTGTAGATCAAAGTGAAATCAGGACTGAAACAGAAGTTGTTCAGAGGCAATGGGTTGGGGTTAATGTCCAGGGAAAAGCAGAAAACACATGGAAACACAAACTGACATGATGTGGCTGGCAGTCAAGGGCCAACACAGACTCTGTCTCCAGAGGCTAATTGGAAGGGGGCTCCCGGAGGGCCAAACTGAGGATCACAGAGGGGAGCAAATAGGCTGGAGTTTGCCCACCCCTGTTTACAGTCCTAGAACTGTGTGGAGTTTGCTTGAAAATGGAAAAGAAGCTTTTGAAGACTTCCTCTTTCTGCGTGGGTTTGTGCTTGTTGCTATCAAATTTGGCCCTGATATCTGAGTAGATCTGGAGAAAAGGGGGGAGGGAAGCACTAGGGCTTCTTTTCATCACCAATAACCCCAGGTTGAGACAGCAATTGGGAGCCAGAGTCTGAACAGCAGTTGGGAGCCATGACTGAACAGGCATTTCAGGGTGAATCTTTCACATACAAATCTGATCCTGTATCCACTATACTTCTCCAATATACATTGCTATACTTCACTATATGTTGCTCTTCTGCAAATGCAGGAATCACCCACTTATCTGACAGGTTAGTGACAGGAGCAGTGGTGAAAAGTGAAAATGGTTGAAAAGTAGAACACAACAGTCTTGTTTTTAGTTTACTGATGTTGGGGACCTAAGCTATAGCTTGTTTAGCTTATACGTAATTCCGGTACTGGTCATGCAAGGATTTCTTCAAATGGACTCTAACACCTTCAGGAATGGGAATAAATCAGGAATTAAAGTGGCCATGTGTGGTCACTCTCACACAGAGACGCATGCCAAAAAGTCTGAAATCACCATGTCATAGGCAAATCAACATGAAGGGTAACAATTTTAGCCTTTAAAACAATTGAGAGAGGTTGAAAGAGCAGAACATTTTAAATAAATGACTTCTGGGTATACAGTAATTGAGATGTGTTGAAAGAGCAGATCATTAGAAAATGAACCGTCAGCAAGTGTGGAATATCTGTATACTTGATTAGAACTATTCGTCTATGTTATTTAGAAAAATAAGCAAATGTTTACTGAGAATTTGAAAGTATTGCACCTGTGTTGTTGGGTGGGGACAGTATGCTTATAAACTCTGCTTTTGAAAATTTGGTTCCAAGATTGGGTTGCTAGAATTCTCTTCCATAAAATTGGGACAAGACCTTCTGTCCTATTTGCCAGTATGTGATCACAGTCCCCAAAATCAGGATTGTCCCTGTTTTTCGAGATATATGGCAACCCTATTCCAAGATGATGTTGAGAATATCTTCCTTCACTAAATTCAGAAGTTTAAATTTGCCTTCTGGTATGATAGAAATGAATAGTTTTTTCCACTGCCTGAAAAGGAGTAAGTTCAGAGATATTTGCCCAATTTGGGCTCGATTTATGCTGGAAATGAAGCAGTAAAATAGTTCTTATTGTTTCAGATTGCAGGTGGGTGAACACATTATTAAATGCCCTCTATCAAAGGAATTCCCTGAAAAGAGAATACCAGTAATGTTGCAAAAGGGCTAAGATAGAATATTTTGTCTTGATGCACTACTTTTCTGTTTTAGGAAGCTTTCTTTTTTGTTAATATGGAAGCAATATTAATTTAAGCTTTTTATATCAACCCATTCCTTCTGAATAATCAAGGTAACATTCAGTACGGTAAAATGCATTATAGAATAGAATATAAAGTAAAATCATTGTTTAAATTTGTTATAAACAACTATAATTTATAAACAATAAACAAGTACCACTACACTCTCCTCCATAGATCAATTACCATTTTCTGCAGCATGGGTAGATTTGTTTAAAAATAAAGTGTGGTTTGGGAGTTTCCTTAAAATTTATCTTGTTTTAGCACCCTTTTCTTGAAGCTACATATAAATAGATCAATCGCTTCATAGTGAGCTGTCTTTAGCTCCAAGTAAACTGGCATTCTTCAGAATAGTTGGAAACAGCAGTAATTCTGTGTATAATGAATTGGCTGCTTTGAGAACTGCATGTTTAGCTGCAATACTACAATACATATATTCTTGGACATAAGCCCCATAGATCACAATGGAACTTCTGAGTAGAGACACAATGGAACTTCTGAGTAGAGACAATCCAGAGCAACTAATCTGTCCACATAAGAGGCCTTGGGTTGCCCTATCTATCACTAGGATGGAGCAACTGCAAGATGCTCCACCCCAGTTACTCTGGAAAAGGCTTAGGGCAAAGCAAGGCAACATAGGGTGCCCTAAGAGAGGAGGACCTGCTCTGCCCTAGCTGCTCTGCCCTAGGCAGTTCAGGAGAGGCATGTTGAGAGCATGTTTACATTGCTTAGGGCTGAGCAGTTACTCTGTATCTAGAGCCTGTTTCCAAGGCAGAAATGCCCTCTTCCAGCTCCTCAGAGATATACCACTTCAGGAGCAGGTATAGTAATGAGTAGACCCATAGGGGTCCATGATAAGGCCCAAGTAAGAATGGCAGTGTTGACCAAAAATCTGAGTTCTTGGCCACCCTAGCTGCAACCCCTGCCTCTCAGCCTCAGGATATGGAACAACTACGGCTGCCCACAAACCTCAGGATACAGCAGGCCATTCCAAGAAGCCCCTTGTATTGACTGTAGAATGTACTGGCATCTCATCAGGGATTCCTTATAAGGCAGGCACCCAGTGGCATCACCAGACTGGTGCAGCTGGTGTAAGCTGCATTGGGTGATGCGCTCCATATGGGGTGATGCGCTGGAGGAGTTTGACTGTCCTTTGGCAGGCCCTGGGCGTCAGCACGCCCATTCAGGCCTGCTCCAAGGCGGAGTAGCAGCCAGAAGCTGCCGCTCCTCCTTGGAGCTGGCCTGAACGGCCATCTGAGGTGCACTGCGCAGAAACACACTGAGCATGCCAAACAGCTTCAGAGGAGACATCCGTAGAGCGGAGGAAGTCCGCGCCTCTGCACGGCCATTCGGCCTCACTCAGGAGGCGGAGCGGCAGCCAAATGGCTTCAGAAAGATTACTGCACAGGCACCAACTCTGACACCTGTGCAATCTCCTGTGAAGCCGAAAGTCTTCAGAAAAGTACTGTGCCAGAGATGGTGCCTGTGCAGTAATCTTTCTGAAGCCAGTTGGTTTCTGAAACAACTGCGCAGGCACCAACTTTGGCAACTGCGCAGTCCAGGTAGGGGGGTGAGCGCATCCCAGGGGTGACGCACAGACTTCCGCACCAGGTGGTGCGCAGAGTTGTGTCACCATTGTAGGCACAACATCTGTTCCTTGTTCGGTGTGATCTGAGGGGTGTCTCCTCAGGAGCAAGTCCTCCCCATGTGTCAATTAATTAACATGCTATGGAGCAGTTAGGGCAGGTCAGGCTTCCTGACTCTCTGGATGCAGCATAACTTTCTGCTCTGGATACAGAATAGTTAGGAGAGAGCAGTTAGGGCAGAGCAGGCTGAACTTGCTCTGGATTGTGCCCTTATAGGCTTATGATCCATCAACTTCCATCTGTAATAGAGATGTATCTATCTGTATATAAAATCAAAGAGTCACTGATTGATTCACTCACTGATTAACTGACTGAGAGCACAATCCTAACCATGTCTTCTCAAAAGTAAGACCCATTGTGTTCAATGGGTCTTACACCCAGGAAAGTGTCTTTAGGCTGCAATCCTAACTCCCAGTTAGGATGGCATAAGCTCCAGCACAAGAGAATGGATCTCTCACAGCCACAACAGAAATGTCAGTGCCAGCTGTGTCTGCAAGCAGTCTGGTCTCTGCTTTCTCAAGTGATCCATGGGAGTGTTTCCTGAGCAATAGTAATGGTGAAGCTTGCACTGACACATCAGTTGCTGGTTTGTATAGATGAGCCAATATGTTCTTGGGCAAGGGACATCTGAGTTCAAATAGTTGCTTAGCCATGAAGCTTATTGGATTGCATTAAGCAACTTACGGTTGTGTAGTTTAACCTACCTCACAGGGTTGTTGTGAACATAACAATAACTTTCAAATTGTGTTGGCTTGAGCTCCATGCTGGAAGACCCAATTACAACTGTGATAACAATGGAAAAAGTCTGCCTTGAGTAATGCAGTTTTATAAGGATTATATCTATTCTGATCTCTGAAGTGTTTGTAGTTTTGTAGGCATCTTTCAGATGCTATTCTATTGTTAATGCTAAAACATTCCACTTTCCTGTTTCCAAAGGCCATTTCCTCTTCAATTTAGAGAATTGTTTCTTCAGCTCACCCTGTGGAGCGTCATAAACTACAAAAGCTGAAAAAGCACTTAACTGCTTTCAACATCAGAAAAATGTGAATGTACAAATGTAAATTATCACATACCTATAAGTATCCCCTAAATCTATACCTAACAGTTACATTTTAGTTTACATCTTTTAAAGCTGTGATTATGATATTGCATATTAGAAAATAGTACTTAAGTTCTCAGATAATTCTGTGTACTGTAATTTTCTTCTTGATAATCAGCTTTTAAGATTTGTTGCTAATCGTTTATGCTTTAGATTAACTTTAAAACTAGATTTAGTTTCACTTTGCTTTCTGTGACTATTAGAGGTTTAGCATCATAGAATTGGAAGGGACCCAGTGGATCATCTAGTCCAACCTCCTGCCTGTAGCAGGAAATCCTCGTCTTGTGGGGACCTGGGTTTCGAACCCTGGCCTGCTGGTTAACAGGCACATTGTCTTAACCACTTGCGCCACCAGAGACCTGTGTGAATTTCTCTTACCTGAAGAGTCAAATGATTACCTCGAAGAACCAGGGCAGAAGCTGTTTTCTACATTACAGTGAAAGCCATAAAAGCACTCGAGGGTATTCAAGGAAAGCAGCTGTTTGTCTTACAACTCACCTGTCTCCTTGCATTTCTAGGCACAGCAGTTCTCTTGTAGCTTCTGTCAGGAAACTAGCAGGATGACCTTTAGATAGGTAGAGGGAGTAATACGCTTTGGTTATGATGTTCCATTTTATTGTTTTTGTGAGATATATTCCATTCCAGAATCTCATTTGTAAGTCAAAATGTTTTTAAGTCCAACACCATTGATGTCAATGTAGGGATGTTCATAGGTATGAAAGTTTACATCTTGAATGCTCATAAGTTGAGAACTTACTGTGTACCATGTGCTGTTATGGAAAAGTAGGATGTCCTTTTAGATACGTAGTTACTTTTTAGTGTACATTCTGTAAAGTGGATAATTTATTGCCATATTCTGTAGAGGAACTGAATTAGAAAATAAGCTACTGCCAAGACTATCATAGGTTTGCTGAAAAGTCAGCATAAGATTGAAGCCATTTCTGACCTCAAGGAGAAAAAGAACCAATTCTAGTAAGGCCCCACTTCCTAATCATCTGGAGGTGATTCTTGCCCCAATTGAGCAGGTGGGGAAGTGACCAAGCAAGTTACTGGTAAGGCAAAGTCATGTCTGTAAAAATGGCTTGGTTTCATCCATATTCTTGACATCTCTGCCACCACACTGCTTCTACTTAGCTTTTGATACTTTGTGCCACAGTACCCATTGGTACACTTTTCTCTTTTGCTATTAAAGTATATTGTAAACACAGTGGGTATTGGCCTGGGGGAAAGTTCTGGCTTGGAGTCTTCCATGGTGTCTCCCTAGCAGTATTAAGGACTTGGGTGCAGCCTGGTCAGATGGTCATAGTAGTCTTTTGGACTTTTTCCTACCTAGTCTATCCCTGAAGTACCCAACTGTAACTTGGGTAAAAATGGAGCTAGATGGGAAAATGGATCATTCTTGCCTTATTTTTTTATGGGCCACCAATAACACTTGAAATCCAGGAGACATTTTGTTTTAGTTTCAGAAGTGGCAGAATCCTTTTCAGCTGACTTACTAGCTTTTGGAGTTTCCATTTTTCAAGTCTACAAAACAATAAAATTTCAAATAGCACTTGAAACTGTTAAAAGTGCTGTCCAAACATTGATGTGGTTAATGCCAAGTATAAACCACAGGAGTTAAAAGGCCTTGAAAGGAATTAGAAGGTCAGGCCTGATCATCAGTACTTAGTTTAAGGGCTTTGTTTTGTTTGCAAAAATTAATGCAGACTTATTTCTAAAATAAGTATGTATAATCTGTGTGGGTAAATAATGAGGAGTGTTCTGGAATTTCTCTTTCTGGGAGAATGTGAGGCAGAACAAACACTGATATGCTTTGATTTTTTGAAGTGAAGCTCTTAAAATACTAATTGACTTTTATGGAGAAATTTCATAATCTCTTCATAAGGAATCACTTTTGTAGGAGTGTAGCTTAGCTCCAAGGTGTAATCCAGTGTAGTGGAAATGACCCAGTGGAAGGCAGGACAAACTACATAAAAAGATGTTGCTAAGATTTTTTTTTAAATAGAGCCTCCCTAGTATTTTAATAAAGTAATATCTTACCTAAGTGCCTACCAAATGGGAATTTGACACATTGTCTTTTTAAATTAAAGTTTCACATAGTTTTTAAAAAAGATAATAGCACTATATCCCAATTGCCATTAGTTATCTAAAAGGAACTCAAGAATGTAAGTAGTATCATATACATTGGAAACAGCAGAGTTTCTAACCTCTTAAAGATGAAACAAAGCATTGGATCATATTCATTGTCCTTTTCACATAGCAATTCCCTCTACCTACATAGGCTATTTAGAGGGGATAGGATTGAATCTACCCTGGGCCACGAACTTTTTGCATCTTAAAAAGAGACTACATGTGTATCATGGAGTTGTATGAATAAGGGCAAAATCCAGAGTAACTATGGGGAGTCCTTGCTCCGGTGTAAGAACAACTTTCTCTGGATTCCGATATGAATTTCCCATAGGTTTTCACTAGGTGGTGCAGTAACTACATGTAAGAGTAAAGTCTCTTACATGCTCCTGTAGTTACTCTGGTTTTGGGGGTAAAGCTCTGGTAGGACTTGTTCTTATTGCAGTTCTTCATAGCAGTCTTCTATGAGAGCTGACCTACAAGTTGAAATATAGCATGTGATACTGTACCATTTTGGCTGCAGATGAAGGACCACTTATTTAAACATTCCCCTCCCTTCCGACCCATCTCAGTAGATAAAGCAAATACATAGGAAAAAGTCTCTCCAGGGATGTCCAGAATTTTTGGGAAGTGGGCCACATCATCTCTGACACAGTAACGGGAGCTGGAAAAAAGAATTGATTTTCAATTCAATTTGAATAAATTTACATAAATGAATATATTAGAGACATAATTTATATGAACAAATGAGTTCAAATCAGTTCATAAACACTTTCATACAGAGAGATGAGGTGTGTGTTGCATCCTGGCCCTCAGAACACCCAGTGGTGGCAAAAGGACTGGAGCTCCCCTCATCTCTGGAGATTACAGCATTCACCCACAGGCAGCATGGATTTTCCTTGCCATGGGCCACATGGAGACATGCTGCAGGCCAAATCTGACCCTCAAGCTTTGGGCATCCTTGCTCTATACTGAGTTGGATCCATGTTTCCCAGCAGAGTCTTTCCTATCTTTGCTACCTCTCCTCCTTTATCCTTACCAGGCAGGGAACTTGGGAACTCTTATATAAATCTGCCTCTTTGCCACTGATCAATGGCTCCTTGCCCCCTGTATCAAACCAGGACCTTCATTCTGCCCAATGGGTCAGCAAAGTGGCAGAAACACCAGATGTCTTACTGCTTTCTACAACCCTGATAAGGATATTTCTCTGGTGGTTCCAATTGGGTAGGCATCTGAGGCATTAGTGTTAGTGTTGTTTTTTATAATTTATTTGGCAAAAAAAATCAGCATATACACAGACACCCCAGCAATGTCTGTTATAGTGGCTTCCACTGGTGTTCTTCTGCATTTTAGATTGTGAGCCCTTTTGGGTCAGGAACCCATTGGCCTTTGATTGCAGAAGATAGTGTCTTTGATTGAACTTCTTAACTATGTTTACCCAGAAGTAAGCTCCATTGTGTTAAATGGGGCTTACCCACAGGAAAGTTTCTTTAGCATTGCAACCTAAGTAGACTTCATAGGATCATGCACATTGAATGCATGTTTTGAACTCAATTCCAATGTTTAGTCATCATTTTTACATCCAGTTAATATTTTTATATGAATATTTTTTGGGTTTTGGAACCAATAGTCTGAGTTTCCATTATTTCCTATGGAAAAATCCACTTCACATAAAGAGCGTTTCACATAACAAGTATGCTTCCAGAACAAATTCAACTTGTTATGTGAGGCACCACTGTACTGTGCACAAGGCAGTACATTTATTGAATTGTAGCCCACTGTGATTACTTGTGCTAAAATGTCTGTGGCTATTAGAGTAAGGATTTTCTTTCAGGCAGTTATATAAGGAGTTCTTGACTGTGATCCAGGTCTACCAAGGATTTTCTTCAAAGTCTTATAGCACAATCCAGAGTAACTACGGGACCTCTTACACTGACATAAGAGACATTTATGTCGACGTAGGCGCCACCTATGGGAAACCTATCCAGAGCAATCCAGAGTAAATTGTGCTGTTAAACAGGTTGGGCTGTAACATATGTGAACTACCATACATTTAAAAATATAGTAGGAATGATTCCTGCTTGGTTTTTCCAAAGGCAAGTGTGACACTTTTCCACACTTTTACCTGTATGGAAATCATCTTGGTGATCTCATAGCTCTTCAGACATTGGAAGAACAGTGTAAGCTTTCAAAGAAATGTTAAGAATTATTTCTGTGTGCACATGCCTGTGTGAATGTTTTAAATTCAACACAAGAGTAGAAAATCTTAGTTTCTATTGCAACAGTATTTGTTTAAAATATTTATATCCTTCCTCTCCCCCTACAATTGGGGCAACCAGGGTAGCTTGTAAAAAATTCATATAATTTATTTATTTTCCAAGTCCAGAACATCTTACATTCAAATTTAAAAAATTTATAATTAATCTATGTATAAAACTGAAGTTATTCATTTTTAAATGAATACCATTTCTAGATAAAGACCACTTATCAACACCCCACAAAAACTGCTTGGCCTGGAAGAGTGATATTTTGGGGAGGGTGTTCCTTCTGTGAAGGAGGCACCCACTAAGAACCGGTTTTCGGAAATTCCAACCTGAAGGGAGTGAGAAGGGGCGCAACACATTTTCCTCCCTATACTTTACATTGAAGAGTCCATGGCCACAACCCCTGGACCTAGAAACATGAAATTCGGGGAGAGTGTTCCTTCTATGACATCAACACCCACCAAGAACTGATGTTGAAAAAATTTAACTCATAAGGGTTTGAAAAGGGGTGCAATGCATTTTTGTCCTATACTTAACATTGAAGACTGATTAATCATCATCTAGCTGATGCACTGGGAGGGATGTGCACATGGGGGGATGGTGCACATGGGAAGATAGTGCGCATGGAGGAGGCTGTGTATGGGGGATGCTGTACAGGGGTGCTACGCATGGGAGATGATGCACTTGGGGGGTGTTGCAATTTGTGCACATGGGGGCTATTGCGCAAGGGGGTTGAGTCGCATGGGGGATGATGTACATGAGGGATGTTGACAGGAGGGCTGGGGTACATGGGGGAGATGGTGCACATGGGGGTGATGGCATGGGGGATGATGTGCATGGGGAACTGTGTGCATGGGGGATGGTAAGCATATGAAGTGCATGGGGGATGATAAGCGTATGGTAAGCACATGGTAGTATATTGTACTTGGATATTGCACATGGGGATAATGCATATAGGGGATGATGTGGGGGTATTGCACATGGGGGGATGATGCACATGGGGGAATGGTGCGCATGAGAGATGTTGTATGGGGGTATTGCGCATGGGGACGGTGCACATGGGGAGATGGTGTGCATGTGGTGACGATGCACATGGGGGATTGATGCGCAGTGGGGGGATGGAGTATTGGGGAAATTTTACTCCCACAATGCGGGTACATTTTTGCTAGTTATTAAAAAATTAGAAATTAAAAATTGAGGTAAAATCTAAACATTACATTTCAGAACTATGACAAGTTTGGATTTCACTCAGAAACAACTTACGGTATATTCCCTTTTGAGGCCCATAAGTCTGGGCCTCAAAAGATAGTTGTCTGAATGGCTTTTTCATTGGCCTGGAGCATATAATAAACACAGGCCAATTCATATAATAATCACACAATTAAACAAAAACATTCTAGGGATTTTCCATCCTTATGTCCTGAGTAGTCAAGGATTTCAGAGATTACTCTCTTTAATTTCTTTTGCAGAGTTTTGGAAATGTTTGATGCCATGGCAATATTTACTTTTTTACAAATAGACAAGTAGAACCTAATGGAGGCTAAGGCTGGAATCCTAAACACACTTTCCTGTGAGTAAGACCAATTGAACCCAGTGGGGCTTACTTTTGAGTAGCAATAGTTAGGACTGTGCTTTAATGCAATTTGCTTAAACAGCGCAGCTGTAAAATTCCACATCGGATTTCTAGAGAGAGCCACTGTACTCCAGATCCAGCTAGCTCCAGCTACCCATTCTAGACATTCTCTTTCTTCCACTCCTCCAGATTCAAACTGCAAAGATCATAGACCCATTATCTCTGGGAGATACCTGGCTATCAGATCCTCTCCAACTATGCAAGGAACACTGAAGTTCTTTTGTTAAATTTCCTGGCACTCATCTGCTGCCTACTCACTTTGATCAAGGCTGCCAACATTCACAATGTTTACCTTGAAATGTAGAATGGAAAAGGTGCTTGTATTTCCTTATTGCTTGAAGAAGAAATGGCTCTGGCTATCTCTTCATATCTGAATTCTGAAGAAAGAATTCACTTTTGTGTAGGACTGATCTGTACTTAGAATGTGTACAAGAAAGGTTTAAAGAGAGAAGAACTAAAGAGAGAATTTAATTTGACTTAGTAGAAACCAAAACTGCCTATAAAATGCATTTAGCAATGTTAAAGATCTGTAAGAAGTCTTATAAAATGTGGTAGAGAGTTACATTTTGAACAGACTACTAGAAATAAAATTTTTCATGTTTTCCCAGTTTTGCCATCTAATCAGAAAAGGACTGACCAGGACTGCAGTTGTGGACTTAGGAAGGGCTCCAGAAATTAGGACTCTTCCCTTTTTATTGGTTGCTTCTTGTGGCAGACTGACCATAGTTTTGTCTTTTGTCTTGGAAGAGCTCTTTGGCTGTAACAGTAGGTTAGGTTTGCACTTGTTTTCACTTGTTGGAAGTGGCTGGGGTAATGTCACCCCATCTGTAGTAGCTATTTTATGCTTTTTCTATAGCTCTCAAAAGTCTGCAAGGCGTGCAAACAAAACATTAACTTCTTGGGCCTTGTTTCTGATGTGCCTTTGTGATGAATTCAAAATGCTAGGCATAGCAGTTCAGAGAAATGTGTGCCGTCTTTGACAGATTGGGGATTGTCCCACAGCACTATTAGAATAATCTTGTTTTAGCACACTCCACCTTGAGAACTTTTGTGTCCCCTTCTTTCCCTGTTATGTTTTCTGATGGTCCCTGACTTGGTATATGATTGCATGGCCAGTTGCCTGCACTTAAAAATCTGAAGTTAAAGTTGGGAAGTCTAGTGGAGAACTTTCTTCTTGACATAGGAGTCTGGTGGTTCTGATAGTAAGCCTAGAAACTAGACTACTTGGTGGAGAAATGGAAAAACAAATCTTTTCTAATCAGAGGGATAAATGACTTTTGCTGTCAATGACAGCTAGCACACCTGGGGGCGTGTTGGACTTTGGTTGACACCCCTTTCAGAGTTGTTTGGCTCATCAGTGTGCCGGAGCATTCCAGATGACTGAAGCCAGGTTTCAAGATGTGGCTCCAAGGTGAGCTGTTCAGTCAGATGTATTTACCTGCTAACGCTTGCAGACCTTTCGTTTGCTTTTCCATATCTGTACCCAATCAACAAAATTGGCTCTCCTTGTTGCTTGTTGGTTCTGAGAAAGGATGTCAAGGGTTGTGTGTGTGTGCGTTTGTGTAGAAGGAAAGAAAAAATCTTTTCAGAAACCATAACTTGTTCTAAGAAATGCTGATGGTGGAATGTATATTAACAGAAAGTGTGTTGGATTTAGAACTTTCTGTTGAAGAAATGTGATAGCCACAATGAATTCTTAATTGACTGTCTTGAGAATATACATTTCTCTTTTTTTGGCTCATCTTAATTAGTATGCAAATTAAAATATGCAAGTTATGAGCAGAACACTGACCTTCTCTGTGGGAGCATCACACATAAAAATGGCAATATTTCAGGATTTCTTATATGTGCATTGCTCTGTTTTGTGTGCAGCATCATTGTTCCCAGAGAACAGTTGTTGGTGTGTATGCTTAAAATACAATTGGGCAATGCAGGTTGGATTTTAAAGTCCTGTATGTAAGTATCATTGCAAATAACATTTGAATGCCCTGTTCATGGGAATGAAACAGTCCCCTCCTTAATACTGTACATACCTTGAGGCATGTTCCTCACTTGCATCACTAAGATTCTAGCAACATGTTTACTTGGATGTGGATCCTCTGTAGTTCACTGAGGTTCAGGGCCAAACACATGCAATTGCAGCCTCACTGATCCTTGAGATTTCTCTAACTTAGAAAGTGCCTGTGGTTGAAAGACCGTGCCTGGAACCTGTTTATAATATTGTCTGGAAAGCTGTCATGATGGCATATCCTATTCTTGAAGTAGCTTTGCTGCATTTAGCTCTGGCTTTGAAATACCTAAGACCACTAAGGGGAAGAAAACCTTGACACCAGACCAGTTAGTTCTCTGGCATTTTATCTCATCCTGGAAATGATGTCTCTGTGTTTGGTAGGAAGATTCCTTTCTTGGCCGCAGGACTCTTATTGATCTGAAGTCCAATCCCCTGAAGATGCTAACCGTTTCTTGTTTTGTTTTTTTAAGGAAAGTAAAGATTATATCAGAGCAAAGGGCTGCTTTAAAAAGCACAGAAAACCAGAGAAGGGGAATCCAACAGAGCTTTCTGCCAAAAGGGAACAAAGGAGCCAAAGTACAGAGCTCTTGGCATTCTTCTTGGAAACCCACATGTTGGGCGAGGGAGATGCCTTCAGATGCCTTGACAGCAATTTGGCAAAAGCAGCAGCATTGAATAATCATTGGCCTTTTTTTCTTTTTAAAGAAAGAGGATGCCCTATGGAGCACACAGACAAAATCAAATATGTGTTCTATTAACTGTTGTGTTGCTAGACTGGTCTTCCTGGCTCTGTCATAGCTACTGCTCAATGTTTGTGTGACTAGTTCAGGTGGTCCTATAAACACAATGACACAGAGAATGCACATACTGTTATAAAATGTTTTTTGGACATGTACACAGGGAATACCCTTCTGTTCCAGATTCTATACTGCAGAACCATATGTTATTCTTGCTTGGAAGTCCCACAACTCTTAGAAGTGCTTATGTACAAGTAAGAGTTCATTGGGTTGAAGTGTTAACTTCTTCTAGCCATGACTTCTCATTATTTCATATGCGCAACCACTGACACAGAATGTATGTTGCACTAATTGAGATAAATTACCAGTTATCACCCTATAACTAGTTAGAATTGGGAAAGGATATTTGGTTTCTTCAGAGGTGCCACCAGGGTGGTGCAGGTGGTGTGAACATCACTAGGTATTGCACCTGAGGGTGGTGATTTGCCTGGGGGGGGGGGGTGATGTGCCTGAGGAGACTACTTGGAGGACCATTATGGGAGAGGGAAGGCAGCTGCCCATTTCTCCTGAGCAGCACGTGCAAACTTGCATCTAAACAAGCTTGTCTTGAGGTCTGTAGACCTGTAACTTCATTGCTAAGTATTAGCAAATGACTTTGCAGCACTGGACAGAAATGAAAATTTCACCAGACAAATATATTCCTGTTTCATACATCTCTTGCCATGAGGTAGAACATTGTTAAAATGAAGGCAATATGGCACACTGCCATAGCAAATACATGAACTTATAGTAAATCAGATATTAATGTCCAGTCCACCCAGCCATTCAAGGACAGAGTGGTCTATATTGGAAAAAATCACTGGGCTGGTGTAAGCTATTGGTGGATACTCAGACACAATGTGATGAATATTTTGTCCAGGAGCACCACAGTCACACTGTGAGGTAGATAAAAAAAAAGGCTCCACTTAAATAGTGAGTTCTGGCAGACACCATGTTGGGTACGGATCCTGTTCAGAATTGACCAATACTGGCGAGGTAGGTCAAAACCTGGCACCTTTCCTGTAGGGTCATCAGCAGCCCATTTAGCTTCCCGTTGTGTGTTGATATTAAAGTTGTTAGATAGCTGTTATGCAATGCCAGAGAGGGCTTCCTGGATTTAAGCCTGCCAATTGATGAATGAGGAAGATTAGTGTGCACAGAAAGAAGTGGATTTCTCATAATTTTCTCATAACACATTGGAATAAGTGTGGAATAAGTAAATAAATAAACACAACTGGAATACCGGTAGGTGTTCCTATTGTCTACTTCCTTGGCCATACGTGACACTTTTCATGAGGGGACCCTTTCTGTTAGTAAAAGATTATTATCCTTTTAAAAGGATAAGGAAGTAAAAGTAAAAAGAAGCTCCTTAGTTTGGATTGTCATCTCATTAGGGTTAGTCTGGAGTCTTCAGGAATCAGCATCAATCTCCAGATGACTATTGAAAGCAATCTTAAAGCTGTTAACAGGAATTAAGAGGCCCTCTACCAATTTCCAGCATTACTTTTTTGGTGATGAATGTGGATAATTTCAGAGTTGGCAGCCCTCTCTATAATTCTGTGGCCAAATTTTGGAAACAGTTGGAGCATGGGTCTCCAAGAGTTTTGGCAGAAGGGCCACATCTTTCTGTTGGGGGCTGGAAAAATTATTTATACAAGTTTGTCAAATTTGAATAAATTAACATATAAGATTCTATTAGAGATATTACAAGGCTTGCCTGTGGGCCGGATGGAGGTGTCTTGCCAAGGGCCACATTCGCCCCATGGGCTGGGGTTTAGAGACCCTTGAAACACCTAGAGCAATGTTTCTCAAAGCAATGTTTCTAAAGCTACTGTATGTTTCTCAAAGCAATTTCTAATGTTTTCTCAAAGCAGTTACTGAATGTTTCTAAAGCTACTGAAAGGGCTGGAACTCACCAGGTGGGTTGCAAGCCAATTTCAGGTGTGTCCCCATTCATTTCAATCTGTATTTTGTTTTTTACTTTGTAAGAGTTGATGCTATTGTGAGGCTGTTATCACTAGGATTCTATGGTTCTATGAACTGTTTGGGAGTGTTAGGAGTATCCTTTATATTAAATAATTTTATTTCATTGTTTCAACTTATACTTATTCTAATCTTTTAATTTACTTAATTTGATTTGATAAGATTTTGTTGTATGGGAGTGTTGAAAATTTTCCTATTTGATGGTAAAATTTCTGGCCATGACATCACTTTCAGGTTAATGAGAGCACTTCTGATGGGTATTGGCAGATTGTCATTCTAAAAAATTGGTCCAGGAATAAAAAGTTTGAGAACCACTGATTTAGAGTTAGAGCATATAGTGCATTGAAATTTTGGCTCTTAAAAGTCAATCCTTCATGCCAAATTCTTGGAAAACTTGGTGTAGCTATCAAACCAATAAGCCAGTAGCCAAATTTTTCCAGATTCCTTCAAACCAGACTGCCATGTACACTGAAATAAGATTGCCCATTTTTATCTTTCTGGCTCTGATCCTGTACTTCTTAAGAACAACCTGGCATTCATGTGTTTGGCAGAAAAATATTTTTTCTAGCATGGCAAATGGAACAATGGAAAAAAAATTTCAAACAGTTGAGCTCTTAGAGGTATTGGAGACTTTAAAAAAGGCTGAGCCTTTTATTTAAAAAGCTTGCTGGGCTAGAGGGGAAACAAACATCATGGACTTGCACAGATATTCCATCACATGTATCATTATGGTCTTCATGCTATTCTAGGATACTTTATGGCATAGTTCTCTTTTCTGGTTTGTGGCAAACTTGGAAAGTATCCATTGTCTGGCTTAGGAGAAGAATTCTGTCCACAATAGGTAGTACCCAAAATAACTGCAAAACAGGAACCTCACTTTGTCTGGAATCTTAATTTTTATACCTAGCTTAGCATAATGGAAAGTCCACTTTTGTTCCCTGCTTAACTTATCCTGTCCTCTGGGCAGCCTTTCAGTGTAGACTTCCAATATTGATTCCTGTGTCTGATCAGAATGAAAAGGCTGGTTCTCTCATCTCATGCAGTTAGGTGTTTTCTTCCATTGTTCTGCTTGCGTATTGTCTTCCGAGATGGTTTCTGCAGCCTTCTGGCTTTAAGATAAGAAATGCCTTAGACTTAATTAGCATGTGTTCCATTTTGAATGATTTATTGGAAACTGTTTTTACTTCAGGCAGGACTCTTAAGGATTTCCTATGTCTAAGCATAACTTTTCTGATGCATTTGAATTATGGTTTTCCATTTTTGAAATAATTTTCACAACTGTGTTTGCACGGGGAAAAAACCTGTTATTTACATTTCACATCATTCGTATTTATATACCACTTTTCAACAATAAAAAATTCACACAGCAGTTTACAGAGAAAACAAAATAATTGAGCCCAAAAGGGCTCAAAATCTAAAAGATGCAAAAGAACACCAGCAGAAGCCATTATAAAAGACAGTGGCTGGCTGAAGAGGGCCAGCTACTCTTGCTTTTTAAATAAAAGATGAACACCCACTTGAAAGTGCTTCTTTCCCAGTTAGCAGTGGTTAAGTACCCTAAAAATACTTAGCTGAGCGTTCCATTGATGGAAAGGGATTTGCCAGTTTGAGTTAAAACTCACCTGAACACGAGTATAGTCCCAACCAGCGTTTCCTTTCTTGGACTAGTACCTTCTCTAGTGAGTACTAGAAGACTTTATTCTTTTCAGTGGTAGAGAGAATCCCACTCACTGCTACATTCAGGTGTGGGAGTGAATTTCTTGCCCCATCCCATTTGGATTCTGGGATGCCTTCATGCAGAGAACCCCTGCTAACTGGGCAAGAGACACTCTTTCAAGTGGGTGTTCTTCTTTTATTTAGCAGGGGAAGAGTAACTGGCCCTACACACCCCAGCAATGTCTGTTCTAGTGGCTTCTGCTGGTGTTCTTTTTGCATTTTACGTAGATTGTGATCCTTTTTGGGACAGGCACCCATTAGCTATTAATTAGCTATTAATTTTTTTTCATTTTCTTGTAAACCGCTTTGTGAACTTTCAGTTGAAAAGCGTTATATAAATACTGTAGATAGATAGATAGAATACACACAAATACTAATAGATTAATTGGAGGTGAAACTGTTTAGTGTGGCTATTACTTGTTTTGCCAGAACAACATGATATTCATGGACTCATAGATAAGTCCAAAGCAGATATCTTTCTTCAGAGTACAAAATTGGTTTATAGATCTAAAGCGTGCCTCCGTCAGTCTTGAAAGACTATGGTATCGTGCTCTGCGCTGCATACGCTGCATGCGAAGCACGAAAGCCTGGGTTGGATTGTTATGGAGGATAGGCTGTTACCCAAGCAGCAAATCCCCCCTCTCCACGACACTGAATTAGTCCAATGGAAAGGCATAGATCTATGAACATGCAAAAGCAGAGAACATTTGCTTTTGGAATGGAAAATTTAGCACTTATATGAGGAGGTCTAAACTCTCTTGACATTCTCCTGCTTTGGACAGAGAAACTCTTGGTCTGCTTTTTATTCACACAAGCATGGGAATTACTTGTGTGTAACTAATTTGTTAAAGGGCTGATTGTCTGTGCCAATCTTACAAGATTGCTCTATCTTTGGATTATCTGTTGTTTTCTTTAGCCTTAGGTAGTTTATGTTTCCACCACTAGTTATTTCCCTCTTTCCTAATAACCATTAATTCTAGCCAAATACTACTAGGGACACTATATATACCACTTTTCAATTTTCTTTCCCTCTTCCACTTTCTAGAGCAAGTCATGGCGGAAGATCAAGAACATGATGCACTGGTCCCCATTTGTTATGTCCTTCAAGAAGAAATATCCTTGGATCCAGCTAGCTGGGCATGCAGGTACATGACAAAAAATTGTGTTACATAAATCTTAAATGAAAACTTCATATAGTGAGCCTAAATAAAGGAAGGTGTTAGTAAGTCTCTAGGTAGATTTAACATAATTAGCTAGTTTAACCTAAATTGCCTCTGAAATTGAATTCTAGATTAAATTCTATTAAATTGAATTCTGTTTTGACCTTCTTTGCCATCTCTATAGGGGCTGGTTGAATAGCTACTATGGCACTTGGGAAAATGTATGACCCAAGAATTAACCTCTTTTCCCCCCTCCTTTTCCCCGCTCCTCATTAATGAGTGGACCAAAGAAAGCCAGGCATGTTCCTACTAATTAACTTGTCAATTAAAGTCTGAACTCCTTATTAAAGTGACAGATCTTTAGTACTGTGAGTACATTTTAACAAGATTGCACTCTTCAGATACCTGAAGGGTTGTCATATGTAGGAAGGGCTCATTTGTTCTTAGCTGCCTCTGAAAGCAGAACTAGAACCAATGGCTACAAACTGCAAGAAAGGAGATTCCTGTTGGATATCAGGAAAAAATTCCTGACAGTGAGGGGAGTTTGGCAATGGAACAGATTGCCGAAGGAGGTGGTAAGACTCTCCGTCACTGGAGATCTTCAAGCAGAGGCTCAACGAACACCTGACAGAGATGCTCTAGGAGGATTTCCTGCTACAGGCAGGGGCGCAAGTGGTTAAGACTCTGTCTGTTAACCAGCAGGCCAGGGTTCAAGACCCGGATCGGCCCCACAAGACAGGGTGAGCTCCTGTCCTTAGCCCAGCTCTGCGATGCAGCTGGATCCAATTGTATCAGCTCTGCCTTTCCATTGGATTAATTCGGTGGTGTGGAGAGGGGGGATTTGCTGCTTGGGTAACAGCCTATCCTCCATAACAATCTAACCCAGGCTTTTGTGCTTCACATGCAGTGTATGCAGCGCAGAGCACGATACCATATCTTTCAAGACTGACGGAGGCCTGCTGCACGGGGTTGGACTAGATGACCTACTGGGTCCCTTCCAAATCTATGATTCCCAGTTCCAAAAGAACAAATTTTGTGCTCTGTCTTTTAAAGCTGTCTAGTGCATTCTGTCTAGTGCACTCTACTCTCTTTAGTTGAGAGGTCCTGAATACAATCCCAACATACAGTCCTTTTCTCAAGCTTACAAACTCTTCATGTAAAAGATCTCCAAATGGAGATCTTACCATTGTCTTAGGCACCTTATTCCACTAACATTGGGCTATTATTAGTTATAAAATTCTCCTTGCTGCTTGCCTAAACTGTCTTCCCTGTAGTTTCCTTCTGCATTCACGTGAGTGAAGGTTAGTCTCCTTCATGTTTCCTACCTGTTAAGCCAACCAGCCCTGTGTTAAGTTGCAGAAAGATAACACTGATGGCATATCCCAATGCAGTGAAAATTGTGGAATTAGGACTTGTCCAGTAAATGAGGCAATTATGAGTTTCAGGAACAAAGTTGAAAAAAGAGTGATGCATCTGTCATATTTAATGTGTGCACTTTCCAGGGGATGGGGGTGGGGGTGGGTGTTTAAACCTTCCCCCCCCCCGCCCTTGTTTTACTGTTTCTTTACCCATTTCCCCAGCCACTTTCTTAAGATCTCAATCCACATTCATTGTTAGAGCCAAGAATAGATAAATGTGACTGAAGCAGCAAACTGAGGAGAGGAAGGTGAGCATTAGTCCTCCCTTCCAAAATGTTTGTTGTAAAGAAAGACACAGACATTAAAACATAGAGACACAGAAACTTTATTATATGTAATTGAAATTGAAACACAAATGAGGGTCCCCATTACTTATGGTTTGGTCTTCAAATTTAAATATGCAGGCATTATGTCATCTTAGTTATAGTGGCTTCTATAATAGAAATTATAGAAATAATAGAAATTATTAGACATATTTTATTGGTTACTGCAAGTTTTCTCTGCATCTGTTTCATCTGAAAAATTGTAATGAGCATTTAACAAAATTCTCTGTTCAGATTCTTAAGGTTACTGTTCTTTCAATTTCCCTCGTGTTATTATCATACTGGGCCACCTAACAGCTCACCAGGTGGGATTTGTGCATCTATTCTCAAAAGAGCAATAGAAGACAATCCCTTATTTTTGCATCCCTTTCCAGCCAAGTACCATGCAGTGCTTGTCATCCTCACTGCTCTGAGCTTTTTCTTTTTAGAAGCAGAAATCAAGGATACCTTACCAGTGTGAAATGTTCTCTTAAAGGGAAAACTGTTGATGTGTTTCTCTTATTTTGTGGGTGGCTTGTCTCTTAGGTAGCTTCAAAGCTGCAGCAAACGGAAGGATATTGAAGAAACACTGTGAGTCGGAACAGCGCTGCTTGGATCGCTTGATGAATGATGTCCTTAGGCCTTATGTTCCTGCCTATCATGGGGACATAGTGAAAGATGGGGAACGGTACAATCAGATGGAAGATCTGCTGGCTGATTTTGACTCTCCTTGTGTCATGGACTGCAAGATGGGTGTCAGGTCAGTTTTCCTTTATAACTAACATCACACCTCATCATATCATCTCTAGAATATCAGCAGTGAAGTTGATGACACTGAGGCAAATTTAAAGTTTGGTTGCCCATCAAGTGTGCAGTTGTCTTGTCGCTAGCGTGTCCCCCTTGGAAAGCAAATGTTTTTATCTTTGAACTTGATATGTCAGATTCTCTGTGACAAAACTGATTTTCTCCATGGAGAGTGCAAGGCAGTATCTCTAAGAAATATAATGCTTGGAAACTACAAGCTAATACATGTGGCTATTGTGGCTAAAGGGAAGACCTAGTATACATGCCCTTAGAAGTGTACCAAGTGTACTCTTTTAATTATTACAGGTAAATTTATTTGCAATATGCTGTTTTTCTCTACAGAGTTCCCAATTAAATTAGTTTAATTGGGAACTCTGGACACTTTAAGCAGTGTCCAGGGAAGCGATGGGACTAGGGGCTGGGAGTGGAGGAGATTGTGTATAATTTCTTAACACACCTCTAAATGTATTTTTGCAAATTAACTCTAAAATTCTGCCTTTTTTCTGATGTCTCCTAAATAAAGGGACAATTTGAACATGTTTATTCGGATCTATATGATGTTTTGTTTGGCAAGTATGGGCAATTGGAATGAGGATCCTGGTGTAATCTGTTTAAAAAAACCTTCAATAAAGTACCTTTCTTGAGATGATCCTTTTAAAATATTTAGCCCTCCTCCCTGCCCTTTTTCCAAGAAAAAAAGATTCACTGTGTCATCAGAGGTTTGCTCCTTGGGAGGAAAAGGCTGTTTGATCTGTTTGGCTTGGAATCTGCTTGCATAGAGGGGAAGCAAAGTTCATATTAACTGCATGAACAAATGGAAAAACTTTCAGGTTAACAATTTTCCCCCCAAAACGTACTTCCTTGTCATGGAGATAATGGAAGATAATGCTTTGCGGTGTGCTTGGTGAAGAAACAACATTCAGATTATGTATGTGCGTAAAAGAGAGAGAGAAAATGTGAGTTTGTAGCATAGTGTTTGTGAAAGTAAAAGTTTTTTGTTTGGCCAGGCACTAAAATTAAAAGCTAAACATCTGCTTATAATGGAATACAGTCATAGTTGCTGCAGATTTATCCTCTAATACACCTCCTGACTACTCAGGTATGCCCTACTATGTGCTTCATGTTGCATCTGGTCAACTGTGCTTTGGTGGAATCAGGACCAGATTTTGGTTCAATGAGGCTCTAAGCCTCATTGGGCACTTGAAGGTAATGGGGCACTTAATATGTCCAGCTGTCCTTTGTCCACAACAAATTGTTGCTATTTTTTGGTTAAATATATGCTATATGGTAATTTATGGACCTACACAACACAAAATACTGTTGTTGCATGTAGGTTTTATTTTATTTGTTTTTTATCTTATATTTTGGAAATGTACATCCAGGTTTTTTGCCTTTAAATTTTTTGGGAGCCCTCAAGAGAGTGGAGCCCTCTTGCTATAGCTTGTTTAGCTTATACAGTGGTGCCTAACATAAAGAGTTTAATTCATTCCGGAGGCATGCTCTTTTAAGTGAAATGCTCTCTAAGTGAAGCAGATTTTTCCATAGGAAATAATGGAAAATCAGATGATTGGTTCCACAACCACCAAAATATTCATATAAAAATATTAACTGGATGTAAAAATGATGACAAAACACTGGAATTGAATTCAAAACATGCATTCAATGTGCATGATCCTATGAAGTCTACTTAGGCGGCAATCCTAAAGACACATTCCTGGGAGTAAGCCCCATTTAACACAATGGGGCTTACTTCTGAGTAGACATAGTTAGGAGACTGCAATCAAAGACACTTTCCTGGGAGGCTTACCCAGGCTGCTGCTGGAGGTTCAGTGGGGGAACTTGGGGGCTGTTAGGGGCAGCTGCCTCTGGCGCCCCCAGGCAACTGCCCCCAAATTGGGGGCAGTTAGAGGCAGCAGTGCTGGCCGGCAGCCCTTTTAAAGAGCCTCCATGCAGAGCGTCAGGGCTGCATAGCACGCATGCCCATAGCACGCTTGCTTGTTAAGTGAAGCGGAACTTGTTATGTGAAACAAGATTTCTTGGAAATTTTTGGTTATGTGAAATGCTTGTTAAGCGAGGCACTTGTTAAGCGAGGTACCACTGTACATAAATCCGTCACCGGGTGGAATGTTGAGCAGGACTGGCTGTGGCTCTGACCTAGCACCTCAATTTTTCTGTTGTCAGTATTTTTTTTTAATTCCAACATGAGTGAAACAGATCAACTGAAGTCAGAATAGAGAAGAGCAATTATATGGAATTTGCTGCTGAATTTGATATATTGGTGGCCCTTGTTTAGGTGGCTTTAAAACAGTATTCTGTCATCTTCCTGAAAGAGAAGTCTATGAATGGTAACTAGTTAAGGTAGCAAAATGAAACTCCAAGTTTAGAGGCCAGCTGCTGCAGCTGGGGATGGCTGTCGTCTTCATTTATTGCTTAGGGGATCACAGCCTTGTTCATTACTTGGAACCAGGATTTTATGAACTCTTCATATGATCCAATAGGGCTCTTATCATGTTCTTATAAAAATTATGCTTTAAAATTTCAGTCTATAAAGTGCTTTGTTCCCTATTCTTTTCATGTGTCCTTTCTCTGGACCATCAGAAGGCTCCTCTTTCTGAACCATCACAGGTACATGGAAGCAAGTGTTCAGCCTTCCCTGTAAACGACACTGATAAATTGTTTAAGTAAGAGGTTTTCCAGTTGAAAAAAGTTGTATTAAAATTATTGACTGTACATTCTTGAAATCTGCAGAAATTTTGCGATCTGAATTCCAAGATACAGTTTTATTTGAGGCAGGATGGAGGCCATTGAGGATATTTTGCATGGTATCTGACCTATGCATAATAAGCTGGCATAAATTTGGCTGACCCAGGAATGCCCCTGCTTGGGAGGCTCCAGCTTCTGCTATAACTACAAGAAAGCAGCGACCTTTAGTGGCCAAATGTGGAAGGCCTAGCTAAGAGGAACTGCTTTTTTGAATCTTTACCCATCCCTTTCATTCACACCTAAGGACTAAAGATGAAATGATGTGATGGTAGCATTCTTGTGTTGGCTTAAGCCAACACATCAATCAAATGCCCCTCATTTTGTAATTGGAATAGATTTCATAGAACATCATCATTATTCAGAGTACCCATGTTTCTTATTAAAAAATACAAGCAAGAAGGGACTTGATCCTTTCTTGGCTGCCTGTAGCAAGTATTTTAAATAGAAAGTCATGACTGTACACATGGTTGGTCTCTGTAACTTGTGCTAAGCCTGTCTGTTCTATTTTGGAATTTAATTCCAGAATATATTCTATATCTCACACATTGGTATCTAAGAATATGAAGCTGATTGCATGTGATTAGTATTACCTAGTGCACATGACCACTGTGTGCAACTGACAAGCAGCTTTGTAATGTTAATCTAAAAACCTCTCAACCTGACTATGCTCATTTGGGGTGACATACGGCAATTTAGTGCAAACCAAGTTAGCCCTATGTTTATGAAGAACCATTTGAATGACTAGTTAAACAAATTTGGTTCTGTCCAGATTCAACATTAATGTTCATGTGGCTTGGCCCTAACTTTTTGAAATAAAAATAAATTCTATTCTTTGTCCTATCAATATCCTTTGTACAGGAACATCAGTCATATGCTTTTTCTGATACTGGTTCTCCACTGTTCATCCTTCCATGAAAGACAGAAAAGTAAAATATCCCTTATGTTTCGGTTGCTGCAGAAGATGATGGAATGAAAACATTCCAAAGGAACCTTGAACCATTAAGTGAATGGAATGAAGTTGTTGGAAGGAACCTGGGTATTTCATGTTTGCACTATAGAGAGCACTGGGTTTACTTAAAAGACTTTATAGTTCCAAAAAATGCAGACTTTTACTATTCCTTTTGTTCTTTTATCTAAACAGCCTTGTGTATAAACTAAAAAACCAATTAACATCCTTCAGAAGATGATTCAAGTCTGCAGGAAAAGCCATAAATTTACTATTTAGATTTTGCAAGCTATGAATTATTAGAGCTCTTTCAACATGCCACCATTTTTTACCTGACTTTTCACTTAGGCTGCAATCCTAACTATCCCTACAATCCAGAGTAACTACGGGAGCACGTAAGAGACATTATGTGCACACCCGTAGTTACTGGACCACCTAGTGAAAACCTATGGGAAATTCATATTGCAATCCTGAGTAAATTGTTCTTTCACCGGAGCAAGGACTCCACGTAGTTACTCTGGATTGCGCCCTATGTCTACTCAAAAGTAAGCCCCATTCTGTTCAATGGCTGTTACTCCCAGGAAAAGTGTCTTTAGGATTGCAACCTTACTGTGTCTTATAAAGAGTCCTGCAAGATTCAAAAGCTGACTTTAAGAGGATCCTGTTCCCTTTTGCATCAGTCCTGTCTATTATCTGTTAACTGTTATCCAATACAGTGGCGCCTCACTTAAAGAGCTTAATTCGTTCCGGAGGCATGCTCTTTAAGTGAAATGCTCTTTAAGTGAAGCAGATTTTCCCATAGGAAATAATGGAAACTCAGACGATTAGTTCCACAACCCAAAAAATATTCATACAAAAAGATTAACTGTTTATAAAAATGATTACAAAACACTGCAATATAACACTGCACAAAGCACTGTAATATACAGTAACACACAACAGTGCAATACAGAAAATACTGTACAGTACTGAACTGTACCTTTGAAAACCTTCATGGCTGGTGTGAGGGTTACAGAGAGGGGATGACTTTCACAATCACAATCACTACTGGAGTCACTGCTATCCATTGGCTCAATGGAATCTGTTGTCTTTTTGTGCAACTTTTAACATTCCCAAGCTGCTGACGGGGAGCAGCACTAGAACATTGATAAGGCACACCTTCCACACTGCCACACATTGATCCCACATACAGACCTGACTCAGGCTGCTCCCCCCGGACGTCCCATGAGTTCCCTGGCAATGGAAGCCTATTCCAAACTTTGCCCAAGGCCCCGCTGTAGCTCAAGCTAGTCCCCTCATCCTGCCTGCGAGTTCCCTTGCCATGGAAACCTGTTTCAAACTTCCTTAGAAGTGCTCTTTATTCAAGACAGTGCTCTTTAAGCAAGTCAAAATTTCTGAGAAAATTTTGCTCTTTATACAAAACACTCTTTATTCAAGACGCTCTTTATTCAAGGCACCACTGTAATTCATACTGGATTTTGACCTATTGCTCAAGCATTACATCCAAGAAGCATGAAATTTGGGGAGTGTATTCCCACGAAGAAACGATTTTCAGAAATTTAACACCTATGGGGTTGAAAATTGTCGCCCCATCACAGAAGGAATAGACTCCCCAAATTTTGTGCTTCTAGATCCAGGAGTTGGGGTGAAATTTGGGGAGTGTATTCCTTCCGTGATGCAAGAACCCACAAAGAACCAATTTGGTCCACCATGATGCACGGGGGTGGGGGGTGGTGCATGAATGGATAGTGGTGCATGGGGGGATGGTGGTGGTACACAGTGGGCTTATGAGACTACCATTACATGGTGGTGCACAATGGTCCCTGCTGCGTAATAATACAGGTAGGAATGCCCAGTGCTTGCTACTGCCCACCACTACCCCTGATATTCTCTGATGCCCAGTGCCTGTCGGTGTCCTGCAGTTCCCATTGCTCTCCAGTGCCTGTTGCCTGCCATGCAGTGCCCAGCCATGCCCAGGGCCACAAATATCCTTGAGATTTTACTCCTGCAATGGCAGGTAAATTTTGCAAGTAACTTGATATTTGTAATAGCATGATAAATCCCACACCCTCTAGAGAAGACGCAGAATAGATAGATAAAACTATAAGGTTTATCAAAGGATAAAGAATCAAAACAATAATGGTATAAGACGGGATGGAAACAAATTGGGAAGCATTGGTGGAAAAAGTTGGCAAGGATGTGCAGACAGGGGAACAGAGCCACACTAGCTCCAACAAGTTTTTTAAAAACGGACAAATATACCTTAGAGGATCTTGCCTTTTTGTGTTTCTCCTTTCTACTTCAGCACAATCAGTGAGTTAAGCATCACTCTCACATATACTACAATGCACAAGGAAGCAGCTAGCCACCAATTTGCTACTATCGTGATTGTCTTCCAATGAAAATCATGCAGGGTACCTCAATTGCTAGGGAAACAGCCTCAATTGGTTAGACTGTAATCATGGCTGACTTTTCGTCGAAAACAGACAAAGCATCTGGCTCCCAATGAAAAAGACAGAGTACCTACATCAGCAATCACTGAGTATGTACCAGGCAGAGTTGACTTTGTTCTAAGACAGTTTTGATAAAAGGAGGAAGCCTACACAAAGGAACTGGCTCTCTTAAAAAGCATCAAGGGAGGCAGCTATCAAGCTGCAGCAGAGACTTGTGTCACTGAGCTCTCCCTAGCTCTTAGGGGGCGAGGAAGAGGTGGTTTAAGGTGCTGTAAGGAAACCAGAAACAGAGTTCCAGGAGAAGGAAGGCAACTCAAGTGTAGACCTAATATGACCCTTTGATTGTGGGCCAGGCTGAGCAATTTGAAAGCAGTTGAAACACTGCAATCAGTGTTTGCTGAGTTGCTGTAGCTTGTGTTGCCCTGCCCCATTGTTATTCATATTACCAAAAAGGATTGTCCTAATGTAAGGATATGCCTTTCAAATGGCAGAGCAGGGAATAATTCTTTAATATTTTAGACTTAGAGAGTTTGAAGTGCTTTCTGTTTATTATATAGCAGTTGAATGCAAGCATGGGACTGTATGAAGAATTCATCATGTGAACCATGCCATTCACTGATTCCACAACTTTTTGTGGAATCACAAAATTCCACAAAAATTGTTGTTTTTGTTTCCAAATTTTGGCTCTTGTTTCCACAACTTTGTGCTGTATGTTTTTCTTGTTGTTATAGGCCATAAAAGTTGCTATGACGGTCCCTTGACTAGCATATTCACTCATGTTCCCATGAGGGAAAGCATAACTGGTTAGTTTTAGATGCATCATGTGGAGCTTATTTAATTTGACCAGATGAAATGTTCTCAAGAGAATGAATTGCCAAGGCTACTTCTAGTCTTCAAAGCCTCCTCACATGTAGTTCATTGGCTTCTGTTTTGATTTGGAGGAGTCAAATAGGTTCATCTCAATCATCTAGGTCTGAGCATCTAGGACTGCAATCCTAAAGACACTTTCCTGGGAGTAAGACCCATTGAACACAGTGGGGCTTACTTTTGAGTAGATAAGGTTAGGATTGTGGTTGAAGACTGTTTTTATGCAGGGAACCCAGCTCAACGCAGCCAGTTCAAACAGTCTTGTGCAAAATAATTTTAATGCCACATTAAGCCCAACAGTATTTTGGCACCCGAAATAGAGTCCACACAGCATATATAGATGAAATAAAACAGCATGGACTGCAACAGAAGACTGAGCAGATATTTTGACTCTTCAGGAGGTGAAAAAGGACCATCAGGTGCCAAGTGAGGAGATATTTCATCTTTGTTTCTACCAGCTGATACCATTGAGTAGCTAAAAAAACACAGACTAAAAGTTTAGTTTTTGAGAGCTTAGTCTTTTGTTTAGCTAATCAAATAAAGTTGCCCAACTATATCATACAGAATCAAATGCTTTTTGACTGCACCGTTTGGTACCACTCTCTCCCTCCTTTTCTTAATTCACGAAGTATACTGAGTTTATAATATGTACTAAATTCATCCATTTTACTGGAGTCACTTTCTGTCAGTTGTACTGATAAGTTGGACTAATAAGGATGCTAGTTTTCTTCTTCTGGAAATTTTGCTTTTATGTGGGAACCTAGAGTTCTTTACAGAGGCTCTAATGACATAGACATTTTTCACGTTGGTGGTGGTGGTAACTACTACTGTCCCTGCAGAACCTACTTGGAGGAAGAACTCACAAAGGCCAGAAAAAAGCCAAGCCTGCGAAAGGACATGTATCAGAAGATGATTGAAGTGGATCCTGAGGCACCAACTGAGGAAGAGAACGCTCAGCATGCAGTCACCAAACCCCGATACATGCAGTGGAGGGAAACCATAAGTTCCACTGCAACTTTAGGGTTTCGGATTGAAGGAATAAAGGTGAGGAGCTGGGGTGGGAGAAAGCACCCTGCAAAAATTGTCTGTGTTCTTGGGACTACCATGAGAGAAAGTCATGTGTTTGAGATTAACATTCCAAATATTGCACGTGCTTGCATAACTGAACAGGGATTTCAGTTAGCCCATACGAGAGGTTTTATAGTGAAATTTTGGCTGTGCTGAAACAACACTTTTTTTATGCCTCAGATAACCACCATATATAACTAAGAAGGTGATGTTGAAAACAATAAAGAACTGCCACTATCCCTGCTGTCTGCCATTCTAGAGATATTATAGCACTATCCAAATTTGTGCTAGAACAGCTATGCTGGTATGCCTGAGCTACATCTAGCACAAATTTAAGGCTGCTGTTACACTACCACGGAGCAAATGAAAACTTTCCCCCTTACCCCAGGTAATTCAGCTGCAGCCTGAATGAGTCTACCCAAATCTGCACCACCAATTTGGTTGGCATAAATCTGAGCTAGGGTCTGTCACAAATGCAGGGTCCTGAACCCACCTCCCACTCCCCTCCACCCACCCACCCCTGGGAATCCCCATCACTCACCCTCCTCACGGTCCAGAAAGCCTTCTTCCCACCTCACCCACATCCTTGTGCAGACTCCCATTTTGGCTGAGCTCAGCCAGTGCAGCTCATCGGTGTCCCAGGACCCACATCGGCGTGGGGAGCTGGCACAACTCCTTATTCCAGCCTGCTGGTCCCCCATCAGTGTGGGCTCTTGTACCAACCTCTCCTTCAGAGCGTGGTGTGGGAGTGCCTTACTCTTTTTTGCAACATTTTTGCAACACTCCCAGGCCAGTGCAAGGGATTTGTGCCAGCACAGCGAATGTTTAGGTTTGCACCCTTAGCTGCTTTGATCACCTATAATCACACTGCAGCTCCAATTGAACATTGCCATGTATGTTGATTTAAAAATTTAAATCAACCATATTTAAAAATATGCAGCCATATTTTTGGGTCACTACATCTACACTACATCTACACTACAAAATATGCAGCCATAAAGCAGCCATATTTAAAAATAACCTTGTACATAACAAGTGGCAAAAATTGTGAATAAAAAATTTGTACCAGACTGCAAGACAGAGGGTGCAATCCTAAAGACACTTTCCTGGGAGTAAGTCCCATTGAACAAAATGGGGCTTACTTTTGAGTAGACATGGTTAGGATTGTGCTCAGAGTCTAAAAATCTCTGATCAGGTGTAAACTTACATTATGTTTGGAGACTAAGCTTGTGTGCTGTTTCATGCCCTGCAGTGTGCCAAACATTTCTCTTGTCTCACATTTTCCTGGAGACCTGTACAGTAATGAGAGGTTGATGCTGCATGACTGAGGCTCCAGGCATCATGGTACTCTCTAGATAGCTGTTTGGGTATCTGTTTGGATATCTGGGAAGATAGGAAGAGTGATGGTATCATTTTTGCCCAATGCTGCTGATTGTTGATACAGTGGTGCCTCACATAACAAGTTTAATTTGTTTCGGAAGCATACTTGTTATGTGAAATGCTCTTTACGTAAAGTGGTTTTTCCCATAGGAAATAATGGAAACTCAGACAATTGGTGCACATGCTCACATACTCTGCTGAGTTGGGAATCATAGTTACAGAATTGTGCTGAATTTGCACACACTACGTCAAATTTAAACTCCACTAGTGAGACCACACTGGCTTACTGTGTGCTTGAACTATGCAGTTATCTCCTGGCTTGTGGCATCTCTGCTCCCTTTTTATAGCATAAAGGGATGTGGGTAGTTTTCATAGGAGAGTGAATTTGTGGACACATAATGTTCTGAGTTAAAAGAATGTTAGATAGCAGAACTGGGACTCGCTTATATCTAGGAGAAGCTGCTACTAATCAGAAATCTGCTATTAATCAAAGTAGATAGTATTGGGCTAGATGAATCATTGACTTGGTTTATGGCATCTCTGTACAATCAAACCCGTTCCTACATCTTTATTGTTCACGGAGATGGACTTCTCATTCAGTTCCCCATATGGGTGAATGTGAAGAAAATTCATTATATTCAAAAGCTGTAGGGAAACAAATAGTTATTCCATTCTCCTGCAGATGCTCAGCAAGCCACCCAGTCCTTTCCTGTGGTGGTTGTCTAAACCAAGACCATCTCATATCTGTGTGCTAAAGTAGGCTGTTCCGCATCCTGTTTAGTGAATGTTAAGATGTAGTGACCCAAAAGAGTTCTTATGAGTAATAAGTAGGGGTGTTTGAAAATGGTTTTATTTTTTCACAGATTTTATTATTTGAAAGGCAGAAAGTGGTGTTATATATTTTCTTTAATTTCCTATTCCAACTGCACATTTTTATTAATTTTAAGCACATTAAAGGAGTACAGTGGTGCCTCACATAACTCGTTCCGGAGGCATGTTTGTTACATGAAATGTTCTTTATGTGAAACGAATTTTCTCCCCACTTTCTCCTTCTCTCCATCCTGAGCCTCTCTCTCCCCTGCTCCCCTCTGGCTAGCCCTGAGCTGTTTCCCTCTTCTCCACCTCTGTTTTCTCCCTCTGCCCAGCGGACTCCTGGCCACAGGAGGAACAGTGCAGAAGTGTTGCTTTCGCTATGGGCAGGCGCACTACACAGCCCTGATGCTTTTTAAAAGCCAACGCGTCTGCCCCAACTGCCAAAGTGTGTTTGTTACGTGAAGCACAGTTTGTTACTTGAAGCAGAATCCTAGAGAAATTTTTCTTTGTTACGTGGAACATACTTTACATGAGACATTTGTTATGTGAAGGCGCCACTGTAACATGAAGGTGTTTGTTACATGAAGGTAAAGTGATATGGTCTCACCAGATACTTTCCCTTGGAAAGTAATCCATTTTAATTTCTGGAAAATATCTTAAAACATCAAAATGCAGAGTTTTGTATTTTTATTCAAATATTTAAAACAAATATTAAATATATTTTGGCTGCAATCCTAACCTCTTAGCCTGGCATAAGCCGCAGCATAAGTCCTGTGCTGAACTGGGGCTGTCACAAAAGTGCCATAATTTCTGCTCCACACCTTGAGGGGAGAGGTTTAAGCATATGCTGACCTCCCCAATAATAATGATAAAATAGATACGCGATGTGAATTAGGCTGGCTTAAATTGGTTAGTATTGCGCCCTTTATTATTCTAATTTAAATATTTTAAATGGCAGTGTTTTGTGTTTTTAGCAAGATAAACCCCACACCTTTGATATTTGTTGATGTTTCTTAAAGAAAGAAGATGGCACGGTGAACCGGGATTTCAAGAAGACCAAGACAAAAGAACAAGTCATGGAGGCCTTCAGAGAATTTACAAAAGAGAATCGTAATATTCTGGTGAGTCTTTGATATTCTAGAGCAAAGAACCGAAAAGAAGTTGTGGGTAGGTTGTCGCATCAGCAGTATAACTGATAGTTATTGAAGGCCGATAATCTCATTGAAGGTAAAGTGTGAATGAAGTGGGCTTTTTATCAAAGTGACTCAAACGGTAACCATGTTTACGCTGCACATCTTTTTCAGTACTGATTGAAGGGCACGATTCACCATTTAAAGAAGCCAGTGGAGGATTTGCACATGACCATGCACAAACATATATCGCTGAAATATGATAGTTTATATATTTTTATCTGTAACAAAGTTAACACAATTTGTACACAATATGCTTCTCAAATTGCTTCAAAGTAGCACATTTAATTATGAACTAGTGAAAACAAACCCACTTTGTGGGAGTAAAATTCCCCCCATAAGCCATCCCCCACTGCGCATCAACTGCCCATGCACATCATCTCCCTATGCACATCAACACCCTCCCACTATGTATCAGCCCCCCATGCGAACCAATCCCCCCATGCTCATCAACACCCCCACTGAGCATCTCCCATGCGCACCATCCCCCCTGCATAATACCCCCATGTGCAACATCCCCCATGCACACCAACTCCTCATGAGCACCAACCTCCCTTGTGCACCAACCCCCCATGCGCACCATCCTTCCATGTGCACCACCCTCCCGTGTGCACCAATACCCCATGCGCATCAACACCCCCCACTGTGTATCGTCTCCCATGCGCACCATCCCCATGCACAACACCCTCCCATGTGCACCATCCCCCATGCACAAGATTCCCCCATGCGCAAGACCCCCCCCCATGCACACCATCATCCTCTGTGCACCTTCCCTCTGAGTGCAGCTGGATGTTGATCAGTCAGTCTTCAATGTTAAGTATTGGCTGAAAATACATGGTACCTGTTTTCAGACCCTTAGGGGTTAAATTTCTAGAAATTGGTTCATGGTTGGTGTTCCTGTCACAGAAGGAACACCCTCCCCATATTTCATGCTTCTAGGTCCAGCGGTTCAGGCAGGGGTTGGATCAGTTTCTTCAGTGGAAAGTATAGGGAGGAAAAAATGTTTTCCGGTTGGAATTTTTGAAAACTGATTCTTAGTGGGTGCCTCCATTATGGAAGGAACACCTTCCCCCAAATTTCACGCTTCTAGGCCCAGCAGTTTTGGCTGGGTGTTGATGAGTCAGTCAGTGAGACAGTGAGTGACTTCTCGGTTTTATATACTGTATATAGATTAATCTAAGGGCCTCTTTTGATCCTTGCTCTGCCCGGCTAACAGAAATTGAAATGGTGACCTGAAAAAAGAGGTGGGAACCTTTCAGATCTACACAGTATTATATTATATATCTGGAGCCTGTTGTAAAACTGCCCACCTTTGCTTCCAAAAGCCAGGGATTATTTCTCATCTACTGGGAATCTTTAGAGATGCTGATGTAAGTTCGCATGCATGGATACACGCACCCCGTTTCCATTGTTTTAAGTCACTGTCGGTTGCTTGGTGAAATAGCCACAAATTTTGCATTAGGCAGATATGCTTAGTTTTAGACCCCACCATATATAGCCTCTAACTAATGCATTTAAACCTGGCCCTTTCCCCATTTCAGGCCTGCAGAGATGGTTTACAAGAGAAGGTAGTTAATGGGGATTTATTATCAGGCTATAAACAAAGGTGCTCTGCTGTCCATTGCTAAGTTCTTCTTATGTAAATACATTTGCTTGCAGTCCTGATTTGCAGAAGTTCTGAACAAATTAAAGCACAACCACATAATTCTCTTTATCATGACCCAAGAGTAATGGAGGCAACTTATCATACTTAGAAAGCTGAAGGTTATAACTTTATTGGACATAAGCAGCAGGGCCTGTGGTCCTGGTTTTGCCTCTTTCTAGGACTGCACTGCTGTCTTCTGGCTCGCTACTACTGACTTAGTAGTTGAGAGGTAAAGACATTCCAAGGCTTGGGGAGTGTTCAGCTTAGATTGTAAATAATTTGAAATTTGGAATTGGGGAAGTTCAGGTAATCTCTGTACCTCAGTGGTAAAGAACCTGCATTACATGAAAGGGATCCAGATTGAATCTGTGGCATCTCAAGGTAGGGCTGAGGAAAGACCCTCTCTTTATGAAACCCTCTGAGTCGCTCCCAGTCAGTGTAGTCAGTCTTCGTTTAGGGATAAACTAGTAATAATAATAATAAAAAACTTTATTACGGTCAGAAGACCAGCCGCTGGGATAAACTAATGATATGGTTCAGCACAAGCCATCTGCATAGTTCACCCATTTTGTAATTCCGTTGACATTGTTTGATTTATGGTATGTGTGTAAAATAATTAAATAAATAAAAATGAAATAATCCAAACATCTTCCATATCAACTGTGCAATCATTTAGTATCATGACTTAAGCTGTAATCATAAGCTCTACTTAGTCCGGCCTAAGTTCCAGCATAAGTCATATGGTGGTCTGGGGGTGTCACAAAAGTGTTGTAAGACACTTATGCACCTCTCCTGGTGGGGAGGGGGGGTTTCAGTCCAATGCACATTCATATGCCAACCTCCCCACACCGTCACTGAAAGATAGGCCAGGTTAGTTAGCCTGGCCTAAATTTCTTAGGATTGCACCCTTAATGGTCTAGGTCATTGCTTGTTTTCTGCAAAAGGACATTCAGAGATTTTAAAATTCTATTTTTCTTACCATTTCAGACCAGTTATCTCAACCGGTTGAAGGGAATCCATGACACCTTGCAAATGTCACCATTCTTTAAGACCCATGAGGTAAAGTTCACTTTCTGTGATCTTTCAAGGTTAAACCTATCTCAAAACAAGTTCATGTTCTAGTTATAAGATTCAGAACTAGTTATAAGATTCAGAAATTGCATGTCTGGATAAGTGTGAAGTCTAACCAAGACACAGTCGCTCATAGACTGTGTCAGTGCATTCAGACACAGAAGTTTAATGGGGCTGAAGCGGATTCCCTTGTCTAGTGATTCAGAGCATGTTCTTTTCAGTTTGAGTTGGTCTTCAGTGGGTTGGTTTTATTTTAATGTCTACTTCTGTTGGTTTTTTTAAACCTATCTGGAGGATGAAGAAAATGATCGTGGTTTGCAAGAGCTAGAAACTTATTATGATTGAGAAAGCAAGAAACTTACTCCTAGGAGTTGCTAGAGTCCTCATTTTGCATTATTTAAAGGCTCCATGCACACCAAAAAACTTAAATGACCAAATCTTCTTTTTTAAGATAGATTCTGACCATATATCCTTAAGTCTAGATTGCATGATAATGAAGTGACACCTCTGTTAATTTTGCAGGTAATTGGGAGCTCCCTCCTCTTCATCCATGACAAGAAAGAACAGGCCAAAGTTTGGATGATTGATTTTGGGAAGACCATACCGCTCCCAGAGGGAGAAGTCCTCCAGCACAATGTGCCCTGGGTAGAAGGGAACAGGGAGGATGGCTACCTCTGGGGGCTGAACAACCTCATTGAGATCCTACAGAAATTGGCTGAGAGTGAAGACTTGCATTAAAGCCAAATGTCCAACTCTACCCTTCTCCAGAACCTTCTCCTCAAACTGACTTTCTGAACTGCACTACAAGACACTTTCCCCCCTCTCCCACCCAGTTTTAAAGTTAGACGCTCCTGTTATTTAAGGTGTAAATACGTGGTTGCATGCCAGAACAAATGCTACATATGAAGTTTAGCTTGTGGTGATGGCAGTGAATAGCATACCAGCCATTAGGCTTTGGCTCTCACTTTGCAATCCTGTGTACGTCTACTTGAAAGTTAAGCCCCATGGTCTTGAATGAGGCTTACTCCCAGGTAAGTGTGTATAGGATTGCAATCTTAGTGACTCCCTCTCTCTGGCTAACCAAATTCATCGTGTGCGTAACTCGGTCTCAGTAGAATATCTGGCCCATTTGTTCTTCAATGCAGGGAATCCTTTTAGTGTAATTTATAGTTTCCATACACCTCATATGAATGAAAATGGTGCCCTAGTCTTGCTTAAATAATACCTAGCTAATAGTTTTGGAGCCAAGGATAGACTAACTTATGGTTATTTACTGCCCTCTTGTGTCCATGGTTGGTACATCATTTGGGCCGCTGAAGTAAATGGCATAGCTCCGTAAGACATTCTTTGCCTTGAATTCATAGACCGTTCCTTGTGTGGGGACTGTCAGTGTGCAGCCTTCTTGGGAAGTGCCCACAAAGTCCAGATGTTACAGAAGAAGTTCAGGAAAATAGCATCTGACCATCCTGAACAGGAGCAAATGGAATATAACGACTAAACTCCTTAGGTATAGGGGGGAAAAGAACTCTTTAGGAGAAATTTAATATCTGGTCTAGTTTTTTGAATAGTCAAGCAATTCCTTGTTAGAGTATTATTACTGTACAACATTTCAGTGGTTGCACAGATTGTGAAGTCTGCTTTGGTGGATCATATTTTAAGACAATTTCTCCATTCTGACTGCTGAGGTGGGTTTAGGCTGGTGGTGGAAAATGGTCTTTTGAGCTAAAGTAAGCTTCATTTGCCTTGAAGGGAGGTCTCATAACGTATTAAAGGAAAGGCTGACACAGAATGGAAAGGGCAATCACTGTCATTGCTCAGCTTTTCAGTAGTATTTCTGTAAGCAATTTCTCAGGTGTGTTTTGCAAAACATTCCAGTTTTCACATCATGAAGAGTGGCATTAACAGGGCCTTTTAAAAAAAATTTAAAACGCTTTTATATCCAGAGAATTTTAGAATGTCGAGTACACAGTTGTTGTATCTGCAAAGGAGATGTGATCTTACTTGGTAAAACATTTGGCTGGTTTAGGACATTCTTCTTTTAGTCCCTGAAAGTTCAGTTTTAATTTGTCTTGTTCTTTAAACCGGTGGCCCTATGTGGGTGGAACAGAAAGGCTTTACCACTTTCAGTCTTGCGAAAATGGCCGCTTCTCTATTTTAGGGTGGAGGCTATTTTATAACTTCCTGGAACATTTGAACTAAACAGATTGCTGGCATAAGAACTTGTTTGTTGAAAGGTCAGCAACTGACAGAATTGTAGGGAGGGGAAGGCTGCTGAGGCATTTTGGTTTGTCTTGGAACTCCGAGTGCTGCAGAATCATGGAGAGAGGAACTGTGTTGCTCTCAAGACACAAATCATCTGAAGCTGTTTTTTTCCTGGCAAGCTTAAAGTCTGACAAGTCTTTTAAACCATTTGGTATTCCATTGTGTATATGCCTCCAAAATCCACTGTTACTTCTTTTAGTAGTAGAAACATACACACACACACACACTGCACTGCCTCCACCCAGTTTGCCCTCGCAATGTGATGGCAATGTAATGTCTTGCATCAGGAAGGCTCCACCCTTGCAACAATTGTGTGTATTTTGCTGGATGAGGAGATGCCCTTGATAGCTTTTCATAAAGAATCAAATCTCTTGGGAGTTCCTCTATTCATATCTTACTGAGCACATGCCTGTCACTCTTCAATATTGTTGTAAATAATTGCTCTGTTCAGCTACTTTTCCCCTTCTTGTTTCTAATGCTATTTAATAATAGCCTCTGTGGAGTGCCTTATGGACTCATTTCTGCTCCGTTAGTGTCATGGAAAAGTGTTGGTTTTTTTAAAGTTCTATTTATTGCCATTCTTTTGTAAATTGCATAGAACACTAAGTCTTAATGCATGGAATCTTTTTTTTTATATTGTTTTTAAAACATCTTTTCCACATCTGTGGAGGGGGACCTTGAAGCAGTTTTTGTTTATATCATTTTTAACCTGTATTTAGCTTTTAAATTGCTTCTATTATATACTTTTTATTTTTTAGCCTTCTTTGTTTGTAAAACAAGATGCCCTGCTCTGTGGCTTTAAAAAAAGTGAATTGTTTCTCCAGATGTCTTTTAGACCTTTTTCTGGAGGCTGGAACTGTTGCTGTGAGTGCTTTCTCTTCCTCCCCTCTTCTCCCCTCCTGCGGCACCATTCTCCTTGATTAGTGATGACAAAAGAACTTGCAGTTATAAAAAAAATCCCACCAACGCACAGTGCCTGTATGTCAAATAACTCCAAATAAAGGCATACAAATGGTTGCTGTGTGATGCCTTGTCATTGTCCATTCTTGTTCTTTGGGCTTGAAGTTAGAGAGCTTTATAAAATGACATTGGTGTATGGGGAGAATTGGATGGCAAGTGGCAGGTGGAAGCTACATTGATTAATCTTGGAAGTGTAAGAAAGACAACCAAAACCATAAATCCAGGATTTTTATTTTACCTTAGTTATAAAGATGTTGTACTACTCAGCTATTGCCATTCCAGTTATGAAGACAAAGGCCCAGTTCTATCTAACTTTCCAGTGTAAATCCATCCATGCCCACAGGGCATTGTGTGCCTCCCTCTGGCAGTGGGAACAGGGTGGGGAGTCATAGAGGCTTCCTCAGCTAAGGACATGTTAGTTCCCTTGCCATGACTATATTGTGGTTGCATCAGCACTGGACTATTGGATAGGATGCAGAGAGACACCTCTGTTTTGCTCTCTCCACCTAGAATGTTTCCAAAGGGGATGGGCCTCTTGCACAGCACATGCAGGGACAGGCAAAACCTAGTCCCGGAACCACCCTCTAGCTACACTTCTAAGGTGCTAGACTAGATGGACTTTGAGCCCAATTCAGCAACATTATTGTTATGTCATTCCCTCCAGAAGCTAATGCATGCACAGACTTCTCACTCAACCTCCTGCATATAACCCTGCAATCTGGGCAAGAGACACTCTTTTCAAGTGGGTCTTTCCTCTTTTATTTAACAGGGGGAGAGTAACTGGCCCTATACACCCCAGTAATGTCTGTTCGAGTGGTTTCTGTGGGTGTTCTTTTGCATTTTAGATTGTGGCCCTTTTGGGACAGGGACCCAGTAGCTATTAATTAGCAATTTTTCATTTTCTTGTAAACCACTTATAAGTTGAAAAGCGGTATATAAATACTTTAGATAGATATCTTTGCATTCAAAATGACTCTTAATTAACACATTGTAAATGTCAAAATGACTCTTAATTAATACATTGCTTATTGTACATCTCTTCATATCAAATTGTCTCTGTGAATAGAAAGATGCACATCTGATATCTTTCACTGTTCTCCCCATTCTATGAGCTGATAGTCCAGCTACTGATGATACATTGAGCAATTACTAACTGTCTATGAACTGGAGGTTGTCCATGACTTTGTTTACCTTGGCTCAACTATCTCTGACACTCTCTCCTTAGACTCTGAGCTGAATAAAAGCATTGGTAAAGCGGCTACTACATTCTCCAGGCTTACAAAGAGAGTATGGCTTAATAAGAAGCTGACGGAACATACAAAGATCCAGGTCTATAGAGCTTGCGTCCTGAGCACACTCTTGTACTGCAGTGAGTCTTGGACCCTTTATGCATGGCAGGAGAGGATGCTGAACACCTTCCATATGCGCTGTCTCCGACGTATTCTTGGAATCACCTGGCATGACAAAGTCTCAAATGACACAGTATTGGAACGTGCTGGAATCTCTAGCATGTTCACACTTCTGAAACAGCGGCGTCTACGCTGGCTTGGGCATGTCGTGAGAATGGCTGATGGTCGGATTCCAAAAGATCTCTTATATGGAGAATTAGTGCAGGGAAAGCGCCCAAGAAGGAGACCACAGCTGCGATACAAGGACATCTGCAAGAGGGATCTAAAGGCTTTGGGAATGGACATCAACAGCTGGGAAACCTTGACCTCTGACCGTTCAGCGTGGAGGCAAAAGACCCAGCATGGCCTTCTCCAACTGGAAGAGACACTTGTTCGGCAGGCTGAAGCAAAGAGACAGACCCGAAAGCAGCGAAACCTGGAGCCTGGGCAGGGGACGGAATTTATTTGTCCTCAGTGTGGAAGGGATTGCCACTCTCAAATTGGCCTCTTTAGTCACACTAGATGTTGTTTCAGGACCTCCAATCAGAGCACGATACCATAGTCTTTCGAGACTGAAGGATGCCAATAAAAAAACTAACTGTCTAAACATGTAGCAGATGGAGGATGAAGAAGCCTGAAGTGGAAAAATGGACTGAACCATTTCTGGTGTTGAATACCATTTTGGATACTGTTCCTTTAAGCAAGAAAATCTGAAAGATAAAAATTAAGTATCCTAGTACAAAGTTCTGGTTCTGTTGACTCCCTCTTGTGCTATTTGTAGGGAGTCTTTAATGCATAGAGTGGTCTTTTGTGTCGTCTTCTCAGTAGGCACAATTTTTTCTACCACCCAAGATCTATCCAGTTTATTCTACGGCATGTATGGACTACACCCAAATTTATGAATCCCAAATAAATATAACAGCAGGTGTATTACAATGCTGGCCTATGCATATTTACTCAAAAATAAGCCCCACTGTGTTCAGAGAGGACTTACTCCCAGGTAAGTTTGAATAGGTTTATAGTCATAATGCTTTTCAGCTAGCTCTTGAGAGAGAGATTCACCAGTCATCAATATTAGCAATAGGCAAATTTCTCAGTTTGCCTCCTGCTGAGCCTGATGCTCTGAAAAGTGCTCAGTACTTTTCAAAACTGAGCACCCCTGCTGATGTTATTGCTGCTCCTGCCACAGAACTAGCACTGTTGCTATGCTCCACCTTGGACCTCCTTGACTAACTTGCTGGTCTCAAGTTGGTTACACACTATTCATTTCCCCACCAGTTAAATCTTTAGTTAAAATGATTACAACTTGATTGCCAAAGAAAAAGAGATTTATTACCAATACAGTGGTGAATGTTCCAAAGTAAGAACAGACAATATGTGTGACTGTATTTATGTGTATTTATACATGGTTTGTATTTGTACATGACTATAAGTATACACAAGTATTTATATATTACAAGTATTTATACATTAATATGGGCACAATCCACAATAAGGGAAGTGAGGAGAGCCCTAGCTGGGCTGCCCCAACTATTCTGTATCCACAGCAGAAAGTTATGCAGCATTCAGAGAGTCAAGAAGCCTGGGCTGCCCTAATTGCTCCAGAGCATGCTAAGTCAGTGACAGCTGGGGAGGGCTTACTCCTGAGGAGACCCCCTCAGATCACACTGAACAAGGAACAGTTATGGTGCCTGCATTATAAGGAAGCCCAGCAGTTCCTGACAACCAGTTACAGCTGCAGTTCCTCTAGTGTAGGGTGGATGCTTGGAGTGACCTGCTGTATCCTAAGGATAGTGGGTTGCCGTAGTTGTGCCATATCCTGAGGTTGAGAGGCAGGGGTTGCAACTAGGCTGGTCAAGAACTCAGATTTTTGGTCAACACTACCATTCTTAATCAGGCCTTATTATGGACCCCTATGGGTCTAATCATTACTGTACCTGCTCCTGAGGTGGTATAACTTTAAAGAGCTGGAAGAGGGAATTTCTGCCCTGGAAACAGGCTCTGGATACAGTGTAACTGCTCTGCCCTAGGCAATGCTCAATGTGCCCTCAACATGCCTCTCCTCAGCTGCATAGGCTGCCCCAGTTAGGGCAGAGCAGGTCCACCTCGCTTGGGGCATCATATGTTGCCTTGCTCTGCCCCAAAGCCTTTTCCAGAGTAACTAGGGTGGCCCATCTTGTAGTTGCTCCACCCTAGTGGACAACCCAAGTGCTACTCTGGATTGGGCTGCTTGTGACAATTATTTATCCAGAAGTATTGCTAGTTGGCTATTGATGTTGGCTGATGGGTTTCTGTTATTGTTTTAGCCAGGAGGTGGCAGCACTTGGTGGCAAAGTGATCTATGCTTGCTCAGGCTGTGACAAGCTTGCTTTGCTTTCAGATCCCAGACAAGAAATTTAATTTTCTGAGACAGCAGACTGAACTTCACTTCTAAATATGTTTTCTCATGTGATTGTAATAGCACCACAAACAAGCCCCCTCAAGATATCTAAAATAATAATAGTATTCTAATCGTATTCTAATAATTTTTTTCTCAATCAAAACAATCATTTTTAAATACAGTAATTATTATTTAGGAACCTCTTTTTTTGTCCACTACCACATTCTGAGTTCTGTAAAGTATGCCTTTGCACTTCACAAGATTAAAAACTGTGAAGAAAATAGTGAAGAAAACTGTGAAGAAAATAACATCATAAGTCTGACTTTCTTACTGTGTTATTAAAAAGCAAGTCTCTAGCCCTGTGGATGGTGCAAGCGGTTAAGACGCTGTGCCTTTTAACCAGCAGGCCAGGGTTCGAGACCCGAGTTGGCCCCACAAGACAGGGTGAGCTGTTGTCCTTAGCCCAGCTCTGCGACACCAGCTGGATCCAATCGTATTGGCTCTGCCTTTCCATTGGACCAATTCAGTGGTGTGGAAAGGGGGGATTTGCTGCTTGGGTAAAAGCCCATCCTCCATAACAATCTAACCCAGGCTTTCGTGCTATAAGTGCCAAGCATGATGCCATAGTCTTACACAGCCCTTAAAATAGGTCTGAGAAATTGTCTCAGGAGCTGGAGAGCCTTCAGTGCCCTGCATATATCTCTGCTCCCATCTAGAACAAGGAGAAAATAAATGACATGAAGCAAACACCTAAAAGCAGCTTTATTATATTTACATAATACATGCAGACTACAGAATTTGGGTTGCACTGACACATTTATTTTATAAGGCTCACATTTCTATTACTTTATTAAAATGTTTTTAACCTGCTTTTCCAAATACAGGATCAACAGGGTGACTGAACAGAAAAACAGGGAAACAATTAGGGAAAGTGAAAACATAAAGACATCTAATTCATAGCAGCATAAGCAGTAAAATAACAGAACCAACAGAATATCCCAGAGACCAAATGAAACAACAATATTTTAATGATGCCTGAATCTTATGGAGTCTAACCTGGAGTTTAGCCTTATGGAGTCAATATTTTAATGATGGCTGAATCTTATGGAGTCCCCACTCTAAAGGGAGAATAACCAGGGATACCTTGCCAGTTCTTTTCTCTGAATTCATGATGCTTTGTTCATTTATGTAGAGAATTCAGAGAAGGTTTATTCCAGGGGGTTCTATGGTAGGATTACATTTATTTGGAAATGGAAATTAGACTTGGGGGACCATTTCACACATGACATTGAAATGCACAAGCTGTCAAGTAGGTACACTTCACAGAAAGTCAGCAAACCTCAGATTTCTGGCATGTATGCTTGTGATATGTGAAGGTTTGGAAACGTGCCAGGCTTCCGAAAGCGTGCTACCCTCCTGTACACTATGGTCAGCTGTACCATCTCACTCCCTTGATTCATTGTGCCCAGGCAGCATAGAAACAGGGCAGGAAAGGTGAGTCTTCGGCATTGCTGCTAGATAGACTCCCAACAACCAGGCTAGGGGTGCAATCCTAACCATGCCTACTCAAAAGTAAGCCCCATTGTGTTCAATGGGTATTACTCCCATTGCAGCCTTAGAATTGCAACTTCAGAATTGCAGTGTTAGTCTGAAGAGCCCATGAAGCAGTGGCTGCCTCTCTTCTAATTTCCAGCTATCATCACCAATCCCACAGATAGCAATGAAGTTGTATCAGCTTGGTCTGTCTCGAAAGTCAACAGCTTTTTCTGTCTCTAGTCATTCCCATCTGGTTTCAATAATTCAAAAGTACGTGGACATAATTCAGTCATCAACCATTACAGTCTTAAAGGTTGCTTTCAGGATTCAGTGTGGGAACCCATGAGGCTCCAAATGTTTGTTGTTATAATGTTTCCGTTTTAAGACTGTCTTCAGAGTGACGTGCGCAAAGGTTAAGTAAACATGACCTGACATGCTCAAGGCACTGCATTCTGATATTTTGCAGCAGACCTATGAAATATAAAATCCGAACCAGTGAAACAGACTTTTCCAACCTTTCTCATATGACAGCGAGGCTTTGACTTGTGCTTTTACAGCTTTTGTCAATATAGCTCATTTGAATGGTCTGTAGACAACCACAATCAATCATAAACAGAACTGCTTGCTTTTGCTATCTTCCAAAAGCACCACAGCGGTGAGAGTTGCATCAAAAGGTTGTAGAGGTTGTGGCAAAATGGGGAAGCAAACAATAGAATTGTGGGAACGTCTTGTACAGAATGGCACACTTTATGCATGTAACAAACATTTAGGGATGCTCTTTCTGACTTTAAATCTTGCAGCAAGATTTAAAGGGGTTTTGTTTAAAAATCTTTGTGATTTAAATGGCAAAACAGCCATGCATTTTAAAAAATCTTGTGTTACGATTGCTTCTTTATATGCCAGATAGCAGGCATAGTTATTCTATTAATATAGCAACAAATGCCCTCATAAGAAAAGAACGTAAGAGCCCTGCTGGATCAGGCCAAAGGGCCATCTAGTCCATAAGAACATAAGAAGAGCCTTCACCAGATTGGGTCAAAGACCCATCTGATCCAGCTTTCTATATCACACAGTAGCCCACCAGATACCTAAGGAAGCACAAATGATACCTTCATCCAGGTGCCCCCCCCCCCCCGCATATGACATTTTGAGCTCCTCGTGTCTCAGTTTCTTGTATCTGATGGTAGTCCACTGGGAGCACATAAGATGCCAAGACATCTGCACATCCTTTGCATCTGGTATTAGTGAGGCAGCCTACATCTAAAATTTGGCTTCAATGGAACTAGTGGCTTAATGTGCACGTTGATCCTTTGAACTGTTTATTTTATTGTAGCAGGGAGTTTGTCAGAGATATTCCTAAAGCGTAATCACAGGATAAGAAGCTTCCACCCTGGCAAACACCCCTTCTACAATTGTAGCCTTCACAGCAATGGCATAATAATTGCCCTCATCTGCCATGTAGATAGGAACATGAGTGGTGTAGGCCTCGCTGCAGCTTGGGGAGAGTTTGGTGCACATCAGTGCACATTGCAGGGAAGTGAAAGTGACTTTGGCAGGAATGACTTTGGCTTTGGCATTTGTGTTAATGCACCAGAACTTGCATGGTTGCAATTCATTTCAAGGCACTTTTATGTTGGCATCAGTGAAAATCCTGGATGGGACTGGATCAAAAGTCACCTTGCTGAACCTAAGCAGGTTAGCCTGGTTGCCTGGCTTTGTAACCACCTGGGAAAACCATACATCCCACATGGATGGAAGGTGGGTTCGAACTATAAGAACCAGGAGGGCCAGGCAAGGAATTCTTGCTACAGTGGAGAGGGTGTGATTCAGCATCAACCTGTCTCAAATATCCATACAATATGTTTTCGGCCAAAATATGTATACACACAAAAAGGATCAAGCAGAACCAAAAATATCTTCATAGGCAGTAAGTAGCTGGCAACCTTTCCAGCCCAGTGATGTGTTTGTTTTGCTGGTTGAAACCCTGGTACCACTTGGTATATTTTTAAACTGCAAATCTGACAAGACGAGACCTTTCTGGGGAGAAACAAAGGAGCTGCTGAAGCACCCAGACAAAGCCGGGAGAACAAAGCACAAAAGCCAAGGCACAAATATAGTCATTAGGGTATGAAAGTGTTTTCCCTACATCTCTTCCCGGCTGAAGGGTGGCACAATAGTTGCCAGAACAGTTCTGGCAGATGGGCTAAACATGGAATTGCTTGTAATTAGATGTCTCTCTCTTGCTAATCTAAAGTTGCAAGGAAGGAGAGTTAGCAAATTTCCACCCTTTAATTCCCACCTTTTAACCCTTTATGGCAAGACAGGCTCAATTCAAACACCCCAGAACCCCATCTTCACACTTTGGCTTTGAGATGGGGAACATGGTGGGCTAAAGTTTTTGACCAGTTCACTGGTGGCATTCCCATGAAGTCTTTAGCCTCCATTTCACCTGTTGCCAACCCCCAAGTGACCATGGAAGAGGGTGGCATGATGGCTCCACTTTGAATTTGTCCAGCACTGAACAAAATGGGATGCTGGTTCACTAAGGAGTAGATAGGTTTCTCTAGAAGCCTTATTTGTTAGGCCAGCCGTTTTCAACTGTGCCATGGGACACTGGTGTGGGGCAAGGAACAGCTGAGCTCAGTATCCATGGTCACAGGAAGGTGACCATGCTAACCATGCTTTCTCACCTGCTCTTCCCACTGACCTGACCATCTATCTCCCTGGCAAGAGATGCAGAGATTCTGCCACTAGAAAGCATCTAGCAGCCCGTTAGTCTCTGAATAGGAGAGAAAGAAGTCACCTTACTAAAAGTCACCTTACAGAACAACATAGAGGCAGCTGTTGCAGCAGCACCTGTAATTCTGAAAATTGGGATCTAGATCTAGATCTTTTCCTCTAGATCTTCCGAAAGCCAGCCCTTACCATCCTCACCTGCAGATCTGATACAAGGTGTTTGTTGTGTCTGAAGGACTTCAAGGAAGCACTTTCTGGTTACATGTGGAAGGTGTTCTGATGCCACCCATGGACCGAGGCTTTCTTCCCTCCCAGCTGCAATCCCAGTATTGAAAGAGGCACTCAAATCTGCTATTCGGTTTAAAGAAAAAATGAGACACAGGAGATTAAAAAGCATCATTAACATCATGTCTGGTTTGGCTCCTCCATTTTTCTTGTCTGCTGTCAAACATCCATGTTCTGCTAGCCCTGTAGATCTCTACCCCAGCAATTTTTCCTGCTTCCTTAGACAAACCTCTGAAGATGGTGTGGCTTTGCTCAATGTCCTTTAGCTCTTTTAAAGGAGATGTCAAAAGTCTCCATATCCCCTCAGCAAACCAATATATATGGCTCTGCCATTTGCTTTTATTAACATATTTTCTCAGTCAAGATGAAACACAAAACTGTGTTTGTTTAGTTTTATTATTATTATTACTGCATTTGCATTTATGTTCTGCTTTCTCATTTCAATGGGTCCCAAAGTGGCTCACAAAATTGACTTAAAACAGTAACAGCTCATTAAAGTCAAACATAAATTCAGAAACTGCAATAAACAGACCATCATAATACAGTTGCTGTAAACAGCAGCCATTTAGGAATATGGAGACTCTGTCCATTCCCCCCCCCCAAAAAAAACCACATGAAGACACATCCAGCTAATTTGTTGAATGCTTAAGAACTCTGAAGTCATGATAAAATTGCACTTTGATGATGGATGGCCATCATCAGTGGCCATCATAGAAAGTGGCCTGATTGTGCTACAGTGACAAAAACTAATTTGGTTTTGAGCACTTGCTGAATTATTGAATTGGTAACCAAAATAGTTTTGAAGCTGTCTGACCCAAATTTTCACCCAATTTAACATCCTTCCCCAAAATTGTCATTACTATGTGATTCATGGGGAACCTACAAGGTACCAAACTAACATGTGAACACTGGTTGAAACGCAGGCTCTCAGCAGATGAGGTGCATCAAGCAAACTGGGAGCAGAATAGACTTTGAAGATTGCATTTCACAATGTCAGAGCATGAACCTTCACCAAGCAGCTGCAGGGTGAGCTCCTTTGGGTTCCAGGGAAAGTTCCTGAAGCTAAGAAATGGCTTTCCTTAGATCAGTGGTTTTCGGGCATTTCAGCATTTCACCCTTTCAAATTTAAAATTCTATTTGGGACCCCCTCTCAAACATACTGGAATGTTTTCCCATGTCTACTCAGAAGTAAGTCCCAATGTGTTTAATGAGACTTACCCTACAATCCAGAGTAAGTATAGGAGCACATAAGAGACATTACGTGCACCCGTAGTTACTGCACCAACTAGTGAAAACCAATGGGTAATTCATATTGCAATCCAGAGCAAATTCTTCTTACACCGAAGCAAGGACTCCCCGTAGTTACTCTGGATTGCGCCCTTAGGCTGCAATCCTAAAGACACTTTCCTGGGAGTAAGACCTATTGAACACAATGGGGCTTACTTTTGAGTAGACATAGTTAGGATTGTGCTCTTACTCCCAGGAACTCCCAGTGCCAGATTCCAAGAAGGAGGATCCCACCAGGGTGACCATATGACTGGAAAAACCTGGATTTGTCTGGATTTTTAGCCTCCTGTCCAGGTGTCCTACATTTTGGCTTAATTGTCCTATATTTTGGCTTCGTTTTGAAACTTTGCAATAGTCCACAATACCCCATCATGCCATATGTCGCTGAAGAGCAGAATCCAATGCAAATTCAGATTTGAGATATTTTCTTCCTATCAAAAGTTATGGTCAAAAAAACTGAAAAATAAAAACTATAAAAACAAAAAAAATACATTTTTGGCCATTTTTTTAAGCGGGTAGGAATTTTGACCTGGGATTAGGAATTTTGACCTTGGGGTTCAGGAATTTTGGGTTTGGCATCTGGTCACCCTGGATCCCACCTTCTCACAACCCTGTGACCCAGGATGCAACCCCCACCTTGAAGACCACTGCCTTAGATTGTCTCCTTTTGTCATACAAAGAAGTCTGGTGAAAATTCTCATGGAACATGCCAGAAAGAAACCATGCAGAACATGTTCCTCAATTTCATGCACGGCTGCTGAGGAACTATGTTTCAAACTTCTGGACAATTCTGGGCATTTTCTGCTGTATTTCCCCCCCAGACCCCCTCCCATCAGACTTTTAAATCCATAAAAGAAAGGCCAAACACAGCAGATGGAGAAGGTTCTGGCCATCTCACAGATTGTAAAATGGGGATTTGGGGGGAGCTGCAGACTCTGACACCCTGTTAAGCATTTGATGGAGGAAATCAAGCCATTTAAAATAGGTACAATTACAAAAAGGCTTATTCTCCCTGCTGCTCAGTATAATTCATGTTTGATGCCAACATTATGGCTCTTTCCCCCTTTGCAGAGATGAATCACAGCATACAATGAGCCATGGACAAAGGACCCTTGCCATATAGGAAACAGCTTTATGTGAGCTGTTAATATATTGGGTATTATATATATTGAATCAGCACATGCAGTGACACCACAAGGCAGGCAGTTCTACTTCCCTTCTTCCCATAGGCCTTTCTGATCTCTTTTGGGAAGGGAATGTGCCTGAGGTTTTGTTCTATGGAAGCTCAGCAGCTAAGCACATTTTCGCCAGCTCAGCCTCACTGTGTCAGATTATGTTGTGCTTAACAGGAATGACACCTTCATTTCCTTCGTAGTAGATGCTTAGGATGCTCCATGATGATTGATGGACGAGACTGTTGGCAGGAAAGGATTGGCCCACAAAGGGCACACAAGATAGTGGGAGGATTGTATGCGCAGAAATGTATAGTGACAGCCTCAAGTCCTTTTTCCTACATGGTGATTATGCCGAATTAAAAACAAACCAAAATTCACACATGCAGGGCTTAACCAGAGTCCCTTTTGTTCTTGAGGACACCACTGTGCTTTTTACAGCTTTGTGTCAAGCAGACATTCAACAGGTGTAGCTTTACACAGTACACACAGTGTGTTGTTTCAGTGGCAAGTGGGATCTTTTATAGTATCTTCCTTTCACTAGCTTTTAAAAGGCGCAGGAACACAGACAGGGAACAATCACAGTCCTAAACATGATTTGTTTGGGGAGGCATGCACAGTTGCCCACAATACTGTGTAAAGGATAACTTAGGGTCAGAGTGCAAAAAAGGAGACTTTGAATAGCAGTACAAAGTGGAAACTAGCACAGGCTCTCATTTCTAAATACAGTATAGGACTAGAACGGGAAAGAAATTAGACAGAAGTTGCTAAACTTATTGAGCTACAGAGCATGCCTCATTATCCACTGGAGCATTATATTTTTTTAATCAGTGGATAAAAAAAATAAGTGGATACAAAACCAGTGAAAAATAGCTTGAAAGACCCCCTTCCAGGTTTTCTTGCTCCTTGTCGCCCAGAAAGCAGTAGTACAGAAACAATCCAGCCACTGAAAAAAAAGCAGGTCTCCGTCAGTCTTGGAAGGCTATGGTATTGTGCTCGGCGCTGCATACGCTGCATGCGAAGCACAAAAGCCTGGGTTAGATCTTTGGAGGATAGGCTGTTACCCAAGCAGCAAATCTCCCCTCTCCACGTCACTGAATTAGTCCAATGGAAAGGCAGAGCCAATACAATTGGATCCAGCTGGCATGGCATAGCTGGGCTAGGACAGGAGCTCACCCTGTCTTGTGGGGTCGACCCGGGTCTTAAACCCTGGCCTGCTGGTTAACAAGCACAGTGTCTTAGCACTTGCACCACCCACAGCCTCTAAAAGGGATGAATAATGGAATCTAATGAAATGAAATTATTTCACAGCATAAAGGTAGGAAATGGGATTTTGATGCTTTTTTCCTTGTTACAACCCTAGTATCAGTAGTGAGTCAAATCAGTGGATACCAAATAATGATATCAAGGTGCCTAGATTTTATTGAGGCTTGACCTTGGAACTTGGAAGAGAACAGGGCTCTTTAACAAGAAAAAAATAATGGAGGGCCTTGTTGAATCCAATACTGAGGATCGATAACAATACCTTTTCATCTGAGGTTAGAAACCACCAGACTTCTTGGTCAAATGGTGTGACTTCTAAAGTAGCTTCAATTGTGTCCTCCTGTTTTATGACTTTTCCTCACAGAAGAATGATGGTGATGATTTGAAGATTATAAATATTTTTATAGTAATACAGAACTACAGTTCCACGTGTTCTCTGGGGAAAGGGAATGGGTTTTAAACCCATTTCATTTGACTTGTGGCTATATCCAGAAAAAGAGAGCAATGTGAAAAATTTGATAGAAGAAAGAAAGCACTTAGTAAAACCTCAGGAGTGCCGGAGGATGGCACTATGATCCCATATCCCTCTGTGGGCTGTGACATTAGATAGCCCAGCAAAGAAATGAATTGTAGCATTGCCCCAGGGAAATCTCTAGTGGAAACTTCAGCTCATCTGAAGACAAATCCAAGTGAATTCTCCTGGAGTTTTTGCTTGTGACTTAGAATATTGTAGTGAAAGTGATTAGTGGAGATCTCAGTGTACCTGGGAGGACAAGTTAAGGTGGCCAAAAGTCCAAGATCAAGATTTCTATGTGGGTCACAGCCAGCAGGACTCAATCCTGAATGTGTGAGTAATAAGGGAAAAAGACTGTGTCGCACAGATTTGATTTTTATGTATAGGGTTTACGGTGGACACACAGGGACCTAATACTGCAACTGAAATTTAGATCCAGTTACAAAACTAGACTCAGCTAGACTTTGGTCTGTCTTCTCATCCCTGCAGAGGCCATGCACATCTCTCTCTCTCTCTCTCTCTCTCTCTCTCTCTCTCTCTGTGTGTGTTGTGTGTGTGTAATAATTTTCTTTGAAAATTATTGTCTTCATTATTGACTTTTGCCCTGCTGTGAAAGGTAACTTAAGTCATAATTCTCTGATATTATGAGTCATTTTTTAAAACAAAACAATAAAAATGGCTTTGTTAGCTACCAGTCACCTCAGAGAGATAAAATACCATATGGCAATCAAAGAGAGGCAGGTTGTGGCATTTGTGTGTGAGTGCGAGACCACAGCAGAATGAAGTTAACAACGTAATAAAGTTAGGGAGAGCTTCATAAATGTCACTGTTGCTGGCAACAACTGTTCCATTTCAATGAAGCTGAAGCGAAAATGTCTCCATTATATGACAAGGTTTGACTTGATATGACGACCACAAAGAGCGGGTCTCTGTCTTCAACCCTGACATACACACCAGGCAGCCTTCTTGTCACAATGGAAACTGTCTTTGTTCTAATCAGAATTATAATTAGAATCAGAGTGATATTTTGCCATGTGTGAGGTGAATTTTCCTCCGCAGTATTTACTGCTGGGCAGGTTGATGGTGATCTGGATGTGAAGGACATCTCCATCACCCCATTGCCATGGACAGATCACTACCTGGTGGGATTTAGGCTTATCGCAGCCGGTAGCCTCTGCACAGGCGGGGAACCGCACTCCATGGTCCACCCACAGAGACTGATGGATCCAAATGGTTTCCTGACGGCTCTGGGGGATTTTCCTGCTGCCAGAGCTGGCGACTCACCCGGCTCCTTGGTCAATCTCTGGAATATGGAGATGACCAGGGCCCTGGATGAGATCGCTCCTGAGCGACCTCGGCCCTGCCGTAGATCAAATGCAGCTCCTTGGTTTTCTGGGGAGCTGCGGGCTTTGAAACAGCAAGGTCGATGTTTAGAGCGACGGTGGCGAAAAACTCGTGTTGTTTCTGATCGGGCAGAGGCCAGGGCTCACTGGCTAGCCTACTCTGCAGCGGTGGTGGTGGCTAAAAAGATGTATTTCGCTACCACCATCGCATCCGCAGAGAACCGCCCAGCAGAGCTCTTCCGTGTGGTCCGTGGCCTACTCCATCTGGCCCCCCATACTGATGTGGTAGAGCACACAGAGGCTCGCTGTGGCGAGTTTGCCCAACACTTCGCGGACAAGGTCGATCAGATCCGGCATGACTTGGACGCCACTTTAACAGCATCCAACGATGTCCCTGGGGCACCTGTCTTGTCCATCTTTTGGGATTCTTTTCAGCTTGTAGAACATGAGGATGTGGACAGGATTCTCTGTAGTGTGAGACCATCTGCTTGCCTGCTGGACCCTTGCCCAGCCTGGCTAATCAGACTGGCCCAGGATGGACTGGCCGAATGGACAGGGAGGGTGGTGAACTCCTCTCTGAGGGAGGGGGTGTTGCCGCCTGCATTAAAGCAGGCAATGGTTCGCCCCCTCCTGAAGAAACCCTCCCTGGACCCTAAAAATCTAAACAACTATTGGCCAGTCTCAAACATCCCATTTCTGGGCAAAGTGGTCGAGTAGGTGGTGGCGTCCCAGCTTCAGAGGGTCCTGGAATAAGCTGATTATCTGGATGCCTTCCAATCTGGTTTCAGGCCGGGGTTTGGGACAGAGACTGCCTTGGTCGCCTTGGTGGATGACCTACGCCGGGGAATGGACAGGGGAAGTGCGTCCCTGTTGGTCCTGCTGGACCTCTTGGCGGCCTTCGACACCATCGACCATGGTGTCCTTCTGGGTCAGTTGGCCGGGTTGGGGATTGGAGGCACTGTTTTGCAGTGGTTCCGCTCCTTTCTGGCTGACCGGTCCAGAAGGTGGTGCTGGGGGATGCTTGTTCGGCACCCTGGCCTCTTTGGTGCGGGGTGCCACAAGATTCCATTCTATCCCCCATGCTATTTAACATCTACATGAAACCGCTGGGTCATCCGGAGGTTTGGAGTGAAGTGTCATCAGTACACTGATGACACCCAGCTCTATCTCTCCTTTCCTCCTGAGTCCAAGGAGGCAGTTGAAGTCCTGAATCGTTGTCTGGAGGCAGTGGGGGACTGGATGAGGGTGAACAAGCTGAGATTAAATCCTGATAAGACAGCGATTCTCCTGGTCCGGAAGCCCTTGACTCGGGTATTGGAATATCATCCTGTTCTGGAACGGGTTGCACTCCCTCTGAAGGAGCAGGTTCACAGCTTGGGGGGTTCTCCTGGATTCGCAGCTGCTCCTGGAGTCCCAGGTGGCGGCTGTGGCCAGGGGAGTCTTTGCTCAGCTTCGGCTGATCCGCCAGCTGCAACTATACCTGAGTCGCTCGGATCTGGCCACGGTGACCCATGCCCTAGTGACATCGAGACTAGATTATTGTAACGCGCTCTACGTGGGGCTGCCTCTGAAGACGGTCCAGAAACTTCAAGTAGTCCAGAATGTGGCGGCCCGTGTGGTTGCTGGGGCTCATCGGTTCGACTCTGTCGGGCCACTGCTTCAGCGACTACACTGGCTGCCCATTCGTTTCCAGGCTGAATTCAAAGTGCTGGTCCTGACCTTTAAAGCCCTAAACGGCTCGGGTCCTGGGTACCTGAGGGACCGCCTTCTTCTTTACAATCCGACCCGTCACCTAAGGTCATCTGAAGGGGCCCTACTGACTGTGCCGCCACTAAAAGACGTGAGAGGTGTGGCAGCCAGGGGTAGGGCCTTTTCAGTGGTGGCATCCTGGCTTTGGAACTCCCTCCCCTTAGAACTGAGGAGAGCTCCCTCTATACAGAGCTTCAGGCAGAGCCTTAAGACCTTTTATTTTAAAAAAGCATTTTAAATGGGGCATAGGTAGGGGGGCAGTTTTATTGTTTTATCATTTTATTGTTCTGTTTTTAACTGTTTTTAGTCTGTTTTTATTCTTGAGCCTTTTAAATTTAATTGTATTTTAATTGTTTTTAATTATGTTTTAATTTATATTTATAATTCAATTTTAATCGTGTTTTATCCTGTTGTTAGCCGCCTTGGGCTCCCTCTTATAGGAGAGGAAAGGCGGGATATAAATATTTAAAATAAAATAAAATAAAAAAAACTCTGGCCAGTATGTTAAATAATGTACCAATAGATCAGTGATTTTCAACCTTTTTCATTTCACGGCACACTTAACAAGGCACTGGAATTGTCAAGGCACACCATCACTTATTTTTACCATTGACAAGGCACACCAGACTGTTCAAATCCCCCAATTTTTCTGTTAATGAATGCCAGTCTCCAAATTCCTGTGGCACACCTGAGGACTCTCCATGGCACACCAGTGTGCCACAGCGTACTGGTAGAAAATCACTGCTATAGATAGATAACAGGTATGAAAAAGAAAAGAATGCCTTTACCCAAGAGAAAAGGGATAATTGTGTGAATAGCATTGGTAATGTTCTTGTAAGTATGATGAGTTACAGAAGCTCCCTGTTATGTATGGACAATCATTCAACTTATGGACATTCAGATATATGTCTGGGAATTGGAAATCTCCATTGCACATTTGAAGCAATAGTTTCTTAGTACAACTGCTGCACATTCCCAAACATTCCTACTACCACTGTAGTTGCAAACTTATCATATGATAGTAATATTGGACTTACAACAAAGCAATTTGTAAACAGACCCCTGGAAACTAATGCGTTCCTAAGCAAGGGAATGGTTGTATTTGAAAAAAAAAATTTACAACAATGCACTTTTCTTACTCCAGGTAGGAACCAAACATGCAGTAGCACAGCTAATGATCATGTAGCCCCGTGCAAAAATAAAATGATGCCCCAGCAAGTGATGTCACAACCAGAAGTGGTCATGCCCAGGCTTTTCAAAAAAAGAACATGGGAAAAAACCTGCCTCCTCCTCCCCAGCAGGTTGCCAACCATTTGCTCTGCTGCCTACCCTCAGCTAGTGGTATAGCGAAGGCATCGATCTGCTATCTGGGCAAAAAAGAATATTTTGTAGCCTCCTAAACAACAAAATCAAATTGAATTAAGTAAATAAATAAAAGTGTGACCCTTATTGATTAGAGATACTGAGCTGAGGCAAAGAGCAATGGTTATTCTCCCCTTGCTAAATATAAGAGGAACACCACTTAAAAGAGGAACTCCTCTTTACCCAGTTAGAGCAGTAACTGTATTATAAGATACGGAAATAGGAGCTGACTAACATTTAACACTTTTTTAGTTCCATAGGCTGCAATCCCAACCACACTTTCCTGAGAGTAAGCACTATTGAACACAATGGGACTTCCTTCTGCGTAGACATGCTTAGGATTGCACTAATAGTGTATCATAATTATATCTCATTGGCTCTCAGAGCAATTAGTCTCTCTGATCAGTTTTGAATTAAGAAAACCCACTTTTTGTTCACAGTTTTGTTTTCACTTTCTGGTTAATTATAACTTTTGAAAGAATAAAGTTATCCCAATTTCATTGCATTCTTCATTAAAATACCTTTTCAATGATATATAACATGGTATTATTATTCTTCATCCATAATGCATGTTGTACAATTTTAGTCACAGGCATCAAGCTCAGCTTGTTGCCCCCTCTAGCTTGCTACCCAGTGCAACTGCTATCCCCTGCATCCTTAAGTTACGCCACTGCAAACATGTGTGGAACTCCATGTGCGTGTAGCAGTCTAGATGTGGAATCAACTTGTATCCCCCAATACTTGTGGGAATTGAATCTTAGATGTATCTAGGAGTAAAACAGACGTGTAATAAGGGATACTCTTGTCCCCCTTACTGTGATACTTTTTCCATTCCTACAAAACCTGTCTGCTGCTTTACTCCCTCAAAAAGCCTGGTTGTCATTGTCAGTGCAGAAGCAACACAAAGACTATCTGTACAGAACACAGACAAAAATCATTCTCAAAACCCACATAAATGTATGACGGAACATGCTAATACTGCACCTTCTCAGGGAAATGGAGAGAATACGGCCCAAGGAGCTTATAGAACCAGCTCCCGAATAGGGAAACACTCAATTTTGTGAGAACGGTTCAGACCAGTGGTTCCCAAACTTTTTTTTGAAAAAGAAAAAATATTACTTAGTGCCCTCTGGATGGCTCTCTTCAATCCCCAGGGGCTGTTGAAGATCTGAGGAGAAGGCCTAGGATGGCATCAGATGCTGGCCTGGTTGGGTACTGTCTGAAGACCCAAGCTTCTCAGGCTGAACCTGAACCTTCAGTACCAGTAACACTGCCTCAATGTGCCAGCAAGGGACATGTGGGGATGTCACTGGGAAGAGGTGCCCAGCCCAACAATCCCATACAGAACATAAAAATATAAGAAGAGCCTTGCTGGATTAGGCCAAAGGTCTATTGAAAACTTCAGCCTTCTGCTTCATGAAGCTGCATTGGTCACTGTGAGCTGTTGGAACTTCCCCAACTTTCTCAGGCTTTACTAGGAGGAAGAGGTGCTCAAGTGACAATCTATACTATATCCCATAACCAGTGATAACTACCAGTGTTGTTTGCTTTACAAATCTGTTCTTTTCCCATTGGTAACTGCTGTTTGCTTTACAATTTCATAGTAAACACAAGCTCCAAAACATACCATAATGAGAGAACACAACTGCTGCCTTGACTGATTTGGCAGACACGCAATATAAAAATGTCATAAATATGTAACAAACCAGCAAGATTAACACTGGGCTTCAGACATCCCACTTCAGACTGCAGCAAAACAAGGCGACCAACTCATCGCAGATAGGATGTTTTCAAGGCTGCTGAATTTTCTTTTTATTTAATTATATTTTGAATGGTGAATTATACTGTGTGTGTGTGTGTGTGTGTGTGTGTGTGTGCACGTACGAACGTACGTACATACATACATACATACGTACTGTATTTCTGTATATATTTCCAAAGTGTTATATTTTTCTAGCTAGAGGACTTGAACTCAAGTATATTGCTTTTATTCTTGACTTTAAATCATTGTGTGGCAAATCTCTTCTTGTTTCCACAAATATTACCCTTCATGCTAAGACGTGTTTAAAGTCTAAAATATATCCTATTAGCAGTCTGTTCTTGAGAATGACCTCACGGCCATAAGAGTGTCTCATCCTTATATCATTTCTAGATCTTCTTTATTCAAGTGACTGAATAGTTGGGGTCTCTGGATCATTTACTGGTTCCACCATATTGTGTTCAGTACTGGGAGAGAGCCAAGCTTATCCTTTATTAGGCTGAGGCATTCACTCAATAACCACTGACAGGAATTTTTAAGCAAAAGTACTCTGGACAGCTTATATTGGCTTACAGCACAATCCAGAGTAACTACAAGAGCTCTTGCTTTGACGCAAGAAAAATTTACCCTGGATTGCTCTATGCATTTCCCATAGGTGGCGCCATAACTACGTCGACGTAAACGTCTCCTAAGTCGACGCAAGAGCTCTCGTAGTTACTCTGGATTGTGCTGTTAATCTGATCTCTCATTTTGAAATGCATATGAAAAGGTGCAGCAAATGGATAACAAATAAAAGATTCCAACATATTAACAGAAATCCACTCAAATTCACCCACACCTAAGGTTTATTTTAAAAAAATCAATAACCAAATATCAATTGCCACTTGGACTGTGGTGTAGCCAAGGGAAGGTTGGGGGAAAGGAACCCCTAGACTTCTGTGGTGGAAGTGTTCAGAGCTACTTTGGAAACTTTTTTCTAAACTTATTTGTCTTTTTTTCTAAGAATCACAGGAAGCAAACTGAGAAATGTGCCTAGGGACATGTGTTGATGTCAGGTTACTGAAATTCCCAAGAGCTACTTGTGAAACAGTACAAAACATTTACCTGGGAATAAGTGGAACTAATTTCTCTGTTAATTCCATAGGTCAGCGTTCTCATGGAAAGATGGTTGCATAGTTTTCATTGGGCATAGCTATGAGAGTGCAACTACGAAGGGTGTCATGATGAGCTCTACAAAACAGCAGAAAAGAGAAAAACTTGGCCAGAATGAACAAGGTTACAGATTTCTTAGCTGACTCAAACATCTGTGGTAGATCGGCATCCAAGATAAAATAGGGAAAGTGCTCAGTAAAACAGGAATATAAAATGGTCTTGACATCATAGAATGCCATCATCCTCAATGATGGTTCAACAATGAACCATACCAAGCAAGCTCTTTACCCATTTCATAACGAGGAGTCTTTTGTCTCTCTTTTGCTTGCAAACTAGCTCCATATTGGGAACATTCAACCTCTACCCTTCCGATAATCTCTGAACTGCAATGTCTTCAGGATGTCAGTGCCACCCATGCTGAAGGATTCCTGTCCTGTCCTAGGACCTCGCCTAGATGGGTCTAGTGGTACAACTGATTTTGAGTAGTGAGTTTTGAACTGCATTGTCACTGGAACTCTCTAGTTCAAACCTGGTAGAATCATAGAGTCGGAAGGGACCCAGTAGGTTATCTAGTCCAACCCCCTGCTTGTAGCTGGAAATACTCCTAGAGCATCTCCGACAGGTAATTTATTGACTACTGCAGCCTCTTTTTCATAGGCTGTTGTCGCCTCTTGGCCTCTGTCCACCACTCTGCTGTTAAAATAATGCATGCTCTCTTCTTCACCATATCACCCATCTTCTCAAACCCCTTCTGCCCCATTATCTTCTGATCTAATATAAGCCATCTTCAACAACCTCCATGATCTTCCCAGACTCTGATCTTCCCATGATCTTCCCAGACTCTTGAAGCACATAACCTGCTGCATCCCAGCCTGGGGCTTTTGCTGTTATAGCTCCCTTAGCCCTTAACCACCGAATGACCACTTGCTTCATGGCACAAGATCTTGTTTTCTCATTCTCTGTAAATGCATACGCATATGCACACATAACACATAGTTGAGTCCTTTTAGTCATAGAGCATGGAACCAGGATTTTAAAGAGATGGGTTATATTCGGGTTTTTAAATGGTGGGCACTTTTAGAAAAATCTAATTGTTACGGTATATCCTTTGGCAACTCTGGGGGATAATTTGAATGGCTCAGTTAAGCACACAGAGGATTGATCCAATACTAATTAAAATAGATTAGGCACTTAAATTCAGTTTGAAGGGCATATTTCATTTTTTTTAAAAACCCAAATCCAATATTCTTTTGTCTAACTGATCAATATATTCTTAGTGCTTCAGTCAAGCTGCTGGAACACTGAACTAAATAAACTGGTGTGTTTTTTTAACACAACCAATGGAAAACCCAAACCAAACAATAATGCAGTAGCATTTACATGCAAATTATATGTCCCCAAACTGGTTTGTACTATGTAAGATGGTATCTTTGCCAACATAGTTAAAGCAATAAAAGCAGCCAACACACACGCATCATTAAAAGGAGGTAGCCTGGAAAGACACAAGGCAGCTTCTCCAAGTTCAAAGATTTCCATAGCAACTGTCCCCTGATTAATTCGACTTTCTTGCTTTCTAGAACAAACAGGAAAAAAAACACCCAGAAAATCATCTTTATGGTACTCATATCATTTACTCCTGTGCTGTTCTAGGTCATTGGGGGGATCTCTCAGCCCTACACTGGCACAAAATACACACAGGTGTACTTTAGGGAGATGCACCTAACCTTATAGAACTACATGAAACTACATGGACAGCCAAGCAGATGTTATATTCAAAATCTATTTGCTGCAGTGAAGAACATATATATTAACTAGTTCTCAGGCGGCGCAAGCAGTTAAGGCACTGTGCCTGTTAACCAGCAGGCCAGGGTTCAAGACCCGGGTCAGCCCCACAAGACAGGGTGAGCGCCTGTCCTTAGCCCAGCTCTGCGATGCCAGCTGGATCCAATTGTATTGGCTCTGCCTTTCCATTGGACTAATTCAGTGGTGTGGAGAGGGGGGATTTGCTGCTTGGGTAACAGCCTATCCTCCATAACAATCCAACCCAGGCTTTTGTGCTTCGCATGCAGCGTATGCAGCGCCCAGCACAATACCATAGTCTTCCAAGACTGACGGAGGCCTGCTTTTTCTCAGGTGCCTGGTATTTTTGGTTGCAAAAGAAGAAGCAAAACAGAGTTGGTAGGAGCCAATAAAATGGTTCAACCAATTCATTGTAGCAAGACACTTTGGACACAATCCTAACTAATTTAGGCCGGCATAACTCACCTGACATAACTTCCTGTGGCGGTGTGAGGAGGCCGGTCATGCCTGTGCACTGGCCTAACCCCTCATCCAAAAGGGGAGCAGAAGTACCATACAGCACTTTTGTGACACTTTTGTGACACCCTGAAGACAGCACAGGATTTACACCAGGCTAACTGGAGGTTAGGATTATAGCCATAATCCAAAAACTGAGAGCCCCGGTGGCCTAGTGAGGTCATTTGGCACAGTATATGATAAAATTAATTAGTATTAATATCAGTATTAATTAACTAATAAAACGAACAAAATATTAATTCTATTTTCATAATTTTATACAACCCTTCCTCTAAGGAGCTCATGGTGGTGTGCGTGGCTCTTCCCCTTTTTTTGTCCTCACAACAATAATGTAAGATTTTATGATGGCAAATGTACATGGAATTTCTTCTCCAATTTAATTCAGCAGGCATATTCCGTTGTGAATTTTTGGCATTCTGTGAAGACTTTCATGGCATGTGGCTTCATAAGAATTAAGATACCAGTATATTCTAATAGGATAAAATGGATGCATTTGTTTTTAAATCAAACATTTGTTTTAATCAATTATTTTTGTTTAATATTTGTGATCTTTTGTGCAGTGCTTTGAGTGATCTTGGGGTCTTTACATGAAAATAGTAACAAAAAAGAAATCACAAAGTATTCCCAGCGTACAATTGTTTAATTCTGCTTTGCAAACCTCCATGTGAGATCCATAAATTCTACTTCTATTGCACCAATGTGCTAACAATTAGAAACAGTCTTCCTACTGCTGAATCGGGATCTCACATGCTGTGGTACAATCATTACTGCTTGTTCTGTCCCCATGAGAAAGGCAGAACCAGTCCCATCAAGAGAAAGAGAGAGCTGTGAAGTGCAGCCAGGAAGATACGATAGGAAAACCAGAAGAGTGCCAAACTAAAGGCAACATCCTTTATTTTTGATGGCTTTTGCCTGTAATTCTTTCTCGAGAGATATAAGTTTCAAAAATAGATCAAAGCAGTTAGAATCTATATCTTTCAGTCATCTCTGAGTGGGTGTCCAGTAGAGACACCAAGAACTTCTTTCAAGCGTTTGCATGGATCTACCCACACCATTTTGAAGTAACTATCCCTACAATCCAGAGTAACTACGGGAGCACGTAAGAGACATTACATGTACCCATAGTTACTAAACCACCTAGTGAAAACCTATGGGAAATTCATATTACAATCCAGAGCAAATTGTTCTTACACCGGAGCATGGACTCCCCGTAGTTACTCTGGATTGCACCCTATGTTTAATTTTGAGCATTTATGTCTCGTGAACCACACTGGAAATAAAGACCACTGTCCTTTTCATAATCTTTTTCATTTTTTCTCCCCTATGAATAGTGGGTGACTCAATGGTTAAAGACTCTGTGCATGTCAACTTGAAGGTTGGCAGGTCAGGGTTTATTATTATTATTTATTTTAAAAATTTGTATCCCGCCTTTCTCAGGCTATCTAGCCTGCCTTTCTCAGGCTGTCTCAAGGCGGCAGAAACATAAAACACAATTAAAAACATAAATAATAAATACATTAAAACAATTAAAACAGACTGCATAACAAAGTGAGCTCCCATTTCCTTGCCCAGCTCCTGCCAATCTAGCAGTTTTAAAGCACATAAATGCAACTAGACAAATAGGTAACACTTCAGTGGGAAGGTGGCAGAATTATGTGTGCCATGCCAGCCACATGACCATGGAGGCATTTTCAGACATCTCTGGCTTGCAACCATCTCCAAATGCTGTAACCACTTTAAATGTCTTCTTTGCTGTGCTAAGCATATATTTTCTCTTCTTTCAGTCACTGGATCAAAGACCTAAATTCTATTATGAGGTTCCATTGGAGATATACAAGCCTGCAGAGGTACTGTCAGAGATTTGGGTTTTTTAAACCTTTCATTTGTTCCCTCTCACGTCCTTTATGTGATGACGCTTCTCTTTGGGATTTCACGTCATGCTCTGCGACATGCTGGGATAGGGCTCAGCAGCCAGCATCCCAGAAACACCCAGTTTGTCAAGATTATTTATTTGCCTTCATTGGCCCACCTGATTCTAAGCCACTCCAGTTTATGAACCACAATCTCCAGTTCTTCCACAGTGGAATCCTGGGTTTGATGTCAGTAATTGCCAGGAATGGGGCAAGTCCACAGATGCCTGTGCTACCAATTGGGAACCAAAATATGCTTAGAATGGAAAGTTAATAATAGCATTTGTGATGAGCAAAATTGCTGGGGATTGAAAAAGGGGCTTTTGGGAACTAAGACATCTCCTTCCAGAAGCCTTCCATCCTTTCCCTGCCCTGTTGTCCCCCTGCTCTGCTCTCATTGTCTCCCCTCCAGTGAGTCTGGCATGATCCTCCAACATGTATGGGAAGGTTCTAGCCAGTAGAATTGGGCTGTAAGAAACCCAACTGAGCATCAAAGCTACAATCCTATGCAAATTTACCAGGGAGTAAGCCCTACTGAAACACAGGAGATTAACTCCTACTGAGATATTATCATGTCCTATAAACTCAGATTTACTTCTGCATAAACAAGCATAGGTTGACACTCTAAAACAGCATTTCTCAAAGTGGGGGTTGGGACCCCTTTGGGGGTCGCCAAGAGCTTTCCTGGGGGTCACCTAAAGACCCCTGGTGCAGGGTGCCAGGTCAGGCTTGCCAGACCTCCGGCTATAGCTGCGCGCGCACTGGGGCTGACTGACAGCCTCAGGACCCAATCCTATGCATGCCTACTCTAACATAAATCCCATTATAGTCAGGGGCCTTTACTCCCATGTAAATGTGCATAGGATTGCAGCCTCAGGGCCCAATCCTATGCATGCCTATCTGAAATAAATCCCATTATAGTCAGGGGGGCCTTTACTCCCATGTAAATGTGGATAGGATTGCAGCCTCAGGGCCCAATCCTATGCATGCCTACCCTGAAATAAATCCCATCGTGTTCAGTGTGTGCACAGAACACACATTTCATTTGTAACAATGAAAATACATCCTGCATATCGGATATTCATAACAGTAGCAAAATTACAGTTATAAAGTAGCAATGAAAATAATTTTATGGTTGGGGGTCCCCACATGAGAAACTTAAACAGGGGTCACGGCGTTAGGAAGATTGAGAACCACTGCTCTAAAACAACTTTAAATTAATTTGGGATATTTTAAATCATACTTCAATTTTATATATGTAATTTAAAACTATTACAATGAAATGAAATTATATGGTTCCTACTTGATAGTTACTCATACTAGAGAAAGATTTCATCCTATAACACTTTCCTAGGCGCAAACTCCACTGAGTAGAAGAGAAGTTGCTTCTAAGTAGACACAAATTGAATTGTGGTGTAAAAATTGTATGTATAGAATGGTTGTATGCTGGAATGAAATGGACAGTTGCTTGTCCTTTATTCAATATAATGAACAACCCATTAAAGATCCACCATTTTAAAGGACCTTTTCTGTCAGGTTAAAAAGTTAACAATCAATTAAACAGTTTTCTAATTGAATGGAAACTTGTATATGGAACATGACAAGCAAGCAATTACACTCAAAAATATTTTTTAATCAAATAGCAGTTTGGATATACAGTATAAACATACAGAAGACAAAAGTTGTTGCAGTACATTCATTTTAACTTAGGTCCTTGCACTGAAAAAGGTGATCACTATTATTAGAAACAAACAAATCCAAACAAAACCCTATATCGAATACATTTGCTGCTTAGAAATTTTGAGTCCATCATCTCTCCTCCCCAGAAAAAAGCAGCCTAATGAAAATCACCCATCCACCAGAAGCACTATGGGGAGTCCTCACTTCATTCCCATCCCCAATTAAGGGAAGGCAAGAAATGATGCCAGTCCATTTGCTGGTGGTCTGTTCTTAGTGCGGAGCTGGAGCTGGCTCCAAGTTGGGCACTCAACAGTTGGAGGACCTGCAGGTTGGAGTGGCCCTGAAGGATGGTGTGGAATCAGAGGAAACAAAGCAAAAGTAGATGGAATGGCTGAGTACATGAAGTAAGCAAAGGGCCATTTAGAAAAGGATTAGTACTCAGGAGGGCACAAAATAGTCCCCTTCTCTTCCCCATGTAAGATCATAGGCGAGGGTGTTTCCAGCTAGTTGGAATTCCTAGTTAGAGCTACATGTTCACTCTGATGCTCCTGGATTCGGGGTTTATTTTACAGGATGAAGTGCTGAAGTGCTGCATTATAGCACAGGTACAATCTGACATCACAGTCAATTTGATCTTATTTTTCAAATTCTTTTGGGCCAGGGAATTAGAAATGCCCTGATGCATTTCTGGAGTAATAAGCAAGCAGTGATCTTTGTTATCAATCAGCAGACTTCCAAATCTCCACTTGGATTAGGCTGCTTGGGAGGGAAGGGGTCAGGGTATCAAGCTTATTATAAACTGATTTTTCAATACAGGGATTTGACTCAAAAACTGATTTTTTTAATCCATGAAGTATTTTTTATCATCAGAAGTGTTTCTGCAAATTGGCATGCTTGGCACATCTGGATGCAGAGCTGATATCTCTGGAGCTATACAGATTTAGATTACAGCCATCAAAATCTTGTTAAATATCTACAGAACTTGGGGAAGCTACAGGCACAAGAATCCAGGCATATTTTTGTTTTAGGCTGAAAATTGGATGGGGGGGGGGGTGTGTAAGGCCTATTTCCATGGAGGACATGGTTCATTTTTTGGCCCAGCTTAAAATTTTGGAAAGGCTGAGAGCACCTTGCAGAGTCATGTGGCTGGCAGGTAGCAGCTTGAAGGCACAAGTGAGAAAGCTGCTATGTGGTCAGTCTACTTATTGCTACTTATTACGTGCAGGTAGTAGCATGAGCACTTAGCAGGGCCTTGGAGGAACTTTTCTGCATTACCTGGGTTGTAAAACAAGGGATGATCTGGAATTAGGCACTGTTTGGGACCAGTGGCATAACTAAGGGGGTGCAAGAGGTGCAGTTGCACCGGGCAACAGACTTTAAGGGGGCAACAAGCTGAGCTTAACATTAGTGGCTAAAATTGTGAAAAATGGGGTATGTAGGAATGATAATACCATCATGTTATATATCAATGGAAAGGTAATTTAATACTGAATGCAATGAAACAAACTTCATTGGAATATCTATACGGTATCTTATAAAAAGTTATGGCCAATTAAGCAGAAAATGAAAGCACAAAAGCCTATGAAACACAAAAGCTGCAATCCTAAAGACACTTTCCTGGAAGTAAGACCCATTGAACACAATGGGGCTTGCTTTTGAGTAGACTTGGAAAGGACTGTGCTCAAAGTGTATTTTCTTAACTCAAAAACCTTTCATGATACTGATTGCTCCGAGCGCTAAAAAGATGTACATTCTGATACTGTATGGCAGTGATCTTTAAAGTGTGGGTCGTGGACCCATCACAGTGCGGTCACAAAGACTGAGACACCAGCATCTTGACCCAGTGACCCCCAAGTACCAACTTCGTGATGGTGCATACGACCCCATCATGTCATATGTCGTTGGATTCATCTTAAAGAGCTGAATAGCTCCTTGCTATTAAAAGTTGTGGCCAAAAAAACCAAAAAGCAAAAATATACATAAAAAATGCATGGGAAAATGAAAAGTAATTTATATCACTGTTTTATGTGCCATATATGTGCCAAATGAGCCTAACCCTACAATCCAGAGTAACTACGGGAGCACGTGAGAGACTTTATGAGCACCCACAGTTACTGCACCACCTAATGAAAACCTATGGGAAAATCACATTGCAATCCAGAGTAAATTGTTCTTACACCAGAGCAAGGACTCCCCATAGTTACTCTGGATTGTGCCCATAGTCCATTAGAAAAGGCAGGCTGAGAGCAATCCAAGGACACCAGAATGGTCCTGATCTAATGAGTGCATCCCCCAAAATCACCCCAGAAGGAAGATCCAACCTCCAAACGTCCCCTTTACATTGAGCTCCATTAAAAGTAAACTGCACAGCCACATTTACTCACGAGTAAGCAAACACTTTGGCTGGTGAATAAGGTCAGTCCAGAGGGTGCAAAGCTTCCACCATGGCCCTGATCCCAGGCGCCTGGAGCTTACAAGTGCTCCAGAAGGCAGACCCCTCAACACTGAAAATGACAGAAACTGGCTTTAGTCCAAACTCCTCATTCCCCTCTCCCCAAGCTTAATTTCCTGTCCCTATCCCTCTGGGGTTTTAATACTTTGGGGGTGGTCTTTAAGGCTGTTTTTATTTCTTATTTTTAAATCAGATGTCCTCTTTCTCCAGGTATCCTGGAAAAATTTTTTCATTGTCCTCCTTTTCCTTGTGAGCAGGCAGCCTATAGCCTACTTAATTACGTAATTAATAAATTATATGTAATAAATTGTATATGTAATAATTTTAAATGTAAGATTCAGTAATATGGTGTTTAAATTAAACACATGAAAGCAATATTCACATGAGCTTTTATTTTATGTTCTACACTTTTCTTGGGTGTCCTACATTTTGAGGGGGAGCGCTGCTCTCAGAAAGAAGGGGGCAGCCAGACTTGGGTAGGGGAGGGAGTGCATTAAAACGGAGTACTGAGCCAATCTATCTATCTACAGTATTTAAATACTTCTTTTCAACTAAAAAGTTCACAAAGCGGTTTACAAGAAAATGAAAAAATAATAGATAATTAATCGCTAATGTCCCTGTCCCAAAAGGGCTCACAATCTAAAATGCAAAAAGAACACCAGTAGAAGCCATTTGAATAGACATTGCTGGGGTGTGTAGGGCCAGCTACTCTCCCCTTGCTAAATAAAGGAGGAAAACCCAACTGAAAGAGTGCCTCTTGCCCAGTTAGCAGGAGTCCACAAGGGCTTCTTGCTGCAGGCACCGCCTGAGCCCTGACAAGTGCCTTCTAAGTCCGCCTACTCCCAGGAGCATGTTGTGTATGTGAGTGCATGGGTCATGTGTGTGTGTATGTGTATGCAGGTGTATGTGTGAGTGCATGGGGTGGGTATGTGTGTATATATGTTGTGGGTGTGTGAATAAGTGCATGGGATGAAAGGTGTGTGTGTGTGTGTTTGAGAGCACATTTGGAGGTTGGGGCAGTGGGCTGGGAGAAAGTCAGTGGACTTGGGGGCAGTTGGGGGTAAGAATGGACCTGTGGGGTTGGGGAAATGGGGTGGGAGAGAGCATGAGGACGGGGGCACAGTACACCACTGGCACCCACTAAGATCTGATCTTTAGAGATTTAACCCATAAGGTGCAATACGTTTTTGTCCTATGCGTAATGTTGAAGGCTTGACTGATCAACACCCAGCACCTAGAAACATGAAATCTGGATCTAGATACATGAAATTCAGGGAGCGTATTCCTTCTGTGATGTAAGGACCCCCTAAGAACCCAGTGGTGCCCAGTGTTGCTAGTGCCTAGTGGTACCTGCTGACTGGTGTTGCCACTGGTGCTGAGTGCTCAGTGGTGCTTGGTGCCTGTCAAGTGCCTGGTGTTCAGTAGGAGTGCCAGGTAGTGCCTTCTGGTGTCTGGTTGCTACCCAGAAAAGATGGCTGGAGCTGCCTGCTGGTGTCCAGTGGTGCCCAATGCCTAGTGGTGCTCAGAAAAGATACTCGGTGCCCACTGCCCACTGGTGTCAGGTGGTGCCCATTGCCCATTGAGTGGTGATGCCCAATGCCCAGTAAGGATGCCAGGTGCTCAGTAAAGATGCCCAGTGCCCACTGGTGCCCAGTGATGCCTGTTACCCAGTGAAGCCTGCTGGTGCCCACAGCCTAATGGTGCTGAGTGCCCACCAGGTGCCTACTGCCCACTGGTGCCCATTGGGGATACCCAGTGCCCACTGGTGCTCACTATCTGATGGTTCCCAGTGGTGCCTGCTGCTAGCTGCACAGTGGTGCCTGCTGGTGTCCACCGCCCAATGGTGTCTTGTAGGGATGCCTGGTCCCTGCTGCTGTCTGATACTGCCCCTTGGTGTCCTTTGGTGCCTAGTGCCTGCTGGTGCCCACTACCCAGTGTCTAGTGCCTACCAGATGCCCAGCCATGCCTGGAGCCCATAAATATTCTTGAAATTTAACTCTCAGAAGGTGGGTCCATTCTGCTAGTTCATGAATAAGCTGCCTTATAACTCAAATGACACAGCATGACAATGGCTATGATGAGTTCACAAACTGTTTTTAGTATTCATTTAAAAATGTTTTACATTCTTTCAAAAAAAAGATATGGAAAACGTTAATTGCACAGTGCCCAGTGAACATCACTGGACAAACTTTTCCTAATGGAAAATATGACAGCAAAGTTTACATTTCAGACTCTGTTCCTCTGGCAACAAATCCCCTTGGGAAACTACAACTTGTAATGACACCAGTTCTGATGGTCTTGCAAACTGGTACAAACAGGGCAAAGGGTGTTTTGAAAATGTGATCAGTCCAACTTTTCTGAATGAAAAGCTCTTCTTTGTGCTCAGAAAATGGAATGATGCTTCTGAATTTTTAACCCATTTTGGTCCATCTCAGAGGTGTGTACATTTGATCCCTATTTCATATATCCAATATTGGGCAGAAATTGATAGTTTTTCCCTTTCTTTCCTACCCTAACATTGTGTTACGCAGAAGAATAAATAGTACCTGTCAATCAAATAAACTTACTCCATTGCTATCTGGGCTGTGTAGGATTTTCTTTTTAAAACTCCATATTCCTCCATTGAGTAAGAGGACATATCTATTTTCTGCCGCACAACTCTTAAAGAGACAGGGGACTCAATCCTGTCCTCTGGTGGTGCCAGCACTGAGCCCCTATGCTGGTGCAGGCCTGCAGGGTGCCATCAATGTGCTGTTTAGCCAGCAGAAAGGCGCACCACTAGAGGGTGGTGCAGAGTTTCTGGGTAGGAAGGGGGACATTATGGAATGGGGAGAGGTTGGGCAGGGGGGGAACTTGGGCTGGAGAGGGGTGGAGTGGCAGATCCCTGCTCTGCCAGATACTATCCTCCACATTGTACCAAAAAGCCCAGCGTAGAACTCCTTCAATCTGAGCTGGCAAAATTGCAGGAGTCGACTGCAGGAGATCCATTGCAGCCCCTTCCCCCTTTACTTGGGGGAAGTGAATGAAAGTCAATCAGTGGGCTTGGGCAGAATGAATGGAGAGTTAAGGGTGCCCAGGAAATAAAAATAAACAAATGAGCCATATCCATTAAATAAAATGCCTCGTGGAGTTTTGGAGAATAAACTGAGTTCCTTTTCTCGTTCACAGCAAAGAATGTGCAGAGGTGCATCTCTGCCTTTGAAGAGCAGCTCATGGAATGTTGAGATGGAGAGCAGGGCCTGACTTAGATGTGCCATCTGATGCTCAACAGAGGCATGAGGCCATCTGTAGGAACTAAGGAACTATTCATCTGCTGGATCTACTGCTGGGTACATGTGCTAGCTAGACAGAGCCCACAGCTACATGTCACACAATACAATCTACAGTATGTACAGATTTCCAAAACACAGAGATAGTGACTGGCAAAAATCTTTTTTTTTAGCCTGTGAGGAAAAGTCTCTTATTCTCAACCCCATTTCCCAGATATACAAAATTGAGATCCCTATATTATAACTGCTTAAAACTTGTCCCTACTCCCCCCAAAGAACAAAGCTCCAACAGACATCATGGAATGATGAAACTTGGCATGAACCGGCTTCTGCCTTCCTGGCTGACAACAGTTGCAAATTTCTCTTCCATGTTCAGCTGGCAGGCCACATGAGCAGCTGAGCTTGAATTACTTTCACGATAACATGAATATACAAAAGCTTCAAGCAAAACTTGGGGCTGCAAAAATGGATCTTCAACAAGCACCATTAAAAACCACACACACATGCACACGCGCACACAAAGAACAGGAATGGCTTCTCTTGAAGCACCCTGCACCCAAGAAATAATTAAAAACATCCTTTGGGAAACACACTGTACAGGTATTTATAAATATTTCCTCAGCTCCTTTGATGGTGGTAGCAGGGTCGTTTCCTTAGCAAGCCATAAAGGAAGTGAAATGTTTCCTGGAATTTCCCACCAAGTGGATGGAGAAATAGTTCCATCTCCAGCTAGCAGGTCCTTTGCACCAGTGTCTGTGCAACTACCATTTTCCTCAAGGACATCTCGGCCTAACCCGCAGCCCTCTCTGCTTCTGGAAAAGCTTGCCTTTTATGGCGGTGTATAGGTGATGCTAGTCCAAAATCCTCGTGGCAGGACTTCCAATGTAGAGTCGATTGGAGGAGTGATCAATGAAGGTCACTCTCTGCTGCTCTGCACCTCCGCTCAGCTGGTAGAGGGAGAGGGGAGAAAGAAAACAAAGTTATCTTTGTGTCTTACAGCATCACAGGTGTATCTGTGCCAGATAAAAGGATTAAACCAAGTATTCTTAATAACCAAGCAAAAATTATGATACAAAGGCATGATGTAACAAACAAACAAAACAAACAGAGCTGTATCTTAGTGGAAATATGCTTGGATTGCATCAATATGCTTGGATTGCATGGTGGTCTCACCATAGAATCAATCTTTAGTAACCCCAAGGTGACTGAGAAAGATTCCTGAGCCCAAGGAACTCAGAGCAGCTGCCAAGCAGTGGAAACCAAACAAAATAAGTTGGACTAATTAGTGGGACTCAAGGTAAGGCTCAGATAGGGAAGGGAACTAAACACCATCTCTCTCCTCCAAGCAAACAATGACCTGTGAACATAATCTGGATACCTGCCTGTTCCCACAATGCTTACAGGAACATCCACTGCCAACACCAGTATGTGTGGAAAATCAATGAAAGTTGTGTTTAATTAAGAAAAAGGAAAACACATACCTTGTGAAACTTTGTTGATCATTTAGAAGAGGCAAAAAAGCATAAAAAGAAGAGAAAGAAGACTATCAAGAGAATTCAAAGCACAAAAACAACAGGAACAAAGAAAGCAGTTATTGTGCTAAGCAAGTAAACCCAACTCAGTAATGAAGCAAGAGTGAGCAAGCAAAGATATATTCTGCTGAGGATTTTTTCCCTTCTCAGATCTTTACATTACAACAACACAACTAACTATATAACATTGATCTTGTGGTCTAGCTTTTAAGACACAGTTTATAGAACTGGATGCCAGTTACCAATGCATTTTAGTTAATGAAAGTTGGTTTTAACAAGGAGAGGCAAAACAATACTGGAAAAAAGTATACTTTTAAGGCCTTGCCAGTTTTCTTGGAAACATGTCTCATTGACCTCAGGGACATTTCCAGGCATAGGATTAGGCTGTAAGTGCCATAATGTCAGCATTAGCTACCTGTTTGTTAAGTGTTGTATAAAAAGATAACTGTTGCAGGGTCCCTGAGGTAGGAGCTGAAATCACTGCTGCTGTACGACCTCTGAAGCAGCACAAATTGTGTGGGTGGATGGATGGGTGAGGGCATACTCAGATGCAAATAGAAACCAGTTTAGAGTAAAGACAGAGTCCCCTGGCAATCTAAGCTCTTATTTCATTCACAGTGAAGCATGATGTAATAATCTAAATTACTATCAGCCAGTCACAAATATCCCATTTCTGGGCAAAGTGGTCGAGCGGGTAGTGGCGTCCCAGCTTCAGAGGGTCCTGGATGAAGCTGATTATCTGGATTGTTCCAATCTGGCTTCAGACCGGGGTTTGGGACAGAGACTGCCTTGGTCGCCTTGGTGGATGACCTATGCCGGGGAATGGACAGGGGGAGTGTGTCCCTGTTGGTCCTGCTGGACCTCTCAGCAGCCTTTGACACCATCGACCATGGTGTCCTTCTGGGGCGACTGGCCAGGTTGGGTATTGGAGGCACTGTTTTGCAGTGGTTCCGCTCCTTCCTAGCTGACCGGTCCCAGAAGTTGGTGCTGGGGGATGCTTGCTCGGCACCCTGGCCTCTTCGGTGCAGGGTGCCACAAGGTTCCATTCTATCCCCCATGCTATTCAACATCTACATGAAGCCGCTGGGAGAGGTCATCCGGAGGATTGGAGTGAGGTGTCATCAGTACGCTGATGACACCCAGCTGTATCTCTCCTTTCCTCCTGAGTCCAAGGAGGCAGTTGAAGTCCTGAATCGTTGTCTGGAGGCAGTGGGGGACTGGATGAGAGTGAACAAGCTGAGATTAAATCCTGATAAGACAGAGTAAGTAAGACCAGTAAGTAAGTAAGACCAGTAAGTAAGACCAGTAAGACTCCTGGTCCGGAAGTCCTCGACTCGGGTATTGGAATATCATCCTGTTCTGGAAGGGGTTGCACTCCCTCTGAAGGAGCAGGTTCGCAGCTTGGGGGTTCTCCTGGATTCGCAGCTGCTCCTGGAATCCCAGGTGGCAGCTGTGGCCAGGGGAGCCTTTGCTCAGCTTCGGCTGATCCGCCAGCTGCAACCGTACCTGAGTCGCTCGGATCTGGCCATGGTGACCCATGCCCTAGTGACTATTGCAACGCGCTCTATGTGGGGCTGCCTCTGAAGACGGTCCGGAAGCTGCAATTAGTCCAGTATGCGGCGGCCAGTGTGGTTGCTGGGGCTCGTTGGTTTGACTCTGTCGGGCCACTGCTTCAGCGACTACACTGGCTCCCCATTCGTTTCCGGGCTGAATTCAAAGTGCTGGTCCTGACCTTTAAAGCCCTAAACGGCTCGGGTCCTGGGTACCTGAGGGACCGTCTTCTTCTGTACAATCTGACCCGTCACCTAAGGTCGTCTGAGGAGGCCCTACTGACTGTGCCGCCACTTAGAGATGTGAGAGGTGTAGCGGCCAGAGATAGGGCCTTCTCGGTGGTGGCACCCCAGCTTTGGAACTCCCTCCCCACTGAACTGAGAAAAGCTCCCTCAATACAGAGCTTCAGGAGGAGCCTTAAAACCTTCTATTTTAAAAAAGCATTTTAAATGGGGCAGAGGTAGGGGGACAGTTGTTGTTTTTATTGTTGTTGTTGTTGTTTTTATTGTTTTTTACTGTTTTAACAAATTTTTTAATCTGCATGCTTTTTACTCCATTTAATTGTATTTTAATTATATTTTAATGGTGTTTTAATCTTTATTTATGAGCTATTTTAATGATGTTTTATTCCCTGTTGTCAGCCGCCTTGGGCTCCCCCTTGCGGGGGAGGAAAGGCAGGATATAAATTGATTAAATAAATAAATAAATAAATAAATAAATAAATAAATAAATAAATAAATAAATAAATAAATGTGTGATGTGCCCTGGTAGAGACATGTCTGAAAAAATTCCCCTTCAGTGCCTACCCTCATTTTCTGCTACTGCTGTGATGTAGTTTTGATGGGACACCTTTTGCACAAGCAAACCAAACTTCAGATTCAGGTTCAAGAGATTTTAAAGTTATATTAAGCTGCAGCCAAGCAAATTTTCTATCTTTTTGTATCAGGCATGTTGATGAGAGAAAAAGGGTTAACACTGTAGGGACTGAATTTTTGAAAAGTGCCTCCCAGTCCCTGCAAATGTGCCAAGTAAGTGGAGATGGAGCCTGCTTATACATAAATGTTCACACTGAGCCAGACATGGCTCCACCTGATCCCTCCAAAGGTGACCAGAACTCCACCACTGCCTCTGCATGCTTTATAGTGGTGAAAAATGCCACCTATGGTTTTTGTTGGGAAACCAGAAGAAATATTTTTTCCACCACTAGAGTCCATTCTGAAGCCTGCAGAGGCACAGTAGGCAGATGTGTGCTATCTCTCCAGGGTTCAAAATGCCCGGGGGGATGGGACTGAAGCATAGTTCTGGTACCCTTTGGTGAGCTTAAAAGGGTGACTATAACAGATTTGATATCCACAATATTCTGTATCAGCAGGAGGTTTGAGAAAGGATCCCCACGGATACCAAGGTCACAGATACCTTATTAGATGCAACCCACTGCTTTTGCTGCTTAGTGAAGAAGTAGCAACAAAACTACAGCAAGTCAGCTTTAATCAAGAACAAACATGTCATTTATACAATGAGAAACCACCATCCATCCAGGTCCCTGACAACTGAATTAGTATGTGCAAAGGACACAACCCCTTTGGAAACCAGGATATCCACTTTGAGAAGGGCCATTGTCTGAGTAGGCAGATAATGAGATCCAATTTTGCAGGATTTGGTACTGATCTAAAGGAGAAGAGACATTTTGGACACAATCCAGAGCAAATTCAGCCTGCTCTGACCTAACTGCACTCTCCTAACTATTCTGTATCCAGAGCAGAAAGTTATGCTGCATCCAGAGAGTCCGGAAGCCTGGGCTGCCCTAACTGCTCCAGAGCATGCTAAGTAATTGACACAAGGGGAAGACTTGCTCCTGAGGAGACACCCCTCAGATCACACTGAACAAGGAACAGCTGTGGTGCCTACAGTGGTGACATGACTCTGCACATCACCTGGTGCGGAAGTCTGTGCGTCATCCCTGGGATGTGCGCCCCCCCCACCTGGACTGCGCAGTCACCAAAGTTGGCGCCTGCGCAGTTGTTTCTGAAGCCAACTGGCTTCAGAAAGAGTACTGCGCAGGCACCATCTCTGACACCTGCGCAGTACTTTTCTGAAGCCTTTTGGCTTCGGGGGAGACTGTGCAGGCAGTCAGAGTTGGTGCCTGTGCAGTACTCTTTCTGAAGCCATTCGGCTGCCGCTCCGCCTCCTGAGTGAGGCCGAATGGCTGTGCAGAGGCGCAGACTTTCTCTGCTCTAAGGAAGTCTCCTCTGAAGCTGTTCGGCATGCTCAGTGTGTTTCTGCGCAGTGCACCTCAGATGGCCGTTCAGGCCAGCTCCTCAGACAAGTGGCAGCTTCTGGCTGCTGCTCCACCTTGGAGCAGGCCTGAATGGGGGTGCTGACGCCCGGGGCCTGCCAAAGGACAGTCAAACTCCTCCGGCACATCACCCCATATGGAGCGCATCACCCAATGCAGCCCACACCAGCCGCACCAGTCTGGTGACGCCACTGGATGCCTGCCTTATAAGGAGTCCCTGATGAGATGCCAGTACATTCTACAGTGAACACAAAGGGCTTCTTGGAGTGGCCTGCTGTATCCTGAGGTTTGTGGGCAGCCGTAGTTTGTTCCATATCCTGAGGTTGAGAGGAAGGGGTTGCAGCTAGGCTGGCCAAGAACTCAGATTTTTGGTCAGCACTGCCATTCTTACTCGGGCCTTATCATGGACCCCTATGGGTCTACTCATTACTATACCTGCTCCTGAGGTGGTATAACTCTGAGGGCTGGAAGAGGGCATTTCTGCCTTGGAAACAGGCTCTGGATTCAGAGTAACTGCTCTGCCCTAGGCAATGCTAAACATGCCCTCAACTTGCCTCTCCTGAGCTGCTTAGGCTGCCCCAGTTAGGGCAGAGCAGCTCCACCTCTCTTAGGGCACCCTATCTTGCCTTGCTCTGCCCTAAGCCTCTTCCAGAATAACTGGGCTGGAGCATCTTGCAGTTGCTCCAACCTAGTGTTAGATAGGGCAACCTAAGGGCTCTTATGTGGACAGATTAGTTGCTCTGGATTGTCCTGTAAGTCAGATGGCGAGAGTGGATGTCCCACACATCTCAAATATTTGGCTAGGTATGCAGAGCTGCATGTTACTTTCCGCCTGTTACATTCTCCATATTTGTAAATAAATGCCTGCTACTTGGAGGAAAAGGAACTCTAAATGGACAGTGCTATTTACAATTAAATGCTTGGGTGCATAAAGGAATGCAGAGAATGACTGCAATTTGCATACGTTAGCAGAGATCCTCAGAGGAAGTAAGCTTCAGAGCAAATTCCCACTTCTGCCCAATGCAGAAACTTCAGTGATTTGAAAGAGGGCAGAAGCTTGGTTCAATGAGAGCAGGAAATTTATCTATTTTATCTCTTGTCTATAACTGGGATGACATAAGAGACATTCAAACACACATGCTACCTTTACCTCCAGAGGAACTCATTTGCTTCCTTAAGTATTAGTCAGGGCTTCAGGTAGACAATTAGTTCTATTAATTTGTTGTGTGTCTTAACAAAAAGGGCTGTCCACCCACCTTTCACATTGTAGGGGTGGCACAGGCAACACTGCGCTGCAATGGCTCTGCAGAAGAACAAATGTGGCTTTCTGAGGCTCCCCACAATCAGGGAAATTAAGCTGCTCTCTAATCACCAGCAAGCTCAAAACCCAGTTAGTCTAGTAGTAAGAAGTGGACAGCATGATTACAGGTTAACTTTGTGATCACTATTCACTAATGTATCCTTCAGGATCAAGATCCTGCCACTCTTTAACACCCAGCTAATGATGGCATGAAACTTCAAACATGGGGGTAGCTTGACATGTGATCATCCAACTTGATCAGTTTGTCTCCACTGATCAGTTTGTCTCCCATGATTACTCAGACATCTCTGTCCTTTTTCAGCTTTGGCATCCATCAGTCTTGAAAGACTATGGTATTGTGCTCGACACTGCATGTGAAGCACGAAAGCCTGGGTAGATTGATATGGAGGATAGGCTGTTACCCAAGCAGCAAATCCCCCCTCTCCACGCCACTGAAATAGTCCAGTGGAATGGCAGAGCTGATACGATCGGTTCCAGCTGCATCGCAGAACTGAGCTAAGGACAGGAGCTCACCCTGTCGTGTGGGGACCTGTGTCTACTGGTTAACAGGCACAGTGTGTTAATCACTTGAGCCACCCACATCCTACTGTTCCCAATAAAAGCAAAACTAATATACATTGGGAAAGAGCAATAGGGAGGTTTGACCTCACAAGGTCTCTACTTAGCTGAAAATTCTGTGTAGGACGAGCATACTTAGCATTTATATAGTGTTTGCCTAGTATAAAAAGTGTGCACTTTTGCATGTCTTGATGGAATCCTTACAACATTACAGGCGTCCCTGTAATGACATCATTGTCAAACTGTTTTTGGCATTTCCTTATGCCCTTTTCAGTAAACAACCACCATTCAAATATATAAGATACTCATTATCTACACATGCCTTTGTTCACCGTACTGTGATTTGTTATTTATTTTTCTATCTGTTAATAAATATGTGTTATTTAGGCTTTTGCAAGTGATATTTATGTCCTTTTGTGGCCATTCCTCATTTGCAAGCTGAAAAAGACACTTTTCCACTTTTCAATGCTTTTCACTTTTGGATGGTGCTCTGGTCCCTAAACCATCTAATAAGTGGGGGACGCCTATATTGGGAACATTACTCCACCGTTTTGGGTGTTGAGCTGAGGGGATTTGCTTAGACTTCCTGGTGAGTTCACGCCAGACAGGGGCATCACTAGAGTGGTGCAGTTGGTGTGGTCCACACAGGAGACGTGCCGGAGGGAGATGACATGCTGAGGGTTTGATAAACTTCTCCAGCGTGTCACTCCTCTCCAGTAAAACTCTTTCAGACCTCTCCAACCTAGTGAGGAGCAGTCTTTCCTGTTGCTAGGCTGGGGAGGTCTGACACACATATGCACACTGCACCTCTGAAGCTTCCAGCCTTAGGTGACAAAGAGCAGGTTTTTTGTAACTCAGGGCTGTAGGATTCAGAGGTACAGTATACAATGGCATGCACTAAGATTGTGCATGTACAAGACAGATGAGTGACATGCTAGCCTCTGCACCAGATGATTTTGCCCTGGTGGTGCCCCTGATGCCAGAAGTGAGATTTGAAACAGCAAAGTCTTGATTTCTGGTTCAAAGGCCAAGCCTGTCTTGGACTAACGGTCATGGAACAGTGGTTCTGCTGTTGTTAATGGTTATGAAGGTATGCATAGTAAATGGTGGGGGAATGGAACAGGGAGGGGTAGAAGTAGGTATGCATCTGAGTGGGAAAGAATAGGCCAGAGAGGGGAAAAGGTGACAGAGGAGTGGATCCTGGTGACACCAGCATGTGCCAGCATCCGATCCTGTGGGAGACAGAAGCCTGCAAGCTCTCTATTTAGCCGTACTGCAATCAGACCCCAGCACAGCAAATCATGACAGTAATTTGTAGTTGGTAGAGAGCAATTCAGTTTGCTTTAGTGTATCTCCTTCCCCAAGTTGTTCCCCAGGCAAAACAACAGAATAAAATTAAAACTGTACTCTACTTACTCGCAAGAATGACCATGTCCATTCCCCAAAATATACTCATGATCCAACCAACCATCACAATTGCCGTGAGGATCTGAATCAGAGCTGCTGCAATGTTCAACCAGAATACGCAGCAAACGTGCCGGTCAGGGAGGTCAGTTCGGGCTCCGCACAGTACTGTGAAAGCTGACACAAATGTCCCTGTGCAAAGGAAGAATAAGAGATTAAAGACTTAGTAGAAAGTAGGAGCTGCATAGAAGTCCCAAATGCTGTTGACATCTTGGGGGGGGGGAGAGAAGAATTTGGGGATTTTTTCAGGTAGTTGGTAGTTTAATCAGGGTGTCAAGATAATAAGCAGGGCTGTGTGTGTGTAGGATTGTACTGTTGCACAAATGCAGAATTGTACAGTGGTCACAATTCTGCAGCTAGAAAATTTTGGCGAAAACAATACAATGCCATAAATCCAACAGTCCTCAATGTTATTTTTCTTGCACCAATTGTTATGGTGGCATCTCAGTGGCATAACTGGATAGCTAGTAACTATAATTTATTCTGAAGAAATCTTTTAGATCTTGTCAACAAATTACATTCTTTGATAACCCTAGGACTGATGCCAAAGGAAATATGAGCACACAAAACCAAGGTACTGTGCTTTAACAAGCACACTCTCACAATTTCTCAGTCCTTTTTGAAGACATGCATATGTAACAGATCAGTCACCTTTGAAAGAATTTGGCAGTTTTACGTATGAAAAGGCAAGAGGGGAAAGTGTGATATTCACAGAATCACAGGATTGGAAGAGACCCAAAGCCATCAACTTCAGCCTCCTTCTACATGGCAAACTCATCCACACCATCCGCTTCCACAGATCAGCCCACATGATCCCACATGCTGCTATTTTTCTAGATTAAAAACACCCAAAAGAGAGGTGCTAATTTCACAGTCTTTCTAGATTATATACACTGTAAGGGTAATAACTTAGATACATTATCACTTAGCATCAGGTTGTATTACTGGTAAAGGAAGGACATTCATATTATGAAATTTGCAATTACCTTACAATACAATATGTTTGTGGAATTTGTTGCCACCAGCTTGGGTGGCTTTAAAGGGGGATTGGGCAAGTTCATGGGAGACAGGCTACTATGGCAGCCACAATGGCTTTGCATTACTTCCAGATTCAGTGACAGTGTACCTCTGAGGCTGCAATCCTATCCCTACTTTCCTGGAAGTAAGGTCCATTGACTGAGTGGACGGGAATAGGATTGGGCTTTCAATGCACTTATAGAAGAGCAGTGGTGGGAGAAAAGGATGGCTTTCCTTCCCAGCAGGTAGGCCACTGCAGGAAACAGAATTGACAACTGTATTTGGGCCTTTGGTCTGATCCAACAAAGTTTTCTTATGTACCTTGATGCGTAGACAGAGAGCGGGACAGTATCAATAATCCTCAACGCTGTGACAAGGTAACCAAGTATGAATTAGAAAACACTGGATGGGTGAAACTGCAATCCAGTTTTTAAACTTTTCAGAACTTTTGCAAACTCCAATCATGTTGTTCTCTGGTACGGTACAATATCTCCATATACCTCTCCCGTCTTTTCTGCTGCTACCTTTATTCTCAACTCCCACTGTCTTCTAAAGCCTCTCAAAGTTAGAAAAGCCTTTTAGAAGCACCTCAGAGAAACAGAGTGGGTGGGAGCTGCTAAGGCCAAGGAAAGCAATTCTTTGCCAAAGCAGGGAAGGAGGGGAGCAGAAATACTGAAGATGCTTCCTTGAATGCAATAATGTATACATGTTGCATAGTTTTATATTTTGTTTTGCAAAATGGCTAGCTGCATGCATTCTGCAATCAACTTGAGAAGAACAGAAGAGGAAGGGTGGTCTGGAGCAGGGGTGTCCAAACAACGGCCTGAGGCCCAGATGCAGCCTGCAGCAAGCCCCGCCATTTGACCATTGGGCAAGCCCTGTAATCCTCCAAAGGTGGAGGAATCTCTGCTCCTGAAATCTCCAGAAGGTATTCTGAGGATGGGGGAGGCTGCACACACACACACATACCCCGTCTCTATATGCTCATGAACTGGTTTGAAAATCACCTCCTCCCTGTGTTAGAAAGTGTTTATGAACTCACTGAATTTATTCATAAGTTTTATCGCTAATATATTCATTTATGCAAATTTATTCAAATTTGAAATTTAAATTCTTTTTTTTTCTTCTGGCCCCTGACACAAGCTGCACTGGATTTGCTCATCTCTGCTTTTCAACATACTGGCATTAAGCTTTTTTCTAATTCAATAGTGTAACAGTGCAATGCTATCCAGATTTATTCAGAAGTTTGATTTTGGGCTGTAGTGGCTCAGTGGATAAGGTGCTGTGACTGTCAACCAGCATGCCAGAGTTCAAGACGTGGGTGCTACAAGACGGGGTGAGCTCATGAATCTTGCCCAGCTCCTTCCAACCTAGCAGTTTGAAGGCATGTAAATGCAAGTAGATAAATAGGTACCACCTTGGTGGGAAAGGTAACAGTGTTTCATGTACCTCGGTGTCTAGTCATGTTGGCCCCATGACCATGGAAGTGTCTTCGGACAACACTGGCACTAAAGGCTTGAAAATGGGGATGAGCACCACACCCTACAGTTGGTCACAACCAGCAGTACAACCTGCGGGGAACGACGTTTCATGGGCCTTAAAGCTCTCAGGTATGTCTGTATAGTCTTTCAATGAGGCTGCCCAATTCTAACTCCCTGTGTGGTATTGGAGTTTTTGTGGAGAAGTTTCAGCCTCTGGAAGTCTCCTTGAGATAAGGGAATATCGGTTCCCTTGCTCAGCCAATGCACAGGAGACACCATTTGGTTCAAGGGAGTGCCTATGTATTGAAACCATTGCCGAGAATGACTCCAATGCAAGTTGGAGAGACCATTTCATGTCTTGCAGTGCCTGCAGTATGTACCGTTCTTCCCTCCCCACAACTAACTATTCTCTCAAGAGAATCGAAAAAGGGTTTATTCCCCCTTCCTTCCCATTAAGGCCTGAATATCACAACATGCTTCCGGTTCCAGGCTGTCTGAAGTTAGGCTTTTAACTATAGACCCAACTTGTTTGTATGAATCTATGTTTAGAATTCCTATTTAGAATGAAAATGGAAGCAAAACCACACCTTATTTGATCGTTCATATTCTATATTTGAAATTCCGTATTTAAAACTGAGGCTAGAATTGGTTGCCTGGGAAACTACTGGTTTCAAAATACAGGAGAAACATTTCAAGATTATGCCTGGATGTGAATTGTGCCGGAGACCCTAAAATCATAGAATCCTAGAGTTGGAAGGGACCTAGTAGGTCATCTAGTCCATCCTCCTGCCTGCAGCAGGAAATCCCCCTAGAGCAATGGTTCTCAATCTTCCTAATGCCATGACCCCTTTATAAGTTCCTCATGTTGTGGGGACCCCCAACAATAAAATTATTTTCGTTGCTACTTTATAACTGTAATTTTGCTACTGTTATGAATCGTAATATAAATATTCAATATGCAGGATGTATTTTCATTGTTACAAGTGAAATGTGTGTTGTATGCACACATTGAACACAATGGGATTTATTTCAGAGTAGGCATGCATAGGATTGGGTCCTGAGGCTGCAATCCTATCCACATTTACATGGGAGTAAAGGCCTCCTGACTATAATGGGATTTATTTCAGAGTAGGCATGCATAGGATTGGGCCCTGAGGCGGCAATCCTATCCACATTTACATGGGAGTAAAGGCCTCCTGACTATAATGGGATTTATTTCAGAGTAGGCAGAGTATGCATGCATAGGATTAGGCCCTGAGGCTGCAATTCTATCCACATTTACATGGGAGTAAAGGCTCCCTGACTATAATGGGATTTATTTCAGAGTAGGCATACATAGGATTGGGCCCAGTGCAAGTGCAGCTACAGCCAAAGGTCTGGCAAGCCTGACCTGGCCCCCTGCACCAGGGGTCCTTAGGCGACCCCCAGGAAAGCTCTAGGCGACCCCGAAAGGGGTCCCGACCCCCACTTTGAGAAACACTGCCCTAGAGCATCCCAGACAGGTGTTCGTGGAGCCTCTGCTTGAAGATCCCCAGTGAGGGAGAGTCCACCACCTCCCTTGGCAATCTGTTCCACTGCCGAACCGCCCTCACCGTCAGGATTTTTTCCCGGATATCCAACCAGAATCTCCTCTCTTGCAGTTTGTACCCATTGGTTCTAGTTCTGCTTTCATGAACAAATGAGCCCCTTCCTCCCTTTGACAGCCCTTCAGGTATCTGAAGAGGGCAATCATGTCTCCCCTCAGCCTCCACTTCTCCAGGCTGAACATCCCAAGTTCCCCCAACCTTTCCTGGTAGGGCTTCCCTTCCATCCCACTGATCATTCTAGTCGCTCTCCTCTGGACTTGCTCCAGTTTGGCTGCATCTTTCTTAAAGTGAGGTGCCCAGAACTGAACACAGTACTCAAGGTGAGTCTCACCAATGCAGAATAAAGAGGAATTAGAATTTCTTGCGACTTGGAAGCTACAGTCCGCTTAATGCAGCTGAATGGAGAGAAAAACTCACATTTCCTCACAGGTTGGAATGCAAAATCCCATTTCAAAATCTGACAGATTTGTCACTTCAAATGTTTTGCTTTAGCTCCTATTCTTTTAACATGAACTTAGTTTAAAAAAGAATTTCAACAGGTACCATTTGTCTTCAAGAGAAGCTGCTCAAGTGCCTTCTGTGAAAACAGTCTGATAACCTTCATCCAGAAAGTTTGAGAAGGCATCCCATTATCCATTTCATAAGCAAACAGCTACACGAGTCCATGACCAGTTTTATTTATTAGCACTAATAAAACTAGTCAATTAGCCAAAATACGACTTGGCAAACCAGCAATTCTACCTTTCAAAAGAGGAGGAGGCCTGGCAAGTAAAATGCCACCCCTTATCAGCAGCTAAGTCCTTGAGCAATTCAAGCACTGACAGTACATCAGTTCTGCACTGGAAACGTTTGGCTTTTTAGAGTTAATAGTCTAGTTTCCACTTGATACCATGTTTGGTATCATTACCATTTCAAGTAGCCATGCTCCCACTTTCCCAAGACAGCGATACCCAGCACAGAAGATTTAAGAGCTAGTAAAGTCGCCTTGGGAATAGGCTCGGTTCAAGCAATCGAAGATACATATTGAAAAATTTTACCTCCTCTGCAGTAATAAAAAAGTAAACTATGTGCATCAGCCTCTGGTGTTCCACTGCTCAATAAGCAAAGCCCTTTATCAAGGACGGGTATTTTCCTAGACCAGCCGACTGCCGTAAACATCTCCACCAACTCTAGCATCCTATTCCAAACACAGACACTTCAAATGTTATTCTTTGTGCTACGCTAACATTAAACCTAATCCAGAGATCATGTAATATTTTATTCACACATAATGCAGTTCAAGGAAGAAGACTTTACTATTATTTTAAACCTTTGAATTATTTTTTTTAAAAATTGCTTCTTATGTATACCCCCACTTGTGCGATGCAGCCCAGAAATGCTCAAGTTCTACAGCAGCCATTTTCAACCACTGTGCCATGGAGTGTGGTGGGTGCCATTTCTTAGGAGCGCAATTGGGGGATTTGAGCCTCCCACCAACAGCATGGAGTGCCAGTGCCACATGCCTTGATCATTTTAGTACCTTTTCTGTGTGGCATGAGATGAAAATGGTGAAAATGGGATCAACATCTATAGGTAGAAGAGATCTTTTCCACATGTCACCTTCAGAATTTGAAGGAACACAATGAACACTTTTCAGATAGCCAAGTCCGGCTAAATAAACAAAAGCCACAGTACTGTTGCTGTCAAAATTTTCATGAGCCAAAGGCCAGGGTAGCAATCTTAGTATCTAGTTGTTTCTGTATCTGCAAATAGAATACATATAACGAGACCCAGAGAAGGGAAAAGGAAAAAAATATGCTTTCTCAACTGTGATGGATTCCAGGTGTTGATACTGAAATATCCTTCCAGAGATTTGTTTGGTATAAATCTAGATGTTTTTCTTAACACAAGATCAGCACAAAGTAAACTAAGTAAAGAAATTCGGACTTAAACCTTACCCTCTGCCCTGTCCCACTGTCTCCCCTCACAATCCTACAGAACATAAGTGAAATACAGGGTGATTCAAAGTGAATGGGACAAAAAGAAAAAACGTTGCTTGCCTTTTTGTCCCATTCATTTTGAATCACTCTGTATTTCCAGCATTTCTGCTTCTGCTGACTCCAACCCCTATTTGCCTCCTCAAAAAAGAAGACAGCACAGGTGTGCCCTCTTATCTGCAGGTTCCAATCTGGAACCCCTCATGGTTACCCAAAACTACAGATATGGGTGAATACCCATCCCTGAAATCTGGATCCCCCAGAAGCCAGGGAAGCCTGCCTTACCTCTGGAGCTCAGCCAAGGTTAAGGACGTCTGTCCCTATTCTCAGCTGGGCTCAGATCGTATTTTAGAGCACAAAACACGTGACTTCAGGTGTCACTGAGAGACCAGAAGTGACTTTTTAAATGCCTTTCAATAACTATTAAATTCCATTGAGCACCCCAGCAAAGCCCACAGAAAGGCACAGAAATCCATGGATGTCTGAATCCACAGATACAGGATCTGTTGTGACCACATCTGTGGATACAGGATCTGCAAATATGGGGCCCACTTTACAGGAATATTTGGAGTCCCCCATTCAGTTAAGCAAAGCTTCCAGTGAACTTTGTAAATACAAATACATAGGACAAAGAACACGTCATTACAACCCAAAGGGTTGTCTACACTATATAGACCTGTGCTTCTTAGTTCTGCATCCACTGCCAGTATATTTAATATGCCAGAAGATCTCACATGCTTACCTAGCTTTTCATCCAAGACTTGCTCGCAAAGCAGTTCACAATTAAAATCCATGTGAAAATACAATTGTACTAAGGGAAGGCTGAAGTCACATATAGTAGTCTCAGCTTAGTGACATACTGTGGTTCATATTCCAAAGCTCTCCAGAGGGAAGGTAACAGATGGACTAGAGGGCTGGCTGATGGTTAAGATGCCAGCATGCAGAAGCAGCATGGTCCCACTGTTGGTTTGGCAAATACATGTCACGATAATGCAAGAACTGTCTGAATGCTCATGAAAACACTCAACTTTTCATCTCTTTCCTACAAGAACCACTTTCTCCAGCATTGGATGTCCACTTTACTATAGAATAGCTCCTGGTAAGAGCAAGAAAAAAGATATGGAAGGGTGAAAGAGAAACACCAAGTCAAAAGTCGACTTTCCTGCATATTATAATGCAGCCTTCAAATTGCCTATACAATGGTGCCTTGCTTGACAAGTGATTCACATAACAAGCAAAAATTTCTCTAGGATTCTTCCTCGCATAACAAGTGTTGCTTCACTTAACAAGCACACTCGGCAGTTGGGGCAGATGTGCTGGCCAGCAGCCCTTGTAAAAGGCGTCAGGGCAGCCTAGCATGCCTGCCCATAGTGAAAGCAATACTTCTGTGCTGTTCCTCCTGTGCCCGGGCATCCACTGGGCAGAAGGAGAGAACAGCAGTGGAGAAGAGGGAAGCAGCTCAGGGCTAGCCAAAAGGGAGCAGGGGAGAGAGAGGCTCAGGATGAAGAGAAGGAGAAAGTGGGGAGACACTTTGAAGGTGTCTTTGATTTCAGCCTCCTAACCATATCTAAACCCAGAAGTAAGCCCCATTGTTTTAAAAGGGTCTTACTCCCAGGAAAGTGTCTTTAGGATTACAGCTTAAGTAGACTTCATAAGATCATGCACACTGAATGCATGTTTTGAATTCAATTCCAGTGTTTTGTAATCATTTTTACTTAAAGTTAAGATTTTTATATGAATATTTTTGGGATTGTGGAATCAATTGTCTGAGTTTCCATTATTTCCTATGGGAAAATCTGCTTCACATAAAGAGTGTTTCATATAACAAGCATCCTTCCGGAATGAATTAAACTTGTTATGTGAGGCAGCACTGTGCTGGACAGAAAATTGCCTGGATAGAGGCATTGCTTTGTGACTGCTCCAAAATGATCAGATTTCTTCCAAAGTCAAGGTTGAACTATTCCCAAAGTGCCACAAGACCTTTCCATTTGGGCTGGCTTTCAGGGGTAGGTGGAAGCTGGCATTGTGGTGCTCTAATGAGAAGTTCTAATCCCAAAATGTATGTGGTAGTGTTTGCATCTCTGAGCCAGGATGTGCCCTATTTTCATTTGGTATCTTAGACACAGAACAATGAGCCCAGTAATCTTGAGTCAAATTCAGAGACTTGATCATTCCTTTTAAAAATCTAACAAAAGTCAACACGCGCATTCGCAAGGAAAAAAACACAGGTTAAAGGAAAGCAACATAGACAACAACTCATGATAAGTCCTCTGAGTCGTGTCCGTCCAATAAATATATAACATTAACAGCCCTCTTCTGAGGGCCAGCATCTGAGCTGGCAGGAACACTCAACCAAATAATGACATTCACTTCATTTTCAGAATATGTCACCAAAAGCGTAATTTGTGTATCTGCTTCTGTACGTGAGCAATCCTTTGATACGACCAGCCCCTCTCATGATCAGCTATCTAAAAGTCTCTACTTCATGATGCTGACAACACAGATGACGTTTTATGGCTGGAAGCCCATCACAGAACCATCAGATTCCAAAATGTCTACTTTGCAACAATTACTTGCTAATTTTTTTAAATGTGTTTTTCCTCTACAGGCTCTAATAATCCTAGAGCACTAGGATAGAAACAGGACCATGGACATATTTCTGCCACAGAATAGTAGATTCTGGATCAGAGACAGAGAGAGTTACAGGGACAGTTACAGTATGCACACACAATCTGAGTTCCTATAGCTTCAGGTAGGGCCTCGGTATCTATGAGAGATCCATTCTCAAATCCCCCATGGATCCCCAATGGATATAACAGAAAACTGTGATAAGCAAATTTGCTATTTGTGGCCTCTTAAAACCTCTGAAGGTGACAGTGGCACTTTCCTGGTCCTGCTTGTAAAAGCATAAAAATTCACTTCCAGTTTTTCTCTGAAAATCAGAAGTATGTATGTATGTATGTATGTATGTATGTATGTATGTATGTATGTAGCCTCTAAGAGGCATTCTGAAGTCCTCAGATACATGCAGCCTCTGCAGGCTTCAGAAAATCTTCCAAAGGTGAGCACAGTTCCATTACCTTTAGAGTGTGAACGGAAAATCTGCAAATAAATATGCTCAACCTGTATAAAGGTTGTGGTTTAGTTTACAAAACCATGAATACTGTAACCGGGACCTGTAACTACTGGGGGGAGGGGAATGCCTATTAAAAGCCTGGCAATAAAGCAGCAAATAGACACTTGCCCATCCCATCTGCTCAACAAGACTATACGATGAAGGTAGAAAAATGTGTTGCTTCTTTATAGCACTGTTCTAGATTCAGACTTAGGCTGCAATCCAGAGCAAATGCAGCCTGCTCTGACCTAACTGCACTCTCCTAACTATTCTGTATCCAGAGCAGAAAGTTATGATGAATCCAGAGAGTCAGGAAGCCTGGGCTGCCCTAACTGCTCCAGAGCATGCTAAGTAATTGACACAAGGGGAAGACTTGCTCCTGAGGAGACACCCCTCAGAGCACACTGAACAAGGAACAGCTGTGGTGCCTACAGTGGTGACATGACTCTGCACATCACCTGGTGCGGAAGTCTGTGCGTCATCCCTGGGATGCGCCCCCCCCACCTGGACTGCACAGTCACCAAAGTTGGCGCCTGCGCAGTTGTTTCTGAAGCCAACTGGCTTCAGAAAGAGTACTGCGCAGGCACCATCTCTGACACCTGCGCAGTACTTTTCTGAAGCCATTCGGCTGCCGCTCCGCCTCCTGAGTGAGGCCGAATGGCTGTGCAGAGGCGCAGACTTTCTCTGCTCTAAGGAAGTCTCCTCTGAAGCTGTTCAGCATGCTCAGTGTGTTTCTGCGCAGTGCATTTTAGATGGCCGTTCAGGCCAGCTCCTCAGACAAGTGGCAGCTTCTGGCTGATTCTCCGCCTTGGAGCAGGCCTGAATGGGGGTGCTGACGCCCAGGGCCTGCCAAAGGACAGTCAAACTCCTCCGGCACATCACCCCATACAGAGCACATCCCCAATGCAGCCCACACCAGCCGCACCAGTCTGGTGACGCCACTGGGTGCCTGCCTTATTAGGAGTCCCTGATGAGATGCCAGTACATTCTACAGTGAATACAAGGGGCTTCTTGGAGTGGCCTGCTGTATCCTGGGGTTTGTGGGCAGCCGTAGTTTGTTCCATATCCTGAGGTTGAGAGGAAGGGGTTGCAGCTAGGATGGCCAAGAACTCAGATTTTTGGTCAGCACTGCCATTCTTACTCGGGCCTTATCATGGACCCCTATGGGTCTACTCATTACTATACCTGCTCCTGAGGTGGTATAACTCTGAGTGCTGGAAGAGGGCATGTCTGCCTTGGAATCAGGCTTTGGATACAGAGTAACTGCTCTGCCCTAGGCAATGCTAAACATGCCCTCAACTTGCCTCTCCTGAGCTGCTTAGGCTGCCCCAGTTAGGGCAGAGCAGGTCCACCTCTCTTAGGGCACCCTATCTTGCCTTGCTCTGCCCTAAGCCTCCTTCAGAGTAACTGGGCTGGAGCATCTTGCAGTTGCTCCAACCTAGTGTTAGATAGGGCAACTAAGGGCTCTTATGTGGACAGATTAGTTGCTCTTGATTGGGCTGTTAGAAAGCGTTGCTTTCCTGATATGGGAACAAGAAGCAATTTCCTTTCCTACATAAATTTTTGTCAAACGAGAATGAGCAAATAGTCATTCTAGGGTTGTTTTAACATGGGACTACGTTACTACATTGAAAAAGTTTGCTATTCTTTTCTTCTCCAACATTAATAATATCCAGTTAATTAACTATGATAATCACTGATCTTCCTGATGGGAAGGTTGAAACCATGGCTTGGGTGGCACTAATAACTGAGGAGCTGATATTTTAGTGATGTCAGTTGCTCTCTGTAGACAAAACAACTACTTTAAAAGCAAGTGGAAGAGACACTAAAAATCCATCAAATTGGGATGTATACATGTGGATGTATATCCAATTCTTTTTCTGAGCTGGGTAACATCCATTGTGTGCATTAAAGTTTGCTTTGGTAGCTTAGGACTTTTCAGTTCACTAACCACCCAGTATAAACACACTGAAAGTCCAAGCGGACAAAGACCATTCAAAAATACAATGGTGCCTTGTTTTATGAGTATAATTCATTCCATAAGCATGCATGTAATCCAAAACATTTGTATATCAAAGCTAATTCCCCCATAAGAAATAATGGAAACAGATAATTTGTTCTACAATCAAAAATGTTCATATAAAATTATTACAATACTGTAACCTAATACAAAATAATAAAGAAAATACAAAATATAAAGAAAAATAAAACAAACTAACCTGCACTTAGAGCACAATCCTAACCATGTCAACTCAAAAGTAAGCCCCACTGTAAGCCCTATACTACAAAGAAAGTGCCTTTGGCTACAACACACTTTCCTGAGAGTACATCCCATAGAACAGAATGGGATTTACTTCTGAGTAGACATGCTTAAAATTGCACCCTAAGGGTAAAATCCAGAGTAACTATGGGTAGTCCTTGCTCCAGAGTAAGAACAAATTATTCTGGATTGCAATATGAATTTCCCATAGGTTTTCAGTAGGTGGTACTGTAACTACAGGTGCATATAATGTCTCTTACATGCTCCTGTAGTTACTCTGAATTTGCCCCTAGTCTCTCAGTCTCCTTTATTGACTTCAGAACAGACATGCATAGGCTGGTCTCTCAGGAGAGATTGAGGAGGATCTGGCAAAGCACCAAAATCAGCTGTATCACGATCAAGACTATTTTTTCACTTGTTTATCACTTGTATATCAAGTTAAAATGTATTAAAAATGTTTTCTTGCAAAACACTCTCAATCCAAGTTACTCTCAATCCAAGTTTTTGCTGTATTTTCTAAATAGTCTTCCTGAGACTGGAACTTCTCAATATGTTGGACAATTTGTTTTGTTAAACTAAGAAAAAGCAAATTTTAATGTACACAATGGTATTACAGGTTGTGACTCCAGTAACCAAGCTGTTTATATTACATTTTTCATGAGCCTTCATACATGATGGGCATGGAGCCTTCCTACACTGTTCATAAAACAGTTTATCTGACCACATCTCAGGATTCCTGTCCTTCCATAGGGCCACGGAAATTGGACAGCTTCATTCATGGGCATATAGATTTTCATCCACCTGAAGAACCTACAGTGCTAGCCATTTCTAAATGCCAAAGAACACACGTGGTTGATTATCTCATGAGAAACACAAGAGGGAAATATAGAGTTGAACATCCAAGAAATCTTCAAAACACAGCACAGCAACAACCACCAACCTAGGTGAGCAACATTACAAGTGAAAAAATATCTCTGCATACATTATCTTTTTCAAACTCATGTGTTTAATTCTACAGGGTACTCGAAACTAATCATGAACTTTCAAAATGGCAAAGCATTAATCTATGTTTAAGTACTCAGGTTCCATTGATCTTCGCTAGGCTTTTTATCTACACAAGTGTTTTTTGTTTTGTTATTTTAAATTGAGAAAGTTAATTTTCGCAATTATGAGGGAATTAGAGAAAAAAAAATCTTGGAAAAGGATGTCAGATCAGAATTTAACCGTGCATATTTATGTACTTGGCTCAAGGGAAAACTCTCTTAGTGAATACGGTATACTGCTTCCAAACTTTTGTTTGTGAAACTGAATGTGATGGTAGGACAGGGGTGGAGGTCTAAGGGAATTCTGCATATTGAATCCTCCCCACATTCTTCACCACAGATTTCCCTCAGCATCATATTAACACAATGAGGCAAAAGCGGGTTGAGAAGCTGCATCTATGAAGTTGATATTTATACCAGCCAAACTACTGGTCCATCCCATTTAGTATTAGCACACTGATCAGCAGCTATCCAGGGTTTCAGACACAGGATTTTTCAAGTCCTACTTGGAAATGCCAGGGATTAGACATTTCTAGGTTTTTCTATGCTTTTGACATGCAAAGCATGTGTGATATCACTGACTGTCACTAAGGTTGCAATTCTATCCATGCTTTTCTGGGAGCAAACCTCACTGAATACAGTGGAATTTACTTTGGAGCAAGTGCATGCCAGATCTTATCCCATCTTTTTAAACGCTCCTCACTTCTCAGAAGAGACCAATAGGCAGCCTTGACTTGAAAAAAAGTTTTTACTTGACTCTCATTTATCTTCAGGTTGCCCATCCTCTGACCACAGTGTGCAGCATCTACTTTTAAGGAGCTGCCACATTCTACAGCATAGCTGGATAGATAGATTAATGGATTCCTAGTACATTAAAAGACTCCTCTTTTGAAGGAAAAAAGGAGATGCCCAGTATCTCTGAGCAACTTGTTCCACTGCTCAGCCAATCTTCTAGCCAAGAAAAATGTTTACATGTGTGCTAAACAGCTGATTTAGGAGACAAGCCAAATATTACTGTCCAAGTTATCAAAGAGTCCTCCTTTCTGTTTTTTAGTTTCTCCTATGCAAGTCAAGTGCTGGGAAAATGATTTACATTTCAAATTTGAATGTTTACATGCATTTACATATAAGTGTATTAGAGACAGATCTGGAGGATGACAAGGTTAGCCTGAGGACCAGATAGAGGTGTCTTGCCACAGGCCGCATAGAGGCTTGCTGCAGGCCTCATCTGTCCCCTGGGCCAGGGTTTGGATACCCCTGGGGAAGGAGACACAATCTTTAGATGCATTTGCAACTGGTTGGATGGCCATACAGAAAGAGTGTGTATCAAAGGGCAGTTTCAAGTGAGGTGCTCCAGCGCTTTGTCTTGGGCCAGTTCTCTTGAATAACTTCTTCAATGTCTCAGATGAGGGGATACAAAGGAGTCATGTCAAATTTGTGGATGACACCATTATCAAAAGGGCATCTGGAAGTAATGTAGGACAGGGCCTTTTTGGGCTGTCCTACATTTTTGGCCTGTCCTGCAATAACATCACTGGTCTAGGAAATTCATTACTCTTGGAGCTTCATTTGGATGCCTTCCTACTCTTCTTTTGTTATCTGGACAAAACTTTGCTTTTGTGAGTTACTCAGTGAAAAGTACTGTTCCTCCTTGTAGGTGACAATTAAGCAATTGACTCTGACCCTTCCTCCTCCAGCCCCAGCAATGTGTTGGGAGTTCCCTCCCTTAGGAAGCTTAGAGTATGAGTGAGCAAGGTGGAAAGTGATGAGGCACTGGTATGTGGGAGCAGGTTGCATGAGGGAGAGAGACATGCATGAGCGGATTGCATGAGGGAGAGAGACAGGCGGGAAGGAGGGCTGATCCTCCTTCCATGGAGAGAGAAATAGTTGCAGGACTGGAGAAAAGGAATGAGAAGCCTGGAGGAGATTTAAGCCAATCCAAGCCCTTTCTCTCCATCCCTGCTTTCTCTCCATCCCTGCTTCCGCCTCACTTCACAGGGGAACAGGCACATGTTCTAGGGGAACACACTCATTTGCAGAGCTCCCCTGTCTGCAAGAAGATCCCTGGTCTGGCTGTGCTCCTGCTGGTGCCTGCAATAACCACTTGGTCCTAACAACTTCTGTTTTACTGTACGTCTGCTGGACATACGTCTGCTGGACATACGATCCCCTGCTTTCTATTAGTTGGATGGGACCCAGTATGCTATCTAGTCCAACCCCGTGCCTGTAGCAGGAAATCCTCCAAGAGCAGGGGTCCTCAAACTACAGCCTGCGGGCCAGATGCGGCCTGCCAGGGCCCTCAATCCGGACCGCGGGCATTTTCAGAACCCCCCCCCCACACTCCCCCCGCCAGGGGTTGGTGGGAAACCCCAGGGGCCTAGACACTGAGCACACAAACAACTTAGCGGGAAGTGCACATGCCTGTTGCTGCTTCTCCGCAGCGCCAGGGGTTTCCTGGCCGGCGCACGCGCCCTTCCCGCTCAGTCACTGCTTCCCGCTTCCTGGCCAGTGCACGTGCCAGCCAGGGAACCTCTGGTGCTGCAGAAAAGTGGCAACAGGCGTGCACACTTCCCACTCAGTCCCTCATGTGCCCTTACTTCAGTCCCTCAGTCGCTGGCTTCCTGCTTCCAGCTTGCTTAATGAGTAAGCCCATTACATCTGTGTATGTATGCTTAGGCCATGGCTCTGATAATGCAAGCCTGCCACACTTTCCTAGGAGTAAGCCCATTACGTCTGTGTAGGAATGCTTAGGATGGGGCTCTGATGCTGCAAGCCTGCCACACTTCCCTAGGACAGATGGGGCTCTGATGCTTAGAATGGCGCTCTGATGCTGATGATATTTTCATCTTTCCATCAACTTCAGTATATGTTACGTTGAGTAGCATTTCTACATGAAAGTAACACACTGTTTGCAAAATAATTGGCTCCTTATTACTTAATTAAATTAATTAAATAATTAACTATAGTCCGGCCCCTGACAGTGTCTGAGGGACAGTGAATCGGCCCCCTGTTTAAAAAGTCTGAGGACCCCTGTCCTAGAACATCTTCTACAGGTGCTTGTCAAGCCTCTGCCTCGGCAATCTGTTCCACTGCCACACTGCCCTCCCTGTCAGAAATTTTTTTCAGATATCCAACCGGAATCTCCTTTCTTGCAGTTTGTACCCATTGGTTCTAGTCCTGCTTTCAGAAGCAGCTATGAACAAGTGAGCCCCTTCCTCCCTATGACAGCCCTTCAGGTGTCTGAAGAGGGCAATCATGTCTCCCCTCAGCCTCCTCTTCTCCAGGCTGAACATCCCAAGTTCCCACAACCTTTCCTCATAGGGCTTCCCTTCCATCCCACTGATCATTCTTGTCGCTCTCCTCTGGACTTGCCCAGAACTGAACACAGTACTCAAGGTGAGGTCTGACCAATGCAGAATAAAGAGGAACTAGAACTTCTTGTGACTTTGAAGCTAATGCAGCCTAAAATTACATTTGCCTTCTTTGCAGACGCATCACACTGCTGACTCATGTTAAGACTGTGATCCATGGCGACGCCAAGATTCCACTCACATGTTGTGCTACCAAGCCAAGTATCTCCCATTTTCTCTGTGTATCTCTGTGGCTTTGGTTTTTATTTGGTTTTTAGCCAAGTATCTCTGTGGCTTTGGTTTTTATTGCCTAAGTGCAGAACCTTGCACTTCTCCCTACTGAAATTCATTCTATTTGTTACAGCCAGTTTATCCAGGTCCTCCTGAAGGTTTTTCCTGTCTTGTATTGTGCTTGCTACACCTCCCAGCTTGGTGTTGTCCACAAATTGATCAGGCTCCTCTGTATCCCTTTCTCCATGTTGTAGATGAAAATATTAAAGAGAATCAGGCTCAAGCCTGGGGTACCCCACTTGAAACCAACCTCCAGGTTGATGCAGAACCATTTATCAAAACCCTTTAAGTGTGGCCGTTGAGACAGTTGCAGATCCACCTAACAATTGCCTCATCTAGCCCATATTTTTCCAAGATGTCCCAAGATGTCGTGTGAGACCTTGTCAAATGTTTTGCTGAAGTCAAGATAAATGACATCCACAGCATTGTAACCAGATCGAAAAAGGAGATCAGATTTGTCTGGCAAGATTTATTCTTGGTAAATCCATGCACGGTTCTTTTGATCACTGAGTTCTTGTCTAGATGTGCACAAGTTGTGTGTTTTATTATTAGTTCTAATATCTTGCCCGGGAATGAAGTCAAACTGACTGGTCTATAATTTCCCGGGTCTTCTTTTTTCCCCTTCTTAAAGATTGGGACTACATTTGCCCTCTTCCAGTCCAGTGGCACTTCTCCACTCCTCAAGGATTTCTCAAAGATGATCGACAGAGGCTCTGCAAGGACATCTGCAAGTTCCTTAAGAACTCGAGGATGCAGCTCATCTGGTCCAAATGACTTGAATTCATTTAGGCCAGTTAAGTGGTTTCGAACAAATTCTTTTTCAATCTTTATCTGTTGTTCTGCATCATCCATGTTTCCATTACCTCTTTGGGGGATGCAAGCCAATGATCTCGCACCCACATTTGCACAACCCTCCTTCCAAGAGTAGACAGATGCAAAGTAGGAGTTGAGCAGTTCCGCCTTCTCTTGGTTTCCATTCACCTGTTGTCCATCTTTGTCCAGGAGCAGTCCCACCCCCTCATTTCTCCTCTTCTTCGAATCTTTCAACACCTTTTAATTATATCCAGAACTCATTCATCCAATGCATGTTCCAGTCTTTCGACCCCTGCTATTCTAAAGGCTATTCTAAATTGCCCTCCCCCAGGTTGTAGCACCTGGTCCAACACCTTTCCCAAAGGAGTTAATGAGAATCCATTTGCAGAAATCTTAGAGTGGCAGCAGGAATTTGCAAGATAAAAGGGGTATTTGTAATTTGCTAGTTTAAAAAAGCATTGGAAACAATATTTATAAAGTTAAAAAGATTGGGTTTTCACTTTTGGAAGGTGCTCTGGTCCCCAACCTGTCCAATAAGTGGAGGATGCCTGTACTTGTTACATTTGATGCAGATTCCTATCTCAGTTGAAATCTCCACACACCTAGAAGTATTTTTGAGCACTTTCCTACACAGAAGCTTGTTACTGTCATTCAAAAGAAAAAAAATTAGTGAACTAAATGCAATCATTAAAAATTGCCTTAATTTTTATAACAATTTTGTTCCATAGAAAAACCTGCCCAAGTCAATGGAAATTTAGATACACTGGGATGTTTTCACCAATGCAAGTGAAATGGCCCAGCTATGGCACCAATTTCTCTGCTTTGGCCACTCTTTTTATCCCATGCCCTTGATCAAAGTTTCTTATGCTACAGAGGATTTCCCATAATTCCTCCAGCTATTTTTTCCTAGGCTTTTTCCCCAATTACTTTCTTTTTCTTCAGGGCAGGTTTAAACAACACCGGCATCATTCACATGTCTTAGATGTGCACTGTTGCTAGGAAACAAGTCCCATATGTGCCTTTAAAACCCAGATTTTAAAACACACAAGTCAGGAAAATATTGTGCTTTTTTCCTACAACAAACTGCTTTGAGTTTGTGCCATTATCTAAACTTCATTTTTATTCTTGCCAGACTCTCTGAAGGTTGCACTGACTTTGCAAACCTTCGAGAAAAAACCCTGTCTATCATTGTTTCACTTATCTGTTTGTGTCACTGCGCACCTTGATGTCACAACACTAGGAACAGCCACCTGTCCCATTTGAAACTGTATCGCAAACTCATTTACCTATTCAATAAGAATTTGACAGGTGATAGAAAGGACAGATGTAGCAAAAGGTACAGTTTCAGAGCTTCTTTCCTCCTCCCCGCATCTGTGGCAGACTCATCTCTTTCATTCTGATGCTTAGCAGGCAACAGCAAATGTGTCCTTTGATCTACACCCCATCTCCTCCAGGGAGAAACTGTTGCAGTCATAGAAAGATCGTTATTTATCTGCGATATCTGTGATTTATCTGTGATACAAGTCCAGAGACTGAAGCCAAATTTGTAATAGCCCAATGATGCCTACATTTCTAAAGTTCTTCAAGAGGGGCAACAAGCATGTGAATAAAGGCCATCTTATAGATTATGAACATAAGAAGAGCCTCCACTGGATCAGCCTAAAGGCCTATCTAGTCAAGCTTCCTGTATCTCACAGTGGCCCACCAGATGTCTCAGAGAGCACATATGATACCTGCATCTGGCATTTTGCATTTGTCCACATCTACTCATACATTAAAACGCATCTGCCATTTAGTTGCCAATTCTTCCAGTATGGAGAGATCCCTCTGGATTTCTTCACAGTTTTTTTTGGTCTTCACCATTCGGACTAGTTTGGTGTCATTTGCGAACTTGGCTACCTTGCTGCTTAATCCTGTCTCTAGGTCATTTATGAACAGGTTGAAACACAGTGGTCCCAGAACGGACCCCTGGGGCACCCCACTTTTCACCTCTCTCCATTGGGAAAATTGCCCGTTGACACCCACCCTTTCTGTCCTGGCCCTCAACCATTTCCTGATCCATGAGTGGACCTGCCCTCTAATTCACTGACTGCAGCGTTTTCTCAGAAGTCTTTGGTGAAGGACTATATCAAATGCCTTCTGAAAGTCTAGATATATAATGTCCAAAGGTTCTCCCGCATCCACATGCCTGTTGGACTTTTATATAAATGGCAAATTCTGTCTATCCATCTGTTTGTCTGAAACCCTTCTAACTCAAGCCACACTTGCTCTACGTAGACATATTATACCTTTCCGGAATCAGGATGATCCCAGGATTGAAAATCTGCCCTTCCTCTGCTGCTTGAACATCCAGCATTGGAATTAGTGTCCAACCCAAATCGGCAGACATGCCACTTGAACTCCAGATACAATGCATTTGTCTGTCCACAGGAGCTGGCTTTAAAGTTTCAAATAATTCTAGTTTCAAATAATTCTAAAAGGTTTGTGAGGCAAGACTTACCTTTACAGAACCCATGCTGAACCAAGGCCTGCTCATCTATGTGTTTTACAATTTTATCTTAAATTAGACTTTCCACCCTCTCACCTGGAACCAACGATAGACTGACCAGCCTATCATTTCCTATCATGTCCCCTCTCTTACCCTTTTTAAAGATTGATGTGATGTTTGCTGACCTCCAGACATCTGGCACCATGGACATTGTCATGGACAAGTTGCATATTTTAGTACGTTCATTCAACAATTTCATTCTCAAGTTCCTTAATACAGTAATTCTTGGATGGATGCCAGCTGGGCCTGGTGACTAGTTGACCTTTAAACCATCAATTAAAGCCACTACATCTTCTCTTGTAACCTCCCTTTGTCATAATTCTTTGCTAAACAGGTGCTGTTTGGGTTGCAGTATCTGCCTGGGGTCTTCTGCCATGAAGACAGAAGCAAAGAATTGCAAAGTAACTGGTTCTAGAACAGGAAGTAGAAAATAGAAACAAACTGTTCTGTTCACACAAGATGCTAGAGTTGACATTCTTCCGGGATTAATGACATTTTTCCGGGAGACATTCTCAGACATTAATGACATTAATGACATTCTTCCGGGAGAGATTAATGTTACAGATATAAACTTAACAGTCCATTTTAGTGTTGACAACTTTGAATAGTTGGGGTTCAGTTTATGTTTAACCATGTTGCTGCATACCCTAAAATCTTGATAAGTTAAAAAGTATAATTAAAAAGTATAATTGGGGAGGAAAGCACCAGTAAAGCACAGACCCTTGAAGAAATGCACGTCTTACTTTCCCCATTATGAAAATTATCTTTTTAAAAGGCATTAAGAAAAGTAAAACAGTATTCTTACCAGGAACTGGTCCCAGAAAATTAGCACTGGCCCTGTTAAATAGAGGGAGTTGAGGCATATGGAACCTCTTAAAAAAGGCTCCTCTTCAGACTTTTGAATTTTTATCAGATACCACCCATGTATTTTTCAAATCTATGTTTATGACCAATAAGGCTAGAAGCTTGTATCAAAACAAAACTCAGATTCTTTGTATACTGTATTCTAATCAGTTCAGAAATATTCAATTCATGCCTTCCTCCCCACACCCTTTCCCCCAGTCTATTTTAACTGTGAACATAGCTGAGAACTGATCTTTACTGGGACTCTCAGATGTTACAATATAAAATAATTAGCAATAGCAGAAGCCCACTAATCCACCTACTTTATAACGCACGCCTAAAAATTGGCAGTTTCTACCCACTTCTTAGCAAACCTCCTGCCAGTCATTGGCAAGAGACCTCATGTTGCTAAGATTTCATTTTTTTTCAACTCCTTTTACACAAATTATCCTACAGAATATTGTATTTCCAGGCTTTCAAAATCACTCAGTCTGAGTTATTACTGTCTTAGGCAAAAACATTAGCCTTTTCCTCCTTTTGCCATGAGGTTTCTCATAAAAATCTCATTTGAATACGCACACAGTACAATCCACCTAATCATTAATTGCCACTTAATGCCTCATTTTGACCCTCCTTGAAGTCACAGTGTTCTGAAAGCCTTTGAAAATTTTGCTCCAAATAAAGAAATGTTCCTCTGGTGCCTCTTGTGAAAGTTGAACCTTTCTGCTGTGATCACTGTTCTGGTAACAGATGTTGAACAATTTGCACAATTTCCTTAAAAGACATGTTTGCAGGCTTCTTTGAAACGATATATTGAGGACAACCACATAAGGTTTTCCTTCCACAGTACACAACAATGCTGCTACATGTTTATCTGTAGTAAATTTTACTGACTTCAAGACACAGCCCTCGGACTGTCAAAGGCCTCTGTTTATAACCTCACAACTCAGAAGCCCAATCCTTCCTGGGTCGGTATAGCCAAGCTGTATCTATTGGAAGTTGAGGGGTAGCTCAGGGTAAAGAGTAAATTTTCCTCAGGGTAAATCTCCCCTTACCCCAAGCTGAGCTCCTGCCAGCCCTATGGGGCTACTTGGATCTGTTGCAGCTATATACCTGAAAGAAATTGAGCAGCCCATGTAAGGCTGTCAGGACCGGGAGTGTGGTGAGGATATTATATCTACTCTAATCTAATCTATCCATTTTTATTTATTTATATACTGCTTTTCATATGGCATGCCATTTCACTATCAAAAACCAGAAGTGGTTTGCAATATTCTAAGTCTTGAAGGATCCTGCAGAGAGCTGTATGGGGATCCACACACCTCCTTGCACCAATCCTCTGTAAGTAAGAACACCCACTTTGCCTCATTAAGCATGCAATCCTGGGGATCACATTGCTGCCTCTCCCTGCACCTTAAAGGGTGAGGAACTAACCCTACAATCCAGAGTAACTACGGGAGCACATAAGAGACATTACATGTACCCAGTGGTGGGCTCCAGCAGGTTCGCACCTACTCTATAGAACCGGTTGTTAACAAGAGATAGGAAATATAAAGTTTAAAAATAGCCATTTAAAAGTGGCTGCCAGGAGGGCAGAGAACCGGTTCTTAATTTCTTTGAAGCCCATCACTGCATGTACCCATAGTTACTGCACCACCTAGTGAAAACCTATGGGAAATTCATATTGCAATCCAGAGCAAATTGTTCTTACACTGGAGCAAGGACTCCACGTAGTTACTCTGGATTGCCCCCTAAGGCTCTCAATAGCATTAAGATGGCCAAATCTGAAAAATTAAACCTTAGGGGGAAAAGACAGGGTTAGGGTAAAGTTTCATTTATTTAGCATATGGCAAATACTTGGACTTATGGTAAGTTAAAATTACCAATCCACCCAGCCATTCAAGGACCGAGTGGTCTATATTGGGGAAAAATCAGACACTGGAACCTGTGTAAGCTCTTGACAGACACTTGGACACAATGTGATGAATATTTTGTTGAGGAGCACCACAGTCATATGGTTGGGTAGATACAAGACACCACATAAACACATAGAAACAAGACACCACATAAGTCCTGGCAGACAGTGTTGGGTATGGAGTTGTTGTTGTTGTTGTTCAGAGTTGACCAATGCTGGCAAGGTAGAACTGGCACGTTTCTTGTAGGGTCATTTATGTAGCTGCCTATGTCTGGGTGTTCAGCAGCCCATTCACTTTTTCATTGCGCACTGATGTTAAAGTTGTTAGACAGCTGTTGTGCAAGTGCCTGAGAGGGCTTCCTGGATTTAAGCCTGCCAATTGATAGATGAGGAAGATCTGCATGCACACATAGGAGTGGGTTGCTCATAATTTTGTTGTTTAGATAAGGTAAGTTGTTGCTGGATAAGGTAAGTAAATCTTATAAGTAATCTCAAAGACTAGGACTGCAATCCTAAAGACACTTTCCTGGGAGTACAACCCATTGAGCACAGTGGGGCTTACTTTTGAGTAGACATAGTTAGGATTGTGCCCATATTTCCATCAGGCAGGGTAATTTAGCCCATTGAGCAATACATACGATTCAGTGGTTCTCAAACTATTAGCACTGGGACCTACTTTTTAAGGTGCACTAGACACAGGTGGGCAGTGGCAGTGGAATCCTTAGCAGGGAATTGGAGGTCACTGGACTCCAGGTACCACCCTTAGGCGGGATGACACACTGGGGGTGACCAAAATCACAAAAATTTCTAAAATTATTTTTGAATAATCCCATCAAGTCACATACCTTTGGATGCATATTTTCCAGTTAAATCCAATGCAAAAAACAGATTTGAAATATCTCCTCATCAAAAGTTATGGCCAAAAACCTAAAAAAAAAACCCAAAAATGCATGGAGCTCTACGGAAAGTGAAAGTGTGATTTATTGTGCTTTTACTTGCAGGTAGGCAAACGTATCTTAATCCATTGGAAAAGGCAGAAGGAGAGGAATCCAATACCTCCAGAATGTTTCGGATCCAATGAATGTAGCTTCCACCAATCATAGAATCAGTTGGAAGGGACCTAGTAGGTCATCTCAGAAGAAAGTCCCTGATAATTGCATTGAGCCCTAAAGGAAAGTGGAACTGAGCTACATAGCAACATTTACCCATGAGTAAGCAAAGATGCCTTGACTTGTGTTCAGGTCAGGCACAGAAGAATGCAAGGCCACAAGAATGGTGCCAATCCAGTGGAAGAGGAGCTCAGTAAGTGCTCCAGAAGGCAGCATCACTCCCTCCCAAAAATAATAAAACAGAGGCTTACCTGGTAAGGTGATTTTTTAAATATGAACATATTAGTATCTAATTAATTGTATTAATTGATTCTTCTAATAATTAAATAACTTTGACATATGGGATTGTAAAAAAATTTTGTGGTCCCTGGATGCCAAATGACTTAGGTAGACCACTGGGCATCCCTACCAGGTACCAGTGGGTAATACCAGGCAGCAGGCACCACTAGGCATCGGGCACCAAACTGGTTCTTAGTTGGTCCTTACATCACAAAAGAAATACGCTCCCTAAATTTCATGCTTCTAAATTTAGGGGTTAGGGCTGGGTGTTCACCAGTCAGTCTTCAATGTTAAGTTTAGGGACAAAGACATGTTGTGCCCCTTTTCACCCCTTTAGGGGTTAAATTTCTAAAAATGGGTTCTTAGTCACAGAAGCAATATGCGACCCAAATGTCATGCTTCTAGGTCCAGGAGTTTGGGCTGGGCGTTGATGATTCTGCAATTCTTCAATATAAAGTATAGGGACAAAAACACATTGCATCCCCTTTCACCCCCTTCTGGTTTGAATTTCCAAAATTTGGTTGTTAGTGGGTATCTACATCATGGAAGGAAGATCTTCCCCAAATTTCATGCTACTAGATCTAGCAGTTTTGGTTGTGTATTGATGAAGTGAGTCAATAAACGTGCATCAGTGAATGAGTGAATCAATCAACAGTATTTATATACTATTTTTCAACAAAAAGTTCACAAAGTGGTTTACAGAGAAAATAAAATAACTAATAGCTAATGAGTCCTTGTCCCAAAAGCGCTCACAATCTAAAAAGGTGTCAAAGAATACCATCAAAAATGCTAGAGAAGATACTTCTGGGGTGTCTCTTCAGGAACTTTGATTTTATATACATAGATAAAATATTGAAATGATGAGGACCCACCTGAACTTGGTTGGCAGCCCATTTGTGAAACATTGCAATATTTTAACCCAAATGAAGGAGAGAGATTTTTTTCTCGGTCTGCTGAGGAACCCATTTATCAGGAGTCCAGAAAGAAATACCCACTTGTTGAACTCCAAGATGACTAGGAATCACCTGTCACGTAAATAATTTAAGCTAAGGATCATGCAGTTAGCCTTGTGTCAAACTTTGAAACTTTTTGTTTGTCCCTCCATCATTTATAATGACTCCAACTCCAGTTTCTGTGTTTTATGTGCTGGAGCAACATCCTTCTTTCATCTGTTTGGCATCAATAGTTATTACATCCTTTTGGTGAAAACCTTTCTTTATGCATTTCTGAGTATATTTTTTAAATTCACCTTTCCCATTTTGTTTAATTCCTGCTGTTGGGACATTTAGTTGATAAGACATATTGTCTCCTGGTCTGCCAGGTCCATGTTCACAGCTAATTTAGTGGACTGTCATCTCTTCACTCTGCAGATGTGGAGTTGATTTTTTATAAGAACCCCTGGAGTTCATTCTACCTCTTCTGTGAAGGAGGTTTTACCCAAGTAGCCCTCCTCTGCCTTATCTCTGAAACCTGTGATTATAGGAGCAGATCTAATGCAGAAAACCCTAGACCAGTGTTTCTCAAAGTGGGGGTCTGGACCCCTTTGGGGGTCACCTGGAGCTTTCCTGGGGCTCGCCTAAAGACCCCTGGTGCAGGGGGCCAGGTGGGAAGACCTGGCAGAAACGCTGGAGCCGTTGCGGCTGGAAGAAGCCACTGAGAAGCAGCTCAGAAGGAGCCTCTGAGCTGGTGTGAGACTGATGTGGAGCCTTGGGGGTGGAGAGGCATCCGACATACTACAGATGGCAGCGTCCTCCTCCTCCTCCCCCCAGATCCTCAGTGCGCCTGCGGGCTGAGAGTGTTAAGCGTGCTGAGGTGTGAGTGTGGTGTGAGCGTAGCACCAGAGCTCTGGCGGGTGGGCTGTCTGGTGGGCACCCCGCTTGTGCACTGACCGTTGTGCCCTGCTCATTGTGCTCTAGTCAAAAGAAAGCCCCCTCAATGTTGTTGTTGTTGTTCATGATAAGTGAATGGGACTTACTCCCAGGAAAGTGCTAGGATTGCAGCCTTAGAGTCCAGTTCTATACGTGTCTACTCGGAAGTCAGGCCCATGATAGTGAAGGGGACTTACTCCCAGGAAACAGTGGCTGGCTCTGCTGCCTGAGATCCCAATCCTATGGAGGTCTCCTCAGAAGTCAGTCCAATGATAGTGAATGGGGCTACTCCCAGGAAAGTGTGGCTGGGCCTGCTGCCTGAGATCCTTTTGGATGTCTATTCAGAGTCAGTCCCATGATAGTGAGTGAGACTTACTGCCAGGAAAGTGCTAGGATTGCAGCCTTAGAGCTCAATTCTATGCATGTGTACTCAGAAGTCATTCCCATTGAGTTCAGTGAAGTTTACTCCCAGGAAAGTGTGCATAGCACTGCAGCAGTAGCAACGAAAATAATTTTATGGTTGGGGGTCCCCACAACATGAGGAACTTATAAAAGGGTCACGGCATTAGGAGGATTGAGAACCACTGCCCTAGACAGAAAATGTGGTGGCCAACAATAAGATGTACATTTTATTTTTGAGAAACTGATGCAATTTCTCACACGCTGGCACGATCCTGACTTTGCAGACATGTACCTGATCCAGTTCATGCATCTATATTTGATTTGCGATTTCTAACCAAACTAGTGAATTGAACTCAGGTGCAATATGCTTTCACATGTTTCACAAAAGAACAGATTAATCATGAAACCTTGCAGGGTGTGTTTTGCATCCCATTATACCTTTCTGTCTTCAGGTGGGTGGTTCTCTCCTGAATTCTTACACAATGTATATTTATATTCTGCCCTTCTTAAAAGATGGTTTATAATATATGCACTGAAGCTCATGCATTAACAAATACAGCAGTTCAAATAAAAGACAAGGTGCACCAATGGAAAGACTTGGTTGATAGGTCTAAAAAGGGAACTCAAGAACGGGGGCACTGATATCAATTGTCATTACTCCCTCACAGCACAATCAGTGGTGGGATTCAAATAAATTAACAACAGGTCCTATGTCCTAATAACCTAAATTAACAACAGATTCTATGTCCCATTAGTAACCTGTTCTCAGAACCAGGCACTCATTAGCAAAGGATTCGACAGAACCTGTGAGAAACCCCTGAAGCCCACCACTGAGCAATCCTGGCACTCACATAGGTTGGTGCAAGGGACTTGGGACCTGAGGGTGTCATAAAAGTGCTGTAAGCAGTGGTGGGCAGCAGCAGGTTCGCACCTACGCTATAGAACCGGTTCTTAACAAGAGATAGTACATATAAAGTTTAAAAATAGCCATTTAAAAGTGGCTGCCAGATGGACAGAGAACCGGTTCTTAATTTCTTTGAAGCCCATCACTGGCTGTAAGGCACTCCTGCGTCTGCTCCTATGGTGCACATCTGTGTGCCAACCTTTCTGTGCTGCCCTATGACTCCATGGGGACAAAGCAGAGGGGGAGACGATCTGGTCTTTCCAGGCTGTTGGGTTTGGGAAGGACAGGGAGGAAGCATTCAGGGATGGGAATTTGGCAGGCTCAGATCTGGCAGTTATACCATATTCAAGCATTGTCTCCTGCGACGCCAGCAACAGTCTATGGCTGCTCCCATCTGCTCACATTTACGCCATGTCCAGAGGTAACCCACTACAGCCCTGTCTCAGGGAAGGGGAACAAACCTCCTCTTCCCCGTGGTAGCACAGCAGCAGTCCCATTGCTTTCACTGGATTCTGCATAGGCTAAGACAGCCTGCCTTATGCAGCACAAGTTAAGATTGCACTGCCCAACAACTACTCATCTGATTTCTCAAGATGGGACCACCTAGAAGAGGAAGACAGGTACTATTTTACAGGTTATTTCCATGCATGCAATAGAAATTCTGTAAATGATAGGAGGCTCTATCAGAGTTATGCAAATTCACTCTTATTTTAAATCACTAATCAATCCTTAATTAGATGTGCCTCCCTTTCTACACCATCCATCCTCTTTCACATTCACTCTAATCTTTGTTAATGCATCCGGTTCAATTAAGTTAAAAGATGAATTAGACTAAACAAAAGATAACCCGGCAACTGCCTTTTTTGCAAGTGTGCTCTCACTGAGACAAAGGGCACTCCAAATTAAAATGAATAATTAAACACCTATCTTCATTTTTAAGTTACTTCAGACAATTTCCCTGCAGAGTCTGAAGACCAAGTACTGAGTGATACATAAAAACATTTTGTCTTGTACCGAGTGATACATAAAAATATGATACATAAAAATAAAAGTCTGGCAAAAACAACAAGCAAATATTTCACATTTCACAGCATCATGAATCTTGATGTCCAAATCTTGACGAGCTGAAACTCTGACTGGCTCAACTAGCTGCAAATTCCCACTTACAGCCTTCCACAGTCGGCTGTAAGCATCCACAAGGGATCTGTTTCTAGAACCCCCATGGATGCCAAACCCCACTGATAAGAAAATCCATAGGTAGAAATATTCACCAGACCTTCAGACATATCTGGAGGTGTTACAAGGCCCAGAGATTCATCAACTCATACTTAAAAGGTTAGTCTGAGAAATTCCCCCCCAATACACAGCAAGATCACAGAGCAAGTATCAGAACTATTCAATGCAGTTATTACAGGATTAGAGCTACTTTACCCATTATACTTACATATGTATATGTAAATGAACATGTGTGTGTGTGTGTGTGTGTGTAAATGAACAAAACCTGTAAATGTTTACAGTTTGATGTATGACACAAGTCAGATCATCTGCAGTCATTCAAAACTGAAAAATTAACCATTCTTCAGTTGCAATATTCTGAAAGGCAGCATATGTAATGTGTTTACTTTAGAGGAGAAATGAAGTAAAATATACCATAGTATATTTATTCAGAAACACGCTAGGAAGCCGCTATTGTTTCTCACGCTGACAGGCACAGAGGAGCTTCAAAAGGTATATGGTCTGCCAGCTAAGGGGTAACAGTCAAGTCTTCCTCTCAGTTCCTATATACAGGCATACAGTGGAAGGTCAAAATTATCAAGACCCTCACAATTGAAGTGAAGCAGGAGACATTTGAACAAGATAATTTTATTTTTTAAATATCATTTACCAGTGATGTAGCCTTTCCACTTCTGTGTCTAAAATTGGACCTGCCCTTTCTAGAGAGTTTGAACCTGAACTTACAGTGCAACGAGATGTCATGCTGGACTGTACACTTTACATATTTGCCCTACAATCCAGAGTAACTATGGGTGCACATAAGAGACATTACGTAAGAGACATTACATGCACCCGTAGTTACTGGACCACCTAGTGAAAACCTATGGAAAATTTGTATTGCAATCCTGAGTAAATTGTTCTTATACCGGAGCAAGGACTCCACATAGTTACTCTGGATTGCGCCCTTAGACTTCCAAAACTGTTGGCAAAGCACTTGACCAAATGTTCCAGAGTAAATTTAGAAGTCATGGAATAAGAAAGCAGGACCTCTTTTGATTAGTTGACTGGTTAAAATATAAGAACCAGAGTGTAAGAATGGACAAAATGGAATTAAGCAGGCAGTGGGGGTCCTCAAAAAACTATATATCGGAACTAAGCTACTTAAGCACTTCATTATCTATCTAAAGTATTACTAACTGCATGTACCCAATTTGGAGGCAACAACATCAGAGTATTTAGGATTCAAGCAGGCTGAACAGCTCTAAAAGTATCTTTTCAAATTGGTACCTGGCCAAATAATTGGCATATTATTGTATTGTATATGGCATATTATCCATCAGTCTCAAAAGTCTATAGTATTGTGCTCAACACTCTATGCAAAGCACGAAGTCCTGGGTAGATTAATATGGAGGATAGGCTGTTCCATATTATGTTCAAGGTAAATATAAAATAATACACTTTGGCGCAAACAAAAAAAATTATTGCTTCATATATTCACTGGTGAAAGAATGCATCAGAGTTATTAGTGACTAATCAAGAAATACATTTCAGATGGGGTGGACACTTGATGCACAGCACTGGTGAAAAGAGGCAAATTTCATTATGTGGACCTTTAAGAAAGGGATTAAAATAAAACTACTAGTACCTTACCTTTATATAAGTTTATAAGGGTACAGCTGCACTTGGAAGATTGTAGACAATTTTCGCCACCACCTCTCAAAAGGGTCATTGCAATTTTGGAAAATGTACAAAACAAGGATGGCCTAAATGATTAGAGGTAATAACGCTTTATTATTTCCCCATCCTTAGGGGGAAAGGCTACAGTTTTGTGACTTTTTAATTTAGAAAATAGTGGCTAAGGTTGGGGCTCAACAGGACTAAAACCTATAAATGGATGCATCTTGCAAAGAAACAAGTTAGAAAGAAGTTTAACTTTTTGCCTTCTACACAAGATCCTAGGGTTATCTAATACAATTTCTTGGCTGCAAATTCATGATGAACTTCTTTGCACACTAATGGATGAATGGAACTCATTGGTACAGAATAGGATACAATGTAATTCTGATCACACAAACTAAGAAACTGGTGCTAAAAATTAAATATCTATGAGAATCCAAGCAGGCACAGAGCTTTCTGGGATAATCTAGCAGCAGGTTTTTCTGGGCTGGAACAGTCAAACATCAAATCCTGGAAGGCCACATGTGGCCCTGGGCTCAGATTTGGAGGCCCCTGATCTAGAAAATCTTCAAGGAAAGAAGCATTATTTATGAAAACAATAGTAGAAGATAAGTAATGTTGCCTTTCCTGCATTCTCTTCTATGTGAAGTTTCTTTTCCTTAACGTAGAAAGATATGCTCCCATTTATTTGAACAAAGAGACTTTAATTTTAGTCAAGAGTCAGGGAACATTTCAAGAAGCATTTATTAAAGGAGAAGTAATTAAACCCACAGAAGAGAAGGTCATACTACAGAGTCATTGAAATTCATCCCAATATGTTATCAAGGTTAAAATAAAGCTTTACCAGAGACAATTTTTCTTCCTTCACTTTCATTACTACATTCCATTGACCACCTTTCATCACCCCCAGTCAAGAGTGTCTCTCTTGCTGTCTTCATCTATATCTTTTCATCTCTGTCACATTTCCAAAACATTTTTGCTCCTGTAAGACTACTGTTAAATCACTGCCAAAACAACAGATTAGGGAAGATCTAAACTGTTGTGACTAACAATTTGGTTTTTTACTGCTATGTGTTTAATTAATGTACTTTTCTAATTTGCTACTGAAGTATGCCTAATAGTGCAAATCAGTCATCGACAGTCTAATTTCACCGCAACAATGATCCTGTTCGTCCTTGCCCTCTCCCAAGCCTGAACCACCTCCTTCCCATCCTGAAATACCTTCTTCCTGCCATCCAATATTCTACTGCACAGTCCAATGCAAGCTTCTCCATCAATGGCACTAGTCTTCATGCGGCTGCAATGAAGTTATAGTAAGTTTGTGACTGTGTGCTCATTCCACCAGAACTTGGGTATATGGGCAAAATCCAGAGTAACTACGGGGAGTCCTTGCTCCAGTGTAAGAACAACTTTGGATTCCAGTATGAATTTCTCATAGGTTTTCACTAGGCAGTAACTACGGGTGCACATAAAGTCTCTTACGTGCTCCCATAGTTACAGTTATGCCGCACATAAAGAGCTTAATTCTTTCCGCATGCTCTTTAAGTGAAACGCTCTTCAAGTGAAGCAGATTTTTCCATAGGAAATAATGGAAACTCAGACGATTGGTTCCACAACCCCCAAAATATTCATATAAAAATATTAACTGGATGTAAAATTGATGACAAAATTGAATTCAAAACATGTATTCATTGTGCATGATCCTATGAAGTCTACTTCGGCTGCAATCCTAAAGACACTTTCCTGGCAGTAAGCCCCATTTAACACAATGGGGCTTACTTCTGGGTAGACATGGTTAAGAGGCTGCAATCAAAGACACTTTCCTGGAAGGCTTACCTGGGCTGCTGCTGGAGGTTCAAGGTGGTCAGTGGGGACACTTGGGGGCAATTAGGGGCAGCTGCCTCTGGCACCCCTAGGCAACTGCCCCCAAGTTGGGGGCAGTTAGAGGCAGCAGCGCTGGCCGGCAGCCCCTTTAAAGAGCCTCCGCGTGAAGCATCAGGGCTGCATAGCACATGTGCCCATATTGTGCTTGCTTGTTAAGTGAAGCAGAACTTGTTATGTGAAGCAAGATTTCTTGGAAATTTTTGCTTGTTATATGAAATGCTTCTTAAGCAAGGCACTTGTTAAGTGAGGTACCACTGTACTCTTGATTTGGGGGTTAGTCACAATACCATGGCCCTGTTTGCTTCCCTCTCCCCCACACACTTTCTCCTTCCCTCAGAGAAATTTTCTCCCCTCTCCTTCCCTTTCCCCATCAGAGAAATTTTCCTTCCAAAGGAATCCTAGCAGGAACAGAACTTCCTGGGGTAATCTTTGGGGAAGAATTGATGGTGAAAACATCTTTCTGGGCAAGGCTCAATATACCTAGCATGTCAGCAGGTTGCTATGGGCTGGAACAGCTCAGATTCCCTAGCATGTATCAGCTGGCATCCATCAGTCTTGAGAGACTATGGTATCGTGCTCAGCGCTGCATACACTGCATGTGAACCGTGAAGGCCTGGGTTAGATTGATATGGGGGATAGGCTGTTACCCAAGCAGCAAATCCCCCCTCTCCATGCCACTGAAATAGCCCAATGGAAAGGCAGAGCCAATACGACTGGATCCAGCTGCATCACAGAGCTGGGCTAAGGACAGGATCTCACCCTGTCTTGTGGGGGCCAACCTAGGTCTCAAACTCTGGCTTGCTGCTTAGCAGGCACAGTGTCTTAACCACTTGTGCCACCAACAGCCCACAGCATGTACCAAAGGCCAGATTAAATCCTGTAGGGCTGTATGTTGTTCCAAGGCCAGGGTTTAAAAAGAAAGTTTATTTGAGAAAGAATTTCTTAACCATTATTTACGTAGACTAGTAGAAGAAGATAAATAATGTTGCCCTTCCTTCATTCTCTTTTATGTCAGGATTTTTTTTCCCCCAAGGAAGAAAGATATGCTTTCATTATAGCATCTTGAAACAGCCTACCAAAACAACCTTCTTGAAATGCCTGGTCTTGCAACAGTTAAATAGTATGGTAGTAAAGTTGTACAACTGCAATCCTTTTTTTAAAAAAAAAGTATTTTTGCTTGTATTTTCTATGAAAATAACTTGTCATTGTTGAAAGAAAGCTCAACCTCTCATAATGAAGTCACATGTCAGGAATATAGGTTGAGGCAGGGTGACCAGATGACTACTTTATCCCAGGCATGACCTGGATTTTCGCTTTGTGTCCCAGAAAAAAACCTTCAATGGGCCTCCTTTTCTTTGTGAGCAGGCTGCATGTAGCCTTCTTGTTATTCACAAATTATATGTAATGTTTTTAAATTTAATAATAAGCAATATAGTGCTTAAATTAAGCAAATCAAAGCAATATATATGAGCTTTGATTTGTTTATTTTTAGCTTTGATTTTTGTTATATCCTACATTTTTCTCGGGTATCCTATATTTTGAGAGGGCCTTACCTTGTTCTCTTTTTGTAGTTATGCTCAGGGTGACCAGATGCCCAAACCTCAACAGGAGGACAAGGTCTTGGATTCATCTCAGCCTGGCCTTTCCGGCGGACAATGGCACATTTGCCTACTCATGAGTAAAGCAACAATAGTGGGCACTTTCACTTTCCCATAGAGCTCAGTGCATATTTTTGATTTTTATTTTTTGGCCATAACTTTTGATAGGAAGATATTTCGAAACCAATTTTTGCATTGGTTTCTGCTCTTTAGTATTTATCCAACGACATATGACATGATGGGGTACTGCACACCACTGTAAAGTTCCAAAATGAAGCCAAAATGGACACCTGGACAGCAGGCTAAAGAAGAGGACAAATCCAGAAATTTCCAGTCATATGATCACCCTGGTTATGCTATATTTCACTCTGGTTGAAGGCAGCAGATGACAAGTGGCTGTGTAGACAGAGGTGCAAGCAAACATCTCTCTCCTGATAAATGTCAGTTTTATTGCAAGTTGAGTACATGGTGAAGTAATCACAAAACCATTTCAACATATGATAAACATTAGGCATTCTCAATTTGGCCAGGAACTGAGCTCCTTTGTGGAAGAGAAACATAAAAATGCTTTTGAACTGTGAACTGGCTCTTAGACCCATGAAATCTAGGAAATGAACAAACGCCCTCATTTTTCATATTACGTCTATTTTTATTCCAGCTTCCTCCAAGGACCTCAGTGCACCTATTCCAGTTTCCCTCTTCCCACTTTATCCACACAACCATATTATGTGGGTTAGCCATATATACTATAAGTAAGATACAAAACTAAGAATAGGTTTGGATTGTCAGAAAATGTGAAGAAAAACTTGCTTCACCTTCGCCTTCCCTAAAGTATTTAACCCTGCTGGCATTCTGGTGTCCAAGGTCTCTGCAGCAGAAAGAGTATCAATGGCCAACAATTAATACATTCACACAACTCAAGGACAAGGAGGGTGGTGGAATATTTGTAAGTCTAAAGAAGAGAGTGAAGAGAACAGTTATTCACCTACACTACCCCTGGCAGGTTCCTAGTTTCACTCCATGTCTAGACTGGTAGAAAACCCTGGCCTTGTATCTACACAGTATTCCCTCCCTGTATCCAGTCAAGAAATGCAATTTCTGAACCAAGGCCTGAGAGAACTGGATCCTCAGTCAACTGTCCTCTCCAAGGGTATTTCCTGTGCAGATCCAGACTGATTACCGATGGAATTAAATTTTATCTAAATGCAGGTTCTGAACTTAAAGGTTCAGCTGGACGAGTTGTGATTTTCATCCTTTGGAGGCCTCAGAATGGAACTCCCCATGGATGCTGAAGCATAACTGTTCAACTATAAACTAAAGGCAGGCTGCATTGAACATTTGTCTGAAAAGACAACAATATGCTCATTTGGGTTTTTTTTTTTACAAACTTACTTCAGATTGTGAACTACACTACCATCACCTGGAAAGCTCACAAAGAAGTCCTAATCTGAAACTCAAGGAGACTTTGGTTTATTATTTATTAATAGATCCTTATTTATATATATTTGCTGGCCAGTGCTCCAAGTTGCATCATGGAGGACCAAGCACTGCCCTCCTCTAGCATGGTGTCCTTATGTGCACCTTATGTAGACTCACTTGCACAAGTCCTTCCCCATTAAAAGATCATACAAATCAGGCAGTTACACTTACAGATTTCCTTATAAAGTACTCTCATGTAAAATGCATGACTGAGAGCACAATCCTAACAAGTCTACCCAAAAGTAAGCCCCGTTATGTTCAATGGGTCTTACTCCCAGGAAATGTCTTTAGGAATGCAGCCTAAGTGTAAACTAAAACATGCACGGTTATAGCAGTCCTTGCACCAGCAGAAACCCTAGCAAATGTGCTATATGGCACGTCTGTGCTCCCAGAGAGTAAACTTATCCAAGGATACTGAATCCAAGCCTTCCACTCAATTGAGCAGTTAAGATCATACAAAACAGTGGTGGGGAGACAGGAGGGCAATTTTGAAGCGGGAGATTAATTCTACATTAAGTATGTTTGAAATTGCTGTGACTGCTATTGCAAGACTGCTGATACAAATGTACAAAGGAGACAGAGATGCTGTAATAGCTTTGGCATCCTTTCCCGGATGATTAAATGTTCACACTGTGGCATTTCCATCATTCCCTTTAAAAACAACTAAGAGAGATGGAGCATACCAGACACTATCAATTCCCATTTCAACATATGGGGGATATGGTGCTTTTACTCCAAGCAGAAGAAAATTCTAATGTGACTAAAGTGACATTCTGCTACTTCCTTTCCTGTGACTGTGCTCAGGAAGGTGAAAAGTAGTAAAAAAACCAACAACAAAGCAAATGAATATTGCTGATTCAGTCTGTATGGTTTTTTTTAAAAAGCACTTTGTAAACATACAAAATAGCAACAACATGTCATTTCATGATTATGAAAAACAGGAGAAGCAAGACAAGAGGTGAGTAATATAACAGAAGTCAAACCACTGAGGTTACAATCCTATGCCCAATTTCTTAGGAATAAACTACATTAAGCTTAATGGGTTTATTTGCAAGCAAGTAGGATCAGAATACAATTATAATTGGTGTGTAACATGTGGTTACAACTAAATGGGAAAAGAGCAGGGTATCTATCTATCTACAGTACAGTGGCGCCTCACGTAAAGAATGCCTCACGTAAAGTATGTTTCACGTAACGAACAAACATTTCTCTAGGATTCTGCTTCACATAAAGAAAGTGCTTCACGTAAAGAACACATTCGTTGGCAGTTGGGGCAGACGCACTGGCCGGCAGCCTGTTTAAAACACATCAGGGCTGCCTAGCGCACCTGCCCATAGTGAAAACAACACTTCCATGCTGTTCCTCCTGTGGCCGGGTGTCCGCTGGGCAGAGGGAGAGAAGAGCAGTGGAGAAGAGGCCAGCTCAGGGCCAGCCAGAAGGGAGCAGAGAGAGAGAGAGAGGCTCAGGATGGAGAGAAGGAGAAAGTGGGGAGACACTTTGAAGGTGTCTTGGATTGCAGCCTCCTAACCGTGTCTACCCAGAAGTAAGCCCCATTGTGTTAAATGGGGCTTACTCCCAGGAAAGTGTCTTTAGGACTGCAGCCTAAGTAGACTTCATAGGATCATGCACATTGAATGCATGTTTTGAATTCAATCCCAGTGTTGTCACATTTTTACATCCAGTTAATATTTTTATATGAATATTTTGGGGGTTGTGGAACCAATTGTCTGAGTTTCCATTATTTCCTATGTAAAAATCCACTTCACGTAAAGAATGTTTCACATAAAGAACATGCCTCCGGAACGAATTAAATTTGTTACGTGAGGCGCCACTGTACTTATATATCGCTTTTTAACTAAAAAGTTCAAAGAAAGTACAAAGAAAAAGAAAAATTAATATCTAATTATAGAGACATGACATACCTATTCATTTTTTCAAAAGGTTTAATAGCTGCCTTTTTAACTCATTGTGCAGCCCAACATGGTGTTCAAAGAATTAAAACAAAAATCATCAATATAACCAAAAAACATCACGTCATAAAAGAAACAAAGGGCAAAATCCATAGCAGTTACGGATCCACGCAGTTACGTCACCCTCTAGTGTTATCTTATGGAAAGTCATCTTAACTGCTCCAGAGCAAGGGGCTTAATTTCACTTTATAGGCCAAAGTAACCTTCATCAAAACATAAACTAATGAACAGAGGCCAACAAGAACACCCTCTACTCCAAACCAAAGAGCCATGTTTTTACCATGTGCTGAAACAAGACTGGGTGATATAGCAGAGAGTTCCTTGGTCTGATGCCATTACCAACAAGGTCCTGCTCCTACTATTCAAATTTCCTCTGACACCCAGAGCAGGACTTTTCTTGATGATCTGAGAGCACAATAGGATTTGTAAGAGCCCAAGAGGTTATGGGGGAAGGCAGCTGTTAAAGTGATCAGGCCCTGTAGCTTTTTTCAAAGGCAATATCCAGAACCTTAAATTTAGTCCACAGACAATCTAGTTACCAACACTGCTCACATCGGGCACAATCCAGAGTAACTACAGGAGCACATAAGAGACATTACGTGCACCCGTAGGTACTGCACCACCTAGTGAAAACCTATGGGAAATTCATATTGCAATCCAGAGTAACTTGTTCTTACTCTGGAGCAAGGACTCCCGGTAGTTACTCTGGATTTCACCCATAATGTACAAGTAATAGAATCCCTTGGAGAGACTGCATCAACAAGCAGGGTGCAACATTAATCCCTGTTTCTGAATCCTCAAGATCCTTGCAGAGCCCATTACACCCAATTCGGAAATAACAAATGAATGAATTACTAAGGCAAGATCCAAGTTTTCCACAAGAGGACTTGAAGAATATACCCAATTATTGGACATTTCTAATCTAAAAGGTACATTGCATTTAAACACTGTCTAAAACAGAAACTAATTCTTCTCTCCACCTCTAAGTAGTGTAAGTAAAAGGAACATCATCTTTGGATCTTGGTCTTAGGGAAATAATAACTAAAAGTGATTGATCCCAAATGTGACTCCGGCAGTAACTATGTTGCCAACAATTGAGGCTGAGGAACAATCAATTAAAGGGGGTGAAATAAAATCCAGGGAGAATTGTTGTACTGTCAAAGTATCCTAAACTAGTGATTTTCAACCTTTTTCATCTCACGGCACACTTAAAAAGGCACTGAAATTGTCAAGGCACACCTTCAATTGTTTTTACCATTGACAAGGCACACCAGAGTGTTCAAATCCTCCAATTTTCCTATTAATGGATGTCAATCCCCAAATTCCAGCGGCATACCTGAAGAGTATCCAAGGCACAACAGTGTGCCATGGAACACTGGTTGAAAATCACAGTCGTAAACTAAGGACATAATGATATACTGTAGATGGCTCTCCCATAGTACTATTACTAGCTTAATATTTAATAATAGAATTTGCTACTGTGTGCCATGTTCTAGTAAAGGGGGAATGGGAATCAACTGCTGCTACAGCATTGGTTCTGCACAACACAGCGAATAGTGGTGTAATGCCCATTTTTGTGCCATTCAAAGTCTAGAATCAAAGGAAGAATTTCTTTTGTTTGACTTCTAGAGTTCTTAAAATCCAAATGCTTTTTGTTCAAGAAATCTTAAAAGAACACTGCTTTTTTAACACCCTCAGCAGCTGCAAGACCTTGAAAAATTAAACACATAGAAGCCAATTATCATTCTAACAGTAGGAAGTGAAGTCCCATATTACCCCTTGGGATGGGGTTCTACTGCACTGTGATATAAATCCATGGAGGCTCATTCATTTTTTTATTGTTACAGTAAAACTTTTGATTGAGAGTGTTTTGCAAGACAAGCAAACAATTCTAATAAATTTTGTCTTGCGGTAAAAGCAGAAAAATAGTCCCAGCTGGTTTTGGTGCTCCACCAGCACCTGCTCAACCTCTCAAGAGACCAGCTTATGCATGTCTCCTCTGAAATGAGTCTATTACAGACAATGGGGCTCACTCCTATGTAAAGGGGGCAATGGAAAGGAGCCTCTGGCTGTAATGCTATGCTTGTCTACTCTTAAGTAAGCTGAGTTCTAAGCTCACTACCAGGAAAGTGTTCTCAGGACTGCAGCCTGAGAGACCTAGCCTTGCATGTCTACTCTAAAGTAAGCCCTACAATAATTGGTGGGGCTCACTCCTGTGTAAAGGGGGCAGATTGCAGCCTGAGATACCAAGTGCAGGTTAAATTGTTTTTTTTTCTCTTTATATTTTTTAGTTTTATTACTTTGTATTAGATTACAGTATTGCAATCATTTTTATATGAATATTTTGGGTTGTGGAACAAATTGTCTAAGTTTCCATTATTTCTTATAGGAACATTCACTTTGATAGACAAGCGTTTTGGATTACAAGCATGCTTCTGGAATGAATTATGCTTGTAAACCACTTTACTTCATTTTCTCTCTCATTGTCATTATTTTTCACAATACAATATTACATCTGACAACATGAAACTCTGCATACCTATAAAGCCCTAAATGGCTCAGGTCCAGGGTACCTGAGGGACTGCCTTTTTCTGTACAATCCGACCCATCACCTAAGGTCATCTGAGGGGGCCCTTCTGACTGTGCCGCCACTAAGAGATGTGAGAGGTGTGGCGGCCAGAGATAGGGCCTTCTCAGTGGTGGCACCCAGCTGTGGAACTCCCTCCCCTTTGAACTGAGGAAAGCTCCCTCAATATAGAGCTTCAGGCGGAGCCTTAAAACCTTTTATTTTAAAAAAGCTCTTTATGGGGGCAGAGGTTGGGGGGCTCTTGTTTTATCGTTTTTATCGTTTTTAATCCATATGTTTTTAGCTTGTATGTTTTAATTGTTTTTATCAAATTGTTCTATTTATGTTTTTAATTATGTTTTATGTCAACCGCCTTGAGTCGGGCTAATTTGCCCGAGAAAGGCGGGATATAAATTTTTAAAATAAAAAATAAAATAAATAAAACACTGTACATACATTTAGGAGAAGACAACAACAGATTCTACTGTAATCCTGCCACCTTTCTTCAAGCCAGAGGCTTTTGTGTGTGTGTTTTAAATTATTTAAAACATCTCTCACATTTTTTCCTACTAGAGGACTCAAATGTGTTACAACAGAAGAATGATATCAATGCAATTATACATTTTTTTAAAAAGTTAAAAGCAAAACACTTTAACCAAAACAGAATTAAATTGGAACAGGCACAAACAAATCAAAAAAGCCCAGAAAATATATACTCAAAGTGTCACTTCTTTAAGTTTCCAGTAAAAGTCTGACAAAGAATTCCAAGAGAGTGGAGGTGGCCAATACCATAGCATGTGGCCACGGGATGCATAGGAGAGCCTCCCTCCCAGATCGGCTTACATATGAAAGGAAGTGTTCATTCAGGTATCCTGATCCTAAATCACAAATGTCTTTAAAAATAATATCCAACCCCTTTGAATCATGTCTAGAAACAAACTCTGCCTTTTACAGCTGTGCAACAGGCAGAAATGCAACAGGTTTACTTTCCAAATACACATCCCTCATTATGGCATTTTTGCTTAGGGAAAAGCTATGCCAGTTGAATGTCTGCCTCTTGTGCAGTAAGAGGCACAACACCTGTTACAGTTACAGGAACAAAAGTGACAGGCTTCTCTTTGAGAAATCCCAGTGGAGAATTGCGCCTCTGTTTTGCTCCTTTTTCCTTAATACAACAGTTGTTTTAATTTTTTTTTAAAAAAATTCATTTCCCACTCAGTCTGAAGATGTTGCATCTCTTGAAAGAGTAATGTTTCTGCCAAGGAAAAATCTTAACAGGTGTCATTGGAAAAACTATGCCTTCCTGAATGAGAAAGCTAACAATGTAACATTTTACCCTGGCGGAGACAGGCAAGCTTTAAAGTCTCAACGGCAAAGGTTCAGTTTTCACCACTGATGCAGAAGTTCCTTGTGCCTCCACCCCAACCCTATGTAACATTCAAAAACAGAGGCGGACATCAGGATGCTGTACTGGGAAGCTTCGGGATGCTGTACTGGGAAGCTTATGATGTTGGTGCTGGAAACGAATACAAAAAACAGAGCACTCAAGACAACTAACACAGATCAGTCACCGCCAGTACCGAAAGAAACTGAAAGGTGATCCACAGGAGGCTCAGAACTAACAGGCAGTATGAGATGGACTGCCACAGGTTGTAGTGATGACCCCTGACTTAATGGCTTACCACTCAGTACTGCATGCTTACTCAGAAGTCATACAGTGCAATCCTAAGCATGTCTACTCAGAAGTAAGTCTCAATGAGTTCAACAGTACTTACTCCCAGGAAAGTGCGGTTAGGATTGCAACCATACTGGGTTCAGTGAGGTTAACGCCTAGGAAAGTGTTTATAGGATTGCAGCCTGGTATCCACACTTACCCAGGAACAGGTTCCATTAACTATAACTGCTTACTTTTGAGTAGACATTCATAGGATTGGGTTCTTAGATGGCTTTTATGCTCTCAAAGTCATGGAGGATGGATTATCTGAACTATAAGAGGCTCCAGTTGGGATCTCGGTCACAGTGATGACCACTTTCAGGGAGCATCAGCCAGAGAAGCTATCCAGGGAGAACATCTCCTGTCTACTTGTGGGCTTCTTCTCAGAGGCATTTGGGTGGTCTCTATGAGAAGGAGCCACAGGTTGGACAAGAGAGGGCTTGGGAATAAATGAACCCACCAGCAGCACTAATATGTTCTAGCTGTAGAAACACCCACCCTGTAGATCACCAGCCTCTGAGAGGAACACAAGGAGGAGGAGGAGGGCTAAAGGGGGGATGCTTATTTATGGGATGTGGTCTTTGCTTTCTCCAGGCTCACTCCCAGCACCCTTAAGCCCTGTATTATATCATTAGATTTAAAATAAAACTATTACATATAATTTATGAATTACAAGAAGGCTGCCTGCTGACAAGGAAAAGGAGGACAATGAAGAATCTTTTCCAGGACAGAAGACTTTAAAAAGAGGACATGTCCTGGAAAAAGAAGACATATAGTCACCCTGATTACAAGAATTCTACATGCTGCCTGCTGACAAGGAAAAGGAGGGCAATGAGTATTTTTCCAGGCCAAAAAAGAGGACAGTCCTGGAAAAGAGGACATGTGGTCCCCCTCCCAAAGCATGCACCTGCAGCAGCAGCAGCATCTCTCCCAGCAGACTCACCCAGCCCGGGCACGAAGGTGTTGAGGAAGAGGCAGATGACAGCCACCGGGAAGGGCATGTAGGGGATGGCTGCGCGCAGGGGGCCCTTCTTCTCCCGCACTTGCACCACCACCCCTCCGGAGGAGGAGGAGGCAGCGGCGGCAGCTCCCCTCCCGGCCTCCCCGGACACTGCCCCGGAGGCGTCCCCTTCCTTGGCACCCTGGTCCATGCCGCCGCCGGAGCACCAGGCTCAGGCTCTCAGGAGCAGCTGCTGGAGCAGACACGCGCCCAGCCCAAACCCCAGCCAGCCCCAGCCCCGCGTGGAAAGAGACAGCGCGGCGCACGCTCAACACACACTCAGCGCACCACACGCACCCCGCTCCCTCCCGCCCTCGCTGAGCTACACTCACACTGAACGCCTAGCCCCAAAATAGCTCCCTTTCCTTATGAGCAGGCATCAGGCAGCCTTCTGGTAATTAGGGCTGTAATCCTAAAAGCACTTTCCTGGGAGTAAGTCCCACTGAACTCAATGCAACTTACTTCTGAGGAGACACGAAGAGGATGGCACTATATATTTTTAGAGTTTTCATAATAATATAGTTTTTTTAACAAACACATGGAATATACAGGGTGATTGAAAAGTAACTCCCTATTTTAAAATACTTATAAATTACAATATAGGGAGTTACTTTTCAATCACCCTGTATAGATGCAGGTGTCCCTTGCTATACACTAGGGTTCCATTCCGGAAACACACACAGATTTTAAAAAAATCAATGTATAAAATGAAAAAATAGGATTAAACACCCACTTCTAGGTTTCTTGCTTCTCCACTGCGCCTAATGGAATAAGAAAGTGGTGCCTCAATATCTGCAGGGGTTTGGTTCTGGGACTGAAGACTGAAATGACTGCTTGCATGAGTGCCTCTCTACAACAGTAGAAAAGCAGTTTTTTAAACTGTGATTTGGAGTGGCCATTCATGTTGAGTCAAATCTGCATATAAAAAAAATCAATGTATTACAAAGTTAGACCTGTAGTCAGTGGGGCTTACTCCCAGGTAAGTGTGGATAGAGTTGTGGCCTCAGAGATTTTCAACCCTTCTCATCTCATGGCAAAAGGTGCCAGAGTTTTCACATACTGTATTTTATTTCCAAGGTTCCAGTGTTTTCATTTATGTTATTTCCAAATAGACACCTCTTCTGACGTCCCAGGATATACAGTATGTTTATATGTATATGATATAGTACCCATTTTACTTGTCTCGTATGATTTAGTATCTGTTGTACTGTGTAAGAACAGTACTAGAGCACAGCTGCTAAACAGTGGATCAGGACCTTCCATTCCATTGCCTTCCTTGCAAAGGAGTGAGCCCCACTGTTTATAATAGGGCTTACTTTAGAGTAGACATACAAGGCTAGTTCTCTCAAGCTCCTTTCCATTTAGGATTGCCATAATTCTCTTCCACAAAACCAGGACAGGACGCTATGTCAAATTTGCCAGTATGTGAACACAATCCCTGAAAATTGGGACTGTCCTAGTTTTCCAGGACAAATGACAACCCTATTTCTATTTCCCTCCTTAACTAGGCGTGAGCCCCATTGACTGTCATAGGCTTACTTCAGAGTAGACATCCATAGGCTGGTCTTTGGGCGAGGCTCAGCAGGTCATATCAAAAACTGGCCATAACCTAGACGGGACTTTTTTGCTTGTTTTACAAGATATCACTTGTATTGCAAGTCAAAATATAATAGAAATGTTTGCTTGTCTTGCAAAACGCTCTTAATTCAAGTTACTCTCAATTGAAAGTTTTACTGTGTATCACTTCTGGCCCTAAGTAGGCTCAATGACTGCTGGCTTTGGCCCTCTATATGAAATGAAGTTTGACATCCCTGATCTAAATCAAGAAAAGATTGTTTTAAATGTTTTATGGGTCTTTTTTATAGGCAAGCAAACTCAGGTTTAAACCTGTGCAAATGTACAATTCATCTAAAAGAGCGCAGAAATTATATCACATTTCTTTGGGCAGAGGTTCACAGCAGAAAGGACAATAAGAAATTAGAAGGTGTTATCTAAAATCTCCGAAAATATATCATTTTCTCTAAGGTAACATGCAAGCCTTTTGCCAAAACTTAATAGAACTAACACAATTCCGCTAGTCTTGGCCCACCTACACTTTCTTATATGATTTCTGTGCTTGTCTCCCACACAACCACTCATTTTATTACCAGTACACACCCACAAGGACTCTCTCTGAGTTGCTACACTCAAGCTGAATTTTCAATACAGATCTCATATTCACAGAAGCCGCTACTAGTGCACCACATGTAAATCATCATGTGTGACAAGCACATGTATATCTACTTCACTGGGGTAAATGCTACAGGGAGTCATTGCCAACTGGGGTGTCCTATGGCATGTATGCTTGAGATGCAAACACATAAAGTTTACAATATCAATATTATTCTGAAAGCTCAATTCCTCCATGGCCCCACCGACTAATACAGCTATGCAAAAAAAATACAGACATCCTCCACTTATTGGACAGGTTAGGGACCAGCGCACTGTCCTAAAGTGAAAACCGTTGAAAAGTAGAACCCAGTCTTTTCCAGCTTGCAAATGCAAAACAGCCACCAAAAAACATAAATATAACTTGCAGAAGCCTAAATACATATTAACACAGAACCAAAATACATAACAGATTACAGTAAAATGAACAAAGGCATGTGTGGGCAATGAATATCTAATGTATTTGAATGACAGTTACTTACTGAAGAAAATCATAAGGAAATGCCTTAGGTTTTATAACCATGTCACATGCAAATCAACATTAGGGAAGACAATTTTAGCCTTTAGAGCAGCAGAGAGAGGTTGAAAGAGTGGGGCATGTGTGGAATGAATGAGTTCTGGATTTAATTGAAAGATGTTGAAAGAGTGGAACTGTCAGAAAATGAAACTAGGAGACCCCTGTACACATCTCCTTTAGAGAGAGGGGAATCAGAAAATGTGTAAGGGAAATATGAGAAAGCCCCCTGACTACCAAGGTGTCTCTTGCATAACCACTAAGTTGGTTCATGGTCTAAAGTGCAAAGGGCATGTCAGGAGATGAGTTGGGATTCCATGCACTTGGAGTTGCACATGGCGTTGGGCCTCCCCACACCACCAAGGAAATAGGAAGATGAGTAGTTGTGCTGGCCTAACCCTGCAATCCAGAGTAACTACGGGAGCACGTAAGAGACATTACGTGCACCCGTAGTTACTGCACCACCTAGTGAAAACCTATGAGAAATTCATATTGGAATCCAGAGTAAATTGTTCTTACACCGAAGCAAGGACCTCCCGTAGTTACTCTGGATTGTGCCCTATATTGGTTAGGATTGTATCTCATCATAATTAATGTCTGGATAGTTCTTCTGACATATACTGCAGCTCATCACAATCATGAAGTGTCAGACATTCTGGTACTTCTCAGCTTTGGAGATCTAGAAAATAAAAATATCTATTTTTTGTTGCAATCCTATGAACATTTACCTAAGGATAAGCTCAACTGAACATAGTACAGCCCCTGAATCCTCAGTACTGGCACAAAAGTCGTACAGAATGTGCCATCAGGGGTGAGGACCAGTTCAGGATTTTTTCCCCAGTACCAGCACTGGAGAAATTGCAGACGAAGAAGAAGAAGCCATATGCTTACAGTTATATTCTAACCTTAAAATAAACATGAGGTGATCAAAAGTGAGTACAGTACATGCAATCCTACCTTTCCTCTTTCACAGAACATCTGAAAGAAGCAGGTCGTCATGTATTATCGAGCATGATGGAATTCTTCAATATATGTGGAAAAGGCTGCAATAATGTATAGTGACATTTCCCACAGACAGGTGCCTAATGTATTTTGCAGAGATACACCTGGGAAGTAGGAGCAAGACAAGATAGCAAGATGTTTTATGTGATTTCATTATTTTCAGTGGAAATTGATTGCAACACACAGGAACGGCCAGCACTTCTCATTCGAAAAATACTGCTCTTTGGGGATGACGTTTTGATGTGTAGATATAAACCCATGGTAGTAAGTGCTATCAGTTTGCTAAATGTTTGTTCCATGCTTTCCCTAGTCTCTAAGTTATGGATATTAGGAAACATTGCCCACTGGTACCATAAGATGTAATCCTCCTACATGATGAGTAGGCAATCATAATTCACTACAGCCTGCTGAGTGGAATGTTAATAGGACCTGAAGGTGTCTTCTTCATAGAAATGGTGACAATGTTGGTCACTGAAGATGTGGCAGAAATTAAAAAGAAAATCAAGAAAAATATTCCAAACATTAATCATAGGGCAGAATGTAGACATGAGACAATTTTGTGCCTTGCTGGATGCAATCAATACAGAACAAACCCTCAATTCAAATCAAAACATAATTTTGACTTAAGCCATCTGCCATGGACCCATTTAGATGATTTATAGAGTGTTAGGATATGAGCAGTTCTTACAGAAATCTGAGCATGAGGCTTTGTCCTCAAGCTTTGTGGACATGGTAACATCACCATAGCTGATTTTTCATAGGAGATTTACACAGTATACTGCACTGACATTCAAATAATGCTGGCACCTCTTGCAGGAAGCCCTGGGGGAAGATCCTACACTTGGCCTCATCATGCTCTCATTCCTACAGGGGAAGGTTGTGAATGTGAATGGATGTTCCTGCCCTTCCATCACCAATGGAAGCATCTTGTAAAGATCTTGAGAAGTAACTGAAGCCTTTGGGGATGTACCCGTTTGTAGATGGGGTGCGAGGTGAAGCAGCAGCAGCAGCACCAGCCTCTGCCAACTTGCCCTATCCATGCCAATTTCCACGGGTGATACGGAGGCATCGTAGATGCACAATATGGTTGATGGGTTGTAACAAAGTTACCAAGGTCACATATGCAGGTGGTGCTAATGCCGCGAGGCTAACTCTTTCTACACCTTTATGCTTTTGATTGCTCCTGCGTGTACATAGAATTGTGATGCTGGTACTGGGCTTGTTGTAGCAGCTGTTGACATAGTCAAGTCACAGCTTTGGGAGATCAGAAACCAAGATCTGGAGAAAATAAATCATCCACTGGGGACAGCAAATGGCAAGCATTTGAGGTTGTTAGCAGCTAAATGGAACATTTGACTGAATCCGCAGCACGATCCAGCTTTTGGCAAAGGCATTGTCTCAGTGAAGCACATGAAGTAATATGAGGGAGCTTAACTGCCAAGATTTCCCATTTGAGACCCTTTCTGCCTTACAAGAGGTAGAGAAACCTAAGAAAATGAAAGAAGCCAGGAATTGCAGTCAGGCGTCCTTAGAAAGAGCTTGGGTACCACCGCACCAAAGAGAAGTGAGGTCATTTGCAGTACAGGCATACTCCGAGTAAAAGGGTATGTGTATACTTATATCTAAAAGCAAATCCACAAATGAAATATAGCGGCAAATTATATTCATCAAATGCAAAGCCTATGGTAAACAAACACTTATTCTCGGGATAAATGCTATCCTGTCGAGATCTGCAAACACCTAATCCAAATACATAAAATGTGAAAAGAACATTCTGACAGCTCTGTGCAACATTAAGATACAACACCTTCTTTTCTGTTAAGGTTTCTGGGTGGCCATCTTTAGTTAAGCGGATTCCTCATAGTTAGCCAAGAAAGGTTGGTCAGTGTTCCCTCATTGAAAGTTGGCTTCTGGAGATGTTTGCTTGAATTGGAAATTGACCCACATGATATAAGTTTGATCAAATGTTATATTTGGGGAGGTTCAAAGCAGAAAAGATGGCTGGTTATAATTAATTTAGGGTAAAGACCGGAGAATGTTTAAGACTAGAGAGGCAGATGGGAAAAGATAAATCCTAGCTCTGAGCAGTATCAATGCGAAAAGGCAATGTCCCTTTAAAATATGCATCTCCAACATGAATCTTGAAGGCTTTCCAAGGCTGTCTTACATAGTTTAGATACCGGTTGAGAGAGACACAGAAATAGAACCTAGAACAAAACAAATTAGGAATGCTGTTTAGAAAAACAGTCAGCGGCATGTTTGCTGACAAACCCTAAGGGGGGCTGACGTACTCCACCATATCTTGCCATATTCCATCTTCATTTGCATTGCTATAAACCTGGAGTCACCACATTGCTCAGATTTTTCTACTTTTGTTTATATGTTATCTAATTTCCATAACATTAGATTGCTCTTATTATAGTAAGTAAATTATTTATGTTCACTTGAGAACAGGGAGATTTGATATATAGATAGTAACATGGCCATTATGGTATCCACTGTGAGCAGCAAATACAATTGTTCAGAAAAGAAACAAAAATTAGGGACTTCCTGAGAAAGAGAGAATGATGATGATAACGGCGGCAGCAACAATGACAATGATGACGATTAAAAAAATATTATATGAGTCTCATATACAGTCTCATAAGTGAGACTGTGGTGCAGAATCTACAGGACTTTGTACAATTCATCCCATATATGAAATAAAATTCCTCAAGGGAGGTCAAGAATGGATGGGGAGAGGATCAGTACTTGTCCAAAATCTCCTGAAATGGTTTGAATAGTGTTAGCATCTGCTTCCCTGACCTATTGCCCATTGCTCTCCTGCTCCTCATCACTTTATTTATAGTCCATGGTGAAGGTCATCCATCAAAGCAACCCTTGCTGTCTTTGTTCCAAAACCTGGTCTGAAACCCAATTCGAAGGGGTCCATATAGTCCTTTTCACCTGTCCTACGATTGGAAGATTGGAAACTGGTCAATAATTGTTTAAATTATTGGGCTCTACAGAAAGGGTTGCCATAATTTTCTTCCACAAAAACAGGACAGGACCCTCTTTCCCATTTGCCAGTATATGAACATTATCCCCCAAAGTCGGGGGGGTTCCTGTTTTTCGGAACATATGGCAACCCTATCTACAGATGACTTTTTAAGGAATTAATCTTTGTCCCCCTTTTCCTTTTCCAGTCCAGGAAGTGGGAAGAGAATGATAAGGGGAGGGGAGCAGGTGGATCGAAGTGGGCAACTTTTGATAATCAGCTGCCTGAGACAACCACTTCATTTGGCCTCATGGATGGGTCAGCCTTGATGGGGGGAAATTTAGCTTTCTTCACTCATGAATTCATTTTTTCCTTGATTTATTAAAAGCATCTGCTTTACACCTGACTGGAATAGACTCAAACTTAAACCAAAATGTCCATTATTTTCTGTCTAGCTTAATCCTCAATACTTGTCTAGCTTGATCCTCAAAAGAGTGCAATTATACAATCTATCAAAACCTTCCCAAAGATGGTGGGTTTGTGTATGTTTGCCTTTTCCCCTTTCTTCTTGTTTGGTAATTTGCTGCAAGGAATACACATTCACTCTTTCAAATATCCTCCTTCCAAGTATTCGGACAGTTTGCACTTCGGTTGATGAAATATAATATCCTCAGTCAAGGTTTGCATCTGCAAGGATCAGTAGTGTTGGTCCAGGACCCTCAAAAGTACAGGGTCCAGGACCCTCAAAATGACTCACTTCCAATTCCTGAGACCACCTCCTCATCCACAGCAGTTAAATGACTCTATAATCATTTCTTCTCTTTCCCTCCAATATGAAAATTGAGCTTTCTCTCAGGAGCCCCAATGATGATGCAGGATCCATTCCCGGGGTTGGGAGAGGAATTTCCTATTTGTGGATTGGAAAATTGGGAAACCTTTTGGGATGCAGCATCAGGATGACTCTGTCACCCAAGAGATTTGCACTGTCATTGTCTCTTCTCCCCCATCCCATCTGTCAAGACCTATGTGGGACATTGGGGGTCCACCAAGTTAAAATGTGACCCACAGAGGATAGTTTGCTGAGGGTCCCACCAAAATGGGAGCTGGATCTGTTCGCAGTACCTCAAATGTGGTTCTTCCAGACACAGATTGCCAGTATCCTCATGCGGTGAAGCTATCCCACAGCAGAGAAAGAAAGAAAGAAAGAAAGAAAGAAAGAAAGAAAGAAAGAAAGAAAGAAAGAAAGAAAGAAAGAAAGAAAGAAAGAAAGAAAGAAAGAAAGAAAGAAAGACAGACAGACAGACAGACAGACAGACCAGCAACTGGGGAAGAATTTGTGTTCTGGTAATACAGATGCTGAAAAACAGACATTTACTATGCTCATGTACAGTAATTCTTCATCAATTTGGAACAATCTGGAGTCTTTTTCAGCAGGATACACACAGCCATCGTTATAAATCCTCTTTTTAATTGTGAAACCAAACAGTCCAGACAAGATGAAATGTTGGTTTTTACTTGGCACCAAGTGTAGAAAGTCATGAAACTGAAGAACATGTGCTTTGCTCCATTTTTTTAACACATTAACATCAATTGCAAACCATGATGCAGTTAATTTATGTATGGAAGTTCTAGTACCAGCTGCCTGGGTGTTAAACTTCAGTCCCCCATCAAAATAGAAATGGTAAGTAGAAAAAGCAGGAATTTTCATTTCTTAATTCTGGAAATGAACATTTTGCACCCATGACATTAAATCTAAACAGACATTGCTTATCAGACCAGCCCTGTTCAGATGGTGTGCTTACTGTGCATTAATACCTGCACAATATCCATCATACCATAAGCACATCCAGGCAAAACTACACCACCACAGCCTTTGAGAACCACTAGAGTGTAATAGGAATGAATACAAATAATTTTTTCAGTAATAAACAGCAGGAGTGGGTTGATCTCAGGAAGGGTAAACCTAAAGCTATGCCTTCTTTCATTTCTTTGTTATTTAATTTATTGAAATAATTTGAAAGCTAAGTATATTTCTATCAGAAATATAAAGCTACGTATATTTCCTGACAATACTAAAAACAAAGCAATGCAGTATACCAGAAAATCAACAAGGTTACAACAGAAGCATCATGTGGTACGTGAAAGCCTAGCATATATAGTTTTAGGCAAAACAGTGCTTTTCAACCAATGTGCCAGGGCACATTGGTGTGCTGAGAGTGGTCAAGAACTCTGCCATGAGAGTTCGGGGGAAGATCATTCATTAGCAGAGCCATTGGGGGATGTGAGCTACCACTGGCAGTGCAATGTATCAATTGTCAAAAAACTGATGGTGTGTCCTGTCAGTTTTAGCATCATGTCAGGTGCTGTGAAATATGAAGAAAATAGCTTGTGCAGAATAAGTAAATAAGTAAATAAGATTTACCAGTGTTTCAGGTGGTTCAACTTTCTGGGTCATTCTTCCTGTGACCGACTAACACAATCTATTCCTCTGAAAATAAAAACCACAAAAGCCATGGAGCAAGAAAAGCCTTTTTGACTTTTAGCCAGCCAATAATGGAGCAGAGCACCATCAGTGGCAGTAAATAAATCAGAAATGCCACATTATGACAGCCTGCTGGATGAGAAGCAGGGGCAAGTATTCCTCTGCCATGATGGTAAAAAGCCATGATGATAAAAGGTTGGATCCTCCATGCCCTACTCAGACGACATAGGTTGAAATCCAAAAGACACTCTTCTGGGAGTAATACCCATTAAACACAATGGGACATACTTTTGAGTAGACATGGTTAGGATTGTGCTCTTTATGATACATTCTTTGAAGACATAATGATATGTTTTTGAGGACATTTTGTAATGCTGCTGCTACTCTTCTTCTTCTTCTTCTTCTTCTTCTTCATGTTGTTCATGCACTATGGTAGGATCTGCTGTTTTGGTTCAGAGTCATCCAATCCATGTTTTGATGCAGTGTTGAGGAACCAGGTCAACCTGTCGCAGGGGCCTGTGTCACCAAGCTGTAACCTGTTTATCTTCTTTCATTTGCACACTTTCAAACTGCTAGGTTGGCAGGAGCAGGGATGAGTGATGGGAGCTCACTCCGTCATGTGCCACTCAGGTCTTGAACTGCCGACATTCAGGTAGACAGGCACAATGTCTTTTATCCACTAAGCCACTGCCTTTTTTATTATTTTGTGTATATCTATCAATTCCTAATAGGAACACTCTCACCAACCACAGCATTTTGCATGACTCTTGGAGGAGACCCAAAGAGAAGCAACATTGTTCCTTCCTCCCTTTTAAAATGTACATAGCCCACTAATCGTAGCACCATCTTTAGGGGACTTTGTGTTTGATGTAACTTCAAAAAGAAAATCGAAGTCAGCTCTAACAGTTCTAAGTATGGCTGAAAAGAGGAAATGAATGTACACAGAGAATATGGAGAGAGTACGAGCGTGAAATGGCACAAGGGAATAAAAAAGATAGAATGCTGAAACATTAAGAAGCAGTAGTGCTCTAAAAGACCTTCCCTTCTGACAAGGGCTCTGCTTATCTTCATTACCTGTGGTCTGTTCCATCAGCAAATGTTTATGCAACTCAAGTGGCAGAGCTTTGTAAAGGAATGTTAGACATGCCTTGGCTTCCCTTAGTTCTTCCATGTACTCCTTCAAAATAACTGATGGATTTTATATTTCTCTACCACCCACCATTATTTTTCAGTGGATTGAAGATTTTTAGAATTTAGCAAATCATATCCGTGCAAGAAACTGGGGCGACAATTCTATATACCAGAGTATCATTCCATACAGAAAGGCAAAGTTAGCATTCATGGTCACTGCTGAGTCCAGAAGTGACATCATTAAGCAGAAAGTGACATCATTAAACAGATGATGGCCAGAAATAAGTTTACTCTCACACAAAAACCCATTAGCTGCAAATGACAGAAGAGAAAATATGCAAAATCTATCAAGATATAGCAGAGTACACTTAAAAAACTTGGCATCCATCGGTCTTGAAAGTCTATGGAATCATGCTCGACGCTGCATGCAAAGCACAAAGGCCTGGGTAGATTAATATGGAGGATAGACTGTTACCCAACCAACAAATCCCCCCTCTCCATGCCACTGAAATAGTTCATTGGAATGGCAGAACCGACATGATTGGTTCCAGCAGCAACCAGAGCTTGGCTAAGGACAGGAGCTCACCCTGTCTTGTGGGGACCCGGGTCTCAAACCCTGGCCTTCTGGTTAACAGGCACAGTGTCTTAACCACTTGCGCCACCCACATCCCTTTTATCAGTACAATTATCATACTGGGATTGCTCAGTTATAATGGAAACTGGATAAATTGCTTCCAGGGACTTCGTTCAGCTTGTAGGGGTGTTTTTCACCCCTGCTCTATATACATACCTGAAAATCCCATTAATTAAACAAAGCGGGACTTAATGATAGTTCTGTATAGACATGTGCGAACTGTGCTGTAAATGTACTAAGGAATTTTATGGACCCCTTTTTTAGAGTCCATTACTGAATTTAAATATGAGTCATAGCAAGGCTTAGATGTGATCTAACCCACTCTGTATTTTTAATATACTGTGTGTACTGTATGTACACACTCTCTACTCAGAAGACAATTCCTTTTCAATTGGACTTTCTATCTAAAAAGTACAAATAGGATGGCAGTTATTGTATTTTTGTATTTCACATTATGGATGGCCTTTTTGCTTCTGTGTACATGCCTGATGATATCTTCAGATTGCCAGTTTATCACAAATGACTTCGTTCTCTCCAGTTTTCCTTGTGTCTCAGTTGGGCAGATAGCAAATGTTGGATCCCATTTTGAGACTGCTGCTGAACTTTGCCCCTTTACCCCATGGCCTTGTCCAATTACTAGTGAGCGCCCAGCCCAGTACCAAATTTCCCCTATTTTTAAGGGTTTGAACTCTTCTCATGTCCCATCTCAGAAATCAAAGGTTTTAGAATAAATCTGACCTGACTACCCTAGGTGTTGTTTAGCCAAATATTAAATATCAGAATATTGACAACCAAGGCAAAATTCCCTTTCCAACATGCACTCTCTCCCAGATCACTCTCATGAAGCTTCTTTCTCCCTTCAACTCATTCGGGATCAGCCTCACCCATGATGAAGGTGAAGCTCTGCAGCTGGAAAATTATTGAGGCTGCCCTACAGGAGCAGGGCCTGACAGGATCTGCTTAAGAACAAAAGAATATAAGAAGAGCCTCCACTGGATCAGGCCAAAGGCCCATCAGGTCCAGCTTCCTGTATCACACAGCAGCCTACCAGATGCATCAGGGAGCACATAAGACACCTGCATCCAGGTGCCCCCCCCCCCCCCCCCGCATCTGGCATTCAGACATTGTCCACATCTACATACACCCCTCATGGCCTGTAACCTGTGATGGGCATTGAGGCTAGATGCCGTCTTAAAGGCATTGAGGCTAGATAGATAAATGTCTTAAAGGCATTGAGGCTAGATGCCGTCAGCACATCCTGTGGCAGGGAGTTCCACAAACCAACTACACACTGAGTAAAGAAATATTTTCTTTTGTCCATCCTAACCCTCCCAACATTCAATTTTAGTGGATGTTCCCTAGTTCTGGTGCTGTGTGAAAGGAAAAAGAGCATCTCCCTATCCACTCCATCCCTTGCATAATTTTGTACGTCTCAATCAAGTCTCTCTGTCAAGTGCCTCTTTTCTAGATTGAAGAACCCCAAATGCTATTGCCTTTCCTCATACGGAAATTGTCCCAGACCACCAATTATTTTAGTCAGTCATTCTCCTCTGAACCTTCTCCATTACTTCTGAACCATTTCTATTTCCAAGCTTGCTACCAGTGCCTGCCTCAACAGCATGAGAATATCTCCCCACATAATACAGAACAGGAAGAAAAGGAGGTGAAAGAGGAGAATGATGGGGAGATGCTGTAGCCCCCTCTCTCCTCCCTTCATCTCCATCTACTCCCAGGAAAGTGTGTTTAGGATTTTAATGATAGAACTTGTGAATGAAGTAATGAATTCAAATAAGCTCATAAACACTTTCCATCATATAGAAAGAGGATGATCTTCAAACCAGTTCATAAGTGTTTCATAGAGAGATGCGGTGTGTGCAGCCTCCCCAGCCCTCAAAATACCCTCTGGAGGTGTGGAGAGCAGAGCTCCTCTTGTCTCTGGAGGATTAGAGGGCAGGATGGAGGGGGCTTGCTGAAGGCCACATGTGGCACGAAGGCTGGGATTTGGAGACCCCTGCATTAGAACCATTGATTTTTAGCATTGTTCAGTGTCCATCACACAACTGCATAGTGTCTTTTATGGACAGTCATAAGAACATAGGAAGAGCCCTGCTGGATCAGGCTAAAAGCCCATCTAATCCAACTTCCTGTATCTCACAGTGGCCCACCAGAGGTCTCAGGGAGCACACAAGACAACAGGAGAGGACATCTGCACCCTGATGTCCTCCCCTGCATCTTATATAAAATACTGAGGTTGTACATACCCCTCCTTGGTTGTAATCCATGATAGATGTTTCTTCTAGAAATTTGTCCAATCCCCTCTTAAAGACAATGAGGCTAGATGCCAACACCACATCATGTGTCAAGGAGTTCCACAGACTAATTACATGTTGGATATAGAAATATTTCCTGTGTCTGCCCTTATTCTCCCAACATTCAATTTTAATGGATGTCCCTAGTGTTGGAAGTGTGAATGGTAAAAGAGCATCTCTATTTGAGATTCCACCAGAGAAAATGAGATATTTTATCCCAATATGCTTCATGTGCTCATTTGCCATTTTGTGGGCCATTCACCAAGCTGATGTCTACAGAACAGTCTGTATGGGTTTTCTCTAGTGGCATAGTGGGAAGCTTTGAAATGAGGTAACTTATCATGACACTCCCCCATTAGTCACACCCTACTATTTTTTAAAATCAAACTTTAAATTTCTTCATTGGAGTGTCACTTCTCCTGTCACTTATCCCTAATTTATAAAAAAATTAAAAATATAAAAATATATCCCTATAAAATAGTTTATTATAGTTCATTTAAAGAGCTAACCAAGTTTATCTAAACTCTTGGAGTGGGTTGCAGAAATTTTAAAAATATCTATACAAATTGAAAAATTGAATTGAAAACTGGAAGTGCCTTTTGGATATCTCTGAGAAGCTTTATGAGGGACCGACAGTCAAATTTCATTAAAGAATATAGTCTGAAATCCAAAAGTTCTGATTAATTTTTACTTTTGTATTAGTATAATAAGCATCTTCTTCCGGAAATGTATCTCTTGAGCCTTTCTAGTAGGTAAGATATTATGTGGAGCTGTTGTAAAAATTATGATTATAGCATGGAAGCTATTGTAGTTCCTGAGGAGTCTATTTTCATAACAAACAGCCTGACAAAAAAACGAAAAAGGTTTTAGTTTAGGAGCATTACTTCTTCCAGATTCCTATAGCTCTTTTTCTCTCCCACTGCCTCACTTTCATGTGAAAGAAAAAGAACCTCAAGTCATACATTACACCTATTTTATGTTCTGGAGAACATAAAGCACATCTCTGGCACTGATTCTCACATATTGTTTAAAAACGGTGATGCAGCACGCATGATCTGACTTATAATTACTGCCACTGGTTTCCTTTCGAATATAAAACTTTTTAATTTTAAGCAACTTTTTGAACTGCAGAGGTCCATAAACAGGATTTTCCATAACTATGACATTTGTCAAGTGTTCAGAAATGGATCTGCGATGTGGATTGCCACATGACAGTTTGAGAATATTTCTTCAGAGAAGATGTAACTTCATCATGGATGAACAGTATATCATTGTTAATGAAGAATGACCAATGTGCTATAAAATATGATTCCTGGACAGAAATTGAGCTCAGCTACAAAGTTAAAACTCTGATAAACCTACTTCATGGAATCAGAAGCCAGATAACTATTGGTAGGATAATGGTGTGGAACATCGGTGGAGAGAATGGGAAGATGAAGTTTGCCTCACAAAATTTCAGCTCTCTCAGGCTGACTATTTGACTGGGATTCCCTGGAGACTTCCGGTAAAATGGGGGTCTAGTGGGGAGGCGGAAACCCCCCATTCACTGGGATTTGGGCCCGGCAGCCATTTTATTTATTGCATGCTTCTGCATGCTGCTCTGGGATTCCCCCAGAATGGGAACACACTGAGGCGGGATGAGGAGGAAGGTCCTCCATGCCCTATGGCCAGCAGCTGCAGCTTCTCTGGGGCCTCCGCTGCCCCTGCAGCACCCATTGCAGCCTCACTGGCCAGCCCTGCTTCTCCTGTGGCTGCCACATGCCTCTGCTGCCTCTCCAGCTGTCCAGAGTCTCCTGCATCTCCTCCCTCTCCAGCTGGCCGTGCCACCTCCGGCCTTATTCGCAGATTCAGATCCCATTTGGTATTTTTCCTATAAGTCTTTGGGACTTGATGCTTCCTTGCCATCCTTCCAAGCCATGTACAGACTGATCTGGATCATGCTAGTTGGGCATTGATCCAGCACCAAACACACGTGTTCATGAAACATAGTAACCGGATATGGAAGAGTTAATTCTCTCTAAGAAATGGAACCTATGAAGGCACTCTTGGAGCGCTATTTATCCCTTGTTAGCAAAATGCACACTGAACAAAAGCCTCTATGTTATCATAATTAGCAGCCAATTCACAACCATTCTAAATTCAGAGACCTGTCTTAATTATACATTGTTTCCCATTCCTCAGTATTCTATTTGCAACCCTGCTGCTAGTTCAGAACACGATTTGGGTTGTGGGAGATGAAAATTACAGTTATTTGTCACATCCTAGTTAACTACATGGCGAGAGAGTAGTCTGCATGTTGACTCCAACCAAGTCACCCTTCTGCTTCCCTGGATTTCCAAATGGCTGCTGTTCAAATCATAGGCACCCGATAGGAGGGCCTTTAATAAAATCTACAAGTTCCATTCCCTAATTCCTTGCCATTTTAGTCAAATTATGCCCCAGCTTTTAAAAATGGTCGTTAATGGAGGTCATCACAAAAAGTATAACACGCCAGCCCTCATTTGGTCACTCCAGTAATGTTACAAAATGGGTTCAAAATGGCATTTCTGATTTGTAATAATGTCGTCAGAGGTTCCAGATGACTGTCTCTTTCCATGACCACTACCACTGCCACGTTTTTTAATTGCTACTCTGGGGCTTCTGGTTATTAGAATATATCCTATATTTTACAATAAGGGACTATTGTCCTCTAAAATATACTTTTTACGATATTTACGATAAAAGCTTCTTAAGAATTGAGGTATTTGCCATCCCATGTTATCCCAAGAGACATCTCATTAATTGGTGGCCTTGCAAGCCGAATAGGAATATTTCCTCTAAGCATATAGCTAAGGAGCATGTTGTATTTTAATTGTTACTCCTTTCCCCTTATTAATGCAGTACCACAATCTTCATCTGCCATATCGTATTCTCCTAGGAATTCAATTTGTAACATTGGTCAGCTTTCTTTGATCAGTTGCTCTTTGATCAATGGGAGGCATTTCTCGCTTTTTTTCAATTTCAGCAGCAATGATTCTGACCCTTTGAAATCAATACTATTTAATCGTCCACATGGCAGCTCCATTCTACCACCCATCCTGCTGTTAGCCATTTGATCACATTCAACCTCCATTATGAGGGCCAAGCTGAATCTCATCTGCTTTCCAGCTGAATGTCATCTCATTCAGAAGATTAAAGGGCAGAAGTGGCCAGCAATTCTCAGGTTTTTCCAAAATGGATTTCCTTTTACCCACTTTTTAGTCTCATCTTAATGCAGTCTCAAAACTTTCATGAATTCATAGTTGCAGCCCCAGAAGAAACCATTAGAGAGGCATGCCTCAGCTGGAATCCCACATCCAGTTCTGATCATCATGTTTTTAAAAAATGTAGCTGATAGATTGAAAGGGTTCAGAAGGCAGCACCAAAGATAATGAGAACTTCTCAATTCATGATATACATGAAAAGGAACATTGGAGGAAATGATTGAGTATAATAAGATCTAAGCAGGGACATGAAAGCAGTTCAAATATCTACAAGGCAGCTTTCAAAAATCAGACAAGCGGACATCTGTTTTAGAGTTTAAATTAATTTGAGAAAAAAAAATCCCAATCAATTTTTCCCAACTTTGCTTCGCCTGCGAAATTGTTTGTGTAACTTATGCTCACATTATTTGAAGCTGCTGGAGCAATGGTTCTCAAACTTTTAAACACCAGGTCAGAATGACTGTCAACCATCCCCTGCAAGTGTTGTCATGGCCAGTAGTGTCATGTCATAGTGCAAAGATCATGATCATCATGATCATGCAGAAAATTTGTTTAACACTTCCACATGTCAAAATTAAATTCATTCATTTATTCATTCATGCTACAATCCTAAGCTCCAGTTAGGGCGGCATAAACCCCAAGTCCTGTGCTAACCTGAGGGTGTCAAAAAAGTGCTGTTAGGATTGCACCTTCACTGGTTGGCACAGTTTAGACTTTTTTGTGTGTGTTTTTGCCATCTTGATGCTGCTGCATAAATTTAGCTTCTGACCTTAGGCTTGTGACCCCGTGAAGAGTCCACAAGCCTTTTAGTTAGTCAGTTAAGCCTGACTTCTTAGTGAATCTAATCCAAGGTACAATTCCTTCTTGACCCTCCATTTGGCAGTCAGGTGCTGCTGAGCTTCCTCTCCCCACTCCATACCCTCCCTGCATGTTGGCTGTCTTTGCAGCAGTCCATGATGTTGCAGGTGTCTTTAAAGTCACACACATACACACAACTCACACAAACGCTGCACAGCAGTCCCAAGGCTATATTCTGTACACAAATGGAGATGGAGTGACAGACTTATTAAGAAGATCCACCTGGCAGTATTTCTTGCAAATGCATGTTTATGTTGTCACATTTTGTTTACTTGTCTCACTGCTGTTGCCTCTTGTTCAGCTTCATTTCATGCTCTTTAGCAAGAATGAGCATCTTCACATGTTCACTTTTTTTCTCCTGGGTTTTTGTCAGAGAAGGATTTGCAAAACAGAAAATCTTACGCATCTCATGAGTTCTGTACCCAGAGAAGAACAAACTATTCAGGTCTAGGAGGTAGAAAGATACAATAAAAATAGCTTTTCCTTTGCCATCAGCATCGATATATGTAGTTTTCCTCCTATTTATTTGCTTCCCACATATCTGCACCTTTCGAAGGGCACTGATGTGCTAGAACTAGGCATTTTGTGCAAACAAACAGTATAAAAGAGCAGGACCGAATATGTCATTCTTCTCTCTCATCCTTTCCTGCCGTCTCTTGTTGTCTCATGAAAACTGTCGTATGGATAATCCCACCAACCTAACATTCGCTGTCAACATTTGCAGGGTTTACGTTTTAGCAGCACTTTGGGTTGTATCCAGAAAGCAAATCATGATTCAGTCTGATTGAAATGAATGGGACAGAATGTCCAGCGTAATCCTAGGCATGTCTGCTACTCAAATAATATGCAGAGGACCCCGGCATCAAGATCTCATAACGTATAAAGGGCATATCCCAGCATTCCTATATTGAGCATTTCTCTCGCCCCACCAGCAAAATGCAATAATGTGGAATCACTCAAGTTTCATGATAGGATACAGATAATTTGTATGACATACAATGGAGGAGGAGAGAGAATTCAACCTGAGGCTCATAGCTTATGTGCAGCTAAATATAAATATTTTACATAAATAAGTTTTCTGATCTGATGTTTGAAAAGTTGTTTGAACGGTAGTGATTGAGGCTTCAATCTTAGATATATTTACTTGGGAATAAAACTCAGTAGATAAACTTTTGAAACTACTTTCTCAGATTTGCAAGTGTTATTTGCATGTCACGTGGTCCTTTTTAATGCAATTTTAAAAGCGCTTGGGACTCAATCAAGAGAAAAAATTAATAATGTTGAAATGCCATGGAAATAAATGTTTGAAAATATTGTTTTCATATTTGAAAATATTGATATTTTATGAAAAGCAGGATGCTTTTCAAATGACCCTGCTCCCTGAAATATAATATTAACCATGATGTTCATCTGAGGAGGACCATCAAAGTCTGTGAAAAAATTGGTCTGAAGGATGGGAAGGATGATTTTTGAAAAAACTCTGTGTTTTACTATCTGGTTTGTATTCATACTGGAACCCAGAACCCAAAGTTTTGTCTCATTATTGGTGTCAGGAATGGTAAGTATTCTTAAGGCTAAGGACAAGCCCACAAGAGACAGCCACATGGGGGACACAAGAGGGGACACATGGTAAGTATTCTTACCATACTTAAGAATACTTACACATGGTAAGTATTCTTAAGGCTAAGGACAAGCCCACAAGAGACAGCCACATGGGCTGTCTCTTGTGGGCTGGTAAGTATTGGTAAGGAATGGTAAGTATTCTTAAGGCTAAGGACAAGCCCACAAGAGACAGCCACATGGGGGACACAAGAGGGGACACATGGTAAGTATTCTTACCATACTTAAGAATACTTACACATGGTAAGTATTCTTAAGGCTAAGGACAAGCCCACAAGAGACAGCCACATGGGAGACAGCACAAACACTTTCAGGGTGACCATATAGAATGGAGGACAGAGTGCCTGTTCCTTTAACCATTGCACAGGAGAGGAAAGTTAGGCAGGTTTAGCTCTATATAGAAGGGTTTAAATTCCCTCTTCTATACCATGCTTAAAGGTACAAGCACTCTGTCCTCCATTCTGTATGGAGTCACCCTGCGGATGTAATGCACTTTGAGCACGATCCTAACCATATCTACTCAGAAGAGTAGATACACTGTGTTCAGTGTATCTTACTCCCAGGAAAGTGTGTTTAGGATTGCAGCTTTATATAATAAGAAGCTCAGAGGGTGCTGCATGTTGGGTGCATCCTTTGCTTTACAGCTTACAACCATTTTTGCAGTTTCCATAGAAACTCTGAACAGATTTTGAAACAACTTGCGGAGAAACTTGACAAATCCATGAAGCATTGATAACAAATGCCCTCCGTGCCCTTGGGGTGCAAAGTACATTTTACTTTCATTTTAATTTGAGATTAATTTATGTAAAACAAGCTGTCAATTATTACATTTAAGTTGAAGAAAAGCAAAAGGTTAGAGCTTAAAGACACTAGCGGAGCATAGCGACAGTTTTATTAAGTTTTATTATTAAGAATGGCAGGAATCTGAATTGTGCTGGCCAGAACTAGTCCATCTGTGAACCCAACTGAGGGCCCAATCCTATGTATGTCTACCCAGAAGTAATTCTGTCATGCTGGGCTTTGCATCAAGTTGTACATAGTTCCACATAGTCGTAGAGAATACTAACAACGGACAGATATTTAGACTGAAACACAAAGACAGGCACCTCTTGCTTTATATTAGTTTGATTTATTTGCTTTTAAAACAACACCTTTCAAAATTCATCATAAAATAAAATCGATATGTGCTAACGCAGTAAAACTTCACAGAATTCCTGTGTGCTCCACTGTTTTTGTGTGTATTTATTATGATTTTTAATTTACACAGTTTTGAATGTACATGCTGATTATCATAAATGTACAAAAATTATCTGTATCTGGCCCCTATTGGGGGGGAAGGTCTGCCCTTGATAGAGGATAGAAAGGGCACTGTTTATTGGTAATGGCACAAGTGGCTAAGACACTGTGCCTGTTAACCAGCAGGCCAGGGTTCAAGACCCAGGTCGGTCCCACAAGACAGGGTGAGCTCCTGTCCTCAGCCCAGCTCTGCGACACCAGCTGGATCCAATCGTATTGGCTCTGCCTTTCCATTGGACTAATTCAGAGGCGTGGAGAGGGGGGATTTGCTGCTTGGGTAACAGCCTATCCTCCATAACAATCCAACCCAGGCTTTCGTGCTTCGTATGCAGTGTATGCAGCACCAAGCACGATACCATAGTCTTTCAAAACTGACAGAGGCCTGCTTTTTTGGTAATTACCTGGAACAAACCAATGGAAAGCAAACCCCTCAAATTCCCATACAACTTTTGACAGGTTGAGTTAGAGAAGTTTTGCCAGAGTGCTACCTGGCTTCATTTCCTTCCAAGGAGAGAACTCTGAAACCATGATATATTTATTTAAAGAATATATGCAGGGACTTTTGTATCTGGTATGCCCTTCTGTATCAGGTAGCATGCCCAAAATCTCAGCTCTGTCATTCTCTGCCTCTCAAGTCTATTCTCACTGTGAACTGCTGTTTTACACATATACATCTACTGAACATTAGAGTTAGACTTGCACCCCTGCAGGTGAATTGCCCATCAGGAAGTATTCATAGCCATTAAAGAAACATTAAAATTCTTTTGTCAAATCTAAGACTCAGAGGACCAAATGACATGTAACATTTAAGGCATGAGTAGTCCTGAGAGGCTTAGGTTAGTCAATAACAGCTTAATGGCTGGAGGGCAGTGCCTGTGAGTAGGAACTCACAGTAGCAAGAAAGTAGGAGGCCTTTGTCAGGAACCTCACTATGTTCCTGATCTGCAGGGGACCCCATCATAGCTGTTATTGATTACAGAAAAATTAAGCCACTCAAACTGAATAGCACTTTCAACATTATAAGTAGTTTGGCTCAAACTTTTAGAAAAAACTATAGTGTTAGCCCCATTCACAGTGAGCCATGTGCATGAGGCACAAAGTAATGTTTTCCAATCTGGTGAGAGACCTAAGGGTCTAGGAAGGCAAAGCAGTTTATTAGTTATTTTAATGTTTCATGAGTTATTTTGTGTCATGATGAACACAGCAGGGAGCTGTGGCTAGCTCCAGTCTGCTTTGGATCCATTCAGCTCAGAAGCAAGGTTTTAATCTGAACCTGAATGCCCAGTGTAATTTTTCAGATTCCAAACAGGCCACATCATATTGTACTGACAATCAGTGTTATTATTTATCATTGGATTTATTTTACTGCCTGGTAAACTGTGCTCTTTTCTCTGTAATACCTATTCTTAAATCTGATCTTAACTTTCGGCATGTTCTACTTGAGCCACTTTAGGACACTGGAAACAAAAACCTTGGATGAGTTTTGGGTTATTTTTTTCCTCAATATGTAAATAAATATTATTTTTAAATTCATATAACAATGCATAAAAATAAGGAAAAGGATTATAATTAGCAAAAGGACAATGTACAGTTTTAAAATTTTGTTCCATTAGTGGTAGAAAATTATTAGAAATATGCATTATTAAATAATGTCTGTATTGCTAGACTTTGACTGCAATCCTAAAGACACTTTCCTGAGAGTAAGACCCACTGAACACAATGGGACTTTCTTTTGAGTAGACATGGTTAGGATTGTGCTCTTCTGCAGTTATTGAAAATCCAGTCTTCTGCAATGAACAATCTAAATGTAGAAGCTAAGAAGCTAGTAGCACAAACAGCATGAATGCAACGTAATGCAAAAGCAGAGCTAATCCTACTCAAACACCATTCTGATAGTATATGGATTCCAGTACAATGATCACCATATCCAAAACCCACCAAAAAGATTGGAGAGAAGAAACAGCAGAACCCCACCAGCAGCATGGTGGCGCATCTCTGGGCAAATGCTGGCAAACCTCATCCTCATGCCTAGGAACCATGACACTGGCCAAGAAGCAACCACCCTGCAGCTGTGTTACAATACTACCATAATCAAGTGGCACACCTACAGGAATGGGGCTGCACTGTGATACTGTATTATATCAGCACAATCCAGAGTAACTACAGAGCTCTTACGTCGACACAAGAGACATTCACGTTGATGTAGTTACGGCAGCACCTAGTGGAAAGCTATGGGAAATTCATAGAGCAATCATGAGTAAATTTTTCTTACGTCAATGTAAGAGCTCTTGTACTTACTCTGGATTGTGCTGTAAGTGGCCTCCATCAGTCTTTGAAAGACTATGGTATCGTGCTCAGCGCTGCATACGCTGCATGAGAAGCACAAAAGCCTGGGTTGGATTGTTATGGAGGATAGGCTGTTTCCCAAGCAGCAAATCCCCCCTCTCCACGCCACTGAATTAGTCCAATGGAAAGGCAGAGCCAATACGGATGAATCCAGCTGGCGTCGCAGAGCTGGGCTAAGCACAGGGGCTCACCCTGTCTTGTGGGGCCGACCCGGGTCTCGAACCCTGGTCTGCTGGTTAACAGGCACAGTGTCTTAACCACTTGCACCACCCACAGCCAGGGTTTGAGACAGAGGGAAAAAAACTGACAGAGGAAAAAATAACTTTGCTGCCATCACCATCAGACTCTTAAACTGAGCTCTGGTCCTTGCAGTAGTGTATCTAAGGAGGGGACTAAAGGTCTGAGGCCCAAAGTACTACCCTAAGGGGAGTGACACACTGAGGGTGACAAAATTCACTAAAATGCTAGGATTTTTTTAAAATAACCCCATCAAGTGTATTTTCCAACAGAATCCAATGCAAAAACAGTATATCCTTCCTATCAAAAGTTATAGCCAAAAAAACTATAAAATACCAAAAATGCTTGGAGCCCTACTGAGAGTGAAAGTTACTTTTACTCATGAGTAGACAAACATGCCTTAGTCCATTGGAAAGGGCAGACTGAGAGGAATCCAACGCTTCTAGAATGGTCCTGATATAATGAACGCAGCCCCCACAGAGTCCTATGGAAATTGGGACTGAGCTACACAGCTGTGTTTACTTGCAAATAAGCAAACATGCCTTGGCTTGTGTTCACATCAGGCACAGAGGACTGCAAAGCCACCAGAGTGGTCCCAATCCATTGAAAGTGAAGCTCAACAAGTGCTACACAAGGCAGCCTTTTCCCCCACCCAAGAACAAATAAAACAAAAGCTTACACAGCAATCCTAAACACACTTTTCTGGGAGCAAGACCCGTTGAACACAGTGGGGCATAGGTCTGAGTAGACATGGTTAGGATTATGCTGTCTATTGGTAAGGTGATTTTAAAAATATGAAAATAATGAATTGTATTAATATGGATAATAATTAATTAAATAATTATTGGGGTGTCAAAAAAATTGTGGGCCCCGGGGGGCCAAATGACCTAGGTATGCCACTGAATCCTTGTTCAATCAGACTTGTCACTAGTGTTATGCCACTAATAGTCCAGATATGTCAAGCTGTGTTATTGTCTGCATCTCCCCAGGAAATCAGGAAGCCACCTTAGTTCTAAAATGAGGCTGAGGTTGCCTGAGATTCATCTGATCCACTCTAGCCATTTTTGCAGTCCAGAGGTTGACTAGGGCTTTGGATACCACTACTAGCAGAATTAAAATCTCAGCCTTCAGAATCTAATCACAGATTATCAGATGTTGCCCCCTCCCTCCTGTAAGAGTTCATGACCAGTAAAAGCCCTCCTAGGATGTGATCTGTCCCAGAAAAGGGTAAGATATTAATCCCCTCCACATCCAGATCCCCATTAACTTTCTCAATAGTGAATAACAGGTCAAATGGTTGTCTTAGCCATTGGGGAGGAGGGATTAACTGAGACAGGTTATTCAACAAGAATGACCGTTCTCTCCAGACCGTTCTCTCCAGACCGTTCTCTCCAGAGTAAACATTTTTTTAAAACTTATAAATACTCAGAGCAGAAAAATATGTAATGCATCACATCTTATCAAAGCACTCGTGTCAGATGGTTAAACAGATTACTGCACAGATTCCTAAAAAGTAAAAGCTAACATTTGTCTGGCTGAAGCACTAACAAGGGAATATTTCTAGCTCAAATATGCTTCACTGGTTGGCACATAGGGAAATGCAACACTCTCTTAAGTTTAAAAAAGGCAAATAGGAAGAAATAGAAAGTACTGTGATTTCAATGCTGGTTATAAGGCCCTTTATAAAGTTGTTCTACTCTGAATCATGAGATGACAGAATTTGGACGGCAGCACTTCAGGATTGAAAGGGAAGAAAATATTTTAAAACATGCCTGTTAAAAGAAAAATTATTGTACGTACATAGTCAATTCACATATCATGGAGAAAGGTGTAGAATTGTCCTCTGTGGTGCTATCTTAATGCTGTGTAGGGCTCTCGCTTTCATATACGACTTACACCACTAATCTCTGTTGAGAACTACCATTCCCAACAATAGCATGAAAAGGCTCAGATCATTGACATCCCATCCTGTATCCCAGTATATCCCCTCAAGGCATTATACCTGGGACAGTATATCCCCCATCCCCTTTAGCTATACCACTACACCTAACATAAGTTACTTTTAATGCTCTTGGTAAATAGGCTTCCCCATAGTCTGTATGCAGGGTGACCAGATGCCCAAACTTTAAAAGGAGGACAAGGTCTGGAGTTCCACTCAGCTTGGCCTTTCTGGTGGACAATGGCACGTTTTCCTACTCATGAGTAAAGCCGCAATATTGGCACTTTCACTTTCCCATAGAGCTCAATGCATATTTTTTATTTTTTAGTTTTTTGGCCATAACGTTTGATAGGAAGGAGATACTTCAAAACTGATTTTTGCATTGGATTCTGCTCTTCAATCTGAATCCAACGACATATGACATGTTGGGGTATTGCACACCACTGCACAGTTCAAAAATGAAGGCCAATTAAGCCCTTTTGGAAGACAACCAGACAGGAAGCTTAAAAAGAGGACAAATCCAGAAAAATCCAGTCATATAGTCACCCTGTTGTGTATCACCCTGCAAAGACATCATCAATTGTTCCTTGTTTGTTCTTGCCAGCCTCCCACAGTGTTCACATGAAGTGCTCCAAGGAGCAAAAATAGTGTGACAGATGCTAAAGATGCCAACTCACTACTGACCTTTGAGTTAGGATTGAATGATTGTTCCCTCTTCTCCAGAAAGCAAAATTGTGGGCTGAGTAGTAAAAATTTTATGATAGCAAATTTCCCATTTAATATTCATGCAGTGAGGACATTTTCTGCTTCGGATTCCTTTTGTCTAACATCCATCTGAAGTCTAATGTAGGTGAGTTTTTAGTTGTGTGCCTCCCTCCAAGGAATTACCATATCTTCACTATACTTGCTGCTTTTACAGAACATATATATTCATTGTTCATTACTGGTTGTATTTTAATCCTGTTTTCAAATCAGAATAATCCCTTAAAGCAGCTCACATCACTCAAAAACAGAATGCGGTGCGGTGCAGGTGGCAGCTGTATACAAATGAAAAATGAAAGGCTTGCAAAGTAAAGAGACAAGACACACAAAGGAAATTAAATGGACGGAAACCGTGGAGGAAGGAGATCAGATTGACAATGTCAGGCAAACGGGTGAACTATAAGCATGCAGTTATACTCAGTTGGGCCCAAGTTGGTTGCTCTTTGCAAATGTTCTGCTAGCCATACAGAGGTTCCAGTGAGACTATCAGTACCTTTGGAAGATCAGGCAGGCTGTTTCTCCTAAAGAACCATCCTGGAGCAGGGTTGCTATAGGCTCTTGGCCATGTGCCTCTGTGCCTGTGCCTTGGCTCTTCTCAAAAGGCAGAAGGAAAATGGGACGACTCATTCTTGGCTACCAGTTTTGGCGCCTCTCCTGTTTCCTCTTTCACCCCTCTGTTTTTTGAAAAGATGGTGAAAAAGGAAATTGGAGGAGGAGGAGAATGGGACTGGTGGAGGGAAAGGAACTTGGAACCAAATCTTATCCAACTTCCCAACACTGATGTAGTCTTGCCAATGGGACATCTGCTGCATCCTGCACTGGGGAGACAGTCATGGAGACCTCCTCAAGGTAAGGGGACATTTGGTTGTTTACCTTGGGGCTATACCACACTTGCACAGGCACTGGAAAGGCAGATAGGATTAAGTCCTAAGTGACTGGGAAAGTATAATATTTTTGCATTCAGGAGGGGCAGTGCCTGAGCTCAGTCTTGGGTATCAGGAAGGTTTTAGCTGGGCCTGGATTTGAGGAGCCCCTTAACTCCTATGGTGGATGGCCTACTCCTCAATGCATGGAAGCCACCTAAGACAATGATGGGACTTCTCATAGTCACCAATTATGGTTCATTTTAAAAAATTACTGCCTTTAATAGCGGAGGCAGCAACAAACCTGAGCATGGAAACTGACAGACGGTATCTGTCATCTTTCTCCCACAATGCCCATTATTGCAGTGGTATTTGGGCATTTCAGCCCGGGACCCCCTGTCAAACTTACTGGGTTGTGACATCACTGTGATACCATTGCTCCTTCATGTCTATTCAGATGTAAATCCCATTGTGTTCAATGAGACTAATTTCCAGGGGAGCCCAGTGCCAGATTCCAAGACGGTGGATCCCACCCTCTTGCAACCCCTGACCAGAGGTCATGACTCACAAAGGGGTCCTGACCCCTACTTTCAGTACCACTGCATTGCAGCATCATTCAGGGTCACTGTGGGAAAAATGGCAGCTCCATATTAGCAGTCATCCATTCCTCACAGGGTGTACAGCCACCATGACAGAGCATGCCACAAACTTTTCTTTATATGGCAACAGCTATTTTTGTTCTTTTTCTCCTAATTGTGCAAGTTGTGCCCATAATTCTTGAAAGAAAGCTTCTGGTCAATGTAGCAAGCAAAATTATAACTTGAGTACTGTATTTATTTTGGTAAAATAAAATACTGTAGTTTTTATTTAGGTATTTTTATAACATGTTTGCTGCCCTCTCCCCCAACCCATTTCTCCTAGCAACTACTTGATGAAAATGAGCTATGTTGGAAACTCACTGCGGAAAATGATTTCCGGAAGATTTTTTTTTTAAAGTCTCTCATAGACATGCATAGTTATGAACAAAAAGTACCTTTGCTATACGGAGTGCATTTATAGAAATTCTAACACAAAGGATGTTAGCATGTCAACAATTTAATTGCCATAATGACAAGGTGTTTTCTGAAAAGAACAAATGGTACCTGCAGCAAACCCAAGCCTTGCACAAACATGACTGCAGCAACCTCATATTGTCACAAGAATAATCGGGTGACCCTTCAGTTAATAGGCTTCCTGTTCATTCTAAATCCTACTTTTTCTATAGAGAGGGGGAGGCAGGAAACCCATCTGGAAGACCCTTAAGGCATTTGTGACTGGTAGTTAGAACATAAAGGAGGCTCTCCAGCCCACTTTCAAATGCAAGTATCCTCAGGATCCAGTCTGAGGCACAATCTTTCTCCAAGTTATAGAATTGATACTTGTCTGTTCAGCCTCTCACTGCAACTTTTACCTTGCCAGACTTCCCCATTAACATGAAGATGAACGTAGATGTAGGATGATCTGAGGAGAGTTAGGCAAAACACCAGCCCAGGGGCAAGATATGGCATGTGGATAGCCTCTGTCCCATCTGTGACAAGCTTCTGGTGCCCTGCAAGCCTCTGGCCTTCTTGGTTGAATAAGATCAAAATTGTAGTCCAATCACATCTAAAGCCAGAGCAGTTTCCAAACAACTCTGACCGGCCAGATTGGGGCTTCTTTTGGAGACTAGAGACTGGTGGCTTCCTGAGCATGTGTTCGAGAGTCCCTGAGGGGCACAAACAGCCACTGCAACAGGGTCACAAAATGTGAAAAATGCCACTGTGCTTCTTTTTTAAATAGCTGCTTCCGTGGGGAGACCTGCTAAACTGAGATCAGGGTGTGAGCCACTTAGGTCTGGGGCAAACAGCTGACGTGTTTGGTGCACTTGCACAGCCCCAATCCAATGTCCTGAAAAGCATCTGCAGTGCCATGTATGAAGTTTCAGCCATGGTCACCCCCGAAAGAGGGAAATGATGGAGAAAGAGGATAGAAATGTTGAGAGAGACATCGTTTAGCAGTTACTCCCTGTGACTCCCATGGATCTTCCCCACCCTTTCTTCCTTTTGCAAAAGCATTGATAGGAGAAGGTGGAGGAAGGTGCAGGCTTCAGCAAGCAGCACCTTCTTTCCACCATCATCAGTGCACCACCTGCTGACTTAACCAGCCACCACCAGATCATAGGCAGTTGCCACAGAATCCAGAAAGCACATAAAAAGGTGCAGCTCAGTCTCTCTCCCCCCCCCCCCATATGATATCCTGGACTATGGGTCCCACAGGAGCTCATTAGAGGGTAGGAAGGCTGTCTGCATGAAGTTCCTTTTGCATTTGTGGTTCTCAATCCAACAATTAGATCTGCATAAAGAACATCATGTGCTCTGTAGCGGCATCTATTTACTGAATCAATTTTGCTTTCATTATTACGAGATTTGTAAATGGTTATATTTCTGTTGAAATACCCTACTCCAGGACCCCTATGACTAAGTTTTTAACTAAAGCCCTTAAATTATAGGAGAATTTCTGAAAAGAAATGTAAATGTCAAAAATGTGTTTATTCAATTATCCTTAATTGATTTTATTGTGACTGACTTGAACATGACTCATGGCCTTGTGTGTTGCTCTGCAGTTCTTTGCTGTGACATGCTATATTACAATAATTTAACTGCTACTAATTTATTTGATCCATTTCATTTCAACCTTTATATTCACTGAATGCATTCTACTTTAGTTATGACTTTTCTTCTATAAAATGCAATAAAAACTCATGCAAAGTAAAAAAAAATGAGACCTAGAATATAATCCTAAGCATGTTTACTCAAAAGTAAGCCCCATTGTGTTCAAGTGTCTTTAGGATTGCAGCCTAAGAAAATGTGCTGTAACAAACAATGATCATCATATATGTGTACATTTTTCTCTTCCATCCTACTGTTCCTATACAATCAATGTCACTTGTAAATCATGAATTAACTCCTACTCCAGTGGTGTCCCAAATGTAGTGGCTTCATGAGAGAGCCAGCTCGTGATGGTTGCATCCCAAATGCACTCTTTATAATTCTCAAACCTTTGTTTGTGAATTACACACAACATCCAGGGCCAGCCCAAGATCTATTGGTGCCGGTGAAGCGGCATGATAAATATTGTAAGTCTCTGGTCCTCCAACACACTAAAACAGGGATAGGCAAACTGAGCCACTTTAGGACTCTTAGGATGCAATCCTAAAGACACTTTCCTAGGAGTAAGACCTACTGAACACAATCAGGCTGACTTTTGAGTAGACATGGTTAGGATTTGCTCTTAGACTTTAACAATTATATGGAAGAGGGAATTTTAGCAGGGACAGCTTCTCTTCTCACAGATGACAAGAAGCACCTGCTGAACTTCTCTCTCCTACACAATTGTTAAAGGTCCAGAAGCCCTAAAGTGGCCCAGCTCACCTGCACTGCTCTAGTCCATCCTTCTCCTTCATATTTCCCTTGTGTTCTCTTAACTTTCCAATCCAGGGAGCAGGAGAAGGATCAGTGGAGGTGAATAGATGGAAGTGAGCATCCCCATCAGTCTACTGCCTAAATTCAGTTCAGATTGCCTCATGTGTAGGCCAGCCCTGACTCCATCCAGCACAACAATGGTCATTGTATCAGTTTTGTTATGGTGGTTATTTGGTTATGGTGGTTATTTGGTGGTTGTTATGATGGTTATTATGGTGGTTATTTGGTTATGGTACTATGGTGTTTATTTTGAAGCCTATAGCTTGCCTTTCCACATCAAGGCAGATTACAAGAGTTAAAAGCACAGGATGTGTTTCTGCTATTCTCCCAGGCATGAACTGGCTGGGGCCACAGGAGAAGGTTGTGGTGATGGCGATATAGGGACAAATGTTCAGAAATATCCACCAAATAGTCCACCCATGGCCACAAAACTGAGAACTTTATTACATAACAGATCCGAAAGATCCCATCAAAAATGGAGCTTATGGCTCTGAATTATTATTTGAAATGAGATGCTAGAAAACAAAGGATGAGCAATTCAGGAAGACCCCAGGGAAAATAAAAGCCTGGAAGTAGAGGAAGGAGAGATCTTAGGCTAGGGAAAAACTGGGCAGCAGGGCCTGAAGCAAGGATGTGGGTGGTGGATTCTTTACAGTTGACTATTGCTGCAATGTGATGTTAATGAAACAGTTCTATTTATGGAGCCACAGGTTACAGAAGGCCAACGAAAGACTGGCTGTTACCCAGAAAGTGAGACACATGTCACTGAACATGAAACAGCCAGTGAGTCCAAGGCATGCACAATAGGCTGGGGACTTGGGAAAAACATTTGCCCTCTTCCTGGCTGGGATGATGAGAGAACAACCTTGCGACTGATCTTGTTTGTTCTGGTTTATGCCACGGGCCTTATTTGTCTCCCCCTTGCGCCCTGTAATTACTTGAAGTAGTAAGACAGCTTGCTACGCTTTTCTACTGTCAAAATGGGACTTCAGCTATGCGGAATGTCGATGCGGCATGACAGGAAAGCCACCCAGGTAACAAAATGCCAAGGGCACTATTGATTTTCTGCCAGAGCTTCTATTGTTCTGATAAAGAATAAATAAAGAATAAAAGGCCTTACTCACACATTATTGCTGCTGCTTTGCCTCTGAATTGAATTTCATAAACAATTTGGTTATTAGGCTGCACTTTCTCCTCAGCTGAAATAAAGTCGAATAAATCTTTTGGTTATGCACAGGATGCTTTCTTACTAAAATCCTGATAACTGTAGCTCTGAGCCCTTTACGATGACTTTAGGGGTATTGTTCATTTTTGTACAGCTCTTTTCAAGTGCAAAGTGCTGGTAAGGATATAAGTGGATCTGTATTTATAGTCTGCCCTAATGCTATATCCAAACTTCACAGTCTGCACCATTAGCACCCTCATAGTGCTAGGTTTTGCAGATACATCAATGTACTGTGTAAGTGGCCCTTCACCTTCAGGACCCTTTTGAGTGGAAAGAACAAATCGGAGGTGATGCTTCCCTCGGCTACACAGCATGGGTGAAAAGAATTGCATGCATTTCATAATAGTCTTTCATATATGTTGATTCTAACTGCCAACAGCACAATCTTTACTTGTACTGGGGCAGAAGGCCAGATGGCTTGTGCTACATCCAGGGCATATTCAGGGATGCTGCCACACTACTGTGTCGGGAAGGGTGGGTAATGTGGCAGCAAACCCAATGGGTCTGCGCATTTCTATGACACATCTGGAAGTAGTAGAGAGCTCAGCAGCAGCAAGCATCCAGAAGCTGCTCCATGTCACCCAGAGAATAGGGTTGGGATCCAGCCTAACTGTTGGGTCTCAGACCCACCTGCCTATCTGCTCGTTCCCAGGACTGTCCTCCATCTGCCTACCCTCTGCCCCCAAGCACCTTCTTGTCAGCTGAGTTAGGCCAGAGCAAATGTCTTTATAGAGGCTGGGTGCTTACGATTTGATTTTAAATTTCTCTTCTGTTTATCCACACTGGAATTTCACATTAATATTGTTAAAAGCATAGGAACCAGGAGAAAGAGAGAGAAAAAGAGAGAGAGTTCCAATATCCCACTCTCCAATAGAAATTATTTGCTCCAGTGCACCATACAGTATTTGGATGAAATATAGTATATTTTATTTACGTACTTATTTACTTTTTATTTATTGCCTTTCCCTTTGTAAAGCAAACGCCCAAGGCTTCTTACATAGCTTTTAACCTTTAGTCCTCACAACCACCTTGTGAAGTAGGTAAATTTTCTATGGTTAGCTCATATAACTCTTCTCTTTCAGATGTAATTCTTCACAGTGTAGTCTAGTGGTATTTGAGCATTTCAGACCAGGACCTCCTTCTGAGAATGACAATCTGTCCGGGACTCCCTGGAAGTGATGTCATGGCTGGAAGTGTCATTAAAGATACCCAGTGCAGTGCCAGATTCCAAGATGGCAACATCCAGTTTTTCACGACCCCCCTGAAATGAAGTCACAACTTCCGAAGGGAGTCCCAACCCTCACTTTGAAGACCACTGGTGTAGCATCACACATGGCATCAGGGAATGCCTTTCAAGCTTCCAGCAGGACAGGAGAAGTTTCAAGTGGGCCAAGCTATAAACAGTGACTCCTCCTGGCACTATTGTATCATGATAACTAGATCAGCTTTTTGGTCTTCCATCCAAAATTCAAACTAGTCTGATCCTTCTTGGGCTGTGGGTGGTGCAAGCGGTTAAGACACTTTGCCTGTTAACCAGCACACCAGGGTTTGAGACCCGGGTCGGCCCCACAAGACAGGGTGAGCTCCTGTCCTTAGCCCAGCTCTGCAACGCAGCTGGATCCAACTGTATTGGCTCTGCCTTTCCATTGGACTAATTCAGTGGCGTGAAGAGGGGAGATTTGCTGCTTGGGTAACAGCCTATCCTCCATAACAATCTAACCCAGGCTTTCGTGCTTCATATGCAGCGCCGAGCATGATACCATAGTCTTCCAAGACTGACGGCAGCCTGCTGATCCTTCTTAGAAGTTTTCTGGCAGCCCTTTGCTCAACCACCAGACTTCCTGCTGTAGAGTGGAGGATTTTTAGGTTTTCTCCTGACAAGGATTAAGAAGGGGGGGAAACACTTCAGAAAGGTATGATTCAGTCTAGTGCTCTGATGAAGCATTCATGCTCATTACATGATGAGTGTTACTGCTTCCAGCACAGGAAGCAGACGTCACTGATATCCCATTTAAAGCAGTATTTAATAAGGTGGTTTGAGTTAAACACTAAGCACTGGCCTGGGATATATTCTCCTAAAAAAGAAAAATCAATAATGAATTCACCAAGTCTTAATCTGGTCTGAAAGCTCAGTGGGAATTATTTTTTAATTAAAATGAACTTGTTTCTGTTTAGGCCTAGCTACACTAATAAGCTAACACGTCAGTGTATTTTTCCCGCTCATTCTAGCTTGTAAATAGAATCCAGAAAACTTACCCAATTAATGAAACCACCAGCTCACTTCTGACAGCATGAAAGTGCCCCTTGTCTGTCCTTTTAGATATCTTACAATCATTATTTTTCTTTCTCCAGAAGAAACAAAAATAGCTTGGAGATGATGTAATGGATGCCACTAGTGTTTGTTTTCCAAAGAGGCAGATTTAGAAAAGTGTTCCAATATAGAAAAGCACATTTCATTCATCCTGCAATCAAGTTTCCTAACTATGCAAAGTCTTTGTAAATGTTCAGGATCATCCATGCAAATGACCTGGGAGAGTTTATTTATCTAAAAGGGGAAAAAACCATTTTTTAAAAATGCTGAAACTACTATGCCACATCAAACCATTGTAAGGAATTTCATGCACAGGGAAGTGAATTTCATACACAGGGAGTGCACAAAAATTTTTGGTTATGGAAAAATAATGGATTGCCAATTCACACTGAATGAGATTTTGAACAGCAGTGTCGTAAGGTTACATTGAGCCATTTATGATGGGATAACTTGCCATTAATTGACAATAGAGCTTGCAGTTCCACCTCTTTGTGGTCAGATGTACAGGTGGTTTGGTTTAGATCATTCTGAATAGTGTGACTGTACAATCTGATCACTGGAGAGTGCACCTGTAATAAAGCATCACTTCAAGAAAAGGCATGGTCAGCACAGAGTACTTTTTCCCCTACTATCATCAATACAGTGCTTTAAAAAAATCAGTGGTCCTATGTGGTCCATAATATTAGACTTTTTGGGAGACAATTATTATACTTTATTTAAATATTTATATCTAAGCTTTCCTCTTAAAACACAGAGCACACAAGACAGCTTACAATAACCAAAGGAAATAAGCCAGTACCCCATCAATAAAAATAAAACCGCACTGTATGTTATAATTCAACATATCTAAGATAGGCACAAAACTACAAAGCTCAAAATACAGAGTAACTTTTCTTCTTTTCTCCTAAGAGTTCAGCCAGACCTCATTCTTTGCACAACAAAATCCTGCCTGGCTCCCTGGATTCCCAGTCAGAAACCAAGATGATGGGCGCAATCCAGAGTAACTATGGGGAGTCCTTGCTCTGGTGTAAGAACAATTTGCTCTGGATTGCAATATGAATTTCCCATAGAATCATAGATTAGAATCATAGGTTTTCACTAGGTGGTGCAGTAACTACAGGTACACATAATGTCTCTTACATGCTCCTGGAGCTACTTTGGATTGTAGGGGGAGTAAGTTTGGAAAGGGAAAGAGGGTACATTTGTAACCATTCCCATCTTGATTTTCAGTCCAGAGAGTGGAGGAAGGAGGTAGGAAGACAGAGATGTGTGCTCCCAACCACCTGCTGCCTGAAGCTCCCACTTTAGTTAGCCTCAAGGATGGACCGGCCCTGAGGATCTGTAACCCTTAGATTCCCAGGCGGGTGGATTTGACCCACATTTTTAATTTATGCAAATTTGGCTATTTTCAGATGGGAATCTAAGGGCTGGAGCTGAGCTCTCAATTGCCTTTTGTCTTGCTTGATCCATTCCCTACATTAGTAGACAGGCAGCCAAGAGCAAGCAAATCAGGGTCTTTAAATATCTCCCATTAAAGATGCCAAGCAGTTTACAGCTTACTACAAACTACAATTAGAAAGTATCAAAGTGACATCATCAATCAAAATGAGAACACTTCAATAGAATCATAACTAGGACTCCAGACAACTTGTTATCCTGTAAGCTCCAACCCGCAGGAAACCCTGGAGGGAGAGAAGAAGCACAGAGCCCCACAAAGTCCCGCCAACAATCACTGAGGATATGCTCTTCAGGCTCCAGGCACAGTGAGCTCCTCAGGTTCCTGATGGTGCTGGCTGTATCCTCAGGTCCCAGATGAGTCATCGAGCATTAAGCAGCTGGTTCGGGAAGGCGGCATTTCTGTCACAGGAAGCGTCTCTCTTTGGTTGACAACAGGCTGGGCTTGAGCTGTCCCTTAGGGCAGACATGTTCTCTCTCTCAAGACACGGGGGATTCTACGAGTATCTGACAGCAAAGGAAATCAGCAGAACTTTCGGGACCAGAGCCTGAGGTGGAATTGATCTTTTCATCTTCAGTTTTACAAAGAATATCTTAATCAGATGGCTTTGGCTTTTAGAACTGGATACAAAGAATTTTCCAGATTAGGTGGGCCATTGCTCAAAAGGCTGGTAGTAAGTCTTCCTAGTGCTTGAATTACTGAAGGAGCCAGAGAAGGTCTACTTCTGATTCAGGACATCCACAATGATCAGAACATAAGAAGAGTCTCCATTGGATCAGGCCACAGGCCCATCTAGTCCAGCTTCCTGTATCACACATCTGAAACCTCAGGGAGCACACAGGACACCTGCATCCAGGTGCCCCCCCCCCCCGCATCTGGCATTTTGAGGTTGTCCTCTACCCATAGCCCTCATTGCTTGTAACCCATGGTGGTCCTTTCCTCCAGGAATTTGTCCAAACCCTTCTTAAAGAAGATGTAAAATCATTAACTTCTGGAACCTAAGCATGCTGTGACACTTCAATTTAAACCTCTGGACAATCTGTCCCATCAGTTTTATGTAGATGTCAAAAAAATGAAGAACAATATGGAACCTTATGAAACCCCAAAAGCCAAAGACCACCAGGTGGAGGAACAGACCCCTCCACATCACTTTTTCAGGCTACTCTCAAGGAAGGACTGGAGCCATTAAGAAACTCAGGGCAGCATCAAAGAATGATGTACCATGGTCTATTGACAGTTTCTAAGAGATCCAGGAAAATTGGCAGGACTGCACACATGCAACCTACTGTACCTATTTCCTGGGATAGGTATTTGGGCTCCGGTATTTGAATATTCCAAACATGGACAAGACACGTAAGCCTCAATTTCATTCTAAACATATACATTTGTCCTTCCTTGGAACAAATCTCCACCATCAGTGACAGAAATGTTAATGAAACTGTGTCCCTTGTTCAGCAGAATGATTTCTTTGGAATAGCAAGTAGGCAACAGCTCCTTCCTCCAGTCTTGACCTTGTTTTTGAAATACTGTAATGATGAGGGCTGACATGTTCCTTTCTCCTTGAATCTCATTCAAGACTCTTCCTCCCTCATGATTCCCCTACACAAATTTATTCAGCATCAGAAATGCCTTGCTTACCTCCCCCAACTCCTCCTGGGGATCTGTGCACATTGTTTATCCTTAACCATAGTTATGGCCCAATCCTAAACTTACAAATCTTTGTGCCTCTTCCATTGGTGATAACTGCCATAAAGGCAGACATAAAAGGTGTTCCAGTAATATATTACTCAGGATGCTTGGTGGGAAGGCCAGTTATTTGACAGTTTGGGTAAGATGGTGGAGGAGGCTGGAGATGTCGGGAGGGCAAACTGAGGAGGGTGGAGGGTCACCAGTGGGAATGGTTCAGCAAAAGGGGCAGCAATGGGCGAATATGGTCCAGAAGAAGGAGGATTTGGCGGCTGTGGTGGCTGCTGAATCCCAACTCCCTTTCCTGTCCCAGTTCCTCAGGACAATCCATACAAACCTAGACCAGCTATTTAGCTAGTGGTGGTCCATGTAAGCTTATCCCATGCCACAGAGACTTACAAACAATTGTACCCATATCAACAATATGATCAACAAAAAGATAGCCATTTTGAACCCTACTGCATCGGGAAGGAGAGGACAATAAGATTTGGCTCTTTATGCTACATTCCTCCTGCAGCCAAGACCTTTAAACATGCCAGATTGCAAATGTTCAAGGGTAGAATCTATTTCAGAAAAAACTATATTCCCTTTGGGGATTCTAGAAGTTTCTATTGCCAGAAGTGTAAATATTTCATGCTTGCACTTATATAGATTTGCCAAACCAAAAGGTCAGGATACCATGGTCAGACTGATCCCGAACTGCTGTCATGGAATGAAGACACTGTGGGGGAAAGAAAGATGGAGACATTGTGATTTTAATGTACTGTATAATGGCTAGGAATGCAAGTACCTGTATTGATATTATTCCACAGCTCATGTAAGGTAGCTAAGCTATTCTGACATTCTTGTGTTTTTTATTTTCTAGATAAATAAATAAAATCTATATATTGATTGGCATTAAACTCCATCATTGTAAATCACCATAATAGTTTTCCCATGAAAAGCTAAGATGCAAATGTTTTAAATAAAATTTTAAAAAATATCATAATAAAATATGTCTTGAGTGATATCCCTGCAACAGATGCTCAACATGGAGGGAAGATAGGAAGGCTGTGAGTGGTTTCACACATTGTATGGCAGAAATCCTGGGTTTGCCTCTGAGTCATCCGAAACTATGTTCTACTGCAAATGCTCTATGTTCACCTTCCTCAGTATTGTCTACACCAGCTGGCAGTGCTTCTCCAGGGTTTCAACATAAGCTTTGGTCAGCCCTATCTATAGATACCAGGGACTGGACCGGGGGATTTCTGCATGAGCACTACCAATCAGCTACACTCCATAGGATCTGCAACCAATCCCAGTACGATACATATTTATTTATTTATTTATTTATTTATTTATTTATTTATTTATTTATTTAATATCCCACCTTTCCTCCCCTGCAAGAGGGAACTCAAGGCGGCTGACATCAGGGAATAAAACAGCATTAAAATAAATCATAAATAAAGATTAAAACCCCATTAAAATATAATTAAAATACAATTAAATTGAATAAAAACATGCCGACTAAAAATATTTGTTAAAAACAGTAAAAACAATAAAAACAACTGTCCCCCCCCACCTCTGCCTCATTTAAATTTACAAATCATGTGTTGATCACATTCAAATATTACATTTTTATATATTATGTTAAGCTACCTTTTATACATCCAAAACGTGTGTGCAGTTGTATGCGCGGTCACATGCAAAACCAAATATTCATTGACTATATAACACTACTGTGTACGCAGGCACAATACCTCTCATCTGTCATATTCCAGCTCCTAACCTGCTTGCTCCATTTTGTGCTTTTTCCGCTTCCAGATCAGTACTGTTTGAGTTTGATTCCATCAATCTAGATGTGGGCAGGTCTGCTGGGGTAAGACGTGGTGTGGATGAAAATGGCAAGAGTAGCCCCATGATAGAGATCAGCCAACACATTGGAGCTACAATATATTATTAACGTCATCCTTGCATGACTCTCCAAGGACAGCAAAGGCAGAACATGCTGTACATTGGTGCAGTGTGTTTCATTATTAGCAATATTTATAAAAGAATTCCAGAGGGGAAGAGGCTGATTAAAGATGATGTAGCTCGCTTCAAGCTTCATTGCTTTGAAGCACGCCTGCAGTGGGTGGGTGGATATTTGAGGGGGAAGGAATGATTGATGCAAAATGTCCCTTCTTTCCAGGATAGCTCTTTCTCCCAGAAGGCTCCTAATAGCATAATTTGAAAGCAGCATGTGAGTCTGTCCTACACAGTGCCTACCACTGCGCCATGCTTACTTTGCAGCTAGTGAGGATCTGCACCTGGAATTCAGAATAAGAGAACCTTAAGTTCAGCCATTTTTACTGAACTTATCATGCTACTTTGTATAGTAATGGCAGACCATCGAGCCTATTTAGGCTAGAGCCAGCCATACCTGTGTTTCTCAAACTGTGGGTCTAGACACACTAGTTGGATCATTATGTGAAACAAGATTTCTTGGAAATTTATACTTGTTATGTAAAACGCTTGTTATGTGAGGCGCTTGTATAGGCGCTTGTATAGATTATTCCTCTTCTCCCTGTTTTTTCTGTAGTTTTGAGTATACCTTTCTGCAATTTAGTTGCAGATGTTTGTTTTGGGAGGCGGGCTGTGGATGGTGCAAGTGGTTAAGACACTGTGCCTGTTAACCAGCAGGCCAGGGTTCGAGACCCGGGTTGGCCCTACAAGTCAGGGTGAGCTCCTGTCCTTAGCCCAGCTCTGCGATCCCAGCTGGATCCAATCGTATCGGCTCTGCCTTTCCATTGGACTAATACAGTGGGGTGGAGAGGGCAGATTTGCTGCTTGGATAACAGCCTATCCTCCATAACAATCTAACCCAGGCTTTCGTGCTTTGCATGCAGCGTATGAAGCACAGAGCACGATACCATAGTCTTTCAGGACTGAAGAAGGCTTTGGTTTTGGGTGCTGATTTTAATTGTTTTAGGATGGTAAGTTTGTCTCTTTTCTCATTTATCTTTCCAATACTTGATTTGAGGGTATGATTATCGGTCATACTTATATATGTGGTAGAACACAATAAGTGAGTTGTTGGTAAGTTTGATAATGCAGAATTCTTGTTTGGTTAATTATTTTGGTTTGTATAATACTAAATATTGATTTATGAGTAGATGCTTATAATTGACTTTTTTGTTTAAAGCAGTGATTTTCAATCTTTTTCATCTCATGACACACCATCAGTTGTTTTTACCATTTACAAGGCACACCCAACTGTTCAAATCCCCAAGTTTTCGTATTAATAAATGTCCCCCCACAAATTCCTGTGGCACACCTGAGAACTATTCATGGCACACCAGTGAGCCACAGCACACTGGTTGAAATTCACTGGTTTAAAGGAACAGATTGGTATAATTGGCACTTTGTTGTGGGGGCCTTGTCTAATGAGAGCTTCCATATCTTTGTCATGTTCTTGGTCTGGAGACGTCATTAACTTTTGACTGACACCAATGTGGCGCCTCAAAAAATGTAAGTTATCAAGCTAAAATTTTTGGATTTATCTGAAAATAACTTTGCCTTTGCATCACCAATTGCTTGTGATCTTCCTGAGGCATAAGTGAAAATCATGAATGGTTAAAATGTTGAAAAAAGTGCTCCATCTATTTTTTTTAGAAGTGTTAGTCTGTTAATGCACTATTGGAACTAGATTAAGGAAATGCAATGAAAGAGATTTTTCATATATTGCTTTGACTGTTTGGTTAGATTTTAATTGGATCATCTGGTTGACTTGGATAGCTTTCAGGCGCTTTAGATGTTATGTGATATTTTCAAGGACGGTAAGAGCACTTTCAGATGGCTGCTTCCCCCGCGACAGTAGAACGAGACAGGAAAGGAGGGAATGTACCTTAGATTTTGTACCATAATCAGAGCTGCCACATGTGTTGATTCATCCAATAGTCCATTTGAACTAGAACATAAGAACAGTCTCCACTGGGTCAGGCCAAAGGCCCATCTAGTTCAGCTTCCTGTATCACACAGCGATACCCCAAATGCCTTGAGGAGCATGTATGCCAGGTTCCCTCCCCTGTATCTGGCATTTTAAAGTTGTCCATGTCTATACACATCCCTCATGGCTTGTAGCCTGTGATGGCCCTTTCCCTGGAAATTCATCCAAGCACTTCTTGAAGGCGTTGAGGCTAGATGCCTGTGCATTCCTCTGCTGGCCTGGTGTGGATACTGCGTGCAGGAGAGGTCCCGCCTCAGCCACCCAATGGGAGCCCAGCCAATGGGCATTCGTCTGACAAAGCACTTGCGTCTTATGAGGCAGAATTACATAGAAACTTTAGTTCGTCTTTCAAAGCATTCATCTTACCAGGTACCACTGTAAGTAGGCAAGTTGTGTGGACAGAGGGCTCGATCACACTTGCAGCCTTCTAACGTCCACATAGTTGAGTTTGTGTGCACAGAACCTACATGTGTGTGAATTCCAAACATAGCCTATGGATACATGTCACCCATGACTGAGTACATGAGAAAAAGCCAGCCCAAGGTGCAGACATGTCTGAAGTGGTGTCCTAATTTCCAATCCCATTTTTTTCCTCCTGCCCATCCTTTTTCCAGTTGCTTCTTTCTTGTCTATCTTGCCCATTCTTGTCTCTTCAGCCATCAAACCTGCCTATAAAGTGGAGAAGGGAGAGGAGCTTCTTGCCTATCTGCTTCTTTAAACACATGGTCTGAAAGAAGATGACATCCCCAGCATGCTCCATCCAGCCTAAGATGGATGCATGAAGTGCATAGTGCATGAAGAACCAGCATGGTAGGAACCAGCCAGCAGTAAGAGGTGTTGTTCTGCTTCCCTGACTTCCTTTTCCACCTGGGGTGATCTTGCTCTGAACAACCTCCTTTGGACCTGGACTAGATTCTTTCAACTCACCTGTCTACTTTCTCAAAGAGGTAAAGTTTCATACTATTATTGAACCATAAGGTGGAAGCAATTTTTGATAATACACAGGAGCAATATTACATACGTCCTAACTCCTTTTATTCTTAGATTACTGCCTGTTATCCTTTTATGAGAGAGACAAGGAAAACATCAGCTTTCGACAAAAGGAAATGTCACTGCATTTAGTTAATAAGATTTTTCCTGGCAAGAGGCTCTAATTCTCATCACTCAAATTCAGCTTTTTTAAAAGGAAATATATAATGTCAGACTTGGGATTTTTTTTAATATCATCTCAAAAGGAAATCTTGCCTCACACAGACACCTGCTGGGGGAAAAACCCAGATGTCCCAAAGATTTTCTTAATGAATCAGAACAACCCACTTTTCAAAAACAATATTTTTGTTCTGTAAGATTTCAAAGACTCGTGTTAAAACCTGTGAGGTTAGCCTTGAACCGGTGCTGATAACAGCAGGTAAATCAAGGATCAGAGAAATATGTTGGCGTCTATGTTGCTCTCCTACGATGTGGATCAAGATGAAGAGTCCATGTACCAGCCTACCTATTACAAAGGGGGCAGAGGCCTTTGTGACGGTGTGTAAAGATGTGGGAAAGCTTTCATTAGAGTTTTTTCCCATGGGACACATTTATGTGTGTGTCAGAGCAATTCTAACTCCCAGTTAAGCTGGCACAAGTCCAAGCACAAATCCCTTGCTGGCCTGAGGGTGTTGCAAAAGTGCTGTAAGCACTCCTGTCCCGCTCCTGCGTTAGGCCAGAGCACAGGCATTCACCAACATCCCCACACCATCATGAAAGGATAAGCCAGGTGAGTTAGGCAGGCCTAAATTGGTTAGGATTGCACCCTGAGTCATTATTTAATGTTCATATCACAGCTGTGCAGATTCCAGCAGCACTAACCACTGGAATTAAGGGAACATCTGAAGCTCTGGGATTCACAGTAAAATCACAAGATAGTGAAATACAGGCTTTTAAGCCATTATGGGATGGGAACAGTTTTCCTGATTCCACATTTTACGGGTAGGCTATATTAATTCCACTGTCAGGTATTTGTTATTGGGACACCAACAGAGCAGATATCATCAAGCATAATGTCTCTTACTGTCTAGAAATGATCATATGTCTTCCTGTAAGGCATTTCAGAAGGGTGGGGAACCAATACAGGATCAAAATTCAGCTCATATGGACTACAGGTATTGACTGCATGGACACCAGATTTTCTTCTTTGGTATCTCCTGTTTTTAAAATGATATTTTTTTAAGATGAACAAGTGACAAGTGACAAGTGACAAGGCAAAGAACATAATTCTGAGGAAAAAATCCATAAATGAATCTAGAAAATCCATAAATCAATTTGGCCATAAACCTCCAAAGGAACTGAGATTTTGTTTTGTTAAACAAGGCAAATAGGAAATGGCAAGCATTCATTTTTTCTATGAGGTGATCAATACAATTTCTAGTCATTCTAATCTTATATTTGTCAAGATGATTTAACATGTCCTTATTTCTCTCATTTCTGTCACTGTTCTTGCAAAATGTCTGGCACAAGGCTGATGTATTTCTCATAGCTGTGACACATGCTTTGCATTATGAACTGCCAGGAATTAGGAACAGATCCTTGGGCCACTTGGCATTTTAGGTAGTGCGGGGGAGGGATGTCAAACAGGGTTTAGCAGTAATGTCGAGTTTAACTCTGAGAATCAGGAGAAGAATTAGATAAACGAGAAAGGGTATTTGAAAGGTTATAGTGGCACAATTAATTTAGTCAGGCACAATTAATTTCCTACACTGTAATCCTATGCACGTCTGCTTAGTAGTAAGCCCCACTAGGGCTGCAATCCAGAAATGCACTTGGGCTGACCTATCTATCACTGGGGTGGCCCAAGTCCAAGAAGGGGAAGCCCAGTTATGCTAGAGAAGGCTTGGGACAGCCTAAGGCAACATAGGCTGCCCCAAGACAGGTGGACCTGGGCTGCCCAAGCAGTGCCAGCCTAGGCAATTCAGGAGAGGCATGTTGAGGGCATGTTCAGCATTGCCTAGAACAGAGCAATTATGCTATATCCAGAGCCTTTTCCAGGACAGAAATTCCCTCTTCCAGCTCCTCAGGATTATGCCACATCAGGAGAATGTACAACAATGAGTAGATCCATAGGGGTTCATGACAAGGCAGAGTATGAATGGCAGCGTTGACAAAAAAATCTGAGTTCTTGGCCAGCCTAGCTGCAACCCCTGCCTCTCAACTTCAAGATATGGCACCAATACGGCAGCCCACTAACCTGTGGATACAAGCAGGCTACTCCAACAAGCCCCTTGCATCCATCCTTCACTAGAGGTATTGCTGTACTGGAGTTTCATGAAAGTATTAAAACCCCAGAGGGATAAGGACAGGAAATTAGGCTTGGGGAGAGGAGGAAGAGGAGTTTGGTCTATTTTTACAAATAATTTTTTTAAAAATTCAGATTACCTGTAGAGCCGGTTTCTATCATTTTCAGTGTTGGGGGGCTGCCTTCTGGAGCACTTATAAGCTCCAGGTGCTTGGGATCAGGGCCATGCTGGAAGCCTTGCACCCCTTGGACTGACTTTCCACACCAGCCAGTGTTTGCTTACTCGCAAGTAAATGTGGCTGTGCAGTGAGGAGAGACCTTCCTTCTGGGGTGTTTTTGGGGGCTGTACTCATTGGATCAGGATTCTCCTTGTGTCCTTGGATTGCTCTCAGCCTGCCCTTTCCACTGGATTATGGCACTTTTGCCTACTCACAAGTAAAGCTGCGATATAAATTACTTTCATTTTCCCATGCATTTTCTATTCATATTTTTGCTTTTCAGTTTTTTGGCCGTGACTTTTGATAGGAAGGAGATGATGAATCAAGACATATGAATCCAACAACATATGACTTGATGTGGTAGTGTGCACCATCATGAAAGTGATTTTTGGGGGGTCTCCAGGACCAAGATGGTGGTCCCTCAGCCTTTGTGATCCCTCTGTGGGGGTTCTGTGAGCCCCTGAGGGTCGCGACACCCACTTTGAAGACCACTGGTGTACAGCATTTACAAAGAATTTTGGCTTTGTTATCTTTGCCTCTTGACTTGAAAGCTTGGTGTCCTGCCAGCAGAAGTTGACCTATTAAAGCATTTTATCTTGCCCTGATTTATATCTTTCTTTCTATGCGACCAAAGGCTTCTAAGCTATCGGATGAGAATTGTACTGACGGCTATAATCCCAAGTTGGTCATTTGAGAGTCAACAGAGGCAAGTGATGCTGTGAAAGTCCTACCTCTTGCCAACAACAATTCCTTGCCATTTTAGTGAATTCTGGAGATTAGTCACAGGGGACACAGATAAAAGCCAAACCTGTCAGCACAAATGCACCATTTTTCAGGGCCAGTTTGTGAGACTAGCCTACCTCTAATGCTGTCCTCTTCCTTGAGAAAGGAGTCAGATTCCGTGCATAAAGGCCCATTTAAAGCCCAGTCCTATCCCTCCTTGGTGCCCAGTGGTACGTGGCGATGACCACATAGCAATAACTACTATGGGACCTTGGTGGTCTGACTGAGTTCAACAACTGTTCCTACTGCTGTTCTGACAGTTTGATTCTTGGTGAAATTCATGGTGCTGATTTTGTTCTATGAAGCCCATTACAGCTCAGAGCCAAAGCATCTATGGGACTGTCTACTCACATCTGAGTCCATGATGGGTTACAAACCATGATGGGTTACAAATTGTAACCATGATGGGTTACAAATTACTTATTTAAATAAATAAAACCATGATGGCTATATGCAGCCTCTCTTTTTTTAGATGTAGGCAAACTCTGAATGCCAGATAGGAGAAGACATCTGGATGCAAGTGTCCTGTTGTCTTGTGTGCTCCCTGAGGCATCTAGTAGACCAATGTGTGAAACCAGATGCTGGACTAGATGGGTTTTTGGCCTGATCCAGCAGGGCTTTTCTGATGTTCTTATAAGATGGCACAGACTTTGAAGTCTGCAGGGAGGGCAACTGAAGTTAGGCAGGCAAAAACTGGAACTCAGGCCTTCTTTGTGGCCTGGCCACATCTTTAGCTCCTTCCCCTCAGAACTGAGCACTTCACTCTCCCTATTTCCCTTTCAGCAGAATGTCAAAAAATTTTCTATTGCAACTTTTGTTCAGTGAATTTGCTGCTGGGGGTTGCATTGCTGTTTTGTTCTTTTGCTTTTTATTTTGTTTTTGTTCTCTGTTTTGCTGTTTCTTGTTCTCAGTATTAAAAAAATACCATTCTGAATACCATTTACATGATTATGCTGCTTTGTCATTTACTTTTTATCTGCTGCTTTTAGGATATTTATGATGCTTCTTATATTTTGTATTGTATTGTATTTTTATACTGCATTTTGGTACACTATTTTGTACGTCTCTTGTTCACAAAGAGAAGGGTTCGCAAAAGGGTTACCAACCTTATTAATTTTTTTAAAAAACTGCTTTTAAAAAACTTTTTTGCTTGTTCAACCCATCAGGGGAAGAGACAACAAAGGATATAGCAATAGTGAGAAGGAGCAACAGAGGGCCATGTAGGTGTGATCAGTGAACCTTCTGGTCGTTGGCAGATCTTGGCCATGCTAATCCTAGGGGTTACTTTGCCACCAACAGAAGCCTAACTATCCACTGGGCAGATTTCTGGCCATAGGTAGTTGTTTGCATGTCAAAGAAAGTGCCCTCTTTTTTCTGGCTCCCACAATTCTTGAAATTCTGGGTTGGTTCAGATGTACATAATAGACAACAGAGAAGCCATTCTGCATAAGACAACCTGGGCAAACTACTTGGGATTTTAATCCTGAAGTAGGTTGGGGAACCATTGTTCCCAGTAGGTTGGGAACCATTTGTTCATTTATCAGAACAACCTGCTCTTGACGAAATTCCCTTCTCATTACTTATTGAAGACACAAGTCACCTTAACTGTGCAGATGTCTCCAGGAGCAAATTCTACTTACTGCAGAAGAGAAGATGCTAAAATTATGGGGAAGATGGTGGGAAATATATAGGGGGTCACCTAATATTCAGAAACTTCATGCCCTGACTCCCCATTGTAGTCATATCCCCATATTCCTTTCTTGTAGCCTTCTAAACCCAATAGTTATGATTTGACCCCAAAGAGATTAGAGCTTCTTGCTAGCTTTCTCACTTTTTTAAAGGAGCAAAACTGCAAATAGAAGAGGTAGATATAACCCAGATACGTGCTTTGGATAGAATGTGAGCATCAAGAGAGGAAACTGGCTGTATCTCTCTAATGAGGAAACAAGAAGGAGCAATCATTATGCCCAATTTGCTCATTTATGTCACCAATCTCTTGAGGAAGGACCGGCACCTTTTGCAAAACACAGTACCACAATGAAGGAACTGTGGGGAGAGAAGAAAGGCTGACAAAGAGTAGCAGCATGGTTAAAAGCACATTTATTTCTGCTCTTTGTTTTCCCCTTTTACTAGTCAGCTGCCAGATGGGGAGAGAACTGCAGGCTCGAGAGACCAGGGGAGGCATCTGAGAAATCCCACTCAAAAGAAATCACAGAACCCCAGTGGTTTTAGTGAAAACCAACAGCATTACCTATGCAGGTGGACTAAGCAAACAAAATTCAAAAGTTAACTAACATTCAAAATCCAAGAGAAAAGGAATAGGGCAAAATAGGGCAGTGTTTCTCAAAGTGGTGGGTCACAAACCACCATGGGAACCAGAAATGGGCCATTAACCCTTAAGAAATGGGTGCCCCAACAGAGCTGCAGTGGCACCAGAGTATGGCATGTGGTGCTCTGGTGCTGGTTCAATGTTAGCACCTCAGTCACAACCACAGTTCCACCAATGAATGGACTAGTACATAGCTGTGCCAACATACTTTTGGTGCTTTCACAACTAGCACGCAGACATCAGTAGGACATGGGAGCTGGATGAGAAGAATCGTTGTATGCCACATCTGACCCCCTTAATGATTATTATAGCAATATGGGAATTACTTCTCTCCACCCTTGTTGATTCTTACTGCAGTTGACCTCAGGGTGGAATTTGCCTGTCTGCAAAGGAAGGGGGCCTGCCTGCTATTCATGCTTAGGATCAGAGGTATTGCTTGGCGAGAAATGCAAAAGGTGAGGGGTTGAGGTAGGAGACTAAATGGGCAGGCTGTTATAAGGGTGTGCTTTGTAGCAAACAATTAGGCTGTAATGGGGATGCCTGAATGTAAGTGGGAAGTGGAGTTTGCATCTCTGCCTGTTGCAAAATCTCATTCCTATGTTAAATGTCCCCATTATTAATCATTGGGTGTTTTAGGGAGCCAAGCGCTAAATAAATGATAAAATAAATTAGGGAGTTGCCTGAAAGCTAGGAAAGCCTACTACCCAAGGGCTGTGAGAGAGATGTGTCGTTGTCCAGAAAAGTTCTGACGCCCATGGAGTCAGAAGTGCACACATGGAGCGCCTCTTATTTCTAGAATTCAGCTTCATTTGCAGCAACTTAGCTGGGTCTCTAGTACCATCTAGTGTAGAGCTGTTTAAATCGCATTATTGCCATTATTTGTAGATGTCATCAAGCCAGATCCAAGGTTCCAAGTCTATATAAACTTTAGGAACATCTTCATAGTAAACGCTGTTGAACACCTCATACCCTTAGAAGGTGCCATGAATTTTGTGAAGAACATTCCATGTCCTTTTTGGTTTCCAGAGTTCCATTTTTTAATTACTACCTACATGAGCATCACAAACCAATCAAGGGGGTGATGCACGCTGGGGGACCTAAAAATTGAACATCGTGATGGTCCATCAGATCCAGAGATGGGCTGGCCCCATCCCAAGATCCGGTACGCCGGAAGTGGGAGGGGCCAGCCGGGGTCAGGGGGTGTGGGCAGGGCGAGGAGCAGGACTGGGGAGGGGCGAGGGGTGGGGCGACGTTGGCGCTTGCGCAGAGCCTGCTTAGAAACCGGGCTGCCAGCTTCTAGGCAGGCTCTGCGCGAGCGCCGACGCCAGCGCTCACGCAGAGCCTTCCCAGAGGCTGGCAGGCCGGCCTCTAGGTAGGCTCTGCACAAGCGCCGACTCCGGCGCTCACACAGAGCCTTCCCAGAGGCTCTGCGCGAGTGCCGATGTCGGCGCTTGTGCAGAGCTGCGGGCCTGGTGGGCGCAAAACTTGGCGGACCGTACCGGTCTGCTATGTTTTGCATTTCCCTGTCGCTGGCGGTACGCTAGCGGCAGGGAAACGGGAAGAAACGGTACGGGCGCGTAGGCCCGTACCGGTAAGTGCCCACCAGTGGTCAGACCCCATCATGTCATATACCATTGGATTTGTTTTGAAGAGCAGAATCCAATGCAAAATTCTGAAATAGCACCTTCCTATCAAAAGTTATGGCCAAATAACTAAAAAACAAAAAAATGCATTGAACTGTATGGAAAGTGAAAGTGACCTATATCGCGGCTTTACTCGAGAAAAGACAAACGTGCCATAGTTCATTGGAAAGGGCAGGCTGAGAGGAATCTAGGAACACCAGAACTCTTTTGATCCAATGAATGCAGTCCCCACAAATCACCCCAGAAAGAGGTCCTGATGATTGCATTCAAATTCATTGAAAATGGATTTGAACTGCACAGCTGTGTTCACTGGTGAGTAAGCAAGCATACCTTGGCTGGAGTGGAAGATCACTCCAGGGAAGTACAAGACTTCCAAAATGGTCCCAATCAGGGATGATACCATGGCATTAGAAAGGGGGAACCCTTGAAGGCACCCCTTGTGACATAAGTGGCTAAAATCATGGTTTGTAGAAATAATCCCATCATGTCATACACTTTTGTAAGTGTAATTTACAGCAGACAGCAGTGAAACAAACCACTTTGAAATATTTTTATTCTATTAAAATGTATGGCTAAAAAAAGATGGAGGTGGGGCAATGGCAAATAACCACGCTCACCATTCATATTGTTGCCCTGCCCAATGTATGGGGGTGACACGCTGGCCTCCTGCATTGGGAGACGCAAGCCCTAGTGACAGCCCTGCCTGGGAGTAAGACCCATTGAATACCATGATGGGGCTTACTTTTAAGTAGACATGGTTAGGCTTGTGCTCTAAAGCAACCACATTACTTGGCCATTTGGTGTTTACAGTATGTATCTGCTGTATGGGTTGAAAGTGGCAACAAAATGGATTCAGAGGAAAAGATGAGAAAAAAATGTCCCACCCTACAAGGTTATGTGCAAAAATAGCTACCAAATGTTCAATTATTTTTAAGGTAGAGTGGATTAGCAATATTTTAGGCACATTTTATATGAAGGAATAGTCTAAGCTTGCACACAGATGGGTGATCAGCCAAAGAGCATACTTGGCTTTATTAATATTTTTATACAGACAAGTTTATTTTATTATAAATTATTGGCAGTGCTTAGAATAAAGCAGGCCTCTGTCAGTCTTGAAAGACTATGGTATCATGTATGGTATCATGCTCGGCGCTGCATACGCTGCATGCAAAGCATGAAAGCCTGGGTTAGATTGTTATGGAGTATAGGCTGTTACCCAAGCAGCAAATCCCCCCTCTCCATGCCACTGAATGAGTCCAATGGAAAGGCAGAGCCAATACAATTGGATCCAGCTGGCGTTGCAGAGCTGGGCTAAGGACAGGAGCTCACCCTGTCTTGTGGGGCTGACCCGTGTCTCGAACCCTGGCCTGCTGGTTAACAGTGTCTTAGCCACTTGCACCACCCACAGAATAAAACTAAGCAAGAAAATCACCAGCTAGTCTAGTTCCTCTAATCACTGCCTTATTTCCACTGCTATTGTTGCTGACTCTCGTTCTAGGTGATTTATAGCACATCCATTCATGCCAAGGATGAACAACCCCTAATGTCTCCTTCAGGATTTCCAAGCTGCCTTGAAGCAGCAAGGAAGTATGAATTGGCAAGGATATTAACGTACAGCAAACCCTCAACAGACCTTTAACAATTTTCCAACTCCAGGGTAAGGCAATGCAACTCCTAAGTAAAGAAACACACATTGCGTTATCTTGTGGCTGTCTCCATGACTGTCCCCCCACAACTGCAAGACTGAGCACATGCTCTACCAGCACAGGTATGGCTGTGGTAGAAATTGCATCCTCAGAGGCCAATCCTATCCACCTTTCCAGCACTGATGCAGCACTGCCAACAGGGAATGTGATGCTTTCTGCAGTGTTGGAACAGGCACAGATGCCTTCTAAAGGTAAGTTAATGTTTGTTCCCTTAGCATAGGGCTGCTTTGGTGCTAAAAAGTTGAATATGGTCTGGACCTTACAAAAATAACAGTTGTTTTTCTGCTCCTTTTAAAAAACAAATCATATACAATACACTTTGCAAATGCCCATCTCCATTTATTTCAATGCATGCAGATTTAACAGACCTTCAAAATCAACTTTCCCACTTTAATCCACAAAATCAAAGGTTCACTATATTATTTAAAGCATTTTTACCATGATTTTCTTCCTGAAAGGTCTTAAAGCAGCTCACCACTATGCCAGTTTCCAATAACAAAACTTCTGAAAGATGTTTGCATTTTTAAAAAATGTGTAATTATTTTCCTATCAATAAAGGACTCAATCCAAAAAGAGATTCAGAACCACACCAGCAAGAACCACAAAGGGTGCAATCCTAACCTACCTGGCACAACTCATCGGTCTTCCTGTGGTGAGGTAGGAAGGCAACCGCAGGTCTGTGCATTGGCCAGGAGTGGTGCAGAAGTGTTTACAGCACTATGGTGACACCCCCAGGTCAGCACCGGTTGTGCCGGTGCTTAGGCCAGCCTAACTGCAGGTTGAGATTGCAGCCTACAAAAGATGTAATGGGGGAGGAAGGTTAAATGGGGATAGTTGCTCTTGCCAGGTTTTCATATGCTCTGGAATTAGATTTTGGGAATAAGTTATTAGCAGTCACGTTCCAGAGCCTTAACAAGCCTTAACACATTCCAGAGTTATTAACAAGTCACATTCCAGAGCCTTATTAATAACTTAATAATAAGTTATTAGCAGTCACATTCCAGAGCCTTCACCTGGACTTGGGTGAAACTACCTTGCATGTGAAACTGCAGTAGGCAGTTGAGTAGGTGAGTTACTGCCTACTGCCTACTGCAGTGAGTTAACTGCAGTAGGCAGCTAACTCACTGCAGCTGAGTCTGAGTGTAACTCAGACAGGTATATAACAAGGGGCATTTTGTAGCCTCAGTGTGGGTTAGTGATGGAGTATTGGATAAATTGTGGCTGGATTTATATGGCAACTGCTGACTATATTGGACTGATTTGACTTTGCCTGAAATGTATGTATGTATGGTCCTGGACCAGATTTTGACTATGAGTATTGCCTAATCCTTTGAATACAGTTGCTAGACCTCAAGTACTTTGTTGTCTATCTTCTTTACTTACTACATTGCTCAGTGCTTGATCAGTACAATACTTCTGCTGTGCCAGCGGCTAAGCTACCCAATAAACCTCTGGCAGCTCTCCCTTTTGCTAAATATAAGACAGCCACCACCTTTAAGGTGCAGGGATGAACGAAGTAAGTTTTTTTTGTTCATCGGAACAAAGGTCTAGGTCTGTTCTACCCAGGTCTGTTCTATCCATCTTAATACAAATGTTACTCCACATGAAGGATTAATGTAAGATACCACTGTTTTCTTGTTGTTTTTGATACACATTGTAACTGTATTACTAATTATAGTTCTTTGATTTATATTTTAATTACCTGATTTAAAATATTTTGATTAATATTTTAATTTAATTTATATTTCAATAACCCAAGAACAAGAATCTAATCAGATTGAACAAGTAATGTAATATACACTTCTTTAACTGTCACACCAATTGCACAACTAAATTTAGAAAAGATATTGGGCACAAACTATGCTTCAACCAATTTAAAAAATACAGTATTCTCCATTATTTGCTGTCCACACAACCTCAGCTACAATAATTCATCACAGTTTCTACCAGAATTAACAAACAAGCCATTCAAACCCACTAACAGATAAATAACCATCTTAGTTGGGCCTCTGTTAGCAACAGATCTTGATCAATAGGACAGCCCGTTCCTGCTCATTTTAGGTCACCTTATCAGTTCAAGTTATGTGCAAACACCTTTGAGACTTGAATTCTTTCCCAGGAGCAGAAACTTAATAGAAAACTGCCATATATACTTATGTCTTTCTTATGGCAGCTTTCACTGGGTTGTAACAAATCATTTAGAGTCAATCCCAGGATGGATGGATTTAAATCAAAATGATCAAAACAAAGTTTTCAACTGAACAAGCATGCAGTACAATTTAATTGGATGTGATATCAATTAAAATGTATGCTAATAACTAAATAAGGATGGCTCAGCCATGAAGTGGGTCAATTCATCCTCCTCCCCTGGAAGGCCAAGTCTAGCAGTCACTCAATGGTGTATCCATCCTTGGTATGCTACTAGTTTGCGTCCTTTTGGGGACGCAAAATCCTGGGGACTGACCTTTGCTGCTGCTAAACACTCATCTGAATTCTTTTCACTTTTCAGAAGTGCATTACTGCAGCAGACGGCTGACCTGTGGACCTCTTCAGAATTCCTTGGCAACTCTGCCCAGAGAAGTACCAGTAAATATTCCAAGCCCCCATGCCCTCGTCCCCAGGGGAGAACCACTCTCCCACATACACAGATGATGGTTTTTATCCAAAGAACTGGACGACTGATGCTGTTGTCAACTTCTTCTATTTCCCCTTCTGTCTGCCCCTGGTCCCATAGGTGAAGACCCCAAGGAAAGCCCACAGCCAGCCTGTTTGCCATGACCAGCTATCTTGCTGCTTAACCCTGTCTCTAGGTCATTTATGAACAGGTTGAAAAGCACCAATCCCAGGATGGACCGCTGGGGTACACTGTTTTTCACCTCTCTCCATTGGGAAAATTGCCCCTCGACACCCACCCTCTGTATCGTGCACCTCAACCAGTTCCCAATCCATGAATGGATCTGCCCTCTAATTCCCGGACTGTGGAGTTTTCTCAGAAGTCTTTGGTGAGGGACTATATCAAACGCCTTCTGAAAGTCCAGATATATGATGTCCGCAGGTTCTCCTGCATCCACATGCCTGTTGATGCTTTCAAAGAATTCCAAAAGTTTTGTGAGAAAGAATTACCTTTTCCAAACCCATGCTGATTCTCCCTGATTTTACAGTTTTATCTTTAATTAGGCTTTCTACCATCTTACCTGGAACCGACATTAGACTGGCCTATAGTTTCCCATAACCCCTATCCTACCCATTAAAAAAATTAATGTGATGTCTGCTGTCCTCCAGTCATCTGCACTATGGTTGTCATGAGGGACAAGTTGCATATTTTGGTAAGTAGATCAACAATTTTGTTCTTGAGGTCTCTAATAACTCTTAGGTGGATGCCATCACAGTGACTTGTTGACCTTTAAATTGTCAAGCTGCTACATCTTCTCTTATAATCTCTGTCTTAATTCTTTGGTAAACAGGGGCTGTTCTAATTGTGGTATCTGCCCAAGGTCTTTTGCCATGAAGACAGAGCTCATTTACCCCAAATCCAGAGTAACTACAGGAGCACGTAAGAGACTTTACATGCACCCGTGGTTACTGCACCACCTAGTGAAAACCTATGGGAAATTCATATTGCAATCCAGAGTAAGTTGTTCTTACACCGACGCAAGGACTCCCTGTAGTTACTCTGGATTTTGCCCTTAGTTTCTCTGCCGTTTCTTTTTTATCTCCCTTTATCTCTCCTTTTATCTCCCTTTGGCCTCGCTCACCATCCAGTGGACCAACTGCTTCTCTGGCCAGTTTCCTAACTTATTTGAAGAAGCTTTTAGTATTCCCCTTGATATTGCTGACCATGCACTCCTCAAAGAGAGACTTCAAGGGAAGTCTCCTTTGGACTCTCATATCACCTTCTTATGTTTCTTTTGCCACATTTTATGTTCATTTTTACAGTCCTCATTCTGACAAGATTTCAGTTTGAGAAGGAACCTCACTTTCCCTTTTCCGCCTCTCTAGCATGACTTGTTAGCCATGCTGGCTCCCTCCTGGACTTAGTTGAGCCTTTCTTTCTCTGTGATATATATGTCCACTGGGTCTCAATTATTGTTGTTTTAAATAGCAATCTGGAGAGATTTGACCCGCTTTATCTTCCCCTTCAGTTTTTTCCTGACTAGCTTCCTCATCTGAGGGGAGTCTGTCCTTTGGAAGTCAAGGGTTATTATGGCAGATTTGTTTGGCATTCTTCTCTTGACATTGTGTGCATATTATGCAAGTAATACTGATTTTTGCTCAATTAGCAGGTGAAATTAACAAGGAAACAGAGTGCTTTATAAAGCATTTTGATGAAAATGTTGTAACATATTTGCAAATTCCTAAAAGTGGTTTCATTATGTTTTGCAGTGGTTCTTAACAGTGATGGGATTCAAAGAAATTAACCACCGGTTCTAGGCCCATCTGGCAGCCACTTTTAAATGGCTATTTAACTTTATATGTCCTATCTCTCGTTAACAACCGGTTCTATAGAGTAGATGCGAACCTGCTGTAGCCCACCACTGGTTCTTAAACTTGGAAAGAGACTCACTCCCTAAATAAATCTTCGTAAGGAAGGGGTGAGTGCAGTGACATGAATCCCAGGATAGCATCACTAATGGGTAAAGAAGGAAGGGGATGCTTTTATTAACATTTCCTGATGGAATACTTGCAGCGGGCCCCAAAAGGTGAAAGCACCCCCTTGGTCGCCATTTAGTGACTCAATACTAAGCATTACTTCACTGCCCTCACCCCTTCCCCTGTCCCTTAAAGGGATCGGGAGATTTTTACTCAAACAGGGGGGTTGCAACACATCCATAAACATCCAGTTTATTGATAGAAATATTTGAAAACTGTATAAAGAAGGAAGCCCATTGTATTCAGTAAGAATTAGGCTGTAATTCTATGTAATCCTTTATCTGAACTGGAAACTGGAAACATGGAGGAAGTAATAATTTTAATAGCCCAATCCTGTCTGGATGCTGTGCCAATGGTGCATAAAATCATACCGCCATATCATAAAATATGGTGCATAAAATCATACCACCATTTAGGCAATGGCCATACTGGCATAGCCCTCCCAGTAACTGGGGTAAAGCATTCCTACTAATGCTGACAACATTCATGAAAATCTCACCAAACCAATCATTCATGGAGCAGCATCCAGCCACAAGCATGACTGTATTACTGTCAGGTATCATCTAACCTGTATAACAATAACCCAGCCTCAATACCAGGAATGTGGTGGTCAGGAAAGCAGCACTAGGGTGAACCAAGCAGGGGGATAGTGGCAGATTCAGCTAATGATCATGTGGTTCAATGCAAAGCTCAAAATGTTGCCCCGGAAGTGATGATACAACTGGAAGTGATATCATCCCAGAGTACTTTTAAAAAAATTCCCTTGCAAGAACAAAATCAAATTTAATTAAGTAAAAAAATGAATTGTGTCACTTATTGGTTAGTGAAACTGTGCTGGTGGAAAGAGGAATAGAATCATAGAGTTGGAAGGGACCCAGTGGATCATCTAGTCCAAACCCCTGCCTGTAGTAGGAAATCCTGACCTTGTGGGGACCCAGTCTTAAACCCTGGCTTTGTACCCTGGCCTGCTGGTTAACAGACACAGTGTCCTTGCTAAAATGTAAGAGGAGCACGACTTACAAGTACCTTTATGCCCAATTAGCATGGGTAACTGTATTATGATGTATGTACTGAATATGGAAATGAGAGCTGGTTCATATTAACATCTTATTAGTTCCATACAGAATCAGAATTACCAGTACATCTCATTGGCTCTCAGATCAATCGGTATCATAGGAACATGTGATTTAAAAACTTTGATTTTTGTTTCGTAGGCTTTTGTATTTTCATTTTCTGGTTAACTGGCCATAACTTTTGGTAGAATATAGATATTAAAATGAGGTTTGTTTCACTGGATTCTGCATTAAATTACCTTTCCAACAATATATAACATGATGGTATTATCTTTCATACATACCCCGTTTTTCACAATTGTAGCTACTAGTGAAGCTAAAGGTTACAGTTTGGTGCTCCTAGCACCCTCCTTAGCCACACCACTGGTACACATGCAATATACTACTCAAGGAAGCCATAGCACCCATATCTCCTACAGAGACTATTTTGGCATCATCAGCAAAGGAGTAAACACAAAAAACTACTACAGCGGTTCTCACAGTGGTGATTGTGATTTGGGAGAGATTGTGATTTCACATCTCATTTCAGTGGAGGTTGCAAAAAGCTGGGTGCTGCAATCTTAGAATCTGGCATTGGGTGCTGCCAACTTGGCATGCGGCATTCAGGCTGCTTTCCTGTGAGTATGTCTAATTGAAACAATAGGACTTACATTTGAGTAGACATGGGGGGCCTCTAGCATCACAGTGATGTCACATCCCAGTAAGTTTGACAGGGGGTCCTGGACAGATTTTTAAGTTTGAAAGAGGGGCTGAAATGCCTGAGTACCACTGATGTAGATCTAGATAGCAGAAACCTGTTCTGTGCTGTCCACCCCCACCCACTCGGCAAAGCCTGCTAAGGTAAATAACAACTAGAAAGGGATAAAGTGATCTCTTGTTGCTCACAAAGACAACAAATATGATCAAATCTAAGCATTTTAGCAGGGACATTTGCCCAGTGATAGAGCAGCTTCTGAGATTGCAACCATCTCCTTGCCACAGGGATGCTGGACAATTGCTTGCTATTTAGTAGTCAGCCAAGCAAACAGATGCCAGTCAGGTCCGGTTACACCGGCTCAGTCTATCAGGAGTTTGCAAAGGCACAGACATGCTGGAACACCACTCTCAAGATAAGCTAATATAAACAAGGTATTCTTTTTGTAAGAAAATGAAAACACAAAACTCTGTTGACCTTACACTTGGTCATTTTTTAAGCTTTACAAAACCTTTGCCAAACTTGTTACAACAAATGTGTTCTACATAGTTCTATGAAGGAATTTGCTCTAAAGAAAATTCCACTGTGTTAAGCGGGGCTTGCTTCTTTGAGGTCACAATAATGTGTATACAGGATTAAAGACAGTAATAGCACAATCTTAACCTATTTAGGCTAGCATTACTCACCTGCTCCCTGTTCCTATGATGGTGTGGGGAGGCAAGCGCATGTCTGGGCCCTGACCTGTTCCCCTAGGAGTAGTGTAGAAGTGCATTATGGAAATTTTGCGACCCCCCCCCCCCCGGAGCCAGTACAGGACTTACACCATCCTAACTGGAGGATAGGATTGCAGCCTATGACTTCCAAATAATTATGCACAGGATTGCACTCCCAGAGGAATTTATTTCTAAGTAGTCATAATAAAGGGCTGTGGGTGGCGAAAGTGACTAAGACACTGTGCTTGTTAACCAGCAGGCCAGGGTTCGATTCCCAGGTCGGCCCCACAAGACAGGGTGAGCTCCTGTCCTTAGCCCAGCTCTGCGACACCAGCTGGATCCAATCGTGTTGGCTCTGCCTTTCCATTGGACTAATTCAGTGGTGTGGAGAGGGGGGATTTGCTGCTTGTGTAACAGCCTATCCTCCATAACAATCCAACCCAGGCTATCGTGCTTCGCATGCAGTGCCGAGCATTATACCATAGTCTTCCAAGACTTTTTAGTCATAATAAGCACACATGGAATGGTATTGCAAATGAAGATGAGGCAAGCTCCACTGGATCAGGCCCATCTGGTCCAGTTTCCTTTATGTCATAACCAAAAAATGAACCCCCCCAAATGTAGGTCATCCAAGAAAAATGTAGACCAACTAAAAACTAAAAGCACTCATACATATTGCCTTTATGTGGTTCATTTAAACACTATGGCTGCAATCCAATATATATTCTCCTAGGGTGTCCTATATTTTGGGGATCTTGTCCTCTTAGGGGGACGTTGAGAGAGGAGCTTGTTATCTGCTGTCAGCGCCTCCTCTTCCTAACTGGACACGTGCCCAGCGAACGTTCGAAAAGTCCCCGCGTTCCAAAAGTATCCCAGTTCTAAAAGGAGCCAGCGTTCTAACAGTGGAGAGTAATAGATCGCCGAGTGGCGGAGGGCTGAGTTCGGCGGCAGGGTTGGCGTTCGATTTCTCGGCGCTCGGCTAGAAGGGCTGCGGTGTATCCAATCCGGCTGGTTCTTCCCTGCCCCTCCCCCTCCAGGATAAGGCTGCGGGCGCAGAGCGGGCGGCGATGGCGGAGGCTGCGGAGAAGATGTACCGGGCCGAGTATGCCAAGAGCGGGCGGGCTTCGTGCAAGAAGTGCGGGGACAACATCGCCAAGGACTCGCTGCGCCTGGCCATCATGGTGCAGGTAGGGCCTCTCCCTCCCCCTCCACGCCCACCAGGGAGGCTCCCTCCTGCAGCCCTTTGTGTCTGTCCCCCATCCCCTTCCCCTCCGCCCATGTGCCGCATGCGGGTCAAGGGAGGTGGCTGCGGAACCGCCTTCCTCCCACTGGCTTCGCCCTTTGTAGAGCCTGCCCAGGGGTTTCCCCTTCCCCAACTCCTTCTGGGGGCTTCCATGCAGCAGGCACACTCACAGCCTTGCCCTGTTCACGTCTACTCTGAAGTAAGGCCCATTCTAGTCCACGGGGCTTGCTCCCTTGTAAATGTGGCTAGAATTTCTATCCCAGAGCCCAATCATATGCACATCTACTCAGAAGTAAATGTCATTATAGTCAATGGGCTTGGTTCCATGTATGTGTGGATAGGGTTGCAGCAGCCTGTTCACATCTACCTGGAAGTAAGTCGTGTAGGAATCAGTGGGGCTTGCTCCTGTGTGAGTGTGGATAGGTTGCAGCCTCAGAGCCCGATTCTAGATTCTGTCACATTTACTCAGAAGTAAGGCCCATTGTAGTCAATGGGGCTTGCTCCCAGGAAAGTGTGGGTAGGGTTGAAGTCCTCAATCCACAAATCCTGGGTGGAAGGGCATGGCATTTTTCCTGGGTGGGGGAGATTTGCCTGCTGTTCCCTGCAGTGGCTTGTGAAGAAAATCCAAAAATTCACTTGTACTTATCGCCAAGTGAAAAAAATCACACCAACATCTCGCATGGCTTCTTGACCATCCCAAAGTCTTTACTAATTAAGGCATTAAATGCAAAGCCTGCAAGACTGGAGTATTACAGAATAAGAGCATAATCCTAACCATGTCTGCTCAAAAGTAAGCCCCATTGTGTTCAATGTGTCTTACTCCCAGGAACGTGTCTTTAGGATTGCAGCCCCAGACTCTCTCTGAACTCAGTACTATATACTTCAGAGGAAGTCTTAGGATCAAGCCGCACATTGCATTTTTGTCCACTTTTCGTTTGTGTTTTGCTGGTTGATTTCACAATGTTAATCATATTTTCCAAACTGCACCTTGCATCTAAAAAGTTGGTGTGTTCATGCCCAGCCCACGTTGCCCCAGGTCATGCTTTCCTGTCAGTTTCACCACAGATCTCATAATGAGATCCACCTTCTCTCCCTTTCCTGTGCTCTGTTTTTAACAATGACTTTTTTGTTGTCTCAGTTTAAAGTTGCATTCAACCAGATTAAATCAATGCAGTTCTAGATCTGCCTAAAATACTGCAGTAAGAATGTTGTTATTGACATACCGCTGTTGGATGAGCAAGGTATAAACTGTTAAAATGGTGTAGCATCCGTGGTAATAGAGAGGTAACAGAGCTAGTGTGATGCAGTGGTTAGAGTGTTGCATTTGGACCTGCAAGGGAGGCACAAAAAGCTGTGCAAAATGAATGGCTTAAGACAGTTCCCAGTTTAGTACCAATACCCACTTTTTAAATTGATGCTGTATCTGGCCCTACCAAGATTTACCATACTTTTAAAAAAGGAAATCTAAAAAGAAATAATTTATTTATAAGTAATTGTATCCAGAAAAAGACCCTCAAACATATATTTTTCTATACTTACACATGTTTGCAAACTGCAGTAGCTGAGCTGTTTCCAGGGTAGCAGTTACAGTATCTGGTTTTGAATAGTCTCAGTGCTTGAGACATTTACTTATCTGAGCTTTGGAGACCCACCAAAAACCAGGTCCCAACCCCCAATATGGGAATATCTTGCTTAAAATATTTAGCAGTCGTGGTGTGGTAGTAGCACTGGTTGATGAAATGGTCTCCTTGCTACACAATATTGAATAATATTGTTTTAGACAGCAGTTCCCAAACTTGCCATAGTCATGGTGCTCTTCTTTCATGGAAGGCTTTCATTCTTGGCTTTCCCATGCTCTCACATGATCCAACATCTGGAAGAGCTGGGAAGATGAAGCCACCAGGAATGTATGAATTTGCCATGACACTCATAGATAGGCATAGGGCTGGGAGCTGAGGTTCCCAAACTTATTTTATTTATAGAATTTTTATTCTGCATTTTTCCCACACCAAAGGGGTCTTAAACATACTTCATTCACGGTGGAGCTTCTATGTGACCTGGAACAGTATTTGAAAAATTACAGAAGCTACTGGAGTATTGAATCTTCAATCCAGCATAGAAGGCGGTTTTGTGGTTTTTGTCCTTTAAATTGTTAACATTAATATTTAAGTATACAGTCAGCATTGATTGGTTGGTTGCTAAAAAATTTTCTGCCATTTGGATGACAATATCAGATCCTCCCAAGGCAAATAGCAGAATGGTGACATCTATTGAAGAAAATATAGAGATAATTGATAGTAAAATAAAGTTCATGATTTTTTGAAGCTAAAGAAAAATATAAGACCACAGGTTGGTTATTAGATTGTCAGATTTTTATCTGATAATTGAATGAACGTAGGAAGAATTCATTGGCTTCTTTGGCAGAAAGATGCCAAACGGAGATGTTCCTGATCTCATTTTCTAAATCTCTGACCTATTTGTTCATTGATTTAGTTTCTTTCTGACAGTATTTGTGGGAGTTTTGTTAGCTTTCTTGGCTGTCAGGTGCAATTTTCATTCGATCTTTCAGTTTGGGAAAGTTAAAGGATTAACCTTGTATTGGAAAGAGGCAATGCAAAGTAAGAACATATATTTAGTGGTTGCAACTTCTGGTAGCTCAGAATTGGCAACTGGAAGCTGTTTCAGTGATTGGCTACTGGAAAGAAGAATGTGGCAAAAGTATTTATGTATTAACCGGCTTAAAAGAACAACTAGGATGGAGTTGATTTTTTTGAATTTGGTTCATGCAACTTTGGCTGCAATCATAGACACACTTTCCTGGGAATAAGATCCATTAAACACAATGGAGCTTACTTCTGAGTAGACATGGTTAGGATTGTGCTCTTTGGCACATAAATGCTTATTTCAGTCTGAATCTTGGAGATGTCTCTATAGCAGTCCTTCCCAGGCTTCTACCAAGGGGTTGGGAGCACTCCCAGTTGTTGCTGGAGAGGAGGATGCAATCCCCAGGATCCTTTCGCTACGAAGGATGGGAAGGTTTTTAAAAAATCAGTTATAATTGATATATGTTTAAACAAGGGCTGCAGTGGCTCAGTCGTTAAAGACGCTATGCTTGTCAACCTGCAGGTCAGCAGTTCGAGATCCAAGTACCACATGATGGAGTGAGCTCCCGTTACTTGCCAACCCAGCAGTTTGAAAGCATATAAATGCAAGTACCTATTTAGGTACCACTTCTGTGGGAAGTTAACTGCATTCTGTGTGACTTGAGCATGTAGTCATGCTGGCTGTGTGACCACGAAGACATCTTGGGACAAAGCTAGTTTCAGTCTTAGATTTGGGGACACCACCTGAGAGGGACACCTTTACCTTAAAACACAGACCAGTTTTCATAGCTGAATGAATGAATGGGTTTCTTTTCCTAAAAGGCTCACCATGTAAAAAGAAGTACAGTGGTGCCTCACATAAAGAGCTTAATTTGTTATGGAGGCGTGCTCTTTAAGTGAAATTCTCTTTAAGTGAAGCAGATTTCCCCACAGGAAATAATGGAAACTCAGATATTGGTTCCACAACCCCTAAAATATTCATATAAAAATATTAACCGGATGTAAAAATGATGACAAAACACTGGAATTGAATTCAAAACATGCATTCAGTGTGCATGATCCTATGAAGTCTACTTAGGTTGCAATCCTAAAGACACTTTCCTGGAAGTTCAATGGGGCTTACTTCTGAGTAGACATAGTTAGGAGACTGCAATCAAAGACACTTTCCTGGGAGGCTTACCAGGGCGGCTGCTGGAGGTTCAAGGAGGTCGGTGGGGGCAGTTAGGGGCAGCTGCCTCTGGCACCCCCAGCCAACTGCCCCCAAGTTGTGGGCAGTTAGAGGCAGCAGCGCTGGCCGGCATCCCTTTTAAAGAGCCTCCCTGCGGAGCATCAGGGCTGCATAGCCCACATGCCCATAGCGCGCTCACTTGTTAAATGAAGTGGAACTTGTTATGTGAAGCAAGGTTTCTTGGAAATATTTGCTTATTATGTGAAATGCTTGTTAAGCAAGGTGCTTGTTAAGCAAGGTACCACTGTACCATAAAAGAAATCAAAGTGAGGGGGAGCTATGCAAGAGTAAATAGGGACAGTTGTTCTCCTGCAAAATGTAAGAGAACGAATACTATTAAGTATCTCTTCATTTGTGTTCTTTGGTGTGTTAAGCCTCACTTCAGTACATTTGTTTGTAAGATGCTTATTTTTAGTGACCTAAATCTTTTATTACTGTAACAATGTGTGGGAAAATTGCACCCCCTTTTATCACAACATTATATTTTAACAGACACCTGAGTTATTGCCATTGCAAGTATCTCTTCACACCTTTCCCTGTGTTCATCACTATGTTGAAACTATGGCTGAAAAAAAATATGACAGTTAAATTACCTAGATCAGGCCTCAAAATAGCTTAAGGTATAATTTGTGTCCTCTAAATGTGGAAGGCTGTGAGGAAAATGCATAGCTACTGCTCAGAGCCATTCTTTCCCAGACAGCATGTAAATGTATGGCCAAAAAAAAAACCCCTTCCTGACTAAATGATGATGAGATCATGTTCCAGGATTCATACCAATTTCTGAGAATGAGTCTTGTCTGAAGTATGTGGTCTGTGAAAAATTGATTTAGGCCATCTAGAATTGTAATCCTGTGCACTCCTTCTTTGGACTACATCCCACTGAAACCAGTGGAATGTACTTTTGGGTATACATGCATAAGATGGCCCTTTTCGTATTATAAATATCAAAACCAGCATCTTGAATTGTTCAGTTTAAAAATTGCCATCCAAATAGTGCTTTGGATGCAATTCAAATTCTGCGTTCTATGAAACCCTACAGATTGCCTTGAAAGTTTATCAGGTGTTTATCTGTGCCAAGAAGATGCATGTGCTTTCTTGATGGAAGGCTTATCCGGCATTGCTTAGCTTTGCTTTCCTTATGTAGATGCAATGTATTGTAGTATGTACTAGTGGTAGGCATGGGATCATGATGAGGCAGTGCCCAAAGAGAATCCTACCATCGTTTGGCCTAGGACTGTCTGAAATGGGCAGAAGTTCCTTACCAAATGTTCAGCAAGTGATGTGTAGAAAGTATTCCTTGAAAATGGAAAGTCAGAGACACTCTGATATAGTAAATGGTAGGTGAGCCTGTAACTGTACCAATGAATTGACACAGGATTGACAAGCATTTCAGAACTTCTTGTCATAATAATTAGACTAATAATTAGAAATACATTGTTGTACTTAGTGAATAACGTATGATTTAATTGCGCTTTCTTCTCATAAGCATCATGAATAGCTTTTTGGTAATCTCATATGTACTTATGTTTCCTTTGGGTGGTTGCTAACATAATCTACAGTTTTGTTTTTCAGCCGTATTCAGTCTCCAAAATCAGGATGCACTTTAGATTCGGTGGTTAATTAGATTTAAGTAAACATAGTGTTTTGATTATAAGTATAGGGTGTGCATTAGATTCGAGTAAATGCAGGTATCAAAAGACAAAGTCTTTCCAGGTTGAACCATGCTTGTTGCCAGAAGATTATTTGCCCTGATACTAGGAAACCAACAGCCTAATCCTAACTTGCACAGCCTTGGCTTGTCCATTCAGCCCACATGGTACCCAGTGTGGGTAAGGACCAAGTTGGAGGTCTCCCCAGGAGCCTGTGGGTGGAAATGATGTTGGAGGTGGGCTTCAACTTTTAGAATATGTAACCCTGTTAAGAATGGCTGACTTCACCTTAACTTCAGTGACTATGCCACTTCATGTGGCTGAGAGAGAAATCCTCTAGTGAGACCAGAACAGACATTAAAGCAATATAGTTTAATGTGAGTATAGCTGAGATAGTAACGAAACCTTCTGTAGTACTTGTAAACTGAAGACCTGAGATTCACTGTATTGGTCAAGTTGTAACTTGCATTATTAAAGACATTAAATAGTGGGCTGTTACTAGGTTTTCAATCCTGTGTGCAGTTACATATGTGCCCCACTGAAATTAATGAGATTTACTTCTCAGTAAACAGCCACAGGATTACACTGTAGGATTCCCTGCAGTTTGTATATATGACATATTGGTCTGTCCTATCTGGGTTTTATAATGTTGCTGTCCTTACAGTTTTCCCTCTTTTCACTGTTTCTTTCTCCTAGTCTCCCATGTTTGATGGCAAAGTACCCCACTGGCATCATTTTGCTTGCTTCTGGAAGCGAGCTCGACTGGTGTCCCACACTGATTTGGATGGTTTCTCAGAACTCCGTTGGGAAGATCAGGAGAAAATTAAAAAATCCGTAGAAACTGGCGGTGCTGGAACAGGTAAGCCAATCAGCATTGACAGTCAAAGAGATAACACCATCCGTGTCAGCCTAGTTTATGTACAAAAGCTTATTGCCTCTGTGATAAGGAGTGATTTAAAATTATAGAAGCTAGAGGCTTCAAGACCTGGGTCCCCACAAGACATGGTGAGCTCCTATCCTTAGCCTAGCTCTGCGATGCAGCTGGAACCAATTATATCGGCTCTGCCTTTCCATTGGACTATTTCAGTGGCACGGAGAGGAGGAGATTTGCTGCTTGGGTAACAGCCTATCCTTCATATTAATCTACCCAGGCTTTCATGTTTCACATGTGTCGCAGTGTCAAGCACAATACCATAGTCTTTCGAGACTGATGGATACCAAGATCAGAGGCTTCCAAAAAGCATTGACCCAAGGTAAAGCACCTCAAAGAGGATCATATTGCAGAGGTCCCAAAATCTACAGCCTATTTGCCACAACCAGTTCACCAATATATCTGATCAGCTTGTGAATCCAGTGGCATTATAATTTCATGGGGCCTCTCTTCTCCCCACACCCATTCACCTACCATCATTTACTATTTTCCTCCTGCTGAATGAAACAACCTGGCTGGGTCACGCTAGCAAGGGACAAAGAGAAAAAAAAAGAAAGCCAGAAAGTAACCTTCCACTGCAAATTCTTTTTCTCCAAAGTTCTTAGAGTTTTGTCTAATTAAAATATGTCTAATTTCTAATAGTTGAAAAATTGCCATCTAAATAGTGCTTTGGATGGCAGTTCAAATTCAATTTTTATATTTTCTATAGTCTATCACCGGAACAGGGTTTAGTGATATGAGCCTATCAGCTGAAAGTTTAGAGACCCTTCTCCTTATTCTTAATAGCTCTTACATAGTGTGTAACCCAAAAACATACAGAATCACCACACTGTGTGTCCCAGTATTACCATGAAAATGTGCTGTATGTTAAGAATTAACCTACCATATAGATTTGCAAGTTTTAAATCTGGAGCTTTGTTGCTGATGCTACTGTGGGTCGAATTTATAACCAGACATTCTAGAAAAGAGGCATTTAGTCAGTTGTTTATTTTTTTATTATTTTTACTCTTCTGCCCCCTTTTACTATTCTGCTCCCCATTCTTGTGTGGTCCAAGATTAGAGATTAACTTCTAAAAAATTAACACCTGATCTCAGGAACCTACCTGACGCCAATAAAATTGGCTTTATATACATGGTGTACCACATCATAGCTCATTCCTAACTACCTTTCCAGCACCAATGCAGCCGTTCTAATAGGGCACACACTGCTTCCTGTGTTGGGATGACTGTCTTAAAGACCTCCTCAAGGTAAGGGTTACTGCTTCCCTTACCTTGGAGTTTTTTTGCAGCTGTATCAGAGGTGGAAAAGTTTGTTATGAATGTATTGTATATGACTATAGCCTTTATATTGTTGAAAGCTAGGTGTTAAATCTGAACTTTTTTCCTTTGGGGGGAATTTTTTCTAGGTAAAGGCGATCAAGAGACAGGTGGCAAAGCTGAGAAGAGTTTAAATGATTTTGCAGCAGAATATGCAAAGTCTAACAGAAGTACCTGCAAAGGCTGCGAACAGAAGATAGAAAAGGTAAATAGATATGCCACTGTAGAATGTGTTTAATATTGTAAACTCTTGAGCAGCCCAGTCCTAAGTTGTCTTCAGTGCAGCTTGGAGAAGGCTTGTGGTAAGGGATGTCTTCCTCTTAGATTACAGTCCTAACCAGTTTAGCCCAGCCTAACTCACCTGGCATATCTTTCCCTGGAGTGGGGCAGAGGTGCTTTACAGCACTTTTGTGACATCCCCAAGGCCAGTATGGGACTTATGACAGGTTTTACGCTGGCCTAACTGGAGATTAGGATTGCACCCTTAGCCTTGTAAAGCCCCAGTCACCTTTATAGGGCTTCTCTGATTTAGAATCATAGAATCATAGAGTTGGAAGGGACCCAGTGGATCATCTAGTCCAACCCCCTGCCTGTAGTAGGAAATCCTCATCTTGTGGGGACCCAGGTCTTGAACCCTGGCCTGCTGGTTAACAGGCACAGTGTCCCTGCTAAAATGTAAGAGGAGCATGACTTACAAGTACCTGTATGCCCAATTAGCATGGGTATATGGAAATGAGAGCTGGTTCATATTAACATCTATTATTTCCATACAGAATCAGAATTACTAGTACATGTCATTGGCTCTCAGAGCAATCAGTATCATAGGAACATGTGATTTAAAAACTTTGATTTTTGTTTCGTAGGCTTTTGTATTTTCATTTCCTGGTTAATTGGCCATAACTTTTGGTAGACTATAGATATTAAAATGCAGTTTGTTTCACTGGATTCTGCATTAAATTACCTTCCCAACAATATATAACATGATGGTATTATCTTTCATACATAACCCATTTTTCACAATTGTAGCTCCTAGTGAAGCTAAAGGTTATAGTTTTGTGCAACCCCATGCACCCTCCTTAGCCACACCACTGGTACACATGCAATACACTACTCAAGGAAGCCATAGCACCCTCATCCTCTACAGAGTCTATTTTGGCATCATCAGCAAAGGAGTAAACACAAAGAACTACTACAGCGGTTCTCACAGTGGTGATTGTGATTTGGGAGAGATTGTGATTTCACACCTAATTTCAGTAGAGGTTGCAAAAAGCTGGGTGCCACAATCTTAGAATCTGGCATTGGGTGCTGCCAACTTGGCATGGGGCATTCAGGCTGCTTTCCTGTGAGTAAGTCTAATTGAAACAATAGGACTTACTTCTGAGTAGACATGGGGGAGCTCTGGCGTCACAGTGATGTCACATCCCAGTAAGTTTGACAGGGGGTCCTGGACAGATTTTAAATTTGAAAGAGGGACCCAGGCTGAAATGCCTGAGTACCACTGATGTAGATCTAGATAGCAGAAACCTGTTCCGTGCTGTCCCCCCCACCCGCGCAGCAAAGCCTGCTAAGGTAAATAACAACTAGAGAGGGATAAAGATATCTCTCTTTGCTCACAAAGACAACAAATATGATCAAATCAAAGCTTTCTTGCCCAGTGATAGAGCAGCTTCTGAGATTGCAACCATCTCCTTGCAACAGGACTGCTGGACAATTGCTTGCTATTTAGTAGTCAACCAAGTAAACAGATGCCAGTCAGGCCCGGTTACACTGGCTCAGTTTGTTCTAGCTATTTTGCTGACAAAAATCTGGGAAGCCCCATGTAAGGCCTGCTTGGGAGTTAGGATGTGGTGACAGCCACCTCCACTGATCCCACCCTTTCTGGCCTCAATTCTCCCCAATTCTGCTCGCCCTTTGCCCAGAAATGTTCCTGCCTGCTTGCAAGATGCCTTCCCACCACCCTCTCTCATCCATCCCTGTTCTTTATCTCGTATGTTCTGCATTTTATTTTTGTTTACAGCAGTCTCTGTGGGGAAGGTCCTGATTTTCACATGGCCCTTTAGTGAGCAGGAATTTAAAGCTGCTCACCATCTTCCCATTCAAACCCACCTTTGTATCCACATCTATCAGATGCTGGTATGTGAGCCGTTGTGGTCATGCTGTATGCAAAGTGGGAGCTAAAATAAAAAAGACCACAGGCTCATCAGAAAGGAGGTAAGACTCTGCAAAGAACTTTTCAAGTCTGAGCCGGCTATTTAGCTGGTGCATAGTAAAGTGGTCTTGTGTTAGGCAGGAGGCCTCTGGCAGAGGTCTCCCTCCCACTTTCCCTCGCCCACCCCACCCTAGTAAGTTCTCCCCCTCCCAATTCCTTCTCACAAAGTTAGCAAGAGGCTGAACTTTGGACTGTGTGTGATAAGCCTCTGATTGATGCTAACTCAATGGAGACTGTCACAAATATGGTGTTAGAGCTGGGCCAGCAGTGAGTCTTGCAGGCAACACATGACACCACTAGGGGACCAGCACTGAAAGATCTGGAACAGGCCCCTTAGCTTCGAGTAATAAGCTATTTCCCCAGTTACATTAAACTCTGGTAAAGCAAATTTTTTTCAATTTGATGTCCCATCATTTGCATGACTTTTGGAATTACAGAACATGCATGCTTTGACTTGAGCCATCTGTAAAGGGAGATGAAGCAGGAAAAGTGTGGAAGAGAGTGGACCGGACTAGGCTGTCTACATCTGATGCTCTGGTCTAGCCCAGAACATTTCTCTCCTTCACATTTCTCTTCTGGTTTTCCCTCGTCTTCTTTTTCCCAATTCTGGAAGCAGAAGCAGAAGTAGTGAAGGTGACTGGATTGATGTGATATCACCACCAGTCTGTTGCTACTTCAGTTGGCCTCATGGACAGATCAGCCTTGTCACTAACATTAAGCAGCAATTTTTTACACTACATCAGTCCTTTCAGAAATAGCAATGCAAAAAACTGAATGCAAAAAAATCTCTTCTCTTTTTTCTTCTTCCATTTCAGGGCCAGATTAGAATTTCAAAGAAAATGGTGCACCCAGAAAAGCCTCAATTGGGAATGATAGACAACTGGTATCACTTAACCTGCTTTGTCAGCCGCAGAGCAGATCTGGGTTTTCTTGCTACCTTTAGTGCCTCCCAGCTGCTCGGTTTTGGGCTCCTGAATGCTGAAGATAAAGAGACTCTGAAGAAGCAGCTACCTGCTACCAAGAATGAAGGGTATTTTATTTCTGCATAATTATACTTTCATCCCATATTTCCTCCACAGAGCCTAAGGTTGTTATACCTTAGCTCAAGCAAGTGTAGACCTGGCTGTTCTAAAGTACTGATGCTAGAAACTAACAAAGAAATCCATATTACTATTTTCCTCCTACCCAAAGATTGATTTTCAGGTAATAGTCAGAGCTTTCAGCCACGATGCAGGCCAATTGTTCCAGCAGTACAAGATCTCTTAGAGTGCAATCCTATCCTTGTCTACTCAGATGTGAGCCCCATTATTGGAAATGGGGCTTACTTCCAAGTAAGTGAGATTAGGATTAATGCAATTAATCCTAATGCAATTCAAACTGCTTTAAAAAACCAGTTGCTTAGGCTCTTCAGGTGAGCTGATTGTTGTGCTTGGCCAACTGCGGTCTGGTTCTACAGATCAGCAGAGATCAGGTGGGCACTTCATCTTCACCCAGTAGTTCAGGGATGGGATTCACGGATCACATGTTCTCCATATACATACAATCTTAAGGACAGTTAGGGTGTATTGTGTGGTTTTTATTAACTTTTATTAGCTAGTTCTGGCTCTGCTGTTAATGTAATTTCATAAGCATTGATTGGCAGGGAGCCCTATACAAATCCTCCCAATTACATTGGCCCAAGCACTGGATATTGGTAACCACAGCAATCAAGGTCTATGTACTATAGTCCCAGAGAATCAAGTAGCTTGATACTTTTGGGAGATCTGTTTTATTATTATTTTTTACGTTGGACGCTCCCTGCCTCAGAGGAAAACAAACTGTTGTAGGTACTTGTCTTTGGATGCTCTTTGTTTTATGCCAAGGATACTGCAGTGCATGTAAACCTGACCTAGAAGGATTAAAGAATGACTATGAAGCTGCACAGGAAAAATGAGAAAAATGTATGCACTTAGTATTCTTGTTTTGTTATTAGACTTTTTAAGCTTGGATCAGAATTCCGGGTGACGTGGCTAAGTAATTCTACTTAATGTAATCTTTTGTTCTCCTTCAGAAAGAGAAAAGGAGATGAAGTGGATGCCAATGTGACTTCAAAAAAGAAACCTAAAAAAGAGAAGGAAAAGCAGGCCAAACAGGAGAAGCTTCTGAAGGTTTGTTGCTCAATCCTATCCAGGCTGCAATCCTAATCCTCAATTAGGCTGGCATAAGCCCCAGCACAAGTCCCATGCTGGTCTGAGATAGTCACTGAAATGCCGTAAGACGCTTCTGCACCACTCCTGGGGGAGGGTTAGGCCAGTGCACAGACATGAGCTTGCCTCCCTTCACCATCATGGGAATGGGAAGGCTGATAAGTTATGCCAGTCTAGGTTGGAATTCCACCTCCAGTTTCCAACACTTTCTTCTGGGGGGAAATTCAGCAGCCATGCAAGGTTTGAGGTCTGCCTTCTTTTTCAACTTGAATATAGTTCACGATCTTAACTTATTGTCAGGTGGGCATTTTTGTCTCTCAGAGTTCTTTAATTATTATCTTTTAAAAATAATATTAGTGTTCTTTAATTATTAAATGTTCTTTAATTACTAAATGCGTTCTTTAATGTTTAAATTATATTTAATCAGTCTTCTTTAATTATTATCTTTAATAATAATTACTCTTCTCCCTGAGATCTAGTTTTCTGTGCAAAGGGAACTTTATAAGGAAATCTATTATGTGCCGTTTGGAATGATGGAGCCAAAGCAGGTGTTTACTTGCACCAGAAGACCCCCCCGCCAGCTCTCTGAAATAAGGGGGTCCTTCTCATATGTAATTTCTGTTTAGTTATATAAATATTTCCAACTTTGTTTCATGTCTCTTGGTTTTTTTCATTATCCTATTTAACAATTGCATCTTACATATTCAAAAAGGTTAGCAATGATGATCTGAAAGCAGGCAATATTGTTCATCATGTCTGTCTTTTCTTCTTATTGTACCATATCTGTCACCGGACGTTGGCGATCAGTTGGGAATCCTATTTTTATCAACAGCTGCATGATAAGTGTTGCTGAGTTTTGTTGAAACCGGTCCCTTAAATTTTGAGCCATGATGTTCTCCTTCTGCCTGAAGTTGGTTTGTCTTCAGTCTTTCCCTGGAGGATTAAATGGAGTATGCCATATTTTTCTGGGTGTCACATCACATGTCCGAGATATTCTAACTTTCTTTTTTAATTGTTTTGATGATTTCCCTTGGCTTTCCCAGGCGACTTATCACATCTTCATTCCTGATTTTGTCAACCCAGCTTATATGTAACCCGCCTGTAAATCCACTTTTCAAAAGTTTCTTCAAGTGACTTTCTTTCAGAGACGGCTCTCTATTCCGTTGGGCAGGATAGAAAAGATGTAACATCTGACAAGCCTGACTTTCAGTCTTAGGTTTATGTTGTGACTGGAGAAGACCTTTTTCGTTTTGAAGAATGCTGTTCGTGCTTTCTCTATCCTTGTCTTTACTTCAGTGGTCATGTCCCAGCTTTCATGTAAATTAGAACCGAGGTATATGATCCTTTCCACCTTTTCCAGTGGCGTTCCTTCCAAATTTATCAGTGGTAAATGGGTTGTTTGCTAACAACCATGATTTTGGTTTTTGAGGTGTTAAGCTTCAAGCCGTATTTTTCAGAAATCTCTGTGACTCTGTTGAGAAGCTGAAGGTCTTCATGCTTACTGGCAAGCAGAGTATCTTCAGCATATCTTAAATTGTTAATCCAAACACGGTTTACTTTGATGCCAGCATCAATGTTTTCCAGTGCTTCGCTGAAGATTGACTCAGAGTATACGTTGAACAATAGTGGAGACAAGATACATCCCTGTCTGACCGCTCTTCATATTTCTGCATCAGCTGAGTATTTCTCTGCCTAGACTCACATTTGCGATCTGATGCCAATATACAGTAGATTCTTTATCATTCAGATGTCTTTGTCATCTCATCTCACCTCTTTCAGGATTTTTAATAGTTTGCTATTAAAATTTTTATCAAATGCTTTTTCAAAATCAATGAAGCACATGTAAACATGGATTGACATCTCTACAATGCTGTACATGAACTTGAATGCTGAATAGGGCATCTCATGTACCAAGTTTGTTTCTGAAACCAAATTGTGTGTTACCTAGACGCTCCTCAGTTATGCTGTATATTCTTCTGTGAATTATTCTCAGGATTATTTTCAGGGCATGACTCATTAAGCACATTGTTTGGTACACTTATTTGCATTTATTTTGGAGGGGATTGTCACATAGGTTGACTTTAGCCAACCATTTGGTATCTTCCCTGTTTCATGTACAGTATTTGATTGAAGTGCTGCAGTAAAAATTTCTTTCCATTGTCTTCCAACAATTTTAAAATTTCTACTGGGATATCATTAGGTCCTGTGGCTTTTCTTGTTTTTGCTATTTTTATTGCATGTTCAACCTCTTCCATAGTGATGTTTGGTCCAATTGTTATATTTCCCATATCAAAATCATCCCTATTGTCCTCGAAAAGTTCTTCAGTATATTCCTTCCATCTTTTTAGTTTTTCATCCCCATCTAAAATAATTTCCCCCTCCTTGTCAATTGAGTTGTTGGTTTGCTTTTTGTAAAGGCCTGCTGCTTCTTTCACTTTTTGTGTAAGTTGAAATTGTCATGCATACATTCAGTCTCTTCTATTTCCAAGCATCTCCTTGAAAATCACTTTTGCCAGTCAAATTTTTCTTCTAATTGTTTTCTGCAATTCATTGTATTTATCTTTGTTTTTATTTTTATACAAACTTCTTTCATCCATCATCCACTGTTGTTTCTTGTGGTATCCCTCTCTGTTTTGAATTTACCTCTACTTTTGCATTTTTAAATTTATTCCAGTTCAGTTCTACGTCTTCATTAGTCAGGTTGTTGGTTCCACTTCAATGAATTTCTAGTTCTTCTTTTATCTTATCCCTGTTCTTAAAGATGAAGTCACTATCAATTCTTGGTTTAGCAGAATTTGGGATTTTCATCCTTTTTTGTTTTAGCTGGACTTTGGCTAGTAGATTATGATCAGATGGTCCTATGACCAGATGGTCAGTATGTCTTTACTGAATTTACTGAGTTTCTAAGAACACAATCCTAATCATGTCTACTCAGAATTAAGCCCCATTATGTTCTATGGATCTTACTCCCAGGAAAGTGTCTTTAGAGTCTACTCTGGGCCATTGTTAGGTTTTGCCACCATTAACATGATTTTCCTAGGAATTACGTAGTGTAGTAGTCTTCCCTTTGCTTTCTACACCACAGTACACATGCTGTTCATGTGGCTACCTCCACACCGTGTGCTGTTCTTCTGAAGCCTTTTCAACCAGTGGTCTCTGCCTTCAGTCAATACTGGGGAGCCAGCTGCCATTCACCAGGCCTGTTGGTCCACAGGATGTAATTGGGATCTGTCTTATCTCCTGTTCTGAAATGGTTCCACTAAGAGATAAATCTCAACTATCTGTTGGCGTTTCTTCATCTTTTTAAGATTCTGATCTCTTTTGGGGCAGGGAACAATTTAGTTATTTGATTTTCTTATTAAATTGCTTTGTGAACTTTCTTGTTGAAAAACAGTATATAAATATTCTTATTATATCTTACATCCACAGGAACAGACAGAGTTGATTTGGAACATCAAAGATGAGCTCAAGAAAGCTTGTTCCATCAATGGTCTGAAAGAGCTCCTAATAGCCAACAAACAGGAAGTTCCATCTGGGGAATCTGCTGTGAGTTTCTGTTCTGTTTTATATTTGAATACATGATCGCTTCCTCTGAGTGTTTGAGAGATATATTACTGTTTTAAAACCTAGCTCTGCTGTGGTATAGAGGTATATTGAGATCCAAGGAAGAAGTTTTCTGGATGATTGGAAACATTGGCTCAATGGAATGCTTATACTATTACCAGTTTCAAAATTCTGTAAATCTTATTCTTATATTAGGAGTTGTTATATATAAAGTATGATTGCATCACGCCAAGGGTAGAGCATGGGAAGAATACTAGGTGCTGAAGATGCTCTGATCTTTCTTTAAAAATGCATCTTATATTTCAGACCTGATTCTAGTATTTTGCATGCATTTCCAGTCATGTCTACAGAAGGGCTATGTACAAATCAGGACCTATTGGGGATTTTCCCATTAGATGGCCTTTACTAGTTTTGAATTCTTCCTTTCCTGTGTCCTATCAGTCTCACTCCTAGAAAGATCACCATGTGGGTAATCTTGTTTACAGAAAGAGATTCTAAGAATGGATATGTGTGAGTCTAAACTTTTACTATAATTCTGTAGTTCTTCCACTTTCTGCCATGATTTCTTCAACTTTTCTTTATTTTAGATCTTGGACCGTGTTGCAGATGGGATGGCTTTTGGTGCTCTGCTGCCCTGTGAGGAGTGCAAAGGGCAATTTGTGTTCAAGAGTGATGCTTACCATTGCACAGGGGACATCACAGCATGGACCAAATGTGTGGCCAAGACGCAGACTCCCAATAGGAAAGAATGGATAATTCCAAAGGTTAGCATTGCAACTTTTTTATCAAGTACTTATTATTAAAATAGTAAATTTCAGACATAGTAGAAACACATTTAGAAATAGTAGAAACACATTAATGCAAAGTTTAGGGAGATAAGCGCGTTGTGCCCCATTTCACCCCCTTCTGGTTGGAATTTCCTAGAACTGGTTCTTAGTGACTCCCTCCGTCACGGAAGGAACACCCACCACAAATTTCACGCTTCTAGGCCCACCAGTTTTGGCAGGGCGTTGTGAGTCAGTGAGTGACTTTTCGTTTTGATAGATAGGTAGATAGATAAATTGATTGATTGATTGATTGAAGAAGATAAGTTCTGTGTCTTATTTCTGGGATTTCTTATTTTTTTATGTTCCAACACAGGAATTCCGGGAAATTACGTATCTCAAGAAATTTAAATTTAAAAGGCAGGATAGAGCGTTCCCTCCAGAGGCTGCCTCTGCAAATTCAGTGCCTCCTACAGAACTTTCTGTTCCTGTTACAGAGAAGTCAGCTGTACCAACAGGTGAGTGACCCTTGAGCAGTGTTTTGCTGAAGAGAAACTTAGTTGACAGAGCAAAATATTCCATGTTCATTTTTGCAAAAAGCAAGAATTTAGTAAGGGGTGAAGCCTTTCATTTGTGTTTCATTATAAATATTGCTGATCAGGAGTTCTGGAGGTCACATAATTTCAACTGTACTTGCATGCCAAAAATCTTCCCACATTATTCCAGTTCGGACTAATTTGTATGATCACAGGCATGTACCATTTCTTGGCAGATGAGGAACATTATTGGCTCAAACCTAGACACTTTCATGGGAGTAAAACCCATTGAACACTTTCGGGCTTACTTTTGAGTAGACATGGTTAGGATTGTGCTCCATGTCACCATCTCTGGAAAATCACCGATGACATCAGGAAATCATCACCAGAGCTCTGTGCTCAGCTTGGAACTGCTCAGCCACGTCCCTGTTTGGCTTACAGGAAACAATGTGGGAGGGGAGGTACTTGTTTGAAAGCACCTCCTCATCAAAAGCCCTTACACATTGGGGGGAAATTTTCCAGCCCTCGCCCCCCCCCAACACATAAGCCTTTGATGTGGGTGCATGATTTGAATATAAGGGTGTTTCAAAATAAACAACTGCCATATGGAGTTGGGAATGGTGTTGAATCATGGCATAGAAAATAGTGTGAATTCCCCAAACATGTGTTTGCTTTCTCTCATTCCATTAAGAAGGAGCATTGCTCCAGTTATCAGCTGGTGAGGTTGCAAATCCCTTTGCAATAATTCATCCTTGTAATAGAGCATGTGTGAGAGACAGTTGTTCACTTTATCTAGTTTCTGAGGCTGAATTCAAGGAGAGTTGTTCAAGGTCATTCATTAAGCTGATCTAAAATTTGAATTGATGTACATATTTTATGTTTTGTAAAACAGCCATTTATGTTCACCGTTCAGTTGCTGATGAATATTTGCCATTGATCCCATTTGTGTTCTGTTCTTTCCTTTAATAAAGGCATGTAAAAGAACAGGCATTGCATTGTGTTTTCCACATTTTTTAAAAGATGCAAGCCCACTGAGTTTAAATCATGTTGAAAAACAATATAGGTGCTTTCAGAGATTTTAAGAAACATGAACATTCATTGGCAATCTTTGATAATCTAAAACCCCAAAATCTAAAGCTCAAAAACTGTGCTGTTCTGCTACATATAATTACACTAAAATCTGCATTTTTGAACACTTTACACACACCTTTAAAGTCAGCCAAAATGTGAAAGGGAAAATTGACCCCTTCCATGAAAATAATAACTCAAAAGAGTTTTTCAGATTTATGGTGACTGCTTTTACCTTTACTGATTTCAGTCTTGTTGGGAGGGAAATATTGCCTTTCGTTGCACTTCTTCTGAGCTGGAAGTCCCCAAGCCCATCCCTCCTATTTAACCTGACATCTGATAAAGCCATTGTTTGAATCTTGTAAGTTAAAAGTGATAAAGTATTAAAAAGTAAGTTAAAAAATATTATGAGCAAGTCGAAGGGAGGAAAAGGGACAGAGGTTGCCCTACTGTACATGAACATTGTATTTTTTAAGTCTCCCTGAAAAGCTTCTATGGTGATGGTAGGTTTGGACAGAAATATCCTCACCATCACCTAAAGCGGGTATCCAAACTTTTTTGGCTGTAGGACTAAATTATCCCTCTGAAATATGTTGGGGGCTGGAATAATGATTTACATTTCAAATCTGAATAAATTTACATATAAAATTGTAGTAGAGACATTACAAGGCTTGCCTGCAGCCCAATAGAGGAGGTATGCTGAGGGCTGTGGCCCCAGGGCTGGCGTTTGAACACCTGTGAAAGGTGTGTGTAATTTTTTGAGCATAGGAGTAATTTTTGTAAATGTTGTCTTGAATATATTCTAGCACACTTTAATGACTTGCCGACTCTCTTCTGTTTCTTCTGTGTCTCTTACGTTCTTTTGTACAATCCATCATATAATCTGCATTTACATTTTATCAATTCAGATAAGCCATTATGTAACATGAAGATTTTGACCCTGGGAAAACTGACAAAGAACAAGGAGGAACTCAAGTCTGTCATTGAAGAACTTGGAGGAAAGGTGACCGCTACTGTAAACAAAGCTGACCTCTGTATCAGCTCACAAAGTGAGTGACTGCCTTAGGCTGTGATTCTATACACACTTCTATAGCCACTTTCCTGGAAGTAAGCTCCACAAAACAATGTGGGACTTTCCTTTGAGTAGACATGAATAGGGTAATAAATTGTGGCCAGAAACATCTACATGCAAAGCAGGAGCTTTATGTATTGCATCTATAAGGTTCTCAAGGAGTCATCTATAAGGTTCTCAGCTGTCCTTCCCCCAGGCACTAACCAGATCTACTGGTCGTCTGTCCTCATCTGACTGCTGGATCATCTGTCATTATACCATGCTTTACTAACTGAACTATGATGAAGTGTTCCCGTAACACTTTGAGCCCTGACCCTTCAAACTCTCAGGAGAGCTAACGGTCAGTGTTCTTTTTCATTTTTTTAAATTTCAGAGGAAGTTGAGAAAATGAACAAGAAAATGGAAGAAGTGAAGGCAGCACAGGTACGCGTGGTCTCGGAGGACTTCCTCCAAGACATCAAATTCTCCAGCAAGAGCTTTCAGGAGCTTCTGTCACTTCATGCGCTCTCTCCCTGGGGTGCAGAAGTGAAGCAGGAGCACAAAGAGGTGTCTGTGGGAGGAAAATCCGGTGGACACACCAACATGAAAAGTGCTGGGAAGAACAAGGAGGAGCAAGGTGAGGAAAACTGACACATCACACCTTTGCTACAGGCTTTCATTTGCTCACTGTTGCTGGAGGCATTGATTACATAACAAATTCAAAATACTCTGTATACATAGAATAGTGTACAGTGGGCCCTAGGTATGCCACCATGCTGGCCATGTGACCATGAAGATGTCTTTGGACAGCACTGGCTCTCGGCTAGCCCTAGGTATCTAGAACCCCACTTTCACCTTTGCTGATATTCCTCAGTAGCTCAGCTCTAGGTTGTGCTGCTTACTAGCCTTCCCCAGCAATAAGGCAACAAGCCAACCCAAATCCCTACTCAACCTCTATATTTGCTGGATGATCTTTGCTTAGTCAGTGTATCTCAGCTTAACCCGTCTCTCAGGGTAGTTTTATTGAATAAAGGATTGGGGGTGGGTCCATTTGTGAGCTCCTGGGAGAGAAAGCAAATGAAAATCCTATAGTACATTCAGAATGTCTCTAAAGACTTTTTTAACTCCACAGAAGGTGCCAGGTTGTAATAATAATAACTAATATTTCTTATGTCATCACAATAACTGATATTTATTTTCACTCTTTTTCTTCCCCAGGAACAAGCAAATTGGAAAAGAAAATGAAGTTGACAGTTAAAGGTGGAGCTGCTGTAGATCCTGATTCAGGTAATTTTGGGAAACCATGACACCTCCACCATTGAGACAGGTCTTTTCCAGTCCAATTTGAAGATGCTGTGAATTGATCCTAGGATCTTCTCCATGCAAAACAAGTGCTCTTAGATTATCTACAGTATTTATATACCGCTTTTCAACTGAAAAGTTCACAAAGCGGTTTACAAGAAGATGAAAAAATTAATAGCTAATTAATAGCTAATGGGTCCCTGTCCCAATAGGGCTCACAAGCTAAAGTGCAAAAAGAACACCAGCAGAAGCCACTAGAACAGACATTGCTGGGGTATGGAGGGCCAGTTACTCTCCCCCTGCTAAATAAAAGAGGAACACCCACTTGAAAGAGTGTCTCTTGCACTAAGCAACAGACGTCTCCTCTCACTCTACTGAATTTGAGGGAGGGAATTGTCACCCCGTGTTCCCATACTAGGTTTTTAAACTAAGTTGAACAACCACAAAATGTGGGCATCCCTGACCTTGCTTCACTTGCCATTCTTTGCAGGTTTGGAAGATTCTGCTCATGTCTTTGAAAAAGGTGGCAAAATCTTCAGTGCAACTCTTGGCCTTGTAGATATTGTCAAAGGAACTAACTCTTATTACAAGCTTCAGTTGCTAGAAGATGACAGAGAAATCAGGTTGGTTGGTTTTTCTTTCTGAATTAGAACTGAATTGCAAACTGTTCAAGCTTGACTATTGTTTGCGTTGCTTTGTTCTCTATTTTTAACAAGGATTTTGTGATAACTAAACAATTTCCAAACTCAGAAGTTAGTTTGAAGACTTTGCTCCTAAAGGGCTGAATAGATCAGTGGTTCTTAACCTAGTTGGAGGTACTAAACCCCACAAGTTTCATACGTGCATTCACCAAACCCTTTATAATTGGAAAAATAACAAAAGTATACAAACGTGTACATTGTAACAAACGTATAAATGCATGTGGCAACCATAGCGAATGGAATGGACGCACACCTCCGCCAAACCCCTGAGACGACTCACCAAACCCCTGGGGTTTGCTCAAACACACGTTAAAAACCACTGCTCTAGATTGTTAAATCCCTTCTCAGTAGTAAGATTTACTATATTGGTCTGGTTGGGCGGGTCAACTGTACCAACACCCCACTACCCCAAAAAGCCATATAACATCTGGGGATTTCATAACAAGACCTTTTGCAAATGAAAATTTTATTTTTTCCTATTTTAATTCAAATTTTACTTTTTTGGTACAACAAGATAGTTGTAAAGAAGCCACTGAAGTACATAATATATACAAGAATACTGTGTGGGTTCTAAGTGACATCACATATACTACTTTTTAATAAAAAGTTTACAAAGCGGATAACAGAGAAAATTGAATATCTAATGGCTCCCTGTTCCAAAGGGCTCACAATCTAAAAAGGGCTCACATCCAAGGACAGTGTGATGGGCAAGTGTTTTGTTAGGGGAGCAGTGATGAGAAATGCTTTTCTAGACTGTTTGCTCTTTCAAGAGGGAATGAGAAATAGCTAGCTACTAGCACAAAACCACCTGGCTTTTTACTTTCACTTAAAAGGATGACATTTAGGTTGCAATCCTGTATAAACTTCCCTGGGAGTAATCACCAGTGAACACAGTGAGCTTAGTACTGAGTAGAGGTGGCTAGGAGTGTGCTATCAGTTCTGCCACAAAAGCGGGGAACAAGATGAATATAGTCCTGTCACTTAGTTCAATCTTCATTTCTACTGGTATAATTTAATTATCACCTATTTTTTTTTTACCCACAATTTTATTTTAACACAAATGAAGCTGGCTCTTTAAATTACAAAATAAGCATCCTCCAAGCTCTCTCTTCTTTCTTTTAATTGGAGTGTCTTTGAGTCTATTGCTTAAAGTGAACAGCAACTGGTTGGTTCCACATGTGACTGTAGTCAAATCTGTTCTGGTTCCACAGGTGTCCTCTTTCAGAACCACTGACCAGATTTGTCCTCACTGCTTGTTTTCTCCCTTTTTCCTTTCTTTGTAGATATTGGGTATTCCGCTCTTGGGGTCGTGTTGGCACAGTAATTGGAAGCAACAAGCTAGAGCTGATGCCGTCGAAAGAAGAAGCCATTGAACACTTTTTGAATCTGTATGAAGAGAAAACAGGCAATTCTTGGCATTCCACAAATTTCACTAAATATCCCAAAAAATTTTATCCTCTGGAAATAGACTATGGCCAGGTAAATAATATATATCCATTTAAACTAGTCATGGTAAAAACAGGTGAATTGTCCTAAGAACAGATATCTTTAAATTAGCAAAACATAGTTGGAAATCATTTAATTTCTTTGGAGAAAAATGAAATTTCTTCATATCCTTTTTCTTTTGAAGTGATGACTTTAAACTACAGAGAATGTCATTTTTTATTAAATGCTGAGGTTAAAGGGACTTCTGTACAATAAGAGCTGTTGTGAACTGCATACATCGAACAGAATAAAGACTATTTCTGCTCCCTGAACTGAACACATGTATCTAATTCAATCTCTTTTTTCCTAGGATGAAGAAGCAGTAAAGAAGCTGACAGTGAGTGCAGGAACCAAATCACAGCTTCCTAAGCCAGTCCAGGACCTTATTAAGATGATCTTTGATGTGGAAAGCATGAAGAAAGCCATGGTGGAATTTGAGGTCGCTCATCAACTTTAGTCTTAATAATTCTTTTCATGTGCCTTCTTTATATCTAGTTCAGTTCAGACACTTTGAACCTGTTTACAATACATTTCATGGCAGAACAATATTCTTTTCTTGTAATCATCATTGGCATCCTTCAGTCTCCAAAGACTATGGTATTGTGTTCTGAATGGAGGTCCTAAAACAGCATCTAGTATGGCTAAAGAGGCCAATTCGAGAGTGGCAATCCCTTCCACATTGAGGACAGATACAGTCTGTCCCCTGCCCAGCCCCCAGATTTTGCTGGTTCTGGGACTGCCTCTTTGAACAAGTGTGTCTTCGAATTGGAGAAGGCCATGCTGCGGTCTTTTGCCTCCAAGCTGAAAAACCAGAGATCAAGGTTTCCCAGATGTTGGTGTCCATTCCCAAGGCCTTTAGATCCATCTTGCAGATGTCCTTATATTGCAGCTGTGGTCTCCCTTTAGGGCGCTTTCCCTACACTAATTCTCCATACAGGAGATCTTTTGGAATCCGACTATCAGCCATTCTTACGATATGCATACATTCTTACAGTGCAATTATATGAAATGAACACTATATCTAGTGTTCTGGGCCATAAAGAACAAACGCAGAGGTCATCAGTCAAAAGGAGTCATCTTGCATCATGACAACTCAAGGCCTCACACAGCAGCCCAAACGGTGCAGACCATCAACGAGCTGGGCTGGGAACTGCTCCCTCATCCCCCTTATAGCCCAGACCTTGCCCCTTCAGACTTTCACCTGTTTGGTCCCTTGAAAGCGTTCACGAGAGGTACGAAGTTTGAAAGTGACGATGAAGTCAAAAGTGTTGTGAGCAACTGGCTGAGACATCCGTCTAAAGATTTTTACACTGAGGGAATAAGGAAGCTTGTGCACAGATGGGAAAAGTGTGTGACAGTGCTGGGAAACTACGCTGAAAAATAAAAAAAAGCTTCTATCTGTATTAGAAGTCCTTATACAGAAAAATTCACCTTATTTATTGAATCACCCTTGTATTTTAGAATATGCAACTTTATAATAGAGTTTTTTCAGCTAATGTGCAAAAATCGACAATTGCATTTCAAAGGAACTGGTCCACCATGTGAAACTCCTGTAAGCATCTCAGACAGTACCATTTAAATAGGTCTTTACAGCAATAATGTCTACGTGTCAGTAAAGCTTTTCGGTGTTCTGAATATGTTCTGCATTGTCTGGAAAATGATCCTTCAGGTGACTGATCTGTCAATGTTTTCACAAAATGAAGTCCTGCTTTAATAGCATCCATTTATCTCCTTGCCAGATTGATCTCCAGAAGATGCCTCTGGGGAAATTGAGCAAGAGGCAGATCCAGAGTGCCTATTCCATCCTTAATGAGGTGCAGCAGGTGAGAACGGAAGAAAGCCTTGGTCATGGAGTCAAATGATTTCCCACTTTCTTCTTTTAGTAAAAATTTATCTTAAACCCTTTTTATTGAATGCAAGGTGAAGACTTCTGACTGCAGTAGAAGGATTGGCTAATTCTGTTCGAGTTCTCATTGCTAAGGGACATTAATAGCTGTACCAGAAGGATATTGTTTGGCTGGGTAATACTTCTCTGCAGCAGACTTTTCCTAATTTGGTCCTTAGGTACTGAGACCTTTGAAGTATGCAGTAGGGGAAATCATTGAAGTTAAGCAAGATTGACTGTGTTGATAAAGTAGTACTTCATTGATAGCAATAGTGCCATGCTATTCTCTAATTTGGCCTTTTATAGCATGGCGGCTGAAGAAAGGGCCCAAAACCAGTGTAGAGATTGATCTGGGCTTGCCTGTTCTGCTAGTTAGAAGTGATGCTTGCTTAGGACTTGCTAAGATTGACTGCTGTTCCAAAACAGGTCATCAACTCTGTGATATTCCATAGAAGTTTATTTAGGAACACCAAATGGCCATTCATTCATTCATTCATTCATTTATTTAAATTTATTCAAATAAATTTATTTATTTATTTATTTAAATAAATAAAATAAATGTATTTATCCCGCTTTTCCTCACCTGCAAGAGTGAGCTCAAGGCGGCTAACATCAATCAGAATAAAACACCATTAGAATGGATTAGAATCAGTTTGCATGACCAAGAAGCTAATTGCTGATGGAACTGAATTAAAAAACAAGAAGGAAAGTCTCTGTTTAAAGATTTTAAAAGGGGTAATGGAGGACTAGAGCTCTGCTGGTATACCAATTATATCATTACCAAACTTTCAAAGCTCAAATTGTGAAATGCACTGAGTTGTTTGCTTATTTTTCCTTTTTTCCAGAAATATTACCATTTCCCAAATCCATATTCTAGTTCTTTCTACATTTTAAAACAGAACTTAATTTTTCCAGACTTGTATAATTCTAAACACAAATAGCAGCTGCTGCAAGGGTCTTTGATTTTGCTGCTCCTCTTTCTTGTGCAGGCAGTGTCTGATGGTGGCACAAATTCACAGATCTTGGACCTCTCCAATCGCTTCTACACACTAATACCACATGATTTTGGGATGAAGAAGCCTCCTCTTCTAAACAACTTAGATTATATTAAGGTATTGATGGGTAAAACATTTGATTCCTAACTGCAGGATATGGTTTTGAGCACTTCACACTAAAAAGCAGGAATCACTTCAGTTATATTCCCCTCCCCCTATCAAGAAACTGTGTTGGAGAATCCTCAAACAGGAATGAAGGAGGTTTTGGTTTTCTAAACCAGGATGAAAAAATGGAGAAAGTTTGGACTTGAGCTAGAAAAACCCTTCTTTGCTTAGTCATAAAGTTGATAAGATACCCTTAACCCATCACCACATCTCTTATCAATCTTATAGGGCTGTTGTGAGGATAAAACATGTGGGTCTGACGCAACGTGCATAGCTCCTTAGAGAAATCTGAACTAAAAATAGCTGTGCTTATTTTCTGCTGTCAGGAGGTAACTCCTGACATTGTAATGGACTTTTAGCAATATGTAAAACAAGTCTTAAGGCCATGAAATGTGTTCAGTGCAAAGAATAACATCCTCTTCTCATCTGTCAAGTCCAAAGTGGAGATGCTGGACAATCTGCTTGACATTGAAGTCGCTTACAGCCTACTCAGAAGTGGAGGTCAGGATGGAGATAAAGATCCGATAGATGTGAACTATGAAAAGCTCAAAACAGATATCAAGGTAAATGCAGTGGAGAAATTATATATATATATATATATAGGCAACAGTTTTTCAGTCATTTGCATTTTGAAATGCTATCCATTTTATGGATCTGCCCAGCATCCTTAAATATAATGCACACATAACGGTGATTCTTCACATACACATGCAACACAAGATTTTCCTCTGAGTAGATTGAGTTTATTTTTCTCCCCAAGAATGAGAAAACAAAAGAAATAGATCAGGTGGTGTTGTGGGGGAAGTCCAAGAGAGGTAAAGATTATACCACACGAAAAGGGAACTCTCCTAATGCAGGTAATCTGACTTTGGGGATCACCTGGCAGGTGGGCTCTTTAAACAAGAGTTTTAGAGCGAGCCCTGTGTAGAACAGCTGGAATTCAGCTTGTTGAGGATCCAATCACATGTGGCATACAGAATGTCATTAGCCCTCATGTGAACATATGAAATTGCTTTTCTTTTATTTTGTACAATTCTATTTGTCCATCCAGTTTGATATTGTTTGTAACTGGTTTCAGAGGAGGATCTTTCTGAAAGTTTTCCCTATCTGCAACATTGCACATGCAAAATATGTGCATAAGAATAGCCCTGCTGGATCAGGCCCAGGGACCATCTAGTTCAGCTTCTCCGCACCCAATAGCAGCCCTCTAGGTGCCTCAGGTAGCACATAAGACCCCAAGATACTTGCATCTCACTTCACTCCCCTGCATCTGGCATTTTGTTTACCGTCACATTTCCCAATGAAGATTCCACACTGCACTTGAGTTTTAACTTGTGCCACTTTATTAACCACAAGTAATCAGTTTTTAATACATGTAACCTCTGAACACACCTTGCCAGTCTGAGGTAGCTCCACAGTCAAACTTTCATCCACAGCCAATATGGATGATAGAAAAAAAAATACCTACCTAACCCTCATGATGAGCAACCAGCTTATCTTAGACTCTATCCATTTTCTGCATAATTTTGTATGTCTCAATTATGTCCCTGCCTTGAGTGCCTCTTGTCAAGAGCCTCAAACTCTGTAGCCTTTCCTTATAAAAGCCTTCAAATCCTTTCCTTATGTGCACTATTACTGGGCTACAACTCCTCCTGACCTCCTTCCCTCCATTCCTGCCATAATCTTAATCCTGACTGCCCACTCCTCCACTTGGGGAATAAACAACTAAGAATGTAAGGCCCAGTGATGAATTAACATTATTGTAGTTTGGCTCTAAGGCTAATCAACTTCAGTATATTTTACATCTGAGAAAACATACTTAGGCCTATATCCTAAAGTGAAATTAAGCCCCTTGCTCCGGAGCAGTTAAGATGACTTTCCATAAGATAACACTAGAGGGTGACGTAACTGCGTGGACCCATAACTGCTATGGATTTTGCCCATAGAATTGGATCATATGCCTCTCCCATCATCCTGATTGGCTCACCTTATATATTTTAATTTGATAAATCACACTGTCATTGTTACTCCCACTTGACAGTGAGGCTGTTTTTTAAGAAGAAACATGAGCTATGAATAGAATCCCTATCCAGATAATTCCAGGTAATATGAGGATAATTCCTCATAGGAAGAGCTAATGCTCTTCAGCTGACCACAGCTTATTTTTGTGATCTCTGTGCTTTCTTACCTATAGGCATAGAAACCAATATGTATTATTACACAATTAACATTAAACATCCTGTTTTTTCTTTAAGACTCTTTTCACTTTTCATTTTGACCTCTTTTGCTCAGATTCCCCAGAGCGTTCTGTGACTGTCTTATTCCTCACTTGTTTTCCAGTATTAGCATTAGCAATTATATCAGTTAATGTTTTCAAATACTTTACTAAGCTGGCTTGTTCATTCCTACATTAAAAGGAAAGTGAACTCACCATTTTCTCTGTTCCTTTGCCCAGAATCCATCCATCTATTTTGTACTATCTAAATCATCAAACCTCACCCATTTCAGAGGTACTGCAAATGTCACTGACAACAAATTGTCTATTTTAATAGCCCAACATTTTCACAGGACCTTTTATTTCATTTATCTAAAAAATTTTCTCTTATCCTTCAATAGATAGTAGACAAAGATTCAGAAGAAGCCAAGATCATCAAGCAATATGTTAAGAATACGCATGCAAGTACACATAATGCTTATGGCTTGAAAGTCATGGAGGTAGGTTCTAATAAAGATAAAAATATATTGAAGGTTTAAAAACAGAATGGTTCATTTGACTTATTTTTTGTTTTTCTATTCATAAACCTGATATAAAACCAATTTATGTTCACATGATAGTATATCGCCCACTGTATATGCATTAACTGCTCTCTCACAACAAAGGGCGGCAACTTAATCACCAGGAACTGCTCTTTTACATTTGCTCTTAGAAGAATTTGGAGCATGTGTAGAGGATCTGAAATTAAGCTGTTGTGCCAAGGGCAAGAAGTGCATTCTCACATTGGGCACAGAGTGACCAGATACATAGCCCAGATAGTGTGCCTATATATTTAACCATTGTATAAAAGCAAGAATTTTGACAGGTGTAGTTTTTTTAACCCTTCCATGTAGAACTGCTCCTGCCAAAGTTCCCTCTTCGGTACAATGGTTAGAGAAGTGGGCATTCTGTCATCCTGACCAGGCATACATCCTTAATCACATTGACTGGTCTGGCTGATGAAACAGTAAGTCATAAAGGCTGCAATCCTAAAGACACTTTCCTGGAAGTGAGACCCACTGAACACAATGGGGCTTACTTTTGAGTAGACATTGTTAGGATTGTGCTCAAAAAGTCATGAGTCATTTTTTTTTTCCAATTTTGTACAGCAGAACTTGGAATCCTGTTTTGAAGCTGGTGTCAGATCTTTTAAGGTGGAAACCTGGTTTATTCTAGCCATTGCTATGGTGATGCCAGTCTCTCTTTTTCTGTGATTAAGACTGGCAAGGAAAAAAAATCTGCATTCAGGGAAGGGGAAGGGTTAGCCATGGGAAGGAAACCCACAATCATAGCATTCCCCCCGATTCATTGCCTAAGCCTAAGGAACTGTGTTACATCTGCACCATATAGATAAGTTCTCCTATCTATCTCATTGGTGCCTTCAACTGACTAATAGCTTAGTCCTAAGTGCCTGTGGTGCCAAAATGGCTTGCATGGTATTCTGAGCTGCTTCAGGCTACCACCAGTGGTTCCTCAGGAGAAGGGAATTATGACCCCTTCCCCCAAATAAGGGAAATAGCCCCACAACAGGATTAATTCTGCAGCAAACGGTTGGTTGCCATTAAATCAAGAGCTTCTGTGTAATGCTGTCAGGCCTGACACAGAGGCACTGATGTAACATGAAGTATTGACCCACTTTCCTGAATCAGCTTGGACTTATGCCATTTAGAAAGCTGGTCAAAGTACTTGTGAGAAGGCTTCCCCTTCAGGATGCAGCACGTACTCTGGTAGCATGGTTGCATTGGCTGGGGAGGATTTAGGTACAATTGTCCAACACATTTAATCATAACTAATTAAACTTGGGTAACAACTCATAAGTTCTAAACTTATTGTTTAAATGTATTATTACAAGATGCAAAGTTAAGAATTTTAGTTCTATTTTTTCTAGCCCAGATCAAACAATTTATCAGACACAATCCTGTCACTCATTCAGTCTTTTTTCTTCCTCTTCAAACCCTGAAGATTTTCAAGATTGAGCGTGAAGGAGAAAATCAGCGTTATAAACCTTTCAAAGAGCTTCACAATCGTCAGTTGCTCTGGCATGGCTCACGTACCACCAACTTTGCTGGTATCTTATCACAAGGTCTCCGAATAGCTCCACCTGAAGCGCCTGTGGTATGTAAAATGGAGAAATCTGAGTTTTCAGTCTCCTGAAACTTAGTCTGAAATGCCACCAATGCAGAGAAAGAGAGAGAGTGGGGGAGGGAAAGAGAGAGAGAAAGTTGTCTGCCATTTTGTAAAAGTGCTGTTTTTTGAGCCACATATGCCACAGGGGAAAATAAAAACAAAGTCATAAGAAACCTTACCCTTAACCATAAGAAACACTTCTATGACATAGAAATTGTCTAGACCAGGGGTCTCCAAAGTTTAACTTCAGGGCTCCAGGACCTTTAATAAGTGTGCAGAGGAGGAAATTTCATCTGGTGCAGCTTTTCAGATCACAGATCACAATTCCCTCCTCTACGCAACTATTAAAGGCCCAGATTCCTGAAACTGAAAGTTTCCTGGTCTAGACAATGTGGAAATTGGCCAGGATCCCAAGAGTGAGCAAATACATGCAGAGAGTTATAAAATGGGATTTTCCTAACCAGCGTTTCCTATTGCCTAAAATCTTGTTTCTTTCAGTCAGAGGAGGAAGGAGGGTGCAGAGATAATAACAGTGGAAATCACAAAGATAGTTTCAATACATTATAGGAAACAAATAGAGTAACTCTCCTTAGTCTGAATTACTCTAAAATCACATGGACCCTACCTTATATAATGGATACCCCTGAAGAAGATGTGCTGGCATAAAATATATTAGGCTAAATAATTTCCCCAGCAACTTTTGTGATTGTTCCTCTCATTTCCCTGATTTTTATGAGCCCCATCTATCTTTCAATAGATACATACACACGAATATGATAAGTGATCAGATTTATTTTCCTTCTAGACTGGCTACATGTTTGGTAAAGGTATCTATTTTGCGGATATGGTGTCCAAGAGTGCAAACTATTGTCACACTTCTCAGACTGACCCAGTTGGATTGATCTTGCTGGGAGAAGTTGCTCTTGGAAACATGTGAGTAACACATTGAGAATATTTCAGTCAATGTGCAATGCTATTCTTGCATCTGATGGAATTGCCTGTAGTCCAGAAACTCTTGTGCTTTATTAATATCCAAGACATTTTTGCTTCCCTATCTAAAATTTTTGTCTCAGTCCAAATTTGGTGCTTTACTGGCTTTCCTTTAAAAGCTTTAAATTATTTTCGTATCTTGTAAATTTGGATAACGAAAAAGCACCTGGAGTTGGAGGCATAAGGAGGGATGGGCGGTTGAATTGGTTAAATAAAACAATTTTTAAAATGTCTGCATTTGACCTTCCTAACCACTATGAATAACCTGTTGGAGATTGTAATCTCCCAGTATCTTTTCAAAGGGCTGTGGTGGCACAAGTGATTAAAATACTGTGCCTTTTAATCAGCAGGCCAGGGTTCGAGACCTGGGTCCTATGAGCTTCCTGTCCTTAGCCCAGCTCCTGCAAACCTAGCAGTTCGAAAGTATGTAAATGCAAGTAAATAAATATGTACCACCTAGGTGGGAAGGAAAAACAGCGTTCCGTGTGCCTTTGGCTGTCATGCTGGGCCCCATGACCATGGAAGTGTCTTTGGGCAATACTGGCTCTAAAGGCTTAGAAACAGGGATAAGCACTACACCCTACGGTCGGTCACAACTAGCAGTATAACCGGTATGGGATACCTTTACCTGACTTTTTAGTATCTTTACTACTATCTGCTTCAGTTACCTCTAGTAAATAAAATCAATTTTTGATGTAGAGCAAAACAAAAATTAAACTCTATTCAGCCTGGTGCTGATGTCCGGATTGCCAGTAGTAACTGTGAGCCAATACTAATATCCACAGAAGTGATTCCCATTTTTTAACTTCTCTGTTGATGCTCTGCTCTAATCATCATCTTTCTGTTTGATAGGTATGAACTAAAGAATGCTTCCCACATAACCAAGCTGCCAAAAGGAAAACACAGTGTCAAAGGTAAAACAGGCCTCCGTCAGTCTTGAAAGACTATGGTATCGTGCTTGGCGCTGCATACACTGCATGCGAAGCACGAAAGCCTGGGTTGGATTTTTATGGAGGATAGGCTGTTACCCAAGCAGCAAATCCCCCCTCTCCACACCACTGAATTAGTCCAATGGAAAGGCAGAGCCAATACGATTGGATCCAGCTGGCGTCACAGAGCTGGGCTAAGGACAGGAGCTCACCCTGTCTTGTGGGGCCGACCCAGGTCTCAAACCCTGGCCTGCTGGTTAACAGGCACAGTGTCTTAGCCACACTAGAAATTCAACTACAGGGCTGCCTCTGTATGAGCAGAAGATCCAGTTGTAATGGGCCCTGTGCCCCCTGCATGTAAACAGGATCTAAAAACTTACTATCTTGCTTAAACAGTTGCTGTAAGCAGTTAAGCTTACAGCATGAAGAAATCAGGCTCTTGGCATCTTGAAAACCTGATTAAGTCTAAGACTAAACAGGAAAGGATTAACTGCTGCTTCCTGTTTATATTTGGAGTTAGTTTAATCAAATATTCAAGCTGGTGAGAGCTTTATTTTATTGCATTGTTAAATTTAACAGATGACAGCAACCTGTTTAAGCAAAAAATTGCACTTCCCACAGTAAGTTTTTAATGCTGCTAGTTTAGGGGGTGGTGTAGGACCCCTTGGATAAGAAAAACTTACCCATTTTATAGGGGCCTCTTATACTAAGTCTGTCTCGGAGAGCACATGAAACAAATCTGACATAATAACCAGAACTGGCTCTCTAGTAAATTATGGGTGCAATCCAGAGTAACTATGGGGAGTCCTTGCTCCGGAATAAGAACAAGTTACTCTGGATTGCAATATGAATTTCCCATTGGTTTTCACTAGGTGGTGCAGTAACTACGGGTACACGTAATGTCTCTTACATCCTCCCGTAGTTACTCTGGATTGTAGGGTCAATTACCATATTGGACATATTATTGCCGTAACATGTTCTGGCAATAATAATAATTATCAGTGCAATCCTATACATGTCTACTCAGAAGTAAGTTTCATTGAGTTCAATGGGGCTTACTCCCAGAAAAGTGCTCTGAGGATTGCAGCCATCATGTTGAGAGTGTACGTGTGTGTTCTGTTGTGTGCTCATCCATTCATAGCAACAAGACATGCTCTCTAAAGTAGAGCCGGACCTGAAGTAGAGCCGGGCATGTTTTCTCCCAGAAGAAGACATACACTGAAGTAGAGCTAGGCATGATTAAAAACAGGTGTTGAACTTATTTGAATAACATTCACAATGCCTGATCCATAACCAACTGGCTTCCACAATATTAGGAACATACTTTCTAATATATAGGAAAATCATTGATTATTCATTGATATAAGAAAATCTTACAACTCATTGATTACAACTCAAAATCAACTCATGTGATTGTTTTGAACTTTGTTTTTCTTTCTGTATAGGCTTGGGTAAAACAGCACCAGATCCAACTGCTACAATTTCTCTTGAAGGCGTAGATGTTCCATTAGGCAATGGAATACCATCTGGAGTTAGCAATACCTGCCTTCTGTATAATGAGTATCCTTTAAACAGTATTTTTCTGTATAATTGTCCTGTAATCACTCGCATCTGATAGTAACTGTAATGAAGGAAATGGGAGTGTACCCTCAACCTTGAGTTCTACTGAAAATCTGCTCTCAATTCATTTGGGCTAGCAAATTCGTGATAGGCTTTTAAAGGAAAGAGAACATCTAAATATCCATGCTCCTGGAAGCTGATTGTGGTCAGACTGGGTTATGTCTTGATAGTTATGTCTGACTCATAGACTGTCTCTTCCCAGAAGAAATAGGGTCCTTGCCACAATGACCCATGCCCTGCTATCATCAAGGATTGACTTCTGCAGTCTACCAGGAGACTTCCCTTGGAAAAGCTGAGATGCTATATTTGAGTCATAATGCAATTGTCTTGTCTGGGAGTTTGTGGACAGTGCTTCCACAGCTAGAGTATCTATGTATTTGTTTCCGGGTCCATTTCAAGTTCTTGCTGAAAATTGTACAAGGGTTTGCTTGTGTACCCATCCAAATGTAGGACTAACCTTAGGAACTAACAGGTACAGGTAAATAATGTGCTAGAAATCCTAACATCCAAACTATGAGGGTTCCCTGAATTACAAGCATCCAACTTGCAAACATCTGCATTTACAGGCAAATTCCTATAGTTGTCATTATCTTAAGGCATATGAATGTCAAACTGAACATGCAAACATGAATACTACATATTTGCAGAGCTTCACGGTAACATAGATGATATCACAAGCCAACCAGCTCCAAGAGAGCTACAGACCCAATCCAGGCAGGAAGCAGGAGAGAATAAGAAGTTGAGGAAAGGAGAGTAAAATAAACAACATGATTTGGGTTAAATTGGCTTTGGTAGACTAGGCAGGCAACCTAATAACATTTGTAACATTGAAAATACGTTCCAACTTAAATGAGTTTCTGGGATGTAATCTGTAAGTTGTGATCTTCCAGTATGCTGTATGCAAAACATCTAAAACTTCTTTCCTTAATCAGTGTTTCTCTCAGATATATCGTCTATGATGTTGCTCAGGTAAATCTGAAGTATCTGCTGAAACTCAAGTTCAACTATAAAACATCCCTCTGGTGAACAAGAATTAGAAGATGTATTGAAAAATGAATAGTGCAAACTGTTGAAATGCCTAAGCATTGACTCCCACTACTGAGATATCAGAAAGAAGCTGCAGGGCTTGCGGAATCTTAAATTTAGTCAATCACCTTAATACAGCTTCCTTTTTTGTTATTTTTTCTAATAAATGTGTAACTACACATGACATTTAATATAATGAGAAACTTTTTTCCTTTCCCCATTTTTTGACTTTTTCTAGTTTTGGGGTTATTGTGTGTCATGACTGACTGATTAAAAATATATTAACCCCCCTTCCCTTTGAAATTTTAGCGTTTTGTATGTGAGACAGGGAAGAAAAACATAGACTTGTTTACAGACATTTGGGTTTAAAAAAAAACCAACACTTCTTTAGTTTCTATTATGAATAAATGTTAAACGTGTTTATTTTGAGGTAAAAAAATAAAAGCTAATTTCATACAAAATCTTTTCTTTGGTGGAGAAAAGATGGCTTTTAGTGCAATTCTGTGGTCCTGGTGCACATTAGATATTCATTTCATGTGATATTCAATAGGTTACATTTTACCATGAAATGTAAAATAAACATAAACTAACATAACTTCAGAAACATAAACTAACCTGACCAGTTCTATTCTCGTTTTCCCTTGTCCCCATCAGAATAATGCAAATGGATGCCAGCCCATGCACAAGAGGCATTCAGTGCACGGCAGCAGAGGAGCCAACCAAAATCACTTTTCACCAGGGCGGCAGAAAGATCATAGTGCCCTTTGCTTCACAAGCTATGGGAGGTTTAGAAGGCTGCAAAGAAAATACGTCAGATCGGAAAAGAGTTTAGTTTCTATTGTGGTAATAGTCTCACCACACTGCAGCTAGTGTAGTATAGTGGCTTAAAAGGCTAGTGTCAAACAGAACTTTCCCAGTTTGAATCACACCTTTGTCATAAACTTTGCTTGGATAGCCAATCCCGTTCATAATCCAAGAATGAATACTGGTTTGACTTTGAATGCCAATTGCTAGAGATCACCCTTCTTATCCACTGTGGAAATCAAGTTGCTGGATTAGGTGAGCACTAACCTTGTGTTTGCCTTTCTTGTCATTTTATCAAGCACCATCATCTTATGTTAATTGAGATGACTGCCAGAGTTTGCTGGTTATTGTTCTAGGACACCTTCTTATCAGTATTGCTTTCTTCTTCCTACCCCTACCCCAATTACATGAAGCTGAACTGTTGAATTTATCTTTACAGCAGCAATGGGGGCAAGAAGATAATGAACTGCTGGGCTTCCTTTCATTAGTGTTTCAGAGATACAAGAAGGTGGAGGAGGCAATGACTCATGAAGATCCCATTGCATGCCCCTGTTCCCATTGCTGATGCCCCATCATAGAACTGCAGTATTACAAATTTGTAACACTTTTTCAACTCATGGCATAATAACAAGGCACTGAAATTGTCAAGGCACACCTTCAATTGTTTTTACCAATGACAAAGCACACCAGGCTGTTCAATTATCCTGTTAACTTTCCCGGAACTCAGTGTGGCACATCTGAGAACTATCAGTGTAATCACTGCTGTAACAATTGAAGTGGAAGCTCTCTATCCACTAACCATAATGAGCAGAGAATCACAGTAGAAACAGTCACCATTCTTACTGAATACCATCAGTTGTGGACTCCAGTCTGACAGTACTGCTGACAAACTGACCTGCCAACCTTTATGGTGTTGCAGGGCTCATGTGGCTGAGTCAGCTGCCTGAGAGAGATTTAATAGGTATAATAGCTTCCTTCCCCCATTGCATTGTGCTGAATGGGTACATCTGTTGCCTACTTTTGCAAAGTATGCAAATAGAAATGGAAAACCGTAGGGGGCATCCCTACCAAGGTACTGCTGGTTTCCCACGAGATACTGCTGCTGTTGGCCTTAGGTTGTGGGGAGATGTAAAAACCATGGAAGTGATGCTGGATAATGGGAAGCTGCTGCTTCAGCAAGACAGACCCGTATAACTAGGTGCACACTGGGAGTTGTTGCCTGAAAAGAGATGTTTGCATATTTTCCCCTTGTGGGGGAAGGGAATGTACTCTGATCAGACTTAGAGAACATTTTTCTTTGGCAGGGAGATTGGGGCAATCCTCAATTGTGTTCTTCAATGGGAGTGTTGTCTTGGACCACATCTTTGGCAAGGGCATTGTTACATTGATGAGAATGGAATAGTTTCTTAAGCAGTAATGGGATTCCAACTAAATACAATTAATCCTGGTTTCTTCAGGGGCAGTGTCCTCCTGGCATAAGAATGATACCAGTGGTAGCCTTCCACCAGTACAAAGGTGCATCCATTATAAGTCTTTTATTTGATAATCATCTTTCAAAAGTCAATAGCATTGCTTTTTTAAGCTTACTCATCCTTACCAAATGCTCCAATTATTTATTTTGAGCTGCCATGTATCAGTGAATAAAGTCTGAACCTGTCCTAATGGGTTTTAAGATATGGGAGGTGTCTTGGGACAACAGAAGAGGCACACTGTTGTAAGAGCTGGAAATCCTTAATTCATTTTGAAGTATTTCAACTACCTTACAGTGCTGCTGCAGGGGTTACTAGGCTGCAATCCTAAAGACACTTTCCTGGGAGTAAGACCCATTGAACACAATGGGACTTACTTTTGAGTAGACATGGTTAGGATTGTGCTGTTAGTCTTCTTTTTAAGAGAAGAATAAAAGGCTCATACAATAAAGTTCTGCTTTAGAAGGGATGGAAACAGATAAGGCACCTGTCTTGCATGCCACACCAGCAAGACATTCTACACTTACACTACATAGGTTGCAATCTTAAAGACACTTTCCTGAGAGTAAAGCTGCAATTCTAAAGACACTTTCCTGGGAGTAAGTCCCACTGAATACAATAGATGTACTTTTGAGTCGACATGGTTAGGATTGTGCTCTAGACTCATTGAATACAATGAGGCTTACTTTTGAGTAAGCATGGTTAGGATTGTGCTCATAATGTGCTTGGGCTCTATGTATCAACATGTTAGGCTTTCAGCTTCACTCCTCATCCTCTGCAATGCTGACACAGTACTATATCAAGTTTCATAAAAAATGTGCTTACACATTTTTCACTTTGCATTTGGACAACCATCCTCTTGCAAAAGATTCATAACTGCAAAAGAGGACAAGGCCTCTCGCAATGTAGGACACCCAAGAAAAATGTAGTGGCAAACTGAGCATGAGGTGTTGCCTCAAACTGAGCTCCATGCATCCACTTTCAGGAGCTCACCTACCCAGAAATTCCCCAGTTATTTGAGAATTTCCTTTTGTTATGGGTGGCCCTTTGCCCCCAAAAGTTGACAATCTCTGCTGTAGGAGAAATAGTACTTTGCTACATAGATTACATGCATGAAGTGCATCATGTGGACCACTCTTTTTGGTCTGACCTCACCAGAAGTGGATGTGATTCGAATGCACTTCTAGACAAAGATGTACCGTAGCTGTGGAGCAGGCTGGACTGCCTTTCACAAGAAGGCAGGTTGGACAACAGCCGCAACCTGCTCAGCCTTTCTTACTGCAGGAATGACTGAGTGATGAGCTGTCTACTCCCACAAATGGAAGCTGATCCTTAAGGAGGAGGTACTTGCAAAACAAAACAAGATGCTTTAAAAAATCTTGAAATGAACACTCAGTATAATGACTTGGTCTATACTCTGTGGCCAATCAGGCTTGGGGGATAGATGGCAAGTTAGGCAGAACTGTACCACACAGGGGTACACTCACAGGAATGAGATCATAGAGTTGGAAGGTACCTAGTAGGTCATCTAGTCCAACCCCCTGCCTGCAGCAGGAAATCCCCCTAGAGCATCCCAGACAGGTGCTCATCGAGCCTCTGCTTGCTTAATGCCACTTGATACCCCTTAAAGAGTTCAATAACAAACACGCATTAGGAACAACACTTAGGGGTGGAGTGTGGACCTCTAACCAGTGGTCTGGAAATATGGAAGAGGAAAGATATTTCTGGCAGGGATGAAACTGTTATAAGAACATAAGAGCACCACTGGATCAGACCAAAGCTTCCCATATCTCACAGTGGTCCACACCAAACGCTTCAGGGAGAACACAAGACAACAAAAAACCTCATCCTGGTGCCTTTTGCTGCATTTGGGATTCTGAAGTCCCAGGAGGTGACACTACTCAGCACAGCTGGCAGTTTGTGATGGACTGTTCCTCCAGAAATGTATCCAATCCCATCTGAGAGGTGTCCGGGCTGGATGCCATCACATCCTCAGGAAGGAGTTCCACAGACTAAATATGTGCTGGTTAAAGAAATATTTTATCTGTCCTAACTCTCACACCATTCAATTTTAGTGGATGTCCCCTAGTTCTGGTGTTTTGTGAGGTGGATCTATCCCCTGCATAACTTTGTATGTATCAATTATGTTCTGCCTCATGAGCTTCTAAATGCAGCAGCCTTTCCTTGTAAGAGAGGTTGAGAGCTCAGGCCTACTCAGAAGCAAGTCCCATTATAGTCAAGGGAGCCTACCTCCATGTAAGTGTGTGGATAAGATTGCAGTGTAAATCTGAAATCCTATGCAATTCAATCCTAATGCAATCTGCAATCCTATCTACATTTACCTAGGATTAACCCTCATTTACTATAAAAGGATTTACTTTTGAGTAGGCATGCATAGGATTGGGTTCTGGGGCTACAACACTATCTAAGGCTGCAATCCTATCCCCACTTCCCCGGGAGTAAGCCCCATTGACTGTAATGGGCCTTACTTCTGAGTAGACATGCATAGGGTTGGGTTCAGAGGCTGCAATCCTATCCCCACTTCCCCAGGAGTAAGCCCCATTGACTGTAATGGGCCTTACTTCTGAGTAGACATGCATAGGGTTGGGTTCAGAGGCTGCAATCCTATCCCCACTTCCCCGGGAGTAAGCCCCATTGACTGTAATGGGCCTTACTTCTGAGTAGACATGCATAGGGTTGGGTTCAGAGGCTGCAATCCTATCCCCACTTTCCCGGGAGTAAGCCCCATTGATTGTAATGGGGCTTACTTGCCAATAGCAGGCTCAGGACTGTGCTGTCAGCGGAGTTCCTTCCGACCCTCAGTCCCGGGGCGTCCCCGCGAGAGTCCTGCCGGGTGTGTGGTTCAGAGGAGCGGCCAACGTCAGTTGTGCTACCAGAGCCGGGCTCGGCTCAGCAGGCGCCACCGCCTCCCCTCAGCCAGCCAGCCTTCGGTCCCTGTGGCGGGGGGCGGCGACCGTTCCCCTCCAACTGTCCCTGCGCCGTCGGCGGGGCTGTGGGGGGAGGGAGGGCGGGGAGCCCTCGGGTGGCTCCTCCACCGCCGCCGCCCATCTTCCCTCCTCCCCCGTGCCCGTCATCAGGCCAGCTGGAAGCCTGACTCTCCTCCCCCACAATGCACCGCGACAGGCAGCCTTTGAAAAAGCGGCGCGGCTCCTTCAAGATGGCGGAGTTGGATCAGCTGCCTGACGAGAGTGAGTAGCCGCCGCTGCCGCCTCCGCCCGTCGCCCGCCCTCCCCTCGCCCGCCCTCCCCCGCCTGGGCGCTCCTGCCGGGCACGGGCCTCCTCCGCACGCCCGTCCTCCCCGAGCGCTGTGGGCGCCTCCGGCTGCCTCTCTCGCAGCTGCGGGTGCCGGAGACGGAGCGGGGTCTGTCCCTCGGTGCCCGGCCGGGCCTAGCTCCGCTCCCCGCAGCTCCTCCACTCGCACCCTGAGGGGAGGCCGAGGTGTAACCTCTCCGGGAAGGGAGCGAAGCCCTGCCTCCCCAGTGGACGCTGGCAGTGTTGTGGGGGCCCTCCAGGAGAGGCAGTCCAGAGGGAGCAGAGGTCTGGTCCTCCCCTGGCAGCCTCCTCCTGAGGTGACACCCTTGGGTGCTGTTATGAGGACCCACCTGGGTCTCCCCTTGACCACCTCCCTGCACTTACTGTGGCCCCCAGGGGCTCCCCAAGACCACCCGGGGGTCCACCTGCATCTGGCCTTCTGGGATACCCTACTTCCAAAATTTGTATACTCCCCATACAAAATGTGTATACAAAATATACCCTGCTTCCAAAATGTGTACACTTGCAGATTTCCCCCAAGTATCTGCCCAGGTCCCATCCCCCCATATAAAGGCATCTAACCAGATGTCATCACCACATACTGTGGCAAGGAGTTCCTCAGGATGCCGGCTAAATAAATGTTTTCTTGTCTCCCCCAACTGTCAATTTTAGTGGATGTCAGACACAATCCTAAACAAGTCTACTCAGAAGTAAGCCCTAATGTGTTCAATGGATCTTACTCCCAGGAAAGTGTGTTTAGGATTGCAGCCGTCACCTCCTCCTGGAGAAAAGAGCGTCTCTATGTCTGTCCCTTATATAATTTTGTATGCCTCAATCATGGCCTCTGCATTAGGTGCCCCCAACCCCAAACTGTATGGGTTTTCATTTACTTCTTGCTGTGCTTTGTTGATTTTGCTTTCTTCACATCTTGTAAAATGTAGTAGCCAAGGAGATTGTCACAAAATACAGTTTGGGTCCTGTCTTTGAACAGAAAAACTGTGCGCCAGCCTGGTTGGTGTGGTGGTGTCCAAATGTTCAACATTGGGGCTCCTGGCCCTTTAACAAGTGTGCAGAAGAGGGAATTCCACCATGTGCAGCTTCTCATCTCACAGATCACAAACTGCACCTGCTTAAATTCCCCTGTTTACACACTTGTTAAAGATCCAGGATCCCTAAAGTTGAAAGTTTCAACACCCCTGGGAGAGGTTCAGGAATTGGACTGAGTCTTGGAAGATATAGGTTCAAAAGACCCATTAGCCATGGAAGTTCTTAGGTGACCTCCTGCCAGTCACTTACCTTACTGGGTTGCTTCAGCCTCACCTTACTGGCTTGTCTTGGAGGGAGGGGGCAGATAAAAACTTTACAAACTGCCTTGGTCATTTGCTTTGACATGGAAAATGTGGTATATAAATCCCTTATATAGTTATATCTAACAATCCTCTTACCCATGTCAACAGGATACTTAGGGTGCAATTCTAACCTAGGCCAGCGCAACTACTGGTCTTCCTGTTCCTGTGGTGATGTAGGGAGGCATGCACATTTTTGTGCACTGGCTGAACCTTCCCCCAGGAGTTGCGCAGAAGTGTCTGACAGAACTTTATGACATCCGCAGGTGTCAGCACAGGTCTTCTGCTGGGGCTTATGCCAGCCTTAATGGAAGTTAGGATTGCACCTTTGACAGATAAAAGAAAAAACTCTTCTGTCTGCACACATAAATGAGTAATCTTAACAAATGCTAATGCTTACAAGTACCAGACCAAGGAAAGTAGAACATGCTTCTGTTTGATGTTCCCTTTTGGGGGGGGGGGTGGAGTTAAATGTCTTGTATACTTCCTGTTATTTGATTTGGCATGACATGGACATTGCACCAGGGAAATTTCACTGTGTTGTATCTTGAGTGTATGATCCACTTGGATTGTCTGGACAGTATCTCAGAAACCGAAAGCAAGAATATATTTTCAGTGGGGAAGCATTTTTTGAAGAATGGCTAGCACATTGGTTCTCTGGTTGGGCTGGTGGATTGCATGAGGGGCCCTTTATCACTCTCTCATAATTCAAACATTGCTCAGAGGTACAGAAAAGAAAATAACTGGATTTAGGGGAAGTGGTGTCTCATGTTCTCTCTTGGCTGAGTACACAATTGTCTCACTGCAATTTTGGGGGGATACCTGCTGCCATAAACATACACCTCTGAGGCAGGTGAGGGTATATTTGATCTTTTATTATTTTCCATGCAAAAATATGGACAGATAATTTATAGAAGGCTGAGAGTGAGCAACAGTGGATGTAAGGACACTTCTACAAGTATCTGGTATTAAGTGATACGCACACTATAACTCAATTATATTGGTGCTATTCAAGTTTAGGCTGTAAGAGAAACACTGAAGTATACAAAGCATCCACTTGCTGGCAAATTATAAACAACTTTTGAAGCCTATCTAGCACGTAAAGCACAAATATTTTGACAAACTGCTAAATCCTTAGATAGGAAGAAAAGTAATAGTTGTTTTGTTAAGTATTTAACCATAACAGAAAAGGAGAAGGTGAGAAATGCAAGCACACATCAAATAGCTTATTAACATTTTTTGGTATTGTTTGTAGAAGACTTGAAGTAACACTCTGTAGTTTATTTGGAAAATTTGTGTAACAAAGCCAGGTTTCCATTTACTCTATGGTTAATAAATATTTAAAAGAAATATTTTTTTAAAACACAGATTTTTAAGCCATGAAAGAGGCTTTCTTTATTTTGATGATAGTATTTGGTACTGTATATTCCTTTGTATTGAAAAATGTGACCATGTACAATACGATACTTACACAAGTACAGTGATGCCTTGTAAGACGAACATAATTTGTTCTGTATCTTACGAAGCATACTTTATACAAAGCAGATTTTTCCTTGGGAAATAATGGAAACTCACAACTCAAAAGTATTCATATAAAAATATTAACTGCATGTGTAAATAATGACAAAATAACTGTAATTGAATTCAAACACTAACACAATTACAATGTATTTTTTTGGAAAACTTGTCTTACAAAGCTAAATTCCTTAGAAATTTTAGTTCATCGTACAAAGCGGTTGTCTTTCAAGGTACCACTGTATTTTATATACCTATTTTTAGTTCAATTCAGAGTTCCTGATTATTAACCCTAAACACGTAAATCAGTGGTTTTCAGCCTTTTTTCATCTCATGGCACTAAAGGCACTACACAAGGCACTAAAATTGTCATGACACACCATCAGTTTTTTCCACAATTGACAAGGCACATCATGTCTCAAATCCCCCTTCTTAATAAATGACCCTTCCGAAAATAAAATTGCAGAGAGAAAGGCACTGAGGTTGCAATCTTAATCTCTTGTTAGACTGGCACAAGTCCTGTGCTGGGGGTGTCGCAGAAGGGCCAAAAGACATTTCTATGCCACTCCTTGGGGGGTTAAGCCTGTACAGACAAGTGCTGGCCTTCCCACAAACCACAGGAATGGAGAGACATGTGAGTTGAGCTGGCCTAAATTTGGATTAGGTTAAGATTGTGCCCACATGCTGTTAAATGAGTATGCATAAGATATCTGTAACTGCTTGAATATTCAATAGAGTTATAAAACTGGCAGAGGCTAAAGACCCTTTCGCCAACTCTTGCATGGTCTATTTTCATGCTAATTCACATAATCTGATATGGGAATGTATACATCAAGTAGAGCACACCAATATCAGAGGTACTCATAATCTGAAGATTTATTTAGTGAAACAGTCTTCAGATGGCTTGACAAATTTATCTAAGGCAGCAATCCTAAAGACACTTTCCTGGGAGTAAGACCTATTTAGCACAATGGAACTTTCTTTTGAGTAGACAGGGTTAGGATTGTGCTATAAACCAGGTTTTACAGAGAAAAATAGTCCAGTCTGAATTGCTGGTTATTCTGGCAAAATAAAATGTTCAGGTCATCAGGAAAACTCATTCTCCAAGCTTTTTAAGGAAGTCTTTTTTAAATTAAAAAAGTCATATTTATGTCCAAATGCATCCAACTGGGACATATGATCACTTCTGTGATGACTACATTCTAGCTGGAATTATCATTCTAGCTGTGAAAGTCTGTAATGCCTCAGTTTTAATTATTACAGTTGGAAGATAAAGTGGTAAACCTGTCTGGACTGAAGCATTTTTGGCTGTAGATGGGAACACAACATAACAGTATAAAAAATTGCCTGACCATAGAATGGTACATACTGGGGAGAAGAATTTTAGCATAATTTTCTACAGGTATGATTGTTGTAGTTTGTGGGAGAACTTTCCATCACAGGAACTCTCTCCTGTAATCTGAATTATTGCAATACAAATTCTATCTATATCCATCCATCCATCTATGAGAACTAGGCCTCAAAGAAAAGCTACTAACCGGTAAGCTATCCAACTTTCCAGTGCTGATGCAGCTGCAATGCAGCCCTGAGAATGCAAATATTCCCGTACCTTGGAAGAAACTTCTGTGGTGTCCCTTGCTATCAATTTCATAATTGAAATTGTGAAACTCCCTTTTACTTGTCCCATGAAGAAGATCATAGATCATTTGTGCTTATAATCTTGGAAGATTCATAACTGCTGGAACTTGCCAAATTCATTTCTTCTCTTTGGCCTTCAGTCAGTTTTACAATTACTTCTTCTGTCTTTGAAGCTACTCTGAGAGCACTAGTGATGACAAAACCTTTGGCAACTCGTTTGTCTATATTAGTTTAAGCGGCATTGGGGCGTAACGAGCAGAGAGCAAGGAATGTATAAACGTAGCTTTGCAACTTCATATCTGGCTGTGATCTCTCTCCTGTTACAAATTAGAGCAGCTTACGGACTTGTCTCCACTGAGGCTACAATCCTGAAGATGTTTTCCTGGGAGCAAGACCTAATGAACACAATGGGTCTAACTTTTGAGTAGACATGGTTAGGATTGTGCTCTAAGAGAGATACATGAAGTTGAACTAGATGGGCCTGATCTAGCAGAGGCTCTTATGTTCAGCTTATATTCAGATATAAATCTTGGTTTGAATTCCATTTGTGCTAAGACCAAATGTGAAGACAGGTTTCTGCTGCATCTTCTCATAAAGGTGTTCCCTGCAGGTTGTGCTGCTAGTCATGACTGACTCTAGAGAGTGGTGTTCATCCCTTTTTCTTAAACCATAGAGCCAGCATTGTCCAGATACACCTCCATGGCCATGTGACCCACATGACTAAATGCCAAAGTGCTGTTACTTTCCCACCAAATTGGTTCCTATTTACTTGTATTTACATGCTTTTGAACTGCTAAGTTGGCAGGAACTGGACAATTCACAGGCGCTCATTCCATTTTGTAGCACTGGATCTCATACGCCGGCCTGCTGGTCAACAGGCACAGCAGCTTAATTACTGAGCTATGCATAAGTGGTCTCAGTGTATCCCAAAAAACTAGTTTTAACATATTTAACATTAAATAAGATTTGGCCTGTTTCCGATACCTAATATTGAAGAGCTGTCATCTGGTGCCAGTGCTGAGATATTGGAAATATTTTGATGGAATTTTATTAATAAAAGGAGCAAAACAACAATATCCAAGTAGGTTTCTTTTTCAGCTTTCTGTGACTTAAAACTGAGAGAAGATTGTTTGTAATTTGTTAGTTAAGATGTAACTACAAAATATGATTTGCTATAAACCAGGAAGTAACTACCATAATTAGGTCAGTGATTTTCAACCAGTGTACCATGGATAGTCCTCAAATATGCCATGGGAATTTGGGGATTGACATTCATTAATAGGAAAATCGGGCGATTTGAACAGTCTGGTGTGCCTTGTCAATGGTAAAAACAATTGATGGTATGCCTTGACAATTTCAGTGCCTTAAGTGTGCCGTGAGAAGAGAAGTGTTGAAAATCACTGAATTAGGTGAACCACACAAAGTGATTAGAAGTGTGCAAACTCAATATTGGAGCACCAAACCATGACCGAAGACAAAAATCCTGATAACTGCATGTCCTGATACTGTACTGATACACCACACCAGATCTTGCTGTCATGGCACTGTCCAAGAAATGTAGTTTTGCCCTTACACAAGATCATGACCCACCAAAGGGGTCTCAACCCCCCACTTTGAGTACCACTTCCCTAAATTATACCTTATTAATGAAGAAAAATAAATTGGATATAATTGGTACATGAAATTGGTACATGAGCTGTACATTGTGAGAAATATTGTTACTATATTGACTTTCTGTTATTTTTTCAGGTTCATCAGCCAAAGCTTTAGTCAGCTTAAAAGGTAAGACATACAGGACTCAATACTAACCAATGTAGGCCATCACAACTCACCCATCTCCCCATTCCCATGTTGGTGTGTGGGGCTGGCACATTTCTGTGGACTGGCCTAACCCCCCTAGGAGTGGCACAGAAGTGTTTTATGACACTTTTGTGACATTCCCTGATCAGCACAGTTTGTGTGCTGGCCTAATTTATTATTGGGGGGTTAGGATTGCAGCTACAGTTTATTTCTTAAGTTGTATACTAGTTTTGCTCTAAAAATCAAATCCTTTGTCACCTGACTTGTAAGCAACAAATACATCTGCCATTCTTGCATCTCAGTTAACTATTATCTTAAGGTATGTTAGAATTTAAAGATATAACATATCAGTTACTGGGATGTAGTGGGATAAATAAATATAGATTCAGGATAACTATTGGTAATTTTGTTACACTTAATACTGTGTCATAAGAATGCTTACTTAGAGGCAGGTCTCACCAAGTTCAGTAGTTATAGGCCTACCATATAGAATGTGTGCATAGACTGGCAGCTTTACTGTATATAAAAAGTTCACTGTTATTATGAAACTTAATAGAATGTCTGTATTTATTATCTAATCTTAATTGTTGGAGCTTTTCCCCTAAAATTGAGTTTATTCTGGTGGTTCTTTGTATAACTGAGTTATACAACCTTCCTTTTGTTAAACACAGTATCAATTTCATTTTTTAGATTTTATTTTCTTCTTATCCCAATGAACAGAAACTAAGCTATACTTGGGTACCTTAGGATGCAACAGCTTACAGGGTTTACAGCTTACATTAACCCTGGGTTTGCTGACTGAATAAAAATCAAGGTATTTATTCTGTTAAATATACTACATAGTACATTTGTACATGCATCCCTATGTTTATAAATATCTTCATAAATTTATAAAGGAAATTGTCATGTGAAATAGACTTTAAGCTGAGTACTATTTCCATACATTCTATGCAGGAGGTCCAGACATACATATATAAATACATATTTATAAATATATAAATATATATATTTTAATGCTTTGGAAAGGTACTTGGATGTGTTTCCGAAGAAGGAAATCTGCAATTTCTTTATGTGCAGGGAATAGTCCTAATTTGAAATACATAGTGTAGGGCCTAAGAACCCTTCTATGGATCTTGTTGGAACATAAGGAAGATTATGTTGGTGCCAAATGCATGCCCTCTTTTTTACAAATTGTCTCCCATTTCAGTCATGCCAAAGGACCATTATTTCTTTCTTTCTCAGACATGGTTCAGGGGAAAGCCATTCAATCCTTCTTAGAATCAGACTGTTTCTGGACTGAATCAGAACCAGAATTCTGGACTGTCTGAATCAGATTGTACTAGACACGCATGAAAACATACATTATCTTCAGGGGATAGGACAGAAAAGAGTCTGTTAAACAATTCTAATTAAGGAACACGGGTTTTTGCCCCAAAATTTGGAAGTGACATCTCTAAATAAGGGAGAGAAGCTCAGGGATTACTTGTCTAAAATGTATTAACATTGAATTATGTATTCTTCATAAGCTCCATGTTGTTTTTTATATTCTGTTATGCTTCTGTTACTGTCCTATCAATAGAGGTGTGCTTTTTGTTTTTTATATTATTATTTTGCAGATTTTATTTTTTGACAAAAATTAGACATGCAGAAAGTAGTGTTATGTCTTTTTATTCCAGTCATATATTTTTTATAAATTATAACTATAAATTAAAATTGCTTTAAAAGCATACTAGATAGGTGATAAAGTGGTGTAGTGTGAGCAGATGCAACCACATTCATGCAGAGGTGTTAAAGAATATGCAAAGGTGGTTTTGTTCTGAGGCATTAGAGAACATGTAAAAAAGTTTTGTTTTTTCTGCAGATTTCAGGGTGGTTTTTTGTTTTGCAAAAAGTGATGTTTCATATTTTTATTTCATTGTCACTGGAAAAAGCACACCTCTACCCATTGGATAAAGCGTATAGCGCTGTGGCAGAAATGGCTTCTTTGAGAAATTAAAATCTATTTTGAAAATGGCACCAAAAAAGTTGTGATTTACGTGCTTGAAGCAATTCTTGAAACAAGAATTTATGTAAGATTTTAAATACTGTTGGATCCAGAATTCCCTTGCCCTAGCAAAGCTGCTCATGAGATAGCACAATTTCTCCTGATGGCACAATTTCTAAGCAGACACCTGTACTGTATTCCAGGAAGGGCACTGACCCTTGCCTTTTCAGCCCCTGGTGCCTTTTCAGGGGAAACCAGGGGCTGCAGCAAAGAGGACAAGTGAAAAATTAGACATTTCACCAGTAGAATATCACTTTCAGTTGTATGAATTCAACTCATTAATATATACAGTTAGTTCCTCTTTTAAAAATTATGAAATTTTACTTTTAATTGTACAGTTTTGGAAGTGAACATTGTACTGCTTCTATACTAATTGCATTTATATGGGAGAAACCACATATGATTTATTGCTTATTTATAACAGAAGGAAGCTTATCCAATACGTGGAATGAAAAATTCAGTTCTTTACAGAGGAAAGGCAAGAATGCAGGAGCTACTGTAGAAATGGTAAGGAGCAAAGTTGACCTATGTTAATAATTCTTGTACACTGCCTTTTTGACCTTTCTACATTTGGTTTAGGGTGATAAAAATGTTTTCACTGGCACATGATATCACACTTTCAAAATTGTCTCTGGTTCTGAAGATTTAAGATTTTAATGGCAACAGAGATTGTGTTGGCTTTATCTATGTTTTTCTGGGAGTGAGTTCAGTTGGATTCAGTTCACAGAATATTGTCATTTGTTGTGCCTGTGTAATGTCTTGACCATCAACCTCCTAAAGGGTTGTCTGAGAGACTGTATAGAGGTCATATTACACTAACACTAAAGCTACAGTTCTAGACAACCTGAGAATAAATCCTGCTGTACACATGAGGAATGTGTCATGAAAATCTCCTGCCCTTCAAAAATTTACCACTATTCCTCTGATCTTAATGTTGCCCTTACAACAACCTTGTAAGGTAAGTATTATTATCCCGCTGTTGCACCTGGAGCAGTAGTCGTGAGGGATTGTCTAGTGCCTCCTAGCAAGTTCATAACAGAGATTAGGCTTGAACCAAAGGAGTCCTGATGCACAATCCAGTCTCTTACTGAATGGTTTGCACCAGCTCTTGTCAGCATCAGTAGACACTTTTATCATCTTATTAAAATATAATTGAGAAGAATCCCTCTGCCGTTGTTAAGATTTTTGGTCAGAAGTAATGTCTTTCATTTAAAAGTGTAGGGTGCTTTTCTAGAGCTTTGAGGTTCTCTGTCTTCACGTTTAAATGAAATGAGCTGTTGGCTGAGAAAGGCAAGAAATAAATCCATTAAAATAGTAAGTATGCTGAATATTGAGGCTCAGAAACACTTGAGACCTTGCAGAACTACAGCTAGCAAAGTAGATAATACTGTGTTAGACCAGTGGTTTGACTTCTCTATATGAAACTTTTATTTCAATCCTCTGAAACCTAATGCTAAAACTGATTACACTAAATACAAGGATTCAGAATAACTCTCCCAGATCAATATCATAAAATATAGCATTACACCATTACAGCGGCTGTCCTTCACAGGGGAGCTGACTTACCCTACAATCCAGAGTAACTACGGGAGCACGTAAGAAACATTACGTGTACCCATAATTACTGCACCACCTAGTGAAAACCTATGGGAAATTCATATTGCAATCCAGAGCAAATTGTTCTTACACCGGAGCAAGGACTCCCCGTAGTTACTCTGGATTGCGCCCATCGTGTTTGCTGAAGATATACTGTTTTCAGCTTAAAGTGGAAAGAAATTTTAAAGGTGTGAAGTAAGAATGAACCTAATGATGTCTGTGGTGTAATTGTGCAATACATATTAAAGTTATAAACAGAAATGCTTCTGCTTCTTTGTCCTGGCTTTGGCGTATTGCAAGAAGTCACACTTCAAAATCAGTTGATTTTAACACTTTCAGTCAGTTGAATCAGGTTTTATTGTGTTTAAGCCCTTCAGAACTTCAAAACGAAGTCGTTCGTTTTGTGAAGAAGAAGAAAGACAAATGAGTACAAGATCGCCCAAAAGAAATCAGAGGGTTGCAATGGTTCCACAGGTATGTCTGTATATATAGAAAATCCATTGATGGGTATTCATTGATAGGTAGTATTGGTAGTCCACCGATATTCATTGATAGGTACGATAAGTGGCCCACATTTTAAAATCCATTTTTTAACTCCCAATATAGTATTTATACTATATTTTTTTATTTTGTACAATAGTATTTTATTTTATAAAAAAATAAACAAATGATTCTGAAATTATTTTGCATGGCAAAATTACTCTTTAAAAGTTTTCTTTTACTGTCTAGAAGTTTACTGCAACAATGCCAACACCAGACAAAAAGGCATCACAGAAGATAGGTTTGCGGCTACGGAATTTACTCAAACTTCCTAAAGCACACAAGTGGTGTATATATGAGTGGTTCTACTCAAATATAGATAAGTATGTGTGATTTTTCATTGTTTTATTTTCAAGCAACTTGATGCCATATTTTTCCCACAGTGATTGAATGCATATTTTGTATTCAATAATTTTTTTAAGAAGAATAGGGCAAAAACACCTATTTAGTCAGTATTTTAATATTTTTGCAACCATTCTCTTGACTGATAACTCAATAATATATATTATCTACACAATATTTGGCACTCACACTTTTTAAGAGGGATGAGAAAATAATTGTTTGTGTCCCAGTTCCTTTAATGGTCTGATTCCTTTTTTTTTGATCTACTAATTTTCAACATAAATAAAAATTTTTTAATTTTTTCTAGTCTATTTTACTGGTTTTTTAGTTTCATTTCTTCCTTATACAATTACTGTAGTTGGGAGAATCAACTATAATGTTTCTGTCTCTTTTTGGACTGGGTTGTTTTCTACTGTGACTTCAAAGTAATTCTACTGTGAATTAGCTGTAATTTAAGAGAATTTTGCTTCCCAATTTTTTTAACAGGTTATGTAGAAAATATAATGCATTTTTAAAATATTGCATATAGTAAGGTGAAGTTCTCTTGGTGTGTCTTAGTGTTTTTCTGAAACAACTTGAATAGACAGTAACAAAATGCCAACTGTTTTTACACAGACCACTGTTTGAAGGAGATAATGATTTCTGTGTTTGCCTGAAAGAGTCTTTTCCAAATCTGAAAACCAGAAAGTTAACAAGAGTGGAATGGGGGAAAATCAGAAGACTAATGGGGAAACCACGAAGGTAAATGATGAGTGTGACTCTGGGAGATTTGAACACTTATAGATAGGGTCTTGCTTGTGATTAGTGATAGAGGTTTTTGTTTGCAGGTTTCCTGAATGATTCCTTATATAAAGTTTGTTATTTTTTTAATGGTGAGATATGCTGTACAATTATAAAAGAACAACGTGACTGTTATTTCCATCTTCTTTCCTCAACATACCAATAGCCTATATTCCAAGCCTATATGGTGGTTCTCAAACTGTAGATCTATGACCCAGCAATGGGTCATGTACCCTGACAAGTCAATTAAGGGCACAGTCCACAGTAACTACAGGGAGTCCTTGCTCCAACATATGAACAATTTACTCTGGATTGCAATATGAATTTCCCATAGGTTTTCACTGCAAGCAGGCACCCATCAGTCTTGAGAGACTATGGTATCTCTCAAGAAACCACTGTTTCTATGGTATTGTGCTGCATGTGAAGCACAAAGGCCTGGGTTAGACTATGGAGGAAAGGCTGTCACCCAAGCAGCAAGCCCCCCTCTCCACACCACTGAATTAGTCCAATGGAAAGGCAGAGCCAATACGATTGGATACAATTGGATTTTTTTTTTAGGTTTTCACTAGGTGGTGCCATAACTACATCGACGTAAATGTCTTACGTGCTCTCATAGTTACACTGGATTGTAGGGCAAGGCTATGTTTAAGGGTTAAGCAAGTTGCTGCTTGTGGAAAGAGCACAACAACCAATAGAACTACACATTTTGACATTTATAAATGTCAAATTTATAAGGCAAAAAACTTATAAAAAAGACTTATAAAAAAGGCAGCAGAAATCTATAGCCTCTAAAAAATTTGAGAACTACTGTTTCTATCTTATATGTAAAGGGAATATGCATTTACTCATATTTCTTACTGACAATCCCCTTTTCTGAGATGCCATTAAGGTTCATGGGAAAACTCTTTTTCAGATGTATTTGAAGCTCTGTCAAGTAAATCCTACAGTAATTTTTTCCAGTATCTGCTATTAGTTTGTTGTGTTGGAATTTTTTCCCAATTTTTCTTTTATGTAAAGGCAATTTATAATATCAGAGATGTGCTGAATTGCACAGAGGAAAAAAAACAGAATAGATGGAAAGTAGTCAGAATAGTTCCACTTACTGTTTTGCAGGTGTTCTTCTGCATTCTTTGAAGAGGAGCGGTCTGCATTAAAACAGAAACGGCAAAAAATTAGACTTCTGCAGCAGCGGAAGGTAGCAGATATCTCTCAATTTAAAGATCTTCCAGAAGAAATTCCATTGCCACTAGTTATAGGAACAAAAGTTACAGGTAACTTTGCATCTCTAAATGCAATGCATCAATATTTCAATTAATGTTGAATTCTGAAAGATGTAGCTTAATTTCAAGATAACTAGCTTAATTTCAAGATAACTATCAAAACAATCCTATGCACATTTACTCAGAAGTATGTCCCAATTTTGTTCAATAAACCTTATTCCAAAGAAATGGAACTTGACTACACTGCAAGTCTGCTGCCTTGTACACTCCAATCTGGGAATAAGTCCCATTTGACTCAGTGGAGTTCAATTCTGAGTAGACTTACATAAGATTTATTGCTAAGCAGTGTGGCTTTTCCACATTTTTCCACTACTATTGGAGCATTTAATAAATGGGGTTGCTTTCCCTCAGGAGAAATGATTGGTTGGATCCAGACTAACCACTGCACACGCAAAAGGACCTCCCACAAACTAAATGAGAGTTATAGTCATGGAACAAGTATTATGATGATATTGCATTGCTGTTACTAGCTTTTCTGCTCTGCTAGTGTTCTATGATCTTACCATCAACCTCCTAAAACCAAGTTGAGTATTTTGTCTATTTGTAGTGTAGTAAGAGTACAGGTTTTTTTTTTTTAAAAAACAAGGTTTCTTGCTCCTCCATTTTTTCCTAATGGTTATTCCATTGTCATGCCTCAGTATCTTCAGTGGTTTGATACTGGGACTACCTAGTTATACAAAAAAATGTGTTAAATAAAAGCAGTTAAAAAAAGGAAAAGGTGTTTATCTTTACAGTTATTTAAAAACAGCTTTCCTTACTGTTGTAGAGAGGCGGCCAGCAATTGGAAATGCAAAGGACCTCCTGCCTATGCGTGGTTCAGCAAAAGAATGGAACAACTGCTTGCATGACTCCTCTCTGCAACAGTAGATAAACAGTTTTTTAAACTGTGATTTGCAGTTTTCATTCTTTTTTGTCAAATCAGTGTATAAAAAACCTGTATATAACATGATTGGACTTGTATACAGTATAGTTATAAAATAAGGGCTCTTTTGTTTTCTGCAATTTATCACAGGTATTAAATTAAAAATCCTGAAAATCTTGCCTTTCATTTTAGAAAATTCCAATATCTGGTCCTTTATATCAATGGGGATAGGCTTTTAAAATATGCAAGCAATGCTTACTGAAATCGTAATCTTAACTGGAAATATTCTAGCTGGGATGAATCCTCACTATCACCGCTTTCAGAAGCAGATTAAATTATACAAAAATATATTCTTGAGTATCTTTTTGCATAAGTATACTGGTGATATAATTCAGGGCGCAATCGAGAGTAACTACGGGGAGTCCTTGTTCCGACATAAGAACAATTTACTCTGGATTGCAATATGAATTTCCCATAGGTTTTCACTAGGTGGTGCCATGACTGCGTCAATGTAAATGTCTCTTACGTGCTCCCGTAGTTATTCTGGATTGTAGAGTCAGTCTCTTTTTGGCCTAGAATTGACGGAAATATAATCTAAAATACTTATTTGTATTATAATGTACATATCCATACTGTATGTAATAGAAAAGACAGCTTGTCTTTTCTCAGAACTCAAAATCTCTCTTCCTCAGACTAAGAGTGTGATATTTGTTATTCGTCTTAGCACGGTTACGTGGTGCTCATGATGGACTTTTCACTGGACAGATAGACGCTGTTGATACTCTTAATGCTACTTACAGAGTAACTTTTGAGAGATCAGGGCTTGGAACACATACAATCCCAGATTATGAAGTCCTTGTAAGTATTTATACTGTTAATGAAAGTGTCTGTATAGTGTATTCTGTATTTTAATTAGGCAAATAATTATTCATTAATAAAATATAGTTTATGTAATTTATACGGGACTCCCCGTAGCAAAGGGAAGTATGAAAGTGATATGAATAGTAAATATCCAACTTTAGCAAACTGATGTGTAGCTTTAGGAACAGTGTTGGACTTTTGCTAGCTGTCAAAACAAGCACTTATCAAAGTCTTCCTCCACATTTTCTGCTTTTCAGTCTTAACAATAGGTATAGAGGTAAAGCGTACACAAATATTAAAAATAATTGAATAGTGTTGCTAGGTAAAAATAGTTTTGGATTAAATGAAAGGAGACTGGAAGAAAAAGAATCCTCATAATCAAGCCATGAAAAAAATGAAAGGATTGAGTAAGGCTTTAGAGATGTTCGGAAATGAAAGGGTATATTTTAGAAATATTAATAAGTTGACATACCCTGTCATAATATAAGGAGATTTAAACACATTCTAAAATATCCTATCCCTATTTCTCTCACCAAAAGTTCCTGAGAGCTCTCCATAGTCAGGGAATAATAGGGCAGATATTCTTATGTATTAGGAACTGGTTGAAGACTTGGAAACATGGAATAGGTGTAAATGGGCAATTTTCAGAATGGAAAGAGGTAAAAATCGGTGTCCCCCAAAGATCAGGGAGACCAGTGCTTTTGGGACTGATGCTTTTCAACTTGTTCAAAGAATTGAGGATAAGAAACAAGGTGGTCAAATTTATTTGCAGATGGCAGTAAATATTTCCAGAGTAGATTGTGAAGAGTTCCAAAAGGATCTCTCTAAACTTGGAAACTAGGTAGTAAAATGGAAGATGCACTTCAATGTAAATGTAAAATAATGGACATTGGAGCAAAAATGAACATATATCCAAATGCAGTGGTTCTCAGACTGGAGTGTTGTGACACACCAGTTGGTGTAAAGCTTCCCCTGACCCTAAGGGGTGGAGGAAGAGGGACAGGGACACTATCCCCAGGCGTGCATCTCTTTGGGGCAGGGTGCTTTGACTTACTTAGGGCTGCCATGCACAAGCCTTCCTGTTTCTTATATTCTTCAAATGGGGTGATTATATTTTCGGTTTTTAGGATATGTTTTGTGAATGGTCCATTTGAAAGGGAGAACTGCAGAGGGCTATGCTTGACATTTTGGCACCCTTCCTTGTTTTAGCTTCCTTGACTGATGCAATACTGGGGATTGTATTGCTGTCCTTTCCCCACCATCACAAAAATCCACTTGGGGAGTAACAGTCCCATTCTGTTCTGCCTGTGGAACCAGGAGTCCTGTGGTACCTAAATGGCTCCCACCATATCTTGTGAGCCAGCATGCTGCCACAGTGCCTCCCAAGGCTTCTTTGGGGGAAGAGGATGTTTGTTCCCTTTCCCCATATAAGTGACGTAGCACCACAGTGTGGCTATTTGTTTTTGCACCAGCATGAGCCAATTTTAGCACCACTGCACCAGTGTATCTGCAGTTACGCCAGATATGCTGGCACAGTTGCAGGTTAGGATTGCATTGTGAGGCATCTGGTGAGCTACTATGAGATACTGTATAGGAAGCTGAACTCACCTTGGCCTGATATAGCAGAATTCTTCTTATGCTTTGTCTGAAAACTATCTGAAACAGATTTACTCTGGTATCCTATTCACATCTACATTATACTGTTAGAATATTCAAAATGTGAACCAAAATGTTTTAAGTAAAAATTGTAAAGTGTTTTTAAAGTAATCCTTTTTATTTTCCTCTGTAATTTAAGAGTAATGAACCTCATGAAACTATGCCAATTGCTGCCTTTGGACAAAAACAACGGCCTTCTCGATTCTTTATGACTCCTCCTCGGTTACATTATACACCTTCTCTCCAGTCGCCGATTATAGTAAGTGACATGAACTGGAGGTTTTGCTTTATTGAGTAACTTTCTGAATTTTTAGGATCTCAAGCCAATGAAAGTAATAATTCAGTAAATGCTACCACTTAGTTGACTCAAGGTTAAAGCTTTACCAATTAGTCTTAGCAATAAGTTGTTAAATGCAAATTTTTTTTCTTGTACAGGACAGTGATCCTTTATTAGGACAGTCATCTTGGAAAAACAAAATTTCAGGGTCAGATAGTGAGACATTAGGTGGTTTTCCAGTTGAATTCCTTATTCAAGTGGTGAGTGTTACCTGCTTTTCTTTTGGTTGTATCTGTACTAATTTTGAACTACATTTGCAGTCTATTTTACTAGTTCATACATGAGTTTCAAATATAAGCTTTGAATAATAACTTAATTAGTTCTAAAATGTTAACATCTATGTTCCTTATAAATTTTTTTAAAAAATTTCTTTGTTTTCCTGTTTCACAGTATTGATATAGCAATGTTTGGGGAAAGATTATTCTGTGTAAAAAAATAGAAACAGGAGCAGATGATTCTTCATCATTTTTTGTAATCTTCACCACTTTATAGTGATCCCACTTAGATTCTTGTTAATGATGAGAGCCCTTTGCTTTAAAGGCATTTTAGTCTTGAATGTTTTTTGCACAGGCACAATAACACTGTTCCAACTTGTATCAATTCTGACTTAGAAACAAACTTCTGGAACAGGACCAAGATACACCTTGGTTGGGGACTTTAGTGTCCCCATAGTGTCATAGACATTTGGGGACATAGTGTCCCCAACATGGATTGCATAGCAGGCAATCTAACACCTTGTTAATTCCGACACTTTGTTAATTCAGACAACTTTTTGGTTGTATACTTAGCAGCCATTGCCCATACTCTAAAAGGATGCTGTCTGTAATACATGTACCTGTAATAAGTACAGGGTGTTCATATGTCATAACCCAAAAAAGGACGAGCCCTCCCCCCCACAAATGTAAGACATTCTATAAAAATGTAGGACATGACAAAATAAAACCTGAAAACACTCATATATTGCTTTTATGTGCTTAATTTAAACACTATATTACTTATAAAATTTAAAACTATAACATATAATTAATTTCAAGAAGGCTACATTCTTCCTACTTACAAGGAAAAGAGGACATTGAAGTTTTTCCAGGACACAAGTCTAAAATCCAGGACATGTCCTCGAAAAGGCAGGGCATGTTGTCACCCTTAATAGATATGAATGTGAAGCTGACTATTAAGAAGAGAGAATCACATGTAGAAATGTAGCACTCAATCATGGTTTCTTGCAGTACATTTGGAAGCTCAGACCATGGTTTGTGGTCTAGTCCAAATTGGTTAGTCCAAATTGTGAATTAATATAACCCTGCTCTTTTAGCTAAGAGTCACCTTTACAGTTATATTTCACTCGAGAACAATTTTTCTAATTCACCCCAACATACTGTAGTTTCTTTTTTTGTGCTTCATGGAAAAAAATAGAAAAGATTTGCAACATAGCTTCTTTTCCACTGACTATTTTCTCTTATGTGTCCTTTTTAAATTGTGAGAACTTTTGAGATAGAAAATCATTTTTAATTACTTCTGCTATCTACTTACAGAGCTATTCTATGCATGTCTACTCAGAAGTTAGTCCCATGTTAGTCAACATAGCTTGCTCCCAAGAACAAGTGGACAGGATTGCAGCCTTAGTGAATGTCCCATTAGGCTCCAGTTAATGCCTTAAAATGGTGAGCCTACTCACCATGGTAAAGCAAGCATGCAGTCAATCCCTCTCCCTCTTGGGGTCTGAGAATAGCTTCTTTTCATCTGGGAGGCAAACCCTTCTCTTGTTCATGAAGCAGCAAAAGAATGCAAAGTGATAATTGCTTTCAAATTGCTTTGCCTTCTTTTGTTGATCCAGGGAGAAGGGAGATAGGAAATTGAACTTTGATGCATTTTCTCCTTTTTACAAAGCACTGGGCTTTTAAAACCAAAAGAAATGTGAAATTGGGGTTTTAAAATGAAATAACATCACCATTGACTTATTGATTTGTCTGCAGAGCATTTGTGGATCATCCCAAGTGCTTCTGAGTGTTTCTAAGGCCCATACGCAGCTCTATGGCTTTCTCCTAACTGGCAGTAGAATCTTTGAGCATGCTCAGAAACTGCCAAGAAAAATGTATGGAACGCTATGGGAAGTGAAACCACAGTGGGCATGAGTAGGCAGCCGTGCTTTGGTCCATTGGAAAGGGCAGGCTGAGAAGTATGCAGTTATCCTTATCCAGTGAATGCAGGACCTAAAAATACTCGAAGGAAGTTCTTCCCTCCAAGCTGATAAATGCACTGAACCCCATGGAAAGTGAAACTGAGCTTCATGTTCATATTTACTCATGAGTAAGCAAATATTTAATGGTTCCTGGTGTGCTTTTTTCCTGCACTTCAAAACCAGTTTGTTTCCACAGCAATTTAATGGTATGTTCAATTCTGTTGGTTCTGGTTGCTAGCTTCTCAATGTTTCAATCTGGCAATGTCTTAATTTGTTTGTGTTTGGCAGTACTGGGTTCATTGTAATTGTTCATACAAGCAGCATGCAAAATTTAAATGGTTCTTGTAAGTTGGTTATGTAGTTGTGCTCACTAGAGCAGTGTGTTTTTGTGTGTGTGTGAGAGAGAGAGAGAGGCCTATTATGCCTGCGGTCCTGGCTGCTGATGGCCGCAGACATAAACATACAGGTATATTATACTATCCATAGTACAATTATTATACTCTATAAAGATTAATTTAAAGTATTAATTTGAAATTAAAAACACATAACACCACAACCCTCCTTTTTAGGATAACACCGCTATCCATGAAAGAATAAAATGGTTTTAGACTGCCTCTGTAATTAGTATGCATTGATGTTCTCTTCCTTAATAGCAAGAATCTTTGAAAGCTTTAACTGAAAAATTAACTTTCTGCATTGTTTGTGCATCTGATTTCTTCCATGCTATCTCATATATTTAAAACATTAGCTTTTGATAGGTTTTCACTTCTATGACATTGTATAAAATTCATTTTAATGATTATATTGATTCTGAAATATTTCTTTGCTTTTTTATAGACTAGATTATCAAAAATTCTCATGATCAAGAAAGAACACATTAAACAATTAAGAGAGATGAACACAGAAGCAGAAAAACTGGTATATATTTTTGTTTCAATTGATTTCAGAGTAATATACATTTTAATTGGTTTATTGATGTGCATTTCTATGAGAAGCATTATCTACAACATAGAGGAATTTCCAGAAAATATTCTACAGTCCATAGTCTAGAAGGATGTACCTTTAGAGTGCAATCCTAACCAGTTTAGGCTAGCACAACTCACCTTCTCCCTGTCTCAGTGGTAGTATTGGAAGGCTTTTCTTATTCACCTTTTCTTATGGCACTTTTATTTATTATTTATTTATTTTAAAAATTTGTATCCCGCCTTTCTCGGGTCGTAGACTGACTCAAGGCGGCTCACATTAAAACATAATTAAAAACATTAATAGAACATTCAATTAAAAACCATTAAAGCCCAGAAGCTAAAAACAATACCCACAGGCCAGCACAGGACTTGTGCTAGGATTTATGCCAGCCTAACTGGGGATTAGGACTGCAGTTTTACCAGAATATGGCCTAAATCTTGGCCTAGGGGCTAGATGTGGCCTAGGTGCAGTGACCCTCTAACTGGCCAGTGGTTAGAAACCAAACCCTCCCCAAAAGAGCCTCTGACACAGTTGACCAAACACAACTGGAGGTGGGATGATGGAGTGGAGGGAATTGGGGGGGGGGGTCTATATCAGTACTGTTTGTGCTTTATTTCTGTGCTGTATATTAGTGCTTGGAGAAATCTTGGAAATCTGAATCCATTAATTCATTAATCTTAGTTTTATCTCTAATGTATTTATTTAAATGTTACATTTATTTTTCCATTGGCAACATTGTGCCAGATAATTTGATTTGGTTCTTTTAACTAAACATTTGGAGACCCCTAGCCTACACCACAATAATTTTTACAATCTAAATAAACACCATCAGATGTTAACTAAACAACCAATTTGTTACCTAACAACCACTTTGTTTTCTATTCTGCATAAGCTGTAGGATAAATCCATGTCAGATTTGGTTTTTATGATATTTTTCAGAACTTACCAAAACATCTGCTGAGAGATCATCTTTGTCAGCCATTTAAATTTGTTTGTAGCAGTTGATTATGAGAAGACCCACAACATAGTGGTTAATCAAGAAAATAGTTCTATTATGCCATTTAATCACATTTTTGTCTTTTGTATAGAAATCCTATTCTATGCCAATCAGCATTGAATTTCAGAGAAGATATGCAACTATCGTTTTAGATCTTGAACAGCTGAATAAGGATCTGAACAAAGTTTTGCACAAAGTTCAACAGTATTGTTATGAGGTAAAATGTGTCTATTTTTAGTCTTTCTATTTAGTCAAATAAGCAGGTTGAAACCACTTTGGGTCCTGGCTCTTTAGTGTTAACACCACCAGTCCCTCTCACTGAATGCTCAGCTTACTACTTTTTAATTAATAAAAGGTTCTAGCTCTCATTTCTACCCATTCCCTCTTCTGGTGAAAATCCCAGATTTGTTTGTCTGTGTTAGATCTTTTTAAGCACCCAAGAGGCTTCTGCCAATACCATAGCATCCTGAAGAGCCTACAGTGTCATTCACTTACAGAAACAGTTATTTGAGCATCTTCCTCTTCTCCAAAAGATAAATAAGCAGTGAGCCTAGCTGAGAGCCAGTTCACTGGACTGTGAAGCACATCTAGGAGTCCCAAGCGTTGATGACTCCAAGGCTTCATTTCTATTGAAAAAACAAAGTGATACCCACAGGTTAAAAGTGCAAACCCTTCTTTGAGTGGTTGCCTGATTGAAAACATCTGGTGCTTCACAGGGTCTTATTTGCCTATCTTGCTGCATGTTGGTTTTATGATCTTCAAACACCATGAGCAATATTGGTGAAGATCATATCTAGTTATCCATAACAAGACTTTTGTTTTGCCTGCTGCCTGTATCTCAACCATCTTGCAATCCTTTGCCATTCCCTTTATTCCTTTTCTTCATTTGCTAGTTGATCAGAATATCTCTTGCATTTTTCCATTGTTTGGATTGTTCCAATTTTTAATAAACACCTGCTTTTTATTGGTTTACCCTCTTAATTCCAATTCAGTTGTAACCATATGTCATGTTCCAGTACTGGATAGTGTTGGAGGAATTTCCTCGATGTGGGAACTGTATTTTTGGTCTTTTGGTCTGTACTTTCTCATTTGGTCTGCAGCAGCCTTCCTTTTCCCAGTTTACCCAGTAAGAAGCAGATAGCAGATAGCAAGAGAGCAGTATGCTGTCACTAACTGCTAGGTGCTGTATCTGTTTTGCCTTCCAGTTTTGCTTGTACACATCTAAGTATAGGGAGGAAAACCTGGAACTGGCGTCCCCTCCTGATTGAATTATCTCCTTGGGATACTCTCATCCCCTTTACTTTTAATTCCTATTTTCTTTCCTTCCTTGTCCTCTTTATATAAATAAAGAGCCACAAGCAGAAAATCTGAGTCAAACCTGTACTATTTTTAGTGTCCTTTTCATGTCCATGGTTTTATCTGAGGTGTGGGATGGGGTATGGTGGGTCAGACCATGTAGAGAAAACCTGTGCTATGTTCTTAATTTTAATTGCTTCAACATTTCTATATGAGGAAGAGTATGATACTAGCATTTGTAGTATAATTATAAATTGTACTGTTCCAGCTTTTCCTTCTCCAAAGCTGGAACAGTGCGGCAGGGAGACAAGGGAGGGGCTGCAGCTGAGCTTTTGGGGGCCACATGTTGGCCACATGACTTTGGAGAAGGAAAAGTTGGAACAGTAGAGGAGAGACATAGTTTAATTTTAATTTTTATTAATAATTTTCTTTAAAGATTATTAATTTTCTTTAATCTTGACCACATGGTTTGTTCTGTTTTTAACTTGCCAGCTTGCCCCAGATCAGGGCCTCCAGCCTGCAGATCATCCAACAGATTTGAGGAGACGATGTGAAGAAGAAGCTCAGGAGATCGTCAGGCAGTCAAATACATCAACAACAGGACAGCCTTCTGTTGAAAATGAAAACCTGACAGATCTGATTGCTAGACTTACAGCAATATTATTGCAGATAAAGGTAAGCAGTATCAGAAATATAATAAGCTTTGCCTACCATAGGTTAGAAGCGCTGTACCAAAGTTCCTTCTATCTCTAATGCCAAAAGGGAAGCTGGCCTCAAAAAGAGGGGTATTTGCAATTATTATTGGGTTGCATCCAAAGGAAGAGAATCCTGACTTTGCATCACTGGAATCAGTAGGACTGAAGTTTATCATAATTTACTTGTCTTGTTAATTTTCATATTTTACTGGCACCATTAATTAATAGAGGCGCTTAGTCAGGATTCTTTTTATTTTAACATAGCCTGTTACATTTAAAATAAAGTAATTATTGCCTACTAATTCCCATCACTACCACACATGACAACATTCAGGGAATAAAGTTTGTAGTGGTTCACAGACTGCTGTTCTGAGTACCTTAGCTTTCACCTGCCCTGGGTTCATCACCTCCCTGTTACTAAGTTCAACTAGACTATCTCAAGTCTTACCATGTTTTAAAGTGGGTTACCTGAGTTATCTCCACAGTTGGCCTCAAATCCTATCTGCCATGGAGCCGGTACCATACTGGCACCATTGGTCTGCAGTGGACTGCAGTGGTACGGTCTCAGTATGGCTGCTTCTGGCGCTCCAACTCAAGCTGGGCAAAGTCTCGTCTGACCACAACTGCTACCTAGGAATCCAGGAACAGTTGTGAATCCAGATGGACCCCCATCTATGGATCTGCTCCTTCAGGGGGAGTGCAGCTCCATTCAGTGCAGGACAATACTCTTTATCACCTGCATCGTGGTGCCCTCATCCAGGTCCCAACTGCCTGCAGGCAGTGCTCCTAATCCTCAACAGCCACCTTGGAATGTGGTGGTAAGGAGAAATAGAGCTGCTTGTCATCTGCATACTAGTGGCATCCCACTCCAAATCTCCAGATGACCTCTCCCACTGGTTTCACGTGGGTGTTAAATAGCATGGGGGACAGAACCAGTGTTCCCTCTAATTTTCGGTAGGCTGTGTGCGCAAAAAATATTAGCAGTGCAGCTTTGAAGGAAGGTTAAATTTTGACAGTTGGAGTTATATACTTTGGACTACACATCAGAAAACAATATGTACATTTATTATAATATGTACAATACAATGTATGGAAGAAAATAATTAGTATACCTTGTCAGTTGTCATTGTCAAAATTTGTCATTGCCAATGTCACTGCCAGTTTTGACTTTGTGTGCTTTGTAGAAACTCGTGTGTGCTAGTTCGATGAGTTGTGTGCACATGCCCAGCTTAGAAGGCATTATGGACAGAATGGAACCCTGTGGCACCCATACCTCAAAGGGCAGGTTGCCAAATATGCATCCCCCAGCACAACCATCTGGGACCTATCCACCAAGTAGGAGTGGAATCACTGCAACACCGTGCTCCAAACTCGGCTAAACAGCCTAGAAGGACACCATGTTTGATGGTGAGGTCTAGCAGGAGCAACAGGGACATGGTTCCCCTGTCCAGTCCCTGGCAAAGGTCATCTAGCAAGGCAGTAAAAACTGTTTCTGTCCCAAAATCCAGCCTGAACCTTGATTGAAAGGGATCTAGATAATCTGTTTCATCCAAGATCCTCTGGACCTGAGATGCCACCACCTGCTTAATAACCTTGCCCAGAAACAAGAGGTTAGAGACTTGTCAGTATTTGTCCAGCACAGCTGCATCCAAGGAGGGCTTCTTGAGGAGGGAGTATGTTAAGACCCCCTCCAGCAGAGTAGAATTAACCACCGTCCTTCTCTACTCAGCCAGTTCCCCCGGACAGACATAACAAGCAAGGCTAGGCAAGCAGTTGGATGGCCTTAGACTCCAAAGAAGTCTGTCCATATCCTTGGGCTATACAAGCCCAATAATCCCACAATATCAGACAAGCAGTTGCCAAAGGGACATCATTAGACACTGTCACTGGGGCATCCAAGTCATGACATCCAAGTCATCCAAGACAATTTTGTCTGCAAAATGTTTTACACACATTTCATTATAGCCGTTGTTCCTCCTGTTCTCTTGCGGCCTAATGAAGGAGGCCATGCACAGTTCCACTTGAACGTTCTGGTTCTCAGCAGACACAGTGGTAGCAGAGAGAAACTATCTCCTCACTATCGCCATCGCCATGGAACTTGTCTGTATCTCTGGGTGCTTGGAAATCGTAGGATTGGGCTGTCAGTTGCCTGCTGGTAATACCATATCACATTATGTCCTCTTACTGTAAATTAGAGAGTTATAATGAATTTACATAGGTTTTGTTTAAAAGCTAACCTTCTTTATAATTTCTTCTAGTGCCTGGCAGAAGGAGGTGACCTAAATTCATTTGAGTTTAAGTCACTAACAGATTCATTAAATGACATCAAGAATTCCATAGATTCCTCCAATATCAGGTAACAGCTTATACTGTGAGGTGCTGCACACTGAGGACACTGTGTTTAATGTTTAGAGTGGTTCTCAATCTTCCTAACGCCGTGACCCCTTTATAAGTTCCTCGTGTTGTGGGGACCCCCAACCATAAAATTATTTTCATTGCTAGTTCATAACGGTAATTTTGCTACTGTTATGAATCATAATGTAAATATCCGATATGCAGGATGTATTTTCATTGTTACAAATGAAATGTGTGTTCTATGCACACATTGAACACATTGGGATTTATTTCAGAGTAAGCATGCATACGATTGGACCCGGAGGCTGTAATCCTATCCACATTTACGTGGGAGTAAAGGCCCCCCTGACTATAATGGGATTTATTTCAGAGTAGGCATGCATAGGATTGGGCCCTAAGGCTGTCAGTCAGCCCCAGTGCGCGCGCAGCTACAGCCGGAGGTCTGGCAAGCCTGACCTGGCCCCCTGCACCAGGGGTCTTTAGACGACCCCCAGGAAACCTCTAGGTGACCCCCAAAGGGGTCCCAACCCCCACTTTGAGAAATGCTGGTTTAGAGCATGTTGAACATTTTTTCTTTCTCATGATTCAAACTTACAATTAACTGTTCTGTGTTCTTCTAGTTGTTTTCAGAATAATGTTGAGATCCATGTTGCACATATCCAGAGTGGTCTCAGCCAGATGGGAAATTTACATGCTTTTGCCGCAAATAACACCAACAGAGATTGAGACATGTTTACTTTTAGTCCAAGTGTACAGAATGTAGTTGTGGAAAAGCCACCCTATATAAGCTTCACCAAATATCCTAACTGCTGGAAGATAAAAGGATATTCTGAAATCTGTTGTCCTGCTTCTGAAGAAACCAGCAAATTACCAGCATTGCTATAGACTTCATCACTTGCTATGCACATACAGTGTCTTGTTTAACTGCTAACTTTTAGTTACAAAAATACATATGTTGTTTTAAATTGAAAGTTTTCATATAATGTAATATAAGAATATTTTATTTAAAATTTAGTGGCAACAAGCTCTGTCAACAGATGCATTGAAAATAGTGACAAGAAAATGACACAGAGGATGGGGCTTTACAGTGAACTCCTGCCTTGAGAGCTACAGTGCCCTAGCACTGGTGTGTTACCGCCTTTTGATTTTAGTCTCTGAACAGTGTGGTAACTGATAAAGCAGTGGATGTATTCCTGTTCTTGGGAAACAGTAGCAGAATGGGATACGCAAAAGAATGGTAGTCAGTGGCTGGCTAGCTAGCTTTAGTGCACTTGTCGATACAGGGAGTCCCTGTAAATCAGTTAATATTGTTTGGAATGTTTAATTTATCGTAACTTATAAAAGTAATCTAATGAAGGAGTCAAAAAAGACTGCTGAATTCCCAGAAATTGGTATGACTTGCTTTTTCTCCTCCATAATGGGCAAAAAGTTCAAGTTAAGATTTCACACAAATAAGTGGTAATGTTTTCCATTGATTTGTTTGCACAACCTCAAACTTCAGAACTGGTTAGCAGGCAATTAACAGAGCTTCTCAATGCAGTTGGATAGCCTGTTCTACAAACTGCCTAAAAATATAAAAAAGGCCTGAGATGTATACAGAAATGTTGATCTTGTAAAAAGTGTGTATTGAGTTGTTTATTTAGTATAGTCTTGTAAAGCTTCAGTGTAATGAATTATTTCCAGATTTGAATTTTCCAATAGCTGTAGCAATGTTTTGATTCTTTGATGCTTCATCAAATGAGGTTTTTGTATGTTAATGTATAAAGAAAATGTAAACAATTATTTTCACTTTAAAATTTTGTATAGTTTTAAAAATGCTTCTGTATTTTGTGTCTGTATTTGTGCAATTTCAGTACTTAACTGCAGAGTCTATATTTAGCAAAAGCTGTTTTAAGATATGCTTAAATCTTTAATGCTCATTGACTTATGTAAGTTGACATACTTCACAAAAATTGCAAAAAAAATTAGGTCAGAAAAAGTTTTTAAATATTCAGTTGATATGATTGGAGAAACATATTTGTACTTGGTGATGGAAGGGTTAAAGAAAGTTCATCTTCAATATTTGTTTAGAATTTTTTGGCTGTAAAAATGTACTTGCCTTCTTGATAAGAGGATTGTTAATATTTTTGTACAATTTAATAGAATGTACTCCTTATTTGGTTATGAAGTAACCATTTGGATTTGATGGCATACATTTTTTCTTCCTTACCTTTGCTGCTCTGATATGGTTCCTGTTGAGACCTGATTTAAAGTGCACCTTTGTCATAGATGCATTACTGTGGAAACTGCATCACAATAATCTTCAGCAGAGACCTCCTTATCCTCTCTTCAAACTATCCCAAACAGGTACTGTAGATCTCAGAAAGTTAGAAGGGTACTATCAGTTGTGCCCTGGTTGCAGAAATTGTTTCACACATCAAAGCCATGTACTTCCCCACAGCCGGGATGACAAGATGACCGGAAAAACCCAGACCCCCCCCCCCCAGCAAAAGGGGAAACCCCTCCCTCCAGAATTCCCGGGCTATCTGGCCCTTTAAAACATTTTCTTGCAGCTCTGGCCTTCCCAGAGCGGGGAAACCAAGAGGTGAGGACCAGGAGGAGGTCCCTCCCCCCACCTCCTGCGTGGCCAGCCTTGCATGGGTTGTCCTGCTGCTTTCACTGCCCCCAAGCCATGCCCCATGGCCTTCATAGACCCTCTCAGGCCCCACCTGCTGCCACTGCAGCTGCCTCCACCACTTCCCTGCCAGCTTGTGCTGCTTGCACGCTGGTCCCACTGCTTCTGCAACTCAGCAGCTTCTCCACCCCACCACTTCTTCCCCACTGCTGCCTCCACACATCCCCACTGCCGCTCCCAGCCTCTAGAGATCAGCTGCAGCCTCCAGGGGCCTGCAACCAATATACCTCCACTGCCCAAGGTAAGTCTCCCCTACCTATGCCACCCCCTATCCCATCCACCCACCCCCACTTAGCTGTGCCTCCCCCTATCTATCCCCCTTAGCAATGCCACCTCCCTTCACCTCTCCTACTTACCTCTTTCCCTCCCCTCCCTACCTATTCCACCTCCCTTCCCCTTGCATGGGTTGTGTTGCTGACAACTGCTTTGAGGGCCTTGCATGTTTGGGTCAGAAACATGCATGTTAAATGGTTTTCAATTTTAAAAGTGCTGAAATTAAGTACAGGAAAAAAGGAGTATTTTTGCTTTATTTTAACATGTCCTACGTTTTGTTGGTGTCCTACAGTTTTTAACCAGATTGGAATTTTGGGTTCAGCATCTGGTTACCCTGCCCACAGCTAAGCAGGGCCCACCCAAACCCTGAGGCAGTGAAGGTTGCAGTAGCTGCTAAACTTCCTCTCCTTTTTGTTTTCCCCATATACACTGCCACCTCTTCACAGCATCAGACAGCAAATTTGGCATTGAACATGTCTTAGTGTCTGGGTCACTGACTTTCCCAAAGGCTGTTCCATAGATGAAGGCTACAATTCTATGCAACTCTATCCTGGGAGTCAGCTCTATTGAACATAGTACAGCATCCTGAATAAATAAGCACACCCTGGCCCTACACTCCAATATTTCTTTTTAATCCCGTTTTACAGTTTTTATACTTTTTAAACTATTGCAATCCAGCTAGGCGTTTAGGATGAAAGGAGCACCATCTTTCATTGATGCTTCAGAGCTTCACAGCAGAAGTGACAGGAACAGTAAAGTTGTACTGTAGACTCCTAGGCAGGTTTACTCAGCAGCGTAATCCTCAGTTCAGTGTTTTTTATCCAGGTAGGGATGTAATGGCATAGCTAATGATCATGTAGTCCAGTGCCAAGCTGAAACTTGCTCTGGAAATAACAGTGCATCTTGCCTTTTTAAAAAAAGTGAAAACTACCACCTCCCCTTGCTCACCACCCACTTACTCTTTCATCTTCACCCAGCCAGTGGCATAGCTATCTGCTACCCCCACAACAAATTCAACTGTAAATAAGTAAAGTGTGCCCCTTGTAGTCCCCTACCTGAAAAGTGCCTCTGCCTAATTAGTAGGGCTAACTATTATGCATGGAAATGAAAACTAACTCGTTAACATTTTTCTGATTTCCTGCTATATCACTTTAATATCACATTGGCTCTCAGAGCAGTCTAAGTTTTATATTTTAAGAAATCCACTATTTGTGCCAAAAGGCAGTTGCATTTTCAGGTTAATTAGCCATGACTTTTGATACAGTACAGCTATTTCAGTGCAGTTTGTCTCATTACATTCTGCATTAGATTTCCTTTCCAATGAAATTTAACAGGGTATTTATACATATCCTATTTTTCCACAATTTTGGTCACTAGTGTTAAGTTCAATCTGTTGCTCCTGTAAGGTTTATTGCCCATTGCAATTACTGGCTCCTGTGCCCTCATAGCTACACCACTGCAAGGATGCATAGGACTATACTGCAAGCTTTTTGTTTTTAGTGGTTTCACTTGACTGGGAATGGCTGAGGGGGCTGGGGACACTTCAAAAATTACAACACCTTTATCTCCCACACATTGTACAAGCACAATTTAACATGCCTTATGGTACAGTCCTGGGACTTCCTACAAAGCAGGAAATCCCTTGAGCTCAGTGAAACCCCTACCTCAGATTCATGTTAGGAAAAGTGATATTAAAACTGTATACTCCTGTAAGAAACTTCTCAGGCTTGCCGAAGGAAACCAGAGATTTGTTAGCCCTGCAGAATATTAGTTAAACAAGGAAATTAGGTAATAATATAAGTAGTCAAATAGTTGCGTTGGGTTTCCTTTTTTATGGAAGAAAGGCAGGATCAAATGATAAATAAATATTCTTCAAGTACAAATAAATATATTCTTCCAGTATAAATAAATAACCAAGTATTTTTATATTGCACAAGAAAATCCAACTACTGCACATTAAAAAAATCAAAAGCACAATACTAAGTATGCTTTAAAATTAATAAAAATATAGAACAAGAACCATATAAAAAATCCCAGCTCATTATGATTAGCTGAGAAACACCCCCGAGTAGCTCATGCTGTTTCTCCTTCACAGGACCCAGAATGATGTTCTGAACATGGAGAAGATACTGCTCTCCAGAGCCATTTCTTGATCAGGACTTAAAATAGGGAGCCTTTGCTATGCAGGCTATTCCACTTGATGGTGCTGCAGATGCACTGGTGCCACGTCTCTAGCAAGGCTGCAGCATCCAGTTGAGCTGGGCTATGGTGGAGGACCTGGCTGATGTGGGAGGGCTGCAAGCCTGTTTCACTTTCTGTTCTGGAACCAGACCTGGAGGAAAGAAGAGCTCTGTGAGCAGAGATGAACTCAGAAAAACCAACCAGCCAAGGTTACGATTGCAAGATTTGAGCTCTCATTCTGCATGTGTTGTGTGCATATGGAGAAGAGGAAAATTCAGCACTAATGTCCTTTGATTGGCTCTCCCCCCATAATTCTCGCAGGCTTGGGCTTTCTCCTCTTATATTCTGGGGCTACTAAGAGTTGGTGGCAATATTAGACGGGGAGAATGGAAGACATTTTGAAGCAGCCCTTCAAGCAGAAGCACCACAGTAGAGGTAGTTAGCATCGAACCCACAAAAACTATTGCAAAAACCTCCACCCAACTGACACTTCACCCTCCTGTTGGACATCAGCTACAATCCAGAGTAACTATGGGACTTTTTACACAGATGTAGTTACCTATGGGAAATGCATGGAGCAATCCAGAGTAAGTGCCTCTTACGGCTTCCCATAGTTACTCTGGGTTGTAGGGATCGTTCCGCTCACACCCTTCCCCTCCCCTCTGGGGGGAATACAAAAAGCAAAAAAACCAAAAACGGCTAAGCAGGAGCAGGTGGGAGCTGATCCCCAGCATGAGGAAGCAAAGAAGATAAGGAAGAAAGTTTGAGACTTTCTGATCTTCAAGATTCACAATAGGAAGCACTCTGTGTTGGCCAGGGACGGAGCAAGATCCAGGCTGGGCCGGGGTCATAGGTAACCAGGAAGGACAAGACCCCCCCCCCCAAAAGTGTAGGACATGACAAAATAAAAGTGCAAAAACACTCATTGCTTTCGGGCAGTGGCGTAGCTAATGATCATGTAGCCCAGTGCAAAGCCCAAAATGTTGCCCCAGAAATGATGTCACAATTGGAAGGTATTTTTTAAAAGAAAATTGGAGGAAAATCTTCAGTCTCCTCAGCATTTCACCACCCATTAGCTCTGCTAGTGGCACAGCTAAAGCAACTGTTTGCTATCTGGAGTCAAAAAAGATTTTGTTGCCCCTCTCCTCATCTGTCCTGCAACAACAAAATTAACTAAGTTTAAAAAATGAAAATTGTGTCCCTAATTGACTAGGGAACTGCTGGGGAAAGAGGAATGGTAACTCTTTCCCTATTAGATATAAGAGGAGCAACACTAGAAGTGCCTGTATACCCAGTAAGCATGTAAGTTTTATGATATAGGTAATACATATTACATATCTGTATTATGTAACAAGCGCCTCACATAACGTATGTTCTACATAACAAACAAAAATTTCTCTAGGATTCTGCTTCATGTAACAAACTGCTTCACGTAACAAACACTCTTTGGCAGTTGGGGGCAGACACGCTGGCCAGTAGCCCTTTTAAAAAGCGTCAGGGCTGCCTAGCGCGCCTACACGGTGGCAAAATTTTTCCTATGGAAAAATCTGCTTCACTTAAAGAGCGTTTCACTTAAAAGAGCATGCCTCCGGAATGAATTAAGCTCTTTATGTGAGGCACCACTGTACTTAAAAACAATTCCCATTATAGTAAATGAGTAGGGCTAAGTAAACAATAAACAGCTAAGGTCAAGGGAAAGGTGTCTCCCCCCCACCCCCCCTGGGGTTGAGCAGCTCTCTTGCATGGGACGGACGTGCTTCTCACCTGGACCCCCGTCCTCTCTGCCAGGCTCTCCCGCTGCTGGATGTGGGGCTTGGGGTTCTCTAGGAAAGGCTCCTCCAGGAGGATCTGCAGCTGCCCTGGGGTGTAGGTCTTGCAGGGGTGCCTGGAGCTTCTGCAGGCTTGGGGAGGGAGGGAAGAAGAGGGTTGGACAGAGCGTACCAGCCCAGAGAGAGCCACTGAGCCACTCTCAGGGGAGGGGGAGTGCCATGCACGGGGGTGTTGCTCTAGCCTGTAGCAATGGAAACAGGTACTGATTAGGTCCCAAACAGTGCCATATAGGAATTGCACACAAAACAAGATGCGAGTTCTAGCAAACTGTATTGTAAGGGATGCGCATAAGCCAAAGACAAGTAACAGTCTGAGATCATACATACAAGTCCAAAAAATCAGCATCAGTTCCATTCCAATATTAAGTCAATTCCATATCTATCCATTAGCACTTCCATGTTGGCTCCTACTTCAACCCACACTAGAGCATGGAGCTGCACACACATATATAGGGGGAAAGAACTGCCCTTCCCTATAACAGGTGCTTCTACTCAGGGCTGATCACAGGTGTAGGCTGTTAGTCCCCTGGAATGTTACTGAGACAAGTATTATATGGAAATATAATTCTTCAGGACTCTCTGAGCCTGGCAGAGATGAAGACTGGCTGTGCTCTGTAGGCAGTGCTGCAGCATCTGCAGAGCCCTGGGAAGGGAATGGGGGGAGGCCTACCCAACATGGAGGGGATGCTGCAAGGCTGGACCATCTTGGACCAAGCCCACATCCTTGTCCCTGCCAGAGAAAATGCAGGCGGGGTTGGGGAGCACCACTGGGGGTAGGAATCTGCTTTCCTGGCCCCAGCCAGGTAGGGTAGACCATCTGTCCTGATGGCCTACTGAAACAGGGTGACCATACAGAATGGAGGACAGAATGCCTGAACCTTTAACCATAGCATAGAAGAGGGAATTAAAATAGGTTTAGCTCAACATGGAAGGGTTTAAAAAGCAACACCTGCCAAAATTCCCTCTTCTATACAAGCTTAAAAGTTGAGGCACTCTGTCCTCCGTTCTATATGGTCACTCTGCACCGAAGCCACCAATGGCATGGTTAACTATGATGTTTTTAACCCTGCTGTGTACATTTGGAATTACTGTTTTGGAAGCTGAAAATTACAACCACTTGTTTTACCAGTTTGGTGGGGATCTGGGAGACCTAGCTAATAAACATGCAGGGTAATTTCTATACATTTTATGCTTCCCCAGCAGAGCTGTCCTGCATATATATAAAATCAAAGAGTCACTGACTTACTGATTCAAGTGGTTAATTTATATACTATGGCTGCAATCCTAAAGACACTTTCCTTGGAGTAAGACCTACTGAACACAATGGGACTTACTTTTGGTAGGCATGCTTACAATTGTGCTCTCACTGATTCATCAATGCCCAGAAGGGAGTGAAAAGGGACACAACTGTGTTCTCATTTGTATACTTAACAATAATCAGTGACTTATGAATGTCCAGCGCAAATATGCTCCACCTGGAAGCATAAAATTCCTTATGTAATGTAAGGACCCTGTAAGAACTGATTTGGTGCTGGTGGTGCCCACTGCCTGCTGCTGCCTTGTGCCACCTGGTACTCGGTATGGATGTGGGGTGCCCTGTGGTGCCTGAGTCTGGTGTCCAGTGTCCAGTGCTCCTAGTGGTGCCTGATGTTCAGTGGTGCGTTCTGCCCAGTGGTGCCTGGTGTCCAGTAGTGTTTGCTGCCTAGTGCTGCCTGGTGCCCAGTAGGAATGGACAGTGGTGCTGGGTGATGCCCAACAGTACCAGAAGGCCACTGTGTGGTGGTGCCCAGCAGTACCCATTGCCCACCGCAGTCATGCCTGCTGGTGCCCAGTTATGCCCACAGCCCAGTAGTGTCCAATTTTGCCTGCTGCCTGGTGGTGCCCGGCGGTGTCCTCTGTCCGCTGCTGCCTGCCGCACTCTGGTGCCTGGTAGTGCCCTGTGGCTGGTAGATGCCCTATAGGAATGCCTGCTGCCCAATAGTCTCTGGTGGTACCCTGTGGTCCCTGCTGCCTAATGGTGCCCAGTGCCTGTTGGTGCCCAGTGGTGGCCATTGCCCACTGGTGCTGCCACCTGGTGCCCACCAATGCCTACTGGTAGCCAACTGTGCCGGGGACCCACAATTATTATTGAAACTTTGATGGGTAAATTCTGCTAGTACAGTGTAAATCATTTTCTAGAACAGGGTGGGTAAACTGGGCCACTTTAAGGCTCCTGAACATTCAACAATTGTACCAAAGAGGGAATTTCAGCAGGTGCTGCTTATCATCTCCCAGAAGACCATCTGCACCTGCTGAAATTCTCTCTCCTCCACATTTCTTAACAGTCCAGCAGAAGTTCTCAAGTTGCCCAGTTTGTACACACCTCTCCTAGAATCCTCTCCACCCCACTAAAAAGGCAACTGTTGGGAGTCTTTCCTAGTGGTGATCTCAGTTGACCCCAGTCTTTTTCTCTGTCAAATTTTTGCTACTGATAACCCTGCACTGCCTTCCATAATGCCATCCTCTACCTTGCCAACTCTTCCACCTGTTCCTTCCTTGCAGAAGCCCACCAGATACTTTCCTGCCTCCTGAGTCCTCCTGGAGCCTGGTGCGGGTCCCCTGCAGAATCTCCCAGCGCGGGAGGCGGACTGTCTGTGGTCTACAGCCTGGAGCAAATGACCATCCTGGTGGAGACATCCCCAGAGTCTGACCAAGCTGACCTGTATCCCCAGGACAACCTGCAGGTGAGTTATAGAGGAGTTAGCAGTTTGCTCACATTTGCATTTAGGGATCTTTGATGTATCCTTTAATCTTGATGATTCTGCACCCCAGTATAGATTCTGCACCCCAGTATAGATTCTGCACCCCTAATTGCCCATCCTGCAGAAAGGTTGCCCTCCACCTCTAGAATCCTGGCTCTGGGCTTGCCAGGAGCTCTCCTTGTCCCCAACATCCAGGTGCACAGAGGATGCCCAGTATTCCTGAAGACAGTCTGCAGGTGGGGGGCAATCCTCAGAATTTCTCCCCAATTATTTTCTACAATGATTCTTACAATAATCCTGGCCTGGGGCTAATGGGAGGGGAACCCTGTGTATCTGTCTGCAGAGACAGGGCTCCAGCTATGACTCCAGTCCATGTTGTGGGGGAGGAGAAGGAGTTCTAGTTCAGCCCTAACCTTTCTGCATGGGTTCCTACTGTGCTGGCTCTTTCCTTACCTTACCCACTCCACCCCCAGTTCTCTGAATGCAGGAAATGGAGACAGACTGTAATTTGGCATGTTTACGGATATATCAGTGGTGGCCTTCCGGGGGTTCTCACAGGTTCTACAAAACCCTTTGCTAATGAACCAGTTACTAATGGGACATAGAACCTATTAATTTATTTGAATCCCACCACTGGATATTATGTGTGAATGTGGGAAGTCTGGTGGGTCTTGCCACCTGGAGGCTTCCTATCTGGCCAGCGTGATGGGGATTGGGCTGCATGGCTGAGATCTTGGTATTCCTCTTGCCCATAATTGTGTTTAGACATCTGGGATGCTCAATGGCATTTTTAGCAATGTGTAGGAAGCACCCACGTGGCTTGATCCATAGTCACCCCATTAAGTCACTCCTATCTTTTTTTTTGGAGTCACTCCTATCCAGACTGTGGTTTCAGGCAGGGGCAGCTTCTTATCTTGCAGTCCCTGCAAAATGACCCCTGCTATGCCCTGGACAATCTGTATTTCAGCCCTTTGCACAGGGAAGTGTTTGCACACTGGGAGACCTCACTTGTGAAAAGGGCCTGTCCAGTTTGATTGGACCTTTGGGTGCTGATCCTATAATGTTTCATCTCTTGAGATTCGTCATGAGAGTGTCAGCTCTCAAAACCTCCTCTTTAGCTTTTTTTCTTTCTCCCAAAAGGCATGAGAAGGATGTCCAATGATTTTCAGTCTAACAGAGGTCTTTTCACTGGTTTATTTTTGCTGCTCATTACAGCTACTGGTGCTGCTGCTTGGAGTATGGCTGCCTCAAAAGTGAGTTTCCTTCTCCCCCTAGACTCCCCACAATGTTGCATCCAACTCTAGCAACCCCAAAGTTTGAGGAGAGGGAATGCAAGTGAAAAGCAGGGTAGAGTTATGGGGGGAGTATTAACCAAAGGACTTTGGGATTAGATTTGGGGTGAAGCACTTCATTTCCATAAATGCATAAAAGTTGCAGTCACTCCTCTGAGTGGGCCTAAAATCTTGGCTGAAGAACTGTAGAGTTGGCTGATCTTTCTGAGTTCATCTCTGCTCACAGAGCTCTCCCTTTCTTCCTAGGTGTGATTTCAGAAGAGACAGGTCAGACTAGACACTGCAAAGGTAAACCAGCCTGCAGGCCTCCCAATGCCCTCTGCCACAGCCACATTCAAACTCTGAATGCAACAGCCCCATGAAATGTGGGGTACCAGTGGATCACAGTTGCCTGGTGGCAGCACCCCAGCCCCTTCTCTCACTCTTGGTTGGCAGGAGGAACAGTGTGCAGTGGGGGCTCCCTGTTCCCAGCCCTGAAGGAGAAAGGTCTCTGGAGAACATTGTCCTCTTCACTCTCATCACATAATTTGACTGTCCTGTGAAGCAGATGTGGTGACAACTCTGGGGCTTTCTCAGAGAAGCTTATGGACTTAGGTTATGGCTCTTGTCCTATTTTTGCATTTCCTAACATGATTCTGATGGTGGGGGTCAACTGAGCTCAGTGGGACCTACTGCTGAGCAGTAGACCCAGTATTGTACTGGAAGGCATTTTCAATTGTGCTCACACAGTTTCTTCCACTCTGTGATGCTGTAGTTTTTGAAGTGCCCCAACCATCATAGCCATTCCCTGTTAAGACAATACCACCTCGGCATGTTTACATGAGAGTAGGCACTGTTGAACAGAGTGGGTTGCACTTCTGAGCAGACCTGCATAGGGGTAGACAAGCCTTTTCTGCTCCAGTCAGTTCTGCTTTGAAATTTTGGGGCTTCATTGAAGGTTGGTGTTCATTTCATCCTAAACTGTTTGAATAGATTGTACTTGTTAATGCATGCCACTTTCCATATTCTTATGGAAAAATACAGTTGCATAAGATGGAATTCACATGTCAGGTGGGGAGAAGGAAGGGGCTCCTCGCCTGTATCTGGTCTTCCAGGGTCCTCCCCTGCTGGGCAAGTTTCTCCCACTGTTTGATGTTGGGCTTGGGGTTGCCCTCAAAGACCTCCTCCTGAACCTGCAGCTGCTCCGGGGTGTAGATTGTCCTGGGCCATCTGGAGCCACTGCGCGGGGGGGGGGGGGGCGGGTTCAGGCAGGGAGAAGGGGAGTCCTCAACTTGAATTGGTCTTCCAGGACCCCCGTCTTTTCGGCCAGGTTATCCCACTGCTGAATGTTGGGCTTGGGACTCTTCAGGAGAGCCTCCTCTAGGACCTGCTGCTGCCCTGGGGTGTAGGTCCTCCTGGGGCACCTGTGGAAGGTCAGCAGGATGTCAAGGGGGTCCATGGAGGTTGCTGGGGGGAGCCTGTGGAAAGGAAGCATGAGAATCAGCTGTGTTTTTTTGCAAAAAATAATGATGACACTGGAAGGATAGCTCCTCCAATTATAGATGAATTAGTGAAAAGCGTACCAGCGTTGCAGGACTAAAATACCCCCGTACGCCATCCCCCCACTGCTCATCAACCCCCCATGCGCAAATCCCCCATGCACAACAACCCCCCATGTGCAACATTCCCCATGTTCATCCCACCCATGCACATCTTTCCATGTGCAACCCCCAATGTATAGCATCTTCCCCAGTGCAACTTCTTCCTCCAAACAACATCCCCCCAGCGCACCAGGCACCGAGCACCAAATCGGCTGGATGTTGGTCAGTCTTCCATGTTAAGTATAGGACAAAAACACGTTGTACCCCTTTTCAGCTCCTTAAGGGTTAAATTTCTCCACATGGGTTCTTGGTGGATGTTCATGTGACATAAGGAACACCCTCCCCTAATTTCATGCTTCTAGGTCCAGGGATTGGGGCAGAGCATCCCGCAGTCAATGCAAAGTATAGGTAGGAAAATGTGTTGCATCCCTTTTCACCACCTTCCGGTTGGAATTTCCAAGAACTGGTTCTTAGTGCACCCCTCCATCACCCCAAATTTCATGCTTCTAGGCCCAGCAGTTTTGGCAGGACATTGATGAGTCAGTCAGTCAAATAAATTGCATGTAATGAGTTATGAGTTTTGAATTTAATAATAAGTAATGTTGAAATTCAGCACAAGATAGCACTCTGAGTGTTTCAATCAGTGGCATATCTAATGATCATGTAGCCCAGTACAAAACTCAAAATGTTGGCCTGGAAGTGATGTCATCCCCAGGTATTTTTAAAAGAAAATTGGGGGAAAACCTGCTTCAGAAAAACCTCAGCAGTTCACCATCCATTTGTTCTGCTGGTGGTTTAGCTAAAGTACCTATATGCTATCTGGAGTCAAAGCAGATTGTGTTGCTTCTCTATCCTCACAACAAAATTTAATTAAGTAAAAAAATGAAATGTATGTCCTTTATTGGTTAGGGAAACTGTGCTGGGGCAAAGGGAGTGGTTATTCTTTTCCTGTCAAATATAAGAGGAGCACCACTCAGAGCACAATCCTAACCATGTCTACTCAACAGTAAGCCCCATTGTGTTCAACAGGTCTTACTCCCAGGAAAGTGTCTTTTAGGACTGCAGTCTTAGAAGTGCCTGTAGACGGAGATGAGAGCTAGTTAATATTAACAACTTATTTGTTCCATACAGTATCAGTATCAGAATTGCATCCCATCAGTATCATGGGAAAGTTTTTGAGTTTAAAAAACACCACTTTTTGTTCCATCAGCTCCTCTGTTTTTATTTTCTGGTTAATTGGCCATAACTTTTGATAGAACATAGATATTCCAATGCAGTTTGTTTCATTGCATTCTGCATTAAACTATCTTTCCAATGATAGATAACATGATGGTATTATCTTTCATGCATATATACCTCATTTTCCACAATTTTAGCCACTAGTGTCAACCTCAACCTGTCCTCCCCTTTGGGTTACTGCCTGATGCAACTGCTACCCCCTGCCCCCCCTTTGCTATGCCACTAACCAAAGAGGGAATTGAGCACCTGCTTCAGAGTCCTTTCCCAGCTGCTTTGGAGGGAAAAGGAGACAGCTGTTTTCCCACCTGCTGAAAGAGCTCTTGGCAGCAACATTGCAACCGCCACCCCACCTTTTCCCCCACTTTCATTACTGCATTTTTTCAACAGTGCTGCTGGAAGAACCAAATGAGTCAGGGACAGGCTGCCCCCATATTATTAGCTCCATGTAGTAGCAGAATAGCACCTTCCTGGCTCCTAGAACCAGATTGATTTTAAGTTTCAAAAATCCAGTTTTTGTTTCATAATGCAGATGTTTGTTATTTGTCTATAACCTTTGATAGAACAGAGAGATTTTGATGCGGTTCATTTCATTGCATTCTGCATCAAATTCCATATCAAATTGTGTAACACAGGAGTGTCCCAACTTAACTTCACGGTTGCTTGACCTTTTAACAAGTGTGTGTGGCGAGGGGGAAATTCTCATCTCACAGATCACAATCTGCATCTGCTGAAATTCCCTATTCAACACAATTTTTAAAGTTCCAGGAGCCCCTATATATATATAGGGGCTCCTGGAACTTTAAAAATTGTTTAAAAAGGCTGTTACCCTTAAAAACTTTTAAAAAACTTTAAAAAGGCTGTTACCCTTAGCACAATACCTATATATATATAGGTATATATATATAGGTATTGTGCTAAGGAAAAACAAGTGCCCCTTTCCTTCAAGCCAAATTCAGATGTGATGTTTGAATTTCAGCTACAGTATGAGTTAGGAAACCCTGACTTCTTCCTTTACCTGTCTTTCTATCTATAAAGGTATTCCATGTAGCTGAGGCGCCCTCTACTGGCCATTTTGAATACACCAAGGAATAGCAGCAGGCCTCCGTCAGTCTTGAAAGACTATGGTATTGTGCTCGGTGCTGCATAAGCTGCATGCAAAGCACGAAAGCCTGGGTTAGATTGTTATGGAGGATAGGCTGTTACCCAAGCAGCAAATCCCCCTCTCCACGCCACTGAATTTGTCCAATGGAAAGGCAGAGCCAATACAATTGGATCCAGCTGGCGTCACAGAGCTGGGCTAAGGACGGGAGCTCACCCTGTCTTGTGGGACCGGCCCGGGTATCGAACCCTGGCCTGCTGGTTAACAGGCACAGTGTCTTAGCCACTTGCGCCACCCACAGCCCCTATGAAATGTGTAACAAAAAGGTTGGCTTTTCAAAAATGAAAGCAAAGATGTTCAACTCCAGGGTGCAATCCTAACCTAGGCCAGCACCTACCACCAGTGCTGGGCAGCCCAATCCTAATAACCCAGTCAGTGATGCAGCAACACTAGTGCACCTTTTGTACCCCACCAAGGAGTTGTGGGCCATGAAGGTAATGGGACATTTGTTCATTTGTTCCCTTCCCATGGTAATGTAGGGAAGCAAGCACATGTCTTGCTTGCTGGCCTAACCCTTGCCCAGGAGTGATGGGAGTAATTTGCTATTTTTTATTTTCTGTAAACCGTTTTGTGAACTTTTTAGTTGAAAAGTGGTATATAAATACTACAGGCCAGCACAGGACTTGTACTGGGATTTATGCCGCCCTAACTGGAATTAAGATTGCAGCCTCAGCCTCTGGTGCACTGAGATTCAGCTTCCTAACAAAGCATGCTTAGCACTCAAGTGACTCTTTTTCTCTTATTCTTAATTTTTCTAATGCTTTTTAGAGGACAAATGACATATCAGAAGCAGAACTGGGGACTCCCAAGTATTTTTCACATGCAGCCTCTGCAACTTGGAATGAGTTTAAAAGGAGAAAACCCATAGAAATTTTTCTTGTGTGGCCCAACTTGAAATGTTAGGTGTTTGCAACACTATTAAAAGGTTCATCATGGGTGAGGCTTGGTTGTCCTCCACTTTGCTGTCTTCAATGGCATACTAGTCGATATACCTACCACCAGTGTTGGGCAGCCCAATTCTAATAACCCACTCAGTGATGCAGCAACACTAGTGCACCTTTTGTACCCCACCAAGGAATTGTGGGCCCTGAAGGTAATGGGACATTTGTTCCCTTGCCAAGAAAAGCCCATGCTAGACTGCCAGGTATACAAGAAATACTACTGGTGTAAGTCAATGGCTACAATCCAGAGTAACAATGGGACCTTTTACACCAATGTAGTTATGGTGCCACCTAAAGGAAATGCATAGAGCAATCCAGAGTAAGTGCCTCTTACATCTTCCTGTAGTTACTCTGGATTGTAGCGTATGTGGGCCTGGGTTTGGGAATCAAGGCTGGGAAGGGGTTTAAGGTTTGGCAAAATAGTGCCATGTCTTAAGCGACACACTCAGGTTGCAATCCTAACCCCCAGTTAGACTGGCATCCCAGCAAAAGTCCCATGCTAGCCTGGAGGTGTCAGAAAAGTGCCATAAGAAACTTCTGTGCCAGAGAGACGGGGAGTTAGGCCAACTTCTGTGCCGAAGAAACTCCTGGGAGGAGAGACGGGGGGTTAGGCCAGTGCACAGACATGCACTTGTCTCCCTACATCACCAAGGGAAAGGGAAGACCAAGAAGTTGTGCCAACCCAGTTTGGGATTGCACCCTCTGTCAAATGAAGACCAAATTGTATTCCTGAATAGGAAGTTCCAGCACTGTGATACCAGAGCTTTTCCATGTCTACTCAGAAGTAAGTCTCATTGTGTTTAATGAGACTTAGGGCACAATCCTAAACCAATTTAGGCAAACTTTAGTAATCTCTCTCCCCATTGCTTTGTGGGGAGGCTGATCTGCTGATGTATGTCTGTGCACTGGCCTAACCCTCCCTCCCCCAAGTGGCGCAGAAGTGCCTTACAGCATTTGTGTGACACCTGCAGGTCAGCACAGGACTTATGCAGCGATTGATTGCTGGCATGATTGTCTCTCTACAACAGTAAGAAAAGCACTTTTTAAACTGAGATGTCAAAGGGATGACATTTTTTTCCTACATGAATACATTCCTTTTCTTTTGCAGTGGCCTTCTCTTCTTTCCTTCTCTTTTGCATTGAGTCAAATCCATGTATTAAAAAAGTTAGACTTGTATCTTATTATATTTCTTTAATAAACCATCTTCTTACAAAAGCTCTGTCTTGTGGTTACTGTGAGCCTACTTTAGAGGCACTTTGAGACTGTTTGCACTGCTCCTCCATGTCCCAGATCCCAAACCTTGCCACGCTGATAAATTTAACTGCTTGCTGGTTCATTTTCCCAATTTCAGGGGTGAGTTTGTAACATGTGGAGAAGCACTGTTGGTAACAGAATGCGGAAGGGCTGCCACCCTGACCAAGACAAGCAGAGCTGAGAAAAAAACTCGACTTGGGAAAGTACCACCAACCAAGCAGGCCAGAATGAGCTGCGTGGGCAGGAATCTAGCTTGATACATACAGTGGTACCTCACTAAACAAGCACCTTGCTTAACGAGTGCTTCACATAACAAGCAAAAATTTCAGGAAATCTTGATTCACATAAGTTCTGCTTCACTTAACAAGCAAGCGTTAAGTCATGAAGCTCTGTTAACATGCAGCTCCGACGCTTTGCATGGAGGCTCTTTAAAAGGGCTGCCGGCCAGTGCTGCTGCCTCTAACTGCCCCCAATTTGGGGCAGTTGCCTGGAGGTGCCCCCACCGACCACCTTGAACTTCCAGCAGCAGCCCAGGTAAGCCTCCCAGGGAAGTGTCTTTGATTGCAGTCTCCTAATTATGTCTACTCAGAAGTTAGCCCCATTGTGTTAAATGGGGCTTACTCCCAGGAAAGTGTCTTTAGGATTGCAGCCTAAGTAGACTTCATAGGATCATGCACATTGAATGCATGTTTTGACTTCAATTCCAGTGTTTTGTCATCATTTTTACATCCAGTTAATACTTTTATATGAATATTTTGGGGGTTGTGGAACCAATCGTCTGAGTTTCCATTATTTCCTATGGGAAAATCTGCTTCGCTTAAAGAGCGTTTCACTAAAAGAGCGAGTTAAGCTCTTTATGTGAGGCACCACTGTATACGGAAGCATCATGCGTGAGATGGATCCCAGATGGCTGATGGTTTCTGGGTCAGCAGGGAGCAAAGAGGTCCATGGGTTGGTTCTGCCACTGCATGGGGAAAAGGCCTGGAGGTTGCCTCCTTCCCTCCCTGGCAGTGCTCCTGTTGGTGCCAGTGACGTCACAGGGGGCGTGGCCCTGGCGAGGGGGTCCCTGAGGGGGCGTGGCTAGGCGCGAGTGGCGCGTGACGCTGGTGCGCCGGAAGTTCCGCGTGCGAGTGAGGGAGGGAGGGAGGTGTCTGGGACCGGAAGTCGGGACGTGGCCGGCCAGCTGAGCGAGGGGCGATGGCGGCGGCGACGGCGCTGAGCTCTGAGCGGCTGGAGGTCTCCATCGACGGCCTCACCCTCAGCCCGGACTCTGAGGAGGCCGCGAGGCCCTCTGGGGCGTTGGGGGCGCGAGGCGGCCGAGTGGGGGCGGCGGGAGCCGGAGGAGGAGCGCAGTCCCGGCAGCGGGGCGAGGGCTCGGGCGACGACGAGGGATCCGGGAGCGACGGCGGGGGAGGCGGCGACGGGGGCGCAGACGGGCCGCTCACCCTGGAGCGCCGCTGGGGCTTCGGCCTGGAGGAGCTCTACGGCCTGGCCCTCCGCTTCTTCAAAGGTGCTCCCCCAGCCTCACCCCCACCCCACCCACCTCCCCCTGGGTAGACTCGGACAGCGCCGGGCCCCAATTCCTCTGCTGCTCTTTCAGGCAGACCAGCCTTCCTTGCAGGGCTGTTGTGAAGAAGCCTCCAGAGCAGTTTCCCTTCAGTGGGAGAAGCAGCTGGGTCTGCACAGGGGATGGGACACCCATGCACCCCACGCACAAGGAATTAGGGCACTTCCCCCAAAAAAGAGACAGGCAGTGGAGTCCCAAACATCTCTACTCAGAAGTAAGTCCCACTGGGTTCCATAGTACTTACTCCAAGGTAGTTAGGAGTCCAGCCAGAGTACAACTTCATTGTGGCACCCTTGGGATGGTCTCCTGACAGTCACACACCCCCAAATCCAGAGTAACTACAGGAGCGCGTAAGAGACTTTCTGTCTTGCATGTCTACTCTAAAGTAAGCCCTACTATAGTCAATGGGGCTCACTCCTGTATAAAGGGGGCAGATTGCAGCCTCTGAGACTTACACCCAAATCCAGAGTAACTACAGGAGCACATAAGAGACATTACATGCACCCGTAGTTACTGCACCACCAAGTGAAAACCTATGGGAAATTCATACTGCAATCCAGAGTAAGTTGTTCTTACACCAGAGCAAGGACTCCCTGTAGCTACTCTGGATTTTGCCGTTACTGGGCTTCCAGTTGCTGCTCAACCCTCTCATCCAAAACTAATGTGATTTTATTGGATCCTGGTCATGAGCCAGTATCTCTGTAATATTTAAGGTTAGCTTGTCCCTTAAGTGAAGTTGGAGGAAACCGTGGGAAGTTCTTGTGGTAGATAACGTAATATAAAGGATGAGGCAGATAAGCACATGGTTGAGAGATTGCTTATTGATTGCTTAATTTAGCTCTTTTTTCTAAGGCACTAACAGCTATGTTTCAGTCTACTTCATTGTAAAGCATTTTAAATTTCTCTGTGAAGTGGAAGCATTTTTGTGCTATTTAAGAAAGGCAAAGGTGCTGCTTTCAGTGATATTTTTAACAACATCCTTCATCTTTTTGCTAATTACAACATTTTTTCCCTGCCACCAAATCCAGAAATCTCATGAAGACCCATTTCTTAGGTCTATTTGCAGGTGCAAAAAAGCAGTCACTTTTATAGTATTCATGCATGTTATTTTTTGGGTGATACAATTTTGTGCTTCTCATATTAGTTGTATTCAAAGGAGGTGTAGTTTGCAGAAGATATTCTGCAATAGCAAAAAATAAGAGGAATGGCCAGTGAGTGTTGAGTCTTGTGATAATATGATCAACAAAATGTTCCTTAAAGGAAAGTTTCTGTCATGCTGTATGTACAACGAGAAGGTCATTTGATCACCTCTGTGCAGAATGAATTGAGAGGTCTAAGAATTAAGCCCATGTAACATTTTGTTACATTTTCCAAGATAAAGCATTTCAACTCCTGTAGAGCCCAGATGACCTTCCTTTGCATGCCTCTTTCTCCAAAGAGTTTTTAAAAGGGGTAATATTTGTTCCCCATTTTTTAATTCTTACAACAGTCCTGCAAGGTGGATTTCACTGAGAGGTGGTTTCATGTCACCCAGTACATTTTCATGAATTTGTGGTTCAAGTCCAAACGTTTTTAAGTGCTTCATCTCAACCAACTTACTTAGAGCACAATCCTAACCATGTCTACTCAAAAGTAAGCCCCATTGTGTTCAATGGGTCTTACTCCCAGGAAAGAGTCTTTAGGATTGCAGTCATAGGCCTATATCCTAAAGTGAAATTAAGCTCCTTGCTCCAGAGCAGTTAAGATGACTTTCCATAAAATAACACTAGAGGGTGACATAACTGCATGGACCTGTAACTGCTATGGATTTGCACATAGTTGGAATTTCTTTTCTTCAGTGTACTCAGTAAATGTGTTGAAGATCAAGGTTGCTGTCCATATTTTGACAGAACATGTTTTTTCTGATTCTTTTCTTAGTATAATGCAAAAGTAGCATATTTATTTAATTTGTAATATATGAATCATCAACAAGTGGCCAGATCAGCTTGGATGCATGTTAAATTTCTGGATTCTTTTTGTGAATTTGCCTCAAGTATTTTGCACCGTGGTGATGTTTAATAACTGTGATGGTGACGTTGTTCATAATGGGCCTAATAGATTTTTCATTCGTAACATTGTTTGTGGGCATAAGAGTGTGTAGCTATTTTACTGCCCCTGCTGAATACTTTAAATATACAGGTAGTTTATTTTTTATTTAAGGTTGGCAAGGTTTTGTCCGTGGCTGTCAATTCAGTTCCTTTGTGTTTAAGAGGATATTGTTAATTATAAGTCTGGTTTTATATCTAAGGAACTATCTCCAATGAACTAGACGGTCTTTGAAGTTCATAAAAGAATAAACTGGTTTGTATTGAAGGTGTGTCAACGTGTGGTTGTTGCCATAGAAACTGACATGGATACTGTTCGGGAATGCAGAAATAGATACTGAGAAAAACAAAGTCTCCTTTTGATGGTCTTGTGCATTTGTTTCCTTCTGGACCCTGGAAACTGTTGCTTTGCTGTCTTGAAGGACAGACAGACAATAGTACAGTATATGAAGATTAACTGCTATGTTTGTTAGCAGTTAGCACTTTTCTTTAGCACTTTAGCAACTGTGCTTTTGTAAAGCACAGTTAGCTTGAGCACTTTTCTTCCACAGCAATCTCCTTTTCATAGCTGTGGCTTAGCAAAAGCCATTGCTGGAAATCTCATGAAACAGCTGTCCGCAACTAGCATCCTTACAACTATTGCTGTTAAGAGTAGATGGCCTTGCTGTTGATCCATAACTTCTTATGTAGCATTTAAGCTTCTTTAAAAACAGCATTGGGTGGCATCTGGCCCGCTAATGTAGCGCTACTTCAGACCTGCAGAAACTCCCATCATGTGGGGAAGGAATATCTACCATTAGTATGTCGCTACACCAGAAGTTTAAATGCTGCCCAATATCTATCTGAGCAGAGAGGCTTCGCTGGTCAGCTCTTGTAGTCTCTTGCTTTATGTCCTGTCAGAGGCAGAGCTGTAGGAGTACTTCACAAATGTCTGATCCTTGGTGATGGCCAGCAGGTTGAGGTATGTGAAAAAGACTTAGATCTTTTATCACAGTTGGAGGTTAAAACATTTTGACTTGGTTATTCAGCATTTCCTCAGTTGTAGCTGTATATGGGCAAAATCCAGAGCAGTTACGGATCCATGCAGTTACAGCACCCTCTAGTGTTATCTTATGGAAAGTCTCCTTAACTGCTCTAATGCAAAGGGCTTATTTTGACTTTAGGATATGGGCCTATGTTTCACTGGCAAAGCACAAATTCACTTTGGAAATTGGGAAAGCCCAATTTTGCACAATGGGTCTTACTCGCAGAAAACTGTGTTTAGGATTGCAGCTTGAGTTACTGAAGTTGAATTTATAGCATGTAGAAAGGACTGAATTTATAGTGCAGAAATACTAAATGTCTTCATTTGCAAGTAAATCCCAAGTAAATTCTATAGTTTCCTTAGAATAAGGATTTCAGTAAGTTATGTTGTGAGAGCAGGAAAGATGATTATGTTGTGATCTTCCCAGGGCATATTTTAATTAGTGTATCTTTTTTTTCCTAAAAATGTCAACATAGGTCAAAATATGGTAAGAGCAAAGGAAAGACTACAGGACCTGTATATGTATACTAAGGGAACAATCCAGAAGTGCGCTTGGGCTACCCTATCTATCACTGGGCTGGCCCAATTTCAACATGGGCCACCCTAGTTATTCTGGAAAAGGCTAGGGGCAGCCTAAAGCAACATAGGCTACCCCAAAATAGGTGGACCTGGGCTGCCCTAATTAAACAGCCTAGGCAGTTCAAGAGAGGCACATTGAGGGCATGTTTAGCGTTGCCTACAGCAGAGCAGATACTCTGTATCCAGAGCCAGTTTTTAGGGTAGAAATGCCCTCTTCCAGCTCTTTAAAGTTATACCACCTCAGGAGCAGATATAACAATGAGTAGACCCATAGGGGTCCATGATAAGGCAGGGTAAGAATTGCAGTGTTGACCAAAAATCTGAGTTCTGCAACCCCTGCCTCTCAACTTCAGGATATGGCACAACTATGGCACCCCACTAACCTGATGATACAGCAGGTCACTCCAAGAAGCCCCTTGTATTCACTGTAGACTGTACTGGCAGTCTCTTGCTGCTGCTGTTACTGGTTGTCAGAGACTCCTTATAATGCGGGCACCACAGCTGTTCCTTGTTCAGTGTGATCTGGGGGGTCTCCTCGGGAGCAAGCCCTCCCCAGGCGGTGCCTACTGAGCATGCTCTGGAGCAGGTAGGGCAGCCCAGGCTTCCTGACTTTCTGGATGCAGCATAAGCTCTGGATTCAGAATACAGTAGTTTGTACAGGCCAGATAGGGCACTCCTCACTAACTTTGGATTGTGCCCTAGATCAGCTTGTAGTCTTGATACACAAAGTGGCTGATCTAAGTACACATAAGATGTGGTAACTACTGTGGACAAACTGAAGCACCTCTGTATGTGAAGTGGTGCAGATTGTTTTCTGAATTCTGTAAAATTGTTTCTCAGTGATTTAAGTACCATACTCATTTCACACTTCAATTATTCTTTTTCACTCTTCTACTTTTTTGGCAAGCTCTTGATGGAGATGGGGCAAAAATTAGCCACATTTTCTTTCTGGAAAATGTTCACTTCTAAATATCAATTGTTTTATAAAATTAACTGGTAACTGATAGTTTTGGAGTATGCTAAAATAAGCATTAGTTTTCATTGATTTCAATTTTTCTTTAACATTATAAACAGTATGAAAGTATATGCTACTTATTTCTCACATCCTACAAAACTAAGAGGTATTCCAATAAAAATTGTTCTCAAATAAAACTTGGATTGCTTAAAATATTGTTTCAAGCCACATTAAAGGACCTTTTTGAATCTTTTTTTCTAATCAGATAATAAAGCAGAACTTCCTTTAACTATAGGAAAACCAAGTGAGATTGTTGCCTATATGACCATATCAACATATCACACTTCCTTTCGCTTTCTAAGTATGTTAAATATGCATAACCTAAAAACCAGTCAGTTTAGGCACTGGAAAATCTTTCAGTTTGAAATTTTCAGGAAATATGCATCACAGTAGATTTCTCTTTTGATGTGATTATAATATTATATCTGTTTTGTTTTGTAATGAGTAAGGTTTGGAAGACTTGTTGGAAGGTAGCATCTGAGAAAGCTGATGTGCATTCATGAATTTAGACAAGATCCAACAAGTTGTAACCTAGAAGCCTGGTCCCCTGAGGGGCTCAGAAAGACACCATTTACTAAGTGCACTTGTTTACCTTTAGGAGCAAGCCCTAAATGTCTCTGTTCTCCCTCATGGCATTACCACTATCTGCTGTCACTGAGGATCTTCTTTTCTTAATGAATTCTACCTTTTGTTCTACCCTCCAGCATCTTTCTTGTGAAAGCAGACTTGAGCCTTACTTCCCTCTCTTGGCCTTTGGAGAATGTAATCTCACAATAGCAGGAGTTGAACTAACAACTCCTTCACTAAGTTCAGGAAATAATGCTTTGTTCAGTTATTCTGCAGGTGTAGGACCATAGTGTGATCAAAAGTGGAGAGATGTTTGAAAATGATGTTTCCCTTGGAAGTAAACCCATTGTAATAAGATGAAAACTGATACATGCTTGCTTTCTAGTAGGTAATATGCTGTGAGAGCCAGGATGATGTAGTGCAGGGGTGTCAAACTCATTTCATACAGAGGGCCGCAATAGCATTAATGGTGTCTCCTGAGGGCCACATTCCAATTTTTGCAAGTCTACTCAGAAGTGCCCTCCTTCCTCCTGGGCTCTTTCTCTGGCTCAAAAATCAAGTGTGCTGCCACCTCTACTGAGCTGCTTCTAGAAGTGGGGAGATCACTCTAGGGCCACACATGTGCCTGCAAAGGGCCTCATGTGGCCCTTGGGCTGCCAGTTTGATATGCCTGATGTAGTGATTACAGAGTTGGTCTGAGATCTAGAAAATCCAGGTTCAAATAACTCCTTGACCATGAAGCTTTCTGGGTGATCTTGGGCCAGTTATTTATACATACATAAAGCAGGCCTCCGTCAGTCTTGAAAGACTATGGTATCATGCTCGGCGCTGCATACGCTGCATGCGAAGCATGAAAGCCTGGGTTAGATTGTTATGGAGGATAGGCTGTTACCCAAGCAGCAAATCCCCCCTCTCCACGCCACTGAATTACTCTAATGGAAAGGCAGAGCCAATACGATTGGATTCAGCTGTGTCGCAGAGCTGGGCTAAGGACAGGAGCTCACCCTGTCTTGTGGGGCCGACCCGGGTCTCGAACCCTGGCCTGCTGGTTAACAGGCACAGCATCCGCTTGCGCCACCCACAGCCTACATACATACATACATACATACAGGTTTTGACAGAGTTTTGTTCCTCCTTTAATCTGCCCTTCTAAATGGGCTAGGCATAGTCTGCTACTCAAGAGTAAACGCACATGGCTCAATTAAACTTTCCATAGAGTTCAATAAACTTTCCTTGTCAAGCTACCTGTGTTTCAGTTTCATGACCCACAGTTGGGGAAACACTGCCTTAAGTTACTTGCTCAGTAGTTCTTTCTTCCACATCATACATTTTTTACAATATGAAACTCCTCCATCAAGCAGATGGACTCTTATCACTGTCCTGCTCTGTAATCTGATCTACAACTAATTTGCCCATTGCAGAGAGATCTTTAGTTGAAGACTGAAACAATATCATATGAAGGCACAGTTTATCTTGGTTTTTATATTGTGTTTGTAACTTAGTGTGTCTTTTGTCTTCCTTGACTAATAAGTACATAGAAAGGCAGCCTTTGTAACAACTAAGGCTAAAATCCTAAAGACACTTTCCTGGGAGTAAGATCCATTAAAATAATGAGGCTTACTTTTGAGTAGACATGGTTAGGATTGTGCTCTAAGTTATTTGTGTAACTGTGGACACTTTTCACATGTACATTTTTGAATGTTACATTTAACAAAGTTAGATCCTATGAGAGTGTTTTATTTTAACAGTCCTAATACTTGACCAGCACTTGTCAGGAAATTACATGCCATGCTATAGAATTGTCATTGTTTATAGTGTATGTATTGTTCCCACCACACATCCAGGTTCTTGTGGTTTTTCAGGCTGTATTCAAGCAAATTCAAAATAAGCCTTTAATAATGTGACAGATGCCTCTGATGTAGAATTGTAGATGTTTTCCATGAGACCTTGGTTGGAAAGAACAAGGTGCACAAGGATCACACCATGTGCTGGGACTCAGTGTATGTGTATTAAAACATCAATATTGATAAATTGATTTGATATTGTGTAAATACTGGATTCAGGCACACAGTGAATATTGATTGCAGATTGTGGTGAAGTGCATTATGTCAGTGCCTCTGAAGGTATATCATGGATCTCTGTGGGAAGACAGAAGCTTTCTGACTACCAGGCAGAGATCATCAATCCATCTTTTCCAGCCATTACAAAATGGAGTATCTGTACACCATCCTTAAAATAGCATGCTACATCTATCTAAATCAGGGTGCAATCCTAATCAGTTTTGGCCAGCACAAATCATCCATCTCCCTGGGGTGGCGTGGGCAGCCTGTGTACTGCCTTAATGTCTGTGTACTGCCTTAATACCCCCAGGAGTAGCACAGAAGTGCCGTATGGGACTTCTGCAACACCCCCCAGGCCAGCACGGGACTTGTGTTGGCCTAATGTGTTAGGATTGCCCTGTGAATCAAACTGAAATGCTCTTATAGCTAAGAACTTCATTGTACTTACCATAATTTGCCACCCCGTTTCCTTTTGCCCTTTTTCTGCCTCTTAACTTTTCCATTTCTTTCTAGCATGTTTTATGTTGTCCTGAAATATTTAACTTTGAATAGTTGTTACAATAATAATAACAGGTATCCTACACAATTATATAAGACTAAGGGTGCAATCCAGAGTAACTATGGGGAGTCCTTGCTCTGGTGTAAGAACAATTTGCTCTGGATTGCAATATGAATTTCCTATAGGTTTTCACCAGGTGGTGCCGTAACTACGGGTGCACATAATGTCTCTTACGTGAATATAGTTTTATTCTGTTGCCTTTAACTTCTTTCTGGCTTGCCTATATTCCACTGTACATCTTGGTGTGTTGGGGGCAGGTACGAGTCTCTGCTGCACCCCTGATGTATACATATTCTGACAGCCCCATTCTGTGCATGTTTACTTAGGAGTGACTCACTCTTCATTCAGTTGTACTTTACCCTCCAGCAAGTGTTTAGGGAGCAGCTTGAAAGTGCTTTTATGAATAAACTCTTCTTTCCTAAATTGTTTAGTGCTCAGCCCAGTTCACGGTCTGTGGTCTTTCCACTGTGCTTTCTTGCAAGTTGCTTTAAGATTAATATGAATACACAGCCTCTGAAATGGTCATAACAGCCGCAAACTAGGTTAGAATACATGACAGCTTATATATGTTCAGCCACCACAGGTTTTTAAATGTCTTATGCATACACATGGTTTCCTCTATTGTGGTAAAATAAAATAATTGTTCCCAAACTGATGTTCCCAAAAAGAGAAATAGAACTTGCATTTCTGTTTCTGCTTAATGTTTCAACAAGCAGCATTTTAACAGATATTTCCTGGATGTCACACTTGTCTGCTGGCAGAGCTTGTTGGATGTGCTGGAATTGTCCAGGCCTCATTAATACTGTATGTTATCTGCAATCAGCTGCCTGTTTCATGGTTGACCCTGAAGTTTTAGAAGTCAGTATGTGAAACTGATACAGAAACTGAGTTACAAAGAGGTTGTATTGATGTGGCCATGCAGTTTAGTACTGGCTGCGTTAGCAGTTAAAACTTTTGACTTGATGATTGTTGGGGGCATTTAGTCTCAATGGAAAACATTTCTCCTCAGCTGTATCTCAGGAAAAATCAAGTTAATAATTGGAAAGTTGATCACTATTTGTAATTTATTTGCTGCATTGCTTTAAATAAGCGTTTCATCTTTGCCTGTCTGCAGCTGATTTGGCAGTCATATACGTGAATAATTCATTCAGCTGCTCTTTAATAACTAAAAGTTAAAACTCCTACTTACTACTATGCTTTACTAATATTTTATAACTTTATTGAAAACTCTAGAGAGTTAATATAAAGTATATGCATAAATACAAAATTTCTGCAAAATATGCATTATATTAATCAGAACAAGGCCTTCTGTCCAGTAAATCAAAGAGAGAACCAAAGAATTAAGGATGTGGTAGATGGTCCATCATGGATATATACTTTTGTATGTATCATTGAATCTTATACCTCAAACATTTTCATGCTTGAAAAGGTTCAAGATCAGTCTGCAGTTTGTGAGGGGCTATTATTCTGTATATCTCTGGAAGGCTTTTTATGTTGAATGTTCTTGATTTGCTTGTTATCCAAACATACTTAACTCATACTAAATTCATTGGGACTTGCCAGTAAGACTTGCAGTAGCCTTGCACCCCCATACTCTGCAGAAAAAGTTCCACTTAGCTCAAAATCATTTAATCAGTAGGAAATATAGAATCCCATGTATAATAGGATGCAAGGAGCAAAAAGGGGTTAGCTGTGGATTAGTTTTTTAGGGGAGGCAGGGAAGGGTTTTTTAATTTTCTGGTACTACTGATAATATAAACTGCTCTGTTCCCCCTTAAGCTGAAGATCTGGGTATTCTAGTATCCCTGTTTATAACAGTCAAACACTTTTCACTGTGTGCTATTTTTTTTTTAAAAAAAAGGTGCTGAGATGTAAAATGAGATGGAATTTCCTGGAAAAGTGCTACCATTAAATTGTCGTGATGTTTCACTAGTGCTGTGTATTGTAATACAGTGACTTTGTTTGACATTATGCTCATGATATTATTTCTGTCCCTCAGAGAAAGATGGCAAAGCGTTTCATCCAACTTACGAAGAAAAACTGAGACTTGTAGCATTGCATAAGCAGGTTCTGTTAGGACCCTACAATCCAGACACTTGTCCTGAAGTTGGATTCTTTGATGTGCTGGGGAATGATAGAAGGTATGAAGTATCCATTTCAATGAAATTGTCCATCAGATAGTCTATTCACTACATTTCTGGAGTAAATTGAGACAGAGGGCTGGATAATGGTTTAAAATTAGTACTATAAAAGTAGTAGAATAGATTCTTAAAAGCACTACTAGAGTTCCGTGTCCTTAAGTAAAGATTTTACATTTTGACATGGAGATTAAATGGTGATTGAGTGGGAGTTTCTATCAAGTTTGACGCAGGATTAAAGTTTAACTTCATAGTGTGGAAACAAGATAAAATAATTAGCTGGTAACCAGTTTACTACACTTTTTCTGAATTGTCAGGTATTTTGCGTACATAAAGCTTCTAAAGAAAGACCCAAGATTCTTCTGGTATTAAACATTGATATAAACATGAGCTTTCTGGGCTGAAGAAAACTATGCAGATATGGAGAGACTGTGCAAAATCCATGGAGACAGTCGTCCTGGTTGGAATCAGTTTTTTTCCTCATCAACTTTATCACAAAATAATTTAAAACTGCTTTAAATGAGGACTTGCTGTATTTTAGAAATGATTCAAAGTGGGTTCTTTTCCCTTAACGTATTGTGTCATCTTTGTAAGATTACTTTAATCAAAGACCTGTGCACAGGACAGTTTTCAGTAACTTCTTCCAGCACATCCAGTTTAGTGTCTCAATATGAACTGAATCTGTGGGAGTCCTCTGCAGGCATGCCCTTGCAGTGGATGTGTGTGCAGTGATTTTTGCCAAGTTCCTTTCTTGCCAGTTAATCTAGGAAGAGACTGTTTGGCCCTTGAAATTCGGGCCTCAGCAAGCTGACAGGTAGAGCTTTCATATTATCTCTCAACTTGATAAGGAAATTGCTTTATTTTGTCCTTGCCTAACTCACCATATATTCTTTCTCATAGGAAAGAATGGGCTGGCCTTGGAAACATGACAAAGCAAGATGCCATGATGGAATTTGTTAAGCTTTTAAATAGGTGCTGTCACCTCTTCTCAACATATGTTACCTCCCATAAAATAGAAAAAGAAGAACAAGAAAAGAAAAGGTAAATTCTCTTGAGTCCTCTGGAATTATTTTTCACATGTTTATATCCCCTTCCTCAAGGGAGCCCAGCTGGTGTATATAGTTCCTTCCTTTTGTCCTTGCACCAACTCTGTGAAGTAGTTTAGGCTGAGAGATATCGACTGGCCTAGGTTCACCCAGAAAGCTACATGACAGAACCTGAATCTTCCATATAATGAGCTCTATCTTGGCGAACTTTCATAACTTAGGCAATTCTTACACTATTAAAGAAACTTTTCTGGTATAACTTTTTTGATAGTATAGTTGTAGTGCAAATTTATTATTTTCCTTCAGTTTGATGGCTGGCACTTGCATTTCTCTACTTAAACAAAGTGGCATCCTTCTCTAAATAATATGTGTTGTGGGAGAAAATACTTAAGTATAAGTTTAGAAAAGTTATGTGATGTTTTTTATGTGATGTTAGCCGTCTTGAGCTCCCTTTTGCAGGTGAGGAAAGGCGGGGTATAAATAAATAAATAAATAAATAAATAAATAAAAGTATGCTCACAGAGAAGGCATTGGCATCCTTCAGTCTCGAAAGACCATGGTATCGTGTTCTGAGTGTCCTCTCCAGTGCATGATGGCCTGGGTAGATTAATATGGAGGATCTGCTGTTACCCAAGCAGCAAATCCCCCCTCTCCATGCCACTGAAATAGTCCAGTGGAACGGCAGAGCCAATGCGATTGGTTTACATCTGCGTCGCAGGAGTTACCAGAACATGATTGTGCACAGTCACGAACTGCTTCCGGGACTCCGACTCTGAATTTTGCCTGGAGGTTGACTCCTGAAGCCTTTCCCATAGATGGGTATAGCCACAAGGCAATGGAGGTTTGAGATGGGAGTTTTCCTTCTCCAACACAGGAGATCTTGTTGCATTTGGAGAACAAAGCTCAGTGTTGCCTTGATTCAAGCTCTGGATCATTTAGTGCACAATGTGAGGTATTGAAACCTCTTCTACATGAGCATATGCACTCCTCCTCTCCTAAGAGTACAATCCTAACCATGTCTATTCAAAAGTAAGCTCCATTGTGTTCAGTGGCTCTTACTCCCAGGAAAGTGACTTTAGGATTGAGGTCTTAATCTTTTTCTTCAGCGTGTCCCAACCTTTGGAAATAGATTAGTGTTGCAAGGAGCTGGAGAGGGAGAGGGGAATGTCAGATACTGTGTTTGTTGTGTGACCAAGAGGCAGTACTTATGCAGTTACAAAAGAGTGTAGATACAAAAATTAATCCTATACTTGTTTAGATTGCCAAAATTTTATCCTATTCTCATTTAGATTGCCATCAAAACTGTTAGTCTTGAGGTGGTTGAGATTGCTTTTTACTGTGGTATGTAGACCACAAGTGGCTTAATGCAATTGCTTTCTTGGCCAACAGCAAAAGCAATCCGAACTGTTGACAGCACTGCAGAGAAGTTAATATTTGCAGATGCCATGCATCTTCATTCATGTGAAGGCAAAGCACTGTTTGAGAATTAAATGTCTGGCAACACTGTATTGCAGGAGGGAAGAGGAAGAACGTAGGCGACGGGAAGAAGAGGAACAAGAGCGTTTACAAAAGGAAGAAGAGAAGCGTCAACGAGAAGAGGAAGAGAGGCTGAGACGAGAAGAAGAAGAGAGAAGACGGATAGAGGAGGAGAGGTTTCGGATGGAACAGCAGAAGTAAGCAGTCTACAGTACATGATGGATTTTATTCATCACGTCTTTATCACAGTTTCCTTGCACACAACACTTTCCATGGTGCTATCCATTTTATTCTTATGGTAGGTGGGAAAATGATTACTTGCCTAATGCCATACTATTTCTAAGTAAACAGGAATTTGAACCCAAGAAGCCCCAAGCCGTGTTTGCTCTCTATGCAGTACACCTAACTAGGTTTTAACATGGAAGGTCTTTAAGCTACTTCCAAATTTTGTTTCATAATTTGAAGCCAGTACAGTAATGAATCTACTATTTCCATTTAATAAAGTTAAAGTAATGCTTCTGGAATACATCCACTTCCCCTATGAAATTGCAAATGCATACAGGTATTACCTAACTATCACCATTTTATTTATCAGTGATTTTATCTCAACACAAATGAGGTCGGCTCTTTAAAAGATAAACATCCCTTATGTAGCAGTTAATGGCCTAAAAGAAGCTTGCTTACCTTGGTAATGTGTCAACAATTAAGATTTAATTCAAAAAGGGTTAAATTGGGTTTCTGTTTCAGCTGGGCGAAAACCCCTCCCTTCCCGTATGCAATTATCACATCAATACAAAGTGATAGTCTCTTCTGAATTGCTTTGCAAGGGGAAGCCTCTGCCTCTGAGCTGAAACTAAACTATTTTAAGCCTGAGGAAAGGGCAATTGATTCATATTCATTACTGTTTCAATGGTGAACAATTGTTTTTGGATGGTGAGAACCTTATGGATGGTGAGGTCCAAATTGTATATCCACTGTAGCCTATCTCAAACTCTCAGGGAGTTTGAGAATTAGTGTAAGTTGTTGTGGGGGAGGGACAAGGGCAGTGACATAATTCCCATGATGGCAAATCTGCCAGGAGCAAAGGAGAGGTTTTATACTATCTAAAGCCAGCACCAGCTTCTGAGGGGAGAGTGGTGAACTCCACAGAGGCCATCACTGGCTTTAGGTCAATGTACCTCCCCACATGGTATTGGTGCGATTCTGGGGATTGTGTTTGTCCTACCTCTTAAGGGGCTGCGACGGGGCATCCCAGGTTTGTAAGCCAACAACCCACCAGTTTGGGAACCCTGCTGTAACAGTTGCGATTGCCTTTTTGCTTTGCAAGTAGGAAGGCATTTAATGAGTATTCATATTAAAACACTCAGGCTGTAATCCTACCCTCTTGTTAGGCCTGCATGTGTTGGCCTCCCACAAAACTATAGGAACAGGGAGCAGAAGAGTTGTGCCGGCTTAAATTGGTTAGGATTGCACTATTTACTCTTTTACTAAGTCTTTGTCGGGGTGGAGCTGTAGCAGTGAGATGATCCATCAACTCATGCCCTGGCAGGAAAATAGGGGGTGTTTTTCTCTGTCCCTCCAGGGGTCCTGCAAAGTCTTTATGTTCCTCCAGGGGTCCTGTGAAATTCTTAAGACCCCCCCCCAGTCTCCTGCACAGACTAGCAGGACCGCTGGGGAGGTGAAAAATCACCCCCCCCCATTCCCCTGTGGAAAAGTGATCTTGAGGATTGCTTTGCTACTTTTCTTCCTTTCCATGCCTCTTAAATGGATATGCACCCCTTTACACAAGTGGGTTTGTGGATCCTGATTGTGTAGCACTGATTTACATTGTGATAAATGATACAGTATGCAAATATATTCAGCACCCATCATTGCAGGAGTAAAATTTCAAGATTATTTGTTTTCTCTAGTTTATCTAGCATAATAAAAAGTTTTTTAAAAAAAAAGGAAGAACGTTTGTGGGATGTGTACCGGCAGGCACTGGGTGGTGAGCACTGGGCACCAACAGGCACCAGACACAGGAGGGGCCCAAGGAGCAGTGACTGGCACTATGCATTCCCACTGGGCATCCCTACCAGGCACCTGGCACTGTCATGGAGTGGACGGCATTGGGCAACCCTACCAGGCACCACCAGGCAACAGGCACTGAGCACCGAGCATCTTCGTCAGGCATAAGGGCACAGATGCCAGGCACTGTGCATTTCTGTTGGGCACCAGACAGCAGTTGGCACCATCAGGCATCCCTACTGAGCACTGGGAATCTCTACAGAACACTGGGCACCAAATCAATTCCTAGTGAGTTCTTACTTCACAGAAGTAATATACTCTCCAAATTTCATGCTTCTAGGTCCAGGAGTTGCAGCTGGGTATTAATAAGTCTTCATTGTTAAATATAGGGACAAAACCATATTGCACCTCTTTTCGTCCCCTTAGAGGTTAAATTTCTAGAAATTGATTCTTGGTGGGTACCTACATCATAGAAGGAATGTTGTTGTTGTGTAGTCAGTTGTGTCTGACTCTTTGTGACCCCATGGACTGCAATACGCCAGGCCACCCTATCTTCCACCAGCTTCTAAAGACCATCCAAATTCATGTTCATTGTCTCAGTGACACTATCTAACCACCTAATCCTCTGCTTTCCCTTTCTCCTTTTGCCTTCAGTTTCAGGGTCTTTTCTAAGCAGTCCTCCCTTCTCATGACATGGCCAGAATATCTGAGCTTCAGCTTCAGTATTTGTCCTTCCAGTGAACAATCAGTGTTGATTTCCTGGAGGAAATCTGGAAGATGGACTGATTTGATCTCCTCGAGTCCAAGGGACTCTCAAGAGTCTTCTCCAGCATCATAATGCTTCGGCGGTCAGCTGCCTTTATGGTTCAGCTCTCACAGCCATACATTACTACAGGGAAAACTATAGCTTTAATTAGACAGATCTTTGCAAGGTGACACCTTGGCTTTTAATTAAGTTGTCTAGCCCTGTCATCGCTTTCTTCCACAGCAGCAGGCATCTTTTGATTTCTTGGTTGCACTCACCATCTGCAGTGATTTTAAAGCCCAGAAAACACTGTTGTAAATTACATTTCTTCGATTTTCCACGAATTGATGGGACCAGAAACCATGATCTTATTTTTTAAGGAGGAATACCTTCTAAAAGGAATCCTTCCCCAAATTTCATAGAAGAAATACCTTCTGCTAATTTCATGCTTCTAAATCTAAGAGTTTGAGCTAGGCATTGATGAGTCAGCGATTTTTCAATGTAGTAAAGTAAATGAAAACATGTTGAACCCCTTTTCATCCCCTTCTGGTTTGAATTTCTAAATAAGCTCTAAGTGGAGCTTAGAACCTCCCCAAATTTCACACTTCTAGGTCTGGAGGTTTTGGCTGATGAGGTTTGTCTGGAGGTTTGGTTGATGAGTCGATCAGTCAATCCATGACCCTTCAGTTTTATATATAAAGAATAATGCTTGTATCTAATTGCAAAGTAGAACAAATGTCTCCTAAAACTCCTAGTTCATAATCTTCTCTTACCAAGGAATTACTTTGGTGGTAGGAATTAGCAAGAGAATTTTAAACAGAGGCAGGATTGTTTGTTTCTCTTTAAAACAAGTCTTGGGAGTTGCTTTTTCAGATGCTTGAATCTAATCACACTTACCTAAACTCAAGCTACTTGGTGACATTTAGTTCTGAGTAAATACACCCAGGTTTGCACTGACAGCCACTGAAGTTTAGCATGCATTTTGTTCCACTTTTCATAAAATAATCAAACACTGGTGTCTCTCATTATCCACTAGGGTTCGTTCTGGAACTTCTTGTGCATAAAAAAATCCATATATAAGGAAAACATGGAAAAATAAAGACCCACTTCCAAGCTTCTTACTCCTCTATTGTGTCTATATGAATAAGATAGTGCTTCATTATCTGCAGGGGTTTGATACTGGGATTAAAAAATGGAATGATTGCTTATCTATTTACAACAGTAGAAAATCAGTTTTTAAAACTGATTTGCAGTGGCCATTTGTGTTGAGTCAAATCCATGTATAAAAAATCTGTGTTTAACTGGGTTGGACCTGTATATATTGGAAAAAATAAAAAACTTTTCATACCCTATAATAGTGTTAATTTGGTTGGTGCTTAGTTTGCTATGCTTGAGTTGAATTAAAAAGTGATTCTTTGGGTGCTCTCAGAGTTTATCAGTGATTTTGTTTCTATCTAGACAACAGATAATGGCAGCATTGAACTCTCAGACTGCTGTTCAGTTCCAGCAGTATGCAGCCCAGCAGTACCCAGGCAATTATGAGCAGCAGCAGATCCTGATTCGACAGCTACAGGAACAACATTATCAGCAGTATATGCAACAACTGTACCAAGTTCAGCTTGCACAGCAACAGGTATTGTATATCTTGAAATGCTGCTCCTGGAAAGTGCTTAGTTCTCTTATTAGTGTTGGTGAGACAACCAATTCACATTGCAAATGGTGAAGACTACACTGTATGTCTTGTTTTCTTCCCCCATATTTTTGGATACTTCTGGCTCTAAAAAAAACCCTATTCAGAATCCTGATCCTAAAGACTGCTGGGATTGCTTCTGCAACAGTATTTGCCTTTCGTTTGGAATGCCATTATAAGATGGCTATGTGCTGGATACAGAATAGATGGAATAGCCAGGCCACCTATTGAGATTGGCATTTTTCTTTCCAGTTGGACAACTTAACTTGTCTGCCTTGGTAAAGTTGTGAGAAGGACTGGCTGGGTGGCTCCACTCTTCCAGTCACATACCTCTGTGACATCATCAGACATAGACTTCTTCAATTCATGCACCGTAATGTTCCTGTCAGTCAAATGTCTATAACACACATACATAAAGTTTTTTGGATATATAAGGTGCAAGACATATAAGGTGCTGGTTGCAAAGGTATAGAGGGGAGTACGTTGTGAGATGCAATTCTCTTGCTGCCAAGAGTATAGGACATAAATTAATAATTAATTTTTATTTTTAACTATAGTAATTATTTCTTTTTAGATTTTTTTGTCTAGTAAAGCTATAAGAGTTGTGATATATTATTATCAGATTTATATATATATAAATATATAAAACATATATATAAAATATATATATAAAACAAATAGGTCCCAGTGCTAAAAAGTTTGGAACCACTGCCATAAACTATCTTTCTGAACTAGTAATGTCATTTTTAAACTTGGCTGTTAGCCACCTTGTGTTTCCTTCAAAAAGGAAGAAAGCTGGGATAAAAGTTGAATAAATAATAACTCATTTCACTTGAAGCTGACAAGAGGCCAACCTTCTCATTTTCCAGCACAATCCCATAATGTATGTGTTTATTCAGAAGTGAATCCCATTGTGTTACCAAAGGATTGCAGCCTAAACTCTGTTCAGTTATGGCAATAGATTCCACACAATTCCCTGCATCATATTCTTCATTCACATTGCTACACAGTGCTATTAAGCTATGTTCCTCATCTCTTATTGCCATCCATCTTGTCCTTTATAGGCGGCTTTGCAGAAGCAGCAGGAAGCAGCAGCCACAGCAGGGGCTTCAGTGACATCTGCATCAAAGGCAAACCCTGCTGCCACAGGAGAAATGCCATCTATTAATGGCCAGGCCAGTGTGCATACAGACAGCACTGATAAAGACCTGGAAACCGATACATTAGAGGAAGCACTAGAGAATGGGCCAAAAGGTATGAGCAAAGATGTCAAACTTAGAAGAAATCAAAACACCTTTGAAGATATAAAAGAGATGTGCTTCCCTAGAAATCAATTGGTAGTTGTGGCTTAGCGGTATGGAGCTGAAAGTCCTTGACTGGTATAGAATTTGTCACAAACAGAACAAAAGGGCAGTACTGGAGAAGGAGGAGGAGCTCATTTGCACAATACTTCAAGGCTGTAAAGCAGAATATGGTGTCATCTTTATAGTTTCACCTTCCTAGCCACCAGTTTCTTAAACCAACTTTCAGCTGACCAGGTCTGACACTCTTGGAGGCTATGAGGTGTTTGATGTTTTCCCTTTGGGCCCTGGTTGCAAAGGTGTAGAGGGGAGTAGTTTTCTGTTCAGACTATGACCATGCTATCTTTTTAACTACTCCAATACCATTGTTTGTATCCAGGAGTAAACTCAGAGGTGACTCATTTTTCAAGGCAAGGGGATGTGGGATACATGAGTGATGGACTAATGGGAGTCTTGCCACTATGTCCCTCTACCTTGGCAAAAATGCATCCTGCAGTGATCTGCTTTCCATCCTCTACAAACAAGTGAAGCACTTTCCCCTTACCTTGCTCCTTGTGCATTTCTGGAGGTGCAGTTTGGTTTATGGGAACTACACAAAGATAGGAGCTCCTTTATCTGATAGGAGTCCCTTTAAATCAGATGTGGAAGTCCTTCTGAAGAAGCCACAGATAGAACACACTAAGAAGATGCTTATTTTTTATCATTATTAGTCTCAGAGGCAGCAGATCTGAGGCTGCATTGGGTGGCATTCAGGGTCATGCCACAGCTGGGTAAACTCCTCAACTCTTACACACTTCTCTTTTATTTCTCTACTTCCTCTTTTAAAGAATCTGTTCCAGTCATAGCAGCACCATCTATGTGGACCCGACCTCAGATTGCAGACTTCAAAGAGAAGATTCGCCAGGATGCAGACTCTGTAATCACAGTGGGCAGAGGAGAAGTTGTGACTGTTCGTGTACCAACTCATGAAGAGGGCTCTTATCTCTTTTGGGAGTTCGCTACAGACAATTATGACATTGGTTTTGGGGTATATTTTGAATGGACAGACTCTCCTAACACAGCAGTTAGTGTACATGTTAGCGAATCCAGTGAGGAAGAGGACGAGGATGAAGGTATTTTAATTTTATATAAACTTGAATTGAGGTTGAGCCAGGCACAAGTATGTTTAATTTTGTGTTCCATATTACAAGATAATACTCTGATATTTGAAGTAGTCATAATCTGGAAACTTGATTGCAGTGTGTTAGGGAAAGTTGAAAACTGATATGAAAACGTTCCAACTCAGTATGGGCTAGTCCACTTGGTCCACAAAAAAAAAAAAAAAACAGTAGCTGAGGGTCTGCATGCAGACTGCAAACATGCAAACCAGTTGAGAACTGGGATTAGTTAATTGTTACAGTGCTCTAGAATTCGTTGGTGACCTTAGGCTTCCTGCTGATCGCACAGTCTCATCTACTAAGTTGTCTTACATTAATTTTCAGCATGGAATTACAAAATCAGTGTGTTCAGTGAAATTTAAGAGGAGTGCTGTCCTAAGTGGTATTGCTGCATCATGGGAAATCCGTTTTATAACAGTACATTTTGTGGACATGCACCTTAGAGACTTGTGCACAATCCAGAGTAACTGTGGGAGCTCTTATGTTGACATAAGAAAAATTTACTCTGGATTGCTGTATGCATTTCCCATAGGTTTCCCATAGGTGGTGCCATAACTACATCAAAGCAAATGTCTCTTATGTCAACGTAAGAGCTCCCGTAGTTACTCTGGATTGTGCTGTTAGAATGTAACTGTTAGTGTGCTGTATATTCCCAGCACTTAGATTCCAAAGCTCTTTGCTTTCCATGCTGACTCTTAATTAGTTTCCAAGTTCCACAATCAGATTTGCAGTTGCAGTCATTCTTTTGTTGATGTAGAGAGTTTAATTTTCTATGCCTTCCCATTAACCTGATCCCTTTCACTGCCTCAGTAATTCAGAAGATATATGTCTTGTTGGGACGGGGCTCAATCATTTGCCTCTCCCTATATTCTGGTAAGCTATGTTGTCTATACAGTGTTCATATTCTGAAGTGTGTGGAGGAAAAGTATATAGCTGGTGTACCCATGAGTACAACTCCATGGATGTATAATACTGGAACAATTAGTCCAGTGGATATAAATTTCAGTAAATGCCCAAGATTGAGCACAATCCAGAGCAAGTTCAGAGGGCATTTCTGCCTTGGAAACAGGCTTTGGATACAGAGTAACTACTCTGCCCTAGGCAATGCTAAATATACCCTCAGTATGCCTCTCCTGAACTGCCTGGGGCAGAGCAGCTAGGGCAGAGCAGGTCCATCTCTCTTAGGGCACCCTATGTTGCCTTGCTAAGCCCTAAGCCTTTTCCAGAGTAACTGGGTTGGAGCATCTTGCAGTTGCTCCACCCTACTGATAGATAGGGCAACCCAAGGGCTCTTATGTGGACAGATTAGTTGCTCTGGATTGTGCTGTTTATCAAGACATTTGTGGGTCTTCAATTTTATTTTTATTTATTTTACTTATTTACCCTTGCTTTGTCCATTCCAAAGTATATGCCCAAGGCAGCTTGCATAGTTTTTATCCTTTGGTCTTCACAACAATCCTGTGAGGTAGGTAATTGTTCTATAGGTGGCTTCATGGTGCAGACATCACATCTGGCATCAGGGAATATCTTCAGGAGCAGTTTCAGGTCAGCCCATAAACAGCTTCTGGCTCTGTTGTCTCATGACAGTTTTATCAGCCTTTGGTCTTCCTTTTGGGTTGGTATTCAACCCAGTCTGTTGCCATCCCAGTTTTGGGTACTGTGCTAATAAATCTTGTTTTAATTTAATTTTAATTTAAATCTTGTTTAATTTCTTGTTTTAAAATCTTGTTTTGTTTTAATTTCTCATTAGTGTCACCTTTAAAAAAAATCTTTCTTGCATTCTGTCATCAAGGCCTACATTTTTATGTAGTTTGTTGCACATGCAGCACCTGTCCTGACTCTAATAATTTTCCCAAATATTCAGGAAAACATGAATTTAAAAATTTAAGAATTCAGAAAATTAACTTGTTTCTGAAAAAAACCTTGATGTGCTAGCTTTCCACATGAGGAAATATTGTTCCAAAATCCTCTTTGAACTGTTGGTGGGCACAGTTGTTCATATGCATTACATGATATTATATGTTCTGGGCTTTGTTAATGAAATTAACGTGTTGCTAGACTTGTAGAGATTAATCTGTGTTGACTGTAGAGAATCAGTTAGATTTGTTATAATCCGGGCAATCTGCATTCAGTGAATAATTTTTTCCTACTCTTTTCTCAGAAAATGCTAACAGTGAAGACAAAGCCAAAAAGAATGCCAACAAGCCTCAACTAGATGACATAGTGCCTGTGTACAGACGAGACTGTCACGAGGAAGTATATGCTGGCAGCCATCAGTATCCAGGGAGGGGAGTCTATCTCCTCAAATTTGACAACTCCTATTCACTATGGAGATCAAAAACAGTTTACTACAGAGTCTATTATACTAGATAAAGATCTTGTTGCTGTGTCGGAGACTGGGGCTGTGCAGAAGACATCGTGTTACTGGAACTTCCTTCAAGCATACTGGACCTTTGGTCTCTGGTTACCCTGTTTGATGTATCTGTATGGTGTGTGTGTGAACTCTAACACTGGGAATTGGGCTTACTTCTACATCTCAGTGTTAATACAGATTTAGTGGGGTTTGGATTTCCCCAGCCCTTTCTGGTTTATGTATTTGTTTGTTGGAGCTTACAGTACAAGGTCACGTCAGCTGCATATGTTGACCTTTGAAAACCCCTTTAACACACATGAACAAGGGGGAGATGATACCTGACCTATAAGCTTTGAACGTTTAAAAAAATTAAGTTAACTGCTCATTTGAAGGCCAGCCTTATTTGTGGGTGGGTGGAAATGGGATGCAATCTTCACTGTAGCAAGCAAGTTTCTTAAAAATGTATTTGAATGTCAGATTTTTACACCATTAAACTTGAAACCGTTAGTGGATGCAGTTTAGAAACTGATTTGTCTCATGTTTGTTCACATTCAATAAATCATTTGAAGCCTTTCTATCCAGCAAATTGCTGGATAAGATGTAGAAGTGTATGTTTGCCCTTGCAGATGATACGCAGACCCATGTGAAATAAGAGTCTATAATTCAGAAAATTGTATTGGTTTCAAAATTGGAAGAGGATATCAAATAGAAGACAAGAAAATGAATATTATTTTTTTCCTCTGTTGCTAGTTCTGTTGCATCAGGCTTTATGGAGGACTTTTACCAGAACTGGGATGTAAGCAACTAGAGGCTTGACCAAATATTTTCCTGTACATGTCATACTGAAATGAACAGGAACTCACCTTTATGTGATCTTTTTATTTGTGCAGGTAAAGACATGGGAGACATTCATGTTGAAAGTGTGTCTCTTTAACAAACTGTATGGGTAGACTTCAAATAAAAAAGTTATCTGCACAGCTTTTATAGTTTGTTTTGGGGGCCTTTTGTAAACATGAATTTGTACTTTGTGCATTTACTTAAAGAATGTTTGCAATATTGAAGGAATTAATGTTGCACTAATGTTATGGAAATCGCTGCCAGGAGACACTCATATTAGTTTTAAGGTTGCATTTGTGCACTTGTGCTGCCAATAATCCTGGTGGGTAAATAAGCGTGTGTTGAAAAGAAATGTAAAATGTTCTTTCAGGTACACAGGTAGTGTTCTAATTTGCATAACATGCTAACAAGGAAAGGCAGTTATGTTTGCTCAGAAGTGACTATAGTACATGGTTTTCTAGTCCATATCTGCAGCAATAGGATATTTGTGGAACCATGTTTCCATATCGTGTTTGTTTGCTTTTAAGAGTATGAAATTTTGTTTTCAAGAAGCAAAATCAAGTTCAGGTATTTGAAATAACATGTGTGTTATGCATGAGGAATGCAACACTTCTCCCCAGCCTTTTTGTTTGCAGTAGAATTTCCATGGATTAGCTGCAAGCAAGTATGTTTCACTAGAAGTGGGTCTGTTGGAATACTTGTATATTCATTATGCAATTTTCCCTTTTTATCACATCTCATGGAGATAATTCTCCTAAAAAAAACAACATTCAATCTTCCTCATTTGATTTAGCAAGCTTTGTCTAGTTAGTGCTGTTCCCATCATTTCTGCTATAAACATGTTCTATTCTCATATGTACATAACTGTATAAACCATGGAGTTAAGGAATAGATTGCTTTTTAAAAGCTGTATTTTAAATTACAAAAAAGAAAAAAATAGAGGCAGACACTAATTCCATTTAACACCTTAGCTTTGTTTTTGTCAGTACTAAATTATGGTTTAGAAGAGAAATTGTGTTGGAAAGCAGCATATGTTTGTTGTAAACAGCAGCAACTTACTGTCCAGCTTTGAATATCAAATCTCCATCTAGATTTCTAAAAAAAATTGCCTCTGACTGTTGATTAGGGCAGAACAAGTGCAATTTTGAAATATCTTGGAATAATATATTAAATCTGAATTAAAATGGCTTATACAGAACCTCTTGGCTTTTTTTTAAGGACTGCTGGCACTGCTATGGTTATAATATTGACAAACTGATGATCCTCATTTAACAGAGGCAAGAAACACCAGTGGTAGCTTCATAAGCACGCCAACTTTCTGTCTAGGAAGGATGTCCAGATTTCTGTGTCTGCTGTAAATTTAGCTTGAATTTACGTCACTTACAGTATTGTGTATTTTTGTGGTAACCTTGTGGGATGTAAAGCTTTTTGACAGAAATTATCCTGATATTTGATTCTTAGTTAAGGGTCGATTTGTCCCTGAAGCTGGAAAGTGGAGGTAAAAAGTGGCTATCAAGCCTTTCTAAAGAGGGGCTAGGCTTTGGGGGAAGCAAAAAGACTTGGATGTGTAAGTGGGCCCCTATATCTGTAGGAGATTGTTTTCCTCCTCCCCACTCTGCCTATACCAAAACAGCATTTTCGGAGAAACCTTGTTCCTGTGTTGCCATCCCCACATGCCCATTTATAGTTTAGAACGTTACCAGGGCAAATTGTCCTTATACAAATCTCTATAAGCATTAAAGCTTATAAAGCAACATTAAGACAGACTTCCAGCAGCCTGGATACATGAAAAAATAAGATAGAACCTAACAGTAAGTTTCTTCTAACTAAAATCAACATTAGTAGGAAGCTAATTCTTTCAAGCAATCAGGCTCCCACAGCCTACCTTAATACCGCCTTTACTGCGATCTTTATAAGGAAGATCATTATTGCCTGGTAAGACTTTAACAATAAGCATGTGCAGGCCCCTAGAATCTGCAGATTAAATCTGTGAATACGGGGGCTCACCTGTATTTCCTTCACCTAGTGGTTAGATTACTACAAAATGACTTGTAGGATATTTAACTGGATCTTTAAATCCTAACTACAATTAAGGCAAGTGTTGGTGTTCTTTAATCACACTATGCTGCTTAGTGCATGTGTAAAGCTCCTTGGCCATGTTTGTGCTCAAGTGAAGAAGGTACACACAAAGGTTACAAAGGAAAAAGCTGTAGAAGTATGCTGGCATTGCAGAGCAGCTGCATAATACAACTTGCTTTGGTTATATTTCTGATACATATTTTTATGGCAGTTTCACTGACCACCCTTCAAGACGTAACTTTGCCCAGAGAGGATGTATTTTCCTGAATTTCCCCTTCCTTGTCTCCATCTGCCTCTGCTGAGGAAAGTGCTAAGCATTATTTTCCAAAGGAAGTGATGCTTCCAAAGACATTTGCTAGAAAGTGACTTGCAAATATTACAAGAATGCAAGACCAAGCTGATGGACTATTTTGTGTATTTCTTGCTCCCTTCCATGTGCATCCAGGAAGAAAATGGTTTCTGTGCAGTCCACCTGTTGGGCTTGTTATGCTGTTGTCAGTTGGCTATCCAGACCCACCTCATCAAGTCAGTACGAAGGTACGGGTGACCAGATATCTAGCCGTAAGTTATCCAATCAAATGGATGAGTGACAGCAATGCTAGGCTTCTTAACGGTCAAGCACAAGAATGCTTATGTGTGACAGTTGTCACATGAACATTGAGAACATATGAAGTCAGAAGGGTTGAATGGGACTGGGATGGGTAAATAAAATTAGGAGAGAGGTGGCCATGTGGTTGCCTTGGGTAGTTGCCTTGGGTAGCAAATTGACAGGGACAAGCTCTCTCTGTTGGCGTTCTTTTCCATTGCTCCTCCAACTTCCTGAATAGAAAAAGACAAAGGGGGACAGAGCAGAACAGGGAGGAAAGGAGAGTGAAAGACTAGAGTGTCTCTGTTCCATCCCTTTTTTAGATCCAAGGAGTAGGAGGAATAAAGACTGGTATTTAACTAGTTATAAAGGGAAACAGCATTTGCCAGACCACTGCAGGCACCAGGAGGTTTCGGGACCTATGCAGAATAGAAGCCAGTTTCCTCTGCTCCTAAAGTTAATAGGTGGGTGTTAACCAGTATAGTTAACTAGTATAGTTGCACCCATAGGGCTGCAGTGGGTTAGTAGCTAAAGGCGCTGTACCTGTCAAGCTGAAGATCGGCAGGTCAGCAATTTGACCTGAGAACTGTAAGATGGAATGAGCTCTCATCAGTTGCCAAGCTCCTGCCAACCTAGCAGTTTGAAAGCATGCAAATACAAGTAGTTAAATAGGTACTACCTTGGTGGGAAGGTAACATCCTCCGTATGCGTCAGTGTATAGTCATGCTGGCTGGCCCAGCATGTGGCCCACAGACACAGGGTGACAATATAAATGGAGGACAGAGTGCCTCTACTTTTTACCACTGCATAGAAGAGGGAATTTAGGCAGGTGGTGCTTTTTAAACTCTTTTATGATGAGCTAAACCTGCCACAATTCCCTCTTCTATGCAGTGGTTAAAAGTAGAGGCACTTTGTTCTCCATTTATATGGTCACCCTGCCACAGTGTTGTCTTTGGACAACATTGGCTCTATGGCTTAAGAAACGGATAATCACCACTCCCTAGACTTGGTTACAACTAGCAGAGTAACCTGCGAGGGACACCTTTACCTTTTTTATAGTTGCACCCAGTACTTTTTATTTTATTAACAAATGATTGTATAAATTAAGCACCTGAAAATAATATGTGTGTGTGTGTGTTTATACCTTTTATTTTGTCCTGTTTTACATTGTTCTTGGGTGTCCTGCATTCTGGGGGGCCTTGTCCTCTTTTCTTATTATGATGTCAGGGCACCCTGAATATAGTGAATAAATTAAGCACATGCAAGCCATATATAGGAGTTGGTTGAAGCCCAATCCTATGCATGCCTATTCAGAAGCAAGTCCCATGATAGTCAATGAGGCTTACTCCCAGGAAGGAGGAAATGTATGAAAAGAGGACACATCCAGGAAAAGAGAACATATGGTCACCCTGATTACCTGCTGCCTGGTCACAAGGATAAGGAGGACAGGGGAGATCTCTCCAGTATAGAAGGCTTGAAAAGAGGACATATCCTCTACTTCAGGGTTTCTCAACCCAGAGTCCAGGGACCACTGGTGGTCCTTGGCATCTGCCTGACCAGTCCAGGAGAGGACTAAGTGCCTCTATAAACTGTACCGGTGTGTACCACCAGAAAAAAAGGCCTCGTTACCTGAAACTCCTCGCAGGATTTATTCAGTATGAAGCAGGACTCAAATTCAGAGCATGTTGAAAGTTCCATGTATAGTACTGATGGCACATCTTAACAGTGTTCCAACCCTGCTTTTTCACATGTACACATGTGAACATTTGTCATGGGCACAAAAATAGCCGACATTGGAGAAATTAGCAAGCAAGAGGTCAAATTCAGGTGTGCGACACTTTTGGAATAGTTGACATAGGTGAATAGTTCAGACAACCTCAATGCCTCAAAATTTAGGCTAACTAACTACAAGACTGAGCTTTTTCAAAGAAAACAGATTTCATGAATTAAAGAACTATAAATGTCTTTGACTTGTTCAGGTATTTGGTTTAAGAAATCAGTCACAGAGCTTTTAATGGTATGGGACCACTTGCAAACAGCTATTTGGACATGAGTAGGTAGTTTGGAGAAGGTAATCAGGGAGAGAAGAACTGCTATGAAAATCAAAAAGGGGGACGTAGAACCTACTCCATTTTATTGGTTGAAATGTTTTGGGTGCAAGGTCCTTGAGCAGCAAGGCAGGCCTGAATGGTTCCAGAATTCGGAAAAGAAAAAAAGCAAAGAGGGTTCCTTGTTTAATTGCTGTGTCCGAATCTTCATGACCTTATGGACTGCAGCACACCAGATCACCCCCCCGTCCACCATCTTCCAAAGTTTATCCAAATTCTTGTTCATTACCTTGGTGACACTAACTACCTCATCCTCGACTGCCCCCTTCTCCTTTTGCCTTCAGTTTTTCCCAGCATCAGGCTGCAATCCTAAAGACACTTTCCTGGGAGTAAGACCCATTGAAAACAAGGTGGCTTACTTTTGAGTAGTCATGGTTAGGATTGAGTTCTCAGTCTCTTTTCTAAGGAGTCCTCTCTTTTCATGATGTGGCCAAAATATTTGAGCTTCAGCATCTGTCCTTCCAGTGAACAGTCAGGGTTGATTTCCTGGAGGAAATCTGGGAAGATGGACTGATTTGATCTCCTTGCAGTCGAAGGGACTCCCAAGAGTCTTCTCCAGCACCATAATTTGAAGGCATCTATTCTTCAATGGTCAGCCTTCCTTCCTTAGCAGAACCGAAAATGGAGGAGGCTTTCTTACAGGGGAAAGAAACCTCCAACTCCAGCATGGAGGTCATGCTAAAGTCACCTAAAATGAGGAAGTTTCTGCTAGAAAAGCCACCTCCAAACACAGAATAGACCTCTTGTTGGTAAGGGAGATGTCCTGGTTCCAGAATGGAGGTTTCTCAAGACTCCTTGCTGAAGAGAGCTGGCCTAGTTCTGCACTCTAGAGCAGAAGTGTTAGGACTTTTGACAAAGAAAACAAAATAATTCCTGACTAAACAAAGGGAAGGATTTAGAGTTTCAGTTTAGTTATGTATCTCGGGTTTCCTGGACTTGAACTGAGTTTCAAGGTTTCCTTCCAGAAGCATGCAAAGGCCTAATGGCTTTTTAATTAGGGTGATCACTGAGAGATAAAAGGCATGACTAGGTGGCTCAGGCAGAAAGAGACTTTTTGGCTCAGAAGCTGAAAAAGGATGCCCAGCCGGCCTGACCCTGAAACTTAATTTGAAACTTAATTTCAAGGAAATGTTAATACAGTATCCTTGATTGCATGGACTTGTCCTTACAGTAATTTTTAATCAGAATATATCAAAATGTAGCTTGAATGGATGTACAGAGAGACCAACAGGTTACAGCCTTTCTTCTTGAGAGTCAACATGGCCTCACATATTTTTGGAGCAAAGGGCCTGCTTGGTTTGAAAACCAAGATGGAGTTGGGGTTGTCCACGTACTGGGAAGAAGAAACTGCCCATAACAACAATTTACTTGGAAATACTGTACAGAGTTCCTATGTAAAGTTCCTATGTAATGTAATGTGCAAACCAGCTTAAATTTTCTGTGAATGCTATCTACAAACAAGTAACCTGGATTGCAAGTCTTTTGCAAGGCGAGCAAAAATTTATAAGAAATTCTGGCTTGGTTAACGAGCAATGTCTTGCAATACCATTTCGTTACCAAAGGCAATTTAGTTTCATGGTAACAAGGCAGACAATGAGCTCCTGCAAAAGCTGACCTCCTGTAAAAGCATCTCCACTCCACGCCTCTGGGGGAGTGAAAGTAGAGGTGAGCACAGACTGATCCCAGGAGGGATGCTCCGTCCCCACCTGGATCGCTCCTGAAAGAAGCACTGCTTCCTCAGAGCTGTGCACGCCTGTGCAGTCTTCACTATTCAAACAAGCGGCTGCCGGGTCGGCTATTACTAAGCCTTGCCAACCAGGGCAGCCCCTAACCCTCCAGAGCACCTTCCCACCCTTCCATTTTCCAGAAGAGTGGGGCCCCTTCCCTGCCCCCCCAGACCAGGGGCCCAATTTCAGGAGGCCTCTGAGGAAATAAGGAGGTCTGGGAACCCTGGCGGGGAGGGGAGTTGGGCATGGTGTGTTGATGTGCAGGGGGGGATGTTGCACATGGGGAGATAGATACACATGAGGGTTGATGAACATGGGGAGTTGATGCACATAGCGGGATGTTTGCACATGGGGGCTGTTGCACATGGGGGGGTGTTGTGCAATAGGGGTATGGCGTACGGAGGGTACTGTATTCCCACAATTTGGGTACATTTTGCTAATCTATATATAAGAGAAAAGTGACTGACTCACTCACTCACTCATCACTGCCCTGCCAAAACCGCTGGGCCTAGAAGCATGAAATTTGGGGTGGGTGTTCCTTCCGTGACCAAAGGGTGCACTAAGAACCGGTTTTCAGAAATTCCAACCAGAAGGGGTGAAAAGGTGCACAATGCGTTTTCCTCCCTATACTTTGCATTGGAGAATGGATGACTCATCAACATTCCACCCCAATCCCTGGACCTAGAAGAATGAAATTCAGGGAGGGTCTTCCTTCACCAAAAGCCCACCCACCAAAAACCCATGTGGAGAAATTTAACCCTTAAGGAAAAAAGAAAAAAAAGGAAAAGAAATTTAACCCTTAAGGAATGTTAAGGGGCTGAAAAGGGGTACAATGTGTTTTTGTCCTATACTTGAAATGGAAGACTGACCAACCTCCAGCCAATTTGGTGCTTGATGCCTGGTGCACTGGGGGGATGTTGTTCAGAGGAAGAGGTTGTGCTGGGGAGGATGCTGCGCATGGGGGGTTGATGCGCATGGGGAGATGTTGCACGTGGGGTTTATGCACATGGGGAGATGTTGCGCATGGGGGATGTTGCACATGGGGGATGATGCACACAGGGGAATGTTGCACAGGGGGGTTGATGCACATGTGGAGATGACGCTCATGGGGGATGTTGCACATGGGGAATGTTTCGCATGGGGGATGTTGCACATGGGGACTGAAGTGCATGGGGTAAGTTGCAGATGGCGGACTGATGAACATGGGGGACTGATGCGCATGGGAGGAAGTTGTGCATGAGGGGTTGATGTGCATGGGGTAAGTTGCACATGGGAAGTTGATGCGTATGGGGGGTGTTGCACATTGGGGACTGATGCGCATGTTGGGAATTGCGCATGGTGGGAAGTTGCACATTGGGGGTTGATGCGCATGGGGGAATATGCGCGTTGGGGATGTTGCACATGAGGGGATATTGCGCCGGGGGGGGATGGCGCATGGGGAAATTTTACTCCTGCAACGCGGGTATGCTTTTTGCTAGTTAATAATAAAATCCTTTTCTGCCTCTTGTTACCAGAAGGTCCTGTTACCACAAGATCAATCCTTTATTATTTCATGAGTGTATCAGACGTATTGTTTTCTGACATGTAACCAGTAACTCATTATGCACAAAAATTTAACCTTCCTTCAAAAGCTGCATGGCTAATATTTTTTGTGCACACAGCCTTCCAAAAATTAGAGGAAACATTGGAGCCGTCTCTCCCCGAGGCTTGGCCTGCCCTTCCTCTTCCTCAGAACAAAAAATAATGCGCTCAGAATGGTAATTACGCATGTGCTTCTTCCCTTGCTTCTCTTTCTTTTTCCCTATCCTTGTATCTTAGATGTTTGCATGTAGGGAATCCCATCAGCAATTACCTTGAAACCCCTTTTCCTCTTGCTGATTTCTTTCGGTCACTCTAATGCTATGCAAGGTATATACATGTTAGCTAAGTTGCTAAGGAATTCCTCTGTCATCTGTGTATTTCATTGTTGCATTCATAATAAGTCCCTGTTTAGGGATTGCAATCCTACCATGTCTACTCAAATGTAAGCCCCATTGTGTTCAATGGGTCTTACTCACAGGAAAGTATGTTAAGGATTCCAGCCTTAGCCTTATTCTTTCTAAAGATTGTATCTCTATGGGATGCTGTTTCATATCAAGCTGAAAAGATCCTGTGTAGTTTCCATTAAGAGCAGTTGCACTAATTCTTGCATAATTTGTAATTAACTCATAAATTATAAACCCTGCTGTATATCGATAACACTCTTTCTTTCCCTTTGAATCAGGAGCCTACAAACCCTGGTCACTGGTATTCACACAAACTCTGGTCCCCTGAGCACCACAGGCCCATCTAATTGAATGCAATTTGGAAGAACATGTGCTGGATGCTTAAAAAAATCTTCTTTTTTTTAAATTGAAAGTGCCATTTTTAACCCTCTGAAGACCTTAGAAGACTTAGCAAGGGTTGGGGAGACCTTTCTGATCCTCAAAACATGCTCCAGATGTTCGCTGAGATGTGCTGGTTATATTTACTCCTATACATGGAAGCTGCTTGTTGGGTGGGAGAATAGGAGTCCATTTGAGTCTGTGCTTTATTTCTGTGGCTTGTGTTGGTACTTGGAGAAATCCTAGAACTTTGAGCACATTCATTCATTCATTCATTCATTCATTTAAGTACAAATCACTAATGTACAAATCTCAATAAAATTAAGATAAATGAATTAAACTATTAATTTCCGGCCCTTGACACCATATCAGATATTTGATATGGCTCTCTGGCTGAAAGGTTTGGAGACCCCTGCCTTGAATCATTGAATTGTATTATTAACCATCATGCAGGATCCTCACACATGAGAGATTGCCCCCCTCCCAAGTACACATGTAACATGTAAAAAGCACCCCCAACAACAGTATATATAAGATTACAGCCAATAATCATACAGTATATGTGAAGTACTCTGTACAATATGAATGTTATTATTAGGGTCTTAAAGACACTGCTATTCTCAATTTAATTTTTATTAAAGGTAAAGGTGTCCCTTGCAGGTTGCCCTGCTAGTTGTGACTGATTCTAGGGAATGGTGCTCATCCCACAAATAATGAAAGGGGCTCTAACAGATGCCCAAGAACTGGAGTGCAGGCACAATGGATTACCGGTACTCTATGGCTGGAGGTGCAGATATTTTCTGCTTTAGTGGGTGAATCAACATTGCAGCTTGTTTAGAGGCACTGTTGTTTTCTACCCCATCATACACATGCACACAGTGGGAGCCTGAATGCCTGTTGGGTAAAGAGCAGACATTAGACACACTTTGCTCTTTAAGAGCACCAAAACACAGTGCCCTGATTTCTTTGCATGTGGAGCTTAGCATTGTGCAAACTGGAGTGTGCATACAATGCTTATCTTGCATTTAATCCAGGCATGCAATTTATGTTTTGCTCCCGTTTCATCTCATGTTGACGAGGGAGGAACTCATAATCCACCTTTCCATTTAATTAACTGAGCTGCAAATGAACTCAAATGAGGTTCTCTTAGTAAAGCACACAGAGTTTAACTTACTAGTAGAACTTATTTAGGTCTTTCAACCTAGGCTGCAATCCTAAAGACACTTTCCTGGAAGTAAGGCCCATTGAACACAATGGGGCTTTTTTTTGTATAGACATGGTTAGGATTGCGGTCCTAGCCAAATTACTAGCTTTATACTAACTTGAAACAAATTACGCTTTTCAGAGCCTTTAGTGAAGCTGAATTTGGATGATCTTCCTGAAGGTCCACCATAAGCATGTTGCATTCTGTGGCAGCTGCCAGCAGAGTTGGGAACCTGACTCAAATGACGTGGACTTAACTTGCAAAAATTCCAATTTGGGAATGATTCCAATATTCTTGAGTCACATGAAAGTTTGAAACTAGAAAATACTCAAATGGGGACCTTTCTCCACTTGAGTAATTTTCATGAGTCATCAAGTTTGAGTCACATGTAGAAAGTGATTATTTGGCACATGTGGAATTGCAGCTTCAGGAGTAGGTCAGGGATAGGCTGAAGGAGTGGATCGAAAATGTTACCTACAGGTGTAACCTGTTTATATGCGGATTATTTATATGCAGATTTTGATTTTGTCTCAAAGCAGTGAGTTTGGATCTTTAAATAATGTCTCTTTAGCAGTTAGTGATTAGAAACAGCTTGTTTGCTTGGTAAAGCATTGGCATTGGCATTCTTCAGTTGCAAAAGACTATGATATCATCCTCTGGGTGTCCTCTCCAGAGCATGATGGCCTGGGTGGATTAATATGGAGGATAGACTGTTACCCAAACAGCAAATCCCCCCTCTCCATGTCACTGAAATAGTCCAATGGAAGAGCAATGGGCTGAAAGGACTCTTCCCTTCATTCATCTGGTAGAGGGTGCTCCTGCTTGCATCCTGAAACCATTGGCTGAAGTGTGTGTGTGTCTCTGGCAAGAGAGGGGAAGCAAGGAAGGGGACGATTGATTCACAGACAGAAAACAAGCATGCATTGCACCCGGCAGCTGCTGCAATTCCCTGTGCATTTCTCTGCATGGCTTTCAGAGGTTGTGCCACTCAACTTGAATGCCTTTAACTCATGGAAGGATGATTTGAATAGTTGAGAAACACACCTATTGTGACTTATTTTCAAGTATAGTGATGCAGATCTGATGTTTTCTTCACACTCCCTGCCCCCATGAAGCACTGAGTGACACTATGTGGGGGTTATTATAAGAAATGAACCTGGATACTGCCCAGGACTGAATGGCAAGCTGCAGCAGCATCAGTACTGTGGGGTGTCGTGAAGGAGAGCTCTACCCACTGTGAGTGCTCCTTACTTCTTTCCCATCACCTAGTACAGTAATTGTCCCCATGGCTTATCAGGAAATAGGGTAGTAGCAGAAGCAGCAGCTTCATTGATCTTTTTTCCTTTAGCAGATCCCTGCAATTTTAACATGGAACTTTATCAAAGGAAGAAAAACTGCAACAGTTACAGCAGCAGCCTCGGTTTTTCATTTCCCACCAACATCACTAGATTCTTACAGGCAGGGTGATCATATGTTCCCTTTACATGGACACATCCTCTTTTTTAAAAAATTTGTATCCTGAAAAAAAAATCTTCATTGCCCTCCTTTTCCTTGTGAACAGGCAGCATGTAGTCTTCTGGTAAATGGTAATTATATGTTATAACTTACATGTAATAGTTTTACATTTAATAATACATAATACAGTGCTAATGGCTGCAGAAGGTTTCATGGTTAAAGGTGCTGTGCCTGTCAATCTGAAGATCAGCAGGTCAAGATCTGAATACTGCAAGATGAAGTGAGCTTCCATCCTTAGCCTAGCTTCTGCCAGCCTACCAATCCAAAAGCAGGTAAATGCAATAAATAGGTACTATCCTCTGGCTTTCCATCTTCTTCAAAGTTGACCGCTCACCATTTATCAAGGCTTTATTAACCGATACTTTTTTATCTTCTGGCCTATCTCTTTTTTATCAAAAAATTCAATCTATCGGATTTTCACCTGAATGCTTAGGTAATAACAATTTACCTAGCGCTTGCAAGATACTAATTCAAAGAATGTTCGATATCGAAAGGCAAAATCTAACTGTAGCAGCTCCTAGAACATGTTCCCCTCTCGTTTTTCAATTTCCATTCACTATTGGTCTGACTCCCAAATACCTGGCTCTTTTGGAAAACCCCCAACTCAGATGTGCATTTACACTAGCTCGATGCAACATCATGCCCTCTCAAGAGCTAGCTGCCACTTTTAACCACAGTGTTAGTCCGAGATGCCGAGACTGTTCTTAGGGCACGCCTGAAACCCTGGCTCACTTACGGTAATTCTTGATTGCCCCTGCCACTTGGACCTTAGGGTAATCTATATCTCTCCTTTAATCTCTGGACTCATTGGTGATAGTTCAAATACCTCCATACACTCGCTGTTGTCCGCCTCAAGCAAGGAGAGTGTCAACAAAGTTGCCTTATTCCTTAATGTTCACATACATATATCACCAATATACTTGTATAATAGTTTGGTCTCCCAGGATTTGTGTGATGCTAGGAATGTCCAGCAGGGGATGCCAACCTACACTAAAAAAAGGAGACTAACGGGCTTTGAAAAGCATTTGGTTTACCAAAGCGTCAAACAATTTGAGGAGGGGTTCAGATAGGATAGGCAGGAGCTAAGAGTTCCAGTACCCACTACCTCCATTATGGTTCTTCCCAACGCTATTTTTTTTGGGGGGGGGGAGGTGCAGGTATTCACCACAGGTCATCCCCATATGACTTATTTATTTGTTTGTTTGTTTAAAATATTATATCCCGCCTTTCTCGGGACATTAGCCCAACTCAAGGTGGCTGACATAATTAGCTGCTGGGGAAGGGCAGGTGGAAAAAGGTGCCAGTACTTATCAGTGAGTCCCCCAGAAAAAAATCACCCTGGTCCTTCCTCATTTTATACCTTCTCTTCCTATCCCTGCTCCTTCCTTCCGTAAGCTAAAGCAATACCCACTAGATTTAATAAGCAGCAGCAACTTGGTAGGGAAGGGAAGAACAATGTATGAGTTCTTCCATCACTTGGCCTCCTTCCGTCACTTGGTTTCCTTCCCATTCCTTCTCTCTTGTCTGTTTGCTTCCGTCTGCCTCAAAAGCTCCCTGTATGGATCTGCTACTTTCTGTTTGGTTCTCATAACAGCCTGACTCTGCTTTGGACTTTGGATACTTGAAAGTCTTCTAGGTAAACGGTCCTTTTTTCAGTTCTGCAAATTGGGATCTCTTGCGTTGTTAGTTTTTTAAGCTTCTGGGCTACCCATTCTCCTTGACCGACTTCACTCTCTTCACTCATTCATGCTGTTCAGGGCATTTACTGCTTGAGAGCACCAGGAACAAGCAGGAAAGCACTGCTGCTGTCTTCTGCTCCGGGTTAGGAGCTGCCTGATTCATTGACTTCATGCCAACAAAGCAGCCAGAAGAAGGGAAAACCAGCATTCCCACAGCAGCAATCCTTCCCAGAGGCCGTCTTAAGATACCATCCCAACTGTGCTCATCAGGAGATTTTTTTGAATCCCGCCAGGCAAATTGACAAGATGAAATGAGGCCACCTGTCAGCAAAGCCAACGGCTGCTTCTCCCCTACTGGGCTTCAATGCAGGCCTGTGATGGCAACGGGCAGAGCCATTTTCTTGGCTGGTGACAGCCTTCTGCAATTGCACTTCCCTTGAACCCCAAAGGAGTCAACATGGCATCTTGCATTAGCGTTGATTTCTTAGCAGACGTGGTATCATGGTTCTTCTGTTGCTTAATAGCAGGCAGAGGAAAAGTCAGAATGGTTCTCCATGTAGCAACATTTGACTCCTAGAACCATCTCAGAACTGTGGTTTTACCCTTGTATTTAAAAACTGATGCTATCTACCATCTCATGTCCCATTCATGCCCTTCTCCTTTCCATCCCTGACTCTCTGTGAGGGAGGATTCAAAACAACATTTAACAACAACAAGCTTCAAAGATAATTTCTAGAGCTCTCAGCCATTTTGAAGAAATGGGAAGAGCTGGAGGAGAGAAAATCTAGAGAGGAGAGGGAAAAATTTATTAAATGGAGCCAAAATAACCAGTGCTATAAGTAAAATTTGCAATTTAGCTCTATATGGCATGTATTTTGCCAACTTAAACAGCAACTATATTTGGGGGTGTACAGAATTAGGGCCTTGATGCCTGCAGAGGGAGTATTTAACCCTTTCCCCATTGCATCACAATCCCATTGAATCCCTATCGCTAGTTCTAAGTCTCAGGAAGAAAGCTTCCATTGGTGTTGAAGGGCACTTCCAACACAAGGGTAATAGCATCTGGTAAATGAGTGAAGATTCTCAGAACCATCAAATGATGGGAAAGGATTAAATATATCTTCCTGATGGATGTGATTTAAGATTTATTTATTTATTTACTCAATTTATACCCCGCCTTTCCTCCCCCATAAGGGGGAGCCCAAGGCGGCTAACATTCAAGAATAAAACATCATTAAAATTGCTAATAAATACAAATTAAAACATCATTAAAATACAATTAAAATACAATTAGAATTATAAGGACTAGGAACAATTAAAAACAAGCTAAAAACATTTGTTAAAACAAAATAAAAACACTAACGCACTGCCCCCCCCCCCCCACTCTCTGCCCCGTTTAAAACGCTTTTTTCAAATAGAAGGTTTTAAGGCTCCGCCTGAAGCTCTGTACTGAGGGAGCTTTTCTCAGTTCAAAGGGGAGGGAGTTCCAAAGCTGGGGTGCCACCACCGAGAAGGCCCTATCTCTGGCCGCCACACCTCTCACATCTTTTAGTGGCGGCACAGTCAGTAGAGCCCCCTCAGATGACCTTAGGTGACGGGTCGGATTGTACAGAAGAAGGCGGTCCCTCAGGTGCCCTGGATCCGAGCCGTTTAGGGCTTTAAAGGTCAGGACCAGCACTTTGAATTCAGCCTGGAAACGAATGGGCAGCCAGTGTAGTCGCTGAAGCAGTGGCCCGACAAAGTCAAACCGATGAGCCCCAGCAACCGCATGGGCCGCAGCATTCTGGACTAATTGCAGCTTCCGGACCGTCTTCAGAGGCAGCCCCACATAGAGCGCGTTGCAGTAGTCACTAGGGCATGGGTCACCATGGCCAGATCCGAGCGACTCAGGTATGGTTGCAGCTGGCGGATCAGCCGAAGCTGAACAAAGGCTCCCCTGGCCACAGCCGCCACCTGGGACTCCAGGAGCAGCTGCGAATCCAGGAGAACCCCCAAGCTGCGAACCTGCTCCTTCAGAGGGAGTGCAACCCCTTCCAGAACAGGATGATATTCCAATACCCGAGTCGAGGACTTCCGGACCAGGAGAACCTCTGTCTTGTCAGGATTTAATCTCAGCTTGTTCACTCTCATCCAGTCCCCCACTGCCTCCAGACAACAATTCAGGACTTCAACTGCCTCCTTGGACTCAGGAGGAAAGGAGAAATAGAGCTGGGTGTCATCAGCGTACATCAGCGTCATCAGCGTACTGATGACACCTCATTCCAAACCTCCGGATGACCTCTCCCAGCGGCTTCATGTAGATGTTGAATAGCATGGGGGATAGAATGGAACCTTGTGGCACCCCGCACCAAAGAGGCCAGGGTGCCGAGCAAGCATCCCCCAGCACCACCTTCTGGGACCAGTCAGCCAGGAAGGAGCGGAACCACTGCAAAACAGTGCCTCCAATCCCCAACCCGGCCAACCGACCCAGAAGGACACCATGGTCGATGGTGTCGAAGGCCGCTGAGAGGTCCAGCAGGACCAACAGGGACGCACTCCCCCTGTACATTCCCCGGCGTAGGTCATCCACCAAGGCGACCAAGGCAGTCTCTGTCCCAAACCCCAGCCTGAAGCCAGATTGGAAGGGATCCAGATAATCAGCTTCATCCAGGACCCTTTGAAGCTGGGACGCCACCACCCGCTTGACCACTTTGCCCAGAAATGGGATGTTTGAGACTGGCTGATAGTTGTTTAGGTTTTTAGGGTCCAGGGAGGGTTTCTTCAGGAGGGGGCGAACCATTGCCTGCTTTAATGCAGGCGGCAACACCCCCTCCCTCAGAGAGGAGTTCACCACCCTCCCTGTCCATTCGGCCAGTCCATCCCAGGCCAGTCTGATTAGCCAGGCTGGGCAAGGGTCCAGCGGGCAAGCAGATGGTCTCACACTACAGAGAATCCTGTCCACATCCTCAGGTTCTACAAGCTAAAAAGAATCCCAAAAGATGGACAAGACAGGTGCCCCAGGGACATCGTCGGATGTTGTTAAAGTGGTGTCCAAGTCATGCTGGATCTGATCGACCTTGTCTGCGAAATGTTGGGCGAACTTGCCACAGCGAGCATCCGTGTGCTGTACCACATCAGTACGGGGGGCCAGATGGAATAGGCCCCGGACCACACGGAAGAGCTCTGCTGGGCGGTTCTCTGCGGATGCGATGGTGGTAGCGAAATACATCTTTTTAGCCACCACCACCGCTGCAGAGTAGGCTAGCCAGTGAGCCCTGGCCTCTGCCCGATCAGAAACAACACGAGTTTTTCGCCACCGTCGCTCTAAACGTCGACCTTGCTGTTTCAAAGCCCGCAGCTCCCCAGAAAACCAAGGAGCTGTGTTTGATCTACGGCAGGGCCGAAGTCGCTCAGGAACGATCTCATCCAGGGCCCTGGTCATCTCCGTATTCCAGAGACTGACCAAGGAGCCGGGTGAGTCGCCAGCTCTGGCAGCAGGAAAATCCCCCAGAGCCCTCAGGAAACCATTTGGATCCATCAGTCTCCGGGGGCGGACCATGGAATGCGGTCCCCCGCCTGTGCAGAGGCTACCGGCTGCAATAAGCCTAAATCCCACCAGGTAGTGATCTGTCCATGGCAATGGGGTGATGGAGATGTCCTTCACATCCAGATCACCATCAACCTGCCCAGCAGTGAACACAAGGTCCAGTGTGTGTCCCGCATCATGAGTAGGGGCAGGTATTCTTTGAGACAGACCCATGGTTGCCATGGAGGCCATGGAATCCTGAGCTGCAGATGTTTGGGGTGCCTCGGCATGGACATTGAAGTCCCCCAGCACTAAAAGGCGAGGGCACTCCAACGCCACGCTCGAAATCACCCCGGTCAGCTCAGGCAGGGAGACTATTCACCCTCATCCAGTCCCCCACTGCCTCCAGAGACTGTTGGGCAGCACGGCAGGCGGTACACCAACAGAATCCCTATTCTGTCTCGCCCCTCCAACACAACACGGAGGCACTCAAACCCTGTGAACCGCTGGATAGGGGACCTGGTGAGAGGGATAGAATCATGATAGACTATCACAACCCCACCTCCCCGCCCCTGAAGTCTTGGCTGCTGCAGCACCTGGAAACCTGGCGGACAGATCTGGGAGAGGCCCACACCTCCGGCTTCATCCAGCCAGGTCTCCGTAATGCAGGCCAGGTCAGCTGTCTGGTCCAGGATCAAATCCTGGACCAGGCAGGTCTTATTGTTTACTGACCTGCCATTGAGCAGCAGCAGGTTCAGACTGAGGGGGCTGCTGCTCAGGCTGCCTAAGGTCAGAGGGTTGAGGGGAGGGCCAGAAAGAGGGACAGTCTGTCTACGACTGACCCTCCTTCTCCTGTTACGGCCTGCACGGCCCCTCCCACCATATCTTCCATGACCCGTCACTCTACTAATGGTGGCAGCACTCCCAGCTGACTTTCCCTCCCCTGAGCTCCCTCCAGATGGTAAACACATTACTACAGAGCAACAGGCGGAGCCAAGCAGCAAGAGGCAGGTTTCTGGTAATTTTACCTCCCTCAGGAGGGAGGCACAGGCAACTCAGTCTCTGCAGATGGGCCAAGGCTAGACAGAAGTAATCAGCCAGGGAGCAAGGGGTCTTTCCTCTCCTCTAGAAGCTTCCTGTCTCTCCAGATAATTTAAAAAAACCCTTTCCGCTTTGCATCACAATCCAAACTTGTATCACACAAGGCCAAACTACCCATTTAACATACCATGTAATTTGGTCTGTAATTTCCCAAGCTTTTCTTGCTTGGGAAATAACATAAAGGGCACATTTAATATTGGGGATCATAGTTTGGGGGAAAGGGCTAAATCCCTCTTTCCTATGCCATGGTCCCAGTTTGGAATACTGTGACTCTCCTCAGCTGCTGTTTATTTGTTTTTAAGGGCCAATAATGCATTTGAAGTCAAATTTAGTTTGTCTTTATGAAAGCTGGACACAGGAAGTTGTTTTTTAGACAATTGGAAGTGATTTGGCAGAGCAGTGGTTCTCAAGCTTTTCAGCATGGAACACTCTTCTAAGAATGACCATCTGTCCGGGACCCCCTGGAGGGAGATGTCATGGTTAAGTGATATCGAACAGGAAGTGACATCACCATAGTGCCAGAGCTCCTCCATGTCTACGTGGAAGAAAGTCCCATTCTGTATTCTTATTACAGTAATCACATTTTTATGGTCTTTGTTGAGTTCAGGAAGGTATACAATGGACCTCCCCTCCTTTGTCCTCCTTGATGGTGTTTTCCAGTGTTTGTATGAGTTTACTCCTGTGAGCAAGCAACGTAATTTCATTTTGTGTGTACCTGTGACATAGACTGGGATGCATATACTAATTACAACATGGAGCCCATGGGGAGTGCACATGGGGGAGAGCCTGGGCATCTGGGACCATCCAAACTGCCCTCCTCTGGACATAAGATCTTTTCCAGATGCTGTGGAGGATGGAGGAAATGATTGAACTATGGAAGACTGGGGGAGGGGAGGACCAGCAAGAAGAGGCATCACGGTGGGTCCGTCCAGTGCTCCAGCAGGTTCGCACCTACTCTGTAGAACCGGTTGTTAACGAGAGATAGGACATATAAAGTTTAAAAATAGCTATTTAAAAGTGGATGCAAGATGGGCATAGAACCGGTTGTTAATTTCTTTGAATCCCATCACGGGGCCGTCCCCACAGTGGTATGCACAGGGAGGCGTAAATCATTGGCAGGGATTTGGCGCCAGGAAACGGGGGGAGGACCAAGAGACCTGAGGGAATTGGAGGGATTACCGAGGGAAACTTTAGTGCGGGAGGAGCTATCCTGGAGAGAGGGTGTTGTGTACGAGGCGTACCGGAGAGACCCAAGGCAAGCTGTGTTGGGATCAGCCAGCAACACAGTACCCAAGGCCCCTTCCCTTGGAGCCAAGACTTCTGCCAACAAGAGGGAAGCCCCCTCCTGACTTGAGGAGTGGAGGAAAAGCAGGCAACCAGTGAGAGCTGCCAGAACTAAGGTCTCCTGTTAGGGCGGAGGGAGAGGGGGGCCATCCAGGCTGGCCAACCATTAAGGGTTAGGGTTAGGGTTAGGGTTAGGGATAGGGTTCAAAACATCTCCATCTGAAAAAGAAGCAGAGAGAAAGTGAGGATCAAGGACTTATGGTTCTGTTGGACTTTTAAGGTTGGACTTTTAAGGTTGAATTTACTTACCTGTACCACAGGGTTGTTGGATTGTTTAGACCTCACATCCACGTTGGATGGGGAGGGACCTGTTAAGAAAGAATGAAAGAACTGTTAAGTTATGTGCCTGTTAGTAACCATCAAGCTCTGAACAAGTAAACGTGTGTTTCTGCTACTTACCGGCTAGTTTGTCATCTGTTACAATGTACACCCTGGGGGAGGAAGAAGAGGAAGAGACACAGATATCTGTGATCTAGATGATACTGTCACTGCCAGAGGAGGGAGAGAGACAGGAGGGATACATACCCGTGACAGCAACCAATGGGAGTATACCTGTGTGTGCATAGCAAAAATGACAGTAAAGGTTACCTTATCTTAGTCCTATCTGTGAAGCTGATAGTTACTGGCACAAGGTCATCCAGGTCACTTCATGGCTGAGCATAGATTTGAACCTGGATCATCCAATTAAATGTCTAATTTCCAAACTATCCTGGCTTTCAATAAGGACTGGACAACTAATGCAGATTAAATTGGAAAACTGGCAATCTGGAGAGGAAATAGTTTGGGGAGGGGTCATTGTTGCTGTGTTGGCACTGCTCCCTGGGGCTGATCTGTTGGGGGAGGCGGAAAGGGATGCTTTGACTGAGCCAGACAGGCATGCTTTCTTTCCTCTCCTGACTAATCCTCATTCAGCATAAAGATTATCACAACAGAAGCATAAGAAAAAGCCGTTGCCTTTGCCTTACTGACCATGCCTTTGAGATTATTTTGACAGATTTCAAGTCACACATGTTGTCCGGATAAACTAGATTCTGCTCCTGACTTGCATAACACTCCAAGCACTTAATACTACAGAATCATAGAAGCTTTGGCAGAAGCTTATAAAGGGCAGTAGAGTAAATCCCAGCCATTCATCATTGGCTGAAAAGGACATGCAGATTGATGGTTAACATGGAAGGACTGAAAGATTACTAGTAATATTGAGGCATGTGAAAGCAGTTCACTCTCAGCTGCTGGACAGTTTTGTAAGTCAGTGTAGTGGTGTGGTTAGCAGTTCAAACTAGGAACAGAAAGGCATAGGCTCAGATTCTCATCCAGTCTTGAATCTCATTGGATGAGTTGGCACCAGTCACCACCTTTCAGCAAAATGTACTTTACAGATAGAGTTGTGAGCATAGTTCCCTCTAAGCTGTGCATGTGTGCGTGTGCACACAACTCACTGTATTAGCACACACAAGTTTCTACAACACGTGCAAAGCCGGCTGCCTGCCTTTGACAATTTTTAAAAAGGCAACTGGCAGTGACATTTGTCAATTGTCAATGATTAAAATTTTCACAGTGACAACTGACAATGACAATGTAAACTCTTTATCTTCTTCCACACATTGTATTGTATTGTACATCTTCTATATATATAAATGAAAAGTCACTCACTCAGTCACTCACTAACTGACTCACTGACTCATTCATCAACGCCCTGCCAAAACCGCTGGGCCTAGAAGCACGAAATTTGGGGTGGGTGTTCCTTCCGTGACAGAGGGATGCGCTAAGAACCGTTTTTAGGAAATTCCAACCAGAAGGGAGTGAAATGGTTTGACATTTCAAACGCAATGCGTTTTCCTCCCTATACTTTGCATTGAAGAATGGGTGACTGTGGGATGTTCTGCCCCAACCCCTGGATCTAGAAGCATGAAATTTGGGGAGCATGTTCCTTCTGTCACATGAACACCCACCAAGAAGAGAACACCCACCGTTGTGGAGAAATTTAACCCTTGAGGAGCTGAAAAGGGGTGCAATGTGTTTTTGTCCTATATTTAACATGGAAGACTGACCAACATCCAGCCAATTTGGTGCTCGGTGCCTGGTGCACTGGTGGGGATGTTGTTCGGAGGGGGTTGATGCGCATGTGGGAATGATGCGCATGGGGGTTGATGTGCATGGGGAGATGTTGCGCATGGGGAAATGTTGCAATTGGGGCTTCATGCAAATGGGGGTTGTTGCGCATGGGGGATTGATGCACATGGAGGAATGATCCACATGGGCGATGTTGCGCATGGCGGATGTTGCACATGGGGGTTGATGTGCATGAGGGTTGATAGGCATGGGGGACTGATGCGCATGTTGGGATGTTGTGCATGTGGAGATGTTGCTCATGGGGGATGTGATTGGGGGTTGATGCGCATGGGGGTTGATGCACATGGAGGAATAATGTGCATGGGGAGATGTAGCGACTGGGGGTTGATGCGCATGGGGGTTTGATGCGCAAGGGGGTTGATGCGCTTGGGGGGTTGATCTGCATGGGGGAATGATGCGCATGGGGGACTGATGCGCATGGGGGGATGTTGCGCATGGAGGATGTACATGGGGAATGTTGCACATGGGGGGTTGTTGCGCATGGGGGATTTGCACATGGGGGTTGATGAGTATGGGGAGTTGATATGCATAGGGGGATGATGCGCATGGAGTAAATGAACATGGGAGTTGATGCACATGGGGAGTTGATGTGCGTGGGGGATTGATGCACAGTGGGGGATATCGAATGAGGGAATTTTATTCTGGCAACGCGGGTATGCTTTTTCCTAGTACTTTATAATCAATAAAATGAATTTCCATTCTCTACGGTAACTATGTTTAAAAGTACATATCACTGCAACAATCATATATCTTTCCTCTCACAACTGACTTCAGCCCTTCCTGGCCTCTGTTGACTTCATAATGTCACCAGCATATCAATTGAAGGCTCTTGAGATAGGAACCCAGGTTTTCATTCTCTGCAAAGCATCATCTGCACTGATTGTACTATATAATTTAATAATAATAATTAATATCTTCACCCCAGCTGGGCCATCTATAATGCCTTAGGAGAAATATGCCCTATCCCAATTACATAACAAGTGTATAATTTGTACCATCTGTACTATGCTGAAATTACGCAGAGTGAGACTAGCAATACTTTTTTAATAGGAAAGAGTTATATTTGGTGTCTCAACAAGGGGGATTGCATGAATTTCTGTTAGAGTATTTGCCACTCAACATTAGGATCTGCCTAATGAGTCTTCAGGACAGATCTGTTATCAACACAGTAAGCCGCTGACTTTACAACTTTCAACTTACAAACCAGCCTCTGGGCCTGGGGACCCCCAAATATCTGTAGGGGTTTGATTCTGGCACTCCCTGCTGATATCAAATAAAACAGTTGAAATAATAAAAGTGTGTTATTTTACAATTTTTTAAAAACAGCTTATTTTACTGTTGTAGAAAAGCAGTAAGTAATTAGAAATGCAAACTTTGCCTGCCTCAGCTGAAGAAAGGAATGATTGCTTGCATGACTACAATAGTACAAAAGCAGTTTTCAACTATGATTTTAAACAGGTCTATTTTTTCACTTCACCAGGGATCAGCATGTTCTTTCTCATTTGCAGCAGCCATTCATGTTTAATCAATGTATAAAAATCCATGTATGGATTGGACCAGTACATTACTTTGTTCTTCAAAAAGCCATGTAACATATTAGGCACCATATCTTACATGGTCTGACAGTTAAACTTAAATTACACTTTCAACAAAAAATTATTAAAAAGTTATCTATTCATCAAATCCAAAGTTCATTTGACCTATTTTTACCTTTATGCACACGAAGACCATGAATGGTTTCCAATTGTCTGCAAAAGTTTGTACTGACTTCTCTTTATGAGGAATTGTTAGTTTCTCCATTTCAGCGTTTCTGCCTCTTTTTATTATGGAGAAAATATTTAAAAACAGCAACAGAGCCAGAGTGGTAGCCATGAAGCTTCCTGGGTGGCCTTGGGTGACCCTCATTCTCATAGTTGTAAGTTACATTGGGCATTTGCTTCAGCATGAAAAGGTAGAGTATAAATCCTTTAAATTTTGGTTTCTCTTCCATCCCCCAAATTTTTGGCATTTGCTTGTTTAGGGATTTCAGTTGATCTGCAAACTGCATAATGCATGATTTTACTACTGGTGATTTTACTACTGCATGATTTTACTGCTGGTAAAATCACCACCTCTTGTGATGTGGGTTTTTTAAGCCTTTCCATCTTCCCTTTCAAGTAATAGCCATTTATCTACTGTACTGCCATCTGGTGGTGATTTGGAATAATTTTTTTAAAGCTGCAGATCTAAACAGAACTGTATATCAGTTAAACTCAGGGCCAGGTTGCTGCAGACAACAGGTTGGCAGGAGGGTCCCCACCAATGATGGGCTTCACAGGGTTCTCACAGGTTCTCTAGAACCCTTTGCTAATGAGCACCTGGTTCTGAGAACCAATTACTAATGGGGCATAGCAGGCCTTAGTCAGTCTTGGAAGATTATGGTATCGTGCTCGGCGCTGCATATGCTGCATGCGAAGCACGATAGCCTGGGTTGGATTGTTATGGAGGATAGGCTGTTACCCAAGCAGCAATTCCCCCCTCTCCACGCCACTGGATTTTCCAATGGAAAGGCAGAGCCGATACAATTGGATCCAGCTGCGTCGCAGAGCTGGGCTAAGGACAGGAGCTCACCCTGTCTTGTGCGGCCAGCCTGTGTCTCGAACTCTGGCCTGCTGGTTAACAGGCACAGTGTCTTAACCACTTGCGCCACCCACAGCCAATGGGGCATAGAACCTGTTGTTAATTTAGGTTATTAGGACATGATAGAACCTGTTGTTAATTTATTTGAATCTCACCACTGGCGCCCACCTCTATCTATTCTCCATTGCAGCTGCTGTTGCTCACATTCCTGAGGACTGGAAAAGTAGAAGAACCTGACAGAACAAAAAAAGAGGAACTGTAGAGGAATCTAGAGTAGTGGCGAGAGAGAGCGCAGTGATTTTCAACCAGTGTGCCACGGCACACTGGTGTGCCATAGATAGTCCTCAGATATGCCACAGGAATTTGGGGACTGACATTCATTAATAGGAAAATTGGGGGATTTGACCAGTCTGGTGTGTTTTGCCATTGGTAAAAACAATTGATGGTGTGCCTTGACAATTGCCTTGTTTAAGTGTGCCATGAGCAGAAAAAGATTGAAAATCAGTGGGCTAGAGTGTCCAATTTTTCTCTTCACACTTCTTCTTCTGCATCTCCTGCATTGAAAAAGATAGAAGGAAGAATAGGAAATAATAGAGGAGGAAGTATGGAGAATAGTATCTACATCTACAGGGTGTCTGATGCCCAGCCTCTCTCAAAGTGTAGCTCCTAGACCCCTAGGGCTCCATAAGCACACATAAGTGGCTGCCATCTGCCCTCTAACTGGGTTACTTGTCTGAACCTTCTGCTCTTCTTCCTCATTCTCCTCCTGTTTTGGCTCTTCACCAGTCTTCTGAACTGTGCACATCATACATGTGCTATGCTCTGGGGCTCCCTGAGACTCCACACATTAGCTAACAGGACTCTCTGAAACTCCTTTTAAGTGTGTAAAGAGCTCTAGAGAAAAAAAAGAAACAAAATTCTGAGAACCACTGCTCAGTCTACCACTCTGCTTTTAAGGTGTGAATCAGAACCTAGTGATAAATATATGGCTGGGATCTGCAAGGGGTTCTGATTTCCAAAAACTCAAGGACTGTTCACACATTAATCTATCTCTGGGAACAATCCTTGTTTGTTTGTTCTTGGTGCAGTTATTCATACATTACATTCAATGCAGGCATAATCTATGGGGCATCTCAAGAAAATGTGTACACACTTGATACTGTCAAATTTAATATGCTATATTTTACAAATATATCATAATACTATCTTTCACACATGTATTGGCCTAAGACCTCATGATGTCAGAAACTCATCCTATAATTTATGTGCCAACACCTGCTGCTCCAACACTGACCACCTTTCTTCCACACATCTTTTATGTCTTCCTCTTTCTTTTCCAATCCAGAGAGAAGGAAGATCAGTAGAGACAACCTGGCAGATGGAGGTGGATAGGGTTGCCATAATTCTCTTCCAAAAAACCTGGGACCAGGACCCTCTATCAAACTTGCCAGTATGTGAGTGCAGTTCCTGAAAACTGGGACAGTCCCAGTTTTCCAGGATGTATGGTAACCCTAGAAGCAGCCCAAGGTGACCAATTAAATTGGCCTTGGGGATAGACCAGGGTGGTTCTTTTTCATGGACTCTTTTTCAGCCTTTTGTCCTGAAAAAAAATCTTCATTGACATCCTTTCCTTTATGACCAGACAGCATGTAGTCTTCTTGTAATTAATAAATACATAATATGTAATAGTTTTAAATTTAATAATAAGTAATGTAGTGTTTAGATTAATCACATGATTAATGTGATGGTCATGTACTACATTTTTCTTGGGTGACATACACACTGGAGAGCCTTGTCCTCTTTTGTGGTTGTGTTAAATGGTCACCCTGGGTGTGGGTCAGTCTTGCATGGGTCACCAGAGCAAGGATGAGGATAACAGTGGTGATAAGAGACAGGGGAAGTTTTAAGAGATAGTGGTTGGGTTTGGAAAGAATTCAGCACAAAGTACCTCAAACGACACAAGCCTGGAATAGGTGGGAATGTTACAGTTTTGTTGTGGGATATCATGGATCTGTTTTTAACCTGTAAGATTTTCCTGAGATTTTTTTTTTTCTGAAGACAATTCCCATGCATTAATCTTCAGCATATTGCCAGGGATGTAATATTAAAAGACACTGTTCCTAAAATGGTGCTGCTACTGTAGAACCAGGAAGAAATTAATATGCTGGGATGATGAAGTAAGTCTGTGAATGTTTAACTATTTAACAGTTTTTTTATTGTGTCTGACAACCAGATGTATGTAGTTACTCCCATAGATTTTTTTACAATGTGACACCAGAATCCTGAATTCTAGTTCTAATATTTTATACTTCATAGTATGATCATTAACCTAAGTGTATTTACTCAGTTCAAGCCAAGGAAAGTTTACTCAGAAGTAAATCCCATTGAGCTTAATGAGACTACTTCCTTAATAATTCAAAATTCTTAGTCCAAAATTCCAATTATGCTTAGCATTTGCTATTAATCTCTTAAATGCCCCAATTTAGCAAGAGAGCAATCCACAGACTCAAAAACCTACACATATGGTAGTATACAAACTACTTCATAGCAGTACTCATCAAGTTCCCGTTGAACTGGTACATACCAGAACATGCATATCCACCTGAGGTCCTCAGAAGTTAGATACAAGTCATTACCTACATGGGCCTATATGCCCCTGCTTAATTCTGTTTGTTTTGTTTTGAAGGGAACAGATACTGAAGGGGACAGATAGATCCCTGAACACACATATGTAATGGGCACATACTGTGGTAACTTGCTTTATGAGCATAATTGGTTTCAGAAGCATGCTTGTAATCCAAAATACTTGTATATTAAAGCAAATTTTCCCATAAGAAATAATGGAAACTCAGAAGATTTGTTCCACAACCCAAAGTATTAATATAAAAATGATTACAATACTGTAATAAAATATAAAATAATAAAGGAAATACAAAATATAAAGAAAAATAAAACAAATTAACCTGCACTTAGGGCTCAGTCCCGAGTAACTATGGCAGTTCTTGCGTCAACACACACACAAAAAAGTCTGGATTGCTCTATGTATTTCCCATAGGTTTCCACTAGGTGGTGCTGTAACTGTGTCGACATAAATGTCTCTTGCGTTGATGCAAGGACTGCTGTAGTTACTCTGGATTGAGGGGTTAATCTCTCAGGTCTCTCAGGCTGCAATCTTCTCCCCTTACACAGGAGTGAGACCTACTAATTATAATAAGCCTTACTTTAGTGTAGAAATGCAAGGCTAGGTCTCTCAGGCTCCTTTCCATTGCCCCCCCCCTTACCCAGGAGTGAGCATCACCGACTATAAAAGGCTTACTTCAGAGTAGACATGCATAGCTTGATCGTAGGAGAAGCTGAGCAGGTGCTGGCGGAGTGCTGAAATTGGCCACATCCTGACCTGGACTAATTTTTTTTGCTTGTATTGCATATTACTTGTATTGCTAGACAAAATTTATTAGAAATGTTTGCTTGTCTTGCAAAACATTCTCAATCCAAGGTTTCACTGTACTCATGATTGCATCTCTCAGTGTTCTTCCACATCAAGTCCATATGATTCCCGAATAATCTTGGACCAATTATTGTTTCAGTTGAATCCACCTTGCAGGGGTATTGTGAAGATAGAACAGAGGAAAGAACAATGAACTCTGTGATAGTGTTGATGGAGTACAAGAAAAAGGAGAAGGACTCAATGTATACTGAGCAGTTGATGCCAGGCAGGTTCTCCCTTTGCACCCAGGGATTATGAAGAGAAAATAATGGCTGTTCCCCACTCTCAGAATATTATGGGCGCAATCCAGAGTAACTACAGGGAGTCCTTGCTCCGACATAAGAACAATTTACGCTGGATTGCAATATGAATTTCCCATAGGTTTTCACTAGTGGTGCCATAACTACGTCGACGTAAATGTCTCTTACGGGCTCTCATAGTTACCCTGGATTGTAGGGTAAATCCACTAGTTACTCTGTTCTGTGCCCAGCAGTAAGTTGGTTTTGCTTTCTAATGGGTCAACACAACCACTTACAAATTTTTAAAACAAGAATTCGTATCCAACATTAGCTTTCTCTGTTTCACCGACTGGAGAACTATTTTGCAGTCATTCTGGGCCAGGAAGAAGTTTGATGCTGCATTATTTAGCAATTTTTTAAAAATACCATTAATACAATTGTATTTGTCTTTGGAACCTTTCCTTTCTTTCTTTGCAGTGTTTTCCATGCCCAACAAGCACTCTTCAAAAGAAGCAGGTACCAAATATGTAAGGCTGTGAACTTCTCTTGGTGACTGGAATTGTTCCACTACCAGCTACAGCAATATTTGTCCTTCTGTAATCTTGATGGTTGTCAGCATCCTCTCTGAATGTTTACATTTTATTTCACTTCTGCATGTAGATATGTAAATTTTATGGCATGCTGTGAACTGTAGCCCTGATGCTGGATGCAGGTGTGAAATCATATTTTGCTGTGGGCATCTCATTGTGTTGTCTATGCTGTTATGGATGAAAGGCAGGAGAGGAACCCCTCTTTATTATCAGATTCCTGGATTAAAGCTTTGCTTGTGAGTGGAGGATTTACTCTGTAACAGATTGGACAGGAGGAATTAGGGGGGAATGCAACTCACCCCTTTTCAATCATTTTCCAGATGTAACAGTATTGCTGCTTGTATCCAACCAGCATTACACCAGTCTGCAGGAATGCCTCACCATTCAATCCTTTTTAATAAACATTTTCCCTTCCTCCCTTGTGTCATCCATCCAAGCTGCTGTTGGTGCAGCTGAAACAATTTTCAGAGGGTTGTGCTCTGCTCCCTCTCACAACATCTGTTTTCACAGAAGGGCTCAGTCTGAAATTATTCTGACTGAAGATTTCTTGAGGACATCGTTCGACTGAAACGTTAGAATGATCTGCATGGAATCTGACTCTGCCACTTTTTTTGTCGTGCAAATTATGTCACAAGGTTGCAGTTTTCTTTTATAAATTATTTTATTAATTATAGAATATGAGCAAGCATCTTTGTGGCAAAATTGTTCTGGCGTGCGGCACAATCTCATTCCAACTGAACTCCATGGGATTCAGTTCCAAATGGAATATTCACCTATACTGCCTGAAGACATATGGTGCAGCCATCTTTCTGAAGCCAAGGAGAGAAAAAAACAACTAGTCCATTACTTGATAGGAGGTCATCTGCAGGCTCTGTGTACATCCCTGGTGAAAGAAAAGCAACCTATGCATGTCCTGAGTAAATGCGCATAGACTTCCAGCCTCACTAAAATCAGTGTGATGTTAGTCACGCTCACATCCCACTCCATTACTTTCAGTGGGCTTACTCGTGACTGTTTTGTGCTCAGTTACTTTCTTCCATGACAACCATTGTATATTTCACATTTTTTAAAGAATAACAATACTTCTGAAACTCTCTGTGATTTGTTGTTTAAAATAGTGGACAGGATGGGTTCTTGCAGGATCTTCCTACACTCCCTGAGCAGAGCTTTAACACCAAAGAAAGCAATGAGTAGCCAAAAAAAGTACAGTGGAAGGGGAAAGTAGAAATTTAATAGAAAGAAGTTTACCAATTTTGTAGACAGGATAGAAGGATTCAAACCTGAGACAATTGATCCAATTCCGATTATGTTAAGAAGAGCTAGAAATCGTTGCCAGACACTACTGGATTCCTCTGGCTCTTTAAAGTAATTGTAATTTTAATATACTCAACAAGACTCCAAAGACCCATAAGAGGTTAAAATAAAGAGGATAGTTGGGAAAATTGAGTGACTGGCATGTAACATGAATAAAACATATAACAACTGGTATTTGTAGGATTGGTATTTTCTATGAAGAATGGATAGCATTCCCTCCAGGGCGAGGAGTCTTTCGGCAAAATAAGGAGTCCTTGCTTCAGTGGAAGGGAACTTGTGGGTTTTAAGATAATGTCCAGTAAATGTATGCTGAGGACAAGGCCAAAGTACATAAGATGTCCACAGTAAGAAACAGCTTTAAACTGATCTCTGTGTCATCTGTCTTCATGTGATTAACCATCCTTATGCAGCAGCTTACCACCTGGATTAGGTGCTATGGGGTCCTTGCATGTTTCTTCATACTTGATTTGTGGCGATGTTTTGCGGAGTGGTGGAGAGAGATATAAAACAGTTGCAGCAATAGAATGGGCCTGTCCAGTGGTGGGCTTCAGTGGATTCTCACTGGTTCTATAGAACCCTTTGCTAATGAGCGCCTGGTTATGAGAACCAGTGACTAATGGGACATAGAACCTGTTGTTCTATGGACATAGAACCCATTGTTAATTTAGGTTATTAGGACATAGAACCTGTTGTTAATTTATTTGAATTCCACCACTGGGCCTGTCTAGTAATTGAACAAAGCAACCATTGGGGCTGCTGTAGGTCTACAATGAGGAAGCCTCCCCTTCTTTGTAGTGCAGAAGTTGTCCTAAAACCTGTGCTGCGTACAGCACAGGTGGTGCCAGCTTACCTGTTTCAGCATAAGTTAGGATTACACTGCCAGAATGCAATCCTAAATGTTTTAGGCCAGCACAACTTTACTCATTTCCCCATTCCTGCAGCGCTGTGGAGAGGCTAGCTCACATCCATACACTGGCCTAAGCACTTGGGAGTGGCGCAGAAATGCTATGGCACTTTTGCGACACCCCCAGGGTGGTGCAAGGGATTTGTGCAGGCCTAAATGGGGATTAGGATTGACCTGTCAATATTTTAAGAAGCATTTAAATTATTAAATATAGTTACCATATTGATAGCAGCAAACTGGTTGGGTGTGGAATTTCCTATAAGAAAAGGATACTTCTGCTGACTACTTCTGAAACACCAGAAACTCTTTTTCCAACAGTTCTATCTAGTGCCATGTTATTAGGATCCTGTGACAGATCCTTTCATTAGGACTCCATGGAACCTTTAGTTACTTGGGTTTACTGGGGTTTATTGCCATCACCTTTCCTGAGTGTTTAGGAATTGACCCAACCAGGTATGCCCTCCAAGTTGGGAATGAGAGGAGACTTACATTCAACCCTTTTCTTTGTGTCCCTGGTGTGCTTCCTCATTGCTGTTCTGAACCATGAAGCCAAATTGAAGCATGCGGGAAAGGCACATTTCTCTTTGAGGCAAACAATTCCTCAGTCAGATTTCTTGGCAATGGAGAAGGCCCTCTGCTGCCAATTCTATACCTGCTTAGTCCAGATAGGAGGTGGAGATGAGGAGCGGGATGTCTCTAGGGTTCCAGTAACCTCATCTTGGCCTCTTGTGCAAGACCCATGAAAATTACTTGAAGTGATTCCAGCCAGTATATGTTTTGTCACACACAGAACCTCTCCATAATCTGTCCTGGGTCTGCTGCCAGATGGGACTCTCACAAGGAAGCTCACATGACAGTCACTTGGTCACCTGCATCCAGGCACATGCGTCTGTCTGGGAAGACCCCTTCACAAGCTGTTGGACAAGGTCACAGCTGCCAGGCACTCATGCGTTTAGAAAGGCATACTAAATGGAACAGTGAATATCACTGGGTTTTGACAGATTTCTCTGTTTTATAAACGTTTTGCAAACAGAGGAGCCCCACTCCTCTTCCAATTATCACTATTCAGTCTTTCCATTTGGTCCCTCATTCTCCTAAAAAGTCACTAGGCCATGACCGAGCCCAGTGTTTGTGGAAACAACATCCAGGATGTATGCCAAGCAGGGAGCCATGTTAGAGCCAATTCACAACACAGCTAGAATTCAAAATGGAGAATCTAGTATGGAATGACGCAACTGTGGGATTAGTTCCCCTACATGCGCAACATTGCAGCAAACTTTGTAGCACAAGATGTATGGGTTGAATTGGGGACAATTCAGTCACATGAGATGTGCTTGGCACAATTATCGACACACTAATTGTGGCAGTTTCCCTTCTAGGACTACTAGCAGCTATGCAAATTTCCAATCCAGGTTAGGACTTTGATAGCACCCCGTCAATAAAAATAAAATGCAGCGCCACATGACATACCGTAATTAATGCTACAACAAGCTAGTCTGAATCAATCTCTCTATTTTTGGGGGGGAATCCTCTCTATTTTGGGGGGGGGATCCTCATCAGGCTGGAAGCTTCACATGCAGATGAAGGTTCGTGTGCAGATTTGACACCACATCTATGTCTAATAACAACTTCTTCATATAATGCGGCACAATACTGCTTTTCACTAGTGTGGTATAAGAAAGTGCATTTTTTAAAGTGTTAGCCCGCTGCATAAATGTGCTTTTCTCAATGGTGGATTTGCCAGCATTTACTAGTTCCTGTTTCTTTAAAAGCAGCTTGATCTTTAGATAACAGCTAGTAGAAATGCGATGAAAAGATCCTCTTGCCAAGTGTGGTAGATTAACCAGCTGCAAAAGGCACAGGAGTAGGCCAAATCAGTATTGTGGGTCAGTGAGCAGCTCTTCTGTGTGGTTAGGAGCAAATACGATCAGTCCCGCAGATAATTTGTAGAGACAAATTATATACTTAACAGTAGTGCTTAATTTATAGAGAGCAAAGCCAGTACATCACACTTTCTGAACTGGGATGACTGTCATCCACATCTTGAGCTAACTGGGTTGAGCAGTCTATGCCAAAAGGCACTCTGCAGATGCTCAGAGGTATTCTTTTCTTTATTTTTCATATATTGATACCTAGCATTAGAAATAGGTTCTCAACCTTGGATCAGATATGCTTCTGTGGAAAGCAGAGCAGTGCAGACAGACTTCAGCTGCCCTCATAGAAAGTATCCCCCCTTGAATAGTTTAAAGAAGAGTATGGGAAGGGAACTGGATCAGCGAACAGTCCCTTTGAAATAGCAGAAAATACAGAAGGATGAGAAGATTGCTGAACCAACCCTGGTGATGGCCAAGATCTTCTACTTGGTGTGGTTCTTGTCTTAAGAGACAGCAGTGCTGGGCAGTCTCTCTCAAGGGGATGCTGGCTGTGCAGTTGGATACACAATAAATGGGTAAGATGCACCAAGACCCATATACAGTGCAACTGACACTACTAATACTGTCCATCGCATTGCAGGCCCTGTCAGCAAAGAGAGGACTGTCTTTAGATTTCCTACATATGCCAAGATATAGGTCAAGGGGAATTTGGCTCTCAGACTATGTCCTCAGGAAGCTCCACTCACATCTTAAAGGGTCCTAAGCCAGAAAAATGGGCTCTTGCTCTTCTGCCTCACCTCATTTTCTGTCTCCTTATTCCACAAAGCAGCTTTTTTCCTGTGCAATTTAAAGGGTCATTTTGATGGGAATTAGGCAAAGACATGTTCAAGGCACAAATTAAAATCCCTTTCCGCCCAGCCTACAGGTGTACACATTTGATCCCTTTTGAATATACAGTGGCGCCTCATGTAACAAATTTAATTCGTTCTGGAGGCATCGTTGTTACATAAAATGTTCTTTATGTGAAGTGGATTTTCCCATAGGAAATAAGGGGAAAAATTGGTTCCACAACCCAAAAAACATTCATATAAAAATATTAACTGGATGTAAAAATGACAAAACACTAGAATTGAATTCAAAACATGCATTCAATGTGTATGATCCTATGAAGTCTACTTAGGCTGCATTCCTAAAGATACTTTCCTGGGAGTAAGCCCCATTGAACACAGTGGGGCTTACTTCTCGGTAAATATGGTTAGGAGGCTGCAATCCAAGACACTTTCAAAGTGTCTCCCCCCTTTCTCCCCCTCTTCCTCCTGAGCCTCTCTCTCCCCTGCTCCCTTCTGGCTAGCCCTGAGCTGCTTCCCTCTTCTCCACTGCTCTTCTCTCCCTCTGCTCAGCAGACGCCCGGCCACAGGAGGAACAGCGCATAAGTGTTGCTTTTGCTATGGGCAGGCGCGCTAGGCAGCCCTGACACTTTTTAAAAGGGCTGCCAGCCAGTGTGTATGCCCCAACTGCCAATGAGTGTGTTATGTGAAGCACAATTTGTAACATGAAGCAGAATCCTAGAGAAATTTTTGTTATTCGAGGTTCCACGGTATAAACATTGGGCAGAAATGGCTTAAATAGGATCCTTCATGAAGGGCAGAGGCTGGTAAGAGGCACTTGCTTCTGCCTAATTCTCAGCCTGGTTGGACGAGGGCAGAGCCAACCCAAGTTCAGAGACAAACCACATAATTGGCCAGAGTACTTACCTTAGCTCTGTAGGTGCCTTGGAGAGAAGGCAATGCGCTGACTTTTGTAGGAAGTACGCAGAGACAGCTAAGCTTATCAATGGGAAGGCAAAATGTTACTGAATTCTGGAAGTGTGGGACATAATCTAGAGTCCTCCAATCTCTTCTCACCAGCTGCTTGGCATATATAGCCTGAATTGTAAACGATTGTAAGTATGTTGACACTGAACACAAAAACTTTATCTGAATCAAGTCTAGATCACTGAATGAGCTATTGCTTGTTTCTTTAAAACAGTGAATTGCAACCTCTGCTTTCCTAGAAGATCTCAGGTAGTCTTGTTTGACCCAGAAAGCCAGGATAGAGATGTTCCTAGCATACTATTCTCATGTTCAGTGGACAACAATAAGAGATGGAGGGAGAAGTGACATTTCGATTCGCTTAGGGCCATCCAAAGATTTTCAATTAGCTCTGGGTGAGGGTTCACATTGGCATGCTGCTGTCTGCTGCCACAAGTAGCTGGGAAGTTGAGGTTACACATATACACCACATCAAAATACATTTAACTGTATTTTTCAAATTTTCTGTTAACGCTTCCCTAAGATCTGCTTGCATCCTTCAAGAGCCTTGCCCATACATACTGCTCTCTCTTGCCTCCACTACATTGTTTTTGGGAGTCCACTGCACCTACATATAGGACAGTTATTTTACTGATATAATTTGGCTTTTTCAGCAGAATAGCCCAAAAGATGCTATATTATCTTGAATTTGCACCTGAATTCTCTAATTTTTTCATTCTCTAAATCAATTCCTCATCTCTCCTTCTCCCCCTTCTGATGTAATCAGTTTTCTAAAGATGCTCAGATGCTGTCTATTACAGTACCTGGATCACAGCTGACCCTAGCCCATACAAAACTTTTTGTGCAATGCGAAAAAGGTATCCTTCCCAGCCAGAAGTTATATTACTTCTAACATCAATATTACCAACATCAGTAATAAGTGATAGTATTCCTCCTGGCTACGTCTCTAAAAGGTGATCCCAGCATCTGATAGACCTCACTCAATTTTGCATCCAAATTGTGTTTTTACTTGGAGGGCACAAGTAGTCAGACTTTAATTAATCCAACCTTACTTTTGCTTCATTTTTTTCCTGATGTGTTGACCTGTTGCTTTCCTTTGCCATCTTCTTCCTCTCAGATCTGTAAAGTGCAAGCAATTATCCTACTCAAATCTAACGCTTACCTTTTCCAGCTGAATTTAGTCTCCAAAATCAAGGTGCGCATTAGATTTGAGTAAATACAGGTATTTTGTTTATGAGTATAGGTCAGTATTTAAAGTTTACTATATTATAACTAAAATGTAACATTAACCTATTGTTGCATAAAGTAGTGCAATTAGGTAAAAATCATAAGACATTACCATTTTATTATCCTATAACTCATTATATGCAGTAAAATTAAATTTTGTACCTGCTTTGCAGCTGCGCATGATAATAATCAGACAAACTTATTTTTCAATCTCAAGGCTTTTAAAATAGGGGTGCACATTAGTTTCAATGGCACATTAGATTCAAGTAAATACAGTATTTTCCATTTGTGCTATGTGACAGTATTAGTAACCAATGGAAGTGTCCTGTGACTGAAAGTATTACTCACTTCAGTGCATGGTCCTTCAAAACAAGGGTGTCATACCCATTTTTGACACATGCAAATTGCATATTTCCAAGGGCAAATTCACATTATGGGCAACTAACCATGGCAATAAAACTTTTTCTGCATAATTGTATATATCTTGTAAACATTTACCCAAGAATTGAGTTTGTTATAAAGGATTAGTCATTTAGGCCGGGTGGTAAAAAATTATCTGCACCTGAGGAAAGAAGATACTGTACAAACAAAAAATCATAAGATTCCAGACTCCTTTTTCTAAATTCCAATTGTCATATGAAACTGTTTGAAATTCTGTCTATGGGGTGAAAGAGCTTGATAGTTTTCCTGTTAATTTCAAATGCCAAGGGCTCACTAAAATTTTAAGTGTTAATTTACACTCATAAATTAACTTTAATTTATAAATGAACTTATAAGTAGGGACCTGCAAAAAGTGAGGTTAATTTTCCTGACAAGAGGGTTTTATCCTTTGTCAGGAAAAATAACCTCACCTTTTGCAGGTCCCTAACTTATAAATTATATCTTATAACTCAGAAATTAACTTATGAATTTATACCCATAAATTATACCCACTAAACCCCTGCTAACAAGGCAAGAGACACTCTTTCAGGTGGGTGTTCCCTTTTATTTAGCAGGGGAAGAGTGGCTCTTCCCATCCCAATAATGTCTGTTATGGTTGCTTCTACAGGTGTTCTTGTACATCTTTTTAGATTGTGAGCCCTTTTGGGACAGGGACCCATTAGCCATTAATTTTTTTCCTTCATTTTCTTTGTAAATCACTTTGTGATTTACAGTATATAAATACTGTATTTATATAGTGTAGATAGATAGTCTATAAATACTGTAGATAGATGGATAATTATAGAACATTCATCCATTCACTAACTGTTCACGAGGGTATTTTGAACAAAAAATCCAAGACACAGTCAAGCATAATTCAGAAGATTAATTAAAAATTCACTGGTGGGAATGTCAACAAGATTTTTCACTTGACAATGCTGTAGCAAGTTCTGTACTTGCTTACTCCTCCTTTAAGAAGTCAGATTGATATACAATTCATTCATGCTTTACTTTTTGTGGAAGCAGTTAAGCAACACTCCAGTGCTGTTTCAACATCAGCACTATCCTCCACTTTGGGAGTTTATTCTCACATCTTGGCTACAGAGTGCTGATAAAGCCACAATGAATGTGAAAAAGGTTTGACCGGCAAATTCCAGTTAAAGACTAAATTCAGTTTACCATTCACAACTATGGATGCTACTGAATTTAAATTTATTTATTCAGGTAGGATTTGTTCCTATTCAAAATTTCAGCCATGACAGCACATTTTCCCAAGCATTTTAATAGATGCACTTTTAATAAACTGCACCAGATATCAGGTGTAAGCAGTCCAAGTGGCAGAGTTAAATTACAACAAAGAATAAGTATTATTTAATGTATTTTAATAGCAAACTTACAGGAACAGCACAGAAGACAGACAACATTAAAAACAAGTACTTGCATGTAGGACAACTTAGGTAGAAAAGTATAATGAATGGATGGAATCTACTGTATAATAAAAATGTTACAGACACCATATAGTTGCCATCAATAAGAAATTTACCTATTCTTTAAAAAAATCCAAATGCTGGCATTGTCCAGAAAAGTTTAACTGGCATATTTATAATTGTTATAAAGTTGAACTGCTGAAATTTGTTCACTGAAATGGTTTTTTGATAGCAATAATGCTTTATATGTCCCCACGTTTATATTTAAAAATCCACACACAAATGAAAATGAAAAAGCTTGCCAATATTCGATTCTGTCCCCTATTTCCCCCATTTGCAACCATATACTTAGGTACCTTTTAACCCCATGGAAAAAAATATCTAACGTTCATTACTACCAATAACAGGAAGAAGAGATTTTATTTGTTTTGAGAATGACAAATCCATCTTCATAGAATTTAAGCACGTTCTCCACGTATGCGACGTGCTAGCTGGATATCTTTTGGCATGATTGTGACACGTTTGGCATGGATAGCACACAGGTTGGTGTCTTCAAACAGGCCAACCAGGTAGGCCTCACTTGCCTCCTATAAAAAAAAGAAAGAATTTAGTTATTCATTTCAAATGTCAAAGGCAAAAGTCATAAGCAATTACAAAAACATTTTCAGCTTGTTTGTTTCTTGCCTCTAAATTGCAATGTTTAAAAGTTGTAAATAAAAACAAAATGTAGTGCTTCCCCCTTTAGAATGTTTTCCATTAATTTAATAAGCCATTTCTGCCAAATGTTGCATATACGCAAAAGGGAACAAGTGTATACCCCTTTGTAGTGGGCATAAATGGGTTTAAGTTAACTTATATTGCTCTTTTTCGAGAGGAGATCTGAAGTGTACCTTAGGCTACAGGTCCCTCACCATTTAAGAGCTCCAGCTGCAGAATCCACCTTTTTTCTTTCCTTTTCCTGCTTCCATACCCATCCTCAGCCTTATTCTCCCTAACGTACTTCATGAGCAGCTTACCAACTCATTCACAATGTTCACACGAGCCTCAAATGGAGTATGATCCACTAACTAAGGCATCCAATAATTCCAACGGAAATTTAACTGACTTTGACCAATGTGCTAAATTACTGATAGACACAAAAGGAATCAATGGAAGTTCACCAACATGATCCAAGTCACTTCAAGTACTTTCTAGTAATGAAGACAGCATTGGCTGTTCTTGCTCTCTGCCTCTCTCAAATTATACCTGAGATAGTCCATTAACTGTCTTCTTATATAATGGTTGTATTTTTCTCCATAGAGTGATGAACTTGCATTAGCATACAGAGCTGGACTAAGTGACCAGACAGTTCCTTCCAACTTTATTTTTAAGGATTTCAGGACCACAACTCTCTCATATATCCATTTTATATACACAATACAAGCACACACCTTAAGCTTATAAATATTTATAATTTATATGTATAAATTTCAAGCATGAACAATACCTAGATGGGATGGATAGGCTGATTAAAGGATCTTATGAAGAAGCAGCTAAAACAGATAATGTCAAACACTGGGGCTGTTTCTTAAAATCTGGCCAAAACGACTTGCTTCAATTTCACAATTATTCCTATTTGCAGAAGTAAACAGACCCCTCAGCATCTTGAATACAGCCTCTTGAACAAGTATGCTCTGCTTGTGATCCACAAAAGCAGCCCACCAGAGGCAAATTTTACTGTCCCAAGGAGATGGCAAAAAAACAAAACTGGGTGTCAAGACCAATATCAAATGACCAATAAAACGCACTGAGTAAAATAGGTCTAGAGAGCATTAAGTGTTTTAATTAACTACTCTTTTTAAAACTCTACCTGTGTACTGTAGTTTTACACTGTGCTCTCTTGCACTTTCATTAGATGATGCCTACACTAGTTTTACATTAGCCTTCTTTTCATTGTAGAGCTACAAGCACTTCCAATTAAGGCACCCCACATAGATCAGGCAAAGCATTCAAATGAGCATGTGTGAGTTTACGAGTCCATGACAGACATGCCCACACTGTGCTAAACAACCCAGTTTAGAAAGTGTCATAAAGCTGGGCAGGAAACTAATAAAGGACTACTACTGCTGTAAGTAACAGCCTTCAATAAGTTCAGCAGTGGTAAGCAAGAGCTTGGTCCACATAGTAATGAACCCTTTTCAATTCAGAAACATATACACAAGTCATTCTTCTTCATAGAAATACCAAAGAGGATAACATATCTTACTTGCCTCTGAAAGATACACTCAGCAACAGCATAGCACAACTGGTACATAAAAAGAAAGCATGCCATCATTCTAAAGCACAAATTCCTCCATTGTATTTGGAAATCACTGCCTCAGCACACTCCTACAAGCTACTGAAACCATATGTTTTATATGATCACATACAAATGAAAGCAAGTCAATCCAGAATTTTATCCTTAACAACCTTGTCAGTGAGAATGGTCTACATTTCTCACCAGTCATCCTCACCAGTCGTATAGCTGGCTGCCTTCCTTCCTCTTCTTACTTACCGGTAAGTATAGAAAAAGCTATTACAGGTAAATAGCACAGGAAATGTCACAAGGTAAGAAACTACTGCACACCAATAGATATGACTTGCATTTACAACCTATACAACCTATACAAAAATTTTTCACAATGTATACTGTATACCTTTTCCTAACCAAATAATTAATATTTTATATACCACTATACTTAAGCAAAAAGGATACACTTTGAAGGATGCAACAAAGGTGCAAGAACACAACAGAACTTCATTTATAGCAATTTTTTTCCAGAAGACCTATATTGAAATCATACTGATTTCAGCTTCTATAGCAAGTAATTTTTACTGTAAAAATTACTCTGGATATAAATTAAAATGCTGGCAGTTATAAGCTCACCTACAAACACATGGAAGCTTACTGCTCAAACTCACCAATCATGTGAGATTTTGACTGACCATAGAAACAGTTCAACCAATAACACAAGCATATGGAACTAACCAATCGCATTCTCTCTCACGTACCAACAGCACAGCACCGTCAATGGCTGCACTCTAGAAAGGGCTCTATGCCATTTGTGTTTGTAAAACTAATACCTGTATAGGATAGTGATATTTATGTTTTTAAAGAAGTCAACATAATTATTTAAGAGTAATTTGCTCCAATTATTAGACCAGGCAGCACTTGCTTAAAACAAAAACTGTCATTTAAAAGAAGTATTTCAACATTTTCACCTAAAGCCTTCACAGAACTTGTGTTAATATTGGCATGAGAAGTCATCTGACATTTTATTTGTTCAAACAACCCATAATGCATAATATTAAGGTTAAGGACAGAGGCTAATATCAGAGAAGGGAGGGGGCAGAGAGATCTTAATGTATGTTTTTACCTGCAAAGCACCAATAGCTGCGCTCTGGAAACGCAGATCTGTTTTGAAGTCCTGAGCAATTTCACGCACCAGGCGCTGAAAAGGAAGTTTGCGGATCAGAAGTTCAGTTGACTTCTGATAACGCCTGATTTCACGAAGAGCCACAGTACCTGGCCTTTAAAAAAAACACAAAACAAGATATTAATAAAACTTTTCCTTATTACATTTAAAAGGTGACTATAGAAAATTCCAGGCAGAAACAGAACATTTATATTGTCCCTTGAAACTATATAAGTACATATGAAATGATATAAGTACATACATAATGGCTTGCACAAATAAGTACTAATAAGTATTTTTTTTACAAATAGGTAAATTAGCAAGGGCCTGCTAGCTATTTCTTAATAGCACTTGAGTTGGAGAGATGATTGTACATGATGCCTTCCAACTCTAATATTTGATGCTAGTTGTGCTTGCTGCTATATCTATTATTTTTTAGAAGGCTATGGGATGAGGAAGGAACATCTGGCTAAAACTAGGAAGAATCGGAGGGTAGGATCTGGGGATTTTGTTGAAAGTCCACAACTTTCCCTCATAATTTGGGGTTCCATTGATAATCATCAGAGATTAATAATCAAGAGTGCCAAAAATTAGAGGAAGCCTGACCATAATTTTCAAAACCCATTTTCTTCTCCCTTTTCCTTCAGAGTGAATAATGCAAAATGTTGATAGCAGAAAAAAAGCTACTAACTATCAGCAAAGTTATGCCAATTTATCATCCTTTAACCGATTTTTAAAAACACAAAGTGTAAAAAACTTGCTATTTACTTGCTTATCTGCTGGCAACTGCTGCCCTCTAGTGGCAAGCTGTATGAATCCTATCAGTTTTCCAGCAATAACCGAAGAACTAAACTAAATTAAATAATAGACAGGTGAGTACGCTTGTACCCAGGGGGACAAAATGGAACAAACTGCAGTACTGTGGCAGAGCTGGTCAGCAGTCACCACTACATCCTGGGCAACAGAAGAAGATTTCATACTTTATCAAAATAAAAAATAAAAAAAATGACATTTTCAGACTTTAAAAATTGAGATCTAATTGATACAATTAATCACCATGGCGCTTATTTCTGCAGCTGTTGGGAATTGTTCAATCCAAAAACTATAGTGAGGCTGGCTGGCTGGCTGGCTACGCTGGCCTGAGGTGGGGCCGAGGAACAGCGCTGGCGGAGGCTACAGAGGCAGGATGGGGATTTTAAAAGCCTCGGAGCCAAGAGCTGTTCCCGGTGAGCCATTTCCGCGGTGCGGGGGAGGATTGCATCACACCGCTCCGTTTCCGGTCCTTCCCGTACCTGTAGCGATGAGGCTTCTTGACCCCACCGGTAGAGGGCGCGCTCTTGCGGGCGGCTTTCGTGGCGAGCTGCTTCCTGGGCGCCTTCCCCCCGGTGGACTTACGGGCGGTCTGCTTGGTACGAGCCATGTTCCCACCAACTTCTCCTCCTTACACCTATCCAAGAGATCAGCCGCTGAGATCACTACGGAGAGCAGCACTGAAGCCCAGGCTACTTACAGACCCACCCGTGGGAGGGGAGGGGAGGGGACGGGCTGCCACGGACCCTCAAGCCCCTGGAGCGAGCGAGCGAGCGAGCAGGTGCCCAGCGAGATCAGGCTCCCGGGCTGCGCCAGGCGACCGTGAGTCTTAGGAGTGCTGCGACTGGATGGCTGGGAAGGAAGGGAGGGGGCAACCAGCGCCAGGTTCAAACCCATGTCCAAGTTTTCCTTTCCAAATCCGGCCCTTGCAGAGCACCCGGGGGTTCGGATGGGGGTGGAGGGGGGCAGATGCAGCAAGCCAAGCCTGGAGAAGGCGATCCACAACCATTCGCGGTTCTGGGCGCCCGGAGCCCGCCTTTCCGCGGTGGATAAAGTGCCCATCTTAGCCGGCAGCTGATGGAGGGCTTGCGATGAGCAGCAAAAAAGAAAAGAAAAATGAAAAGAGGGTCCGAAACCCCTCTTAAGAAGCAGAGGGTGGAAAACAGGGTGGAAAAAGCAACTCCCAAAAACACTTCTGTGCAGGAGTGCCAGGAAAGGGGAGCCTCTGGAGACGGTGGGGAGGCGGGTTTGCTGTGCTGGGGGTGGGCAGGGGGAAGTGACCCCCAAGGGCTGCAGGGAAAGGGGGCAGCCAACTTTTCTTTGGGGGGGCTGGTGATTGGAGTGCCCCATAGAAACCTCTCTCTCTCCTGCCTGCCTGCCTGCCTGCCTCTCTGGCTGTTGGCAAAGTCACCCCTCCCTCCAACAAAGGGGAAATGCAGCAAAATAAGGAGGGAAGGAGCCCTGGAGCCCCCTTCCCCGGGGAGTCCCACTCAGAGGGAGCCCACCCAGGGAGGGAGGGAAGGAGAGGGGGAAAAGTTCGTCCCTCGAGGCTCCCCCCAAGGAGAGGCAGCTTCAGGGGCTTGAGGTTGTTTTTCGTGCGAGGAAGGAGAGGGAGGGAGGGAGGGAAGGAGGGGGAATATGGTCGGTGACCAGAGAAAGGAGACAAGATGGTGAAGCTCGGCAACAACTGTGGGGAGCAGAGCAGGGGAAGGAGGCAGGCGGGGGGGAGGGGGCTCTCTGGGGCTCTGTTCCCCCGAGGGGTCGGGTGAGGGGGCTGAGGTGGGGCTGGGGGGGCAGGGCCGCCCGGGGGGGCAACGGCCGCTGGAAGAGGGGCCGGGGCTGTGAGGAGGAAGGAGCCGTCCAAGCTCCGGAAGGGGGCTCAGGCTCCCCACACATGAAGCCTCACAGAAGTTAGTCATGGGGTGCGAGGGGGTCCCCCCAGTCGAGGCGAGGGTGTTGGGGGAGGCCGGAGACTCACCCCCCTTTCCGCTGAACGAGGCGACCGAGGAGGAAGCGAGGAGGCTCCGGAGCGGCGGCTGCTGCTGCTGCGGGCGACGGCGGCTGAGAGCACAATTGAAAGATGGCTGACTCGCCAGGGCCGTCTCCGCCGACAGGCCACGCCCACTCGGAGCTCCCAGGCCGCGCCCTCTCGCGCCCGCCGCCAATCCAGCACAATGGAGGGAAGGCGAGGCCACGCCCGCACACTCCTTCCCTGCCCACTCTCGGCTTCCCGCGGCCGCCTCCGTGTGTACAAACACAAAAGACACGCCGCGCCAGCCGGACAGCCCCGGTCGTGCGAGCGGGATTCCCCTGCCCCCCCCTGCGCCCTCCCCCGGGAGACCCAGGGTGGGCCCGCCAACGGTCAAGCGCCAGCAGCACCAACGGCCGGTCCCCTCAGAGAGGCGCGCGAGGAGGGCTTCCACGGGGACAGGGGGGGCAGAGACCCCCTCTTTGGCTGCCAGCCATACACGAGAATTGGACTCACCTCCCTGGACTCCCGACAGCACTCCTAGGGGGAAAACACTCCAGGAGCAGGGTCAGAGCCCAAGCCTGCTCAGGTCTACTCAGAAGTAAGTCCCTTTGTAGTCCATGAGGCTGACTCCCAGGTAAGTGGATAGGAGGACAGCCTCAGAGCCCAATTCTGTGCACCTCTACTCAGAAGTAAGTCCCTTTGTAGTCCATGAGGCTGACTCCCAGGTAAGTGGATAGGACAGCCTCAGAGCCCAATTCTGTGCACCTCTACTCAGAAGTAAGTCCCTTTGTAGTCCATGAGGCTGACTCCCAGGTAAGTGGATAGGAGGACAGCCTCAGAGCCCAATTCTGTGCACCTCTACTCAGAAGTGAGTCCCTTTGTAGTCCATGAAGCTTACTCCCAGGTAAGTGGATAGGAGGACAGCCTCAGAGCCCAATTCTGTGCACCTCTACTCAGAAGTGAGTCCCTTTGTAGTCCATGAAGCTTACTCCCAGGTAAGTGGATAGGAGGACAGCCTCAGAGCCCAATTCTGTGCACCTCTACTCAGAAGTGAGTCCCTTTGTAGTCCATGAAGCTTACTCCCAGGTAAGTGGATAGGAGGACAGCCTCAGAGCCCAATTCTGTGCACCTCTACTCAGAAGTGAGTCCCTTTGTAGTCCATGAGGCTGACTCCCAGGTAAGTGGATAGGAGGACAGCCTCAGAGCCCAATTCTGTGCACCTCTACTCAGAAGTAAGTCCCTTTGTAGTCCATGAGGCTGACTCCCAGGTAAGTGGATAGGAGGACAGCCTCAGTGCCCAATCCTGTGCACCTCTACTCAGAAGTAAGTCCCTTTGTAGTCCATGATGCTGACTCCCAGGTAAGTGGATAGGAGGACAGCCTCAGAGCCCAATTCTGTGCACCTCTACTCAGAAGTAAGTCACTTTGTAGTCCATGAGGCTGACTCCCAGGTAAGTGGATAGGAGGACAGCCCCAGAGCCCAATTCTTTGCACCTCTACTCAGAAGTAAGTCCCTTTGTAGTCCATGAGGCTGACTCCCAGGTAAGTGGATTGAAGGACAGCCTCAGTGCCCAATCCTATGCACGTGGAAGTAAGTCCCTTTGTAGTCCATGGGGCTTACTCCTAGGTAGTGTGGATAGGATGGCACTTGGCCCAATCCTATGTACTTTGAAGTAAGCCCCATTTTTAATCAATGGGGCTTACTCCTAGATAAGTATGGATTGGATGACAGCCTCTGAGCCCAATCCTAGAATGGCAACCTAAAGTCAGTTGGCAACCCTAGACACATCCTTAAAGCAATACAGCAGAAGGTGTGAGAATGCAACTATTTGATGGACTGAATTACAGTACCTGACTGATTTTTTGCCAGGGCAGTGGAGAACATCTGGTGGTTTCTGCCACTCTCCAGATGCAAATGCCTTACAATTTCACTCTGGATCCTGGTCAGTCTGGTGAGACACAGTGAATTAAGATGTCCCTGAAGCACAAGCTATAAACCTGAACCTGTTTCTGAACAGGTGTGTGTCACTTTTTAATGATGGAGATACATTCTCTGATTCCTCTTGTTATGCAATTAATTCATTAGGTGAACATTTAGCCCAGTCTAGTACTTTTGTTATGCTCCCTGCCAGACACTAGCTGGCTGCTCAGGTTACTGGAGACAGATTGCCTCTTCTTTGCATTAAGAGCCTCTTTGTTGTGTACAGATACTCTGCTGGTGGTTAGTGGGGACCTGACTGCCTCATGAAGAGCCTCTTTGTTGTGCTTTGAACACCATCACTATATATGCTGTCCAGAAGGTAGTTTAGCAATTCCCTTCTGTATATCCATGTGTAATCTCTCAGTGACTGAAGCTGCAAGGGGTGACTAACATGAACAGATAAACCATCACAGATTGAACACCAGAGGAGTTATCCAGGAATGTTCTTAATTGAAATGATGCATGTAGAAAGGCCCATACAGAAGAGATTCAGTTTAAAATGAGACAGTGAAACAAAGTGCCTTTTTTCCTAAAGGGCTTGTAAAAGTATCACATACTTTTCAATGGGAACAAAGACTGACTTTCTATATTACTTCCTCCTTTCATCATTTCAGTCACAATACAGTACAGTCTGATTAAACTGTACGTCTACAAGTGGTAGTCTACATATGTCCTGACCTTTATGAATCTGTCACTTATTCTTGTGTTGTCTTCAGCTTAACTTCAGCTTAATTTAGTTCCAATAGGACTACTCAGATCAGGGGTCTGCTCTGGTTGTGGCAAAGATAGCCAGTTTACTCTTTTCATGCTTAGTTGCCCACCTGTAAAATTACAATATACACATTTTACTCTCCTGATCTTCCCAATACTATACAGATTGTAAGACGGCATAATTCTAGGTTAAATGCAAAACGGGGCAAACTACTGAGGGAAATAAGGTTCTGTGACAATGTTTGCTTTTTAAAGACACCATCTTGCTGTTGAGACTTGTGAAATTTACTAGGAAGCTGTGGCTGGTTCTGGTAATAATTGGATAGTGATCCCCAACTCTCCCTTTCTAATAGTTTGCATACTGCTGCACAACATGTCCCTCATAGATGTGATCAGAGAGTGGCTTTTTATGAGACAACATTGAGAAGGGAATAAAGCCTCTGCTGCATGTTGGTCAAAAACACTTTCACTGCTTTCTGTTAGAAGGCAATAATCTTTTTTCTTTGCTTTGGACCTACCTTTACCAAAATGTTGAGACCAGAACATCTGCATGAGCTTCCATGAAACTATCCATTAAAATTTAGGTGGCTTACAACAGAGTTGTGCTATCAAGCATCTTACACATATTCTTTTGTGATTGGTCTAGTAGTTTTCTGTAGCTAATGCAGGTGTTAACATGTAAACTCATTTGTCTGGGCCCAACATATCTAACATGCCATTATCTGTGTCCAGATCACAAGATTCCAAGATTATCCATCTTACTAGTTGTAAAAGCAAAGCACCAAGTTTGTGCCACAAAAGGAGAGTGCTCTGTTGATTACTCCTTGACAATTCAGAAGAATTTCCTCCTCCCAAAACTTGTCAAACCTTGCTGTTGGAAGCTCCAGCCAATATTTTTGCTTCATGTCAAATGTATGGACTTAAAAAAAATTGTGGATCCAGTATTTTCTCCTACTCAGTCGCCATTCAAAGTGGCTAACAATACAAACATTAATTAAAAACAACAATAAAATTATAGAAGCAGAGTAAGTATTCTGTGTCTTTGCCTGCTTCTCCTTTCTGTGCTGCTTCTCCCTCACAGGACAGTTGGTATTAAATTATACAGTGAAATTATGGGATAAGGCCAACCAATTTCCTTACATCTCTTATTTGCATTTGGTAGGAGATCACCAGACAGGCTCCACAATGTCTGAGATTTAGGCTGCAATCCTAAACATATTTTCCTGGGAGTAAGACCCTTTGCACACAGTGGGACTTACTTTTGAGTAGACATGGTTAAGATTGTGCTCTTAGTTGTTTAGTCTGGTCAGTCATGGACAAGACTGTGAAGAACATAATCCTAACCATGTCTACTGAGAAGTCCCATTGTGTTCATTGGGTCTTACTCCCAGGAAAGTGTAATCTCAGTGGTGTCTCAGTGGTCCAGACAATTTGTGATGAGAAAAGATGAACAATAAATAGAACTGGTGAGAGGACACCTGCCCAGAAAAGCTATTCAATGATCCTGCATCCTCAGGAACTCAAACCATACACTGGTTTAAATGTTTTATAAATTATGATGAAAATATTTGGGGATCAGTATATAAAAACTTAGAAAGTATTAAAGATAACTGAGAATGGAAATGAACCTTTCCACTATCTCTAAAAGTTACAATTTGTAACTAAATCAAGGTTAGTAAGAGCACTCAAAATGATAGCTATGTTGGATAAGTAATTAAAAGAATGTTCCACAATAGTCAGAAAATTGTCCAGGTAATGTCACTCCCATCTTCACATGTGCTAGCTATCTTTTTCATAACGAAAAAGCAGGCCATAATCCTGCAAAGATTTTCATGGGCTTTGTGAATAGATTAAATTCTTGGATTCGTTCCCTGTTACATTCAGTCCTAAAATTTATAACCTAACCAAACTGTAGAGGAACCTCTTAGTAACTGTATGTTGAAAATCATTTTAACATAACATAATTCAGTATTTTATATGCAGAATGCAGGTGAGATATAGGGTGGGCTATATTAAAGGGTAGGATATAAACACCCTTCAATCCTAAAAGGTTGCTAAGTTAACTTTCCTATAATTGCAGTAATATATCTAGGAATAACTTTAACACTTGTTTAATTCATCCACTTGCTCTCACTCTTCATCCTCCCACATAGGGAGGAAGTACAAATGTACACATACATATATGTGTGTACATATATACTCTAAACCATTCTAAGAACACAAGAACATCAGGCCAATGGCCCATCTAGTCCAGCTTCCTGTATCACACAGCAGCCTTCTAGATGATTTGGGGAGCACATATGGTACCTGCATATGATCTGGCATTTTGAGGTTGTCCGTATATCGACACATCCCTTATGGCTTGTAGCCTGTGATGGTCATTTCCCCTTAATAATTTCCTCTTCCTAAAGCCATTACTCTATTTTAACCAGAACTTAATTTGTAATAAGACCACTAATATGATGCCCTACAATATTACAGTTATTTTAAGCATTCTACTTGCCATACCACAAACTGCTTTTGCAACTTTCTAAAGTTCAAAAGCAGGTTCTTCTATGCTATAGGGTACAGTTTGAAAAATAATAAGTTAACAGAAACAGTGAATTATTATTCGATTTATTTATTTTAAAAATTTATATCCCACCTTTCTTGGGCTATTTAGTCTGACTCAAGGTGGCTGACATAAAACATAATTAAAAATATAAATAGTACAATACAAGAAAACAATTAAAACATACAGGCTACAAGCATATACGTTAAAAACAATGCAACAATAATATACTGCTTTTCAATGAAAAGTTCCTAAAGCAGTTTACAGGGGAAAAAAATCAAGTAATTTTATGTTGAGTTTATGTAAATCCCAATCCTTTGCATGGCTACTCCAAAGTCTCATTATAGTCAATAGGGCTTACTCCCAGGCTATTGTGAATAGGGTTGTAACTTCAGCTTGCGGTCTCATGCTTACCTGCTGAGCAGCAACTCCTCCTGAACTTGGTACAATCCTAATCAACTTTCTAGCACTGGCATAAGGGCAGTACAACTCAAAGGTCAGTGAACAAACATTGCCTTACGATGTAGATGCCTCTATGGCTGCCCCCCCAACACAGGATTCAGCCTGTACCCCCTTGGCACAACTATGTCTGTGCTGGGAAGTTATGATTGTACTCTGTTACATTTACTGTCTTTATCAGGTCTCTGAATTTTACAGAACTGAGTTCATGGGGTACAGTTGGGAATGAGGAATTCTATGTTTTATGTATCATAAACTTAGTATAACTTTTACCATCAAAGCCTGTTAAATTTAAACACACTCTTTCTGTGTTGCTGAGAATATTCCATATTCCCAGCCAGGAACTCTTTTATTTGTGAAAAAGTTCAAGATTTCTAAGATAGCATGAGCTCAAGGAAGCATGAGTATACTTTGTCTCAGTTTCTTTCCAGTAAGTAATGCAGCCACATGTTGGTTCTCTAGATACAATGTATTATTCCTCCCCTCCCACGCAAAAAAGAGTAAAAAACAATTTGGAAGATAGTGAATGCAATGAGCTGAATAGAAAAGTGTGTATTGATTCACACCGAGGGATCTACTAGCATGTTTGCAATTATCTTTTTGATGCTCCTTTTTAATGAATTTAGCTCCTAAAATGAGGAGAGTGATATTTTTAGGATTGAGTTGAACCCTCAGGCATATTGGAGCTCTTTATCAATGAAAAAGGAGATCTAATCAACGTTCTTTGGAAAAAAATTTCTGACTTTTCATTTGAATGTACCGTAACTATTATTTTCAAATATAACCTGTAAATGGAAAATATACAGGGTGATTGAAAAGTAACTCCCAATATTGAAATTTATAAGTATTTTAAAATAGAGTTTCTTTTCAGTCACCCTGTATATACAGATACTATATACTGTATAGTATATAAAATACAAACATTAAATGTATTGTACAATACTTTTCACCAAGGAGGGCTGTGGCAGATCACACTCTTTGTATGTTCCAGATAGGGGAGAGAGAAATTCCTCCCTGGTGAAACAGGACAGTGGCTGCCAGTCTGAGTTAGCAATACTGGTATAGAATAGATGGACTGCTTTAAGATCTAATTGAGTATGGCACCTTCCTATGATGAAGCTGATGATGAACTTCCACCTACAGGCCTCTGATGGATTCTCTTTTGTACTAGGCAAAGATAGTTTTGTACAAGTTTTTATTTTGCTGCACCTGTTGAATTTCAGACTGTTGTGCACTTGATAAAGTCATAGTGCTGTTGTCAGTAAAAAAAATTCCAAAGCAATACCATTTTGAGCAAGTTGCACAGGAACTGATGCCTTTCAGCTTTTGGTGATATATAATACTCCTAGCTCATTGCTAGCCCAATTTTTAGCTTTGTTATCATAGAATCATAGAGTTGGAAGTAACCCAGTAGGTCATCTAGTCCAAACCCATGTAGGAAGTCTTCCTTGAGTATCTCTGAAAGGTGCTTGTTGAGCCTCTGCTTGAGGATCCCAGTGAGGAAGAGTCCACTACCACCCTTGGCAACCTGTTCCACTGCCAAACTGCCCACACCATCAGGAATTTTTTTCCGGATATCCAGCCAGAATCTCCTTTCTTGTGGTTGGTAACCATTGGTTCTAGTTCTGCTTTCAGAGGCAGCCAAGAACAAATGAGCCCCTTCCTCCATAAGACAGCCCTTCAGGTATCTAAAGAGTGCAGTCATGTCTCCTCTCAGCCTTCTGTTCTCCAGGCTGAACATACCAAGTTCCCCCAATCTTTCCTCGTAGGGCTTCCCTTCCATCCCACTGATCATTTGTGTTGTTCTCCTCTGGACTTGTTTGATGATGTCTTTATCCAAAAATGTCATAATACACAACTTTATAATTCCCTGGCATTAACATACTCCCTCCCCTTCATATTTTCAGTTTGATTCTAAAATCTGATTCTAAAATCTGTGACACTTCTTTGTGACACTGACAACTTATTTTGTGAGATGTGAAATAGAGAAAGACAAATAATTGTGCCTGAAGTGTATTAACTAACCTCTTAAATTGACATGGCCAGCAGTATTTTGTGGAGGAGAAAGTAAAATACTGTAGAAGATGTGAGCATCCTCTACTCACTTTGTACTGCTTGGATTAAAGTGAAGAAAAAGATAAATTAGCAGGTTATTCACCACCTGCAAATTCTGTAGATATTAGATTGTAATAATTATGGTACAGCTAATTAAGCTCTCATTCTCAATTTAAAGATTTTTTAATTTAATTTTTTAACTGACATTTGTATTACATTTCAACAAAATGTTTTTTCACCTTGAAAAATGTTTTGAAGAACAAGTGATGTTACTGTCATGGAGCCCTCTCAGAAAACTGACATTTGCTCTGGTAAGTAATGCAAAGCAGTGTTGAGCATCAAATTTCAGCCAGTCTGCAGGTGTGTCATGGAGTTTTGGGGAGCATCACATTAGTATGGCCATTGGGGATGTGAGCCCCCCACAAGCAGTCAATTGCCCTCCCCCAAAATAAGTGATGGTGTGCCATGACAATTTTAGTATCTTGTTAGTATGCCATGAAATTTTAAAAGATTGAAAATTGCTGATGTAGTTTTGCAGGCAATTATGCACAGCTATACATACCTCTCTCAAAAGAGATACTGCAACCTACTGTTGGATATGCACATGGACAAAATAGTTTCAAGTGTTATAAAGCAGGGTCATAGAGTTTTCCATATACATGTACGAGTGGCAAGGCATTCCAGTTTTTGCTTTTTAACTTCATTTTTTTCAAATACAGTACCTCTATCAGTGAGCTAAAAAGTTCCAGCACTCCAAAGGCCACATGCACTAAGCCAGTTTTAAACATAAATAATCTCAGTACACCGCCCCCTCCCCCCCGCCCCCCAGGCTCTGAGGCTATCAAGGAAGAGCTAGCTCCAAATTTCCTTTTTGTCTGAGGTGAGTTCATCCCTGAGCTGGCAAAATTGAGGAACAAGGCTTCCTTAATAGCAGGATCAGTCCTTTGGAATTCCTTCTCTAGTCAAAATCCCTACACCATTTGCAGTTAAATTGGTTAACAGACGTTCCAGCAGGTGGTTGGATGGCAAACTTGTTGATTATTAATATGGTATAATTTTTCTGCTTGCAGTTTTAGTAGCTTGTGTTTCTTTATGAGGTTTCTTGTATTTTAAATATATTATTCTTCATTCTTGTGTTTTGAGGCCACTGTGAAAGTCTGCAGGGTTGGATTTGTTTATAAATAGATTTTTTAAACCACCAGAAATCCATAAACATGTCACTAGGTTAATTAAACCTGCCAGTATGCACATTTACATTCCTTACTGTTTATGTAAACACTTGTTAGCACATAATATCCAAGAAACAAATTCAACAGTATGTTGAAAAATAAAATATCGAGAGTTAGAGCAAAATAAATCATGATTAAAGAGGAGGAATTCTCAGCATTATCTATCTATTTTAAAGTGATCTAAAAATGTACAGCCTTATAGCATTTGTATATAAAATGTCTGACCCTTAATGAAAGCATTAGCATGAAGGGGAAATCCAGTTTAACTTCTATTTTGCTGTTGTAGCATTGTCATAATGAACTTTAATGAACTTGCTTCCTTAATTTCTAATGTGGCAAATCAATAGTAATATTAGTTCAACTAATTTTAGGTGAGCTGTTGAACTGTGCTCTGAGTCCTGCTTTGCCAGCTGCACCTGACAGCATGCAGGAGTATAATGGGATTGCAACTGACAGCAGCGCATGGCAGGGAAATACTACTTGTTTCATACAGGAAGCTGCGCTTGCTGTGCTGTCGCAAGCCAGCCAAAAATTGTCACAGCTGTGCACAGGGAAACATGATGTAAGAATTAATCAGACATGTTACTTCTCTAACATGTCTGTTTCTTATATTGTGAAAACGCAAGCATGCTGTGTGCTTAAAAGAGTGCTGGAGCACCAGTATTGGAATTACTGGATGAGGTTTTTCTTGGTAATGAAACTATTCCAACAAGAACTTGCCAAACCTGTTTAATTGCGTTGCTTTCCTGAAAGGAAACCGGGAATTGGAGTTTTGTCATGGTGTAGAGCACTTTCTGTTAGAAATCCACAGCCCCTCACAGAAAGGCAATTTCCTTGTGGTGAGAAGGAGCATGACAGGCAAATAATTTTAAAACCAGTTTGTATAGTAGAAGGCCATATTATAACTCATATGAATCATCATTCCAGGAAAACCCTATTGCTGTAGTTTAGGCTGGTCTTTAGCTCCCTTGTCCAGATGAGATGGTATGGTTTAATTTATTTCTCTGTTTGAGCCTAAGAAGGTTTTGGAACAACAAAACTTAATATCCCCTTAGCACATTTGAACAAAAAATAAAAAATAAACAATATTTATGAACAAAAAATAAAAAATAAAGAGCACAGCCCAGTGAAAGTGCAGCAAATCCACATTATGCTGCATAGATAGCCAGTTTAGAGGACTCCTTATATTTACTCAACACATTTTGTATCATGCAGATTCACCTAGCTTGGAATCCCAGAAGATTACACATACTTTAAAATATTCTTCACTTAAACGTTTTCTCTGTATTCTTTTGCCTTTTTGCTGAATACAAGTGTTTTAAAGGAGCCAATACTAAGCAGATGTGGGTGGGGTTTCCGGAACCTGGGAATTACTGTACTTCCACCTACTGGAAATTCAACTTATGTATTTAGAAGGGAGAAGCTTACTGGTTATTGTCATGTTTTCAAAACAAAGTTTCACTCTGAGGTTTTATTCAGTTGGTTGGTTCAACCTCTTCAACTGAACATCTCGATCACATCATGAGATTTGTTTTACAGACTTCAAATGATTCCAAATGGTGTCAAGCTTTGTTCCAGATGACTTATTATAAGGTCCTACTGTGCAACGTTTGTCTTTTAATTTCTAACACATTTTGACGCTTCATGGACTTGGCCAGCAGATCAAATGCCCTCTAGACACATCACTGCCTGTATGTTCATTCTTCAGCTATGTTGCCAGACTTGGATGCTAATTAATAAAAACTAGAATCCTTACCTAGAAATTAAGTAATTCAGCACAGTGTCTTTCTGTAAGCTATAATTAAAGTCACAGTACCTCTGTACAAAAATAAAAGAGTAGAAGCTTTATTTTCTTTTCTGAACTCTCTTATATGTTGGGTTTGCCAACTCTTTCTGCCCTGCCACAGAGAATCAGTCAAATGCATAAAGCAAAGTAGTATTTCAAGAAAGAATTCAAATGTGTGAGACACTGGTGAGGTAACATAATTTTTTAGACAAACTCCCAATTTCCCAATAAAATTGTTTTACTTTCCTTTGCTTGAAATCATAATGTGCATTACTCTTAGAACCTGGATCTGGGACCCCAACAGTATCTTTGTATGAATCTCATGGAATCAGGTCTCAGAAAGGAATAAGTTGCTGCGTCGGTCAGGAACAGGCAGTCACCCAGGGAATGTAGCATCATCCTCTGAGATAGGCAGATAGTATGTATAAGTACCAGGACCAGGATTGATGTCTTTGTCAGTAGAATAAAGGCACAATCCAGCAGTGCACTTGGGTTCCCCTATCTATCACTGGGCTGACCCAAAAGCAAGATGGGCCACCCTAGTTACTCTGGAAAAAGTTTGGGGCAGCTTAAAGCAACATAGGCTGCCCAAAAACAGGTGGACCTGGGCTGCCCTAGCTGGGGCAGCCTAGGCAGTTCAGGAGAGGCAAGTTGAGGGCATATTTTGTCTAGGGCAGAGCAGTTACTCTGTATCCAGAGTTGGTTTCCAAGGCAGAAATGCCCTCTTCCAGCTCCTCAGGGTTATACCTCCTCAGGAGCAGGAATAGTAATAAGTAGACCCATAGGGGTCCATGAAAAGGCAAGAGTAAGAATGGCAATGTTGACTACAAATCTGAGTTCTTGATATATTGATGGCAAAGAAAGATTCCTTCCTCACACTTCATGACTGCTTTATTATATACCTGCTGGGCTGGTGAGGTCAAACATCTGCTGGAGCCTTAATGCATAGAACTAATTCTGTGTAGGGTGTTTAGTCACATTTAGCCAGTCTTTCCCACCACTAATACACAAATTAAAATAGTGCAGATATTGTATTTTGCAGGCATTTAGGGAAGAGTTGATCTTGACTAAATATACTCGTCATTTATTCTTTGGAAACTGATCATGTTATGTATACATTTCTTGAGGTTCAGAAGTACATAAAAAGGATTAAGAGGATTGCAAAAATGGAGAATATCTGCAACTGAAAACTTAGGCTGTTGAGAAGGAAAGGGTGCAGTTTCTCAAAGCCCAGCTGCACAAATGCCCTTTTGCATTCAACATCCCTGCAGATTTCTCTGGAAGGAATCTGGTTTGCAAGAAAGCCCAAATCTATGCCTGTCTACTCAGAAGTAATTCCCTTTCTATTCAATAGAGCTACTCCTCTGAAAGCGTGGCTAGGATTTTGCTGTGCTGTGTGCCTGAACATTGTGGTCTACTTAGAAATTCCCTTGATTTTATTACCAGCAGGACTATGCATGGCCTCAAACCTCCTCGCTTGCTGCTCTGCTTTTTTCTGCCGATAGTAAAGCTGTAGTAAGGAGCGGGGTTTAAAAATAGCAGGATTCCTGTGGGAGGACATCCTCCACCAGCTCCTGCAGGCTGCCAGCGAAAGTCTTTCCTCCTATTGTCAGGCCCTGCGGTCTTCCTTTCCAGCCACCAAGGGGTGCCTCCGTGCGAGCGAAGTCCCCGCAGGCCCCTCGCTTCCTCCCTCAGCTGCTCTCCAGGGCGAAGCCGACACAGCCCGCCAGGCGAGAGTCAGGCTTCCCTTCGGCTGCCCAGCACTGAAGCGCAGCCAGCCCATGACGTCACCCCCAAGGCCTCCTGGCCCTGCTCGGCTCTCAGCCGCGGGAGGAGCTTCCCGCTTCGCAGCCACTGAAGTTTCCCCTCACGAAGGGGCCCAGAGGCTGGACTGCACCTTCCACTGGAGTAGAGGCGTAGCTGGAGGCGGGTGGAGCAGTCACTCCTGGAGGGAGTCTCACCCCTTGGAAGCCATTCCAGGTGGGGGGGAAGCAAACGGAGCCTGGAATGACTCCCAAGGGGTGAGACTCCCTCCAGGACTGACTGCTCCACCTCCCAGAGGGGGTGAGACTCCCTCCAAGACTAACCCATTCCCCAAACTCCCTCAGCACCAGGAAGACCAGAAAAAGAGGACAAGCCCCCCAAATGTAGGACACCCAAGGAAAATGCTGAACATGACAAAATAAAGTGAAAACACTCGTGTATTTTGCTTTCATGTGGTAAATTTAAACACTATTACTTACTAAAATTAAAACTTACATATAATGTGCTGCATGTAATTGCAAGAAGGCTGGTGCTCCCTGCTCTCATGGAAAAGGAGGACATTGAAGTTCTTTTCTGGGATACAAGGCTAAAAAAGAGGACTCCTGGAAATAGAGAACGTGGTCAACATGAGCCTTAATGGCTCAGCACACTTGTGGCGTAAGGGCTGGTTTGCAGGAATGCAAGAACCAGGCAATAGTCATATGTAAGAGCACACAACTCAGTCTCAACTTTTTCAAGGGAATTATGCCTTGCAGGAAAGTTTTTTTCTTTTCAGAAAGTGTAATTGCACAAACAGGTGTTTTAAAATTTGAAAGGCCTTTGAGAGCGAGAAAAAGAAAAGACCAGGCCTCCAAATCCTAATGAGTGTGTGATCATTTCTTGTCCATGATAGTTCAATACAAACACAATTTCGGGACATATCATTGTGGCTGGATGGGTGACCTATTAAGACTCTTGTGGTGTTTATGCACATTTTAATATTTCCCTCTCTGCTTTTCAGGCAAAATTTTAAGATACAACTTGAATGAGAAACTATCAAGGCTAGAAAAAAAGGGAGGGGAATATTCACAAACAGTAAATATACTCAGAATGAATTGATGGTTTTTCAAACTTCATTCAAAACTACTTCCCTACTGTTGTGCCTTCTCACAACTGTGGCATTCAGTGAATCTACATTTCATTAACTTCAAGCACAATCCTAAACATGTCTACTCTAAAGGAAGCCAACTGTGTTCAATGGGTCTTACTCCTAGGAAAGTGTTTTTAGGATTGCAGCATTTGTTTTATGTCACTTTGAGTTCCATTAATGGAAGTAAGACAAGGGTTGATACTAAAAACACTTTCCTGGGGCTAAGATCCATTGAACACAATGGGGCTTACTTTTGAGTAGACATGCTTAGGATTGTGCTCAAGATGTCAATAAAATATAGATCAATGGAGTGTCACATTACTGACAATCACAGTTGAATATTTTTGTGATATATGCTTTATCTATATATGTAGAAATCTATGTTCTACGTTGCAAAAAAAAGTACATAGTGCAGTTTACTTAGAAATTAAGGTGCAATCCTAGCCAAATTATGCCAGCGTAACTCATCTGGCATAACTTCCTGTGGTGGTGTGGGGAAGCTGGCACATGCTCTGCCCCTCTCCTGGGGGGTTTGACCACTGCACAGGCATACACCAGCCTCCAGACGCCACCACAGGAAGTTATGCCAGATGAGTTATGCAGGCCTAATTTGGTTAGGATTGTGCCCCAAATTGCTTAAAAGTAACCCCATTGTGTTTAGTAAGATTTAGGACCCAGCCCTATCCAGCATTGGTGCAGCCACAATGTAGCCCCAAGATAAAGTAACAAATGTTTCCTTTCATTGAGGAGGCCTCTGTGACAGCATCCTCTCTATAGGCCACATTGGCACATTGACAGCATGCCACATTGGCACAGCTACATAAGTGCTGGAAAATTGGATATGATTTGGTCTTTAAACCAGTGATTCTCAAAGCGTGTGTCAGGACCACCTTGGGGGTTGCAATTCTAATTCAGAAGAGTCATGAAAAGCCAGCCACCACCATCTTGGGATCTGACTACTGGGTGCTGCTATTTTGGAAGGGGGCAATCGTGCTGCTTTCCTGGAAGTCTCATTAATTTAAACACAATGGGACACTTGCAAGTAGACATGGAGGAGCAGTCAGTGGTGGCACTTCCAACCATGACATCATTTCCTGCAACAATTGTCATTCCCAGGAGAGATTCCTGTGCTGAAATTTCTGATATCTTGCCAGATAAAAACCTGTGTACTTTCACTATTGTCAATACCAGGACTTGATTTTTTATCATATACTTTGGCATTTTCTATTTTTTCATTCCATCAAGGAGAAGAATGATCAAGAATGCTAGTGTTCATAGACTGCTTTTAGAATAAAACAGTACAGTACATTATATGATAATGAGAACTAACATTGCAATACTATGTATATTTATTCAATGTGGCTTACTCCCAGGACAGTGTAGAGTAGTGCTTGTGGTTCTTAAATTCCCCCTTGTCCTCACGACTCACTTTTTGTTTTGTTTGCCTTCCTGTTGCTCATTTAAATGCAAATATTTCTTATTGCAAGCTATTTTATGCATTGGTGGTGGCCATTTTGAATTTACAGCAGCCATTTTGAAGCCAGCCTTAAGCATTCCCCAGCCTTTCTGACCTGGTCTGCAGACTAACAGCTCCAAGAATGCCTTGGAGCTGCCAGTGCTTTGGGGCCACAACCATTACTGTTCTCTGCTAACTCTCCTTAATATAGAAGTCTAACTGTCTGTTTCCTGTACAACAGTAGTCTTTGGCCATTTCAGCTCAGGACCCCCTTTCAGTCTTTGGAGTCTGCCCAGGACCCCCCTGTCAAACTTGCTACCCCCCATCCAGGACACAAGGCTAAAAAAGAGGACCTGTCCTGAAAAAAAGGAGTCAAACGGTCACTCTGCTCCCAAGTCCCCATGCTCTCTCCCACCCCACTGTCAACCCCACAGTGTCTTACCATTTTCAGTGCTGGGGGGTGGCTGCCTTCTGGAGCACTTGTAAACTCCCAGTGTATGGGATTAGAACCTGCTGAAAGCCTTGCATCGCCTGGACTGACCTTCCATACCAGCCAAAGTGTTCGTTTACTCGTGGGTAAATGTGTGTAGTGAGGAGGGAACTTCTGGGGTGATTTTGGAGGCTGCGCTTATTGGGTCAGGACCCTTCTGGTGTCTTTGGATTGCTCTCAGCCTACCCTTCCAACTGGATTATGGCACATTTGCCTATTCAAGAGTAAAGCTGTGATATAAATTACTTTCATTTTCCCATGCATTTTCTATGCACATTTTTGCTTTTCAGTTTTTTGGCCATAACTTTTGATAGGGAGTGGCTATTTCAAAATGTATTGTTACATCAGATTCAGCTCTTCAAGATGAATCCAACGACATATGACATGATGGGATAGTGCACACCATCACGAAGTTGATTTTTTTGGGTGTCCAGGACCAAGATGGTGGTCCCTCAGCCTTTGCGACCCCCACTTTGAAGAACACTTTATGTAGTACAACTTTATGAAGTACAACTTTATGATAGGGTTTGCAGCTATTTGCACTTGGAGGCATCCATGATAGTGGTGGGAATGCACCCCCTATGGATATGTATATAAGATGACAGACTTCTGCACTGGATCAAAGGTTGTGAGAAAATTTACCTTCAAGAATGCCCACCCCTTGGTCATGCTCTCTAAGCCCAATCTCCTTTGTTGGATGGTGCTCCCTCAGTTTAAAAAACCTTGCAAGAGAGACAGTCATATTGGATATATGATTGTGTCCTGAGGAAGAAACTGCCCAACTTTGATCCTCTCACAAAAGTTGGAATCAGAAAGGAGAATTAACCTATTGGTGTGGGTGGATGCATACAGTTCTTGGAAGGCATGCACGCATGCGTATACATGCATGCGGGTGTGTGCACACTCACACACAACAAGATGCAATACATACTATGATGGTTTTTCCCCACAAGGCCTCACTTGTTATATTTACTATGAATTTCAAATATATATGCCCATTTTTTTAGCAAGTGATGTCCAGTACAAGCAGTTGTTATTACGAATGTCTTTTAATTCAACGAATTTAACTGGTATCATTATAAAATGTTAGCCTTGATTTAAATCAATGAGAGTTAGAATGCAAATTTCTATGGTTGTTTGTTATGATGGTTTATTCCCTACATTCAGATGCAATAGGCTTCAGACATTTAAATAGTTGAAGGAAGAAGGTTATTCCCTTCAAGCCTTTCTGCAGCTTCTCTGAAGTGACTAGGGACCAGATGGACCCTTGGTCTGATCTAGATTTAAGTGCTTAACCACCTTAAGTAAGTACTGATTTCATCAGGATTTACAGAACAACTTTATACACGTTTGTTGGGCTGCAATCCTATAAATGCTTATTTTGGGAAATTTCTGCTGCAGTACTTTTATTAACAAATTATAGCCAGCTTTTAACAATTACTGCTGTTGTGAATGTTCATTGTGCATTACTACTTTGACTTTAGCTCTCTGATCCCAACCCTTACAACTGTTTTTTCTGTTCCTCAACTTGACCACTGAAGATTTCACTTTGTTTCTAATGAAGTAGTTGTCATGCATAAAATTTGATTGCTGAAAGGCTTGTTCACTGAAAGCTTTTGGGAAATAGGTGTCTTCAAATTCAGTAGGACTACTGTTTTGAGTAAAAATGCAGAGGGACCTGGCTGGGGCATCTACACATTACCTTGGGGAGGGGAAACAGACATAGATTTCTATTTCTTCCTCAGTGTGGTGTATTCAACAAATGCTGGTTACTTTTTCACCTTGTACATGTTTCAGTTCAGTGTTTTAAGATACTCAACTTTTTCTGCACTTGAAAAAAATCACTTTAAAAAAAGTTGTCCGTGGCTTCATGATTGACACAAGGGATATCAAATCAGTGCAGTGCACTATCCTGTCAGCTATAACCAGAATAACAGGTTTCTATATTTCTACAGAGGTGTAAAATTATGTGCATCCGTACACATACTTGGGAAAACTTAATTGCAATAAATGTTTGTCACATTGTGCCCTTTGATTCCTAAATGGATTCCTAAATCTAGAAAATACTGAAGTGAATTCAGTGACCCCAATGTGGCCCTCGAGATTTTAAAAAATTAGATATCCTGGATATTATATTAAACATAGGAAGATGCCTTATACTGAATCAGATGATTTGGTCCATCTAGCTTCATACAGTCTGTAACAGCAATTCTGAAACTGTTAAGTCCTGACCCAACAGTGGGTCACAACAGTGGGTTGCAAAACTTACAAGTGATAACTGACAAATATATTGAGCCCTATTAGAGTAGCACATTGGTGTTTACTTGATGGGCAGATGAACATGCTTCAGTCCCAGTGCTAAAAAGGTTTGGAACCATTAATCTATATAAGTAGCAGCATCTCTCCAACATTGCAGGTAGAAAATTGATGTAGAAGCTCAAGGATATCATGATTAGTCAGGGAATTGGACTAGATGACCTATTAGGTGCCTCATATTTATTCATTCGATTTGTATTCCGCCTTTCTCCCCAAAGGGCACCCAAGGCAGTTAACAATCAATAAAAACAATGACAATAAAATACAATTAAAAACAAAAAACAATTAAAACAGTAGGAAACCCAGACTGGGGATGATGAAGACAGATAAAAAACATTGTGGTCTCAAAAGCTTTTTTAAATAAAAAGGGCTTTAGACCCTGCCGCAAGGTTAAAAGAGAGGAGGTTGATCTTAATTCAAAGGGGAGTTCCATAATGCAAGGGCCACCACTGAGAAGGCCGTTTCTGGCTGCCATTCCCCTAACCTCTCTTCATGGTGGCACAACCAACAGGGCCCCCTCAGATAACCTCATAGAATGAGCCAGATTGTACAGAAGGAGGCGGTCTCTCAAGTACATTGGTCCCAGGCCGTTTAGGGCTTTAAAGGTTATAACTAGCACCTTGAATTGGCTTGGAACCAAACTGGCAGCCAATGCAGCCACAGGAGCAGCGGAGTCATGGATTCACACTGCTGAGCTCCAGCAACAAGCCGAGCCGCTGCATTCTGAACTAGCTGCAACTTCTGAACCATTTTCAAGGGCAGCCCCACGTAGAGTGTGTTACAATAATTATTCTTGATGTCACCAAGGCTTGGACCACTGTGACCAGATCTGATTGAGAGAGGTATGGCCACTGTTGGTGCACCAGCCAAAGCTGGACGAAGGCGCTCCTGGCCACAGCTGACATCGGAACATCCAGGAGCAGCTGTGAACCCAGGATCATCCCTAAGCTACGAACCTGCTCTTTCAGGGAGTGTGCAACCCTGTTCAGAACAAGGCAACTATCCAGTACATCAGGCAAGTCAAACTAGTGGTCTGAGGGCAGCATGTGGCCCTTTGCAGGCACACATGTGGCCCTTTAGTAATCTCCCCACCCCCAGAAGCAGCTCAGTAGTGGTGGCAGCACACTTGATTTTGAGCCAGAGAAAGAGCCCAGGAGGAAGGAGGGGTCACACACTGCAGCAGCAGCTTCCCAGGGTGGGAGAAAGACCCCAGGAGAAAGGAGGGCACTTCTGAGTAAACATGTAAAAAAATGGATTGCAGCCCTCAGGAGACACCATTAATATTAATGTGGCCCTCTCTCTGAAATAAGTTTGACACTCCTGCAGTACATGAATCGAGGATTTCTGAACCAGGAGGACCTGTCTTGTCAGGATTTAATTTCAGGTTGTTTGCCCTCATCCAGATCCCAACCTCCAGACAACGCTCCAGGACAGAGACAGCCCCCTTAGCATCCAGTAGAGAGATAGAGCCAAGTGTCACACCCAACTCCAAATCCCCGAATGACCTCTCACAGCAGTTTCATGTAGATGTTGAACAACATGGGGGACAGTATAGAGCTCTATGGCACCCCACACCTCAAGGGCCAGGGTGCCGAACAGGAGTCCCCCATCAGGGACCTGTCAGCCAAGGAGCAGAACCACTGTAAAACAGTGCCCCCAATCCCCAACTCAGCCAACCATCCCAGAAGGACACTATGGTCAATGGGAGTTTATATGATGAGATCAGCCTAGCCTAAAGTTGATCTTCACCAATTTATTTCTTGGTCTAATATAAAGTGTATCTTTTATCTAAACATCTTTGGACTAAATGGCACTGCCTCCCCTTTGCTCCATGGCTGAAACTGTGGTCCACATTCTTATCTTTTAATGGTGTGGCCTTTGCTAAATGGAGCCAGCCCCTTTGTCTTGTGATACAAGGTCTGTAGAATGTGTCCTCCCTAACAGGTTCCTACACAAGCTGATTTTTATGCACCTAGAATAAATATGATTAGAGAAGCAACATAGTGCCAAACTGTCCTGACTATACAGTTTTATTGTGTTGTCCATGTTTCATGAGCAATTACCAGATATTGAGTAACTGTTTTAAATTTGTTGTTAAAATTGTTTCATGAGCAATTACCAGATATTGAGTAACTGTTTAAAATTTGCTCTAAAGTTGTTTTTGTATCATGTTTTTTTTTTAATTTCTGGGATTTGCAAGCCACTCTGGGTCCCTATTAGGTCTTTGACCTTAAAAAATAGATCACAGAATCCTAGAGTTGGAAGGGACCTAGTAGGTCATCTAGTCGAACCCCCTGCCTGTACTAGGAAATGCCCCCAGAGCATTCCTGACAGGTGCTTGTCGAGCCTCTGCTTGAAGTTCCCCAGTGAGGGAGAGTCCACCACCTCCCGTGGCAATCTGTTTCACTGCTGAACCGCCCTCACTGTCAGGAATTTTACCGGATATCCAACCGGAATCTCCTCTCTTGCAGTTTGTACCCATTGGTTCTAGTTCTGCTTTCAGGTATATTCAGAAGACATACCCCATGACTTAGTTTTTGTGTCTGTATGGTGGCTGGAGAGGAGGCATGTGCCCAGGCATGTGGAGGGTGGCTGTGCCTTCCAGTGAGTCAGCAGGACATCTTTGTTGCTGTGATGATGGCCTTTGGCGAGGGAGTGAGGCATGCATGAGGCATCCAGTCCAGCCACACCTTGCCATAAACAGTCATTAGAGAAGCCTTGCCAGGTGTTTGCCTTATGTCAGTGATTTTCAACTGGTGTGCCCCGGATGGTCCTAAGGTGGGCCGCAGGAATTTTGGGATTGACGTTCACGGAAAAGGAAGTTTGGGCTTTGAACAGTGTGTGTCTTGACCATTCCAGTGCCGTGTGAGATGAAAAGGGCTGACAGTCTTTGTCACGTGTGGGATGTGCTGGTGTGCTGGGCTTTCCACCATTTGAAGATGCTGTGAAGTGACTGTGAATGTTGAGAGTGAGGGAGGAAGGGAGGGAGAGGGAGGGAGGCTGCTCCTTCCTTCCCCCCCCCGCCTCTCTGAGAGAAGGTCCAGGCAGGACTTGGAGGGGAGCCCTGGACTGCCCAGGCCTGCGGTGGGGGCCGCACAGGGTCTGGCCTCGCCTGTCCTGACCAGGCAGCAGCACCGCCATTTGCTTCTCCTCCCCTGTGGAGGCTCTCCAGGGTGCCCCCTCAGCTGGCACTGAGGGAAGCAGGCAGGCAAGATGGCGCCCGGGAAGGAGCACAAGCAGCAGCAGCAGCTTTCTCAGCAGGCGGAGGAGGCCACAGGCTGAGAGCGGGCCGCACTCCCCACCCACTATGATGGGGCTTCCTTCCCAGTAGAGAGAGGCGTCTCCCTCCGCCCCAGAGGGAGGCACTTGGGCGCCTACTCGGAAGGAAGCCTCACTCATCTCAATGGCACTTACTCCCAGGTAAGGGCCGCAGCGCAGCAGCCCAAGCTCCACCGTGAGCATCAGCGCTCAGCAGCGCCACTCGCCGCGTCCCTGGACTGGGAGGGAGGGAGGCAGATGCACTCGCCTCGCCACCCTCTGCGCCTGCGCAGCACAGCGTCACACGCCGCTCCTCCCCCTCCCTCTGGGTCACGTGGTATCCCTCCTTCTGCCAGGCTTCCCGTCGGCCTCCGTGACGTCACCAGGGCGCGCCGAGAAAATCTCGCGATATTTTATCGCGACCGTTGGAGGTCCGAAAGCAGAGATGGCGGTGGTGGTGTCGGTGAGAGACCCTCTCGGCTCCCGCGTGCGCTGTGTATCCCTGCCGCCCCAGGACTGCTCCGTGTCGGCTCTGCTCCGGGCCCGGTGCCGCGCCCAGGTAAGAGGCCGGGAGGAGGCCCGAGGAGCGGGGAGTTAGAAGGGAGGAGGGAGGTGGGGTGGGGGGAGATAGGGGGCTGGGGAGGGGCTGGGGAGGGGGAGGTGGGGAAGGGGATGGGGTGGGGGAAGAAGGGAAAGAGGGGGAGGAAGGGGGCTGGGGAGGGGAGGAAAGGGGGAGGTGGGGAAGGGGATGGGGTGGGGGAAGAAGGGAAAGAGGGGGAGGAAGGGAGGTGGGGAAGGGGATGGGGTGGGGGAAGAAGGGAAAGAGGGGGAGGAAGGGGGCTGGGGAGGGGATGGGGAGGGGGAAGAAGGGAAAGAGGGGGAGGAAGGGGGCTGGGGAGGGGAGGAAAGGGGGAGGTGGGGAAGGGGATGGGGTGGGGGAAGAAGGGAAAGAGGGGGAGGAAAGGGGCTGGGGAGGGGAGGAAAGGGGGAGGTGGGGAAGGGGATGGGGTGGGGGAAGAAGGGAAAGAGGGGGAGGAAGGGGGCTGGGGAGGGGAGGAAAGGGAGGTGGGGAAGGGGATGAAAGGGAGGTGGGGAAGGGGATGGGGTGGGGGAAGAAGGGAAAGAGGGGAGGAAGGGGGCTGGGGAGGGGAGGAAAGGGGGAGGTGGGGATGGGGTGGGGGAAGAAGGGGGCTGGGGAGGGGAGGAAAGGGGGAGGTGGGGAAGGGGATGGGGTGGGGGAGGAAGGGGGAGGGGGAGGGAGGGGGAGGGGGAGGGAGGGGGAGGAAGGGAAGGGGGCAAGGGGAGAGATAGGGAAAGAGGGGGAGGAAGGGGGTGGGGAGGGAGGGGGAGCTGGGGTGGGGGAAGAAGGGGAAGGAAGGGGATGGGGAGGTGGGGCAGGAAGGGGGTGGGGGGTGTTGAGGAAGGGGGAAGGGGGGTGGGGAGGAGGAGGTGGGGGTTCTGCACAGTTGCTGCCCTTTATAGAGGAGTAACCACAGCTGATTCCTGTCTCTTCATCCTGACAAAACTGCCTCCTAAACTGACTTCTATAGATTAAAATATTTATCTCTTGAGTATGTTTTGTTGTTGTTTGAAAAAACCTTTCTTTCTTTCCTAGGGTTTTCCTGCAGATCACTTTTATGTGAAGTGTAATGGTCGACGTGCAAATGCTGAGGAGCTGCTGCAAGATGGAGCACTCTACAGTCTGGAGCCCAGACTCTGTGGTGGGAAAGGAGGTGGGTCCACTGCTCCTTGCTTCCCACAGTGGGGGAAATGGGGGTTGCGCAATGGGGGGTTGCATATGGGGGTATTTTATTCCCACAAAGCAGGCATATTTTGCTAGTGTATTTAAAATCTCTTTGGCCATTGGTTGATGGAGGATCAACATACCAAGAACAGGATCAGCAGTTAATTTTAAATAAATTCTCCCTGTTAGGCAGTCAATTGGCAGATTGTTTTTCCCTTTAAATGGTACAATTCTTAACTTTCTAGAGTTCTTTTATTTTTGCACTTCTGTTGGTGAAGGCTGTTAATTAAATAATTAACTAAACCTTAGGTTTTGGATCTATGCTCCGAGCACTGGGTGCCCAGATTGAAAAGACAACCAACCGGGAAGCTTGCAGAGATCTTAGCGGAAGAAGACTTCGTGATGTTAACCATGAAAAAGCGTAAGTCGTATTCTTTCCTTCTCTTGCTAATGTAAACCAACTGTAGAGAGCAGTTATACTACTACTGCTTGGCTTTAGAAGAGTTTTCAAAAAGTGCAGATGAAAACACAGGGAGTGGAACAAAATGCCAGCACTCTTGGTCTCAATGGACAGTGCGGTCCTAACCCCTGGTTAGGCTGGCACAAGTTCCATGCTTGCTAGGGAGATGTCTCAAAAATGCCATAAGGCACTTCTGCGCCATTCCTGGGGGTGGATTAGGCCAATGAACTGAAATGCACCGGCGTTCCCATTCCCTCATGGGAACAGGTTCATGGGTGAGTTGTGCTGGCCTAAATGTGTCAGAACTGCACGCTGAAACTTGATTGATTACCATTTGAAAAAGACTGAGTGAAATTATTTGGTTGCAAAATATTTGAAAGTGTGAACTGTTTAGCAGTACTCTGCTTGTGTAGTGTCCTTAAATAGCAATTGGGCTGTTGGGTGCATGATGTGAGAAGGCCAGCACATGCCTGTGCATTGGCCTAAGCTACCCAGGAGTGGGGTAGAAGTGCCTTAAGGCACTTTTATGAAACCCCATGGAAGCACGGGATTTAAGCCGGCCTAACTGGAGGTTAAGATTGCAGCCTCAGTCTTTAGACATTAAGTTGCAAGCGGAAACATAGAAAGTAGTGTTTGGCTGAAACTGACAGATGTGATGATAATTTAATAAGCAAGACATCTCTTTATTTCTGCTGGGGTGGTCATATGTTCTGAAGAAACATTGATCAAAAGGCAAAAACACTTCAGCATTTGTACTAAAGCAGGGTGATGTTGTCTGCGTGTGGATTGGAGTTTCATCCAATCCACGATGAATGTGACTTGGGGAAACCTGGCCGGCCTGTCCCGAGGATGTTGCCTTTCTCACCGACGTGGTCCCTATTTATCTACTTGCATTTGCATGCTTTTGAACTGGTAGGTTGGCAAGAGCTGTACTAAGGATGGGATCTCACCCTATCTTGTAGTACTGGGGTCTTGACCTGCTGAGTGGAATACTGGTCAAGGCTACCTCCAGCATTCTAACCACTGCAGCACTCAAAAGTTTCTTTCTGAAGAAACAGTGATCATATGTTTTGATTTTGTGTGTGTCTCCTTCTTGCCTCCTTTGATGGTGAATCCATTTGTGTTATGTCCAATTGCTTATTTTAAGTAGGTTGTATTTTTTACCCTTCTGTTGGAGAGATGCTCAAGATGGCCAACAGAGTACAGTTAAAAACAGTAAAAGAACTGAAAATGCATTAATAAAGTGGTTAAATTGATAACGGCATAAAAGTCAGTTTTAAAAAGTAGCCAAAAAGTCAAACCAAGCACTGCAATGAAGAGGGGAGACAAACTGATATTACAAAGTTCTGAACTGGCAATGAAACTGAATTACCAAGAACTCCCATTTTGTCTCCTGCATTAAAATTTCTATAATCTGGGTGCCACTACAGAAAAGGTTTCATTTTAGTGCTGGATTAACTTTTTTTTTTACTTCTGGCAAACTTTTATTAGGTTATGCATATATGTAGATGGCATTTTTCACTTTTCTTCTCCATGGTAGATGGAGAAAACAGATGACTTGAAAGCATTGTAACAATGTGGTTTTTCAGAATGGCTGAATGGGTGAAGCAGCAGGCAGAGCGTGAAGCAGACAAGGAACAAAGACGTTTGGAAAGGCTGAAGCGTAAACTTGCTGAGCCAAAGCACTTTTTCACTAATCCAGACTACCAGCAGCAGTGCCATGAGATGGCAGAGAGGCTAGAGGATTCTGTTCTCAAAGGTAACACTGAAAACTTATACCTTGCTTTGAGTCTGAAAACAGATGTTTGTTGGATTACATTTCTTAGTGATTGGGTTATTCAACTGAATCTTACTAAGAGGCCAACGGGCCTGGGTTGTTTGTTGAACTTTTACCCTACACACACACTGTGTTTGCAACCCGTCTGACCTCTCTCAGTGGTTCATCTGCTGTCAAAGTAATTTTGACTGCAGATTTGTCACTGATCCCTTTGCCTGCCTGCTTTGGTAGAGGCTGTTCTGACATTAGTCTTTGGGTTCTTAAGGTTGTGTGTAGGAATTGGGTTTGAGATACAATCTCTGCCACAATTCTATGGGATTTTGAATGACATCTTGTTGGCATACAATTTAGTTCTGTAATATACAGTACAGTTCAAACACCATTATGCTCAAGGATTTGGTTTCTCAAACCCCAACTGATGCAAAAGAGTTGCATGTAGCCAAAAATGGAAATGCTTTTCTTACCAGTGGTGATGGAAATTCACTGTAAAACTATTTCTGTTTTTAATGAAGTGTGTGTGAGGGGTAAGCTTCTCTTACCTCGCACAGCAAGCTGGAATACTGTGCAAAGCTGACATGCACTCCGGGATGCTATTTCCAGAACATACTGAGTCCCCCATTCCATTTGTCCTCCATTACCAAAGCTGCTTGGCACCTCACAACATAGTCACCATGGTTCCTGCTGGGGTCTTCCCCTCTGTCTCACACAAATACAAGGCTGTACTTTCCTAAAGCCCAATGGTTCTCTTCCCCCTCTCCCATGCAAAGTAAGGAAAGCTCCCCCACGCTTATTTCTTCTTTAAAAACATTTTTAGCAGCTCAATTTGGACAACTACCCGTGTTAAGTCAAATCCATGGATGCAAAATCTGTTGATAATGAGGCCTAATCTGTTTTTTAAATGAAATTATATTCAGCTGTGCAAGTATAAGTGTACCAAACAAAAAAAGGTTTGCTGACATTTATTTTGGAAAGCAATTAGTTCAGAAAACAATATTGCTTGCCTTAATAGCATGCTAAATAAAAACTTAATTTGATTAAGAAGCAGCAACTGAAAATTAAAATGCATTTTTTTCTGTAAAATACACTTGCACATGGGCTTCCTATGATGAATTCCTAAATTTCATTTGAATAACAATAACTAAATGAAGAGGGAAATGCTAATTGTGTTAACTTCTGTTCAGGCATGCAAGCTTCATCCAGCTCAATGGTATCGCCAGAAAGCAGTGAAAGTCGAAAGCGGCCAAATACATCCGGAAGTGGAGAAATATCGGAAAAGAAAAGGTGTCTTTGGTAAGCTGATGATGGTTTAGTTATAGTTTTTGACCTCTTAGAAGGTGACAAGGAGAAAGGGACAAATGATACACTTTAAGAAAAAAGGTTGGAATTACTTTGAGATGGTGTGTGTACTTAAATATAGTAGCTTGGATATAAGAACCAAAAGCACTTTCAGTCATGGAATAGGGCTTTCCTACTTGTCTATGCTTCTGTGCTTGTTCATTGGACCCAGCCCAGTAATTTTATTTTGCTATCCATATAGCAAATGATGGAACCTGTTCCCTATGGGACCCAAAACCTAGAAATAGACAAAGGGAGAAGGAAAGGAGACAAAAGTGTAGGCAGGGTACAGAGGAAAAACGTATCATGTACTGTACTTAGAATAACTTCAAGCCAGGAGTCTGGGGTGTGTGTTACCCCGTAGCAGTCTTCAACAACAGCATGTTGAAGTCTATACTTGGTGTAGAAAATAAGGGAGCCTATCTTCAGTTTAAGTCTTCCATTTGATGAACTGTAATAGTTACAGATACTGCAGTGTACAGTGAGTGATGCTTATAAATGATATCTTTGGATTTGAATGGGAGTTAATCAGGTAGCCTTGGGGGTTCAAAATTTCTTTCATGGTTGTGGGGCAAGCATATTCTTGGTCCTTGTGATATTCAGCTTTTGGGCCTAGTCCATACTTTTAACGAAAATGCATGCATATTTTTTAAAAAAACATATTTGCTTATTTGTTTCAGGTTGGGAGTTGAAGGATTGGAGGAGCCTGACAGTGCAGAAGACAGCAGTGACAGTGAAGCTGCTGAATCTCCTTGTACTGGTACAGGGTCAACTTCTAGCCATGTCAAAATGGCTGAAAGCACAGTCCAGTGGTCTGCCAGTTCAGAAGATTCTGCAAGCTGTAGTTCAAGCTCTGATACAGCTGAAGTGTCACAACAACAGGTGAAGGATTTTGGAAAAGATTTAGTAGAGGATCCACCTACCAGTGAAATTGCAGCTAATGAGAAGCATGAAGAAAACAGGACCTTGAAGGAAGGAGACCAAGCATATGTCTCAAGCACTCAGCAAACTAGCCATTTGCAAAGAACAGTAAGTGTTGTAAATTATTTCCTCGCTAGATGGTAGGCCCTCTGCTGTTTGAACCATTTGGGCATCTTGGGGGGGGAGAGAAATAATTCTATCTCTCTGGATGTGGGTGGGTCACTTTAAATGCTGTGTTTCTTTTTTTAGGAATCTGAAGTGATAGATCTGCTGGAGTTCAGCTCTGTTGCAGAACTGGAAGCTTTAGGACTTGAGAGGCTGAAGCTTGAACTGATGGCCTTGGGACTGAAATGTGGAGGCACATTACAAGAAAGAGCAGCACGACTCTTTTCAGTGAGGGGTCTTTCTAGAGATCAAATTGATCCTGCTTTGTTTGCAAAGCCATCAAAGGGGAAGAAGAAATGAAAGTAACCCCAGTTCAGCTTTTTGTAGCTAGACTTATTCAAGATTCTTAACATGAAAGTGTTTGTATAATATTTTTATAACTTGTGTTCTTTCAATAAACTTATGAATATTGTAACACTTAACTTTATTGAAAGTGAGGACTAGAAGTCCTTGTGTCAGTAGACAGTTCTGAATTTCAAGGAAATTCTGAATGTTTTACCACCAGAAGCATTAAACGATACTGTTGAATGGGAAATAATTTACGTTCAAGGCCATTTGATGGGGTAGCACAACAGCAGACCTTTTAAAAAGGCTATGAGGTTATGGAAAACGGAAATCTATTTGAATTTATATGCTGTAGTGCAGTGGTCAGGGAAAAGGGGTAAATTACCCCAAATGGGGTAAAAATGAAATTCCTGGGGTAATGGAACAATATAGGGGAAGCAAGGGACAATAGGAAAGGGATGGATGCAGGGTTTGGTGGGGGTAACATCAGCATATCAAGGGGGTTACATTGACATATCTAAATATATTTTGGGGTAAAAGGTAAAAAGGTTCTCTGCCCCCTGCTGTAGTGGGTTGTTTATATACAAAATGATTTGATGTCCATGAGTGCATTGTGGAACCATGATAGTTAAAGATGATCCATTGGTGCAGTTTCTATTTATTCTTGTTCAACTATATCATTGAAACCACAAATTCTGAGTTTAAAATATTAGTTCCCAACAAAACCTGTGTTCTGTGCTTATTAATGCAGTCACTTGCTTTGAAGCTAGTTTATTTTGGAATAGCAGGTACATTTTATGAGGTGACATTGTTAAAACTTTTAATAAAGCAGGTTTAGATTTTAGTTAACTGCTGATGCATTTCTGGTACCTCAAAAACATTAAAAAAACATTTAATTTGTAAACTGGTAACACAAATAAGCTGCACTTTAATTAGCCAAAATGGAAAGGAAAAAATTATGAATTGCTGTCTTCTATTCTGCCAACACCCATTAAAAAAATTCTAATCAATGGAACCCTAGGTGGCATTAATGACTTTTTGCTAGATTCCCATTGAGCAAAAAACTACTGTCCTGCTTTAAATAGGACTCCAAATGGTTTCCCATGCAGGTGGCTATATCAATAATAGCCTCAGCTGTTTCCAGAGGATATGCTATTTTGGTTACAATTCCATCTGTCTGTGATATGCCAAAAATGTAAAAATTAAAGGTTTTCTCAAATGATTTAGGATCTCATGAGCAACTGGATCATGAAGATTTTATTTATATTGCAGGCTGATGAGTCTTGATTTTAACCTTTTGAAAAATTAAGCATGATTAACTTTCAAGTGTGATGGCCATTATTTTGCCACTAGGGGTCACTAGGCACCTTCCAAACTTCTATGGATGCCTTGATTAAAGTATATTATTGTCTGATCAGAATAAATCAGCTATATAGGTCTTCCTAGCAGGGAAAGGTTGAGGCTGAGAGGCTTTGAGGAAGTAGTTTGATGCTTCTTAAAATAGGCCATACTGTTCTTTAAAGAACTAAACTGTTGCCTATTTTAAGTAGCATTAAAATACTTTCTCAAAACCTCTCACCCTCAAACTTTCCCTATGAGAAAGACCTCCTATTCATTTTGAATGTGTCACTGCAACTCACACAGTGTTCTGGTTCAGACTTCTATGGCAGGGTGACCAGATGACTGGAAAAACCCAGATTTGTCTGGATTTTTAGCCTCATGTCCGGGTGTCCTACGTTTTGGCTTCATTTTGAAACTTCGCAATAGTGCACAGTATCCCATCAAGCCATATGTTGTTGGATTCGTATTGAAGAGCAGAATCCAATGCAAAAATCAGTTTTGAGATATCTCCTTCCTACCAAACGTTATGGTCAAAAAACAGAAAAACAAAAACAAGAAAAATACATTTTTTGGCAATTTTTTTCAGCGGGTAGGAATTTTGGCCTGGGATTAGGAATTTTGGGCTTGGGGTTCAAAAATTTTGGGTTTGGCATCTGGTCACCCTGTTTTATGGTGCAGGGAGGGGCGTTGGAAAATGGTTTTATTTTTCAGAGACTTCATGATTTGAATGGCAGAAAGCAGTGTTGTCTGTTGTTCCAGGTTTTCACTTTCAGCCACAGTATTTCTAACAAGAAAAGAAGTGGTAACGGTTTGTCTTAACAGTAACTTTGGGTGCAATCCAGAGTAACTATGTGGAGTCCTTGCTCTGGTGTAAGAACAATTTGCTCTGAATTGCAATATGAATTTCCCATAGGTTTTCACTAGGTAGTGCAGTAACTACGTATGGGTACACGTAATGTCTCTTACATGCTCCCATAGTTACTCTGGATTGTAGGGCTAATGTCTTAACTGGTGCTCAATATTTCTTTTACAGGGTCCATTAAGAAAACAAATTAGGATAAGTTGTTGAGGTAGTTCCCAGCACTTGTGTAATTGTAGGAAATCACTTCTATGAACAAGATTTTAAGAGATAGTTCACCTGCAGAGGGCAGCAATAACCATTGCTGATTAAGGGTGCCATTTCACAAAATGCCAGGGACTGCTGGCATTTAATCTTATAGGAAAGTCTTGCCCATTGAACCAGAATGTCAACCCATGCGTTCTTGCTGTTATTCTGAGTAAGGGAAATACTATTAGCAGTAACAGGGACAGTTGCTGCTCTGTGTAGTTGCATGACAGCTTGTACAAAAGTAATTATGGGCTGAATTATGATGAGAGTATTTGTATTTTAAGCCCTGCTTGTTGGATACCTTCACACAATTTCTACTCACAGGAATGAAACTCAGATGCAATGCCAACCTCCAATTAGGCTGGGATAATCCCCAGCACAAGTCCCATGCTAACTTGGGAGTTGCACAAAGTGTAGTAAGGCACTTCTACCTCACTCCTGAGGAGGGAGGTGTTAGGCCACTGCATAGCCTTATGCTGACCTCCCCACGCTACCATTGGAAGATATGCCAGGTCTTCCTATTAAATTTGTTAGGTATGTGCCCTCCAGAATCCTTAAAAAATAAAAAGGAAATAAAAAAAAGGAATAACAAATAACCAGCTTGGCAAAACCACTCAATACAATAAGTGGGGAGATTTGTGTCACACAAGAATGTGTGTGGCCCCATCAAGATGAATATTGAAATGGGAGGACAACGGAGTTTTGAGGAACTCAGTTCACACTAGAAGAGCTCCATCTCTCTGCTAACTTAGGGAAACAGTGAAAGTGAAAGGTGTTGATATAAAATCCTAAGGGGATCTTTCATCTGAGAACTTTCCTGCGTTATTGCAAACAGTCCTCACTTAAAAATAGTGAAGGAGGAAAAGCAAAGCAATTTTCATGAACCCTGAATGGTTTGTGTGCTTAACCGCATTACATATTATTGGAACAACAATAATTGCCAACTGAAACTTTCAACGTTCCTGTAAATATAGACCTCATCTTCACTCATGATCTCATGCCTTATCTTTTATTTTTGCTCCACATATAGACTAAAATGGAGGAATGCAGTGCACTCCAGTTTCCCATTACTCTATTCTTCACTGCACAATGTAAATGAGGTAGAAATGAGCCCAAAGTTCAGTTGCATGGTGATGAGAAAAGGACTTTCATTTATTAAGTTGGTCAGGGAAGTTTCATTTGAAAACCACCTATAGAAAGAACACAAGGCAGTTTCTCATAGGTTACTTTATGCGGTACAAGCAGATTGTGTCCCAGGGGTGACCATATGTCCTCTTTTTCCAAGATGTCCCCATTTTTGGCCTTGTGTTCTGGAAAAAATCTTCATTGTCCTCTTATGGGATGCAGACAGCTTGTAGTTGTCTTGTAATTAATAAATTATACACAATAAATAGTAATGTATGATTCTATGGCTAATAGACCTGTCTGAGAGCTTCAGTAGCTTATGGTAGTTGAAAACACATACCAGTATTCCCTCTGCTCCGCTCCCTAGATGCCATTTCACTGCCTTCTAATGGTGTAGTTTGGATGACTTGAAAAAAAATGATTTGTGTGCTTAAGGATGGTCTCAATAAATTGCCTCCTTTATGTAGCCTTCTTGTTATTAATACATGTAATAATAATACATTACAGTGGTACCTTGAGTAAAGAGCGACTTGAATAAACAGTGTTTTGGGTAAAGAGCAAAATATTCTCAGAAATTTTGACTAGCGTAAAGAGCACTGTCTTGTGTAAAGAGCACTTCTGAGGAAGTTTGGAAGATACTTCCATGGGAAGGGAACTCACAGGGGGGATGAGTGGACTAGCTTGAGCTACAGTGGGGCCCCGGGCAAAGTTTGGAATAGGCTTCCATGGCCAGGGAACTCATGGGGGATGGGGCGAGCAGCCTGAGCCAGGTTTGTATGTGGGATCTGTGTATGGCAGTGTGGAAGGTGTGCCTTATCAATAGTGCTGCTTCCTATCAGCAGCTTGGAAATGTTAGTTGCACATAAAGACAAAGATTCCATTGAGCCAATGGATAGCAGTGACTCCATTAGTGATTGTGAAAGAACACAATCCTAACCATGTCTACTCAGACGTTAGCCCCATTGTGTCCAATGGGTCTTATTACCAGGAAAGTGTCTTTAGAATTGCAGCCAAAGTCATCCCCCTCTCTGTAACCCTCACACCAACCATGAAAATTTTCAAAGGTACAGTATTGTACTGTATTTTCTTTATTGCAGTGTTGTGTTTTCCTGTATATTACAATGTTTGGTACTGTTTATATTAAGTGTTTTGTAATCTTTTTTATAAACAGTTAATATAAATACTGTAGATAGATAGATATTTTTATATGAATATTTTTTGGGTTGTAGGGCCAATCGTCCGCGTTTCCATTATTTCCTATGGGAAAATCCGCTTCACGTAAAGAGCGTTTCATGTGACAAGCATGACTCCGGAATGAATTAAACTTATTAAAATGAGGTGCCACTGTATATGTAATAGTTTTTAATGTAATAAGTAATTTAGTGTTTAAATTAAGTGTTTAAATTAAGTGTGTGGGTTGTGGGTGGCACAAGCAGTAAACATGCTGTGCCTGTTAACCAGCAGGCCAGGGTTTGATTCCCGGGTTGGCCCCACAAGACAGGGTGAGCTCCTGTCCTTAGCCCAGCTCTGCGACGCCAGCTGGATCCAATCGTATTGGCTCTGCCTTTCCATTGGACTAATTCAGTGGCGTGGAGAGGGGGGATTTGCTGCTTGGGTAACAGCCTATCCTCCATAACAATCCAACCCAGGCTTTCGTGCTTCGCATGCACCGTATGCAGCGCCAAGCACGATACCATAGTCTTCCAAGACTGACGGAGGCCTGCTAATTAAGTGTTTTTTTAGAGTTTAAATTTAGTTTAAATAATCAGTGTTTATATTTAGTGTTTAGATTAAGCATATGAAAGCAAAACGAGCTGGTATATATGAGCATAGTATTGTGTTGTAGCTATTGGTGCTACATCTTTTAATGATAGTCAAATACTGGGAATGGAGGAGATTTCGACAGTTTAAGTCAAGCAAGCTGACCCTCAAGTACTTCAGTGATGAATGGACATGTCCTGGAAAAAGAGGACATATGGGGCACAATCCAAAGTATGGGAGCACGTAAGAGACATTATGTGCACCTGTAGTTACTGCACCACCCAGTGAAAACCTATGGGAAATTCATATTGAAATCCAGAGCAACTTGTTCTTACTTCAGAGCAAGGACTCCCTGTAGTTACTCTGGATTTCAACCTTGGTCACCCTGTAAGGTGCACGAGGAAAATTCAAAAATCTTTCATGCAGGAATTTATTAACATGAAGATTTGGAATTTATTTTTGGTGTGCCATGGTAATATTTGGTTTGATTTAAGATTACTATCCTTTTTGAATCTTAGGAGAACAGAATCGAAAGAACAAACAAGCAAGAATGTATTCTGGGGACCCTGTAAAATGTACAAAGACATCAACCTGTTTGTCTGGGGTCCTTTTTCCAAATCCCCAGCTGGTTTGGCAGCCGGCTAAATGGAGTCCCACTAATTTCCACTTTGGTTAGGATGTGGATTGAGCGATTGTCATTCTGTTTTAACTACCAATTAGGAGCAGCCCCAGAAAGGAAGGTGCTAGACAGTCCTTGCAGGACATTGTCAAATGAAGGGAGGAGGACAGAGAGGAGAGAACAAACATAAAATCCTGCTTGCAGGAATGTTATGACTTTGGCACAGACATGGTGAAACAAGATGCAAGCAGTCTAAATCCTGGATATATCTTGTCAATGAGTACAATGTAGTCCCTTAACTAAGAACATCAAAGAAAAATGCAATTAAGAAAGAAGAGAGGACAATAAAAACCAAGCAGCTGTAACAATCCTAGTTAAAAAATATTTTTATTCATATCCCATCATTCCATCACCATGGATTATAGAGTGGTTTGTAGGCATATTTTTTCATTTATTATAATTTATTTCATTTTTTAATTTATTATTGCTTAATATACAGATATGCAACTTAATATACAAATATGCAACTAAGCATCTAGATTTTATCACTTTTATGAACTAGTAATTAACAAAATTAATAATAAAAACAAAAATTTTAACTCCAAAAGAAACAAAACACAACTGAGGGGTTATCCAAGATTTTTACAGTAACCAGACCTGGAACAGATTTATGATTAACAGCTTAGTCAAACATTATTTTAAGAGTCCAAAGTTAATATTATTATTTACAGGTTGGCCAACAGAATTATATTGTTCCTAACAGGGAGTAGATTCAATCTCACAATCTTGTTGAGATTATTGCTTTTCATAATGTAAATAGTCCTGCCCTCAAGGCACTCATAAACGAATGAATCAATGTAGCCATTAGAGAAACATAACTTTTTGTTATTATGATGTTAATACATTATTGCTCATAAATTCTAAAACCAAAAAGTAACATGTACAAGGCAATGTCCTGAAAATTTACTCACCAGGCACTGGGATCACATATTTGCAGAGGTAAAATATTTGTTTAGTGAATGCCCTGGTGCTGGAGAATGCCAGATATATATTTTTTGCCTGATCATATAGAAAGAGGCTCCATGCTTCTGCTGTTCAAATCACTTCAAGTTGGGATAGAAAGGCCTGGTTCTACATGGAGTTTCACCTTTAACTTAAATTCATACATACATACATTACACACTTACAGTACATATATAAATACATACACACAAATACATACATATGTATATACATACTTGTACATACATACATACTTCAGCTGGGTCTGGTTTCAAAATAACATAAGAAAAGCCCCACTGGATCAAGCAAAAGACCCATTTAGTCCAGTTTCCTATATCTCATAGTGCCCCCTCCCCAGATGCCACAGGGAACCCACAAGAGATCTGCATGCTGGTTCCCCCGCTGCATCTGGCATTCTGAGGTTGCCTATGTCTAAAACATGGAGATTGCACATACCCATCATGGCTTGTCAGCTGTGTCACCTTCCAGAAATTTGTCCAATCCTTAAAAGCATTTAGGCCAGATGTCTGTCATAAGAAGTGCCATTGACTAATTGAGGCAGTGGTGTCCAAAACTTGGCCCAGATGCGTCCTATGGTAGGAAAGCCTTATTGCATGAGAGGACATCTGCTTGTAGTACTCTGGATCCAAGCTGTCATCAAAGAAGAACAAATATATTGTAAGAGAGTTTGAGACCCGGGTCGGCCCCACAAGACAGGGTGAGCTCCTGTCCTTAGCCCAGCTCTGCGACGCCAGCTGGATCCAATCGTATCCGCTATGCATTTCCATTGGACTAATTCAATGGCGTGGAGAGGGGGGGATTTGCTGCTTAGGTAACAGCCTATCCTCCATAACAATCCAACCCAGGCTTTTGTGTTTTGCATGCAGCGTATGCAGCGCCGAGCACGATACCATAGTCTTTCAAGACTGATGGATGCCTGCTTTAATGATAAAATCTCATTGTTGATATCATCCCAAACCTCAGATCATAATTCATTCACTTCAATACAATATTTTTATCCCACTCCTTGTATCACCAAAAGATGAGGGTGGCTAATAGCAAAAATTTAAATCAAGCATTTAAACAAAATAATCAAACACATGAAAAGTAAAACTCAAGAAAGAGTGGCAGAAATACATGAATGAAACACAACATTAAAGCAGCAATAAAAAGAATTGTGCCTTTCAAAACATGAGTTGTGACTTTGCCAACAAGGCCTCTTTGGGGAGTGAATGATGGACTTCACTCCCCAGAAGACTTTATCTTAGGTACATCTTGCAGTGATCGGATGCATAGCATAAGTGGAATGCAGAATACAGGGAGGTTTGCCATTTGTTGACTGACAGCCTTTTGGAACAAAAATATATTTGACCTCTTACTGAAGACTTGCAAGTCAAACCAAAAACAGGAGGGAATTCTATAATCGAGCAATACAATAACAATAACTGCAACAAAATATGGTGCAGCCATTTACCAACTGATTGTGATGAACCAGAAGGCTTATATGAAAAGGTAGGTTAGGACTGCAGCTGACTCTTCAACTGAAAGTTCACTAGTTTGCTGACAAATGAAAAGTTCCTTTGGTAAAAAATGGTGGCACTTGTGCAAGAAGAGATTTTTAAGGCACACTCTGCACTATTTGGAAATATCTTTCAGTTTCACAGTTTTGGGGATTTCCAGTTTCTGAATGTTTTAAAATAGACGGTTGTTGCCTCAGAGTCTCAGGAGATGAACTAATCTAATCTCAGTCTCAGGAGATGGACTAATCCTATCCATTGTCAGAAAGAAGTAAATGGAGATTGCTCAGTTTAATGGAATTTGGGGTGCAATCCTAACCAATTTAGGCCAGCCTAACTCACCTGGCATATATTCCCACAGTGGTGTGGAGAGTAACTGGCCTAACTACCTAGTAGTGGAGCAGAAGTGAGTGACGGCACTTTTGTGACACGCCTGGGGTAAGCACAGGACTTATCCCTGGGCTTACGCCAGCCTAAATGTAGGTTATGATTGCAGCCTAACTCTCAGGTATGTATAGGATTGCCTAAGAATACCAGTGAGAGTATTCTTAACAAGAACAATCTTTTGTTTATTTGCCTTGTTAATAAAGTCATTCAACAGGATATAACCCAGTTGAGTCCAGGAGGGGGAGCTTCATGCATTGCTTTCAAGCTGAAAATAGCTCCTCTGGAATGGCAATTTACTCCTAAAGTAATGATGAATGGCCTAAGGATAAGATTCTCCTTCTCTGAAAATAAAGGCTGGATTCCTACATAAATAAATTTCCCTTTTCAACAGTATTCATATTTGTTAAATGCCTGATGTCAACTTAGTTCCAACTCTTCATTTCTTTTTCTTGACTCATGTCTCCAGGCTGTCACCACTATAGGGTTTTTTATTTAAAAGACAGAAAGAAAAGCATTTCCCTAAAGAAAGAAAGAAGTGATTCAGGCCAAGTTAAGCACTTTTCAAGCCAGTGATTTCAGTGGAAGTGATCTAGACTTTCTTGCATAACTCCCCAGACGAAATCCATGGAATTTAAAAGTGCTTTACTTTGGATATTTTTTATGAGTTCTATTTCTGCTTTGTTTGGGAAAGCCCTTCTGCAGTTCTATTTTTAGCAGTGCCTAAACTCAGGAGTCTAATGTGCCTTGACAGCATAATTGAAAGTGTTTTGTCTTCTAGAAGAACAGCTGTCATTCGTACAGAATAAAAAATGCCACAAAGTTGCTTCTCCCAACCTAGCTGCAATTTGGATAGATGTTGAAACAGCAGGATATGGGGTGGGGGGTGAAAGCAGCTCAGCTGAAAAAGATGGGGGAGGAGAACATGCCGTTGAAATCATGGATAGTTGTAAAATAGGCTTCATTTGCGATGTAGTTGAAATGTTGTTTCCCAAGCTTTCAAGTAACTTGACTGAGAACTAGTTATTGAACCTGACTTCCATATGAATTCTTCCTTACATGAAGTCATACCATTAGCCCAGCGGTACTTGAGCTTTTCAGCCTAGGACCCTCTTCTGAGAATCTGTCAAGGACCCTCCACTTGGAAGTGATGACATGGCTGGAAGTGACATTAAAGATCCCCAGTGCCAGATTCCAAGATGGCTGCAACCAACTTTTGGCAATCCCCCCAGAAGTGGTGACCCCACCCAATGGGGTCCCATGCCCCAATTTGAAGACCACTGCATTTGTGATTATAGGTGCTGTGCCTGTCAAGCTGAAGATCGGCAGATCAGCAGTTCGAGACCCAAGTACTGCAAGATGGAGTGAGCTCCTGTCCTTAGCCCAGCTCCTGCCGACCTAGCAGTCTGAAAGCCCACAAATCAAATAGACAAATAGGTATCACCTTGGTGGGAAGGTTACAGTGTTCAGTGTGCATGTTAGCCACATGTCCATGGACAATTTCTTCAGACAACGCTGACTCTATGGCTCTAGAAACAGTGATGAGCACTGCACCCTAGAGTTGGTCATGACTAGCAGGGCAACCGGTGGGGTGGATGGGACGGACACCTTTACCTTTTTTTCTTACCATCATAAAACATTTAAATGCCACTGCTGGGTCAAGCCAATGGCCCATCTAGTCCAGATTCCTGTATCTCAACAGCCCACCAGAGAACTGAATCCAGGTGCCCTTTTGAGTTTGCCTGCATACCCATCTATGTATGCCATCCATACCTGTCTACATATGCATACGCACGGATGCACGCGCACATGTGCACACTAATTACAAGAAATATTTTGTCTGTCCTAACTCTCCCAATTCTAGTGGATGTCCCCTAGTTTTGCTGTTATGTGAGAGAGAAAAGAGCATCTCTCCATCCACTCTATGGATGCATCTCTCCATCCACTCCTTTGCATAATTTTGTATGTCACAATGATATCCCTCCTCAGGTGCCATTTTTCTAGACTGAAGAGCCCCAAATGCTCAAATGTATCAGGAAAAGTCTCTGTTTTTGCATTTGAGGGATGTCTTCAAATGTTCATAGTATCTGTTGTTAAGAGGTGTTAACGTTCTGAGTCCAACTGTCCCCTCGGGTCTCTGGATGTTTAAGGCCTGTGTTCAACACATGTACACTCCATGCATGAAATACGCACGACAGTCCAGCCACATGCATGTCCACATGGTGTTCAAAATGCACAGAAGTAACATTTGAAGGGAGCCAGCCTTATATTGATTTTTTAAACTGAATGTATCTATGCAGTCACCTACATATAAATGCTTGTATATGTATCCAGACTCTTACTGGGTGTTGGATCATCATCATTATCATCATGGCTTCCACCTGCTTGTGTGCTCATGTCCTCCCATTCACCAGACTTCACTATAGAACAGTGTTGTCACTAGGGTTTGAATCATCCAGTGATGGAGGCCAGCATGTCACTCATGTGATGGATCTCCTCTGGTGCAGAGGGCAGAGCAATGCCCTGGGCAGAGGGTGTGGTATCATCCCACCATGCAGATTTTTTTTAGCTATAACTTTTGGATAAAATATTTCAATGTGGTTTGTTTCATTGCATTTTGCATGAAATGCAATTGATAACATTATGACAACATTATATTATAACATTATGATAATATCTGGTGCAGCCAACATGTTGTGTACTCTTTAGTGATGCCATTGTGTTGAAACCCCATTGTGTTGAAATTGCATTAAACAGAGACCTCAATGGAAAAAAGTAACTCATTGTTCAGACTGAACATGGCCACCTATTTCACAAATCTGTTCAGAAATGAGGGTATTTTTAGCTTCCTTCATATTTTTATTTACTATATTTATTTAAAATAATTATGAGTTGCTATTCTTCTAAATGTTTCCAGACTGGCTCAAAAGCATTACAACCACCACACTCCTAACCAACAGAATTAAAAACATTAAAACAATCAAAATTGTGAAGGGAAGCAAACAACAACCAAATATGAGCAGCAGTGAACAGTCAACCTGATTATACAGCAGGAAAAAAATAAATTATTTGATGAATGAAGAATCTTATACTAGCATCTGAATGACTTCTATAGGCTCACAAATCACTTTAGGCAGGTGTTTCAAAGATGAAGCCTGATTGTGAAGAAAGCTCTCACCTGGCACCTGCCCAGGCACCTGCCACCTGCCTATGGCTGGCTGTAGACCATCATATGTTTCAGATTATAGAAAATTTGTAAAATTTGGGAGGGGGAGAAAATTCAGCAGTTGCAATATCTGCATTTTACAACTAAAAAATACCTGATCCATGTATAAGCTTTCAATTACAGTTCCTATGATTTCTGGATCAGTCTTTATGTGTTTGGAGGAAATGCCAGAACAAGGACAAAGAATATGTATGAATGAATTTCACTTTATTTACAGTTAAGTGCTCTGAGTATTATCATTTCAGGAAACTGCACAACAACTCTGTAAGATGGGCTCATATATTATCCACACACAATAAATGCAGATTGAAGCACAATGCAATGGTAAGTACAGCAGGTTTGGGGAGCATGGGAAAGGCAGGGAAGAGGAAGGAGGGACATTTTCCCAGGTGGATGAGGTCAGATGGCATCATGGCAGGTTGGACTGTAGGTGGGCAGGCAGGGAGCAGGAGATGGGGCCAGGATTGAGCAGTAATGCTGGATCCTAGGCAATTAAGGTGGTGCAGATCTGAGTAGCTCCATTGGAACTGTAGTGGCTCTCCCCAAAGTAGGGGGAAAGCTTTTCCCCTAGTGGGAGAGCTGCTTGCTGCTGAAAACTTATACTGGATACAGCACAGGCTCGCTGGCCTGCTTGTTCCACGGCAAGTTAGGGTTGCACTATGCATAGCTCAAACAACTCCATAGGATGCCAACATAAAGGGGAGGTGGCTTTGCTTTGGAAAATCCCCTTCAACTGTGCCATGAAAGGGAAGGGAAACTTTCATGGTAGAAGAAAGTCAGTGAGTTCCCCTAGAATCTGTCCCCTAGAATTGGTATTGGTGCTTTTAACATTTCTGTAAATAGTCTGGAATTAGGGATAAGCAGTGAGGTGGGCGTTTAAAGTGAGGTGGATGATACCACAGTATTCAAGATGATAAAAGTAAAGGCAGATTATGAAGGGTTACAAAAAGACCTTTCCAAGTTAGATGAATGGAAAACCAAATGGCAAATACAATTCAGTGTCACCAAATATAATGTGAAGGCACATTGGAACAGAAAAGCTATTGGTTATGAGCTTTCAGGAAAGAAGCAGTTAACTCAGTATGAGGCTATTATGACAAAGGCAAATTCCATGTTAAGGGACATTAGAAAAGGAATTGATAATAAGAAACAGCTAATATTAGAAAACCCCTATACAAATCTATGGTGCAGCCGCATTTGGAATGCTGCGTATGTTCTGGCCATCACATCACAAGAAGGTGAAAAGATGCAAAGAGGACAACCTAAATGGCGAGGAGACTGGAGGACTTTCCTTACAAGAACAAGCTACAAGGTTTCTTATGAGGAGAGGCTACAAAGTTCAGTTTGAAACAATCTTCATTTGTGGTGACATAATTCTTATTCCTTGGAGGAAAAGGAAACTAGTAATAATGCTATGAATGTATTCACAAGAGCAAAAACAAACATCTTTTCAGTCATTATTAGAAGTACTAGGATTTATGTCTGCCCATGAAGAGGCCACTGAAGTTGAAAAAGAGCACCTTGTAGCTGACCCACTTTTGAAATTCAGCCAAAATCATCCAACACCAGCCTGTGTGTTTATAGCTAGACCATTGCTACATTGTCCATAATGCAGCCACATTTTTCTACTATCATGTTCGGAAATTCTGCCACCTCAATTTCTGTATAGTTTCCTTTCTTGACTAAGTACATCATAGGAAGTGGTGAACTCTCCACCACAGCACAGGTTCTCTCTCCATAACCAAAATGGTGCAGCAAGTTCTTGGGTTGCCGACAGCCGCCCACACAGTGGTAAGCCTGGTAGCCGGCTGGCTCAATAATCCAATACTGAGTCCAGGTCAGCTCTCGGAAATTGATGTAATGCTCTTGCCGGCAGCAGGTATTCTTCTCTGTCAACATTTCTTCTTTACAATCTCCAGGCCCTCTATTAAAAAGCAGACAAAATTATTTTGGGTTGGAGAAATGGAATCAAAATTACCACGAGATAGATCTAAGGTAGAAATATTTGGGAGCCTATAAAGGTTTGGTTTGTTACAAACATGTTTCTTCTTTAGTATTTTTAAATGCCATATTTGGGGATGGGCCACAGTTCAGTAGTTGAGCACCTGTTTTCATGCACTAGGCCCTGATAACAGCAGAGAACAGAGAACCAAGGTAACAGCAGAGAAAAATTCCCGTATGAAACTTTTCAGAGCTATGGCCAGTCAACACTGAGAATACTAGCTTTGAAAGACTATTGCTTTGAGTTCATATAAGGTATATTGTCCATATAATTTCTGGGTTCTCATGAATTTGCCTATTTCATAGATTTTATCCCACCTTTTCTCCAAGCAAGTCGGTGTGACATACGTGATCTCTTCACCTACATCTAATTTTATCTCCAAAATAGCTTTATGATATGAGAGATAGTAACTAGCTCCAAATTATCCAGTAAGCTTCATGGTGAGTAGGGATTTGAATCCAGTTCTCTCTGATCCAGGTCAAACAAGCATTACGCTGACTCTCCAATTTGATAAATATAGCATGAAATCCTAACTTACTTAGGCTGGCCTATCTTTCTTTGCTTATTTTTCTTTGATGGTATGGGGAGGTTAGTGTATGCCTGTGCAGTGGCCCAACCCACCCCCCAAAGCAGTGGGGCAGAAGTGCCTTAGAGCACTTTGGTGACACCCCCAGGTCAGCACAGGACTTATGCTGGGAGCCTGGGACTTATGCCAGCCTATCTGGAAGTTAGGATTGCAGCCATAAAATCCTTAGTTCAACACATTTTGTAAGATGTTTGTTCACTGCTATGATTTCATACTCAGCTCTTTCCTTTCGAATAGCTTGTGGGCTATCATATATAGAGCTGCACATCCAACTCTCCCTATACCTTTAAAAGCAAAGTACAGCAGACATGTTTCAAAGTCAGTTCCAAAATTCCAAAAGCAGCTGTGCATGTTTATTCAGTATAATCCTGAGCATGTTTACTCAGAAGTGAGCAAGGATGCAATGGATTGCAAACTGACCTGGGAGTAATTACAACTGAACATAGTTCAGTTTACTTCTATGGAAAACAAATAAGTGCACTCCACATAATTCCACATTGCATTATACCAATCATAAGAATGCTTGCTGGGAAGCAAATCTAACCTCTCCCAAAATCAACTGGCTTTATGCTTACTGTGATGGTTAGATGCAAGGAAGATATAAACCTTCCCTGTGATTTTCATGTGAGAATGGGCAAACAATAAACTTGTGGTGCAGTGATTGGGGAGCTGGACTGAGACCTGAAATATCAGGGTTCAAATCCCTCCTTGGTCATGAAGCTTTCGGGGTGATCTTGGGGCAATTATTTACTCTCAGCCACATCTACCTCACAGGGTTGTTGTGAAGATAAGGGCAGTGGTCAGCTTCAGGGTGTACTCACAGGTTCTATAGAACCCCTTGCTAACGAGTGCCTGGTTCTGAGAACCAGATACTAATGGGACATAGAACCTGTTATTAATTTAGGTTATTAGGACATAGAACCTGTTGTTAATTTATTTGAATCCAACCACCGGATAAGGGGATAAAATCTTTGTAAGCCGCCAATGCAAGGAAAACCTTAAATAAACTCCAAAATTGCTATGGGGTTACACTAAGTCACTTACCCATATTCTTCTAGGTTGAGAGTATAAAGCACCAATTCTGGTTTGCCCAGAGCTTTATCTGAAGGATCCTGAGAAGTAAAGCGCACAACTTTGGCCATTTCAGAGGCATAGCTCCCCAATCTTTCTCCTTCAATCCAAATCTGCAGGAACATTGGACCTTGCTTCTTGGTTTTGAGCCAAAAATGTACAGCCTGAGTGACATCAAAATTCTTCCAGCCAGACTCCATAATTGGAACTAACCTAAAGAATCAAAACAGGTTTGACAATGGGGGATGGGGTATAGAAGCTTTGGACACAATAGCTAATAAAAACAAACCAAGGAAGAAAATTAAAAGTACTGTAGGTGGAAATGGATACAAAACCAAATTTGGAATGAGTCAGAGGTAGGCAGTTTCTTTTTCAAACAAATGGAAGAAAGAGAAATAGGATTTTTCAGAAATGAAAGAAGCCAATTTTTAACTGAGACTTTTGGCCAAACTATGAACCCATTCATACTTTATATTTTGAACATTTGCCCTAATCTCAGAGCCCCTTGTTTTTACTGATGCTTGATTTTTGTTGTTGCACATTTTTTGCTGCCTCCTCAGGCTTTTATTGATTTTGGGGTTGTTGTTTTTTTTGCTTTGATTATAGAATTTGTTTTTATTACATTCAGAAGCAACCTTGGATGTGATTTTAATCTCAGAAAGGTGGGCTACATAGATCCACAATGCAAAAATAAATAGATCAGGATCTCTTAAGTTTTGTCCCCCAACTGTACCACTTTCCTTGGCCCCTGCTATACCACTTTTCATGGTCCAGACATCATCTGGACTGGAGGCCATGCAAACTCCATGCAATGAACACTAGGGAGGCATCATGGCAGATAGGAGGGCTTTTTGAGCATGCAAAAAAAATGCACTGGAACTCTCCATGATGAGCTGAGCCTCTCATTGCAGTTTGTCACATTGTGTTGCCTGTCTCGATACCAGCAAACATAATTGCAAGTACCACTGTACATCATCTCAAGTACCACAGGTGGAACAAAAGCCACTGGTGGAGAAATACTGAAATAGGCAAATTTTGATATAAAAAGCATCTGAAGGTACAAACACTCTGTTGTCAATTATAGACAACGTAACTACAAACAAAGTAATTACAAGCAGGGTACAACTGGGAAGTTTTAGATAGAGAAGCAATGCAATAAGCAGGGAAAAATCAAGACAGATGCGATAAACAGGGAAGAATCAGACTCCCATTTCTGTGTTTATTGCAGGAGTGTAATCAGCACTGTGTTTATCAGCAATGAGTGCATTAGTGTTTTGCCATAGGCATATTTTGCATATAAATAAAAAATATATACATCGTGTATTTGCTTTTTTTAGACACTAAAGAATTGTAAGTACCTGCTCATAATTTTAGAAGAGGCAGGGAATAGCAAACGCAGGTCTAATAAATGATGCTGCACTTCTTGATGTTGGCCAGTTCATCCAACTGGAATGCTGAGAATGTGTGTGGAGTGGGTCCCCACAGACTTTGCTAAAGCTATTGCATAACTACTGCACTTACCAGACCATAGTTCTAGTCTACCCAGTTTAGCAGACATATGGGAATGTGGATTAAACTGTTAGCTGGGTAGCAAAGCAATCAAGTAGTGAAGGCAGTGAAGCAATCAGTTCATCATGTGCCAAACTTTGCATAGATATTTGACAAAAAAAACCTTTCTCTTCCAACATAGTAATTGAATTGTGGGAATTTGTTCTTTAAAAAAATATTGGAACATATAATCTAGGAGCTCTAGTTTTCAGTGGCACTCTTGTGCAAGCAAGGTCTTCCTTACATTCACTCCAGCAGCAGAGGCAGTTCTAACCCTTAATTGGAATCAAGAGCTCTTCCCAATTATATAGTAAACAGGAAGTCCCTGCTTTCTTTAGAATTATGTGTACACATAGTACATATATGATCCATGTGGAACAATGGGCCAAACAGAGAATCATTCAAGACAATAATGACCGTAAATGAAAATCTTAACAAATTAGCTGATGTGAAAAATTGTACAAGAGAATGAATTCATTCTGGTTGTCATCAGTCATCCCTTGAAAAGTTGTCTGTTCATATATTGCCGGGGTATCCAGTAGTTATTAAGTAGCACAGCATAACTAGTTAGTCAAATGCAACCTCCAAATATAAGAGATAAATACTGTATTCATAGAAGGCTATTTGAAGACTATTCAATGGAACAAAATTTGTCACCTACAAGTTGACAACAGTGAACTAGATCAGCCCACAAAGATGCCTTATGGGAAGGACTGGAGGGAGAAGTTCAGATCTCCTCTACTCACTTTCCAATACACACAAATGTTCTGTAAGGAGCAACTATATTTCTTGATATTGAGAAGTACTAAACATTCTAAGAGAATGTTTCTAAATAACAAGTGTCTCTTGTTATCCACTAAGGTTCCATCCTGGAACTTCTCGCGGATTAAAAAAATCAGTAGATTAAAAAAGAGTGGAAAAATATATTTAAAAATCCATTTCCAGGTTTCTTGCTCCTCCTTTGTTCTAAAAGGAGATGTCTCCAAACTCCATACCTGGAGCCAGATGCAGCCCTCAGCAAGCCTCAAGATCTCTCTATCTGGCCCCTGAAATGTAAATTAGTTTTTTTTGGCTCCTAACATAGTGTCACAGAGATGATGTGGCCCTCCTGCAAAAACGTTTGGAGACCCCAGTGGAATAATGTTGTGCCTCAATATCTGCAGGGTTTAACTTTGCTTCTATGCTGATACAAAAAAAGTGTTAAATAAAAGTAGTTTTAAAAAATAAAACGTGCATCTCTTTACAATTATTTTAAAACTGCTTTTCTTACTGTTATAGAGAGGCAGTCTACAATTAGGACCACCTGCCTTTGCCAGACTCAGTTGAAGAATGGAATGATTGCTTGAATGACTGCCTCTCTACAACAGTAGAAAAACAGTTTTTAAAACTGTGATTTGCTGTAGCCATTTGTGCTGAGTCAAATCTATGTTTGAAAAATCAGTGTATAACAAAGTTGGACCTGTTGCAAAACTTATCACTCCAACTGCCCTTGAAATGGCACCTGAATACGCAAGTGCATTTTTCCGGAGTCATTTCTCTGGACTATTGGTTCGTACCTGGAATCAATTAGCGAAGTCCGGTTGGTGCCGTTGTCTTGAAGCTGTACCCAGTATACGCTCACCCTAGCATTTGTGACTGGCCTGTGAGACTGCCTTCTGGGCAGATGTGTCCTCTCCAGAGGCTTCTTGAAAAGCTTCAGTTCAGCCATGGTGACTTCACTATTTTCTGGGATTCTGCCGTCCATGTCAAAGATAAGATTCTGGCGGGTAGTGTCTGTATAGAGAATATCTCCTGGAATATCTATAAATATTTGGGGCACAAATACAGAAGCTCAGGATAGATAACACCAATTGCACAGAAAGAATATTTTGGTTCAGTAGAAAAACCATTTGCCATTACCCACTTTATCCAACTACCTGCATTACTAGTTTATTATACAAACAGCAAATGAAAATCACAGAAAGTTGTCCCCTGGACATGCCCTCCTGGAAGAAAGTCAGATTCATGAATGGTTATAGGTTTAAAATGGTCATGTAGCATCTCTAAACAGTGGACTGAACTGCAGCGCACATATCCCTCTTCCATTCATGACAGGAGTTTGGCTAGAGTCCAAAAATTACTATGTATGTTAGAGCTGTCATACAATAACCATGTGGTATATGGTCATTCCCACACTGCCATTTTAAACAGAAATCTTTATTTTTAATATACAAATTCAAGCAGACAAAAGCGGCAATCTTACACTCTTATTTGCATAGAACTTAGTGAAACCTGCTACTAAATGCATACTAGGAAAGTCATCTAAATTAATCTTATGGGGAAATGGATGAATTTCCAAAAAGGATCAACATATCACTTGCAAATTTTAAAACTGCAAAATACATTTCACTCAGTTCTTATATTGAGTTCATTGTTGAGAATCAATTAATTCAATATAAGTTAAGATTACACAAGATGATACAAAAAGTGTACTCAGTCTTGAATCAATCTGTTTGTGCTCTAGTCATTAAATAAGGAAATATTCACTCTACCTTAACACCACCTTTTTGCAAATAAATGTACAGAAAAATCCTGAATAGTCAAGTTCATCTTCAGGTAGGGATTTAGATATAAATTTCTCAGAGGTGTTTCAGTAGTTTGAATAACATTTATTATGTGTTGTGAATCTATAGTTTCTGAACGGATGTCGATTTAGGACATAGGTTTTGCTTCCAGATGCATGCACGAATAACAGCACAGTTTACCTGCATTCCCAGGAATTCCTCTTAGGATCCCAGCAAGACTTGGCAAGGCTCTCCGCTTGACTCGGTGATGCCTCAGCAAGGAGGTGTATTTATTCCTTATATTCTCTGGAATGACCAGATTCTCTATGTCTTTTCTTTGAAGAGTAGGGACTTCAGGGAGCCCTAATTTCTTCATCAAAATCTCTTTGAGCCCTTCCTCGCTAAATCCATTGGCAGCGGCAGCTACAAAGAGGGCAGAGGTTACCACCCAGCTAAGACTGACAGCCATCCTTTAACTGTCACACAGATGCAGAAAAGAACCCCTGAAGCTCTCTGCTTGGAACAAGCTGTTGTGGGCAGGGACATGATGTGATGGTTTTATATAGCAAGGCTGATCCCACTGGCATAACAAATTCCACAAGTGGAGATGAGACAGAGGACTTGAAAGGATCACATCCCCTTTGATACAAACAAGCTATAGTAACACCTTCCAGGGCCGTGAACTTAATACAGGAATAATTAGAAAGCATACTTGTTTGTTCCCAAGAGGCACGGGTGTATCTAAGGCCTACTGCGTTCACCACAGTACATTTTATTTTCTGAACAGAGATCATTTCCATGAAGGAAAACACAGTTAACACAGATGTGTACTGTGGTATTTTTTTTTTCCTTCAGTGTGTACAGAGATGGAAACGAGCTATAAAGAGACCACTTAAACCTATTATATCACATTGATTGCTGCTATTGTGATTGTTATTATTTCTTACAGGAAAACCTGACTCAAATGTGGATCCGATGGGGATGCAAATGAGACAGTTCACTGAACTGTGCTGTTATGCTTGAAGAAGATGAGAGCATTTTTTAAAAGTATTCTCATGATTTTTATAGCCTTTGATAATGTTAAAGAATTAATATAGCATGTGAGCTTTAGTTCAAAATAAATTACATACTGCATGCCACTATCTGAAATATAATTTCCTGTTTTCCAAGGGGAAAGCATACAAAACCTAATTACTGTAATTTTATAGGCAATTAGAGTAGATCAGAGGTTCCCAAGCTGTGGATCAGGACCCACGAGGTGGGTTGTGATCCAGTTCCAGGTGGGTCCTCATTCATTTCAATGTGTATTTTATTTTTCGTAGATTGGATGTGATGATACTATAGCAGTGGTCTTCAAAGTGGGAGTTGGGACCCCCTTATGGGTCACAACCTTGGGTCAGGGGGATTGTGAGAGGACGGGATCCGCCATCTTGAAAACTGGCACAGGGCTTTCCTGAGAGTAAGTCTCACTGAACACAATGGGATTTACTTCCAAGTAGACATGGAGAAACATCCTGGTAAGTTTGAAAGGGGAACCCAGACTGATTTTTATGTTTGAATGGGGGTCCCAGGCTGAAATGCCTGAATACCACTGCACTATGGTATGTGAGTTCATTTTTGGAAATGTTTGTGATCTGTACTTTTAACAAGCTACTATCAATATACTTTTAAGAATGATAGTCAAAGGTGCTTATGCCAGATTAAGTGTGGATAGGATTATAGCTTTTAGGGTGTTCATGGATTTTTTAAAAAAAAAAGATCAGCAGTGACCTAGGAGGATTAGGAAGGTGATTATTTCAAATAAAGTTTTAAACTTTTAAATTTCAAAACATATACTTATTGTAAACTTTTAATTGCTGTACCTACAAGAGGGAAAGTTTCCTTGCTTGATTTTCCTTGCTTGATTATGCTACTGGACACAGCATTTTTCGACCTGTGTGCTATGGCACATTTGTGTGCTATGAGCGATCCATAGGTGTACTATGGAGGTTTGAGGGCGGATGATTGAAAATATGAGCACCCCACCTGCAGTGTGTTGTGCCTTGTCAACTATAAAAAAACTCATGAGTTTAGCAAGTTGTCAGTGTGCCATGAAATGAAAAATTTGAAAATTACTGCCTTATGCTATCTATCTATCTATCTATCTATCTATCTATCTATCTATCTATCTATCTATCTATCTATCTACAGTATTTATATACCGTTTTTAAACTGAAAAGTTCACGAAGCGGTTTACAAGAAAATGAAAAAATTAATAGCTAATTAATAGCTATTGGGTCCTTGTCCCAAAAGGGCTCACAATCTAAATGCAAAAAGAACACCAGCAGAAGCCACCAAAACAGACATTGCTGGGGTGTGTAGGACCAGTTACTCTCCCCCTTCTAAATAAAGGAGGAACATCCCCTTGAAAGAGTGCCTTTTGCCCAGTTAGCAGGCGTACTACAAGTCTTTTTTTTAATTTACTGCATTACTATCTGAGGCTCTGAAAGAGTGATTTGGGTTATGGTTGTGCAATAATGTAAGTCTCTACATATTGGATTGTATCATAAGAGCCGTTCACTGAAGCAACTGCACTTCAGCAGAAAAAGATCTTTGCTGACCCCACTCTTCCCCTGGCAGCCCCCATGTGCCCAAATATCTTTTCCTAAAGGTTCCTAACCACATTATTACTTTATTTTGACAAATCTAATGCATAAAACTTTTATGCATAGAAAAGGACTATCACTATTCATTTGTCCCAGGAAGAAAACACCCAGACAAGAACACACAGCAAAGATATTTTATACAGAAAAGTATCCCACTTTAGATAATGTGGTGTACTTTAGATGATTTCTCCACCTTAGATTATATACCTCACTTAAGTTAGTACCCCACTTTAAATAATTTCAATGCAAATTCAATGCACAACAAAAGTGAAACATGTAGTAGGCTTTACTGAGAAACTATTCTTGAGCAAATCATGTTCATTTTCATGTGTTCAATGTAGAAATACTCAATTCAGTAATAAAAATGTTCTCAATTACCTGTTCATTTTTAAAAATTTACTTAAGTGACATGAGTAAAGATTTGGTAGGTACTCTTAATAGCAACATAGAATATTTGCAGTAAGGGCCTCTTGTTTAAAAAGCACCTTCTCTTGAGGCTGGTGTTCAGTCTAATAGACCAAAAACACTTTAATGTCAAATGTGTATTGGAAGCAGATTTATGAGCTCCACAGGTAATATAAAATTATTAAGCAAACAGACAGCTAAAGCTTGGTTAGAAAGAAAACATGTGGATTGAAGTCTCTTCACACAATGGTGATTATCTGCTCCAATTGCTGGATTTACCATTCTCTTTTTGTCGTGCAAACAAGAAAAGGCAGGCATTTTATAGAAGCTCTTTCTCTGTGATGTGTATTAGAATCTACATGGTAGATTTAAAATGTCAGACAAGGGATTTAAAGTGTCTGCAAAGAATGAAATATGAGATATCTCTGTCTCAGTTCAAGGCTATAAGTTTTGGATGGTGGTGCCAATAAACGTCATGCTAGTTTTTATTGTGCAACCATACCATAGGGATTATGCTCTTTGTGGCAGGGATATATCTGCATAATGACAGCATGCTCTTTCATCACATCCGATGTGTTAATAGGGAAAGTGTGATCGGCTCAAACCTGTTAAAATTTTGCCAGATAAGCTTGGACATTTCAAACCGTTTTTTCATAAAAAACTAGAGCACAATATTTGTTGATGGAGCCTCAGTTCATTTAAGCTTCTATTTTTTATCTTCACTGTTTCTTAATATGAGATTGGACTTTCAGGTATGTTCAATTTGGGGAATTTTGTACCTACCATTCACTCCCATGTGGAAGTCCATCCCTCGGCAAAAAAGATCATTTCTCTCTTTGGCTTATGTAATCATCTGCCCATCAGCAAAAGGAGCATTAGGTGATATTTATTGACATGTGACATGTCATATTTATTGGGAACTGGCTCTTTTCATTTATCTTTTTCATTTTAGTTAGACTGGGACCCTTTCCTAATTCATATATGTCTTCATATATAAAGACATATATGGAAGTCTTCATCAAAAATGGCTGATCACAGCAATAGCAGGAGCTGTCAAGATTTCTTTATCTACATAAAAGCCTGAACCTGTGGACAGGGTGTCTGTACATTCTGTGTCAATCAAGCAGGCTGAGGGTTCTACTCTGGTGTGTCTCTGGGGCAGAGAAGACTGAGAAGAATTGTTAACATTCTATTTCAGTTGTCTCTGGGACAAATAACAAGCCCGCCTGACAACAGGCTAACAGGGCAATTGAGGAGAGCTGTTGAGGAGGCAAAAGAGAAGTTGAGATGCTGGAAAGGGGGTGGTCTTTTACTAATGTATATTGTTATATTGACAATATAACAAGTGACAGCTGCAGACTTTTACCATAGACTTGTAGAAGATCCAGTGAGTAAAATCTGCAGGATCACGTGAAGGATTACCTTCTCCCAAATAAACCTGGCTCTTATTCCGCTTCAGCAGCCCTTCTCTAGATGCTCTCACTTTCAGAAGCGAGGCAGGTGGAGACTAAAGAAGGGGTGTTTTCAGTGGTCACACAACTATGGCTGCAATCCTAAAGACACTTTCTTGAGAGTTAGTCCCACTGAACACAATGGGGCTTATTTTTGAGTAGACATGGTAGGTAAGACTGTGCTCTTAGGGCACAATCCAGAGTAACTACGGGGAGTCCTTGCTCTGACATAAAAACAATTTACTCTGGACTGCAATATGAATTTCCCATAAGTTTTCACTAGGTGGTGCCATAACTAAGTCAATGTAAATGTCTCTTACGTGCTCCTGTAGTTACTCTGGATTGTAGGGAATGTCAGTGAAATACTTTTTCAGGTTGCTGTCTGTCAGGTATCTTTCCCTACAATCCAGAGTAACTATGGGAGCACGTAAGAGACATTACGTGTACCCGTAGTTACTGCACCACCTAGTGAAAGCCTATGAGAAATTCATATTGCAATCCAGAGCAAATTGTTCTTACACTGGAGCAAGGACTCCCCGTAGTTACTCTGGATTGAGCCCTTTAATGGCTAAATTAAACACGTTGCATGATGTACCGGTACCTCTGCCTCTTCAAAATTGACATGAAGACTGGCTCCAAAGTGCAATTGTTATGCAGGGAAGGGCCTTAACTTTTCCCCTATTTACCGTAAGTTAAAAAAAAATACGTATATGTATATTTTAGTAGAAAAGCAACATGTAAAATTATAAATTAAAATGAGATAAATTTTCATATATAAGTTTCAGGTATTTTTGTTTCTATTAGAGTAAATCTGATACCAAAATGTAGTGTAAAAATAATAAAATTCTTTCTCTGCTGAATTTGTAGATTATGGGCGCAATCCAGAGTAACTACGGGGAGTCCTTGCTCCGGCATAAAAACAATTTACTCTGGATTGCAATATGAATTTCCTATAGGTTTTCACTTGGTGGTGCACTAACTATGGGTGCACGTAATGTCTTTTATGTGCTCCCGTAGTTACTCTGGATTGTAGGGTATGTTATGGCACATATACAGCTCACTGTAGCTATATCCTGGCTTTGGTTTCTCTTCAATATCTTTTATTTGATGAGAGGTAGAATAAAGTGTCTGTATGAAGGGGCATAGTTAAAAGGCTTCTGTATTTTAGAGGATACTGGGTCAGATTTTTTCAATTAAGGGCTTTTGGCAAACTTGCAGTAGACCAGTGTTCAGTGCACAAAAGCCTCTTATATGTTATTTATTGCAGAAATAAGAAACATAGCTGTTTAATTACAACATTTCCTTCAGTCTGCTCCAATTAACTTCCCTAACCCTAGCAATATTAAGATAGAAGTTGAACTTCCTTGTTCTGGCTCCGTACGTAGTAGTGTTTTCTGACAGAAATTCTACACAAGGTAGGCAAGAACAGCTGGATTGATGCATATTGTAGGATTTTTTTATGTTGCTAACTTTTCTGAAAGAGTGATATCCTGCCTTCTTCTATACTTTAATATATTTAATGTTATTAAGGATATTTAAGATGGTATGTTTGACCATAAAGCTTCAGTGACGAGAGGCCTACAAACCTTAGATTCAGGTCTTTCACATGGAAGAGTAGTGCAAAATGGCAGAAATCTAAGGTGGCAGAACAGAATTACATTTCAGACTGCTAATGGTGGACTTTTGAAGGCTCTCCTTTGTAAAATATATCCTACAAGTTAGAAATTATCATCTCTGGAAGAGATTGATCTCCAATTCAGATACCTGTAAATCAGTGGTGGGCTCCAGCAGGTTTGCACCTACTCTATAGAACTGGTTGTTAACAAGAGACAGGATAAATAAAGTTTAAAAATAGCCATTTAAAAGCGGCTGCCAGATGGGCATAGAACCGGTTAATTTCTTTGAATCCCATCACTGCCGTAAATCATAGAATCTGTAAACACTGTATACTGTTTAGCATAGCCGTATACAGGATTTTTAAAAAGGATATACTATACAGTACAATTGAAACAGTACGGTTCCCTTAAAATTAATGAAGATTACTATATAATATAAAGATTGCACCCATAATTGCACCCACTGGAACACATGAAGGTTTTCTAAATGGTACGAATTTGACAAGATTTGATTAAATCTTGTGGTTTCAGTTTGCACTTGTTTCCTCTTAAATTTTGTGGTTTCAATTTGCATCGGTTAAAAGTTCTTTCTATAATTAGAATTCTTTTGACATTTAATTTCTCTGGGTGTCTCTTGTTCCAACAAAGGAAAAGCTAATGCTGCTCTATGCTGTTTTTGCCACTTGTCTTCTTGCAAATAGCAACTCCTCCTAGGTGTTATTTAGATGCGTTAATAAAATGTCTTCAAAGGCAGAGTTGCCACAAATCAGATGTTAATGAAAGGAAAATGATTTGCATTTCTAAACCTCCTAGAAAGTGTCTTCTCAATCACCTCTGCCAAAATACTTATTAAAGAACAAGCTAATTAAGAATTGCAAAGGTCTCCTGCTAAAGATCTGTGATGTAGTTAGTGTGAATTAAGGGAGAAAGTTTCATTTATACTATTTTAAATCTTGCAAATTTGATTGCAGGAACTCCTACAATATTTCCAAAACATTAGTGCCCAAGTTAGTAACTTCATTGATTAGACTGTATTACTAGCTGAGTAAAATTTAAGGAATATTTGTGAGCACTGGGAATGGCTGGGCACCGGCTACTAGTAGGAACTGGGGGGCACTGGCAGGCATGGGGTGTCAGCAGGCAGCAGTCACCACTAGCCACCACACATTACTGGGCACCAGGCACTAGGCACCACTGGACATCCATACCAGGCAGTGGGCACCATGTAGGAGGCAATGCCAATACCCCTGGACAGCAGTCAATACCATGTAGTCATCAATACCAGGTAGTTGTCACTACCAGGCACATCAACCTCCATGCGTAACAACACCCCCAAGTACAACATCCCCCCATGCGCGTCAACTCTCATGTGCATCTTCCCCCATGCATATCCACCCCCTTGCGCAATATCCCCATGCACATTTTCTCCCCATGTGCATCAGGCCCACATGTGCATCACCTCCCCATGTGCAACACCCCCATGCGCAGCATCCTCCCCAGTGCAACCCCTCCCTCCAAACAACATCCCCCCAGTGGTGGGCTCCAGCAGGTTCGCACCTACTCTGTAGAACCGGTTGTTAACAAGAGATAAGACATATAAAGTTTAAAAATAGCCATTTAAAAGTGGGTGCCAGATGGGCAGAGAACCGGTTCTTAATTTCTTTGAAGCCCATCACTGATCCCCCCCAGTTCACCAGGCACCGAGCGCCAAATTGGCTGGATGTTGGTCAGTCTCCCATGTTAAGTATAGGACAAAAACACATTGCACCCCTTTTCAGCCCCTTAAGGGTTAAATTTCTCCTCATGGGTTCTTGGTGTTCATGTCACAGAAGGAACACCCACCCCAAATTTCAAGATTCTAGGTCCGGGGGTTGAGGCAGAGCATCCCTCAGTCAGGGATTCTTCAATGCAAAGTATAGGGAGTAAAATGTGTTGCACCCCATTTCACCCCTTCTGGTTGGAATTTCTGAAAACCAGTTCTTAGTATCTCCCTCTGTCATGTATGGAACACCCACCCCAAATTTCACATGTATAGGCCCAGCGGTTTTGGCTGGCCGTTGATGAGTCAGTCAGTCAGTCAGTGACTTTTCTCTTTTATATAAACAGAAGAAGATAATTATGGAAAAGATACTTTTTGGATGGTACTCCTCTTACAGGTAGCAAAGTCTTCACAAAGTAGGTAGCAAAATAACTGTCCTTATTCACTGCAGTACCATGTCTTTTCTAGTGTATATGGGTGGTGATCTTCTGCATCTATTTAGAATGTTAGCCCAGCTTTGGGAACAGGGAGACATTTCCTTGATTTTAATCTATAAGCCATTTTGTGAAATTTTTTTTGCTAAAAAGTAGGTTATAAATAGTCTTCATAATAATACAACAAGAAGATTTTTTAGATTCTGTAATGATTGCAATCCTATGCAGTTTTACCTGGGAGAATCCTCCACAGTGGGATGTTCTTACGAGTAAACCCATCCATGCAGTTCCCTGGAAACAGATGCATATTTCAGAAAGTGTATTGGTACAGTTAGGAAGTAAAGCAAAATAGACTGGCTTTTAACTTTTCTACTCTTCATGCTTTGAAAGGTACACATGTCTTTACTGTATACTTTTATACTTTTCACATAAGGTCTAGAGCTCAAGGTTAGAAATGAGTCTGTGTGATAGATTGTGATAACAACAAGAATGTCTGGCTTCTGTGATAGTAGCAAGAATATCTAATGTCAGAATAACTAATGTTTACAATGTATTAAACCATTCTCAGCTATTTTTTAAAAGGAATATTACATGTGCAAAGAAACTTAAGGAGTCAGAATTTTTGTAATGAAAACATGAATTAAAGTGAAGAATGCATTGTGGTGTTTATCCTCTGAAACTAGCAATCTGAATTTTAAGGCTACAATTATACATTCATTTCCTTGGGACTTAGCCACACTGAACACAATGGAACTTACTTCTGAGTAGACAAAGGACTATTTGTGTACCACAAATGTCTTTTTATTCCAACAAATGATTCTTAACAATACACTCTGAGCACATCAAGGTACATCATTGTAAATGCTCATCTGATGTTCCTAATGGAAAAACTACTGGTATTTCAGTTGTAATTTACAAAATGCTTATGAAACACATTGCATTTCTCCATCCTCATACTTCCTATCAGACTTTGCTGTGGTTTGCAGATATTTGGAAATGTACACCTCCTATGTACTGAAAGCTTGGAGTGGTGGACCTGAAAAAGTTACACAAAAAGTAACCGCACCTCTAAAAAAAAAGTAACAGCACCTCTAAGAATGAGAAGAGAAGGAACAGGCGGCAGCATCCAACTCTTTAGCAGAGTTAAGAAGAAGAATAAAATAATTTGCAAGAGAGGAGACATAATAAAATGAAACTGCAATCCTAAACCCAAATTAGGCTGGCATAAATCCTAGCACAAGTCCTGTGCTGGCCTGGGGGTGTCACAAACTCCTGCACCACTCCGGGGGGGGGGGAAATGGGATACGCCAGTGTACAGACATGTGCCAGCTTCCCCATGCCATCACAGAATGGGAAGACAGGTGTGTTATAACTAAATTGGTCAGGATTGTACCCTGAGATGCTGAGAAAAGATAGAAACTTTGCAGGGACAGAAAAGTATGCAAAAGAGAGTCATGGAGAGAGTCATGTGTCAAACACATCATAATGTTTGGTCATTATTTCATATCATTCTTTCACTGGCAAGTTTTGGAATTATGTCATATCCCTGTGGAATCTAGGCAACAATAGTATTCACAGCATGCCTGGCCATTCCATGACTTGAACCCATTTTATACACTGAGATTCTTTTTTTCTTTTGGTTCTTGGTCTATTAAGAATTGTTTTTTAAAGTCAAAAGGAGGACTCTTAGAAGTTTATCAGTGCACAATGCCTTCATATAAAATTAACTCTTTTCAAGCATTTGAATTTCACTTCTGTCTTCACCACATTTTAAGCTGTTCTACCCATGTTGGGGAGCACACTATGTTCATAGCATTGAATAATTTCAGTGGGATTCCTTTGCACAATCTTTCCTGTTCTCAAATTTTAAGCTATGAATTAACCAACTGTTGCTGCTGGAATTGTTAACAACACTACTGTCACTGCACTGAACATTAGAATTGCACTGAACTTTAGACTGAACATTTGCACTCAACATTAGTATTGAATATAGAATACATTAGAATTGTATAGTTCAAGATTATTTCAATGAATTATAGGATGACTTCTGAGTCATCTGGAACTTCATAGACTGAACTTCTTACAAACATGTATACAAACATGTATTCTTTGTGAGCATGTAATGTACTGGGAAAAAGGAAATGTAAATTCTTTGAGGGTGCAAGAGCTTGGAAATGTTCCCTGCTCAGTAGCAGGGCAAACCTTTCTTCTCTGGAAATACAAGGTAGACCTAAGCTATTCTCGTTGGGTTTTCAATACTGAAGTGATCTGCATTCCTTGCTTGTTTGTAGCACCACATATTTGAGAGGAGAGCCAACGCTAAAGGAGTCTGTGTAAAAACGTTTTGGATTTTGTTTTTGTTGCTTAGGTAAGGTAAAGGCCCCTGCCAGGTTGCCATGCTAGTTGAAGGTTTCCCTGCTGCCTATCCAGGCACTAGTCACAGCTACTGGGTGTGGCGCTCAACCCCCTTCAAAGAAGACATCTCCATGGTCAGCATGATGGCACAGAACACTGTTTACACTCCCATCGAGGTGTTACCTATTTATCTACTTGCATTTGCATGCTTTTGAACTGCTAGGTTGGCGGGAGATGGGCTAAAGATGGGAGCTCACTCTGCCTTGCAGCACCTGGGTCTTGAACGGCAGCCTCTCTGATGAAAGGAATGGCATCTTAACCAGCTGAGCCACTGTAGCACTATGTTTTTGTTGCTTAATGATCCCAACATTCAAAGCAAATTATCTTTGGTTAGTCCCAGAACATAGGGAATAAAAAAGGAACAAATCTCTTAATTGTTTTCAACATCTGAATGTGATCATAGTAAAAGAGAAGACTATAGTGTAGATGGGGAGATTGAAGTTTTTGGCATATCAGTAGTTCCTTTCAATATTTCAATATTTGTTGCCAGTGACTGCACCCTCATCAGGCTGCCAGAGTCATTCCCACCCTCCTCACAAATGTACCTGTATAATACTTGTGTTTGCAAATATGCATTGGTTGCAGTCACACTTTGCATTATCAGGCATATGTGTAAAACATATTAGGATTAAACTTAAAATTAGGATGTGTGAAGAGTGCTTCCTATCAGCTATCAAGAAAGTGAATTAGATCTATTAATTAGGGTTCCAACAGAGAGACATTTAACAGCTAATCTGGCGCTTGTTTTACTTTCACCCTTCTGAAGGAAAAAACATTTATAGTGGAAATTCTGTCATCACAGGGAGAGGTTATGTAAGTAGTAACACCTCCCACCACCTGCTGCCCCCAAATCTGAGGATATGTATGCTTATAGAGGAATTGACTGATAGAGGAAAGTCCTGCTGGGAAGAAGAAAGCTGTAAATACAGAAGTGAGGTTAATCTGAAGAGGGTGGTACCGCTAAACCATATAAGATCACACATGCAAATGAAAGCACTGGCACACTTACTTTTCTCAAAGAGTTGTCCAGGAATATGCAAAAGAGACCAATGGCAGAAGGATTTAGGGATGTGTTAATTTCTTTTTTAAATCCTAAAACAGTTTTCATCAATCCCCAGGAGTGAAAAATAAATGCCTGATAATTAGTGAAAGGATGCTGCTTTTGCCACCAGAAGAACAGACAGTAAAAAAAAAACAACTTTATTGACAAGATGGGGGAACAGAAGGAAGATGGAAATTGCAGATAAACAACACTGCAGTAGTTAGTTTAAAAAGTTCTGTCTAGACATTTGTGGAAAGAAGTACAGAACACAGACAAGGAGTTACTTACCACTGCAACTAATGTTATCTTTCACCTGAGCAAACAATCATAAATTTATAATGCAACAACTGAACTATCTGAACAGAATCTGCTTTAAAATACTTAAAAATTCAGTCACAGTACGGTCTTGCTATTCACATTCATCTTAAGTTCCAGGTTCTTACATTTTCAAGATTCAAAAAACGATTATTCCTTTGCTATAATTAGGGCACAATACTAACCACACTGAGGTAAGAGCAATCCACCCTTACTGTAAGGAGGCCTCTGTGACTGCCATCCAACTGCAGGATGAAGTACATACCCCATTGACACACTTGTGTCAGTTTTGGACAGCTGGTTAGGATTTGGCTCTTAATATGTTGTTTTGTTATATGGAAACACAGCACCCTATATTCTGAATTTTGTCATCACATCCAAATGCCTGAAAAATAAAAAAGGAGAAAATGCCTAAAAATACTTCCCTACCATGCTGTGTACCCTAACATAAGGTCTGGGAGGGGAGCACTGAAGATATTGGACCCCCATCTCCATTTGAAATATAGGTACCTTGTTATTCACGACGGTTCTGTTCAGGAACCTCCTATGGATAAAAAAGATGTTTAGAAAGGAAACAATGAGAAAATAGGTTTAAAGACCCACTTGCTTCTCTTCTGTGCCTAATGGAATAAAGTAGTGCCTAAATATCTGTAGGAATTTCATTCTGGGATTGAAAAATGGAAGGATAGCTTGCATGGCTGCCTCTCTACAACAGTAGGAAAGCAGTTTTTTAACTGTGATTTGCAGTGGCCATTCATGTTGAGTCAAATTCAAGTATTAAAAAATCTGTATATAAAAGGTTGGACCGGTTACAATGCCATGGTTCATGTTTGTGGGTTGTGTGGAAATCATTGTGAAAACCACTACATTTTTATCCAAGTAAACAGTGAACTGATAACTATGGAGTGCTACTGGGCATGTCCTGCAGGTTGTATGTTTACAAAAGAGCAAAAGCCAGTTTTTAAAAATGAAGCTGAAATGCATAAGGAAAAATGGACAATTTTACAAAAGGAAAAAGAAAAAGAAAAACTGGCTGAAAAACCTTGTTAGCCATGACTACATATTATACAGACTTAAGGCTATAAGTTTGACACTAGAACTGACATTTGTGATTAGCCTGTATTAAAAATCAGTATTAATATGGGCATTACTAGCCAAATAACATGACTTACCCATACAAAAAGAAAGTTAAAATTATGATTACAAATAATGAGGAACATAATTTCATTTCCTTCAGGAAAAGGCAGTACTGCATTCTCGATAACTCAGTAATGAGGGTAAAAATACATATTATGTGAGAGATCTGAGATCCCTGGATGTTTTTTTTTTTACCTGAAATGCAAAGGGTGTGTATGTATGCACCAATTTGATCAAAGCAACAACAGGCAAAGTGGAAGGGACACTTTTTTCCATGCTGTTTTGATGCCAAAAATCTCTCCTCAGACTACTGTTTGCCCTGTGCAGGTTTAACATGCAAGTACCTGTACTTGTCCTCTGTGGGGCAAAGTAAAACAGTTTGGAATAAGATGTACTATTTTGTTCAGAAAAGTACAAGGGAAGAAAATGTTATATGCCAGATTGGCAGTCCCACATGGTTGCATTTCAGCAAGAAAAACTATAATCAGGAGATCTGATCATGAGTCTTACACACAGCAAGCAGTTTGGTCCTCAGAGAAAACCAAATGGAAGAATTCATCCCTTTTTGACTGGTAATGGTATGCTTACTGTTTATATAACATTTAAAATATTAATGGTGCTCACATGTAATACAGTGGTGCCTTACATAAAGAACTTAATTTGTTCCGGAGGCATGCTGTTTAAGTGAAACACTTTTTAAGTGAAGCAGATTTTTCCACAGGAAACAATGGAAACTCAGACAACTGGTTCCGCAACCCAAAAAATATTCATATAAAAATATTAACTATATGTAAAAATGATGACAAAACACTGGAATTGAATTCAAAACATGCATTCAGTGTGCATGATCCTATGAAGTCCACTTAGGCTGCAATCCTAAAGGCATTTTCCTGGGAGTAAGCCCCATTTAACACAATGGGGCTTACTTCTGAGTAGACATGGTTAGGAGGCTGCAATCAAAGACACTTTCCTGGGAGTAAGACTCTTTTAACACAATAGGGCTTACTTCTGAGTAGACATATTTAGGAGACTGCAATCAAAGACACTTTCCTGGGAGGCTTACCTGGGCTGCTGCTGGAGGTTCAAGGTGGTCATTGGGGGCACTTGGGGGCAGTTAGGGGCAGCTGCCTCTGGCACCTCCGGGCAACTGCTCCCAAATTGGGAGCAGTTAGAGGTAGCAGCGCTAGCCGGCATCCCTTTTTTGCTCATTATGTGAAACGCTTTTTAAGCGAGGTACCACTGTAGTTTACAAAACTTACAACAAAACTATTGTTTTATAAGGTCAGTATTATTATCTTTGTACTATTGTAAATGAAGGAATTGAAGCTGATATAGTAGCTTGCCTAAGGTCACCTAGCAGGTTTGGCAAGACTTGCAGAGGCTTCCTGGTTCAGTTTAGACATTCAATCACTACATGTTCAGACTTATTCCTGTTTTAGCTTAAGGCTACAATACCATCACACTTACCAGAGAGTAAGAGACATTGACTATAATAGGACTTACCTTTGAGAAGACATGTATAAGATCGGACTATTAGAGAGGTTGGCTAGAAGCCTCCTTCACCTTCCCAGTGTCTCATGATAGGCAATGGGCATCTCAGCACACAAGATGAAAACTACAAGGGCTATATCTGCATATGGGATAGATCTAGCCAAATCTGAGGATTGATTCTGGTAATTGGACCTCTGAGTCAATAACAGGGCCAACCCCTTACATGGAACATTTCTTCAAAAATGAAAGTTTTCTCCACTTAGAATCATAGAATCCTGGAGTTGGAAGGGACCTAGTAGGTCATCTAGTCCCAACCCCCTGCCTGCAGCAGGAAATCCTCATAGAGCATCTCCAACAAGTGCTCATGGAGCCTCTGCTTGAAGATTCCCAGTGAGGGAGAGTCTACCACCTCCCTTGGCAATCTGTTCACTGCCGAACTGCCCTCACTGTCAGGAATTTTTTTCCGGATATCCAACTGGAATCTCCTTTCTTGCAGTTTGTACCCATTGGTTCTAATTCTGCTTTCAGAGGCAGCTATGAACAAATGAGCCCCTTCCTCCCTATGACAGCCCTTCAGTATCTGAAGAGGGCAATCATGTCTCCCCTCAGCCTCCACTTCTCCAGGCTGAACATCCCAAGTTTCCCCAACCAAAACCATGGTAGGGCTTTCCTTCCATCCCACTGATCATTCTTGTTGCTCTCCTCTGGACTTGCTCCAGTTTGGCTGCATCTTTTATAAACTGAGGTGCCCAGAACTGAACACAGTACTCAAAGTGAGGTCTAACACAATGTCCAATTGTGTCAGTTTTTTAAGGTTTTGAGACTTCCTCTTTTGAGTCCATGATCAGATTAAGACCTATTCTGCAAGGACTGTATGACTTAAAGACCATAGCTGGCACGAAGTCACCCATCATAGATGGCTGACTAAGGCTGCAACCCTCCTAACCACACTTTCCTGGGAGTAAGTTGAACACAATGGGATTTACTTCTGAGTAGACATGCTTAGGATTGCAATGTAAATATGGCTGCAATCTTAAAGACACTTTCCTGGGAGTAAGACCCATTGAACACAATGAGGCTTACTTCTGAGTAGACATGGTTAGGATTGTGCAGTAAGTCTAGAAAGGTAGGAAGAATAGTGAATACTGCCTCCTTAAGAGGTAGGTACAAGCTGCTTTAGGGTGAGATAAGCTATGTGAGGAAGAGCCAAATCCTAACTGTCAGTGTGCCATGAGATGAAAAAAGTTGAAAATTGCTGGTGTAGAGATACTATTTTGCCTCTCACACAACATCAGAACCAGGGAACACATGGGGTATTTAAGAACAGACAAAAGAGAATATACCTTTGTCCAGAAGGTAATTCAGTGGCGTGGAGAGGGGGGATTTGCTGCTTGGGTACCAGCCTATCCTCCATAACAATCCAATCCAGGCTTTCGTGCTTCGCATGCAGCATATGCAGCACTGAGCACAATACCATAGGGCACAATCCAGAGTAACTATGGGAGCACATAAGTGACATTACATGCACCCGTAGTTATGGCACTACCTAGTGAAAACCTATGGGAAATTCATATTGCAATCCAGAGTACCTTGTTCTTACTCCGGAGCAAGGACTCCCCGTAGTTACTCTGGATTTCACCCATAGTCTTTCAAGACTGACAGAGGCCTGCTTTAGAAGATAATTAGTCTGTGGAACTCCTTGCCACAGGATATGGATTATGGCACAATAACTAGGTGAATTGGATAAATTTTTGGAGGAAAAGTCCATAATGGGTTACAAGCCACCATGGGTGAGTGCAAACTCCTGGTTTTTGAAGCATGGTACCTAAGAATGCCAGATGCAGGGAAGGGCACCAGGGTCCAGGTCTTGTGTTCCCGGAGACATCTGGTGGGCCACTGTGAGATACAAGAAGGTAGATGGGCCTTTGGCCTGATCCAGGAGGGCTTTTCTGAGGTGACAATTGTTGTGACTTTTAGGGGTGGCAAGTGACCATGTTATATGGCCATATGACCATATGAAAAAGGACAAGCCTCTGCCCCAACATAGGACACCCTAGAAAAGGAGTGTCTGAATTTTCAACGTTAGGGACCTCATACAGTGAGGAGCGTGTAGAAGAGGGAATTTCAGCAGGTGCTGCTTCTCATCTCACATTATCAAAAGCTGCACCTGTTTAAAGTACACATTTATTAAAATGTGTCCAGAAGACCTAAAATTGAATGTATGGACACCTCTACCCTAAAAAAAGGTAGGGCATGACAAAATAAAACCTAAAAACACTCATCTATGTTGCTTTCATGTAGCTAATTTAACTACTATATTACTCATTATTAAATTTTAAACTACTGTATTAACATATACAGTGCAATCCTAAGCATGTCTACTTAGAAGTAAGCCCCATTGTGTTCAATAGTATTTACTCACAGGAAAAAAGGGTTGGAATTGCAGCCATAATTTATTAAATTACCAGAAGGCTACTCTTAAGGAAGAGGACATTGAGGACACAAGGCTAAAAAAAAGAGGACATGTCCTGGAAAAAGGGTGGGGTGGCCACTCTCAGCGGGGATCAGGAGAGCTTGGAGGCTGGTCTGGGCCCTCCAGGGTAGCCAAGCAGAAGAGAGGGCGACCCCCCTCAGAGACGTGGCCTTCCCCTTTGGGGGGGCGGCGCTGCAGCCTGTGGGGGGAGAAGAGAGAGGCTGGGCTGGTGGGGCAGCAGGTGTGTCGCCCCAGAGCTGTCTCCCTCAGGCGGGAAGCGCCACAGAGAAGTCCCTCCACAGTGAGGAGCTGGGAAGGTGGAGCCCCTGCCTCTCTGTGGGGAGAGCTCCTCCCTTCCCGGACCTGTGTCGCCTCCCCTGTCTGCCCTCTCATAGGGGCGCCTCAGCTGTCCGCCCACCAGCTCTGTGGCTTCCTCCCCTCTCAGCGACGCCCTTCAGGGCTGGAGGCTTCTTTCCCGGCCACCCTAACCGTGACTCCCACCTCTGGCTCCTCAGGTGTGCTCACCTGGGCTTCCTTGTGGGAACACCACACCTGGCTGGCTGGCTGGCTGGCTCCATTTTCTAAGTGCTTCAGGCTGAGGGCTTTCTGAACATCCCATTTCCTCCAACAGCTGGAGGAAATTCACTAGGTTTTCAGGCGTCCAGAGAGCTGCACCTGCTGAATTTCTACCTGCTTTAACACAGACCCTCTCTGTCAGATAGAAGAGTGACAACAGCCCCACACATTCTAAGGGGTGACAATGCTGAGGTTGTATCATTGTTGTTGCCTTTGGGAAGGCAGATTCTTCATTTCCTATTCTGCACCTGTTGAATTTCTATCTGCTTTAACACAGACCCTCTCTGTCAGATAGAAGAGTGACAACAGCCCCACACTTTCTAAGGGGTCACAATGCTGAGGCTGTACCATTGTTGTTATTCTTGTTGCCTTTGGGAAGGAGGACTCTTCATTTCCTATTCTGCACCTGTTGAATTTCTGCCTGCTTTAACACAGACCCTCTCTGTCAGATAGAAGAGTGACAACAGCCCCACACTTTCTAAGGGGTCACAATGCTGAGGCTGTACCATTGTTGTTATTCTTGTTGCCTTTAGGAAAAACTCTTCATTTCCTATTCTGCACCTGCTGAATTTCTGCCTGCTTTCTCGCTCTGTCAGATAGGAGAGTGACAACAGCCCCACACATTCTAAGGGGTGACAATGCTGAAGTTGTATCATTGTTGTTGCCTTTGGGACAACAACATCATTTACTATTCTGTACCTGTTGAATTTCAGCCTGCTGCAGCACAGCTACTGTCAGGAGGAAAAGTAACAACATCCCTACACTTTCTTAGAGGCTGTATCATTAATATTATTATTGTTACTTATTTAGGGTAGACTCCTCCTTCCTTGTTCATGGTTGGTGTGTACTCTGAACTTATTTGTCCTGTGAGCTTAAACTTCTCATTCTTTGCTGAGGCTACAATCCTATCCACAATTGCCTGGGAGTGTGAATACACTGAGACTTGCAACTGAGTAGATGGGCTTATGATCTGGCTCTAAGGATCCAATGCTTACCACATTTTCTTGGGAGTAAGTACTATTGAACACAGTGGGGCTTACTTCTGAGTAGACATGCTTAGGATTGCACTGTGAGGAAGGTATGATAACTTGCTTCAGAGCATTTTAGCACTACTAATCGTCATTGAAAAGCATATTGCTAAATTCGTTATTCAGTTTGTCTTTGAGGCACAACTGGAATCTCCTCTTACACTACAATCCAGAATATCTATGGGAGCAATCAAGAGACATTACATGTACCTGTAGTTACTGCACCCACCTAGTGAAAATCTATGGGAAATTTCATATTGCAATCCAGAGCAAATTGTTCTTACACCAGTGCAATGACTCCCTGTAGTTACTCTGGATTGCACCCTTAATAAGGCTCTTGATGAATTTGGTTCTCTTTTATGGTTTAGAATTCTTTGATCTTCCATTTTTGACAACAAGTGAGAATTTAAGGCTTGGAAGGCGTTGGCATGTTGTGTTGTCCATTTTTTTTGGAGCTGTTATCTTAGTAAAGAACATAGCTGCTTTGTGAATTACTGTATTGCTATTTGGTAAACGCCCTTGAAATCATTGGATGCGAGTGACCTTAAGATACCTTTTGGTGCATAAGGGGTGTTATAATGTAACATTTAACAACTGTGGAATGGATCCATAACTGTAAACATTGAAAAACATTGAAAACAAAAATAATCTAAAGATTTTACCCTTCAGCTTTCATGCAGATACTACCTTGAAATGGCCTCTGTTCAGGAATCCAGCATAATCTTATGGAATCTTTAAAGAGGGCGTTGCATGAGTGTCGTTTGGATGACATGTTTTTGTGTTCAAACTCATTGGAATCGTTTGTGTAAGAAGAACTTACAGCTGAAGTTGAGGTAAAGTACTGAGCTTACTCTGAATTTTAATCTTTTCCATATAGTAGGAAACAAGCTTTCTTGTAATAATAGTGCTTTGTTTTTAAAAATATTATGGTATTGTGTTCTTAGACAGTTTCTATGGCTACCAAAATAAAAAGGTAGACTTCCATATGTTAGCATCTTTAGGTAGTTGGCCTATACGTGAGTTATTTGACCGTAAGCCAATTTTTTGTTAATCTAATATTAAGTTAGTGTCTATTTTGCTAATCTGTGGACACAGCTGCCAAAATTCACACCACTATAACTGGTGGGTCTGTTTATGATACCAAGTCCAGCCCATTCTCACCATCTACCTGTGATGTGTCTTGATTCATTAGAGGCAAAACTGTAGGTGCCTGGGTTAGGATGATGGAGCTATACTTGTATTGTGTCATATACCTCATAGTTTAGACCACTGGTCTTCAGAGTAGTGGTTGGGACCCCCTTGGGGGTCAGGACCTCAGATCAGGCGGGTTGTGAGAGGGAGGGATCCATCACCTTGGAATCTGGCATTGGGCTTTCCTGGAAGTAAGTCTCACTGAACACAATGGGACTTCTGAGCAGGCATGAAAGAATATCCCAGTAAGAACATTCCAAGTTTGACGGAGTCCCGGACAGGTTTTGAAAGGGAGTCCCACACTAACATGCCTGAATATCACTGCTTTAGACTGTTTGCCAAAAAGTCAGTTTCTACTCTAGGAGTTCAGTTATGAAATAGAAACACTGCACATTTACCGAATTTTGTTACATGCCAAGTTCTTGGTAGTTTCAAAATATGAAATCCTTAAAGATAAAGGGTTTATGCTTCCTCCTCCTTTAAGCTTCTTGGTCTCTAACTGATAAGCCCTTGCATCTAGCTTTTGAACTAGACAAGGATGTCAAAATATATTTACACTGCCCAAAAGACATTCAAAGCACTGTACAACAAAAATAATACAAACACTAATCACTTGAAAATTAAAATTCAAAATCAACAACAGAACACAGCAGAGAATAAAACAATACAGAATCAAGAACATTTTTTAAAAAAAACAACTATATCAAGCTATAAGCCTGGCAAAAAGCATTGCTTATACAGTCTTCTCTGAAAGATAATGAATAGAATGGCAGGCCTGACAGGGAAGAAAGTTCCACAGGCTTTGTACAGTTTCAAAAGCATCTGTATTCCAAATTTCCTCCAGCCAGTGAAAGAATTCATCAGCCAAAGAAGAAATCCAGAATATTTTGACTGTTTTTCATGTTGCCAGACTTAATATCAGGTGTCCCTCATTATGCACTAGGGTTCTGTTCCAGAACCTCCTATGCATAAAATAAAATTGATTTTTTAAAAAATAGATTAAGGGTGAAATCCTAACAAATTTAGGCTGGCCTAACTCATCTGGCATATCTTCCTATGGTGGTTTGAGGAATTTGGAATATGCCTGTGCAGTGGCCTAATGGCCACAGAAGTGGGGCAGAACTGCCGTAACTTTTGTAACACCTCCAGGGCTTATGCTGCCCTAACTAGAGATGAGGATTGCAGCCTTAAACACCCACTTCCAGGTTTCTGCTCCTGGGTTGCACCTACTGGAATAAGGTGCAACCTCAATATCTGCATGGTTTGATTCTGAGACTGAAGAATGGAATGACTGCTTGCATGACTGCCTCTCTACAACAGTAGAAAAGTGGTTTTTTAAACTGTAATTTCAAGTGGCAATTTATGCTGTGTCAAATCTGTGTATTAAAAACCTGTGTGTAACAAGGTTGGAGCTGGTTGGAGCTGTAATGTGAAGTAATGGTTATGGTAGAATTACTCTGGCAGTTTTTTTTATTTATGTTAACTATAAGAACACTGTTTCCCTTTCTGCTGTAACTTCTCTATCAAGTAACTTCTTGCTGTAACTTCCTTGTTTTCTTCTCTAAGTGAGACGACATGTTTCTGGATACTGACGAATGGCAGTTTTTTGGCCTCTACAATAGGAGTAATCATTCCTCAGATGAGAGCTACTGCTACCGTTCTGCACCGAAAAGCACTGTGCTTCAAGGTGTAACCTTTGGTGGAGTCCCTACTGTGTTGCTGCTTGATGTACTTTGCTTTGTGGTATGTGCATTTAACTGCTGGCAGATTTTTTTCTCTTTTACCTAGAATCTGTTATCTCTGGGGAGGGGATTTATAATTTGACTTGGCATCCATCAGTCTTGAAAAACTATGGTATTGTGCTTGATGTTGCATGCGAAGCACGAAGGCCTAGGTAGATTAATATGGAGTTTTGGCTGTTACCCAAGCAGCAAATTGAATCAGCGTCTACTTCATTATGCTGAAACAGACAATATCAATCCCTAGGGAATAACCTGCATACTGCAAGGTTATTTTGGGATAACACCCCTTTGTCAGGAAAAAGAACCTCACCTTTTGCAGGTCCCTACCAATCTCTCTTTAGCAGACAAATCATACCACAGAATCTATGGCTAATGATAAATGATCAGGATGAAGAATCCCTGAGGTTCAATCCCCTTCAGCCATGAAGCTTCCTGGGTGACCTTGGGCCAGTCACTTACTCTCAGCCTCGCTTATCTCACAGAGTTGTTGTGAGGACAAAAAGATAAAGGTTTTGAAACCCTATGCTACTCAAAGGACAAATTTATGGAGGAAAAGGCTGTCACAGGTTACAATTCATGATGGAAAAATGCAACCTCTTGCCTCTTGATTCTAGAGATAGGCCATCTCTGAATGCCAGATGCAGTGGAGTACACAGGATTCAGGGAGATTGTTGTCTTGTGTGCTCTGAGGCATCCAGTGGGCCACTATGAGATATAGGAAAATAGATTAGGTGGGCCTTTTTTCCTAGGCTTGGCCTGATACAGCTGGACTCTTCTTTGAGCCTGAAAGTCTTATTAGAATTGATAAAAATGGAAATATCAGGAAATCAATTTAATCTGAAATGATATAGTCTTATTGAATAGAATAGTCCCTTGCAAATTCCCCTGCTAGCCATACTGATTGTAGGATGTGGTGCTCATCTCCAATACTAGGCTGAAGAGCCAGCATTGTCTCTTCTTTTGATGTCAAGTGGCCGGTATGACTATATGCCAAGGTGCATGGAATGCTGTTATTTTCCCACCAAAATGGTACCTATTTATCTACTTGCACATGCTTTTGAACTGCTAGGTTGGCAGGAGCTGGCCGAGAAGGGAGCTCACTCCATCGTGCTGTACTCAGGTCTTGAAATGATTACCTGCTGGAATTGTGATCTGAGTCACTGCAGCCCCAATATCATCATAGGGTTGCATAACATTGAAACATCTAATTGTTTTTTCTTTCCTAGTTTTTAATATTGGCATTTTCCATTATACGAAGGCACTTCTGGGATTATGGACGCATTGCACTGGTTTCAGAAATGGAAAGGTAAAGTTGTATATAAAATCAGTATCAATTATTTGTGTCAGATACCATGAAGGCTCTTGCAGAACTAGATTGATGTAGAGGTGACAGTGTCTTGCTCTGTAAGGTCCATGTTCCGTAAGCTTTTGATATGATTTGATGCTCTACCCTGTGCACCACTTCCAGGTTAAGAGCTAACTGGTCATTCTCACCCCAGCAGTGGCTTCTAATAGTGTTCTTTTTTGCATTTTTTTTAGTTTGTGAGCACTTTTGGGACAGGGAGCCATTAGTTATTTCGTTTTCCTTGTAAACCACTTTATGAGTATTGTTGAAAGCGGTATATAAATACTGTTGATTATCAAGTAAATTAAAATAAACAATTGAGAATAATTACACCAAATTATTTCAAATATGGCTCAATTTCACTTTCAGTCGGGCTTTCAGTGTTGGCTTTCTCATTTTTAGCTAACTAAAGAATACTTGTATGTTCCTACGTAGCTGTTTTATTTCCATTCAAGAGTCATTAAAACCAATTTTTTTAGAATGTTTCTTGAATTTTAAAGAAAAATTTTCCCACATCTTTTTGTTTTTTTGTAATTTGTTTTAAAATTTTAAAGGTTTCTTCTTTCAATGAGTCTCTGAGAGTGCACTTGTTGTTGTTTTAATTCTGTGGGCTTTCTTTATGTCTTTTAGTGGCGCCAAGTTTCGCAGACTCTCTACTACCTCATCAGTGCGTTTTGAACTGGATAATGACACAGTTAGTGTTTGGGTTTTTGCTTTTCACCTATGCTGCAAGTATAGATATATACTGAATTATGTTCTGTCCACCTATAAGGAAACAGCTCTATTGCTTGTAGAGGTTATAGGCTGCAATCCTAAAGACACTTTCCTGGGAGTAAGACCCATAGAAAACAATGGGGCTTACTTTTGAGTAGAGATGGTTAGGATTGGGCTCATCGTCTCAGAAGTGTCCACTTCTTTTGCTTTTTGCATCCTTTGCTTTTATGGCTTCAACTATTCATCTAAGGGTGCAGTCCTAACCTAGGCTGGCACAATTCAGTGGTCTTCCCTTTCCTGAGGTGATATAGGGCAGCAAGCACATACCTGTACCTATGCACGGACCTAACCCTCCCCCAGATGTGTCACAGAAGTGTTTTACAGCACCTGTGTGACACTCCCCCAGGCCAGCATGGGACTTGTGCTGGGCTTAGACTGTCCTAACAGGCTTAGGGTTGTAGCCTCTTTTTCTTCTAAACTTAAAATATAAAATATACTAGCTGAACTTGCCCATCATTGTGGGAGTAAAATTTAAACAATATTTATGGACACAAGGTATGGCTGGTCACCACCAGGCATCCCTACCAGGCAACAGGCACCACTGGGCACCAAGTACCACCCATAATGGGTAGCAGGCACCACCAAGCAGAGGCAGGCAGCAGGCACCTCCAGGCACCATGCAGTACTGGGCACCATTAGGCCTTCCGGGCACCATGCAGTACTGGGCAGTGGACATCACCATACACCAGGCACCAGCATGCGGCATTGGGCACCACTGGCATCCATGCCCACTACTGGCATCCATGCCCACCACTGGCATTGGGCACCACTGGCATCCATGCCCACTACCCAGTGGCATCTCTACCAGGCACCACCATGGGGAACTGGCATCCCAACTGGGAACCAGGTACCACTGGATAGTGGGCACCTGGCATCCATGTTAGGCACCAGACAACACCAGACAATGGGCACCATGGGCCACAACCAGGTACCACACATCCCCATTGGGCACCAGCCAGCACCAGGCATCATTAGGCACCATGCACAAATGGGCAGCAGCTAGCACCGGACATCTATGCTGGGCACAGGCACCACCAGCCTACCAAATTGGTTCTACAATAGGTCCATACAGAGGAATATGCTCTCCAAATTTAAGTGTCTAGGTCCAGGGGTTTGGGCTGGACATCAGTGAGTCAGTGAATCCGTCAGACTTCAATGTTAAGTATGTGGTATACTTCAATGTTAAGTATATGATACACATTGTACCCCTTTTCACCACCTTAGGGTTAGGAATTAGGAATTTCACACTTCTAGGTCCAGCAATTTTAGCTGGGCATTCATGACTCAGTCAGTGATTTTTCAATTACACACACACACAAACACACACACACATACACAGAATTTACCTGTCATTGCAGGAATAACAAGCCAGCACTACCAGGCACCAGGCACTGGTCAATGGGTACATGGCAGCAGGTACCAAATCAGAGGATCCTTACATCACAGAGGAAATACTTCATGCTTCTAGGTCCAGGAATTGGGGCTGGGCATTGATGAGTCAGTGATTTTTCAATGTTAAGAAGGGGTACAAAAACACATTTCACACCCTTTTGGTTGCAGTTTAAAAAAAAATTGTTATTAGTGGATGCTCATGTCATAGAAGGCATATGCTCCCCAAATTTCATGCTTTTTACCTCCAGAAGTTTAGGCTGGGTATTTTACCTCTAGAGATTTTGGCTGGTCTGTCAGTCAGTGAGTGGTTAAGTCAGTGAGTAAGGTTTCAAGAATATTTTTGGTCCCTGGGCACTGCTTGGCACCAGTGGACACTGTTGGGCGGCAGATACTGGCATTAGCACTGGACAGTGGGCACCAGCACCAATGGGCACTGGGAACCGACAGGCACCAGACACCTAAGGGTACCAGGGGGCAATGGTGGGCAGCAGCAGGCATCACCATGTACAGGGCAGCGGACACTATGTATTCCTATTGGGCACCATTGGGCAGAGGGCAGCACCAAGGACCAGCAGACAGCGCCAGGCAATGAGCATGCCTGCTGGGCACCAGGTATGGGTCACCAGACACCGGGTTTGAAGCAGCGCCAGGCACTGGGCATTCCTGCTGGGCGCAAGACATGGGTCACCAGATACCAGGTACCACCGAGCGCTATGCAATATTATATTGCATATTATTATTGCACAATATTATTATATTTTTTTTATTATATATTTATATATATAAAAGAGAAAAGTCACTGACTGACTCACTGACTGATGCATCACCGCCCTGCCAAAACCGCTGGGCCTAGAAGTGTGAAGTTTGGGGTGGGTGTTCCTTCCGTGACGGAGGGGTGCACTAAGAGTCGGTTTTCAGAAATTCCAACCGGAAGGGGGTGAAAAGGGGCGCAACGCGTTTTCCTTCCTATACTTTGCATTGAGAATTGCTGATTCAGCAACATTCCTCCCCAACTGCTGGGCCTGAAGCATGGAATTCTGGGAGTTCCTTCTGTCACCTGAACACCCACCAAGAACCATCTGGAGAAATTTAACCCTTCAGGGGCTGAAAAGGGGGCAACGTGTTTCTGTCCTATACTTAACATGGGAGACTGACCAACATCCAGCCAATTTGGTGCTCAGTGCCTGGTGCACTGGGGGATGGTGTTCAGAGGAAGAGGTTGCACTGGCGAGGATGTTGTGCATGGGGGGTTGATGCGCATGGGGGACGATGTGAATGTGGGGACGTTGCGCGTGGGGGGACGTTGCGCATGGGGGATGATGCGCATGGGGAAAGTTGCGCATGGGAGGTTGAGGCGCATGGGAGAATGATGCGCATGGGGGAAGTTGCGCATACGGGGAAGTTGCGCATACGGGGAAGTTGCGCATACAGGGAAATTGTGCACGGGGAAAGTTGCACATGGGGGAAGTTGCGCATGGGGGTTGATGCACATGGGGAAGTTACGCATGGGGGGTTGAGGCACATGGGGGAAGTTGCGCATGGGGGAAGTTGCGCATGGGGGTTGATGCACATGGGGGAAGTTGTGCATGGGGGTTGATGCGCATGGGGGGTTGATGTGCATGGGGGTTGATGCGCACGGGGGATGATGCGCATGTGGGGAAGTTGTGCATGGGGGATTGATGCTCATGGGGGGAAGTTGTGTATGGGGAAAGTTGCGCATGGGGGAAGCTGTGCATGGGGGTTGAGGCACATGGGGGGATGATGCGCATGGGGGAAGTTGTGCATGGGGGTTGATGCACATGGGGTAAGTTGCACATGGGGGGGTTGATGCCCATGGGTGAAGTTGTGCATGGGGGGTTGATGTGCTTGGGGGAAGTTGCGCTTGGGGGTTGATGCACATGGGGTAAGTTGCACATGGGGGGTTGATGCCCATGGGTGAAGTTGTGCATGGGGGGTTGATGCCCATGGGGGATTGATGCGCATGGGGATTGATGCCCATGGGTGAAGTTGTGCATGGGGGGTTGATGCATATGGGAGGATGGCATACAGGGGAATTTTACTCCCGCAATGCGGGTACGTCTTTCGCTAGTATATATATAATTGAAGAGTGACTGACTAATTCACTCACTGACTTAATGAATCATGAATGCCCAGTGAAAACCACCAGACCTAGAAGTATGAAATTTGGGGAGGGTATTCCTTCAGTGATGTGTGAACACCACAGGTGGGAAGAGGCCTATTCACTCCGGTCTCTGGGAACTGGATCTTCCAAATCCCCGGCTTCTGGGGAGCCAGTAGCAGCAGCTGGAGGCCATAACAAGGGGACTAGTTCCCAGCTGGAGCAGCAGTTAAAGGCTCCAGCACGGAGCGTCTTTCCTCTTTTGGAGGAGAACACAACCTCCCCGGCCCCTTTTTCTTTTTCTTTTTAACTCTTGCCTGCCTCCTTTCCAGGATAGATCTTCTTTTCTCAGCCTGGTGCTTACAGTCCTAACCATGTCTACTCTAAAGTAAGCCCTATTGGGCTCAATGGGTCTTAATCCCAGGAAAGTGTGGACAGGGTGCATCCTCAGGGAGCAAGGCTAAGCAGGTCTACTCAGAAGTAGGTTCCATTACAGTCAGTGGGTCTTACTCCCAGGAAAGTGTGGACAGGGTGCAGCCTGAGAGCCCAATCCTATGCATGACTACTCAGAGGTAAGTCCCATGACAGTCAATGGGGCTTACTCCCAGGCAAGTGTGGCTAGAACTGCAGCCTGAGAACACTATCCTAAGCATTCCTACTCTGAAGTAAGTCCCATGACAGTCAATGGGGCTTACTCCCAGGCAAGTGTGGCTAGAACTGCAGCCTGAGAACCCTATCGTATGCATGCCTACTCTGAAGTAAGTCCCATGACAGTAAGTCCCACTAACAAAAATTTAGATTTTTTAAATTAATTTTTTTAATTTTTTTTTAAAAATTCCCCCTTTAAATTCTCCCTGGCCCTGCCCCCTGGCCCTGCCCACGCCCCCTGACCCTGCTTGGCCATGCCCACTTCCAGGGAACCGGTTCTTGGGCCAGGCTGGGCCCACCACTGGTGAACACCCACTAAGAATGGATTGTTAGAAATTGAAACCAGAAAGGAGTGAAAAGGGTGCAATGTGCCCGCTGTCTGTTACCTGGTGGTGCCCGGTGATACCCTTGGCCTGATGGTGGCCATTGCCCTGTAAGGGTAGGGATGTCTGGTATTTGCTACTCCCCACCACTACCCTCTGGTATCCTCCGGTGCCTGTCAATGCCCAGTGCCCACTGGTGCTGCTGCCTAGCCATGCCCAGGGCCCACAAATTACTGAAATTTTACCCCTGCAATGATGGGTACATTCTGCTAGTAGATTAATACAATTCAAATAGATTAACGATATTTTGAACTGTATTATGTAATTGCATAACTATTAGTGCAACTTCCTTATGTTTCGCAAGGTAATCTTTACAACACAGAAGTACCAGTTAGATTTATTACCATGTAAGGGTATAGGATTGTTCAATATAATTTGCTTTTATTTCTCTCGGAGCCCAATCCTATTGCCCTCACCTCTGCTGGTGAAGCCCAATTTTATGATTTTCTAAGGAAGAATTCCACATGCATGTGGCAGGCGTGATGGGTCCAGGAACATCTCATATCGGGAAGGAGAGAACTCCATCTCTGAGAAATCCTTGTTCCACTCCAGATCACAAAGCTTGTTCAAAATAATGTCCATATTTTTTATTCAGTATTAGTCGGCATGCCTGAAGAGTGCAGGACCTTAAATGAGTTGCTACTATCCTGATGGTATCTTTGCAAAGAATAAACATAAGTGTAGTACAATCTCATTTAATATTTCCAAATGTTTGTAAAACTGCCTTGTTTCAATTATGTTTGGTATTCTGCCTCTAAAACCTGATGGCTCTGACATTATTGAAAAGCTGAAGTTAAACCCATAGCTCTTATTCCTAGGAGAACCAGTTACAGATGTAAATTCATATTACATTTTTGTGCTCCATATGGGAATCTAGAAAGACTCATGCTTAAGCAGAAAATAATTCTAATGCAAGAGGTTTCCCAATTTCTATTCCAGCTCCTGCCCTAACCCACACCATGCTGTTCTGGACAGTCCCTCAATCCCCAGGGAGCATATGTGATTGTAGTGGAAGGGAGGAGGCAGGAATAATATTACATGAGCCATTGAGCAAGTGTCATTTTTCATCTGCCAAAGACTCCTTGGTATTAAAAAAATTAAATATATTTCTGTTTATTTGTAGGGCTTTTGTTCTTGGATGGCATCTGCCTTTCAAATGCAGTGAGTATACCAAAAAGCAGCGATCTCAGTGCTGTCTACCATATGTTTTATATTATTTTGTTGTATGCATTTCAATTTTGAAAATGGGAAGCTGTGAACTTAATGTTTGCTACTGAATTTTTTAAAGTCACTTTGGAGTTTATCTTATTATAAGAAGGAATATATTTCTTAAACAACAGAAGCCCAAGGAACAGAATTACTACATTTTACAGAGAAATACTTCACAGTATACTGGTCAAATATTACAGCTTTAGAATATACCTTGAATTGAGTACAAGCCTCTTTATACGCGGGGATTCATTCCTGGCATAGCACTGATGGCAAATGGCTATTGAAAAACAGCCAAAATGCCCATTAATTGTTTTCAGGCAAGCAGAAGTGTATGTGTGTGGTTTGCTTACCCACAGACATTGCAGACAATCTCTGTGATCCTCCCTCCCCATGCCTTTCTCTCCCATTTTCTCTCTTTCTCCCCTTTCTCTCACTCACACACTCACTGCTCTGTGCATCTTCTTCCAGCTGACCTCTTTTCTGGCAAAGTCCTTTTCTGGCTTGCAGGCTTTGACAATCTTCCTTTTAGAGCTTCCCTCTCCTTGCAAGTGCACTGGGATTGGTCAGAAGAAGGCAGAGCCCTGTTTTTTCTGTGTGGGAAGAGGGGAGAGGAGGAGAGAGAGGGAAGATCACAGAGGCTGTTTGCAATGGAGTGCAGGTAGAGCCCCAGTGGTCATCCAACTATCCACCTCACTTAAAAAAAAACTTGGCATCCATCAGTCTTGAAAGACTATAGTATCGTGCTCGAAGCACAAAGGCCTGGATAGATTCATATGGAGGATTGGCTGTTACCCAAGCAGCAAATCCCCCCTCTCCACGCTACTGAAATAGTCCAATGGAACGGTGGAGCTGATACAATTGGTTCCAGCTGTGTCACAGAGCTGGGCTAAGGACAGGAGCTCACCCTGTCTTGTGGGGCCCCAGGTCTCGAACCCTGGCCTTCTGGTTAACAGCCACAGTGTCTTAACCACTTGTGCCACCCAAAGCCCTTGCGCCACTTGCGCCATCCGCCTCACATGCTTCTGCTTGCCTGAAAACTATTAAAGGGCGTTTAATGAGCAGCTCAGCCAGTAATGTTGATTCACATCCGTGGATTAAAAAAAAACACTGATAATTAGGTTTCACCTGTATTATAATTAGAAATTTGGTTATGTTATTTGAAAAGATTAATGAACTATTTATCAAATGAAGTCAGGAAACAGATGTCTTTGATCTTGAACCATGTAATGGATGAGTAGACTTGCTGTGATGAGACCATACTGCAGGATGAAAATCACTAGGAAAGAATAATTCGATACTTAATATTGTCTCATATGTGCAAGAGTGTCATGGTTCTAAAGAGAAAATTTTAAAAGGTTCTTCAAAACAGAAAATAGGAATTTTCAGAGGAACTTAGCACTTTCCATTAGCCGTGGGTTGTTTTTACTTTAAGATCTGCTCTTTCTTGCTGGCAATATTAGTAGCATCATTGGCATCCTCCTTCAGTCTCGAAAGACTCTGGTATCGTGCTCTGATTGGAGGTCCTGAAACAACATCTAGTGTGGCTAAAAAGGCCAATTCGAGAGTGGCAATCCCTTCCACACGGAGGACAAATAAATTCCGTCCCCTGCCCAGGCCCCAGGTTTCGCTGCTTTCGGGTCTGTCTCTTTGCTTTAGCCTGCCGAACAAGTGTCTCTTCCAGTTGGAGAAAGCCATGCTGCGTCTTTTGCCTCCACGCTGAACGATTGGAGGTCAAGGTTTCCCAGCTGTTGATGTCCATTCCCAAGGCCTTTAGATCCCTCCTGCAGATGTCTTTGTATCGCACCTGTGATCTCCCTCTAGGGCGCTTTCCATGCACTAATTCTCCATATAGGAGATCTTTTGGAATCTGACCATCAGCCATTCTCACGACATGCCCAAGCCAGCGTAGACGCCGCTGTTTCAGAAGTGTGAACATGCTAGAGATTCCAGCATGTTCCAAGACTGCGTCGTTTGAAACTATGTCACGCCAGGTGATGCCAAGAATACATCTGAGACAGCGCATATGGAAGGTGTTCAGCTTTCTCTCCTGCCATGCATAAAGGGTCCAAGACATGCTTTAGTATAAGAGTGTGCTCAGGACGCAAGCTCTATAGACCTGGATCTTTGTATGTTCCGTCAGCTTCTTATTAAGCCACACTCTCTTTGTAAGCTTGGAGAACGTGGTAGCCGCTTTACCAATATGTTTATTCAGCTCAGTATCTAAGGAGAGAGTTTCGGAGATAGTTGAGCCAAGGTACACAAAGTCATGGACAACCTCCAGTTCATGTTCAGAGATTGTGATACAGGGAGGTGGATCCACACCCTGACCCATGACTTGTGTTTTCTTCAAGCTGATTGTTAGTCCAAAGTCTTGGCAGGCTTTGCTAAAATGGTCCATAAGTTGTTGAAGGTCTTTGGCAGAGTGAGCAGTAACAGCAGCATCATCGGGGAAGAGGAACTCCCACAAGGGTTTCAGCTGGACTTTGGACTTTGCTCTTAGTCTGGAAGGATTGTAGAGTTTTCCATCTGATCTGGTCCGGAGATAGATTCCCTCTGCTGCATTTCCAAAAGCATGCTTCAGCGTGACTGCAAAAAAGATCCCAAATAAAGTTGGTGCGAGGACGCAGCCCTGCTTCACTCCACTTTGGATGTGAAAGGAGTCTGATGTTAAGCCATCAAAAACTGCAGTGCCCTTCATGTCCTCATGAAAAGACCTGATGATGTTGAGGAGCTTAGGTGGGCATCCAATCTTGGGGAGGGTTTTAAAAAGGCCATCCCTACTAACCAAATCAAAAGCCTTTGTAAGATCTGTGAAGGCTACAAAGAGTGGCTGTCTTTGTTCCCTACATTTCTCTTGCAACTGTCGAGTGGTGGACCTGTTGGCTCGAAATCCACACTGTGATTCAGGATAGATTCTCTCTGCAAGCACCTGAAGCCTATTCAGTATGACTCGGGCAAGCAGCTTCCCTACAACACTAAGAAGAGAGATGCCACGGTAGTTGTCACAGTCACCCCTGTCACCATTGTTCTTGTAAAGTGTGACGATATTAGCATCCTTCATGTCCTGTGGTACTCCACCTTCCCTCCAACAAAGGCAGAATATCTCGTACAGTTCAGTGGAAATGGTCCCTCTACAGCACCTCAGAACTTCAGCAGGGATGTTATCTTTCCCGGGTGCCTTGCCAAAAGCAAGGGAATCCAGGGCTTCGTTTAGTTCTTCTAAAGTTGGCTCACTGTCAAGCTCCTCCAAGACAGGCAGGCACTCAATGTTGTTTAATGCTTCTTCAGTTACTGCATTTTCTCTGGAGTATAGCTCAGAGTAGTGCTGCACCCAGCGTGCCATCTGCTGTGCTCGGTCCTGGATGACCTCACCTGTAGCGGACTTAAGCAGGGCAGATTTCCTCACTGTTGGACCTAAGGACTCTTTGATGCCATCGTACATCCCCTTGATGTTGCCTGTGTCAGCTGCTACCTGGATCTGAGATCAAAGCTGCAGCCAATAATTGTTAGCACTTCTCCTGGCAGTCTGTTGAACTTTGCTACGGGCGGCTCGCAGGGCTTGAAGGTTGCACTTGCTAGAACAGGTTTTATATGCAATTAGAGCTCTCCTCTTTTCCTCAAGGGCTGGTGTCAGCTCCTCCGAGTGGGCTTCAAACCAATCTGCTGTCTTTCTAACCTGCTTACCAAAAACTGACAAGGCGGTAGTATAAACAGCATTCTTGAAATGTTCCCATCGTTCAGAAGTGTTTGCCTCAGCCAGGCCCGGGAGAATTTCCTCAAGTGCTTGGGCAAATTCTATCACTTTTTCCAGACTGTGGGTTTTGCTGATGTTAATTCATGGTCTTCCTTCCTTCTCTGAGTATACCTCTTAGTTAATGGTGAAATAACATAGTTCTCAATATATTTCTGTTGATTGATAAATCCCTATCCCACATACCCTACCTAGACAGTTTATATCAAAACATGCTGCTTCATTGTTTAGAATTATGTTTAGGTGTCAATTGCAAAAATGTCACGTACTTAACCTAATTATATACATATCTTCCACATTAATGATAATTAAAATTTAGAGTTGTCATGCTATTTGATGTTCTGTGCCACTTTGGCTTTAATGTTCTGCAACAAAGATAACTGTTGCAAAACTTTCTTTTCCAGTTGTACAGTTTTGTACTATTTGTGTGATTTTTCTGAATTGGTGGCCTTCAGTGTGACAATTCTGTTAAAGGGCCTTGCTTATTTCTAAAATAGCTTATGCTTGTATGCTTGTTAATGCATAAAACACAAATGTAAAAATTAACTATTTTCCCATGGAATAATGGAGAGGAAATGCAATCATGTTTTAGAAACTTTTTAATAATAATAATAATAATAATAACAACAACAACAACAACAACAACAATAATAATAATAATAATAATAATAATAATTTATTGTCATTGTATAGACATACAACGAAATTCATAAGACATCCAGAGACCAGCCCTGAGAACCCCCAACAACAACACCCCCCACCCAGACCCTCTTTAAACACACAACAACTGCACAGCACACCAAGTAATAGCATTCAACTGTTCACTCATGATAGTCCTTAAAATTACTATTGAGTGCAGATATGGCTTTAGGGTAAAAGCTATTCATAAAGCGTGTAGTCCGAGATTGAAATGTTCTATATCTTCTCCCAGAAGGCAACAGTTCAAAAAAATTGTGAGCAGGATGGGAAGAGTCGTGGAGAATATTTTGTAGCTTCTTCAAACAATGGGATTCAAAAATGTCATCCAGGGTTGGTGGCTGGAGCCCAATAATGTTCTGTGCGGTTTTGATGACCCTCTGTAGAGTTTTTTTGTCAGCAACAGAGCTGCTCCTATACCATACCAAAATCCCATATGTAAGGACACTCTCAATGGTGCTGCGGTAATAAGACAGAAGTAGACGCTGGGAGAAGTTCATCTTCCTAAGCATCCTCAGGAAGAACAGCCTCTTTTGTGCCTTCTTTACCAGCATGTTCGTATTTATATTCCATGTGAGGTCCGCTGAAATGTAGGTGCCCAAAAATTTGAAACTACCTACCCTCTCCACCTCCTCGCCATTTATGTGCAATGGTAGGTGTTCTTCTCTTTTCCTCCTAAAGTCAATGATAAGTTCTTTAATTTTTTTAGCATTGAGCGTAAGATTGTTATCTTTACACCACAATGTCAGCCTTTGTACCTCACTCCTGTATCCAGACTCATCGTTCTTATTGATGAGCCCCACCACTGTCGTATCATCTGCAAATTTGACAATTGCATTGTTGTTATAAAAAATGTTGTTTTAAAAAATATATATCAGCCATCTTTACATAGTCTAATGGGGTGATTCACAAAAGATAGTTAAAGGGTGCAGTCCTATCTTAGGCCAGCACACTTCATTGGTCTTTCCATTCTTTTTTTATTTGTTGTTTCTTTATTTGTATGTTTTTGAATGCAGATTATAAATTAATAGTGGAAATATAATGTTGGTAATTTTTGAATGATTTATTATTATTTTATTATTTATTTAATTTATATCCCGCCTTTCCCCACCTGTAAGAGGGAGTTCAAGGCAGCTAACATCAATCATAATAAAACACCATTAAAATGATCATAAATAGAGATTAGAATCATAGAATCATAGAGTTGGAAGGGACCTAGTAGGTCATCTAGTCCAACCCCCTGCCTGCAGCAGGAATTCCCCCTAGAGCATCTCCAACAGGTGCTCATCGAGCCTCTGCTTGAAGATCCCCAGTGAGGGAGAGTCCACCATCTCCCTTGGCAATCTGTTCCACTGCCGAACCGCCCTCACAGTCAGGAATTTTTTCCGGATTTCCAGCCGGAATCTCCTCTCTTGCAGTTTGTACCCATTGGTTCTAGTTCTGCTTTCAGAAGCAGCTATGAACAAATTGGCCCCTTCCTCCCTATGACAGCCCTTCAGGTATCTGAAGAGGGCAATCATGTCTCCCCTCAGCCTCCTCTTCTCCAGGCTGAACATCCCAAGTTCCCCCAACCTTTCCTCGTAGGGCTTCCCTTCCATCCCACTGATCAGTCTTGTCGCTCTCCTCTGGACTTGCTCCAGTTTGGCTGCATCCTTCTTAAAGTGAGGTGCCCAGAACTGAACACAGTACTCAAGGTGAGGTCTCACCAATGCAGAATAAAGAGGAACTATAACTTCTCGTGACTTGGAAGCTACAGTCCTCTTAATGTAACCTAAAATGGCATTTGCCTTCTTTGCAGACACATCACACTGCTGACTCATGTTCAGCTTGTTATCCACGGCGACTCCAAGATCCCGCTCACATGTTGTGCTGCCAAGCCAAGTATCCCCCATTTTATACCTATGTTTTTGGTTTTTATTGCCTAAGTGCAGAACCTTGCACTTCTCCCTGTTGAAATTCATTCTGTTTGTTACAGCCCAGGATTCCAGTTTATCCAGATCCTCCTGGAGGTTTCTCCTGTCTTCTGATGTGTTTGCTACTCCTCCCAGTTTGGTGTCATCTGCAAATTTGATCAGGCTCCCCCGTATCCCTTCCTCCAAGTCATTGATGAAAATGTTAAAGAGAACCGGTCCCAAGACAGAGCCTTGGGGTACCCCACTAGAAACGGACCTCCAGGTTGACACAGAACCATTTACTAAAACCCTTTGAGTGCGGCCATCGAGCCAGTTGCAGATCCACCTAACAATTGCCCTGTCTAGCCCATATTTTTCCAACTTCCTAATTAAAATGTCATGTGGGACTTTGTCAAATGCTTTGCTGAAGTCAAGATAAATGACATCCACAGCATTGCCACTGTCCAGTAAGCTCGTAACCCGATCAAAAAAGGAGATCAGATTTGTCTGGCAAGATTTATTCTTGGTAAATCCATGCTGGGTTGTTTTGATCACGGAGTACTTGTCCAGATGTGCACAAATTGTGTGTTTTATGATTTGCTCTAATATCTTGCCCGGGATTGAAGTCAAACTGACTGGTCTATAATTTCCCGGGTCTTCTTTTTTCCCCTTCTTAAAAATTGGGACTACATTTGCCCTCTTCCAGTCCAGTGGCACTTCTCCACTCCTCAAGGATTTCTCAAAGATGATCGACAAAGGCTCTGCAAGGACATCTGCAAGTTCCTTAAGAACTCTAGGATGCAGCTCATCCGGTCCAAATGACTTGAATTCATTTAGGCCAGTTAAGTGGTTTCGAACCAGTTCTCTGTCAATCTTAATCTGCTGTTCTGCACCATCCATGTTTTCATTACCTCTTTGGGGATGTAAACACATCCCCGAATCAGTCAATGATCCCGCACCCCCATTTGCACAGCCCTCCTTCTGTGAATAGACGGATGCAAAGTAGGAGTTGAGCAGCTCCGCCTTCTGCTGGTTTCCAGACACCTGTTGTCCATCCTTGTCCAAGAGCAGCCCCACCCCCTCGTCTCTTCTCCTGTTCCTCTGGGCATATCTAAAGAAGCTCTTTTTGTTATCTTTGACTCCCCTGGCCAGCCTCAGCTCATACTGAGCTTTAGCATCCCTGACCCCCTCCCTACATGACCGGGCTACCTGCCTGTACTCCTCTCTGGTGATCTTTCCAGTCTTCCACTCCCTATACTTCTCTTTCTTTAACTTCAGCTGATCCCCAAGTTGCCTGTGGAGCCAACCTGGTTTTTTCAGCATTTTCCCCCCTTTCTTTTTTATTGGAATTGTTTCTGACTGTGCTTGTAGAAGCTGCCTCTTAAGGAGCTCCCACCCATCTTGGGCCCCTTTCCCCATTAGATCATCAACCCATGGGATCCCACCTATGACTCCTCTAAGCCTGTTGAAATCAGCTTTCCTGAAATCCAACATATAAGTTTCACTCTGCACTCTTTTTATTTCCCACATTATTCTAAATTCCAGCAGCTCATGATCGCTTTCCCCTAAAGTTCCCACTATGTTGACCTGATCAACCAGTTCTTCACGATTTGTTAAGATCAGGTCAAGGATGGCCCCTCCCCTTGTCGTTTCCTCCACTTTCTGGACCATGAAGTTATCTTCCAGGCCCATCAGGAATCTACTGGAGCTTCCATGTTTGGCTGAGTTTGTCTCCCAGCAAATGTCTGGGTAGTTAAAGTCCCCCATTACTACTACCTCATATTTCCTTGCAATGCCTGCCAGTTGCTCCAAGAAGACATCGTCTACTCCTTCTCCTTGACCCGGCGGTCTATAGTAGACGCCCACCACAATGTTTTGTTTTTTATTTTCCCCCCTTACTTTTACCCAAACACACTCTACAGGGATATCCAGACCACTCTCCTGGATTTCAGAGCAAGTATATATGTTCTTGACATATAATGCTACTCCACCTCCCCTTTTGCCACTTCTGTTCCTCCGGAACAGCTGATAGCCTTCCAATTGTGTGTTCCAGTCATGGGAGTCGTCCCACCAAGTTTCAGTTATTCCTATCAAATCAAATTTCCCTTCACTTGCTAAAAGCTCCAGCTCATCTTGTTTATTTCCCAGGCTCTGTGCATTTGTGTAAATGCAACTTAAGCCCTGGAGGTTGCAACTCAATGCATTTCCCTCCTTTTTTGTAAGGCCAGGCCCCTCTAAAGATTTTTGAGTTACAGCTGTGCCCTGGCAATTTCCATCCAGAGCATTTTCCTCATTCCTAGGTTCCCTTTGGACGTAACCCACCCCCTTCTTATTTAGTTTAAAGCCCTCCTGATAAGGTTGGCCATCTCCCGTCTGAAGACACTCTTCCCCCAACCCAAAGATGTAGTCCATCCTTTGCTAGGAGTCCTTCCTCAAGGAAGTTCATCCTGTGATCCCAGAATCCAAATCCTTCCCGAGGACACCATTTTCGAAGCCAGCTATTGACCTGAAAAATCTTGCTATCTCTCTGAGGACCTTTGCCAATTACTGGGAGGATGGATGAGAATACCACCTGGGTATCCCCCAGGTCCTTAATCTTCCTCCCCAGAGCTTCATAATCCCCAACTATCTTTTGGAAAGTTTCCTGAGCTGTATCATTTGTTCCTACGTGGATGAGTAAGAACGGGTGACGATCAGCAGGTGTGATCATCCTCGGTAGCCTCTCCGTGATATCCCGTATCCTAGCACCAGGGAGGCAGCACACCTCACGGGAAAACGGGTCTGGTCGGCAGACAGCTTCCATGCCCCTCAGGAGAGAATCTCCAATCACTACCACCCTCCTCCATGTTCTCCTTCTGTGTCTAGCTTCCCCCACACTAACTGGTTGTGGCTGCTGTCTATGAGGGGGATCTGTAGGCATGCCAGTATGGGCAATGCCAGGATCCGGTGTAGGTGTGCTAGCAAGAGGAACTTCTGCCAGCATGGTGGAATCTGAGAGACTCTGGAAACGGTTGTATAGCTCCAGTGGTTCCAGTGATTAAAACATAATTAAAATACAATTAGATTTTAAAAAAACTCAGAACAATTAAAACAGACTAAAAATGTATGTTAAAAACAATAATATAAAATTTTATGACAATATAAAATAATAACAATAAAACTGCCCCCCCAACCTCTGCCCCATTTAAAAAGCTTTCTTAAAATAAAAGGTTTTAAGGCTCCGCCTGAAGCTCTGTATTGAGGGAGCTTTCCTCAGTTCTAAGGGGAGGGAGTTCCAAATTATCAGGTGCTAACAAGCAATCCCTTACATAATGATACTCAACCAATGGTTAAGGGCAGTGATGGGATTCAAAGAAATTAATAACCGGTTCTATGCCCATTTGGCAGCCACTTTTAAATGGCTATTTTAAAACTTTATATGTCCTATCTCTCATTAACAACTGGTTCTATCGAGTAGGTGTGAACCTGCTGGAGCCTGCCACTGGTTAGCGGTCAGTACGTAGGTCAGTGGTTGCAACCCATGAGCTTGTGGAAAGTCCTCTGGTCCCTTTAAGGGGGGAAGGGGAAGGGGAGAGGAAGTTAAGCAATTTTCTGGATTGCATTGCTAAGGAAAGAGAAAGGGGGTGCTTTTACTACCTGAGGGTTGCTGCAGGCTCCAGAAATTGTGGAGAGCCCCTGCAGCCCTCCACAAGGCTTCTGATGCATTGAATGTTGAAAATAAGTTATCGCAAACCACTTCTAGTTTGCGTATTTTACAGTCACAAAACAATTCCAGTGTTTTGTCATCATTTTTACATCCAGTTAATGTTTTTATATGAATATTTTGGGGGTTGTGGAACCAATCGTCTGAGTTTCCATTATTTCCAAGGAAAAATCTGCTTCCCTTAAAAAGCATGCCTCCGGAACAAATTAAGCTCTTTATGTGAGGCACCACTGTATTGGCTGTTCAAATGAGCAGACTTTATAAAGAAAACATTAGATTTAGAGAGTCTTTACCTTCTGTTTGAAGGGTTCAAAGAAGGGAGCTCTTCAGTTTAGATGCTGCCTCTGAAATATCTCTTTTCATGTTCCCACCAGTTGTTCTTTTGTGTCAAGAAAAATACTGGAAAGTAAGAGGAGGCAAGACTTTCATTCCATCCTTCCAGAGATTGTAATTTTGAGTCTTAATACAAGACTTAGGCTGCAATCCTAAAGACACTTTCCTGGGAGTAAGATCCATTGAACACAATGGAGCTTACTTTTGAGTAGACATAGTTAGGATTGTGCCCTTAATGTATGTCTACTCAGAAATCATCCCTTTTGGATTGAATGGATTAGATAGGGTTGCAGACAAATGACTTTTATGTTGTGTGTAATGTACCAATGACTGTCTGGGCTGTCTCCTTGATAGTTTGTTTTGCACAAGACAGAGGGTTAACTGTGCAATAAAACTCCTAGAGGTTTCTTATCTCTTATACAGATTCCACAAGGATAAGCTTACTGACTAACTTGTTTCTTTATTTGTGGAACAGTGAAGAAGAGATTTATGAAAAATGTGGAGACGATGCCATACACTATCTTGCCTTTCAGCGCCATCTCATCTGCCTGTTGGTGGTTGTCAGCCTGTTTTCTTTGTGTATCATACTGCCTGTCAATCTAGCAGGTGACTTACTTGGTAAGAGATCTTTATGGCTTAGAACAGGGGTCCTCAAACTTTTTAAACGGGGCCGGTTCACTGTCCCTCAGACACTGTCGGGGGCCGGAGAGTGAGAGGACTTATGTAGGACAAAATGTAGGATGTCCTACATTTTAAAAATGTAGGACATGTTAAAATGAAACAAAAATGCTTGTATTGTTTTCCTGTACTTAATTTCAACACTTTTGAAATAGAAAAACTTTTAACATGCCTGATTCTCACCCAGACATGCAAGATACCCTCAAAGCAGTTTCCAGCAACATGTTACTTCAACATATTTAACTTAGCATATTTTTCATGTCAGACTTAAGACATATAATTGTAAGACACCCTCAAAGAATTTTGCAGCAACACAAGGAATGTCAGTGACATGCACTGACACACACCATGTGCTCTCTCTCTCACACACACACACCCATGTATTCTTACACACACACACAAGCTCACCTCAATTTTGAGCTTGCTGTTTAGGAATTTTGCCCAAGCCTATGCATGTCTGCTCAGGTGTAAGGCCCATTAGAGTCCATGAGGCTTACTCCCAGGAAAGTGTTGATGGGAAGGTGGCCTTAATAGCCCAGCTCTCTGCTTGCCTACTCAGAAGTAAGCCCCTAGCAGCTGGGGGGCCGTGAGAGAGTGGCGGGAGGCACGCATGCCAGCCTCAAGCCCCTGGTAACTGGGGCGGCCACGCAAGGGCAGTGAGAGGCAAGTGCATGCCAGCCTGAAGCCCTGGGATGGTCTCGAGAGAGCAGCAGGAGGCGTGCGTGCCAGCCTCAACCTGGGCCCCTGGCAGCTGCGGCGGCCGTGCGCTCCAGCCTGAAGCCCCTGCTCCAGCTGCGAATGCAACATTAAAAAAAAATTTTTAAGGGCCAGCTTGAAGCTGCCCAAATTCCGGAGCCTGGAGGGGCTCTCTCCCTTTGCACAGGGCTGCCATGACTGGTGGATCTTCGCCGCGGCAGCCTTGAACTGCCTCCAAGTGCCCACAAAGCGCCTCCCAAACCCCCCAAAAGACCGGCGGGCCGGATTGAGGCCTCTGACGGGCCTGATCCAGCCCGCGGGCCTTAGTTTGAGGATCCCTGGCTTAGAATATGTTTTGTATCATCCATAGAGTCTTGTGTAGAGTATCCTAATCCCCAGTTAGACTGGCATACGTCCCGGTATGTCTCATGCTAGTCTGGTGGTGGGAGGTTTAGACCAGTGCACAGACAAACCCCAGCCTCCCTACGCCATCATGGGAACATGAAGCAGGTGAGTTATGCTGGCCTAAATTGGTTAGGATTGCGCCCTAAGTCTGCATGTAATCAAATTAAGTACTGTATATTGTAGCCTTGGATTCCTTACCACTTGAAACAATTACAGAATGCTTCAGGGGTTGAGCACTCTTCATTCTGCAGCACTTCTTCTAGATGATGTTTAATAGTGGTAAAAGCTTTCTTGCTTATGGATGATTGTGTTGTCTAATTTGATGATTTTGTTAAAACATGCAGAAGTGAAATTTGAATAGAAAATGTTCTTGGGCTTAAATGTTTCGCTCTTTGTGCTTTGAACTTACTCATCTAAATAATTTTTTTCTATTTTTCAGTAAAGGATCCTTATAGCTTTGGGAGAACCACCATAGCAAATATACACATTGAGTAAGTAATTAGTGTTTTATCCTTAATAATTGTGTAAACCATTAAAACTTAGTAGTTCTGAGGTTCCTTTAATCCTGATTCTCATCAGTTTTTTCCTCTGTTTATAATTACTGGTGAATATAGCACAAATCAACTAATTAGATCAAATATGGGAAGTCACAAAATTTGGTGTTTAGTTAGATTAAGGGCACAGTCCTAACCAATTTAGGCCAGCCTCACCCACATGGTATATTTTCCCGTGGTGGTGTGGGGAGGTGTAGGGTGTCTGCCTATTGATGGCCTAAACCTCCAGGAGTGGGGCAGAAGTGCCTTTTGGCACTTTTGTGATATTCCCTGGTCAGCATGGGACTTATGCCAGGATATGCTGGCCTAAGTGGAGGTTACGAATTTTTTTAAGTACCTCAAGTTTGTTTCCTTACCAGGATGACTATATGTCATAACCACAAAAGATGACAAGGTCCCCCTCCCCAAATGTAGGACACCCAAGAAAAATGTAGGCTATAACAAAATAAAAAGCTAAAAACACTCATATATATAACCAAATGAACCAAATGAAAGTTCATTTATATATGAAATGAACATATATGAAAGTTCATTTATATATGAAAGCTTATATATATATAGCTTTCATTTGGTTAATTTAAACACCATATTACTTATTATTAAATTTGAAATACATTAATATAATTAATTACATATAATTTATTAATTACAAGAAGGCTATATGCTCCCTGCTCACAAGGAAAAGGAAGACAATAAAGAAAAAGACTGAAAAAGAGGACATGTCCTGGAAAAAGAGGACATTTTCTGCTTATGTTCATGCTATTATTTACTCCACAATAGTTTAAACTGGAACTAGATGGTGACACAAAGCTAAAGTTCACTATTCATCAAAAAGTCAAAACTTGAATAGCATTCTAGGCAAGTTCCATTTAAGAAACAGGGATGCAGGGAAGAACATTATCTGGAAAGAGCAACCAATACAACACTGTGACAGTCCTAAATATCTGGGGGTGAAGCTAGATCGTACACTCACTTTCAAGGCCCACTACCAAGATACAAAACAGAACATATGTGCCAGAAATAACATCATAGAAAACTGACCAACACCACATGGGGAGCACAACCCGAAATCTTACAGACCTCAGCTCTTGCCTTAAGTTTCTCTGCAGCAGAATACACAGCACCAGTCTGGTGGAACTCTTCTCATGTCAAGCATGTCAATACCACTCTTAATGAAACAACACAAATTGTTACAGGATGTTTAAATCCAATGCCAACCGATAAACTTTATCACGTTTCGAGTATTGCACCTCCAAATATGAGGAGACAAGTGACGGCAGAAAGATATAAACAACAAGCAGACTCCCGGCATCCAATGTATGGGCACAAGCCACATTCCCCGTGACTGAAACCAAGAACGTTTCCTATGTATGACAGAACCAATCCCATCACCTCCAGAAACCAGCCAACTAGAATTATGGCACAGCCAGCACCACAATGAAAGCTGGACCAACTTTAGGGAAGAACCCATGCCTGGGTACCATCTCCCATATGAAACATGGAAAACAATGAACAGATTAAGAACAGGGGTATCACTATGTAAGAATAGCTTAAAGACTTGGGGCTACATTATGGAAAGTGAATGTGGGGAATTGCAGAGCCCTGAACGTTTATTGACATGCTGTAATCTTAATGGTCCATGCATGAATGGAGGACTTGTTCCAGGTCAAAGAAAAAGCCATTCAGGCAGCTATCTTCTGGATTTCAAAGGGAATGTGTTTCTGAGTGAAATCCAAACTTGTTATTGCCCTGAAATGTATTGTTTCAGTTTTACTTCACTTTTAATTTCTAATTCCTAATTTTTTAATTATTAATTATTAATTTTAAAATTTTAATGCAAGATGTTCTGGACTCGGAAAATAAATAAATAAATACCCCAGTCATCTCACTTCTAATATACTGAAATTATTTTTTCCACAGTGACAATGTTCTTTGGTTGCACACAACTTTAGCTTCTGTTTATCTGATTCTGACATTTGTCTTTCTGAAGCATCATAGTAAGTCCATCAAATACAAAGAAGAAGGCACAGTAAGTTTCTGTATTAAAGGTCTTTAAATTACTGCTTATCTTGTATGATGTTCAACCATAATGGCTTAGGATTTCATAGAAAACTCCCTGCCTTGTTAAGCCAAGCAACTGTTTTTGTTACTTTAGGGGAGAGGAGCCTGCAAAGCCAAGGTGAAAATGTTTGCTCATTCATGATTAGAAGAGGAACATTTCTGTTACTTTGGCTCTGTCATATTAGTCTGACAAACTAGTGATGTCAGGAAGCTTTTTCAGAGTTCTCTCAAAACGTCCTTTCTGCCTTGAAATTTTTTGTGGATGAAAATTTCATGTATTTGTTTCAATTAATCTTGAATGGGGGGAGAGATGGAATCTTCCTTTACAAATCTAAAAAGGTAAATGTAGTACCCCACAGGTTGCCCTGCTCTCTGTTATGTGACCAACTCATCCCCATTACAGGGCCAAAGATGCCTCTGTAGCAGGGTGACCATATGACCAAAAAAACCTGGATTTGTCCGGATTTTTAGCCTCCTGTCCGGGTGTCCTACATTTTGGCTTCATTGTCCTAAATTTTGGCTTCATTTTGAAACTTTGTGATAGTGCAAAGTACCATATCATGCCATATGTTGTTGGATTCATATTGAAGAGCAGAATTCAATGCAAAAATCAGTTTGAAGATATCTCCTTCCTATCAAAAGTTATGGTCAAAAAACTGAAAAACAAAAACAAAAAAATACATTTTTTGGCAATTTTTTAAAGTGGGTTGGAATTTTGGCTTGGGATTAGGAATTTTGGCCCTGGGGTTCAGGAATAATCTGGTCACTCTGGTCTGTAGTCACGTGGCAGTATGACTAAACACTAAAGCTCATGGAGCGCTGTTACCTTCCCACCAAATTAGTATCTATTTATTTATGTTACTTGCATTTATGGAGCTACTTTTGGACTACTTGGATGACAGGAGCTGGGAGGTTCATGGGAGCTCATTTGTCTTGTAGTACTTAGTGCTCAAACCACTTATCTTCCAACTTTCAGTTCAACAAGCACATCTTCTTATGTGAGGCCACCACAGCAAATACAGGGGAGGTCTAAAATTTTTTTCTTGAACTTCAGTGTTTTTTTTAAAAAAAGCTAAAAGCTGATATATATATTTTTATTCCAGATTTACATTTTAAATCAATTTAATCAAGTGTCATATATCTGTTTAATGCTATTAAACAGCAGACATAGCTATAGGCATAAAACTCTGAAGGAAAAACTTAAAAATATTTAAACTGCAGGGAGGGGGTCATTCGCCTTCTGGTTTGAGGAATGGTTACCTACTAAAACACAGTGAGTTGCTGCACGGTGAGACTTTTACTTCCATAGGGTTCCATGTATTTTACTTGGAAGCTTCTGAGCTTGCTCAGAATACTCTACAGCCGACAGAAGAAAGCAGTAGAACTGCATGTGGAATTAGGGGCTTAGAGCACAATCCTAACCATGTCTAATCAAAAGTAAGCCCCATTGTAATCAAAGGGTCTTACTCCCAGGATTGTTTTACTCTTTAGGATTGCAGCCTTGGGAATACTGAGAGAAAGGCATACTGTTGTCTTATCACTGCTCCCATGCAGCTGGTAAACAAGGCTGACAATTGTTGAATGTGGAAGGAGTGATGCTTTAATTTATGGTACCTGCTATGAAAGTCACGTTTAATGAATGTAATAAAACACATACATTGTGTACAAAAGGTAAGCCTAGACTTGTATAATTTTGAACCTTTGCAAAGCCTTCTACAAGCCATAATAACAACACACGGCCTCCCATTTTTTCTTCAAACGGCTCTTTTTTCATTTATCCAAACACCTCCATGGCTTTGCATGTTCGGAAAGTCCTCTGACTTGCATAAAATGACTTGCATAAGGGTGTCTAGAATGAAACCCTCAAATGCTGGCAACGGGGGAGTGCCTGTATTTGAAAGAAAAGAGAACTAAATAGAAGTATGCCACAGCAATTTTCTGGGTTTGACTTTTGCTTTGGGCTAGTATTCTTAAGAAACCATGAGCACAATCCTAACCATGTCTACTCAAAAGTAAGCCCCATTGTGTTCAATGGGTCTTACTCCCAGGAATGTGTGTTTAGGATTGCAGCCCATGATGTTTTCGTTATTTTAGGTGAAGCGCACATTGTTCATAACTGGCATTCCCAGAAGTGTTGAAAAAGACTACATTAGAAATCACTTCGTGTAAGTAATTAAAACCTTGGCTGTATTAGTTGTTGAATTATAATAATAACTAGCAGAATTAACATGTCATTGTAGGAGTAAAATTTAAAGATATTTGTGTGTGCTGGGCATGACTGGACACCAGCAGACATGAGAAACCAATGACCACTGGGCCCCGAAGGGCACCTGTGGGCAGCATACACTGGCGGACACCACCTCAGGCACCTCAGAGCAGTGGTCAGTGGGGACCACCAAGCATTGGACCTCCTTTCCAGGCACCAGTTACCATGAGGGACCATCGGCAGCGGGCGGCAGCATGCAGCACCATGCCCTGGGCACTACTAGGCACTATAGAGGACCAAATTGGTTCTTAGAGGGTCTTTACATCACAAAGGAATATGCTTCCGAAATTTCATGCTTCTAGGTCCAGGGGTTAGAACTGGGCATTGATGAGTCAGTGATTCTTCAATGTTAAGTACATGGATGAAAACATGTTGTACCCCTTTTCACCCCTCTCTGGTTTGAATTTCTAAAAAATGGTTCTTGGAGGGTGCCTACACCATGGAAAGAATATCCTTCTCCAATTTTTGGCAGGGCGTTGGTAGGTCAGTCAGTCAGTCAGGTGACTCTTCAGTTATTCACGACTGGGCACTAATGGCCACTGGGCCAGTGGGCACTGGACAGTGGTACTGGGTGGTGGCATTGGGCAGTGGTGCTGGGTGGCAGGCACCACACCGCTGGGCACCAATAGGCTCTGGGCACTGATGGGTACCATTGTGCAGATGGCAGCGGGCACCAGAAGCAGCTGTCATCAGTGGGTACTGGGCACCATTGGGTAGCAGGCACCACCTGGCAGTGGGCACCACCACCTGGCAGTGAGCAGTGGGCACAGGGCATCTTTAATGAGCACATGGGCATCCTTACTGAGCACCAATGGGCATTGGGCACCACTGCTCAGTAGGCAGCGGGCACCACCCAGTATCACTAGGTGCCACCAGCTATCAGTGGGCAGCATGCATTAGGCCAATTTAGGCCAGCACAATACTCTCCCTTTTCCCACAGTGTTGTGGGGAGGCCAGTGCATGTCTGTCTCCAAACTTTTCGGCTAAAAATTCATAGAAGATATCTACACAGTGCTGATGGCTGGAAAAATTTTTTAAACAAAATTATAGACATTCCTTTTAACAGTGCATTAACAAGAGAAAAGAATAGAAACAGCAACAGAAAATGCTAGTTATAAGGAAAGTACATTCTGAGCCACATCCAAAGTGAAACCCTAAAATTTTTATTCTGCGCCCAATTAAGCTGAAATTTGATACCATCACCATCACCAACAGAATCTTCTGACGATATTCATGACTCTTTTGTAGTGAGGCATATCCAACCTGCACCGTGGAAGAGGTCCAATTATGTTACGATGTTTCTGGGATCACTTATCTTTTTGGAGAGAGGTATTTGTATGAATAATGACTTGTTTGGAAAATGTTTGCTCCAGTGCAAATGATTCTGAAAACTAGAATTATAGTTTTATTTCTAACAATGTTAATTATTTCAGACTTGTAGCATCATTGAGCTGTATTCTTACTTGGAGGAGGAGTCCATGACAATAGTATGTTATCAGTGACAAAGGCTCAAAGTGAAGTTTATTTAAGCTTTATCTACATCTGTGGTCTCCAAACTTTCATCTTCTGTGGTCCTGGACCTTTAACAGTTGTGTATAGGAGGAAATTTCAGCAAGTGCAGCTTGTGACCTTTGAAATGAAATTTCTTCTTCTACACAATTGTTAAAGGTCCAGGACGCCTGAAGATGAAAGTTTGGAGACCACTGATCTATATGATTCATTATGAGATATATTTTTATTAATGCAAATAGTAGCACATATAATTCTTATGGTGACAGTTCTGCTTATGAAAATACTCGGTTCTGGAGCCTCTTTTACTATTTTATCATAAAACCTTTGTGTTTGTGCCTAGAACAAAGGCAGAGAAAAGTCGGCTTTATTATACTCACATGTATCAGAAGTTTGGAAAGCGGTATTTAATAAACCTGCTACCATTAGGCCAGTTCTGCTGTTGTGATGTTGGACAATGCAGAAGGGTAAGAAACAGGTTCCTTCTTAATTGGTTGAAACTGTGAAAGTGTTTTCAGTTGTATCCGTAAGACCCTTGTTTCACCAACTATTCAAAACAGACAAAGTCTAATACATGGAAAAATTAAAGCAATGTACAGTGGGCTCTCTATGAGGTTTTGGTCTGGAATGCCATGCAGATTTCAAAATCTGTAAATGTTCAAGTCTGCAGAACTCACACTGAATAAATTGTGTAAATTTGCCCAAACTACATAACTTGCCTAAAAAAGAATGCATAAATTGCCTAAACGTGTGTAAATGAGTGGGTGTGAGGTGAACATGGCTATTTTGTCTGGAGAGTGTGAATTTTAAAAAATAGATTTTCAATCTGTGGTTCATTAAATCTATGGATGTAGATTCACTTAGAAAGTGAGCCTGCCATACTATTTTTAGAATTTGTGATTAAGTTGTTGTTTGATCAGTAATGACAGTGTTTCTCTTTAAACAGGAGGATGCTATAGTTTATTACACCAAGCAAGCCACAACATATTTGGAAAAATATTTGAAAGAAGCACAAGTAGTGTATAATAAACCATTAGGAATGGCATTTGTAACATTCCAGGAGAAATCCATGGCAACACTGTACGTGCTTGTTGTTTTAATTCTATATTTTATCTCAAATTTGGTTTTGACAGTGGAATGAAATATTCATTCCAAATTTATGGATCTGTTAAAATACTGTAGAAAGTCAAATTGCACACTTGAAATGATTGCTATAATTCAGACTGGGCAAGCAACCAGGATATTCCAGCCACAAGGCAAGGAAGGGTTAAGGTGACCTTTCTCCAGTGGGCTCTCCATGATGGGGTCATTCTAGAAGCGCTTTTGTGTTAGTTCCTCTTCACAGGCTGATGGGGCAGGTCAGGCCAAACATTTGTGGAGAGGAACTCCTAGTATCCCAGACAAGGAAAGCCTAAAGCAGACTCTCCACTGTTCACAATCAACAGTGAACAACAGAACAAACATCTATTGATGGTGGCAAGCTGCAACAAAGAACAGACTTACCACACAGAAGGGCAAGTTGCCCCCCTTCACACAATAACAAAATCTAATTTAATTAAGTAAAATAATGAAAATTGTGTCCCTTATTCATTAGGGAAACTGGTGCAGCAAAAAGGAATGGTCCCTGTATACCCAGTCAGCAAGTGTAACTGTATTATGATATATGGAAATGAGAGCTGATTCATATTAACACCTTATTTGTTTCATTGCATTCTGCATTAAATTACCTTTCCAATGATATATAACGTGGTGGTATTATCATTCATACATACTCCTTTTCCACAATTTTAGCCACTAGTGTCAAGCTCAGCTTGTTGCCCCACTAAGACTGCAATCCTGAAGACACATTCCTGGGAGTAATACAATGGGGCTTACTTTAGAGTAGGCATGGTTAGGATTGTGCTCTCCGGCTGCAATCCTGAAGACACTTTCTTGGGAGTAAGGCCCATTTAACACACTGAGGCTTACTTTTGAGTAGACATGCTTAGGGTTGTGCTCTAAAGCTTTTAGCTTTGTGCAGCTGCACCCTCTCCATCCACCTAGCTATGCCACTGAGGGCAACTTACTGCTCTATTTCATGACATTTCAAGGACAGTGTTCCCTGTAAAAAGCAACAGTTACAAGGGATGTACCAACATTGTTTTGGTCAGATGCTGTTGCCTTTGACAGTCTCTCAGTATACATATTGAGCAACTTTTCTAAGTATTAAAAGTATTTTTCTTTCACTGCAGTATTCTTAAAGATTTCAATAACTGTAAATGTCAAGGCTACAGCCTTACAATGTGTAAGGGAGATCCTCGACCATCAACCTACAGCAAAGAACTCTGCATTTCAAAGTGGAATGTTGCATATGCTTCCTTTCCGGACAATATTCATTGGTAACTTGCCTATTTTCCTTTTTTTCATATTTGATGAAAGAGTGATTATTTTGGGTTTCCAGAATTTCACGAGGCTCTTTCATTATATATATTCTATTATTATTATTACTGTTATATATATTCTATTTTTTCTTTATAACACAATACTATTATATATTGGTTATATATTACATATTGCATATATACATACTTTGCACATAATACATTCTTTAATTGTCTTTTCGGGGCTATGACTTCTGATGTTTGTTGCAGCACTAACAATACAACCATGAAGCAATTGCAATCATGTAATTTTTAGTCATGTACTAAAAATATAAACCAATTTTAAAATACCGGTAACTTACCTGCCACAATCGCTTTCAAGAAATCCTTTTGCCTTGATCTGGTTGTGCATGTACTTAGCAACCACAGTTCTGCATGAAGAGCCTGTTCAAAAGGCAGTAGTTGAAGTTGTTGAAGTCGAGGGGTGTGGGATTTAGTCCAGTGGACCCAAAGTGCAAAAATTCAGAATGCTGCCTATACTGGACAATCCAATGCACTTGGAGCACTGTGTGTGTTTTTCAAAGGAAGAAGCAATCTTGGCATGTTAATTCTAATGAGGAAATTTTTCTGGTTAATTGGAATTCTTCTTTTTATTATCAAGATTTTCATTTAAAAAGTACTCCTCCCGAAGAACATCCAGATGGTCAAATGTGCAGGATTTGCTAAACATTGGCTTGCTGCTTTTTTCCAGATATGTGTTCTGGATGCATTCTTGCTTGCTTTGTCACTTGTTCAAGGGAAAAGTGGAAGGCCTGAGAAAAGGGTTAAGTGTCTATGGTTCAAATAATCTTCTTTATTTTATTTTATTCTTTAATTTTCTTCTCCTTTACACAGTGCTTGGCATCACCTAATACTTCTGTCCATTTTAACATAACAATAATGCTGTCAGTGTTAGAACTGCATAATAAAAATTGGTTTCTAATATGCTTTTTGTTGTGTTTTCTTGCTTGGCAGGTGCAATCTCTCACTTCACGGGCTGAAGTGGTGGTTAAGGTGGTTTTTTATCAACGTAATCCTTTTCATCCTTCTCTTTTTTTTGACAACTCCCTCCATCATTATCACAACTATGGATAAGTTCAATGTAACAAAACCTATTGAGTATCTTAATGTGAGTAGCATACTATGTCCAGGTTTCATTTTTTAAGACTGATATATATTGTCCTCATTTTCATTTTATTTTTATGCAAAATCAGGAAGATGTAGAGGGCAGAAAATTGTAGGGCCACATGTAGTAGATGGCATACATGCTTTTTATAGGATACTGGCTGGAAATAATAAGTGATCAATGAAAAAGCTGTATTTTATCAACTTCTGTAGTCATGGTTTAACAGCATGTTTTCCGTATGTTGATCTCTGGCCAGATTAGTTACTATCTCACCTACCTACTACATTTAAAGCTATGTTTTAGTTATATGCCTATTTAAAGACTTGAAGAAATCATGCTTTCACCAAAGTTTTATTGGCCTGCATTTCTTATTTTTTTCCTTCGTTTCTTTTTTCCAGAGTCCTATCATTAGCCAATTCTTCCCAACAGTCCTTCTGTGGTCTTTTTCAGCTTTGCTGCCAAATATCGTGTATTATTCAGCATTGTTTGAATCACACTGGACAAAGTAAATAACATTTTGTTGCTTTTTACCAGCTTCTTACCAGCCTAATGCTAGCAACTGAGCAAAATAGAATGGGAAGGGGTTAGGGGGAGGGAGAGTTTCAAATGCAGTTCTATAAAGTAGAGCTGCAAACACTTGTTTCCCCATTCGTCTAAATTCCTTTTCTTTATATCTTTTTATTTGACTCCAGGGGATTCCATCACCCTTTCTAAATGCTTCACCCAGCAAAGTGTAGTGTTTCCCCACCCCATGAAAATAAGTGGTGATGAGATCACCAAATCCACCCTGAACCTCACCTCTCTAACCCTACAATCCAGAGTAACTACGGGAGCACGTAAGAGACATTACGTGCACCCGTAGTTACTGCACCACCTAGTGAAAACCTATGGGAAATTCATATGGCAATCCAGAGTAAATTGTTCTTACTCCGGAGCAAGGACTCCCTGTAGTTACTCTGGATTGCACCCTAAGTCTGCTTTCCAAAAGACACTTTCCTGGGAAATTTCCAGATTTCTCCTCTTTTTTAGTCTTCTGTCTGGGTGTCCTCCAAAAGAGCTTCATTGTCTTCCATTTTGTCTTCATTTTGGAATTTTGCAATGGCATGCAGTACCCCATGATGTCAAATGTCATTGGATTCATATTGAAGAACAGAAACCAATGCAAAAATAGGTTTTGAAATATCTCCTTCCTATGAAAAGTTATGGCCAAAAAAACTAAAAATAAAAAATGTTCTTTGAGCTCTATGGGAAAGTGAAAGTGCCCAATATCGCAGCTTTACTTATGAGTAAAGCTCACTCAGCTCACTCTGCCGAAGATCTTCAACTACCTATGCAAAGTCTGCCAAGACTTTGGACTAACAATCAGCTTGAAGAAAACACAAGTCATGGGTCAGGTTGTGGATTCACCTCTCAGTATTACAATCTCTGAACATGAACTGGCAGTTGTCCATGACTTTGTGTACCTTGGCTCAACTGTCTCTGACACTTTCTCCTTAGATACTGAGCTGAATAAACGTATTGGTAAAGCGACTACCACGTTTTCCAGACTTACAAAGAGAGTATGGCTTAATAAGAAGCTGACGGAACATACAAAGATCCAGGTCTATAGAGCTTGTGTCCTGAGCACAGTCTTGTACTGCAGCGAGTCTTGGACCCTTTATGCATGGCAGAAGAGAAAGCTGAACACCTTCCATATGTGCTGTCTTCAATATATTCTTGGCATCACCTGGCATGACATACCCCCAAATCCAGAGTAACTACGGGAACATGTAAGAGACTTTACATGCACCTGTAGTTACTGCACCACCTAGTGAAAATCTATGGGAAATTCATATTGCAATCCAGAGTAAGTAGTTCTTAAACCAGAGCAAGGACTCCCCATAGTTACTCTAGATTTTGCCCAAAGTCTCAAATGACGCAGTCTTGGAATGTGCTGGAATCTCTAGTATGTACACACTACTGAACAGTGACTTCCATGCTGGCTTGGGCATGTCGTGAGAATGGCTGATGGTTGGATTCTGAAAAATCTCCTATATGGAGAATTAGTGCAGGGAAAGTGTCCTAGAGGGAGACCACAGCTGCAATACAAGGAAATCTGCAAGAGGGATCTAAAGGCCTTGGGAATGGACATCAACAGCTGGGAAATCTTGACCTCTGATTGTTCAGCTTGGAGGCAAAATATGCAACATGGCCTTCTCCAACATGAAGAGAAACATGGGGAAAACGCTATAGAGATTTTGGAATCATGTGTTGTGTTCTGTAGATTCTGAAAATACTATAAAATGCTAGGTATCACCTTGAGTAGAACACAATTTCGCTTAAATCGGCTATCTCCAAACCATGGCAGCAGTGTCTAGAAAATAGATGTGCAGAAGACGCTCCATTGTGCGAAGTACTTACTGTCCCATGCTGCTAAGTTTTCTCTTCCCTCTGATCTCACTAAGGGCGCAATCCAGAGTAACTACAGGAAGTCCTTGCTCCAGTGTAAGAACAATTTGATCTGGATTGCAATATGAATTTCCCATAGGTTTTCACTAGGTGGTGCAGTAACTACGGGTACACGTAATGTCTCTTACGTGCTCCTGTAGTTACCCTGGATTGTAGGGAAAGTCTCTCTGGCCAGCCACTTCTGTTGAGTTCAGGAAGCAGCTGCAGATGTCTTATGAGTTTCCTGAGGCATCTGGTGGGCCGATGTGTGATAAAGAAGCTGGACTAAATGGGCCTTTAGCCTAATCCAGTGGAGACACTTCTTATGTTCTTATGCCTGGTGCAACTTTGTGAAGAGATTGGAGGGGAAGATAAGAAGCAGCACCACAGAATTGCTACATGGCAAGCAAGGCATTTTCCAGCCACTAGATCAAGTTTAAGGGCAAGATTTTGGTGTCTTGCTGTCCTAAGTGTAAAGAGGCTTGCTATATTTCAAATATAGTTCATGGCTTTGATAAATATTCTAATCAGGTTCATTTGTGAAAAGAGGCACTAAAGAATTTATATGCTTTTAAAGGAGATGTTCTATAACAATGGCTTGTTATTTCTGTTTCTTGGTAGCTGAGAGGGCTTAATGCAGACATTAATTCACACAAATTGTTGCTCTTTGTTCCATTTTAAGTGTTAAATGAAGTTAAAATTGCAAAGGAAACATACCCTACAATCCAGAGTAACTCCGGGAGCACATAAGAGACATTACGTGTACCCGTAGTTACTGCACCACCTAGTGAAAACCTATGGGAAATTCATATTGCAATCCAGAGCAAATTGTTGTTACACCAGAGCAAGGACTCCCTGTAGTTACTCTGGATTGTGCCCATAAAAAGGAATCAATTTTATTTCCATATACTATTCTACGATTCCAGTATTTGTCAGAACTAGCAGGGTGAAAAGAAGACAAACAGTGCAATCTTAACTTATGCAAGAGAGAATGGCCTAGCTATGACAGCCTAAAGTAGGCCATATGCTGAGCTGATACTTGGGTCAAATCCACAGGGGAAGGAGGCCTCTAACCTGATCTAACTGCTGCTGAGGAGGAAGCAGCACAAGTCTGCTATTCTGGGCATGCTCACTGAGGACCAAGTAAGTGGCATCTGCCTCTGATCACACTAAACAAGGAACAACTTTGGTGACTGTATCCTGCCTGCCATATGAGGAAGCCCAAGTGTCCCTGGTAACCAGTAACAGCTGCAGCATCATGGCTGTCTGGGGGACCGGATCCCAGAACTACAAAAGGAAGAGAACAACACCCCTTGAATGTAGGGCATCCAAGATAATTGGGAAACAGAACCAAAGAAAATCTGGGAATACCCACATCTATGGTTGTCATGTATCCATGACATGTATCCTCATGGAACCACTTGGTTGTGCAAAGGGATTGGCTGCTGGAGTTGTGCCGTATCCTGAGTTTGACAGGCAGAAGTGGTGCTTAGGCCAGCTTACAACTTAGAACTTTTTTTTCGCTTCCATTTTTACTGTGGCTTATGAGCCCCAATTGGGCCTACTCAGATTTGTGCCTGCTCCTGAGGTGGCCTAAGAGCACAATCCTAACCATCTCTACTCAAAAGTAAGCCTCGTTGTGTTCAATGGGTCTTACTCCCAGGAAAGTATCTTTAGGATTGCAGCCTTAGTCAGAGGAGCTGTGAGGGAATGGGTCTGTCCTGGAAACAGAGTTTGGATACTAACTGTGCCATTCTTGGCCATGCCCAAAATGCCCTCCAGCATGCCCTGCTGCACTGCCTAAGTTAGCACTGCTATGCTGGTGCAGGTCTATCTGTCTTGTGGTGGCCCAGGTGGACCTGTGCTGGTCAAGGCCCTTTTCCGGTGCAAGTAGGCTGGCCTATCTGGCATTAAGCCAGCCCAGTGCCAGATTGGCTGGCCCAAGTGCAGGATTCATAAAATGAGTCATAAAATATGTAGCGCTTGATTGTTAATCACTTTTCTTTCTGGTAGGTCTACTGAAAACCGAATAATGATGCATAAAATCTATTTCTTTTTGATCTTCATGGTACTAATTCTGCCTTCACTAGGTTTGACCAGGTAAGAGCACATTAGAATCCAAACTTTCAAAAGTTTGTGTTCATTGCTTTTCCCCCACTGGAACTGAGTCTACAACTGTGTGCTTATGGCACCCAACTCTTTCTTATCTTTTCTTTGCTAGTGTCAACCCACATTGTACTTGATTTCTTTTGTAGCATTCATATTTGTATTCTAGTGATGCAATCCAGAGCCAGCTAATTATTTTTAAATACAGTGGCGCATCACGTAACAAATTTAATTCGTTCCGGAGGCATGTTCTTTACGTGAAACTTTCTTTCTGTGAAGTGGATTTTCCCATAGGAAATAATGGAAACTCAGACGATTGGTTCCACAACCCCAAAAATATTCATATAAAAATATTAACTGGATGTAAAAATGATGACAGAACTTGAATTCTGTAAAAATGGTGACAGAACAAGAGGATTGAATTCAAAGCATGCATTCAGTGTGCATGATCTTATGAAGTCCACTTAGGCTGCAGTCCTAAAGACACTTTCCTGGGAGTAAGACCCATTTAACACAATGGGGCTTACTTCTGGGTAGACACGGTTAGGAGGCTGCAATCCAAGAAACCTTCAAAGTGTCTCCCCACTTTCTCCTCCTCTTCCTCCTGAGCCTCTCTCTCCCCTGCTCCCTTCTGGCTAGCCCTGAGCTGCTTCCCTCTTCTCCACTGCTCTTCTCTCCCTCTGCCCAGTGGATGCCCGGCCACAGGAGGAACAGCATGGAAGTGTTTTTTTTGCTATGGGTGTGCTAGGCAGGTGTGCTAGGCAGCCCTGACGCTTTTTAAACAGGCTGCTGGCCAGCATGTCTGCCCCAACTGCCAACGAATGTGTTTCTTTACGTGAAGCATGTTGTTTACGTGAAGCAGAATCCTAGAGAAATTTTTGGGTTTGTTATGTGAAACATACTTTACATGAGGCATTCTTTACATGAGGCGCCACTGTACAGCTGATATAAACTAGTGGCATATCTATGTCATCTGACACTTAAGGCCCATAAATTTTTTGACAACCCCATATGACAAAGTTATTTAATTATCAGTATTGATTGATTGGTTGCTTAATTAAATATTAATATTTTTATACCACCATTCCTCTAAGAAATTCAGGATGATGTACATAGTTCCTCCCCTTCTTCCTCTTCTGTGAGCGAGATGAGGCTGAGAGATAGTAATAGTCATGACATGAAATCAATAATAAAGGCCAGAAAATAAATGCAGTGAATATTTCCTCACAAGCAATGGGTGAACATCAGTATTGTCCAATGCTTTAACCCAATGCTTCATAAAGTTACTCTTTTGGTCACTCCCAGAGCGTCACCTCCATGGTTGGCATTCAGCGTTGGCCACCTTCTCTGCCCCCACTACTATACTACTGAACATGCACTCATTGCTTTCCCTGTTCATTTCAAGGGAACAAGACTGAAACAGAAATGATATGGGAAAAATGATAAGATCTTCAGACTTTTTATGAATTAAAGTTGCCACAGACTAGAAATTGCAATCTTAAAATCACATGTTTTGTAATGAGTACAAAATGTATTTCTTCCAGTTTGGACTTCTTCTTTCGTTGGCTATTTGACAGAGAATCCAATGACTCTAAAGTGAGATTAGAGTAAGTAGGGTTTTTAAAATTTTCCTTTGTGTTCTAACTGAAGATACATTCCTATGGTTTTCTCTTTACTAGGAACTGATATATAATATACAAATAAATATTTGTATAGAAAATAATACAAATTTTTAAGAATATAATTATGCTGAAAGTCCAGGAAATATCTTTCAAATTACATGCTTGTGGCTGCATCTGCTGCCTCTGTACCACCTATATCACCTACCTAGTACACATTTAAAGCAACCTATTAAAATGCATCCTTGGAATAAACAAAGTTGTTTAAGAGACAACTATAGGTGTAACCTAATTATAAATGATTTTTTAAACTGTGATTTTATCTTAAGGTGAAATGAATTAAAAGATGACATTTTTAAGCAGTAGTAAGTGGCTTAAAAACAGTCTGCTTAGCATGATAATGTTGGAGGCAATTAATCTTCCTCTCTGGAACCAAGAAAGACTTCAGATTGTTTCAACTGGGAGACAGACCTGGTGGTGCATGGTGCCTTGTGTTGCTTAATGGTGTCCATTGGTGCCTGGTGGTGCCCACTGCCTGCCGCCCACTCTGCCCAGTGGGGATGTGTAGTGCCTGGTGGTGCCCGATGCCCAGTGCCTGTTGGTTCCCACTGTCTGGTTGTGGTGCTAGTGCCCCCAGTGCCCGATGGCTGCTGCCTGCTGCTGCCCTGATATCCATCAGTTGCTAATGACTGGTGGTGCTCACTGACTGCCAGTGGCCACCAGTACCTGGTGCCCACCACCCAGTGTCCACTGCTTGCAGCTCACTGCTTCCCCCATGCCCACTCGTGCCTTGCAGACCCCTCCAGTGCTCAACTATGCCCAGTGAAAAAATATCTTTAAATTTTACTCCCACAATGGATCAATTCTCCTAGTAGAGGGATAAAAATGGAGACCTGAAGAGGCTTAGTCCAGCTTTGCTATGTGCATTCTTGTCTATGTGATTTTTTTTCCTTTTAAAATATGTTTCAGATGTGTCTTCCTGCCAGATCAAGGAGCCTTCTTTGTAAACTATGTGATTGCATCAACTTTTATTGGCAATGGAATGGAGCTACTTCGTCTGCCAGGTCTCATCTTGTATACCATTCGCATGATTTGGGCTAAATCCACTGCTGAGAGAAAAAATATTAAGCAGGTAGAACCATTTTCTATATCATTACAAGGGTCTCCAAACGTTCAACTTCAGGGCTTCAGGACCTTTAACAATTGTGTACAGGAGGAAATTTTACAGGTGCAGCTTTTCAGATCACAAGCTGCACCTGCTGAAATTCTCTTCTCTACACAATTGCTAAAGGTCCAGGAACCATAAACTTGAAAGTTTGGAGACCACTGCATTAGAAAACACATTTAGAGACAGTTTTGGCATAGATAATTAAAAATATACACACGGCAAATGAAATAAAAACACACAGCATTGCTTTCTGCACTTTCATTCTGTAACACAAAAAAAAACCAAGCCAGAAAAACACCACCACCAAAATCTAAAACCTGTGCAAATACAGAACCTGTGGAAAATAAAAACATTCTCCAACATCTGCTGACACTATACCACCTATATCACCAAACCTATAACACTTTTAAAGTGATATGTGAGAGAGATATACATACATACTAACACACACACACATACACACACACACACAAACACACAGAGTCATATATAAACATACATATTTATATACACACACACAGTGTTACCTTGTTTTACAAGCATAATTCGTTCTGGAAGTATGCTTGTAATCCAAAATGCTTGTATATTGAACCAAATTTTCCTATAAGAAATAATGGGAACTCAGAAGATTTGTTCTACAACCCAAAAATATTCATATAAAAATGGTTACAATACAATACTATAATATAATACAAAATAATAAAAAAATACAAAATAGAAAAATAAAACAAATTAACCTGGACTAAGTGTGCAATCCAGAGTAACTATGGGGAGTCCTTGCTCCGATGTAAGAACAATTTACTCTGGATTGCAATATGAATTTCCCATAGGTTTTCACTAGGTGGTGCTGTAACTACGTCCATGTAAATGTGTCTTACATGCTCCCGTAGTTACTCTGGATTGTAGGGTAAGTCAGTTCTCTCAGGCTCCTTTCCGTTGCCCAATTTAGTGAGCCCAATTGACTGTAATATGCTTACTTCAGAGTAGATGTGCATAGGCTGGTCTCTCAGGAGAGGCTGGGTAGGTGTTGGCAGAGCGTCAAAGCTGGCTGTATACCAGCAGGGACTATTTTTTCACTTGTTTATCAAGACATCACTTGTATATCAAGTTAAAATTTATTAGAAATGTTTGTCTTGCAAAACACTCTCAATCTAAGTTACTCTCAATCCAAAGTTTTACTGTGTGTAGGTATATATACTGTAAATGAAAAGTCAGTGACTGTCTGACTCATTAACTTCCAGCCGTAAACTGTCAGACCTAGAAGTGTTCTAGGTGGGAGGTGGGTGTTTGGGGAGGGTATTCCTTCCGAGATGTAGGCCAGAACTAAGAACCTATTTTTAGAAATTCAAACTGAAAGGGGGTGGAAAGGAGTACAACATAGTTTTGTACTCTGACTCATCAACATCCAGCCAATTTGGGGAGCATATTCCTTTCTGATGTTAGGATGCATTAAGAACCTATTTGGTGTCCTGTGCCCGGTGGTGCTTGGTGTCTGGTACCTGGCAGGGATGCCTGGTGCTCAGTAGGGATGCTCCAGTGTACAATGGTGCCCAGGATTGCCCGCTACCCTGTGGTGCCTAGTAGGGATGCACAGTGCCCAGTGCTGTCTGGTGCCAGGTGTCTGGTGCCCTATGTCTGGTACCTTGCATGGATGCACAGTGCCTGTTTATTCCCTTTGGTGCCCTGTGCCTGCTGCCCAGTAGTGCCTAGTGGTCCCCAAAGTACAATAGGGGTACCCAGTGGTACCCACTGCCTGCAGGTACCTAGGTGTGCCCACTACCTGTTGGTGCCTGCTGCCCACTGGTACCCCATGCTCTGGCACAATGGTGTGCCACAGATGGTATGCAGGTGTGTCACAGGACTTTGGGGAGGATCATTAGTGCAGAAATTTGGGATTTGAGTCCCCTGTCAGCAACAGGATGTCCCTTGTTAACAACTGGTGGGGAAAACAACTTGACAATTTTAGCACCGTGAATATGCTGTGAGATGAAAACTATTGAAAATGTCTGGCATAAATCATTTTCAGAATAGGCGAATCACTGTAATAAACAAAATACAGAAATAATAGGCATAGTTCTGAGTTCATGGAGCTTGTGTTCCTATAACTTTAATGTAAATATTTTGGTTTCTTATAGCACCAAGCATATGAATATGAATATGGATCAATGTATGCCTGGATGCTGTGTGTGTTCACAGTTGTCATGGCCTACAGCATAACTTGTCCTATTATCGTTCCCTTTGGTAAGTGTTTGATCTGTGAGTTGAACTTGTAATTTTGAGTTGAACACAAAGAGAAGTCTCATTTTTTGCTTTACATTCTAGTAATATAAAATATAACAATAGGACCCAATCACTCCAGAAGGTGGCCTCCCTCCCACCATAGTAAAAAAGCTTAAAGCAGAAGCCTGAACAGTTTGGTAAAGTGGCACTTTTTAAGTCTCATAATACTAGTGGGATCTCAATAGAATGTGATTTTAAAAAATGTGTTCCATTGCTAAAAAGTTTGGGAACCACTACATTAGAGTATGTAGGTATGTGATGTTCATGAAATAATAATAGTGTGATTTTTTATTCAGAAATAAGTCTTAGATCTTAAAAAACCATCCTACTTGCTTTTCTCTTGTGAACTTTTGCTTACCTTGTATTCCATTATTGATAGGCTTAATTTTGTGTCGCATCATTAAAAAAATGTAATTCTCGATTTTCTTATAAGTAAAACGTGCTTGTCACATGATGCAGCTGGTCCCATACTGGATGGAAATTCTTTCTGATTGCTGGCTAGTATTTATCTAACAGTGATACATAACAGTTGTCAGCAGAAAAGAATGACCCTAGTGGAGTGCTGTCTTTTTTATTCTTTAGACAGGCTGGTTACTTTGTATTCTGCATGACTGAAGGTGCATTAGTTCAATATTTGTAGAAGATCAAAACAATCAACAGCTATATGAAACCACCAAGAATATTGAAAGGAGCAGTACCGAGTCACTGCTAAATAAACATATCTCGTTGTGTGCACCACAAAATAAGCAGGAAAAAGCAAAGTTGCTATTTTGGGATGTAATTCTTAAAAATAAAAAAATGCTGCTGCATATTTATTACATGAAAACACTAGTGAAAATATTCTGCAGAAGAGCTGAATTACGACTTTGTATCCCATCACTTAGAGTAGCTAACCCTTACATTTTACTTTGTTTTCTACAAAGTCGATGTCAAAAGTCTATTCTAAGAGCATCATGTACCCTCATCATTCATCATCATTATTGGCATCCTTCAGTCTTGAAAGTCTATGGTATTGTGCTCTGAAATGTACCCTAGTAGTGTTGTAACTCTTGGATGGCACAAAAAGCCTAAAAACTCTTGATACCTTGGATTGTATGAGGGAAAAAGAGAGATTTGAAACCTAGATGGTGACTTTGTTTTTGAGATGTGTTGATGGGGTAGAGTTGGAGATTGGGCACTGACTGAATGGCCCACCTGCTGAGATCAACTTTGGAGACTTCTACATCAATGCCAGTGTCCAACATATCCTCAGGCCATAGACACAAAGGCCATAGAGGCAAGATTTTCCTATCTAGTATCACCACTGGTGGTAGTTATTTTACAGTTCTTGGTAACTTTGAAAATGATGTTTTCTATTTTCAGGGTTAATTTATCTGCTGATGAAGCATACAGTTGACCGACACAATCTCTACTATGCATACCTCCCAGCTAAACTAGAGAAGCAGATACATTTTGCAGCGATGAATCAGGCACTTACAGCTCCAATTTTGTGCCTGTTCTGGCAGCTGTTTTTTTCTGTCTTGAAGCTAGGTAAGTATAGATGGCCTTGTAGGTCTGTGCACAGAAGGTGAAGGTATTTTTATACAGACGATCACTTTGTAAATGATCATTTTATAAAGTGATCTTTATAAAGTGATTATTTTATAAAGTGACTATTTCATTCGCATTGATATCCCTGAAATACACTATGTATTAGTGCAGTGATGGGAAACATAGGACAGAATTATGGTTGAAGGTGATGGATTAATAGGATAGACCCAAATAATAAGACTCAAAATAGTTGGCAAAAGAGCATTTTTTAAAAACGATGTCCTCAAAAATTTGTATAAATATGTGTTTGTCGATGCTTTATTTCACCAGTGTCTTAACATTAATTCTGTTTGCATTGCCTGTTGAGAAAAGCATAATATTCAATTTGTGAAGTTTTTAGGGTGCATTCTGATAATTAGGGATTCTTGTCCATTTGTCTTCTTGTCCCATCTTTTATTATTACATCATGTTCACAGATGCTTTGTATCTTTTTTTAGGTCTTCAAGCAGCTACAACTATATTTACATTTATAATTCTTGGTCTAGGAATTACAGTTTCCCTAGGCAATACATGCTTCGGTGTCTTCACAAAAATGAGCCCCATATATTATGAGGTAAATTCCCTAATGGCTGTGTCTGAAAATTGCTAAATCATCTCTATTTCATTAAAATGGATTTGAAACATGCTGGTACCAAAGGTGATCAAGTATCTCCAAGGTGATTTAGGTGATAAAGGTGATTTAGTAGCACCAAGTTATTATTGTGGTCAGCCTTGTTAATGCTTAAATATAAAAGAAACTCATTTTATGATGTGAATAGATGAATGTAATAGAACTCTTAAGTGGGAGACTTGAGAAGCATTGCTAGAAAGTAATTGACAGGTAACAGTGTAGTTTTAGAAATTAAATTTTGTCTGAGATTGCACACATTCATTTTGTTGTTTTGGCTCTTTTCATTGGTATCTGTAGGAAGAAGACAACATAACTAGTGGAGGAAGTGACAGTGACTTAGCAGCACCAAAATGTCTTGTAAGCATTTATCATAAAATAGTTATTTGCTTATTGTTCTTGGGAAAATGATTTCATTTTCAGTGGAGGGTTTGCATGCATTTGCAGGTTCTATAGCAATACGTTCGAGGCTAGCTGACCTAAAGTGTATACATGCTGACAAAATATCTTTCCCATATCTCAGATTTTGGTCAATTTAAGACAATTTTGGAATTAATGTGCACTATTTAAACCTTGTTCTGGTGATCCAGTAAAGAGTGATGGTTGGATTTTAAACAAGTGAGCTCTATGAACTTCCTCTCCCCTCCACCCCATTTCCTGCTAAATAGAAAACTTGCATGTTTATATTACACAGGTTTCCCATGATGTCCATACTAAGAACTATCACTGAAGGAATTTCACAAAGAAGGATGTCAAACCATGGCTTGTTCTTGTTTATAGTCAGCATTTTTGCCATAGTTAACACAATTCAGACATCATACCAAGTCAGAAAACTCTGAATTTAGTGGTGTTGTAAGAGGAGGGGAAAGTTCAAGGACATATTCTCAGTCCAACAAATTTTTACTTTGGATCATTTGAACCAGATCATAATAATGGTACAATACTCAGATTTAGCAGTGTCTCATTTGAAAAGGCTGCAGTGGCTCAGTGGTTATGAATAGAAGAGCTTCCACTAAATCAGGACAAAGTCCTATCTGGACTTCCAGTTTCAGGGCCTCATTTCTGGATCTGTCCAGGAATTTCCAGTCATGTGATCACCCTGCCGCATCTACATCTATCTATGCATGTCTGCACATGCGCACACACACCCATCATGGCTTGTAACCTGTGGTGGTGCTTTCCTCCAGGAATTTGTCCAGACCCTTCTTAAAGGCATTGGGGCATTGGCATTAACCAATCAGCATTGGTTAAAAACACTATGCTTATCAATCTGAAGGTTGGCAGTTTGAGACCTGAATACTACAAGATGGAGTGAGTTCCTGTCACTTCTTCAGCTTCTGCCAACCTGACAGCTCGAAAGCATGGAAATGCAAGTAGAGAAATAGGTACTACTTCACTGGGAAGTTAACAATGTTTAGTCATGCTGTTCACATGACCATGGAGGCATCTCCAGACAATGTTACCTCTTTGATTAATGCATCACTCCCTAGAGTTGGTCATGATTAGCAGATCAATCTGGGGAGGGCACCCTTACCTTTGAAATGGCATACATTTCAAATGTTCTAATGTCATTAAATGCTGTTTGCTTAAGAGCAGTTGTGTGAGTTAAATCTCTGATCCTAAAGAAACATGTTGAGAAAAAGCATAATATTCAATTTGTGAAGTTTTTAGAGTGCTTGCTTTTAATTGGGGATTCTTGTCCATTTTAAGGGAAGGTAACAGGAAAAATATCAGGAATAAGCGGTTTGATTTAATTTTAGAATAGTCGTACATTGTCTCAATATTTCTTAATTATTGAAAATTCTAATTGTTCTTTATTCCAGAGGTATGTTCCCCGTGTTCTGCTTTATGGTCCTAGTGAAAACATAGTTATTTCCCATCCTCATGGAGGCCTTATGCCTTATGGCACCATGGCAGGGACCAGTACAAACATGGAATTCAGCCGCCAAGTTCCTAGCATGCAATTAAACTATGGCTCCATGGAACAGACCAGGACATACCAGGGGGGTGTTCATCAGCTTAATAGAATGCCAGCAGTCCCCCGCGTGCAAGACTCCAGTACAAACACGGAAGATATCTTTACGCCTTCTAGAAACCAATCAATCAGTGACAGCTTGACCAGTGCAGATTCGGAGGTCCATGTTACTTTTGCAAAAGAAGCAATTCTCAAACAAAAAAAGTAAAAATTTATAGTTCAGTGTTATAGACTAACACCAGATGGCATACTTTCCCTGATACAAAAAACATATATTTCACCAAAGATTCTTAATGTTTTAGAGACTTTTTCAAAAGACGCTCTGCTATGCCCATTGAGAAGAGGCTCAGTTGCTATATAGATGTTTACAGAGTTGCTAATGTGGGATTGGTTTTTTTGTTTTTGTTTTTGGGAGGGGTCTTTTTTTTTGCAAGCCATCACATAAATTGTGGCATAGCCATACTGAACATCAGTGCTCAGAGAAACTACTTTGGGATTCACATATGCAATTATTTGCCTTGTGGAAAGATTTAACTGTGCTTTTAGTGCAAGATCACTGGAGCCAAAAGAGTTGTCAAAGTGGCACCTAGGTTTGTTTCATCTTAAATTATGCCTTCTGAATTTTAACAAGCCTTAGGGTTTGTTAAACACTTGCCAGGAGGGAGGCAGCATAAATCCAAATGCAACATTAGTTCTTAAATGAAAACATAAGAAAAGCCAAGTCAGTGTAATCAGGGAGTACTCTGCCCGATGCCCCATGACTTCCAGAGTATGCAGGAGCACTTTCTATCACAGAAGGGAATTTTCCTATACACATAGAGACAAATTGTGCCAAAGCTACAGGATTTGGGGTGAAAAAACATTAATTTATCTGACAATTTTTTAAAGTATGGACTGCATTTAGGTATGTTAATGTTTAGGTCACTGTTTTAAGGACCTCACACACATGGAAATTATTTGCCACACAATAAAGGAAATGAACATTTTATAATATTTTAATCTCTGTTTATAAAAAGAAATTCCTGCTTAAATGCCAAAGTATATCACTTGTATCACAGTATGTTTTTAAATTATGAAGTAGGTATAAGTTTCTACAAAGCTACATTGAATCTAAAGGTAATTAAGCAATCACATTTAATAAACCATTTAATTTTCTGTTTGAGTAGATTGACTTTCTTTAACACCCACTTGCTACTCGCTGAAAACCAATCAAGAGTCCTAAAATGATTACCTGGAATGACAGGTAAGGTGCAGTGGCAGGAGGAATGCTATTGGGATTTGTACCGGGGGAACATTCAGGGCATGGGGGATACTTTGACTTGCTCCTGTTACTCCCCTCCCCTTGGAGACTCAAGCTTTCAACTCTGTCTGCAACCCTGTCTGCTTTTTCCAAACCAAGGCTGCAACTCTGTCCACACTTTCCTGAGGTAAAGCCCATTGACTATAATAGCATTTACTTATGAATAGAAATGCACAGGATTGTGCCCGCCCCAAGAGCACGTCCCAGCTTTCTATTATCTTGTCTTGCCCGGTCCTGTGAGAGGAATTATGGGAACCTTAGTCTGATGTATTACTTTGGGTTGATCTGTCAGCAGCCTTTGATACCATCAACCATGGCATCCTTCTGGATAAGCTGGCCAATCTGAGACTTAGGCTGTGATCCTAAAGACACTTTCCTGGGAGTAAGACCCATTGAACACAATGTGGTTTACTTTTGAGTAAACATGGTTAGGATTGTGCTGTAAAGGGCACTGCTCTGCAGTAATTTTAGTCTCTTGCCTGACAGGTCCCAGAGGGTGATGCACCACTGCTTCAGCAGCTATGCTGGCTGCCCGTTTGTTTCATGTCCCAATTCAAGATGCTATTATTGATCTTTCAAGCCCTTCATGAAGATCCAGGCTATTTGAGAGAAAGCATTCTCCCACACGTTCCAACCTGCCTTCTTAGGAAATCTGAAGGAGCTCTTCTTCAATTTCTATCTCTATCCAAGTGAGAGGGGTGGTGGCTTGGAGATAAACCTTCTTGGTAGTGGCACAACAATTACAAACAGTACGCTAAGGGTAGTGGTGTAGCTACAGTAGGTCACTCAGACCCCTAAATTTTTTCACACTCAATCTGCTCTCCCTCCCAGAGGCACCTACTCCCACTGTGGTACCCTGCCCCATCACTTGCTCTCTCACTTCCCTTTCTTCCCACCCCCTCCCAGAGACTGGCTGTCTCCTCTTCGTACAGGGTGACCAGATGCCAAACCCAAAATTCCTGAACCCCAAGGCCAAGATTCCTACCCCCAGGCCAAAATTCCTAACCCCCCAAGCCAAAATTCCTACCCGCTTTAAAAAATTGCCAAAAAAAGTAATTTTTTTGTTTTAATATTTTTGTTTTTTGGTTTTTTTGGCCATAACTTTTGATAGGAAGGAGATATCTAAAAACTGATTGTTGCATTTGATTCTGCTCTTCAAAACAAATCCAGCAATGACATATGACATGATGGGGTACTGTGAAGTTCAAAAAGAAAGCCAAAATGTAGGACAATGAAGCCAAAATGTAGGACACCCGGACAGGAGGCGAAAAATCCAGACAAATCTGGGTTTTTCCAGTCATATGGTCACCCTGCTTTTGTACTACCTGCCTCAGTTACACCTGCCAGGCTGACTTGCTCCTTTGTCCTCTCCCGTGATGCCAGGGGCAGCCCATGTCTACTCAGATATAAGTCCCATTGTGTTCAATGAGATGGAACTCCCAGGAAAATATGAATTGCCCTCTGAGTGCCCAAACTTCTGCATGTCTACTCAGAAGTAGATGGGTTGAGGATAGCTGCATCTGGGAAGGAGGAAGGATGAGACAAATTTATCAGGGCGGGAGTGGAAGCACCAGGATCCGGCCAGCTTCCCTCCAGCATGTGCTCCACTCCTGGAGTGAGGAGGGAGAACAGGAAGATTTGGTAACTGCAACTGAGCCAGGAAAGGGTGGCAGATGTGCAGGTGGAAGGACCCAGCAGGCACCCACCCTGCAGCATGTGCTTCAGACAGCTTGAGCTCTCTTATGGGATGTGAAGCAAGAGAGCTGCCCAGGCTGACGGGGATGGCGGAGGTCCTGGTGCCACCACTGTCCAACTGGGGAGATTTGTCCTTTTTTCCCTTCCTCCCAGATGGAGCTGCCCTCCACCTATGCAGCTAGTGGGGAGGCAAACACCATGCTGTGGTCCCTGCAGGATGCAACAGCTCCTCAAAGCCATGGGTACTGTGGCTGCCATGTTGAGAAGCCAGGGGGCAACTTGTACCTACTTCACCTAGTGGCTCCCTCAACCCCACCCCGATGCTATTGCTAAAGGGTCAGGTTTCCACTGGCCTGTGCATGGCACTCCTTCCTGCTTTCTCTTTATTGGACCAGCAGCTGAACAGGAAAAAAAAATGTGGGCACTGTTTTGTATCTGCTATCACTGTCCAGGCTGCAGAGAGCTGGTAGACAGGTCTTCTGTCAGGTCCACAGCAGCATCTTGAAAATTTTGCAAGAACCCATCTATCATCCTGTTCATGTCTTCTGTTCTTTTCAACAACAACAACTCAAAACTCTGTAAATCCAACTTCATAGTGATACGTTTTTATCACCATAATTGAAAGAAAAAGGTTCCACATTAACATGTTTCATCAAAGGATGCAACAGGCGTTAAAATCCAGCAGATGGAGCTTGGTTACTATGTAAAAAAGTCAACTGCAGATCTTTTCTCACACTGCTAAGGGTCAAGGGTGGCTGGAGTCAGTAAAAAGGAAAATAATGCAGTTAACTAGTTGCTCCTTAATTTAAGCATATTACCATTCCTCAAAGAAGCCCTAGTCCTTGCAGTAGCAGATGAGCAAGAGTTCCTCTCTGAGCTCCCAATGAATGACCAGCAAAGAATAACTGTTCTTTCATATCATATCAAAGAATTGTTTCATATAGGCCCAAAACCTACTAATGCCAAACCATGGCTTGTATCTAATGTTAGATACTAACATGTCATCTAATTGTATCTGGGGTGATCTAATGTTGATTCAGTTGTACCTCTCATAACAAGAACCTCACATAACAAGTGTTTCACATAACAAGTATAAATTTCAAGAAATCTTGCTTCACTTAACAAGTTCTGCTTCACATAACAAGCAAGCGTGCTATGGGCATGCATGCTATGCAGCCCTGACACTCCACGCAAAGACTCTTTAAAAGGGCTGCCAGCCAGTGCTTCTGTCTCTAATTGCCCCCAACTTGGGGCAGTTGCCTGGAGGTGCCAGAGGCAGCTGCCCCTAACTGCCCCCAAGTGCCCCCACCAACCACCTTGAACCTCCAGCAGCAGCCCAGGTAATCCTCCCAGGAAAGTGTCTTTGATTGCAGCCTCCTGACCATGTCTACTCAGAAGTAAGCCCCATTGTGTTAAATGGGGCTTACTCCCAGGAAAGTGTCTTTAGGATTGCAGCCTAAGTAGACTTCATAGGATCATGCACATTGAATGCATGTTTTGAATTCCATTCCAGTGTTTTGTCATCATTTTTACATCCATTTAATATTTTTATGTGAATATTTTGGGGGTTGTGGAACCAATCCCCAGAGTTGTAGAGTTTCCATTATTTCCTATGGGAAAATCTGCTTCACTTAAAAACCTGTATGCTTAAAGAGCATGCCTTCGGAATGAATTAAGCTCTTTATGTGAGGCATCACTGTATCAGAAAGACCATGTTTCTTTAGGCCCTCCTGTCAAAATGTTTAGAAACCCCTTCTCTAGTACTTAGGAAGGGAGAAAAGTTGTGTATCACATCAGATTGCAAAATAATGTTCACATGGCTTGCTTGTTTATCAAAGTAATACTGGAACCAGAGGTTATTCAGTGAAGCCAAAATTTCAAATGGACAAAAGGAGGTACTTTGACATACAGTGCACAATTTCTGGAATCCATTGCCCAAGATCTGGTGAGAGCCACTAGTTTTAAAAAAGATCGGACAAAGTTGCAGAGGACAAGTCTGTCAGAGTCTATTAGTCAGGATGCCTGTGTGCTATCTCTGGGTTCAGTAGTAGGAGGCTTCTGAATACCAACTGCAGAGGAGCAATGACAGGAGAGTGCCTTTTTTCTCCTGAAAAGGCAGAATACGAGTACAAATCCTCCATATAAATAAGTAGTCTTGAGGGTGACACAAAGACTGTAGGCTCTGCTTTAATTCCATTCATTTTTATGCAGTTGGGCAGAGACCAGACTTGTGTGTAGAAAAATACAAATCAATGCCAAGAGATGAAGGCAAACTGGAATAATAACACCATCAAGGAACAGAGGAATCCTCAAAGAAATTTGTATTATCTTGAGGGGGTTATGATGAACTGCATGCTTGGTAGGCACAAATGTTGCTTGCAGGACAGAAATTTGCTGGTTCTGCCTGTTGTGGAAGGCAGTCTCTTTTGGGAAGGGGGCATAACCAAGTGGTGAAGCATATGTCTTGTAAGCTTCTTTTTCTTAAGTCCTTGTTCTCAATCAGTGTGTTCTGTAGGTTCAGCTGGAATCCATATATCATGACAAGCTTCCACTCTTTGTGACTGTTGATATTTCTAGCCTTGTTGTTGATGAATTGCCATTTCCTTAGGTTTTTTTTGAACATGTTTGAGCTGCGTTTTCTTTGGAGCTGCCTATTTAACCTGCCAGTAGGAGGTTGTTCTGTACAGAGGAGTTTGTGTGGCAGCTGACTAGTGTTCAGTCTGTGGATGTGGATAAACCATTGCAGTTCATGATTTTGGATTTGCTCTTCCTGTTAACCAGCAGGCCAGGGTTTGAGACCCGGGTCAGCCCTACAAGACAGGGTGAGCTCCTGTCCTTAGCCCAGCTCTGTGACACCAGCTGGATCCAATTGTATTGGCTCTGCCTTTCCATTGAACTAATTCAGTGGCGTGGAGAGGGGGGATTTGCTGCTTGGGTAACAGCCTACCCTCCATAACAATCTAACCCAGGCTTTCATGCTTCGCATGCAGCGTATGCAGCGCTGAGCATGATACCATAGTCTTTCAAGACTGACGGAGGCCTGCTGCTTGTTACAATAGTGATCACAAGAGACCCACATGATCTGTCTCATGCATTGTATTTGAAAGATATTGAATTGTTTGTGTCTGATATGAGCAGAACGTGTTTTCATCCATATAGGAGGACTGGCAGGATCAATGTTTGGAAGAGCAAAATTTTATCTTGATGGAGAGACATTATTTGAGCAAGGCAAATGCTGCTGTTGCCTGGGCAATCTTGCCATGGTCTTTGATGATGGCCAAGTACACTTTTTGGGGAATGACCTTAGATATTTAAATTCTTGAACCTGCTTGATTTGGACTCCATTGAGGTGAACTTTGGTCTGTGATCCATCTGTGGTCATAACTTTGCCCTTATTCACATTGATTTGTAAGCCTTCGGATTTACCATGTGGTAAATGATGTTGGACATCCTTGTCTTGGATGTCTTGCAAGCAGAAAGTCCCTACAGTCAAACTTCTACAGTTAAACTTTTAAAATTTTTAAAATGTATTGATCTTGTTCCTTTTCAACCTCTGTCTGGTCAGTGACACTTTCATCTGTTAGGCTGAAATTCTTAGCAGGAGAAACTGACCTTTGTGCTGTTAAACAGCTGCAAGGGATGGCTTTGGAAATTTCATGGCCTGCAAGGCAGAGACAAGGTTTCAATCCAAATGCAGCTGTTCTGTAAATCTATGGAAGTGAATAAATGAATGACAGCAACTGTCTCGTAAGGTCTGTACATGAAAGTGTTTGTCCTTGTGCATTATTCCTACTTATTGCAAATATGTCCCCCAGTGATTGCATAACATGAGATTCTACCAGTCTGTATAAAACATAAAGCTCCTGGATGCCAGCTGGAGCAAATGCACCATTTCCATTTTCTTCTAGTGCTGGGTTTTTGACATATGTGGTTATCTTTTTCCTTCCAGTTTGTAAGCAGTTGTCCCTTTGAGAGGTGTGCATATTTGAGCCAGCTGTTTCTCTGCTGTCTACATAACGGATTAGTTTCTAATCTTCATGAAGGAATGCAGTTGGGGTGCATGCCTCACGCATGAGATGGCAAAAATGTGTCAAATTACTCTCACCAATTTGATTCTCCTCCATTAGAACAATCTGAATAATTCCAGTCTGAAACAACCTTTAATTTGCCCAATCCAGATAAACTCAATCCTATCCACAGTTTCCTGGGAGAAAGTCCGGTAGAATAGGAGACTTACTTTTAAGTAAACATGTATAGGTTTGGGCTCTCAGTTGAGCATTTCCTGTTATGGCTGTTCCACTCTTTACCCAGAAAAATCTCAAACTCACTTTTTAAAGAAATAAACCATTCTTCCTAGGGAACTCTGGCAACTATAGTTTGGTGAAGGCAAAATGATTTCTAATAGTCTTCTTGGCACATTCTTTGCAATACTATATCCCAGCCACTTTGAGGAATGCCAAGGCAACTAATATAAAACTAAGGAAGCAATTCTAACCTGTATCGGTACAGCCAAGCTGCAGTGGCCTACACTGCATAAAGCACAAGTTAGGAGAATGCTGGAGGTCACCTTGCCATAAGGCAGGGATGTCCAAACTTTCAGCTTCAGGAGGTCTTGGACCTTTAACAATTGTGAAGAGAAATTTATTAGGTGCAGCCTTTTATTTTACAAATCACAAGCTGTACCTGTTGAAACAATCTCCTTTAACGCAACTGTTAAAGGTCCAGGAACTCTGATATCCCTAGATGACATGTTTCCCTCTTACCCTGTATTGAGCCCAGAGTGATCATATGACTGGAAATTTCCAGACTTGTCTTCTTTTTTCGCTTCTTGTCCGGGTTCCTCGAAAAGGGCTCCATTTTGGCTTCATTTTGGAACTTTGCAATGGTTTCCAGTACCCCATCATATCATATGTTATTAGATTTGTATTGAAGAGCAGAATCAAGTGCAGAAATCAGTTTTGAAATATCTCTTTCCTATCAAAAGTTATAGCCAAAAATGCACTGAACTCTATGGGAAAGTGAAAGTGACCAGTATCGTGGCTTTACACATGAGTAGGCTAACATGCCTTTGTCTGCTGGAAAGGTCAGGCTGAAAGGAATCCAAGACCTTGTCCTCCTTTTGAGGTTTGGGCATCTGGTCACCCTGCCCCAGATTGTCCTTTGGGGTTACTTGAATCTGTGCAACAATTTAGCTGGTACGAATTCTAGCAATCTATGTAAAGTAGCCTGGGACAGGGGTATCCAATCATGCTGTATCCAATCATCCCGTCTCCAATAATATTCTCTGCAATCCACCCTCCCCCACCTAAAAATAACCCTCATCCCTGAATGTCCTCCTGCCAACCAACATCTCCTACCCTTCTCCACCCAGTATAATATGTCCACTGCATCTTACATCTTTCAGCCAATGCAGCGGCTAGAGCTTGCCCTGGCAAACTGATGTGAACTTTTATGCTTGCCCAGTTGACTGTGAGTTAACAGTGCATGTTAGCATGTTAGTGCTAACATGCATTGCAGAACACTTGCATCATTTGATAGTCAACCCAGCATGGATTTACCAAGAATAAATCTTGCCAGACAAATCTGATCTCCTTTTTTGATCGGGTTACGAGCTTACTGGACAGTGGCAATGCTGTGGATGTCATTTATCTTGACTTCAGCAAAGCATTTGACAAGGTCCCACATGACATTTTAATTGGGAAGTTGGAAAAATATGGGCTAGACGGGGCAATTGTTAGGTGGATCCGCAACTGGCTTGACGACCGCACCCAAACGGTTTTAGTAAATGGTTCTGTGTCAACCTGGAGGTCGGTTTAAAGTGGGGTACCCCAAGGCTCTGTCTTGGGACTGGTTCTGTTTAACATTTTCATTAATGACTTGGAGGAAGGGATACGGGGCAGCCTGATCAAATTTGCGGATGACACCAAGCTGGGAGGAGTAACAAACACATCAGAAGACAGGAGAAACCTCCAGGAGGATCTGGATAAACTAGAATCCTGGGCTGTAACCAATAGAATGAATTTCAATAGGGAGAAGTGCCAGGTTCTGCACTTGGGCAATAAAAACCAAAAACATAGGTATAAAATGGGGGATACTTGGCTTGGCAGCACAACATGTCAGCGGGATCTTGGAGTCGTCGTGGATCACAAGCTGAACATGAGTCAGCAGTGTGATGTGTCTGCAAAGAAGGCAAATGCCATTTTAGGTTGCATTAAGAGGTCTGTAGCTTCCAAATCACGAGAAGTTACAGTTCCTCTTTATTCAGCATTGGTGAGACCTCACCTTGAGTACTGTGTTCAGTTCTGGGCACCTCACTTGAAGAAAGATGCAGCCAAACTGGAGCAAGTCCAGAGGAGAGCGACAAGAATGATCAGTGGGATGGAAGGGAAGCCCTACGAGGAAAGGTTGGGGGAACTTGGGATGTTCAGCCTGGAGAAGAGGAGGCTGAGAGGAGACATGATTGCCCTCTTCAGATACCTGAAGGGCTGTCATAGGGAGGAAGGGGCCAATTTGTTCATAGCTGCTTCTGAAAGCAGAACTAGAACCAATGGGTACAAACTGCAAGAGAGGAGATTCCGGCTGGAAATCCGGAAAAAATTCCTGACGGTGAGGGCGGTTCGGCAGTGGAACAGATTGCCAAGGGAGGTGGTGGACTCTCCCTCACTGGGGATCTTCAAGCAGAGGCTCGACGAGCACCTGTTGGAGATGCTCTAGGGGGAATTCCTGCTGCAGGCAGGGGGTTGGACTAGATGACCTACTAGGTCCCTTCCAACTCTATGATTCTATGATTCAGCACAAGGTGCCTGTGCTGGCTCAAGTTTCCTTTAGGATTGGGCTGTCCGTTGTAGTCATATAATGTTGCTACTGTAAATACTGAAAGGAGGTGTATCCACAATACAACCCACTTTTGGATGGGAAGCTTATTAGGTATCCTGCATTTGCACTACAAGATATGAAATGAAACACCTTGTGAGAACCTATGAGATCTTTTGGGACGTATGCTGCAATCCTAATGACACTTTCCTGGGAGTAAGACCCATTGAACTCAATGGGGCTTACTTTTGAGTAGACATGCTTAGGATTGTGCTCAATGTCTGTTATGCTCTCATTGACATTTGAACTATTATATAGGATATTATTTAGACAAGGCTGGCTTATTAAAACCTATTTTTTAAGTGTAGTTACTTTGAAAATTGCATTCCTGTTGCGCTCTCTTAGATTCTTTACCACTGGATCAGCTTCTTTTTATTGTCTTTTGTGATGCTACTTGTTTTTATTATTTCATAGCTTTAATAAATTTTTATTTGAATTTTATGGAAAATCTGGATATTTATCTGGATTATACAGATTAGGGTGAGTTAAGCATGATACACACACTGTTCATAGTATTAGAAAGGCAAGAAGAAAGGCAAGTTAGATTTTCTTCTGGCTCTTTTATTTCACAAAAGTCACTTCAGGAGCACAACAAAAAAGCAATGTGTATTTTTACAGAGAAGAAATCTAACAAAGTTGGCCTGTTTGTAAATATATTTTGCATCAACACAGGGGACAGAGCTATCCACTGAGCCCCATCCTTTAGTGGAAAGATGAAAAGTTAGTGTCCTCTATGCATAAGGCTGCCACTACCCCAAAGCATTTTGCTATGTAAAGAGATCTCTAGGTGGGCTCAGCTGAAGATGAAGTATCTTTGGCCAAAGATTGCACAGACTGTCCTCAAAAAAACCAATACTTATGGTCTCCTTGGTCTTGAAATGCATTTGAGCAGACATAAGATTTCCATTGCAGTTGTCTGTATGAGTTTCCTTAAGTCTGTGATGTTAAGAACATAAGAGGCTCCATTGGATCAGGTCAAAGGCCCATCTAGTCCAGCTTCTTGTATTGTACAGCATCCCCCCAGATGCCTCAGGGAGCAGATATGACACCTGCATTCAGGTACCTCCCTACATCTGTCATTTGGATGTTGTCCACCTCTACAAACACCTGTGATGGTCCTTTATAACCTATGATGGTTATAACCTGTGATGGTCCTTTCCTCTAGGAATTTGTCCAGTCCCTTCTTAAAGGTATTGAGGCTAGATGCAATCACCACATCCTGTGGCAAGGAATTCCACAGATTAATTATACACTGGGTAAAGAAACAATTTCTTTTGTCTCTCCTAAACCTACCAACATTCAATTTTAGTGGATGTCCCCTAATTCTGGTGTTATGAGAAAGGGAAAAGACCATCTCTATTCACTTTATCTATCCCTTGCATATTGTATGTTTTAATCATGTCTCCCCTCAAGCGCCTCTTTTCTAGACTGAACAGCCCCAACCGCTGTAGACTTTCCGCATATGGAGGGTGTCCCAGACCTTCTTTCATCCTTGTGCTTCTTATCACAGTGAACCTGAGCCAAGGTCAATAAAGAGTTGTGAAAGGAACCGCTATTTCTTTGAGTTGTAGGCAGTATTTAAATTGGAAGGTAGTCATAAAATGCAGCATTTATCATTGACCTCTTTTTGGAATGAGCAGCCCTTGAACAGATATAGAATGTTAATGAGATGCTGGCAGCTGAGCTAAAGCTAACTAACTGGTGTCTCAAATATAGTCATAGATAATTAGGTAAGCAAAACGGAGAAGGAAAATCCTCTATCCTCAGAAGATCTGGGCATCCGAAAACACCAATCTTTTCTCTCCTTTATGAGAAATGGGATTTTGGTAAACCCCTTACTCCTATTTTTGTCCCCCTTTGAAGCATGCTGACATTTCAGAAGTGTGCAGAAAGTGTGACTTCATTTCAAGTGTTCCTCAAATCATATCCTCTTTGTTTTATATTGATTTAGAAAAGGAAAGAACTCCACTCACCTCTTGTGTAATTGTTAAGACTACAAATTGTTAGTTTGTAACTGAATCATTGTTTGCTGACTGAAATCCAATGTAGCCTTGGGTTGAATGTCCTGGAAAGTATCTGAGAACATAGAGGAACAACTACTTCCACAGATGCCTTGACACGAAAATGAAGCTTTCATCTCTAGTTTCTCACATAATCTCTCAGTCACAGGCCTTATATTTCAGAAGATTTAGACCTCATCTTTCCACCCTTCTGAAAGCCCCGAGTGGCTTACAGAAAGACAAGATAAAACAACAAAAGCATCCAATAGAAATAGAAAAAAGATCAAAGCATTCAATAAAAACTAGTGACACCCTCATTAAAAGTACTGTAATATGAAATAAAAAATGTCTCCAGTCCCCCGAGGAAGAGTAGTAGTGAATTTCAGAGATTGGGCAATCACAAAAAAGCATCTGTTGCAAGTTGTCAAAAGGCAGGATAAAAAATGGAGAACACAACACTTCCTAGGCAGTGGTTGCTTGGATGTGTGTGTTCATGCATGCATGAATATAGCTTTCACTATTGATCTCTCCAGTTCCACTGTTCTCTTTGCCACCCCTGCATCCTACATTGTAAGCCGCCTTGAGCATCTGTTGTTTAATCTTTTAAATAAATTAATTAAAATAATAAATACTGTGTTGGGCAGAATTTTATAAAAACCCAGCAGAATTTGCCATATCCTTTGCCCACTCCCCTCCATCTTTCTGTGTTTGACCCCTAATCTGAGGCTGACACAGCAGCAAGATGAGAATATTCCTTTGCTTAAACATGACTAGAAGTCTGGCAAGCATCACTTTCCTTTCCACTTATTTTGTCTGTACCATGACAGATCAGTCTAGAAGGGGATATTAATTTAAGTTATGGGACAGCAATGCTTCCATGCTGCAACAGATGTTGGGTGTTACATAGGGTGACCTTGAGGCCTGAAACAGGACACCAAACATAGGAGATCTGGAGCCAAAGGAGAACTTATTAACGTCACTAGAGCTAAGGAGAACAAAGCCAGCCCAATAAATAATACAAGGAGAGATGCCTTCAGATTCCAAGTCTGTTGATCTTATTGCTGGAGGTGGTAGAGCTTTTTAAAAAATTCTGGTTCAAGTTTCTGCCTCTCTTTTCATTAGTAGCTTTTTTGTTTGGTTAATGATCTGCTGTTTTGTTTTTGTGGGCTTTGAAGTCTTATTTATCACTGCTTTGAAATTCCCGTCTTACTGTATAGTATTTCAATGCTGATTGCTGCTTTTCTGCAATTTGTTTTTATGGTATTGTCTAGTCATTTAGGGTTGTAAGAAGCTGTGGGCTCACTGATGTTTGGAGGGAGGGATAGGAATCTTTTAAATAAACAAACTTCAGCCCCTGGAGCTATAATCCCAGTCTTTATATGATTTTCATCTCCTTGTGTTCTGAATAGCATTTAATCTTGGCTGATTGGATTTAGTCTCTGTTTCCACCATTCTCTCTCTCTGTCATAATTGTGGTCTTTGGATTAGTTTACTTTAAATTGTAATAGCTGCTGTGAATATTTGTGGAAAATAGCCCTGTGTGATGAGATGCAAGTTAAACAAGGCTGGTGGGAGTCTTGAGGACCTAGTACCCAAGGGGAATCCCCCTGCTGGCATCTTCCTTGGCACTGGGGTGTGTGCATTTGTGTTGAACTGGACCCACTTAGCAAGTGGCACCTGCCAGAAAGTTGGGGCTCCCCTTTTCCACACAGTGGAGCAATAATAGCAGGCCAGGCAGTAGTCTCTACGCTATTTCTACTCAAATGTATCATGTAGCATAGAGTAGTATATCATGGCAGATATGAACACCTGGCCAGGGTATTGTTGGTGCCCACTACCATGGTTAGGGAAGGACCCTCGCCAGAGACAGGGATACTCAACGTCACTTTGCTGAGGGCCCACTCAAATCTGGAGCTGATTCTGTACTTCGAAGGACTTAAGGACTGAATGAAGCGTCCAGCCAAGGAATTGCCCAGCAATTGGCTGAAGCCTTCACTGTATAACACCAATTCTGGATTAACTAAGGAGACAGAGAGGTTATAAAGTTACCTTGGTGTCCCAAAATTTATAGTTACCTCACACATTTAATACAGCATATGTTTTCTTTGTATTAGGAAAGAGTACTCCCCTTCTGAGCAGGGGGCTGACAGCATAGGGACAGGATTTTCTTGATGGGTCTTCTACATACATGCCAATGTTGACTCATGAGGGCCTTGATGAATTCTGGCCTCATCTAGCTATAGTACAGGCAACATTCATTTTCAACAATTGAAGAGTCACCCAGAGATCATTGACAATCTGAGTGTTTGTAGTAGGAGCTCATTTACTAGGACAATTAGAGAACACTTCCAGTACTACTCTATTAAACATGAATACTTGCTTCCCTTGATTAAGACAGTAAACTTGTAATCTCCCTCTTCACATTCATTGCCTTAGAGCTGAACTTGGATCATTTGTTTTTGTGCTGTGATTCATCAGATCCACTCAACTTGCCTTTAGCAAACCTAAAACTGGCCCCTTTGGGATTCTGTCACAGGGTTCCTTGGTGCACTACATGCCCAATCCTATCCAATTTTCTACATCAATGCAGCCCCGATGTGTGAAAACAAAAATGTCATTACACTGAGGAGGACTCCATGGCTGTCCCCTCCACAAGCTGCACTACATACCCTGTTGGCACAGCCGCATTGGTAGTGGAAGGATGGCTAGGACTAGGTCCTGCACCCCATTTATTGGGACACATAGGTAAAACTGTGCATTACCAGTATTATTTTAGTACCCAAAGATCAATGCTTATGATTTCAGAAGGAAGAAATGTGCATAAACTGGAAATATTCAAATATTAACCCCAAGGCTGAAATGAGTGAAATGAAATACTGTTGTAAATTCTGAGCAAGATTCATGCACTGGAAATTTTACACATTTGTAAATATTTTCCCTTTGAGTTCTCTTTGAACACAGTTGATTTCATATCCAGATAGTATCCTTTGCTATTCTATAATCAATTTCATGTAAGAAAATTTAAAATCAGTTATTTTTTTCAATTTATATCCTACTCCATTCTAAGGCATGAACATTGCGTTAATTCCAAAAGTAGCTTGCAGGACACCAGGCCACCCAAAGCAAATATGATTTAAAAACACAAAGAGATCTGCCATTTTGGAAGGAGATAGTGCTTAGCCCACAACAAATGAAGCAGAAGCAAGCACTTAGAAAGTTTAAATGTTACAAGCAAATGTTCAATTCAGGTTATTTAAGGAATTATTAGGAAGTCTATACTAGACCCCCAAACACCATGAAAAGTATTAAATATCTCCTACACACTGCTGAGACCATTTGATGTTGTTAGCAATGTGTTGCATTCAGAAGAAAAGTGTGAATACCAGGTACACTTCATACTACAAAAAGACGGCCTCCAGGCACATAAAAGTTTGTCTTTACAATTGGTTGCTATATCAAACAGGTGGAATTGGACATGATTTTGCAGAATTGCAAGACTTAAATGCCAAAGTCAAATGCTGATTGTTTTTTGTGTCAAGAACAATATATACTGAGTGTCAACCTATGTGTCATTCATGCTTGTCATGTTTGACAATTCATGTAATTAACCATGTTGTACATCTGATGAATTCTGACTGGGCTATGATTCACAAAGGCACTGTTAAGTCATCATGCATTTGTATTTGCTTCCATTGCAATTACAAATTGGTTTAACAACACTTAAAAGCAGGCATAATACAAAATATTACTTTAATCTGTTTTTTTCATTGGTATTTTAGCAAATATCCCAATTCCCAGAATTTCTAGAAACAACATCCATTGATTCCCTTGGCATTGTAATACGTTATCATGTATTCTGTATTAACGATGTAATTCTAGAATTCTGACGTAATTCTAGAATTCCTAGAATTTAAATATATTATACCTAGACTAAGCAATCCCTATTGACAGAATTGAACAAGTCCAAATGAAATCTGACACCTTTAAGCAATGATAAAAAATACTATAGGATACCTAATAGTTGTTCTTTGCATGGACCAGAAATAGGCACTACAACTGGTTTGCACTGGACTGCAGTGGCTTAGTGGTTAAAGGTGCTGTGCCTGCCAATCTGAAGATCAGCAGGTCAGCAATATGAGACCCAAATACTCCAAGACACTCTGAGCTTCCATCCTTAATCCAGCTCCTGCCAACCTAGCAGTTTGAAAGCATGCAAATACAAGTAAATAAATAGGTACTATTATCTATTACCACCTTTGTAGGAAGGTAACAGTGTTTCATACGCCTCAGCATATAGTCATGCTTGCTATAGGACCATGGAAATGTGTTTGGATAACGCTGGCTCTTTGGCTTTGAATTGGGGATGAGCGTTGCACCCCACCTGTGGTTGGTGCCAGTTTAGACAGCAGGGTTTAAAGGGTTAAATTTCTAGAAATTGGTTCTTGGTGGGTGCTTCCATCATGGAAGGAATACACTCCCCAAATTTTATATTTCTAGGTCCGGGGGTTGGGGCAGTGTGTCCCTCAGTCTGGGATTCTTCAATGTAAAATATAGGGAGGAAAACGCGTTGCGCCCCTTTTCACCCCTTTCCAATTGGAATTTCCAAAAACTGATTCTTGGTGGGTGCCTGCATCACGGAAGGAACACCCTCCCCAAATTTCACGCTTCCAGGTCCGCCGGTTTTGGCTGGACATTGATGAGTGAGTCATTCCGTCAATGACTTTTCAGTTTTGTATACAGGGTGATTGAAAAGTAGCTTCCTATATTGTAATTTATAAGTATTGTAAAATAGGGAGTTACTTTCCAATCTACATGTATACATAGAAGAAGATATATATAAACCAACAAAATTGTCATCATGCACAGTAGAATTTACCACAAGAAGTTCATAAGATTTTCTTTATTCAAGGTAATAAATGGAAGAGAAACCTGACGTTTACAGGAATGTTACAGTTCAGCTGTATTGTAATTTTATGCAGTTTGTAAAGCATATTGCAAAGCGTTTTGCAAACATAAAATCAAAACATTGGTAATTCTTGAAGCTTCTATTGTTGCTGATCATAGATATCAAGCTTATAGTTTTTATAAGAAGTGCTTTACAATTCATTTCTTCTTTCTTGTCACAACAACCATGTGAGGTAGGTTGGACTAAGAGTTCATGACATGTTAGTTTCAGCGCAATTCATAGATTCACAGAGTTGTAAGGACTTAATTGGTCACCTAGTCCAATAGCAGGAGACCCTCCTATTCTTTGCATTTTCACTTAGGGCACAATCCAGAGTAACCACGGGTAGTCCTTGGTCTGACGTAAGAACAATTTACTCTGGATTGCAATATGAATTTCCCATAGATTTTCACTAGGTGGTGCCATAACTACGTCGACATAAATGTCTCTTACGTGCTCCCATAGTTATTCTGGATTGTAGGGTTAGAAGCCAATCACACAGCGTCAAATGGGGCTTATTTCCCATTAAGTGCTTTTAGGATTGCATTGTCTGTTGACTTCATGGCTGAGCAGGAACTGGAACTTACATTTTCTAAAGCCAGCCCTTCTCTATGCTTCCCCCATACTAAAGATGGCAAAGAGTAAGCTCTAATTTCAGTTTTCTAATTCAAGAGAAGTAAAATTATCCAGAAAAAAGGCACATATTCCATTTCTTACACTGTTCTAGCATAAACCTGGCACCTGACCCCAAAGAACCTCGGCCAGCTTCTCCCTTCATTGGGAGCATAGGATTTCATTCTCATTACTTTCTGGACACACCTTGTATAATTTGGAATTTTGAGCATCACAGATTTTCCCTTTAAATACAGCTGCAGCATGTAGTATTCATGGAAATATAAAGGACTGGTGGACAGTTTTTAGTCTCTACAAGCACCCACTTTTTACAGATGGGTGAGAAGATTTAGGTTGCAGCAGTCCACTAATCCTTACCCACAAGTCCTCAGCCCCCTAACCTACCAGGTTTCTTTTGCAGCTCCCTGAAAATCTGCTTGTGGTTGTTGTGGACCTTGTGGAAGAGAATGGCATAGGGAACTGTGGCAAGAATTGGGAATCAATGAAGATTGCCCCTCCTCCACAAGAAAAGTTTTTATATTTGCAGAACCACATAAGATACTGCCATCAGTTCTTAATTTTTATCTTACCAGAAAAGATTATACATGAACCTCCTAAAATGACAAAAGCATTGTATTCCTTTATTCCCTTCAAAAGTATAAAAATATGTATATAATTTAACCAGGGGAATACCCACCACTATTTATTGAAGAAAATCTCAACTAGGAGGTACCGTTAGGTGAGTTATTTGCATTATTTACATTGAAGGCAGAATTGACACTCTGGGCCACAGGCTTATTTCTACAGAGCTTTGGTAGAAATAACAATCACATCATAGGCACAGGAAAGATAAAGCCACATTGCTGTGTAGCGTCGGTGGTTTCTGTGCAGCAGCATTAATTCTTACAGAGCATAATAAGGGCCAGGAACACTGCCATAACATACCTATGTATTCTGCTTTCCACTAAACGTACTAAGTTGTTAGCACATTTCATACACCTTATGAAACCTTAGTCATTCTCACAGCAATACTGTTAGATATGGCACTCTCTATTTGCAGGTACGCAACCAAGACTAAGAAAGAGCAGTTTGTTCAAGAGCCACTGAGTGAGTTCACAGAAGAAGCAATTGTGAAATTGCTAGACCAACATGAAGCCAGTATGAACAGCGCTGATTCCATTTTCATCTGGGATAAGAGGTAGAGCTATAAAGAACCCGTAAGGCTACAAGAGAATCCACCCCCAAACAAAGCGCTTCTAAGCTGGAAAATTTATATATGGAAAAAAGTACAGAAATGAAGGCATTTGCCTACAGAGGCAATGTCAGCAGCCCCATACCCATTTCTTTTTCATTTGGAAAAGTCTTTTTTTTCCACTTTGTCCACAAACTTCTGAATGTCCACCGCCAGGATTTCTGGTTCTTCTAAAGCCGCAAAATGGCCCCCTCTGGGCATGTAATTGAATGAAACAACACTGACAAACTTTTTTTGGAGCCACGACAGAGGAGTGTGCAAAAGCTCACAAGGGAAAGCAGCAATTCCTGTAGGCACTTGCACAGAGATCCTGCAAAGCAATAAGAAATAATTGATTATTCTTTTCTCCTCTGACACTGGACCCTCTTCAGGATTCAGAAGAACCATTGGCAAAATAGAGAAAGGGAAGGTGCCTAAAGTCAGATCTACTGGGACACATGATGGAAGAAGAGCCTGTTGCTGGACATACCCACCCCAGTGACTTGTAGGTTAGAGAAGGACAGTGAAGTGTATGTGAAATTCAGCACAAGCGTCCTCTTCCTTTCCTTCCCCAGCAGGCAGTATGGGGGGAAGAAACATTTCTGGCTACTAATTGCAAAAAACTATGGTATCCAATTCCATCGAGAAGCAGGGAGAAGAGGAAACTGCCTAAATTTTGCACATGCACTTCCTTCTATCTCTTTTTCTCCTGCTGGTCAATGGAGTGAGAGTTTTGTCTCAAGTGATCAGTTGAAAGCCGCCTTGAGAGCCCATGTAAGTGGGGAAAAGGCACAATACAAATTTATTCAATAATTTGAAAGGACCCAGGCTGTGCAAACACTGCATACATTGTGGAGAACAAAATTGCCTTTGAAAGTAATAAGACATGCCATCCCAGGCCTTTGACCAAACTGTAGTTTCACGAAAAGGACATGGTGCACACCAGCGGATGGTGGTACAGAAAACCACAGAACTGCTCTACTATGTACGATGCAGAGAAGCATGCCTTAAACTGCAGCCTAAAATATTTAAGCACAAAAGATGCTGCAAAGGAAAGTCATTTGGTCACAATTTTTTAAAGAATTATTATTTAGCCAATTCTTGGCTAGGGGCTTAGGTTACCCAAGCAAGATGCTCCACTCTAGTTAAGGCAACATAGGCTGCTCCATGACAGGTGGACCTGGGTTGCCCTAGCTGGGCCAGCCCAAGCAGATCAGGAGAGGCATGTTGAGGGCAAGTTTAGCATTGCCTAGGGCAGAGCAGTTACTCTGTATCCAGAGCCTGTTTCCAGCTCCTGTGCCCTCTTCCAGCTCCTCAGAGTTATACCACATCAGGAGCAGGAACAGTAATGAGTAGACCTATAGGGGTCCATGATAAGGCAGAGTAAGAATGGCAGTGTTGACCAAAAATCTGAGTTCTTGGCCAGACTAGCTGCAACCCCTGCCTCTCAAATTCAGGATATGACACAACTACAGCAGCCCACTAACCTGGAGATACAGCAAGCCACTCAAACAAGCCCCTTGTATTCACTGTAGACTGTACTGGCATCTCATCAGGGACTCCTTATAATGCAGGCACCACAGCTCTTCCTTGTTAAGTGATCTGAGGGAGGTCTCCTCAGGAGCAAGTCCTCCCCAGGTGTCACTTATTTGATGCCTACTGAGCATGCTCTGGAACAGCTGGGGCAGCCCAGGCTTCCTGACTCTGACGCAACATAATTCTCTGCTCTGGATACAGAATAGTTGGGGCAGCCCAGCTAGGGCTCACTGCTCTTACTCTGGGTTGTGCCCTAAATCATGTACAATTTTCATTTGGGACTTTATCATATAGTTTCAAGAATAGTTCCTAACAGTGTGACTTTACAAAAAAGTAACAATTATTGTACACCAGGCATCTGTAAAGTTTTTGCTCAAAGAACCATATTCAAATATCTGGCACAGTGTCAAAAGCCAGATAATATAAAATTACAATACACTAATCAAGAAAAGGGCTCAAATTTCCAGGAATTCTGTAAGCACCAACTCATAGCACAGAAATAAAGAACACACTTAATAGGACCCCCATTCCCCTACCACACCATCACACCTCACAGATGTGTTTGTATAACTGGGTCAGAAGCTCTTAGGGGACAAGAGACTGGCCATGGGTCACATCTGGCTCCCAGCCCAGGGTTTGGAAACCCGTGTTGTATACACATAAATTACAGCAACTGAAAAAGTCCTCATTTGATCCTCTAGGTTCTCAGATTTACCATGAGCCCAGATTAGATCTGTGTAAGCTAATGGATTTATAACTGTTATTGACATTTCTTCTATGCCCCAAACACACAATTGAGAGTCACTAAGAATAGCATCAGGTTTCCTTTCAGTGTGAACCTGGCACACATTTTCCGTAGGTGATAGAATGTTCTAACAGACTGGAGAAATGTCAGGGCATAGGGTCTGAGTGGTATCTGGATGAGAACGTTAAATAACAGGGTGAAGCAAAATTTCTTACTTTTCATGCTTTTGTGTGCCGATACCCTTCCTTAAATTCTCTCTGTAAAATCGCATTGAAGAAACCATACAGCCAGGTACCCAGTACATCATGACATTTGTGAGAAGGTCATCCAGAGTAAACTTCCTGAAAAACATGTTCCAGAAAAAAGCTACATTAGAACACTGCAATTTCTAGAGTGCAATTGAGTGACTTAGTCCATTAAGAGCCACCTCTTCCACTAAGAGCAGCCTCAACCATTAACTTTCATCATACTGGTCCAACAGACTAGTTTGCTAGCCTAGAAACTGAGGCTGCTATTGTAACCCCAACTTAAGCTGGCACAAGTCCCATGCTATCCTGGGATTGTCATAGAAGGGCTGTTTTGTGCTATTTCTTTGGGGCGCATAGACATGTGCCAGCCTCCCCACACCACCATATGTGAATAAGGAGCAGTGAGTTGTGCCGGCCTAAATGGGTTAGGATTGTACCCGGAGAGCCCAATACTATCCTACTTTAGCTATGCTAACACTGCATTCTGTGGTGATGGAGGAGGGGGCAGTCATAAGACTCTTGAAGCTAAGGGAATGTTTTTTTCCCTTAGCTTAGGGCTGCATCAGGCTTAACTCAAGATATTTTGGTTTGGTAAAACACAGTTCACCATAACATCTGAATTTGGAAACTGTAATTTGAGTTTGATCCTACTTCATAGTGAGCACTTACAGTGTTCTCAAGCTTGGATGGTATGGCAAACTGTGGTTTAACAAACCAGGAATTTTCTATGATTTGGTGCACATGATGAGAGGAGGAGATGAAAAGTGTGAGAAAGGCCATCTGAGTTTACTGCCTGTTGTTAGACTGGGAATGCCATGTCTACACTGGACCAAAATAGGCAGCAGTTTCTAAAAATAGGCAGCAGTTTCTAAAATTAGGCAGCAGTTACCACATTTTGTGGAGTTGCCTATTTAGTTAACATGAAGCTCAGTGATTTGGCGCAACCCCAGTTAACAAATGAGTTAGATAGGAAATTGATTCCATGTCATTTCAACAGAGCTTGAACAAGTGTGGTTCACAAAGGATTATGTACAGTCTGGACAAAAAAAGACTCATTTTTCCAGGCAGTCAGCAGGGGTAAAAGTGTCTCTGACAAAGCACTATTAAGTTCTGAAAGCAGAACTAGAACCAATGGTTCTAAACTGCAAGAAAGGAGATTCCAGTTGGATATCAGGAAAAAATTCCTGATGGTGAGGGCGGTTCGGCAGTGGAACAGATTGCCAAGGGGGGTGGTGGACTCTCCCTTGCTGGGGATCTTCAAGAAGAGGCTCGACGAGCACCTGTCGGGGATGCTCTAGGAGGATTTCCTGCTGCAGGCAGGGGGTAGGACTAGATGACTTGATTGATTCTAAGTCTGCTCCATAAAGGAAGCAGAGATATCTGCAGAGGCAGCTCTGATGCTGACTAAGCCTTTTTATGTATAGACTACAATGAGGCTTAGGTCTTCTTTCCTCTTGGGAAGGGATGAAAAGGAGGACAGGGGGGCCAAGCCATGGATAACTTGAATGATTACACAAGAACCAAACTAGAATTAGAAGCACGCATTTACTCTATGCAAGAGTCTGTTTTAGTCCTTCTTGCAACATTTGGTTTTTTGTATTCAAAGAGGCAAGAAGAGAGAAGAGTGCCTTCTCCAATTTGGTACTCAGGCTTAGCACTTCCTGCCCTGGGAGACCAGATTATCCCTTTCATTCACTGCCTTGAGATGCCAGAACAATGTGCTTTTCTTCCTGCACACTTTGGGTTTGGCTGTCTCATAGATATCACTGATGTATACTGCATGCTGCCAACAGTCTGCTGTGTTCCTTGGCTTGTTTTAGAGTTTTTAAGCTTGTTACAGGAATGCCCTTAAATTATGCTTTTGTTAAACTCCTCAAGCATCTCATCATGAGCTGGAAAGTTGGGATATAAATATTCCCAAGATGAGACAGTAGACTGCAGGGCATTGGCACAGCAGGGACAACCTCCCTGTTTGGTCAGTCAATCGGAAGCCGCTCATAGCATACTGCTGGTAAAAGCTGTTTAGAATCAGCACTGGAACGGCAACATATAAATGCTTAGTAAACACAAAAAATTGGGGAAGACTGAACCCAGCTGGAATAAGTTAAATTGTCAACTATACAAGGGAAGGGAGAGGAAAGGAAGAAGGAATGGAAAGCACCCACTTTTCTATTCCTCCATCTTCCAGATTCTGAAAGCTGTTATCAGTCCATGTAGAAAACTTCTCTAGGATGTATGCTGCCATTCCAACTGCAGAGTCATTCAAGCTACAGCCTAAACAGAAAGGAAGATCATAGTACTTCTAGCTACCACACTTTCAGCTAATGGTTTCCTGCCTCCTCCTCCCCCCGCCAAATACAGATTTCAGATGTCTGAAACAAGTGCCTCTAGAGAGAACATTAAATTAAGAAGTGCTTTGATAGGCCTGGTAAATTGCTTTGTGGGAGGAAAAAAATATGGATTAATGCAAGCAAAGATCAAATATTTCAATAGTATTAGCAGCTCCACTGGCATAAACAAAAATTGCTGGAACTACATTGAGGCTTTTGTTTTTTCCCATGAAAAGAAGTCAGATGCTTCAGGCCACAAAAGTAAGGGACAGTCAACTAGCAGCCTCAAGACAAATTTGGCACCTAGAGTAATATCTGGCCCCTGATAAGGAACCAAATTTTAATGGGAGAAAATGTTTGGTTTTTGAAGAAGGAAAGCATATCTCCACAAGTATTTCAAAAAATGTTGCTACTCGTATATTGCTCTCACAAGCATTTCAGAAACACATTCTGCCTCTTTTGCACATATCCCTGCAGGTTTGTACATTTTTGGATTTGTTAAAACATCAAAGTTGGGGGAGGGGGAAGGGAGGGAAAGACAAACTAGTGAAGCCTTTTACCAGCAGTGTCAGGTTTTGTAGCTTGCAAATGTAGGTAGCCGGATTCCATCCACATCTTGGAGAGCACTTTTGCTTTAAAAGGAAACAGTCGCTGGACATCCTCGTCTTGGAAACCAAACAGTTTTGGGAAATGCCGTCCCAATGGAATGGATAGCAGCTCTTTCAATCCCACGGCAAAATTTACTGCCATATTTAAGTGAAGGCCTTTCACGTGGCTAAAATAATTTTAATAAAAAGTTGATTACCCACTGAAACTACACTTCTAAAATCTATGTACTTTAGGTCAGATAGCACCTGACCGCCACTGGAATAGATATAATTGAGCTTGCCAGGGAAAAAAGCAGAGCCCATGAGTATGATACAAGCTTGGAGGCTCACTCATTAGGATCCACTTTAGGAAACCAGTACAGCACTTAAGTTCACAGGATTTAACTTTGCATGGCTGGCTTCCTGCTTTCACATAGGAGAAGGAACTTAGTCTTTCTAGGGACATCTTCTGGGCTCCTAGGTAGAGGCTGCAGAGCTAAACAGGAAAATGGTAAAACATCAAGAGAACACATTTCTACACCCAGGCTGTATCATAAATTTCTAGTGAAAGTCAGAAGAACCATGTTAAAGTACATAATAACCATTTGAGCCAGTTATTTTTGTTGTATTCATATGATTTTTTTTAAAAAGAACACATTAGGCACCTTACCAGATTTTAAACATTTATTTTGACAGGACATCTTAAAGTAACAGGTTTACTTTAACAAGTAAATGACCTTTACCCTTTTGTCCCCATTCAGATCTAGCATTGTGGTTTACTTAGCAGGAGAATGAAGGTGAAGATGCATTGTTGTCAAACAGCCATGATAATTCATGAATCAATTTCAAATTGTCAAGAAGTTCAGTGCTCACCTTGGTGCAATCTGAGCCAGATTGGTAGTGATCAGTGAGCCCCAGTCTCCTCCCTGAGCATAGAATTCGTGGAAGCCCAGCCTACGCATCAGTTTATAGAAGACACGGGCAGCAGCCACAGAATTGAAACCTGCAGAGAGACAAAGTTACCATGTAGGACCACTATTCAACCCCACATCTGACATGCATACATATGAGGCTATATTAATTTTGAGCCATGTTTATAGCCGGTTTCAAAATAGGATTCATTATGCTCTTTGTTTCTTTCTCAAGGCAATGTTCTTCTCTTAGGGCACAATCCAGAGTGAGGGCAGTGAGAAGTGCACTAGCTGGGCTGCCCCAAATATTCTGAATCCAGAGCAGAAAATTATGGTTTATGATAAAGTCTCAATTGAAAATTGTACATGATTTAGGGCACAACCCAGAGTAAGGGCAGTGAGAAGAGCCCTAGCTGGGCTGCCCCAGCTATTCTGTATCCAGAGCAGAGAATTATGTTGCGTCAGAGTCAGGAAGCCTGGGCTCCCCCAGCTGCTCCAGAGCACGCTCAGTAGGCATCAAATAAGTGACACCTGGGGAGGACTTGCTCCTGAGGAGACCTCCCTCAGATCACTTAACAAGGAAGAGCTGTGGTGCCTGCATTATAAGGAGTCCCTGATGAGATGCCAGTACAGTCTACAGTGAATACAAGGGGCTTGTTTGAGTGGCTTGCTGTATCTCCAGGTTAGTGGGCTGCCGTAGTTGTGTCATATCCTGAATTTGAGAGGCAGGGGTTGCAGCTAGGCTGGCCAAGAACTCAGATTTTTGGTCAACACTGCCATTCTTACTCTGCCTTATCATGGACCCCTATAGGTCTACTCATTACTATTCCTGCTCCTGATGTGGTATAACTCTGAGGAGCTGGAAGAGGGCACAGGAGCTGGAAACAGGCTCTGGATACAGAGTAACTGCTCTGCCCTAGGCAATGCTGAATATGCCCTCAACATGCCTCTCATGAACTGCCTTGGCTGTCCCAGCTAGGGCAGTCCAGATCCACCTGTCTTGGGGCAGCCAAGGTTGCCTTAGGCTGCTCCAAGCCTTTTACAGAATAACTAGGGTGGCCCACCTTGCAGTTGGGACAGTCCAGTGATAGATAGGGTAACCCAAATGCACTTTGCATTGTGCCCTTACTGAACCACTTGAAGTGGGATCACTCAAGAGGGATTTTAAAATGGAGAAATATTACAATACCCGTGAGGCCAAGATACTATTAGACACTTCTGTCAGTCAGGAAAGTGGTCATAAGAACATAACAAGAGTCCCACCACCAGATCAGGCCAAAGTCTAACTTCCAGTATTATACTGGGGCTTACCAAATGCCTCAAAGCACACAAAAGACAATGAGAGACCTGCCTCCTTATGGCTTCCCTTCTGACAATCTAAGGTGGCCGACTTCTGAAATCTAGAGGTTGCAGTACTATCATGATGTGTAACCAGTGAAGGACTTTTCCTCCAGAAATTTGTCAAATCCTCTTTTAAAGGCATCTAGATCAGATGCCTTCATCACATCCTGTAGCAAGGAGTTCCACAGACTAAATTACACACTGGGTAAAGAAATATTTTCTTTTGTCTGACCTAATATTCTTAACACTCAATTTTACTGGATGTCTCTTGGTTCTGGTGTTGTGTGGAAGGGAAAAGAGCATTCCTCTATCCATGCTATCCATCCCCAGCATTATTTTGTATGTCTCAAATGCCTTTTTTCTAAACTGAAGAGCTCAAATGCTGTAGCTTTTCTTTATAAGGGAGGTGTCCCACATCCCAGCAATTATTTGGGTTGCATCAAGAGTTGCTGAATAATTCCTTAACTATAGCATGTATATGAATACATAGCATGTATATGAATACAGGAAAACAGTCAAACAAATCCTTATGTCAGTGATGACCTAAAGTTTCTACCTGCAAACTGACTTGTCTGCCAAAGTATCTATGATACTCTGGATTGTGCAGCCTTTTCTATAGTACATACTCAGTAGAGGGGGCCTATCTTAGTTCATCTAGTAATTATGGAGTTGTTTTTGTTTTTTATTGTTTTGTACAATTGATGGTTTGATCATTGCAGTTTTAATAGTGAATAAGTTGCATTAAGATCTCCTTTGGAACAGAAAGTCAGGGTAAAACCCATGAATAAATACATACATACTTGATTCATATAGACCAGCTTTAGGACAATTTTGGGCCTGGACTTGCCACTGAAGCTTGTTCTGGTGAGTCAGCAGACCCAATAGGGCAAGGGTCCTGCAAAAATGTTTCCCACTGGGTTCATCAACTCCTGGCTGGCTGGCTGTGTGCCATAGAACAATTACAGTTTCTCCCTTACAGTCATGCTATGTAGGGAAAGTATTGCCAAACAGTTTTCAAAGAAAGATGGTCTATTATTTCTATCTTCTCATGGAAAAACCTCCACTATGCTTCTGAGGAACTCCAGGGCTTCCCAGAGCACAACCATAAAACCAATGGCTTCTGCAACATTTAAGAAGTAGGCACAGAAGGAAGACATGATAGTGTGTGTACTTGTATTCAACAAGCCTAATCTCTGGAGTAGTCCAGAAGAAAACCAAGCAACCAGTTCACTCAGAAAGGGCAAGAACTGTATTTGAAGAAAAGCAGAAGTGAAATTAAACAACATACCTTTCTTATGAGGTGCCTCTGAAAAGCCATAGCCAGGGATGGAAGGGCAGATTACTTCAAAAACATGGTTGTCACCAAGGCCATGGCTTGTGGGGTCCGTCAGGAGAGGAATGATTTTGTAAAATTCATAGACTGACCCAGGCCAGCCATGAACCATCAACAATGGCTTTGCAGATTGGTTTTCAGGCAAGTGTGCAGGTTTTATATGAAGAAAATGGATATCAATTCCTACATAAAAGAAACACACTTTATTTTCACTGTGGTCTTGGGCAACTCACTATCACTATCCTTAGGCAGTGCAGTGTGATGGTTAGAGCATTTAGAATAAGGTGCAGTTAGGATTCAATCTTTTTCTTGGGAAATTAGGTAACTATTTCTCAGTCTAGATGACCTTCCAGAGTTGTCGTAAGGATAAGATGCAAAGGGATACTTTCTAGAGTTGGTGAAAGGCTAAAAATGCTGGTCTGAAGCACAAAGCACATGTGCAGCAATCTACAGTGGGCATTTTCCATGGAAGAAGCACATATTAGGATGCAAAGCACATGAAGAATAAAGTGAGGAAAGCTATGCAATTTGGAGTATAGTAAGTAACATCTTCATTGTAAGTAACAAAGATTGCTGCATGCAAGCCTCTTGACCTTTGATAGGGAGCCTGCAAAACCCACATGGTTCTCAATATCCCTGTGATGGATAGTCAGACAGCATCCTAAGCTGGATGCCAGCAGAATCCTTCTTTGCCTGAGTTTCTTATATTTCCCTTTAAGATTTCCTTTCTCTTCCCCACTCCTTTTGCATGATCATTTGTTCTAGCTGCTTAGGATAGGGAGAAGGCAAAAATGCTTCAATACTCTCCTTTCATCTGTGTACATATATTACCCTATGAATGCCTACTCTGGAGTCCCATTGCATTAAAGTTTCCCCCATCTCCAGGATAAGGCACCCCTCAAAGAGCAACTATCTTCCAACATGTGATAAAGACACTAATATGTGTTGATCCTGTGGTTGGATTGGGGCATTGTTAGATGCATTTAGTTGTGTGTACAAAATAATTAAAGCCTTATAGGACAAAATGGTCCCTGCATCAGTGGGCGTTTCAAAAGATCAACATAATTAGCTACAAACCTTCAATCTTTGTTTTGAAATGTGGATATTTGTTGAGTACCTCCACTTGCTTCTTCCAGTCGAACTCATTTCTCCAATAAGAAACAATCTTTTTAAGATAATTGCTGTTAAACCCATAATGAAAATAACTCTCTTCCAGTGGTTCAGTGAATCTAGCCTGATCAAGTCTTCTGTGCAAGTCCTAGAATACAACAAAGGTGGACACAGGAAAAGGGGAGAAAAGATGCAGTGAAATGAAAGAGAAAGCCATATTTAACATCAAACTAACATAGGGCACAGTCCAGAGAACTGTACGGGGAGTACGGGGAGTAAGTACGGGGAGAACTTGCTCTGGTGTAAGAACAATTTACTCTGGAATGCAATATGTATTTCCCATAGGTTTTCACTAGGTGGTGCAATAACTATGGGTGCACGTAATATCTCTTACATGCTCCCATAGTTACTCTGGATTGTAGGGATAACCTCTCAGTAGTGAAGAGTATCCCAGTAAGCTCCTAACTACATTCCAGAATTTCCACATTTTACAAGCCCAGGATATTTTTTACACCCCCAGGATATTGTCAGTGTAAAATTGTTTCCTGTGTCTTCCTGTTTTGATCTCCTTTCAGACCTCTGAAAATCCAATTTCAGGACTCAAAGAATGGAACAGGTGCAGAATATGGCTGACTGAGGGCTGAAACTATAAGCACACTTTCTGTACATGCCTAAAATCTAAATGACAGGTGGGTTTCCTTTGCTACAAAAAGGAAAAATTAAAAGGAAAAAGCACGTGGCTGCTGAAATTGCAGCAGACCAAAAACCTGACCGTCTTGCTGCGAGTAAGAACTGATCTGGGAACATGGAGATACCCCCGGAAGGAGGAGTCATCACCTGATCAGTCCTGACTAGCAGAGGGGAACATCCCATCCTTTCAAATGGCATCACTCCCCCTCTCCTGGGAAAGTGTGTATGTTTTTTGAGATGTCCTATACAGTCTAGACAGAGATTTAGGTTGGAGTTCTAAGCACATTATTTCAATAAAAATTCTGAATTAATTTTTCCAAAAAGCACAATTAGGACTATGAGCCTGTAGTTTGCCCGTCTTCAAGAAAGAGAACTTCTTACATTTATCTCAGCCTCTGAAGTTTCCACCTTAAAAGGATGTATGGTTGCATCTTCTTCAGAGTCAGGCTTCTGTCCTCTGCCCCACCATCCATCTCCCATAGGCAACATCTCCTCCTTTTTCTTGGTTAAATAGAGATAGATAACTGCCCCCAAGACCACAGCCCATAGTATTTCAAGCAACATGATGACTGCAAAAGAAAACCATAAATTACAATATTAAAAGACAGTCAGATCTAGAGATAATACAGTAAAAGTTGCAAGATCCAGCATTTCGAGAAGGGTTGTTGGATATCACCGTTTTCTGGACACAGTAACCTCATGGATCCTCACCAAAACACTCTCAATACCACCACCAAACCAAGTTCCGTATCAATATTTGTAGCAGGATACAAGAGTTCAGAACTCTTGCAGCCACTTGGAACTGCTTCTGGTTAATGAAATAGTGAACTATATTGGGGTTTTTAGCCAGTTTTTGATTCATAGAGTTTTCTGGATTGACAAGTGTCAGATATGGAAACATTTATTGTTATTTGCAAAAATTCTCAAGACCAAAGCTCAGACAATATTAAATCTGCATACAAACATCAACAACATGTTGGAGTATATAATTATATAGGATGGAGGAGCTTGAGAATCTGAAGGTGCAATCCTAACCAATTTAGGCCAGTGCCTTCCCTATTCCCACAGTGGCCTAACCCTATTCCCACAGTGGCATGTGGATGCCAGCACACATCCATGTGTCAGCCTAATCCCCCATAAGTGGCGCAGAAGCCACAGGCTGGCCCAAGGAAATTGCGCTGGCCTAATTGGGAGCTAAAATTGTGCTGTCAGAGACATAGGCTGCAATCCTAAAGACACTTTCCTGGGAGTAAGACCCATTGGACACCATGGGGCTTACATCTGAGTAGACATGGTTAGGATTGTGCTCTTAGTGTCAGAAATAATGCATGAATGTTAGACTTGGGGCATAATCCTAACCAATTTGGGCCAGCACAACTCAACCATCTCCCTGTTCCACAAGCACCTCTATTCTGCTGTTAATTTAACACCACATTCAAAAATACCAAATCAACGTATCAAATTCATTTTTAAAATGCTTTGTGCCTCCACTGAAAAATGTGCAGAACAGAGTATCTTTAATGTTTAATTATTTTGAGAAACTTTTAAAACCTGAGAAATGTGGGTGAGATTTTCTTTTTTGTGAACGTCTCATTTCAAAGCCTGTCATGTCTTGGGAATTATTAATTATTACAGATATTTTCTGGAGGGCAAGCACTGTTTATTACACATTCTGCTGCCCCCTCTCTCTTGGGCAATAACGTTGTTTCACAGAATTAATTCAAGGCTTTGAAACGGCTCTGGAGGCGTAAATAAAATATTAACTGTTGCATTTCTCACTTTGTTTATGAGCACAGGTACACTACTGAATTCAACTGGTTATTAACTGAGGATAAATCCAAACTATGGAGTTCCTACATTTCACGCACGCAAGCAAAGGTCAATTTCTAGTCTGAGTGCTCAAACGAAGTTCTACCTTGATTATCATCTCAAGGAGCTTCAGTTTGCTTCACAGGAACTAAGGGCATTTTCACACATGAGGTTTCAGTAGCCTTTGAGCATCTCTTTGACCCTATTTGAAACCATTTATTAAAAATCCAACATTAAAAAATTGGGGGAGGAGGAAAATCTCTTAATAAATGTGCGCATGGAAACAAATTTTCAAAGAACACCGGAGAAAATGACTGGCAGAATGTATTGACTCGAATATTTGGAGATCAAAAAGCGTCATCCTGTTTTAGCCTTACAGAGCATCACTCTGTATAACTGCACTACCACTATACACACCACAAAGAAATACAAGTGGTGCCTCATAATCCAACAAGGATTGGATCTCAGGCCTCTGCAGGTATTGATATCTGCAGTTTTGGCACCATTACACCCTTCTGGAGCTTCTCTGGGCCTCACAATACTTTATAATGATAAAAAGGTCATCTTTTTTGCATTGCTTTGCACTCTTGGGCCATTCTGAAGCCCACAGAGACAACAGACAGATGTCACAGTCTCGGTGGGCTTCAGAAAACCCTCTGGAGGCTGCCGGAGCACAGCTCTAGTCATCTTTGGAAGCTTCAAACTGGGTCAAGATGGGTTTGGAAAATGGAAAATTTGCAGATAAATCAGCCCAACCTGCGTAAAAATAATCAGAATAGTTGGCCGTGTAACAACCATAGGGCTGGTTTACTCATATATGTTGGTCCCATCCTAAAATATACAGTAATTATGGGGGATTGCATATACAAATCATACCATTGCTTTTACTCCACAAATATTTTGTCAACATGTATACTGGCGATCTACCAGTAAAAAAACTTCACAGAATATGTGTTCTGGCATTGTTAAATCCAACAGGAACTCCAGTTACTGCCAACTGGCTTCTAGTGGAATGTCGTACAGTCAGGAAAGAGTTGGCAAGACTCTGAAAACTATTGCCAAGTAGACAAACTGTATAGGGAGAGGAACAAATACACTGAGAAAAGTCTTTTTCTTTTTTGTTAATTATTATAAGTATTATCTGGATGAAATAAATATAGAAATTCTGTACTGCATTAATGACCAAGATTCCCATCACTGACAACATCCTAGCCCAGACACAAAACCAACCAGCCTTTCCAGTGTGATTCTTCCACCATCAATGCTATCATAAAGCAAGTCCAGCAAAACACTTTAGAATTAAAGTTCTTCTACACTTTTCATCTTATACCAGTTTATTTGCAGTTTCCAAAACATAACTAAACATTTATGCCCTCCCAAGGCTATTTGGTTAGACATGCTTGCCTTTGATTTTAGAAGTTCAATGAAAATTAAGTGTGTGTGTGGGGATGTATTTATGCAGGGACTCAAAGCCAAGTCTTAAACATAACTATTCATTCACCTTCTCACAGTGTGTTGACAAGAATGGGAAATATATATAAAAATGATCATAACAGAGACTTGTTTATAAATTCAGTAGAAATGCCATGGTTAATACTCTGAGGGGACTTGGGGGGGCTCAGTGGGGAAAGATGCTGTGCCTGTCATTGACGGGTCAGGTCAGTGGTTTGAGACCCAAATGCCACATGATGGAGTGAGCTCCGGTCAATTGCCCAGTTCCTGCCAACTTAGCAGCTCGAAAGCATACATGTGCAAGTAGATAAATAAGTACCACATTGGTGGGAAGGTAACAACTCCACAACAGGCATCTGAGACAGGCTGGCCTGTTTCCTCAGCCTGTCAAAACTTGGATTGGACAACTCCGATCCAGAACAGCGGACCCAGCCACCACACAGGACAAATGCTGAAGAAACTGCTATTTTACTATGGTTAATACCATGCTGAAACATCTTAGAAACTGGGATTTTTTTGAGAACTATATTCTTTAAAGCACTCAGCATGCTACACTAAAACCAGTAATGTGTACAATAGTACTGTAGTTTGAGGTTAAGAAAATTTCTTTACTGCTTTGACAAGAAAGCATGTATTCACATAAAACAGCTTTACAAATGTAATATGCCTACAATGATGAATAATCAAGATGAATGATGTAAGTAAGTAATAGTTTATTTGCTTAACTTTAAGTCATTGCAAAATAAAAGGCAAGACAGTGCCGTAATTCAATATAAAATCTGGATTAGACATTAAAAGTATAACTCAGCTAAACTGACATATAAATCATAGAATCATAGAATCATAGAGTTGGAAGGGACCTAGTAGGTCACCTAGTCCAACCCCCTGCCTGCAGCAGGAATTCCCCCTAGAGCATCTCCAACAGGTGCTCATTGAGCCTCTGCTTGAAGATCCCCAGTGAGGGAGAGTCCACCACCTCCCTTGGCAATCTGTTCCACTGCCGAACCGCCCTCACCGTCAGGAATTTTTTCCGGATTTCCAGCCGGAATCTCCTCTCTTGCAGTTTGTACCCATTGGTTCTAGTTCTGCTTTCAGAAGCAGCTATGAACAAATTGGCCCCTTCCTCCCTATGACAGCCCTTCAGGTATCTGAAGAGGGCAATCATGTCTCCTCTCAGCCTCCTCTTCTCCAGGCTGAACATCCCAAGTTCCCCCAACCTTTCCTCGTAGGGCTTCCCTTCCATCCCACTGATCATTCTTGTCGCTCTCCTCTGGACTTGCTCCAGTTTGGCTGCATCTTTCTTCAAGTGAGGTGCCCAGAACTGAACACAGTACTCAAGGTGAGGTCTCACCAATGCTGAATAAAGAGGAATTAGAACTTCTCGTGACTTGGAAGCTACAGTCCTCTTAATGCAGCCTAAAATGGCATTTGCCTTCTTTGCAGACACATCACACTGCTGACTCATGTTCAGCTTGTGATCCACGACGACTCCAAGATCCCGCTCACATGTTGTGCTGCCAAGCCAAGTATCCCCCATTTTATACCTATGTTTTTGGTTTTTATTGCCTAAGTGCAGAACCTTGCACTTCTCCCTGTTGAAATTCATTCTATTTGTTACAGCCCAGGATTCCAGTTTATCCAGATCCTCCTGGAGGTTTCTCTTATCTTCTGATGTGTTTGCTACTCCTCCCAGTCTGGTGTCATCTGCAAATTTGATCAGGCTCCCCCGTATCCCTTCCTCCAAGTCATTGATGAAAATGTTAAAGAGAACCGGTCCCAAGACAGAGCCTTGGGGTACCCCACTAGAAACTGACCTCCAGGTTGACACAGAACCATTTACTAAAACCCTTTGAGTGCGGCCATCGAGCCAGTTGCAGATCCACCTAACAATTGCCCTGTCTAGCCCATATTTTTCCAGCTTCCTAATTAAAATGTCATGTGGGACTTTGTCAAATGCTTTGCTGAAGTCAAGATAAATGACATCCACAGCATTGCCACTGTCCAGTAAGCTCGTAACCCGATCAAAAAAGGAGATCAGATTTGTCTGGCAAGATTTATTCTTGGTAAATCCATGCTGGGTTGTTTTGATCACCAAGTACTTGTCTAGATGTGCACAAATTGTGTGTTTTATGATTTGCTCTAATATCTTGCCTGGGATTGAAGTCAAACTGACTGGTCTATAATTTCCCGGGTCTTCTTTTTTCCCCTTCTTAAAGATTGGGACTACATTTGCCCTCTTCCAGTCCAGTGGCACTTCTCCACTCCTCAAGGATTTCTCAAAGATGATCGACAGAGGGTCTGCAAGGACATCTGCCAGTTCCTTCAGAACTCGAGGATGCAGCTCATCTGGTCCAAATGACTTGAATTCATTTAGGCCAGTTAAGTGGTTTCGAACCAGTTCTCTGTCAGTCTTAATCTGCTGTTCTGCACCATCCATATTTTCATTACCTCTTAGGGGATGTAAACACATCCCCGAATCAGTCAATGATCCTGCACCCCCATTTGCACAGCCCTCCTGTGAATAGACGGATGCAAAGTAGGAGTTGAGCAGCTCCATCTTCTGCTGGTTTCCAGACACCTGTTGTCCATCCTTGTCCAAGAGCAGCCCCACCCCCTCGGCTCTCCTCCTGTTCCTTTGGGCATATCTAAAGAAGCTCTTTTTGTTATCCCTGACTCCCCTGGCCAGCCTCAGCTCATACTGAGCTTTAGCATCCCTGACCCCCTCCCTACAGGACCGGGCTACCTGCCTGTACTCCTCTCTGGTGATCTTTCCAGTCTTCCACTCCCTATACTTCTCTTTCTTTAACTTCAGCTGATCCCCAAGTTGCTTGTGGAGCCAACCTGGTTTTTTCAAGTTTTTTCCCCCTTTCTTTTTCATGGGAATTGTTTCTGACTGTGCTTGTAGAAGCTGCCTCTTAAGGAGCTCCCACCCATCTTGGGCCCCTTTCCCCATTAGATCATCAACCCATGGGATCCCACCTATAAGCCTGTTGAAATCAGCTTTCCTGAAATCCAACACATAAGTTTCACTCTGCACTCTTTTTATTTCCCACATTATTCTAAATTCCAGCAGCTCATGATCTCTTTCCCCTAAAGTTCCCACTATGTTGACCTGATCAACCAGTTCTTCACGATTTGTTAAGATCAGGTCAAGGATGGCCCTTCCCCTTGTCGTTTCCTCCACTTTCTGGACCATGAAGTCCAGAATTCCAGGCCCATCAGGAATCTACTGGAGCTTCCATGTTTGGCTGAGTTTGTCTCCCAGCAAATGTCTGAGTAGTTAAAGTCCCCCATTACTACTACCTCATATTTCCTTGCAATGCCTGCCAGTTGCTCCAAGAAGACATCGTCTACTCCTTCTCCTTGGCCTGGCGGTCTATAGTAGACGCCCTCCACAATGTTTTGTTTCTTATTTTCCCCCCTTACTTTTACCCAAACACACTCCACAGGGATATCCGGACCACTCGCCTGGATTTCAGAGCAAGTATATATGTTCTTGACATATAATGCTATTCCACCTCCCCTTTTGCCACTTCTGTTCCTCCGGAACAGCTGATAGCCTTCCAATTGTGTGTTCCAGTCATGGGAGTCCCACCAAGTTTCAGTTATTCCTATCAAATCAAATTTCCCTTCACTTGCTAAAAGCTCCAGCTCATCTTGTTTATTTCCCAGGCTCTGTGCATTTGTGTAAATGCAACTTAAGCCCTGGAGGTTGCAACTCAATGCATTTCCCTCCTTTTTTGTCAGGCCAGGCCCCTCTAAAGATTTTTGAGTTACAGCTGTGCCCTGGCAATTTCCATCCAGAGCATTTTCCTCATTCCTAGGTTCCCTTTGGACGTAACCCACCCCCTTCTTATTTAGTTTAAAGCCCTCCTGATAAGGTTGGCCATCTCCCGTCTGAAGACACTCTTCCCCCAACCCAAAGATGTAGTCCATCCTTTGCTAGGAGTCCTTCCTCAAGGAAGTTCATCCTGTGATCCCAGAATCCAAATCCTTCCCGAGGACACCATTTTCGAAGCCAGCTATTGACCTGAAAAATCTTGCTATCTCTCTGAGGACCTTTGCCAATTACTGGGAGGATGGATGAGAATACCACCTGGGTATCCCCCAGGTCCTTAATCTTCCTCCCCAGAGCTTCATAATCCCCAACTATCTTTTGGAAAGTTTCCCAAGCAGTATCGTTTGTTCCTACGTGGATGAGTAAGAACGGGTGACGATCAGCAGGTGTGATCACCCTCGGTAGCCTCTCCGTGATATCCTGTATCCTAGCACCAGGGAGGCAGCACACCTCACGGGAAAACGGGTCTGGTCGGCATACAGCTTCCATGCCCCTCAGGAGAGAATCTCCAATCACCACCACCCTCCTCCGTGTTCTCCTTCTGTGTCTAGCTTCCCCCACACTAACTGGTTGTGGCTGCTGTCTATGAGGGGGATCTGTAGACATGCCAGTATGGGCAATGCCAGGATCCGGTGTAGGTGTGCTAGCAAGAGGAACTTCTGCCAGCATGGTGGAATCTGGAAATGGTTGTATAGCTCCAGTGGTTCTCGAATGCTCCTGCCCCTATTTCTCCTGACTGTCACATGTCCCCATGAAGTGACATCATTGCTGGGGTCCCCACTGGTGTCATCCCTCTGGAGAAGTTCCGTGTGTGTTGTATCAAGGAACTCCTCAGATGCTTTAATTTGACAAAGGGTGGAAACTTCACCCTCCAATGCTGCCACCTTCTCCTCCAACAGTGCAACCAGTTTGCACTTGCAGCATCGATAATCCCTGGGGTCCTTGGGCAAGAAGACAAACATGGCACACGTGGTGCATGTCACCACAACTGCGCCCTTCCCTTCCATCTCCCGTCAAGTCCTCCTTGCTCACAGGCTCCGGTCCACAGGATCGAGCCTCAGGCCCTAATAAAGCCCTTGAAAGCTCCTCCCGCCAGGCAACCAGCCAATGAACACCTAGCAGCAATTAAGCACTCAGCTAAGCAGCCCCCTCCTCCACTCACCTGAGACTCTGTGTTCCCTCTCATCTCTCCTCTGAAAAGGAGGGTAAAACATCAAAACATCAAAGTTAAAATAAGCAGATTCATAAAGGCGAAAGGCTTTATATCTCATTTGTTAATACAAAGATCAATATAAGATATAGTTATTATAGGATATAGTCATGTGCCATCCAAAAGCTGGGTCCTTATGTTTTTGGCCGCCAGGGCAAATTTTGCAACTTTAAAAGTGATTTCACAGTCAGCATCGCTCAAAAGCCAGCATATCAAGTCAAAGGTAGACCTATTGCAAAACTGAGCAATAATGTTCGTAAGGAAATTAAATCTGGGGGCTTCAAACAGATGGCATCTTAGAAGATAATGCGCAATATCATCAACTTCGCCTGTATTACAAATGCATAATCTGAGAGCATAAGGAGTGCTTTTAAATCTGCCTTCCAACATCGAGGTCTGCATGGGTTGAAAGCGTAGAGCGGGAAAAGCCTTACGCATAGCTGGGACAGTAAGGCGGGACAAATAGTTTTCAGAAACAAAAGTTGTTTTGTAATGTGATATCCAGTACGAACATGGTGAGTTGAAGATAGCACAAAGATCATATCTCATGTGAAAAAAGACGAATTTTGTCTTTCAGCCCACATTTAACCTTAGGAGAAATATAAGAGGGTAGGGCACTCACACATTTCATAAGACTCTAGAATAGGTCTAACTAAAGATGCCCAGGAATGGAGTGTAGGGTTGGAAATTTGTTCAGTAAAACATAGTTTGGGGAGGCGAGAGGCTTCCATACAAACTAACCTATACCAGAAGAGAGCAAGGGCGGAGCAAGATGAATGATGAATAACAAAGATAATAAAGCCATATTAAGCCATAACACCATTAAGCCATAATGCTATTGAGCCATAACACAAGTATGAATATCCATTTTGCAGAAGTGTGCAAGTTATGTTCAAGACTTGGCCCAATCATCCATGGCAATAGGGTTTTTTAGTTCAAAAAGATGTCTAGCTTACTTTCAGTACATGATAGTCAGGTCTGGCATGAACCAGACCCAACAACTACTTCAGATAACAGACCTATCACTATATGGCTGCAATTCGAAACATGCTTTCTGAATATAATGGGACTGTTGGCTACTTTCACTTTTAAGAAATTGAAAAGGAGGTGGAGGTTGCCAGAGGCATCTCTGGAATGTCAGCACATGGGGCACTGGCTCCTTTTGTCCCCATGTAGGTCCACCACTGTCATGCACTGCACACAACATTTCCACCTTTTATCTTTGAGCAGCAAACCACAGTACAGTGACGCCTCACGTAAAGAAGCCTCACGGAAAGTATGTTTCATGTAACAAACAAAAATTTCTCCAGGATTCTGCTTCACATAAAGAAAGTGCTTCACGTAAAGAAAACATTTGTTGGCAGTTGGGGCAGACGCGTTGGCCGGCAGCCTGTTTAAAAAGTGTCAGGGCTGCCTAGCGCACCTGCCCATAGTGAAAGCAACACTTCTGCAACGTCCTCCTGTGGCCGGGTGTCCACTGGGCAGAGGGAGAGAAGAGCAATGGAGAAGAGGGAAGCAATTTAGGGCTAGCCAGAAGGGAGCAGGGGAGAGAGAGAGGCTCAGGATGGAGAGAAGGAGAAAGTGGGGAGACACTTTGAAGGTGTCTTGGATTGCAGCCTCCTAACCATGTTTACACAGAAGTAAGCTCCATTGTGTTAATTGGTCTTACTCCCAGGAAAGTGTCTATATGACTGCAGCCTAAGTAGACTTCATAAGATCATGCACATTGAATGCATGTTTTGAATTCAATTCCAGTGTTTTGTCATCATTTTTACATCCAGTTAATATTTTTATATGAATATTTTTGGGGTTGTGGAACCAATCATCTGAGTTTCCATTATTTCCTATGGGAAAATCCACTTCACGTAAAGAAAGTTTCATGTAAAGAAACTGCCTCCGGAACGAATTAATTCTGTTACGTGAGGTGCCACTGTACTTGTATCTTCAAGGCAACTGTAGTCACAAAGCATTGAAAGTATGATCCAGCCAAAATTAAGTACTTGAAAAATCAATGGAAGTTTCCATAACGCTTAACTTTGACTGGATCATGCCTACAGATGAAAATCTTTTTAAAAAGGTCCTTCACTGTATCAAGAGAACAAAACCTATCCTATGGAAGGTGACAGAAATGGAAACAAATGAAAACCATCACTTTCTCCCCGCATGATGGAATGTTAGAACATGTGCCAACATAAATATTCAACAGAAACCATTTGGAGGAGTTGGCAATAGAAACAGTACCTTTTATGTGCTGGGTTAAACGGAAGAATTTCTAAATATTTATTCAAACCCATAACAAAGTTATTAATTCAGAACTGGAAGCAAGAAACGGAGGCAAAGGGGAAAAAAACCTCTCCTGATTTGTATTTTTATTTTCAGCTTTTCATTATAGTGTTATGTTTTTGTATCTAATGAAAAAAAACACTCTTTCCATATACTGTACATCTCTACCGATATACGTCTTGTATATAATAGTTGTGAAAACTGATCGTAGATAAATTAAGTATACACTGTATCCAGAAAGAAAATTAGTAGATTCAGTGCAGCCTTGAATTGAATTCTATACATGTATGGCTTCATGTCTAGCACCATGGCCAGGATCCAAACAGCTATTTTAGCTTTGGACTCAACCATTTTACTATTTATTCTTCTTTGAACAACATACAATTTCAGAAACGGCTTTCAAAAGACTCCTTGCTTTTAAGAGGCTTGTTATGTACAGCTGGGAAAGAGAAGATGCTGTAGTATGAGAAACTTAAGCTCCAAGCAGGGAAATTAATACTGCCCGAGTCTTTCAATCCAATGAGATGTTTGGACGTAAAGGTTCACAGAGCCTTATCCTTCTGATAGCCAGAGCATTTTGTCCCAAACTTTAGTGGAGGTACACTTAACTATTATAAGAAGCAAGAATTAGCTACCCATACCCCCAAATCCAGAGTAACTACAGGAGCATGTTAGAGACTGTGGGTGAAATCCAGAGAGTAACTACAGGGAGTCCTTGCTCCGGAGTAAGAACAAGTTACTCTGGATTGCAATATGAATTTCCCATAGGTTTTCACTAGGTGGTGCAGTAACTACGGGTGCACGTTATGTCTCTTATGGGCTCCCGTAGTTACTCTGGATTGTGCCCTTTATGTGCACCCACAGTTACTGCACTACCTAGTGAAAACCTATGGGAAATTCATATTGGAATCTAGAATAAGTTGTTCTTACACTGGAGCAAGGACTCCCCATAGTTACTCTGGATTTTGCCCATAGTAGACCTCACATTCTTACAAATTTGCTTGAGTCCTTGTACTAGGTGAGGTTTCACGAGAGCGTCCAAGTAACAAATTTATCTTACCATTTGGGAATTACTTTGCTTCAAGCTGGTTTCTAGTATGAGTTCCTGGTTAGCTGGCTAGCCAAGGATAATCCCATGTTACAGTTCATCCAACCAAACCACTTGTGCAAATCTTTCATAATTGTCACCTGTTTAACAGACAAGTGGTATATAGGAAACTATATCAAGATGTTAAGAAGGGGGAGCCTTCTTAATTTTGCCCTTAGCAATAAACCTATTTAGGCTCCAAGACAGAAAAGGCTTCAAACATTAGAACAGGCAATTTGTGAAATAAAGTCATAAAAGTCACAATACATTCATTAAAACCATCTGCTCAGAGGGAAGTGATCTGGAAGTATTTAGCACTAAATTTAAATACTAAATTTAAATACTAAATTTAGTATTTAGTAGAGTGAAAGTGTATTTAACACATATGAAAGAATAGTGGGAATTGTCTTCAGTATTAAATAAATGCGAAGATGAAATCTTTTTGGAGGGAGTATGTAAATAAATGGATTCTATTTTAATTTTCCAAGTGGCTTCTCTCTAATAATGCAATTGAATCTGCCACAGTTGAATAGACCACCTCTGTTGAAAGAGAAAACAAATACGTCACAGGTGCTCAAGCTCAGCCACAAGGATAACCCTCCAGTCCAGCCATTTCAACATGATCACAAAATCCTAATTTTCACTTCTATTGCAAGATGGTGAAATCACAATTTGTGTCATATTACTTCCCAAGTTAAGATTTGCAATGGGCTATTGTAGTGCTAGAAAGACAATAATAGTGGGTGCAACAAATATTTTTAAGACAATATGCTACAACATAAAAGTAAAATTGAAAGCATTTGGACATCTTCAAATCATAGCTTGCCTTATTTTGAAAACTTCTATCAAGACTTGACATATGGCAAGCATGATGCAAATGTGGAATGCAGAGATCATAAGGAGTTTCATTAACTTGGGTATAGGCTTCAGATGTTACTCCAAGCAATCCTTTAGCCTCCAGTTCCTATAGACTCAACTGTCAAGGCCAACGAGGCCATGAAGGAGAACCACTTTCCTGCATATCCAGTTAAATTTCCTCAAATTTGAATCACCAAGTCATATGTAAAACAACATGGGGGAGGGCAATCTTAGCTTTTAGACCTGCAGAAAAAGTTTGAAAGAGTAAGGCATATGTTGAATGAATGGCTTCTTGGTATATAATACAGTAATTGAAATTTATTGAAAGAGTGGAACCATAAAAAAACCCTCTGAAAGTGGGGCACAACTTTATATACAGAATCATGTAGCGCACCTTGCACCATGAAATTCCTTATGAACTCTTTTTGATTGAATAATACTATAGGTTAGGGCTTATGGATGTTTTATAATGCCAATAAAGGTTACTACTACTACTACTACTACTACTACTACTACTACTACTACTACTGGTTAGGGTGGGTGGCTTTCAACTTTAGGGCTTCTAGACCTTTAACAATTGTGTGGAAGAGAAAATTTCAGATTACAAGCTGCACTTGTTGAAATTCCTTCCTGGTCCACACCATTGGTAAAGGTCCAGGAATCCTAAAGTTGAAACCTTTAACTAGCCACCCTACTGTAGGTAATACAAAGAAAACCTGTTGCCAATAAGGCAAATGATAGATGGGATAAAGTTAGGGATTATTTCTATCACATCAAACCCCACAGGTAGAGGTGCTTGCTTCCAGTAAGACAGGATTATAGCTCATCTTGCTAAACCCAAAAGACTTATGTATGAGTAAAATAAATAAGACAATTTTCATAAGCCTTTGTGCTCATGTAACAAAAAAGAAAATATATTAATTTCATGCTGGGGAAAGAAATGGGATAAATGGAAAGGGGTTGTAAGAAATGAAGCCCAGCTGCCATTTCCCTTTCACAGCTTATGGGCATCTCAGTGTGTATATTGCCTTCCTGTACACTTTGGCCTTCTCATTTACCTCACACCTGTGTTCCTTGGCCACCACAAAGCTATGGTGGCATTGGATGTGCTCAGAGTCAGCAACATGCTGGTTGGCTCCATTTAGGTCTGCGCTTCAGTATAGCGGTTGCATCAGGTTGAAGCACAGCATGCTCACTTATGTCCAGGTAGTTTGGCCTTGGCTTTCGGTCTTTCACTCTTGGCTATCACTTTGCAGCCACGCAAGCGACTTTGGTGGGGTCTTGGCCCTGCACAACTTTCCATCCCTCCTTCTGTTATTTCCAGAATAGTCTGGGATATCTGATAATCAAGCACTGCCTAGGTTTCAAAGGTACCGCGTACTGAAATCTACAATACTAGATTTATTATTTCCCACATACATTATTCAATATATAAAAGAAAAATGGTCTATGTGGAAAAGTATGCAAGTGACTGCATACAGAGTCCCTCCTGTAGACCAGTGGTTCTCAATCTTCCTAATGCCATGACCCCTTTATAAGTTCCTCATGTTGTGGGGACCACCAACCATAAAATTATTTTTGTTGCTACTTTATAACTGTAATTTTGCTACTGTTATGAATCGTAATGTAAATATCTGCTATGCTGGGTGTATTTTCATTGTTACAGATGAAATGTGTGTTCTATGCACACACTGAACACAATGGGATTTATTTCAGAGTAGGCATGCATAAGATTGGGCCCTGAGGCTGTCAGCCCCAGTGCGCGTGAAGCTACAGCCGGAGGTCTGGCAAGCTGACCTGGCCCCCTGCACCAGGGGTCTTTAGGTGACCCCCAGGAAACCTCTAGGCGACCCCCAAAGGGGTCCCGACCCCCACTGAGAAACGCTGCTGTAGACAAATATGGAGTGACTAGAAGCAAATCAAGAACATAAGCCAGTAATGCAGATCATCTCCAAGGAATAAGCCACTCAGACTGCATTCCTAATGCCCAGTTCAATCAGTGCAAGTCTTGGTACAAGTTCTGTGTTGGGCCATAAAGGCTCCAGCAGGTTTGCAGCTACTCTACAGAACCAGTTGTTATCGAGAGATTGGACATATAAAATTTAAAAATAGCCATTTAAAAGTGGCTGCCAGATGGGCTGCCGGTTGTTAATTTCTTTGAATCCCATCACTTGCCATAAACACATTTCTGCACCACTCCTAGGTGTGTTAAATTGTGCATAGACATGCACCAGCCTCCCCACACAACCATGGAATGGGGAGATGGATGAGTTGCACTGGCCTAAATTGGCTAGGATTGGATCCTCAGGGTTGCTATAGAACAGTGGTTCTCAATCTTCCTAACGCTGTGACCCCTTTTTTAAGTTCCTCATGCTGTGGGGACCCCAAGCCTAAAATCACTTTTGTTCCTACTTTATAACTGTAATTTTGCTACTGTTATGAATCGTAATGTAAATATCTGATATGCAGGGTGTATTTTCATTGTTACAAATTAAACATAATTAAAACATAGTGATTAATCACAAAAAACAATATTTAATTATATATTGGGAAAGATGCAAGACTGCAGTTCTATGAACACAATGGGACTTACTTCTGAGTAAGTCCATAGGATTGGGCCCTACTGCTGCAGTGCTATGCACACTTTCCTGGGAGTAAACCCCACTGAACTCAATGGGAATTACTTCTGAGTAGACATGCATAGGATTGGGTTCTACTGCTGCAGTGCTATTCACACTTTCCTGGGAGTAAACCCCACTGAACTCAATGGGAATTACTTCTGAGTAGTCATGCATAGGGATCTCAGGCAGCAGACCCAGCCACATTTTCCTGGGAGTAGCTTGCATACAAAAGCACACTTGCATACACAAGCAGCCTCACCTCGTGTGCAGTGGCTGGAGAGAGGGGAAGGCTGCTGGTCTCTCAGCCAGTGTAGCCTGGGTGTCTGTGCCTCTTGCCTTTGCAGCTGCTGGGGAGGCTGCACTGTTCGAGAACCAGCAAGCCTCCATGTTCCTCTGTGTGCCTGCCAGCTATTCCTCCTCCCCTCCATGTTGCTGGCTGGGAGGCTTTAGGTGTGTTCTGGGCATCCCGCTCAGAGCATAAGCTAGGGAGGCTGGAGCTCCCCCTGGTGGCCAGAGGCTGAACAGCTCCAGCCTCCTATGCCCAGGAATGCTCAGAGCACCATGAGGGAGGGGAAAACATCGCTACCAGGTCCAGCCTACTTAGGCGACTCCACTGAAAGTGCTCTGCGACCCCAAAAAGGGTCACGACCCCAAGTTTGAGAACCCCTGCTATAGAAGGAACTTTGTGACAAGGCTTTGTACATCTGCAGTCCACTCTGTACAACAAAGTCTTTTGGAATCATCACAAAACTCTGACTGGGAAAAATCATTTTTATTTTTCATGCATATTTTTTGTTATTTCTCAGTTCAACCATCTTCAGATTGTACTCAAATTGCCAACTTTGCATATCAAAACTCAAATGGAGTTCCAAGAAACTAAACAAGACCCAAGAACTTTGGTGTCACTAGTTGTTTTAAGTTTGCTCAGTTAGGCAACAAAATTTCATCACAAGACCTTGAATTTAGTCCAACCCATGTGTTGCCATGGTAGTATTTACAGCAGATTGATTGGTTGGTTCACTTGTCAACTTTTAATAATTTTTAGGATTTTGTTTCTGGATTTTAAGAAAAGTGATATGAAGGAGAAAAACTTTTCTATAATTCTGCTTACTGGCTGTTGATTCTAAAGAACTGCTCAGGGATACTTGTTAACTTATTCTCCCTTCCCTTATCAGTACCATGATTGCTGGAAAATACAGCAGTATTTATCTGTATTTAATACAGCAACTTCTCTGCAAAATCATCAACAACAGTCTGCAACATTGTCAGAATGCTTACAATGTTAAGTTCCGATAAGTAACCTAATCCATCCCTGTGCCCATCAGTCTCAATGATGGAGTGAGAATACAACTTGTCCTGAACTAGAACAAACTTTCCTGGGATGTTTGGTGTCCTGACCCAAAATATAAAAATCATACAATAGAAATCTTTGAAATGTATTAACTTGCTAACTGGTTACTTTGTAAAAACAACTCTCTTTGGAAACCAAGGCATAAGCCATTATCAGCTTTGGTTATTCCAGTTCTTCTTGGGATAAAAGTCCAGAGATAGGAGATCCTTGGAAATGAGCTTTTATCCACTACTGTGCAGTGATCAAAAGACACAAAGTACTCTTTTTCTGAACTGCCCACATAATGGCCAAGGTTATAGCAAAGCTCCAATAATGCAGGTGGCAGGCATCCAGCAGCCTAAACAGGCAGCTCTGTAACTTTATCTAACACAATAGAAAAAGGAAGAGGATTAATCTGTCTTTCTCTGACTATACCCCAGAAGTTCCCAGAATGTTCTAAAAGAAAATGGATTCTGTTTAGTTTGGCTTCCCATTAACCCTTCTCTCACCGAAATTGAAGAAAAAAAGGTGGAGAGAAGAACGATAAAGAATTTAGAGCAAAATTCTAATCAGTTTAGACTCACACACTCCCGTGGTGGTGCGGGGAGTCCAGTACACGTCTGCACACTGGCTTAACCCACCCCAGGAGTGATGCAAAAGTGTCTTATGGCACTTTGCAACATCCAAAGGCCAGCATGGGACCTGTGCTGGGACGTATGCCAGAATAACTGGGGGATCAGGATTGCAGTGGTAATCAGCTGGCAGGCATGTGGAGAGCAAAGTACGGTTTCAAACTTCATGTCTGATACTTTCAATAAAGCTAGTACAGTACTTCCTACACAAATGAATTATAGAGCACAAACCTAACCATGTCTACTCAAAAGTAAGCCCCATTGTTTTTAATGAATCTTACTTCCAGGAAAGTGTCTTTAGGATTGCTGCCATACTGAGATCCAGAGCTAGGCATAATTCAGCTGGATCACCCAACAGCAGATACATGCTTTATACATAGAACCACTTCATTGTTATAAGATCTCAAACACATAGTATGAAGTGAGACAATTCTTGTTACAAAAAAAAACAGATCAATACAATATGTAATATTATCCTAAATAAATATAAAACCTGAATCTAAAATTATTATTGTCAGATCCTCTGCACATTTTGAAACAGAGTGACACATCATGCTTACAATATCTGTACCATCTGGGACAAAAAGTTGAAAGCTTAGGGCTGATGTAAAGATCTGTGTACATCACTTGAGTATAAAGAATTTGAAGACTAGGCAAGAGAAAGTGCAAACTGGCTCAATGGAAAAAGGGTGGCAATGGAGGAGATTCTTGGTGGGGCAATCCAATACATAAACCTGCCAACAACAAATTGAACTGCCTAACCACATAGTATGCACATGCCGCTTTGCAAACACACACACTTCCAGAGTACACAATGCACACCTTCTATATTGATTTCATGTGGTTGAACACCATATACCGTAACTTATTAAATTTTAAAACCATTAAATGTAATTTATGACATATATTAAACAAGATGGCTTTATGCTTCTTGTAATTAATACATTATACTCACACTCCTAGAGTGTATACTCACACTTCACAGCTCAATCCTATGCATGTCTACTCAGAAGTAAATCCCATTAATTCAGTGGGTCTGACTCCCAGAAAGTGTGCATAGAATTGAAGCCCAAGTTCTTTTCCAGGATATGATACTAAAAAAGAGGGTATGACCTGGAAAACGAGGATGTCTTGTCACTTTGACCACTGCAAGTCATATTCAGAGCATAGTGTCAGTGAGTGTAGAAACAGCCATTGAATCTCCTCTCCAAGCTAGAGGCCACCACCACACCTTATGGCAACATGTTTCACGTGTCAAGAAATACTTCCTTTGGTCTACTCTAAACCTCCTTGAATTCCACTTGTTTATTCCAATGATTTCAATAACAAATGCCCAAGGAACCCAGGTCCTGTCCATTCACCAATGTTTCTTTCATACTTAAACAGGTTACAGAATCTTTTCACAAATAATGCAACTGTCACAGACCTATGAGACTGTCTTGTGCTATTTGTATCACAAATAAATGTTGTTAATGGAAGGTAGATTTCAGGAAATAATTAGACTAGGGCTGCAATCCAGAGTAACTATGGGATCACATAAGAGACATTATGTGCACCCGTAGTTACTGCACCACCTAGTAAAAACCTATGGGAAATTCATATTGAAATCCAGAGTAAAGTGTTCTTACTCTGGAGCAAGGACTCCCCATAGTTACTCTGGATTGCGCCCTAGGATTAGGGGAAGTGAGGAAATCCAAGTTCAAATACAGACCAGGCTTTAAAACTCAATTGCCATTCAATACATCTTGGTCTAAATAACCAAGATGGTCTAGCCTACCTCACAGGGTTGTTGTGAGGATATTTGGGAGGGAAGGAAAATAGGAATGAACTACTTAAGCCATTCTAAGTTCCTTAGGAGGGGGTTAGAAGAAGGCAGAAAATAAATGCAATAGATAAATTTTGAATATAAATGCAATAGTTAAATATAAATGCAATAGATAAATATTGAATATAAATGCATAGAAACAGAAATGCAATAACACCAATGTGGATTTTGCACAGTTTAAAAGCCCATAGAGCAAAGCCTCACATGCAAAAGGATCTCCTCCACTTCACCTGAAAGCTGCTGGTGTCCCTCTCCAGTCCCAGCAAAAGGCTGGAACCTCCCTATTCTTGGCAGGGCTAGAGAATCAGAACAGGAGGGGCTCAATGCCTGTGGTTGAAATAAAGGATTCTGGGAAATGTAGTTTCAAGGAGGAAGACCCTTCCATTCCTTTCTCTTGCAGAGATGATGCAGGGCTCCAGATCAGATTTTCAGCAGGGTTGCCAGACCTCCGGAATTTCCAGGAGGCCTCCGGAAAACAAGCCTCTCCTCAGGGAAAATGTGGCCAGCCTCCGGGAAAATGGCCGCCATTTAAATTTGGCATGCTGCAGCTGTGCACACTTGTTTGGCTGTGTCTGGGGCATGCATTATCTTTGGTCCTGATCACTGGGCGGACCATCATGTGGGAGAAAGAGTGAGCGGGAGAAGGAAGCTCCTCCCCCTCACCACTTCACTGTGGCTCAGATCACTCTCAGCCAGCAAGCTGGCAAAGGCCTCTGGTGCGCTCTCCTCATGGGGCTGAAATCGCAGCCGACTTCGCCGCTGCCACCCACCCCACGAGTCTGCTGCCAGTCTATTTCTGCCTCCATGCTCCATCGCCGGCCTCCCGGCCTTGCTTTGCCTGCTATTCCTTGATAGTCTGCCTACTGCTGCCTCGCTCCGTCACCGCGGCTTCAACCTCCCAGCTGCCCCAAGTGAGGTGGAGGAATTGGAAAATGTGTGAGCCCCATGCTAGTTGTGTTGTGTCTACACAGAAGGAAACTCCATTATACAATGGGACTTCCTCCCAGATAATTGTGCCAGTATAATGGAGTTTTTGTCTCTCTCACAGCCACAGTGAGTAGAGAGTTCCATCATTTTTCAATTTTAAAAGGGGTAATATAATACTGAAATTAAATACAGGAGAGAAACACAAGTGTTTTTAGATTATTTTTGCTTGTCTTACATTTTTGGGGTTTTCTAGTTTTTTTTATTGCAGGAATTTTGGCATGGGGGCTAGGAATTTTTGCCTTTGGGCAGGAATTCTGGCCTTGCCATTCAGGGATTTTGCGTTTGGCATCTGGTCACCCTGATTTTCAGGGAGTTTTGCCAGCTACATGACCATGGAAACATTACTGGACAAGCTGGTTCTTTGGCTTAAAAATGAGGCTCCGCACACTGCAGTCGGTCACAACTAGCACTATTACCTGCAGGAGATACCTTTAGCCTACTACTTGTACTGTCTCCATGGATAACACCATAGGCTAAGCCATGAATTTCTTGTGGATTGTGTTACCTGGGATTAAGCCTGGAATTTCCCAATATTAAGCAACATGCACTCCCCACTCAAGTTAGGCTGCTAGCGTTTTCAGTATTAGGGCTAGTCAGAGTCATATTTTGAGCATGAATGCAAGAGAAGTACACGGGGAAAAGTAGGGCACCATAGGACAAAAAATACAGCTGATCAATCAGTAAGTAAACTATTGCTGCAATAGTGACCAACCATGAAATTTTGATATGTAGCAAGAATACGTAGCAACACATCTGGGTCCCAGTGGGGAAGGGTGCTTGTTAAGAATAGAGATTAACAGCATAGTTCAGAGTAACTACAGGACCTCTTATGTCGATGTAAGAGGCACTTACTCTGGATTGTTCTATATATTTCCCATAGGTTTCCCATTGGTGACGCCATAACTATGTTGACATAAGAAGTCCCCAAGACATAAGAAGTTGACATAGATTGTGCCTTAAATTTCCCAAACCAATATGGTTAAGCTTGTGGAATTTACCCATTGTTGTGGAAGTAAAATTTCAAGATTAGTGGGCCCCAAGCATGGTTGGGTACCAGTGGGCACAGGGCGCTAACAGGCAAAGTGCAGCGTAGAGTACCGAGGGGCAGTGGCAGGCAGCAGAGGGCACCAGGCACCCCTAAAAGGCACCACTGGGGAATGAGTAACAATTAGGCAGTGAGCAGTTGGCAGCAGGCACCAACAAGCAACACTGCACACTGGGCATTCCAATCGGGAAGCAGGCACCATGAGACAGCAGACATCCCTACCATACACCAGTGGGCATCCCTACTGAGCACCAGGCATCAAGCACCATCATGCAGTGGGCAGCAGGCATCACTGGGTATCTATTCCAGGCCCCAGTGGGCACCCCTATCAGGCAGTAGGATAGGCAAAATGCCTGGGCACTAGGCACCACCAGGCAGCAGTATGCAAAACCACCAGCAAGCACCACGGGGCATCAAATCGGTTCTTACATCACAGAAGGAACACACTCCCCAAGTTTCATCCTTATAGGTCCAGGGGTTGGGGTGGATATTGATCAGTCAGGCTTCAATGTTAAGTATAGGAATGAAAACATGTTGCACCCTCTTAGAGTTTAGATCTTGGTGAGTGCTCATGTCATGAAAGGAATATGCCCCCAAATTTCATGATTCCAGATCTATGTTTGGGATGGGCATTGATCATATATTCTTCATTAAGTATAGGGACAAAACATGTTGATCTCCTTTTCAGTCTGAATTTCCCAAAACTGATTATTAGTGGGTGTCTACATCACAGAAGGAATACCTTCCTCAAATTTACATGTCTAGGTCAGGTTGTTTCGGCTAGTCCTTGATAAGTCTGTCTCAGGTTTTATATACTGTATAGACTAGTGAAAACGTACCTTCATTGCACAAGTAAAATTCCCCCCTGTATGCCATCCCCCACTGCACAACAACCCCATGCGCAACAACCCCCCATGCACACCAGCACCAACCCCCATACACACTTTCTCTCTATGTGCAACATCCCCCATGCACATCAACCCCGCCATGCATCATACCCCATGCACATTATCCCCCATATGCATCACACATACACACCCATAACATCACCCCATGCACACCATCACCTCAGTGCACCCTCCCTCCCAATGCATCAGGCACCAGGCACCAAACTGGCTGGATGTTGATTAGTCTTCAATGTTCAGTTTAGAACCAAAACATGTTGCACCCCTTTTCATCCCCTTACGGGTTAAACCCTGCGTTGGATAAAGGGCATGCCAGGGTCAGTAGGCCTCCCCATTCTAGCATAGGTTAAGAATAGGTTGAGAATTCTCTTAATTATGTTTTAAAAGGCAAACAAAAACTAACGATTGAGTACTGATAGAGATCAAATTTGGGAATTGTTGCTAACTCGTAGTTCTTGTTCTTTCTCCTTTCTCTTGTTCTTCCCACCCACCATTGCTCAAGGCTTTATCCCCTACCCTGAAAGGAAGGCAAGATTGGAAATGACCTGTACGTCTGAGAAAAACATGCAAAGAACGTTTCTCCCAGTGAACATGCCAGTATGAAGCAATGAGATCTCAGCTTTGCACAAGCAAAAACATACTCTGCAGTAAATGAAGAGTAAATGAACACTGTATACCTCTCTTCCCAGTAAATGAACACTGGGAACACTCATATTGTTTGAGAGGTGAGATAACTGACCTCTGATATGCAAATTAAGTAGGCTGAAGCAAGATGCAAATTAAGGGCACAATCCTAACCATGTCTACTCAAAAGTAAGTACCATTGTGTTCAATGGGACTTACTCCCAGGAAAGTGTCTTTAGGATTGCAGCCTAAGTAGGCTGAACCCTTTTTCAACACATCAATTGTAAAAAGGTTAACATGGTTATAAATGCATCAGTATGAGGTGAAGCATCAGTTAAGTGTTTCTGTAACAAATGGTGAAGAGAGAAGACAACTGGACTGGCAAGCCTTTTATTGTACAGATTTCATATTGGCACGCAGAGCAACATGAGGCGATCATGCTGAAATGAGGATTCCAGTGTTTCAAAACAGCCTGAATTTGTCCATTATCTAGTTTACATGCAAGGACTGCTGTCCTCACATGCAGTTCAGCTAACTGGTACTCAGTAAAAATGTAAAATAAAACATTTTTAAAAATTCTTTAATATTCATATTTCCTCTAATATATTCATTTCATTTGAGAGCCTTCCACCTATTTGGACTGTGATATTGGACAAGACAAACTCATTATGGGTTGAATCCAGAATATTGCATTAATAGAAGACATGCTGCTCAGACCTACCTTCCTACCCTTCTTCTCAAACCTCTCTGACCTGCTGCTGCAGAAGTTGGCAATATTGGAGATATAGGGTAAAAATCTGCCTAGAAGTTGGGGAAAATGCAGAATCAGCATCTTTCCAAACTTTCCAGCAAGAAGAGCAAGGAAAATGGCTTCCAGTAGCTCTATGGTGCAAAGCTTTGCATTCAATCCACAAAAGCAATAAATTCAATATTAACCAAATATCTTCACCTCAGGAAATATTCAAAAAGCTTAAAAGATAATAGTGAGTAGACCAATTTCTATCATGGCTCCCTTTTTTACAAATGTCTTAACTGCATCCAACAACTTTAGTATTAAGACAATGGGACAGACCTGTACAATTATTTCTGTGCCTCTGCCAAGGGTGAAAGATGGATACCAAATTTATTTTCTCTAACAAATACATTGAACAAGGGTTACTTCTTATTAGTTTCACATGAACAACTCCATAGATAAATAACTTTAGGGTCAACAATAATTATGAAGCCAGCAGATCAGATGCAGAAAGTTATCCTTCACAGGTTCAGTTGTATATTTTGGCAAGCTTAATCCATTTTTGATTTAGCAAATGATATTGCTTACTCAATACATAGATATATAGATAAAAGTTGAACATCCATTTTTCCGTGATGAATAGATAATCCTTCCTTTAGCAAACAGCAACAAAAAGTTCAAGAACAATCAGAACTCCCTCTACATAACATCTTGCAACCCTTCAGAGGAATACAGATGTTTCCTCGTTTATAAATTTTGAGTACATTGTCTCAAAAGGTTTACAAATTGGCCCATAAATCATTAACCTTTTGGTATTTCTGCAGAGGACGTTAACCATGCTCAAACAAAACTAAAATAAATAGAAGCTTTCAAATGAAAGCATAGCCTCCCAGTCGCTCTGAAGTGGAGCCTAAAAAATCCTTACCAAACCCACTTTAGAGTAATAATCCACTTGATGGAGTCATGGTTCTTTTGTCCCAGGTTTGCCAAAACCAAAGTGATATTTTCTTCCTGTGAAACGTGACTGGAGCATTCATTTTCCCCCAGCCACTCAGTTCGTTTCCATGGAAACACTGCGGGATTCTTTGGTTACCATGAGTCGCATTAGTTGACTATGGAATTTCTCAATCTTCTTAACGTCTTGAGCCTGGTCTGTCCTATAGCGGAGGCACTAAAAGAGAGAGGCATACGTATCAGGAGCCTTTCCATCTGCACACAATTTTAACATTAAACTATGTTTGACACAATTTTGCCAACAAAGGCATTTCCCCCATTTCTATTCAGATTTTTCCACTGCACAAACTTTCTAAAGATAGCGCCAACACAGGAACCGCCATCTTTATTACCCCTGCTTAACTGGGCAAGAGGCACACTTTCAAGTGCGTATTCCTCTTTTATTCAGCAGGGGAAGACCATCTGGCCCTCCTCACCCCAGCAATGTGTATTATAGTGGTTTCTGCTGGTGTTCCTTTGTATTTTAGGTTATGAGCCCTTTTTGGGAGAGAGACTTATTAGCCATTCATTTTTTCCATTTCCTTTGTAAACCACTTTGTGAACTTTTTAGTTGAAAAGAAGTATAGTGGTGCTTTGTAAGACAAAAACAATTCGTTCCAAAAGCATGTTTGTCTTACAAAGCATTCTTTACACAAAGCGGATTTTCCCATAGGAAATAATGGAAACTCAGATAATTGGTTCCACAACTCAAAAATATTCATATTAAAGTATTATCTGCATGTAATAATGGTGACACAACACTATAATCAAATTAAAAACACTGCGATACACTGTACAGCAGTGATTTTCATCCAGTGTACCATGGATAGTCCTCAGGTGTGCCATGGGAATTTGGGGATTGTCATTAGTTAATAGAAAAATTGGGTGATTTGAACAGCCTGGTGTGCCTTGTTAATAGTAAAAACAACCAGTGGTGTGCCTTGACAATTTGAGTGCCTCGTTAGTGTGCCATGAGATGAAAAAGGTTGAAAATCACTGCTGTACAGTAAAACAGAAAAGAAAAACCTTTATTGCCAAGGATGACTAATTTTCACAGAAGAGTCACTAGTGTCTTATTGAGGAACTTTAACAAGGAACGTTCTAATGACACTTGCTTTCATCTCCTTTTGAGGATTTCACGGAAATGTGACATTGCATTGTCATTCAACAGATTCATCACACGCACTGCTATAGTCTTATCTGGGTGGTGCTTTTCAACAAAATTTTACACAATTTCCCAGTGTTTACAAATGTCCTTCATCTCATTTGATGTAAGGGATACCTCCTCTTTATTCTCCTTCTTTGCAGATGAGATCTCCTACATAACCTCTTAGTGTTGCTCACAATACAGATCCATCAATTTGTTCGTTTTACAATGAATTTTTGTTGTAAAACTGTTTTATAAGGCACTGTTTGTCTTACAAGGCAGAATTCCTTAGAAATTTTAGTTTGTCTTACAAAGCACTTGCCTTACAAGTTATTTGTCTTACAATATACCACTGTATATAAATACTGTAGATATAAGATAAATGGATAGAGCCACAGAATCAACTCAAGAGGGATAGCTGGAGATTGAAAGGGTGCCTCTTATATTGTAAAATTACAGTATTGTCAGGCCTAGTCAGCTTAAGAATTAGAACTCAATTTTTGGCAAAACTGACTTTGCAGATAAGCCTATGAAAATCAAGGGTTAAAGAAGCTTTTAGGATGGGAGCACTGCTGCCCAATCACTATTATAGCCACATTCCTTGGCATTTACAAAACAGGCAGGAACCTCTAAAAAGTTTGGGAAATACTGAATGTTGAAATAAACATTCAAGGGTCACAGGAAGTGTGTATTATAGTTCCTGCGCAGTGGAATTCTGTACATTCTACAACTAGCAAAAACAACATTTGGAAGAGATTTTTGCCTTGATAAGACAAATGAGTAGGCCATCCTGATTCCTCTTTCTTAGTGTGATCAGAAATTTGCTTTTGTTCTAGTGAGATTTACTGTTCTCAACTTTTTTTTTACATAGAATCATAGAGTTAGAAGGGACCCAGCGGATTTAAAAAGAGCACAATCCTAACCATATCTACTCAGAAGTAAGCCTCACTTACTCGCAGAAAAGTGTGTTTAGGCTTGTAGACTTACCCTACAATCCAGAGTAACTACGGGAGCACGTGAGACACTTTACGTGCACCCGTAGTTACTGCACCACCTAATGAAAACCTATGGGAAATTCATATTGCAATCCAGAGCAAATTGTTCTTACACCGGAGCAAGGACTCCCCGTAGTTACTCAGGATTGCGCCCTTAGAGCATTCTGATTATTCAGAGGGAAAATGTGGGCTACAATAAGTAAACACTCAGTATTTTTTTAAATTATAGATTAACCTTTGGAATATTAAATACAAAAGCCATGACACCAACAGGTTACTTACAACTACATTATCTGTAACTTTGATACTGAGGTTTCCATCACTGTGCCGGTATTTGAGTAGCACTCGCACCTGAAAAGACACTTTTTTTTAGTATGGCTTTTTCCACACCAACTCTTACTCCCCCGCCCCCCCGAGTGACTGCTACGCCCCCTTCTGGCTACGCCACCGACTCTCCCCCCCCAAGATTGACTGCTGCGCCCCCCTCTGGCTACGCCGCTGACTCTCCCCCCCCAGAGTGACTGCTGCGCCCCCCTCTGGCTACGCCACCGACTCACCTCCCCCAGAGTGACTGCTACGCCCCCCTCTGGCTACGCCGCCGACTCTCCCCCCCCGAGTGACTGCTGCGCCCCCCTCTGGCTGCGCCGCTGACTCTCCCCCCCAGAGTGACTGCTGCGCCCACCTCTGGCTATGCCACCGACTCCCCCCCCCGGAGTGACTGCTGCGCCCCCCTCTGGCTACGCCGCCAACTTCCCCCCCCCAGAGTGACTGCTGCGCCCCCCTCTGGCTACGCCACCGATTCCCCCCCCCCCCCGAGTGACTGCTGCGCCCCCTTCTGGCTACTCCGACTCACCCCCCCCCAGAGTGACTGCTGCGCCCACCTCTGGCTACACCGCCGACTTCCCCCACCAGAGTGAAAAGACACTTTTTTTTAGTATGGCTTTTTCCACACCAACTCTTACTCCCCCCCTCAGAATGACTGCTGCGCTCCCCTCTGGCTACGCCGCCAATTCTCCCCCCCCCCCAGTGACTGCTGCGCCCCCTTCTGGGTACTCCGCCGACTCACCCCCCCCCAATAGTGACTGCTGCGCCCCCTCTGGCTATGCCGCCGACTCCCCCCCCCCCCCGTGACAAAACTCCAAGCAGGGCTTGAGGCGTCTCTGCCTCCGCTCTGGAAGCCCCCCAGCCTTAGCACCGACCCTTCCAAGCAGGCCCACTAGAGGCCTCCCCAGCCTTCCCCCGCCCACGGGGAACCTTCATGGGGTCGGCCACGTAGAGCTTCTCGGCCGCCCTGGTGAACTCCTCCCAGGCCTCGTAGTACGGCATCTCTGCTTCAACCCTCCCGGAAACGGACACCTCAGCGCTGGGCTTCGAGGCTCAGCAAGGAGCCACCGCATTGGACGCCACGGAACAACCAGCCAATAGCTAGGCGGCTTATTAGGAGGTCGCTCCGGTCAGCTCCTCCTTCTGCGCGCGAGACTCACCATAGAGAGGGAGAGGGCAAGAGCGGCTCTAGACATTCTCTAGAGATGACGCCGAGCTCAGATGCGACCCATCACGGCCAGCAAGTTTTGCGCATGCGCAGTCGGGCTGGCTTGGAGGGACCGAGGGCCTGGGTGTTGGGGCAGCGCTGTGATTGGTCAGGACTCTGTCCAATCAGAAAGGGGCATCGGAAGCCAGGCGGTTGGAATGACCGTTTTTTTCCGTTGGTTGCTAGGGTGATACCCAAGATGGCTGATACTTAAAGTCATGGGGCAATAATAATAATAATAATAATAATAATAATAATAATAATAATAATAATAATAATAATAATAATAATTATTATTATTATTATTATTATTATTATTATTATTATTATTATTGATTTATATCCCACCATTCATCCTTACATGCAACTCAAGATGGCTTTCAGCAATTAAACATTAAAAACAGACAATTTAAAACAAACAATATATAAAATAATAATACAGTTAACAATACTTATAAACAATAATAATACAGTTAAAATTTAAAAACATTAAATAACACATGAAAACATATTTAAAACATTTTTTAAAAAAAACATTGAAAACACCCACTTAAGCCAAATGAATTTAATAATAAATTTGTTATTAAAATTTTATTTTTTTATTTTTATTATAAAATATATAAAAGAAATACAGTGGTGCCTCACATAACTAGCTTAATTCGTCCGGAGGCATGTTCTTTAAGTGAAACATTCTTTACGTGAAGCAGATTTTCCCATAGAAAATAATGAAAACTCAGATGATTGGTTCCACAACCCCCAAAATATTCATATAAAAATATTAACTGGATGTAAAAATGATGACAAAACACTGTAACTGAATTCAAAACATGCATTCAACGTGCATGATCCTATGAAGTCTACTTACCCTACAATCCAGAGTAATTACGGGAGCACATAAGAGACATTAACTAGGTGGTAGTTACTGCACCACCTAGTGAAAACCTATGGAAAATTCATATTGCAATCTAGAGCAAATTGTTCTTACACCAGAGCAAGGACTCCCCATAGTTACTCTGGATTGTGCTCTTAGGCTGCAATCTTAAAGACACTTTCCTGGGAGTAAGCCCCATTTAACACAATGGGGCTTACTTCTGGGTAGACATAGTTAGGAGACTGCAATCAAAGACACTTTCCTGGGAGAAAGCCCCACTGAACACAATGGGGCTTACTTCTGGGTAGACATAGTTAGGAGACTGCAATCAAAGACACTTTCCTGGGAGAAAGCCCCACTGAACACAATGGGGCTTACTTCTGGGTAGACATAGTTAGGAGACTGCAATCATAGACACTTTCCTGGGAGGCTTACCTAGGCTGCTGCTGGAGGTTCAAGTTGCTCAGTGGGGGAACTTGGGGGCAGTTAGAGGCAGCAGTGCTGGCCGATAGCCCTTTTGAAGAGCCTCCGTGTGGAGCATCAGGGCTGCATAGCACGCGTCCCCATAGTGCGCTTGCTTGTTAAGTGAAGCAGAACTGGTTATGTGAAGCAAGATTTCTTGGAAATTTTTGCTTGTTATGTGAAACGCTTGTTATGTGAAACGCTTGTTAAGCGAGGCGCTTGTTAAGCGAGGTACCACTATAAAAGCTAACAGATACTTGTATATGGATTTCATGTGGTTAATTTAATAAATTAAATTATTATAATAATTTTTTATAATAATAAAAATTATAAGCAGATAATAATAATTATAATAATAATTATAATACTATAATAAATTTAAAACTATTGCATGTAATTTACTGCCTGCATGCGAAGCACGAAAGCCTGGGTTAGATTGTTATGGAGGATAGGCTGTTACCCAAGCAGCAAATCCCCCCTCTCCATGCCACTGAATTAGTCCAATGGAAAGGCAGAACTGATATGATTGGATCAGCTAGCGTTGCAGAGCTGGGCTTTATTGCCTATAGTTTATTGATTACAAGAAAGCTATGCACTGCCTGCTCACAGGGGAAAGGACATTTATTTTCCTGGACAGCAATTTCAGAAAAAATTCCTGATGGTGAGGGCGGTTCGGCAGTGGAACAGATTGCCAAGGGAGGTGGTAGACTCTCCCTCACTGGAGATTTTCAAGCAGAGGCTCAACGAGCACCTTTCAGGGATGCTCTACAGTGGTGGGCACTTACCGGTACGGGCCTACGCGCCCGTACCGGTTCTTCCCGTGTCCCTGCCGCTAGCGTACCGCCAGCGACAGGGAAATGAAAAACATGGCGGACTGGTACGGTCCGCCATGTTTTCCGCCCACCGCTGCCTGCCTAGAAGCGGGCAGGCCGCTTCTAGGCAGGCTCTGCACAAGCGCCAACATCGGCGCTCGCACAGACCCTGCCTAGAGGCGGCTTGCCCGCTTCTAGGCAGGCTCTGTGCGAGCGCCGACGTCGGCGCTCGCGCAGAGCCTGTCTAGAAGCGGCCTGCCAGGCCAGCTTCCAGGCAGGCTCTGCGTGAGCGCCAGTGTCGGCACTTGCGCAGAGCCTGCTTGGAAGCCCGCCTGCCCGGCCAGCTTCCAGGCAGGCTCTGCATGAGCGCCGGTGTCGGCGCTTGTGCAGAGCCTGCTTAGAAGCCGGCCTGCCAGGCCAGCCTGGCAGGCCGGCTTCTAAGCAGGCACTGCGCAGGCGCCAACGTCGCCCCGCCCCTCGCCCCTTCCCCAGTCCCGCCCCTTGCCCCGCCCACACCCCCTGACCCTGGCTGGCCCCTCCCACTTCCGGCGTACCGGATCTTGGGATGGGGCCAGCCCATCACTGATGCTCTAGGAGGATTTCCTGCTACAGGCAGGGGGTTGGACTAGATGACCTACTAGGTCCCTTCCAACTCTAGGATTCTATGATTCTAAGCTAAGAAAAAGAATATGTTCCGGGAAAACAAGGGCATCTGGTCATGCATGTCACCTGGTCTTGAATTAAAAGGACAACTCTTACAATCCAGAGTAACTACGGGAGCACATAAGAGACATTACGTGTACCCATAGTTACTGCACCACCTAGTGAAAACCTATGGGAAATTCATATTGCAATCCACAGCAAATTGTTCTTACACCAGAACAAGGACACCCCATAGTTACTCTGGATTGCGCCCAACATGACAAAAATCTTTTCAATATGTTAGGTTTTTGCCCCCTTTCCTCATTGAGTGAATTTTGTGGAAATACTGATGCAACTGCAATCCAGTCCTGAGATAAGGGAACAAATAAATCCTTTTGAAGAGACCTGTGTGATTGCACTACATAGTTCATGTGCATAGCTGCATATGCATACACAAGTGCACGCTTAGGAAAAACAAACAAACAATGTTGACAGAGGGCAGCAAAACATCAGGTACACACAGAAAACAGGACAAAGAGATTCCAACATATACACAGCAATAGCATACAAGAGACATCAGCTTTCATGCAGGTCCAGCTACACACTATAGTAGGTATAGAGGTCATGATAGAGCTAAGAGCCTACAGAAAACGTACAGGTATTCTACTTCCAAACTTGCACATGGCTACAAGACAGACACTATGATGTCAGAGAACAGAATACCAGGCAATAAATCCCTGCAATCACACACAACAATGGAAACCACACATGGAACACAACTGGACTGTAACAGCAAGAACTCAATGGGTGATTTCAAGAAATCCAGCTTTTGATGCTCCCGTAACCAGTGGCAAACATTGCTTGTGCTGGAACAACAATTTTTTCAGTATAAGAACAAATGAATATCCCCAGTAACTAACATCACTGGTACATATTTATGCCTAAAGTTTGATACCAGGTATCATGGTTTCACACCATGTACAATTTATGTACAATATAAATAGCAACAAAGGAATAGATTCAAGATTAAATCATTCTATTATTAAATAATTATATTGGATTCAATACTCTCAAGGAATAGATTCACTTCAAGCTGCATGCCACTGTACCAAAGCACTTTTTCTGTTAAGTTAACTTAAAAAGCAAAGGGAAAGCCAACACAGGGCACTGCCTACAGGATGTGCAAGATGACTACAGGGCACTGCAAGATGACCGAGGTAGGAAAAGGGTAATGAACAGTACTAAGGACAGAAAGGTGCATGCATGCAAGCAAAAAGGAAAACTTTTGCCTAAGCACTATAAGGAACAAGAAATTGCCACCTGTATCCTGTGGGGTTGGAAAAGGCTCCACAGATCTATTCTGCTTCCTTACCCCATGTTGTATACAGCTAGCCCCAATGGGTCTACTCAGATCTGCACTAGCCCTTGAGTGCCAGCCAGCTAGGTAAACCACAGTGTAGTGGAAGGCTTATAAAGGTATAAGAGGATTTCGATCCACTTTCACTTCAGAAGCCTTCAAATTCACCCCCTTACTGGATACCATGGGGCAGTACCAGTGGGGGAAGGGGAAAGAGATAGGATTTAGTTTATCTTTCTGTGGTCAACTGAAAGTGCTGTTGATTTTTGACTGCTCAAAATTGTGATGCTGTATTTACTCCGCAGTGATTAAATTTACTCCATTATGTTTTACATTGTTTTGTACAGTGTTTTAAATTTGCGAGATAAATTTTAAATTTATTTTTTCTATACAGAAAAAGCAGGATAATGATAACATCATTGCCATACACCTTGTGCAAGTTTTAAAAAAAATTTCAGTACCTTGAAGCAGTCACCTCAGCTGATTTATTTGAAAATTAAATTTTTTAGTAACAATACTGAAAAATAGGACCTTGGGGAAGTTGCAAGCTGCCTGCACAAGAGGGAGGTGAAAGTGGACATTTTGGGAAGATCCCTTACTCCTCTGTTGCTCAGCTTATTAAAGCAGTCAAATTATAAACTCATGAAAAAGGAATTGATTTTTTAAAAAGCAAGACTGCTTCAAGGTTTGCCAGGCTGGAGGATCCCTCATTAAGCAAGTACATGATTATCTGTAGCAAAGAAACATTTTTTACCTCTGGGAAAAACATTTTAAATCACTAGTTCTGCTGAGAGCTGCTCCAGATTCAGCCACAGCTATTTCAAAGGCTTAACTCCAAGCAGACCCTGTGGCTTTTGAGTGAAGCTAAAATAAAAGCTGCTGGGTTTTTTTTTAAGTAAACCTAAAGGTTGGAGGTTAGACAATTATACAGATCCTACAGTGCCTTTCCCCCAAAAACACAATTTAAGCTGACAAAAACTGATTGGAGCAAGCAAAAAAAATTTAAGTGTACAAATTTAAAGAAATAATTAATGCAGAGATACATAGACACATGTTTATTGTCCCATAATTACTAGTACAGCATGGAATCCACCTTGGTTCTGCCTATATTTTTAAAACTTACATAATTGCCCTAATATAACAAGCAAAAATAGCAACCTTCTATTACCTGCCTTAGGGGGGATGCACATAAAACCTAGAAGTTCCTGATCTGAATCACAATGGAAGCTGCTGTTTTAGATTTGCTGAAATGAACAAGCTTCAGTGGGTTATGGCCAAACAAGAAAGCCAAACAGCCCACAGAGTAAGGCCGCAAATGAGAAGCTGAATTATGCATCACAGCAGCTTTGAGATCCAAACGCCAAATAAGAAAGTGCAAGTCATGAGTTTATTAGCCACAAAGGATGGGATGTGAACCAAAGGGAGGTTGAATTATGAGGGAGGATGTGTTAGATATGGGTCTGAACATGTAAAGCACATTAGTACTGTGATGTCAGCTAGGATAAAAAAACCGACTCCAGCAAACTGCTGCTAATGTTTCATAAATGCTGGATTACCAGTATGGTTCAGCTGCTGTTTAGAATGTTACTAGCCAAAGAGTACCAGGGTTATAAAGAGATCTTTAGAGGGGGATCTCCAGTCCCTCTATAGCAGCATCCCTCCCCAGGTTTCATTTGACCCTCATTAGTGTTCTGCTGCTGCTGTCACTTTGAAATCTGGTCTTGTAATGTATAGATTGGCCTTTAGTCTAAGCAGCTGCTTATCATACAACAGCGGTTGCCGCTCAGACATATTGCCTCTGCCTTACAACTGGTTCATTTCAGTCTACTCTCTCCCTCCAGACAGGCTGTCATTAGGCAGAATTATATATTGCAAGATAAACATATTCTCTTGTAACACTAATGGTTAATGCAGAGGGGAGAATTATGAGGAGATACCTAGTCCTTCTCCCAATTCCCTGAAAAAGCCTCCAGGATGTTTTTAAACTGTTTTCTTCCCAAGGTAGTCTCTAAGACTAGATGTGAAGCCAGGAGGAGGGAGGGCAAAGGAGAATCAGTAGCAGGGAAGGATTAAGAGAGACCCTTGCCCCTTCCGATGGAAGATTAGTCTCCCTTTAGAGCTCACAAGTACTTATTGTCAATTTTATAATAGATATATGATATCTGTTTATATATAACAGATACACACAACCACATATATATAATTGTTATAATAATTATATCAAAGATATAATAGTTATAAATTACCATAACGGGCCGATTTGGTGCCTGTTGTTGCCCACTGGTATCCCGTGCTCAATTGTTCCTGGTACCCACTGGTTCCTGGTACCCACTGCCCATATGCTTGGTGGTGCCCACTGATCACGGGTTCCTGCTTCCCACGGGTGCCCAGAGGTGCTCAGTAGGAATGCCCATTGCCAGCTGGTGCACGCTGCCTAGCAATGCCCACTGCTTGGTGGTGTCCAGTGGTGCTCTGTGGAGCCATTGGGACTGTCCTCCACAGGGGTGGGACAACACCCCTGTGAGTGAGTCTGGACAACCCCAGAAAAGGATTGGGGGCAATTGATACTTACCTTGTGACAGGCCATTGGAGGAAGTAGTTGGTCAGGAAGGGCAGAACCAAAGCAGGAAAAAGGGAGTAAATGGGGAGGAGGTAAAATGGCAGAGATGGTCTCCCAGGAGGGAGTGAGACCTGTTCCACTTACCTTACCCAGCTTGCGATAGAGGAATGTATGCCTTCCTAGATTACTGACCTATGGGCCAGCACAGCAGCAAGTGAAACTGTACACCCTAAGATCTGCTCCCTCTACCATGGAAGGAACTAGAGGGGGAGAAGGAGAGTGCTGAATCAGCGAGGATTTTAGTGGTGTGTAGCCCTTGGGACAAGATGCACCAGGTGTAGGCTAAATCAGGACATCAGAGCCCTGTCCTGGTGGCCTTGATCTTGAACCCGAGACCTAATACTTACCTGTACTTAATGTCTCCTGATCACCTGTGGCATGTAAGTTGGGAATTGCAGAAGAGAATGCCCGCATGGGAGATGGGAGAAGAGTCCCAGGACACAACATGCCTGCTGCCCACCACTGTCCACTGCCCACTACATAGTGCTGCCCAGTGCTGTCTGGTAGTGTCCAGTGGTGCCTGGTAGGAAGGCCCAGTGCCTGCTGGTGTCCACACCACTGCCCCTGATGCCCTTCGGCACCTGATGCCTGTTGGTGCCCAGTGGTGCCTTAGTGCCTGTTGGTGGCCGTAGTCCAGTGCCACTGCCTTGTGCCCAGCAGTGTCTCCTGGTTCCCAGCAGTCCCTGGAGCCCACAAATATTCTAGAAATTTTACTCTCACAATAGCAGGTTCATTCTGCCGGTACTACATAAGAGTGATGTAGGGGCTCAGTTTTGTCTGGATATTATGGTCATGCTTTCCTCAATGGAAGCTTTTCCTCCTTTCCGTATAGCCAGTGTTTTGGCAGGAGGAGAAGAGGCTAAATCTCTGCATGTGTTTAAGCACTCTTTGGCTGCAATCCTAAGCTGCAGTTAGGCAGGCCTAGACCCCAGCAGAAGCCCTGTGCTGGCCTGGGGTATCCCAAAAGTGCTGTAAAGCACTTCTGTGCCACTCATGGGAAAGGGCTTAGGATAGCTCTCAGACATGAGCTTGCCTCCATACATCACCACGGGAATGGGGAGACTAATGAGTTGTGCCAGCCGAGGTTAGGATTGCACCTTTTCACCTTTGTTATATAGGCATGATTTTATGGATTTCACCATAGAAATCTAGATGAGATAAAGTGAGAGCTGTTTTTGAACACTGCAGTTCTGCCAATTTGAAAATGATCAGCTTCTTCTGCCTGCATTTGTGTTTCTGCTAGTATTTATGGAAGCCACTCATCTATTTGGTAAACAAAACAAACAACATTAGAACCCCGCCCAACAAAAAACTATGAGATTTTAAATTATAATTAATTATTTATTATAAAATAATTATATTTTATATTTTAATAATTATATTTTATCATCATCATTGGCACCCTTCAGTCTCAAAAGACTATGGTATTGTGCTCTGATTGGAGGTCCTAAGACAGCATCTGGTGTGGCTAAAAAGACAAATTCGAGAGTGGCAATCCCTTCCACACTGAGGACAGATATCAGTGAGTAAGGGCACAATCCTAACCATGTCTACTCAAATGTAAGCCCCATTGTTTTCAATGGTTCTTACTCCCAGGAAAGTGTCTTTAGGACTGTAGCCTAACTAAGGATGAAATCCAGAATAACAACGGGGAGTCATGCTCCGGAGTAAGAACAAGTAACTCTGGATTGCAATATGAATTTCCCATAGGTTTTCATTAGCTGGTGCAGTAACTACAGGTGCACGTAATGTATCTTACGTGCTCCTGTAGTTACTCTGGATTGTGCCCTAACTCTATAATCCAGAGCAACTACGGGAGCACATAAGAGACATTATGTGCACCCGTAGTTACTGAAACATCTAGTGAAAACCTATGGGAAATTCATATTGCAACCCAGAGTAACTTGTTCTTACACCAGAGCAAGGACTCCCTGTAGTTACTCTGGATTGTGCCCATGGTGTTTTATCATTGCTGGTAAGTGGAAGAAATGGACTTAAAGTACCATCAACTTAGTGTTATGTGGAAAATATCCTGTTCATACCAGAAGGGAATAGGGTTATGTCATCTCATGAAAGTAGTTCATCTTTTTTGGAAATGATAATATATATAATAGCACAATCTTATGCTATTTAATTACCATTTAATCTTTAACTACTAGTGAAGTAGTTAAATACAACTTATCCTAGGTATATGATTGAAGCCTAAAATTAGCACTTCAATTAAACTCTTAATTTTAACTTAATATGATTGCCTCTTCCACAGTATGTGGAGGTCATGTTTAATCAACAACAATGCCTGTTCATTAATATCCACATATAAAGTAAATTTTCTGTCTTTGGTAAGCCTCTGTAGACTGCCTTTTATCACTAAACTTCCCCAATAATAATCTTCTGGGACAATAGCTGAGCTTCTAATCTTCTGGGGCTCCTCTCTGCTTAGAATAAATCATTGATTTTAAGTGTCAGTGCTTCAAAGGCTAAAATGCTAGAAATAACTTTTTTTGAACGCAATTGTACGGAGGACTGTACTAGAACATGAATTACTCACTATTTTTGTGTTAAACATTTATTAACTTTCCATATGCGTATTATTTGAGGATGACTACAAGAAAACTTATGAAGAATGAGAGAAGGCTTAATTTGCCGTGTTAAGTAGTAGAAATGAGCTGTTCTAGAGGGTTGGCTGCAGTTCTGAGCTGTAACATTTGGCACTAGAGCAATATGCTTTAACATCATCCAACAGAAACCTCTGCTAAGAAAGTAAAAGATCATTCTCATGATCTTTTACTTTCATGATCATGATCATGATCTCATTGCTCATTCTCATATATTTACTGACATTTACATCTCTCCTCATTTAAAATTACAATTCATGTATGGCATTCACAATGCTGACCTTTGAGTGTGGGGTGGGAGGGGTAAGACTGACATTTTGGAGATGGTGTGTGCAGGTGTGAGTGGGATGCTGTAGAGAAGGGGTGTCAAATTCAATTCATACAGTATTTGAATAGCATTCATGTTACCTGCTGAAGGACGGAAGTGAGATCATTAAGCAAATTATGGCCAGAAATAACATATAAGCATGTACCATAGTTCTCATGTAAGGACTTAGCTGAAAATGACAAAAGAGAAACTACTGTAGATAGATAGAAAATGTGCAAATCCTGAAATTCTCTTGAAATGGAAGACGCCACATCATATGGGCCACCCTTTCAGTAGTGCTCTTTCTGCTAAAGAATCCCTTCACAGCTTAGCATCTCAGCAGAAATGGTACTATTTGAAGGAGTGGCATAGCTAAGGAGGTAGCAAACACAAAATGGTGCCAACAAAACTGCTGCAACTGTAACTGAGTTGAGTGGTGACCCACTTCTGGCTGACTGTTGCAAGGCCTGTGGTATAAGGAACAGCCCCTCTACAAATCAGATTCCTGCTGAAAACCAATGAATGCTTTACACAAATGGGATTTGTGCTTTTAGAAAGGCGCTTTCTGAACTTGTTATTGCAGAGAAATTAAATATTCAAACCTTAGGGTGAACAGAATGTGTGAAGAGAAGCGTTCACAAAACTCATGCATTATATATATGGGAGGGGATTCCCTCTTTCTGAATATGAATTTCAGACCCTGGCATGAGTCTACTAAGTACAATTTTTCTTTCCATGTTACTGAGTATTTTTATCTAATATAAAAATTCCCCTAAGATACTAATGGAACATGGTAATAGCTTTTAAGAAATGGACTTGGTTTTATCCTGGTTATCTGCAGAAAACTGACAGCAGCAAATTTAGTAACAAATATTTCTTGCTCACATTATTCCATTATGGAGAAAAAGCTGACCATTAGGAAATGTGCTCAACAATCTTATAGTAGTGCTACATAAATTTTCTTCCATGGGGCAAGTATCAATTCAGGACACAATTTGGTTAAGAAAAATGGCACAAAGAGAAGGTTTAAGCTCCTCTCTTCCCTAGTATATGATTCTGACCTGAGCTGCATCATCTCATACTTGCTGTTTATTAGGGATGGACAAGTCAAGTGTCAGTGACAGAAGCGGCAAGAGGGAGGATGATCACACATAGTTGCTGGAAGGCTTACCACTTTCCACCCAATTATTTGTAGCTTTTCTCAGAATTGTTCCCATTTGCATGGGTCATTCAGTGAGGCTTCCTACTCCCAATAAAAATGAAGCCCACAGGAGCCATACAGTTGGAAAATAACATTGCTACAAACCACTTCCCCTTGGCTTCCCTATGTCATCTAACCTCTGTCGGGGCCTCTCCAGTCCCACTCCACTTCTCTCCCCTTGGGTTCATCCTTCTGCTCTCCCACATCCAAAGAAAAAAAAAAGATCAGACTACCCATTTTCATCCAATGATCACTGGTTCCTTCAGAGATTGACAAGAGAGCCTGTTCCCTCCTTTCCCGCTTCCCAGCCCCAAGGCAAAAGCAAAATATCAACCCTTCCCTGCCCCTGGCTGGAACTTCCCTGCTGTTTCTTCAGTCTGAATGATGATCCCATAAATTTTTAATGAAACAAAAAAAGTAAGTAAGGCAGCAATCCTAAAGACACTTTCCAAGGAGTAAGTCCCACTGAACACAATGGGGCTTACCTCTGAGTAGACCTGGTTAGGATTGTGCTCTAAGTCTCAGACAGACTTGAGTCTCCTTCCATGGGGGCCAAGTGCTGAATCAGTGGCTTCAAGCTCGAGTCAGTGCCAGAGTCATCATTGCAAGTGATGTTAGTAAAAACACATACCTGTAATTTTTGTGACTTGGACTTGTGTTACCTGGCTTGAGTTCCTGGCTCGAGTTCCCTCCCAGTACAGTCCATTCTTATCTGTGGGGAATAGGTTCCTGGAAAACCCAGCAGATAATAAATCAATGGATTCCAACTTATTGATGATCCCAATGAACCTATAGGATTTATGGGGTTAGGGAAAGAAGTAGCTAGCCTGGTCAAGAATGTTAGCACCAGAATGGCGCAGATAGTTTGAAGTGGTATGGATATCACAGTCTCTTTCAGTGGCTGTTGCTGGTGCCTCCACTGTATTTGTTTTGGGCTATGAACCCTTTGGGATCACAGAACCTTTTATTGATTTATTTTTATATGTAGACTGCTTTATGAACTACTCCTGTTGAAAAGTAGTACACTGTATAAATAAAGGGATTTTAAATAAAGGGGGACCTCCATATCCATGGATTCCATATCTACAGATTCTCCTACCTATTCCATATCTACAGATTCACTCTACAATGTCGCTGTAAAATGGAATTGTTCTGTTGTACTTTAACCTCCTAAAAGTCCTTGATAACATCAAATGATTAGTAGATGGTTGCAAATGCATTCCTATATATGGTAACTAGAGGGACAATTCTGGCGATAGAATAGTTGGAAGGTTGTTTAGCATTGGACTGGTGATGTTTTAATTTGTAAGCATAATAAAGACTATGGAATTTCTTTTCCCCGGGAGCAGGTTTAATTCAATACCTCATAAAGCCTGTTATGTATTCTGTTAACTCCCCAGTAAAGTATCATGAGGGTTAATTATTTTCCTGCTCTGACTCACAGTGATTTTTGTGCCAGAGGATTCTGGCAGCAGGAGTAATCCTAGTGATACCCCCAGTAAGGGAAACATTGTTAGTGGTGCTCATGGAGAAGTGCTAATGGGTCCTGCTGCAGAAATGTGGCACTTTGGCACCAAGATGAAAAGAGAGGCAAGGGCCCTGGAAACTATAAGATCGTTGCACCACCATTAATAAATTCTCACCACAAATAGCTTTTTTTAGTAGCAAATGGGATACAACACTATTTCCCTTGTGAAGCTGAGCTGTTTTAATGAAAGGAAAGACATGCATTATTGAATGCAGTGCCAAGAGTTGTTTGCTGCATCAGGAGCTCTAAGTAGACTGAACCTTGGGTTACACCAAGGCTGGCCCACCCATGAGACCAACTGAGGTGGGTACCTCAAATAGCAGATTGGCAAAGGCAATATGGCAATATTGGCAATATGATGACTTGGAAAAGCAAGGGAGTCAGAGAGGAAGAGGAAGTCTTTGGGTGGAGTGTGGTGAGCAAGATAGAGCATTGGAGAGGACCTTGCCCACCACTCTCTTCTCCACATATTAGCTCTGTCCTGCTTTTCCTTTCTAAATTTGAAGTGGGAGGAGCAGTCTGACTCATCACCAGGTAAGAGAGGACACCATTTGGCCCACCACCTAGGTGGCAGGAGGTCTTGAAATGGAAACAGTGGAAGCAATGTATATGTCTGAGGGCGCAATCATAACCAATTTAGGTCAGCACAACTGATCTATCTCCCATTCCCATCACGGTTTGGGAGGCTGGTGTATACGTGTAGACAGGCCTAACTCCCACCCCACCCTGGAGTAGCGCAGAAGTGCCTTATGGCCCTTTTGTGACACCCCCAGGCCAGCATGGGATTTGTGCTGGAACTTGTGTGGGCCCAATTGGGAATTAGGATTGCAGCCTGAATACACAGTTCTGAATTGGCTACTGCCATCTTGCCTTGGGAACTTTCCAGGGATACTCGCAAGATGATATGCTGAACAAGCTTGACCTTAAAGTTGATCCTGCAAGCTGGTCCTGGTGTTTGCTTGTATGTACATGGCAGCTTTCCAGTTGGATCCTGCATGGACAAAGAGAGGGTTGCATGGATATCTGATGTGCAAAGAATTGGTAATGAAGATGACATATCATATGATGGCCGTCAGCTGGACAGACAGGATCAGCATGCAGATCTGGACTGTGAGAGTGGGAGCTACTAAAACTCCCATTTATGCTCCCCAAATCAGAGCTGCCTTTAAAGAACCGTAGCAAGCATTTGCGCCCGCATAACCACAGTGTGGCAAACACTTTTGTTTTCCTACTCACACCACAATGAGGCTTTTGTCAGCACTGCAAATACATAATGTGCACTCATTGGCTGTGTTTTTCCTTTCTATGGCTAAGATCCCATAGTCTGAAGTCTCTGGGAGCTGTAAAATTCATCTGAACGATTTTGTCAGCATTGTTCAGTGGTTGCTGCTATTGTATATTCCAAAATAAAACTTTGTGCAATTCAAACCAGGGAAGTTGTTTGTGTGTTTCCTATTTCTATAATATGAGCTATTTATAATTTTTCCAGTGGGCACGTAATGAGAACGTTGAAGAACAACATTTTAATCATTATTTGCCAAATCATGGACGATGCTCAGACTCATGCTTTGGTGAACCTGAGGAGGAGGAGAGGACCAGAACTATGGAGCAACCATAGAACAACCATAAAGAGAGCAACTATGGAGCAACCATGGAGAATGCCTGTTTGTATGTCTTTGAGGGTACTCTTGGTTGATAGAGAACATGGCAGGACATTAGGGAGAAAATGCTCTTTGAATAGGCCCTGAGAAACCTGAGTGGATATGAGGAAGAAGAGCTGACACCAGCGGAGGAGCGAAAGATGGACTTGTTACACCTCCTCATATCAGATGAGGATGAAGAATAGAGTGCATACTGTATTTCGTACCAGGCAAATGGGTGGACTTAGAGCACAATCCAGATGTGTACTTGGGCTGCCCTGTGTATCACTGGGGTCGCCCATGTCCAAGATGGGGCAGTCCAGTTATGCTAGAGAAGGCTTGGGGCAGCCTAAGTCTACATAAGTCTGTCCTAAGACAGATGGACCTGGGCTGCCCAAGCTGTGCCAGCCTAGGCAGTTTAGGAGAGGCATGTTGAGGGCATGTTCAGCATTGCCCAGGGCAGAGCAGTTATACTATATCCAGAGCCTTTTTCCAGGGCAGAAATTCCCTCTTCCAGCTCCTCAGAGTTATACCACCTCAGGAGCAGTTATAGAAATGAGTAGACCCATAGGGGTTCATCACAAGGCACAGTAAGAATGGCAGTGTTGACAAAAAATCTGAGTTCTTGGCCAGTATATCTGCAATCCCTGGCTCTCAATCTCAGGATGTGGCACAACTATGGCAACCCACTAAATCTGTGGATAAAGCAGGCCACTCCAACAAGCCCCTTGAAATTCCACTGTAAACTGTGCTGCAACCTCATGCAGCAGCAGTTACTGGTTGTCAGAGACTCCTTAGAATGGAGGCACCACAGCTGTTTCTTCTTCAGTGTGATCTGAGGGGTGTCTCCTCAGGAGCATAACCTGAGCATGCCACTGACTCAGCACGCCTACTGAGCACGCTCTAGAGCAGTTAGAGCAGCCCAGCCTTGCTGATTCACTAGATCCAGCATAACTTTCTTCTCTGGAGTCAGAATAGTTGGGTAGCCCAGCTTGGGCACTCCTCACTGCCCTAACTCTGGATTGCAGCTTTAGTTAACAGTGAGAAGGGAGACACTGACGGAGGGTAGTGAGTTGGCCAAGGGGAGAGTTCTGAGGAGGATGGTACTGGAGAAGAAGGGAGGGAACCAGGCCTGGGGTCTTGTGACTGCTGGTCCCAAATCCCCTTTCACACCCCCACCCCACAGAATCGCCAAGAGCATCACAGAGGAAACAGGGCAATGATTCTCAACCTTCCTAATGCCGTGACCTTTTAATACAGTTCCTTATGTTGTGGGGACCCCCAGCCATAAATTTTTTTGTTGCTCCTTCATAACTGTAATTTTGCTACTGTTATGAATCGTAATGTAAATATCTGATAAGCAGGATGCATTATCATTGTTACAAATTGAACATAATTAAAGCATAGTGATTAATTCACAAAATAATATTTAATTATATATTGTGAAATATTTATTTCTAATTACAAATAAAAATACAAATACCTTGCAAGGCCCCCTACACCAGGGGTCTTTAGGTGACCCCCATGAAAGGGTCAGGCAACCCCCAAGTTTGAGAAACACTGAAATAGGGTTTGTGTGTTTTTTTTTAGTACAGGTTTCCTTTGCTGGTCCTTCAGTGCAGTACTACAATTAGAAGGCCAGCGGCATCCTAGAGTTTAAGTTTAGATGCAAATCTGAAGAGTAAAAGGCATTCACCTCCATCAAGAAAATCCAGTCCCAATTAGTGAACACCCAACTGACCTCTGAACACCAAAAAAGTATTCCCCGTTCCCAGTGATGTGATTCAAAGAAATTAACAACCGGTTCTATGCCCATCTGGCAACCACTTTTAAATGGCTATTTTTAAACTTTATATGTCCTGTCTATCGTTAACAACCGGTTCTATAGAGTAGGTGCAAACCTGCTGGAGCCCACCACTGCCCCCGCCCCCCCCCCCAAAAAAACTGGGCTGCTTTACATAAAAAGCACTGGAAAGCTGAACAACATTTAAGATATTCCACACAGAGGTGGGCTGGCCCTGTCCCAAGATCTGGCTTGCCAGAAGTGGGAGGGGCCAGGCTGGCATCAGGGGGCGGGGAGGGTCAGGGGGCAGGGCTGGGGCGGGGCGAGCCCACTTCAGAGCAGGCACTGCGCAAGCGTCAATGTTGACGCTTGCGCAGTGGGCGCAAAAACATGGCGGACCGAACCGGAAACAGGAAGATCCGGGAAACAGGAAGATCCCGTTCGGGCAAGTAGGCCCGAACCGGTAAGTGCCCACCCCTGATTCCACATGTCATGCTCCTAACAGTGCAATCTTAGTTGGTACAAGTCTAGATTTGGATGAGGGAAAGTGGAAGGCAGGCCTGGGAATGGTATGGCAGAGAGCAGCAGGTGGAGCTTGGATCCAGCAGTTATACTAGATCTGAGCCTTGTCTCCTGGTCAATCTCTCTGGTGGCAGCGTAAGTCTGAGTAGACTTATTGGGGCTGCAGCAGCCCTACCATGGGGACTGGGATGAGCCTCCCCTTACCGGCAACCCCAATACTTGTACTAGATGCAGTGCAGGCAGGCAGCCTGCCTATTCTAATGTGTTAGGATTGTGCTACCTGTCTCTTAACCATGCCCTGATTATGACCATAATATTTTTTTCCCTCTGCAAACATCTCAAATCCTGTACTTAGGTTTTTGTCTGCCATTTGATGATCATGGAGACACGATCCTTTTGATTGCTCATGGCTTTTAGGTATTTATAGACATGATGATTACTAACAGAGGGTGGTTTTCTGTAATCTCTTGTGTGGAGCATGATGCCCCTGATGGTGTTCTTTTATAGTCTATGACTGGCAGGGAGATATATTTTGCTGTTGTTCTCTGTCCACTTGCAGCTATTACAAAATCTCCTTTGCCTTTTATTCATTTACTATACTTCACAACAGTACTGTGGTCACTTTGTAGTTTTCTTATGACGGCACACATTCAAATTGGTTCCCTCCTAATGCTATGATTATGTGAAAATCTAGTACATAATGACTTGCTACTAAAGAGGAGGCTTTTTAGGACCGCAAATCACAAATATGTTTAAATAAACCTCTATAGATGTACATTCTGTAATTTGTGACTGGACGATAATAAGATGGTTGAATAGTCTTTAGATATATGAGCATAATGCAAAGGAAACCAGACATGAAATTACACATGAAATTTGGCCAAAATTGTACAGAAAATGTTCAGTGGGATATCTACACTACTGCCTTATCTTGGGAACTATGAACATAGCAGAATCTTCTTTCAAGACACTAACAGTTGCTTGACCTTTGATAAGGAAGGCACATCATGCTGCTAATCATACCCTTCAATTTCTCTACTAATAAATGTCTCGTGGCACATCTGCAGATCATCCATGGCACACCAATATGCCATGGCACAGTGGTTGCAAATCACTGCCCTACAAGAATCAGGGAAGCTCAGGGTGACCATATGTCCTGTTTTTCCCCCCAGGACATGTTTTGGATTTTAGCTTTGTGTCCTGGAAAAACTTTAATGTCCTCCTTTTCCTTATGAGTGGCAGCATGTAACCTTTGTGTATGCTGGCTATGTGACTAAGGAGGAGTCTTCAGATAGTGCTGGCTCTCGGCTTTAGAAACAGGGATTTACACCATACCCAACAGCTGTGGCTGCTGCCTGTATAGGCAGCAAGACAACATGCGTCCAGAGACATTTACCTTACCTTACCTTTACTTTATTATATATTAATAAATTATATGTAGGGACCTACAAAAAGCGAGGTTATTTTAACACCCCTTTGTCAGGAAAAATAAGCTCTCCTTTTGCAGGTCCCTAATTATATGTAATAGTATTAAATGTAAATGTAATAATAAGTAATAATAAGTGTTTAAATTAAGCACATGAAAGCAATATACTGTTTTTATGAGTGGTTTTAGCTTTTATTTTGTCATGTTCTACATTTTCCTCAGGTGTCCGACATTTTGGGGGCCCTTGTCCTCTTTTTATAGTTATGGTCAGTGGTGGGCTCCAGCAGGTTCGCACCTACTCTATAGAACCGGTTGTTAATGAGAGATAGGACATATAAAGTTTAAAAATAGCCATTTAAAAGTGGCTGCCAGATGGGCATAGAACCAGTTGTTAATTTCTTTGAATCCCATCACTGGTTATGGTATATGGATCTGGGATCTCTTACCAAAGTTTCAATTTCCTAATTAAACTATAATTAAAGGGAAAGCCTGGGCAGATAAAATGGTATATATAAGGTTGTAGTTTTGATATGCCATATGAGACTGTCTTTTTAAATGCACCAACACAAGCCTTTGGCTATCACTTATCTGATATATGTTACTGTAAATCTAAATGTTTCTGTATCCTCCAATAATGACAACTCTCCATTATCTGATGGCTCTGGCAGAGGTCAACCTAGGCCAGCCTAACTCATAGGTCTTCCCATTCCTGTGGTGATGTAGGGATGTCTCAGCACATAGCATAGCAGGCCTCCGTCAGTCTTGAAAGACTATGGTATCGTGCTCAGTGCTGCATAAGCTGCATGCGAAGCACGAAAGCCTGGGTAAGATTGTTATGGAGGATAGGCTGTTACCCAAGCAGCAAATCCCCCCTCTCCATGCCACTGAATTAGTCCAATGGAAAGGCAGAGCCAATAAGATTGGATCTAGCTGCATCGTAGAGCTGGGCTAAGGACAGGAGCTCACCCTGTCTTGTGGGGCCACTGGCCTAAGCTGTCCCCAGGAGTGGCGCACAAATGCCTTTCAACACTTTTGTGACACCCCCAGCCCAGCATAGGATTTGTGCTGGGGCTTAGGCCGGACTCATTGGGGGTTAGAATTGCAGCCTAGTCATTTTTTTTGGCCATGGATTCAGCAGTAAGGTTGCTAAAATATTATAATCCTTAGATTTGTTAAACTGAAGTTGGTCTAGTATAGCAGCACAAGTGATGATTATTTCATAGATAGGTATATGCAAAATAGAGATCTTCTGATGGGCCTGACTGCACTTCATGCTCTCCATCTCCTTAGATGGTGAGCAGTTTACAAGCATCAGATGAATACTGGAACCTTATAGTAGTTGTTTGCAAATATCTACTTTAAATTGTTTTACTGTTTCAGTATTTTTATTTTTTGGTGCAGGGTGTTGTAAGCTGCCTTGAGTCTCCTCACTTGGAAAAAGGTGGGATATAAATGCATTAAATAAATATGCAGGTCAAGCAGATAACATTCTGATCATGACATATACCAATTACAAGGCCATCACAAGATCTCCTGGTCCCTGAGATGGCATACTAATGCCACCCAATTGCTGCAATCTGCTCTTCTTCTTCCTCTACTTCTCTTCAATTCTCTTCTTTTCCACGCTTCTATTCCATATTCCACTTTTCAAGGATGAGAGTACACACTTTCACACACACAGAGGGAGGTTGCATGCAGTCTCCTTGGCTCTTGTCACCTCCAGAGGATTACAGGGCTTGCTGGTGGTCCAGATGATGGGGGCTCATCATGGGCTGCATCTGGCCCCTGGAGTGAGGTTTGGACACTCCTAGAGTCCCTTTTAAAGGAAACACACTTTAAAAAAAATAAGTGGTAGGTTTACATTAAATTTCAATCTCTCCCACAGATGGTAATGACTTGAACATTTTACCCAAGTCCTGATGCTGTGTATCTGCCTATCTCTGTTCTACAGGAGTTGCTTCTGGTGGGCTATATCTAACTTCTAAACAGACCTCCTTGGGGAGAAGAATTTGCTCTCCCATAGATGCTGATTTCAAGGAACCTAGACTTTGGGGATACAATGCCCCTGTTTGGACCCTTTCCAAGCCCCCTAACATCGCCCTAAGGCAACGGTGCCCAAACCCTGGCCCATCGGCTCCACTAGACCTTCTGGTGAACTCCTTTTGCCTCCAGAGGGTATTCTTCAGGTGTTCCACACACCTCTCCTCTCTGTGTGTGAGTTTTTATGTACTGGTTTGAAGCCTACCCCCTCACTCTGCATTAGAAAGTGCTTTTGAACTCATTAGAATTCATACATGCATATAAACTCTCTCTCTAATATAGGTGTCCCCCACTTTCTGATGGTTCTTTTTCTGATGATCTGCTCTTTCCATAACTTTTAGTTATACCCAGAAGTTATTCATTCAATGCGTGTCCCGCTCTTTCAACCTCTCTCTATTGTTTCAAAAGCTAAATGTACCTTCCCCCATGTTGATTTGCCTATGACATGGATGGTGATGTTTTGGGGTGTGTGCGTGTGCGTGTGCGAGAGAGAGAGAGAGAGAGAGAGAGAGAGAGCACATGGTTCCTTTGCTCCTTGTATAACTCCTTCCAGAATGAGAATATTAAGAATCCATTTGCAGAAATCTTTGTATCACTGTAGGAATTTGCAAGATGAAAAAAAGTTTTCGGTTTTCTAGCTAAAAATTCAGAAACAACATTTGTAAACAAACAAACACTTTTCAACCATTTCCACTCTTCATCACAGCTCCAGTCCTAACCCATCATATAAGGGGGGATACCTGTATTTTCATTTATATGAATTTATTCAAATTTGTAACGTAAATTAATTTTTTATGGCCCCAACACAGTGTCAGAGTGATGATGAGGCCCTTCTACCAAAAAGAGCAGTTACACTACCCAGATTATGGCCAAAAATTATCTAGCGTCAGTTTTGGTTTCATGTGGTTTCTTATTGCCATATGTATACTTATTGTACTGCATATTACTTGGCTTTTATTGTGGTTTTACTGTTTTAATTTTTTGTAAACCACCTTGGGCTCTCTTTTGGGAGGGGAAAGTCAGGAAGAAAATTATTTTAATTAAATAAATAAATAAAAAATTGTGCTACTGGCTCCCAAAGTTTTCAAGGAATAATTATCAGCACAGGCTTGCTTTGTACGAGGTACATTGTCATCTTCCTTGTGGTGTGGGGCCTTCCATTTTTGACAGTTGCCCTATATTTCTTAATGTATAGCTTAGCTCCCAAATTCTGAGGTAAAAGATAAAGCGTCCTGAAGGAAAGCCAGAACCCCAATCCTTTGATTTCCACTTCGCCAATTTCAATGTAACCTTCTATAAACAGTAACAAAAAGAAGAAGAGGACTTATAATTCATATACTGATACAGTTCTGCCAACCTAAATAGTGCCAACATATCACATGTTGAGATGTTCCAGTGCCTTGGCTTGACAATTGCGGCTAATGGTAGCCGGAATCATGAGACCGCCGCATGAGTAAATCCAGCTTGGGCAAAGTGATGTTCTCTGTGACAAGAAGATCAATGACTGTTTTAAACCAAAGATCTATCGTAGGGTCATACAGCCAGTCGCACTTCATGGAGCTGAATGCTGGCCAATGACAAAAGAAACTGAACATCACCTTAGTACCATGGAGATAAAGATGCTGCGGTGGATCAGTGATATCACTCACTTTGACCACATGCTCAACATTGACATCCAGCAGCTATCTGGGCAAAAGGCAATCTTTCAAGTGGGTGTTCATATTTTTTTTTTTAGCAGAAAAGTAATTGGTCCTCCTCACCCCAGCACTGTCTTCTCTAGTAGCTTCTGCTGGTACTTTTGGACATCTTTTTAGATTGAGAGCCCTTTTGGGACAGGGACCCATTCGTTATTTCATTTTTTCTGTAAACCGCTTTGTGAACTTTTTGTTGAAAAGTGGTATATAAATCCTGCTGATTGGTCTGGCGTTGCTTCAGGCTCTGACAAGATGAGAGAAGCTTGCCTGCAGTGATGTGGCCTTGTTCTGCATGCCAACAACACAATAGCACAGAAGTGCCTGCGTTTGGAAGTCAGCGGCAAATGCGCAAAGGGTCAACCAAAACAGCACTAGCTTGACACACTGCATGGTGACTTGAGAACCGTCAGCTCCCAGACCAAGCCCACAACCAGGAGAAATGGTGACAGTGATCCAGAATAGCGGACCCCACCACTATACAGGACAAATGTTAAAAAGAAGGAAAAGAAGAATATATTGTTACAGTATCAGCTGTATCAGTATCAGCTTATAGCCCTAGATACTGTACCTGGGAACTTATGAAGATACTCATTACTGAGGGAAACGAATTATGGACATGCTTAGGACACTTATCCTGTATCCTGCAAATTCTCAGAAGTGCAAGCCAGAGTCATACCAGACTACCTTGCTAAGTAGACATGTTCCCATTCTATTTTGTACCAAATTCTGCCCTTTCCTTCCTTCCACCATGAATCATACAAGGGAAGGGTACTTAGCAAACTGCTGTGTTTTTTCTGTTTTTACTTAACAAACTGCTGTGCTTTTCACTCTCTTCCCTTCAAAAAGCCTTCGTTCATCCAGCATTGAAATGTATACTCCTTTGGAGGGGGGAGTATCCTATCATTTATGGGCACCTAGAGACCCTGGAGCACAGAAACTGAAGATCTGCTTCTCCAGATGAAACAACAGGAGGAATTTTTAGACTAGTCAGGATATAATTACCTACACTGGAATGGAGCCAAGATCGCACTAAGCTTAGCAACAGTAAAGTCCTAACAGCGCAAAGGGGATTGAGAGAAGGTAAAAAGAAAAATACAATAACCCAAGTGGGATGTCTGATTTTACCATCTGGGAAGCAGTTTCTGCTGGTTGTGGAATACAGACCTTCAAGGAATACCATGTATATACAAGGGAAATGATCAGAGTAGGGGAAGGGGTGCAGAGGGTAGCCTTCTGTACAGTATTAGTAGTGATGGGAAGCCTATGGAATGGATTAAAAATGCTGCAGAGAAATCATAAGGGCAGTGGAGTAGCTACGGGGCCAGGAGGTGTAGTTGCACCAAGCAGCAAATTGTAGGGGGGCAACAAGCTGAGCTTGACACTAGTGTCTAAAATTAGATTTTGTTGTGGAGTGGGGGGACAGGTCGGACACAAAATCTTCAACCCCAGATAGCAAACAGGTGCTTTAGCTATGCCACTAGCAGAGCAAATGGGTGATGAACTGCTGAAAAGGAGGAGACAGATTTTTCCTCAATTTTCTTTTAAAAAATAGCAGGGGATTACATCACTTCCAGTTGAGACATCACTTCCAGGGCAATATTTTGAGCTTTGCACCAGGCTACATGATCATTAGCTACATCACTCTATAGGGGTTTTTCCACATGAGTCTGCAGTGGTTTACAGATTGGGTAAAATATCATTCAATTGCTGCTTGGACCCGATTCTTTGAAAAGGGTAAAATTAGTTCTTTATTACATCAGAATACATTGAAGACAATCGGCACAATCCTAACAAATTTAGACCAGCCTAACCCACCTGACATATCTATCCATGGTGGTGTGAGGATGTTGGCATATGCCTGTGCAGTGACCTAACTCCCCTGGAGTGGGGCAGAAATGCCTTAAGGCAGTTTTGTGACACCTTCAGGTCAGCACAGAGATCATGAGGATTAGACCTTTTTAATCCACCTTTTTCAAGCAAAAATTTTCTGGAAATGGTAACTAAGGAAGTTAATAGCCATATTGGGAACCTGATTTAAAAGACTTGGCCCCGAGTTGCAAAAATGCACAATTCTTGCTGACTTGATAACTCTAGAGTTGAATGAGAGTTTGAAACTTAAAAACATTCAAGTGGGGACCCTAACTGTTTGAGCATTTTCTATAAATCATGAAGTTGAGTTGGGCGGAACTTTTGCTCAGCCTATCTCTTGCCTACCAAATTTTTTTTGGATATGATTGTTTGGATGCATGTGGACTTATAGCAGCAATAATAGGACAGGGATGGGCTTGGGGTGGAGCAAAAGGGTTAAATTTTTTTGTTTGCATTCTGGCGAGTCTCACAAGTATCTGGCACAGGATGGGACGCGGTTACTCCAAGTGTCTTTATTCTATTAAAACACTTTCCTCACTCTCCCTCTTATGCTTTCTTCACACAGTCGAAGGAAACCAAGCAGAGTTTTGTCACACATATTCCAACTTAGGCAGGCAGCTGCAGCCTTGCTGTTTATTTGGCAAAAATGTACCTGGAAAGTAAATTTAGTGGCATGTGCCCATCTTTTCCAGACAAAAATAACCAAAGACACAGGTATAAAATGGGAGATACCTGGCTCTTGGAGTCGCCATGCATCACAAGCTGAATATGAGTCAGCAGTGTGATGCATCTGCAAAGAAGGCAAATGCAATTTTAGCCTACATTAACAGAATTGTCGCTTTCATGAGAAATTATACTTCCTCTTTATTCTGCATTGGTTAGATCTCACCTCAAGTACTGTGTCCATTCCTCACTTTAAGAAAGATGCAGCCAAACTAGAGCAAGTTCAGAGGAGAGCAACACAGATGACTAATGATCTGGAAGACAAGCCCTACAAAGAAAGGTTGAGAGAACTTGGTCTGTTCAGGCAGCAGAAGAGAAGGCTTAGAGGAGACATGATTGAATTCTTCAGATACCTGAAGGACTGTCATGTGGAAGAAGGGACACATTTGTTCTCAGTGGCCTCTGAGAGCAGAACCAATGGGTAAAAACCGCATGAAAAGAAATTCTGGTTAGATATCAGGGGGGAAAATTCCTGCCAGTGAGGGCAGTTCAGAGGTGGAATATATTGCCAAGGGAAGTGGTGGACTCTCATGCAATGAGACTCTCATGCAACTCTTCAAGGGAAGTGGTGGATTCTCATGCAACTCTTCAAGCAAAGGCTTGACAAGCACCTGTTGGAGATACTCTAGGAAGATTTCTGCTACAGGCAAGGGGTTGGACTAGATGACCTAGTAGGTACTTTCCAACTCTTTGCTTCCATAACTGCCTCTCTATGTAATTGACTTTGAATGGTTGTTTTTGACTCTGTATTTGATTGCTCCCTGGATATCAGAATACAGATTTCTTCTGGAAAACCTTGCTGTGTCTGTGTTTCTCACTGGACTGTCCTATTTGCACACACAAAGCCTTCCCATGTGCACTGCCTACTGGTAAGGCTGACCCATTACTAGTGTCCAAATCGCAATTTGGACACTCGTTTGTGTACACACACACACACACACACACACAGAGTTTCATGTGTTGTTTTCCTTTATATCTGTGGCCTATTCATCAATTCAATGGCCTATTGTTTTAAACAATGAAATGCTGTTATGTATTTGGCTTTTGATTCAAACAGGTGTGACTGTCTGCTCTGGTTCATTTTGCTGAGCTCTCTAGCACAACAAAGAGCACAATCCTAGCCATGTCTACTCAAAAGGAAGCTCAACTGTGTTCAATGGGGCTTACTCCCAGGGAAGTGTCTTTAGGATTGCAGCCAAACACTCTAAAAATGTGCTTTTTGCATCATTATCTTTTTATAATGCATTATAATTTTTAAAATAATCTTAAAATGTACTTTTTGCATTATAATCTGGAATTTATTCAGGAGTAGATGTCTAAATTTTGCTTTTAACTTCAAAATCTTTGTCATTACTTAAGTCCCAAATGGATGCATTGTCATTAGGATTACCAGATACAAAGTGGGACAGAGTGCCTATACCCATTGTTTAGAAGAGGGAATTTTGGCAGGTGCAACTCAACATGAAGGTTTAAAAAGCTGCACCTGCCAAAATTCCCTTTTTTATGCTATCGGTAAGGTATAGGCATTCCATCTCACTTTGTATCTGGTAATTCTGTTTATGACCTTATATCCCCACAACAACCTTGTGAGGTAGATTAGACCAGGAGATTAGACTTTCCCAAGGGAATTCCATGGCTCAGCATGGCTTTGATCCTTTTACACTCAAATCCAACTCAGTGCATCATCACACTTGCTTCCTTTACAAGCTAAAGCTGCAATTCTGCAGGTTAGGCAGCCTGAATCCCATTGCCTTCATTGGGATTTAGGCAGCTCAACTGTACACAGGACTGTAGCCTAGGGCTTCATTTCCAACAAGCATTGGCAAAGCCAGCTGATTAAACATATTCTGCAGTCTTCTAAAGATCCATATATTAGTAGGCTTCACATAGAAGATGTGGTTTAGATAAAACATTAAAATGCTTGCAGAAGCCTGCATAATGAATCATGTTGAGAAAAACAGTCTTATTAGGGAATATGGAAAGAAGCACTGAAATTAGATAAAAGACAACTAAAGAAAGTAATGGGGGAAAACTCCTAGGGGGAAAAAAACCAAAAAGGTATAAATAGTATTAAATATTACCAAAATGTTGTACAATCCAGGCACTGTATCAGAATTAACATAGGAAAAGCCAAGGGCAGGAAGCTCTTCATACCAGCTCCAGAAGAGGCCACCAATGACCTTTGAAAACTGTTGGAATCGGTTCTCTGCTGTCTCAGGGGCTAAATGTGTGCTGTGAAGAAAAGGCAGGCAAAAAGAAACGCAGCTATGAAAATTATGCCAAATTTTTAAAAAGACAGCACACTTTGGCACATTAAAGACTAACACATTTATTTCAGCATCAACATCTGTGGACTGCAGTCCACATCATCAAACGCATAAAGAGAAACAGGGCTGGGTTAAGGACCTGCAGGGCCTGATGTGGCAACCATTTCTAATGTCCATGCCTCATAAGCTCCCACTTCATCCTTATGAAGGCATGTTCAGAGCCAATAGCACCCAGGGAGTGTGATGATGCCACCCACAACCAGGCTTTCTGAGCATGAAAAGGTATGATTTGGAGCCTCTTACTGCTGTTTGTTGTATTGCATTCCTGGTCTTGCTGGGCAACAGGAGCTGGAAATCCTATGAATATCACCAGAGACCTTTCTCGACCATGTACTACTGGTTAAGAAACAATGCAGATTAGACAAACCTCAATAGAGACCCTTCTAATATTCTAGTCATGCAGTCTCAGCAAGACAAGGGAAATCAAGACACAAAAGAAGGAAAAGGAAAGAGCAGGTGGAAAGGTTCAAATGAACAAATAGGTCTTGAGGTCTTGCATGTAAAGTGGCATCGTGGCATAGGATTCCAGAAAGTGAGAGAGCTTACAACAAGCAGGAAGGGGTTGGCAGAACTGCTGGAAGAGCGCAGAGCTTACAAAGAAATGAAAAAATGTATTCCAAGACATTTCAAATATTAAAAGGCAAGGGCAGGTAATCAAGAAGCTTATTTCTGAAATACACATAGAAAAAGGCTGTTGATGAGAGGATGGCACCAGATTTGCCCTACAGGCCAAGCTTTGGCAGGTCTTAACAGAAGAAAGCTCCATTGTGGTCAATAAGGCCTATTTCAAGGAAAGTGTGCATAGGATTGTGGCCATAATTGGAATTGACAGAACAGATTATTTGGAATATTAAAAAGTTGGGATTGATAAATCTTTGCCTGAAGGAAAGGAAGAAAAGATAAAAAGAGAAACAAAGAATACCTCCAAGTTTCAAACTTGGGAAGAAATAAAGGGTGATGCAGGGAAACAAGAAAGTTTCAATTGACGTTTACAGTGGCACAGCTAATGGGGGTGCAGATGCACCAGGCTACAAGCTTTAGGGGGGCTACAAGCTGAGCTTGACACTAGTGTCTAAAATTGTGGAAAATCGGGCTACATATGAATGATAATACCATCATGTTATATATTGTTGGAAAGGTGATTTAATGCAAAATGCAATGAAAAAAGAGCATTGGAATATCTATATTCTATCAAATTTTATGGCCAATTAACCTAAAAATGAAAACACAAAAGCCAATGGAACAATAAGTAGATTTTTTAAACTCAACTTTTCCATGATACTTATTGCTCTGACAGCCAATGAGATGCAATTCTGATACTGTATGGAACAAGTAAGGTGATAATATTAATCAGCTCTCATTTCCATATACATCTATATATATAAAAGAGAAAAGTCACTGACTCATTCACTCACTGACTCACTCATCATCGCCCTGCCAAAACCGCTGGGTCTAGAAGCGTGAAATTTGGGGTGGGTGTTCCTTCCGTGACCGAGGGGTGCACTAAGAACCGGTTTCTGGAAATTCCAACCGGAAGGGGCTGAAAAGGGGTGCAACACATTTTCCTCCCTATACTTTGCATTGAGAATTGATCACTCCTCAACATTCCGCCCCAAGTGCTGGGCCTGAAGCATGGAATTCTGGGAGTTCCTTCTGTCACCTGAACACCCACCAAGAACCATCTGGAGAAATTTAACCCTCCAGGGGCTGAAAAGGGGTCAACGTGTTTTGTCCTATACTTAACATGGAAGACTGACCAACATCCAACCAATTTGGTGCTTAGCGCCTGGTGCACTGGGGGTTGTTCTTAGGAGGAAGAGGTTGCATTGTGTAGGATGCTGTGCATAGCGGATTAGTGCGCATGGGGGAAGTTGCGCATGAGGAGACGTTGCGCATGGGGGGGTTGATGCACATGGGGAAGTTGCGCATGGGAGGTTGATGCGCATGGGGGAATTTGAGCATGGGGAAGTTGCACATGGGGGTAGTTGAGCATGGGGGAAGTTGCGCATGGGGGGCTGATGCACATGGGGGAAGTTGAGCATGGGGGAAAGTTGCGTATGGGGGTTGATGTGCATGGGGGAAGTTGCGTATGGGGGGTTGATGCGCATGGGGGGTTGATGCACATGGAGGGAAGTTGTGCAGGGGGGTTGATGCGCATGGGGGAAGTTGCACGTGGGGGGAAGTTGCGCATGGGGGAAGTTGCACATGGAGGGAAGTTGCGCGTGGGGTTTGGTGCGCATGGGGGGAAGTTGCACATGGAGTGTTGATGCGCATGGGGGAAGTTGCACATGTGGGGTGGATGCGCATGGGGAAGTTGCACATGGGGTTGATGCGCATGGGGGAAGTTGTGCATGGGGGTTTGATGTGCATGGGGGCTTGATGCGCATGGGGGAAGGTGCGCATGGGGGAAAGATGCGCATGGGGGTAGGTGCGCATGCGGGAAGTTGTGCATGGGGGAAGATGCACATGGGGGTTGGTGCACATGGGGTTTGATGCGCATGGGGCAAGTTGCGCATGGGTGGTTGATATGCATGGGGAAGTGCACATGGGGGTTGATGCGCATGGGGGGAAGTTAAGCATGGGGGGGTTGATGCTCATGGGGGGAAGTTAAGCATGGGGAAATGGCACATGGGTGAAGTTGCTCACGGGGATTGATGCTCATGGGGGGTTGATGTGCATGGGGTGTTGATGCGCATGGGGTGTTGATGCGCATGGGGGGAAGTTGCGCATGGGAGAAGTTGCACATGAGGTTTTGATGGGCATGGGGGGAAGCTGAGTATGGGGGTTGATGAATATGGGGGTGGCATACGGGGGAATTTTACTCCCACAATGCGGGTACGCTTTTCACTAGTATAAAATAATACAGTTAACCCATGCTAACTGGGTATGCAGGCATTTCTAAATGGTGTTCCTCTTATATTTAGCAGGGAAAGAACAACCATTCCCTCTTTGGCCCAGCACAGTTTCCTTAACCAACAAGGGGCACAATTTTCATATTTTTACTTAATTAAATTTGATTTTGGTGTTGCAAAGGAAAATTTTTTACAATTTTTAAAAATACCCTGGGATGACATCACTGTGGTGACATCACATCCAGGGTAACCTTTTTTAGCTTTGCACCAGGCTACATGATCATTAGCTATGCCACTGATTACAACATACACTTTATGATGAAATGTATTGTACAGGGTATACAATTAATGATGGCAATCAATATGCATTTTATGTCTTAAAGATAACATCAGTAAGGTGTTGTCCATTTCTCCATACACATTCTGACAACCTGTTGTGAAAATTCTGTATTGCTTGACGTAACATGTCAAGAGGAATGTCAATGGTTTCCTCTTCAATCCTCCTTTTTAGTTCAAGAATGGTTGCAGGGCTTCTGTGGTACACTTATAGACTGAGATCTTGGAGGTTATGGAATGTCACAGATGGGTGAAATGATGCGCCTTCCAATTAATTGTTGAATAGCTTCAATATTCTCTGGTGGTGTATGGGCCATTTGAACACAATTTGAGAACTTATTTTTTAAAGCTGAACCCATTTCTTCAAAATTATGCACCCGTTTAATGGTATCAGCAGACAGAACATGATCACAACATCCTAACTGCTGAAATTCCATCTGTGCAGGACTCACACTATTCTCATTCTTATCAAACCTTATCAAAAGGTTTTTACAATGAAGACTTGTTGCACACCACTCCACTACTCCATTATAACTAATGGCAAGGGGTTCTAAACAAGGTTGTACTGATTCCAAACAATTGCGATTGCCCTAGGATTGCCAACTCCTAGTTTCAAAATTTCCCACTTCCCTGCACCACCATTTAAGCAAAAAATTGAGAAGGAAGCAGTTGAGGAAGAATGAGGGAGATAACCTAAAGGGTCAGTTTTAGAGTGATTTCATTTTCAGTGACATCTTGGATGGAAAAACAGGAAGGAACATTGGCAGGAGAAGCAGGGGCTATATCAGGAGACAAAAAATAAAGTTGTAAAAGTGTAAATTTGCAAAAGTATCAGGTAAAAGTGATGCTTAAAGTTAAGGCGGCTAAATTTGCAAAAGTATCATGTAAAAGTGATACTTAACGTTAACTCTGTGCATCACCCGGTGTGGGGGCTCATCACATCACCCCCAGGACGCGCGCACCCCCTTCCAGGACAGCGAAGGTGCCAAAGTTGGTGCCTGCACAGTCGCTTCTGAAGCCAACTGGCTTCAGAAGAGTACTGCAGGCACCAACTCTGCCTTGGAGCAGGTCTGAATGGCCAGCTGAGGCCCAGGGCCGGCCAGAGGAGTGTCACACTCCCAGCAGTATATCACCCGGTGTGGCCTGCACCAGTCTGGTGAAGTAGCTGTGTTAAAGTATGAATATGGTTGCAATTCGGTACACAATTACTTGGAAGTAAGTCTCACTGGTTTTAGTAGGGCTTATTACTAAGTGGGCTGTGGGTGGCGCATGTGGTTAAGACACTATGCCTGTTAATCAGCAGGCCAGGGTTCGAGACCCGGTTTGGCCCCACAAGATAGGGTGAGCTCCTGTCCCTAGCCCAGCTCTGCGACGCCAGCTGGATCCAATCATATTGGCTCTGCCTTTCCATTGGACTAATTCAGTGGGATGGAGAGGGGAGATTTGCAGCTTGGGTAACAGCCTATCCTCCATAACAATCTAACCCAGGCTTTCATGCTTCGCATGCAGCGTATGCAACACTGAGCACAATACCATAGTCTTTCAAGATTGATGGAGGCCTGATTTTTTATTACTGAGTAGATGTGCCTAAGATTGTGCTGCAATAGATCATGTGGAAGAAGGTAAAAAAAGAGTAAAGATGAACAGGCACCGTGACCTGATACAATCCCATGAGAATTCCCACTGAGATCAGTTTGTTCAAGATTAAAAAAGGACATTTTGAAGCAGTGCCACACAACAAACTGTGCTCACAGGCTGGAATCCTATCCACACTTACTGAAGAGTAAGCCCCATTGACTATGAGAGTATGCCCCATTGACATGCATAGGTTGTCAATGAGTAAGCCCCATTGACATGCAATTTCTTTACCACCTAATAAGTCTTTTATTAACTTCATTCCTGATGTCTGAATACAGTGGAAATAATAACTTATAATGGGGGAAGGAAAATCTTGATTTCTATTGAAAATTTCCTATTTGGAATAACAAACAATGCAAAGCATGCATCAGTTTAATAATCTTAATTTCAGTTACAAACCCTGCAATCCAGAGTAACTACGGGAGCACGTAAGAGACATTACATGCACCTGTAGCTACTGCACCTCCTAGTGAAAACCTATAGGAAATTCATATTGCAATCCAGAGCAAATTTTTCTTACACCAGAGCAAGGACTCCCTGCAGTTACTCTGGACTGTGCCCAAAATCTCTTTTTTTATTATTTGGACACCTTTAGTAAAAAGCAATGAGTACATAAACTGGAACTCACTGGGCTAAACCCATACCCTCTCTTCCACTGGATCTAGTCATAAATGGCAAAATTAGGAGAACCTCTTGCACTATCTCCCATTGCCTTTCTCTGTCTTCTCTATCCCCCATCAAGCAAACCAGGAAAATTCCAATGAAAGGATATTTTACTAAGCAGTAGTTACTATGCACTTTTAAAGGTTATAAAATATGCATTTACTTACTGAACATTGCTTTTTAATAATATCTCAGTGGAACAAGATCCAAGTCATTTGCCTGAAATTAAAGTTGCATTACTCACAGTACAACAAAAAATTAGAGACCGATGTCAAGATTTGTCCCAAACCAAGAGGAAAACATCACCATAACACATTTTAAAGACAACATGTGCAAGGATAACCTCACAACCTGTCTGATAACCTCACAACCTGTCTGACCTCCTAAACCAACCTGAGCAATGATTCCTCGGATCAAACTGATATTAAAATTATTGCATCAGATGTTCAACTCAAACAACATGCACATTTCAAGTGAACACATCCCACTAACTTGATTTCTGTGGTGTAAATGAATATTAGAGGGAGTGAAGTAAACATGAGGAGGAGGTTGGTGAAGCAGCTGCTTCACTTGGCTGAGACAATATTTTGAATGTAGAGATACTTCAGTCAGCTTGACCAGCAGAAATCTTTTTCATCTCTGCTGCCCCATCTTCTCACAAGTTCCTCTGAAGTGGGGGCTGTTTTGACATGTATCCATTCTTGACTTAGCTACCATTAACATACAGTACCCATGTGGTTGTTTAGTTTTAATTGTATATAAGAACCGTAGGGAGCCAAAGCATTCTCATACTGACTCAGCTACATCCTACAGCTGATACAGCTACATCGGAGCTGGAAAGTTGGATCAAATTGGGTCCTCAGATGCTAGTGCAGGACTGATGGCACACTGGCTAAAATGGCTTTAAATGGATAAACAGTAGGTTTATCCACATCTTGTTCCTACTCTCTGCTGTGGCAGTGTTTTCAAAGTCATTCTGTCTTGATGTGAATGTGGTCTCTGTTTCATTTAAAAGTGTGTTGTATGTTTGGAGCATTATTTTTCTTGCTAGTAGTGATTGGCAGTGTATAGCGTGATTTTCAGTTTCTGTAAGGAGTTAAGGTGCATGCTTTCGTATCTGATTATATGAGATGCAAGGTGACTTGATCTGAGGAATAAATGAAATCTTGGCCAATTTAATTGTGCCTCATTTAGCTGTTTGGAATGGTTTTTAAGGATGGTTTTTCAATTCCATAGAGTAAGTATTTCCTGTAGTCCTTTAAAAAGAACAGAATATGGCATGGCTGACCCCTTTCCCCAGAGCAATAAATACCGGTCTGTTTCATGAATGTTTTATTTTTAAAGTTCTTTTTTTCCTTTTCTGGCTATGTGCTTCTCCATTCCACATTAACAGTGCAATCCAGTGCATGCCTCTTTAGAAGTCAGCCTCTGTGAGTTTAATGGAATTTACTTCCATGTTGGTGTGTAGCTGCAATCCTAAAGACACTTTCCTGGGAGTAAGACCAGTGGTGGGCTCCAGCAGGTTTGCACCTACTCTATGGAACCAGTTGTTAATGAGAGATAGGACATATAAAGTTTAAAAATAGCCATTTAAAAGTGGCTGCCAGATGGGCATAGAACCGGTTGTTAATTTCTTTGAATCACATCACTGAGTAAGACCCACTGAACATAATGGGGCTTACTTTTGAGTAGACATGGTTAGGCTGGTGCTTTCAATAAGATTTCAGCCTTAAGCCCAGATTTCTCCCTACACCTCATTAAAATAAAAATACAAAAACCCAGTAAGCTTTTCTGCTTCTCTAGGTTACTTCACTGCCATAAGGCTTCCTCTTCATTTCATTTGCATATGGCTTGCTTAGCTATTTCTGTGATGAGCCCTCACATCACAATAACAGTGTAGATGCAAGCAAGCCTTTACACACTTGTTTTTTGTAAGCAGCATCCCAGCCTTGTGGCAATATAAAGACATCATTCTTCACTCATGATGTCTTGCTCTTTTGTACTCAGAACCTATTCCATTTTAGGAAATATACCCTGTGAATCATGCCTCTCAAAGTTACACAGCACTCTATGTTATATGAAGTGAGGAGGTATTGAATATTTCAGGTAGTTGACAGCTTGACTGTAGTACAGTACAGTGGTGCCTTGGTTTACAAGTGGAAAAGCACGCTTGTAATCCAGAACACTTGTAATCCAAAGGAGATTTTCCCATAGGAAATAATGGAAACTCAGACGATTGTAACACAGTCCAAAAATATTTATATAAAAATATTTACCAGATATAAAAATGATTACAAAACAATGTAATAAAGAAAATACTGTAGAGTATAGTTCAGTAGTGTACATTTGAAAATTTTCATGGCTGGTGTGAGAGAGACAAGAAAGAGAAGGAGGACTTTCACCATCCACTGGCTCAATGGAATCTTTGCCATGCCTTCTACACTGCCACACACAGATCCCACACACATCTTGCTCAGGCTGCTCCCCCAGATTCCCATCCTCCCCAGGCTGCTCCCCTCAGATTCCCACCCTCCCCAGGTGAGTTCCCTGGCCATAGAAGTCTGTTCCAAACTACACATTACATACAATCTTCTATATATAAAAAATCGAAGAATCACTGACTCACACGAAGAATCACACAAAGAATCACTGACACTCACTCCCTGATTGACTCACTCTGACTGACTCATCAACTCTCAGCCAAAACCACTGGATCTAGAAGTGTTAATTTGCAGAAATCTTTGAGAGATAGCAGAAAATTGCAAGATAAAAAGGCATGCACAGTTTGCTAGTTAAAAACGCATTGGAAACAACATCTGCAAATAAGAAAAAGACTGGGTTCCATTTTCAACTGTTTCTACATTTTAACATTGCTCCAGTCCCTAACCAGTCCCTAACTGAGCAGGGTATACTATACCTATATATAGTAACACAAAATAGGTAGAGCCATACTTCAGTTACATACTTTGGGACAACTGTTACATGGCCCTAATGTCAGATGGGAGCTTAATTGATTACTTTAGTAGCTGGATAATTTAGGTTGCAATCCTAACCAAACTCTAGCACTTGCATAGCAATGAAAGTAGGGTATGTGCTGCATGCTGCAGTTGAGGGCAGTCCCGGAGGCCTCCTCAAAGTAAGGCAGTATTTGTTCCCTTATTTCAGTGACACATTATCGTTACCCTAGAGCTGGAAAACTGGTTAGGATTGCACTCTTACTGTTTTGTATTCTTAAAGAGTTACTGTACTGTAGATTTGTACAAAGCCAGAAAACACTGAAGTACGTACAGTGCAGAAAATCTTTCCATGACTATATTCTTGTTTTTCACTTCGAACAAAAAGTTTATTTGAGTTACATGTTTGTTTGTCTGCAATGTTTACAGTCCCAATACTTCTCACAGTCCTTATTGCAGGAGAACTTGAATCCAATTAAGCTCATCTGTGTGAAGCATGTTGGAGGAGAAAAAGCTTACCAAGGCAGATCCTGGGAGGTAATCCCCGTAGTTGTTTCTTGTGCAATGCAATAAGTAAACAAAAGCTCAAATAAACTTGACCTTCCAGATCAGTCAGCTCGGATAAGGTTTTTTTTAAAAAGCAAACAAACTCAAAGCTATACAGTATGCTAGATGCCCATCTGAAAATAGCCCAATTTGCATAAATTTGAATTTCCGGACTCTGGATCCGGATGGGCATCTAAGGGTTACAACCTCTGTTTCAGTTGAACTGTATTACTATTCAAGAAGACCATTCACAAGCATTGACACCATGACTCCTGCCATCTCTCCCCTTCTGAAAGTTAGGAAGATCATTTTTGAATGGTTTTAACTGCATCTAGAGTTGATTCTATACTGTGCTACTTCATACAGTCGTTGCCTTGTTGATAACATTGCTTCTGCTGCTGCTATTACTAGCAGTGGTGTAGAGTAATGTTTTGAAGTTTAGGACTTCATCAGGACACCACTCTTAGCTGTGCCTCATTAATATTCTAACAAAAAATGTTCTTTTTTCCTTTCACTAAATCATAATAAAGGAAATGTATATTTAATATATTTAATATTAACTATAATTTCCTTTATAATACATAAATAAATGTGATCTCAAAATAGACCATATATGAGCCAAATATGAATATATATGAGCCAAAAAAAGATTATAACAAAAAATATCAAATTTAAATTCCAACATTTGTATTTTCTTCTCCCAAAATTATTTTTCCTTTGAGGCTTATTATACTTCTTTTAAAGTTCTAGCTCATTTCATCCTATATTCTTGGAGAAGAACTTAAATGCATAAAAATGAACAATTTAAAAAACTCCTAGACAATTTATAAAATGTATATTTGAAAGCTACGCTATGCACATTTATTCAGAATTAAATTCTATAGTGTTCAATAGGTCTTGGTCCCAGAAAAATCTGCAGAGGATTCTAGCCTTAACAGATGCATCATTAATGTATGCTCTTTGGAAAATTTCTCAGTTTTCTTCATGCTGAGCCAGGTACTTTGCCTCAGGTTTGGTCCTTCCAAAGTTTCAAGCTAGTATACAAGCTTTCTTGCTAATGATGTTACTACTGCTACTTCCTTGGGTTTTCTTCTTCTTGATGACACCTTATTATTAATACTTCAACTTAGTATTCACTAGTGAGAGCAAACAGGTTGCATTACATTATAGGGGGAGCTGAGGGCATACCTTCTCATAAAGTTGCTGTTACAGCTCTAACAATGTTATACACTGATTTTTTTTTATACACGGATTTGACTCAATACAAATGGCCACTGCAAATCACAGATTTTAAAAACTGCTTTTCTATTGTTGTAAAGAGGCAGTCGTGCAAGAAATCATTCCATTTTTCAGAATCAAACCCCTGCAAATATTGAGGCACTACCTTGTTTAATTATTTTATTTAATTATACATAGATTTTTTTTAATCCACAGGAGGTTCCAGAATGGAATCCAAGTGGCTAGTAAGGGACATCTGCATTTTCTCTCCCCACGGACCCTGGGAATTACAGCTCTGTCACAGAGAAACTAGCAGAAAATGTTCAGCACCTCATCAACAGTCCTTTAAAAGAAGCAATGGTAGTATTTTTTGGTGGCTTGACACCTGAGCACCATGCAGCAATTAATTGCCACACATGATAATATAAAAATAAACCCTCTATGCATTAAATAAGAGTTTCTCTTGTCTTGTCATGGTTAATAAAGGAGGTCTCTTCCTGAACTGTCATTACCTTTGAAGCCCTACGTGACTCGGGGCCGAGGTATATCAAGACCTTGCATCTTATCCACCTGAGCCTGCCTATTCTATTCAATCTCCTTGGGAGGTCTTCTTGTGAGTTCTGCCACCCTCTGAATTACGGTTGGTGATGACTCACAAGTTAGTGGCCTCTGCCCTAGGGAATTCTCTTCCCTAAGAATCAGGTAGACACTTTCTCGATAAGCTTTTCAATGCCTACATAGAAGAACTGCCTATATGATGCAAGTTTTATATAAGTTGTTGTCCTGGGATTTGGACTGTTTCACTCTCTTGTGAGTTTTCATTTGTACATTCTGGGGCAGGGTGGCCAAACCCTTAACTTCAGAGATCCTGGGCCTTTATTCTACGGAGAAGAAAATTTCAGCAAGTGCAGCTTGTTTATCTCAAAGCCACCCTAAAGTTCCAAGGTTTGCCCGCTCGGTTTTAGAGGTTGTTTCTATTGCCTCCAGTTGGTTTATTTCACTTTGGGTTTTAATTTTTTAAAATTTTGACATTTGTAAGCTGCTTTGAATAACGTGAGAAGGGTGGGGTAAACATTTTTAAAATAAATAAAACTGTGAGTATCAAAATGGGCCTCTACCAGGTACAAAATATAGCTCTGAAAACGTAGTGGTGTTTGTGCCTTACTTGTTTTCAAGTTTAACTGTTCATATCAACATTAAGCTCTTCATGACTTTCAACAGATGCCTTCAGAATCACTGACAGGTTTTCTTCCCTTCCTTTAGCTCAGCCTCACTTGCCCAATAGCACGAAGCTGCAGCACTTCTGTTTTCTCTATATCCAAATCCGTTTGTACTAATTATTATAACATTTTGCAGCCAGAATATATTTGTACCACAAACTATGTAGAATTGCTCTATAAAGTGCTGAGCTCTGACTTTTTAGTATGCTATTAAAAATCAAATTATATAGGTTTAGCAACAAAGCTGTTATTAGGGCCAGTGGAAGACTGTGGGAAGGATAATAGTGTGGATTCTGCACATCTCATCATGTTCCTCCATAATTTTCCCAATTCCAACAGCAATATTATTGCTCCTTAAGGATATTAATGTTGTCAGTAAACCATACCCCGTTCCTGAATTGGAACTGCTTCTTCAGCATGGACATTGTGAGCACCAGCCTTAGCTTGCTCCAAAATTATAAAGATGCCAGAACTGCTGCTGTTAAGATCAAGGACAAAACTCAAAAACTGAGAAGGCCAGAGAAGATGGAAGAAAATACGGTACTATATGCAGTAATGGGCCCAGGCCGGTTTGGGCCGGATCGCCTGAACCTCTTCCTACTTTTGGCCCGCCGCTAGCGATGCGCAGTACGCCAGGATTGGGGCCCACCCCCTCGCCTCTTCCCTCCCCTCGCCCCGCCCTCCCACAGCCACAGCGCAGTGCAGCCTCCCCGGCTCCACCCCTGACCATCCCCGGTCACGCCCCTGGCCGTCTCTGGCCCTGACTCCGGCTCCGCCCGTTGACCCCGGGTCAGGGGAACTTCCGGGGAACTGGTTGTTAGGCCAGGCCGGGCCCACCTCTGACTCTATGTAGGAACAGGGCTGACCTTAGGAGCTGCAGGGCCCAATTGGTAACATTTTTTGGTGATACGGTTCATAACCAAAGTCTGTAAAATCATAGAGATTTTAGAGATATAAATAAAGTACATGCAAGTTAATGGATTAAATAAAACTGAGCACTTCTTCTTCTACTACTATATATATATATATATATATATATATATATATATATATATATATATATATATATATATATATATATATATATAAGAGAAAAGTCACTGACTGACTCATCAACATCCTGCCAACATCCTGGGCCTAGAAGCGTGAAATTTGGGGTGGGGGTTGATGCGCATGGGAGACTGATGTTCATGGGGAACTGATGCACATGGGGGGATGTTGTGCATGGGGATGTTGCGCATGGGGATGTTACACATGGGGGGATGATGCACATGGGGGGTTGATGCGCACAAGGTGTTGTTGCGCATGGGGTGTTGTAGCACATGGGGGACTTATGTGCATAGGGGACTTATGTGAATGGGGGGTTGATGTGCATGGGGGTGGATGCGCAAGAGGGTTGTTACACATGGGGGTTGTTGTGCATGGGGAGATGATGCACATGGGGAGATGATGTGCATGGGGGTTGTTGCACATGGGGGGTTGATGCGCATGGGGGTTGTTGCACATGGGGGTTGATGAGCATGGGGGGTTGTTGTGCATGGGGGTTGTTGCGCATGGGGGTTGATGTGCATGAGGGTTGATGCTCATGGAGTGTTGATGCTCATGGGGAGATGATGCGCATAGGGGACCTTATGCTCATGGGGGATGTTGTGCATGGGGGATGTTGTGCATGAGGGGGATTTTGTTCATGGGGGTTGTTGCACATGGGGATTGTTGCACATGGGGGTTGATGCTCATGGGGGATAGTTGAGCTTGGAGGGTTGATACACATGGGGGTTTGATGCACATGGGGGGATGTTGTGTGTGAGGGGAATGATGCACATGGGGGACTGATATGTATGGGGGGATGTTGCGCATTGGGGGATTTTGTGCATGGGGGGATAGTGTACGGGGGAATTTTATTCTCGCAACACGGGTACACTTTTCGCTAGTTTTAATATAAAATCTTTCTGCCATGTCTGGGGAATGGCTGCACAAGGGTGAGCTTTCTCGGTGGTGGTACCACAGTTATGGACCTCTCTAACAGGGGACTTAAGCATTACTTCTCCCCTAGCGGCATTCTGATAAGGGCTCAATGCCTTTGTGTTTCATCTTATGTTTGGGTGATGGGTTGTCTGCCTCCTGTGTCTTAGTGGCAGCTCCTAAATTTTTGTGCTCCTCCAATTGGTTTTTATTTTTAAATTTTACAGATAGAGACTCCTCAATCGCAACATTTGGTTCCAAGAATCCCCATGAATAGCTATTTTTGCATTATAGGAAAAGCTGTTATTAGAGCTAGTGGAAGCCTGTGGGCAGGATAATAGTGTGGATTCTGCACATCTCATCAAGTTCCGCCATAATTTTACCATTTATCATGGTAACTAGTGAATTGATATCAGGATTCATGAGTCAGGGAGGCAATGAATGAGTTTCCTTTTCACTGGTTTAAAACAACTCCATTCCAGAATGTTCTCTTCTTTATTCAGATACAAATGAGAGGAGATTCTCACTCGCTGGGAAGGGAAGAGTCCTTTCAACCTAGAGGTCCTAACTTGATCTTTATGGAGAAGGAGAGTGGAAAATTTATTGCCTGCCCCTTTACCAAGAAAACAAGCTATTTCAAATCATTAACTGCTAAAGAGACATTATTTAAAGAGCCAATCTCATTTGCTTTGAGACAAAATTGCATATAAATAATTTGCATATAAATAGATTTCACCTGAATTCTCTGTTTTTAATTATTGAATGTTTTAATTTATTGTACGCCACCTTGGGCATCTGTTTTTAACAGAAGAAAGGTGGGATAAAAATCTTTAAATAAAATAAATATTAAATATATATAAATAAATTACATACAAAACTAATGGAATTACACTAGCATGGGAGGTACTATAGGTGCTGGGCCCAACTGAAAGCAAGTAGCTTAAAGCCAGCCCAATGTAGAAATGAAAAAGAACTTGAGAGAATTAGTATATTTAAGGATAGATACAAATTCAGGATTTGGAAAGACCTTGAGATACAACTTATGGCCCTGTCCTGTTTGATTGTGGATGACAGGTTATGACATCATGACACTAGTTATGTTCATAACACTAGTGATAATGTTGCAAATACCTATGGTGCTGCAAAGATTGGACTGCCAGCAGCCATTTCAGATCAGCCAATCTGAAATGCTTGCAGCGGTGGTGGTCTACTCCATCTCTTGGCTATGCATGGGAGTGCAGGCAAGCTGGGAGGGTGGGTGTAAAGGAACAGTTGCTGGGGTGAGGAGGTGAAATATCCTAGTATGCATGAACTGTGCCAGCAGCCTTTCCTCTCCCTTACTTCCTGATGTGCCCCCTTTCTCTTCTCAGATGTGTGCCAGTCAAAGAACTGATAAAGGTTGGAGGATACCCACTTGCGACTGGGAAGCTTATGGAGAGGTAAGGAAAAATGCTCCCTTACCTTCCCCAAGCTTCTTGATGTAGCTTGCAGTGCAGCCTGTTTTGGCATTATAGTGGGTCAAAAAACAGGATTGAACTGTTAGACTATTATTCAGTTTTAAAAATCCCATATGTTAGTCTTACTATAAAAATTCAGGCCTGGAATGCTTTAGATGTATTTACTATGTTTATTTCCTGCATTCGGGATATGGTGTACAAAAGGAAGACACTGTATGTGAAACAAAGTCTTCTAAAAATAAACATCAACCAAATGAACTTTTAACCAAAAGTTAAAATAATGAAATAAAAATGTAAAACAGAACGCATATAACCATAGCACAAATGCAAAGCAACAACAAGAACGTTGTTAATCTCCAAATGTCTGACAAAACAAATGTTTTGAACGGCATCTGGGAAATTGATGAAGATGGATCTGTCTCCACTATACATCCTGTTGAAAGGATCTTTGAGCATCACATCCACAAAAATTCCTGTCCCCTTCTGCTGAGATTCGTATATCCCACAATGATGGAATTTTTAACAAGTTATCTCTCCAGTGAGCCTTAAGGAGATAGGAGAATTCATATGGGTCGAAGCATGTGACAAATGGTGCCACTTTGCAGCCCATTGATCTATTGTGCAAACCTATGTATGTATACAGGCCCTACAATCCCGAGTAACTACAGGAGCACGTAAGAGACATTACGTGTACCCGTAGTTACTGCACTACCGAGTGAAAACCTATGGGAAATTCATATTGCAATCCAGAGCAAATTGTTCTTACACCGGAGCAAAGACTCCACATAGTTATTCTGGATTGCGCCCTTAGACATCTGCACCAATGTGTTCTCAATGAAGCTTACTTCCAGGACTGTGTGCAGAGGATTGCAGCCCTTCTGAGTGTTATGTTAACTCTCTTCCACTCAGTGATCTTTCTTGTTAGATGTCCCATGTCTATTTAGAGAGGAAAATAATGCATAAAAAACCCCCAATAAATCATAATATCTTTTAAAATTAGGTTCCTACCTTATGGCAAATTTGTACATGCCCAAAAAGTTCATACAAAAGAATCTCATTTATCATTACAGAATTCCAAGCAAACGTTGCCCAGCTGCTTAATCACAATAAGTACCACTTTCATGTTGTACAATAGGAGGCTCTGTAGGATTGGCTCTGTAAGATTTGCAACAGGATAAATCTTGTCTTCCTGTTGTTACTTATTCTGTAGTAATATAGATCTTCCACTACTGTTGGATCCAATGACTTTTGCTATATCCACCAGCTGAAGCACTATAGGGCCTTAAGTACAAATAGCCTCTATAGGGACTTGTTTTCAAGTAGCAGCTCGTATACAAAGTTCATCTGCCTACAGGTTCATCTTTTACTACAAACTGATGGTTATCAACTGAAAGGGACTTGGACTGCAATCCTAAAGACACTTTCCTGGGAGTAAGACCAAGTGAACACAATGGGGCTTGCTTTTGAGTAGACATGGGGCGCAATCCAGAGTAACTACGGGGAGTCCTTGCTCTGACGTAAGAAAAATTTACTCTGGATTGCAATATGAATTTCCCATAGGTTTTCACTAGGTGGTGCCACAACTACATCAACGTAAATGTCTCTTACTTGCTCCCGTAGTTACTCTGGATTGTAGGGATGGTTAGGATTGCACTCATAGAGGCTGATCTGGAGGGGGGACAGAGTAACTTGCTTGCAGTGAGTACTCTTGAATATGAGAATCTTTTTAAACCTTTGCATGTTCTTGTGCTCTCTTTGGACAGCCTTTCTGAGTCTGCCTGAGAAATCCCAGTCTTTTCATGTTTGGAAATCCAGCAGGACTTTGGCTTAAATGGTCAATGCTCCCTCAGGAACAGTTTGTGAGCAATTTGATGTGGAGATCTGTGGTTAGGAGCTCTTCTATTAAAATAAACTGACTAGCAGCCATGGGGAAGAGGCTGATTTCAATTAGGGCTGAAATGCAACGGATTAACCCTTTCCTGTGATTTCCTGGTAAAAATTGCATTTCCCCAAGCTGCTTGTGGTAGAAAACCATACAGATAATACTTGCACGTTTTTCCAAATTGTGCATGGGATGGAGAACTATTCCCATCAGGAAAATGGCATGGAGGGGGGGGAGTTAACCCCTCCTCATTCTACAGGCTCAATCTGCAAATGAATTTCTTGTGGCTGCTGTTAGGCAATTATATTACCGTATATACTCGAATATAAGCTGACCCGAGTATAAGCCCAAGAACCTAATTTTACCACAAAAAATGGGAAAACTTATTGACTCAAGTATAAGCCTAGGGTGGGAAATGCAGCAGGTACTGGTACTGGTCCTTTTCCTTGTAGCCTTCTTGGAACTCAAGAAGCACACTTCCCTGGGAGTAAGCCTCATTGAACTTAGTGGGGCTTACTTCAGAGTAGACATGCATAAGACAGGGTGACCAGATGCCAAACCCAAAATTCCTGAACCCCAAGGCCAAAATTCCTACCCCCAGGCCAAAATTCCTATCAGCTTAAAAAAATTGCCAAAAAAGTATTTTTTATTTTTATAGTTTTTGTTTTTTGGTTTGTTGGCCATAACGTTTGAGAGGAAGGAGATATCTCAAAACTGATTTTTGCAGTGGATTCTGCTCTTCAATACAAATCCAATGGTATATGACATGATGGGGTTTGATCCCGCCACTTTTCAGTTCACCCGAGTATAAGCTGAGGGGGCTTTTTTGGCCCATTTTTGGGGACCAAAAAATTCAGCTTATACTCGAGTATAGAAATGGAAGATATAGAGTAGGTTTTTGGAAAATCCAAAAAATAGGGTGTCGTTTTGTGCATGCAAGCCATCTCTATTGATGTGTTTGCACAAGTGGAACCACTGGAGCTATACAACCGTTTCCAGAGTCTCTCAGATTCCACCATGCTGGCAGAAGTTCCTCTTGCTAGCACACCTACACCTGATCTTGGCATTCCCCTCACTGGCATGCCTGCAGATCCCCCTCATTGACAGTAGCCAAAACCAGTAAGTGTGGGGGAATCTCGACACAGAAGGAGAACACAGAGGAGGGTGGTGGTGACTGGAGATTCTCTCCTGAGAGGCATGGAAGCTGTATGCTGACCAGACCCGTTTTCCCATGAGGTGTGCTGCCTCCCTGGTGCCAGGACACGGGATATCATGGAGAGGCTACCGAGGATGATCTTGCCTGCTGATCGCCACCCGTTCTTACTCATCCATGTAGGAACAAACGATAATGCTTGGGAAACTTTCCGAAAGATAGTTGGGGATTATGACGCTCTGGGGAGGAAGATTAAGGGTCTGGGGGATACCCAAGTGGTATTCTCATCCATCCTCCCAGTAATCGACAAAGGTCCTCAGAGAGATGGCAAGATTTTTCAGGTCAATAGCTGGCTTCGAAAATGGTGTCATCGAGAAGTATTTGGATTCTGGGATCACAGGATGAACTTCCTCGAGGAAGGACTCCTAGCAAAGGATGGACTACATCTTACGGGTTGGGGGAAGAGTGTCTTCAGACGGGAGATGGCCAACCTGATCAGGAGGGCTTTAAACTAAATAAGAAGGGGGTGGGTTATGTCCCAAGGGAACCTAGGAATAAGGAAAATGCTCTGGGTGGAAATTGCCAGGGCATGGACGTAACTCAAAAATCTTTAGAGGGGCCTGGCCTTACCAAAAGGGGGGGAAATGCATTGAGTTGCAACCTCCAGGGCTTATGTTGCATTTACACAAATGCACACAGCCTGGGAAATAAACAAGATGAGTTGGAGCTTTTAGCAAGTGAAGGGAAATTTGATTTGATAGGAATAACTGAAACTTGGTGGGATGATTCCCATGACTGGAACGCACAATTGGAAGGCTATCAGCTGTTCCGGAGGAACAGCAGTGGCAAAAGGGGAGGCAGAGTAGCATTATATGTCAAGAACATATATACCTGCTCTGCAGTGATGGGCTTCAAAAAATTTAAGAACCGGTTCTCTGCCCATCCGGCAGCCATTTTTAAATGGCTATTTTTAAACTTTATATGTCCTATCTCTTGTTAAGAACCGGTTTTATAGAGTAGGTGCGAACCTGCTAGAGCCCACCACTGCTGCTCTGAAATCCAGGAAACTGGTCCGGATATCCCTGTGGAGTGCGTTTGGGTAAAGCTTAGGGGGAAAAACAAGAAACAAAACATTGTGGTGGGTGTCTACTATAGACCGCCAGGCCAAGGAGAAGGAGTAGACAATATCTTCTTGGAGCAACTGGCAGGCGTTGCAAGGAAATATGAGGTAGTAGTAATGGGGGACTTTAACTATCCAGACATTTGCTGGGAGACACACTTAGCCAAACATGGAAACTCCAATAAATTCCTGATGGGCCTGGAAGGTCCAGAAGGTGGAGGAAACAACAAGGGGAGGGGCCATCCTTGACCTGATCTTAACTAATTGTGATGAACTGATTGACGGGGTCAACGTGGCAGGAAATTTAGGGGAAAGCAATCACGAGCTGCTGGAATTTAGAATAATGTGGGAAATAAAAAGAGTGCAGAGTGAAACTTATACATTGGATTTCAGGAAAGCTGATTTCAACAGGCTTAGAGGAGTCATAGGTGGAATCCCATGGGTTGATGATCTAATGAGGAAAGGGGCCCAAGATGGGTGGGAGCTCCTTAAGAGGCAGCTTCTAGAAGCACAGTCAGTAACAATTCCCATGAAAAAGAAAGGGGGGAAAAACCTGAAAAAACCAGGCTGGCTGCACAAGCAACTTGGGGATCAGCTGAAGTTAAAGAAAGACGTATAGGGAGTGGAAGACTGGAAAGATCACCAGGGAGGAGTACAGGCAGGTAGCCCGGTCCTGTAGGGAGGGGGTCAGGGATGCTGAAGTTCAGTATGAGCTGAGGCTGGCCAGGGGAGTCAAAGATAACAAAAAGAGCTTCTTTAGATATGCCCAGAGGAACAGGAGGAGAGATGAGGGGGTGGGGCTGCTCCTGGACAAAGATGGACAGCAGGTGTCTGGAAACCAGGAGAAGGCAGAGCTGCTCAACTCCTACTTTGCGTCCATCTATTCTCGGAAGGAGGGCTGTGCAAATGGGGGTGCGGGATCATTGGCTGATGCGGAGATGTGCTTGCATCCCCTAAGAGGTAATGAAAACATGGATGGTACAGAACAGCAGATTAAGATTGATAGAGAACTGGTTCGAAACCACTTAACTGGCCTAAATGAATTCAAGTCATTTGGACCAGATGAGCTGCATCCTCGAGTTCTTAAGGAACTGGCAGATGTCCTTGCGGAGCCTCTGTCGATCATCTTTGAGAAATCCTTGAGGAGTGGAGAAGTGCCACTGGACTGGAAGAGGGCAAATGCAGTCCCAATCTTTAAGAAGGGGAAAAAAGAAGACCCGGGAAATTATAGACCAGTCAGTTTGACTTCAATCTCTGACAAGATATTAGAACAAATCATAAAACACACAATTTGTGCACATCTAGACAAGTACTCGGTGATCAAAACAACCCAGCATGGATTTACCAAGAATAAATCTTGCCAGACAAATCTGATCTCATTTTTTGATCTGGTTACGAGCTTACTGGACAGTGGCAATGCTGTGGATGTCATTTATCTTGACTTCAGCAAAGCATTTGACAAGGTCCCACATGACATTTTAATTGGGAAGTTGGAAAAATATGGGCTAGATGAGGCAATATTTAGGTGGATCTGCAACTGGCTTGATGGCCGCACTCAAAAGGTTTTAGTAAATGGGTCTGCATCAACCTGGAGATTGGTTTCAAGTGGGGTACCCCAGGGCTCTGTCTTGGGCCCAGTCCTCTTTAACATTTTCATCAATGACTTGGAGGAAGGGATACTGGGGAGCCTGATCAAATTTGCAGATGACACCAAGCTGGGAGGAGTAGCAAACACAACAGAAGACAGGAGAAACCTCCAGGAGGATCTGGATAAACTGGAATCCTGGGCTGTAACAAATAGAATGAATTTCAACAGGGAGAAATGCAAGGTTCTGCACTTAGGAAATAAAAACCAGAAATACAGGTATAAAATGGGGGATACTTGGCTTGGCAGCACAACATGTGCGCGGGATCTTGGAGTCTCTGTGGATCACAAGCTGAACATGAGTCAGCAGTGTGATGTGTCTGCAAAGAAAGCAAATGCCATTTTAGGCTGCATTAAGAGGACTGTAGCTTCCAAGTCATGAGAAGTTCTAGTTCCTCTTTATTCAGCATTGGTGAGACCTCACCTTGAGTACTGTGTTCAGTTCTGGGCACCTCACTTTAAGAAAGATGTAGCCAAACTGGAGCAAATCCAGAGGAGAGCGACAAGAATGATCAGTGGGATGGAAGGGAAGCCCTACGAGGAAAGGTTGGGGGAACTTGGGATGTTCAGCCTGGAGAAGAGGAGGCTGAGGGGAGACATGATTGCCCTCTTCAGATACCTGAAGGGCTGTCATAGGGAGGAAGGGGCTCATTTGTTCATAGCTGCTTCTGAAAGCAGAACTAGAACCGATGGGTACAAACTGCAAGAGAGGAGATTCCGGTTGGATATCCGGAAAAAATTCCTGACGGTGAGGGTGGTTCGGCAGTGGAACAGATTGCCAAGGGTGGTGGTGGACTCTCCCTCGCTGGGGATCTTCAAGCAGAGGCTCGACGAGCACCTGTCGGGGATGCTCTAGGGGGATTTCCTGCTGTAGGCAGGGGGTTGGACTAGATGACCTACTAGGTCCCTTCCAACTCTATGATTCTATGATTCTAAGTTGTGTTAGTGGTCCAGAAAACATGGAAGTCTGTAGATCTCAAACTAGTAAACTGTCCGTTCAATTCATTTTCAGAGGTACAATAGAAAGGGTGAATCTAAAGAAGTTTATGGAGACAGTCTTGGGAGGAAAGGGAAATTAGAAGTTTGCCATAGCTCAGCAGGTAAGCTCATTGCAAAATCTCACTGGATCAATTGCCTTTTGCTAATTTAAACAATCTCATGTAGCAGGGATGGAAAAGACCTCAATGTGAAACCTTAGACAGCTGCTGGCAGACTAGACAATGCTGGAGTCAACCAAATATGTTCTAACATATGCGATGAGTCATGCCTTGCTTGAGTTTAGTTTTTTTCTTTAGGTTTTTGGTAGTCTGGTCTTCTGGATGAGACTTCCCAAAATGCTCTGGGAGAAGTGGGACTTGAAAAGCAAGTAGATTGATGAAATATGTAGAAACAAATACTGTTTGTTTTAAAACTTTTCTAGTGTATACTCTTTATTGCAAGTCAAACACAAAATCCAGGCTGGAGGCATGGGAGTCCTGCCTGTACATCAATTCTATACAGATAGGTCATGGCAGAGCTTCGAGTTTCAGAATGCTAAGAAAAGAAATCTAAAAATATTCCCAATTTCCTAGCATACTTAAAGGGGGGGAGGAGTAAGTAGTAAAGCTGCTTTTGGAACATGTTTTGCCACAAAAGAATATGCAGCGCTCATCTAATTTTTTAATCCATTACACATCCAAATATATAAATCATTCCTGGATGTGGACATCAGGGAAGAATTAATGGCCGTGAAGTATTTGTCAAGGGTGATCTATAAAAAGTAAGTGATACATAGCAAAGGAATCTCTTCTTCCAATTACATAGCCAGCGATGAAACCATTGTGGTCTGTGACACAGCTCTGCGAGATTTTTTCCATGTTTATTCAGCCGAGCTTAGCAAGCACATCATGCATTCCATTCATTAAATCTGTGCAGGGAAGTATAGAGTGTGACCCTCAGCAATATTTTTACGACCCGTAATCTTGTCAAATGGGGCGCCACTTAGGTTGCTGCCAATACTGCTGTCAAATATTTGTTTCAGTGCAGAGCTTAGTGTTGATGAAAAGCCATAAAATATCATACTTAGGGTCTGGTTCTACTTCCAGTTATATTTCTGTTATTCTATTTACTTTCTGTGGAGTTGTATTCTGTGAATCTATGTGATGAGGAAAATTCAGCTCAGTTTCTAGAAGTGGTGGATCAGACTTTAAAAGCTGTCAGGAATGATACATGTTATGCTGAGAATATTCAATTGAAGCCCAAGCCATTTATATCTCTCTTGGCTGTGAAAAAGCCCTGTTCCCAAGGTGCTCTTGATGACAGTGAAGATACTGTAAAGCATGACACAGGCTTTCCTCTGTTGCAGATGCTTTCAGGATACAAAAGGCCTTTCGGTTATTGTGGCTCTCTTTCTTTATAAGAGAGCCCTTAACTGTGACTGTTCTTAAGAGGTTTGCTTAAAGTGCAAAGGATGGCAAATTCTAACATTGATCTTACTCATATATAACCACTGAATTATAGCCAAAGGAAATGTGGTGTGTGTGTGTGTGTGTTGTGTGTATATTCTTCTTATTTTAAAATACTAATTACGAATGCTGCTTGTGGGTTTTCTAAGTAGAAACAATGTCATAAATTAATACTGGAAATTTCTCAGCATTCATCCTCAAGAACTCAGTTTTGATAAGGTAGAACTATTACTGGATTTAATCCAAGTTTTCTCTTGCACAGGCTTTGAAAGTTTGCTGCAACCCCTCTGCCGCAAATGAGGCTTTGTGATCCCATTGGAATTATGAACCTCAGGTTGAAGAATACTGAGCAAGATTAACAGGAACATGTAAATCTGAACATATTTATTTATGTATTTCGTGCCATCAATTTGCCCCAAGGAGCTTACAATTTTGATGATAAAAAGGAGACAATGAGGAGAAGGGAATGGAAGTGTTAAAAAACTGGGGAGTTATATGTGATTCTTTCAGTTCCAGGTTCATATCTTAATTATAGCACAAAATGAGGGTTAAGCCTTAAGGCATAGTGCCAAACTCTTGATAGAAATGGTGAATTTTGAAAAAGGATTTGAAGGAAGTTAAGAAGAAAGCATTGATAGGTGTTACAGGAGGCAACTGTAGACATAAAAGGCATAAATTGAATTATTTCACTTGTGTGATTCTGGGCAACGATTGTGACCATGTCCACAGTGATGATATCTTGCAGCTATACCCCTGCTAACTGAGCAAGAGGGAGCAAGAGGGTGCTAACTTTCAAGTGGGTGTTCCTCCTTTATTTAGCAGGGGGAGAATAACTGGCTCTACACATCCCAGCAATGTCTGTTCTAGTGGCTTCTGCTGGTGTTCTTTTGGATTTTAGATTGTGAGCGCTTTTGGGACAGGGACCAGTTAGCTATTAATTAGCTATTAATTTTTTCATTTTTCATTTCTTGTTCACTTTGTGAACTTTTTAGTTGAAAAGTGATTTATAAATACTGTAGTTAGATATAGTGTTGCTTCAATCATTGACAAGATGAGAGAAGCTAGCCTCTCATGCTACAGCCACGTTCTGCATTCCACAACAATACAATTGCACAGAAGGGCCTGCAGTAGGAAGTTAGCAGCAAATGAGCAAAGGGTTGACCAAAACAGCACTAGTTTGACACATTGCATGGTGACATGAGAACCACCTGCCTGCATCCACACCAAGCCCACAATCAGGAGAAATGGTGACAGTGATCCAGAATAGTGGATGCTCCCACCATGTGGGACAAATGGTAAAGAAGAAGAGTGTGATTCTGGGCACAGTCTGAATGTGCTGATTTTGAGTTGTAAGGCTCTAAATCACTTATGATTTGAATACATGTCCAAAATCATAGAATCGTAGAATCATAGAGTTGGAAGGGACCTACTAGGTCATCAAGTCCAACCCCCTGCCTGCAGCAGGAAATCCCCAGAGCATCCCCGACAGGTGCTCGTCGAGCCTCTGCTTGAAGATCTCCAGCGAGGGAGAGTCCACCACCACCCTTGGCAATCTGTTCCACTGCCGAACCACCCTCACCATCAGGAATTTTTTCCGGATATCCAACCGGAATCTCCTCTCTTGCAGTTTGTACCCATTGGTTCTAGTTCTGCTTTCAGAAGCAGCTATGAACAAGTGAGCCCCTTCCTCCCTATGACAGCCCTTCAGGTGTCTGAAGAGGGCAATCATGTCTCCCATCAGCCTCCTCTTCTCCAGGCTGAACATCCCAAGTTCCCCCAACCTTTCCTGGTAGGGCTTCCCTTCCATCCCACTGATCATTCTTGTTGCTCTCCTCTGGACTTGCTCCAGTTTGGCTGCATCTTTCTTAAAGTGAGGGGCCCAGAACTGAACACAGTACTCAAGGTGAGGTCTGACCAATGCTGAATAAAGAGGAACTAGAACTTCTCACGACTTGGAAGCTACAGTCCTCTTAATGCAGCCTAAAATGGCATTTGCCTTCTTTGCAGACACATCACACTGCTGACTCATGTTCAGCTTGTGATCCACAGAGGCTCCAAGATCCCACTCACATGTTGTGCTGCCAAGCCAAGTATCCCCCATTTTATACCTGTGTTTTTGGTTTTTATTGCCCAAGTGCAGAACCTTGCATTTCTCCCTGTTGAAATTCATTCTATTTGTTACAGCCCAGGATTCCAGTTTATCCAGATCCTCCTGGAGGTTTCTCCTGTCTTCTGATGTGTTTGCTACTCCTCCCAGCTTGGTGTCATCCGCAAATTTGATCAGGCTCCCCCGTATCCCTTCCTCTAAGTCATTAATGAAAATGTTAAAGAGAACCGGTCCCAAGACAGAACCTTGGGGTACCCCACTTGAAACCGACCTCCAGGTTGACACAGAACCATTTACTAAAACCTTTTGAGTGCGGCCGTCGAGCCAGTTGCGGATCCACCTAACTATTGCCCCATATTTTTCCAACTTCCCAATTAAAATGTCATGTGGGACCTTGTCAAATGCTTTGCTGAAGTCAAGATAAATGACATCCACAGCATTGCCACTGTCCAGTAAGCTCGTAACCCGATCAAAAAAAGAGATCAGATTTGTCTGGCAAGATTTATTCTTGGTAAATCCATGCTGGGTTGTTTTAATCACCGAGTACTTGTCTAGATATGCACAAATTGTGTGTTTTATGATTTGCTCTAATATCTTGCCTGGGATTGAAGTCTAACTGACTGGTCTATAATTTCCCGGGTCTTCTTTTTTCCCCTTCTTAAAGATTGGGACTACATTTGCCCTCTTCCAGTCCAGTGGCACTTCTCCACTCCTCAAGGATTTCTCAAAGATGATCGACAGAGGCTCTGCAAGGACATCTGCCAGTTCCTTAAGAACTTGAGGATGCAGCTCATCTGGTCCAAATGATTTGAATTCATTTAGGCCAGTCAAGTGGTTTCGAACCAGTTCTCTGTCAATCTTAATCTGCTGTTCTGCACCATCCATGTTTTCATTAACTCTTAGGGGATGCAAGCACATCTCCGCATCAGCCAATGATCCCGCACCCCCATTTGCACAGCCCTCCTTCCGAGAATAGATGGACGCAAAGTAGGAGTTGAGCAGCTCTGCCTTCTCCTGGTATCCAGACACCTGCTGTCCATCTTTGTCCAGGAGCAGCCCCATCCCTCGTCTCTCCTCCTGTTCCTTTGGGCATATCTAAAGAAGCTCTTTTTGTTATCCTTGACTCCCCTGGCCAGCCTCAGCTCATCCTGGGCTTTAGCATTCCTGATCCCCCCCCCCCCCACAAGACCGGGCTATCTGCCTGTACTCCTCCCTGGTGATCTTTCCAGTCTTCCACTCCCTATACTTCTCTTTCTTTAACTTCAGCTGATCCCCAAGTTGCTTGTGCAGCCAACCTGGTTTTTTCAGGTTTTTTCCCCCTTTCTTTTTCATGGGAATTGTTACTGACTGTGCTTGTAGAAGCTGCCTCTTAAGGAGCTCCCACCCATCTTAGGCCCCTTTCCCCATTAGATCATCAACCCATGGGATTCCACCTATGTTTCCTATGACATGTGCATACATGTTCATTAAGATTAACCACGAAGAACTATTCAGAGGTTGGACACATGGAACCACATCTTTTTCACTGATTGTAACTTGGTTGGGGAACACTGTGTCCAAACAGATCTCCAAACGACCAATACAATAGCCTTTAGGTTATTTGTCATTGATCCATGGACCTGCGGCTTTCATCAAATAAATTTTTACTAGAGTGATGTCCTGACCAGGGGCATCGAGAGGGTGGTGCGGATGGTGCAGGCCACACCAGATGGCCCGCTGGATGCGGGTGACACACCACAGAAATTTGACAACCCCTCCAGTGTGTCACCTTCAACCGCTCTGCACTAGAAAGAGGCGAGCCTGCCTCTCCCTAGTGTGGAGAGATCTCTGAAGTGCAGGCAAAAAGATTGCACCTGCATGGCAGCCTCAGACCTCTCCAATCTCACAAGAGGCAGGCTGGCCTCTCATGAAAATGGAGAGGTCTGTAGGATATGCCTGTGCAAGCTTCGTGCACTGTGCATCTTAAGACCCTGCCCTCGATGATGAAGACAAGCCTTTCATCACTCACGCAAGGACTTTACAGGCACAAAGCTATGTGAGCTTTGTACACGCACAGGCACACCATGACTACGAAGCCACCTGCCTTTAATGATGAAGGGCAGGCCCTTTGTCACTTGGGCAGGAGCATACAGGCACAGTGCGTCTGCGCAATCTTCACACAGGTGCATCATGCCAATGAAGCCACTTGCCCTGAGTGATAAAGGGTCTGCACTTGCCATTAAGGCCCTACTCCTGGTGCACATATGCACAATGGGAGGGGTTACATGCTGGCCTCCTGAACCAGGTGATAAATGATGGAGGCTGGCGCCACCTCTGATCCTGACTTTGTGTTTTATGGATTTTGTGTGTGTATCTTTATATGGTTGGATTATTTTTATTCTAAATATTTTAAATAGAAAAGCATATAAACAAATAAATACGTATATAAAAAAATTACTGTGAGTAACAAATGCCTCATGGAATAGAAAATGCAAAAATTTGCAATTCCTGCTCTTATGGCTGCATCATGTCCAATGATGGCATGCTTAATGAGGCGTCATGTTTTGGATTCCCAAAGGATTGTACATTTCCTTTTGATTCTTTTCCAACATAAAATATTAATTTTGTGAATTTTATCTCTTATTAAGTACTCTGACCTTGTTTCATATTTTGTGAAGCTTTCAAACTCTAAATTTAGCAGAGATTTGGCCATTCTTTTTCACGGACAGACACTTCCTTGGCTTGAATTTCAAATTATCGGCTCTGTGAACCATGCTCACAAAACCGAACTTCTTGAAATAAACTATGTTCTTCCTATGACATGAAAGCATTATACGGCTGCATCTGCAATCGGACATTTATAGCTGTTTAGCGCGCAGACACAATAACAATTTTTTACTAAATCAGACCTCTTGATCTTCCCAATCACATGCATCTATGTTGGTTGTGCTCCTGAAGAGGAGTGGGCACCACTTCCAGCACCAGTTATTTCTTTACATAAACATCACCAATCACTCTTGGAATTCTCAGTGTTTTGCTGTCTCCACCTCCTCTTGGAAGCATAAAAATTTTATACAACTAAGGAAATGCTATTCTGTTGTCATCTAGTGAAGATCATCCTTTTTCTTTGGTGCTGTATCGTTTAATTGTTGGATTCTTAGCTTTGTGTGTCTGGTGGCTACATGCAACAAAGTACGTGCAATGGAATAAGAAAACCAAGATAACAAAACAAGAAACCTCTGTTCTACCAATATATAAGGAAAGTCTTCAAGAAAGAGTGTTACTCTGGAGAGTTTACACCTGCTAGCTCAACAAATATCCACCTTTTAAGTGATGGTTCTCTTATGTTCAGCAGTGAAAGAATAATGGTCCTTATTCATCTCAGTAAGGCATCTTAGTAGCTGTTTGATAGTTTCTCTTATGCCTTTTTTGTAAAATCTTATCACAACTATTGCCTTATAAAGAATCTGTATCTGTAAAAACTGCCCTGGGGATTTCTTAATGCTGAGGAAAGTGAAAAGCCTGAAGCAATATTTACATAAAAGCATTATTGTGTAATTCTTGCCAAAATTGGGGGGATTAGTTAAGGATGGAAACTCCTGCCAGGAACACCGCTAATTACAGTTGAATTCCAATTAGAAGTGGTTTCAGTTGACCTGTTATTCTGTATGAATTCCTGTCATATTTGATTTCACACTACACCTGGTGAACCAACCGTGCACCACACAAAACAGAAGCAAGTTGATCTGGTACCGCTGTGATCCGGGAAAATATCACAGAAAGAGGATATGCAGTGACATCATAGCCCTTGTTCTTCATGGACTTGGAACTACAGAATGCTATGGTGGAATCAGAGGAATTGAATCTTGTATGCAGTGCATATGAATCATGCGGAGCTAAAATATATGATAAAAGTACATTCCCAAGAAGCTGTCAAATAGTACTGGCCACAGAGCTTTTACTTTGCAGTATACCGAGGTCCAGCTTGCATAGTTCCAGAGAACATTATACCCAGATGCAGACCACACATACTGAACATGTGTTTGTGTTCAATTCCCCTCCTTGCTTCTGAAAAATGTAGCTAGCAGCAGAAATTGAAGCTAATTTCTGTCTGAGTTAAATTCTCTTATGACCTTAGCCAGTCATCAGAAATGATGAAAATAAAGCTTTTCCCTGTCCGGACCATCAAAACAGCACTAGTCCATAAATCTAGTAGATCAACACTGTCCTTGAAACACCATGATATTGTTCCTAAGATTCATTGAACGTGTTGTGGCAAATAAAATATTTTAAGCTTGGGGTTGTCCCACTTCCACACAATGAAGTCTGCTAAAAAAGCCACATGGAAATGATACACGATGTGAGGCTTCTTTGCCTTGTAGTGAAATTCCCGTGACATTGTGTTAATGAAGAGGTTATATTTAGAAGCTTATTTCCAAGCCTCAATGTATTCAGAGGCTTATTACTACACTAGCAAAAACGTACCTGTGTTGCGGGAGTAAACTTCCTCCTGTATGCCATCCCCCCACTGCACAACAATCACATGCACATCAAACCCCCATGTGCTCCCCCATGCATATTGTCTCCCATGCTAACACCCCCATGTGCATCATCCCCATGCACATCTTCCCTTGCGCATCAAACCCCCATGAGCAATGTCCCTCCATGAGCAACGTCCCCCATGCACAACATCCCCCATGCACAACATCCCCCCCATGGGCATCCTCCCTCCCAGTGCACCAGGCACCAAATTGGCTGGATGTTGATCAGTCAGTCTTCAATGTTAAGTATAGGACAAAAACATGTTGCACCCCTTTTCAGATCCTTAAGGGTTAAATTTCTCAACATCGGTTCTTGGTGGGGGTTGATGTCAAAAAAGTAACACCCTCCCCAAATTTCATGCTTCTAGGTCCAGGGGTTGGGGCAGAGCGTCTCTCAGTCAGGGATTCTCAATGTAAAGTTTCGCCCCTTTTTACCCCCTTCCATTTGGAATTTCTGAAAACTGGTTCCTAGTGGGTACCTCCACCACGGAATGAAAACCCTCCCCAAATTTCATGCTTCTGGGCCTAGCGGTTTTGGTGGGGTGTTGATGAGTCAGTCAGTGAGTCTGTGAGTGAATGTGACTGATTTTACATCAAAGATTCAGTGGTACCTCACTTAACAAGTGATCCATGTAACAAGCAAAAATTTCTCTTGGATTCTGCCTCACATAACAAGTGTTGCTTCACTTAACAAGCACACTCATTGGCAGTTGGGGCTGATGCGCTGGCCGGCAGCACTTTTAAAAAGCATCAGGGCTGCCTAGCACACCTGCCCATAGCAAAAGCAACACTTCCGCACTGTTCCTCCTGTGCCGGGCGTCCACTAAGCAGAGGGAGAGAACAGCAGTGGAGAAGAGGGAAGCAGCTCAGGGCTAGCCCGAAGGGAGCAGGGGAGAGAGAGGCTCAGGAGGAAGAGGAGGAGAAAGTGGGGAGACACTTTGAAATTGTCTTGGATTGCAGCCTCCTATTCATGTCTACCCAGAAGTAAGCCCCATTGTGTTAAATGGGGCTTACTCCCAGGAAAGTGTCTTGGATTGCAGCCTAAGTGGACTTCATAGGATCATGCACACTGAATGCATGTTTTGAATTCAATTCCAGTGTTTTGTCATCATTTTTACATACAGTTAATATTTTTATATGAATATTTTTTGTGTTGTGGAACCAATCGTCTGAGTTTCCATTATTTCCTACAGGAAAATCCACTTCACATAAAGAGCGTTTCACATAACAAGCATGCTTCTGGAACAAATTAAATTTGTTATGTGAGGCACCACTGTACTTCAAGGCTGCTTCTCTTCTGACAAATGGAATTGGTTTCAATGGGAGTTAATTGTAGAAGACGGATGGCAAAAACTCACCCACTCATCCAGATGGTTTTCATATCATTCAAGGGGCCATGTTTTTGAACTGATATTTTATAAGCACAATCCTAATCAAAAGTAAATCTCATTGTAAATCTTCCTGCCTGAGCTGACTGGGGTGATCTCAAGCGTGGTGTCGGAGTGCCCTTACCTCTTGGTGCTGGGGGACTTCAGTGTCCATGCCAAGACACCCCAAACATCTGCAGCTCAGGATTTCATGGCCGCCATGGCAACTATGGGTCTGTTTCAAAGGATATCTGCCCCTACTCATGATATGGGACACATACTGGATTTTGTGTTTACTGCTGGGCAGGCTGATGGTGATCTGGATGTGAAGGACATCTCCATCACCCCATTGCCAGGGACAGATCACTACCTGGTGGGATTTAGGCTTATCACACCCGATACTGCGGGGGACCACATTCTATGGTCCGCCCCCAAGACTGATGGATCCTGATGGTTTCCTGAGGGCTCTAGGGGATTTTCCTGTTGCCAGAGCTGGCAACTCACCCGACTCCCTGGTTGATCTCTGGAATACAGAGATGACCAGGGCCCTGGATGAGATAGCTCTTGAGCTACTTTGGCCCAGCCGCAGATTGAACACAGCTCCTTGCTTTTCTGGGGAGCTGGGCTTTGAAACAGCAGGGTTGATGTTTAGAGCGACGTTGGCGAAAGACTCATGCTGTTTCTGATTGTACAGAGGCCAGGGCTCACTGGCAAGCCACTGGCAGTGGGTTGGAGTCCACCACTCCCTCTACGGCTCGGGTCCAGAGTATCTGAGGAACTGCTTCTGTCCATAAAATCTGAAACGCAACCTAAGATCATCTGGGGGGCTCTGCTAACCTTGCCACCATTGAAAGAGGTGAGAGGTATGGCGGCTAGTAGCAGGGCCTTCTCAGTGGTTGCACCCCAGCTCTGGAACTCCCTTCCCTTTGACTTAAGAACTGCTCCCTCCTTATACAATTTTTGGCGGACCTAAAAACATTCCTGTGGGCAAAAGCTTTTTAGAGAGGCTGGGGATGTTATAATTTTAAATTGTTAAATTTTTAGCCAATGTTTTTATGACTTTTAGGGTGGGTGGCTGTTTTAAATTTTTAAATGTTTTTAAATGTGTTTGTGAGCCACCTTGAGTCAGCTTTGCTGAGAAAGGCAAGATATAAATCCTGTTAATAGTAATAATAATAATAACTCTGTTGCCCAGATGATCCACTGGAATTTGTGCCAAAAGTATCATCTGCCAGTGGCAAAAAACTGGTGGGACCACAAGCCTGAAAAAGTGGTTGCGAATGAGCAGGTCAAGCTTCTGTGGGACTTCAGGATACAGATGGACAAGGTCTTGGAACACAATACTCCAGATATCACCATCATAGAAAGCAGGTTGTGGGTTGTTGACGTCGCCATACCAGATGACAGCAGAATTGAGGAGAAACAACTGGAAAAGATCTCCCGCTACCAAGACCTAAGAATTGAATTACAGCGTATCTGGTGTAAGCCAGTGCAGATGGTTCCAGTGGTAATTGGCACACTGGGTGCAGTGCCCAAAGACCTTGGCAGGCACCTGAAAACTATTGGCATTGACAATATATCACTCTGCCAACTGCAGAAAGCCGCTCTTCTGGGATCAGCACGAATTATATGCCGCTACATCACACAGGCCTAGACTCTTGGGAAGGGTCTGACTGGTGATATGAATGAAACCAGCATGAACTTGTTCGCTGTGTATTTATGGATAACAATAATATTAATTATTGTAATTAATAATTACAGTGGTAATTGGCACACTGGGTGCAGTGCCGAAAGACCTTGGCAGGCACCTGAAAACTATTGGCATTGACAAAATATCATTCTGCCAACTGCAGAAAGTTGCTCTTCTGGGATCAGCACATATTATACGCCGCTACATCACACAGTCCTAGATTCTTGGGAAGGGTCCAACTGGTGATGTGAATGAAACCAGCATGAAGTTGTTCACTGTGTATTTCTGTTTGTTTTTCAATCATCATCATCATCATAACCATAATCATAATCATAATAGTGTTAAATGGGTCTTATTTCCAGGAAAGTGTCTTTAGAATTGCAGGCATACCCTACAATCCAGAGTAACTACGGGAGCACGTAAGAGACATTTACGTCAACGTAGTTACAGTACCACCTAGTGAAAACCTATGGGAAATTCATATTGCAATCCAGAGTAAATTGTTCTTATGTCAGAGCAAGGACTCCCCGTAGTTACTCTGGATGGGGCCCTCAGTCTTCTTCCATCAATCAAAAGCATACATGTACTTGCACTGGATCTTTAGCATGATGTATGCTAAAGCACAAGGGTCCACAACACAGCAGAATGCATGGATACTATGATGCCTATCCTCTTTGCCTGAAATAAGTGGCGTAGCTAGGAATGTGCAGGGGGTGCAGTTGCACCAGGCAAGAAGCTGAAGGCAGGGCAAAAAACTGAGCTTGACACTAGTGGCTAAAATTGTGTAAAGTGGTTTATGTATGAAACATAATACCATCATGCTATATATCATTGGAATGGTAATTTCACAAAGAATGCAATGGAATTGTATTGCAATTATCTGTATTCTACAAAAAGTTATGGCCAATTAACCAGAAAATGAAAATAAAAGCCTATGGAACAAAAAGTGGTTTTTCTTAACTCAGAACTTTCCCATGACAGTGATTGCTGTGAGAGCCAATGTGATTCTGATACTGCATGGAACTAAAAAGGTGTTAATGTGAATCAGCCCTCATTTCCATATACATTTATCATAATACAGTTACCCATGCTATCTGGGTATACTGAACAGGCACTTCTAAGTAGTGCTTATATTTAGCAGTGAAAGAATAACTTTCCTCTTTACCCCAGCACAGTTTCCCTAACCATAAAGGGACACAATTTGACTTTTTTTCTTAAATAACAGTGCAATCCTAAGCATATTTACTCAGAAGTCCCATTGTATTCAATAGTTCTTACTTCCAGGAAAGTGTGGTTAGGACTGCAGTCTAAATTTGATTTTGTTGTTCCAGGGAGTGGGGGGAACTACACTAGAAAGCAGACTGGTGCTTTAGCTATGCCAGTAGCAGAGCAAATGGGGTAAACTGCTGAGGAGGAGGAGTCAGATTTTTTCCCCAATTTTTAAAAATATCCAGGGATGACATCACTTCTAGTTGTGACATCACTTCTGGGGCAACATTCTGAGCTTTGCACCTGGCTACATGATCATCAGCTACGCCACTGCCTGAAAAGATATAGAATTTTCCAAGATTCCTTCCCTCAATTACATGATGAAGTATGACCCCATAAAATGGGTAAAAGTGAGAGAAAGATAGCAGCGTGAAACAAATCCTCATAGATACAGGGAAACTATATATCTGTACTGTATAGAAAAAGTCAGATCCTTTGTTCTCAGTGGACAGTCTTTAAAATGCAGTATTTACGACTGAAACAGTTGGATCTTCTTAGGTTCTCGGTATTAATGGACAGAAATAGATCTAACTGAACAATGAAGCACAAAGACATAACAGTTGGATAGGAAAAAAGTACAGGCAACCACTTCAGCAAGTCATTTGGAAGTAGGTCAGGTCTACTTACTTTGATGTAAGCATGTTCATAGAGGAAGTTTTTGGACTTTAAGTACCAGGAGAATGAGCAAAACCAGCTGCTTGATAAAGTTCACTTCCCTTGAGAGAGACTATATCCTGAAATGTGTTGAGAGAATAAAGAGCATTTTGTTTTCTGACACAGATGTTTGTAGTTGCTCCCCCCATGCAGAGTGCTTTGTAGGCATTGGATTCTTCTTGATTGCTCTGTTTGTTTGGGGCCAGTTGTTGTACTGAATTGGGGTAACCTCAGGAAAAGGATGCATGGGTTGGTAAGACCCAGCTTTTGATAAGAGAGTCATATGCATTTGCCACCATGCTTAGGATTTGGCTTTTGAAATTCCACTGCAAATATTGCTTCTTTTTTTTAGCATTGTGGTGGTTAGACCAGGCCTCCGTCAGTCTTGAAAGATTATGGTATCGTGCTCAGCGCTGCATACGCTGCATGCGAAGCACGAAAGCCTGGGTTGGATTTTTTTATGGAGGCTAGGCTGTTACCCAAGCAGCAAATCCCCCCTCTCCACGCCACTGAATTACTCCAATGGAAAGGCAGAGCCGATACGATTGGATCCAGCTGGCGTCGCAGAGCTGGGCTACGGAAAGGAGCTCACCCTGTCTTATGGGGCCAAATGTTAAAGGAACCAGGGCACCCATGAAATGAGTCCAACCACCTTCAACTCATGAACACCACTGCGGGTTCAGTCACATGGACAAAAGAGCCCCTCACTGGTGCCTGACCTGTCTTGACACAGCCCATGACAACACACCTAAATGCTAGTTTCCCTAGTCAGATTTGGGTGCTTCATGTTACCTGTCTGCCTCATTATTTAAACTGCTGCTTCTTCATTTAAACATTTAAACATTTAAAAGATCATTTGGAACCTATTCTAGTTTAAAAAAGACAAACCAGCAACTGGACTCTTTACAGCTGAAAAACTGCTCAGGGAAGAGGGGAAAGAAGGGCTTTAGACATCACAAATTTTCAGTCAGCATTATGCACAGCCATCTTCTGTTGCAAACTAATAAACTGCTTTCCCTTGAGCTCAGTTCTGGAGATATTGCGTGGCTGACAACAATGTGGTGAGTGCATTTGTGCACACTGACTCCTGTCTGTCTGTACTCCTCCATTATTAATAAAGAGAAGATTTGGAAGATAGGCTGCCCTGGTTCCTATTTTAAGGGATGTCATGATTCAGTACTTCCTAAGTTGATGTTATCCTCAGATTTCATCTACATGCTCTTTCTTTGCCATCATTTTACACAGACTTCTTTTGTTCCCAAGATCCAACCAATGAAACCATCCGCAGGACTAACATCATGTATACCACTTTAATTAGACGCGTCATGTGTAGCTGTGTCATGTGTAGCTGTACTGTAGATCTAGTCGTTAATTGCTGTAATTTCAATGGGTGCTCTTGGAGGTGGTGTTAAAATATCTATAGTTATTACAATACAGTGTAGGCTTTATTATGTGATTGGCTGGAACCATCAGTCCTCTCACTCTTGACACCCAAACTGAAAAAGAGGACATACAATTTTCCTTTGGACCATTGCTTTGGACATCTCTCTCTCTCTCTCTCTCTCTCTCTCTCATGACCTTCCACATGCAAATGAAGTACTTGAGTTCTGAATTATGATCCCCCCTCAACTAAAATTAGAACTAAACTGAACAAAACCAAATAAGGTTATACTCTAGAAGACAAGTGTGAATTCCAAATGTGACCACAAAATGTTGATATTGGCTTTAAGCTCCTTGTAAAATTCAAGTGAGATGGTTCACTGGCTTTAACTTTTTTGTCTTCAACAATAATTTTAACCTTTTGGCTATTGGGATTGCAGATTTTGTTTCAAGGTTGCCATTAACCTGAGCCAACCTTTCAATTTTAAATCTCTTTTTGATGGCCTGTTTAGCAGTAATTTCAGTAATAGCAGTAATTTCCACATAGCCCCGATCATGTAACTGTGGCACAGAAAGAAAAGAGGGAACACAATAAGGAAAGGAATGTGTGGCAGCATCCTGCTGAAACACTGAAGTGTGAAAGATTCTGATAACTATGCTCTTTTATCTACTCCAACTTCCAAACAAAAGTGCCATAGACACTGTGCAATAGGAGTATGGAATGTTCTCTTACGAGGCCTCAGGGATCTTATTGTGAAGGCTCTAGATTGCTTTTGAAAGCAGTGGGTCAGTATGGAGATGGGGTGACTGGCTTTGACACTCCAAATGACAGATGCATTCTAGACAGCTGCAGATTCAGTAGCCTATGACGCTACATGGAAAAAAAGAGAGAGAAAACTGACCAATCGATGAGGAAATGAATCCTTTCCCTACCAGTTCTCTGCATTTAGTGACATGATGGAGTCTCTGTCTTAACTGATTTTCTGGCTTTGCTGTATATGTAGCTCAAGGCAGATCTATGTCAACCACAAAGCATTATTTATTTTAGGCTAAGACTAGCTGCCGAGGGAGACTTGGGGCAGAAGGAAGTAGGGAAAGCTTCCACTGCTGCTTTTCTAATACTGTTGGGGGCAGGCAATAGGACATAGACTCTCTCCAATGGAGCTCAGAGCTTGAACAAGGCACATTTCAGTTCGGGAACTAAAATCCTTTCATTTTCAATGGCTGGAATGGCTTCCAAAGAAAACTATAATTCAGTGGGAGAATTGTTTTTGGAGAAGTGATGAGAGCATCTTCTTATCGGCATCCTTCAGTCTCGAAAGACTATGGTATCGTGCTCTGATTGGAGGTCCTGAAACAGCATCTAGTGTGGCTAAAAAGGCCAATTCGAGAGTGGCAGCCCCTTCCACACTGAGGACAAATAAATTCCGTCCCCTGCCCAGGTCCCAGGTTTCGCTGCTTTTGGGGCTGTCTCTTTGCTTCAGCCTGCCGAACAAGTGTCTCTTCCAGTTGGAGAAGGCCATGCTGGGTCTTTTGCCTCCACGCTGAGCGGTCAGAGGTCAAGGTTTCCCAGCTGCTGATGTCCATTCCCAAGGCCTTTAGATCCCTCTTGCAGATGTCCTTGTATCGCAGCTGTGGTCTCCTTCTTGGGCGCTTTCCCTGCACTAATTCTCCATATAGGAGATCTTTTGGAATCCGACCATCAGCCATTCTCACGACATGCCCAAGCCAGCGTAGACGCCGCTGTTTCAGAAGTGTGAACATGCTAGAGATTCCAGCACGTTCCAATACTGTGTCATTTGAGACTTTGTCATGCCAGGTGATTGCAAGAATACGTCGGAGACAGCGCATATGGAAGGTGTTCAGCTTCCTCTCCTGCCATGCATAAAGGGTCCAAGACTCACTGCAGTACAAGAGTGTGCTCAGGACGCAAGCTCTATAGACCTGGATCTTTGTATGTTCCGTCAGCTTCTTATTAAGCCATACTCTCTTTGTAAGCCTAGAGAATGTAGTAGCCGCTTTACCAATGCGTTTATTCAGCTCAGAGTCTAGGGAGAGAGTGTCAGAGATAGTTGAGCCAAGGTACACAAAATCATGGACAACCTCCAGTTCATGTTCAGAGATTGTGATACAGGGAGGTGAGTCCACACCCTGACCCATGACTTGTGTTTTCTTCAGACTGATTGTTAGTCCAAAGTCTTGGCAGGCTTTGCTAAAACGGTCCATAAGTCGTTGAAGGTCTTCGGCAGAGTGAGCAGTAACAGCAGCGTCATCGGCGAAGAGGAACTCCCGCAAGCATTTCAGCTGGACTTTGGACTTTGCTCTTAGTCTGGAAGGATTGTAGAGTTTTCCGTCTGATCTGGTCCGGAGATAGATTCCCTCTGTTGCGTTTCCAAAAGCATGCTTCAGCATGACTGCAAAAAAGATCCCAAATAAAGTTGGTGCGAGGACACAGCCCTGCTTCACTCCACTTCGGATGTGAAAGGAATCTGATGTTAGGCCATCAAAAACTACAGTGCCCTTCATGTCCTCGTGAAAGGACCTGATGATGTTGAGGAGCTGAGGTGGGCATCCAATCTTGGGGAGGATTTTAAAAAGGCCATCCCTACTAACCAAATCAAAAGCCTTTGTAAGGTCTATGAAGGCTACAAAGAGTGGCTGTCTTTGTTCCCTACATTTCTCTTGCAACTGTCGAAGGGAAAATACCATATCAGTGGTGGACCTGTTGGCTCGAAATCCACACTGCGATTCAGGATAGATTCTCTCTGCAAGCACCTGAAGCCTCTTCAGTATGACACGGGCAAGCAGCTTCCCTACAACACTAAGAAGAGAGATGCCACGGTAGTTGTTGCAGTCACCCCTGTCGCCTTTGTTCTTGTACAGTGTGACGATATTAGCATCCTTCATGTCCTGTGGTACTCCACCTTCCCTCCAACAAAGGCAGAATATCTTGTACAGTTCAGTGGAAATGGTCCCTCTACAGCACCTCAGAACTTCAGCAGGGATGTTATCTTTCCCGGGTGCCTTGCCAAAAGCAAGGGAATCCAGGGCTTCGTTTAGTTCTTCTAAAGTTGGTTCACTGTCGAGCTCCTCCAAGACAGGCAGGCACTCAATGTTGTTTAATGCTTCTTCAGAGTTGCCATATTTGGCAACACTGGAACTGGGGGGGGGGGGCAGGGGCAGAGCATCCAAGATGTCCCTCTCCCTGACCCACCCATAGGTGGTCCCTCCCCTCAATGCTGGCCTGACAGGGATCACGTGCTGGCCAGTTGCCGGCTGGCGTGGGACCTTCTGATAGGGACCTCTCACGGGCCAGTTGAGAGAAGTCCATATCAGAAGCCTGTCAAAAGCTCCATGCACATGCCAGCCAGCAACTGGAAGAGAGATGTGCCCCGGCACCATGAGCAGGAGGTGCTCTGTCCTGCGCTGACCTGGAACACAGAAAAAAGGTGCAGGCAGAGGTGCCACCCCTCAATGTCAGGCTGACGCTGAGGGGAGGGACCTTGCACACATCCAGCTGGCACATGCAGGATGTGCTCCCTCCCTTCAGCACCAGCCTGGCACTGAAGAGAGGGAACACCCCTGCATGCATCAGCTAGGCGCATGTGAAGATTCCCCAGCTCAGTGTCAGGCTGCTTTGCTTGATGGTGAGCTGGTGAACAGTGGGCAGTGCTTGTCACTGCCCGCAAGGTCCATATTCTGGGTCCCGGATGGTTCATGATCTTACACAGGTCATGAGGCTGGAAACCAGGTGTCACCCGGTTTCCCCAGAGATATGCCAACCCTATAGAACAGCAAAAAACAAAAAAGTAAACTAGAAAATGATGCACAGTATGTGACTTCCATCCTAAGGTGTCTAACCCTGCAGCTATGAAAATCAAGTGATTCCATTTCCCGCTCACAAATAAAATATGGTTTCCCTGGCTCCATTTGGGTAGATATTATTTCTCCTGATTACTATTAAGCAGAATCAATCTGCTGACCTGTTCATTCTTCTCCCTGTATGTACTTCCAGAATGTCACTATTCAATTTTCACCAGGACTTTCTCTTGTTGTGAAACCTTCTGCAAAGCAGAAAAGACCTACAGGGTGCTATTTAGGTGAAAGGGTTGTAACTCCTCTCCTAACTGAGAAGGCAGGGCACAAATGATTATATTAACTCCATTCCTGTTAGGCCTGTTGTGTTGTGAGTTACACAGAGATCATCATGTGCCACAAGCCCTAGAATTCTTCCTCTGAGCATGATCACATCACCATGCAGTAAAGTCCAGTTCTTAATTTACATTCCTTGGTATGGATTCCTTGGTTCAGTTGCATCAGCTTTGAAGATCCTTTTATACTGTCTGAGAGGGACAGACAATCTCGTGAGCATTTTGGACAAAACTCCCTCAATTTCTGTCCTCATCTGCAAGTGGACCTATTTGTTGTTTGTAGATTTCAGTTCAGAATTTAATACCAAGGTTCCTCAGCATTTGGTTGATAAACTGGGCTCTTTAGGATAACTGGATAACTTTGCATAACTGGATTCTGGATTTTTTATGCAAGAGATCTCAGTATGTGAAAGTTGGGACTAATGTTTCCAATACCATCTCTATGAACACAAGATCCCCTCAGAGCTATGTTTTAAGTCCTTTGCTGTTCACGCTCTTGACCCATGATTGCTGTAATAGGTCTGCCACCAATTATATTGTGAAGTATGTGGATGATACAACAGTGGTGGGCCTTATACAGGATGATAATGAGGGTGCCTATCGGGAGGGGTTAATGGGATTAATGAACTGATGTCAGGAAAACAGCCTTGTTTTAAATGTTGAAAAGACCTAAGAGGTTGTTGTTGACTTTAGAAAGGGCAAGTTAAGTCATTCACCACTACTTATTGATGATTTATCAGTTGAAATGGTCAATAGTATCAAGTTTTTGGGAGTGCAACTAATGAATAGGTTGGCCTGGTTGTTAAACATAGGTCACATCAGGTCAGCAGCATTTGTATTTTCTACACCTTATCAGGAAAGCACATCTTCTCCCCTCTGTTCTGACCTCCTATAGATGGACAATTGAGAGCATCCTGTCATATGGCATCACAGTCTTGTTTGAGAGTGCACTTTCAGGTCTATCTTTGCCACCTCATCCTACAAATTGTATAACATTTTATGTCTGCTCTACAAATGTCTACCACTACAAGCTAATTCTGAACTACCTGTAGGTGGTTAAATGCAAAAGACTATCAAATGGATAGTCCTTCTGCCACAGCATTTTGCCCACTCTCTCTTCATTGAAATCTGAAATTACTTACAAAGCTAGCAAATGTCTTCCTCTCCACCCACTGGTACAATTGCTGGAGAATGAATGGTTTGTTGTTACCCTTTCTGTTGCTCAAGGCAATTTCTCCTGACAATTATAGAGTTAGGGATGTTCAGCCAGTCACCACAATTAAGTCAACTGATTACTAGAACACCCCTTAGGGCCTCAGTATTATAAATTACACTTTTGTTCACATAAGTAACACTGCTTCTCTTTAATAAATGTTAGCTGTGAGCATGTCTTTAATGTGTGCTTACTGTGCAGCAACACCCTTTCTAGAATTATTGTGGTGGAATGGCACATGCATGCACACAGGAGGGGGGGGGGAAGAGAAGAACACTGACCAGTATCCAAAGACCTGCAAAACTCATTTGATCTACCTGAGATCGGTAGCTCAAACACCAACACCTGGTGCCATTTTCAAGCCCCTTTGAAAACTGAGAGAATTTCTTTTAAACTTGTCTAACTATGGAAAGAACCATAGATACCAATGATACTACATAAATACATTCAAGAAATTAAATTAAAATGATTCAGAGGAAAGGATTCAGAGGAAGACTGAGAGCACTGTTCATCAACTATGATTGGTGGCCTTGCCTTCCCAATTCTTGACCACTCCATCCAATTTTTGCAGTCCCAGACAGTCACCAAACAGAAAATGCTGTTTTCCTGGCAGGTCAAAAAATAAAAAAATAAAAGTGCAATATTTGCTGCCTCAGACTTGGGGGATCAAGTCCATTAGTATCAAGAGAGTGCAGAGAAGATCCTAGATGGCAGGGATCTGACTTTAGGAAAAATTCCTGGATCTACTTATGTTTAATTATGGCTGCAATCCTAATCTCCAGTTAGGCCAGCCTAAGTCCTGGCATAATCCTTTGCTGACCTGTGGGTGTCAAAAAAGTACTGTAAGACACTTCTGCCCCACTCCTTGAGGGATTAAACCTGTGCATGGGAATACAGCGACCTCCCCATACCAACACAGGAAGATATCCCAGGTGAGTTAGGATTGATTAGGACTGCGCCCTATGATTCAGTATCTATTTATGTATGAAGACAGGATGACTATAGGACTGGAAATTCCCGGATTTATTTATTTCTACCTACCTACCTACATACATACATACCTACAGTATTGAAGAATTGGAAGTTGGTGACGTCAGCTAACCATTTTTGTTGAACTCCTGGCTCTAAATATGTGGCAATGGATAAACAAAAAGTGCCTTTTCAGGTCCAAACGACAAATTGGAGTCATCGTCAGAATATGCCAATTTAATGTTGAAGGGCTCAGTAAATCTGAGCCAATATATTTCCAAACTTTTATTTGAAAGGAATATACGTATGGTCATCTTTCAAGAAACACACATAGAGAAAGAAGAACAGCAATCCAGCAAAGGTAAAATCCAAGGATATGATCTTTTGGGGGCCATGTACCATCACAGTTACGGCACAGCTGCATATGTCAGAAAGAATATAGAGAATGCTTGTCTACTGTCAACCTTCACAAACAATATCCATGAAGTTTCAAAATTAGGTGATCTCACAATAGTGAACATATACAAGCCACCTCAGATATCCTGGCCACAGCATATTTTGGATGTCAAATCACACCCTTTAGTTTATGCAGGTGATTTTAACAGTCACCATGTAACCTGGAACTATCCCTCCTGTGACTAAAACGGCGAATAGCTTTATGACTGGGCTGTTGCAAATCACGTCCACTTGAGCTTTGATGCCAAAGACAAGGGCATTTTTCAGTCTGCAGCTTGAAAATGTGTAACTAATACAGATTTGTGTTTTGTCTCAGAAGGCCCAAACCTGCAGCCAGTTCCCATAACCAGGACTGTATTGGACAAATTCCCACACAGTCAACATAGTCCCGTTTTGCTTGAAACTGGAATTCAGATTCCCCTAATTTGCTCTACACCTAGACCCAGATGGAATTTCAACAAAGTCAATTGGATGGAATTTACCAAAAGTCTTGAAAATATCATACAATGGACCTGGAGAACATGTCCAGAAACTAAGAGGATCAAGATGGGGAGCCTCAGCCTCTACTCTCAGAATATCATCACTAGGGTTGGGCTATTCCACAGCAGAATACTGTGCCCCTGTCTAGCTTAATAGCTGCCACACTAGTAAGATTGATGCCATACTAAACGAAATCATGAAAATCTTAAGTGATTGTATAAAATCTACTCCTATTTGCTGGCTTCCCATTTTGAGCCACATAGCACCACCAACTCTATGAAGGCAGGGTACCTTAGTGAAGAAGTAGAACAAAATTTTGAGAAACCCAAAGTGCATGCTCATCTTCCCCACCTGTCAACTAGCAGACTTAAATCCAGGAAGCCCTCTCTGGCACTTGCACAACAGCTATCTAACAACTTTAATAACATCAACATGCAATGAAAGCTAAATGGGCTGCTGAACGACCAGATACAGGTAGCTATATAGATAACCTACAGGAAAGGTAGGCCAGATTTTGACCTACCTTGCCAGCATTGATCAACTCTGAACAGAATCTGTAACCAGCATGGTGCCTGCCAGGACTCAGTGTTTAAGTGAGGTCTTGCATCTACACCTCAGTGTGACTGTGGTGCTCCTTGACAAAGTATACATCACATTGTGTCCAAGTGTCCATCAAGAGCCTACACTGGCTCAAGGTCTGACTTTTCCAACATAGACGACTCTGCCCTCGAATGGCTGGGTGGATTGGATATAAACATTTAATTTATCTCATTCCCTTTATTTTGCCATTCAATCAATCAATCAATCAATCAATCAATCAATCAATAATCTCCTTCCTATCAAAAGTAATGGCCAAAAAACTAAAAATAAAAAATATGCATTGAGCTCTATGAGAAAGTGAATGTGCCCCATATCATGGATTTGCTAACAAGTAGATGAATGTGCCATGGTTTGCCAGAAAGACCAGGCTGAGAGGAATCTAAGGACATCGGAATGGTCCTGAGCCAATGAACACAGAATCCACAATCACCCCAGAAGTAGGCCCCTGATAATTGCATTGATTTCTATGGGAACTGAAAGGGAGCTATACTGTGTCTTTACTTGTGAGTAGGTGAACTTGCCTTAGGTATTTGGAAAGGGCATGCTGAGAGGAATCTGGTCCTGATCCAATGAATGCAGTCCATATTAGGCAACCCATAAGGAAACCCCTCCTCCAAGCTCCACTTTTGAAAGTGAGACTGTACAGCCGCTTTTACTCTTGAGTAAGCAAGCATGCCATGACTGGTGTGGAATGTCATTCCAGGGAGTGCAAGGCTTCCAGAATGGTCCTGATCCTGTTCACCTGGAACTCAGCAAATGCTCCACAAGGGAACATTTGAATGTTTTCAGCATATGTTTTCAGCTTTTATTTTGTCGTGTCCTGTATTATGCACAGGTGTCTGCGTTGGGATGGAGGCATTCTAGGGCACAGGGAGGGCAAAAAGTGGGCATTCCCAGGGTTTGGTGGGCAAGATGAAGGGGGGGGGGCCAGCATTTGTCACTTATGCTGGATCCTAATTCTATTCCCAGGGAATCCAGGACAGTCCCAAGCTGCTCAGATTTGTGCTGCAGTTTGAAGTGGTGTGTAGCTGAGTAGCCCCATTGGGACTGCAGTAGTTCTACCTGGGGAAAAGAGAAATGTTTTCCTTTGCCTTGAGTTGATGCATGACCAGCCCAAAACCTGCATTGGATATGGTGCAAGCCTACCAGCGTGCCTGCTCCAGCACAAGTTAGGATTGCACTGTCTTTCACTCAAGGATAAACAAACAAACAAACCCAACCTTTCTCCATTTGTTACCTTTTTGTGTACAGTACTTTTCAATTACAAGAGATTTGTATCCTGTACTATATAAAATGGATGTGCAGAGGGGATTGTAATTAGTCCTTTGACTCTTCTACAAAATCCTGTTTGGAGGAAGAGCAGAAAACATCCAAATGAATACACATAAAGAAAATATACATTCAGCAGTGTGGGCAAGTGGAAGGAAGAGTTGTGTTCTTTATTAGTATTATGCATAACAAAATAATCTGCTCGTTTTTGCAACTATTCTAAAAGTTTTTAGGAGCAATTATACCATCTGGGGAAATAATTTTTACCAAACATAATATACGAGGTTTCAAATGATAGGAAAAAACACGATATTCTTGCAGCGGTAGAGCTACTTCTAGGGATATTATGTCAGGACTTTTTTTTCAGGTGGCACTCACCGGTATTCAGTACTGGCACCTTTTCCCACCTGCCTCTCCTCCCAAAGCTAATTAATACCATAATAAGTCATTTGGGGGATGAACTGTGGTGAATACTCACTTTTATACATAACAAAAGCACTATGTGTTATGTGAACGGAGCTCTATAATGTCTATGGCATTAGACTATGATGTCATTAGCATTACCAAGACTGACTGGATTAATTCAAGTGACTGGATGGAATGCCGTGTTGAAGCTTCTATTCAAGAACAGGCAAGGCAAAAAATAAAGAGAGGAAGGAAAAACTTTATATTATGAAATATTGAATCAAATGTATTTTAACAAGAGGTTTCTCCATTACAGTGTATACTGATTTTTAACAAGAGCGGATCACAAAGTGGTTAACTTACAGTGCAATCCTAACAGGGGTGGAGAGAAGGCGGTTCGGGCCGGATCGCCTGAACCGCTTCCTGTTTGTGCCCCCCCCCCCGCTACTGATTCGATAGCAGGGAGGGGGGCACAAAACCGGGCACACCAGTTCAGCGCGCCCGGGGAAGACCTGCATTGCGCCTGCGCCAAGGTTGGAGCACTGCGCCTGCGCCAACCTTGGCACACGCGCAGTCCGTCTAGCACTGCACGTGCGCCAAGGTTGGCACATGCACAGTGCACCAGGGTTGGGGCCTGCCCCTCACTCCGCCCATCCGCACCCGCAGCGCGCTGGGGTGGGTGGTTTGCCCTCCCCACCCCTGCCCCTGGCCCTCCTGTCCCCACCCGTGACTGTCCTTGCCCCTGACCCTGTCCCTGACCCTGCCCCTGCCCCTGGCTGGCCCTGCCCACTTCCGGGGAACCAGTTGTTGGGCCAGGCTGGGCCCACCACTGAATCCTAAGCATATCTACTCAGAAGTAAGTCCCATTGTGTTCAATAGTACTTACTCATAGGAAAGTGTGGTTTGGATTGCAGCCATAGTAAAATTAATAAATGATCCTGCTATTAGAGTATAGTTCTAACTTGTTATTGTGATGAAATGCTTCCTGAATGTAGGACTGAATTAGCTGTGCTGGTGTAAGCAGAGAAAGCAAGCTACCTATCTTTTATTGGAAGATTGGTCTAGTAGAGACAGCAAAGACAGCATTGAATAAGTATTCAATAAAACTGGGAACTTATGTTTTATTTCAAAGGTGGTCAAAATCTACCCTACAATCCAGAGTAACTATGGGAGCACATAAGAGACATTTACATGGACATAGTTATGGCACCACCTAGTGAAAACCTATGGGAAATTCATATTGCAATCCAGAGAAAATTGTTCTTACATCGGAGCAAGGACTCCCTGTAGTTACTCTGGATTACTTCCATAGTGTCATGTTCTTAAAAGTGTGCAAGGGAGGTCTATTGTGAATGGTTCTTCATCATTTATTTTATAGATTGCACCTTTCCCTGGAGCTTAAAGCTAGATATAGCAATTATAACAGCATGTGTTGGCATTATAGAATATTATAGAATTCTTTCTGACTTTTCATAGCAACATTATTTCATCTGGAAGCATGTTTGTGTTGTTCCTTCTCAAACATCGCAGGATATTTTTGCAGCTATTTTTTGTGTCTCATGGATGATTTATCACTTCCTAAATTTGAAATCCAAATTGTGAGTTTGGCTACAAATAGTGCCAGGAAGTAAATGCCGCAGTGAAGCAAGAGCTCGAGAAGCAATTACCATCCCTTGGTTTTCCAGTTTTAGGGTTGCTTCCCACATGAGAGATTTCCTTTATGACAGTCACCACTTCAGCTTAAGAAATGGTAAGATAGGCCTACTCATGTCTATGAGCCCAGTCCTACCGCTAACTCCCCACTGGTGAATGATCAGACATTCACCTTCCACCCTCCTGCCACAAGGATCTTAGAATACAAAAAAAAATCTATTCAAATGTGGCTTCTACTCCCTCCCATATTGCTCTGAACAATTTTGGTCACTGGATTGTATATAGTGTAATTAATCTGTGGAACTACTTCCATAGAATATAAGGGAATGGCAACAGTAGGATTTTGTATCTTATTGTCTAGTGTGCTCCCCATGGGTATCTGGTAGACCACTGTGAGATTCAGGAAGCCGAACTAAAAACCTTGGCTGGACGCAGCAAGTTTCTTCATATGTTCTTAAAGCACATTGGCCATATGTGTTTGACTGGACTGGTCTTATGCTAACAAAGAAACCTTGTGCCAAATTTATGTAAATAAAATGTTGATGAAAGATTTGGTAAAGATCTAGAATCCCAATTCTAAAACAAATAAATGCTCTTTGACCCAACTTATTCCAATGGTTTTTATTTTCTGTGGATAAGATTGTCAAAATTACCAATCTGTGGAACAGATTGTCAAGTGAGGTGGTAGACTCTCCCTCACTGGAGATCTCCAAATAGACTTGAAAAGTACCTGTTAGAGAAGTTCTACAACAGTGGATCACAAGTATTTCAGCCCACATTCCCTTCTGCAATGACAATCTGTCTGAGACCCCTTGAAAGTGTTGTCATCCTCCTGGAAGTGATGCCATGGCCAGAACTGACATCAATGAACACCGCTTCTCAAAATGTGGGGAAAATAAACTCCACAGCAATGCAAAGAATGAAACAGCATTCCTAAATGCTTTTATAAACAGACTGGTGATAAGAAGTGCCATTAAGAGACAGAATAGGAAACAAGGACACTGATCAACAAAGTGAAAACATGAGGTCAGTGATATCATAGATCTAAATTAAGATGCTGATGCAAATAGTAGAAAATAAAAAATAACAATGTAAGGAGACTGGAATGTGCTGTTTGGGAAGCTGAAGCTAACACAAAGCAGGAAGATTCTGTGCATCTCTTTTTCTGATTTCTAAAGCAATTATCGTGCACCTAGTAAAGAAGTGATATGTATGATATTTTAGAAAAAAAGTATTGCATGACAATTTGTAACTTTCATTTGTAGCAAAAGATAACTATTGCTAGAGTAATATAAAGAACCTCTGCTAGAAAAGCGCAGAAAAATTATGAGTCACACATAGGGCGCAATCAAGAGTAACTACGGGGAGTCCTTGCTCCGGTGTAAGAACAATTTGCTCTGGATTGCAATATGAATTTCCCATAGGTTTTCACTAGGTGGTGCATTAACTACGGGTACACGTAATGTCTCTTACGTGCTCCCGTAGTTACTCTGGATTGTAGGGATAGTGCGCTAACAAATGTGTTCTCTTCAACTTGGGATACATGGCGGCCGCAGTGGTGGGCTTCAGGGGGTTCTCACAGGTTCTATAGAACCCTTTGCTAATGAGTGCCTGGTTCTGAGAACCGGTTACTAATAGGACTTAGAACCTGTTGTTAATTTAGGTTATTACAACATAGAACCTGTTGTTAATTTATTTGAATCCCGCCACTGGCTACAACCCCATATATATTTACCCAATTAACTAAACAGGACTTCTGAATAGATATACATAGGCTTGCACTCCATTATACCTCGTGGGATTTTGGTGTTCTGAAACAAGAGCTACTAATAACAAGTGAGATATATCTGACAGCTCTAATGCAACAATAGTTTCTACACAAGATATCCACTAGGCCCACAATACGTTGTAAGCTTCTACTTCATTCATTTTTCTACTGCAAATATACTACAGCAGTGGTTCCCAAGCTTTTTAGTACCAAGACCACTTTTTAAAATGATACTCTAGCAAGACCCACCCTATTAACCAGGAGATCTCGAAATAAATTATTTACTTATAAGTAATAACCAGATAAAGACCTTTAAGGACCCTCAAACATTCACACAATTGTACACAATTCTAGACTATAGAAGCTGAACTATTTGCAGGGTAAATAACACAGTATCTTATTTTTGAATAACAACAGAACTTAGGAAAATTAATTAGTTGATCTTTCCACCATCTTTTGGCCATGCACCAAAAATCAGGTTGCAACTTATCAGTGGGTTCCAACCTACAGTTTGGGAAGCGCTGTACTACAGGCAGATACTCTTTACAATGTTACAGATCAATAGAAATATAGAAAATCAGAAATAGAGCCAGCACCTGTGTTTCTTGGGCCACTTGCTCATGGACCTAGTTGTGCCAAAGGCTCATAGCAACTAGCAGGCGAGTCCTAGCATTGCACCTGGTGCCAGAAGTAACTTCTGATTATAATGCAGTACACCATATTGCTATACAGTCAGCACGTCTGTCTAAATGTCTGTTGCCATGCTTAGTTGGAGCTCAGCCCAAGCTTTAGAAGCAGGAATGGTGCAGCTGAGGTATCTGATTAAAGCTCCATTGCTTGGAGCAGGTTTGTATATTAAAAGAAAATCCTGTGGGATCAGGAACAGAGACTCTAGTCAGATGCATGTGAGTTCAAAGGGAAAACAAGGTCTAAAAACAGCAGGACCTTTGGGGTGTGCTCATGCCTGGATTACTGTGTGAAAACCAGCATGCTGTCATGTGTTTCTCTTCAGCTGATCCACAGCTGAGTCATGCTTTGCCCTAAAGTGGGCAGTACAAGAGCCATCACCATTAGAAGATGCAGGGAAAGTATTCGAGGAAATCAAGGCATATAAAGTTAGAAACAGGAGAATTCCATGTATGTACATATACATCATCATCATTATCTTAGCAATATTCCTGCCTAAGCAAGGTCCACTTGTTTGGCCAGACATAGACACTGACTTGACTGAGATATATTTCAATTGATGTCTCACTCCATCAGATCTTAAACCGCTGACCTGCCAACATTCCTGTCAGCAAGCACAGTATTCTAACCACTGAGCCACTGCAGCCCCAATTCCATATATGTACAGATGTGATAGTTTTTAAAGAGTAGTTTCAGCCTGACTGGATTAACTTGAAAGTGAGTTACTAATTACTGCCATTTAGGGTATTAATTGAGGGCTGCAGTGGCTTAGTGGCTAAAGGCACTGTGCCTGTCATTCTGAAAATCAGGAGGTCAGTGGTTCAAGACCTGAGTACTGCAAGATGGAGTGAGTTCCCAGCTTCTGCCAACCTAGTAGTTTGAAAGCATACAAATGTAAGTAGATAAATAGGTACCACCTTGGTGGGAAGATAACAGCTTTCCATCTGTCTTGGCACCCAGACATCTTCGGACAGCACTGACAATTTGGCTTAAAAACGTGGATGAGCACTGCACCCTGCAGTTGGTCACAACTAGTAGTACAACCTGTTACTGCTGGGGTTACTGCCCCAACATCATCATCCTAATTAATGTCCCATCACAGGGATGATATGGGAATAAAATGGACTCTATATTTCTGTATGATCTTCTGATCCTTCTTAAAGGAAGGGTAGAATAAAACAGTAATCAATTACTGGCAAGACATGATCCAGCTGTAGTGTGCCAACCAGATCCCACATACAGAAGTATCCCACTTGCATTAAAGGTCACATCTGACTAGGCCTTGGATGAGCAGTGCATTGGGATGAGGAGCCAGATGCACATTTGCATTGGCAATGTGCACTGAAAAGTGGCTGTCTGGGTGGGTTTTTCTTAATGGCTAGAACCAGAAATTCTTCTGCCAAGAACTCACCATGAGGAATTCAGTGCATCTTAGCATGTCAGCAGCAGAAGTATGAGGATAATGGTACCAATACGCTTGTTGTAAGGGCCGCGTTATGATAACACATTTGTAAGCTGGAAAGCATATATAGATTATGCTTTTGGATAATTATGGATCAGGAAAAATAATTTGGCACAATCCTATGCTCAATTGCTGCACCAGTGTGTTCTGTTGCAAATATCACATAAAGGATGCCGATGTTAGGGACACTGGTGGGAAGGCTTACGTCATCCTGCTGATACCACTGCAAGGATCATGCACTGCAGCAGGCAAAAGCTGTGCGGAGCAGTGCAAGGGAATGGGGAGCGTGTTTGAAGGTCAGTAATGGAGAGATGGGCAAAAAGGGGTATGGATCAGGTCCCAGGAAGGCTATGGAATTTATGGCAGTTGCACATGACATATCTTATCGCCCTCCCTGGGCCTGAAATGCTGACACAATGCAACTTGGACTTCAGCCAGGAATAAAGCTGGCAGAGAACTGGACATGCTAAGCTGTCCCCAGAGCAAAGAAACAAATGTCCCCCTCCCTTGAAGAGATCCAGCCTCTTCAATTCGAAATCAATTCCAGAATTCCAATAATTGTCTTGGATTCTCTGTACTGCATTGTTTAGGACTGGGCTGTTTAGCACTGAGCACAATATACTCTATCAGACAACCATTTGGTTCTTATTCCGCTTCAGTTCTTATGAGCTCATAGCTGGTGATTGGGAAGAGTATTGTCCTCTCAACCAGTATGCTGCTGTAGGTGCTGCTGGATTCCATATATCATTCACACTATGCTTCCATTCTTTACTATTGATGGTGATGTTTTTAGCCTCATCAGTGGTCAGTCACTGATTCTTTAGGTCTTGCTCAACCAGTTTGAGCCACATCTTTTTTGGTGCTGCTTGTTGAACTCTCCGGTGGACAGGTCACTCTCACCAGAGGAGCTTATGTGGCAGCCAGTTGGTGTTCATTCTACAGATGTGGCCAAACCATCTCTGTCTGCATTTTTGGATTAGTTCTTCAACTGAAGGTTGATTGTAGCAGCTTTTCCATATTGTCTTGTTATGGTGACAGTCATGAAGAGACATTCAAGATCTGTCTCAGGCACTGCATTTGGAAGGCCTCAAGAGTCCATGTTTCTTATCCAAACAGGAAAACTGGCAAGATTAGTGTTAGGAAGAGAATTTTGGTGTTGGTGGAGATATTTGCCTTTTTCCAAAGGCACCATTTGAGTGATGCAAACACTGCTGTTGCCTAGCCAATCCCTGCTGTGGACTTCAGTAGATGTCACTTTCTTCTCCTCCATCACCAACCCCAGGTATTGTAATTCTAGGTGCTGCTTGATTTGGATTCTTTCTACAAGTAGGTGAACACTGAACTGTGAACCATCCATCTGTGGTTATAACTTTGGTCTTGGTTAACAACAGAAAAAAGTAACTGCTGATGTTATACCAGCCCTGTCTGTTTTTTTTTTTTTCAATATGGACCACTCTGTCCTTGAATGGCTGGGTGTACTGGATGTTGACATCTAATTTACTATAAGTCCATGTATTTGCCATATGCCAAAAAACAAACAAACAAATTAATAAATAAATTGCTGATGTCCCAAAATAGTTTTGTATATTTGCTGAGTTAGAGGTTGTTGCAATAGTGATCACAGAGTTTGTTTTTTATCCATGCTAAACATGTTTTCACACCATTTTTTCTACTTCAAGAATTCCTAGATCAGTAATAGATACTTACAGGGACAGATGCTTCACTCTTAAATCCAATATACGGGACACATTGCTTTTGTCCATTTGTGATGTGTGCAGCTGGTTTCTGTCAACTCTTCATTCATAAATAATGGTAGTGACAGATGCTTCTTGCCTTCAGTCATCTGTGGTCCTATTAATACCCTAATGTCTATTTTATATTTAATCTAGTTATTTTTTTCTAGGACGTAATACAGTAATTTACATTTCCTTCAGTTGAATATCTGAATGTGCTTGAAGCATTTGAATTACATTTTTTCCACATTACATTAACTACTTTTCAGTGTCTGAGACAGGTCTCATCTGCAGTCAGAAGGCTAGTCTGGCACTTCCATAAAAACAAGAGATTGAAGAAATATATGGAGTGAAGGAAAGTGAGTTACCATAATGGCTGGGGATCAGACTCATGACTGTGCCTTTTATGGATATATGGATTGTATATGTGAAATAAGAGGAAGTGGATTACAGCATGTCTATACATAACCCTGAGGAAAATAACATCCAAGGCTATCAACCCCTTTCTCTGGAGCAGCTTCTTTGAAGACAATAAATATGCTGGACTAAGTGATTTGTGGATACGTAGCCTACATGCCTTTCCTGAGAGGTAACTGTGGCTTTAAACCTTGAATAAACACACAAACAAAGGAATTTGGATCTTATTCAGGTTGGTTTTGCACAAGGCTTCTTTTAGTGGAGTGTAGCTATGGATTGGTGCTTTGATCACATGCGCTTATGTGCAATGAAAACAACCACACAAACCCCTCCCCCCAGTGGAGTTGAGCTAAGATTGGTTTACCAAAGAGGCTGACTGAAGTGTTTTGAATGGGGTGAAGTAGCAAGTTGACAAGTAGTGCTCTCTACCCTATGCCTGCTGACTCTACTCGCTGCTTCCTTCTGGCTGTTGATCGCTAAGCCAGGCAGGTCAAACTGGCAGCCCGAGGGCTGCATGCGCCCCCTTGCAGGCACACATGCAGCCCTTGAGTGATCTATCCACCCTCAGAAGCAGCTCAATAGTGGCGGCAGCACACTTGATTTTGAGCCAGAGAAAGAGTCCAGGAGGAAGGAGGGCTTGGGTGCAGCAGCAGCAGCAGCTTCCCAGGATGGGAGAAAGAGCCCAGGAGAAAGGAGGGCACTGCTGAGTAGACATGCAAAAAGTTGGATTGTGGCCCTCGGGAGACACCATTAATGCTTTTGTGGCCCTTGGGAGACACCATTAATGCTAATGCATTATGAAATGTATGAAATGTGTATGAAATGTGTTTGACACCCTTGCACTAAGCCACAGTTGGGTCTCCAATCTTCTTGATCACTAAAGCAATTGGAAAGGGGATCTGATCAGAGGCAGCCTTCAAGAGCTACTGAGGGAAGGGGAAGCTGGCACTACAGCAGCTGCTCATTCTCCTTGCCCATCTAGGTGCTAAGGAAAGCAACAAAATATGCAAAATTAGGGGCAGCATGGTGATCAAGGACCTACTTACCCGCCTCTGTACCTTGAGTTCTGTCACCATCTCCTTGCTCTTATTCTGCATAGTCTTATACTTAAAATTTACTTTATTTCATTTGTTTATTTAACCATCTAAGGGCACAATCCTAACCAATTTAATCTGGCGTAACTCACCTGCCATATCTTCCCAAAGTGGTGTGGGGATGTTGGCAAATGCCTGTGCGCTGGCCTGACCCTCCCAGGAGTGGGGCAGAAGTGCATTATGGCACTTTTGTGATATCCCCAGGTCAGTACAGGATTTATGCCAGGGCTTATACTGGCCTAATTGCAGATTAGGATTAGATGATGGATAGGCTAGCCCAGGTGTTGGTCCATTCTCACTGCCCTAACTCCAGACTGCACCCTAACAGTGATGAGGCAGCACTGGAGCTCAAGGGAAAAGGGCTGTTTTCTATTCCTTTCATTCTCCTATGCCTTATCTTACCAATGCCTTGCCTAACTCTCCCTTCACCCCATATTTTCAGGAGTTGGACATAGACCTGACATATCTAGGTTTACATTCCTGTTCAGTCATAGAGCTGTCTGAATGACCTTTGGCCAATCATGATCTCTCAGGCTAACCTACCTTACAGGACTGATGCGTAGACAAATGAAGAGACAGAGCGATATATATTACCCTGAATTCCTTGGAGGAAGGGTGGTATAAAAATGTGAAAAATAAAACAGTTAACACAGCACTGCAAATACAGAAAAGGCACAATGAACTTTGGTTTTCTCTTTTAGTATCCCGTTTCAAGAATCCATTGACATCACCAATCTGTCCTTAACAATGGAATGCCTGCAAGATATATTCAGAACATGAATACCATAATTGCCCTGGTACAGAAAGTGCTGCACAGAAGCTGTAATGTAATGACATGAAGCAGGTTATTTTTAGGACTCTCAGCTTTGGTCCAGCCAGTTCAGGATACATTACTATAGGCTTTGGTCAGAGAAGGATTGTTGAGTCATATGTTAGTAATAAAACAATAGTCTTAGAAAATCTCAATATGTTTATGAGAAGGGGTACTTAGAACTATTTTGAAATGGCATATGTTCTCAATGAATAAACCTTATTAATTATGTGAATGTTAGAGAGGGTACATGGAAGTTGGAGGATGTGACTGACTCTTCTGGCTCCAGTGTCTCTGGTGTATCTTTGAAATATGGAATTATATCCAGTATCATTCCGTACTTTGTTTAAAATATTTTTTTAAATATTATGAACACTGATTTAAAAGATTGTCTTTTGCAGGTATTTAGGCACTGGCAGGGTGCTTCCATTAAATCAGTTAATAAGAAAGAATCAATTAGAATGATATAGCATGACACTAGTTTTTCAGATACAGAATGGCATTGCCTTGTGAAAGTTTGGAGGTTAGGATAGTTAAGTGAAAGCCCAATCCTATGCCTATCTGTTTAGAAGCAAGTCCCATTTAATCAATGGGGTTCCTCCTATCCTGGTAAGTATGAATAGGATTACTCAACTGAAGAATTTAAAACAACACCCATGACACTTTGACCTGATCAGTTGAGGCTCTAATTAGTCAAGGATTCCTAAACTGTGCACAGTGGTAACTGCGGGCGCCACAGTAAACTCACAGGGGTGCTATGGTATGGTACCAGCTGCCTCATGGTACCTGGCTGTCCAAAGCACTGGCTGTCTTGGGTCATGTGAAATCTAATGTGATTCTTGTGAGAAACATGGTATGAACACAGTTAAGTTTGGAAACTCAGGACTAACCTTCCAGACACCTTCTGTATGAGGAAAGCATTTGGGGCTCTTCAGTCTAGAAAAGAGGGGCTTGAGGGGCAGGGTAACCAAATAGAACGGAGGACAGAGTGCCTCTACCTTTAACTATTGCATAGAAGAGGGAATTTAGGCAGGTGTATCTCAACATACATGGGTTTAAGAAGCAGCACCTTCCTAAATTCTCACTTCTATGCAATGGTTAAAGGTAGAGGCACTCTGTCCTCCATTCTATATGGTCACCCTGTTCAGACAAGACATGATTGAGATGCACAAAATTAGGCAAGAGATGGATAGAGTGGATAGGGAAATGTTATTTTCCCTTTTACATAACACCAGAACTAGGGGACAACCACTAAAATTGAATGTTGGGGGGGTTAGGTTGGACAAAAGGAAATATTTCTTTACTCAGCACATAGTTGGTCTGTGGAACTCCCTGCCACAGGATGTGGTGATGGCATCTAGCCTCAATGCCTTTAAGAAGGGATTGGACAATGTCTTAGAGGAAAGGACCATCAAGGGCTACAAGCCATCATGGGGGTGTGTGTATTTGTGCATAGATAGATGCAGATGTGGGCAACCTCAAAATGCTAGATGCAGGGGAGGGCACTGCATGCAGGTGCCTGCATAAAATGCAGAGGTCTAATGAAGTAAAATCATAATGGCAGCACATTCAGCTACCAAATAGGCCCTGAACAGTTGACCCAAAATTCCTAAGTACCCAAAATAGGGTTGAACCTTATCATCTCCAAATTGTAGCATGCCATCATCATTGGCATCCTTCAGTCTCAAAAGACTATGGTATCGTGCTCTGATTGGAGGTCCTGAAATAGCATCTAGTGTGGCTAAAAAGGCCAATTCGAGAGTGGCAATCCCTTCCACACAGAGGACAAATAAACTCCATCCCCTGCCCAGGCCCCAGGTTTTGCTGCTTTTGGGTCTGTCTCTTTGCTTCAGCCTGCCGAACAAGTGTCTCTTCCAGTTGGAGAAGGCCATGCTGGGTCTTTTGCCTCCACGCTGAACAATTGGAGGTCAAGGTTTCCCAGCTGTTGACGTCCATTTCCAAGGCCTTAAGATCCCTCTTGCAGATATCTTTGCATTGCAGCTGTGGTCTCCCTCTAAGGCACTTTCCCTGCACTAATTCTCCATATAGGAGATCTTTTGGAATCTGACCATCAGCCATTCTCACAACATGCCCAAGCCAGCGTAGACGTCGCTGTTTCAGAAGTGTGAACATGCTAGAGATTCCAGCACGTTCCAAGACTGCGTCGTTTGAAACTTTGTCATGCCAGGTGATGCCAAGAATACGTTAGAGACAGCACATATGGAAGGTGTTCAGCTTTCTCTCCTGCCATGCATAAAGGGTCCAAGACTCGCTGCAGTACAAGAGTGTGCTCAGGACGCAAGCTCTATAGACCTGGATCTTTGTATGTTCCGTCAGCTTTTTATTAAGCCATACTCTCTTTGTAAGCCTGGAGAACGAGGTAGCCGCTTTACTAATACGTTTATTCAGCTCAGTATCTAAGGAGAGAGTGTCAGAGATAGTTGAGCCAAGGTACACAAAGTCATGGACAACCTCCAGTTCATGTTCAGAGATTGTGATACAGGGAGGTGGATCCACACCCTGACCCATGACTTGTGTTTTCTTCAAGCTGATTGTTAGTCCAAAGTCTTGGCAGGCTTTGCTAAAACGGTCCATAAGTTGTTGAAGGTCTTCGGCAGAGTGAGCAGTAACAGCAGCGTTACTGGTGAAGAGGGACTGTGGGTGGCGCAAGCAGTTAAGTCACTGTGCCTGTTAACCAGCAGGCCAGGGTTCGAGACCCGGGTTGGCCCCACAGGGCAGGGTGAGCTCCTGTCCTTAGCCCAGCTCTGCGATGCCAGCTGGATCCAATCGTATTGGCTCTGCCTTTCCATTGGACTAATTCAGTGCCGTGGAGAGGGGGGATTTGCTGCTTGGGTAACAGCCTATCCTCCATAACAATCTAACCCAGGCTTTCGTGCTTCGCATGCAGCATATGCAGCACCAAGCACGATACCATAGTCTTTCAAGACTGCTTTTTTTACTGGCGAAGAGGAACTCCCACAAGCATTTCAGCTGGACTGTGGACTTTGCTCTTAGTCTGGAAGGATTGTAGAGTTTTCCATCGGATCTGGTCCGGAGATAGATTCCCTCTGTTGCATTTCCAAAAGCATGCTTCAGCATGACTGCAAAAAAGATCCCAAATAAAGTTGGTGTGAGGACGCAGCCCTGCTTCACTCCACTTCGGATGTGAAAGGAGTCTGATATTAGGCCATCAAAAACTACAGTGCCCTTCATGTCCTCATGAAAAGATCTGATGATGTTGAGGAGCTTAGGTGGGTATCCAGTCTTGGAGAGGATTTTAAAAAGGCTGTCCCTACTAACCAAATCAAAAGCCTTTGTAAGATCTATGAAGGCTACAAAGAGTGGCTGTCTTTGTTCCCTATATTTCTCTTGCAACTATCGAAGGGAAAATACCATATCAGTGATGGACCTGTTGGCTCGAAATCCACACTGTAATTAAGGCTAGATTCTCTCTGCAAGCACTTGAAGCCTCTTCAGTATGACTCGGGCAAGCAGCTTTCCTACAACACTAAGAAGAGAGATGCCACGATAGTTGTTACAGTCACCCCTGTTCTCGTACAGTGTGACGATATTAGCATCCTTCATGTCCTGCAGTACTCCACCTTCCCTCCAACAAAGGCAGAATATCTTGTACAGTTCAGTGGAAATGGTCCCTCTACAGCACCTCAGAACTTCAGCAGGGATGTTATCTTTCCCGGTTGCCTTGCCAAAAGCAAGGGAATCCAGGGCTTCGTTTAGTTCTTCTAAAGTTGGTTCACTGTCAAGCTCCTCCAAGACAGGCAGGCATTCAATGTTGTTTAATGCTTCTTCAGTTACTGCATTTTCTCTGGAGTATAGCTCAGAGTAGTGCTGCACCCAGCGTACCATCTGCTGTGCTCGGTCCTGGATGACCTCACTTGTAGTGGACTTAAGCAGGGCAGATTTCCTCACTGTTGGACTTAAGGCCTCTTTGATGCCATCGTACATCCCCTTGATGTTGTTGTTTAATGTTGTTTAATGCTCTTTTTTGTTGTTTAATCCCCCTTTTTCTCTCTTTCTTTTGAGTGGAGGGAGGTCCCTGTTGTGCCTAGAGTTTCCTTCCTGTGAGAGAGGAGGGGCTCTCTGGGATTCATGGTGCTGGTTTTCCTCTTTTTTTCTCTTTTGAGTGAGGGGGAAGGTCGCTGTTATGCCTCAATGTTTGCAGCCTGTGTTTGGAGGGAGGAAGGCCAGTCTGGGTTTCACCCTGCTGGCTGTTTGTACAGGAGGGAGCTCTGTATTGCCTCTGGTAGTGGAGCATGAGACTGAGTGTGATGTGAGTGTGAATCATGTGACTGTGCAAATCATGTGAGTCCTTGTCGAACCTACCTAGGAGAAGGAAAACTCCCACTAAACCTCCGCTGCCTTGTGGCTATACTCATTTATGGGAAAGGCTTCAGGAGTAAACCTCGAGGAAAAATCCGGAGCCGGAGTCCTGAAAGCAATTCATGAATCTGTTACAGTCAAGTTCTGGTAACTCCTGCAACGCAACTGGAACCAATTGTATTGGCTCTGCCTTTCCATTGGACTATTTCAGTGATGTGGAGAGGGGGATTTGCTGCTTGGGTAACAGTCTTAATTTATCCATATTAATCTACCCAGGCCATCATTCTCTGGAGAGGACACTCAGAGCACGATACCATAGTCTTTCAAGACTGAAGGATGTCAACGTATGTATGCACCTTTCCCAATGTTTACAAATGTCCTTAGTGTCACTGGATGTGAGACTTTGCAGATGAGATCTCTCCCATAACCTCTTGCTGTTGCTCATGATGTAGATCCATCAGTTAGCTAGATGACGAAAATATAACAAATTTTCATTGTAAAACTTTGTTTTACAAGGCACTGTTTATTTTACAAGGCAGAATTCCTTAGAAATTTTAGTTTGTCTTACAAAGAATTCTTCTCACAAATTGCCTTACATGGTACCACCCAAATTCAATGAACTTTATGGGAAAGGCTTCAGGAGTAAACTTCAAGGAAAAATCCGGAGCAGGAGTCCTGAAAGCAGTTCGTTACTGTGTTATAGTCATGTTCTGGTAACTCCTGCGACACAACCGGAACCAGTCGTATTTGCTCTGCCTTTCCATTGGACTATTTCAGTGATGTGGACTATTTCAGCTGCTTGGATAACAACCTTTCCCCCATAATAACCTACCCAGGCCTTTGTGCTCTGGAGAGAACACTCCAGCCTCACATATAGCGTGGAAACAACACGGAAAGTGGCAGTTACCAGTTAGCATGCCAACAGTATGCTTATATCCCCTTTCCTCACAGTGTGATTTTTGAAAACTTATAATTTGTTTTTTGTGAAGGAAAACATGTGAGGGAAGGAATACTGCTGTTCCAGCACTACTACAGATATCTTTGTGGTGTTTGATTTTAATAACTAGCTTTCCACTTGTGGTAAAACTGTTTCCATCGCAGCTAAGCTCCTGCCACTGAGGTTTCTACAATTTCGCTACCGTTGTAGGAATAGGGCTGGTGCCAGTGTGATGTAGCAGGTCAGATATTGGACATAAATGGTGAGATCAGATTATAATTACCATTAAGCAATTAAATTCACTAGATATGCCTGAGTCTTCACTTTTTCACAATCCAACTTAGAGCACAATCCTAACCGTGTATACTCAAAGGTAAGGCCCATTCTGTTCAGTAGGTCTTACTCCCAGGAAAGTGTCTTTAGGATTGCAGCCATACTTAACTTAAGGGAGTAAATACTGAGCTGCTTGCAGGAAAGATGGAATATTGAATAAAGAGTGAGTCCATAGCATGAACAGAAGCACATCTCTGTTAAAAAAAATCAGCCAAGCAAGGCTTTAGCTGAGTGCTTAGAATTTTTTCCAGCCATGGTTGTTTGTAAGCTCAGAAGATAATATATTTTTGTTTTCCCCAAAGTGGCTAGTTGAGACTTAGGTGTTTACTTCCCTGGACCCTGACTCAAGCTGCAATCTTAAAGATACTTTCCTGGGAGTAAAACCCATTAAACACAGTGGGGCTTACTTTTGAGAAGTAGGATAGGCTAGGATAGTGCTCTCAGTCTTTTTATCATCAGTATATGCTACCACATATATAATAGGGTATGCACTATATATGGCCATAGAGCAGTGGTTTCCAACCTTTTTTGGGTCATGCCTCTCCTATGCATCTCTAAAATCCTGATTTCCACCCCCTTGACATATTATTCTTATTATTCAACTTGCAAAATGTTCCCACATTGTGGGAGTAAAATACCCCCATATGCCATTCCGCCATTGTGCATCAATCCCCCATGCGCATCATCCCAAATGTGCAACATCCCCCCATGGTCATCAACCCCCACATGCACATCATCCCCCATGCGCATCAACCCCCCATGCGCATCAACCCCCCCATGAGCAACATCTCCCATGCTCATAAACCCCCATTAGCACCATCCCCCATGTGCACCTTTTCCCCCCAGTGCAATCACCCTCCCTCCCAGTGCATTAGGTACCGGGCACCAACTTTGCTTGATATTGTTCAGTCAGACTTCAATGTTAATTATAGGATAAAAACACATTGCACCCCATTTCATCCCCTTAAGGGTTTGATTTCTCAAAATCATTTCTTGGTGGGTGCTCATGTCACATAAGGAACATCCTTCCCAAATTTCATGCTTCTAGGTCCAGGGTTGGAGCAGAACATCCATCAGTCAGGAATTCTTCAATATATAGGGAGGAAAACGGGTTGCGCCCCTTTTTAGTATTTTCAAATACTAGTACTTTTTTATTCTTCAGCAACAAATCATTTACAGCACTAAAACCACATCTAACCAAATATGAAGATGGGAAAGGTAACAACAGTTTTCTTGGAAAGTTGGTTGAATTTGGGTACAATGGTACCATGTAAGACAATTTGTGAGAAGAATGCTTTGTAAGACAAACTAAAATTTCTAAGGAATTCTGCCTTGTAAAATAAAACAGTGAAGTTTTACAATGAAAATTTGTTACATTTTCATCATCCAGCTAATTGATGGAGCTACATCATGAGCAACAGCAAGAGGTTATAGGGGAGATCTCATCTGCAGAGTCTCACATCCAATGACACTAAGGACATTTGTAAACATTGGGAAAGGTGCATATATACATTGGCATCCTTCAGTCTTGAAAGACTATGGTATCGTGCTCTGAGTGTCCTCTCCAGAGAATGATGGCCTGGATAGATTAATATGGGTAGATATAGGCTGCAATGGGTAGATATAGGCTAAAGACACTTTCATGGGAGTAAGACCCATTAAACACAATGGGACTTACTTCTGAGTAGACATGGTTAGGTTTGTGCTCTAAGACTGTTACCCAAGCAGCACCTCCCCCCTCTCCACATCACTGAAATAGTCCAATAGAATGGCAGAGCCGATACGACTGGTTCCATCTGTGTCACAGGAGTTACCAGAACATGATTGTACACAGTCACAAACTGCTTCTGGGACTCCGACTCTGAATTTTGCCTTGAGGTTGACTCCTGAAGCCTTTCCCATAAATGGGTAAAGCCACAAGGCAGTGGAAGTTTGAGGTGGGAGTTTTCCTTCTCCAGACAACCCACGTTCAGTGGGATTTTGGACAGATTTAGTCTGGCTCCTCAACAAAGGCCTGTCTGGCATGGAAGTCCCTGCCAGTAGCCACACTACTGTCAGCATAGCCCTTGGTATCACTGGAGCACACAATCCCACCACCACAAAATGGTGCAAAACGTTGTAGAAAAACGCCACCCAAAATCAGGTTGGAGTAGCGCAAGTGATGAATCTATTTAATGACAATGCAATGTCACATTTCTGTGAAATCCTCAAAAGGAGATAAAGCAAGTATCATTGGAAAGGTTCCTTGATAAAGTTGCTCAAAAAGACACCAGTGACTTGTTTAGTGAAAAATTAGTCATCCTTGGCCATAAAGGTTTTTCTTTTCTGTTTTACTTTACAGTATATTAGATTAGATTAGATTTAGATTAGATTTAGATTTATTTGCCAAGTATGAACTCCATACCCGGAATTTGGCTTCGGCAACGGCTGCAGACATACAAACATCAACACACAAATATCAAACAGTACATAGAAATACATACAGAGCATACATCAGTTACTACTATAGTATTTTCATAAGACCCTCAGCATAGTTGATGGTTCAGCAATTTAATGGCACAAGGAAAAAAACTGTCCTTGTGCCTAGTTGACTTAGTTGACTGTCCTTGTGCCTAGTTGACCTATAACGGCGTCCAGAGGGAAGAAGCTCAAACAAAATGTGACCAGGGTGAAGAGGGTCTGCAGCAATACTCATGGCTCTCTTCTTGACCTGAGCAATATATAGATCCTCCATAGAGGGCAGACTGACTCCAATTATTTTCTCTGCCATACTTATAGTTCTTTGTAGTTTTTTCTTGTCCAGTTTGGATGCTATGCCAAACCAGACAGTGATGGAACAGTGTTTACACTGTTTTTTATTACAGTTTTAAACAGTTTATTAAAATAAACAGTTTATTACAGTGTTTTTATTCATCATCATTGGCATCCTTCAGTCCCGAAAGACTATGGTATCGTGCTCTGATTGGAGGTTCTGAAACAACATCTAATGTGACTTAAAAGGCCAATTCGAGAGTGGCAATCCCTTCCACACGGAGGACAAATAAATTCCGTCCCCTGCCCAGGCCCCAGGTTTCGCTGCTTTCGGGTCTGTCTCTTTGCTTTAGCCTGCCGAACAAGTGTCTCTTCCAGTTGGAGAAGGCCATGCTGGGTCTTTTGCCTCCACGCTGAATGATTGGAGGTCAAGGTTTCCCAGCTGTTGATGTCCATTCCCAAGGCCTTTAGATCCCTCCTGCAGATGTCTTTGTATCGCAGCTGTGATCTCCCTCTAGGGCGCTTTCCCTGCACTAATTCTCCATATAGGAGATCTTTTGGGATCCGACCATCAGCCATTCTCACGACATACCCAAGCCAGCGTAGAGTGTTTTTATTACTATTACAGTAATTATGTTCTTTATTATATTACAGTGTTTTGAATTTGATTAGTGTTTTGTCGTTATTTTACAAAATAAATATAAGGACTAGTGCCAAAATATGAGCTAAAGAGCTAAAATACACAGAGTGAAGCCACTTGGCACAGATTGACCTTGACCCCAACCATGCATACACACTTAAGTTTTAACATCCTAGCTCACGTTATCACTTTACAGCAGTGCTTGGCAGGAACATGTGTAGCGTGTGGTCATCACATTGACCAAGACAAAGTTGAGCAGAGAATCTGCATCAAATTTTGCCAAAAGCTTGGTGATACCTGCACTGAGATGTACACAGAGTTGCAAACAGTGTAGGGAGAGGAGTGTATGAGCCACACACAAGTATACAAGTGGTTCAGATGTTTCCAAGATGGCCAACAAAATGTCGACAGTGATGAACATTCTGGGAGACATACAACCAGCAGAATTGAGAAAAAAATTGCAGATGTGCATGCAACTGTGAGGGGAAATCGTTGAATCACCATCTGTGATTTATCAGAGGATGTGCAGATTAGTTACGTTTCAGTTCAGTCCATTCTCACTGAAGATTTTGGTATGAGATGTGTGTCTGCCAAGTTTGTGCCAAAACTGCTTTCATCTGACCAAAAAGAAACTTGTATTTCAGATATGCAAGATTTCCTTGACTGGGTTGCGAATGATGAAAACTTTATGAATTGTGGGTCTATGGTTATGACCCTGAAACCAAGGCTCAGTCTTCGCAGGGGAAGACCCCAACCTCTCCAAGACCAAAGAAAGCACGAATGAGTTGAAGCAATCTGAAGACACTGTTGATCGTTTTCTTCGACTACAATGGGATTGTTCATCATGAGTATGCTCCATGTGGTCAGACAGTAAACAAGGAGTACTAAACTTGCTGCATTTGCAGGATGCTAGTTGTCAGAAAAGGCCAGAATTTCATGCGTCTGGTGAGTGGCAATTGCATCATGACAACGCACCTGCCTGTTCAGTGCAGCTTGTGTAACAATTTTTGGCCTAGCACAACATCTCCCAGGTACGACAGTCACTATATTCCCCTGATCTCGCCCCTTGCAACTTTTTCCTCTTTCCAACAATCAAATCCCACTTGAGAGGACAAAGATTTCAGGACATTGAGGAAGTGAATGTGACGAGGCAGCTGCTGATTATCTCAGAAAATGAGTTCCAGGAATGCTCCATCAATGGAAGCTGTGTGGCTTCCGAAGGGGACTACTTTGAAGATTATTTGCCAGATTGTTATGTGTTATAGTTTTCTTTTTACTGAACCAGTCCTGATACTTATTTATCACACCTCGTACAGTTAATATTTTTATATGAATATTTTTGGATTGTGGAACCAATTGTCTGAGTTTCCAATATTTCTATGGGAAAATCTGCTTTGTGTAAACAAACATGCTTCCGGATCAAATTATGTTCATTTTACAATGAACCCACTGTATTTAGTTTCTGTCTCATCATCTCTAATGATTTGCAGAATAACATTTCTTCAGCAAATTTACCTTTATCACTATGAGCACAATCCTAACCATGTCTACTCAAAAGTAAGCCCCATTGTGTTCAATGGGTCTTACTCCCAGGACAGTGTCTTTAGGATTGCAGCCTTTCCCTACAATCCAGAGTAACTACGGGAGCACGTAAGAGACATTACGAGTACCCATAGTTACTGCACTACCTAGTGAAAACCTATGGGAAATTCATATTGCAATCCAGAGCAAATTGTTCTTACAGCGGAGCAAAGACTCCACATAGTTACTCTGGATTGTGCCCTATATCTTACATAGGTTAGCAATACAGCCTCACTGTCTCTCAGAATTGATTCATCCATTTCTATGGAGAATTTTCCTGATTTCCTAGCATTTCAACAAAATGTGTTTCAATATCTTCACTCATTTCATATATTCTTCTGCTTAAAATATTGTTACTGAATGACATGGCTTTCACATCTTTGTCAGTTTTTCAGGAATTGTTTTAAAAAGTGTTGATATTGATGGTTAATTAAATCCTCCCCTCATTCTCGAACTGCCCCCCTTAAAAATTAAACTGCCATCCTATGGGGCATGTGTCCAATATTGGGAATCAGGGCCATAAAGAGAGTAGATGATTCATGCTCTAGAGCAACCAGGATCTAAATCTTTCTGAGTCACACAGGTCCTTTATCCCTTAGGCTTATTATCTGCAACTCCCTTCATCTTTAAAGAATTGTTTTGGGAAAGTTGCACGCGTATTTTTAAATACATGTGGTTGTGGTATCTACAGAACATTACATTTCAGTAGGACTTGTACTATTGGTGGAGTTAAACCTAAACCCTTCTCTAAATCAATAGCTTGAACTGTTTCTGCCTATGATATGTGGCTTGGCCCAAGGAGTCAGAGCAAACATTACTGTAACTCACTAACCTCCACAAATAACTGTTACTTTAAAAAGATTGGCTTCCTGCTCCTCCTCCCTCTCTGAATTAAGCCAACAATAAACCAGCCTAATTGAAGGCTCTCTAGAAGGGATACAAGCCTGCAAAATTGCTGATGGAAGTCTGAGAAGCCATGAGTTGGGCTTTCAGGCATGGGAGGGGGAATACTAGGATATGGCCACTGCCAATCCTGGTCCCCTCCTCCCAGGTCTCTACCATCTCCTCCATATCCCTTGCCAGTAACAATCCCTCTCTGCCCTCCTTCGCCACAGTAGAAGCTTTCCTGCTGCTTGTTCCCTTACCTTGAGGAGCCGTCCGCATCCCACTACAGGATGCAGTGCATAGCTCTTTGGCATGATTGCCAGCACTGGAAAATTGGGTAATATTGGCCCTAAGTCCTCAGAGGGGCTTATTTCATATAAGCATGCTCAGGTTTCATAAGCAAGCTCAGGTTTAAGCTGCAAGCCAGAATACTTGGCAATATGCAGATGTGCAGCCCATCCTACACAATGCTCAAGTTTTAAATATGCACATCCCACCTTTCTGTTTTTGATATATGCTCAATGTTACTAATAATTTATAAAATAAAAAACCAACAAATATTTAAAAGTTGCAATCCTAAGAGCACTTTCCTGGGAGTAAGGCAAATTGAACTCAAAGGAACTTAATTCACAGTAGACATGAATAGGATTGCACTGAAAAACAAATATTAATTTATTGTCATAAAAACAAATATTAATTTAAAAAGGACAGAAAACTTGTCTAGTGAAACTGAAATCACAGAATGTTAGGGAATCTTCAATGAAATCACAAGTCCCAGGAATGACTCATGGCCAAATTATGCTTTCCCCTTGACTTTCTCTAAGCAGCAGGCCTCTGTCATTCTTGAAAGACTATGGTATCGTGCTCGGTGCTGCATACGCTGCATGTGAAGCAGGAAAGCCTGGGTTGGATTCAGTGATGGGCTTCAAAAAATTTAAGAACCAGTTCTCTGCCCATCTGGCAGCCACTTTTAAATGGCTATTTTTAAACTTTATATGTCCTATCTCGTTAAGAACCGGTTCTATAGAGTAGGTGCGAACCTGCTGGAGCCCACCACTGGTTGGATTGTTATGGAGGATAGGCTGTTACCCAAGCAGCAAATCCTCCCTCCCCACGCCACTGAATTAGTCCAATGGAAAGGCAGAGCCTATACGATTGGATCCAGCTGGCGTCGCAGAGCTGGGCTAAAGACAGTAGCTCACCCTGTCTTGTGGGGCTGACCTGGGTCTCAAACCCTGGCCTGCTGATTAACAGGCACAGCGTCTTAACCGCTCGCGCCACCCACAGCACTAAGCAGCACTGAAAAGGATAATCATAAAAGGTAAGGACAGAGACCCCCTATCCAAATACAGGTCAGAATTCACTTGCAAGTAAAATTCCTCTAAATTCAGAGCAGCATATGCTGCCGGATATGAGCTTGGATTAATTTTCATTGAAAAATAATGGAGAACCTTCTAAATGCTTATATTACTGGTATAAACAGAACCTAATTATTTCAAGGCTCATTAAAATCAAAGGGGTTCCTTCCATGTTCAGATGGTGTTCTCAAAGACCAATGGCACAGAAGTGAAACTAAGAAATCAAGACTGGAGATAGGAATGAAGTTGCTATGATGAGCAGCATGACATGATATGGTGTGCAGGCAGTTCTGTACACTGAATTTCAAGGGAAATTGCTGCTAGTGTGTTCAGAAACCAACCAAGCCAATGCGAAGATGCTGACTCAGGTGGCAATCCTATATAGACATACTTGGTCCCATTGATCTCATAGGCCTTAATATAGGATTGAGTTCTCAGAGCCCAAACTTCTACTCAGAAGTAGTTCCTATTTTAATCAATAAGGTTACTCCCAGGAAATTGTGTCTCAGAACCCAAGCCTATGAGTGTTTCCTCAGGAGGAGGTCCCATTCTGGCCTATGGGGCTTACTCCCAGGTAAGGGCCTCAGAACCCAAGCCTATGAGTGTTTCCTCAGAAGGAGGTCCCATTCTGGCCAATGGGGCTTACTCCCAGGTAAGTGCCTCAGAGCCCAAGCCTATGAGTGTTTCCTCGGAAGGAGGTCCCATTCTGGCCAATAGGGCTTACTCCCAGGTAAGTGCCTCAGAGCCCAAGCCTATGAGTGTTTCCTCAGAAGGAGGTCCCATTCTGGCCAATGGGGCTTACTCCCAGGTAAGTGCCTCAGAGCCCAAGCCTATGAGTGTTTCCTCAGAAGGAGGTCCCATTCTGGCCAATGGGGCTTACTCCCAGGTAGGTGCCTCAGAGCCCAAGCCTATGAGTGTTTCCTCGGAAGGAGGTCCCATTCTGGCCAATGGGGCTTACTCCCAGGTAAAGTGAGGACGGGATGCAGCTGTGTGGGGAGCAGCGTATGCGGGGCACGTGTCCCGAGGAGCCCCACTGCAGCTCTGCCACCAACGGCCACCGGTGTGGGGGCTCTGAGGAGAACCCAACGCGGTGAGGGGGGCGCGCGGGGTGAGGCAAGGAGGCTCCTCCTAGTCCGGGGCTGCGGCATACAAGGGAGGGGGGAGGTGGGCGCAGCAGCGGCAGGGGTCGCCCGCGAGCACTCCCGTGGCGGCTTCACAGCCATTGGCGGAGGAGCCCCTCGCCTCCCCCTCCCGCGGTACAACCCGCATGGAATGCAGACCAGGCGGTGGGCGCGGCCTGCTCCGCTCCGCCCCGGCGCCCCCCTGCTGCTCCCCCGCCCTGCCCCCTCGGCAAGCCGGCGTCTCTAGCGGCGCTGTCCGTGTTCCCGACTCTTCCACCCTCCCTTGTTCTCCCTCCCCTCCCCCTTCCCTCCCTCCCTGCTCGCGGCGCCTCGAGTGGCGGTTGGCCCCTCCCCCTCGTGCTATCCCTTCTTCGCCCCCCTCCCCGGACTCCCCGCTGTGGTCGGGCTGGGCCAGGCAGCTGAGGCGACGGAGGGACTGCCGAGGCTGGGACTGACCCCTTCATCGCCCGCCTCCGGAGAAGCCCCACCGGCTCCTGAGGGGAGGACAGCCAAGGGGGGGAGAATAGCCCCCCCGGCCTCAGGGCGGCAAGATGAGGTGAGTCTCCCGCCTCTCTCTCCCTGCAAGGGGGTGTTGGGTGGGGGGCGCTGTGGGGGAGGCTTGCGTCGAAAGGGGAGAGGGGGGCTGTGGGGTGGTGGACAAAGGACCCCTCAGCAGGGGGGAGCCCCCTCCAGAAAAGGGTCTCTGCAGGGGTTGCTCCCAGTGTCCATTCACTGGGAGGGAAGAGACTGCGGTCCTTTCCAACCCCCCCAACACGCATGTTCCTTCCCCACCTTCTTCATGCGTTGAATTCTCCCTGTGTCCTATGGGGCATTCTGCCTTCCTTCCCTTTTCCCCTTCCCATCTGTAAGCGACTGGGAGCCTCATCCTAAGCCTGTCTCCTCGGAAGTAAACCCCATTGTAATCAATGAGGTTCTTCCCAGGAAAGTGTGGATAGGATTGCAGCCTAAGAGCACAATCCTACGCTTACCTACTCAGAAGTAAACCCCATTGTAGTCAATGAGGTTACTCCCAGGAAAGTGTGGATAGGATTGCAGCCTAAGAGCACAATCCTATACTTGCCTACTCAGAAGTAAACCCCATTGTAGTCAATGAGGTTATTCCCAGGAAAGTGTGGATAGGATTGCAGCCTAAGAGCACAATCCTATGCATGCCTACTCAGACGTAAACCCCATTGTAGTCAATGAGATTACTCCCAGGAAAGTGTGGATAGGATTGCAGCCTGTGTCTCTAGAAAGTGGAGAGAAATATACCCCCCCCCCCACCCTCTCCAGGGGAAAGGAAAAGGAATTGTGCTGATGGTGTGTCCATAGGGATCATCATGTCTCATCTGTTGTGCAGAGTGCTTTTGTTACAAACAGGATATACGGGTTTTGCAAGTGGGGGGATACAGAAGAGGAAGGAAGTGGGATCATTTTTGTTTTAAAGGGGGAAAGTCACCATACTTTGGGGGGAGAACGTAAGTCATGGCCAGGCCACCAATTGGATGCAGTGGGCCACAGAGCCAAGCAGCACCTTTTTATTTGGGGGGAGGATGTCCAACCCCTTTGTGTTCATTGCCAGTACTTTATCTACCACCACTACTTCCCTCTCAGTAAGCTGGCATATTCCATTCCTTTCCCTTGAAAGCAATGGCAGAGTGAGGGGACCTGAAAGAAGGAAGTGAGGTGGAGGGCTTCCTCACTTCTTTTTTAGTGGTCTTCTTGCTCTGCTGTTCTTTAGATTTGGGTAGAGGTGGCTGGCCTCCTCTTTGTTTCCTTTTTGCTGGTCTTTTCAAGATGAGATGGCAAAGGTTTTTCTTTTTTGGGGGGGGAGAGTGGGGAGTCTGTAAGCTAGATTGAGAAGGTAATGGTGCTGTATCATGAAGCATTGCCACCGAAATTGGGGGAGGGCGCTCTGGTTTGGAGAATGGCAGAAACAGTGGCAGAAAACTCTACTGTGAAAATGGGGAGGAGGGCCTTTGGGCCAAGGCATATGTTGTGTGTTCGGGAATTATTAGTTTAAGTGGGAACGGATCTGTGGGATAGTACCTTAGGCTTAGTCCTAGGCAACTAAAGGGCTTGATTCTGACCTGAAGATGAGGGTTGGAAGTACTAGGCTATTTTTGGTGTCCGTTATTTGTGTTTGAAAACAAGACTTGGAATCACCTAGGTGTTTGCCACAGCTACAGAATTCAAGGCAGAGAAGTGAAAAACCGTTTCTCTTTTTTTCCTTTTTGTGTTGCATTGCAGCAGCCTGTGGTAAATTTTTCTTTGTGTAATTGATAAATAGGAGGATATATCACACATAACGTTAATGAATAAGTTTGTTATTTAAACAGGTTTATTGTTTTGATGTCAGTGCTGAAGGAGGTATCTTTCTCTGTGCCCAAACCAGTGAAGGAATGCCTTCCATTACAAAGCAGTTTATTTCTGTATTTTGTAGGCTCCCTGGTTCTCTGCTTTGACTCAACCTTTAGATATGTGATTTGGTAGACCGAAAGCTGTTCATCAGACAGCTTATCCTTTTAAGTTAAACTGCAGGGATGGGATCTATGTATACAACTTCTCCAAATACTGTTGTGTTTGAATTTCCTTTCTGTTCAAGTTTAATAGCAGTTATACTTTAGTATAAGTTTTGCATGGTTTGGACCACAGATTTGTTTGAGTGACAGATGTCAAGTGACTTGACATCAACTTGATCAAGAATCCAAATGCTTTCTCTATTGAAATTTTTACAGAAATATGTTTTCAGTGATAAGTTATAGTGTACAGCCTTGAAACTTCATCAGCTAAGCGTTAAACAACTGATGTCTCTTATGGTGTTTACTTATAAATCTGGTTTTGTTTATATAGTTATTCACTAAGTGTTCACTCACTCTTCTTGGTTTATTCCCCAAGACTTCTGTAAATACTTTTTTCCCTTTGATGTGCAAGTATTGAGCAGGAGGAAAGAGAAAAGCAACCCTCATAGCTTAACCTAGAAAGATTAAGATGTGACATAGATTATATCCTAAGAAAGTTAGAAATCCGATCTCATTAAGATTAGTATTTAATTAGCATTGAAATTAGTTATTACTGTTTTTCTCAGTATGCCATGTATTTGTAATCTCTCTGAAAATATTGTTCCATTTTTATAAGAATTAGGATAATTTTTCCTAAGAATTAGGAAGACTTTATCAGACTTGTAGAAATCCCATTTCTACAATCTTTGTCAAAAAGTACTCAGATTGTACTTTTTGTAGATACTGTAGATACTCCCTACAGTCCAGAGTATCTATGGGAGAACGTAAGAAGCATTACGGGCACCCGTAATTACAGCATCACCTAGTGAAAACCTATGGGAAATTCATATTGCAACCCACAGTAAATTTTTCTTACACCAGAGCAAGAACTCCCCGTAGTTACTCTGGATTGCACCCTATGTCTCTTCAAATACTGCATGTTTGTAACCAAATGTCACCAGCATTATTTTTTGCAATTTCTTGTGCATATTTAATTGTGTTAAAACAATGCAACCTGATTAAAAGAGCTTACTGGTAGTAGTATAGCATGTCCATTTAATAAGCTCTATGAACACATGGCAAAAAGATGTATAAGCATCTGTTTAATTCTAATGTTGACAGGCTGCCATGTTATTAACATATATAGCTTATTGTAGGGAGTGGCAATGTCTTGTGGATCATGTCTTGTGTGCTCACAGAGGCACCTGGTAGGCCACTGTGAGATGCAGGAAGCTGTACAAGATGGGCTTTTGGCTTGCTCCAGCAAGACTCTTATGTTCAGTGAGACTCTCTGGCAGATGTAACTCTAAAATTGCTACCATATGGTTTTCATTCAAGTTGTTGCTTGATAATTTTTTTCAGTTCACTGAAGGTGGTGATAGAGATTGCAGCAATATATGCCATATTGCTACCTGTCAGGACAGATGTTCCTTTTGATGCAAACTAAATGTTTCCTACCATGGCTTATTCATAGATAGAATGAACATCTGATTAAACCTTGATCCCTCTTTGGTCTTTGTATGAATGTATAACATTGTGATTTTCAACCACTATGCCATGGCACGCTAGTCTGCCATGGATGATCTGCAGGTGTGCCATGGGACTTTGGGGAGGGACATTCATTAGTAGGTCAGTTGGGGGATTTGAGCCCCTATGGTGTGCCCTGTCAATGGTAAACAAACTGATGGTGTCCCTTGACAATTTTGGCACCTTGTCAGTGTGCCATGAGATGAAAAAGTTTAAAAATCACTGGTGTAATAAGTTCTCATTTAAATTAGTCAATGGTTCAAAGAAACTGTAACTTCTAAGTGAAAAGGTTTATTATGAAACTGTAGACTAACTGAATTATGTAAATAAGAATTATGTTCCTATAACATATTTCTGGTCAAAAAACACCACCAAATTTCTAAATAAAGATCCCAAACATGTCTAAAAATTGAATTAAATATGAGCTTCCAAACTGGGAAAAACCTATGCATTTGTGGGGAGAACATGCAAACACCAGACAAGATAGTGGTACCAGCCAGAAATTGGCTTTTTTCATCATCAACCTTATAATGAAACAACTTGAAATGAAACTACTTTCCGTGAAGGCTTGTTGTATGTATACAGTTAACAGTATCGTGAAGCACAACCTGTTTTTTCCCCAGAAATCAATGGAATCTCCTATGTACTCTGTTCAGTACAAATGTAGCTATTTCCAATCTTCTGTTAAGGTTGAGGGGGCCAGACACTCCAAGAAAAAGGGTCAGAGAGATTGCAGTTTTTCAGTCTCCTTTCATTGGTCTACTTTGGTAGGATTATGGCGATAGTAGGCGAAAAGAAAATGGGAGAAAAGAGCCTCTTCCTTTCTTGTGGTCCTGAAAAGAAATGAAGTGGATGCTATGTACTTTGCATGTTCATCCTCTAGATTGCTGTGCAGTGGATTATGGATTGAGGTCTTCTTTCCATGGTGAAGCTAAAAGAAGAAATGTTGGAATGACATTTCTTGCCTTGCCTCGCTGGATGGTCAACTAACTTTTTAGTGGCTTTTATCAGAGACCTGAATATACAAATACAAGGAATTAGATGTAGATTAGTTTATTATGTTACTGTTGTGTTATGTTCCATTGGAGCAATTACTGTTTCTGCCTCATCCTAGCTAGTTCCAACATTGATTATATTCAAACTTGATAATTAGGTCCTTGAATAGGAACAGGTGCTGCAAAGAAGTGGAATAACAGGTTTACTTCAAATCTGAAGTAGGTGCAGACTGGTTTATATGAATGGCTGCTTTCTTACCTTTAGTAAACAAATGTTACCATATTTAGACAGTTATGGCTAACTTCTCTTTATGCTAAAATATTGGAATAATTAATTTTTTAAAAAAATTAAGCAGCATTAAAAGAATACAAGATTTTTACAGTTATATTTTACAGACGTTATAAATACATCTGCTTGCTGTGTGTGAGAGAATTTGGAATATGTACGGTATATGGACATGCCTGCTTCTATTGTTCACTAAGTGGATTGCTTGAATATAATAGGCTATCCAGAAATAGTTATACGTGGCCAGGGATTTTCATACCATTACCAGATTGAAGCATAATGATCTTAAACTGCTCACATTTGAGTTGTTTTTGAAACTGATAATAACTGCTCTTCCTAATTCTCATGATATTATAACCTTTTGAGAGTTTTAGGTGTGAAGTTTCATTGCAGTACTAGGAAAGCTTCATAGGATGGTAATTTCAAGTCTTCCCGTTTTTCTTTTTGGGAATATCAAAAACATCACTAAGCTATTACTTTTGTACAATTTCTGAGATAAGTTTTGAAGTATTTGGGGCCTTGAAAGCTTCAGGTGAAAATCTGCAGTTTGCTAATTTGTTAATTTGAACTCATCACTTCTGCAAATAGTAGAACATATCAAATTACCAGTAAATCAAATAGTGATGATTTGAATTTATTTTATGTATAAAAACTCAGCTTTTTGAGTTATGTTATACTGCTTAAATTAAACCTATATCTCCTGAGCAGAAACTAGTGGTGTCATTTTGTGGCTGTGTTGAGCACATAAGCAAAAATTGGCTTTTTATGTTTTTAAGGGAATTTTTTTATTCTAAACAATCTATTATTTTTGGAATAACAAAACCCTAAAAATTCTATAGGGTTTTAAAACACTTGTGTTTTTAACTTGTCTGTATGTTTCCCCATAATTGTAATGCAGTTTTGATTTAATAAAGCAGAAAAATGAAAATGGCATCCAAGCAAAACAATATGGCCATGTTGGCAGTATTGGTATGACTTATATTGTTTAAACCATAAGCTGTGTTCCCTGTTCCTGAGGTAAATTTCTTAATGCAGTTTCATTTATTTGTTATTTTTATCTCTCATAGCCTTAAGTGCTTGGGAAACAAGGTTTGTCATTTTCAAAAATATGTAGATTTTTATATATTTTATATAATACTGTTTGCATGAATGGTACATGTATGACATCAGTGGAGACACTGATGACTAGTATCATGATTTGTGGTGTACGTGTAAGGTTTATCCTATAAGCTCCTACCTGATTTGATCTATACCTTATTTGACTTGTTGAAAGCCACCTTTAGAGACTATCAAATACAAATGTTAAGGTTCAAATTTTTATACACTGATTTTTTATATATGGATTTTAGTCAACATGAATGGTCACTGCAAATGAGAAGGAATGTGCCAATTATTGGAGAAGAGGAAAGATGCATCACTTTAAAATCACAGATAAAAAATGCTTCTGTTGTAGAGAGACCATCATGCAAGCAGTCATTCCATTCTTCTGCTGAGCCAGCTGGCATTTTTAATTGCTGACTTTTTATCTATAACAGTAAAGAAAGATTTAAATAATTGTAAGGGGAAGCAATTCTTCACTTTTTAAAAACTGCTTTTATTTAACACATCTTTAGTATCCATAGGGAGTCCTAGACTCAAATCCTGTGGATATTAAGACACAGACTTATTCCATTAATCCTACAATCCAGAATAACTATGGGAAGATGTAGGAGCCACTTACTCTGGATTGCTCTATGCATTTCCCATAGGTGGCACCATAACTACATTAGTGTAAAAGGTCCCGTAGTTACTCTGGATTGTAGCCTAAGAGTAATAAAACTGGAGGTCTTCAAAGTGGGTCTTTAAATCTATTTTCCAGTTTTTAAAAACACACTGAGGGGGCAATCCTAACCAATTTAGTCTGGCACAACTCACTTGCTCCCTGTTCCTGTGGTGGTATGGGAGGCAGGTTGCATGTCTGTGCACTGTCCTTATGTCCCCCATGCGTAGTGCAGAAGTGCCAGCAAAAGGCCAGCACGGAACTTGTGCCTGGACTTATGCTACCCCTGATAGGGGCTTAGGATTGCAACCTCAGGGTTCTGAAATGGATCCATAGTGGAACGAGGAACAGCATATACAGGCTGTGGTTTCAAATTGTAGATCTGGAGGGTATTGGAGATGCCATTGAAAGCTAGAGAAAGCAAAAGAGAAGGTTAAAAAGAGCTTCCTTTATAGCAGGGCAAGTTACCATTGTGTTTTGAGGGCTTCAGACAGCCTTCTGAGACTTCCTTTTTGTTCTAAGGCTTTTCCTTTGGCCTAGTGTTGCCCAAGAATGCATCATGGTCAGGAAGAGATGCATTACATTGCAATCAGGGGCAAAGAAGGGGTCTTGAAGCAACATGCAAGAAGCTGCAGGGAACTCAGAAGACTGTCTGAACCCCTGAAAATGCAGTGGTTGTGCTGTACTAAGGTAAAGCAACCTATCTTTAACCATATCCTTCACTTTCTCTAGCATTTAAAAGATGTTCTCATTATCTGCATTCAGGTGGGGTCTGGAATAGAACCCCTGTGGATATCAGGGCATGATTCTATTTGCATAAGTTTGTCATTATTCCACTTTAGTGTTTTTAGCCTTGTGTGAAAGTTTTGAACAGTTTCTGTAAGCAAGTATACTGCTATTCAGTTGCCAGTGATTATATATGTGACTAGTGGAATTTACCCATTGTTGCGGGAATATAATTTCAAGAATATTGTGGACCCCTGGGCGCTGGGTGTGAGGAGGAAGTGCCAGCTGACCTCTTCTCCCTGAGGTTGGACAGCTCCCCTGAAAATACCAGGGAGCCAGAAGTCATTCAGACTTGTCTCTTGAAATGGTGCAGCTACCCAGAGGAAGGAGGAGAAAGCCTGGGTGCAGCAGGTGAGACCCAAGAGGCATGATGACAGTGAGTTGGAAAGACTACTGCAGAGAGTTGGAGAGATTGCCTGGGGCCAGAGAGTAGGGGTTGTGCAACCCCTGCCCCAAGGACCAGGGCACCTTGCAACACTAGATGTGGCCCATCAGGAGCCTCACATGCGGGCCCAGCCCGGAGGCATACTTGGTTACCTGCCCACTACTGCACCTCCCCTGGAAGAGGAGAGGAGGAGGCTGGATATAAAAGGGAGGACACAAGGCAGGAAAGGGGGTTCTGGCGGGAATGCTGGGGGGAAGGAAGGGGTGCAGGCACTGGGAGGCCTCAGGGCTGAGCTATCGGATCCCATGAAATCCGCATTACCTGGAAGAGAAGAGACTTAGTTTGGACTTTTGTGGACTATTGAAAGTTGGGAGTGTTGGTGAAGGGACTCATGTGGGTATTGTTGTCCTGGGAGGAGGAAAGTTGCATTAAGTTGTAAGAGTTGTGCCTGTGGAAACACATGGAAACTGCCAAATTATTAAACTGAATAAAGCCTGATACTTACCTGAATACTCACCTGACCAATGTGGTCTGTCAGCATCGACATATCAAGTGATGGAGGGTGAAAGTGATGAGGGAAGCCCTCCTTATAGTGGAGGGGAGGGGGAGAATCCCTCACACTGGGCACTAGTATAGGCACCGGGTGGCAGGTACCAGTGGGCATGGGACACTAATAGGCATGGGGCACTGGAAGGTACCAGGGGGACCAATGGGTTGCATGCATCCATACCACCAGCAGCAGGCCCAAGCAGTGACTAGCGGATACCTGTCGTCCCCAGAAGGTATCGGGCTCAGTTAGGCAGCAAACACCATTGGCCACCACTGTACAGTGGGCAGTTGGTACAACCAGTCACTGGCAGTACTGGGCATCAGCAGGCACCAGTAACTGGGCATTCCTACTGGGTACCAGTGGCAGCAGGCACTGGGCATCCTCATTGGGCACCAAAGGGCACTGTGCATCCCTATGGGGCATCAGCAGGTAGTGGGATCCAACAGACAATGGGCACCAGTGAGCACAGGGCACCACCAGGCATCCCTACTGGATGCCAGGCACCACTGTGCATTGTACATCCCTTCTGGACATCAGGCACCACCTGGCAGTGGGCAGGACCAAGCATCCCTACTGGGCACCAAACACCTAGCACCATGAAGAACCAGTGAGTAACACTGGGCAGCAAGTCCCATTGGGCACCCAATTGGTTCTTAATGGATTCTGGCATCACAGAAGGAATATGCTCCCCAAATTTTATTCTTCTTGGTTCAGGCAGTACAGCAGGTGTTGTTCAGTCTCCAATTTCTAAAATTTGGTTCATGGTGGGTGCCTACATCACAGAAGGAATACCCTCCCTAAATTGCATGCTTCTAGATCCATGGGTTTGGGCTGAAAATTGATGAGTCAGAGATTCTTCAATGTAAAGTATAGGGACAAAATACATTGCACCCCTTTTGACCCTTTTCCAGTTTGAGTTTCTCAAAGTTCTTAGGGAGTGCCCCCCACATCATGGAAGGAATACTTCCTCAAATATGCATACTTCTCTTCTAGGTGGTTTTGGATGGGCATTGATCAGTCAGTCAATGACTCTTTGATCTATATATAAAACTGATAACTCACTCACTAATGCCCAGCCAAAACTGCCAGGCCTAGAAGCGTGAAATTTGGGGAGGGTGTTTCTTGATGAAGGCACCCACTAAGAACTGGTTTTTGGAAATTCCAACTGGAATAGGGTGAAAAGGAGTGCAATGCGTTTTCCTCCCTATACATTGATCCAAGTCCTGCCCCAACCACTGGACCTAGAAGCATGAAATTTTGGGAGGTTGATACATCTGTGACAGGGGCACCCACCAAGAACTGATGTTGAGAAATTTAACTTTTACGGGGGTGAAAAGGGCTGCAAAGTGTTTTGTCCTATACTTAACATTGAAGACTGACTCATTAACATCCTGCCAATTTGGGGCCTGGTGCACTGGGGGGTGGGACGGTGTGCTCGCAGGTGTTGCACGGGGGGGGGGGAATGGTGCACATGGGGGGGATGTTGTGTTAGGAGTGATGTGCATGGGAGAAGTTGTGGATGGGGATTGTTGTAATGGGGGATGGTGTGCATGAGAGATGAGAGGTGATGCACATGGGGGTATGGTGCGCAGGGGAGGGTTGATGCACGGGGGAGTGATGCTCTTGAGAGGTGATGCTCATGGAGAATGATATGCGGGGGGGGGGGTTTGATGCACAGAATGTTGTGCAATGGGGGGATGGCACATAGGGTGGATATCACATAGGGCAGTCTTTTACTCCTGCAACGTGGGGATGGCACATAGGGTGGATATCACCTGAGACAGTATTTTAGTTCTGCAACGTGGGTACATTTCGCTAGTTATACATACGAAAGAAACAGAAGATTAGGATACTTTTATAGGAAACTACCTATACTGAGTCATGTTATGGGTCCATTGATCACAGTGGTTCCAAAGCTTTTTCTATTGCATACCACTTGGCAGCCAATTTTCATAAATGATACAGCTTGTATGACAAATGTTTTGCTAAGTAATACAATGCTTTTAATTATTTATAACTGTAAATAAGTTACTCAACAATTGGATTAAAAAGCAGTGGAATAATAAAATGATTATTTCATCTTATTAGACATGTCCTGAGAAGTTCTTGGGGATAATTCACTTTCCATGTTATGTTTCAACTTTTTTTACTGTGCTGGCTTTCAGTAATTGATCCTTATCTGACTTATATGAATTGATGGCAAAAAGAGGAGCACTTAAACATGCATGTGTCAACAATGAGGTCATAGTTCACCTCCAAAACTATGGGTCCAAAAGTGGTTGTCAACAGTTTTGTCTGTTTTCGCAACTGACTAACGCTTTGTGCCTGCTGATCCTCTTCTTGGAGCTTTTGCTGCTGCTGTTTCTTATGCTCAGCACATTCTCCTGCTGCTCTGTGTCATTTCTTCTTTCAGTCTTCCACTCCTAAGACTGGAAGTGAACACACGGCAGGTGTAGCCACCACCCAATATGGAGAGCAAAAGAGAAGGGGAAGAAGGTGGTTTGGTGTTCCACTCACTTGTATCTTTCCCTTAGATGAGAAATGGCTATACTGTACAGTGAAAACTTGGATTGAGAGCCTTTTGTAAGACAAGCAAATGTTTCTTGGGTCATTCCAACTTTATCTTGGGTCATTCCATGTCCAGTGGTCTAGGGTTCCCTGCGTGACCATCATGAATTTTGATGAAATTTTGTATGCAAAGTCCCACGTGTCTCAAATGAACTTTGTAAAGTAATACCCTCACATGTGAAGTAGTTACTGAGATATAGCAGTTTGCTTGACCCTGTACCATGTTGATGCCTATAAGATTTTATCAAATTTGGGATACAATATTTCCTCTGCTGTTTTTCCTAAACAAATGAAACTGATCTAGCTTGTACAACTTTTTCCAGTCTATTCAATGAAACTATTAATAATTTTGGCTTCATTCATTTAGAGTGGGTAAATTGCAGCATAGTCGACCAAAAAAATCGGTGTTCAAAACATTCAGGGTTTCAACATTGTATAACTCCCACAATAGTCAAGTAATAAAGGTGAAATTTAGCACATATCTCAGTATAACATTGTTTCTGAATGTGTCATTTCAACTTCCTAGCTCTCTTCATTAGTTTTCAAACTGAGTGTAAAGTTGATGATTTTGTAAGCAACCCAAAAATGATTTGGCTTAAAAGTACCTTCTAGAAACGCTTTCAAACCAACCTCATAAGAGGATGTTTGAAATCTCCCCAAAAAGTGGGTTTGATTTTCCATCACAGGCATACAATGCTGAAATTTAGGGACAAAGTTGGGAGATGTTGCCATGGTAATAGGCTATATTTCAACATGCAATTTTTTTCATTTTCAGATCGTTTCTCAAGTTTATTTTTACTATTATTAAATAATGTTTCACCTATATTGTGTTTCCTAAGCTTAGATACACTTCTACTAGTATGTACTGGTTATTTTCCTACCATGATGTTAAATAATATGCACATGATTGAAACCATGCACACTTCCAGATCCAGATGTGGCCCTCAGCAAGCCTCTATGTGGCCCTTGGATAGACCCTTCCATCTGGCCCATAAGGAAGCCTGTAATCCAGAGGTGAGGATTACCTCTGCTCTCTGCACCTCTGGAAGGAATTCTGAGGGCTGGGCAGGATATGCACACCTCTTCTCTCTGTGTATGAAACTGGTGTGAAGATCACCCCTTATCTGTATATTAGAAAGTGTTTATCAACTGATTTGAGTAAATTCAATCATTTATGGTGTGGTGAACAGACACTGGAGGCTGAAGGGATGTGGTCCCAACCAGTGGATGACGTCAAGGCTGAGGAGAGAGTGGATGGAATGCTGAGAGATCCTCATGGAAGGACTGTTAGGGAAATTTGGCAGTTGGAGAGTAGGAAATATTGGAGGGGCTCAGCAATTGCTGATTTTCTTGGTGGAGATGGTAGCAACCTGTGATGTATATATAGCTGTTATGGGATGTGCCTCCTGTAAAGGAAGAAAAAAACATTAATAAAAACTGTTCTTGTTAGATACTTACCTACATCCTGACTACTTTTATCTGAGTTGCCCAAGTGGGAAGGCTGATAGAAGATGAATGGTTGGAGCAAGATCCATGGGGGAGGGGGAATCACCTCTATGACAATAAGTTGCATTTGTAATATATTCATTTATGTAAATTTATGCAAACTTCTTTTTCCTGTCCCTGACAGTGTCAGAGATGATGTAGCTCTCCCAAAAGGTTTGGACACTCCCATCTAGTGCAGCAAATTTCTGTATTTTTCATATCATGGCATACTGACAAAGAGCTGAAATTGTCATGAGACACCATCAGTTTTGAAGGCACACCAACTGACAGCTTGCATCCCAAAGCAACCTACTAACACTGACACTCACCCAAACTCTTGTGGCACACCTGCAAACCATCCGGGGCACACCAGTGTGCTACTGCACAGTGGTTGAAAATGTTTGGTCTAGTGGGTCACAATTTTCTTAAAAAGTTGGTTCTGATGCTAATAAGTAGGTCTAAAGATTAGACCTCAATTGGTAAAAGTATCTTGTTTTGTCAAGCATGATTTAGACATGGTGAACATCTTTTGAGAGGAGAAACAGTGGACAGATGGACTGCATAGAAAGGGTCCTGTAAAGAAATAGATGTTTTCCCAGGTTCCCCTGGCCTTTTTGAATTGACCAGGTGTTGAAGCCAGAGAAGAATGATGGAGAAGGGATGCAGAGTGAATGGATAGAAAATACTGTATTTGAAGGGACTTGGAGAACCACAGGGCAAGTAAAGGTAAAGGTAGTGCCTATCCAGAGAAGCCTCCATTGTCATGTGGCTAGCATTAGTAAATACCAAAGTGTGCAGAATGCTGCTACCTTCCTACCAAAGTGGTACCTACTTGCATTTCCATGCTTTCTAATTGCTAGTTTAGTAGGAGCTGGACAAGAGACGGGAACTCACTCCATTTTGCAGTACTTGGGTCTTGAACCGCGCACCTGCTAACCTTCAGGTTGACAGCATCTTAAGCACTGGGCCACCACAGCCATTTGAGCCACTACAAGACAGTTGCAGAGCAGCAAACTTTGCTAGCACATTTAATTCCTTAAGACTTTTGTTGCATCTCCACACTGTAGGTTGGGTGTACATGCCATTGATGTCCAAGTTGCAAGAGGCTCAGGAATGGAAAGGCAAGGTGAAAAGGTTGAGACAGTAGAGTGCCTCTTGCAACTTCAGTCTGCTGCCTGAGGCAACTGACTCACCATGCCTTATAGAAAGGCCAAAATACTGGCACTACTATGAAATTTCTAAGTGCCTTGGCAACATGGTGTCTAGAATTTATTGAGTCCTGGAATAAAGGCTTTATTTAGTGGCAAACCAATATGTTTATTTTGGTAAGGAACTGTTAAGTATGTGTTTATTCAGGAAATACAGAGATCACAAAATGGGAACATGATTAAGTTTTTTTTATAAATCAAGGAAATTTGAATTACAGTGATACCTTGGTTTAAAAATGATTTGGATTAAGCGTGTTTTGGATTAAGAGCAAAATTTAGAAATTTTGACTAGGTTTAAGAGCAGTGTCTTGGAAGGTGAGCATTTCTGAGGACTTTTGGAATAGGCTTCCATGGCCAGGGAACTCACAGGGAGGAATGGGGAGCAGCTTAAGCTAGGTTAGGTCCCTGGGCAAAGTTTGTAACAGACTTCTATGGCCAGGAAACTTGGGCGGGGGGGGGGGTGAGGGAGGGGAAGCAACCTGAGCCAGATGTGGGTGGGATCTGTTAACAGTGTGGAAGGTGTGGGGAGGATGTTTATAATCTTTTAATATGCAGGAAATGTTTTTATATAAATACAAGCAAAATGTACCTGCGTTGTGGGAGTAAAATACCACCCCATACACCATGACCCATTGAGCAGCACCCCCCTCCCAGTGCACCAGGCACCAAATTGGCTGAATGTTGATCAGCCAGTCTTGAATATTAAGTATAGGACAAAAACACATTGTACCCCTTTTCATCCTCTTAAGGATTAAATTTTTCAACATCCGTTTTTGGTGAGTGATCATGTCACAGAAGGAATATGCTCCCTGAATTTCATGCTTCTAGGTCCAGGGGTTGGGGTAGGGCTTGGATCAGTTGGGTATTCTTCAACATGTAAAGTATAGGGAAGAAAATGCGTTGTGCCCCTTTTCATCCTGTTCTGGTTGGAATTTCCAAAAACTAGTTCCATTATGGAAGGAACACCCTCCCCAAATTTCATGCTTCTAAGTCCGGCAATTTTGGCTGTGCTTCTACCTGCCCCCAACTTGAGGTGCCCAACTTGGCTTCATAGGATCATGCACATTGAACGCATGTTTTGAATTCAATTCCAGTGTTTTGTCATCATTTTTACATAGAGTTAATATTTTTATATGAATATTTTGGGGGTTGTGGAACCAATTGTCTGAGTTTCCATTATTTCCTATGGAAAAATCAGCTTCACTTAAAGAGCATTTCACAGAAAGAGCATGCCTCCAGAACAAATTAAGCTCTTTATGTGAGGCACCCCTCTATATAGATTTTTGGACTGTGGAACCAATCTTGGAGTTTTCCACTATTTCCAGTGGGTAAATACGCTTTGGATTACAAGCATTCTTCTGGAACGAATTATGCTCGTAAACTAAGGCACCACTGTATCAACTTAAAATCAATCAATTTTGCATTTAACTATTGTAATCAAGATATGAATATTAACAGAAACTAAAATAGATAAAAGTTCTGAAGAGTAAGATTTTTTAAAATAACCAATCGAGGATATTTCTTCTTCTTCTATGTGTGTGTGTATCTTATCTATCTATCTATCTATCTATCTATCTATCTATCTATCTATCTATCAAGAGAGAAATCACTGACTGACTGACTCATCAACGCCCTGCCAAAACCGCCGGCCTTAGAAGTGTGAAATTTGGGGAGGGTGTTCCTTCCGTGACGGAGGGGTGCACTAAGAACCGGTTTTCGGAAATTCCAACCGGAAGGGGATAAAAAGGGGCGCAACACGTTTTTGTCCTATACTTAACATGGAAGACTGACCAACATCCAGCCAATTTGGCGCTCAGTGCCTGGTGCACAGGGCGGATATTTTTCGAAGGAAGAGGTTGCGTGATGGGGGACATGATGCGCATGGGGTGTTGATGCGCATGGGGGGACGGTTGCGCTGGGGGGCATGGCGTACAGGGAAATGTTACTCCTGCAATGCAGGTACGCTTTTCACTAGTTTTTAATTACTGTTGGGGTAGCTTGAAGCACAGTCATTCTTTATGTGTTATGAAGAATATTTTCAAACCTTTGGGGTACAGATAAAATTTCAACCTGGAGTGCAACTCCTGTGGAACATCATTAATCTCTTGTAGCATCTTCTTCCGGTATTTCTGAAAGTGTTTTAAATATGTACTGGTGATTTATAATTCTGAATTAGGAGGAAGGATAACTGGTGTAGAATAGAAGCATAGGTAAGAAACATACAATGCAAAGGAATACTGGTAGTTCTGGGAGAAGAGCAAAAGCAATTAGTCGCCTTGAGCGCCATAAGAACCATAAGCACTTGCTTTGCATTAAGAAGGCCTTTAATTTGCTCCCTGATGTTTAGTCAGGGCAGCCTATGTTGCCTTAGCCTTCCCCAAGCCCTTTCCAGAATAACTAGGGTGGCCCGTCTTGCAGTTGGGTCAGCCCAGTGATGGATAGGGTAACCCAAGTGCACTTCTGGATTGTACCCTTAGATGAATAAATGACTGGGCTCAAAGTCCAGGATTTCTCCAAGCCCCAAAGTACATCAGAGAAATAAAAACCATTTAATGGACTCCCACCTACCCACCCCATTCCACTTTTTACTTAAATGAAAAGGAATGTCTTTCCAAACACAATACTGTACTGTATACCAAAAAACAGAGGTGCAAACAATGGATGGAAGGGGCAAACAAAGATATCTTGGAAAGCCATCCCAAAGCACTTGCAGCTGGTTCTCTAGGAAAAAAATCATATCCTCAGAAGCATAACTCCCCCAGTCAAAGCATTTTTAAAAAATTCAGTTTAATAATTTTAATCAAAAAATAGAAAAAACAAAGCTAGAAAGAAAAAAATTGAAAGCTGTATGGCAAGTACAGAGTTCTAAATGTACATTTCTTTACTTTCCTACAAAGTCATACAACCTATTGAGATTCCTTAAACTGGTACTCAAACTGGGGGTCGTGACCCTATTCCAGGGGAGTTTCAGATGGTCAGGGACCACTGTCTTGGTCCCCCCTGTGACCACAGTGATCTCCCATGGTTGCCATGTGCCCGATCTTGAGAGAGCTGCTGCAGCCTGAAGGCTGCACAGTGTGATTCCCAGCCAGCCTGCAAGCTCGCCCTACTTGCTGCAGGAGCGCTGGGAGGGAGAGAGCAAGGCCCTCTCACAAGGCTCAGGCAATGAGGCGCTTCAGGGAAGCCCAGGCGAAGTGCCAGGACCCCCAGCTGGTCTTCCTGCTGCTCCGCCTGGGCTTCTTTGTGGTCCTTGCTGCCTCAGCTTGGGAGCCAGAAAGCTCTCTCTCAATCTCGTATGAGAGAGTCAGAATGGAAAGGAGGGCTGCGGGACACACCGTTCCCCTCCACCCCCACACAGAGAGCCCCAGGAAGGAAGGGGCAGCCAGGCATTATTTTCTTGGAGAGGAGCCAATGGGCTGTAAGGAGAAGAGTGGGAGGGGAAGGAAGGAGCCCCCACTCGCTCCTGTGTATGTGAGAGAGTGCATGGGAGTGAAAAAGATATGTGTAGTGTGTGTATGAGAGTGAAAGGTATGTGTTGTATAAGGGGCTGCAGTCATAGTCACACTTTTATGAGAGTAAGGGCACAATCCAGAGCAAGTTCAGCCTGCTCTGCCCTAACTGTTCTCTCCTAACTATTCTGTATCCAGAGAGTCAGGAAGCCTGGGCTGCCCTAACTGCTCCAGAGCATGCTAAGTAATTGACACATGGGGAGAACTTGCTCCTGAGGAGACACCCCTCAGATCACACTGAACAAGGAACAGCTGTGGTGCCTACAGTGGTGACACAACTCTGTGCATCACCCTGTGCAGAAGTCTGTGCATCACTCCTGGGATGCGCGCACCCCCCCTCGGAATGCGCAGTTGTCAAAGTTGGTGCCTGTGCAGTTGTTTCTGAAGCCAACTGTCTTCAGAAAGAGTACTGCGCAGGCACCATCTCTGACACCTGTGCAGTACTTTTCTGAAGTCTTTCGGCTTCAGAGGAGACTGAGCAGGCGTCAGAGTTGGTGCCTGTGCAGTACTCTTTCTGAAGCCATTCGGCTGCCGTCCGCCTTCTGAGTGAGGCCGAATGGCCGTGCAGAGGAGCAGACTTCCTCCGCTCTAAGGAAGTCTCCTCTGAAGCTGTTCGGCATGCTCAGTGTGTTTCTGCGCAGTGCACCTCAGCTGGCCGTTCGGGCCAGCTCCTCAGACAAGTGGCAGCTTCTGGCTGCTGCTCCGCCTTGGAGCAGGCCTGAATGGGCATTCCGGCGCATCACCCAGTGCAGCCCACACCAGCCACACCAGTCTGGTGACGCCACTGGGTGCCTGCCTTATAGTGAATGTGATGAGATGCCAGGACATTCTACAGTGAATACAAGGGGCTTCTTGGAGTGGCCTGCTGTATCCTGAGGTTTGTGGGCAGCCGTAGTTTGTTCCATATCCTGAGGTTGAGAGGCAGGGGTTGCAGCTAGGCTGGCCAAGAACTCAGATTTTTGGTCAACACTGCCATTCTTACTCGGGCCTTATCAAGGACCCCTATGGGTCTACTCATTACTATACCTGCTCCTGAGGTGGTATAACTCTGAGGGCTGGAAGAGGGCATTTCTGCTTTGGAAACAGGCTCTGGATACAGAGTTACTGCTCTGCTCTAGGCAATGCTAAACATGCCCTCAACATGCCTCTCCTGAGCTGCCTCGGCTGCCCCAGTTAGGGCAGAGCAGGTCCACCTCTTTTAGGACACCCTATGTTGCCTTGCTCTGCCCTAAGCCTCTTCCAGAGTAACTAGGGTGGAGTATCTTGCAGTTGCTCCAACCTAGTGATAGATAGGGCAACCCAAGGGCTCTTACGTGGACAGATTAGTTGCTCTGGATTGTGCTGTATGTCACTGTGTGCTAGGAGGAGGGCAAGCACACAGTGATATCTTTCCTGATGTGATATAATTTCTGGTAATGACATCACTGCTAGGTTGATGACATCACATTCTCATCCTGGTCTCAGACAGGGTTTTAATTTTGAAAGGGAGTTCCAGCTGAAACGCCCAAGTATCACTTCCTTAAACAATCTGAATACATTTTCAACAAAGAGGGGGAAAAAGGAGATGAAAGTTATTTATCAATTATTTACTCATCAAATCCAAAATTCATTTCGCTAATGTTCCCCTTCTCATTTTAGAGTCCATTTGGATCCAACTATTCAGCCACTATTTACATGATGGACTCCTTATGTTTCCTCTAAATCCAGATGTTCTGCATCTCACAGTATATTTAGCACAATTTACAACTGTGGGAAATGAACTGTGGATCAAACCAAATTTCCTGATTTTGGGCTCACGACTTTGATTTGTATCAATTTGTACGCAAGTACTGTATTTACTCAATCTTTTCCACTCACCTTTTCCAGCTGAATTTAGTCTCCAAAATCAGGATGTTCATTGGATTTGATGGTTATTAGAGTAAATGTGGTATTTTGATCATAAGTATAGAGAATGCATTAGATTCAATGGAGCATTAGATTTGAGTAAATAAGATTGTACTGAAAAAGTTTGGAGCAAGAGGTGTGGAGTGGAGGAATATCTGCCTGAAGACAAAACTTTGTATTGTCTGCACGAGAGACCAGAAAAAGTCACTGATATGATGATGTGACCTTCAGTAGCAGAGAGCTGTTGCTGGCCTCAGTGGCAGAGCATCCTGAAATGTTGAGTGTTGTTGACAAGAAAAACACCTTGAAAGTTTCCTCCCTTGTAGTGGTTTGTTGGCTTGTCTGTAGAAAGCTTGGAGTATTGCTGCAGCTAAGAGAAAGTTGGCTGCACCACTGAAGAATAACACCTGGACTATAGAAAAATGTTGCAAAAACCCATATTGGGTCTAGGAAGCCTTCCTATTTAAACTGCTTTAAATATACAATGTACAATTGCTCTGAGGAGCAATTGTACAATTGACCAATGTACAAGTGCTCTGAGGAGGAGGAAGGGCAGTATAAAGATGAATTAGTAAACACTGCTATATATAATGGCTCTTAGAATCTGGAATTGTATCCTGTAGAAAAATTTAGTCCTCACTCTCTTTTCTGTTGATAAATTTTGGAATGCATGATACTTCTGTAGCAGTGATATTCAACAGAGGTGTTGTTAGGGGGTGTGGCCTGCACCAGATAAAGCACCGGGGGTGTGTGATGCTCACTGGCACCCCATTGTGATGCTGTACCACCCAAAAAATGCAACTTTGTGGTGGTGTGCACTACCCCATTGTGTCTTATGTCATTGGATGCATATGTTGCTAGATACTTGTGTGAACATGGTTTTTTGATGCTATTCTAGTTCTGATTGCTTTGGGAAATTTTTTTGTACATATTGGTTTTCTTGGTCTTTGTATGACTTATTTAAAAAAACTTTCAAGATGCTCTCTACCATAGTGTGTAAAATGGTTTATACTTGTTTTTTGTTTTTGTTTTTTAAAATACAGATAGTGGCTTGTAAGAGACTATAAGCATACAGTTGAAGGATGCCTTCGCTTCTGGCTATATGACCCATTGGGACTCCTTTGAATAGCAAAAGTATTGTGTTGGCTCTTTACCTTTATAGTAGCCTGAGTTTATTTTCTCCTCATTTACCATTCTTCATTCTGTGCATCAAGGATACACAATCCTTTCTAAAGTGGACAGCAAAGGGGAGCATTAAAATAGTAACTATTCTGCAAATCTGTATGGAAACCTAAATATATTATTGAACTACAGATGTCATCTTTTCAAAGATGTTCACATGGCACTGAACTCCCTAATATTATGTTTTTAATTGATTATTGATCTTGCACTGAACAGAGGGAATTAGAATGTCCCAATTCTGTTTGAACGAACCAAGGTAACAGCAAAGATTTAAAATTGCTTTTTATTGTTTGATTAAAACTGTTTAGATTGCATAACTTCAGAACTGCTAGCTTTACTAGCTTTTCACAACTTGCCTTGCTTTCTTACCCACACTTTTTGGAAATGTGGTGGTCTGATAATTTGTGGAGAATATTTCTATAAAGAAAAACAGAACTTGATCCTTAATACTTGACTGATGGGTTACTTGTGAAGGAATTGATGAGTTTGAAGAGCTTAGATAAAAAGTAGAACTTTATCGAAAAATGGAAAATGTTGAAAAAAGGGGGAGAAGGTATGTTAAGCAACTTTCATTGGCTCCTCCTTTCTATTCTCCACATTGTTACTATATGCTTTTAAATGCTTTTTCTTCCTTACATGTTAATATGTGATAGAACATGAATTAAAAGAAAGCAAGCTGAAGTGAACCTACATCTTTTAATTAAACTCTACTTTTATGTTTGGAAGATCACAAGGCAATACTAGTCTGTCTCCAAAAAATGTTCTTTGATGTTAACTGCCAGTGTTAGTGTGCTGGGCATAGTTCTTTTCCATTTCTAGGTGGAGAGTTTATAATAGTACTTGAACAAATATTTTAGCAGTTTCTCAAAAACAACTGCAACATACTCCAGTAGGTCCATTTAGTGAGTTCTGTTCTATGAAGAAAGTGTAACACCATTTAAAAGATGCATGTTAAAGAAGGCTGTAGAATCTGCTCTGGAGTTCAGTATACCCATATTTACTCAAATCTAATGTGCAATCGAATCTAATGCGCACACAAATTAAAGGACGAGATTTTTTTTAAAAAAGTGTACTGGCGATTGTAACACGCAGATGCAAACAAGGTGTAAAATTTAATTTTACCATATAAAACAACGAGTTATATGACATACAGTGAGTTATATGACAATAATCTGACAGTGGGGTTATGTTATGATTCTTACTTAATTGCAATACTTTATAGATAAATGGGCTTATGTTACATTTTTTATTACAGTATAGTAAACTGTTAACTAAATACTTATCTATTCTTATAATCAAAATACTGAATGTACTCAAATCTAACGGACCATGAAATCTAATGTGCACTGATTTTGAAGATGAAATTGAGCTGAAAAGGGTTCGTGTGAGCTTTGAGTAAATACAGAATTTTTAAAAAATGTAGATCCAGTTCTAGCACTAAATTTTGACTTGCCTTGCAACAAAGATGCACTCTTCTGAGATTTTCCTGTGCCTGTCAGTAGTAATCCAAGAAGAGATGTTTTGTTTCAGTTACCAGGAGTTGGAAAAGAAGTCCTTAATCTGAAGTGCACTTTTGTAATTGCAGTTCTACACACACAGGAGCCTGTACCTTCTGGTCTTTGTTCATATTCTAAAGAATCTTTCAGCTGATTCTAGAATTACATGCTGCATTTAAATTCTGCTGTCCTTAAAATGCCTTGGACTGGCTTTCTGTGCACAAACAAACTTTTATCAGTACATGAAGTGTTAAGGAAAATGTTCCTTTCAGACATCTACATCCATCTCAAGTCTCTCTTTCATATGTAGTACTTGACGTACATCTCAAACTTCTTACGTTGAAAGTTTTTGCTAGTTCTCTTATTTGTATAAGAGGTTGGATCAGCCCCAGTGCCCATCTAGTCCAGCTTTCTGTATCTCTCATGGCTCTCCAGATACTCAGGGAGCATTCAAGACATGATATTTATAGCCATTCTATTGCTACTCCCATGCATTGGCATACAGAGAACAGCTACCTCTAAAACCCAAAAGTTGCATATAGTTATTATGGTTTGTAACTGGTTATGGATTTTTCTACCATAAATTTGTCCAATCCCCTTTTAAAGGCAGTGTTGGGTACTTGTGGAAAGAAATTCCATATTCAGGGATCCCCCCATTTATCTGATGGGTTAGGGACCACTGCACCCTCCAAAAACAAAAACCATAGAAAGTTGAACCAAGTCATTTTCAGCCTGCAAATGCAAAATAGACATTATAATAGTAAAGTAGTACAAAATAGACATCAAAAAGAGATATCATTTGCAAAAGCCTAACTAACGCATTAACATGCAGCCAAAATACACAATTAATTACAGTATAATGAACAAAGGCATACCGTATGTAGGCAATGAATATTTTATGTATTGAATAATGGTAATTTAGTGAAGAAACTCATAAAAAATTGAATTAAATAAATATCTTTCAGCCTTCATAATTCATTTAATAAATTCAGGGCTTAGTCTGCATTACGCCTGTGCTTAGAGTAATATTGTGGGTGATATTCTACCTAATCTGGTCTTAAATCCACACATTTAAAGGTTTTTCCATTATAGCAATTAGGCTGCACCATTCTCAGTCAATTCTCAGACCATTCTCAAGGACCATTCTCATCTTTAATTTTAATTTGAGCAACTTGAAGTTTCTTTTAGCCTTGCCAGAATTCTCAGTGGCAACTGCAAATACAGACTGGCACGAATATAAACACCAGTTTAAACGTAATGCTTTATACTCACACAAATAGTAAAGTGAGAGATCTCAGAAAAAATATCTTTGTTGCTTCTGATAAAACAATGGAGCAAGAGTGAAACAGTGTCCTCAGATGATCAGTCACACACACTATATCTTTAAAGTGGCAATGACTCGTTGGCAAACACACTAATTGTGGAGATTGCTGAAAAACAAGAGAGGAGAGTAGGGGATGGTGCTGGGAGAAAACCTTAGGTCGTAACCTGGGGCTGCTTGAGGACAGACTTATGGCTTTTCTGGTCTACTCATGTTTAAGCCACTACCAGAGGTGGCCTAAATGTGTGTAGAATCGGAGAGGCTGATGCTGCTTTACCTGGGGAGTAGACTCCCTGAGGTAGACCAGTAGCAGCCTTTTGAACTTACGTGGGATGCAGCACAGGCATGACAGTGAGGATTGCACTGTTAGTTTATAAATTGCAGTGTAATACTCTAATTCTTATTTCATTTCTGATTTTTCTGTTAAAAGAATTTTTTCTCTCATCGAAGAAAAAAGTGCATTGTAAGCTCAGATGTCTGACTGTAAGCATGATTGAACCCTATTGGAAAAAGTACCTGGAGTGAACTGAAGATGGCTTATATTAATTTGGTATATAGGTGGACCTCAATATCCATTGAAATGGCATCCACTCATTTGACTAACCACTGATACTGGAGGTCTACCCTTTAAATGCCTTGCAATAAGGGAGAAAAGCACAAAAAATACAATTTCCTGCCTTTGTACTGTTTAATAATTACAATTTTTTTCCATTAGATTCCTTTATTCAGCCACATCTAGTAGCTAAATGTGATATAGCGTACACCAAGGCATTCTGGGGCAAAAATAAATGAGCGAGAAACCTGTAAATGGGTCTTTGATGCTGCTTTCCACTGATTTGATATCCACCTTTTTTAAAATCCATGTGGCAGTGATTTTCAACCTTTTTAAACTGACAGCACACCTCCCAAGTCACTAAAAATCCCAAGGCACATCACCAGATTTTTAAAAAATTACACTGAATTATTACAAGGCAAGTACATTTAGATTTAATTAATAAATTAATTTAATTAATTCATGCAAATACATGATTTACATGTATTAATATGACATATTTACATGGAAATTAAAGAAATTCATAACCAGCTGAGACTGGTTTGAATGGATCTTTCTCATAAAGTTACCTGGAGTTGAGGGAAGAGGAGGAAATTCCACTCCTTGTTTATCTGTCACTTCTGATAAAAAATGAGGTCCTTCTAAACATAAAAAAACTTCTGATGTTTTGTAGTAACTTGTTTTATCAGACGTAAAAGAAGGAGGGGAATTCATATAGGGGTGTGGGGAGAGAGAGATAATGAGATAATTCTAGACCAGGGGCCTCCAAAGTTTTTTGGCAGAAGGGCCACATCAGCTCTCTGACATAGTGTCAGGGGCGGAAAAAACTAATTTACATTTCAAAGTTGAGTATATATCATCAATCAACTGTATTTATATACCACTTTTCAACAAAATGTTAAACAAAATGTTCAAAGCAGTTGACAGAGAAAACGAAATAACTAATGGCTATTATCCATCTTTATCTGTCTATGGTATACACACAAACATATGTATCACTTTATTTGTTCTTAGAGCTTAAAATTTAACAGAATTAAATTAAAAACCATAAGCTTCTCCTGGAACTACAGTTCATGCAGAACTGCATTCATTGATCCAATGGAATGCTTGTTTTTATAGTTTAATAGTTTCATGCTAGTCACAGGAAGGGAAAGATTTAAGTCTTCTGTGTGGCTAATTTGCTGCCCTTTGTTTTAACTAGTGTTCTACTAAAATTGCTTCACTTTTCATAAACTCTCCATCAGAGCTAGTGAGCATTTGTATTCTAAGCTCTTATGATATACTAAGCTCTTATGATATACAATTGAGGAGCAGCAGTAATTTTCCTTTTCGATGGTTGAAGTTTATTCAACACAGACAGTAGTCCTTAATTGCATGTAGATGTTTGGATGTTGTAATACTGTATATCAGTAAACCAATTTTCAGTGCAAAGCATCTTGATTATGAAATATTTTAAAATTAAAGTGCCTTTTGTTTAAGAAATAACTTTGAATCGTATGTTAATTTTTGCTGAAATTAATTAGCAGTATTATAATTAGCAGTATTTCTATCTCTTTATCTTGCAATTGTATCACATGGCTGACAGCTGATCTTTCCACCTGTTCAAGATATATTTTAAGTGTTCTGAACTCCTGTTCCTGGTATTTCATTTATAGAATTTCTTTTGCATGATTCTTTAATAGTATGTCTGTAGCTTTCCTGACAATTCTGAATTTTTTAATGAGGATTTTGCTTTATCCTGTCTGGCAATTAAATAATTGCTAGATACAGTACCTAGATTGCTAGGCACCTAGATGCAGATGTCATATGTGCTCCCTGAGGCTTTGCTTGGGCCACTTTCTGAAATAGGAAACTGGACTCGATGGGCCTTTGACCTGATCCAGTAAAGGCTCTTCTTATGTTCTTAAATAATATCAGTCATTTCTTTAAAACAGTCTTTCATATATGGAGATAAGTATACACCATGGACCTCTTCACAAATGAAAAATGGGCAGGAACTTAACTGTTGTTTTTGAGAAGACACCAGAGCATAGTCTTTCAAATTTTGCAAGACTGGCTCAATTATCTCTCTGTCATCATTACCATTTTTAACTGAGGCTGCAACCCTAACCACACTTTCATGGGAGTAATATTGAACACAATGGGATTTATTTCTGTGTAGACATGCTTGCACTTTAATTAAGTGAGCAGCATGATATGGGCAAGGGTGTCTCAACATTTGTCCTCCCCTGTACCACTTCACATGGTTCACCTATTGGAAGTACCAATCAGATGTAACATCATGACATTATCACCATTACTCCAGTTTGGGAGGCTAGGTGCAATGTGGCAAACATCAGAAGAAAGGCTGGGTGAACAGAAGGGCTTTTTCCAGTGTGTGAAAAACAGACTGGAGCTCTGCTTGCTGAATCAAGTTTCCAACTGCTACTTGTTACTTTGGATCGCTGTTCTTGCTGCCAGGGGATAGAACCTGGGGGTCCGGTGTGTACCACCTCAAGTGCCACTGTTTAGTACAGGAACATAGTAAGCTTACTTATTCTAGGACAGACAGTTGGTTCATCAAATTCAGTATTGTTAACACTGACGGGCAGCAGTTCTCTTAAGATCATTCCATATGAACTCAGCCAGAGGTCCCATGGTGACTGACTCAAATTCGACTGAAAATAATTGGGTTGGTACTTCAACATATATATTCTAACATATATATTTTTCTACATAATAAATTTTCCAAAGGCAAATTCACCTTGTGGGCATCTAAAAATGGTAATAAAACTTTTTCTGCATAATTGTACATATCTTGTAAACATTTACTTTAAAATTCATCTAACTAAAAACATGGAAGTGATATCATGGCCAGAACAGGAAGTACCATCACTGAGATGAGAGAGCTCCTCCATGTCTACTCTGAAATAAGTCCCATTGTGTTCAATGAGACATACTTCCAGTAAAGCAGCTTGAGTGCCACTCTGCAGCACACAGTGCCAGATTACTTTGAGAAGTCTTAATGCAGGAAAATCCCATGTAGGCAGCAGGATAGACAGAGCATTTAAAAGTTACATAGAGTCAGAAAAAGCAATAAGAATTAGTCATTGGCATCCTTCAGTCCCGAAAGACTATGGTATCATGCTCTGATTGGAGGTCCTGAAACAATATCAAGTGTGGCTAAAAAGGCCAATTCGAGAGTGGCAATCCCTTCCACACAGAGGACAAATAAATTCCGTCCCCTGCCCAGGCCCCAGGTTTCGCTGCTTTCGGGTCTGTCTCTTTGCTTTAGCCTGCTGAACAAGTGTCTCTTCCAGTTGGAGAAGGCCATGCTGGGTCTTTTGCCTCCACGCTGAATGATTGGAGGTCAAGGTTTCCCAGCTGTTGATGTCCATTCCCAAGGCCTTTAGATTCCTCCTGCAGATGTCTTTGTATCACAGCTATGGTCTCCCTCTAGGGCGCTTTCCCTGCACTAATTCTCCATATAGGAGATCTTTTGGGATCCGACCATCAGCCATTCTCACGACATGCCCAAGCCAGCGTAGATGTCGCTGTTTCAGAAGTGTGAACATGCTAGAGATTCCATTTTTTTTAAGAGTTAGTAATACTTCATAAAAACCAGGAAGTAATAGCAGAAGAAATGCCACGTAGGGCTGGAGGGCAACAGAACTGGGGGAAAAATGAGGTAGGCTGAAATGTACCTTTAGATTTGCACACAAGTAATCGATCTCAGGAATGCAAGTATGGAAAGTGGGGAAACTATCCAGAAGGGGGTGAGATGCATCTTCAGACTTACGCACAGGGAAATTTGCATATCAATGTCCTTACTGCTGGAGGAAAACATGGAATGCGCAGGGACTTCTTTGTTCTTAATTTGAGGCTTGCAGGTCTCTGGGTTTAATTCTCCCTTTCCACAAACTGTTGAATTTATCTGTTTTAACCCAACTAAGAAAACTCCATCTTAAGCAGTGCTCTGTGATTTACTTTATTTTTGGATATTTAAAATAAGGCTGAAATGCTAACTTTCCATTAGGTCAGCCTAAGCCTGGGCAAAATTCCTGTGTTAACCTGGAGATGTCACAAAAGTGTCATAAGACACTTCTGCGACACTCCTGGGGGAGGGTTAGGCCAGTGTACAGACATGCACTTGCCACCCTACATCACCAGGGTTACTGGAAGACCAATGAATTGCATTGGCTTAGATTAGGATAGCACCCTAAGATGTTTTCATATCATGTTGCAATTTATTCTGGAACATATACGAGTAATTGCAGTGATGTTTCTCATAGTCTTTTTCTATCCCAATGTTAATCATGAATAGAGAAGGATTTTTCCAGTGATAAGAAAATAAAAGCACAATAACACCTAACATTGCTGAGCTACCGCAGTTCTCCCTGATGTACCTGGTTTATAATTTAAGTAAAACTTGTTACAGTGTTTCATTTGCTAATTATATAAATTACTTGACTGGGGAAAATAAAATCTTGTAAAATTATCTGCCTCCAAATATCCAGTTTCAGTGCTATCTTCAGTAGCTTGTGTATTAAAATAGATAGATAGATTTGTTTAGATTTGTTTATTTTGTTTATTGGCCAAGTATGATCTCCATACCCGGAATTTGGCTTTGGCAACGGCTGCATACATACAAACACCAACTCATAAATAACAAACAATACATACAAAACATACATCAGATAAGAACACTGCTTCAGTATTCTCCAATAATCCCTCAGCATAGTTGTTGGTTCAGCAATTTAATGGCACAAGGAAAAAAACTATCCTTGTGCCTAGATGTCTTAATGAACAGAGTCCTATATTGGCGTCCAGAGGGAAGAAGCTCAAACAAGATGTGTCCAGGGTGAAGAGGGTCCGCAGCAATACACACGGCTCTCTTCCTGACCCGAGCGATACTGAGTTATTTGTTTTGGGAATGATAAGAATCCCCATTTTGCCTGGTCTGTTCCAGAATTAATTAAAAACAAAGGTAGTATAAGAATGGCATGCACAAGGAAATAAGTTTCTATTTTATAATAGACTTTATAAAAAGAGACAGAATTCTGTTTAATGGAGAAAACTTCTATTCCTATGTTTATACTGATTACCTATAACAATAACTGGAATTAAGTAATATAAAAAGTACTTGAAGTACTGTTCTGAAATGGAAAGAATAGGTCAGATTACATAGACTTAACAAATGAATAGCAATTCCACTGCAACACAGTTGACTCTTAGAAATGTATCTGTACAGCTTGTTCAGGCAGAGGTTGTAAAGAGGGAAAGATACCCAGGAAAGGCTCTAATGAGGTGCCTTTTAATATACCCCAGTTTGAGTGGCTTAGGCTGCAATCCAGAGCAAATTCAGCCTGCTCTGACCTAACTGCACTCTCCTAACTATTCTGTATCCAGAGCAGAAAGTTATGCTGAATCCAGAGAGTCAGGAAGCCTGGGCTGCCCTAACTGCTCCAGAGCATGCTGACACAAGGGGAAGACTTGCTCCTGAGGAGACACCCCTCAGATCACACTGAACAAGGAACAGCTGTGGTGCCTACAGTGGTGACATGACTCTGCACATCACCTGGTGCGGAAGTCTGTGCGTCAACCCTGGGATGCACACCCCCCCCCCACCTGGACTGCACAGTCACCAAAGTTGGTGCCTTCGCAGTTGTTTCTGAAGCCAACTGACACCTGCGCAGTACTTTTCTGAAGCCTTTCGGCTTCAGAGGAGACTGAGCAGGCGTCAGAGTTGGTGCCTGTGCAGTACTCTTTCTGAAGCCATTCGGCTGCCGCTCCGCCTCCTGAGTGAGGCCGAATGGCTGTGCAGAGGCGCGGACTTTCTCTGCTCTAAGGAAGTCTCCTCTGAGGCCGTTCGGCATGCTCAGTGTGTTTCTGCGCAGTGCATCTCAGATGGCCGTTCAGGCCAGCTCCTCAGACAAGTGTCAGCTTCTGGCTGATTCTCCGCCTTGGAGCAGGCCTGAATGGGTGTGCTGACGCCCGGGGCCTGCCAAAGGACAGTCAAACTCCTCCGGCACATCACCCCATACGGAGCGCATCCCCAATGCAGCCCACACCAGCCGCACCAGTCTGGTGACGCCACTGGGTGCCTGCCTTATAAGGTGTCCCTGATGAGATGCCAGTACATTCTACAGTGAATACAAGGGGCTTCTTGGAGTGGCCTGCTGTATCCTGAGGTTTGTGGGCAGCCGTAGTTTGTTCCATATCCTAAGGTTGAGAGGAAGGGGTTGCAGCTAGGCTGGCCAAGAACTCAGATTTTTGGTCAGCACTGCCGTTCTTACTCGGGCCTTATCATGGACCCCTATGGGTCTACTCATTACTATACCTGCTCCTGAGGTGGTATAACTCTGAGGGCTGGAAGAGGGCATTTCTGCCTTGGAAACAGGCTCTGGATACAGAGTAACTGCTCTGCCCTAGGCAATGCTAAACATGCCCTCAACTTGCCTCTCCTGAGCTGCTTAGGCTGCCCCAGTTAGGGCAGAGCAGGTCCACCTCTCTTAGGGCACCCTGTCTTGCCTTGCTCTGCCCTAAGCCTCCTTCAGAGTAACTGGGCTGGAGCATCTTGCAGTTGCTCCAACCTAGTGTCAGATAGGGCAACCTAAGGGCTCTTAGTGGACAGATTAGTTGCTCTGGATTGGGCTGCCTGAATATAAATTATATCTTCTGTGTAGTTTGGGAGTGTCCAAACATTTTGGGTTGAGGGCTACATCCATCTCTCTGACACCCTGTCAGGGAAAATAATTTACATCAACGAATACGGTATATTAGAGGCAGAACTCATATGACTGAATGCAAATTAGTTGATAAGTACTTTCTAACACATGGAGAAGGGGTGATCCATCAAATCAATTCATAAACACTTTCATAAACAGAAAGGTAGTATGTGCAGCCTTCCTATCCCTCCAAATAGGTGCAGAAGCTCCTCTTGCCTGGAAGGTGCAGAGCTCCTCTTGCCTGTGAGCTAATGGGTGGGTCTTTCTGAAGGCTGCATTAAGGCTTACTGAGGGCAACATATGGCCTCTGGATTGGGCTTTGGACACCCCTGCTGTAGTTGATAGAATAATTACTGAAAGCATGCAGTCTCCACTTTTGTAGTGACTAATCAGAGGTAAAAGTGATGATATTCACATGCCCTCTCATAGTTTTTGAGAAGAGGCTTTTAAGAGTTTCTGAGTATCCTGCATGCAATTGTTTATTAACATGAAAAGCACTATACAGGATCATATAAAACAGTGGTATTCAAACATGGGGAGATATTTACTGTATTCTCTCTATCAGTCTTTGCTGAGGGAGGAGATGGAGAATTGACATGATTCTTTGCATCATACCCTGCAGAAGAATGGGGGGCATTTTTTGCCTCCCCAGGGGTCCTGCCAGCAGGTACAAGGTGTGAAGGCTTTGGGGAACCCTGGGGGAGTCTACTGATTGCTTAGCAGACTTCCCACCCCCATATTTGGAAAAAGTGAATGATTCAAGCTTCCGCTTGAAGAGTCCAGATTCAGTGTGACAAACACCAGCAAGAGAGTCAGGATGGACTGGAGAGCTTTTTCAAGCACTGTAAACCATGCTTTACAGCAGGGGTCTCCACACCAAGGCCTGGGTCTTTGTCGTCTGCAAGCTTCTGGCCCACTTGAACATATACAACTGGAGCTGTGCTCTGGTTATGTCTGGCCAGGGTGATCGTATAGAATATAGGACTGCCTCTACTTTACCCATTGCTTAGAAGAGGTAGAGGTAGAATGCTTCTACCTTTAACCATTGCACAGAAGAAGGAATTGAGGCAGGTTTAGCTCACCATAGCAGAGTTTAAAAAGCAGCACCTGCCTAAATTCTTCTATGCAATGGTTAAATGTCGAGGCTCTCTTTCCTCTATTCTATATGGTCACCCTATGTTTGGAGGATGTTCTGAGGGCCTAAAAAAATCACATCCTAATTTTTCCAGAAACCAAAAGTAACCTTTTGTGCCATCTGAAAGCCTTAAAAGGTGCTTGGGAGGTGGGGAAATGGTGATCAACTTGAGTATGTACTTCTCTGATGTATGTTGGTGCTTGGAGAAATCATAAAAATTGGAGCCCATTCATTCTCATTTATTCATTCATCTAGGTTCCATCTCCAATGTACTTATTTATATTTTATATTTAACCCTTTTCTGGCCCTCAGCACCATGCCAGGTATTTGATGTGGCCCTCTGGGTGAAACATTTAGACCCATGCTTTAGAGCCTCTTTTTGTTTTTTGTTTCTACAAACAGGCAGCAGATGTTCAGGGGTCCATGAGCACTACCCAACTCCACCTCAGGTACCACTGGTGGTATACGTGTCACTGACTGAGAAACACTGAATAAGCAAGCACATTTAACAGGTAGTTCAGGACTACCACAATTATGCAAAACTAGCATTTTCTTGTGTATTTCTTCTTGTCAGTGCACATGAAGGGAAAACACTGTTAGAATCATCTGTGTGTTGATCTCTTAATAATTTGGTAGTTTCTCTGAGTGAATACTACATGTGCTTACTGTTATTGCCAACAGTTATAGAATGGGTTGGAAGGAAAAAGAATTGCAGCATAAGGCTAAGCTTTCAGCTGTATGTTTATTTTAGGGAACAGATACATTCTTTCAAGACTACTCTCTGACTTATTTAGAAATTGGGGCATTGCTTTCAAGCTTTTAGTCTACTTGTGCTCTTGAAGGTCTTGAAATTTGTGTGAAATACACATAGCAGCATTACATATTTAGTATGAACATTTAAAGAATGTCTGACACAACAAGAAATGATTAAAATGAGGAATATCTCTTTGGCTACGCTCCAACTACCTATAGCAATGTAAGTATGCTTCGTAGTTCATGTTTGTGACAAAGTATACAGAAATTCTGCTCCTAATAGACCATTCAAAACAATTTTTAAAGTGTTTATAGCAAGTTAGTAGCAATTCATTGTTTTACCCTTGTATGTAATTGCTTCAGGATTCTGCCCAACTTTTAGCAAGATATAATTTACTATTTAGAAGATAATGGTCAGTATGAGGTTCTGTAAATTTATGTAAAACATGAAGACAAATTAGTAGAGCATGATGACTGTTCTATCCTCTTAGATTAATCCTTTACTGAGGGTATTATTTTAAGGTAATTATGTTTGTTTTCTAATGAAACTGGAGAGTAAGCTTTTGAATTATTAATGTTAAAATTTATATATTTGAGGTTCTGATTTTTTCATGCTGGATTTTCCAGAGTTCAATTTTCATTAAACATGTCTATACATTTTTTTATTGCTAAAAAGAAGCTTTGAATGAAAAATGCATTGATATGTTGCTGTCTCATAATATGTAGAAAAGTATAACATGGATCTACATCAGTATTTTGTGTGGAAGATAACTGCGAACAGTACTTCAATTTTATGGCTGCAATCCTAACCTCTGGTTAGGCTGGCATAAGCCCTGGTACAAGGCCTATTCTGATCTGGATGTTTCAAAAAAGTTCCATAAGGCACACCTGCCCTACTCCTGGATGGATTAGGCCAGTGCACAAGCATATGCTGACCTCCCCACACCACTATAGGAAGACATGCTAGGTGACTTGGAGCACAATCCTAACCATGTCTACATGTCTACACAACCATGTTGTGTTCAATGGGTCTTACTCCCAGGAAAGTATCTTTAGGATTGCAGCATAAGGCTGGCCTAAATCGGTTAGGATTATTCACTTTATGTCTCTTTTGTAGCTAAATCCTAATTAGTATGGTATAAATTATTACTTGCATAAATTATTCTGTCAGGTCCACAAAGCTTCAATTTTCATACAACAGTAGCATTAACTATAAAGCAGTTGTTCCCAAACCTTTTAGCATCAGTACCATCAGGACCCAAGACTTAATGCTCGTTGCCTTGTCAGTTTTGCAAACAAGCAAAAATTCAGTTGCGACGTACTGGAGGGCCAGTGTTCTGTAGTTTTAAAACTGGTGGACTAAAGATTTCAGGTCCTTAGTGAAGAACTACAGTTGAAGAGAAAATTGAACTTTTCTAGGTTTAAAAATAACTATAATTCTGTTGCCTTTGGAATGCATTTGTTATCAAATCTATTTTGTCTTCCAGATTTGTAGTATTACTTAGTTTATAAAACTTAGAGAAGAAATTAGAAAAATTAGAGAAGAAATCTGTGTGTAATCTCATCCAGGTCCTAAGTTTTTTCTAGCAGACCCTTCTTAAGGAGGCAATCATTTACTTTAGGATAGCTGTTTAAGACATCAGTCATGCTACCTACCTGAAATTTACTGATGTTCTGTATCTTTCTAAAACCACATTTTTGCTGCAGAAACAGTTACTGCAAATGTTGAACCAAAGCAAATGTTGAACAAAAAAATATGGAGTTGTATTGAAACTTACATAACTGGAAAGAAGCTTGCACAAGGACAGCAATTCTCTGTAGCAATTGGATTCCCGATAAGCTTCCAAAATGTAGGGGATGGGGACCCTGCAAAAGAGGTCATCGTTGTTGAAAATTGGACATTTTCTGTAGGTAAAGTTGTGCTAATCTGGGGAGGCTGCTATGGTTCCCCACCACCTTTGGGGACCTTCAGGAATGAATACAAGATATGGCACCCTGACAGACAGGATCACCAAATGTGGGGCACGCAATAAAAATGTGGAACATGACAAAATAAAAGCTGCAGTGGCTCAGTGAATAAAGATGCTGTGCTTGGGGTTGTTAGAAAAGGGTTTGAGAATAAAACGGCAAAAATTATGCCATTGTACAAATCGATGGTGAGGCCATATTGGGAGTACTGCGTCCAGTTCTGGTTGCTAAATCTCAAAAAGATAGAAGAAATAGAGAAAGGTTCAGAGGGGAGCAACTAAAATGATTGATGGTCTGGGACACCATCTGTATGAGGAAAGGCTACAGTGTTTGGGGCTCTTTAGTCTAGAAAAGAGGTGCTTTAAGGGAGACATGACTGAGACGTACAAAATTATGGAAGGGATGGACAGAGTGGATTGAGAGATTCTTGTAACCCTTTCACATAACATCAGAACAAGAGGGCATCCACTAAAATTGAATGTTGGGAAGGTTAGGACAGACAAGAGAAAATATTTCTTAACCAGCGTGTATTTGGTAAGTGGTACTCCCTGCCACAGGATGTGGTGATGTGGATTGGACAAACTCCTAGAGGAAAGGACCATCATAGGTTACAAGCCATGAGGGGTTCGTGTAGATGTGGACAACCTCCTAATGCCAGATGGAACCTCGATAAAGACGTCATGTGTTCCTAAGGTATCTGGTGGGCTGCTGTGTGATGCAGGAAGGTGGATTAGATGGGCTTTTGTCCTGATCCAGTGGAGGCTCTTCTTATGATGTCATGTTCTTAAGGCCTTTCTGAAATAAGTTCTGATATCTAAACCAGGATTTCTCAACCCACTTGTTGGATTGTGACCCTCACAATACAGAAAGCCTCACGATACAGAAAGCTCCTGTTATTTGCCCAGCTCCTGCCAACCTAGCAGTTGAAAAGCAGGGAAATTGAAGTAGATAAATAGGTGACAATTCGGTGACAATTTGGATGGTAACAGCATTCTATGTGCCTTTTTGAATTTAGTCATGCCATATGGTATAATCACGCCATATGTATGCCTTTGGCATAATCACGCCAAGGATTGAGATGTCCTTGGACAGTGCTGGCTTTTTAGACTTGTAATGAGGATGAACATTGCCTTTAGAGTTGGTCACGACTAGCAGGGCAACCTGCAGGGGTTACGTTTACCCACCCCTCATTCTATATAGTTGTAATGCATTATATTTAAACAGCAGGTTATGAAAATGCAGTGGCACTATAGGGAGGTTGTTATTCTTTAATGATGATTCAAAAGGAAAAGAATGGTCTGCAGGTGTGCCAAAGGAGTTTGGGAAAGTTCCATTCACAGTGGTATCTCGCTTAACGGGTGCCTTGAATAGCAAGTGTTCCACATAAAGAGTAAAAATTTGTGGGGGGCTTCTGCCTCTATTAACAAGCGTGATTTGCATAACGAGTTCCTCCCTGTATCGGCTGGGCTCCCCCTGCTCCACCCTGCATTGGCTGGGCTGAGGGATTGAGGCAGGACTTCCCCCCCTGCCTGCAGTACCAGTGAAGAGGCCAGCAGAGGGAGCAGAGGAGCCTCTTCAATCAGAGGAAAAAAGATGGCTGCTCTACTCCTGCAGCCAGCAAACATGGTCAGCCCAGCCTCTGCAGCTTCCATCAGGTAGGAGGGAAAACTCCTCCTGCACCTTCTCTGGAGCCCCCTTCAAACAGACCCCTTCCCCCTAAGGAAGCCCCCCTTGCCTGGACCCCACTACAACCACCCTCTGCCCCCTTCTCTGCCTGCAGTTTTCCTTTCCTGTGAGTAACCCCATTGAATTCAGTGGGGCTTGCTTTTGAGTAGACCCTTTTGTGCCCTTCTGCTGTTGCACTTCATGCAAACTTGGAGTCAGACTGCATCCTACACACTTTCCTGTGAGTAAGCCCCAGTGGATTTAATGGGGCTTGATTCTGAGTAGACAGCATAGGATCTGGCCCCTTTGCTGTTGCAGACTGCCTATCTAGTTTGCATAGATAGATCTCGCAGAGAGAGAGGTTCCTTGTTAAAGATGCTCCCAAAGACAACAGTGACTCTTTTAGTGATAATTAGTCATTCTTGGCAATAAAGGTTTTTCTTTTCTTTTTTACTGTACAGAATATTACTGTGTTTTATTACAGTAATTGTGGTCTGATATTATAGTATTTTGAATTCAATTCCTGTGTTTTGTCATCATTTTTACATCCAGTTAATATTTTTATATGAATATTTTTTGGGTTGTGAAATCAGTCGTCTGAGTTTCCATTGTTTCCTATGGGAAAATCCACTTCACTTAAAGAGCATTTCACTTAAAAGCATGTCTTTGGAACGAATTAAGCTCTTTATGTGAGGCACCACTGTATTAGTAAAAACCATTGGGGAATGTCAGCCACCCAGTAGCAACCATAGTGTGCCTTGTCAATGTAAAAAAACTGAAGGTGTGCCTGGACGATTTTAGCTTCTTGTCAGGGTACTGTGAGATTACAAGGGTTGAAAATCTGTTATAAATCTGAGAAATATGAAAAACTAATAGGAAAAGGTAAAAAGGTTTTCAGCAGCTGAAATGCTAAGGTTCTCATTGAGATGCTGAAGTTAACAACATAGTGAAAGAAAAAAAGATGTTAGGTTTATTGAAATCTTTAGTGAACACAGTCTGTATACTGAGAACGAATTAAAGCAAGAGATCAAAATGTGGTTAGTGATAAGGTAACACAATTTATGTGTGGGGGACATGAACTTTTAGTGCGGTGGCTAGAGTTTGCATGGTGATTTTCAGTCTTTTGTTTGTCTTTGATTTTTGGTTTCCTTAATTCAGGAGACGACTAGAACACTTTTTGGGGACCTTAAAGAAAGGGAGATGAGCTGGTGGGTGAGAGGTACAGCTCAAGGGAGTCATGGGTGGTTTGAAAAATACTGTTGATCTACTGTTTTTCTTATATACTGTGTTGTTGTTTTTGAATGTTGTAAGCCTTCTTGAGTGTTCTCATGGAGAGAAGGGTGGGATAAAAATTTATTAAGGATTTTTTCCCATTAGAGATCACGTAAGTATTATATCAGCTTCTTAAATTGTTTTTTAAATATTAGTCTTTTTTTAATAGCAGTGCGTGAACTAATACAATGGGCTATGTGTCTAAGAGTAAACATAATGCTTCCTTTTGCTTTGACTTAGAGTAGTTTTTATGTGTAGCTAGAAGTGATCTTAAACATTTTTATTTTTTCACAGATTTTGTTTTTTCCCAAGGAGGAAAATGCAGAAAGAGGTGTTGTGTTTTTATTCCAATGGTGCATTTCTAATAATTATATTATAATGTATATATTATAAATTATAATTATATTATAAATTACAATATTATAAAATAATTTAAAATATTCTAGTTGAGTAACATAGATGGTATAGACAATGTCAGCAGATGCAGCCATGGTCATTATTCATTCACACATATGCACTCCAGATTTTTTCCTCAGATTTCAGGTATTTCTTTTACAAAAATTGAGAGTGCTGAAAGTGGTATTATGTGTGTTTATTTTGTTATCATTGAAAAAAATCATGCTTCTACATGTAGCATTTCTTTTCTTTTTCTTGACAGTGAACAGAGCATCTGTCAGGCACGAGCTGCTGTAATGGTTTATGATGATGCTAATAAGAAGTGGGTATCAGCTGGTGGATCTACAGGATTCAGCAGAGTACATATATATCATCATACAGGCAACAATACATTTAGAGTAGTTGGCAGGAAGATTCAAGATCATCAAGTAAGTGACTTCTCAAAACAACAGTTAAAATTGTTATTACTTTTAATATTTTGTTTCCATTTTTAAAAATCCTGCTTGTAATAGCATAGTGGCTAAGAAAGTAGTCTTGCCATTTGGACTTTTGCAGTTCTTATCTCTGGCCTTGGTACCTCTCAGTATCAACTTTCCAACTGCAATATGGGATCATACCCTATAGCAGTGTTTCATGAAGTTTTTAGCACTATAATCCGCTTTTTAAAATGACACACTCTTTGGATCCACCTTGCTTATAAACATTTTTTTTTAAATTTCACCTTACTAGTTACTGAGGCCTTTACTTTATCCTTTTTACATTGGGGGGCTGACTTCTGCATTGTTTGTTCATTGAACCTGGACCATTCTGGTGTCCTTTGCATTCTCCTTTGTTATACATTCAGTAGGAACTGAGGCATGTTTGGCTCCTTGTAAGTAAACAAGCACGTGTGGCTCAATTTTGTCTTTCATAGATCTCAATACATTGTCCTTTCAGCCATGGCAAACTGGTGTGCCGTGGATAATCTTCAGGTGTGCCATGGGAATTTGAGGAGGGACATTTATTAATAGGAAAACTTAGGGATTTGAACAGCATGGTGTGCCTTGTCAGTGGTAAAAACAACTGATGGTGTGCACTGAAAAAACATTGAAAATCGCTGAGCTAGACAGTTTCATCACTTACCAACAATCAGGTTGTGCCCCACAGTTTGGGAAACATTGCTTTGCAGGACGGTTGTTAAGCTCTGCATCAGGATGGTTGTTAAGCTCTGCACTTAGCACACTCAAAGTTCTATACAAATCCTAACAGGGATTCTTATAAGAAAAAGTGTAGTTTTAAATTTGGTTCCTTGGTATTACTGCTTCCAAATCCATAGTACTTACTCTTAAAAGTATTTATTGAAGCACTGCAGAAAAAAGAGGTCTACAATATTTGTTTATAAATGAAGCAATTTAATAAATATGATATTAATTATTTGATTAGGATAATTTTTGCTAGCAGATTTAATCAGCAAATGGGTGCAGATTTTTCTAGTTGGAACAGCAGATTTTTCTGGTTGGAACATATTAAAACAGTATATTGTTTATACTGTTCTATTTGGAAATCTAGAACTGATCCCATTCCTAACCAACTTTCTAGCACTGACACAGCAGCATTGCAGCTCCAAGTTAAGGGAACAAATTAGCCTTTATCATGAGGAGGTTTCAGTGACTGCCCTACAAGAATGTAGTGCACATTTCATTAGCAGGGCTGCATCAAGCTGGAAGGTTGGATGGGATTGGGCTCTGAGTTGGGAACTCTCCAGATATTTGGGAGTATATTGCAAAATATTAGATTCCCTAAAAAGAACTTCTTAAGGAGATTTATTGAATTCCATGAGAACAAGTGTATATGTTCACAAATGAAAATGCATTGACTGACATCAATAACAAAGCATGCTTAAGCCAAAACTCTTCTATCATTTGTTAGGTGGTAATAAATTGTGCCATTCCAAAAGGATTAAAGTACAATCAAGCAACACAGACTTTTCATCAGTGGCGGGATGCTAGACAAGTGTATGGTCTCAACTTTGGCAGCAAAGAAGATGCCAATGTCTTTGCAAGTGCCATGATGCATGCCTTAGAAGTGTTAAATTCACAGGAGTCTGGTAAGAATTCTACCATTTTCCAGATTTTTAGGTGGTTTCTGTTTAGATTTTACTTCAAGTTGTTTATCTTTTCAAATAGAAGAAATCTGTATTTTAATTTGATTCTTTAATAGCAGAGAGTTAATGAGAAATATATGTGGCAAACGGGAACTCTATAAAAAGTGCTGCATCTGTAGATAAGACTCTCCACTGATGTTCCACAGCACTTCTCTCCTCTGAGAGAGGAGTGAGATTCATTATGGATACCTGCATCCACTGTTAAAAATTATAGTCAGAGAAGAGTGGGAAACTTTGCCTTATGCTACAATCCAGAGTAACTATGGGAGCACATAAGAGACTTTACGTGCACCCATAGTTACTGCACCACCTAGTGAAAACCTATGGGAAATTCATATTGCAATCCAGAGCAAATTGTTCTTACACCGGAGCAAGGACTCCCCGTAGTTACTCAGGATTGCGCTCTAAGTCAGCATTCTGGGAGTTCCTTTCCACTGTAGCAGTGTCCACATTTTCTGAAACCTGCCTCTTTCCCCAATACTGGGCTGGGTTTCCTCAAGACAGGAGAGTTTGATGGTATATAGAACTTTACTCAGAAAGCTGTCTGGACTGAAAGGATGTCTTCAAGGGCCACAACAAGTGTCTAAATTCTCCCTGGCCCCAGGAAGCCGCCTTAAAAAACACTAAATGCCATTCTAGAAATGTCGTAGAAAACATTTATTTCCCCTCTGCCTTCCCCACAGCCAATTAGCTTGTTTAACAACTTGGCAACAGCTAAAAAGTTCCTTAAAGGATACGTCTGCCTTGGGGGACAGGGGTAAATTTAAATTGAAAGGAAGGGATGAAGACAGGCATGTCTGTATGCATAAATTAAAAATACATGAACTCATTTTCTTTAAATTGGAAAAATTGTATAGATGTAAAATGTGTACTTGAATTTGATATTGTTTTTACATGGACTTACCATATATTAGCAAGACATAAAGTGCAAATGCCAGAAGGAATTCAATAAATCATTTGAACTTTGAGTGTGAAATTGCCACTAGGGCAGTGGTTTTCCATTGGGAGTCACCAGAAGCTGGGTGCTGCCCTCACAATGCCAGATTCCAAGATGGTGATGCCCAACTACTGGTGACCCACCCTTAAATGAAAGGGGTTTCTCCCACAAGTGGAGAGTGAAGGGGAAGTGCACCCGTCTCCCCCACCAATCCCAATGGCTTGTGGCAGCCCTCCACTTCTCTGTTCTTTCAGCTGCCTACCATCCACTGGGCCGGCCAGCCAGCATCAGCAGCTGGGCTGATTCACCCCCTTGGCAGAGTCTTTGGCGGCCAAAGAGAGCACAAACAACCACTCCTGGCAGAGCAACTTTGGAGTACACAGGCACCCAGATAGAAGGCACTGCAGGCTGAACAGACAGGGATCTCAGTCTGTCCTTCCCACAGTACCTACTGTGTTGGCATCTGAGCTCTCCAGGCTTGCTTCATCAGGAGTGATTGCCACTACCCTCCTCTTGGTTGCCCTACACTCCACCAAGGTCTCACCAGCTGGCTGCCGATGTTGTCACCCCATCTTGCTGCCAATGTCTGGTTGGCTGGCCATCCAAGCAGGTGGTGGGCATTTGAGTGGTAGAAGGCTGGGCTGGGGGGAGGACAGCCCAGCATCTGTAGAACCTGCCATCATTCAGGTATGCTCACCAACCCCCAAGGCAGCTTTTCCCCATAACATGGCAGCAAGTATCGTCTGCAGCTACAGACTGCAAGCAAGCAAGCAAAGTCTGCAGTTGTGCATGCAGGAGGATGAAGATCCTTGCTCTCAGCCAGGATCAGAAGTGTCAGTGAAACAGAGGGAACTGGAGGGGACCAGAGAGGAAGGATTAGGGATCTCTCCACAGGCTCCCACTCACCCCTTCATATGAGAAAGGCATCTATTGCTCAGCCAGGCACCATGGCGGCCACTCCTCTTCAGCCATCCCTCCAGAATCCCCTTCTCCCCCTGAGAATGTGGTGGCGTTGCAGATGGAGAAGGGGAGATCCTGGAAAGATGGCTGAAAAGGAATGGCAGCAGTGGCTAGGTGGGAGGTGACTACTTTTCAAGTAGGTGTGAGAGAGCGCCTGCAGGGGGCTGTGAGGAAGGAAAGCTCCCAACTTTCTTGGAGAAAAGCCCCAGTGAACATAAGAGTAGCCTCCACTGAATCAGGCCAAAAGACCCATCTAGTCCAGTTTCCTACATCATGCAGTGGCCCACCAGATGCTTCAGGGAGCATATATGACACCTGCATCCAGGTGCCCTTCCCTGCATCTGCCATTTTGCGGTTGTCCACACCTACATACAACCCTCATGACTTGTAACCTGTGATGGTCCTTCCATCTAGGAATTTGTCCAAACCCTTCTTAAAGGCATTGATGCTAGATGCCATCACCACATCCTGTGGTAAGGAATTCCACAGATTAATTACACACTTGGTAAAGAAATATTTTCTTTTGTCTGTCAGAACCCTCCCAACATTCAATTTTAGTGGGTGTCCCCTAGTTTTGGTGTTATGGGAAAGGGAAAAGAGCATTTCTTGATCCAATCTCTATCCATCCCTTGCATAATTTTGTACATCTCAGTCATGTCTCCCCTCAAGCACCTCTTTTAGACTAAAGAGCCCCAAATGCTGTAGCCTTTTCTCATATGGAAGGTGTCGTAGACCATCAGTCATTTTAGTCGCTCTCTTTTGAACCTTCTCCATTTCCTCAATATCATTTTTGAGATGTGGCAACCAGAAATGGACACAGTACTCCAAATGTGGCTTCAACATTGGTTTGTACAATGGCATCATAATTTTTGCCATTTTATTCTCAGTGCCTTTACTAATTACCCCAAGCATGGAATCTGCCCTCTTCACTGCTTTGCATATTGGGTTGACACTTTCTTCGAGCTATCCACTAGCACCTCTGGATTTCTCTCCTGCTGTCACAGATTGCCCAGAGCCCATTAACCTATATGTATAGTTAGGATTCTTTGCCCCAAAGTGCATAGCTTTACATTTACTTACATTAAAATGCATCTGCCATTTTGTTGCCCCTTCTTCCAGTATAGAGTGATTCATAGTCTCTTCTGGTCCTCACTAGGAATAGTTTGGTATCATCTGCAAACTTGACTACCTTGCTGCTTAACTCTGTCTCTAGGTCATTGATGGACAGTTTGAAAAGCACCAGTCCCAGGACAGACCCCTGGGGCACACCACTTTTTATCTCTGTCCATTGTGAAAATTCCCCATTAACACGCACTCTCTGTATCCTGGCCTTCAACAAATTCCCGATCCTTGAGTGGACCTGCCCTCTTATTTCCTGACCCTGGAGTTTTCTCAGAAGTCTTTGGTGAGGGACTGTATCAAATGCATTATATGTATCAAACTTCAGATATATAATGTCCACAGGTTATCCTGCATCCGCATGCCTGTTGACTTTTTCAAAGAATTCTAAAAGTTTTGTGAGGCAAAACTTACCTTTATAGAACCCTTGCTGATTCTCCCGGAACAAGCGTGTTTTATACAAGCGTGTTTTATGCATGTTTTATAATTTTATCTTTAATGAGACTTTCCACCATCTTACTAGATCCAATGTTAGACTAACCAGCCTATAGTTTCCTGGATCACCTTTCCTACCCTTTTAAAAAATTGATGTTTGTTGTCTTCCAGTCATCTGGCACTGTCGCCGTGGTTGTGGACAAGTTGCATATTTTAGTCAGTAAATTAACAACTTCATTCTTCAGTTCCCTAATAACTCTTGAGTGGATGCTATCTGGGCCTGGTGACTTGTTGATCTTCAAGTTGTCAAAAGCTGCTATTCTTTGGTAAATGGGCTGTTTGGGTTATGGTATCTGCCCGAGGTCTTCTGCCGTAAAGATAGATGCAAATAATGTAGTTTCTCTGCCATTTTTAAGTCTCCCTTTGTCTCTACTTGGCCTCCCTCAAAGTCTGTGTCCCCTTATGTCCCCCTTCTGAGTAGAATCCCTATGGTGGGACTCTTAGGGTGCAATCCAGAGTAACTACGGGGAGTCCTTGCTCTGGTATAAGAACAAGTTACTCTGGATTGCAGTATGAATTTCCCATAGGTTTTCACTAGGTCATGCAGTAACTACGGGTACACGTAAGGTCTCTTATGTGCTCCCGTAGTTACTCTGGATTGTAGGGTTAGACTGCTATCTTGTCCACGCTCTCCTAGAGTAAGTCTCACTGAACATAAGGAGACTTACTTCTGAGTAAACATGCAGATGATGGGGCACTCAGGCTGCAAACCATACTTTCATGAGAGGTAGAGCACAATCCTAAACATGTCTACTCAAAAGTAAGCCCCATTGTGTTCAGTAATTTTACTCCCAGGAAAGTACATTTAGGATTGCATCCTTAATCTCACTGAATACTGTGGGACATAATTCCAGGTTGATGTCATCATTTCCAGGGGTCCTGGACAGATCATTATTCTCAGAAGGAGGTCCTGGGCTAAAATGTGCAAGAACTATTGCACTAGGTTAAATAATTTCTTAGGCAATCATCACACAGTTTTGCTGCTTTAACTCTTAAAGGGCCTTCTTCAGTTGCTGATAAGCAGTAACTTGTGTTATGCTGTCTGGATAACTTCTTGACTGCTGAATATTCTTTCAACATTCCAAGCTTATTTTTATTGCTTAGGTAATGTAATAGCTCTAATGGTGATATTGGGCAGCTGTTGCTGGTTCAGAATTTTTCAACCTTTGGAGCAGTCACTCAAAATTTAGCAAGTCACCTCCATCTTGTTGAATTATTTGGTCTCTGAAATATTATGACTTTCCAGAAAGACTAAGATTTAACTAATGGAGGCAGTTTCAAAATATAAAATTAAAATTTTCTATTTGTCTTCCAAAGAAGAATTAACAGGACATGGATGCTGTCACGCTGACTCGTGATCATGGGATTGCCTAACTCTTGATTTATTCTTATGTGCTTTCAGTTGACCTGCGTAAGAGATTTATGTTGGCATGGGAAAGGCAGTATATAAATAATAAACAAATAAATAAATAAAATGTAGTGTAATTGCCTGCCTTCCTTTTATGTTAGCTATGCTACATATTAAAAAAAAATTCTAGAAGAGCTCCTGAATTTCTCTATCCATTGCAGCTCTTCTCAGTGTTCTATAAGCCAGAGAATGTGGAGACATCGCAATACATGATGCATGTATTTGTCAGTGTTCTGCACCAACTCAGAATATATCAGTTTGTACAAGGGATGTTGAAATGTAGAGCAGCATTTAACTGTGGGTCACCTGCTTTTCATAACTAGAAATCATTTCCAGGTCCTGTAGGCCTACAAAATCTGTCATTGGCAGCTACTGATATGGTTTAGCCACAGTGAATGCAGGCCTGTGTAGCCTGGAAGTGGATTTGAGTGCATGCCTTTGGTGCCTTGCATCTTTTTGGCTGCAGCTGGCTTGAAACCTACTGCAGATTCTGGAGTGGATTACAAAGGCAGAGAATAGCAATAAAAGGTACTTTGCAGGAGAGGAAACACATTTTTGCTTGTGCAGAGCATCTCCATGATGTGGGTTAGTTATTGTTATTTTGGAAGATCCCTAAGCCCTCAAGAGCAGACCTATGGAATTGTATTACCAAGGTGAGGTGAGTAAGAAAATCCCATTGCATAAGTAGCTCCAATTGCTGTTCTCTGGATCCAGAGATGGACATTCAACTCAGTCAACAAAATTCAAGTTGCCCCAAAATACTGTTTGACTACAAGTTCTGTAAGTCACTCACCCCAACTCAACTTATGACTCGGGGGGGGGGGGGGAAGAGAAGAAATGTGTCTATATTTCAAATAACTCTTATCCCTGAAGTGTGTGTTCCTCCTTCCTCTTTTTTACTTCCTCATTGTGGGCTACCTAGATAAAATCATTTTTTCTATACATACTCAAATAATAGCTGAGCTTTTTTTACATGAATGGCATGTAAAATAAAGGAATTCAGTACATAATTAACTAGTGTGCAGATGGGATGGGAACTTCACTGTTGAATGACAACTCCCACACACAAACACCATCACTTCCTTTGAGAAGCTCTTGACTCGCGACTCAACTCATTTCTCAAAATGATTCGGACAGAAAAAGGCTCATATTTTCATTGGTCACTATGGTTGCATACTATGACTCGCAAGTCTTGTGACCTTCAGCTCAGTGTCTTCAACACAAACCTTTCTGGATACAATCCCAATGTACACAAATGGGGTCATAAAACCAGGATGAGGTGCTGCACATCTTCATTCACACCTTTTTTCCAAAGCTCTTGTTACTTAGGGTGTAATCCTAGCCAATTTAGGCCAGCACTACTCATCTGCTTCCTGTTCCTGTGGTAGTGTGGGGAATCTGGCATATGTCTTTGCAAAGGCCTAACCACTCCAGGAGTGGTGCAGAAGTGCTTTACTTCACTTTTGTGACTCCCTCAGGCCAGCATAGGACTTGTGTCAAGATTTAAGCTGGCCTAAGTAGGGTTAGAATTGCAGCCTCACCTTTTATTCCAGTGTTCTGAACATTTGACCTCTGTTATATGTATGCCTGCATTGGAAAATCAAACCCACTTTTTTGGGATGTTTCAAACGTGCTCGCTCTTATGTAGTCGGTTTGAAAGCTTTTCTAAAGATACATTTTTTGCAAAATCAGATTGAAAATACCTACTTTTGGATTGTTACAAAAATAATCAACTTTATACAATTTGTACACTAATAAAAATTATTAAAGCAGGCCTCTGTCAATCTTGAAAGACTATGGTATCGTGCTTGGTGCTGCATATGCTGCATACCCTGCATGCGAAGCACGAAAGCCTGGGTTGGATTGTTATGGAGGATAGGCTGTTACCCAAGCAGTAAATCCCCCCTCTCCACGCCACTGAATTAGTCCAATGGAAAGGCAGAGCCAATACAATTGGATCCAGCTGGCATCACAGAGCTGGGCTAAGGACAGGAGCTCACCCTGTCTTGTGGGGCCGACCTGGGTCTCTAACCCTGGCCTTCTGGTTAACAGGCACAGCGTCTTAACCGCTTGCGCCACCCACATAAATAAATATTTTTTAAAGTAAATATTTATTTATATTAAATATTTTTATTTTAAAAAGGAGCCCTTTTAAAGATCCTCTCTGCGGAGCTTCAGGGCTGCATAGCACGCATGCCCATAGTGTGCTTGCTTGTTAAGTGAAGCGGAACTTGTTATGTGAAGCAAGATTTCTTGGGAAATTTTTGCTTGTTATGTAAGACGCTTGTTATGAGAGGTACCATTGTAGTTGTACATACATCGACATAGTATGGGGTCAAACCGCTATATCTCTAACTATTCCACATGTAAAGCTGTAACTTTACAAAAGTTTGAGACATGTGGGACTCTGCATACAAAATTTCATCAAAATCCGTGATGGTCGTGTGGGCTACTTTTCCAAAATCTAGATCTCTTGACATGGAATGACCCATTTGCCTTGTGTTATTAGCACTAGCTGTTGCTAAGCTCTGTCCACATCACATTGATCAAACCTGGAATCTGCTTTCATTTGGGCATTGCTCTGCTGTTTTTCTAGATCTTCTAGTTTGGACACGTACACATCTCAACAAAGCAATTAAACATATCAATGGTGCACTCTGGGATTCAGTGACAAATTTTGCCCACAGAACATAAGTAACTAATTTTGTAACACATGCAAATATGTGCAAAATCTTAATCCAACAGAAATAAAAGAGAAATAAGCATAAGAACATTACAGAAAATTGGATAAATCAGATAAAAGGAAAGCATGTGGACAAAATTTTTAATGTGGGTATAATTTGCCAGGCTCTGTTAAGCCTAGAAATTAGATCTCCACATTTTCTGCTTGCCACCAAGGAAATCCAAGCTGCTAACCAGCTGCACCTGTGTATGAAGCTACATGTCCTGCCATACTAGGCAGCAATTAGTTGATCACCACCACCTGTGTGACTAGAGGCCTATTGGTGGATGGACTCTATGCTCCCCATAAATATCCTGCTACCTGTGACTACCTTGTGGTTTTATTGGAGTGGTGTTATCTGTCAAAGTGCTGCCAGACTGACCATTGATATTGCTGACTATTGGACTGGATATATTGATATTGCTTTGAATATTGATTAGGACTCTGTTTGACTTGTATGTATATGACCTTGGACCGTGTACCTGACTTTGGCTTTGCTCAACCCTTCTCAACCCTTTGCTTGATCTCACAGTGCCTTGTGTGTGTTTTCAGCTTGCTCAACTGCACTACTGTTTGCTACCTAGGCAGTGGATACTCTGTTGCACCAGTGTTGGGGTTCAACCTATCTGGCATAATTGAAGGAAGCTGAAAGAGCAAAGTAATGAAAAGTTAAGGTTTAAGACAAGATAGTGCTGTAGGTATATAAAAGCATATGGAGTAGAATAAAATGGTTCTGTAAGAGGAAAAAAATCTGATTTGAGAGTAAATCCATAAATTCAGTTATGTTAATTTCCAAAAGCATCCATAAGAGTAAACTGAAGTGGCTTTTTTGTAAAACAAGATTTGATATTCTGCAACTAATTATCCAGATTGAACTATGGCTGCAAACCTAACCACACTTTTCTTGGAGTAAGTACTATTGAACACACTGGGACTTACTTCTGCATAGACATGCTTAGGATTGCACTGTAATTTGACAATACCATTTTGAAAAGATGCTAGAAAACCATTTTTCTGTAATGTTTTAACTGAAGATACAGTGATGCCTCACGTAAAGAACACCTCACGTAAAGTAAGTTTCACGTAACAAAAAAAATCTCTCTAGGATTCTGCTTCACGTAAAGAAAGTGCTTCACATAAAGAAAACATTCGTTGGCAGTTAGGGCAGACGCGCTGGCCAGCAACCTGTTTAAAAAGTGTCAGGGCTGCCTAGCGCACCTGCCCATAGTGAAAGCAACACTTCCATGCTGTTCCTCCTGTGGCCAGACATCCGCTGGGCAGAGGGAGAGAAGAGCAGTGGAGAAGAGGGAAGCAGCTCAGGGCCAGCCAGAAGGGAGCAGAGAGAGAGAGAGAGAGGCTCAGGATGAAAAGAAGGAGAAAGTGGGGAGACACTTAGAAAAAAGAAAGTGTCTTGGATTGCAGCCTCCTACCCATGTCTACCCAGAAGTCTACCTCATTGTGTTAAATGGGTCCTACTCCCAGGAAAGTGTCTTTAGGATTGCAGCCTAAGTAGACTTCATAGGATCATGCCCATTGAATGCATGTTTTGAATTCAATTACAGTGTTTTGTCATCATTTTTACATCCAGTTAATATTTTTATATAAATATTTTTGGGGTTGTGGAACCAATCATCTGCGTTTCCATTATTTCCTATGGGAAAATCTGCTTCACGTAAAGAAAGTTTCACATAAAGGAACTGCCTCCGGAACAAATTAATTCTGTTATGTCAGGTACCACTGTATTTGGAAGGTGGCTTTTAGGTTTTGCAGGTTATATTACTTCAGAATAGGGATGGCAGTGATTCTGTGGTTAAAGGTGCTTTCCCTGTTGATTTGAAGATTGGCAGGTCAACAGTTTAAGACCCAGGTGCTGTATGATGGAATGAGCTGCCATCACTAGTCCCAGCTCCTGCCAACCTAGCAGTTGGAAAGCATGCAAATGCAAGTAGGTCAATAGGTACAACTTTGGTGGGAAACATAATGTCCTGGCGACAGGCCCCTGCGACAGGCTGGCCAGTTTTTCCAATGTTGCTTCAATCATCTAAGCCAGGGATCTCCAAACTTTTTGGCAGGAAGGCCACATCATCTCTGACACTGTGTCAGGGCCAAAAAGCTATTTTACATTTCAAATTTGAATAAATTTACATAAACTTACATATTAAAATGTATTGGAGTGGATTACAGGGCTTGCCCAGGTGCCAGATAGAGAGGGATCTTGAGGCTTGCCAAAGGTCAGGGTTTGGAGACCCCTGATCTAAGCAGACCCCTCCAGGGAGTGGAAAAAATGCTAAAAAATGTTTCAGAATACAGTAAAAGTATACCTCCAAGGGATGGCCACTTAGTGTGAAAAGAGTGTTACAAATATTCATAATGTATTTAGAATTTTAAAAGAAATTTTGGTTCAGTTTGGATTATACCAAAAATGGGTTCATGTTTCACTATATTGATAAATATTTCAGCTGAAAAGACTGTAAATTATCATGTGTATCCTATGCATTTGGCTTCACAGAGGAATAACTGCATCTCTTACATTCTTGTGGTCCCTTTATTCACAGGTCTAGACCATCCTGTGAACAGTCCAATAGGAAATCCTTTTCTTCTCCTGAGTACAGCGTACTCAATGTTGATGGGTATTACAAAGGACATTGTTCTTTGTTTTCTGTTGAATTCATCTGTAAAACACATAAAGTAACATTAGTTATAGTTATGTGCTTTCATAAGCCTTTGATGTTACTGGAAATTAGACATAAGTAAACAAACAAAAATTGATTAGTTAACTCTGATTTCACATGATATTTTTTTGTATGAAAGTTGAGTGTAAATTTTCATATTTACTTAGGTCCAACGTTGCCTCGACAAAACGCACAACTTCCCCCACAAGTGCAAAATGGCCCATCACAAGAAGACTTGGAGATCCAGAGAAGGTAAGTATTGCAAGACTATTGTTAGAAATATTTTTGTGCACTACATTTAAAAAACTTACAAAGTGGTTTATATAGTGGGTTCCCTATCTAAAAGGGTTCACAAGTTTAAAAAGATGGCAGAAGAAACATGATCAGATAACTTCTAGAAAAGCCGGATTGAATAGGGAACAGTGAATACAAATGGAACGGTTGAATAGGGATAGTGACTTTCTCCTTCCAAATTTGAGCACCTCCACATACAAAATGCTGTTTTGTCCAGTTAGTAGTTGTAATAATTGGTTTTTGTTGAGATAGGACACTTCCACTGTGCAACAGAGGATACACCATGATCTCTCCATCTAACAATATAATTGATCCGGGGTCTCCAAACCCCAGTAAGTCTCAAGATCCCTTTACCCAGCCCCTGGGCAATCCCTGTAATCCACTCCAATACATTCTAAATGTAAATTTTAGTAAATTTATTCAAATTTGAAATGTAAAAAATTTTTCAGTCCCTGACACAGTGTCAGAGAGATAATGTGGGGCCTCCTGCCAAAATGTTTGAAGACCCCGTACTAGATCATTTGTGAGTGATTCTCATACTTCTTAGAGGCTGCTGCCTGATTTATAAATATCTAGGGGTGTGGCTGTGAAAGTTATTGTGAAGCAGAGCTTCCTCCCAAGTAGCAGCTTGTTTAATCTGCCCCATCAATTTTGCAAATAGAGCTCCAAGGCCAAAATTCCTGAATACCAGGGCCAAAATTCCTAATCCCAAGCCAAAATTCCTACCTGCTTAAAAAAATTGCCAAAAAATGTTATTTTTTTTGTTTTTGTGTTTCGGTTTGTTTGACCATAACTTTTGATAGGAAGGAGATATCTTCAAACTGATTTTTGCATTAGATTCTGCTCTTCAATACGAATCCAACGACACATGGCATGATGGGGTGCTGAGCACTATCGCGAAGTTTCAAAATGAAGCCAAAATGTAGGACAATGAAGCCAGAATGTAGGACACCCAGACAGGAGGCTAAAAATCCGGACAAATCCGGGTTTTTCTGGTCATATGGTCACCTTGAATGAGTGTGTTTGTTACATGAAGCCCAGTTTGTTACATGAAGAAGAATCCTACAGAAATTTTTGTTACGTGAAACATACTTTACATGAGGCACTTGTTACGTGCGGTGCAACTGTACTTGACTTATTAACTTGTTTTTCCTCCATTTCTGCATTTTGCAGTTTATCTTGAGTGTTGCAATAGTTCATGAATTAGTTAACAGGAAATCTGTGGTCCAAAATGTCCTACAAGAGCTATTTTTGTACAGTAATATTAGAACATCATGTAGTCAGATCAATATTGTAATACTGCAGGATGTTAACAGGATAGGCAGTTTTCCAAAATTACATAGTGCTAGCTTTCTTCTCTTGAGGCTTTTGGAAAGGTTCCTTAAATTTTAAATATAGTCTGACAAATTAGAAAGGATTCAAAGGAGAGCTACAAAGATTATTATAAAACACCTAGAATGCCAGTGTTGAAGGAAGTCAGTATAGCAAGATTAAGGAATTTATATCCTGCTTTTCCAGTAAAAAAAAATGGGGAAAATATTTTTTTTTTAAAAATCAGCTGACATTGAAAGACCAACAGGCATCAAAATCACAACTAAACACAAGGAGCAATGGCAAAAAAAAATGCAATTATAGGACAGTGGTAATGTAAGCCTTCTAAACTCAAAAGCTAATTGAAATAGAAAAGTTTTTGAGCCTTGTTAGAATTGTTCCACTGTTTGTAGTAGCTGATTGTAGATCCTCTGGAGTAGTATTTCTGAAGCATAATTGCCCATTTGAGAATGACAATTTGACCCGGACCCCCCAGAAGTGCTGTCATCAACCTGGAGGTAATGTCATGGCAGGAATTGATATCAAACAGGAAGTGATATCACTGTGATGCCAGAGCACCTCCTCCATTCTGAAGTAAATCCCATTGTGTTCAAAGAGATTTACTCCCAAGAAAGTATAACATGCAGCCTGAGTGCACCATTCTGAAATGGTGTTACCCAGTGCAAGATTCAAATATAATGGTACTCAGCTTTTCATACCTTCCCTGAAATGAAGTCACAACCCACAAAGGGGACTCAGCCCCGACTTTGAGAATCTGCTTCTGGAGGTATATGCAAGAGCCAGTGTCACAACAGAAAAGGCCCTGTTTCTTGCCACCATTATTTGCTTCAGATTGCAGTGGGACTGTTATAGGGCTTTATGATGCAGAAGGCTGTTAAGGCAGGGAGAGTTGAATTGGATCTGTTTCTGTTCCATGTTTAATACTGTAACTTAGGGAACAATCCAGAAGTGCACTTAGGCTACCCTATCAATCACTGGGCTGGCCCAGTTGCAGGATGGGGTGCCCTAGTTGTTCTGGAAAAGGCTTGGGGCAGCCTAAGGCAACAAAGGGTGCTCCAAGACAGGTGGACCTGGGCTGCCCTAGCCAGTTCAGGAAAGGCATGTTGAGGGCATGTTTAGCATTGCCTAGGACAAAGCAGTTAATGATGTATCCACAGCCTGTTTCCAGGGCAGAAATGACCTCTTCCAGTTCCTCAGTTATACCACCTCAGGAGCAGGTATAGAAATGAGTAGACACATAAGGGTCCATGATAAGGCCCAAGTAAGAATGGTAGTGTTGACCAAAAATCTGAGTTCTTGGCCATACCTGTAACCCTTGCCTCTCAACTTCAGGATATGGAACAACTACGGCAGCCCACTAACCTGTGGATACAGCAGGTGACTCCGAGAAGCCCCTTGTATTCACTGTAGATTGCACGGGCATCTCATCAGGAACTCCTTATAATACAGGCACCACAGCTATTCCTTGTTCAGTATGATCTGAGGGAGGTCTCATTGGGAGCATGCCCTCTCCAGGTGGCACTGACTAGGTGTCTACTGAGCATGCTCTGGAGTAGCTAGGGCAGCCCAGACTTCCTGACTCTCTGGATCCAGCATAACTTTCTGCTGGATTCAGAAAAGTTGGGGCAGCCCAGCTAGGGCACTCCTCACTGCCCTCACTCTGGATTGTGCCCTTTAGCGTAGAGTAGCTATGGCATTTGAAAGCAAGGAATGTATTGGTCACATCTCCAGTCTTATCTACTCTCACGTGTTATGATCTGCTCTGCTGAATACATAGCAACTCTCTTCAAGCATCACATGTTTATTATCTACTATTTCTGCAAGTGCATAGAAGAAAAGAAATAACTATTACATGAAAATTAAAAGTGTAAAGAACTACTTAGGTTCTAATTGAGTTTTTATATTGTATTTAATTTTAATTCTGAGAATACTGTAGCTCTTCACTAAAATAGAGCATTAGTTCATAGTATAGCTGAACAATTCATAATGTTAATATAGTATCATAGCTAGAACTGATCCAAATGTTGTACATGTCATTCAGTTGCCATATCTTGTATCTGTTGGTAATTCATTGAGTTAATGTCTATAAATAAAGTAGTTACTGCATGCATGAGCTTATAAAGAGGGCAAATGTAAGAATAAGTATACAGACTGCAAAGAAGATGAAAGTATATAGACCTCCTCTTGTTCTTCAGAGATATAATGGACCAAAGGTTGACCGGATTCTATTGTAAGTACTTGATTTTATTTTCAAGGAAACAATGACTGTTAATCTGTTTCCACACAAGCAACCTTGAAAATTTAGTGAATGCTCCTACAACATCTAGAGGCTTTGAAAATAACTTCAGGGAATTTTTGACCCTGTGTCTGGATCATGTTGATTATTGGTGTATCTAATCAAAACAAACCATCTGGCAATATCAACAGCACCATTCTTTCCCCCATTTTTCACACTCAACTAGCTTTCTGTGTATCTGATACAATAGTAGGGGGTACTGCAAAAATATATAACTAGGGAAATGTTAATAATCCATGTTTTTGGATACTGAAAACAAAGTTATGATTACTATGAACTTGTGTCTGAATCCTCTACCCTTTCTGCAGTGAAGCTTGCTTGAGATATATTATCTACTTTTAGTTACATATCTGTCTACTTATTTGAATGATTTAGGGTGCAATCCTAATCATGTCTGCTCAAAAGTAACTAAAAACTTAAAAGAAACTAGTGTTTGATGGGTCTTTACTCCCAGGAAAGTGTGTTTAAGATTGCAGGCTTAGAAATGGAGTTAATTCTTTATATTTTGAAGATGGTGATAAAGCTATAACTTCTCTCCCAGGAATGCCAGCACTAATGTAAACCAAATATGTAAAGGCAAGACATCTAGACTTGAAGTCATTCTTGTAAATAGCTATTAGGCTATGGTGTGTAAAATTTCCATGTGATCAAGCATAGACACTTGCTTGTTGGAAGAGGAATACTTTATGACTGTTGTGACAAAAATGACTTAAATTGGTGTGTACGAGGACTTGTGAGCTACCAGTTTTTGTGGATGTGCCAGCCTTATTTGCAGCCTCCATGCAGACTTTTAAACCAGCTCTGTGGAGGGTGTTTTGGGAATATTTTGCCCTGGAGGATCAATATCAGTGGGGTACTACCAGTGCTGGGGTTCAAATAAATTAACAACAGGTTCTGTGTCCTAATGACCACTCCACTCTTACCTGGGAGTAAGCCCCACTGGCTATACTGAGGCCTAGTAGGTGCCCGGCTCCCCTCTGGCCTGCTCTGGAGCAGCAGCAGGAGAGGAGAGGACAGAGGGGCTCTACTCAGAGAGCAGGCAGCCTTGCAGCCTCCCTTCCTCCCTCCATCCCGAGGAGGCAGCTGCCCCGGCCCACCGCTGCAGAGCCTGAAGGGCCAGCCAGGAAGAGGAGGTTGTGTGCAGGGCCTCTGGATGGCCCCTCAGCCGCCTGGGGTAGAACCGGTGAATTGAATTAATTCAATTAGCAAATGGTTCTATGAAACTGGGGCAAACCAGCTGAAGTCCACCACTGGGTACTACCCAAAACCACTGCATAAACAAGAACTGTATTAGAAATTTGTTTGTATTAGAAATACTGTATTAGAAATTGTTCTTTACTGGACTCTTAAAGGACCAATAGGGCATACTTGAAACTAGATTGGATTTTATATACTTGCACAGATAATTTCCCTATGTGTGGTAGAGCAGGGTTTACCAAAATATTGGTTGCGACTCACTGGTTGGTCATGAGCAGTTGCCAAGTGGGTCAGGTAGCACAGGTTCTTTTATAGTCTTTTGGAGGTTCTATAGAGTTGTTCAATGACCTGATACAACCTGGAGGAGAGCTCTGGGGCCTCTCTACACTTCCAGAATGGCTCTGACTTCTCTGTTTGGTTCTAAATTTGAGCCATTCTGGAGGTGTAGGGAGGCCCCAGAGCTCTCTCCCAGGTTGTATCAGGTTACTGAACAACTCTGTAGGCCTCGGTGGGCCTTCAAATGGCCTATCGATTCTCCAAAAGCTACTTCTGGTTTTCGGAAGGCAACTTCTGGTTTGCCTCCAAAAAAGCAGCTTTCAGAACTTTTGCAGGTCGTTCTAAAGCCTGTTTTGCAGGTCATTCTAAATCTGAGTGGGTTGCCAGCTTGGAACAACCCAGAAGAAACTTGTGTAGTTTCCCTTTTTAAAAAAATATTATTAATTAAAAAAAATTATGCACAATACACTCACACAAATATACAAATACAATTGTGCACTCCACAACCCTCAGGATTTCAGCTTGCTTGTTTACATTTCAGATTTCCTTTGTCTCCCCAATCCTAGCATCCCTCTACATTTACATACCCCTTTTCCCTTCTTTGGTGTTTCCCATGGCACCATCAGGAGCATGGTGATATCATGGAGCATAATATTATGTTATATATCGTTGGAAAAGTAATTTTATGCAGCAAACTGCTTTGAAGTACCTATATTATATCAAACGTTATGCCCAATTAACCAGAAAATTAAAACACAAAAGCCTATGGAACAATTTTTTTAACTCGAACTTTCCCATGATACTGTACTAAGATGTAATTCTGATATTGTATGGAACTAATAAGGTATTAATATGAATCAGCTCTCAGTACATATATACATATATATCATATATGTAATATGATATATTACATATATCATAAAACAGTTACCCCATGCTAACTGGATATTTTGATTTTATATATAGATATTTCTGAATAAAGGAGGGTTATCCAAATGTGGCCTGTGGCACCCCTTGAGGTGCATAGCAAGACCCCTACATCCAACATGTGGGCAAGCCTTGTAATGCTCATCTTTCTCTAATACAATTTTATATGTAAACTAGCAAAAAGTGTACCCACGTTGTGGGAGTAAAATTCCCCTGTATGCCATCCCCCCACTGTGCATGAATTCCCCATGCACATCAACCCACATGTGCATCCACCCCCACATGCAACATCCCCCATGTTCATACACATCATTTCACCTGTGTACATCATCCCCCCATGCTCATCAATCACCCATGCAGAAATCTCCCATGCTCAACCCCCCCATGTACATCAACTCCCCATGCGCATCAGTCCCCCATTTGCATCAACTCCCCATGTGCATCAACCCCCATGCGCAACACCACCCATGTGCAACATCTCCCCTTGCGCAACAACCCCCATGCGCATCATTCTCTGATGCACATCATTCCCCCATGAGCATTAAACCCCCCATGTACATAACCACCCACGCGCAAATCCCCATGCATAACATTCCCCATTTTCATCCCCATGCGCAACTTCCCCCATGTGCAACTTCCCCCTGTGCATCAACCCCCATGCGCACCTTCCCCCCACGTGCAACTTCCCTGCATCCGCATTAAACCCCCATGTGCAACATCTCGTGCGCATCATCCCCCATGCGCAACATCCCCATGCACATCAAACCCCCATGCACATCAATTCCCAATCACAACATCCCCCATGTGCAGCATCAACCCCCATGCGCATCAAACCCCCATGTGCATCAAACCCCCATGTGTATCATTCCCCCATGCGCATCATCCCCCATGCGCATCAACCCTCAATATGCATCTTCCCTTGTGCAACCCCCCCATGCGTAGCATCCTCCCCAGTGCAACCTCTTTCTCCAAACAATATCCCCCCCCCCCCAGTGCACCAGGGTTAAATTTCTCCACATGGGTTCTTGGTGGGTGATCATGTGACAGAAGGAACTCCCTCCCTGAATTTCATGCTTCTAGGTTTGGGGGTTGGAGCAGAATGTTGAAGAGTCATCAATTCTTTAATGCAAAGTGTAAGGAAGAAAACACATTGCACCCCATTTCACCCCCTTCCAGTTGGAATTTCCGAAAACTGGTTCTTAGTGGATCCCTCCATCATGGAAGGAGCACCCTCATCAAATTTCATGCTTATAAGCCTGGCGGTTTTGGCTGGGTGTTGATGAGTCAGTAAGAATGATGAAGATGCCTTTTATATATAGAGATATATGGAAATTTATTCAAATATAAATAATTTTTCTTACCGCTCCCCCATACAAAGTGCTAGAGAGATGATGTCGCCCTCCTGCCAAAAGGTTTGGACACCTCTATATAAAACATGATGCTCAGGATGTCGTAAATTACTGTATATCTTTAAATACATTGCTTGTAATAATTACCTTGCTAACATTTAAATTTTGCTAGAGTGTATCGAGGGAATACCTATTTAATATATATATTTAAAATTTAATATTTAGGCGTCAAGAGAATACCTTTTAATCAGGAAAACTAATTAAGATGTTAATTAGAAATCAGGCCAAGAATTCATTTTTATGTTTTAAATAGGTTATGATGACAGAAATACTGAAGCTGAAGTGACTTAGGGTGAGGAATTGAAAGGAAATGTACCTTTAATGCCTTTTCAAGACTATCTACAGCAGTGGTTCTTAATCTTGTTGGAGGTACTGAACCCCGCATGCTTCATACATGCATTCACCAAACCCTTCATAGTTGGAAAAATAAAATGTTTTATCTTTCATAACAAAAGTATTTTAATGCACCTGGCAACCCTGGTGAACGGAATGGACACACAACTCCGCCAAACAGGAGAATGATTCACCAAACACCTGGGGTTCAATAGAACCCAGGTTAAGAACCACTGAGCTACAGTATTCTATCTACAATATTTATATACTTCTTTTCAACTAAAATGTTCACAAAGTGGTTTATCCCCCACCCCCAAAAAATAATGGCAAGTGAACACTGGCTATCTTTAAAAAGGTCAGGTATTTAATAATACTATGTATTTTCGGCCTTGTCAATTTTAGCTCTGTGTTTCAATAAGACACTGAATGTAGAGTAGCCCAATCCTAACCTGCACTGACACAGTGGGGCGGCATAGTCTGTAGTTCACGTGAGGAGGCAACTTGAAGATCTTCTCAGGATAAAGGATTATCTCATGTCATGTTCTAGTCTAGCCTGTCATATTGGGCTTCTTTGTGCTAAATCTGGAAAGCCCAGTGGATGGCCTGAGAAGAATGAAGGAGGCATCATATGGTGGAGGAGACATTCATCAATCCCAACACCTCCTGGGCCCAGTCAGCCTCTTTTGTCCTCTCCCCACCTAGAAATACCCTGCTCTGCCATCTTACCCATGTTCCTTTTCCTATTTGGTGCCTTAACCTCATGTGCAACAGCAAGCAATCCAGAATGAATATTTTGTTCTAATGTGCCTTGGATTATAAAGCTGTCATAAGTACAAGTCAGTTTTGTTAGTATTCACAACCATACTACCCAGAAGCTCCTTTGTAAGGTAAAGTGATAACCTGTATTTACCACAAGACCAGTGGTATTCACATTTTCAGCCTGGGATCCCCTTTCAAATTTAAAAATATTTCTGAGACCCCTGTCAAACTTGCTGGAATGCTTCTTCATACCTACTTCAATGTAGGTCCCATTGTGTTCAATGGAGGTCCCAATGAGGTTTACTCCAGGAAAGCACAGTGCTAGATTCCAAGATGGTAGATCCCACCATCTCATGACTCTCCTGAATTATTAATGCTGTTTTAAAAAGTGAATATTTGTAAGAGCCTGTTGTAAGAAAGTCACTTTAAAAAAACACTACAAAAAACTCTCCTGAATCTCACCCTACTGATTAGTTTCTAATAATTTCTGGGCCAAGGTACACATCTAGAATTTCCAAGTATTGATTAGATCAGGGGTTCCCAAACTCCAGCCCAGGGGCCAGATCCAGGGTTTGGTGAAACCTCTCTGTGAGCGGAGCTTACCATTCACCTCCTTGCCACATGTATTTCTGAACACAGACTTTAGGATGCCAGGCAACAGAAACAACTGCCCAGAGCATCCTGGTGTCACTGAGGGGGAACAGTAAGCTCTGGTCATAACAGCAACCACTTCTTTGTCAGCTAATGTGTCCCAAGTTTCTGAGAAGACCAGTTCAAAAGTTAAGAAGCTGTAGAACAGAATGGTAAGTTCTTCACAATAGTGTAGGATTTCTCTAAATAAGGTGCTGCAGGCCAAGGTTTTGCACCTACTGATCTGATCCATTTCAGTCTGTCCTGCTGCTTAGTTTTGGAACAAAGACTATATCGACTGACCTGGTGGATAATGTGTGTTGGAAACTAAACAGTGAAATTCTGTTCCTGTTGGATCTCTAAGGCTTTCAGTATCTATCTATCTACAGTATTTATATACCGCTTTTCAGCTGAAAAGTTCACAAAGTGGTTTACAAGAAAATGAAAAAAATTAATAGCTAATTAATAGCTAATGGGTGCCTGTCCCAAAAGGGCTCACAATCTAAAATGCAAAAAGAACACCAGTAGAAGCCACTAGAACAGACACTGCTGGGGTGCATAGGGCCAGTTACTCTTCCCTTGCTAAATAAAAGAGGAACACCCACTTGAAAGAGTGTCTCTTGCCCAGTTAGCAACTGGGCATAATACCACCAACTATGCTATTTTGATGGAATATACCTATATCCTGCATTTTGTATTTCAGTTATGCTATACACCTGCTCTCTTGACTTATGGATATCATAGTTACGGATGGGTGTGTCACCTCTTATACAAGTACAATATATCTTTTTCTTGTGTTACTGCACAGGCTCACTAATGTTGAACCAGCAAGAATTGGTTTCAAGTTATGAATGAGCCTCTCGAACCTCACTTTTCTCTATATAGGGGGTTTATAGCGTATATGTTATAAAATGGTTCTGTGCAGAAAAAAAGTCACTGTAAGTTCCAATTCCACTTTTGGAAGTAGGAAAATTGCATTTTAGGCAGGAAAGCCAATAGGTCAATCAGTAAAATGAAATCAAAAGACTGGAAAACAGAGAAAAGAGGTTGATAAAAGCCACTACTTCGAAGAATAAAAAATCTAGAAGAAGGTTCATGAGATGAGAACATATGAAGGGCATCCACTGGATCAGGCCAAAGACCCATCTAGTCTAGCTTCCTGTACCACAAAGCAGCCCACCAGATGCCTCAGAGAGTATATATGATACCTGCATGCAGGTGTCCTCTCCTGCATCTGGCATTTTGAGGTTGTCCACATCTACACACACACCCATCATGGCTTGTAACATGTGATGGTCCTTTTCTCTAGGAATTTGTCCAATCCCTTCTTAAGGCTTGGCTAGATGCCATCACCACATCCTGTGGCAGGGAGTTCCACAAACCAACTACATACTGGGTAAAGAAATATTTTTCTTTGTCTGTCCTAACCTTCCCAACATTCAATTTTAGTGAAAGTCCCCTAGTTCTGGTGTTATATAAAAGGGAAAAGAGCATCTCTCTCTATCCACTCTATCCATCCCTTGCATAATTTTAGGAGAGAGCATCTTTGTTGTTTTCAGTCTCTGTATACTTCCACCATTTTTAAATACAACTGTATGTGTGATTTTATACATTGGTTTGTGAATTTCTAGTAAAAATTGACTTTTGTTCACCTGCCTTGGTTTATTCCTTTACCTTATTAGCAATCCCACTCTACCTCACACACATGAAGGTGCTGAGTCTTAAAGCAGAGTTTTTCAATACAGTTTTGAGGTCCAACTCCTTTGGGTTTTTGAAGCCTCAGATATGGGAATGAAAAGTTTAAAGACCACTAAGTTAGAGCACCACCATGTAAAGGCACCACATCTGGTAATCTCTCTTCAGTCACAGTCCTCTGGTTCTTAGCAGTTGTGCACAAATAGCTTTTACTACTGCTTGCCTTCATGATAACTTTTTCATTCTGTCTAGTAAGAATATTTGGTTACATTGAACAGTGGTGAGGGCGTTACAGTCATCTGTCAGTTAATAACCGGGATGCATTCACATACCCTTGTCATCAAGTGATGCTTGATGTTAAAGCCTTTGAAGCAGAGGGGAGCCTCCAGATGTTTTTCTAAGCCTCACAAGGCAGCAGGTTTTAGAGGCTCAGTATTGCTGAAACAGTGGGGAAATAGCAACTTCGGGTTTCCAGATTGTGAAACCAGAGGCTTCAGGGCTTCCCCAGGCCTCTGAATGCCTTGTAAGGTGAAAAAGGCACTTTTGGGGCAGACTGCACAGTGGTCGGAAAATGCACACTTCCTTTGCAGTGCCAGAAATGAGGGGAGCAGTTTTTCTCAGTTTCGGAGGCTTCAGAGGGGAGAACAGGGACCAGCAATGGCCATCACATACATAGGCCATCTGTCTATTATCAGAATATCATTAAGCAATGTTCCCTTGTATAGGGTGTGTGTGGATAAGATCCTGGGGGAGGAGCTGGATCAATAGTGGATACTTGACATTGAGGTTGTGGCAGGAAACTGGTTGAAGACCATGATTTTTAAATAAGGGTTTCTCAAAACAGCAAGCTGTTTTAATGAAAGTAGTCTTATGAAGAACTTCTGCTGGGTAGCACAGTGAAAGATCTGATTAGGGAGAAGGACAGAAGGAAGCTAAGCAAGTTTTTTTAACTGTCAGGCTCAGTCTGAGCCTGGCAGAGGCACAGACACCCACAGCTTCTGCTGGACTCAAAGAATGCTGTGGAGGCGAAGGGAGCAGAGTCCTAGTCCTGGAATAGAAATACAGGTAGATTTTAGATGTAATTTATTTTTAGAAGTTAGGCAGCTTACTGGTTCCTTTGTTCCTTGGATATCAAAGCAGATATGGTCGGAAAGACTTTGGCCCACTTAAAAGTTGGTATTCCATCTCTACTTGTTTTTTTCCCTGAAGAATGTAGATCTAGCTTTGATTGCACATTCTTTGGTTACCTCAAGATTGGATTACTGCACCACTTCTAGAATCTTAAGTGGCTCAGGATTCTGCAGCTAAAGTGTTGATCAGAACAGGCTCTTCTTTTGGACCAATTTTGCTGACTTCCTTTTTGTTTATTAGCCCTGTTTGAAATGTTCATTGTTAGTTTAGGCACTTTAATGTTAGGACATTAAAGTGCTTGGAACTAGCTATGGCTGCAATCCTAAAGACACATTCCTGGGAGTAACACCCATTGAATATAATGGAGCTTACTTTTGAGTAGACATCGTTTGGATTGTGCTTTAACTGGTTGTCTGTTTTGTCTGTCTGCTAAGTTTGGCTTCTTATGTGTCTTACTGCCGTCTGAAGTGAATGGGAATGCAGGAGTTTTCTCTGTAGCAGGGGTAGTCAACCTCCAGCACCAGTGCCGAGCTCAGCACTTGCAATGGTGCTTGGTGGCACACCAAGCCACCCCAGCACAAACAGCTAGGTGGTGTTGCCACTGCTGCCATCCCAATTGCCTGCAGGAAGCTGCTCATCACCATCGCTGGTGCCCAGAACGGCACTGTCGATCTCTACCCTCACCCTACTTGCCACTATTAGAATTAAAGGAATGGAGAAGAGTGTTCCATCCTCTGTCCTGCACTTTTCTACTCATAAATATGTAGAAAACCTTGCAATCAGTGGAGCCTACGCCTAAGAAGGGGTGGAATAAAGAGCGTGCAGAGGGTGCAAGGTGCTGTTTGGAGGTTAAAAACGCCCCAGGAGATGGTCTCTGCATTTATATGCATATAAATTATATAAATATAATTAATAAAATATATATTATTTATTGTAATTTATATATACAAACACACACACACACACACACACACAAATTCCTGACAGTGAGGGCAGTTCAGCAGTGGAACAGATTGCCAAGGGAGGTGGTGGACTCTCCCTTAATGGGGATCTTCAAGCAGAGGCTTGACGAGCACCTGTCGGAGATGCTCTAGGAGGATTTCCTGCTACAGCCAGGGAGTTGTATTAGATGACCTACTAGGTCCTTCCAAACTATAGGTTTCTATGATTGTATATCTTCCAGATATGATGGGCGCTTTCCTCCCCTCATCTCTGCAGGATCTTGAGGCTGGGGAGGCTACAGGCACATCTCTCTGTGAAAAGTGGTTATTTTGATTCATTCATGTTCTGTCTCCATTATATACAAATTCAAATTTATGTTAATTTGAAATGTGAATTTTTTTCCCTATCACCCCCACAACATAGTGTCAGAGAGATGACGTGGCCCTCTTGCCAAAAAATTTACACACCCTGGTATAGATAGAAGTGTTTTGTGTCTTATACATTTGACAAAAATAGAGAGGTGAGAAATTCTTATTTCATAATCATAAAACAAAAAGCCCACATTTTTGTGTGGTCCAGTATCCAGAAAATGGATTACCATTAACAGAACAGCTTTCCTCCTAACAGAACAGCTTACCCCACGTGCTGCCAACTATTCTTGGGGCATATGGAAATATCTGAAATGGTAATGCTAAATAGGGCTGCACCAGAATATCAGTGTCAGTCTATTGTATAAATGTTGGTCCTTCTTCCCACACTGATGCTGTGGATTCAAGCCTAAGTTTTTGGTCATATGAGTGATAGCATATGACTGATTTGTCAGACTTTTATCTTCTCATTCAAATGAGATGAGAATAGTTATGCATGGGACTGTCTCCTTTTAAAAAAACTTTGTAAGAAAGGTGTAGGCTGCATGACAGAATATCTAGCCCAGTGTGGTTCACAGCTGAGTGAGATTCATGTTTCTGTGTCTCTACTCTCAAGTCCAACATTATTTGTCACTGGGGTGCACTGTTTTTAGAAGCTGAGTAATTTACTATAGAGAACATTGACAGAGGTAGGAAAGTTAGTCATATCTGGTTCTCAAGAAATTTTAATTTCCACCATTAAAAAATGCAAGAATGAATGCACAAAAGCTGCACAACCAGAGTTTTCAGTTCATGTTCCTCCCACACTTGCTGGCCTCCATGATGTACAGATGTGCCAGTACAGCACATAGGCTGTTCAGCACATATAGCACTAAAGCAGTGGTTCTCAATCTTCTTCGTGCCGTGACCCCTTTATAAGTTTCTCATGTTGTGGGGACCCCAAACCATAAAATTATTTTCATTGCTACTTTATAACTGTAGTCTTGCTACTGTTATGAATTGTAATGTAAATATCCGATATGCAGGATGTATTTTCATTGTTACAAATGAAATGTGTGTTCTATGCACACATTGAACACAATGGGATTTATTTCAGAGTAGGCATGCATAGGATTGGGCCCTGAGGCTGCAATCCTATCCACATTTACATGGGAGTAAAGGCCCCCCTGACTATAATGGGATTTATTTCAGAGTAGGCATGCATAGGATTGGGCCCTGAGGCTGTCAATCAGCCCCAGTGTACGCACAGCTACAGCTGGAGGACTGGCAAGCCTGACCTGGCCCCCTGCACCAGGGATCTGTAGGCGACCCCCAGGAAAACTCTAGGCGACCCCCAAGAGGGTCCCGACCCCCACTTTGAGAAATGCTGCACTGAGGGTAGTGGTGACTTTGCAGCATGAGAGCACCTCTTTCAGAGAAGTTGGTCAATAGAAAGACATTTTCCGCCTCACTAACTGGCTACTCAATGCAACAGTATTAATTTGCATAGTCCTATGATGATTGTGGCTCTAAATAAGATGATGGTCATATTGGAATAGCAGAATTGGGGTTGTGTAGAAGAGATATCACAAATATTAAAAGGGAGATGAGATAGATAACTAGTTACTTGATAAGAGCCAGTAAAGAATGATGTTGTAAGTTAATAATAGTGTAAGCGTCTGCTGCCCTCTGTTGATCATTATGAGGCCAGAGATTCAAAGTTTGCATCTCAGTGCTTCAGTAAAATGTAAAACATGTAGATCATTCCTGTGAATTAGAAATGATCAGAGGCAGTCTAAAATTGTTTTACCAGTGGTGCCTCACATAAAGAGCTTAATTTGTTCCAGAGGTATGCTCTTTAAGTGAAACGCTCTTTAAGTGAAGCAGATTTTTCCATAGGAAATAATGGAAACTCAGACAAATTGGTTCCACAACCCCCAAAATATTCATATAAAAATATTAACTGGATGTACAAATGATGACAAAATACTGGAATTGAATTCAAAACATGCATTCAGTGTGCATGATCCTATGAAGTCTACTTAGGCTGCAATCCTAAAGACACTTTCCTGGGAGTAAGACCCATTGAATAAAACAGGGCTTATTTTTTTGAGTAGACATGGTTAGGATTGTGCTTTTAGACTGCAATCCTAAAGACACTTTCCTGGGAGTAAGCCCCATTTAAGCCCCAATTGGGCATACTTCTGGGTAGACATGGTGAAGAGGCTGCAGTCAAAGACACTTTCCTGGGAGTAAGCCCTATTTAACACAATGGGGCTAACTTCTGAGTAGACATAATTAGGAGACTGCGATCAAAGACAGTTTCCTGGGAGGCTTACCTGGGCTGCTGCTGGAGGTTCAAGGTGGTCGGTGGGGGCACTTGGGGCAGTTAGGGGCAGCTGCCTCTGGCACCTCCAGGCAGCTGCCCCCAAGTTGGGGGCAGTTAGAGGCAACAGCACTGGCCAGCAGCCCTTTTAAAGACACTCCATGCGGAGCGACAGGGCTACATAGCACACGTGCCCATAGCGCGCTTGCTTGTTAAGTGAAGCAGAACTTGTTATATGAAGCAAGATTGCTTGAAAAATTTTGCTTGTTATGTGAAATGCTTGTTAAGTGAGGTACCACTGTATTTGGAAGGAGGGAATGTCAGTGTTATCAAAAAAAATAAAAACTGGTGAAAACTGTGTTATGTGTTCTATTCCAAATGAACATTCTAATAAATTTTAAAACATTTTTTCAAATACTAATCACTGTCATATAGGTGGTGTGTGTTGTGTGTAGATATAGATATATATGTTCACTTTCACTGTTTTAGATTACATCTACCAATTTATTCAAAAGGTGTGTTAACGGAAAGTTTAATTTTGAATGGCTTAGATTTAGAACATGCTGTATCAGCAAGTTGAGTGTGAGTGATGTTATATATCTGTTTCTTCACCTGTGTAACAACACAAAACTGTTGTGTTGTGTTAAGAACAATTAAGAGTGCATTAACTCTTAACAATTAACAATTAAGGGACCACGTAAGAGACATTACATGCACCCGTAGTTACTGCACCACCTAGTGAAAACCTATGGGAAATTCATATTGCAATCCAGAGCAAATTGTTCTTACACCGGAGCAAGGACTCCCCGTAGTTACTCTGGATTGCACCCTAAGAGTGCATTGTTAATGTTAAGCCAGCATTTGACATATGTATCAAGGCAGAGGGCAGGTCTCCTTATGAATAAATTTGGTTCAGAAAGAACAATTGGTGATACAGCTGCTGGGGTTGTTACTGGAGGTAGGCAGCTTGATTCTAGTGGATCGCTACTATGTTGACTTCCTGTTCTTAAGAACATAGAGGCAGGTACAGTGATGTCTTGTAAGACAAACATAATTCATTCCAGAAGCATGTTTGTTTTACAAAGCGTTCTTTATGCAAAACGGATTTTCCCATAGGAAATAATGGAAACTCAGACAATCTGGAAACCTCGAAACCTCTCATTCAGACTTCAGGATGAGGAACCAAATCTCTCAGGCTCGTTCAGAGCACCTCTCAGCCAGTGGCAGCCGTTTTGGATAGGTGTGTTTTGCACTCACCATCACCACTTCAGAGATTGGCAACGTAGGCAGACCTGTAACCTCTGTGGTCATTGCTGGACCCTGAGAACAACCAAAATTTATCTGAAGGGGGACAAGGAGCACGCCAGACTAGGTATAGCAGCTCTGTTTCTCCCGAAGCAAGAGGCACCATATTGGAGGGCACATGTGAGGAGCAGCAGCAGCTTCAGCTGGGACTCCAGGCATCTACAGCCACTGGAGAGCCCTCCTCCCTCTGAGAAACATCCACCCTCTTTCCCCCTATAGCCTTAGCTTACAACCTTTGCCTGGCTTATTCCTTCCTTGGAATCCAAAAGAACCCCTTCCAGCCCCTGAACAGATCTGAGACCAAAGACACCAAGGCCAAACTGGTTTCTTGCTGGCTTCCATCTGTGGTTCAAGTATTTCTTTATATCCTTCCTTCTCCAAAATTGAGCTGCTGGTTAAACTGCCAGCAACTGAAAGGTGGCTGACTGGTCTGTCATCTGTTGTCCTCTATCACGCTTTGACTTCTTTCAGATTACTAGTGATGTTTTGCTATTGAATTGAATAAATTATTAGTATTATTTACTATGTATAAAATAACCTATCTAACATACCTATTGGAGACACCTGCTGTGCATGATACATTTCTACTAGATAGATCTGTGTTGACCATAAAAATCTTACATACTGTGAAAACTTGGAATTTGGATTGTATGTGTGGTCAGTTTTGGAGTTTTGGATTGTATGTGTGGTCAATATAACACACAGTTGTGTTAATACAGATAAACTAGTATTGTAGAGATTTTACTGAGGCAGAGTCATGTATTGACGCACTATTTTAAATAATAAAGGCCTTGTTGGTTATGGGTTCAGTTATTCATTTTAATATTTTTCTTTTTATAGGCAACTACAGGAACAGCAACGACAAAAGGAGTTGGAAAGGGAGCGGCTGGAACGTGAAAGGCTGGAACGGGAAAGACTGGAGCGGGAAAGACTAGAACAAGAGAGGCTGGAAAGAGAGAGACTAGAAAAAGAACGATTGGAACGAGAACGGTTAGAACAAGAACAACTGGAGAGGGAACGGCAAGAACAAGAACGGCTAGAAAGAGAGAGGCAAGAGCGAGAAAGACAGGAACGAGAAAGATTGGAATGGGAAAGGCAGGAAAGAGAGCACCAAGAACAGCTAGAAAGAGAACATCTGGAATGGGAAAGAGAGAGAAAACTGTCAAGTGCTGGTAAGAATTTCAGTACACTATTCTGGGCTTATTTGAAGAAGTGTTAAAAGTAATCAAAAGTTAAAATTGCATTCTTGATTGCCTGAAAACAGATTTTCCAGGCATAGTGGTTGAGTTATTCTCAGCGGTAAAACGTTATGTAGTTTGGAAAATACAACTTTGAGAGGGCAGTGGTGATTATGCTTTGAGCTTTTAATTTAATAAATATTTGCAGTGCTTTATCTTCTCAAAAAATGATACATTAAACAATATGGTACATAACAATTACTGTACTTACTACAGTTATTGTATTGTATTTACTTGAATCTCATGCTCACCTTTTTCAGCCGAATTCAGTTTCCAAAATCAAGGTGCGCATTAGATTTGATGGTTAATTAGATTTCAGTAAATATAGGGTATATATGTTATCATTTTAAAAGGTAGTTTAGAGTACTGTCTAAAAAAACTGCTGATTCCAAGCTGAATTCTCCCAGTGAAATTCATCAGTGTTGATATGGAGAAAAGAAGTCAAGAAAAACTGAGGAGCTTGATTATTATACTCTGTCATTCTTTTGATTATTATACTCTCTCGCTTGATTATTATTCTCATCAAAAGCAGTATATAAATACTGTTGATTGATTCTGCTTTTTCATGCTAGACTTAACATCATGTAGCTGTTTCACATGGGGATGAACTGCTTTGCAGTAGCTGTTCTGGCCATTGTTATGCCTGAGGGCGCACCAGTTGATGGTGCCCCATGCCCACTTCCTCCCTGCACCCATGCTTGGCCTTCCCAGCCCTCAGAAGGCTTTCATCTAAGGCCTCCCAAAGGCCTTTAAATGTCACTTTCAGTTTTTGGCCAAAAACTGAAAGTGATATTTAAAGGTTCTCCAGAATCCATAGAAGCCCTCCTAACAGTGCCTCTAGGGGAGGGCAGCAGGCCTGGGTGGCAGTGCTCCTGGGATAATGGTACCCCTGGCAATGCCACCTATTGTCTGTTATATCAGAGACATCCCTCCAGGTATGCCACTGCTGTTATGACCTCTTGGCTAGGGGCAATAAAAGTTTGTGATTCCACAAAAAGGCACATATCTGAATTATACTGTAACAATGACTCTTTTATATAAAACTCTGGGAATTCTACACTTTTTAAAATTACAAAATCTTAGTATTTTCACTTAGTATGTTTTTTCAAAGTCTGGGTAACCAATTGTAATTAATGGGGCATAATGCTATGAACTACAGTAACTAAAACAAATTGCACACTATTACTAAAGTCCAACTGGAATGTTTCTAAACTCTTGCAGAAGTGCTCTAAAAGCTTTGTTTCCTGCCACCTTTTCTGATTGGCTAGAAATAATGTTCTGTTGAAGCCTAGATTCAGTTGATTGTTCTATTATCCAGTTCTAGCCATGCAGACTAAAAAAGGAAATAAGCATATTATTAAATACATTCACACTGAATTATATCCCAAGAGGAGGTAGGGTTGTGTGTGTATACACACAGTTGCCTTACAGTTTGGATACAAAAACATTCCAAATATCTTGATGCTTGTCTCAACAAGAGTTGGTTTCCACTCTTTAATATCCCTTTTTGTTGCACTAATTCCAGTGCTAAAACTTAAATCGTCCTGTTATCCAACCTCTGTTTCTGATGTAATGCTTAATTTCCCACCTTTAGCTTCCTATCTTCCCCTGTTTTGCTTATGTATTCCCCTTTTCTTGCCTTTTCCTACTTCTTAGCATCCTCTGTCCTGTCCTATAACCCAAGCAGCCACTCTTGATCTGTATCTTGGACATTGTCATCCTTTCCCTCAGGGATTGGAAGTTTGGGTTGTGATATTTTATGCTATTTTCCCTTAGATTGGCTGCATTTGAGAAGTGTTGCTTAGGTCAGGCGGTGTTAAGTTCTTTACAAGTTCATTCATAAATATAAGTGCTAGGAATTTGAAAGCCATGGTCTATGGCAGTTCTGCTAGCTAACTTAATAACTGAGAGAAAACTGACATTCACAGTAGCAAGTTGTCTGGATAATAGCATGTCTGGCATGAGAATTTAATAATGCTATCAGAATATGTTGGAAGAATCTTGCTGAAACCTTTTAGCAGGCTGTGTGGACAATTTTTTATGAGTTACTATGAAACTCATTGAATCCAAGATTGTCCTCTCCCTAGTACAGTATTTTAGTATTGTTTTTTTAAAAGCAGAGCTGTGATTTTCTTAAAATACCACATCACAACAAATTGTGATACATTTGGAAATTAGATTGTTATAAGTATGTGGCAGGTACAATGAGAGAGAACACCTGACGAAAAGTCTTGCTATGGTAAAGTAATATCAAAACCTTTAGATGCCAGATTATTTGTGAGGAAAAAGATGTCAGTTGTGGAAGTATGGTGATATCTGTTATTGTATTCATTTTGTTACCTGCTTCAGAGAGGCATGTGGGTCTTATTTAGTGGGTTTGTTTGGGTGTTTTGGGAGTGAAGGACTCAGGAACGTGCACTCTTCTGACTGAAATCTAGACATTCAGCAATGATTGCAGGCAACTTATAACATAATGGAATATGTTGGCATTATCTTGTAGCTATTTAAAAAGCTATTGTGTGCATTATAGTAAAAACATGCTTGCTTTGCAAATAGTCCTTGCAAACTACTAGCCTGCCTTTTCAGTGTGCCCATGTGAGTTGTATGTCTGGCATGAACAGTCTGAAAGAGAATTCTCTTTCAATGTACCTGGCTTGGAGCCCATTCTTCACATAGGCAGCCAAGCAAGTAGCTTCTTAACAAGGTTAAACTTGCTACTTGTCTATTGCCCTGCTGAATACCTGTGTTTATTTAAAGAAGTAGAAGTGAAAAAACCAAATATAAAACGAATTGTTGCAAAAATAACCAAGTTATTTGTGCAACAATTTTCTAAATTACATGTTTCACATGGAAAGCCAGCTAAGGAATCTAGTATCAACTTAATGAGGAAGTAGTGTTAGTTTCCATAGTGTGAAGTTCCCTAATACAAGAGAAATGTTAAGACAGATACAGTTTATTCCAATCAATAAATTGTTTTTTTTAACCATTGAGCGCTTATTCTGGGGCCAACTTTTTTGCATTTCCAGAATGTGCTAGTCAGTTCAAATATTGACACAAACATATGACAAACTATATGACAAAATTGAAAGCATCTGTTGATAGTGTATAAATTCTCCTAACAGTAATTTACTTGTACCTAATCCTCTGGTACTAACTGTAGTCTTCATTTATAAATTTTATTTGAATGCTGGTTTTGTTGCTTCATTAGCTCCCTTTTTCTCTCTCTCCTCTTTTATCCTGCCTTTGCTGCTGCTTTCCATCTTCTGTCCAGCTCCATCTTACGACAACTCCCCATATAGCGCTTCAATTCCTGAATACTCCAGTTGCCAGCCTCCTTCAGCTCCTGTTCCTTCATATGCTAAAACAGTGTCAGACTCTACTCCGGATTATGCTATAGTCACTTCTGCCCAATCAGTTTCTTCTCCTCCTACACCACCACTAAGGCACTCAGCATCACGTTTTGCTACATCATTGGGTTCAGCCTTCCACCCTGTTCTTCCTCATTATGCCACAGTTCCTCGGCCTGTGAACAAAAATTCTCGACCAGTTTCACCAGTGAATCCCCCTGCCCCTCTTCCCCCAAGTACCAAGACCACAACATGGTCTGCTTCTAGTTTTGCACCTCTTCCCCCTTCTCCTCCTGTAATGATTAGTAGTCCCCCAGGCAAAGCCACAGGCCCAAAACCTGTTCTCCCAATTCCTGTTACTGCTCAATTACCCCAAATGTCACCATCCCCTACTGCACCTAATGGGCTTCCAGAAGTGGCAGATTATCAAGTTCCTTCACCACCTACCTCGGGTCCAACACCGCCGCTACCACCTTCCTTCCAGCCGCTCTCATTCTGTGGACCCCAGACGTCCTCTCCAAGCTCCCCTAATTCCTCAACTCCCTCATCCAAGCCTAGTGTTCTCCATTCTCCCTCTGCAGCTCCCCTTGCCTCTGTTGAGAACTCTCTAAACTCTGTGCTGGGAGACTCCTCTGCTTCTGAGCCAGTCTTGCAGGCAGCCTCTCAGCTGATTGAACCTCCGTCCCAGCAGGGTAAGGCTTTCTGTTATTGCTACTAATTAACTAATTAGGAATGCACTCAGAACTAACTTGCATCAGAAATTTGATTTATCCTGAAGAATTAACACTTTTGAAAGCTGCAGTGGTCTTAATACCCCTACCCACCCATTCCCAGGTATGTTATAAAGAATTGTAGATCTCTTAGTATATTTCAGAAAATTTTGTAAATCAAGGTTTTCAGTTCAGTGTTACTCAATAGCCATCAGGACCCCTGCTGATATTTGATGGTTGTGATTCTGTATTTCTCTTGTTCAGTGTACCTGAATTTAGATTTGTACCTGTATCCTATGAGTTGTTGCTATTCTGTTGACATGATATGCTTAGCTAAAACCTCTGATGAACTTTGGACACCTCTCTGTGTTAAAATCAGTTCAATCAGGGCTTGTTGGCGAGATTCAAGCAGAGGCTTGACTTGCTCCTAAAACTTCATTATTGTTCTTCAAGGCTTTGGGGGATGGCTCTGCTAAGGAATCTGCAGACCCTTCCAGAGATTCCCTGAACAATTTGGCAGGACTCTTGGGGGGGGGGGGAGTGCAAAAATTCCCCATTCCCGTTCAAGAGCATGATCCAAAGGATCATGTTACTGCCCCAGCTCCTCCCCAGCAAAGACTTAGAGAGAGTGTAATTCTCTCCCTAAGTCTGAGTACCATTGACTTATGGTATTTTTCCACTTTTGAGATATATAGAAACCAGTTAATTCACAGACAACAGTTGTCTCTCTGATGAGAAGCATTGATAATGTGGTATCTTTATTCCATCAAATATATTAAAACATTTTTATCCAAACCAAGGAAAAAACAATTTATTTATTTCCCAAGAGAACATATTCTATCAACATTTTAAAATATTCTAACTTACTAACTAACGTATGCTTTATTAATTCTAGAAAATATGCAGGCTTGAGATTTAACTATATAAATACAGATTATCTGTTATAGGTATCATGTTTATTATTTGCTTAAATTGGTGGAATTTAAGAACATGAAAAATGAAAGTGGTGTTTAGGTTTTAATTGAAGCATAGTTCATTTTTATGTTATGGTTCAGTTTGTGTTCATAGATTTTGTGTGCATTTTTAACTTGGAGTATTATATCTATATTTGAGCAAAATGATATTTTCTATATATGGTGCAGAGACTGATCTCTGTTTCACCTGTTATCTTCAGCATCTGCTTAGACTTAAATTGTGAGGATAGTTTCTGCAGGCTGAGTTTTTTGTTCATTCCTCTTGTTTGACTTGCATCTGGTGTGTATTTTTTTTTATTATGGTGGAACAAATTTTCTATTGAAATAGAAATCCATGCTGGATGTGGAATTTTTTATTTAAAGTAGTGTAAAATTGTTTTCCTGTCAGTAATCACTTGTCACAAGTTTTGTATTTTGATTTTGTGTGTTTTTATTAGGTGTTAACCAAGGACCACCTGCACCTCCACCCCCACCACCGCTCCCACCTGGCCCTGTCCAGTCCCCACCAACAGTTCCACCTCCCCCAGGGCCACCTCCCCCACCCCCTCTTCCACCAGCAGGGCCACCACCTCCGCCTCCACCTCCTCCCCTTCCTAACCAAGTTCCTCTGCCACCTCCTGCCCCTCCACTTCCTGTCACTGGTTTTTCCATGGGGTCAATGTATGAAGACTACCGCCCTTTAATGGGATTAGCAGCTGCGCTTGCTGGAGCAAAACTCAGAAAAGTATCACGAGTAAGTACAAGTCACATAAAAAATTATATCTTTCTAAATTTTTTAGAAGCTTTCCTTTGTTTGCTTCTATCTTGTCTTCTATATATATAAAAGAGAAAAGTCACTCACTGACTGATGCACTGACTCACTGTCTCAAAAACACCCTGCCAAAACCGCTGGGCCTAGAAGTGTAAAATTTGGGGTGGGTGTTCCTTCTGTGACCGAGGGATGCACTAAGAACCGGTTTTTGGAAATTCCAACCAGGAGTGAAATGGGGCACAACGCATTTTCCTCCCTATACTTTACATTCAAGATCGGTGACTGAGTGATGCTCCACCCCACCCTCCGGACCTAGAAGCATGAAATTCCAGGAGGGTGTTTCTTCTGTCACATGACCACCCACCAAGAACCGATGTGGAGAAATTTAACCCTTAAGGGGCTGAAAAGGGATGCAACATGTTTTTGTCCTATACTTAACATGGAAGACTGACCAACATCCAGCCAATTTGGTGCTTGCTGCCTGGTGCACTGGGGGGATGTTGTTCGGAGGGAGGGGATTCACTGGAGAGGGTGTTGCACATGGGGGTTGATGCACATGGGGGAAATGATGCGCATGGGGGTTGGTGCACATGGGGTTGATGCACATGGAGAGATGAGCACATAGGGGACTTATGGACATAGGGGACATGTGCATGGGGGATGTTGCGCATGGGGAGATGATGCCCATAAGGGACTTGTGCACATGGGGTATGTTGTGAATGTGGGTTGATGCGCATGGGGGGTTGATGCACATGGGGAGATGATGCAGATGGGGAGATGATGCACTTGAGATGTTGCGCATGGTGGGTTGTTGCGCATGGGGTGTTGATACTCATGGGGATATGATGCGCATAGGGGACTTACACGCATGGGGGGTTGTTGCGCATGAGGGGACTGATGCGCATGGGGGGATTTTGTGCCATGAGGAATGGTGTATGGGAGAATTTTACTCCCGCAATGTGGGTATGCTTTTTTGCTAGTTTTTCATAAATGGCTGGAATTTAGTCAGCTGGAAACTTGAATGATTGAAAATATCTCTACAGTGCTCATAGAGAATTTTATCAGACTTAATTTGATTGTAAAATTCATATTTAACCCAATATGTGATTATGGGTTTTTTTATCCCTACTAGTTCATATTTTATCTATTTTCTAGATGGGGGGGTCTGTTTCATACAGAGGACAGGATATAGTACTCATGGTGCATGTTGAGGACTGGAAATGACATAATTAAGCAGATGATGGCCAGAAATAAGCACTTTGTTTAGAAACTTATTGGCTGCAAATGATATAACAGAAAATGTACAAATCTTTTTCAAGTTTTCAAGTTATAATATCTCAGTTATCACACTAGGAGAGTTCAATTATGACAGGAGCCAGATGAATTTATTTAAAGAGCTGCATTCAACATAAGGGCCTTATGTACTTCATGTTTTAGATAAGCGGTCTCAAACTTTTTAGTATCATGACCCATCTAAAAGAAATTCACTTTCCCAACCTGTTTAAACCTCTGTGGCTATAATAGTGATTGGACAGCAGTGCTGTCCACCACCAGTCCACACCCATAGCTGGTTGTTTAACTCTTGATGCTTGTCCCCTTAACTACCTTATCAGTTGCTCAACCCAAAATAGGGCACAGACCCATAATTTGAGAACTACTGTACTAGAGTATTCAAATATGACTTTAAAATCCTTATAATTCCTACATGGTTTTGCTTTTGCACACTGTCAATTTTAGAATGAAGAGTCCCCTAATCCAAGTGGAGGAACGAGCTCTGCTTCACCTAAATCAGATACTAGCCGGGGAAATGGGCCCCTTCCTCTTGGTGGAAGTGGCTTAATGGAAGAAATGAGTGCGCTGTTGGCCAGACGGTAACCCAATAATTTGATTTTTACATAGCCTTTGGGTGCAGTCCTAACACATTTGGGATGGTAAATCTTCCTGTGATGGTGTGGGGAGGTTGGCATATGACTGTGCAGTGGCCTAACCCCCAAAGAGCAAGGCAAAATGTCTTGCATCACTTTTGTGACATCCCCAGGTTGGCACAGGACTTATGTGAGGCTTATGCTGGCCTAAGTGAAAGTTAGGATTACAACCTTTGTATTTTAAGTACAAGTTTTAAAGTTAATGATCTGATATCAGTGTGCACATTATGGCTACAATCCAGAGTAACTACAGAACCTCTTACAATGACGTAATTATGGTGCCATCTATGGAAAACCTATGGGAAATGCATGGAGCAATCCAGAGTAAGTACTTCTAACGTCTTCCCGTAGTTACTCTGGATTGTAGAGTATGTATGAATAATGTTCATTTTCCACAGCATGAGGTATGTAGTGGGAAATTATAGATATTTCAGCCTATGGCATTTGCATACTTTGTTGTGTAAACAAGCGTGTACATTTTGTAGAAAAAAATGTATGAAATCCTACTGTTAACTAGATTTGGAGTATTTTGATTACTGTAAACTTCCAGTAATTTAACAACAATGTAATAATTCAATACCATTTGTTAATGACCGGGGAATTTTTCGATCCTTTTCGAAGTGCAATTTTTAACATTTGGAATGAATATTAGCAAAGTAATTTATTGACAAGCAGTAAGCTATGTTAGTTGGAGTAATTGAGCACATTTTTTGTCCCCACCTGAAGGAGAAGAATTGCTGAGAAGGGAACCTCAGAAGTGGAACAGAGAGAAGAGAAAAATGTAAGTAAGGGCATTGTATACAATCTTTCTTGCATTGTGCAGTATAATAGCATTAAGGGTAAACTGTTCTAATCCTTGACCCTTAGATGACCATCTAAAAATAGCCTAATTTGCATAAATTATAATTGTTGGTGTCCTTCTGGGTCGGTTGGCCGGGTTGGGGATAGGAGGCACTGTTTTGCAGTGGTTCCGCTCCTTCCTGGCTGACCGGTCCCAGAAGGTGGTGCTGGGGGATGCTTGTTCGGCACCCTGGCCTCTTCGGTGCGGGGTGCCACAAGGTTCCATTCTATCCCCCATGCTATTTAACATCTACATGAAGCCGCTGGGAGAGGTCATCCGGAGTTTTGGAGTGAGGTGTCATCAGTACGCTGATGACACTCAGCTCTATCTCTCCTTTCCTCCTGAGTCCAAGGAGGCAGTTGAAGTCCTGAATCATTGTCTGGAGGCAGTGGGAGACTGGATGAGGGTGAACAAGCTGAGATTAAATCCTGATAAGACAGTGGTTCTCCTGGTCCGGAAGCCCTTGACTCGGGTATTGGAATATCATCCTGTTCTGGATGGGATTGCACTCCCTCTGAAGGAGCAGGTTCGCAGCTTGGAGGTTCTCCTGGATTCGCAGCTGCTCCTGGAGTCCCAGGTGGCGGCTGTGGCCAGGGGAGCCTTTGCTCAGCTTCGGCTCATCCCCCAGCTGCAACCATACCTGAGTCGCTCGGATCTGGCCACGGTGACCCATGCCCTAGTGACATCGAGACTAGATTATTGCAACAAGCTCTACGTGGGGCTGCCTCTGAAGATGGTCCGGAAACTTCAACTAGTCCAGAATGCGGCGGCCCGTGTGGTTGCTGGGGCTCGTTGGTTCGACTCTGTCGGGCCACTGCTTCAGCGACTACACTGGCTGCCCATTCGTTTCCAGGCTGAATTCAAAGTGCTGGTCCTGACCTTTAAAGCCCTAAACGGCTCGGGTCCAGGGTATCTGAGAGACCGCCTTCTTCCGTACAATCCGACCCGTCACCTAAGGTCATCTGAGGGGGCCCTTCTGACTGTGCCGCCACTAAGAGATGTGAGAGGTGTGGCAGCCAGAGATAGGGCCTTCTCAGTGATGGCACCCCGGCTGTGGAACTCCCCTTAGAACTGAGGAAAGCTCCCTCAATACAGAGCTTCAGGCGGAGCCTTAAAACCTTTTCTTTTAAAAAAGTTTTTTAAATGGGGCAGAGGTTGGGGGGCAGTTTTATTGTTCTATTTTTATATTGTTTTTAACTAAAGCTTTTAGTCTGTTTTTATTGTTCTTATTGCACTTTAATCTAATTGTATTTTAATTATGTTTTAATCTTTATTTATGATCATTTTAATGGTGTTTTACTCTGATTGTTGTTAGCCGCCTTGGGCTCCCTCTTGAGGTGAGGAAAGGCGGGATATAAATTAAATAAATAAATAAATATTGGGATGTTACAGCCGGACAATTAATTGCTGGACAATTAAAGGGATATTACAGCTTACAATTTGCCTTAAGAAATTTTATTGCAGTGTTTGAACAGAATGTATACTCTGAGACACAATGTATTTGATACAGTATCTTGAGTTATCCATACATCTCCATATCACTTTAGAAACTTCTACAACAGTGGTCAGCAACCTTTCAGTGGCATCATGCCAAACCTATGTTTTAATGTTATTCTGTGTGCCGACATGATTCTATGCTGTCATGCTTTGTGCAACATTACACACACACACAAACACACAGACACACATATTGAACTGACCCATCATTGTGGGAGTACCAGGCACCAGTGGGCGCGAGCAGACACCAAATACTAGCAGCACTGACTTTCCTATGCTGCTTCTGCCCCCCTCCCTGCTCATTCCAGGACCTAGGTTGGCAGCCTGGATGCCTCTTTGGAGTGCTCCAGCCCCCTCCACTCTCCAGGGTTGGAGTGGACATCATAGAGGTTCCCCTGCTGCTCACCCAGATCTTCAAGTGCCACTGAAAATCGTGTTGGTGCCGACACCAGCACCCATGCCGGAGGTTGCTGACCCCTGTTCTATGTATATAATAGACTGTCTATAAATTTGTTACAACATAATTGTAGCCAGAATTGCATGATTTATTGTGTTTCCTATTGTTTAAATAGGAAGAATCAGAACCTTCTGCTTCAAAGCCTTCCTCAATGAGCACACCTGGTAAGTTTTATAAATTGTGATGTGGTTGGCATTTTGTAATTCTTTTTAGTGCATGTTCAGTATCCTGTTGTGCTGGTAATTATTGAGGTTTTTATTCAACAAAGTGTGTATTTTAAATGAATATTCCCTAAGATTTAGTTCCTCAAGATTTTATATTTATAAATCCCTAAGATTATATATTTTAGCTCTATGCTGGAGGAAGATTTGATTTTTTTCCAGGCATTTTAAGTGTGTACTTCACATGCTGTTCCTGAATTCTAGAAAAAGATTAATTTAAGACTATGTTTAATTGAAACTCGGATTGTGTGTGACCTGCTACTACACCGTATTCATTACTGCTTTTAGAAGCTTTTCTTTTTCATAATTTTTATACATGTATGAATTGAGTTTTCTGTAAGTCACCTTTAACAGTTTTCACAAGGTGTGAAGTTGTTAAGCCTTTGATGGGAACATTTTTTAACAAATAGCACCCTGAAAATTCAAATTTAATCAAACATTTGAATGTTATGCAGACAGTTGTATACATTATACAATTTTATACATTCCTGGTTAGCTAGGAATATCACAAAAATAATTACCACTTCTATGTAAGCATGAATATGGTTGCAGTGTCCTGGTTATTTCACAACCTAAGAGGAAACTAACAGTCCAAACTTGAGCTACATGAAGTTACCACAGTGCCAAAAAATGGCCGCTATGAAATCCAGTGTGCCATGTGAAGCTCTCATGCCTCCTTGGGAAAAGTGGACCTTTGTCCCTTTCTCCAACCAAAGGATACAAATACTAACCTATGGGACAATCTAAAACTGTGCTCATACTTGACCATCTTTCTCAGATAACTTTCTCAGGGCTTTAGCAGAGATCTTCCATATACTTGAGCATTCTGATACAGTGGCACCTCACGTAACAAATTTAATTTGTTCCATAGGCATGGTTGTTATGTGAAACATTCTTTATGTGAAGCGGATTTTCCCATAGAAAATAATGGAAACCCAGACGATTGGTTCCACAACCCAAAAAATATTCATATAGAAATATTAACTCTATGTAAAAATGATGACAAAACACTGGAATTGAATTCAAAACATGCATTCAGTGTGCATGAGCCTATGAAGTCTACTTAGGCTGCAATCCTAAAGACACTTTCCTGGGAGTAAGACCCATTTAGCACAATGGGGCTTACTTCTGGGTAGACATGGTTAGGAGGCTGACACTTGACCAAAAAAGGTCAAAGACACTTTCTTCTATAATCAAAGGCACATTCAAAGCTCCCAACTTTCTCCTCTTCATCCTGAGCCTCTCTCTCCCCTGCTCCCTTCTGGCTAGCCCTTAGCTGCTTCCCTCTTCTCCACTTGCTGTTCTCTCCCTCTGCCCAGCAGATGCCCGGCCACAGGAGGAACAGCGCAGAAATGATGCTTTCGGTATGGGCAGGTGCACTAGATAGCCCTGATGCTTTTTAAAAGTGCTGCCGGGCAGTGTGTCTGCCCCACCTGCCAACAAGTGTGCTTGTTACGTGAAGCACAATTTGTTGTGTGAAGCAGATTCCTAGAAAAACTTTTGTTTGTTACATGGATCAGTTATGCGAAGGAGTTGTTACATGAGGTACCACTGTATTGAACAAGTCTGCAAAGTGTCTATCAGTTCATGGAACAAATTAGTGTTTCATTCTGTTTCCTTGAGTTCTTGTGGCATTTGAAACGATGACTGTCATGAAAAATAGACTCCTGTATCTTAGAAGTATTTAGTTAATTGGATTTACGTAAATATTAACAGCCAGTGATTGTATGTCCTACAGAACTAACAAGAAAGCCCTGGGAAAGAACGAATGCAATGAATGGAAGCAAGTCACCCGTTATCTCAAGGTATTTGTCTTTTTTTGGCAATACATAAATGTTCCAATTATTTTACTGGCGTAAAATTAAGTAAGTATCTACTCAGCTGTCACCAGGAATAGTGAGATTTAGGCTGCAATCCTAAAGACACTTTCCTGGGAGTAAGGCCCATTGAATACAATGGGGCTTACTTTTGAGTAGACATGGTTAGGATTGTGCTCTTAGGCTTTAATCCTAACTTCCAGTTAGGCCGGCCTAAGCCCCCACATAAGTCCTGTGCTGACTTGGGGGATGTCACAAAAGAGTCACAGGACACTTCTGCACCACACCTCGGGATGGATTAGACAAGCACACACATGTGCTTGCCTCCTTACATCACCACAGGAACGGGAATACTGATGAATTTTTGCCAACCTAGTTTAGAATTACACCCTTAAGACACCAAAATAATGCATATTGCATCCCTTTTCAGTATGTAGTATTAGTGAATGCAATACTAAATGAATCTTTGACACATAAATAATTGTTTCCTTTTTGTTCAGTTGTGTACTTATCAAAATTAAGCCAATTGATATTAAGCACAATGATTTTAGAGCACCTTCCTTTAATGTCATAACTTAAAATGTGAGCATGTGTTGATCTTTTGAAAGAAAAAAAGTCCAGTATGCATTCCCATGAAGACTGTATTTCTTACTGCATGTTGTACGCCATTTAGTAACTCTGTGATCCAGAACCAAAGGAAGCAGCTACAAAAATCTTTAATCAGAACAATAAATGAGTAACATGTATTCTCTTATTCCAAGTACTATATTGAATGTCAAAAAAGTAAACCAGATACAGCCTAAATCTGTAATGACACAGATTTAGGTAAAGAGGTAACTCTTGACAACATTCCAAGGAACTGGAACTGATGTTGTCCTCACTTTGTAGTTCTTGTTCAGGGTGGACAGGCAAGTAGATATGGTACTGAAATATGTTGAAAAATGCACAGGAATTAAAGCATACTAATTTGTGGTGTTCTTGTACAGACCAAAATCTGCATCCTCTGGGCAACCAAGCACCAACGGAGTTCCGTCTGAAGGGCTAGACTATGATCGATTAAAACAGGTATGTAATGAATTCTGTGTTGGCTTAATTCATTGGTTATTTTACAATTGTAAATAATACTAGTGAATAGAACTTAACAACAGCCCACAGCTGTCACTTGTGGAGGTACAGTGTAACAACATGAAAAATTTGGGAATGCCAGAAAGAAAAAGCAGGTGGAAAAGGCAGAGATTGCGAACCCTTTCCTGACCATCGCTTGACTCCCTTCAACTTGTCAGTTGGAAAAGGTGTAGGCTGCTTGACTCTTGATGCCAGAGGTGTGGACCTACACAGTAAAACACTGTGCTGCATTCTTTGGAAAATGCTTAAACTCAGCAGGACTCTTGATTTTACTGTAATTCTGTGAACTTTTTTGTACAGTACAATGATGACCAAATGTATCTGTTGCATTTCCTACCAACAAATGATAGAACTGATGCCTCAGGGATGGAGTGAATTGACATGAACTCGGTAGAAAAAAGAGCTATCATGGTTGTTCCCTGCTTAGCTATCTTCAGAAAGATGTGCTGTCTTCAGCAAGATCTTCAACAAGTTGTGTTTGACCCAGTTAATATAAGTAATTAGTACACTGATTGCTGAATTAAACCAAGGATGTCCAAACATTTTGGCAGGAGGGCCCCATAATCTCTGGGACATTGTTTTGAGGGCCGGAAAAATGATGTACATTTCAAATTCAAATAAATGCACATATAAGAGTGTATTAGAAACAAATTCAGAGGATTACAAGGCTGTACAAGAATTACAAGGACTATCATCCAGAGGATCCTGCAGGCTGGATTGGGGGGTCTAGCTGGGCGCCACATTGTGGCTCGCTGGCCCCCAGGCCGGGGTTTGGACACCCCTGAATTAGATCAAGTGCTCAAAATGTTCCCCTCTGGCATCTATATTGACATCACTGACTAAGAGATCTGTAGGCATCTACTAGTGCATATGCTGACATAGAGCGCAATCCAGAGTAACTACGGGGAGTCCTTGCTCTGGTGTAAGAACGATTTACTGTGGATTGCAATATGAATTTCCCATAGGTTTTCATTAGGTGGTGCAGTAACTACAGGTGCACATAATGTCTCTTATGCGCTCCTGTAGTTACTCTTCCCTGATCATGAATTTATACGCATATTGAAAGATTGTAGAAACTTAACCATTATACCTGCTAAAATGTTACACTTTATTACACTGGTACTCATTGTGGTGTGTTGGTCCTCATCAGTTGGAAATAGATTTGCCAGTTGTCTATTGACACAATCTGGATAGCAAATTTTTGTTAAGATCAGTAGGAAATATTAATAGGTGAAGAAAGTACAAATTCACATCTCAATGTGATTTTAGTTTTATAAGCCCATTTCAGAGCTTTTAAGTCAAAGAAGGATAAAAATCCCTTATTCAGTGGTTCTCAAAGTGTGGGATCAGGACCCCTTTAGGGAGGTCACTGCTTCAGTTCAAGGGGGTTGCAAAAAGCTGGGTACCTACAAAAAGTAGGCACCACCATCTTGCAGTGCGGCACTCACACTGGTTTACTGGGAGTGAGTCTCATTGAATGCAATGGGACTTGCTTCCGAGTAGACATTGAGGATATCTGGCACCACAGTGATATCATTTCCTGTTTAGTGTCACTTCCAGTCATGACGAGTACTTTCATGGTGTCCTGGACAGATTGTCATTCTCAGAAGGTGGTCCCAGGCTTAAAATTCTTGAGAACCACTGCCTTAAATTGTTTACAGAAAGCATCAGTAGGAAATATATACTCCTCTTGGGTCAGGGTGACCATATAGAATGGAAGACAGAGTGCATCTACCTTTAACCATTGCATAGAAGAGGGAATTTTGGCAGGTGCCACTCTTTAAACCCTTCTTGAGCTACACCTGCTTCAGTTCCCTTTTCTTTGCAGTGATTAAAGGTTAGAGGCTGTCTGTCCTCCATTCTATATAGTTACCCTGTCTTGGGTAGTAACTATGTCTTCATGGTCAAAATGGGAACAGAAGTAGCTAAATGTGATTTTAGTTTTATAAAGCCCCCTTCAGTTTTTTGGCAAATCAAAGTAAAAATCAGTTACCATATATACTTGAGAATAAGCCAACCCGAGTATAAGCAAAGGCACCTAATTTTACCACAAAAAACTGGGAACCGTATTGACTCGAGTATAAGCCTAGGGTGGGAAATGCAACATCTAGTGCTGTTTTAATGAGGAGAAAACAGCCAATGTGATGAGCCATCAAGCTCCTTCATGCAGGGAGGAGTGATCTGCTGACATGGTTGTTTTTTTAAAAGAAGAATGCAAAGCAGCCTTTCCTGCTTTTTAAAAAGGCTGACCTAAGCTGAGCTGCTTGTGCAGAAATCCACTTCTTTTCCCATCTTATGACAAGTATAAACTGACCCAAGTATAAGCAGCAGGGGGCTTTTCAGCATTAAAAATGTGCTAAAAAACTAGGCTTATACTCGAGTATATACAGTGAATGGTTTTCAAAAGGCATCAACAGGAAAAGTATACTCCCTTTCTCCTCAGCCCATGCCTTCATGAACATTGGTCAGAAATAGCAACAGAAGTGGTAACAGAAGTAATAAATATAATTTTCAAAAAGAAGTTGCCATAATAGAAAAGGCACAGTTCTGAGTCAAGTATTACCATCAATTAGATGGTAAGTATCATGAAATGTTCCTCTCCTTTAATCTGAGGTTGCAGAGAAGGAGATACTTTCTAAGATAGGCAAATCCCAGTCCAGGAAAGACTTTCAAAGTAATCAAGAGGCATCTTGAATTGGGCCCAAAAGCATATCAGCAGCTGACCCTATATCTGAACAGTATATACTTCCTGCAGGTTGTTTGTTGGAAAGCATAAATTAAGCTTTTGAACGATCTTCAAAATAAGTAGTCAGTATAAGAGTTAACTAAATGTGTAAGTGATAAAATTGGATCCCTATAAAAGAGAATCAGACATTGTCGTCTTACGGAATCTGAATTTTAGGAACATACTTTTTCCTAACTAAGGATATTCTTCATAGGAAGCATTCTTTTAAAGATTTTTCAAAATGAATAGATGATATGCATGAAATACCCTTACACAACAATGTTTAACTTTGTTTTACCATAGGATATTTTAGATGAAATGAGAAAGGAATTAACAAAATTAAAAGAAGAACTAATTGATGGTAAGTATTTGAACATGTAATCTACTTTTGCATGTTCTTTTTAAGTATGGAATTGTACAAATGAACTAGAACTGGGAAAAAATAACATGACGATTCCTATACTGCTTATCTTTCATCTTTCCCTCTACATCTATCCAACCTCTATTTTAAGAGGCTAGTGTGGTCAAATAGATCAAAAGTATTGCCTTAGGAATGTTCATGTTCTTTTTTCCCTACATTTAAAAAGTGATAGGAAATATAAACACTTGTGAAATTGACCAATTTCAAAAAGGTAAGTTTTGAGATATCAGAACTCCGAAACCAGCAATTTGGATTACCCGCAGTGCCTCTGGTGTCATTCTTATCTCATTGATTTGGCATATGCATCAGACTGACTTATTGGGTGATGAAGACTGTTAAACTTATGAACACAAGCTACCCAGACTCTGCTGTCAGTTTAACAATGCCCTTCCAAAGCAAGACAAGATTTGCTTTTGATTTCCAGCACTACAGTGTTGTGAGCTGAATACAAGAGAATTGTGAGGTGATTTGGGTTGTGAAACATTTTTGAAACTATCTTTGCAAGTATTCTTGCCTGATTTGCAGAAGGAAACTCTTAGCTGGAGTTTTAATCTGTGGTATAAGGTAATCTTCATACCCCCAAATTAAAGTGTCACTATTACCAATTTTCTCTACTATTTGATCAGTGATTCTCAAACTTTCAGGGAGATTTACTCCCTAGGTAGGGCTTTGTGGTCACCATAATGTAATTACTTACACTAATAAGTGCTGTTTAGTTGCAATTGTACATCTTGTTTTCTTGGCAGTTAAAACTGAATAGCTTTGTGTTTGTTGCCAGTAGTACCAGACAACACTTCTGCATCTTGCTGGGTCCTACATGCCCAAAAATGGCCTCTGGAAGCTTCTTCCTATTTTTGGAAAGTTACTTTTGGTTTGCTTCTGAAAACCGGAAGTAGCTCCTTGGCATTGCTATAGACCATTCTAAGGCCCATGGAAACCCAGTGTGATCTTGAAGAGGCTTCTGGGGTTTTCTAATAACAAAAACACCAACATGATAGGATTTTTGCATAAGGACAAAATTGCTTTACAATGGCATTTGGGGAATGTATCCTCATAGTTGAATAACACACCAGTGCTCAATCTGTCACTGCTTTCTAAGCATTATGCAGCATAAGCCCAGTTATGTTTTCATAGCCACACTAATTCTTCCTTTGTTCTCCTTGTGAGAAAACTGTCCTGTTCCTTCAGGATAGTAACCCAAAGGAATTTTGCTAAAGTAGCCACTTTGGTTCTATGTGTCTTGTTATTCAATCAAAAACTTCATTTCATTCCCTAGAATGTATTTGGGCAAAAACACATTTGTTTGGGCAAAAAAGTTTTCTTCCCACAATTTTAGGATGCATATTCCATAGCATGAAATGTCATTGTTTCTTTGTAATTGTCTCTCACTGTAATGCAATGATATGGTGCAGTGGTTCCCAAACTTTGAGACTTTGCTCCAGGGGACAGCAGTATGAACTTCAAAGGGCACTGCAGGATGATTGCTGCCCCCATAGTTGCTTAGGAGCAAGAACACTAAGAAAAAAAAGACAGTCAGAGGCTCCACCAAGCAGAGCTCAATGAGTGCCATTTTCAGCACTTGGGTCTACTCTCCAGAGCTGCCTACTACTATCAGTTACTCCATGTCTCAAACACAGAAGTAATGGCAGTTGCATAATTGTGTCATGCCGTCACTTCTGGGTTTGTTTTGGATGCAGTAAGAGCAGTTTGCAGCAAAAATATTTGGGCAAAAAAGTGGGTGCAATATAAGCTACTGTTTCTGGGCAGATTTTCTCAGAAGAGCAAACTACTGCCTAAGCCCCACTTAAGCCCGACACAAGTCCTGTGCTGGCCTAGGGGTGTCACCAAAGTGCTATAAGGTACTTCTGTGCCACTCCTGAGAGGATTAGGCCAGTGCACAGGGTTAGGCTGGCCTCCCCACACTACCTAACAATTGGAGAAGTGAGTTACACTGGCCTAAATTGGTAAGGTTATGTCCTGAATAATCTACTGTTTTCTGGTAATTGAGGCTTTAATGTGTTTTTTTCCCTTTCAATCAGCAATCAGGCAAGAACTGAACAAGTCGAATACAGCATAGAAAGACTAGGACTAAACCATTGTGACCGCTAGTCTTGGTACAAAATCAACAACATTTTGTGAGCTGATTGAAAAAAGTGGAACACCTGCTTCAAAGAAGGGGAGAGCAAGATTCTGAACTTTACAGACATCACTGATTCCCTTTGCTGCTGTTATCTGACTTTTGAACAGGGTGGAAAATAGTCTTAAGTTGCAGGTGCAGAATATCCTATACCTGTCAGCCAAGATCACAGTGCATTGAAATGTTTTCATATCAAGATGAAGCTGCACATGTTACACGGTTCATTCTGACAAAAAGGAGGAGGAAAGGTTGGGAAGGCTTTTCAGAGAGGTTTTCTTAATGAAGGGTTTAGCACGTTATACTGTTGTATTGCAAATGTATCTCAGGTTAGTCTTCCTATCATATGGTATTTTTATGAATAAAAGATCAAACATGACTTCAGTTCAAAAAATTAAAAACAGATAGGAGTATATGTTGTAAAACATAGTATTGGTTAATAAGAGATTTAGGATGTGGTGATATATCAAGTAGTCAAATCTTGTGATAGGAAGCCTCTCTCTAGTTAGCCTTCATGCAGTTTTGTAAAAGAAAAATTCAAATGCTGTCCAGAATATAAAGATGTAGATGCCTTCCTAAATTGTAATGCTTTACCAAATCTAAGATTTCTCCAGAATACAAATCAATGGTCAAATGTAAATTGTTAGATTGTTATAGACTTACCGTAGTTTTTTGAGCTTTTTAAAATTATGCATGTAGACATTTTTGTAATATAACACAACCACTGAGTTGGCTTTTTAATTTAAAACATCCTTGCATGCCACAAATATTAAGTAGCCTTTTTACAGTAAGGCCTAGTAATTGCCCAGGAAAAACTTGGGAGATATAGGGTTGGGAATAGGGGTGATTTTTTATTTTTAAAAAAAATTGTATTAATTAGTGCACTATTTTTCCTTTTATTGCATGCATGTGTAATAATAAGGAAAATGTTGTGACTTATCAGTAACCATGTTAAATAGAACCAGGTACTTAATATCTTTTGTATCACTTCTTTATTTGTATTTCAAACTTAGTAATGCTTCAGTAACAGTTCTGGAAACACCAGTCAGTTTCTTTCTTAGCTTTCTTAATGTGATCTAAAGCATCAAAATTATATTTAAAAGTTGTTTTAAAAAAGGCAACTGAAAGTAATGCAGAGTGTTATTTCCACAACAGTTACTTGCCCCCGTATATTAAGGATGGTTTTGTTTGCAGGGAGGGAGCAAAACAATGTTGGGGCTTGTGCAATTATGAGTTATGCTCTCAATCCTTTAAATGTAGGTTAAAGAATTAGGAGCAGGCTTCACGATCACTGGCTCATTTCCCTTAATCTCTCCCCTGGACTTCCTCCTGCCATTCCCCTGCTTGTCTTTTTAACCATGTACTTAATTACTGGATCCAGATTTCTGTTAACTTGTCTGAAACGAACAGCAAGTCCAGTTAAAACCAGACCCCTGACTAGTTAAACCTGGTACTGACCATTTGAAGTGAAGGAATATGACTAGAAGATTGAGGTCTCATTTCTTTAATCATGCATTGGAATTTTGGTAGGTAGTAATCAAACATTGACATATGAAGTCACAAGAGTGGAATATCTTCAGACCAGTGGTGACAGTAGTATGCTTAGAAAGATGGAACTCATTTGCTCTGATATTTTAATCTCCTACCCCCAGCTCATGTCTAAACATGATTAAACATGATTAAAATACCCCCAAACTGAGATCTACAAGAGGCTGAGGACGAAATACTAGTTTTAAATTCTGCAATTTGGCTAATGTGTGACAAAATCTATACTTTCTGTTTTATCTCAAATTCTATGAACTACACTTGATAGCAATAGATTTACTTTATAAACTATGTTGTCTTTTAAAAAAAACTTATGGCTTTGTACAGCCTTATTCAGTTTTGTAGTTAATTGCTCTTCTCATTTAGTTTAGTTCACACAAAAGCTTTAACTAGTATTTTCCTGAGTATTGGACCACCAGAGCAAATGTACAGCACTTACTGCTTAGAGGCAATCTTGTCTTATGCTTAAATGAGGAAATCTTGTCTTTCCACTCTTTCTGTAAGATGGAAGTATGGATTATAAAATATAACCCCAAATCAGTAATATCGTTTTAAAAAATGTTATCTGCAACCATTAGTTTGAAGGCATTAAAATCTCAAGGCAAGCAAATAGAGTTGCTCTTAAATTAAGAGGAGGCATTTTCATCTTTTTTGAAAGGAATTTCTGTTTAAACAGTATAACCTTAAATGTTTACTCTTGTCAGAAATCATGTTTGATTTTGCTTGTAAAGAAAATTCAGAGATAGTCTAGCAGAATGTTATAGGCTCGTATAAATGATCCAAAGGTAAGAAAGTTAAATTACTAGATTGTGAACAAAACTGGTTAATGCACTAAAATTTTTGTGCCTTGGTCTAAAATTAACATGATTTCTGTGTAAAGGGAAAAAAGAAACACTTGTCTATGTACTCTTTCTACATGCATAATGTGATCCTGAACCGAACCATACCAGAAAATCCTGCTTGAATTAAACTGCAAGTTCATGCTGTTATCAACAGCTATGCCATTTAATTGCCAGATATTTGTGTAATTAAAATGAGCTATGAAGGAGCTTAATTTTAATTACTGTTCTTAAAAAAAGTTTGGATGGTTCCTGTACTTTTTGTACAGCGGATGCCTTAAGCTGAATATTGTTTAGGGGATCACTTTTAATTCCAGGAAGGTATTGCTTTCCTCAACACTGTGATCTGATCTGTGATTCATAAACAAGTGGCTAACAAGTCAATTGTAAACAAACTGAATGTACAAATCTTAGTGCTGGTGCTGAAATCTCTTCAGAGAGTTGTCATGAAACAAAGTTCATTGTTCAAGAAGTTTTCAAGTGTCAATCCAAACTGAAGATGAAACACTAATGAATGTTGAATTTTCATGCATTTAGTTTTTCCTCCTTTTGAGTTTTTCAGTTTATTCTCTGCTATTTTTACCATAATGTGTCATTTTAAAATTTCTTAAATGCTAACTTTGTTTTGTTTTGAGCAGATGAAATAAAATTGCAATATATACATGCTGCTGCTATTGTTTGTGAAACTTGACTTGCTGTTGAATCAAAGCAAGTTTTAATGTCATCTGGGAAAAAAGTGATTCCTTTACCTTGTGTAATTGCTACAGCCCTTTTAGAATATTATGAATTTAAAATGCTACCTCCATAAAGAATGTAAAATATGTCCACCAGTGCTGAATTGTCAGAAAATGGAACTACTTTTAATCCTGAAGTTGCTTTTAAACTTTCATTTTTTTGCTACATCATTCCCCATATCTTAGAATGTTTGTGAAGCTATATAAAAACCAACCATAACCAAAGTTTCAGCCGAACACTGTAGGTTGTGCTATTTCCTTTGTTAGAACAATGAGAGCCCAATCCTATGCATGTCTACTAAGAAGTAAGACCCATGTTAAACAATGGGGCTTACTCTCAGGAAAGTGTGGGTAGGATTGCAACTCCCACTTCCCAACTTTTACTCCATCATCTCTCCTTCCTTCACTAATGTTTCATGTCGTACTACTTCACTGTGCTTGCTCTGTCAAAGCTTCACTTTATTTGGAATAATTTTGGAAACGTTTTGGAAAAACAATTTTGGAAAAATTAAAAGTTTTAATTGATTGCTTTCCATTTTCTAGACAAAACCATAGAAATACACGGTGCTTTATGTGATTAGATATAAGGGGTTATTTAACATTTGGGGGAGAGAGTAAATTGCAGACAACTGACTTGGAGGTTGAATAGACTGACATTGGTTACCAGAACATAGACTGTATAAGCAGAAGTCTCTTGCTACAGTCCCAGAGAAGGATAGCATTTGGACTAAGCCTAAGCTCCCTCTGGTAGGTTCAGCTAGAATTTGTTTGGGATGCTAACGGTAAAACTTGAAAAACAGCTGTTAAAATATTTGTACACATAGAGGAAAAAATAAGCAACTTTAAAAGAACTGTACACTAATAAGTTTTCCAGAAATAAGGTATACATCTCCTTTGAGAAAGAATTCTTGTTACCAAAAGGAAGGGAAGAAACAAAAACTTCATCTTTTAAAACTTAAGTACTGCATGTAAACTGCAACCATTTTTTCAAATTTTTCAAAATTCAAATGCAACAATAAAAAGCAGCTCTTGCTGCTGTTTTGTTCATCAAAAATTCTGCATATTGGCCCACTACTTCCATGAAAAATTCTGCATATTGCCCTACTACTTCCATTATTTAACAGGAATCTTTTCATAGTCATTACTGGCTTATCATCCCTCCTCAGCATATCTCCATCCAGGCTGCAACCAAATGTGCTTCCTTGATGAGTCAGTTCTCCCATTCCTGCTACTCCATATGCTTAGCTCAGTTCATGTGGTGGTGTGATTCAGGTAGTGTTGATAAGCATACTGTTTCAGGCATCTGCTGACTGATCCCTACATAATTCCAGGGACTCGATACTTTTAGCAGCTCTAAAGCCACTAGTGATGCTTGTGCTGTAAATGTTGTGCTGTGCAGACCAAGTAGATCTTGAATAGTGCCTTCAGCACTTACGGCAAAGTCCAGTGTTGCTGTGACACTTTCAAGGGTGATGGTATAGCTATTGGCAGTTGTGAACAAAGTAAATACCTTAACTTGGATCTTCATCACTTGATGTTGTTTCATTTCACAGGGCAGAAGTAAATGTGTTCTATTGCTCATGTTTCAGTGCTCTTTAAATATTGTTTTAGTTTTTCACTTAAGTGGGATTTTGTTAAAATGTTCCACTTTAGTTCTTCATTTCATCATGAAAGTGACTTCTGCCTTGGCAGTACAGCCAAAATTGAATTTGGTTTTGCTTTTTAAAAAGCCAGCATGATTGAGATGGAGTTCTATATACTGAATCAATAGTTGGTTTATAAAATACATAATTCAAAAAAGGGAATGAATTATCGCATTAGACTTCAGAGTCTGGCTGATTGCCAAGAAGCAGAAGTTGATCATTTATTGGTCCGTAAACCTTTGAGGGCACTGATCCACAATTATCTCTTCGTTAAATGTTGAGTAGCTGGTATACTATATATACCGTCCTCATAATATGTTAAGATGGCAGACTTGAAAGCATGTTATCTTATGGGTGGTCGGAAGCAGTATACTAGACTGATCCTTCCAGTACACTCATGATTCTTCCACCTTCCCAGGGTGTGTTTGCTGAATTGAGAATAACCTTAATGAGGTCTATACAGGCAGACCCCAATTCCAAAACATACATGTCAATAGAGAGTTCCAGTATAAAACACTTGAGCCACCTTGAAAAGTGGTTCAACACAATTTCAGAAGCAACATTGGCTTGGTAGAAAATGAACACAGTGCTGTGATGGTGGAAGGAATAAGGAAAGTGATTTCAGCATGTACATGTTACATGAGCAGAAAGTATATAGCAGCTAGGAAACCTCAGTGTGTTAAGTGGAAATAATTCCATATTGAAACTGTTAACTTGAAAAAATAAACCAAAACCAAAGCATCCCATCAGTTTTAAAGTAGTCCATAGTTAACGCTCCATGTTTCCCAAAATTGGACAGAAAAGGAATATTACATTGACATAAAAAAGGTAAAGGTGTCCCCCGCATGTTATACTGCTAGTTGTGACTGACTAAGGTGCAGTACTCATCTCCATTTCTAAGCCTTTAGAGTCAGTGTTGTCCAAAGACACTTCAAAGGTCATAGGGCTGGCATGACTGCCAAAGGTGCACGGAGGTGCTGTTTTTACCTTCCTGCCAAGGTGGTACCTATTTATCTACTTGTATTTACATGCTTTCAAACTGCTAGTGAAGCAGAGCTGAGTTAAGGACAGGAGCTAACCCTGTCTTGTAGGACTCGCGTCTCAAACCCTGACCTGCTGGTTAAGAGGGGCAATGTCTTAACCACTTGCGCCACCACAGCCCTTAGTACAGTGACATGTAATATCACAAATGTTTCTTAAATTTAATGGCATGATGTGCTGGAAAGTCATGGTATAAAAGACATCACAGTCCTATGCATGACTACTCCAAAGTAAATCAGGCATCCTTCCAGGAACATGTGTGAAAGATTGCAAAATTACTTGCTGTCATGAGTAAAGTTTGGAGAGTAAATGAAAACTACTGCTTAAAGTATAGCATCCTTATGCCACACAGCAAGCCAGCCATTCAAATATATACTTTTTCATGTGTGTTCCCAAATCCTCCACAGTTTTACATTCTAAGTTCCATGGCTAGTACCCAGTACAGTGGTGCCTTGATTTACAAGCATAATTCATTCTGCGAGCATGCTTGTAATTCAAAACGCTTGTAATACAAAGCCTTCATAATACCTTTGAAAACCTTCATGGCTGGTGTGAGGGAGACGAGAGAGGAGGAAGACTTTCACTACCACTAGATAGTCACTGCTATCTACTGGCTCAAAGGAATGTTTATCTAGTGGTATATCCATGGTCATCCCCTCAGCAAGTCTCAAATTGGTATGTTGGTATGGAGGAGGGAGCCCACCATGGATATACCACCAAGAAGGTATATACAGGTAAGACCAAATCTCCTCCACTGCCACACAAAGGTTCCACATACCCACCTGGCTCAGACTGCTCCCCTCCAGATCCCCCCATGAATTCCCTGGCCATGGAAGCCTGTTCCAAACTTCCCCAGAAGTGCTCTTTCAAGACAGTGCTCTTAAATCAAGTCAAAATTTCTGAGAAAATTTTGCTCTTAATACAAAATGCTCTTAATTCAAGTTGCTCTTAAATCTCGGTACCACTGTTCTTTGCATTCCTATATTAAGCAGTGAATTCTTTTGTGTATATTCATTTCACAGCAATAATGTGATGTATATTTCAGGAAGATTGACTTGCTACTGGAATTTCCATTTGTAATGCAAGCTGACCTAAGCCCACAGCTATAAGAATCACAATATAATGGCTCACAGTCTCTCTTTATATTGCTTAACAACATGTTGTAGGGCTGCATGTATTTTCCTTGGTGCGCTATTATAAATAATAATACTTTTAACATTTGTATAGCGCTTCCTAAGTGTGCAAAGTGCTTCATGTGTATTAACTTGATATTCTTACACCGATCCTGTTAAGATGAATAAGTATTTTTTCCCTCTATGTTGCAGCTGTGGAGTTGAGGATAAGAAGTGGCTTGCCTAAGGCCACATAGTGTGTGACTTTATGGCAGAGGAAAGATTTGAACTGGAGATCTCCTGGTTCACAGCTCAGTCTTCTAGCTACTGCACTGTTCCAGCTTTATGGCTTAAGTCTCTCTTAAAACTGCAGGCCATTAGGATAGTACACTAACATAACCAATTGAGGCTAAACAAGAACTCTTCATTAACTTTTATATTGTTAAGTACCCAACTAAAAACTTAGATTTTATTAAAATGCTGTACATAAAAATAGTTTTTTTAGAAACCCGTTCCTGCTCCCCTTGCTGTGTTCTAGTATGTGTATGTGAAGTGTATAGGCTATTTCACGGATCTGTAGAATATTCATCGATGATTCGAGCGCAGCTTTAATAGAACTGAAGTTCCTACTGTAGCACTAACTCGGGCACGTCTTTTGCCAAAGTTACAATAATAGCCACAAAACAGAATGGAGGAAAGACTGCAAACACAAGAGTGTGTTCTCTACAAAAAGTGCCTTAATCTGATTTAAACTGTATGAAATGCATGCTAATTTTCTGTAATCAGTTCTAAACCTAATGTGCATGGCACTAATATGTAAGTTTGCATAAATATCACTGAAATTGGGCTACTTCTGTCTCTTGTTTCTTTATCGTGTTCATGATTTTTGCTTTGCTGGTTTTCTAGATGGTTTTCTTACTATGCCTCTTGGTATCCAGTTTCCTTATGAAATAAAAGTTAGTCTTATGTAAAGAGTTAAAGTTGCTGTTATTGCTTATCTACCTCTGATGAGCCATGTGTTTTGGTGCATGTAAAAAGGAACACAAAGACTTGAGGGGAAACATAGGGTTTAATTGTCAATGCTAATTGTAGTTACTGGCTAAAGTCAGGTATGTTCACTCGTGATCCATATACAATTCAAATTTAGCAAAGCATTATGTGTGAGGATTTATTCTAAACTGGAAATTTGTGAGTTGCCAAAAGCACTCCACTAGTGCAGCTGTAGATGGGAATCCAGGATTTTTTATGCCTGATTTGAACTTCAAAAACAGGGAAGTCATTGAACAGCTGGCAGCCATGAACACATGGCCATGGGCCTATAATTGAATGGTCACAATATTTGCCAGCTTGTTCTAAACAAAAAAAAATTGTCTCTAATGCTAGAATATGCAGAACAACAGTATTGAAAGAGACTTAAGTTGTTCACAAACATTTTGGAATTAGACATACATATATGATCCTCCTTAATTACATTGCAGCTGACAAGTCTCCTCTTATTTTCCATGTTTGTTAAATGTACTTGGATCACATCACATACACAACACCCTGCTAAATGATGCCCACCATCCCCTCTGTTATTCTAGAGAAGATGTTTCTTTTTAGGCAGTCTTCAGCTTTACGATCCTTTAGTCCCTCTGGATGGTGGGTTTTCCACTTTTCCATGGTGATCCCGTGTCGCCTAGATTACAATGCTTGAGCAAAGAAACTACGGTGGCACCTCACTTAATGAATGCCCCTCATAACAAGGGATTTCCATAGCGAGGTACAATTTTCCCCCAATTGTGCCTCCCATAATGAGGTGTGCTTCTCTTAACGAACCCCAGGCAACTGCCCCCAAGTTGGGGGCAATTGCTTAGGGCTCATTAAGAGAAGTTGGGTGCAACCAGAGTGAAAGCGACCTGGCCGGGTCATCTGGGGATGCAAAAGACAGGCACACAGGGAAGAGGAAATGTTTTTTCCTAAAGGGTGGCGCACTAGGCAGCCTGATGCTCCACACAGAGCCTCTTTTAAAGGCCTGCCGGCCAGCGCAACTACCTATAACTACCCCAAGCTGGGGGGCAGTTCCCTGGGGGCGCCAGAGGCAGCTGCCCTCAAGTGCCCCCACCAGCCTCCAGCAGCAAAGGTAACCTATCCTCCATGCATCCTAATCATGTCTACTCAAAGTAAGCCCCATTATGTTCATTGGGGCTTACTCCCAGGAAAGTGTCTTTGATTGCAGCCTCATAACCATGTCTACCCAGAAGTAAGCCCCATTGTGTTCAATGCGTCCTACTCCCAGGAAAATGTTTTTAGGATTCTATGTCCTAATAACCTAAACTAACAACAGGTTCGATGTTCCTTTAGGAACCGGTTCTCAGAAGCAGGTGCTCATTAGCAAAGGATTCTATAGAACCCCCTGAAACCCACCACTGGTTCCCACCCAGTAGGGACATATGAGGAAGCTCATTTTTTCTCCCCTCCTTGCAGTATGTTCAAGTATCTGACTTCTGACAAAGGCTGCAATCCTAAAGACACTTTCCTGGGAGTAAGAGCCATTGAAAACAATGGATTTACTTTTGAGTAGATAGGCATAGGATTGCACCCACAGATGAAGATATTTATAACCCATTTCTTTTCTCACACTTCTCAAAATGAACTTACTCTTTACTGTGAAATAAATGTTCTTGCGTCTGGCCTGCTCATGTAAAGGTTAAAGGCATGTTTTAAAAAGGCATGTTTTAAAAACATTCTCTTAGCATGTCCACTGCTAAGAGAAACACAGATGCTGGAGGGTGGTAGGTATATTAAAATGAATTGCCACAATCTTGTGTTGTTCTAACACAATGATAGTTCTCAGTCGGCATATTTAGCAGATTCGCCAGCAAAGAAAAACATTACTTTTTAGTGTTGAAATTCATGCACACTGTGATATTCTTCTTTAATTTTGCTAGTAGTAATCACAGGCATCCTTAGTGCCTCTATAGAAATTTGGTTTGCTATGTTGGCAGGTAATTTGGCTGTTGAGGTTTTCAGATATTTCTATGTAGCACATAGGGCTGTGGGTGGCGCAAGTGGCTAAGACAATGTGCTTGTTAACCAGCAGGCAAGGGTTCGAGACCCGGGTCGGTCCCACAAGACAGGGTGAGCTCCTGTCCTTAGCCTAGCTCTGCGACGCCAGCTGGATCCAATCGTATCGGCTCTGCCTTTCCATTGCACTAATTCAGTGGCGTGAAGAGGGGGAATTTGCTGCTTGGGTAACAGCCTATTCTCCATAACAATCCAACCCATGCTTTCATGCTTCGCAGGCAGCGTTGAGTACGATACCAGTCTTTCAAGACTGAAGGTGGCCTGCTTTTTTTATGCAGCACAACAATGACATCTTGTGGCCATTTTAGACATGTTCAATTTGTACATTTCGTTACATTAAGAGTACTCATCCAGGGAGTGCTTTTTATGTGCTAAATTTGAAGTTTTCACACTATTTTTCTTTTAAGGAGAGATACTTTCAAACATATTGAAGGGAGACTGAGCAACAAAATATTTAACAGACTGACAGTGCAATCCTAAGCATATCTACTCAGACTGACAATGCAATCCTAAGCATGTCTACTTATATTCACTAGGGCCTACTCCCAGGAAAGTGTGTTTAGGATTGAGTTATATATGCTTGAGGCTGCACAGCATAAGTCCCATGCTGGTTTGGGGGTGTCACCAAAAGTACTGTAAGGCACTTCTGCACCTCTCCTGGGGAAGGGATGGCCAGTGCACAAGTAATGTGCTTGCCTCCCTGCATCATCACAGGAACAGAAACATTCAATGAGTTGTACCAGCCTAGGTTAGGATTGCACCCTTAGTTGTTTTGTATAAATCTCAGCATAAAATACTTACAGTGACAACTTGTACAAAGAGTGCAAGCCTGGACAGAAGATACCAAGGTAAGAGAATTTGTGGAAGATTCTCTGGCCGTTCAGTTTGCTGGATGTTCAATAATTAGCAATTAGTTTACCTATAGAAAACAGTATGAAATAGTATATAAGGTTGCAACCTATCAGATCCTAACCTAGGCTGGCACAACTCATTGGTTGGCCAGCTTGGGACTTGCGCTGGGGCTTAAACCAGCCTAACTGGGAGTTAGGATTGCAGCCTAAGTTGCATATTGTCTGTATTTACTTCACAAATTGTCCATTTTGAATTTTATGAGGTCTGGCTTCTATTCTTCAAAGTTAATCAGTATTAAAATAGAAACTGCAGAACCTAAATACAATACAGTGGTGCCTCACATAACAAACACCTCATGTAAAGTATGTTTCATGTAACAAACAGAAATTTCTCTAGGATTCAATTTCACATAACACACTCATTGGCAGTTGGTGCAGACGTGCTGGCTGGCAGCCCTTTTAAAAAGCATCAGGGCTGCCTTGTGCACCTGCCCATAGTGAAAGCAACACTTCCATGCTGTTCCTCCTGTGGCCGGGTGTCCGCTGGGCAGAGGGAGAGAAGGGCAGTGGAAAAGAGGGAAGCAGCTCAGGGCTAGCCAGAAGGGAGCAGGGGAGAGAGAGGCTCAAGGTGAAGAGGAGAAAGTGGGGAGACACTTGGAAAGTGTCTTGGATTGTAGCCTCCTTACCATGTTAAATGGGGATTTAACCATGTTAAATCCCATGTTTAATTCCCATGTTAAATGTTTAAACGTTTAACTTCCATGTTAAAGGGGCTTACTCCATGTATTAAATGGGGCTTACTCTCAGGAAAGTGTCTTTAAGACTGCAGCCTAAGTAGACTTCATAGGATCATGCATATTGAATGCATGTTTTGAATTCAATTCCAAAAAATGTTTTGTCACCATTTTTACATCCAGTTAATATTTTCATATGAATATTTTTGGGGTTGTGGAATCAATTGTCTGAGTTTTCATTATTTCCTATGGGAAAATCCGCTTCATGTAAAGAACATTTCATGTAACAGACATGCCTCTGGAACATATTAAATTTGTTACATGAGGTACCAGTGTACAATGTTAGGTCTAAGAGAATTTGCTTGGAAGCAAAGAATGCAAATAGCCCAGCTTTTTTGTTCATTAAGGAGACATAGAGCACAATCCTAACCATGTCTACTCAAAAGTAAGCCCCATTGTGTTCAATGGGTCTTACTCCCAGGAAAGTGTGGTTAGGATTGCAGCCATAATGACAAAATACACAAGTGGGGAAACAAACTGGTGTATAGAAATTAAAGCAATTTCTCCAAAGCCACACAGTCCTTTAAGAACAAGGCCTGACCCTCCGGAGTCATGTAAGTCAACATGGCATTTTCTCCTCTCAGCACATTTCAATAGCAACAGCCATCCCTGAGTAGGCTTGATCTTAATTCAGGCCTCCCTTGGAAGCCACAGGGATCATTAAGAGTCACTTTTATATATATTTAGCATACTATGTTAGCACAGAACGAAACTTCACAAACAGGCTTTTGAGGTCAGCAGAACTCTCTGCATTATGATGGGTGCTTGTTCCTCCTCTGCCTCTTTTCAGGACTCTTCCATGTAGGAGGAAAGGAAGGACATGCTTCAGAGGAAGAGGATGAATCTGAAGACAAAGAGGCACAGTTGCTGGTTACACAAAGGGAAGGGGACTTGCCAAGTGTCTCCCCCTTCTTACAGTGTCTTACGTGACGTCTCCCCATCTGGGGCTAGCATACAAACTTTTCCTTTGGGAGTTACTATTGCCAGGAGTTACTATTACTCAGGCAGGCAGGTTTCCCAGTGGGGTTTGAGGAGGTGGTGCCAGCCCTCCCAGATTTATTTGAGCTTCTCTGGGTCTTCCTCTGTCCACTATTAAACTCGGGTCCCCTTTCACTATCCTTCCTTTCCCCACTTTCTTTCCCCTCACTTTTTCTAGTCTCTCTTCTTGCCCTCACCCAACTGCTGTGCACCACTGTGCACTTGCTATATGTTAAGCCAAATAAGGGCAGGAGGGAGGATGCCGCAGGAACGAAAAGCCTCTTGTACAGATGAAAATAGACTTAAGGCTACAATCCTAAAGACACTTTCATGGGAGTATGACCCATTGTACACAATGGGATTTACTTCTGAGTAGACATGGTTAGGATTGTGTTGTCAAAAAGGATGGTGATTTGGTACAAGGATGGTCTTGATTCGGTTACGTTTATGCATGGGACACAAAGTTATAGGTCACAATAAAGCATACATCATTTCCTAAGATGCTTTTATGTTGCAATATGAAAACTGACAATTGTAACACAGATACTGACATTTGTAACACGGTGCAATCCTAACCAATTTATGCTGCAATCCTAAAGCCCCGTTAGGCCAGCATAAACCCCAGCACAACTCCTGTGCTGACCTGGGGTTGTCAGTCACTCAAGTGCTGTAAAGGCACTTCTGGGGAAGAGTTAGGCCACTACACAGACATGTGCTTGCATCCCTATGTCACCAGGGGGATGGGAAGACCAGTGTGTTGTGCGGCCTAGGTTAGAACTGCATGCTTAGGCTGGCAGTCCAACTCATAGGCTAAGTTTAAGAGTATGAGACCTTCCATCAGTAGACAGACATATTTTTAAAATGTTTTGCTTTGTAATTTTGCTTTATTTGGAAGTAGATTTGATAGTTGCCTGAAAAGAGTGGCAGAAAATGCTAAATTCTCCCTCCCACACCCTCCAGTATTTATTGCTCAACAGATTATGGGTGCAGTCCTAACCAACTTTTCAGCATCGCGGTAAAGGCAGTGCAGTTCTAAGGTAAGAGAACAAGTATTGTCTTATCTTGAGGAAGTCTTGAGTGACTGCCTCCTAAATGCAGGATGCTGCACATGATTCATAGTAAGAATACTAGCGGAATTTACTCATTGTTGCAGGGGTAACATTTCAAGAATATTTGTGGGCCCCAGGCACTACTGGCACTGGTTACCACTGGGCAACCACAGCCACCGGAGTGTACCAGAGAACTGAGGGGGCACCAATGGCAAAAGCAGGCACTGGGCATCCCTTCCTGGTCTAGCAAGCGTGGGGACTTGAACACTGTCAGTAGCTAATTACTTGAACAAAGTAACAATTACTTAAACAATGTCAGTAGCTAATGATAGATAATATAATCTTAGCTGGATGTGTTAAGAGGTTTATTTTACTTTTGTCTGCTCTCTTTCACTGCAAGCCAAGATGAAAACTCTACATAATGCATGGCTGGGACTGTGATCTGTTGTTGAGTAGCATCCTGTTGGACTGTTGACAGCTCCATCTTCTTTCTTCTTTAGTCCTTAGCTAAAGTAGCAAGTCATTCTCTCAACCAATACCCTGCTGTGTTTCATTCATATACACTTCCACTCTTGGCGATTGATGGCAGTGTTTCTGGCCTCATCACTGGTCAGTCATTGGTTCCTTAGGTCTGCTGGGTGTTACTTGTATTCATTTGATCATACTTTTTCTTTGTGCTTTTTCTACCCCCGTTTTCTGTAATTCCCTTGCTTTTTGTGTTTCTAATAAACTATCCTGATTTTGGCTTGGCAAGAGGGAAAATCTGTATTAAACAACACTTCCAGGCATTGCTCCTGCTAGCGTTGTTCCCATTTAATACAGTATTAAACATTATGTATTAAACAAAATCTGTATTAAATAAAATGGATACTCAGAGATGCCTCTTGAGTATTTTGTTAAAAGACTAGCAAGACTATATTATTATACACAGTTTTGCAGACAAGTCCAGTTTTCCCTCTTCTGTTACCTTTGTCTTCTGTCATTGCAACAAATAAAAATGTTCAAGTAAAAATGTAAATATTACCATTACTTCAGATGCTTTCAAATCTTAACACAACTAACATATGGTAAATGGTGATAGTTTTTCTTGTTTAAATTTATTTGTATCACATATAACATGCTCACTCCTATAAGACACTTACTGGTAGTGAAGCCAAACTCTTGCTTGGTGAGAAAGTGTATGAGAACACAACTAACACTCCCTTATGGTTTTCCACTGGAGGGGAGGAAAAGTACATGGATAGACTGCCTTCCAAGGAAGCTTGAACTCATTACTGATCATTCCACTGAAGAATTCCTGACAAGCTTCCAAGGAATAACAGAATCCCCCATGACCTATGTTTAAGCTATTGTTCTTGAAAATAATCTCTTTCCATATGGAGTTTGAATAGGAAATAATGCAGAAATTCTGGAATGAATTGCAGCTGGTTACCTAAGCAGATGGATAATGAGCCAGGTTACCTACTATTCCAATGGGAAATTATTTTCCAGATGTGGCTTAGCTTCACTCTAGAATTGTTACCACTATCACCTTCATTTTTAAAAATGCATATATCCTGTTTCCAGAGTCCAGAAGTTCCATCTATTTTGCTTGCTCTTAGAGTTGCCGTTATTGTTATAATAGCTTTATTTAACAACAGAATATATTGACTCTAGACTTTCTGTGCATGATATCAAAAAAGGAACAAGGAGATAAAACCTTAGGCAATATACTGTATCATGTAATCTCACTATCCTCCCTAGAGACGGAAGTGATGTTTCTGCAGACAAAATTGAGAAATCTACTACAGGTTCTGGAAACTGCTCACGTGGCCTCTCTGTTTTTTGATGTGATGTCACAGAACATAATGTGTGAGCTATTACAGTCAAGGACCCCATTCCTACTTGGAGTTCATGTTCCAGGTTTTGTGGCAGGAAGAATTAACTTCTGCATAATATCCCTTGTTATTATAACTAAAGGTGACTGCACAGATGAAGCCTGGTAGGACATGAGCTAGAGGCCCAAGCCAGGGATTACACCTCTGCCTGGCCAAATCCTGAGCGGATTCAAGGGTTGTTCAGGTCAGTACCTACCAAGGGCTCATATAGAGCCCCCACCCCAGGAGGAATGGTAGCAATGTCTTCAGTGTGGCAGAAGGGGGAGCTCCTGCTCAGGGCCTTGCTGCAGGACCCTCAACATGGCACTAGCTCGAGCCACCAACTGAAATCTTTGTCAGTTAAATGTGCTTGATTTTCCACATAATAAAAACCAAACACACACACACACACACAAATGTGTATTGCTTTAATTTAGTACAGTGGTGCCTCACATAAAAAGCTTAACTTGTTCCAGAGGCATGCTCTTTAAGTGAAACACTCTTTAAGTGAAACAGATATTTCCACAGAAAATAAAGGAAACTCAGATGATTGTTCCACAACCCCCAAAATATTCATATAAAAATATTAACTATGTAAAAATAATGACAAAACACTGGAATTGAATTCAAAACATGCATTCAATGTGCATGATCCTATGAAGTCTACTTAGGCTGCAATTCTAAAGACACTTTCCTGGGAGTAAGACCCATTTAACACAATGGGACTTACTTCTGAGTAGACATAGTTAGGAGATTGCAATCAAAGACACTTTCCTGGGAAGTTTACCTGGGCTGCTGCTGGAGGTTCAAGGTTGCTGGTGGGCGCACTTGGGGGCAGTTAGGGGCAGCTGTCTCTGGCACCCCAATGCAACTGCCCCCAAGTTGGGGGCAGTGAGAGGCAGCAGCACTGGCTGGCAGCCCTTTTAAAGAGCTTCTGCACGGAGCTTCAGGGCTGTATAAGTGCTCTTTAAGTGAAGTGGAACTTGTTATGTGAAGCAAGAGTTCTTGAAAATTTTTGCTTGTTATGTGAAACACTTGTTAAGCGAGGTGCTTGTTAAGCGAGGTACCACTGTATATACCTGTCATCTCAGCAGTCATCACATTGTGATGGAAAGGAAGAATGCCTCCTCCGGGTAGTGTCTACAAAAAAAAAACAATTTAAATTTAAAAGCTGCTACCCAAGTTTTGGACACATACCCTACGCTATGTGTTATCTGTAGGTTGACCTATGTTTCTCAACCAGTGGTATATGTATACAAGTGATACTTGAGGTGGAGTCTGTTGGTACTCCTGGAACCCCTTGATACCTGCCTTCTAGCTGCAAGACCAGGAACATGATATAACAAACAGCACTAGAAAGCTTGGCTTGGTGGGCAGAGTTCCAAAGTATGTTTTAACCTGCCTAAAAAAGACCTTCGTTTCACAGTGAACCTTCTATTTGTGTTTGAAATTGATCATGATGTCATTCTGGTGGTACTGTGAATAGATGAACCGTGCGAAACAGTTGAATGGAGAAACACTGAGCAACACTTAACCCGCAAATAATATGTGCACTTCAAAAACAGGTTTAATAAGCACCTTATATTCTAGTCTAGTCTCATGGATCATTAGCTCCATAACTTCCACTCCAGAAACCTTGGCAGAAGTTCATTGGCAGAGAGGGGATATTGCTGCAATTTCCCCCTGAAACTCCATCTCTTCATCATTTCCTCACCAGAAAAAAGGAATGTCGTGGTGGGGAAAGTGGCTGGTAATGGCTTCAGAAGGAAACATTCAGGTGTCAGAATAAAATAGTTTAACCTGTTTGCAAGAAATTAATGAGGCTATTTATATTAGAACAAACATACTGCAGTCATCTGAAACACATTCCATCTTCCAAATACACAAAGTATGGATTCAAAATCTGTGATGGAATTCAGAGAGGGAGGAAGACTTATCTATAGATCAGGCTGCATTAGCTAGAGGTAAGCAATGGGAATGGGCAAGAAAGAGAATTTGTAGAAGTTGAATGAGATCATTGTATGTGCAGTGATCTCAGAGTGTGAGTACTTTCAAAGAATAGCATGTCAGAAGATGCCAGTATTGTAGAAGGAAAATCTGCTTTAACCATTGCCTACTTCACTGTGTGTCTGATAGATTCCAGGTGGCTGGACAGTTGGCTTCACCAACTGCTTTCCATAGTGCAGTTTGATCACCATCAGTATAAAATGCAGATTTTTGGACATCATCCAGACTTTTTCTTTCTTAATATGTATCTATGCTGCAAGATATATCTCTGTAGTTTTGTTCACCATGACTGCAGAGCTTTAACTTTCATTGTATGCTCCTATTTCTGTTATCTGGGTTGGGATTTGGGACTGATAAATGGGCTTTGTTCATTTGATTCCTGCATCAAATTTTGGTGATCTCCAAAATCTAGATGAACTTTTTGGTAGTGTTTAGTTGCACACACGTACTCATATTTGATGATTAAAACAACCACTGGTCCCATGGCAAAATGTTTCTGAATACCAGTTACAGGAGAGTAATGGTGGGGAAGCCTTTTTTTCTTTTCCATGTGGAAAAGGCAGTTTGTGAATCACAGGATACTAGATAAGTTGGATCTTTGGCCTTATCTACAGGATTTCTGTTAAGTCCTAACAACTTTGTAAAGCATGTAATTGCTTCATAATTCAGCAAGAACAAATGAAGCAGATGGAAAATTGTGTCACACAGATACATCACACCCTTTTGGAGTACTGTACTTCTGGAGAGAAGGGGAGAGAGAGCAGGGAACCCATGTGAGTAGCTCTGCCCACAAAATAATTAATGGATAAATATGAGACTGAAGATCTGTGATGTACACATATTGTATAAGCTGAAAATTAATTGCACAAGACCAGTGATATCCACATTTTTTGGCAAGAGGGCCACATCATTTATCTCACATTGTGTTGGAGGAGGGTGTGTGGGAAAAAAGAATTACTTTACATTTCAAATTTGAATAAAATTACATAAATTTACATCTATCTACAGTATTTGTATACTGCTTTCAACTAAGAAGTTCTGAGCATAATCCTAACCATAATCCTAACCATGTCTACTTAAAAGTAAGCCCCATTGTTTTCAATGGGACTTACTCTGAGGAAAGTGTCTTTAGGATATATATATAAGATCAGCATAAAAAAGACTATTGTTTGACAGTAAACATCCCAAAAGGGGTCTATTATTTTTAAGTAAAGAGAGACTAAGGGGGGGGGGAATGTAGCCACTGCACACAAAAAAATACACAGATAATTGCAAATAGAATGAATGGACAATTTAACTGTTGTGTAAGGCAAAACCAGAGATCCAGCTCTACATTCTTTCTGAAAATGGCAATCTGGAAAAGTAAAAAGAAATGTATAAGCCATGTGATGGCGGCAGCTACCCACTATTGGTAAAGTACACTATAACTGCACTGACTGAAGTGTGCAGAATATATTTTTATGGGACTGGATCTCGCGACGTAAGTATCATCATGCTAAGTGAAAGTCGTGGTTGAAATGCTGAGCTGGTGATATAAACAGTATATTAATCTGAAATGCTGATGGTGACTTATCAACTTCTAGGTTGAACACATTGTGCTTTGAACACAATTGGAAAAATATAATTCTGGAGACAGTGTAGTTGTGAACCAAAGGAGGTCCCAGCTTGCTGCTGTTCCTTTTCTCTCACAGTTGTTGCCCGTTCCCTCTTTCACACTTTTGGCTTGGAAAGTTGAGGAACAAAGCAGTGATGGCAGTGAAAAAGAAGATTGGATGCAGCTGCTTCTGGCTGATTGACCACCACCTCCCTCCAGCTAAGAGGGTCTCCAGGGACAGCAAAGGGGATGAGGGCCAACTGAGGAGGGTGGCTCACACTGAGGTTATCTTGTCTAAGAACCTCAACGCTCATAACAGACAAAAATCATGCTGTGGGACTGTGAATGTTCTCAAGGACATTTTATCTGTTAAAAATGGTGCTTTTCAATCATGTTTCTATAGCACACTGGCATGCTAAATGTCCAAAAGTGTGCATCACACACAAACATTTTGACCCATGCCAATTTTTTTTTTGCCTCACCATCTTTTACTAGGTCCTCAGAGGCTTCTCAGTGAAAGTTGCAATTATGATGAACCTAGAAATTCCACTTGCAGTTTAATTGTACTTGCATCATTCACTGTTTGGCTCCCCCCACTCTTGGTTTGGTTTGGCACCAGATTGGTTCTTCATGGTCCTTACATCACATAAGGAATATGTTACTTCATACTTCTAGATGCAAGATTTTAGGCTGGGCATCGGCAAGTCAGTGAATCAATTATGCTGCAATCCTAACTCTTAGTAAGGCCCACATAAGCCCCGACACAAGACGCATGCTGTTCTGGAGGTCCTGCAAAAATGCTGTAAGACACTTCTGAGCCACTCCTGGGGAATTTAGGCCAGTGTCCAGGAATGTGCTGGCCTTCCTCCACCACCACGGGATTGGGATGTGAGTGAGTTATGCCTGCCAAAATTGGTTAGGATTGCACCCTCAGTCTTCAGTGTTAAGTGTAGAAACAAAAACACGTTGTTTGGGAAAGAAAACAACCTGTTTCTGCTTTTGTACCTACAGTATATGTGATTAATTACTATGTAATCATGTCTTTTCAACTGTTAGCATTAAACATTCTTATGGGCATTTTATGTTAACCAGTGATGTAGCTAGGGGATGGAGGGGATACAGTTGCACCAGGCTACAAGTTTTAGGAAGACAACAAGCTGAGTTTGACACTAGTGGATAAAACTATGAAAAACAGGGTATTGTATGAACAGTAATACCATCGTGTTATAGATCATTGGAAAGGTAATTTTATGCAGAATGCAATGAAACAAACTGCATTGGAATATCTATATTCTATCCGAAGGTGATGGCGAATTAAATGAAAACACAAAAGCTTATGGAACAAAAGTGGATTTTCTTAACAAACTGGTGATAACTTTTCTTCAGTCTTCTAAAGTGGTAATTTCCAGCTACAGTAGCAATTAGATTAAACAACTGCTAAGTTTATCTTCTTCCTGAGCCACTGAAGATCCTGAAGAAGGGTATGCATGGCCTTGAAGCTATTGTTCTGAGGGTGAAACTTAACACTTCCTTCTTCTCAATAATGTGGTTTGTGTTAAGCTCATTCCGGATATGAGTTATGTCGTGTATGATATAGGTGTTGCATTCCAGTTTATAACCTAATGCAATTGTGCTGAGAGTTGTCAGGACTCTGAAGAATGTTTTCAGAAACGTAACCGTGTACTGATTTTCTCATAAAGAAAATTTTTCTTTGGCAAATTGCAACATGTGCTAAGTACTATAGTTGCTTATTGATGATATGGTTTGTGTGAAAACTGTGGAGAAAATTATCTTGCTGGGGTAGGAAATAATTTCACACACACACACACACACAGAGGCTGGCATAAGCCCTGAGGGGTATCAGACAAGTGCTCTAAGGCACTTCTGCCCCAATATTGGGAGGTAAGGTCAGTGCACAGGCATAAGCCGACATCCCCACAACATCAGGGGAGGACAAGCCAGGTGAGTTATGCTGGCCTAAATTAGTTAAAATTGCACCCTTACTCTTATACTAAGGCAAGAGTAAGTTTTGCTACCCCAGTCCAGCAGCATCTGATTTATTGCACTAGAAATTGTTTTTAATGCTAGTGGTTGTGGAATACATGAAGAAATGAAAGAATTTCAGGGCATATACAAACTGATTGTACTTGGGGGGAAAATTAACAAAGACATACATCCTCCTAAGAGGGAAAGAGGTTCCAGAGGTGTGGGGTTGAGTTCCCATTGGAGATACTTCATGCAGAGGGCCACAAAGCATTCATGGTACCTACTGAGGCCCAAAGCAAATGATGTCTTTAAGCAAATGATGACCACTAACAAGCAATTTCTTTTCACTTAGGAATCCATTAGTTAAAAGTGACAGTAGAGAAAATACACAAGTCTTGATAAAATAAATACTGTTAATATTTTCAAGATATGGAAGAAACAAATTATCACAGAGGTTTCCCTTTTAGGTGTACTGCTTCTGCCAAGGTATCACTTGGCAGCTCATCAGCAAAGAGTTAAGGCAGAAAGTCATAGCAAGTCATTTACAACTGGGATTTGGCCCAAAGATTAATTTAAACCAGGGATGCTCTAGCAGGAGCTGAGACAGAGAAATATTTTGTCTAGGTTTTGAATTCATCAGTTCTGGGTGGTGTGCATTTGCACTGTGCAACTCTGATACATTGGCAAACAAAAATCAACAACATAGAAGACGAACTGAACCTTTTAACTTGAGTTGGTTTTGAGAGCAATTTCAGTTAATGATCTGTTTCAGAAGATTTACAGAGTTTGGGACTGAGTCTGCTTGCTCCATGCAACTAACACAGAACTCTGCAAAAGTCCTTTATAGTCTTGCTATGGCTGCTGTTGCTTTTAGCAATGGTGTCAAGAGACCAAAAGGCAGAACCCGACTGATCAGGAAATGATCTAAACCACACCTCTGAAACAGATGTATTCTTGCCAGAGGAAAGATCTCATTTAGTACAGTTACAAAACATACACACCCAGTGGCGTATCTAAGTGAGATGCAGGGGGTGTAGTTGCACAACGGTACAAGCTTTAGGGGGGCTACAAGCTGAGCTTGAAAAAAGTGGCTAAAATTGTGAAAAACAGGATATGTATGAAAGATAATACCATCATGTTACATATTGTTGGAAAGGTAATTAAATGCAGAATGCAATGAAACAAACTGCATTGGAATATCTTTATAATATCAAATACCATGGCTAATTAACCAGAAAATGAAAACACAAAATGGATTTTCTTAACTCAATTTTCCCATGAGACTGATTGCTCTGAGAGCCATTGAGATGTAATTCTGATACTGTATAGAACTAATGAGGTATTAATATGAATCAGCCCTCATTTTCATATGCATATATCACACTACTGTTACCCCTGCTAACTGGGTATACTGGGACGTCTACGTGGTGCTGCTCTTATATTTAGCAGGAGAAAAGTAACCATTCCTCTTTGCCCCAACACAGTATCTCTAACCAAGAAGGGACACAATTTTCATTTTTTATTTCATTAAATTTGTTGTTTGGGGGACACACAACAAAATCTTCTTCAACTCCAGATACCAAATAGGTGCTTTAGCAGAGCAAATGGGTAGTGAACTGCTGAGAAAGAGGAGACGGGTTTTTCCCCAATTTTCTTTTTAAAAGATACGTAGGGATGACATCATTTCCAGTTGTAACATCACTTCTGGGGCAACATTTTGAGCTTTGCATCTGTCTGCATCAGGGGTGTCCAACACGTGGCCCAAGGGCCGCATGAGGCCCAGGACGAGGGTGGATGCGGCCCTCCTGCAAAGCTGGCCACCCCTATTGGAAAAACTGGCTTTGTGGCAGCAGCAATTTTCAAATTTCACGTGCTTCTGCACACTGCCCTGGGCGGCCGCCACAAAGCTGGTCTTGGCTGCCTGGCTCCTCCCCCTACCTGCCTCCTGGCACTCAGAGCGCTTCAGGCCCCTGCAGACCTTGCAGCACTCGCCCACCCGCATCCCCCAAAAGCAGCCTCAGCCTCTATCCCAGCTGCCTGCTGCCCTTGAGACCTACTCAGAAGTAAGCCCCATTAAAGTCAATGAGGCTTACTCCCATGTTGCAGTCTGAGAGCCCAATGAGGCATAGGATGGGCTGTGATCCTCTCCAAGCTTAACCTTGGAGATATGCTGCAAACCTAACCATGTCTACTCAGAAGTAAGACCCAATGTACCCAGTGGGTCTTACTCCCAGGAAACTGTGTTCAGGATTGCAGCATATCTCCAAGGTTAAGCTTGGAGAGGATCACAGCCCATCCTATGCATCATGCCTCCTCAGAAGTAAGCCCCACTAAAGTCACTGAGGCTTACTCCCAAGTTGCAGTCTCAGAGCTCAATCCTATGCAAGGCTACTCAACAGAATACCCCATTATAATCAATAAGATGTACTCCAAGGTTTAGCTTGGAGAGGATCGCTGCCCATCCTCTGCATCATGCCTACTCAGAAATAAGCCCCATTAAAGTCAATGAGACTTACTCCAAGGTTTAAAAAATGTAAGACAAAATATACGACATCCTACATTTAAAAAAAAATGTTGTTAGTGTTTATGTGCGGCCCAAACCAACTCACCTTCTTCCAATGCGGTCCAGGGAAGCTAAAAGTTTGGACACCCCTAGTCTACGTGATCATCAGCTATGCCACTGAACACACCCATCCTTTCTCTGATTTGTCAGGCAGTAACAAGACAAATTGGGTGCAATATGTCAATTCTGATGCATCCTACTGTTTGACTAATTACCATATTTACTTTAATCTAATGCATACTCCAATCTTAAATGTCTTGAGATAAAAAAAATGTTTATTGGCAATTGTAATGCACAGCTGCCAAGCAGGTGCAAAATTTAATTTTGCTTTATGCAACAAGTTAGATGACAATAAAATGACAGTGGGTTTATATTATGATTTTTACCTAACTGCACTACTTTATATAACAAATGGGTTTATGTTACATTTTTATGACAATATAGTAAACTGTTAAACTAAATGCTGACTTATAATCAAAATACTGTATTTACTTGAATCTAATGTGCCATTGAATCTAATGCGGACCCTGATTTTGAAGACAAAATTTGGCTAGAAAAGGTGAAGAATTAGATTCGAGTATGGTAAATATGGTAACATATAAATATGTTAAACACGTAAAGTCAGACAAGTATTTAGTGTAATCCCTTGCCTTTAAGTGATGAAATCTATCCAACATTACTGCTTTTGTCTTGAGGGATTAAGGCTGCAATTCCAAGCATACTTACCTGGGACTAACTTCTGTAAATCATCAAATTGGGACTAACTTCTGTAAATTATCAAATTGCATTGTAGGTTATGTCCATATTTTACATATGCTATCATGTGTGGCTAAAATTTGATTGTCACCATTTGCAGAAGTTGTTAATCCTGGGTAGGAATGTCACTAGGTTTTGTGACGTCACCCAGTGTGGGAGGCCAGCGCATCACCCCATGCAGTGGGTGAAGCAACAACCTGGATGGTGGGCATGATTATGTGCGTTCCCCTGCCTCTGCTGGTTTTCTTGGCCATACATTTTGATAGAATAAAGATATTTCAAAGTGGCTTGTTTCACTGCATTCTGCTGTAAATTATGCATCCAAAGGTATATAACATGATGGGATTATTTCTAAAAACAATGATTTCAGCCATTTCAGTCACTAGTAATGTGAAGTAGGCTGTGTGTGTGTGGCTGAAATTCTAAAGACACTTTCCTAGGAGTAAGACCCATTGAACAAAATGGGGCTTACTTTTGAGCAGATATTGTTAGGATTGTGCTCACTGTGAATTCAGGCTGTAGCTGTGGCAATTTTCAAACATTGCCCACACACTGTGGCACCTCCTTTCAGCCTGGCACCTTCCAGTACACACCTACCACATACTGTACTACTGGTCCCTGAGCAGCAACAAAACTTGTCAGTGAGTGTGACACTGGAAAAGGAGAGAGTGAAAATCTTGAACTAAGATCCCCAATCCTTTTTTCCAAATGCCATCTCTTATCTTCTTATGCTCCTGGATAAGAGTGGTTAAACTAAGTACTGTATAACAAATTTAGGTTGAATTTAGCCCGGGGGTTGCCAGTTGACTCCTTTATAGCTAAATGAACAATAACTGCATATTAATAACAGAAAGATGACTGAATGGAGCGATCCAAAGTCTGTGTCATGCTGAAGATATTCAGATTAAAAATTTCTGAAATCTTGCTTGCTGAAAGAAACATTTCTTCATATCCTGGCACAGGACACAAAATTGATGTAATAATCTGAGGCTTGCTTCCTCAATGTGGGGTGGTTTCTAATAAGCACAGTTACTCAGTAACAGACAAAGGTTGTAGTGTACGTGGTCACAGTGGCATAGCTAATGATCATGTTGCCGGTGCAAAGATCAAAATGTTGCCCCAGAAGTGATGTCACAACTGGAAGTGATGTCATCCATCAGTATTTCTAAAAAGTAAATTGGGGGGAAACCTGCCCTCTCCTCCTCCATGGATATCCATTTTTGTGTTATACAAAAGAAATTGTTTGTTTGTTTGTTTATATCCCGCCTTTCCTCCATGTAACAAGGCAGGCAACGAATCAATATGAATGAATTTTCCTTTCAAGTGGCTTAAAACACCTGAGTATTTAACCTGAGTGTAAAACTCCTGAGCAGAAACTTTCCCTTGCAAAAAGTTCAGAAGTGATTATCACTTCTTGACATGATAATTACATAGGAGAAGGAAGGGGTCTAACCTCCCAACTGAAACCTAAAACCAGACTGAATCTTTGATGAACCCTTTCTGAGGCAAATTTAACTGCCTGCCCCATAACTTTGATAGCAGATCCATTAAACAGGTGCTTTAAGCCATTAACTGCTACTTAAGGGATGTTTATCTTTCAAGAGCCAACCTAATTTTGTGTTAGGACAAAATTGCTGATAAATAAAATGCCAATAATTAAGTTATACCTGTATTTCATTATTCAGTACATTATTAATGTGATGGATCATGGATGGACTTGATGAACTGATCACCGTTTCCCAATGTTTGGTTTATAGTCACTTACCAGGAGTCTTAAATCACCACATTAAGTAAATCTAGAGACATTTTTTTTTTGGGGGGGGGGGGCAGGGAGAAGTTGGATGACCATGCTAAAATTGTGTAGTCCACCAGATATCCACAACTCCTTCTGTTTGCTGTCTGAAGTGCAGGAATGTAGGCAAAGATCACCTTGCAGCATAAATGTTTGAGCTCTGAAAAGTGATCTTGAAGATAGGAAGTCCCCCCCAAAATGCTCATATCAGCCCACAAAAAGAGAGTGTACCAACTGGGTGCTGTTTAATTGTGACTTACTCATGTGAGCTGAACAGAGAAGGCTACTGTTCTCAATATCTGTGTGGCCAATAAAATGAACATATTTTGCCTTGGTCATGTTTGACATCCTTGATATAAGCAGGTAAAAGTTTCTATCATGCCTAATGTCCAAGCATCACTTTTATCAGCAGTCTGTCATGCACCTTACCTGCCCAACCTAACCCAGCAAATGCCAGGACATTGTTCTAGGTCACTGGAACGGTGCCATAATCCCAACACCTCTAGTGCCCTTTTGTCTCTCAGTACCCTCCTGCTGCCCCCACAAACCTTTTAGCACCTAGTTTATATATAATCGCACCACCTCCTGGTGGAGTTACCTTTCACTTGGGAACTGCTGTTACATGAGTTGAAGATACCATATACATGCAGAAGAAGACTGCTGGATTCAACCCCCAAATGTCTAGTTAAGATACTATTTAAATGATCTCTGGCCTTGGAAGTCTGTTCCAAACTTTTCTCAGGGCCCCATACCCAAGCTCAAGCTATCCCCTCCCCATCTCCCCTGTGAGTTCCCTGGCTTAGGAAGCCTGTTCCAAACTTTCTCAGAAGTACTTGTGTTCCAAGACAGTGCTCTTAAACCAAGTCAAAATTTCTGAGAAAATTTTGCTCTTATTCCAAGTCACTTTTATACCAAGGTACCTCTGTACAAGGTTTTTTTGACAAAACTCATTCAACAAGATGACGAGTTTACCTAAGATGCTCCACTGTCACATAACTTCCACAAAAGCCTCTGGCTGTGTTGAAATATGAGTATTTTCTGCGCAGACAAGTTACAATATTTATTTCACTCTGACTCAATTTAATTAGAAGGAAGCCATGGAAAGTAGTTTCTCCTTTAATTAAATATGTGTTACAAGCTGTTTAGTGTTTTCTCCACTGAAACTTTTTATGGAACAGTTTCTTTATTCAGGTACAGCATTTAAAAGAAGCCAGACGTACCTGGCATCATTATATGAAGAACTGAAACAAACTTTAAAAAAAAAACAATATATAAGAAAGAACACAGAATAGATAGCAGTTACTCTGTGACCGTGAAAGATATCCTTACAAAACAAGTCTTCCCTCCTCTCTCTTGTCTCTCTCACACCAGCCATGAAGGTTTTCAAAGGTATAGTACAGTTCTATACTGTACAGTATTTTCTTTATTAGTGTTTTGTAATCATTTAATATGCAGTAAATATTTTTATATAAATATTTTTGGACTATGGAACCAATAGTTTGAGTTTCCATTATTTCCTATGGGGAAAATCTCCTTTGGATTACAAGTGTTTTGAATTACAAGCATGCTAATGGAACAAGTTATGCTCGTAAATCAAGGCACCACTGTATATGTTATCATCATAACCAAATAAGCTATAAATTGCTTATCTCTTTAATTGCAACTGTGTGTCAAATAATTGCAACTCTATTATCTCCGTGAGCTATTAACTCTATTAGCTCAGAGCAACTGCACCCCCTGCTCTCCCTTAGCTATGCCACTGCTCTAGGGAGCGATGTTCATCCCCATTTCTGAGCCATAGAGCCAGCATTGTTCAACATGTGGTCTGCATGTGCACAGAATGCAGTTACCTTCCCTCCAAAGTGGTACCTATTTTTCTACTTGCATTTACATACTTTCAAATTGCAAAGTTGGCAGGAGTTGGGTAATTGATGAAAGTTCACTCCATCTTGCAATACTCAGGTGTAGCACCTTTAACCACACAGGACTCGATCCTGAAGTACACTTAGGCTCGCCTATCTGACTCACCTATCGCCTAGCTCACCTATCTGGCACTTGTCCCGGCCTAATGTGAGATAGGCCAGTCTAGCTACACCAGAAAAGGCTTGGGCTAGTCTAAGTCCACTTAGGCCAGTGCGAGATAGATAGCTATCCTAGGAACCACAGAAGGGGTGTGCCAGAGTCATGTTGGGCATTGCCTAGAACAGAGCAGTTAGGCTGTATCCAGCTCCAGTTTCCAGGGCATACACGCTCCCTCCCAGCCAACTTGTTTTGTGTCTGAAAGTGATAACTATACAAGGGCACCCAGTCTCAGTCAGAAGGACCCGTGAACACTTCTGACACAAAAAGCAACTGTATTGAGTTGTGTGTTGAGCAGTGATGAATTTTAAGCCCCAGGAAAAAAGAACAAAGATTCCATTTATTGGGCTGTTCCCACTCCACTCCCTTCATTTTCTCTTGTTTATTTTTTTGACTAGATTAGGTCTTACTAACATTTCCATTGCATATTTGATTAGTGAAGCTGACGTAATTGACCAATCCATCAGGAAGGCATGCTGCTGGTCCATTAAACAGGAGCAAATGAGGTTGGGAAAAGGATGAGACTGTAAGCAGGGTCACTATATGACTGGATTTTTCCAGATTTGTCCTCTTTTTCGTCTTCTGTTCGGGTGTCCTCCAAAAGGACTTCATTGTCCTCCATTTTGGCTTCATTTTGGAACTTTGCAATGGTGTGCAGTACCCCATCATGTCATAGGTCATTGGATTCCTATTGAACTGATGCAAAAATCAGTTTTGAAGTATCTCCTTCCTATCAAAAGTTGTGGCCAAAAAACTAAAAATAAAAAAAATATGCATTGAGCTCTATGGGAAAGTGAAAGCGCCCAATATCACGGCTTTACTCGTGAGTAGACAAATGTGCCATTGTCTGCCAGAAAGGCCAGGCTGAGAGGAATCCAAGAACTTGTCTTCCTTTTGAGGTTCAAGTATCTGATCACCCTGACTGGAAGATATTTGCTGGAAATCTTACAAATAAGCAAGGGATACACATATGCTAGGACAGCGTTTCTCAAAGTGGGGGTCGGGACCTCTTTGGGGGTCGCCTAAGGACCTGTGATGCAGGGGCCCAGGTCAGGCTTGCCAGACCTCCGGGTGTAGCTGCGCGCACACTGGGGCTGATTGACAGCCTCAGGGCCCAATCCTATGCATGCCTACTCTGAAATAAATTCCAATATAGTCAGGGGGCCTTTACTCCCATGTAAATGTGGATAGGATTGCAGCCTCAGGGCCCAATCCTATGCATGCCTACTCTGAAATAAATCCCCTATTGTGTTAAATGTGTGCATAGAATACACATTTCATTTGTAACAATGAAAATACATCCTGCATATCGGATATTTATATTACAATTCATAACAGTAGCAAAATTACAGTTATAAAGTAGCAACGAAAATAATTTTATGGTCAGGGGTCCCCACAACAAGAGGAACTTATAAAGGGGTCATGGCATTAAGAAGATTGAGAACCACTGCTCTAGGAGAACCCAATTCTCCCTCCACCAGGATGCAGTGAACACTATAGTAATGCATCTTTCACTCACCAGGGAAAAGAAAGGCTAGGATTGGGCCATTAAACATGTTTAATATACATAACAATCTCCCAACAGAAAACTTTGGGGACAGAAGTCCAAGAAAAGTTTTACATGTTTGTACATCACAACATAATCTTGCCAACCTGAGAGACATACTCGTACACTGAACGTAGTGTGGGAAAAGGAAGAGATGTGAGGTGGAGATAGGTGTGCTCCTCTACATGATTTTTATAAGATTTGACTTTCTCTGCTTCTGCAACTAGACCTGCAACTAGACTGAGCTTCAACCATATATTTTAAGGGAGAAGGAATGTGATATGGCTCCCTCAGGAGAAGCAAACCATGCTAGGGTATTTTGAAGGGAGAAATCTGATCTAGACAGGAGGAAGAGCTGGATGTGACCTTGGCTTCTTTTAGCTCCCCTGTCTGCTACATGAACGCTGTTGTGTATAGCTTTCCCAGCTAACATTTTGGGAAAGAGACATATTACTTGCTTCTAGAATTCTATTTCTGATTGAATATCTTTTGTGTAAGACAACATGATTAGGTGTTAAAATGGAATAAATTATACTGTACACACTTCATAAAGAATGTGTATCATTTTGTGGCATAAACATAGTATTTTATGACTGCAACATAATTCTCCTTAGAGCACAATCCTAACATGGCCCATATCCTAAAGTCAAATTAAGCCCTTTGCGATGGAGCAGTTAAGGTCACTTTCCATCTGATAAAACTAGAGGGTGATGTAACTGCGTGGACCTTTAACTGCTCTGGATTTTGCCCCATGTCTACTCAAAAGTAAGCTCCATTGTGTTCAGAGGGTCTTACGCCCAGGAAAGTATCTTTAGGATTGCAGTCCAAGTCATTCTTATTTGAAGATAATATTAGATAAATATCTAATTCACAGTAGAAAAATGTATTTGCCAAAAATTTGCTGGGCTGGTGCCAAAGTGAAGTTTTGGATAATTTTGTATCACTGGTGGAGGGTGTAGCCTTTTTGATTTTGGCAAGAAAAAGATTTTTACGCATACTTAAAACAAAACCTTTAAAAGTCATTTCCTCTCTGAGGTAATTGTATAATTGTATTGGCATCCATCAGTCTTGAAAGACTATGGTATCGTGCTCGACACTGCACGCGAAGCACAAGATAGTGCAGGAGATTTTTTAAGAAGAGTGGCTGCAGTCCTAAAGACACATTCCTGGGAATAAAACCCATTGAACACGACTGACCTCATTTTTGAGTAGACATGGTTCGGATTGTGCTCTTTGGCTGCAATCCTAACTTCCAGTTAGACCAGCCTAAACCCCAGAATAAGTCCTGTCCTGATCTGAGAGTGTCACAAAAGTGCCTTAAGACACTTTTGCACCACTCCTGGGGGAGGTTTAGACCAGTGCACTAACATGCGCTTGCCTCCCTACATCACCATGGGAATGGGAAGACCAATGAGTTATGCAGCCACCCTTAGGATTACACCCTAAGTAAGATAAGTAAGGCTGCATGCAAACTTGATATAGAAAAATTATTTCTAAAGTTTTATTTCTAAAACACCAGTAACAATTAAAAACTACATTCAAACATTCATTTTAAAAGGAACAATTAATTATAAAATACACCATTAAAACAACTGTTAAAAGCCATAATATAAATATGATTATATAAAAAAATTCACAACAGAAGTAGCAAGGGCAGAAGCATTTTTAAAAGCAAGTATCAACATTAAAAGGTTAATAGCCCAGAAGGCCTTATTTAAGAAAAAAGGTTTTTAGGCCCTCGCTGAAAGGTTTCAAGGGAGGGAGCAGTTTTTAAATTGAGAGGGAGGGAATTCCAGAAGGTTGGTGCAACTACTGAAAAGATCCTATTTCTTGCTGCCACCCCACATTCCTTCCCTGGATGGCGGTACTTGTAAAAGGGCCTTCTCTGATGACCTGAGGGAATGAGCCAGATTGTACAAAAGTAGGCAGTTTCTAAAATAGTCTGGCCCCAAGCGGTATAGGACTTTATATGTCAAGACCAGCACCTTGAATTGGGACCAAAAATGAATGGCTAGCCAATGCAGTTTTCGGAAAAGCAGCCAGTCTAGCTCCAGTGACCAAATGGGCTGTTGCATTTTGAACTAATTGCAGTTTGAACTGTTTTCAAGGGCAGCCCCACATAGAGTGCATTGCAGTAGTCTAGTCTTGATATCACTGTGGTGTGGACCACATGGCCATATCCTCACGATCCAGGTACAGCCACAACTGGCGCACCAACTGAAGTTGGCCAAGGCACCTCTAGCCACAGGAACAGCTGCGAGTCCAGAAGAATAAATTAATATTAACTGTTAACATGTGATGTCTCTCTACCCTTTTCCTTTGCTTTGGGCGTTAGAATGAGTTCTGCTTATTAGGAAATACCATAATTTGTTCATAAAACTGCTAATTTTTGCTATGGTTTTTGAGACCCTGTAGGTTTTTCATGCTCCCTTAGGAAAATCGTGCCCCCAAATCCAGAGTAACTATGGGAGCACATAAGAGACATACCCGTAGTTACTGTAGAACCTAGTGAAAACCTATGGGTAATTCATATTGGAATCCAGAGTACGTTGTTCTTACACAGGAGCAAGGACTCCCCAGAGTTACTCTGGATTTTGCCCATAGGAAAATAATATCTGAAAGGCTAACAAGAAATCAATTGTATGTATTCCCCCCAGTGTAATAGGCTGCTGCCTGTGATGTCTAAATGCCAGTGGTGATTGGACCGCAGTGCTCCAATCCAATCAAGTACCAGCTTGTATAATCCTTGATGCATAGTATCCTGTGCATACTGACCTTGGAGTAACTGGTCCTTGGCTGCAGGACCAGAGTGACCAGATGATAGGAATTTTCCTGCCAGAACCAGAAATGAGGCCCTGGAACCAGAAGTCAGGAATTTGAAGGCCTTTCCAGCCATTTCCTGGGATTTTAGACCTGTTTTGGCCATTTTAGGCCCACTGAGGCTGCTGGTTAAAGGAGGAGGAGGGAAAGAGGGAAGGGAATTATAGTCTTCCTCCTCCCCATGCTAAAGCACCTTTCCAAGCTGTCAGTGGAAGAACTACATCTTCCAGCATACATTGTGCCAGATTCCCATTATGCTTCCTGGAGACCCATGAAGGCCTCTAAATGGGCCTCTAAGTAGCCATTTTCAAATGGATAACTCCTGGCTTCTTAAGCTTTCCGCCTCCAAGCCCAATTGCGTCCACTCAAAAACATTATAGTCAATGGAGCTTATATTGTGTAAGGGGACAAAGGAGAGGATGCTGAAAGACCAAGCAGCTCCATGCCTGCCTGAATCACTTAAACATGTGCCCTTTTTATTGGTGTCTGGTCTACTGCAATGAGATTTGTGCAAAAATTAAGTAAAGGAATGCAATATGAGTGTTTTTAAGCTTTATTTTAACATGTCTTACATTTGTCCTACATTTTGGGGGGAGGTTCTACATTTCTTTTTAAGGAATTTTGGCATGGAGGACAGGAATTTTGGGGAACTTGGGGGGTGGGAATTTGAGTTTGGCATCTGGTCTGGTCACCCTAACCCCAGGGGTGTTCAAACTTCGAACTTTAGGGTTCCTGGGTTTAGGGACCTTTAACAGTTGTGAAGAAGAGGGAATTTTAGCAGATGCAGCTTGTGATATGTGAGATGACAGGATTCACCTGCTGAAATTTCCTTCTCTACACAATTGTGAAAGGTCCAAAAGCCCTGAAGTTAAAAGTTTAGACACCCCTGTTCCAGCCTGAATGTACAGGCTCTCGCCTAGATGCACCCCCATAGGCTCCATGTTGTAGTTATTGTATGCCTCCCAGTCCACCTCACAGCCTAACATAACCAACTTATTCAGGTCTACTGAGAATGAATGAATCTTGATTAGGCTTACTCACAGGAAAATGTGTATAGGATTGTGGACTTTGCTGTGTAGCAATTGAGATTGAAAAGCTCATTTAAACATAAATTATTGTTCAGCCTGAACTTTCCATGAAGTTAGGAAAATATGAGTGTTAAATTTCTCCTATGCTACAAGAAGTGGAGTAAATATATGAGAACAATTAGGAAATCTTAGAATTTAAAAAAAAACACCTTAAATTTGTTGAGAATGATTGAGGCAATTTAAAGGGTAAAGATTTTTAAAAAGAGGAAATGCAGATGTTGAAACAAAAGGCGCTTGGAGTTCAAGAACATTCAAAGCCGTGCTGGCAGCTGTGCACAGGAAGGCAAACAAGAAGTGTTCCACTTCAAAGCAACACCCATTTTCAAATAAAAATATCTGAAACTTCCTTGGCTGAATTCCTGCACCTGAATGGCTTTGAGATAGCTATATTTTCGGCAGTTCTCCCAAATGTTTCCTCGCAGCATCACAGGGCAGATTTTCAGTCATTAGTTATTTTTCATGTCAAAGTATACAAGTTTGATAACATCAAAACTCCATAGGTGTCCAACTTTACAGACAGGCCAATCTTCCTGAAATATCAAAAATTAGAATCTTCTAGCCTTTTATGTATGGCTTTCATAGTTTTATGGACTAGAGAAAGATTAAGGGCACAGTCCCAACTTGCCAGGAGGTAGGCCAATGTGCCTGTGCTGTATCTTCTGCAAGTTTTGGGTAGCCAGTGGCTTACCAAGGCAGGCAAGGGGAAATGTTTCCCCTTAGCTGGAGAAAGCAACCCACTGCAGTTGGAATGGTAGTTTGTATCTACACCACCTAAATGAGCAGCACAAATCTGAGCACAAGGAGTTGCCCTGACCTCCCTGACTCCCAGGTTGATGCAAATCTCCCTGACTCCCAGGTTGGAGGCTTCCTTCAGCCCAAGGGCTGATTAGGATTGCCACCAATTACTTCCATGTCTGCACAATTAGACATGGGGGTGATGTCTGCACACTGTATGGGAGGGTGATGCCATAGGTTATTGCCCCTAACATCATATGAGACAGCTCTGCTACTGGGTTAACTGATGCTTAAATACTTTGCTATGAGCACAATCCTACTCAAAAGCAAGCCCCCTTGTGATCAATGGGTCTTACTCCCAGGAAAGTGTCTTTAGGATTGCAGTCTCAGGCACATATCCCTTGCTGGCTAGGGAGTGTTGCAAAAGTGAACTTCTGTACCAGTCCTTGGGCATTAGATGTTGAACAGTGTGGGGATAATATGGAATCTTGTGGCACCCCACACCAAAGAGGCCAGGGTGCTGAACAAGCACACCCCAGCACCACCTTCTGGATCTGTCAGCCGGGAAGGAGCAGAACCATTGTAAAATGGTGTCTCCAATCCCCAACTCAACCAACACCATGGTTGCTGGTGTCAAAGGCCACTGAGAGGTCCAGCAGGGGTCACACACTCCCTGTCCATTCCCTGGTGTAGGTCATCCACCAAAGTGACCAAGGCAGTCTCTCTGTCCCAAACCCCGGCCTGTAGCCAGATTGAAAAGGATCCAGTTATTATTAATAATAAATAATAGTTGTCATCTACCAAGAATTATGAATTAAGAATTATAATACCCTTCTTTATTACCCCTTTCACATTAAGACTTCAATCCTAATCTCCATTTAGGCTAGCCTAAGCCCTAACACAAGTTCTGTGCTGGCCTTGGGGTGTCATATAAGTTCTGTAAGGCACTTCTGCAACACTCCTGGGGAGGGTAAGGCCAGTGCACAGACATGCACTTGCCTCCCTCCATCACCACAGGAATGGAAAGACCAATGAGTTGTGCTGGTTTAGGTTAGGATGTTTAGGTTAGCCCTTCTGAGGGCTGTATTTTCACTTGAAGTACAGGGGCTTCAAGTACAATCCGAGTACAGTCTGAATTAATGGTAAGATTGTGGATGCTCCCAGCTGCAGCCTTCTCTGACTTGCTATTTCTTCCACCCCCACCCCTTCCATCCCCTGGTATTCCTCCCTGGTATGCCTTACTCAAAAGGAAAATAATTCAGGATTTTCAGGGGCAGTAATTCAGTAAAGAGTTCCCCTGAACAAGTCAAGTTGTTCACAAGTCAAGTTGTGGACACAGAAAGTCAGGACTCAACCTGAGACTCACTGCAGTGCCAAGTTCCCATCTCTGCCTGTAGATAAGCCCATTGGTTGACAATAAACATAGAAGCAGCTCTTCCATTGTTCTGCAGAGGTTTTTGGTCCCTGGTTGTTCAGTCAAAATCTGAAAACATCTTTCTTTTCATGCAAGGCTGCTTAGCAGCAATGCCACTATCAGATCAACTTAACTCTTTCTTTTAAAGCAAAGAAAACTTCAGAAATCCTGGCCCAGTAGCACATCACAATCTACATAATCTCTTGGGATGGGAATGTGTCATTTGCAATCCACTGTTCTGTGTTGTTCCATGGTGCTCAAGAGGAAAGATTACCAAATATCTCACATGGTACTGTGACCATAATATGCAATAATGCTATATATTAAATTAGTATCCAGCTCTTCCATGAGACTATTAGTACTATGAAATATGTTTCAGGTTTTTTTTTAACAGAATTGAATTGAGCCTGCACAACTGATAATCATTTTTGTTTAAGCAAATATGTTAAGCAAGTATTATATTTCTAAACTAATACTGTAATTTATTTTCTCTGGACTCTGAAAACGGGGAGCATTGTAAACATTGTGGGTTTGTCTCCGCTCATTGTAGGAGATAGGGCTGGACTCCAATGAAGTCTTTTCAAAGTGGGATGGGGAGTGTGCGTATCTGTGTGCATTGTATATCGCCTGCTGTGGCTCTTTAATTCATAGTCCAATTGTATGCTGGATACATATACTTTTTTCAAAAACTGCTAATCAAGCTAGGCAGACACTGTTTATGATGCAAAGAAAACTTTATCTTTTCTGGTTTATTTACTTCCCCAGGTCAACTACTTTTCAGTGTATTAGAAAATCTGAAAAAATTTAGAAATTTCTTTAGATTAATGGCTCCAATAGTATTTGAGGATTTGTATTCATGTATAGATAGATAGACAGACAGACAGATGGACGCCATTTTTATTTTTATTGCAATTAATTTTGAGGGACAAAATTGTTTCTTTGGTATAGCTAGGTCATTTGACACCTGGGCCAATTAATTTTTGATTGCATTCTGCTTACACATTACACAACCAGTGGCATGATGGGGTTGTTCCTAACCATCATGTTTTTAATTTTTTGGCTCACTAGACATGTCATCCCCCCCAGGCCACAGCTGGCACCCAGGGCTCCTTTCTAGATATGCAAGTGTTTCTTTGGATTTTGCTGCTGTGGCAAACTTATAGCATTGTAAATCAATTATATACTATAGAACCAAATGGTACATAAACTTAGAAAATAGGTGCAGATACTTCACTTTCCAGATGACTGATGATAATGTAAGCCAAGGGAGAGACTAATCATCAAATGACAGCATCTTACATTGCTTACAGTGTGTATAAGAGTAAATGGCTTTAGTACAGCTCTTAAAAGGCAAGTAATACACAAGTCCTTTCAAGTCATGAATAAAGACAGTGTGATGGAACTAACTCTTACTGCTTTAGCGTAATAGTACCTCTTAAGTTATTACCAGTACTGTATATATTTGGCATGCATATACAGTACTAAACTGCAAGGAAGTTTAAAGTATATTGTGAATTAAAGCAGGACTCTGTCAGTCTTGAAAAACTATGGTATCGTGCTCAACGCTGCATGCGAAGCACAAAAGCCTGGGTTGGATTGTTATGGAGGATAGGCTGTTACCCAAGCAGCAAATCCCCCCTCTCCACGCCACTGAATTAGTCCAATGGAAAGGCAGAGCCGATACGATTGGATCCAGCTGCATCGCAGAGCTGGGCTAAGGCCTGCTGGTTAACAGGCACAGTGTCTTAACCGCTTGCGCCACCCACAACCCATTAATTAATTGTGTATTAATATTTTAGAATTGGTTTGCCTTCCAAACACGTGATGGATTTTTTCCCGTCAAGATCATATTGCTTCTATATTGTATTGGATATCCCCGGTGTTAGATTACTAAGAATTTCCAATACACCTGGACACCAGATACTTGCTTAATATCCTTCAAAAGCTCAGTTTATATAATTTCTGAATCACTTCATACCGTCTGAAATAGTTGCTCAAAATAGTGCTTATATTACAGTCAATCATATCTACATTTAAAATGTACCACTGAATAAAACAATGCAGGGATGAAAAAAGCAGCGGAACAGGTATTGTTTTCAGCCAACACAAGCACAGTTAGTGATCTGAAAAAACAAACAAAAAACATTTTAAGTTGTCATAAGAAGGCTAATGGAATTCATTTGTGATGAATTCTTCTCGGCGCTTGTGATGAGAAGTGTGATTTTATTGAACAACTTCAACAGCAACTAGTATTTTGAGTGAGGCCTTACATTTTTTTCTTTCATTGTTGCCAGATCAAGTCTAGCTTGAATCCTTTATGAAACCTGTTTTGAAACTTCTCCAGATTCTTTCATTTTACACCTACTTAGCAGAATGTGGAATGGATGGAGAGTGGCCGCCATCTGGCAATAAAGCACACATGCTTTGTATGATGTGGGTAAAATGCAGCTGTGTACATTCTCAGTTTGGTAACAAATTACCTTATCATGCTATGCAAGAATGGAAAAGTTGTACTAGTTTCCCTTATGCAGCAATAAGGCATTATAGTTATACAACGTGAAGTCTATGTACCAAAGTTACAAATGAGCAAGAAAGTCTGCAATCCTACAGACACTTTCCTGAGAGTAAGATCCATTGAACACAATAGGGCTTTCTTTTGAGTAGACATTTAGAATTGTGCTCACTGTGTCACATGAAAATCAATATGAATTTGGATGATGACTGGCTTTTCTTGCCACTTGTTTCCAGATTATCATATTCACAATAACATTGCATTCTTGTTATATTCCAGGGCACAACTCCTTCCCACAAAACACACTCTGTCAATGTAAATGCTGTTTGTTCCTTTGATAACTACTTTACAGCTGTTTCTGTAGATAACAAATAGACAGAAAGCCCACACTAAAAGAGGCTGTTTGATGCTCCCTGTCAAATAAATGGGAATTTCATGTGGACTGAGGACTTTGTAAGTCCTGTGGACTTTGTAACAGCTTTGTGACCTACTCCTGTTGAAAAGTGGTTTATAATAACAACAATAATAGTGCTCTCAAGCTGCTTTATTATTATTATTTATGTACTGCTTCACATTCGCCAACCGTTTGACTGGAACTGGCTTGATTGTGATTCTGTTCCTAGCCAAGGAACTAGGAATCACAAATGTATCATCACAATATGTGTGAAGTTCCCAAGAGTGCTGCTTTTTGTAACTGGGAAGTGTGATTTTCTGGAGGCCTATTAACCCTACAATCCAGAATAACTACTGGAGCATGTAAGAGGCATTTACTTCGACGTAGTTATGGCACCACCTCGTGAAAACCTGTGGGAAATTCATATTGCAATCCAGAGTAAATTGTTCTTACGTTGGAGCAAGGACTCCGCATAGTTACTCTGGATTGTGCCCTAAGTTTAGATGTTCCTGAAGACTTAATGGAATCGCTCCAAGAGAACCTATGATTATAGAAGTCACAGTGGTTTTCTTTTCCCAGATTCTCTGAATTTCTACCTGTAGCTTCTTATACCACGTGATCTTCTCATGTTCTTTCTCTTTCTTTCTCCTGAGGCATAGGATTCCATCAGAAGGCAGTCCCATTAAAGCCAATGGGCTTACTCCCAGGAAAGGGTGGATGGGACTGCAGGCTGAGGGCATGATCCTATGTCTGTCTACTCAGAAGGCAGTTCCATTATAGCCAATGGGCTTACTCCCAGGAAAGTGTGGATGGGACTGCAGGCTGATGGCACAATGCAATGCCTGTCTACTCAGAAGGAAGTCCCATTAAAGCCAATGGGCTTACTCCCAGGAAAGGGTGGATGGGACTGCAGGCTGAGGGCATGATCCTATGTCTGTCAGAAGGCAGTTCCATTATAGCCAGTGGGCTTACTCCCAGGAAAGTGTGGATGGGACTGCAGGCTAAGGGCACAAGGCTATGCCTGTCTACTCAGAAGGAAGTCCCAGTAAAGCCAATGGGCTTACTCCCAGGAAAGGGTGGATGGGACTGCAGGCTGAGGGCATGATCCTATGTCTGTCAGAAGGCAGTTCCATTATAGCCAGTGGGCTTACTCCCAGGAAAGTGTGGATGGGACTGCAGACTGAGGGCACAAGGCTATGCCTGTCTACTCAGAAGGAAGTCCCATTAAAGCCAATGGGCTTACTCCCAGGAAAGTGTGGATGGGACGCAGCCTGGGGCAGTTCCTCCAGTGAGGGCTGTGGGGCGTGGGGGGACCGAGAGAGGCCCCCACAGCAGGGAAGGCGAGCGTGGGCAAGGCGCGTCTCTGGGTCTCCCTCAGGCGTCCCTGTGCAGCGGGAGGCCAATCTTGGAGCGGGACGGGGGAGGGAGGCTGGGGCGGGCGAGGGGAGGGAGGCACCACCAGGGGCAGCCAATCAGCGCGCGCCGAGAGGGATTCGAACGCGGGGCTGGGCCAATGGTGGCGGTTGGCGCCTTGCCTCAGCGGGTGGGGGAGGGTCTGGATGCTCCGCTCGGTCTCCCTCCCTCCCTCCCTTCCGTAGTAACGGTCGCCCGGGGCGATTTCCTGGCGCTGCCTTCCAGCTCCCGCCTCGTTCTGCTTCTCCTGACCGGCACTTCTACGGAGGCTGCTCTTGCCCAGCCACGCGGGGGCGGCCGCGGCCAGGTGAGGCGGGCTGGGCTGGGACGACACACCCCTTCGGAGCCTTTCGCGGGCGGGCGGGCGGCGCTCTTTCCCTCCCTCTCTCCCTGAGGCCTTGGCGTGGCCGGTCCCCGTGTCGTCAGCGGCCCCGCTTCTCCTCGGCCTCCCCCTCCAAGCCCCCTCTGGAGCCACCGGCCATGAAAACCCCGCGCTCCTTCCTCGGGCAAGACGGCCGAGGGCACTGCGGAGCCACCCGGGATCTCGGGCCCTCCTTCCTCTGGGCCTCTCCGGTCCCCTCTCCAGGGGGAGAGAAAGAGAGCGGGGCTGACAACCGCCTCAGTAGGACAGGAGCCCCAGCCTTTGCTGTGGGACACGCGACTGGCAGCTAGTCTACTCGGAAGCAAGAGCACAATCCTGACCATGTATGTCTACTCTGTAGTAAGCCCCATTGTGTTCAAGGGGCCTTACTCCCAGGAAAGTGTCTTTAGGGTTGCAGGCTTAGTCCCACTATGCCCACGTAGGCTGCAATCCTAAAGACACTTTACTGGGAGTAAGGCCCCTTGAACACAATGGGGTTACTTTTGAGTAGACATGGTTAGGATTGTGTTCTTAGTCCCAGTTCCTAGGGCTGGAAGCCTCTCCCACACTTTCCTGGGAGTAACCCCAAGTGAACACAATAATGCTTATTTCTGAGTAGATCTACATAGAATTGTGCTGTGGTGCTGCACACCCTTCCATCCTACTTAGTTCTCCTGGACTTGTTGATTTTCCAGTGGCTTTTTTGTGGTTCTATCTCAAGTAAACAGGTGATATAACTAGTTTTTTTTTTAGCAGTCACTTGAAAGGCTAACACTGTCTTGTATTTTTTGTAGTTGTTCTTAGAATGATATCATGGCTGAGGTTGAATAATAATAATAATAATAATAATAATAATAATAATAATAATAATAATAATAATATTCCTTTATTGTCATTGCTTCATGCACCTGTACACTACACAATAAAATTGGGCGCAATCCATCCGCAGGTAACAAACACTAAGGACATTACATCACACATGAAACATTACACCTGAAAACAATAGAACCATTACTTATTTTATTGTTAAAACATAAAAAGTCCTTCCTGTCTTCCACCATTTCAACTTAGTCGTTAAATCCTGTCTAACTCTTTGTGACCCCATGGACTGCAGCACGCCAGGCCACTCTGTCCTAGACTAGTTCCCAAAGTTTGTCCAAATTCACGTTCATTGCCTCGAAAATCCTATCTAAACACCTAATCCTCTGCCATCCTCTTTTCCTTTTGCCTTCAGTATCAAAAGTCTGAGATTAACTAATTTTTTTAATTTTAAAATATTAGTTTTGACATATTTCTCCCTATTGAAATGCTGAGGAATTTATTTAATGAGCGTATGGGCTTCTTGGAGGAAACTGGTAGGTCCCTGTGCAAATGAGGATTCTAAACTTGATACTTTCACCTGATCTTTCAAGACTTTTTTATATAAAGAGGATGTATAATTTGAGGCTCAGGAACTTCCATTTCCTGTTTCATAACTTCATACAGCACTATATCTGTTTTTCAAACTGTTGTGTGGGCTCCACTATGTGGGTCACTAGTCAATTTTAGGTGCATCTTCCATTCATTTCAATATTTCATTTTTAATATATTAGACTTGTTACTATCATTATTTCTGTGAGTGTTTTTGAGGAAATGTTACAGATCTGAACTTTTAATAGGCTACTCTGCATATACTTTTAACTAGTGAACGGGACTTACTACTAGGTGAGTGTGGGTAGGATTGCAGCCTACAGTTGCTAAATAATTTCTTGCATGATAATGCCACTTAAGTCATGACATGAATTCAATGAGTCCTGACGGATTCGCATTCTAAAAACAGTGGGTCCTGGTGCTAATGTTTGAGAACCACTGGATAGCTAATCAGTGGAGATGCAGGACAAGTCCATCTGATTTACAATGTTTTCTGGTGTTTCTCCTCCTGTGCAGAATAAATGCTTCAGAAACTTATTTGGGATGCATCTCTTGCTGCTATAGTACCAATTAGTCATGTTCTAACAGTGTTCAGTGTTTGCTTGCAGAGATAAATTGTTAAATGTGAGAGAAACATGAGCATCATTGGTGATGAGAAGCAGCTCATATATTCTGAAGAGCTTCTTATACTCCTCCTGTGCATGGCAGTGGGAATATTTGAATAAAGAGTCTAGTTCAGGGGTCTCTAAGCTTTTTGGCAGGGCTGTGAGTGGCTCAAGTGGTTAAGACACTGTGCCTGTTAACCAGTAGGCCAGGGTTTGAGACCCAGGTCCCCACAAGACAGGGTGAACACCTATCCTTAGCCCAGTTCTGTGACGCAGGTGGAACAAATTGTATTGGCTCTGCTGTTCCATTGGACTATTTCAGTGGCGTGGAGAGGGGGGGATTTGCTGGTTGGGGAACAGCCAATCTATCAATCAATCCAGGCCTTCGTGCTTTGCATGCAGTGTCAAGCACGATACCATAGTCTTTCAAGTCTGATGGATTCTAAGTTCAAAGCTTTTTGGCAGGAGGGCCACATCATCTTTCAGATACTGTTTTGGGGGCTGAAAGAAAAAAAGAATTGATTTACATTTTAAATTTGAATAAATTTACATAAATGAATATATTGGTGATGGAACTTGTGAATGAATGGGTTTATACCGGCTCATAAACACTTTCCAGCACACAGAGAAAGGGTGATCTCCAAACTAGTTCATAATCACTTTCATACTCAGTGCTCAAAATACCCAGTGCTCAAAATACCCTCCTAAGGTGCAAAGCTTGCCAGAGAGAGGAGGCTTGCTGAGGGCTGGATGGAGGCTCTCCAGGCAGGGAGGGGGTTTCTATTGAGAGTTCCAGACCAGAAGGAGGTGCAGGAGGGTTTTCCAGCTCTGTGTCTGCTCTGCTCCAGGGGTTGGGCTGGGCTTAGCTGTCTAGATTGAGGCCACATGCTTGCTGGAGAGTGCGGGAGGCTGGTCGGGGAAGCTCCAGCTTCTGCTCCCTCTGCTGTTCACTGGGTCTGCAGGCAGGAGGAGAGGGGAGCCCAGCCAATGGGGATTCGTTTTACAAAGCACATTCGTCTCACAAAACAGAATCCCATAGAAATTTCAGTTGGTTATTCAAGGCATTTGTCGTACAGGGCATTCGTCTTACAAGGTACCACTAATTTGTTGGCTGAGGAAATTGGTATATGATAGATGGGAAACTGATCACAATGTAGCATTGAGAAGAGTATGCTAAATCCACTGCTTTCATTAGGATTATTTCATGTGTCTGTATTAAAGTGCATTGTCTTGTCTTTTCTTGCATATTAGAGTTCAGCTGTTCCATCTTCCATACCTTTCTTGCATTACCATCTGTCCTCCAGTTATTTTCAGATATTTCCCTAAGTTTAACTTTTGAACATTTGAATAGATAAGAAATTACATTTAAAAAACTGTATAGTTTAGAATTCAGAGATAGATGCTCTAGGTCTGAAGTGGTGGTTCTCAAATGTTTGGGTATATGGAACTCTTTGCACTTCTAAAAATTATTGCGGGGCCTCAAAAAGGTTTCATTTATGTAGGGCCTGCCTTTTTAGAATTTAAACCCCATCTTAAACATTACAATTAATTGGAAAATGTTTTGGGAAAAGCAGGTTTACAGAACAGATAGCAGTGTTTACTGTAAGGCATTTGCTATGGGACATGCTTCCAATTAAGCAAAAATCATGAAATGCTTACTTGTAGCTCATGAAGATTACTTCTGTGCATCCACCAAACCAAGGCATTGAAGGGGGTTAAGATTCAAGCACTAGTAGGATAGGCTCTGCAGATACTTATGAATGAAATCTGTAGGACTCCTAAAGACACTTTCCTGGGAGTAAGACCCTTTGAATGCAATGGGGTTTACTTCTGAGTAGACATGGTTAGGATTATGCTCCAATTTCCTCTTCAGAAGGGAAGACCCACACTAGTCTTACTGGGAAGATTGTTTTTTTTTCCCTAATGTCACCAATATAACTGATGGTATTAGCGCCTGCCTTTCCTTCTTTTGCACTGCTCCTTCTCCTACCACATAGTCCCAGGGAAGAGGGATAGAGCAGGAAACAAACAGTTCTGAGTTGCCTCTTGCTCCTTTCTACCACACCCCTCCATGGAACAAAATAAGAGCTACGAGCAAAGCTTATAGTGCTGTACAGGTTCATGAAACCATAGAAGGTGTCTTGAGTCACAGAGCTCTGCAGAACACTCATAAAAAAAATTCTAGACTAGAGAATGTGATGTATTGCTTTCATTTCTGCATACAGATGGCAAGAGACTTGTGTGGATTGAGACTTGAAAAAACTGTCTCAAGTATGACCCACGTTCATATTGTCTGGACCAGGGTTTCCAAATGTTTTGGCAAAAGGGTCACATTTTATATGTGTCCAGGGTTATTGTCAAGGACTAGAGAATAAACAATGAGTATGTGAAGAAATACTATGTACTATGACTGAATACAATAAATGGGTAAGGGTGGAAGGGGGAAAGGAGAAGAGGGCAAAACTGACTTGCACAGGAAGAGGAGGAAATGGATTTTGGGGGAAAAGGATTGAAATACAGTTTCATGGGTATTTGCTGCATATAGCCAGGGCTGTGGGTGGCGCAAGTGGTTAAGACGCTGTGCCTGTTAACCAGCAGACCAGGGTTCGAGACCCGGGTCGGCCCCACAAGACAGGGTGAGCTCCTGTCCTTAGCCCAGCTCTGCGACGCCAGCTGGATCCAATCATATTGGCTCTGCCTTTCCATTGGACTAATTCAGTGGTGTGGAGAGGGGGGATTTGCTGCTTGGGTAACAGTATATCCTCCATAACAATCTAACCCAGGCTTTCATGCTTCACATGCAGCGTATGCAGTGCTGAGCACGATACCATAGTCTTTCAAGACTGACGGAGGCCTGCTTTTTTAGCCAGTAGACATTCAGAACAAGTCTGCCTCAAACTTCCTTTCCCACAAGGGCAGTCCAAGGTGCAGTATGGCCCTCCCCAGAGTCCAATGAAAGAGTTATGGGGATGGGGTAGGGAGAAAGCATGCACCAGATCTAGGCACATTTTACACAGTAAACAAGCTCTATTCAAGCACAATGAACAAGCACAGTGGACAAGTGGTCTTCAAAGAGGGGATTGCTGAACTCTCACAGGGGGAAGGGTCACAAAGGCTGAGGGACAACTATCTTGGTCCAGGAGACCCCCCCCCAAATCAACTAATTGATGGTGCACATTACCCATCATGTCATGTATCTTTGCATTCGTCTTGAAGAGCAGAATCCAATACACCAATCAGCTTTGGAATAGCTTCTTCCTATCAAACATTATGGCCAAAAACTGAAAAGCAAAAATATGCATAGAAAATGCATGGGAAAGTGAAAGTAATTTATATCGCAGCTTTACTTGTGAGTAGGCAAAAATGCCATAGTCCAGTGGAAAGGGCAGACCGAGAGCAATCCAAGGACACTAGAGAGGTCCTGATCCAAAAAGTGCAGCCCCCAAAATCACCCCAGAAGGAAGTTCTCTCCTCACTGCACAGCCGGGTTTACTCACAAGTAAGCAAACTTTGGCTTGTGTGGAAGGTCAGTCCAGGGGACGCAAGGCTTTCAGCATGGCCCTGATCCCAGGTACCTGGAGCTGAAAAGTGCTCCAGAAGGCAAACCCCCCAACACTGAAAATAATAGAAACAGGCAACATGATTTTTTAAAAAAAATTATTTGTAAAAATAGTTGAAACTCCTCTTCCCCCTCTCCCCAAGCCTAATTTTCTTATCATTATCCCTCTGGGGTTTTGGGGGTGCTTTTGGGGGTGAGGGGTGCTTATGGCTGTTCTTATTAATTTTTTTGGTCAGATGTCATCTTTCTCCAGGGCGCATCTTCTTTTTATCCATGTATCCTGGAAAAAAATCTTCATTGTCCTCCTTTTCCTTGTGAGCAGGCAGCCTATAGCCTGCTTGGAATTAATAAATTTAATGAATTGTATACAGTTTAATTCGTAACAAGTTTAATTTGTTCTGGAGGCATGCTTGTTATGTGAAATGCTCTTTACGTAAAGCGGATTTTCCCATAGGAAATAATGGAAACTCAGACAATTGGTTCCACAACCCAAAAAATATTCATATAAAAATATTAACTGTTTATAAAAATGATTACAAGACACTGTAATATAACACAGTACAAAACACTGTAGTATACCGTAACACACAACACTGCAATAAAGAAAATACTGTATGGTACTGAACTGTACTGCATCTTTGAAAACCTTCATAGCTGGTGTGAGGGTTACAGAGAGGGGGATAACTTTGGCTACAGTCCTACAAAACACTTTCCTGAGAGTAAGACCCATTGGACACAATGGGGCTAACGTCTGAGTAGACATGGTTAGGCTTGTGCTCTTTCACAATCGCTAATGGAGTCACTGCTATCCATTGGCTCAATGGAATCTTTGTCTTTTTGTGCAAGCTGCTGATGGGGAGCAGCACTAGAACATTGATAAGGCACACCTGCCATGCTGCCACACACAAATCCCTCATACAAACCTGGCTCAGGCTGCTCCCCCCAGATCTGCATGAGTTCCCTGGCAATGGAAGCCTATTTCAAACTTTGCCCAGGGCCCCACTGTAGCTCAAGCTAGTCCCCTCGTCCCACCTGTGAGTTCCCTTGCCATAGAAGCCTGTTCCAAACTTTCCTCAGAAGTGCTCTTTTACTCAAGACAGTGCTCTTTATACAAGTCAAAATTTCTGAGATTACGCAAAATTTCTGAGAAATTACACAAAACGCTCTTTACCCAAGACGCTCTTTACTCAAGGTACCACTGTATGTAATAATTTTAAATGTAATACTCAATAATAGTGTTTAAATTAAGCACATGAAAGCTATATACACAAGGGTTTTGAGATTTTATTTTGTAATGTTCTACACTTTTTTTCGGGTGGCCTACATTTTTTTTGGGGGGGGGGGACTGCTCTCAGAAAGAAGGGGGCAGCCAGGCTAGGGGAGGTAGTGCAGCCAACCTCCCAGTCTTGCTGGGAGGGCCTCTTGCTGCAGGCACTGCCTGAGCCCTGACAAGTACCTTCTAAGTTCTCCTTCTCCCAGGAGTATGGAGTGTATGTTTGTGTGTGAGTGCATGGGTTGTGTATGTGCATGCATGTGAGAGTGCATGGGTTGTGTGCATGTTCATGTGTGTGTGAGTGCATGGAGTGTGAATGTGTGTTGTGGGTGTGTGACAGTGCATGGGATAAAAGTTGTGTGCATGTATATGTGTTTGAGAGCGCATGTGGAGGTTGGGGGTAGTGGGATGGGAGAGTGGGGGCTTGGGGGCAGAGTGACCATGTAACCCCCTTTTCCAGGACAGGTCCTCTTTTTTCAGCCTTGTGTCCCAGATTGGGGGTAGCAAGTTTGACAGGGGGGTCCTGGACAGATTCCAAAGATTGAAAGGGGATCCTGAGTTGAAATGGCCGAAGACATGCTCTATATCATGCCAGATAATATCTTTGGCCAGCTTAAAATCCATGGGTGGACCCCCACCTCCAATCACTTCTGTCTTCTTCTGTAGTTGCCTCATCAGAAGGGAAAATAGGCTGAAGGACCCATGTGACAAAAAAGGCAGAGAGGCCTTAAAGAGGGACCATGAACCTACATTGTTGGCTCTGTGGACCATCTCCCACCAGTTCAGCAATTGTCCATACCTTTATGGCCTGGGTTGAGAAGCGGTGTCACATATGAGCTATCCAGATCCATGTGTAATATGCTTTAGAACAGGGGTCCTCAAACTTTTTAAACAGGAGGCCGGTTCACTGTCCCTCAGACTCTTCGGGTGCCGGACTATAGTTTGGGAAAAAATGAACGAATTCCTTTGCACACTGCACTGCACAGGGAAAAGAATGCAATATTTAATTTCAATTCAACAATCTTTATTGGAATAAAAAGAATGCAATATTTAAAAACAAATAATATTTCAATGTGAACTTTGGGCCTGCTTTTGGCTAATAATATGGTCAATGTTTGGTTCCATATGTTTGGTTGCTAGTCGTAGCAAGCGATGCAAGTGTTCATCAGTTAGTCTGGATCTGATTGGAGATTTCAGATGTTTCATTCGGGAAAAAGTCTGCTCACAGACATAGGTGCTGCCAAAGATAGTTGCAATTTTGAGTGCATGGTTCCTGCCAACACTTTCCTGGGAGTAAGCCCCATTGACAATAATGGTCATTACTACTGAGAAGACCCCATCCAGAGCAACCCCAGCCTTTCTCAGCCTCAGTCCTGCCAGCCAGTTTTTCTTTCTCCTCTAGGGTAGCAATCCTGCCAACACTTTCCTGGGAGTAAGCCCCATTGACAATAATAGCCATTACTATTGAGAAGACCCCATCCAGAGCACCCACAGCCTTTCTCAGCCTCAGTCCTGCCAGCCAGAAAAGACTACATTTCCCAGAACGCACCTCTGGCATTCTGAAAGGGGATCCTGAGTTGAAATGGCCGAAGACATGCTCTATATCATGCCAGATAATATCTTTGGCCAGCTTAAAATCCATGGGTGGACCCCCACCTCCAATCACTTCTGTCTTCTTCTGTAGTTGCCTCATCAGAAGGGAAAATAGGCTGAAGGACCCATGTGACAAAAAAGGCAGAGAGGCCTTAAAGAGGGACCTGAAAGAGGAGGCCTAAAGAGGCCTTAAAGAGGAGCCCTGAAAACAATTGGTGCGCGCCCCTCGTGCCGGTTCTTTGCCTCACCTGTGGGGATGACAAAACGGGTGATCCCTGGCCAGGGAGGTGGGGGTGGGTTCAAGAAGAGGCTCCTGCAGCTGTGCTGCCCTGGATCTCCGTTGAGGGGGTGGTGGGGCTCGGGAAGAGGCTCCTGCAGCCGCCACGCTCTGTAGTCACCATGCCCTGGTTCTCCGGTGGGGTGGTGGTGGGAGAGGCTCGCTCTGCAGCCACGTGGGCGTCCTGGTTCTCCGGCGGGGGGCGGGACAGGAACTTAAAGATGCACCTGTGGCCACCTCGCTCTGCAGCCACCTCATGCCTCCTGCACTACTTAAGCCCTCCCCTCACAGAGGCTGAGCATAGAGTGCAGTCTCTCCTAGAAGGTCCTTCTCCAGAGGCTCTGCTCTAGGAGGCATTCTGTGCTCGGTGGTTCTCCCTGTGCACTCCGTCGTCCTGCTCCAGCTCTGCTGTGGCGGTGGTGGCTTTTCTGGGGAGGGGGGTTCAAGCATCCACTCTGGGGATGCCGTGGGCCGGATTGACGGCCCTGGTGGGCTGGATCCAGCCCGCAGGCCGGACTTTGAGGACCATGCTTTAGAAAGTTTTCCCTGGTGAGTACAGGAAGCCGGACTAGAGGAGCCTTTGCCTTTCTGTGTTATGAAATTCCACCTTGCAAGTTTAGATGGAACAGATCTAGTTTCTTCCACAAGGGTAGGGCCTTTGTAGGCAGAACTACTTCATCCAAGTAAAGAGCTCCTTCTGTCCCACCTATTCACCCACAAGCTGGAGCATCTTGGAATTCTCAGTCTCCCAAGTTTTTTTTTTGCCATTTGCTTTAGAATGTCACATCACCTGCTTAATGTGGCCAGCCCTCAGAGAGCACCAGAATGCCAACTAGCCCTCTATGAAACAAGTTTGACATTCTTGCAATAGATCTGCCACCTGGAGATTGTAAAATCCCACCTGGCCCATCTTCTCCAGGTGGGGGTTAAGGCTAAGTGCATAGTCACAATCAAAACCAAGATAACATGCACATTCTAACCTTTCTCCAGATTGGAGTCAACAAAGGACTGCCACTAATATGCTAAAGAGACGGGTGGCCTTCCAGGGCAGTGTTCTTGGATGCAGGTTCAGAGAGAGTCTCTCAATCTACGTTCACATCAGATCACTCCTTAGCTCCCTCCATGTGCCCCATGTGGAACTTGAACCGAGTCCTAGAAACCCGTACAGGCCCCCATTTGAAACCCTGGCCACAGTACTGCCTAAGGAACTTTCTGGATCTTATTCTTGGTAACTATCACCTCATCAAGAAAAGCGTCAGCGCTGGGGGGCAGCTTCTGTGAATCTCAGCCATACATCTTCCAAAGGGAGCCTACCTTCATTATTCCATGGGGCACAGGAGGTAGTCCTTCTTTACTTTAGCCTCAAAGCAACACACCGTAAGGAGTGTGGATACATTTTAGATGTGCATAGGTCATTTTGTTTTTATTTGGAAAGGACCAGGGATCTCAGATAATCTGAGACTTTAAGGGATGCAAAGTTGTTCATGAGGTATGAGCCAGTTCCCAGGCATAGTGGCTATATAGCTGCATAGTCTAGGCCAGTGATTTTCAACCTTTTTCATCTCACGGCACACTTAACAAGGCACTGAAATTGTCAAGGCACACCTTCAATTGTTTTTACTATTGACAAGGCACACCAGACTGTTCAAATCCCACAATTTTCCTATTAATGAATGACAATCCCCAAATTCCCATGGCACACCTGAGGACTATCCACGGCACACCACTGGTCTGGGCATAAAGGACCCTATTAGGAGAAGCCATTAGAGGGAGCCACCATTCATTCCCTCAAGAATGAGGGATGTCAGCGCCTTGTTAGCAATGTTTGATAGGTACCTCTTTATCATAGAGATATGTGGGGATCAATCTATATGTTTGCAAAGCATAGATGATATAGAGATACAGTAGATGGGTGACCACAGCTGCCTCATCAAGTACCTCCAAAGAATATGGGGTGATGAGATTATGAGTGTTGGCTCTGCACTGGAATCACCCATTTGGACAGCTTTGGTACATCCCAGGAGTAGATCCCTGTGGTTGCAGGTGGTTGTTGAATTTGCACAGCATGGACTGTGATGAAAGTTTTTCAACTGTTCTAATCACACTAATTTATATTGTGGATCAGTGAAGTCTTCCCATAAACAGGTGTATGTATTTATTTATATCCCGCCTTTCTTCTCTAATAAAAGGGAACCCAAGGCAGCTAACAATTAAAAACAACAATAAAACACCATTAAAAGTAGATAATAAATAGAAATTAAAACACAGTTAAAATACAGATTAAACAAAACATTAAAAATATTCCTCCTAAAAATTTACAATAAAACCAGCTAAAATTAAAAAAACTAACCCTACAATCCAGAGTAACTATGGGTGCACGTAAGAGACATTACGTGTACCTGTAGTTACTGTACCACCTAATGAAAACTTATGGGAAATTCATATTGCAATCCAGAGCAAATTGTTCTTACACTGGAGCAAGAACTCCCCATAGTTACTTTGGATTGCGCCCAGAGTAAGGGTAGTTCCTTCTTTCTTAGTCTTGCTTCTAAGAAGACACCCCCTAAGGAGGAGTCTTTGTTTCAGGATTGACCTTCCTTCTGAAGGGGAAGGGCTTCCCAGAAGTCAAGAATGCCACCCATCTTCCCCCAGAACAGGAATTCTCAGTTTAAGAAATTCTTCATTTCTCTCTAATAAGAATATTGGGTTACAGAGAACTGGGTGGGCATCAGAGGATCAAGTTGTGACAGGGTTTGGGTGGATAGATAGGCTCTGGGAGGGGACACGCTCAACAGTGGGGTCTCCAATGTAACTTTATTTACTAGCGAAATATACCTGCTTTGCGGGAGTAAAATACCCGTGTATGCCATCCCCCCACTGTGCATCAATTTCCCATGTGCAACATCCCACCAAGTGCAACATGCCCCCCACAACCATGGGAATCCCTACTGAACAGGTTCAGGATTTTGGGCTGGGTGTTGATCAGTTTTCCATGTTAAGTATAGGCCAAAAGTGCTTTGCACCTCTTTCCAGCGTCTTAGGGGTTAAATTTCTGGAAATCAGTTCTTGGTTGGTCTCCCGTCATGGAAGGAAAATGCTCCCTGAATTTCATGCTTCTAGGCTTAGGTTGGGGCAGAGCGTCCATCAGTCAGGGATAATATAAAGTATAGGGAAGAAAACACGTTGGGCCTCTTTTTACCCCCTTGTGGTTGGAATTTATGAAAACTGGTTCTTAGTGTGTGCCTCCATCACGGAAGGAACACCCTCCCCAAATTTCATGCTTCTAGGTCCAGCAGTTTTGGCTGGGGTTGATCAGTCAGTCAGTCAGTGACTCTTCAGTTTTATATACCGTATTTCCCGGCTTATTACACACACAGGACCATAAGAAACACCAAAGTTTAGAAAAAAGAAAAAAATATTCTGAACCGAATATATACTAATATATTTAATAAAATATAGCAGAATAATATTACAACCATGTAAAGTCAACAGTGGTATTAAGAACCATCATCACTGTCATTAAAAAATGAGGAGAGATTTTAAGGTTCAAGCACTTTTCTCATTTTCTGGAAACCCCAAGAACTCAACATTTGCAAGCTCTAGCAAACCAAATTCTATGCATTTGCAAGCCTCAATTGCAGGCCTCCCCCAACCCTGGAAAGGATTGCAGCCCTAGGAACCAGAGCCTGTGCATGTCTACTCAAGTGCAACCCTCCCCCACCCCTGGAAAAGCTGCATAGGATTGCTGCTGCAGCAGGGACCTCTCTCTCCTGGGCTACTTCCTTCTCCCTTCTTCAGTGGTGGGCTCCAGCAGGTTTGCACCTACTCTATAGAACCAGTTGTTAACGAGAGATAGTACATATAAAGTTTAAAAATAGCCATTTAAAAGTGGCTGCCAGATGGGCATAGAACCGGTTGTTAATTTCTTTGAATCCCATCACTGCCCCTCTTCCCACCCATGCCCCCTTGTTTTTTCCTGCCTGCCTGCCTCCATGCTCTGCTATTCCTCTGAGCTCCATTCCTTTTTTTGTGAGAGGAGCCTGTAGGGGAAGCCTCTGTCCCTCCTCCCCAGCCTACCCTCGCCTTGCCATAGGCCTGCCCTGCTGCAGAATGTGCTCCAGGATTGGCCCCTTCACTCCATAAGACACACAGACATTTTCCCCCCTTTGGGGAGGAAAAAACTGAGTCATAATCCAGCAAATATGAAATATATAGATTGGGATTGTGGATGAAAAAAGTGGAAGACCACTGAACTAGAGTGTGACCAATTTAATTTTCTAATGTTGAAAATTTAATTTTCTGTTTTTCTTTTGAGGATTGTTTGAAAAATGCCAAGCAGGAAATTTGCAGATGAAGAAGTAGTAATGGGCCGGTGGCCCGGAAGTGTCCTGTATTATGAAGTCCAAGTAATTAATTATGATGACCGCACTCATCTTTACACAGTAAAGTACAAAGATGGAACTGAACTTGAACTGAAAGAAAGTGATATGAGGGTAAGTAGTACCAACAATAATTTTATCGGGAAACATTACTTGGCTTACTTCTGGCGCATGTGGTCATTGCAGTCATACTGTTGTTTTCCTGTATCTTCGGGCAGTTATAGGATCATGTGAGAGTTTGCAGTGTTTCATGGATGGGGCAGTTGTTATAATCTTTTCCTATTTTCTTTCTGGTTCAGGGTGTTTTAATTGGGCCATTAAAACAGGTTCCGTATATATGGGATTAGATTTGTCTCTGTTCCAAAGAGCTGCTTGGATGTTCCCAATAGAATCATTGGTATCTTCCTTTTAAGCAACTGAACATAACTCCTTTTAAAAACAGCTTTTCAAAGTTGTGGAAACTGAGAAGCAATGCACGGGATGTGGCTGTAGCCCTCAAAAGAAATTTGTCAAAGATATAATGGACATATCTTAGCAACACTTTGGATCCAAGCTTCTTTTGATTTTTATAAAGTTTTTTAAGAAGCCTAGGATGTTCTTTGCAGAGGGTTTGTTGTACAGGACACTCCTAGCCATAGGAGAAGGCAGACGTTAATCAGCTGAGAGGGTGTGGGGCTAATATAATGTGCTATGTTCCTTGCCAAAAGAGAAAGCAACTGATAACTATCAGCTGAGAGATGGAAGGTGGGGCAAGGACTAGCATTTGAAGCTGAACCTCAGGCTGGAGGAAAACAGTAGTGGAAGGAGGTTGGTTGAAGAGGATGGAAGGCTGGTCAGGAAAATCAAAAAGGAAAATCAATACAAGGGATTATGAGGAACCTGGTTTTTGCTGTGTGGAAACTAGTGAAAAATTGAAGCTAATGTGAAGCATTAAAAGGGCTAGAGAAAATTCACTGGTATAACTTATTTTATTTTGTGTTTTCAGTCTGTATCGTCCTTTCGGTTTAGAAAAAGCAGCTCTTCCTCTGGTTCTCCATCAAGACGCAGCGGCAGCAGATCTAGATCTAGATCCCGTTCACCTGGACGACCAGCAAAACACAAGCGTCGTTCTTCTTCACAAGGCCGAGAGCCCAAAAATGACAAGAAAAATATGAGTGGAGAACCTTATTTGATTCCTTTGGTACTTATTTATTGAAATTTTAAAACCTGTTTCTCTTACATTCTCTATTAATTGGACATACATCTGAAAAAGAATGTGAGGCTTTGTTTCATTGGTATAGTTCTACATGTGCTTTGTGCAGATTTAACGTTATGGGAGCACAATTCCACAAGTGATGTTTAATCTATAAACACACATATAAATTTTTCTTCCCTGCTGTTCTTTGCTCTTGAAAGTGTCCACTTGCAGCAAAGTTCACGGGGTAGTATTCTAAACTCACTTGAGAATTAGGTTTAGGTCCACTCCCAATCTACGAAAGCTTGTGCCCTTATAGAAATTAATTGTGCATCAATTAGCATGTTTGATGCATAAAGCATTGGTTTCCTAGCTTGTGAATTGTGGATGGGTGCATTGGTGCTTTTGTGTATGTCCTTATTTGCACATCCTGCAAGCACAGTATGTCCTTAGTTGTGTTGGGCTTCTGAGATTTGTACATTCTAACTTCCAGACTTCTGGAAGAGAACTAGTGCGTTATGTTGTGGACTTAGTGTATTTGGACATGATTAAGAAAATCATCCCAACCCAATGGAAACAATCCGTTGTTTTTTACCTCCATTTAGAAACTGCATGAAAACAATACCAGCCAATATAACGGAGAGACAGATATCACAGAAGCAAACTATTCTTCTCACAACATTTTAGAGGTATGAAATGTGAAGAATATATACCGGTAAATGTATTTTCTCAAAGTTAGGCTTTAAGAGAGAAGAAGCACTGTGCTGTTGATAATGTGTGATGTTGGATATACAATTTTCAAGTGTTTTGTTCTTTTGGCATTGAAAGTGAAAGGGTAGATATTTATATCATTCTTTTGTAAAATAAAATTCTGCAGATAGTGCTTTAAAAATTTAAAAAACAATTTTTTGAAACATCAGAAATAACATGGAATGGCAGTGAGCACTTAGTACTAAAATTTATGTTAAAAAGACACATACAGTTGTGCCTCACGTAACAAATTTAATTCGTTCTGGAGGCATGGTTGTTATGTGAAACGTTCTTTACGTGAAGCGGATTTTCCCATAGGAAACGATGGAAACTCAGACATTGGTTCCACAACCCAAAAAATATTCATATAAAAATATTAACTGTTTGTAAAATGATGATAAAACACTGTAATTGAAGTCTATTTAGGCTGCAATCCTAAAGACACTCTCCTGGGAGTAAGACCCATTGAACACAGTGGGGCTTACTTCTGGGTGGACTTGGTTAGGAGGCTGTAATCAAAGACACTTTCCTGGGCGGCTCCCTGGCCTGCTGCTGGAGGTTCAAGGTGGCTGGAGGGGACACTTGGGGGCAGTTGGGGGCAGCTGTCTCTGGTGCCCTAGGCAACTGCCCCCAAGTTGGGAGCAGTTAGAGGCAGCAGCGCTGGCCAGCCGTCCTTTTAAACAGCCTCCGCATGGAGTGTCAGGGCTGCATAGCACGTGTACCCATTAGGCGCCAGAGGGGTTTGCTTGTTACGTGAAACAGATTTGTTACGTGAAGCAGGATTCCTTAGAAATTTAGAGTTGTTACGTGGAATATACTTTACGTGAGGCGTTTCTTATGTGAGGCGCCACTGTACTTGTATTATATAAATATTGAAAAGACTTATAGTCTTAATACATGTCTTAATACAAGTCTTAATACATAGTCTTAATACAAGTTAATACATGTAATTAAGGAATGTGTATACACTGCCATAAAAAGGATTGACGGAGGGTGCAATCCTAACCAATTTAGGCCAGCACAAACTCCCCCATCTCCCCATTCCTACTGTGGCATGGGTAGGCCGGAATATGTCTGTGCACTGACCCATCCTCAAGCAGCATATAGTACTTTTGCGACACCCCTGGCTGTCATGGGACTTTTGCCAGCCTAATCAGGGGTTAGGCTTGAGAGATTGGTAGTTAAATTTAGGATTACTGGTACATTGTTAACTGTTGTTGCTGAAAGGTTGTCAACTGCTTTTTCTTTTCCATCTTAACTATTTGTGTTTAGCACGAAAGAATGGAGTCTGAGCTAGAGAAAGAACGCATGTTGGAACAGTACCTCTTGCATTCAAGAAAGGAGAAGAAAGTGGAACAGATGACTGAGCCTGTATATTCAAAAGAGAGAATTTTTGAGACACCAAAACCAGTTGGAAAAGTATGCATGAAGACAAAGGAACTAGAATTTGGAGGAAAAATTGGTATGATAGTCTTTAGAATCATTCAGTGTTATTGATCCGGATCCTTATGTCTAATGTGCTTACCGTATATACTCGAGTATAAACTGAGGCACCTAATTTTACCACAAAAACCTGGGAAAATGTTTTGACTCGAATATAAGCCTAGAGTGGGAAATGCAGCAGCTACTGGTACATTTCAAAATAAAAATACCAGTAGATACCAATAACATTAACTGAGGCATCAGAAGGCAGAACTGCAGAAGGCAGTTCATTCATGTGGAGAATCCTTTGCACCCAATGGGTGGGTCAATGCATTCATGTGGAGGAAACTTTGTGCCCACAGATGGATGGGCAGTGCAGTCTGTGGAGGACAGTGTAGTGCAATGAGCAGTGCAGTAAAGTGAAGAAGTCTCAACATCCATGGGTGGGTGGGCAGTGAAGCCAAGTGGAAGAATCAGGAAATTGTGGCTGGCCTTGCAGTGCAGGCTCAGGGCTGCATGCATGGCATGTGTACTCAGAAGTAAGGCCCACTCCATTCAATACCCACTCTCCATACCTGTGGTCTCTTGCTGTTGTGGAGAGCTCATGTGGAGGCCTGGGCAGGCTGCAATCCTCTGTGGTGGTGGGGGAGGATGCTGGTGCTGGTGGGGATGCTGCTTCTCTGCCCTCCTCCATGAGTGCTGGAAGAGTGGTGAATGAGTGACATAGAGTGAGGGGGTGAGGCATCCAGCTGGTGTTGGAAGGTGCGAGGTAGGCTGGGAGGTCCTCCTCAGGAGTTCAGAGTTGCTCTCGGCCCACTGGGAAAGCAGCTGAAGCAGCTGATCCTCACAATCACTCCCAGCCACCTCACACCTTCAAACGCTGGCTGGATGCTTCGCCCCCCCTCACAGGAGTCACAGAGGCATTTTGCCTCAGCTCTTCTCCTCCTCCTCACGGAGAGCAGTTGCCTGGCCCTACAGGATCAGGGCCGCATCCTATGCATACCTACTTGGGAGTAGAAGGAGGAGAGGTGGGAGGGCTCCCAGGAGAGGCTTTTTGCCTTTGCCCGCCTCCTCCTCACAGCGGAGAGCAGGTGGTGGCAAGGAGAGGTGGGAGAGGCTGCAAGGCAGGTGCTGGTGGTCACACCCGCCATTTTTCCATTGAATTTTTGCCCTCTCCCAAGTATAAGCTGAGCTGGCTTTTGGGGCCCCAAAAACTTGGCTTATACTTGGCTTATATATGGTACATAGCAGTACAAGAAGTTCTGTATAGTCATTAATCTCCATTCATGTCAGTGGAGGTGAAAGCTCATTATATACATTGTTTCTGTGTACTGAGTTCATGAGAGTCAGAAGTTAGTAGAAAGATACTTTCTGAGCAGTAATCTCACTATACTGGAACAATGGTTTACACAAAACTTTTACTTCATCATCTTTTTTATAAAAATCAGTAATTATGAAGAGCTAGCTTCTAGGTGTGTATATCATCACTTAGGCAAGAAGTTAATTGTGGGCTAGTTTTCCCTCCCCACTTACCGGTATGTCATAACCTGGTGTTTTAGCCAGATCAATTTTTTTCTACTGGTACTATAATTTCAAATATAACTGTATAATGTACAATTATATTTATAATTGCTATAAATATGTATTATAATTGCTATAATATATGTATAATTTAATTTTTACAATAGAATTATACATATAGTAAAAGGCAACCTTTGTTGAAGAAAATGGCTTTAAATTTACACATATAGGATTGTTAAATTGAGATTTGACCTTTACAGATTAAATTGAGAATCACTTCTCTGTTTAGTTTTAATTTTTCAGTTGTGTCTTTGTTTTCAGGTACTACCTTCTTCATCTTTTTCCTGCCTGCAACTGTATTCTATTTGTTGTTGATGGGCAAACAGAAAGATCCCAGTTTTCTGAATTTCCCTCCTCCATTTCCAACTTTTGATAGTTTGTGGGAGATGAGAGTATTCGGTATCTTCATTCTTTGGTTCCTTCTCCAAGTCCTGTTTAATTTACTGCCGATAGGAAAGGTAAAACCTTTAGCAAATAGAAATGTATATTTGTATGATGAGTTTGCAAAAAGCCTTTCTCATTTTGGGTTTAACTATTGGATTTATATGCTTTGTTTTTGACATGCTTCAAGGTCTTTAATACAAAACTATTTTTTAAATAGTTACGTAAAAACAGAGAATTGCATTAACTCAGTACTATTCAACGTGAATAATCACTGATCCACCAAAAGGCACCCAGTCTATTACATCTAAACAAGCCATGCTGTTTTAAAATAAATAAAAATTCAATATTAAACAAGCCATGCTGCAGTGGCTTAATTACACTTCTGATGATCATAGAAAGACCCATATGTCACCCTGTGACATAACACTATGGGTCATATCTCAGTCCAATCTCAGACAGCCTCTGCTTCACATGGGGAAAATGTGTATATCATAGGGTTTGTTAAGATTAAAGAGTTTTCCTGTTGATTCTCAGAAATGTTATAAGTATGATTTTTAAGTTGGCTGTTAATACTTTTCATGGTCTGTCTTACAACTCCTGTTTCAGTTTAAAAAGAAAGAATGATGGTGGTGATTATTAATATCTGTATATCACTTTTCAAAACAATAGTTCACGAAGTGGTTAAGATAGTATAATAAATTAATGATTGATTTTGATCCTTGAGGATCTCCTTGATCCCCAAGGGCATAAGATAAGCCGAAAATAATAAATCTGTTTTTTGAAGGTTGTAGATGGAACACCCCTTGTGGATGGAACTAGACTGCAGTACAGGATGAATGGTATCTTTTCAAAATTTGATTTTTCTTGGTAACCTGTTTTACTGATGGGACACAATATGTTATAGTAAAGAACAGTATTGTGTTTTAAAGTATACAAATACTGTGGCTCTCTTCAGACATGTAAAATCATGGCTACCATAAGTGTAGAATTTCAGCTTTGCAAAAATAACTTTTTCACAATAGTCAAGCTATATTTGAGATCTTTTTTCAGAATATTATAGGTTTAGACATCACACATCCCACTTCTACAACATCATGTGTGTTGTGTGAATGAACACATGCCTGCATATTTGGACCATACATTTAAGCAGAAAATTATGTCCATTTTTATTTTCACAGTTTAAAAATCTGAGGGCACAATCCTAACCAGCTTTCCAGCACTGGCTTACCTGTGCCCAGTGGGCATGTATTGCATCCTGCAGTTGAGGGGCAGTCAACGGAGGCCTCCTCAAAGTAATGCAGTCTTTGTTCCCTTAACTAGGAATTGCATTTCCCTTACCTTGGTGGTGGAAAGTTGGTTAGGATTGCGCTCTGAGTTAATTTTTGTTGTTGCAGGTATAGCCAAACTGGTTTAACACAAGAGCCATATACAGTAAACTTCAGATGTTTGGGAGCTGCAATATTATTAAAAACATTTAAATTCTTAACTATATTTACACATTATAAAAATTATAATGTGGACTCTTGGTTTTTACCTAGTAAATATTTATGAAGCTTGAAAAATATTTACCTTTTATATCAATTGTGATGCAAAAAGGAGCTCAGTCAACATTATGCAAACCATATGTTATGTCAAAGAGCAATAACAAGCTGCAGTTTGGCCATCCATGTGCTTTTGCACTTACAGTATTTATTATCTGAACATTTAACTTGCTCTGATAGTTGAGCATTTCATACAGCTACTGTTGGATTTCAAAATCCTGGAAAAGAATGAAAAAAGCAGGAGTTTGAATCTAAATTATAGGTTTTTTATGTTCCCTGAGCCATGCCTTTTTCCATCTAGCAGTTTAAGTATTATGTATTAATGTTGCCTTAGAAGTAACTTTAACGAATATGCATTGATTTCATTCAAAATGCTAATTTCATGAGGAATTTGTTCATTAAGTTAAGTACATATTCACATAAATATGAGTCTCTTAAAAAGCATATTAACGCTATCAAAACAGTTCATTCTTTGACATTGATATGCACTCTTGAAGGGCATTGCAACTTTGAACAAGTCCTTTGCTATGCCAACTTTTTAGAATAACAATATCTTGTCATGTGTCATGTCAATTTTTTCTTCTGTTTTTTCTTTGAAGGATTCTATGCATTTCTCTTAACATCTGCAGCTGTAGGAATGGCTCTGTATTTGGAAGTAGATCTTTGCTATTTATATGACCATTTTCTGCAGTTTGCAGTTTGCGCTACAGTGTTCTCTGTGGTCTTCAGCATTTATCTCTATGTTCGTTCTCTAAAAGCACCTCCACAAGAATTGTCTCTAGGGGGAAATTCTGGTAAGTGGATTGCTGATGAAGCATTCTCCCTCTTAAATTTTGTCATGTAATTAAAGCACTTTTGTGTGTGGAAAAATACTTTCATTACAATCTTCAGTATCCCCAATCACATTCTTTTGGTGGAATATTTTAAGTGGAACCATGCTTTTAAGTTTTTGATTGTTAGCTTATAGCCGTGCAGTTTGCATAGTTACTGATTACACTAATATGTACAGTACCTTGATGAAAAGCTTTCTCATTGATAGCATGCTTCTGTATGTTGCCATGATGAATATTTATAATGTAAGGGAATGTATACCTTTGTAGTTGCAATGCTAACCCCTTGTTAGGCTAGCAGAAGTCCCAGCAGGTCTCATTCTGGCCTGCTGATATAGCCATAAAGCAGTCACAATATATAGCCATATATAAAGCCTGCTGATATAGCCATAAGGCAGTTTGCACAGGCAGTCTCCAACCTCCCCACACCACCATGGAAAGCTATGCCAGACTAAATTTGTTAGGATTTCTTCCTGAGTCTAGTTCTAGTTTGAACACCTATATGTTAAGAATAGTTAGAAGAGAAGCTGGGAGAAGTTTATCCCAGAAGAAATACGGGGACGTGCTTGGCGAAGATCTATCTTGCAAGAACATTTTTTCATGTTGCTTCTCTGAAAGAATCTGTAGACTAAAATTTTAACATGGAGAACTTTACTTAGGAATAAACTATTCTGAGACCTGCAATTTTGGAATGGAATAAATACTATCACAGTTTAAGCAGCATGTAAAATTGTATCTGGAAAAGTAAATGACAAGGAGAGATACAAAGAAACAAATTATATTTTAACACTAGTGAAATGCACCTGTGTTGCCAGACATTCCCTATAATCCAGAGTAACTACTGGAGCACGTAAGAGACATTACGTGCACCCGTAGTTACTGCACCACCTAATGAAAACCTATGGGAAATTCATATTGCAATCCAGAGCAAATTGTTCTTACACCGGAGCAAGGACTCCACTTAGTTACTCTGGATTGCACCAAAATACCCACGTATGCCATTCCCACTTTGTGCAACACCCCCGTTGCACAACACCCCCTGCATCAGACATCTGGTGCCACATTGGCTGGATGTTGATCACAGTGTCTAATGTTAGGTATAGGACAAAAACACATTGCACCCCTTTTCGTCCCCTTAAGGGTTAAATTTCTCAACATTTGTTTTTTGTGGGTGTTGATGTCACAGAATGAACATCTTCCCCAAATTTCATGCTTCTAGGTCCAGGGGTTGGGGCAGGGCCTTTATCAGTTAGTGATTATCAATGTATAGGGAGGAAAATATGTTGCACCTCTTTTCACCCCCTTCTGGTTGGAATTTCTGAAACCAGGTTCTTAGTGGGTGCCTCCATCATGGAAGGAACACCCTCTTTAAACTTCACACTTCTAGGCTTGGCAGTTTTGGCTGGGGGTTGATGAGTCAGTCAGTCAGTAACATTTCAGTTTTATATATAGAGATCAGTAATGCCCTCTCTCTGAAAGGCTTAGGTATAATTGTTTTTGAAAAAAGAAATGTCCATAATGTTGCTAATAAGAAATATTTTAACTACTAATACGCTTCAGTTCTACCTTGCCTACTTGCTGGCTCACCCACCATGTTGCCAGCTTGCTGTGGTTTTGTAACAGTTAAGAGACTGTCCCATCCAAATTTCCCTTTCCCTTGTACCAGCTTGTGAATCTCACCTCTGGTACCAATTTATCCTGTTCAGTCCCTTTTAATCCCCAATTTTGGGCAATTACCCTTACTCCAGAAATGGCCACAGTGTGCAAAGAAATGAAAATCCAACTCCTTTATCAGTTATTACACAGAAAAAAACAAAAACTTCCCAATAATGTAGTAGCTCTTTTCCAGAGCAGTAGCTTTTCCCAAGAATCTCCAACAACGAAGGTCCACAGCACAAAATCTCAGCTGCTCCAAGCTGCAGTGTGGACAGAGATTACATTTTCTGAACATAGAGGTGTACTTTGGGTACCACTGCTTTAGAATTATAGACTGTGATAGAAATGTCTGTCCACCAATATGAAGAAACATAAAAAATAGCAGGAGAAAGTAGTCTTTCTCACTAAAAATGGTGTAAACCTGTAAAGGAGGTTGATTCTGGGACTGAAAGGAATGATTAATTGTGTGACTACCTGTCTATACAACAGTAGAAAAGGAGTTTTTTTAAAACTATGATTTGCAGTGGCCATTTGTGTTGAGTCAAATCCATGTATAAAAAATCAGTCTACAACAAGGTTGAACCTGTAGTATAAAAGTTTTATGAAAGTTTAAAATTTTCCTATAAAAATAAGACTCTAAGTTTCTGTCAACTTTTTTTTAGATATTATGCCTTAAGGAAATGGCAGACAGGAATCGGAGAGTAGAACTAGCAGAGTATATATTGATGACATGAAGGTATATTGATGCCTATAAAAGGCTTTGGTAGGTCAGGAAGACTAGGGAGAGGAAAAAATAAAGCATGTTGGTAATGTTAGTGCAGCAGTTCTCAAACTTTATACTGGTGGTCTTCGGCCATTTCGGCCAAGGACCCCCTTTCAAACTTTTTGAAACTGTATGGGGCACACACACCACCAACTCCTGTCACACTTGCAGCTCCCAATCTGGGACACAATGCTTAAAGAGGGGGCTTGTCATGGAAAAGTAGGGCATATAGCCATCCTGGCTCCATGATTGGACTCCTACCCAATTTTCCCTGGAGTAAGAACCATTGATTCTAAAGGTACTTACTTTTGAGTAGACCTGCACAGACCTGGGCTTGGTGGGTGGACCCCCTACCTACGTTTCCCTGGGCATAAGAACCATTGATTCTAATGTTACTGACTTCTAAGTAGACCTGTGGGGGCAGACAGTCAGGCAGAACTGGAAGTTGAAAAAGGGGATGAGGTGGTGCTGATCCTAGCCGGTGGGGACAGAGGCTGAGCCTTTGACGGTAGAAGGATGGGGTACCATCCTACAGGCTGGGGGGAGCTGCATGCAGCCCTGGAGCATGCGCTGCACCGCAGTCCCAGCCAGGTACTGTGGGCAGCCAGGCGGGCGGTGTTCCTCTGTCTTCCATCATTCTGCTTGTGAGCCATAGGGAGGATTTGGTGGTGGAATCCAGGGGGATCAGTTGGTGGGGGGTCCAAGATGATGAACCTTCTGCCTAAGCGACCCCCTGGGAGTTGTGATGCACGCTTTGCAGACCACTGCTTTATACTGTATTGCTGCAACCCAACCTCATTCTGTACAGTGGGCATAATGTTTGCTGTTGGCCTCAGGAGACAACAATTACCTAAACAAAAAAAGATCTTGCATCATTTCTGGAAGGTGTTCATATTTTAGCAAATTTGAAGAATATGGGAATTTGACACTTGGAGTTATTACTGTGTCTGCTTAAATTTGGTGAACAGTGCATAATTGCACAAGCCAGTTAGGTTTAAGTTTAACTGACAAATAAAACACAATTATGTCTTAAATAATGTGGGGAATAGCTGTAAAAACCTGTTTACAATTCCCTGTTATGTATATTATCATTTTTCTGCACATATAAATCTACCATGTAGATTACAAAATGCTGCATTTTAGTATTCCAACAGAAAAAGTTTGTTAATGATAGTTAATTTTTGTAATGAAAGTGTTACAATTCAAAAGACATAGAACTATGGGAGCACACAAGAGACATTACGTGTACCCATAGTTACTACACCACCTAGTGAAAACGTATGGGAAATTCATATTGCAATCCAGAGCAAATTGTTCTTACACCAGAGAAAGGACTCCCCGTAGTTACTCTGGATTGTGCCCAGGATGTGTTTTTGGACGCTAATTGTTTTTATTTGTAGGAAACGTGTTTTATGACTTTTTCATGGGACGTGAATTAAATCCTCGCATTGGCAATTTTGATCTGAAATTCTTTTGTGAACTACGACCAGGGCTAATTGGCTGGGTAAGTAAGAGAATAAACCTATTTTATTCTACTTTCTTTAATGTTAGCTGTTCAAGTGAACAAATGTTTCAGGCAACTTTTGCAAAATACGAGAATGTCTGTGAACTCATCATTAACAGATTTAAAGTTCTGTTTTTCAAATTTAAAATACTTTATGAGAGCCCAGAATCAGTATGAAACAGAAATGCCTTATGAAAATGGTTAACTGTGTAGTATTTATTACTGTGTTGATCACTCTAGATTTGACATTAATATGTAATTTTAATTTTCTAAAGGTGGTTGTTAACTTGGTAATGCTCTTGACTGAGATGAAAGTGCAGCATCGGAATATTCCTTCTTTGGCCATGATTCTAGTGAATTGTTTCCAACTCCTCTATGTGGTTGATGGTCTGTGGTTTGAGGTAATCCATACATCATGCTATTTATTGATTAGTAATATTTTAAAGAAATCTCTAACCTTCTGTTGATCTTCTGTTTATTTAACTAGATCATAGGTCTTCAATATTTTTTGTGCCATGATCCCAATAGATAAATAAGGGTGGGATCAGGGTGGGGTCCTTCATTGAGCCTGCCGAGCTCCTAGAATCTAATCCATCCCCTCCCACACAGGCCACGTTGGGGAAGGCTATCAATGAACTTAGCATAAACATTTTTGCTTGTCAAGATAATACAGATCCATCCTATACAGCGCAGTCCTGACAGGCCAGAGAGAATGGCCTAGCTATGGCAGTCTAAAGTAGGCATATCCAGATCTGCCACTAGGAAGCCTCTAGGCTGGCCTAACTGTTGCTGAGGACCAAGTAAGTCACACATGGGGAGGACTTGCTCCTGAGGAGACCTGCCTCCGATCACGCAGAACAAGATACAGCTGTGGTGTTGCACCCTTCCTGCCATATGAGGAAACCCAGGAGACCCTGACAACCAATAGCAGCTGTAGCATGATGAAAAGTGCATGGCTGTCAGGAAGTCCAGATGCCAGAACTGCAAAAGGAAGAAAACAATGCCCCCCATGTAGAACAACCAAGATAAACAGGCCACAGGACCAAATAAAGCTGGGAACTCCCACATCCATTATTGTCATGTGGTTCATGGAAACACTACAGTACCTGTAGTGGAGAGTGGGTGCAAGGGAATTGGCTGCTGGAGTGTGAGAGTTGTGCCATTTTCTGAAGTGGGCTGTTGTAGTGCTGTGTCCTGAGGCTGAGAGGCAGGAGTGGTGCTTTGACCAGCTTTGAACATTTTTCTTTTGCTTCCATTTTTACTCTGGCTTATCATGGGCCCCAATGGCTCTACTCAGAAGGCTGCTCCTGAGGTGGCCTAAGTAGAGGGAGGGGGTGTGTCTGCCCTGGAAATGAAGTCAGAATACAGACGAACTGCACCGTTCTAGGCCATGCCCAACTTGCCCCCAAAACTTCCCTGCTGGGTTGCCTCTGCTACTACCACTGCAAGGCTGTGCAGGACCATCTGTCTTGCACCAGCCCAGGTGGACTTATGCCAGCCTAGGCATTCATATTTTCATAAGTAGTGAACTTCAGGATTGCACCCATGATTATCAGTGCTGTAGAATGCCATGCAACAGACAGTGAAGTGTTCACAAAGTCTTAAAAGTCAGCAACAATCTTATTTCTACAGGAAGTGTGTAAATACATTCACATGTGGAGTTTGGACCTGTATATAACCCTTGCACTACCATCCCAATTACTCCATGATATGTGTGACTTGGCCCAATTGGTGGTCATTTTGGTTCCCCAAGCTTGTTGTGACCTCACAAATATGGTTTCATGAGTCATTTGGGAACATGACCCCAAGGTACAAGAAGAACTCTGAAGTCGATCAACCAAAGAGAGACCTGGGAAAAATTGTTTCGAATCCAATCACCAGTCTATCATAATCATTAATTCCAGGAATTCAACATCAGAAGTTTTATCAGCTATGACATTTCAGCTGAGAAATTGAAATAAATTTAGCACTTCAGAGATAAGAGTATTTATATGCTAGAATTATTATTATTATTATACAGAGATTGCAAGTATACCAGATATAACTATTGTTGAGAAGAAAGAAAAGCAAGTACAGTGGTGCCTCACATATAGAGCTTAATTCGTTCCGGAGGCATGTTTTCAAGTGAAACGCTCTTTAAGTGAAGTGGCTTTTCTCATAGGAAATAATGGAGGTTGTGGACAATTGGTTCCACAACCTCCAAAATATTCATATAAAAATTAACAATGTAAAAATGATGACATAACACTGGAATTGAATTCAAAACATGCATTCAATGTGCATGATCCTATGAAGTCGACTTAGGCTGCAATCCTAAAGACGCTTTCCTGGGAGTAAGTTTCCTTGTGTTAAATGGGGCTTACTTCTGAGTAGACATAGTTAGGAGACTGCAATCAAAGATACTTTCCTGGGAGGCTTACCTGGGCTGCTGCTGGAGGTTCAAGGTGCCGGTGGGGGCAGTTAGGGGCTGCTGCCTCTGGCACCTCAAGGCAACTGCGCCCAAGTTGGGGGCAGTTGGCGGCAGCAGCGATGGCTGGCAGCCTTTTTAAAGCGCCTCAGTGTGGAGCATCAGGGCTGTATAAGTGCTCTTTAAGTGAAGCGGAACTTGTTGTGTGAAGCAAGATTTCTTGGAAATTTTTGCTTGTTATGTGAAACGCTTGTTAAGCGAGGTACCACTGTAAAAATAATCGATATAGCAATCTCATGTGGTAGCCGAGTAGAAGAAAAAGAACTGGAAATTTTATTTTTTTTAAAAAGATTTACAAATAAAAATTGAAAGTCTGTGGCTGAAAAGACCAAAATGATCCTGGTGTTGATTGGTGCCCAAAGATGTTTTGGAATAGTAAATTTCCAAATTCCACATAAATTTCACATAAATTCCCATCCTCCAACTACAAAAACAAGACACTCTGCATTTGGTCACAACCTGTGGGGGATACTTTATCTTATGCTTAAAACTGTAAAAATGAACATGGGCCTTCCTACTCCATCAGAAGGCCTCCAGGACATGAACATGGGGTGACTTCAAGGCATACCCTAATAGTGTTCTGAGGCACAGGGAAGCCTTGCCAGAAGTCATGGGCTGAAGTCACTTCTGGTTGTGTCCTTGCGGCCCTCTGAGGTGTTAGAGACATCCATAGACAGTGGATGCTGAGCCACAGATAAAAGGGGGCCATTGTATATGTTATGCTTCATCTTTATAGTCCACTGTATCTTTGGAGAGTTTACAGTGAAGTGAGTGAAGTTGGACAGTCTGTAGTCCAGAGCTCTCTTGAAGAGGAGTAGAAAGGACAAGGACAGTTGGGATTTCTATATCAATGAATCTGGCATCCTCTGACTTAATGTAGATGCTGGACCCTTACCCTGATCCTCCCCCTTAATTCTTCAGAAACAACTCCCAAACATGTCTGGGAGATTTTCTGAGCCTTGGAGAGCCTCAGAAAACTGAACCGCTTTTTGTGAATACCGCTGGGAGCCTTTCCATTGCGACTTTCAGGAATGATAATTCAGGGTTTGTTTGTTTTTTGTGAAAAGCAGAAGCTGTGTAAAATAGTTCCATGCACCTCTGCATGGAGGAGGGAGTGACTTCTGCAAGTCTCCGAAGGGTTCAGTACGTGACCAGAACAAAGCACTGTTATGTTTGGAGAATAGATGGACCAAAAATTGTGGATTTAATTATCCATGGTTTTTGGTATCCATAGGGAGTGGGTCTAAGAATTTCCTGCAGATACCAGGGCCCCAACAATACTTAATTGTTTTTAAACAGGATATCACATACACTAGCTGGAATTCCTGTTAACCAGTTAATCCTATTCATACTCATACTTGTATACTCAACTAACTAGGCTAAGTTAGTCTGTAACTGGGATCACATCTTTAATTATCTTCATAATTAGCACAATGATAGACAACGTACAGTTAGATAATGTACAGAAAGATAATGTACAGTTCATGGAAGTATTTCCTAAAAAGAGATTGGTTGTTATAGCGTGCAGATTCTTCATAAATCACACTGCACATACAGGTTAGGTTACAGCTCTCTGTACATAAGTTGAAACATGCAGATAAAAACAGCACTGCCAATTTTGGACTATAGCTCCTGCATGGAAGAACCCTCTTACTGCACTGGCCCAAAAGCACCAACACAGCTGTCCATAAATCAGGGTCCATACAAATCTGTGCATACAGTGAATACTTTTAGCTATTTATAGAATTTCTATCTATTATTTTAATCTGTAAATTTTTCTTTTAGGAAGCTATTTTGACAATTATGGACATCACCTATGAAGGGTTTGGATTCATGCTAGTGTTTGGAGACTTGGTGTGGGTTCCGTTTCTCTACAGCTTACAAGCCTTCTATTTAGTGAATCATCCTAATGAGATTTCTTGGCCTACAGCTTCTGCCATTGTGGCATTGAAAAGTAAGTGATGAGTTGAGTACTTAAATATAGGGTTTATGTTTATATATATATATATATACACACACACACACACAGTTTATATTTACACATTATAACATTCTGAACATTCAGAGAGTTCATTGGAGTACTGAAGCCCTTCTCTACCTTAAATAAATTAAAAATAATCTATAAAAATCATTTTTCTATCTATAATTTTTTTAGTGTATCTGATGCTAAATGGTATTCAGCCACTAAATGGTGTGAATAGTGGAATCTAATGGAATCTCATCTGTGAGGAAGGCCTTGAAGTGGGCTGTGAAGAGGCTAGGGGGCCAGTTGAGGAGAGAGGTGGCAAGAGGGCAGGAATGAGGACTGATTTTTTACTAATGCATATTGTACCTCCGCAAAAGACAGCTGTGGGCTGATATTTGCATATTTATAAGGGATGTTAATAGGATTTGCAGACATGATGATAGAAACAATCAGTTTCCTTTTTAGATTCTTAAAAATTATATTAAAAAGTACTGGTAATTCTACAGCTCATTCCATTTCATGTTATGCTGTAGGATGGTAGAGGTTTGGGAGTTGGGCTTGTAAGTTCCATGTCCAAATCCCCACCTGCTTATGAAGCTTCCTATATGATGTAGGACCAATCACTCCCTCCACACCTCAACTACCTCACAGAGTTGTTGTGGGGACTAAAGGAGAAAAGTAATTATGTACTCCTGATCAGTCCCTGATCTCTTTGGAAAAAGAGTGGTATGAAAATGTGAAAAAATAAATAGATGCTTGGGATACTATATTTCTTGGTCCTAATAATGTGTCAGCATAATTGAATTAATTTTTATTCCAAAAACACAAGTGTTCCAAATAAACACAAACAAACGTTATCGGAAAGTAAAAAGAAGGGGAAGGCAACATTCAACTTTTCTGCATCAAATAGAGATGTTCTACTTACTCCCTGCTTCATGAGAGCCACCACTGCAAAGAGGGCTTTTTGCCCAGTAAGCAGGAGTCAAATTGTAGGTTATTCTTTCCAGTGTATTTTGTGAACCTGTAGTTAGAGCATCTGCAAAATGATGGCATGTGCAGTGTTCTTGATGGCCATTTTCCCTTTCAAACTCAGCTGTTGATTTCCACCCTTCCTTTTACTGCCTTCTGTTTAAGGGAATAAAAGGGAGTAAGAAAAAAAATCTCACACCTCTAAGGAGTTTGAATTGAGGTAAAATGGGGCATGCTAAACACCTGGTAACTAAACGTGTCAGTATTTTATTCTGATTAGACCAGTGACTACAGATCTAAAAAGCAGATGTGCTCATGAGAATGATTCTGTGCGTGTTGTTTCAATTAATATATAAAGAAGATATTGGTATTTGCAAAAAGTGGCTAACATCTTTTTTTTCTTTTATGAAGTCCTTGGGTTTTACATTTTCCGCAGTGCAAATTTACAGAAGCATGCATTTAGAAGGAATCCGAAAGATCCAAAATTAGCTCGTAAGTTTTGTTTATATAAAGTAGCTTTATTCCAGTCATTTCTATCTTTAAACATTGAAGATATTGTGTCCTTCTAGGCTCTGTAATATGTATATATATTTATCGTTATCACAATACAGATTTGAAAGTCATACCCACTGCAACTGGAAAGAATCTCCTGGTCACTGGCTGGTGGGGCTTGGTGCGTCATCCAAACTATCTTGGAGATCTCATCATGGCTTTGGCTTGGTCCCTTCCTTGTGGTACGTTCACAAAGCTTCCTATTACCTCTATTGTCCATTGTCTGTTCAATTGCAATTTGAGATAATAGACCCTTCATAATTAAGATGGATTAGAGTTAAATACGGTATACAGATTGAAACCACAACAAATATAGTGTGTAATACCACAACACACTTGTTGCTATTAGGTTGTATGTTGCAGAAGGTTACCCTGATGCTTATTCAGATAAAACAAGCTCATCACAAATACTAATGCAAATGAGGAAACTGATTTGCAGATAACATAATCATAGGCAAACACTGTGGTAAGATGAAGATTATAGAGTGTATATACTACAACATCACTCTATTAGTTCTGATTTTGTAATATCTTTTTGATGTTATTACGTTGCAAGGCATTGTTTCAGGACGGGTGGAAAAATAATATTTTCTGTATGTTTTTACAGGTTTTAATCACATTTTACCACATTTCTATATCATATATTTTATTATTTTACTTATTCATCGAGAAGCTCGGGATGAACATCAATGTAAGAAAAAATATGGCTTAGCTTGGGAAAAATACTGTCAACGTGTACCGTATCGCATATTTCCATACATCTACTGAGTACTCTTCAAGAAAACTGGTGATGACGCAGACTTTTGGTAGTTAAGTCTCCTTTGCAGTAAACCAAATACCTCATACCATTGCACTTAGTGTATATGTGAATTCGCTGGATTTTCTTTCAAAAATTGTTCATAATGTAGCAGACATCTTTACCACTGATCATTAGACAGATTTTGTCTTCTTTTTTACCATTTCAGGTTCCTTTGCAAGCCCTTGTTTCAAGCTGAGACAATTTTCAAATTAGACAACTCTGTTAAGAAGTAAATTAGTTTTATAATAAAAACTTTTTCAAGCAGTGTGTATGATTTGTGTTAGTTAACTGTCTGATAACTTTTCACTCTTTCCTCTGGAAGGCAGAAAAGATATGGGAGTTTCAGGGTTTCAGATTTAAGATGCAGTGAAGGATAACTTTTCAACATATTCCACCTCTCAAAACAGGTCTCTTGTCCATGACTGCCTTTCTCAGGCCGATTGTCTTGTGCCTTTGGCGCAAGGAGGTGGAGCTTCTGGGCGGCTAACATACATGTCTTCTTGGATACAAATGGGCTCTCATTTTAAGATGGAGCAGTGGCTGGAGTATGCCTATTGGATCCTACGTTTTCAAGTAATAGCATGTTGCATTTTGCAACTTGTGAGAGAATTCTTAAGATATCCTATGTAACCATTTTCTAAAAAGACTTTAGAAAACAAAAATAATAAACGATATACTACTTCACCCATTGAGATAGAAAGTAGTGCAAGGTGTGACTTACTATACAAACTATCAAGCAATAGAGGTGCTGTAAGTTTTTTCAGTTGTTTTAAGCCATTGCTTTGTATGATAGTATGATACATCTATACATATATGTATGTATATAAATGTATGCATGCTATCACTTTATATAATATAACCTTTAATGATTGTGTTGTACAGTGTGTAAGATGCAACAGTTTGTTTTTAGGACTGGATAATTTTTTCTACTAAAACCATTTTCAGTATTTTTGAAATGTTTTGTTAAGTGATGTATGCTATGAAATTGATTTCAACAATTTAAGTGTTCATTTAAATATTGTAATGACAAATGCACTATGAAAGTGGAAATTTATTTTCAACATTTTATGAATTAGCATTGCTACCTCCATGTAGGTTACCTGCCTTTTTTATACTGTTGCAAACAGGAAAATGCAAATTTTCAAATTACTATTAAAAACAACTTTTTTACATCAATTTATAATGAACCACTTTAGAACTAATGTATTTTTGTATATTTGAGTGTATTTGAGTGTATCATAGCAACTCATAGCTATGGAGCTTTACACGAATAGACCGTAGGATCTATGAGTTTTTTGTAATAGTTTTTACTTAATTTGGCTATGATTAAAAGTGGAAAAAATTGCCATTTTAATATATGAAATTAGGAGAAAGATGTGTTTGAAATAATTTTGTACAGATTCAAATGAGAAGCTGTTTTATAGCTGATGAGTTATTCTTGTAATAACTGCAAAAGGTGTGTTCTTTAATTTGAATTCATGTATGTTGCATTTATGAATTTATAGTATAGTCCTTGTTAAAATGGTATTATTTTCAGTTTAGTATGGGTAAAAGATGATGGGGCACAGTTTGTATTCTCACAGGAAGTCAGTTATGCTTGCCACTTGTGGGTGTGGGTGCATGTTCAAGCACAACACTGAGCCACTTATGCTGACCTTTATAAATCTATTTATTTATATATAAATAACTAAATTTATATAAAATAAATATATTTATAAATAAATATATAACAGGTCCTTTCCAGCCTGTTTGGTTCATCTGATGAAGGCATATTATCTTATATAACATCTTGCTATATTAAGGGGCAGGAAGGAAGTGCAGGGTTGTGTTGTGTGTTATACATTGTACTCAACACTTTTTATATGATTTTTGTTTAGTTATTGCTTTAAATAATTATTTCTCGTGCATGTGCCATAGCTATTCCAGAAGTGATTGACAACTGTTTTCAGACTGCAATATATTGCTTTTCTAAAACTGTACAGCGCTTCAAAATATCTATTTAAGTACTTAAGCAAAGAAAATATTCTGCTACGTATCTATTTTCAACATACCACTATTTTCAAATGATTTTTAAAAAAAAATATTTTAAAGGAAAATATGTAAACTTGAGCATGTTCCCCTAGAACTATAGGTTCCAATATAAAGTGTGATTTGATTTGTAGTTATTTTACATGTAGAATATATTCCTTAGATTATGAAATAACTTCCTTAGTTTATAAAATAATTTTATAACTTAGATCATAAAAATAATTTGTAATTAAAATTTTGTTCAAAAATGGTTTTGTATAGACTCGTTTATTTAGTAGTATTGCAGCCCTCTTTGAAATTGTGCTAGACCTGCTCTGTCCCCTGCCACGTGTCCTCCCTGCCTCATCCCATGCCCCCCATTCAGCACTCTGCCATCAAGTGGTCAGCTTGATCACTGAGTGGTACAGCACTAACACAAAACTGGTGCCACCACAGCACCAGTTGCCGCTGATACACAGCCATCACTGGAATGGAACTGGAGACCACAAATGTGTTTTACAGCACACTCAGCAGTGGCACAACACCAGCAGTAAGCCCTTAGGATTGGGCTGTTGGATAATGAATGCTATAATCCTATTCACTCTTTCTTACCTTGGAGTAAGAAAAATCTGGGAGTAAATCCCATTAGCTACTTCCAAATAGATACAGAGATATTGGGTTCTATAGGTGCAATCCTGGCATTTGCTTGAACAGACAGGCTCTATCCAGTGCAAGGTAGGTGGTGGCTGCAGGGCACATCTTGAAGCAAGGGGTTATTTTTTCCCTTTACCCCATATTGTACCCCAGCCATCCTAAAGGGCTACAGTGATGTGGGCAGTTTCACTGGCACAAGTCTGAGCAACCCATGTAAGATGCCTCAGGCCAATGATTCAGCTTGGACTGCTATGGCCAGTCTCACCCTCTCCTGGGCCAAAATAGCCCCAGTCTACCTTCATTCCATTCTCTTGCTACTCTCTACATTTCTACCACAAACTCACTGATGAAGGGTTTGAATTAGGACATTAGGAACTTGAATGGGCCTAGGTTTTGGCCTCCCCAACTCACAAGGCAACACAGACATGCCTTATGGCACATTGGTGACAATCTGAGGCTGCATCTGAGTCAGGATTGTTCTGCCACTCAAATATCATGATCAGAGGGTGACAATTCCTGCTAATCTGCTGAGAATATGTCATTGTATCAAAGCCATATAAGGAAAAATTTTTTCCATATAAAGCCATATAAGGGTAAATTTTTTACCAGTCAGTTTTTCATTTTGAAGTTTTCAGCTGCTCAATATTTTTTCCTGTTGGCTTTTATTCCAGAAGCAACCATGAAAAGTGTTTTAGTGACTTTGGCCTTGTGTGGTTGGAAAATAGGTTGGAAAAAGTCTTGAGTATGCCTAAATTATGGGATACTGTTTCAAATTACGGGATACTGTTTACCTATTATTATTATTATTATTATTATTGTTATTGTTATTGTTATTATTACTTTACTGAAAATCAAACATAAATACACAGTGAACAACTTCATGCTGGTTTCATTCACATCACCAGTCGGACCCTTCCCAAGAGTCTAGGACTGTGTGATGTAGCGGCATATAATTCATGCTGATCCCAGAAGAGCAGCTTTCTGCAGTTGGCAGAGTGATATTTTGTCAATGCCAATAGTTTTCAGGTGCCTGCCAAGGTCTTTGGGCACTGCACCGAGTGTGCCAATTATCACTGGAACCACCTGCACTGGTTTACACCAGATACGCTGTACTTCAATTCTTATGTCTTGGTAGTGGGAGATCTTTTCTAGTTGTTTCTCCTCAATTCTGCTGTCACCTGGTATGGCGATGTCAACAAGCCACACCTTACTCCTTTCTATGATGGTGATATCTGGAGTATTGTGCTCCAAGACCTTGTCTGTCTGTATCCTGAAGTCCCACAGAAGCTTGACCTGTTCATCATCATCATCATCATCATCATCATCATCATCATTATTATTATTATTATTATTATATTATTATTATTTTATATTATATAATATATAATATTAATATATAATATTAATATATAATATATAATATAATAATAATTATATTATATATTATATATTAATTATATATTATATTATTATATATTATATATTAATATTATTATATAATAATAATAATAATAATAATAATAATTTGGCTTCTACTCCACCTTTCTTCCTTAAAGGCCAATGCCATAAAATGTCTTCATGTCTGCTCTTCTGAACTATAAAATTCATGAAATTATGAAGATAATTTTTTAATTTTGGGATTATTCAAATTGATTCGGGCAATAGATTCAGCAAATCCAAAAAGTGTTGCTTTACTCTGCAGTCAGAACTACCAGAAAGGTGAAGGCCTTAAAGGACAGGACAAAGGAGAATACACTGGGATTATACATAGAACACATTAAGGTTTATTAATGTATTGGCCTTGTGTGATGTATTGGCCTTGTGTGGTTAACAAGGAAGTCCATTGCATTTCATTTCTACTTCTTCATAGCTCAGTGAAATACCTCATAGACCTGGTTTGGTTCTTTTTTCAGTCATCTGCTTGGCAGAGCAGTGCAACTCCTCTTGTTATCCAGTGACTAGTAGTTAACAGAGTAGGTAGATTGACTGTTGTGATAAAGTTAGTTGATACTCCTGTAGAGTATAGTATGCCGGATCTTTCAGGTGTCCTATATAATGGACATACATAAAGGAACCGGTCTGTGTAGTCTTGCTTGAGCAGCTGGGTGGCAATAGTCTTTAATTGAAAAAAGTATTGCGGTGAATTATTACTCATTGTAATGACAACATTTTAAATATGTGTTAGAGTAGCACAGCTATTTACAAATGAAGTCAGCATCCTTTAAAAAAAATGAAGCAGGCAGGAATACTAAGATTAGGCCATTTAGTATTGTGCTCAGTACTTAAAAGTACATTGCAACAACATTTTGGCAGGTGTTATAGCCGTTACGGTAAATTTTAAAAGTGCAGGCCTTTTTAGGCACAATCCAATACCGGACCAGTGGTTCTTGAGAATTTCACCCTAAGACCCGCTTCTACGACAGTCTATTCAGGGATTCCCCTCCCCCAGAAGTGATGTGATTGAACTTTAAGTGATGTCATGGCCAGAAGTGACATCAAACAGGAAGTAGCATCACTGTGATGCCATGACTTTTCCAGCTCTACTTGGAAGTAAGTCCCATTGTTTTCCTTTCTCAGGAAAGTATGAATTGCAGCCTGAGCATCCTATCCTGTGTATGCGTACTCAGAAATATGTTGCTTTATGCTCAGTGGGTTTTACTCCAGGAGAAGATGCACAGGATTTTGACCTCAGAGCCGCAACCTGTGCAATGTATTCAGGTCCCCTTTTGCTCAGTGGGGCTTAATCCCAAGAGTTTATACTCCTCCTGCTCCCTCTCACCACTGCTTGTGAGAAAAGTGGCTGCCACTCAGCCAGGCATGACAGCTTCCATTCTTCAGCTACCTCTCCAGATTCCTCTTCTCCATCTTAAATGCTGCTGCTTCCTCAGGAAGAAGGGGGGATTCTGGAGAAGTTGCTGAGGAAGAGTAGCAGCTGTGGTGCCTGGCTGGGAGGCAGGTGCCTTCCTCACGACCAGGGGTGAGTAAAAGCCTATAGGAGACCTGATGCTTTCTTACCCCCTCTCCCTACTACTATCTCACTGCCACTATTGAGCCCAGGCAGTCAGCCAGCCTGCCTCATTCTCCTCCTGTGTATACTGATGCAGCCTTAGCAGCATCAATTGCTTGCCCTGTTGCAGGGAGGCTGCTCTTGGTGGAGTCTAGGACAGCCAACGGGACAGCAGCAGCTACTGCTGACAGCAAGCCTGAGGGCACAGATGCCCTGGCGGGATGTGCTGTGAGGCAGAGCAGACTGAAGAAGCTGCGCCACTGCGGGACCTCATCTGAGTATCACGACAAGTGGCTTGTATAATTCACATCATTATTTGCTGTTCATTCTGTGCATATTTCCTGTTACCAACCCTAAGCTTTTAGAATGAGGAATATAACACTTCACCTGCTGTGGTAAAAAATGTATGTCTGGTACAGGGGAAAATCTCCTTTGCATCTCTGGTTCTTCCAAAGCTTCTGTTATAGAATTCCAATGTGCGCCATCTAGGTATAAACCAAAGGTTACAACCCCACTTTGGACCAAAGGGGAACCCTAAAATCCAAGGAAAAAATGGAAACAAAAGCAAAGTGTTAGTAACGTTCTTCGTTTGAGTTTTTACACAGTTTTCCCTCAGTATCTGTAGGGATCCAGTTAACAGTCCCCACCATGTGAATACTGATATACATAAAGATAGTGAAGTCTACTTTTAAAATTGCTTAGTGTTAAAATAAGCCAACCTTTATATGGCACAAGCACTGTTTTCAGGGCTGCAGGCTCCCCGAAGTGCCTCCCTGGCCTGCCAAAAAATGGATTGTGCAATGCAATCTGGGTGATTCAGGGCTGGGACTGGAGTATCTTAACATGAAAATGGCTTCCAGAAACACAGAAGACTACCCTGCAGAAAAACTGAGCAATTTTGCAGTGGGGAAAGTGGGGAAACATTTTCTGACTTATTTTGACACTTAAGCCTTTTTAAATGTGACCACTACCCACACCAACTGTGGCGAGGCAAATCCGCAGTTGCTAGAGCCGCAGACACTGGGGCAGACCAAATAGATTTGTAGGCTGCCTACTTCTTCAAACCTTAGAAATGTGTTTTTACAAGTGCATTTAATGACTTTTTGGGGTGGATGCAGATTGAATGGGGTGGGTGGAGATTACACTGCTGTCATAGTAGCAGTGTAAGCCCCTGGCTTTGAATTGGTAAACTAGAGAAAGGGAGGTCAACAAGTGCCTTAGCAAACTCATAAGCAGAAATAATTATGAGTTTAGGACACTGAAATAGCAGCATTACCTGGACATCAGCTATTACTGACGGAGTGTGGAGTTGGGGCACCCTGACATCTATAAAGCCATAAACATGCAACTAATGTGGATAGCCTTTTAGAATGGTACATTAATGAATTGGCAGCACAACAGAATGAACCTGCCCCACATGTAAAGCAGAGGCCACCACTGGAGTAGTATTAACATAACCCTTCCTAGTACCTGGAGGTTGGAATAGCTGAGCGCTAAAAGTTAAAAATTAAAAAAAATTATACTGCCTGTACCTTAGGTCCTTAAGGAACAGCTGCTAGTACTTTGTGAAGGGATGAAAGCTCTGCTTGATATTATAAACTGCTAAAGCTGTGTAAAAGCCTTACAGCAAAGACATTATTATCCACCATCACCAGTGACCCAACTCAGGAGCTCTTATCCTGATTCTCCAGTTCTGGAAGGAGGAAGAGAGGGTGTTCCCAACTGCACGGGTGCTGCCCCTTCACCGGCTGGCTGGCTGAATGTTAAATGTGAGTGCCCACAATTCCCCAGTTTGTCATACATGAGCTGACAAAATCTTTTTGAGAACGCCAACAAATTGAGAAACGCAAAGGTAGAAATGTTAAAACACGGCGTCGCCAAACTTAAGATCCCCAATAGATAAGAACAGAGTAAGAAAAGACAAATGGTAAGGTATAAGACATGGAGCTAACCTTCCCACTCCATTACTCCCATGTCAACAACAACCAGTGGCAACCTTCGACAGGGTGGAGTCAATTCTTTTATTACTCCCATGGCTACCACTGGAGCATCTACAGATGGAACCCTGAGCCTTTTCATGACTGGCTCTGGCAGGGTATAAAGCTTATCAATAAAACGCCGTTCGTCTTTGGAGTGCATTGGATGTTCCCATTCTGAGGTGAAGATGCTCTTCAAGGGCTCCAGGCAGTATAGGAGGTTTGGAGAGTCCCTGAGGGAAGATCTTAGCCTTGGATGAAGGAATAGAGGCCTTGGGAGTTTGAGAAGAAACCTGATCTGTGGCAGAAGCAGCCTTGAAAAGCACCTTGGAGTCAGGGGTGGGCCTGGCCTGGCCCAACAACCGGTTCCCCGGAAGTGAGCGGGCCAGGCCGGGGGCGGGCCCAGGATCAGGGACAGGGCTGGGGAGGGCATGCCACCCACCCCAGTGTGCTGCGGGTGTGGGTAGGAGGGGCGAGGGGCAGGCCTCAACCCTGGTGCACTGTGCTTGCGCTGATCCCGGCGCAAGTGCAGTGCGTCTCATCCAGGAGATGCACTGTGTGCGCATCAAGGTCAGTGCGCACGCAGTGTGTCTCCTCCCCAGCGTGCCGAACCAGCACGCCGGGTTTTCTGGCCCCCCCCCATTGCTACCGGATCGGGTGCGGGGGGGGCGTGGGAACAAGCAGTTCGGACGATCTGGCCCGAACCGGCTTGGGTCCACCACTGCTTGGAGTACACACCAAAGAGGCAAAGATAGTAATGTTCTGAAAAGACCCAGCACCCTCATTCTTGTCCCCTGAAAGTTTGCCCTCCTCCCTGTCTGATGAGGAAGGACTGGACTTGAGTTCTTCTCCTGACTTCACATGCAGGGAAATTGTAAAACCCTTGGATGCTTTAGGCTTAGCCAAAAAGGAAGTGACACATGGGAATCAAAGATTGAAGACTGGGCTTTTAGGTGGATGATGGAGACTGCTTGCATTTTTCCTTTTTTGGACTTAATACAGCGGCGGTAGCTGTTATTACTCCATCCCCTCTGTCTCTTCCTGCCTCTAACCTGGGAAGCCAGCTTGGGAGGCCCCTCTTGCCATGCCTGAGATGAGCCTCACTGCTGCATGTCTACCCCCACCGCTTCTCCAGCTCCGTCACCCTGCAAACCATCCTCTGGTACTGGCGACCTGCAAACCATCCTCTGGTACAAAACAACAGCTTTAGGGCTCCACAGTGGCAGTTGTTGCTTGTCCCAGACTCCCTGGCTACTCTTCCTCCTGCAGCTCTGCTGAAATACTCTTCTTCTCCATTTTGTTTCAGACATGTCTTTCATAGTCTGGGTACATCTTGCATGAAATGCATGTTTTGGCCTTAAAAGTTTTTTTACTGAATAAATAAATGGAGAATCGGTACTGGGCGTGATGTGGACTGAGACTATGGTGTGAAACTGGTGGATTTTTTTTCCAGTGCAGCCCTGATCAGAGTTCACATACACCTGATGACCAGTTGAGCCAGAAGGAAAGTCCCATTGGCATTTCTCCCACAGCAGTCAAAACAGAATCAGATCAGGATCACAGTGCAGAGGGAAAATCCCTCACATGCCACAGCCTGAATCAAACCCTCTCACCAGCTTATTACAGAAAAGTCCACAAATCCCAGAATAAAATTACGTAGATGGGTCCACACAGTGCAGTCCACACTTGTGATAGAACAGGCAGGCTGTCATGTTTGTGCTGTATCCAACGCAAGTTAGGTTTGTCCCCTTTCCCAGTGTAATGCTGTAGCAGCCTGTATTGGTCTACTTAGGCCATTTCTGGAGGTGCCGTTCTCCTCTCTCTGCCTGGTCTCTGGCCATCCACCACCCTGCCCAATACCCGCCCCAGAACTCCTCCAGCGTAGTGAGGGTCTGTGAGGCTTTTCTGCTGGCCTGTGTCACAGGCCAAGAGGCAGGGGTATGACCCGCACTAGGTGATGCATCCAAGAGGGTGATGTGTTCTAAGGGACTGTGGAACCCCAAAAATGCAACTTCTTGACAGTGCGCACTACCCCATCGTGATATATGTCATTGGATGAGTATTGAAGAGCAAACTCCAATGCAGAAATCTCTTTCCTACCAAAAGTTATGTCCAAAAAACTAAAACACAAAAACAGGCACATAGATCTATGGAAAGTGAAAGCGACACACTACACAGCTTTCCACAGTCCTCAGGAAAGGGCAAAGTGAGAAGAATTCAAAGACACCAGAATTGTCCTGATCCAATGAATGCAGCCCCACAAATCACCCCAGAAGGAAGTCCCTGATAATTGCGCTGATCTTTATGGGAAATGAAATTGATCCATATTTGACTTTTACTTGTGAGTATGTAAAATTGCCTTATCATTGGAAAGCGCAGACTGAGAGGAACGTGATCCTGATCCAATGAATTCAGCCCCCATCAGTCACTCCAGAGGATGTCCCTCCTCCTAGATTCCATTGACCTTAAGCCCTATTGAAACCGCAGTTCCATATTTACTTATGGGTAAGTAAGTGTTCCTTGGCTGATGTGAAACATCAGTCCAAGGGAGTGCAAAACTTCCAGAATGGTCCTGATCCTATGCACTTTAAAAACACAATAAGCTCTCAACATGTTAGTTTAAAAATGTGTTCTCTGGAGTGGGGATTAGGGTGCATTCAGTCAAGGACTGGGTTATGCCCCGCCCACTCCAGAGACAGGGCCGGAAGTAGAAAGTTGTCCCCTTCCTGCGCAGGGCATCACATCCCCAGTCTGGCTCTGTCTCCTCAAGAGCAAGGTTGGGTTTTTCCTTGCTGTGCTCCCTAGAGCACAGCCAGTCCCCTTTCATCTTCATCCCTCTCACTCTCTCTGTTTTTTCTTCGGGAGGACCAGGGCCCTGGAAAGCAAGAGTGGAGGCTTCTGCCTTTCAGTGCAGGGGCTCCTTTGGGTTCCCCCCCCACTGTCTCTTCGCTTTCACCCACCGGGGCGACGCTTAGCTCCTTGGCGGGGGTAGCCTGCGGGTCCACACCCCCCGAGACTGACTAGCCGGCTAGCGCAGGGAGACCTCCCTAGGGCCGGGTCTCCCCACCTGATCGCAGCTCCGGCAGCGCCGCGAAGGAAGGCGCAGCGGGCGAGCCGCTCTCCAGACGCCCCCTCTGAAGAGCGCGCGGGCGCACTACCAGCTGCCCGGCTAGCGCTTCCGGGGATTTGGGACTGCTGCATCGTGCAGAGGCAATGCCGCGGAGCCCAGCAGACTCCTGGCAGCAGCATCCATCGGCACCAGGCGCAGCACCGCTCCTTTAAGTGCCCCCAGCACCATTTTGGAGCGCGCCCTTTTTTCCTGCACTGCCTTCAGTGTCTTCAGCCTGCGGGCGCCATTTTGAGCAGCAGCAGTCATCTTGGGCCCTGGTAACAGTGAGTACAGTGGGGCCCTTGGAGGGACTAGGCCTACCCATAGCCAGCCAGGATGGCTCATGGCCATAGTCCAGTAGTTCTTAGGGAGGATGATGATGAAGGTAGCAACCTGACTGCACCAAGCGTAACCCAGGCCTCTGGTTCAGTCACCCTTTCTTCCCAGGACCATCATCTTTCACCATCGGCCTTACAGTTGGCCACTGACGCTGCAGTATCTCAAAGCCTTCCCATGCTAGTTATGGTGGTTCAGGCAGCGGCGACCAAATCCCAAACACGTCCCAAAGAGTTGGGCAGGAAGCATTCTAGATCTTCCTCCAGTGACCGTTCCTCCTCCTCACAGGAATCTCCTCAGTCACCTCCACGCAAGAGAAAGCAAAAAACCAAGCACCTTGAGTACAAGGTTAAACGGAAGCACCACAGGGCCCCTAAGGGCCACAGAGCCAAGTATCTCCTGAACAGATCTTCATCGTCTTCCTCTTCTCAGGCTTCTTCCTCTGAGCTGGAGGAGGGGGAATTATCTAATGAAGCCAGGGATGAATCCAAGACCAAAAAGGAACGGCTTTTTTCCTCAGACTACCTCCCGCAGGCAGTGGACATGTCAGCCTCCTGTCTCCACCTCCGGCAATCTAGTGACATGGACTCTGATTCGGGACAGGATAAGGAAGAAGCTTTTCCTAGAAGCTCCTCTAAACAAACTGTTTTTCCATTTCCAAAAGCCTTCAACAGTGTTTTTTCGGAAGAATGGTGCCATCACCCCAGGGGTTTGGGGTCCAAAATGATTGATAGGTTTTATACCCTACCGAGCAAGCAAATGGTCTTGCTAAAGACGCCCACTGTGGATACCCCTCTGGCCGTCTTGGCTTTGTCAACTGTTCCAGTGGCTGGGGATGTATGGCCTAAGGATCCTACTGACAGGAAATGGAAAGTTTAAAAAGCCTTTGAACTCTCTTCCTTTGCTTTTAGGGCCTTGGCAGCGAACTCTGTTGTGTCCAGGGCGGCGTTCATCTGGGCCCAGGATGCAGCCAAGCTCAAGGGGCTTCCTCGATTCCTCAAAAAGATCTTCAAGAAGATTGCATTGGTCTCGGCCTTCGCAGCAGATGCCTCACGGGATTCCATGCGCCTATCTGCACGGACACTGGCCTCCAGCGTTTCCACCCGTAGGGCCCTCTGGCTACGCTCCTGGTCAGGTGAAGGGAGCGCCCACACAAAGCTGATAAATCTGCCTTTTGAGGGCGTCAAGCTTTTTGGCAAGGCCCTGGAACCAATTCTAGTCGAGTCTAAGGACAAGCAAAAGATCCTACCCTCAGGCAAGAAGTCTTCGGGCAGGTCCAAGCAATCGTCCTTTCGTTCCTTTCGATCATACCGTGACCGATACCGGGTAAACCCTAGCCAACAACCAAAGTCCTGTTGGACCAACGCCCCGGTCATTTCCCGAGGGAAACCATCCTACTGCAAGCGCCGAGACTACTGTAAGTCAGGGAACAAGGGATCCGGGGCCGCATGACGTTGGGCCCTCAGCAGAGCCAGCAGCCGTGGGGGCCCGGTTGCTTGGCTTCGCTCCCTGTTGGCGGGAGTTTATCTCCGATGCTTGGGTGGTGCGTATGGTATCCAAGGGCCTTTCCCTGGAATTCAGGAGCACTCCGCCGGACAGGTTCTGGCCAGTGCCGGTGTCTCGCGATCCACTCAAGCATCGTCAAAAGCTTCGAGCCATCAAGCACCTCCTCAACATTAGAGCCATAGGGTCTGTACCGTCGGGCCAATGGGGATTGGGAGTGTACTCGGTCTTCTTCCTGGTCCCGAAGAACAGGGACATGAGAACGATCCTGGACCTCAAATGGCTCAACAGGTTTGCCATCCGGAAACGCTTCAAAATGGAGACCTGGTGCTCAATCGTAGCAGCCCTCGAGCGTGGAGATTTTCTCATATCACTCGATTTATCGGAGGCTTACCTGCACGTACCGATTTTACCGGCTCATCAAAAATACCTTTGGTTCTCCTACGGGAACAATCATTACCAGTATTGGGCCCTGCCTTTTGGCTTGTCGGCGGCACCCAGAGTGTTCACCAAAATTTTGGTGACACTCATCGCCAACCTCCGCAGACAGGAGATTGGACTGTTCCCTTACCTGGACGACATACTTATTATAGCTTCGTCCAGTTCTCGTGCCTCTCAGGATCTCCATACCACCATGACTTGTCTGAGACGACATGGATTCCTCATCAATCTGGAGAAGAGCTCCTTAGTCCCGGCGCAGGCAATTACTCACCTCGGCCTCTTCATTGACACTGCCTCCTTCTGTCTGTTCTTGTCGCAGGAACACAGGGAGAAGATGGCTCAAGTGATCCAGCGAGTCAGGTCCACATTGTGTGCCACTTTGTTGGAGTTGGCCTCCCTGCTTGGGCTCATGGTATCATGCCAGGACGTGATTCCATGGTCCTGTTTCCATCTGAGGCTGCTCCAAAGATTCTTCCGTCCCTTTGCGCGCCTCATCGAGAGAAAAGCACATCGGTCCGTGTCCTTGCCAAGACCCCTTCTATCGGACCTGTCCTGGTGGGAAGCCCCAGGCCGCTTAGAACAGGGCACCAGTATGGAGGTTCCGGACAGGCTACTCACAATGGATACCAGCCTTCAGGGCTGGGGGGCTCACCTTCTGTCCCACTGAGCCCAGGGGACCTGATCGGATCGGGAGAAGTTGTATTCGATCAACAGGTTGGAGCTCAGAGCAATTCGACTGGCTCTCCAGTTTTTTCAGCCAGTAGTGTGTTGGACACATGTCTTGATTCAAACGGACGTCTCAGCAAAGGCATTCGTAAACCGTCAAGGGGGTACCAAGTCAAAAGGTCTGACAAAGGAGGCTGCTCTTCTATTCCAATGGGCAGAGCAGCACCTTCTTTCCATCACTGCAGTGCATCTGCCGGGCATATCAAACCTAGAGGCCGACTGGCTGAGTCGGCAGAAAGTGGATGAAGGAGAGTGGAACCTGCATCCCAAGGTGTTCAGTCAAATAGTCGACCGATTCGGGCTGCCGGTCATGGACCTCTTTGCTTCAAAACACAACGCCCAGGTTCCTGCGTACCTGTCTAGGTATCGAGACCCTCAGGCTCAGGGTCTGAATGCACTCTCCTTCCTGTGGCCAGATGGTCTCCTCTTCGCCTTTCCCCCGTTCCCCCTCATTCCGGCTGTGCTCCAGCGGGTGAGGAAGTTTTGAGCGTCTCTCATTCTAGTGGCTCCGGACTGGCCACGAAGACCCTGGTAGCCGTCTCTCATGGCCCTATCAACGACAGATCCCTTCAGGCTGCCAAGCAGGCAGGACCTTCTCAGACAGGGCCCGCTCTGCCATCCGGAACTGGGGAAATACAATCTGACTGCTTGGCTTTTGAGAAAACGGGACTAGCCTGTAGGGGCTACTCGGAGCGGTTACTCTCCACCATGATGTTGGCGAGACGCCCTTCATCCAATAAGATATACGCCTGGACCTGGAGATGCTTCTCTGAGTGGTGTACCAAGAATGCAGTTTCTCTTCGGAGGGCCAAACTAAAGCACGTTCTGGACTTTCTACAAGATGGGGTAAAGTCTTAAGTACTACCACCATTAGGCGCCGACTCTCCACCATTAGTACCATTCTTGGACCTCGGAAGTCGGGGCTGCTGTCCACTCACCCTCACAGTAAACAATTCATCCAGGGTCTAAAGTTTGTCAATCCACTACCTGTTCATCGTTTCCCGACATGGGACTTGTATTTGGTCCTGAAAGCCCTTATGGGTCCTCCGTTTGAGCCTTTGGCCACGGTGCATGTCAGGTTTGTTACCTTGAAAATCATCCTCCTGGTTGCTGTCGCCTCGGCTAGGAGGGTGTCAGAACTGGGGGCTCTGTCAGTGCACCTTAACCTTTGTATTTTTCAGGATGACAGGGTGACACTAAGGTTGGACCCATCCTTCTTGCCTAAGGTAAACTCGGTTTTCCATAGGTCCCAGGAGATTGTCCTACCAATGCTGTGTCTTAATCCTGGATCATCAAGGGAACGAGCCTGGCATTCCCTGGATGTTAAGAGGGGCCTTAGTTTCTATATTGATAGGACGAAGGAGTTTAGGAAATCAGAAGCTCTCTTTGTCCTCCATGGGGGTGCCTCGAAGGGAAAGAAGGCGTCCCTGGCCTCTTTGGCTAGATGGCTGAGACTGGCCATAGCAGAGGGTTACAAGGCCGTGGGTAAGGAACCACCTGGGGGTATTAAAGCTCATTCCACCAGGTCGGCCGTAACCTCTGCAGTTTTTGAGGGTACAGTTTCCTTAGAGGCCATACGCAGGGCGGCAGCATGGGCTTCTCCTGACACCTTTATAAGGTGGATTGAGCAGCTTTGGCAGAAGCTGCGTTTGGTAGATGGGTCCTGCAAAAGGTAGTTTCCCCATGAGGTGACCTGCATCTCTCCCACCCTGGGTGTGTGGCTCTGGTACATCCCAGTCCTTGACTGAATGCACCCTAATCCTCACTCCAGAGAAGGAAGGAATTCCCTTACCATGAATGTCCTTTTCTTGGAGTCGAGGATAGGGTGCATTCAGGCCCACCCCAGATAGAGACGCATGACACTCTCATCTTTCTGTAAGGTGAGGAAGTGTTGGTTGGGTTTGTTTTTTCCTGGCTGCGCCCAGGTTTTTTCCCAGTTTCCTGGACCCTGGTCCTGCCTGAAAGTCTTCTGTGCTTTCTCTGTTAGAGTCCCTTTGGTGGGGGCTCTGGTTCTACGGTTATGTTCTGTTTTCTTCAGCCTTTCAGCTTTATCTAGTTCCTGTGGTGGTGGCACTGTGCGGTGGCTCTGGCATCGGACTGGGGAGGTGATGTCCCGCGCAGAAAGGGGACAACTTTCTACATCTGGCCCTGTCTCTGGAGTGGGCGGGGCATAACCCAGTCCTTGACTGAATGCACCCTATCCTTGACTCCAAGAAAAGGACATTCACGGTAAGGGAATTCTTTCCTTTTATCAAGAGATAGCTGTAGTTTTATAGCACCTTTCCTAAATGGTTAAAGCATTTCTCATACAGTGATTTTACAGCAGATGCATAGACCCATATGGGAACAGAGGCCACTATTAAGCTGCCTTGAGTCCCTGCAGTAAAAAGTCGGGGTAGAAATAAAGCTGTTGTTACTATTATTATTATTATTATTATTATTATTATTATTATCATCATCATCATCATCATAAATACACAGCAAACAATTTCGTGCTGGTTTCATTCACATCACCAGTCGGACCCTTCCCAAGAGTCTAGGATTGTGTGATGTAGCGGCGTATAATTCATGCTGATCCCAGAAGAGTGGCTTTCTGCAGTTGGCAGAGTGATATTTTGTCAATGCCAATAGTTTTCAGGTGCCTGCCAACGTCTTTGGGCACTGCACCCAGTGTGCCAATTACCACTGGAACCACCTGCACTGGCTTACACCAGATACGCTGTAATTCGATTCTTAGGTCTTGGTAGCAGGAGATCTTTTCCAGTTGTTTCTCCTCAATTCTGCTGTTCTGCTCTTATTATCATCATCATCATCACCATCATCATCCCCATACTAAGGAGAAGGCTGAAGCAAATGGACTTAGGGGAGTCATGGTTGCAAGGGGCTAAAAGTCTATAAAACAGCAACAGTCTATAAAAAAGACTGATTTAGGGCAAAATCTAGAGTAACTACGGGGAGTCCTTGCTCCGGTGTAAGAACAACTTACTCTGGATTCCAATAGATTTTCACTTGGTGGTGCAGTAACTACGGGTGCACGTAAGTGTCTTACATGCTCCTGTAGTTACTCTGGATTTGGGGGTTAGCCATCATGTGGACATATGATACTGCTATAAGTAACCCCTGCTCGCTGGGCAAGAGACACTCTTTCAAGTGTGTGTTCCTCTTTTATTTAGCAGGAGGAGAGTAACTGGCCCTACACACCCCAGCAATGTCTGTTCTAGTGGCTTCTGCTGGTGTTCTTTTTGCACTTTAGATTGTGAGCCCTTTTGGGACAGGGACCCATTAGCTATTAATTAGCTATTAATTTTTTCATTTTCTTGTAAACCGCTTTGTGAACTTTTCAGTTGAAAAGCCATATATAAATACTGTAGATAGATATATGCCCGCTAAGATCTATTTTTTTTCCTGTAAGGTCCATTGACAATGCTGATTGATAGCAGCTTTCCGGAGTTTGAAACAGTCTTTCCTAGTGAACCGTGGACTTGAGGACTTCTGGGTCCAGAATATGAGGTGGCAACCCACATTTCAATACTAACATTTCTTACCTTGAATGCTTTGTTTAATATGTAATCTTTTCCTGTGACACCTCTAAAATCTTGTTCCTCAAGGCATGGAAGAACTTTATGGATAAAAGCAAGAGAATCCATTGGTACATTATTCTGCCGAGCATAATTCTGAAGAATGGCAGTAAGGAATCCTATAGGAACAAAATGTACATTGTGCATGTTGAAACAAGAGTTGTGGAATTAGAAAGGGAAGAGCTCTAGGCTCTGGGGTTTTGAGTCTTCTAGTCTCTGGTGCAGTTTAAAAACCAACACTTTTGAAAATTTAACTAAAATTAGCCTTAGGTAGGACTGAGTTCAATCACCACAATGAAGGAATTAATTGGCAGGCCTGAGGAGATGGGGCAGCAAAATCCTCAGGGCCTAGATGTCCAGCTGGCATGGGTCATGATAATCTATGCAGTACAAAACATGTTTATCACAAAATAAATTTGGGAATCTCAATCATAACCTATCCAAGGCTGTGTTTCCAGCTTTCAATGCACCTCTATTACCCCAGTGCATTCTGGAAACAGTAGGAAGGGGGAGGGCTTGGCAGTGCAATCCTAACTTGCACCAGAACAGGCAGGCTGCCCTAGACTTCACAGAAATCCAGCACTAATTATGGGACTGCTGCTGTGCTACCAAAGGAAAGGGTAGGCTAATCCTCATGATAGGTCTGCAACAACCCCAATAGGCCTACTCAGACTTAGGCCACCTCTGGATCCAAGCCCCGCCTCCTGTACAAACTGCTGGATCAGACACTTGCCTCCTGATTCCTGCCCTCGTGCCCCAGGTCCACCTTCCCTCCCCCATCCTGTACTGCCCCCTCCTGCCTCCTCCTCATCCTCCCTAGATCTTGTGCTGGCCTGGAAAGCCAGTGCATCTCCCCCTCAGTGCCATCCCCATGGAGTTGAGGGGCAACACAGAAAGGTAAGTGCATGGACATGCACCAACCTAACCTCCCCCATAGTGGTGCAGATATTTGCAACACTTTTAGGCCCAAACCTAAATGCAATCCAGGATTGCACTAACATTCAGGTATCCTGCCCAGATCTAGCATCATTAGCCATTGTTAGCCAAAAATTAAAAGTGTGAATTGCAAAATATGCTGTATTATAGCAGGTGTATCAAATGATGCATATGGTGGTAACTGAAAACTAGACATCTCACACATTTCTCCTACATAGTATCAAGTACAAATATCTCCCACTTTCTGCCACCCCATTTTTGGTCGTTTCACTCTTTCATTACTCATTAAAATATACTCAGAAGCCTGTTTTTCATCAGGGAGACTCGCTGATTCATCAGTTTTTTAACAAGAGGTGTAATTTGTCAGATATGCCTTTGTTTGTTGTTGTTTAGTCGTTCAGTCGGGTCCAACTCTTCATGACCCATGTAGAACACCAGGCCACCCATCCTCCACCCAGCTTCCTAAGTCTGTCCAAATTCATGTTCAGTCCCTCAGTGACACTATCTAACCACCTCATCCTCTGCTGTCCCCTACTTTTGCCTTGAGTTTTTCCTAGCATCAGGCTATTTTCTAAGGAGTCCTCCCTTCTCATAATGTGACCAAAATATTTGAGTATCAACTTTGTTCATTTTAATATAATTTGGTATGTATTTTAGCTATGTGTTAATAAATATGTTTTATTTAGGCTTTTGGAAATGATATTTATGCCTTTTGGTGGCTATTTTGCATTTGCAAGCTGAAAAAGACTGTGTTCCACTTTTCATTAGTTTTCACTCAATAGCCCTGAACATGTTATTGACATGCTTTAATCTTAATGGTCCATGCACAATGGAAGACAATGAAAAAGCCATTCACACTATTTTCTGGACCTCAAAGGGAATATAAATATTTCTGTGTGAAATCCAAACTTGTTAAAATCTTGAAATGTATTGTTCAGATCTCATCTCAATTTTTAATTTCTAATTTTTTAACTTTTAACTTCTAATTTTTAAATCTTTTAAAATTTTAATGTAAGATGTTCTGGACTCAGTAAAAAATAAACAAAGAAATAAATAAATACATTTTTACTTCTGGTCAGTTCTCAAGTCCTTAACCATTCCAGTAATTAAAATCATGGAATGAAATTTTGTCTGCAAATTCTTTCCTTCTCTCTAAAGAGCATTCAGTGTAACAGGGTGCTCAAAATGCCAGCTGTGCTGCAACATGCTTATTCTACATCAAGCTCCCTGCTGCTCCTCCTTCTGTGGGACTCAGTTTAAGAGTGTGTCACATGGAGTTAGCGCTTAGCACAGGTATTTCATGCCCCAGTGCTGGAGAGATTTTTAATAGGAAGAACCATGGACTGAACCCTAGTATGTTTGCATGCAGTTTGTACTTTATTATTGTGGTTGCATAATGATAAAACAGCAACCCCCTGCCCTGACTCACATTCTGCTTTTGAATCTTCCCTGAGGAAGCTTTACTTTTTCTCTCAGTTTGCTAGGGTTAGGGTTACTATATTTAAACAAATACAGTTTGTCTTGGACTCTCAGGAAGTAATCCTAACCTTTAGTTAGGCTGGCCTAAGTCCCGGCAGAAGTCCTGTGCTGGCCTGGGGTGTCGCACCACTCCTGCGGGAGGAGGGGGAGGAGGAATTAGGCCAGTGCACAGACTAGTGCTGGCCTCCCCACACCACCATAAAAAAGGGGAGCAGATAAGTTGTACCAGCCTATACTGGTTAGCCTATTTCCTCCAATGTTGGGTTTTTAAATTATAATGGTAATAATAAACACAAAATAAAACCTTTAAAACCTAAAAGACCTATTAATGCCTTTAAAAACTATTAAAGTAGCAATTAAAGAAAAATTAAACTAAATGGATCACAGACAATTGTCTGTGAACTCATATACCTTGTGGAAAAAAGAAACTTGGAAGCCAAAAACAATTGGGATGTCCTTGATTGGTGTCACGGAAAAACTCAGCATCTTCACTTGGTTTTACATTCTTAGGAAGCGCCAACATATATTTAAACCTATTTAAAGCACAGAGAACTTTTCAGACTGTAAATGAATAGCCAACTCATGCTTGAAAGTTGCACTTCGTTGCACTTAATGTCCAAATTAATTAACAAATCAATAATATGAATACAATATTATTTTTATTGTCAAAAGATACAATCACTATACTATAAATAAAACAATGTTTATGGTGTGTGTGTATTTATTAATGTAAAAATGGGCCCCTGCAAGTAGGCCACAAGGATGCAACGGATCACAACAATATAATTTTGTGCTTACCAATGAATATAAATGTTATTTATGTTCAAATTTATTTATGAACAACATTCATATTTATTTGAACATAAATGTTATTGTATGTTCAGAAACACAAATTTCTTACATTTAATTCCAATTCTCTGGAACAGAAAGATATCCTTGAACCTTCAGAGATTGTGACAGTGTCAACTTGCTCATTAATTGCTACTGAGATGAACCAACAGAATCTATGATGGCAGTCCTGTAATTTTAATTGCCTACTCCTTTACATTCTAGTCAATATCGCTACATTACATTAAATGGACCCATTACATTAAACAGGCCCTATGCAGTGGTTCGGAAACTTTCAGGGAGTTTTACTCACTAACAAAGTCGTTGGAGAGGAGGGGCTAACGCAGGGACACTATTTCCAGGATTGCACCCCTGCAGAGGAGTGATGGTCATTAGTTCCTGTACTTCGTTTACACTGTAAACCACTTTGTGAACTTTTGTTGGTATATAAATACTGATTTATTGTTGATTGTGGAGGCTATTTTGAAACTTACCAGAGGTGATGACTGGGACTGGGGTGTGTGACATACCTTGGGAAGCCCTACAGAGAATTTGCGGTGTTATCTAAGGCTTGAAAAGAGTGAAAATTGCAGCCACAACTAGACCAGAAGTTCAACTCCCATACACCTTGCCCAATATAGATTCAACTTCCATATAACTTGCCCAATACCCCAGAGGAAATTTACAGTCTGGATACAGCAAAATTAGGCCTTGATGTCTTGGCCTGACTTGTAAGTTTGTAAGCCACTGTAAATGTTGTCATGTTGTGATCAATGGAAAAAGGGGGGCATAAGAAAAAAATGCTGTCACAACGTACCTGCTGAATCAATCAATCAATCAATCAATCAATCAAATATTGCATTTAAACAAAAAGTTCACAGAGAAAACTAAATGGCTCCCTGTTCCCAAAAGGCTCATAATCTATTCTAAAAAGATGCTAAAGAACACCAGCAGAAGCCACTAAAAAAGACACTGGTTGGGTGAGGAGGGCCAGTTATTCTTCCCCTGCTAAATAAAAGAGGAGCACTTACTTGAAAAAGTGCCCAGTTAACAGGTGTGGGTATGGTGAGGCTGGCACATGCTTTGCCCCTCTTGTGGGGTGGGGGTATTAGGCCAGTACACAGGCATGCACTGGCTTCCCCACACCACCACAGGAAGTTATTCAAGGTCTGTTATGCCAGCCGAAATTGGTTAGGATTGCACCCTAAAACTGCTATCAACCCAACTGCTGTTTGCCTGATGGTTACATAGGCCAGGAAGGCCACATTTCCCCTTTCCTTCTCCCACTCCCTAACCAAATAACAGTGTGTCAATACATGACATCCATGTTCATAGCCTTCAAATGAATTTCCACAGTAGCAATGACAAATGTTGCCATTCAAAATGACTGCATTAGACTTAGCATTTGAAGGAATCTTTTTAAATTGAGTTCCTAATATTCATACACTTTGCTAGAATTTTATTGTTTTAATATTTTGTGTATTACCTTGCCTTCATACAGGTGATAATACGATTTGCCCACAAAGAAAAGAAATTCACTCGTAGAATGAGGTCATTGATCCAGGATCCCAGCGATTTACATGCTTTATAAGAACATTTCTGTTGCATAAAGGTGGACAAAGCACAATCTCATGTTAAAAAGCAAAGTTAACAATAAAGTTTCTCTTCTGTTCTCCTGACTCTATGAAGGTAGTTGTGTGCTCACCTCGCAATTGGCATATCCAGCAGTTTGGCAAAAAAGGGAGATCTAGTAGTATGGATGTATATCAGACCCTGGATGTTTTTCACACAATTACATTGCACTCAGGTTGTTTGTTTGGAAGAGGACTGAGTGCAAGCCTTTATGACAATTAAGTCTCTGCAAGCTCTCAGGATAGAGTAGATTACACTTCTTGGGATCGGTCTCTTAAAGAAGCTGTTACCCATGAGGTTTTATCATTACAAAATCAATCTGTTATTATTGTCATATAAGAATACAAGAATATAATGTATGAGCAAGGATAAGCCTCAGTATGCGGACCAAACTGAAGGCCTAGTCAAGTACACTTTTTCTTACCCTTAGAGCACAATCCTAACCATGTCTACTCAGACGTAAGCCCCATTGTGTTCAATGGGTCTTACTCCCAGGAAAGTGTCTATAGGATTGCAGCCTTACCCTTGCATTGTGTATTGTGTATAGGTATGTCCACATAACAAGCAAAAATTTCTCTAGAATCCTGCCTTACACAACAAGTGTTGCTTCACTTAAAAAGCACACTTGTTGGCAGTTGGGGCAGATGTGCTGGCCAGCGGCCCTTTTAAAACGCGTCAGGGCTGCCTACTGCACCTGCCCATAGTGAAAGCAACACTTCTACACTGTTCCTCCTGTGGCCGGGCGTCCGCTAGGCAGAGAGAGAGAGAAAAGCAACGGAGAAGAGAGAAGCAGCTCAGGGCTAGCCAGAAGGGAGCAGGGGAGAGAGGCTCAGGATGAAGAGGAGGAGAAAGTGGGGAGACACCTCGAAAGTGTCTTGGATTGCAACCTCCTAACCATGTCTACCCAGAAGTAAGCCCCATTGTGTTAAATGAGGCTTACTCCCAGGAAAGTGTCTTTAGGATTGCAGCCTAAGTAGACTTCATAGGATCATGCACATTGAACGCATGTTTTGAATTCAATTCCAGTGTTTTGTCATTAATTTTACATGCAGTTAATATTTTTAATATTATGTGGGCTGTGGGTGGTCCAAGCAGTAAAGATGCTGTGCCTGTTAACCAGCAAGCCAGGGTTCGATTCCCGGGTCAGCCCTACAAGACAGGGTGAGCTCCTGTACTTAGCCCAGCTCTGCAACGCCAGCTGGATCCAATCATATTGGCTCTGCCTTTCCAAAGGACTAATTCAGTGGCGTGGAGAGGGGGGATTTGCTGCTTGGGTAACAGCCTATCCTCCATAAAAAATCCAACCCAGGCTTTCGTGCTTCGCATGTAGCGTATGTAGAACCAAGCACAATACCATAGTCTTCCAAGACTGACGAAATTACAATTAGTGCTGGACCAACAAGAAACTCAAATTTCCTTACAAAAGATCAAAAAGCAACAGAAATTCCTGAATTCCAAAACCTAGTTGATGGATTAAAAATAGATAATAAAGATCAACTAGACAAATTACAAGATGAGTTATTTTATGTTGAATTAGAGAGAAAACAGAATAAAAACAATGCTGATGTATTTAATACAATGGCCCTGCCATTGGATGAAAAAATCAAACAGCAGGTTCAAGAATTTAAGGGGTATAAAAAGGCATTAAAAGAGAGAACTCACGGATTAAGTGAGACAGCAATAGATTACCGGTATATCAAAAATTATACCAAAATGCTGTAGACCTCTTGGAAAAGGAGGAAGACACCAATGCCCTGGTGCTGCTAAAGAAATGACAAAAGTATTATCTGCCCACTGAGTGCAATTTGCAATATAATAGGACCATTTTAGCAAAGCCTGCCAAGATTTTGGACTAACAATCAGCTTGAAGAAAACACAAGTCATGGGTCAGGGTGTGGATCCACCTCCCTGTATCACAATCTCTGAACATGAACTGGAGGTTGTCCATGACTTTGTGTACCTCGGCTCAACTATCTCCGACACTCTCTTCTTAGATACTGAGCTGAATAAACGTATTGGTAAAGCGGCTACCACGTTCTCCAAGCTTACAAAGAGAGTATGGCTTAATAAGAAGCTGACGGAACATACAAAGATCCAGGTCTATAGAGCTTGCGTCCTGAGCACACTCTTGTACTGCAGTGAGTCTTGGACCCTTTATGTATGGCAGGAGAGAAAGCTGAACACCTTCCATACGCGCTGTCTCCGACGTATTCTTGGCATCACCTGGCGTGACAAAGTTTCAAATGACGCAGTCTTGGAACGTGCTGGAATCTCTAGCATGTTCACACTTCTGAAACAGCGGCGTCTATGCTGGCTTGGGCATGTCGTGAGAATGGCTGATGGTCGGATTCCAAAAGATGTCCTATATGGAGAATTAGTGCAGGGAAAGCACCCTAGAGGGAGACCACAGCTGCGATACAAAGACATCTGCAGGAGGGATCTAAAGGCCTTGGGAATGGACATCAACATCTGGGAAACCCTGACCTCTGATCGTTCAGCGTGGAGGCAAAAGACCCAGCATGGCCTTCTCCAACTGGAAGAGACACTTGTTCGGCAGGCTGAAGCAAAGAGACAAGACCCAGAAGCAGCAAAACCTGGGGCCTGGGCAGGGGACGGAATTTATTTGTCCTCAGTGTGGAAAGGATTGCCACTCTCAAATTGGCCTCTTTAGCCACACTAGATGTTGTTTCAGGACCTCCAATCAGAGCATGGTACATAGTTTTTCGAGACTGAAGGATGCCAATGATGTTGAGCTAGGTTATACACACATACATAAATTCTCAGGTTTTAATAAAGAAATTGATTTTGTTATAGTTTTGACAATAATAGGTAAAAGAATTTACCTAGGTCTCACGGGGGTGCAATTTACCTAGGTCTCACAGGGGTCTCAAGGTCTCATCTTAGCATCTCCAAGAACAAAAGAAGATAGAAGAAAGGACTTCAATCAAAGTTATGCATATTATTTTTTTGCTGATGTTGTTAATATTTGTTGATATTATTGCTTATTGCAATTATGGTTTAGTGTAAACTTAATGATCTCTTGTTGCCCAGAATGTATGCATTATGTGTGTGAGCATTTCTTGCACATTAACTCAGTTCAATGGCAAAGCAAAACAATGCCCAAGTACACCCAGCAGCATGTCCAGGTCTGACAATCAAAGACATTACTATGAACCCCAGCATCATGCCTATCAACCTGAAGTCATCAGTGCCAGTCCTGGGTGCTGTGAAAGAACTGTTTCGCTGATTCCAGCCCAGAAGTGTAAAGTATGCAGCTTCAATAAAGAAGTGTTCCAGCTTAACGGTGCCTGCCAAGGGCCTGTAACCAGCTGTTCACCATGGTTTGGAGGTGTCCAATCCAGAAGCAGGCACAGATATCACTGAGCTATGGCCTATATCCTAAAGTGAAATTAAGCCCCTTGCTCCGGAGCAGTTAAGGTAACTTTCCGTAAGATAACACTAGAGGGTGACATAACTGTGTGGACCCGTAACAGCTATGGATTTTGCCCTATGTCTTCAAAAAAGCATCACTGCCAGGTATCTGGGTAAACCCTGAGCCATGCTGATGCAAGTTCTGGAAGAACAAGTCTAGGAAAAGAAACTTCAAGGCCAGATTGTGTGCAAAGCCAACCATCATGGGTGGCCTTACACAACATAGTTCATAACCTTGAGTTATGCAAACCCTTTGGCACAACAAGGCAGTGTTCAATGAAGGAATTACGGCTATGGGCTATGCCATGTAGGCAGGGCTGGATTTAGGTTTGATGAGGCCTTAAGCTATTTATGGGGCTTCTGGGGGAGTGGAGATCACTCAAGGGCCGCAGAAAGTGAGGAGGCAGAAAGTGAGGAGGAACTAAGGAACCTCTTGATGAGGGCGAAAGAAGAAAGTACAAAATGTGCCTTAAAATTAAACATTAAATGGCTCCGGTCCCATCAATTCATGGCTTCTGGTCCCATCAATTCATGGCAAATAGCAGGGGAAGCAATGGAAGCTGTGACAGTGTTTATTTTTGGGGCTGTAATATCACTGCAGATGATGATTGCAGCCATGAAATTAAAAGATGTCTGCTTCTGGGGAGGAAAGCTATGGCAGGTCTAAACAACTTAATTAAAAGTGGAAACCTCATCTTGCCAACAGAGATGTATCTAGTTAAAGTTATGGTATTCCCTGTGGTAATGTATGGCTGTGAGAGATGGACAATAAAGAAGGCTGACTGGAGAAGAATAGATGCCTTTGAATTATGGTGTTGGAGAAGACTCTTGAGAGTCTCTTGGACTGCAAGGAGATCAAATCAGTCAATCCTCCAGGAAATTGACCCTGACTGTTCATCCAGATACTGAAGGTATCACAGGACAGTTACTGAAGCTGAAGTTCAAATATTTTTGCCTCATCCTAAGAAGGGAGGACTCTTTCAAAAAGACACTGATGCTGTGGAAAACTGAAGACAACAGGAGAAGAGAATAGGACGTGGCACAGGATGAGATGGTTTATCTAACTCGGATGAACTTCAGAAGCTAAAGGATAATTTGGATAAATATCAGGAGCTAATGGAAGATAGGGTGGCCTGGTATGCTGCAGCCATGAGGAGTCGGACACAACAATTAAACAACCAAGTATGCATACCGCCAGTTGAGAAATAGTGATCTAGAGCCCTACCAGATTACCCGAAGTCTCCAGTACATGTAGCTGTGAGGACAAGAACCAAACAGGAACTCCTCTATAATTCTTCCCAAAGGTGAATTGTCTTTGTCCCATGCTTTTCTAATTAAAAAAAATCTTCAATATACTTTGAATTAAAACTGTACTTACAAAACAAGTCACCAGCTTTAAAAAAGTTAAATAAAATAAATGAAATATTTATTTTGTGTTCAAAGATGTTTTGTTCTAGACAGTTCACCTACTTGCCACTGGGTGGGCACTCTGGCTTCCAAGATTGCATCATAAAGTTCTTCCATTCCAGTACTGAAGATAACCACACCTTTGGTGCCTTTTTGAAGTTCATGTAATGACTGATTTATTACAGACAATAAATAATTATAATGGTCAATTTCCTGACGCAAGGTAGTTAGCAATGTTGATTTGATAAAAGAATCAGGACCTAAGATTTAAAAAAATCCAATAGTTATTCTAGCGTTTTTAACCTTATAGATAGGATATGGTGGGCTGTGGGTGGCGCAAGCGGTAAAGATGCTGTGCCTGTTAACCAGAAGGCCAGGTTTGATTCCCGGGTCGGCCCCACAAGACAGGGTGAGCTCCTGTCCTTAGCCCAGCTCTGCGACGCCAGCTGGATCCAATCGTATCGGCTCTGCCTTTCCATTGGACTAATTCAGTGGCGTGGAGAGGGGGGATTTGCTGCTTGGGTAACAGCCTATCCTCCATAAAAAATCCAACCCACACTTTCGTGCTTCGCATGCACCGCCGAGCACGATACCATAGTCTTTCAAGACTGACGGAGGCCTGCTTGCTAGGCTATCATTACTGTTAAGAAGTGAGAAGTGGCAGACTTTGGGAAATTTGTGTCAGTTATTTATTATTTCAGTTATAGTTGGAGAAGAAACAACATTTAAATCTCCTGCCTAGTCTTTGGTCTGCCCTGACTTAAGAAGAGACATTAATTTTCTGGATATTTTGCTAATATTTTTCTGATTATTTCTTTGAGTCTTGGGAAAAAATATACTTTTGTATACAACTATATACTTTTGTATATAAGGTGAGCAGTTGGTGTTTAGTTTATATGGATGGACCATGCAGTGGCATAGCTAGAGAAGTGCAGATGCACCAGGCTACAAGCTTTAGGGGGAATACAAGCTGAGCTTGACACTAGTGATTAAATTATGAAAACACAATTTACATATTGTACATGTACAGTACATATATCATAAAAGTTACCGATGCTAATTGAGTATACAGACACTTATAAGTGGTGCTTCTCTTATATTTATCAGGGAAAGAATAACCATTCCTCTTTGCCCCAGCACAGTTTCCCTAATCAGGAAGGGACAAAATTTTCATTATTTTACTTAATGAAGTTTGGTTTTGTTGCAACAAAATTTTATTTGACTTCAGATAGCAAATAGGTGCTTTAGCTATGCCACTAGCAGAGCAAATGGGTGGTAAACTGCTGAGGAGGCAGCGGCAGATTTTTCCCAAATTTTCTTTTAAAAAATACCTGGGTATGACATCTCTTCTGGTTGTGACATCACTTCCAAGGCAGCATTTTGAGCTTTGCACTGGGCTATTTGATCATTAGCTATACCACCACTTGAGGCTGATAGGCACCCTTTGTGCCTTCAGTCTCCATTCTTCTTGCCTGCACCAATTAGGCAATCTTGTAGGCAGTGGTGGGATTCAAATAAATTAATAACAGGTTCTATGTCCATAGAAGAACAGGTTCTATATTCTCATTAGTAACTGGTTCTCAGAACCAGGCGCTCATTAGCAATGGGTTCTGTAGTACCTGTGAGAACCCCCTGATGCCCACCACTGCGTAGAATAATGTGGGAGGAGGATGTGAAGCCAAGGTGGCTTCACCTATAGCAGGGCTTTGGCAGGGTAGCTTTCTCCTCAAAGTTAAGTGCCTGCACTGCTAGTGGAATGTTATAGACAGAAGCTGCTGTTTTTCCCTATTGCTAACTGGCAATTACCAAACATAGCTTTGATTTCTACCAAAATTTTTGTACCATTGCATGGGGGGGGGGGGGGGGGAGATACCTGAACTCATTATAGGAGTCAAATCCACTCAACAGACTCATAGACTGAAATCTTACTCATACTTATCTGGGAGTAAACCACTTTAAACATAGTGGAGCTTGCTTCCATTAAAGTATGTACAAGTCAAACATGCCCCATGATCTGGAATCCCCAGAGGATAAAAAATAATCAGTGGGCAAAATATACCAAAACAGTGGGAAAATAGGTTTAAAGACCAACTTCCAAATTTTCAGTTCATCCATTATCATCCCAAAATGTACTGATATATAAACACTATACCTCATTCAGCCACAATGATGGGGTGGAGAATGGAATTTAATAGAATTAAATTTGGTGAGCATGAAGTTGGGCAATTGGATTTTGGTGCTTTTTCCTTGTCATGAGGCATTTAAAGGGTGACTTTTGTATCAGTGGTGAATCAAATCAGTGGATAACAAATCAGCAGATCCCAAATTATATAGCTCCTGTATGCAATTTTACTGTTAAGCTTTATGTTTAAATGGTCCCAGCAAGGGTAAATATAACACATTGCTGTACCACTATTACCACTGTTTTTCATATATGGAGACCATTTAACAGCTAACCTTTTGAAAAACTTTTTTTACTTTATTATTGAATTTATTTAATTGATGCACACAAGTCATATAGTTTAAATTTTCTTCTTGTTGTAGAATATAAAATTACAATGAACCTTATATAAACCACAGCCCTCACCTTTTGCAGTGTTCTCAAGAGTTGCCCAAACAGGACCTGACCTCAAGTTGGCAAGTGTCTCATTTTCACCAGTTGTCATTCTTTCACCAGATATAGGTTCCATATCCTCTACAATCAGTGGAAGCTTCATTAGAATGTCAGATATTATTTCCAGTACTATTTCATCATTACCCTTTTCACCACTAGGAAAGAAAAGCAAGTTACAGTTTGAACCTCTCCATTTGCAATATTTTGTTCTAAGAACATGCATGATTAACTATTTTGGCACTATACAAAGGCAATTAGTTACTATAACAAGACAAAGCAAAGAACCAAGATGAATCAAGTTCCCTTTAAAGTGGCTGCTAACTGCTCAGCTAGGAGCTGAGCTCCTACAAGCTCCTGAGGGCTTGCAAAAATTTGCGAGCAGTTTCAGCTCAGAGGAATTTACTTGGGGGAAGGGAGGGTCTCTGCCTCTAGCTGAACAGAAAAACTAAAAGTTCATGAACTTTTCTAGAATAAGCTTAATTGCCTGCCACATTGCCATGGTAAGGAGGCTGCCTTGAAGCCATTAACTGTGACTTGAGGGAAGCCTATCTTTGAATTTAAAGGGCCAACCAGAGTCATTATGAGACAAAATCATATATAAATAAATCTCATGTAATTGGGCTACACCGATATCAGAGACAAAATTATCAACACAGATGAATCAAATTATTGGCCACTATTCTACATTACTCTCATTTTCCTGAAAGTAAGCCCAGTGACCATATTGGGGCTTGCTTCTGAGTAGATTTTCACAGGCTTGGGGATAGGAGCCTTCAACCCTGTCCATATTTTTCCAGCATGACCATATGTCATGATCAAAAGAGGAAAAGGAACCCCCAAAATGAGGACACCTAAGAAAAATGTAGGATGTGGCAAAGTCAATACGGGGGGATGTTAAAATGGTTTAAAAATAAATAAAAGATTAACAAGTTGTGAGTTCCTGCACCTTATTTATTTATTTTTACAAAAAAGCACTGATTAGAACTATAATACAATAGAACAAGATAGCTCCAGTGACCTGGTGACAAGGGTGCCTGTGCTGATCCTTGGCTGGGTATTGATAATTGAATCAATAAATCTCTGCGCTTGAGATCTTAATAATGCGCTTGCTGCAGATTCATGCATTCCAAAGAGTTCTGGAGAATCGGTGTCTGGGAGAGATCGCAGATATACTCTACAATCTTGAAAGGTAGTTTCTTCAGAGATAGGTCTATAAACCTGCAAAACAATTATAGTACTAATACTTTATTTTCTCCTCTTACTGAAACAATGTCATAACAAAAGGGTGCTAGCTATTTTTTATACAGAGGCTCCTTAGATTATGTTAATATAGTGGTTCCCAAAGTATACATGACCCACCTCATTCTGATGCTTCTTGGAGTGCCAGAGGTAGACCTGGAAGCCTCTTCCATGTCACACCAGGTAGGCAACCCACTCTGTTGGCCTAAGTGGGCCTCATAGTGGCCAACACCAGCATCCAGTGGTAACTTCCAGTTTTCAGAGGCAAACTAGAAGCTTTCTTGAAAAACCAGATCTGTTTCTGGATTTAAAGATAGGCCAGAAATCATTTTTACAAACAGACCAAATTAATTTAAATACTCTCAATGTCTCCTTTAATGCTGTCTATATTTAAGGTCAGAATAAGAAGTGTTTTTTCCTTAATGCTATTTATTCATTCATCAGCTGAAGGTCTTTGAAATTTCATAGGTAGAGTGTATGTGTTTGGGAAGTGGGCAGTTTCAATGAATCATCTGATACTGACATCATTTAAGATTGACAGAAGTTCCAGATGACCATCTATGTCAGGAGTGTCAAAATGTTTCATACAGTGGACTGAATAGTTTTCATGATGCCTGATGAGGGCTGGAAATGATGTCATAAAAGATGTCATTTAACAGGTCATGACAAGAAATAAGTACTTTTTTCTTAGGAACCCATTAACTGCAAATGACAGAAGAGAAAAAAATATACAAACCTGGATTAAATTTTCAAGATATGGGAGAGCCTAAGGATACTGGCTGGTGGTAAATGACACCTCCAGCCAATGTTGCAACTGTTTGGGCAGAGGAAGGACTTCCAGGGTAGGAAGAAGAATCAATCTAGGAAGAAAGTGGGATCAGCAGAAGCCTCTTCACAGGATCCCATTCTCCATGTTAGGCTAAGGTTTTCAAGACTGCACTGGCAAAATAGCCAGTGCAGACTTGAGTGGCCCCATTGCAGGGCCTATATTTTTACTTGGGGGAAGGGAAAAACATCCTCTTCCCCTGATTATTTATTAGGTGGCTTCTGTGAGGCCATTGGAGACAGTGGCCATTTTGGTGCTATTTCACTTGGCGGTGCTGACGGTCAGAGGAATGGGCTGTAAATTTCAGTAGACTGTCTGCTGAGGAAGCACTTAAAAATCTTGTTCTTGTTGGAGGAAAAGAGACAACACTGACCTGTACGTGTCAGAAGGGGGCAGTGAACCACCCTCTGCCCTGACTGATCTCTCTACCTGTCCCCTCTTAATGACCATTGAAGGAGGTGTGGCTTGGACTTTTTTCCTCTCTCTCTCTCTCTCTCTCTCTCTCAAGAGCACATGCCTCTCCGCCAGGCCGCAAACCCACATGCAAACAAGGGCAACGTTAGAGTCTCTGGTCTGAATGAAGTCATAGGAACTCTGATGATAATCAGATGCTGTAAATATGAGCCTGCATGATATGTAAGTAAACCTGTTCTAAAGTTTGATTCTGGTCTCAGTCTTGATTTTTTGCATGCCCCTAAGCAAACAGCCAAGGTGCAGGGAAATGCTGCTGAACCACAGAAGGGGGTGCTTTGTGGTCATCACTCTGCTGAGTTGATTCATTTTCCAACAGTTCTATGTTCCTCCTCAAAATTCTTTTTCAAGATTTTCAAACAGATGATATCCTACATCCCTACTTTCTTCTAGAGATGTTGCTTGGCTTGTTAAATGGTAATAAAGCAGGGAGTTGGGGACTCCAGAGGGCAGTTAGAGGCATCCTATTCTCCAGCTATATGGAACTCAGGTACCATTGTATATCTGAAACATGTCACCAGTATCTCAGTGACAAACACACATTTCTGAACCCCATTCTGGAACTCCCCATGGTTATGTGAAACCATTTATATGGCCAAATGCCTTAAATATTGGAAACTAATGAAGATTTAAGTACTTTCCTTACCCCATCACTAGAATAAGCAAAATCCTCTTCAAGTACAGAAGGGCAGTAAAAATTGTTTAGGATGCAAAGCAAACACCTACGGTCCCAATCATCAGTAACACGACCTCCATACACTACTTCTCCAGTTAAATAACGTAGTGCTGTCCAAGGAATTTCTTCTTGAGACTCAAGGAGCATCATCAATATCTGAATGGAAATCTTGGGAAGAAAAGGTTAAAATAAAAAAGGTTCTAACTATTGATTTTTAATCCAATAAAAAAGAAAAAGATTGTCTTGAGGCAAGGAATATTATAAGGTCCCCAAGTGGCTTAGTGGTCAAAGGCACTGTGCCTGTCCATCAGATAATTGGCAGATCAGTGGTTCGAGACCTACTACAAGACAGGGTGAGCTCCTGTCCTTAGCCCAGCTCCTGCCAACCTAGTAGTTAGAAAGCATGCAAATGCAAGTAGATAAATAGGTAACACCTTGGTTGAAGGTAACAGCATTCTATGTGTCTCAGCATATAATCATGCCGGCCACATGACCATGGAAGTGTCTTAGGACAACGCTGGCTCTTCAGCTTAGAAACAGGGATAAGCACTGCACCTTAGAGCCAGTCACGCCTAGCAGGGGAACCTACAGGGGACACCTTGACCGTTTTAAGAAATACAGTGGTGCCTCACATAAAGAGCTTAAATCATTCCAGAGGCATGCTCTTTAGTGAAACGCTCTTTAAGTGAAGCAGATTTTTTCATAGGAAATAATGGAAACTCAGACGATTGGTTCCACATCCCCCAAAATATTCATATAAAAATATTAAATGGATGTAAAAATGATGATCGTATGAAGTCTACTTAGGCTGCAGTCGTAAAGACACTTTCCTGGGAGTAAGCCCCATTTAACACAATGGGGCTTACTTCTGGGTAGACATGGTTAAGAGGCTGCAATCAAAGACACTTTCCTGAGAGGCTTATCTGGGCTGCTGCTGGAGGTTCAAGGTGGTCGGTGGGAGCACTTAGGGGCAGGGGCAGCTGCCTCTGGCACTCCCAGGCAACTGCCCCAAGTTGGGGGGGAGTTAGAGGCAGCAGCGCTGGCTGGCAGCCCTTTTAAAGAGCCTCCATGCAGAGTGTCAGGGCTGCACAGCACGCGTGCCCATAGCGCACTTGCTTGTTAAGTGAAGCGGAACTTGTTATGTGAAGCAAGATTTCTTGGAAATTTTTGCTTGTTATGTGAAACGCTTGTTAAGCGAGGTACCACTGTATTATAGATTTTTTGGTGTTTTTTGGGGGGGAGTTTTGAAATTAGGGGGGGGAGTTTTGAAACCGGTTCTATTAAATTTTGTTTAAAATGTTCTGAAAACCTTCTGTGCCAGCCTCCTCTTCTCAGCCTGTGCCACTTTCTGTGGCACAAACTTTCTGTGGCACAGAACTCCTCTTCTCAGCCTCTCTTGGCCATTTGGGCCCAGGGAAGCCACTTATGCTGGCCCAGAAGTGTCACAAATAATGTGACACTTCTGGGCCAGCATAAGTGACTTGCCTTGGCCCAAACGGCCCCTTAGGATTGCACTGAAAGTTGAGCAAAAAATGGTCACTGTTCACAGGCTTCAACTTCAAAGTTAAAGACAAGACAGTCAGAGAAAAAGGGAAGAAGCTCAGTAAAGAAAAGTGTAGACATATGTTTAAAGGAGGTGTTTGAATGTAATAATCAAAAGAGCCAAATGTTAAACCGAGCGCCATTCCACTGCGGAGATGCAAAGGAAAAGAGAATTGGAGAGCATGGAGCTAGTGGTGCAGTTTGGTCATTTGACACCTGGGGCCCATAAATTTTTTATCATTAGCTATGCCACTGGTCATAATAACATCTCATTGGCTCTCAAATAATCAATTTTACTGGTCCATTTGAATTAAGAAAATCTACTCTTTGTTATGCAAGACAGTTATGCATTTGTTTTCTAGTTTTTTGGTCATAACTTTTGATAGAGTATAAATATTTCACTCTGGTTTTTCATTACATTTTGCTGTAAATTACATATCAAATGATATATATTATATTATTCGTAAAAATTACAACTTCTACAATTTTTGTTACTAGGGGCGTCATTTTCCTCCTGCCCCCATGTGCCATCTAACTTAGCTGTGGTTCTCAAACAAAGAACCGGGACCCACTTTTTAGAATAATAATTTGTAGTCTATAATCAACTGAAAGTGATATCATCACAGGACATGAAATCATCACCAAGTATTTTAGTCAGAGGGCTACATCAAATATCTGGCAAGGTGTTGAGGGCCACAAAATAAATGTAAATATAAAATTTTTTAAAATATTGGACATTAGAGATGAAACTTAGATGAATGAATAAATGGGATAATGAATGGGCACAATTTTTCCTATCACAAACACACATCACAGAAATAAAGCACATACTCAAATGGGCTCCCATCCCCTTATCTCCCAAGCACCTTCTAAGGCCTTTAGAAGGCACAAAAATGTACTTCTGATTTTTTGGGAAAACCAGTAAGTGATTTCTCAGGCCCTCAGAATACCCTCCAGTCATGACCAGAGCACAGCTCCAGTTGTGTTCGTTCAAGAAGGCAAGATGTCTGCAGGTGTCCATAGGCTGGCTGCGGGCCGGATAGAGGTTTGCCAAGGGCTGCATCTGGCACCCAGGTCAGGGTAATGAAGTTATTCCTAACTTTTGCAATTTTGGTCACTTCCCTCCAAAGTGGAACCTGAAGCAGACCTCCCCATCACTGCTAGCTAAGCCACTGTATGCAGCAACAGGAACTCTGCCAGGCCAGTCTTTTGAAAATGAGCATTATAAACATGTATTGAGTTTCTTAAAATTTTCTTACCTCCAGATCTGAAGAGTTAAACGAATATGGAATATTCCATCCTAAAGCTCCGTATTTCTTTCTCTCATGAACTACTGTATTGAAGAAGCATAAGCTAAACAGCAGTGTTTTCCAAAATGGCCCACAGGTAATCTTGTTGAAAATAGCTTCTGTTACTTCTCCAGCACTACTTAACCCAAACGTCTGAAGCAATTTTCCCTTTATTCCTTGGGGAGGTTCTACTACTATCTTTAGAAAATAAGTAGATAATTTATGATAAACAAATGTAGACTTTATATACAAATATATATTGCAACTTCAGCTGAATCAAGCTGATTGTAAATACATTTCATTACTAAAAGTTTCACTTTAAGATCATTTATTTATAATCTACAGTAGTGAAATTTACCTATTGTTGCAGGAGTAAAATTTCAGAAATTTTTGTGGGGACCCGGCAGCAGGCACCCGTGGGTACTGCTGGGCAACTACAGGCATTGGGCACTGGAGGGTAAAAGGGGCAATGGCAGGCAGATCCTAACCCTAACCCATTCCTTGTAATCAGGCAGCATGTAGTTTTTGTAACTAATAAATTATGGCTGCTATCCTAACCTCCAGTTAGACCAGCTTAAGCCCCGGCATAAGTCTGACCTGGGAATATCACAAAAGTGCTGCTCCTATACCACTCCTTGCCACTTCTGTGCCACTCCTTGGGGGACAGTTAGGCCAGTGCATAAGACATGCACTTGCTTCCCTATATCACTACGGGAACGGGAAGAGTGATGCGTTGTGCTGGCCTAGGTTAGGATTGCTCCCTATACTTAAGAAAATTATATGTAATAGTTGTAAATTCAATGAGTAATAGTGTTTGAATTAACCATATAAAAGCAATACGTAAGATTGTTTTTAGCTTTTATTTTTCTTGGGTTTCCTACACTTTGGGGTGGTCTTGTCCTCTATTCTGGTTAAGATATATGGTCACCCTGACTATAAAGCTGATTTCTCACAAAAAATTACAGGAAAGATTGCAATTGTAAGGTATGGTAACCCATGGATATGCCCTGCTATCCATGACCAGATGCGGTGCTCATCTCCATTTCTGTGGCCAAAGAGCCAGCGCTGTGTGAAGATGTCTCTGTGGTCATGTGGCTAGCATGGTGCATGGATTGCTGCTTATCTTCCCATCAAAGTGGTACTTACTTATCTATAGTGGTGCCTCATATAACAAATTAAATTCATTCTGGAGGCATATTTGTTATGTGAAACGTTCTTTACATGAAGCAGATTTTTCCATAGGAAATAATGGAAACTCAGATGATTGGTTCCACAACCCCCAAAATATTCATATAAAAATATTGACCGGATGTAAAAATGATGACAAAACACTGGAATTGAATTCAAAACATGCATTCAATGTGGATGATCCTATTAAATCTACTTAGGCTGCAATCCTAAAGAAACCTTCCTGGGAGTAAGACCCATTTAACACAATGGGACTTACTTCTGAGTGGACATGGTTAGGTGGCTGCAATCTCACGCTCCTGATACAGAAATTTTCAGGTTTGCCTGAAATAGAGATTTACAATATGCTTCTTTTGGGTACTAACTCTCAGCTTACTTTTCAGACTGCAAGTTTCTTTGCAGCCGTCTGCAAAATCCGTAAGTCCATTGTCAGCCATGCGACTAAATTTTAACTATTATACATTTGTTGTTATTATTATTCTGTGAATCTGCTTCGATTTTACTTTTGTAAAATTTTCCTTCAAAGTTTTATTTCTATATTTTCCTTCAAACTTTTATCTGTAAATTGTATGATGTTGTGTCTGTTCTGGTCAATGACCGTAGCAATAAACTGATTGATTGATTGATTGAGGCTGCAATCAAAGACACTTTCCTAGGAGTAAGACCCATTTAACACAATGGGGGTTACTTCTGGGTAGACATGGTTAGGAGGCTGCAATCAAAGACACTTTCTTCTGTAATCCAAGACACTTTCAAAGTGTCTCCCCACTTTCTCCTTCTCTTCATCCTGAGCCTCTCTCTCCCCTGCTCCCTTCTGCTAGCTCTGAGCTGTTTCCCTCTTCTCCACTGCTGTTCTCTCCCTCTGCCCAGTGGACACCCGGCCACAGGAGGAACAGCATGGAAGTGTTGCTTTCGCTATGGGCAGGTGCACTAGGCAGCCCTGATGCTTTTTAAAAGGGCTGCCAGCCAGCGCGTCTTCCCCAACTGCCAATGAGTGTTTGTTATGTGAAGCAAAGTTTGTTATGTGAAGCAGAATCCTAGAGAAATTTTTGTTTTTTACGTGAAACATACTTTATGTGAAGTGCTTGTTACATGAGGCACCACTGTACTTGCATTTACCTCCTTTCAAACTTTTAGGTTGGCAGGAGCTGGGCTAATGTCAGGAGCTCACCCCATTTTGCAGTATAGTGGTACCTCGCTTAACGAGTGCCTCGAATAGCAAGTGTTCCACATAAGGAGTAAAAATTTGGGGGATTTTGCTTCACTTAATGAGCTTTTTTCACATAACAAGTGCCCGTTGGCTGGGCTCCCTGTCCTCCTCCCTGCATTGGCTGGGCTGAGGGTGTGAAGCGGGACTTTCTCCCCCCCTGCAGTACCAAGGAAGAGGCCAGCAGGGGGAGCAGAAGAGCCAGGAGGAACAAAGGAACAAAGATGAATGAAGATGGCTGCTCATCTTCTGCAGCCAGAAAAAATGCTCAGCCAAGCCTCTGTAGACTCCATCAGGGAGGAGGGAAAACTCCTCCTGAACCCCCTCTGTAGTCCCCTCAAACAGACCCCTTCCCCCCAAGGAAGCCACCCTGCTTGGACCCGACTATAACCACCCTCTCCCCCCAACTTCCCTGCCTGCACTTTTCCTTTCCTGTGAGAAAGTCCCAGTGGATTCTATTGGGCTTGATTCTGAGTAGACCCTTCTGTGCCCTTCTAATGTTCCACTTCATACAAACTTGGAAATAGTCAGGCTGCATCCCACACTCTTTCCTGTGAGTAAGCCTCCAATGGATTTAATGGGGCCTGATTCTGAGTAGATAGCATTGGATCTGGCCCCTTTGCTGTTGCAAACTGCCTATCTAGTTTGCATAGATAGATCTGAAACACAGAGATGTTTCTTGTTAAAGATGCTCAAAAGGACATCAGTGACTCTTTTAGGGAAAATTAGTCATCCTTGGCCATAAAAGTTTTTCTTTTCTTTTTTACTGTACAGAATATTACAGTGTTTTATTACAGTAATTGTGGTCTGTATTACATTATAGTGTTTTGAATTCAATTACAGTGTTTTGTCATCATTTTTACATAGTTAATATTTCTATATGAATATTTTTGGGGTTGTCTCAAAACCAATCGTCTCAGTTTTCATTGTTTCCTATGGGAAAATCCGCTTCACTTAAAGAGCATTTTACTTAAAGAGCATGCCTCCAGAACGAATTAAGCTCTTTATGTGAGGCACCGCTGTATTTTAGTAGGTGGGCTACATCAAATACCTGGCTACATCAAATTTTGAATGAGTAGAAGCTCTTCACAACAACAGTAAAATAGTATATATTGACATTCAATATTATGCAGGGTTTCTTAAACTATGGGTCTGGATTCATTTGGTGGGGTGTAACTCAATTTGCAATGGGTCCTGGGTTGGAACTTTTCACCCACTTTCGCAGATGGTGGCTCCAACTTGGAACCCTCTAGACACAATTAGAAGCAGCATTGGCCCTCCATACATCTCAGAAATCATCTGCAGATGTACAGAAGCAAGCAAAAAGTTACTTTTTGGTTTACTTCTAGGCATATGGAAGTGAGTTTTGGCTGCTTCCGTAGGCCTGTGGTGGGCAAGTGACAGAGAGGGAGAAGGAGGTGAATCTAATTCCCTCTGTTTCAGAACAGGTGGGTGATGGTAGGTGGAATTTCAGAACCTCTGAAAAACAAAATATTGAAAACTGATTAAGTATGATGAATATGTTGCAAATGCCTGGGATGAGATAAATGCCATGAAAAATTATGGTTTGCTATAACATTGTTCAGCCTTGAGTTTGTGCAGTTTGATTCTCTTTTCCTAAACAAGGCAACCCATCGTTTGTTGACTTAGACAAAAAGACAAAGTATGCCTTATCTCAAATCATCAAACAAGGGAGGGAATCTTAAAATCTTACCTTCAGGCCACTCCGCAAGATAGGCACAGGGAAAGAAGGATCTGGTATTGAACTTAACCACAGTCTAAATTTAGGGTCTGTATTTGAGCGGGTTAATCTGTGGACAGAATTAGATTTAGAACACCATTATCATCTGAAAACAGGATGCAACATTGCAATGCACCAAGTTTAACATCATTGAGGCCAGGGGTGTCCAACCTTTTAGCTTTCCTGGGCTGCACTGGAAGAAGACAAGTTGGTTTGGACCGCACATAGGACATGGTCACCCAAAAGCGACTTTTTAAAACAATGTAGGACAGCCTACATTTTGCCCTACATTTTTAAAAATCAGGGGTAAGCTCCATTGACTTTTAGAAAGCAAGGTTTATTAATCAATGTGATTACTATGTGCACTATGCTGTGGATGTCCCTTTGAAATTAATGGGAAGCAGAATGTGATTGGATTTTGATATGGAATCCGCAGCCAATTTCGCTTCAAAATCCATTGTGTGAAAATCCAGCCTAACGGGAACACAGACCCTAGCACTGGCTTTCTTTGGGGTAGTGGGCACAGGCAGGGCCAGGGGAGTTGGTTGGCTGAGAGTAGTGGGTGCTGCAGGAAGCAGGGTTGGCTGGTGCGGGGGTTTCTGGGGGGAGGGGAGATTTCTCTGGGGGGAAATGGAAGGGGTTTGCAACCCTAGCCACATTTTACCTGGATTGTCTTTAATGGAGCTTACTTCTGTGTAGGCATGCATAGGATTGGCCTCTCAGACTACAGCCATAGCCACCATTACTTGGGAGTAAGCCCCACTGACTTTAACTGGGCTGACTTCTGAGTGGGCATGATGCATAGGATGGGCTGTGATCCTCTCCAAGCTTAACCTTGGACATAGATTCATAGCCATACATAGGCTTGGGTCTATGACTGCAACTTGGGAGTAAGCCTCATTGGCTTTAAGGGGGCTTACTTCTGAGTAGACATGGTTAGGATTGCAGCCAGGTAGGATCCTAGGTGGGTGACTGGACAGGTGGGGACTTTGGGGGGTAAAAGGTAAGTAGCTGGGTGGCATAGCTAAGGGGGTGAGATAGATAGGGAAGCAGGCAAGTAGATGGATAGAAGGGAGGGAGAGGGGGAAGAGGGAGAGAGAGAGGAAGGGAAAAATAGATAGAGAGGAGGAGGGAGAGAAAGAGAGGAAGGGAGAAGTAGAGAGAGAAAAAGAAAGAGAGGAAGGGAGAAGTAGAGAGAGAAAGAAAGAGGGGGAGCCAGCTGAAGAGTCCCCCAGAAACTGAGGCAGGGAGGGGGGAATAGCAGAGGGGGCAGCCAGGCCAGGAGAGGCTTGGGGTCTAGTGCAGGGGGTGCTGCCTGGGCTTCTCCTGACCCAGGAAAGTGCACTCTGGCTGCACTTTCCTGGGAGACCCCAAGCCATAGGCTGCAATCCTAAACACACTTTCCTGGGGGAATCAATCGTCCAGGAGAAGCCCCCAGGGCAGGGAGGGAACTGGCAGGGAAGGCTGCCTGGGCTTATCCTGGCCCAGGAAAGTGTCTTTAGGATTGCAGCCTTGGCATTTTACCTGGGAGTAAGCCCTGGGGGTGTGAGCATTACCTCCGATCCTCCCTCGCCCAGGAGGAGCAGCCTCTCTTCCCCCCTCTAAGCCAGGGAGGATGCTGAGCCCAGCGGAGACCCTGGAGGGAGCAGGGCAGGGTGAAGGGATGGGCCCAGCCACCCCCAAGATCTGGTTCGCCGGAAGTTGGGGCGGGCTCAGGGTCAGAGGGTGGGGCTGGGGTCAGGGGGCGGGGGCGGGCAAGGGACAGGCTCCAACCGCGCCGCACTGCGCATGCTCCAGGCTTGGCGCATGCGCAGTGTGTCTTCTGAAGCCGCGCTTCAGGAGACTTAGTGCACCTGCGTCCAGATGGAAGCAGGCGCACTGAGTCTCCCTTCGGAAGGGAGACTTAGTGCACCTGCATCCAGCTGGACGCAGGCACACTGAGTCTTCTGAAGCCGAGCTTCAGGAGACACGGCGGCCGCTGCCAAACCAGTCCCCGCAGTTTTTGGCGGCTGCCCCGTGGGAAGATCTGGTTCGGGCGAATAGACCCAAACTGGCATCTGCCCACCACTGGCAGGGTGGGCAGCAATTCCTTTGCTCGGCAGGAGAGCAGGCGGGTGAGCAAACATGCAGGCAGCCGATCACAATGGTGGACGCCCGTCCAGCGCTGTACTGAGGGGATGGCTCCTCCCTGCCTGCTCTCGCCTTGACCACTCAGCAACAGGGAGGCAGGGAGGGGAGGAGCCAGCCCTCAGTACAGGACAGTGCACACAGTAGCACAAAATTCAAAATGGCGGCCGCCACCAAGCCTCTTTTCCCAGTGGCAGCCAGCTTTTCTGGAGGGCTGAATCCACCCTCATTCTGGGCCGCATGTGGCCCGCGGGCTGCGTGTTGGACACCCCTGATTTAGACCTTTTAGCATTGGAACCCAGCTAAAAACAAGATTTATTTTACAAATGAAATAGCTATAATGGTGATTGGTAGCAGTGCTTCCCAAAGGCTGTGGTGGTGCAAGTGGTTAAGACACTGTGCCTGTTAGCCAGTAGGCCAGGGTTCGAGACCTGGGTCCCCACAAGACAGGGTGAGCTCCTGCCCTTAGCCCAGCTCTGTGACACAGCCGGAACCAATTGTATTGACTCTGCTGTTCCATTGTACTATTTCAGTGGCGTGGAGAGGGGGGATTTGCTGCTTGGGTAACAGCCTATCCTCCATATTAATCTACCTAGGCCTTTGTGCTTCACATACAGCATCAAGCACAATAACATCGTCTTTCATGACTGATGGATGCCAAAGCAGTGCTTCCTACAAGTAAAACATATTTAACCCTTTATACACATAGCTTAATATACTGTTGATTTAGCCAAAGATTCATTTTAAAAACATTTAATTCTGAAACCTTTTCCCACCATCTCTTCAGGAAAAATGAGATGTTAGCCTTTTGTCCTTTTAACTCAGAGGCTGACACCAGAGGCTGAGATGAGACCTCTCCACAAACAGAGGAGATCAGCAGAGCTTCCAGGTATGGAAGGCAGAGCAAGCAACCTGGAGGAAAAATTAGCTCCACTGAGGTGATGAAATTGCCACAAGGGAGAATTTAACAGTTTATAAAGATGGTGGTTTATGAAAATCAGTTTATGAAGATGGTGGTTAGGATGAGTTCAAGTTGCCTCAAAGATAGGATATACTATTTTCTCCTTAAGGAGGAAGGGAACAGAAAGGGACATGGAATGACTATCCACCCCAAAGTATTCCTCCAAAGTGACAAAATTTCTGTCATGGTTTGGTGCAGGACCTAACTGAAAGCTGACAATCCTTCTTTCAAGGGGAGAACAATTTTTTTTAATACAGCAATATCCTGACAATACATAATAGCTGCATCTAATGAATAATAGCTGCATCTAAACATCAGATTAGGTACCTTTGAGGAACTATATAGAGTTTTAAGGGAAGATCACATGAACATTTCATTCTTATAAGTAACATAATATATTAATTATGAAATATCAGTATTTCACCTATCTGAAAACCTAGCTCAGTAAATTAAAGCACTTACAAATCAACAATTCTGCAAAGCCGGGGCATAAATGATGCTGCAAGATGACAATTTTGGAGAAATACCCATTGTCCTTGCATTATCTGTGCTGTATTTACCGATTCTTCAGCTTTATTCCCTTGCCCACGGCCCAAAGAGATCATTGTAACATGATCTGTACTTCCTTTTATTTCCTGGGCAAAGCGTAGGACGAGAGCTGCAACATCCACTCCTGTGTAAAAATGCGTGTTTATTTACCAGTTCAGAAGCTTTTTATCAGTTTTACTTAGAAATATCTTAACACATTGGTTAAATGAAACTTTGGGATCACTCTATATATAAATTGAAGAGTCCATGATTGTCTCACTGACTCATCCATGCTTAACCCAAACCCCTGAACCAAGAAGTGTGAAATTTGGGGAGGGTATTCATTTAATTATGTGGGCACCCACTAAGAATTGAATTTTTAGAAATTCAAACCCTAAGGGGGTGAAAAGGGGGAGCAACATGTTTTTGTCCCTATACTTAACATTGAAGACTGACTGATTCACAGACTCAACAATGATCAGCCTGAACTCCTGCTCCTAGAAGCATAAAATTTGGGGAGCATATTCCTCCTGTGATGTAATGACCCATTAAGAACCAATTTGGTGCCTGGTGCCTGGTGGTGCCTAGTACTCGCTTGTGTCTGGTGGTGCCTGGTGCCCAATAGGGATGCACAGAAGTACATGGTGCTCGGTAGTGAGTCATGCCCAATGGTGCCTTGTGCCCAATGGTGCATGCTGCCCACTGCCTCCTGCTGTCACCCGGTTCCCAGTAGGGATGTGTGATGTCCAGTGGTGCCCACAGCCCAGCAGGATAGTACCCAATGCCCAGCAGGGATGCCTGATGCCCAGTGGTGCTCACTTGAGAGAGAAGGACATAATTCCTGCTTGGATGCAGTTGTCAAAATGGAAGTGTGGAACTACCTGTGTTTACGCAGAAAACAGCAACAAAGTGCTTGAAGAACATGGAAAGGGTTTGGCTTTTTTGTAGACCAGAGATGGTGGACCATACAGAAACATGTCACAATATATTGCATTTTAACAATGTTCTCCACCAATGCCAGCAATGTCTACATTCATTAGACAAACAGTATAAGAAAGGCCATGTCGAACCAGAATAACATAGTTTTGCATGTGTGCAAATGGACCATTGGACACTCTTGGAATATTAACCATGTGAAAAACACAAAATGAGACTAGATGTTATCAAAATGACATATATCAGCATTATACTAAGATTACCAACCACTAGCAAGAACACATTCATCAAACTATATCTCTAATAGATCTCTAAAAGGTTCCATCATCCTCCATTGTCCAGGTACCACATAAGACTTGCTTCAACTATGTTGTCTATGAGACTATTATTGCCCCCCAGTGTCATTCAGCAATATTCTACAAAAGAGTTTCCAGAGAGTTTGCTACATCTAATCCCTGTCAATCCAAACATTTTTATAACACAATTTCCTCATTCTTTAGCAGCCTTGAATTATCATAGTTACCTTCCAGTGGATCCTCTGAAATTGTAATAAACTCAAAATCATTAGAGGAAATCACCACAGTGGAATGGAATCCCCTTTTTGTGAACTGGGGAAGTTTTTTTGTTCTGGGGAAGGTTGAATTTCCTTGGAAGGCAGGGAATCTCCTTCTCTCCTAAAAGACCCACTGAGAGGAATTAGTTATGGGTTCAAAACTTGCTGAAGTACTTATATACTCAAGTATAAGCCTAGTTTTTCAGCACATTTTTATGCTGAAAAAGCCCCCCTCAGTTTATACTCGGGTCAGCTTATACTTGTCATAAGATGGGCAAAGAAGCAGATTTCTGCACAAGCAGCTCAGCTTAGGTCAGCCTTTTTAAAAAGCAGGAAAGGCTGATTTGCTTCCTTCTTTAAAAAAAACATCATCAACAGGTAAGCAGATTGATCACTCTCCTCCCTGCATGTAGGAGCTTGATGGCTCACCACATTGGCTATTTTCTCCTCATTAAAACAGCAGTAGCTGCTGCATTTCTCACCCTAGGCTTATACTAGAGTCAATAAGTTTTCCCTGTTTTCTGTGGTAAAATTAGGTGCCTTGGCTTATACTCGGGACAGCTTATACTCAAGTATATACGGGTACTTTTGGGGTCCTCCATCTTCTGTTTGTTATGTCCCAAGTAGAAAACCAGATGTTCAAATTTCTGGATAAACTTTCTCTTACAGAGGCGGTAAAAACTCAATGGATGACAAAAGCCTACTCTCAACAACATCTTCTTTAGTACCTGAATTTAGGTCTGACACCCCAATTGTTATTCTAAATCTACCTTATCAACTTGATCCTCTATTACATTACAGTTATCAGACTCAATTCCCAACATCTCCAAAGGAAGGAATAGATTAAATGGTGGTGGGATGTCCACCAAATGCTTAAAAATAGTTTAAAAACAGACCTTTTGGAAGGTCTTCTGATCTTTCCTTTTCAGTCCAATTTTGTTGGTTTTATAAACAGAACACAAAGTAACCAGCTTCATATTTGTATTAATTAGTAGGCTATGTCTATAATCCAGAAGTGCACTTGGGCTACCCTATGTATCACTGGGGTGTCCCAATTCCAAGATGGGCCACCAAAGTTATACCAGAAAGGCTTGGGGCAGCGTAAGTCAACATAGGCTGCCTCAAGGCAGATGGACCTGGGCTGGCCTAGCTGTGCCCACCTAGGCAGTTCTGAAGAGGCATGTTGACTGCCTAGAACAGTACAGTTACACTGTACCCAGAGCCAGTTTCCAGGGTAGACATGGCCCCTCACAGCTCCTCAGAATTATACCACCTCAGGAGCAGGTATAAATCTGAGTAGACCCATAGGGGTCCATGATAAGGTAGAGTGAGAACAGGAGTGTTGACAAAAAAAATCTGAGTTCTTGACCAGCATATCTGCAACCCCTGCCTCTCAGCCTCAGGATATGGTACAACTATGTCAGCCCATCAACTTCTGGATACAGGACAACTCCAAGCAATCCCCCTTGCATCTACCCTCCATACAGATCCTGCTGTACTGCAGTCTCATGCTGCAGCTGTGATGGGTTGTCAAGGACTCCTGTTCAATGTTCCTTGTTCAATGTGATCTAAGGCAGATCTCTTTGGGAGCAATCCCTCAGGTTCCACTCACTTGATGCCTACTGAGCATGCCTGGAGCAGGCTTCCTGACTCTGGATTCATCCCAACTTTCTGCTTTGAATATAGTCTACTTGGGGCAGCCCAGCTGGGCTATTCTCACTGCCCTAACTCTGGACTGCCCTCTAAATTTCTCTGCTTAAATGCACCAAGGTTTTAACCCATTTCTCTTACGACTTTCTTTTTCAACTTTTCAAATGGAAAACAATGGAATGTGTTCTTGAAGTTCTTAAAACTGAAATATAAAATTCAGTCTCTCTAATCAGACACTGACACCTCCACAAAGCAAGGCCAAATACTAATGAAAAGGGAGTAGAAAAACAAACAGTTCTCACAATCTCAAAGGATCCAAACATTTCTTCTGGTTTCAAGGTCTTCCAGGTAGCCAATTACAGTTGTGTAAAAAGCAGCTGTAATCACTAATTAAAAAACTAAGAACCCTGGAGCTCTGAATTGTTTGTCCTTGCTAATTGCTGCCATCCTGACTTCTTGGCTTCAGTCAGCATTCCAGGGTATGCTACCCTGTTTAGCACAATGACATAAAAACTGATTTAGAGCACAATCCTAACCATGTCTACTCAAAAGTAAGCCCCATTGTGTTCAATGGGTCTTCCTCAGTGATGAGATTCAAAGAAATTAACAATGTCCATCTATGTCCATCTGGCAGACGCTTTTAAATGGCTATTTATATCTCTCATTAACAAGTTCTATAGAGTAGGTGTGAACCTGCTGGAGCCTACCACTGGTCTTACTCTCAGGAAAGTGTCTTTAGGATCGTGTCTTTATTTAACAGACCAAATTTATCCCCCATAATACCTAGGTGTTATGATGGTCCAGCTGCAAACTATATCCAGCAATGGAAAGGTTGACAGAAGATTAACCAGAAGTAAGCACAGACCATTTTTACTTAGCTCTGGGTAGACCTCCTTGTCTTCTCAGACCTTCGCCAACAATGCAACTTGCATAGGTTTGAAAAGAGAAAGAAGTAGAGGGAGCATTGAAAAATGAATGATAGGTTCCTACTGCCAGGTTCCACCACTTCCAACCTACTTTCCCTCCACAACCTCCTTTTTCCATGCACTAAAACATCTCTGATCCTCCCAGCACTGACTTAGGTCAATGCAGTGTGTGTGTGCACAACAGTGGAGGTGCATAGCTGCAGCCTTTTTGCAGTATTAACTTCAAATGGCCGAGCAATGAAATGATGCTTGTGCCATTGCTGGTCTTTTCACAAGTGTGTATTGTACAAGAGTCTAAGGCTGCAATCCTAAAGACACTTTCCTGGGAGTAAGACCCACTGAACACAATGGGACTTACTGTTGAGTAGACATGGTTAGGATTGGCTCAAAGACTGTAAGGGTCTCTAAGAAGGGGCTATAAATTTTTTTTGGGGGGGAAAGAGTAATTATGTTTGTTTTTTGTATTTCTTTGCAACCAGTTTCACACTGTTGTTCACAAGTGATAAGGAATTAATCATCCATATGTAAGTAACTGAGCAGAAGCATGGTGTATCTGTAGTAAAAAAATTGCTCTATATAACTTGTTCAATAGTCATTTAAACTATTGAAGTTCCATGGGATAACACACTTTACAACTTTTACAAATGCAACACTGTCAGTACATGTGGCCTGGACAACACTGTGACTGGTGTCAATGCAGACAGACCACAATTGCCCACCAGGAAAGGTGGACTATGCCCACCAGGAAAGGTGGACTGCATAGTTTACTATGCAGAGGAGATAGGTGGAAGTGGTGATTGTGGTGGAATGTGATTTGAGTAGATGGAATGGGAATAGTGATGGCATGAGAAGAAGATGGATCAGGCCCAGAAAGGAGGCAGGTTTGGCAGCAGTAATGCCTGCTCTAGAGGGCTCTAACCCAATTCCCAGCTCTAACCCAATTCCCTTTGCTCTAGAGGGCAGGTCCACTCTTGGATTGGGAACTGGTTTAGGGGCAGGACACAGACAGTGGGTGTCAATGAGCAATTTTCCTGATGGAGAGAGGTGAAAAGTGGGGTACCTCAGGGGTCTGCCCTGGGACCAGTGCTTTTCAACCTGTTCATAGATGACCTAGAAACAAGATTAAGTAGAGAGGTAACCAAGTTTGCAGATGACACCAAACTATTCTGAGTGGCAAAGACAAAAAAAAAGGCTGCAAAGAGCTCCAGAGGGATCTCTCCATACTGGAAGAATGGGCTACAAAATGGCAGACACATTTAAATGTAAGGAAATGTAAAGTTATGCACATTGGGGCAAATAATCCTAACTTTACATATAGGTTAACAGGCTCTGAGCGATCTGTGACAGAGCAGGAGAGAGATCTAGAGATGCTAGCAGATAGCTTGATGAAGGTGTTGACCCAATGTGTGGTGGCAGCGAAGAAGGAAAATTCCATGTTTTTGGGGTGTCCTACCATTTTTTTTAAGCGGGTAGGAACTTTGGCTTGGGGGTAGGAATTTCTGCCTGGGATATAGTAATCCTGGACTTGGGATTCAGGAATTTTGGTTTTAGCATCTGGTCACCCTGGAGAGCCCCTTACTTGGCATGTCTCCTCAGAAGTAAGCCCCACTCATCTCAAGGGAGCTTACACCCAGACATGTGTGAATTGGACTGCAGGCGCATTTCCCCCCAGCCATACCTACTGAGTAGATGCTAAAAGGAGCAGGGAGCTGGCTGGCTCCAGTAAGGCCATTGTGGAGGAGAGAGCTGCATGCTCACCTCCTCCTTCCAAGCGCGCCTCCTCCAGAAGCACACCTCCTCCTTCTCCCACTAGCTGGCTCCTCCCACCTGCTTCTCCAATTGGAAGGGGGCGTCCTTCACTACACCTCCCAAGGTGGAATGTTCCTCAGAGGTGTGCCTTTCCCATAGGAGCTAGTCCTTCCACCCAATAGGCAACTGCTCACTTGTGATGAGGGCAGCATCAGCATGCCAGTCGGTGTAGTGTTGTGAGCCACTCTTGACATGCATGCCGGGGGTTGCTGACTCCTGTTATATATCTTTGGAAAGGTAATTTAATGCAGAATGCAATGAAAAACTGAATTGGAATATCCATATTTTGTCAAAGGTTATGGCCAATTAACCAGAAAATGAAAACACAAAAGCTATGGAACAAAAAGTCGATTTCCTTAATTCGAAAGAGTCCCATAATACTGATTGCTCTGAGAGATAATGTAATTCTTATACTGGAACTAATAAGGTGGTAATATGAATCAACTCTCATTTCCAAATACATATATCATAGTATACTTACCTATGCTATCTTCTTCGATGCTTGATAGCAAATAGGTACTTTAGCTATGCCAACAGCAGAGCAAATGGGTGGTGAAATGCTGAGGAGGAAGTGGCAGTTTCCTCCCAATTTTCTTTTTAAAATACCTGGGGATGACACCACTTCCGGTTGTGACATCACTCTGGGGGCAACATATTGAGCTTTGCATCGGTCTACATCAGGGGTCTCCAAACTTTTTGGCAGGAGGGCAACATAATCTCTCTGACGCTGTCAGGGGCCAAAAAACTAACTTACTATACTCGAGTATAAGCCGACCCAATTATAAGCTGAGGCACCTAATTTTACCACAAAAAAAACAACAACACCTGGGAAAACGTATTGCCTTGAGTATAAGCCTAGGGTGGGAAATGCAACAGCTACTGCTGTTTTAATGAGAAAACAGCCAATGGGGTGAGCCATCAAGCTCCTACATGTAGGGAGGAAAGAGATCAATCTGCTGACTTTGTTTTTTTTTTAAAAAAAGAAGGAAGCAAAGCAGCCTTTCCTGCTTTTTAAAAAGGCTGACCTAAGCTGAGCTGCTTGTGCAGAAATCCACTTCTTTGCCCATCTTATGACAAGTACAAGCAAACCCGAGTATAAGCCAAAGGGGGCTTTTTCAGCATAAAAAATGTTCTGAAAAACTAGGCTTATACTTGAGTATATATGGTACATTTCAAATTTGAACAAATTTACATATAAGAATGTATTGGAGTGGATTACAGGGCTTGCCTAGAGGCCGGATTGAGGGATCTTGAGACTTGTCAGGGGCCGCATCTGGCCCAAGGAGGGGGGGTTGGAGACCCCTGGTCTACATGATCATGAGCTATGCCACTGCTTATTATCATTTTACCCATTGCTCACCTTGCGTATAGATGAGGATTAGTGGAGTTGTAAAGTCTGATTCTTCATATACTTGTTTCAGATTCATTCCACCAGATGGGAGGTATTTGTTTCCCAATTTCTCACTTACAAATTCTCGTATTGCACTGATTAAACTTACTAAATGAAGAATTTTAATCTACAAAAAAAATGTAACAGGAAGAACATGATGCAGCACAGCTAAGCATGCTTACTTCCCACCAATTTCCCACCTTAAACACACAAAACAAAGTCAGCCCAAAACAGACTCAGGTGGCATGCCAAATGCTGTCCTCCCTTATCTCATGATGTCCCAGCAAATGATCATTTCACTCTCCAGCGTTCTCCTTCTTCCTCCCTTTCTGTTTTTCTCCACTCATTCCATCTTTCCAGTCAAGTGAATAAAAGGAGAAGCAGTAGTATCAGAGGCAAGCAAACTTGCAAAGACAAGTTGTTGTTCCTCATGCCTGAAGTGACTGTATCAGTTGGCATCACAGATGGGCTCCACAGGGGCCTGAATCACACTGATTCCCTGATCCCCAATTCTGACCCCCTGGCATGCAAAGTGTGTCTGAAATGTTCTCCTAAGGTTTTTTTCTTTCCCAGGAGAACAAAGCATACTTGTATAAACAGAGCATTAAATGGGATGCCCATAACAATATGAAAAGTTAAGAATATAAGAAACCCACTGGGTCAGGCCAAAGGCCCATCTAGTCAGCTTCCTGTAGTGGTTCACCAGGTACCATAGGGATCACGCTGTACTCAATGAGCACACTGAGCACACTTCTTGTATCTCACAGTGGCCATCATATGCCACATGGAACACACAAGACACCTGCACCCTGGTGCTCTCCCCTGCATTTGGCATAAGTTCAGAAGATGGTTCAGCTCTCTACTTTCCACAGAAAAAAGTTCAGAAAAAATTGGGAGGTCAAATTTTAGGAGATCACATATTGTTCCATCATTGTGTTTTCATAAATTGGGTGATATATGTGACACCACTTTGGCTCTCAGCCAGAAGAAAGGGATTAAGGGAAGCGAGAGCCTGGAGGAAATGGAACTAGCCAGGAAAGGGAAGTGGAGGCTAGTCCTAGCCATACCTTGAGGCATCAGCGGTTGGCTAGGGCCCTCACCTATGGGCCTAATCTCACCTCTTTCTTTCCTAGGTGAGAATCCCTGTACCTGCCTTGGAAGGACCCAGAAAGAGAAAGGGGAGGAAACAACCAGGGTGGGAAGAGGGGGATTAAGGGGAAGAATGAGTCAGTTGTCAGGAGGTAGCACTGTTGGGGTATCAGTGCCCAACCCCAGCCATGGCACTAGTCATCAACATGTGCTGTGATCAGGGCTGATTTCGCCCAGTCTGCTAGTTCAGGATAGATGGTGTATAGATGGTGGGGGGAATTATCTGTTGTTGAAAGAATAACCTATAAATGAACTGATAGAAGATAAAACAACTCACCTTAGAACCTTCCTTTGTTCTCCAAGTGGTCCTTCCATCTTCTGTGCCAGTGATGGAACCTAATGACCTATTCAACACCCCCAGCCCTCCCCACCCCTGTGGTCTGGGACTGGACCTGGACCCCATGACAGGCCTGCTGTGTGAAACAGGTTTGACAGCCTTGATGATAATAGGCATTAACAACCACTCCTAGTCAGCTTTCATGGTATGTCTCCTATTGAATATGAACCTTTTTCTTGGCTAAGATAATTTTTAAAAAGTTTCAAAATTGGCATCTCAGTGCTCCTGTGATTGACAATATCCTGGGAACTACCTCTCCCCTGGAATCCATATACTAGTTTAAATTTGTATTTAAATTATAATTAAGCTGATGGGGCCTGATGTGCTGTGAAAATGTATGTTCATAGAGTATTCTTGTGAAGTTAGTTTGAAGAAGTTTCACCCAAACTGGACCAAAGCCTTGATAAACAATAGGGTTAGCAAAACAAACCAGTGGAGAGGAAAATGTCTGACTGATGGAGGAGGCCCAGTTGGACATTTCTCAGACGCGGAGGAGGGAGAGCAGATCTTGGTGCCCTACTCAGTGCCAGGGGGATGGGAGGATATGGCTGATGAAGAAAAGAAGACACAGGAACGAGTCACAGGAAATGGCCGATGAAGAAGACACAGGGGGAAGGGGCCAAGCACAGGAAGGAGTAAAGGGGAGCATGCCCAGGAGCTGTCCCTTGGAGAAACAGATCACCCAGGGGAAATAACCTACAGGCCTGTTTCAGGGAGCTGTGGGAGGTGGTACACAGCTGTGGGCAGCTGTCTCCCTTGGAAGGATGGGGGGAGAAGAGGGAGGAAAATGAGATAAAAGGAGGGGAACAAGAGGGAGGGGATGGGAGGATATGGCCGATGAAGAAAAGAAGACACAGGAACTAGTCACAGGATATGGCCGATGAAGAAAAGAAGACACAGGGGGAAGGGGCCAAGCACAGGAAGAGGAGTAAAGGGGAGCATGCCCAGGAGCTGTCTCTTGGAGAAACAGATCACCCAGGGGGATAACCTACAGGCCTGTTTCAGGCAGCTGTGGGAGGTAGTACACAGCTGTGGACAGCTGTCTCCCTTGGAAGGATGGGGGGAGGAGAGAGAGGAGAATGAGATAAAAGGAGGGGAACAAGAGGGAGTTTGGAAGTTGGGGCATGGACACCAGGCAGTGAGGAACTAGGGCACTGGTGCCCTGCCCCAGCCAGAAGCTTAAGAAACAACGTCACATGGCTGGAGGAGAGTGGTCCTGGCCCCCAGCCATCCCAGGGGGGATGGGTTTGGGTTACCCATTCCAGATACTTTGCTATATTTACCTTATTACCCTGTTAATTGTAACCAAAGTGGTGCCTCCCCTCAAAAAGGGGATGTAACTAAGTAAAGAGAGTTCAGTTGGAGCATAATTACCTTGTGTCCTGCTTCTACTTACCTGCAGCGTCATCATGGAAGGAGAGAACCCCTTCACCACACCTATGCCCCACCAAAGAATAGATGGGAGCATGAGAAACCCCAGACAAGGAAATGAAACCACCAACAGAGCATATGCCTGTGTTTCAAAATAAGCAAGAATTAAACTCTGAAAAATGAGTGTCTGTGCTTGCTTGCTGCCATGGAAATTTACAGCATGAATGTACAATATTGGTGAAATCCTTCAGTATTTGGAGGATGGGGTGGGAGAGAAGGAGCTATTTGCTTTCCTACAGCATAGGACTAAATGGGATGAGGAAAATTGAGGGATGTTATGTAAATTTCCATCCCTACTTGCAATAGTTGTAGCACTGTCATATGTCTAAATTTTTAACTACACAGAGTCAGCAAAGTGAGTAGATCCTAACAACTGAAAACATTCTTGAATGGGGTAAGAGTGTGAAATTAAGGTTGTGGGGGGACTGACACTTGTAAGCAAATATCATGAGATCAATATCACCTAACTCTTTCACACAGCATGAGAGAAAAAAAAGATAAAATGCCTATTTCTTGTGCAAGACTAGTAGTGTAGTCCCAAAGTAATATATAGATTACACCACATTGCTCAGATTTAGGATTAGAGTGTAAGTGAAACATTATGGGGAGGCCAATTTTTTACCTCCCATTTCCTTTGATATAAGAGGGAGTTGGGAGCTCAGCTGAATTGTGTAATTTGATGGTATTCATCCATCATCTCTAATTTTTCCCCATCCCCATTTTAAGTTGTTTTAATTTGCCTATAGCTTAGCACCCATCATAGTTTTAGGGCTCCTAATGAAAATGATTTATTAGGATTAGAAAGTATTTTTCCTCTGATTCTTCCTTCCTCGTTTTATTTATTTGGTTTGAAAATGTTATGGCCCTTAGAGTGTATAGCTTCTTGGGCAGAAGAAGGGTATTAGGACATTGATATGTCTAATGTCACAACATTTAATGTCATCACACTGCTGTCACTGACTAATTTAATTTACTGTAAAACTAAATTAATATTTATGGTTATTTCTGAATTTCTTTTTAATTCAGTCAGGTATTTCAATTCAGTTGCAAGTATGAAGTTCATCTAACAGTCTTTAATTTTGACCAAAAATAAACTTCAGTAAAAATGTTAAGATACTTTATTGTACAAACCAGTATAAGTCTTTCAAATGAAGAAAGGTTCTCCCAAGGAAAAATTATAGGTGCACTTTTGTGAATATCATCCTTCTCATCATCCTCACCACTATCCTTATCATCTTGCAACTCTTCAGATTGTACCTCTGCAGTGAAATAAACAAAAACTCAGTGTTATTGCACAAAGCAATAAAGGCAACGTCTTCAGTGTTTTTCCCATGTGTTGGTAGGAATCTGCTTGTTCTGAATTGGAGTCATCCAAACCATGATAGACATGATATTGGGGAAACCTGGCCAAACTTCCAATCAAAGTGGAACCTATTTATCTACTTGCATCTGCATGCTTTCAAACTTACATCTGCATGCTTTCAAACAGGATCTGGGACAAATGATCACTCCATTGTGCAGAACTCTGGTTTCAAACTGCTGACCTGCCGATCTTCAAGTCGACAGGCACAGCACCTTTAATGAATAGGTATGTATGACTATGATACAAATATGGATGAATTCATGAAGATGGTTTACAGTTTTATGTTTTAGTACTTACCTGGCACTAATGATGTTATGCTATAACTTGTACTAATAAAATCATATACATTCTGGCTGTTCAGAAAAGCTTTCCATTGCTGAGAATTTAATGAGAGGGAATCACACAACAGACTGAATGCTGGAAAGTGAGTGCTGAGGTACTGGCATTGCTTCCACATCATATCAGTAATCCAGGGTTGAGGAGGAGTTTTCATAGATGCCCAATATCCTATTCAGATAATAATATAATGTGATTCCTTGTAATTCCTTACAATCTGTTATAATAATGTAATGTAATTCATTTGATCATGACAAAGTTTCAATTACACCCAGTATCAAATATGCGCCACCAAATTTATAAACATGTTCTATTTTGAGCTAAAACAGAACTGGTTTTATTTATCTCTTGATTTTCTGAACCCATCGTTCTGTCTCCTAAGAGGCCAACACTGTAGCTCACATTTAGTTTTAAACAGTCTTCCTCCTACTACCACCCACAGAGGAAGATGATAAATTACCATGAAGGGGTAGAGCCACAGCCTGTTTTAAAAACTGTCCGCTGTGGAGAAAGGTGGGATAGAAATAAAAAATAATAAACAAACAAATAATAGTGATGCCCTGTGGTAGAGATGCCATGTTGGTCAGTATATATTCAGATATTTTAGCTACTAAATTAAAATTTTCCACTCACTTGAGAGTATTTATACTATTGTGTTTGAATGTTTGTCAAAGACATAACCCCACATGTTCTAGAAAATCTAGAACATATTCTGCATATTATGAAGTGGTAGGAGACCATGCTCCTGCAAAGACACAAGTAAAATAAATTTTTATTTACATTTTCTGCCATGCCAGTTTCCAATGACCCTATTCAGATCTGAGCCAGCTTGTGGTTGGCAAAAGTCCAAGCAAATATGTTGAGGTCAGGAAGGAAACACGGGCTATTGGCAGCAGTAGTGCTGTTATCCCCAATATATTTACTCTTCCCTTTCTGCCCCCAATTGGCCCTGATTCCTAACCCAGTTCTTCCCTGCGCAGAGATTAACAAATGCACATCTAAGGGAGCAATTCTTACATTCTCCTTCGGCTGGCACAAGCCACTTGTGCTGGCTGAATGGTGTTGCAAAAGTGTTGTAAGAGGTGGCCTAAATGCAAGTACACCTACAGAAGCTGCTGTAGACTTACATGGGGTTGCAAAAGTGTTGTAAGAGGTGGCCTAAATGCAAGTACACCTACAGAAGCTGCTGTAGCCTTACATGGGGTAAGGGAGAAGCCTCCCCTCCCCAGGGTAGAGCAGCAGCCTCTGCATCTTGCACTGGATGCAGTGCAGGCATAACAGCCTGCCTGCTCCAACATGTCAGGACTGCATAGCCATTCATACAAAATTATTACAATTAACTGAAAACAGATTCTCTTTTCTCCCATTATTGGAATATTTGAGAGTTTACAATACTACAATATATTTTACAATATTATAGTATATTTGAGAGACCACCTTATTCCTTAAACTCAGGCTACAATCCTAAAGACACTTTCCTGGGAGTAAGACCCATTGAACAGAATGGGGCTTACTTTGGAGTTGACATGGTTAGGATTAGACATGGTTAGGTCATTCTCTGAGGTCACCAGAGGGGGCCCTGTTGGTTGTGTTGCCACTGAAAGAAGTTAGAGGACTGGTGGCCAGAAGGGCTGTGGGTGGCACAAGTGGTTAAGACACTGTGCCTGTTAGCCCAGCTCTGCGACACAGCTGGAACCGATCATATCGGCTCTGCCATTCCATTGGACTATTTCAGTGGTATGGAGAGGAGGGATTTGCTGCTTGGGCCTATCCTCCACATCAATCTACCCAGGCCTTCATGCTTTGCATGCAGCGTCAAGCACGATACCATAGTCTTTCAAGACTGATGCCAAGTTTTAAGGTGGCCAAAAAAGGGCCTTCTCTATGGTAGAACCCACCTTACAAAACTCCCTCCCCACGGAATTAAGGAAATCCTTCTCGCTATTGTCCTTCCAGTGAGGCCTGAAGACTTATTTAGACAGGTTTATGATGGCTGTTCAACAGTATTTTACTGCTGTCTGCCTGTTTTTAAATGGTCTTTTTAACTTAAATTTTTACTGTTCTTTTTGTATATTATATATATGTTATATATTTTTAAATGTTTTAATGGAATTTTATTGTCTGGTCTTATTGTTTTTATCTAGTTTTAATCGTATCTAAATTGTATTTTCTTTATGCTGTTTGTATTGCTGTAAGCTGCCTTGGGTATCCTTCTTTAGGTAGAAAGACCGGGCACTAAATAAATAAATAAATAAATAAATAAATAAATAAATAAATGGTTCCATTTCCAATTCTATTCTGAATCCTAATAAGGAAAAAAGAAGAAAGCTTTATCCAACAATTTAACAAATTCAGGGTAGAACATGGTATTGTAAAATCCTCCTTTTAAAAAAAAAGTCAGGTACAGTGCCGCCTCACATAACAAATTTAATCCGTTCCGGAGGCATGTTTGTTATGTGAAACTTTCTTTACATGAAGTGGATTTTCACATAGGAAATAAAGGAAACTCAGACAATTGGTTCCACAACCCCAAAAATATTCATATAAAAATATTAACTGCATGTAAAAATGATGACAAAACACTGGAATTGAATTCAAAATATGCATTCAGTGTGCATGACCCTCTGAAGTCTACTTAGGCTGCAATCCTAAAGGCACTTTCCCGGGAGTAAGCCCCATTTAACACATGGTTAAATGGTTAGGAGGCTGCAATCCAAGACACTTTCAAAGTGTCTCCCTACTTTCTCCTTCTCTTCATCCTGAGCCTCTCTCTCCCCTGCTCCCTTCTGGCTAGCCCTGAGCTGCTTCCCTCTTCTCCACTATTGTTCTCTCCCTTTGCCCAGCGGACACCCGGCCACAGGAGGAACAGCGCAGAAGTGTTGCTTTCGCTATGGGCAGGCACGCTAGGCAGCCCTGATATTTTTTAAAAGGGCTGCCGGCCATCGTGGCTGCCCCAACTGCCAACAAGTGTGTTTGTTACGTGAAGCAGTTTGTTACATGAAGCAGAATCCTAGAGAAATTTTTGTTTGTTACATAGAACATACTTCACATGAGGCATTTGTTACATGAAGGTGCCAGTGTATTTCGTTTTGTAATTTTAAAAAACTTTGTCATAAAACAGGCAGGACAAGTTGCTGGAGGAAAAAGGCAGAAATTAAAAACAACACACTCCAGGTATGTAGGTATGTATGTATGTATGTATGTATGTATGTATGTATGTATGTATGTATGTAACTGCTGAATTCTATTTTACTGTCTGCCTCCTTAAAGCAAACTCAACTTTATAGCACAATCCTATTCATTTCTACTCAAAAGTAAGTCCTACTGTGTTCACTGGGTCTTGCTTCCAAGAAAGTGTGTTTAGTAATGCAGCCTTAATCACAGTATCCCATGCATGCTGGAAAACTCTTCCTTATAAAGCAATGCTGAGGCAACACAGATGACATGCTAATATTCCACATGCTAAAGGCAACTTTCTTACATCAAAGGCATAGCAGACAAAAATAGCAAAAATTCCAAAAATCAAATTTCAGAACAATCTTCATCCCAGCTATCAAAGTTCAGCAACTTCACCTAAATCTTAAAGATAGGAGACAACAGCTGGATACACCTGGCATGTACAAGATACCCTGTGAGTGTAACTGTGTCTATATAGGAACCATCAAACATTATGTAAAAACCAGGTTAATAAAAACCAGCTCCAAAGAGCTTCTATGCATTTTTTCCAGAATCTATTTTTAATTCCATCTGTATTAATGGAAAATGAATGAGACCTATTGGGAATGTTGTGGAAGAAACCTAGAAACAAATTCTTTGAATTTTATGCATGGCACCCATTTATTTGATCATGTCCATATGTCTTTCAAAGAGTGATGAATAAATCTATTTATTTGAATGTGGCTTTGTTTACCAATATTTTCTTTTATATCCATAATTTGTTCCGCTTTGCTTGAGTAGAGGAAGAATTTCCACTCATTCTCTGATATAAACCCAAGTGTGTTAGTATGTTGATTTTTGTCATAATTATTCTTCATGATTGCAGTACACAACAAGAAACCAAAGCACAGCTGATCTTCACTGAACAGGGCTGAAACTACTGTCTAGGGAATAAGAATCACAAAAATAGTAAAAATGAACTAAACTTTGCAAAAGATAACCAAAATATTTGAAAAACAGGAGTTTCTTACAATGAGCTATTCTGGAAGGAGGGAGGGAAAGTGCTCTCAACCAAATCCCCCTTTGAACAAGACAAAAAGGGAATCCGTTTTACAAAAATCCCTTGTCCGTTCCAAATAGTATTCAGAAATCCTGAGTGCTGAGGTAAAGTGATACCAGAAAAATTGTTTTAAAGGCCAAGTATTATAATTCAGCAGAAACTATTGGTTCAAAGGAAGGACCCATAAGAACAGAGAGAACCAGGTGTAAATCCCATGATGGGAAAGGATGGATCTGAGGGGGATTAACGTGTGGGTGATTCAGTGGGTGGCGCAAGTGGCTAAGACACTGTGCATGTTAACAAGCAGGCCAGGGTTCGAGACCCAGGTCGGCCCCACAAGACAGGGTGAGCTCCTGTCCTTAGCCCAGCTCTGTGACGCCAGCTGGATCCAATCGTATTAGCTCTGCCTTTCCACTGGACTAATTCAGTGGCATGGAGAGGGGGGGATTTGCTGCTTGGGTAACAGCCTATCCTCCATAACAATCTAACCCAGGCTTTTGTGCTTCGCATGCAGCGCATGCAGTGCCGAGCACGATACCATAATCTTCCAAGACCGACGGAGGCCTGCTGATTGAGTGTCACATTGCCCCCTGCTGTTCCCAGACTGCTCTGCAAGGCTGCCATTTGGATGTCTTAGCGTGCTGGTGCTGAGCCTTTTGTCCAAACCATCCTGCGAGAACTCTAAGACATGTTCAAGGGGAACCCCCTTCAATAGACACCAGGATCAAAACTTCTTCCAGGTATTGCCATAGACTTTAGCTGTGTAAGACTTTTTTGATGTCAAGATTTTAGCTGAATATCCCTTCTTGGTTAGAGGTTGCTGCTCAACCTCCAGGCAGTCAGTTGGAAAAACTCTGGATGGGCATGGCTGAGTGGCCCCTGGTTCAACAAATCTGATCTAAGAGGAATCTTCCAGCCTTTTCCCTGACTGAACTGAATCTCCTCTGGGAACCACAGATGACTTGGCCAATGAAGAGGTACCATAATGATTTCTGCGCCTAAAGCCCTTACCCTTTTTAGATATAGGAATGAGCTGCAGTGGACGAAATGCATAAAGTAGCCCCTGACACCAGTGATGGGCTAGAAAAAAATTAACAACCGGTTCTCTGCCCATCTGGCAGCCACTTTTAAATGGATATTTTAAAACTTTATATGTCCTGTCTCTCATTAACAACCGGTTCTATAGAGTAGGTGCGAACCTGCTGGAGCCCACCACTGCCTGACACCATGGATGTTGAACTGCATCCGTCCCTGCCTCTCCTTCCACTGAAAGGCATGCTAGGAACAGTGGTAGCTGTGTGTTGGCTTGGTTGGCAAACAGATCCATAACTGGAAGGCCCCATCTGTTTACTAACATAAACAGTTATGTTTTTTCTGGGCTTTTTCTGCAAATCCTTTTTAGTTGAGGGGAGAACCTTTTGCTTATCCTGGTTCTCCACCAGCAAGGGTTCTAGGGCTTCCCCCAAAGAATTTTCAGGATTCTAGAAGCTGAACCTTCATCATGCTCCCACTGGTGCATGATGTGTCTCCTGGCCAAGATGCCCACGGCCACAGTTCTAGAACAAGGGTCTCCAAACCCCGAACTGGGGGCCATATGGGGCCTCCAGTGACCTTCAGTTGTCCCCCCCAAGAACCCTTCAGGGTCCATTATACTCTGCTTTGCCCCCTGAGAGACTTGCTGGGGCCCTTGCTGGCTCAGCATAACTTCTGCTGGGGCTTTAAGGCTGCCCTGTGGAGCTTTCCTGCTCCTCCTCCTCTCCAGAGTTCTGCAAGAGCACCACCACCAGGAATCCAGCAATGGCAGTAAGGCTGGAAGGCAGGCAGGCAATGGGGTTTGAGGGGGTTTGACAATATAAACCCCCTGCCTGACATGTGTGGAGATGCTGCCCTGGAGGTGCAGACTGGCTGAGGCTCCTGAACATGCAGGGAGGCTGAGTTATGGGGGTAGAAAAATCCTGGGTCTTTGGAACAGGAGGACAGGAAGCCTGCAGGAGAGGGGAAGATAAGGGGATTTTTGAATCCTCCCAGAGTGGGAAGAGTGCTTTGGGTGGGGGGAACAATGAGGACAAATGATCAGGGGTTTCTTAGATGTGCTTTGGATGGGTGGTGGTGGGGGATGTGGAGATAAATTTAGGTGAGACACAAAGAGAAGATCGGGGGGGGGGGGGGGTTGGGTAATGGCAAGATCACCTCAGTCCCCTTTTGTCTTACATTTTGCTTGGGAGTCCTACATTTTGGGGGACCTTGTTCTTTTTTTTGGTCCTGACACATGGTCACCCTGGGTAAGAGATGCAAAGCAGAGAAGATCCTGTAAGCAGAATGACCATATGTCACAACCAGAAAAGAGGACAATATCCCCCAAAATGTAAGACACCCAAGAAAAATGTAGGGCATGACAATTTTAAAACTAAAAACACTCATCTATATTGTCTTCATGTGGTTAATTTAAACTCTGTATTGCTTACTATAAAATTTAAAACTTTTACATATAATTTATTAATTGCAAGAAGGCTATAGGCTGTCTGCTCATAAGAAAAAGAAGGACAATGAATCTTTTCCCATGAAACAAGGCTACAATCTAGGACGTCTTGCACACAGAGAGCATATGGTCACCCTGCCTGTGGGTCTCAGTGGGGGTGCATTGAGGCACCCCCCAAATGCTTGAGATGGTGCTGAGATCCCGCTGACTTTGGTGAGGGGCCAATGGAAGCACAGAGGCAGGGCAAGATAGAGGAGGGAGAGAGAGTGGGGGGAGTGAATGAGAAAGGAAAAGAAAGAGAAAGGAGCAGGAGCTCCCAAAAATCACGTCCAGTCTGAGAGCATGCCCAGATGAGACTGGAGGACTGTGGTACCCTCCCAGGAAGGAGCTGACTTTGTCTGGCCTTCTTTAGGGAGAAGGGCAGCACATAAGTGGTTGAGAGCACTCTCCCTTCCTTCAACAGAGAAAGTTGCAAAACACATGATAAATAGTAACCAAAAATGATTTCTAGATGTATGTTTAAATATAGGTACCTTATAAACATTACTTGTTAATTGATCTATCATATTATTAAGATGTTGGTTGAAGAACTCTTTTTCGTTCCCAGTATCTTTTCTGCTTTCTATTGTAGAAACACTTTTGTACCTCCTCTTGATTTGAACATCTTGAGTTGTAGTAATAGCTGGTTGACTTTGAGACGCTAGTTTTCGTTTGATCACGTAGATCACGGAATCGACAAACTTCTTTTGAAACCACTCCAGAGAAAACTGATACATATAGTTGATATGAGCTAGATCTGATAATACAAAGTAGAGCACAGCACCTCGAATAGCAACTGATAAATAGCTTTCACGCATCTTTTTAATTGTAGCTTCTGTTAATGCTGATGTTTCAACACGTTTAGTAATCTCTACTGAGGTGATTTTTGTTTTCTGCAGATTATCAATGAGATCTTTGTCATCTAGAATGTGTCCTAGAATTTTAAAAAGATTTATTATTTTAATGGCATTATGTTATTGACTAAAAATCCACTATACATTTAAACCACTCACTTGTGGTTTCATTCACTTGTGTCAAATACAAGAACGAGGGGCAAAATCTGGCCTGCAGGGCCATTCCATGTGGCCCACAAGCAATGGCCGATCTCTCCCCCACTCTAGGCAGAGGCACAGAGATGGCAGATTATTTGAAAGAATTTATGGTTACTGCTGAACTACATTTCTCCTGTGCCTGTCCCTGGTAACATCTAGAAAAAATATGTGTTATATAAGATAATTGCATTCAATGTTTCTCCTTCTGTGTTTCTAAAAATAATTAACTTGTAGAGGGCAAACAAATTATGAATATGACTTTTAATAACATTTTTTTTGCTAGACATTACGAAGAGGCATCATGTGGATCATTGGCAATAATGTGTTCTTAGTTGAACACTTTGGTCCAACTGAGCCAAATATGAGATAATTTATGAGATAATGAATATCAAGACCATCTTTAGCCTAACTCAGCTGTGGCTGAGGGGGATCCATACAAGGGTAGAGAACAGATTGCCTGCAACCATAGCTGACACCTCACACTTCAACAGGCCTGTAGGCTGTGCCTGAGGGGGATCCATACAAGGGTAGAGAACAGATTGCCTGCAACCACAGCTGACACCTCACACTTCAGCAGCTCTGTAGGCAGAGTTATCAGAGCCTAGTGTGACAACTGAAGCTCCATGGCTAGAGGGGCCTTCTGCTCATTCTGCCTATTCTGCCTTTGACTGGTCCAAAACCAGAGTGTTCCAAAGCAGATGTGTTGACACAATGACACTAACCTACTTCTGGGAGTTGTGCCATTTGTTACAGTGAGTAGAGGACTTTGTAGATGAGTAGGTGTAACTCCACTCACCACAACCAGCCTCATGACATCTTTGCATGCTTACCTGCTGAAGTGTGAGGTGGTAGCTGCTTGCCCTCCAGTTCCTAAAGCCAACCCTAGAGCTTTTCTATGCTTTTTTAGCAACATAAAATAATTCAGAGAAATATACATATGGTTCCCAGCACCTAAGATGGTTAAGTGGTTTGAGAGTTAGACATGGAAAATCCAGGTCCACATCCCTGCTCAGTCATGAAGCATCATAAGTGCCCTTGGAGAAACTGTGATATTAAAATGTGAAAATAAATAAATAATAAAACTCAGTACTTGACCATGATTGTTGAAAGTGGCTTCTCATGATAGATACATATATAGACAGTGCCTAGTCATAACTTGGGGTTTGAAAATAGTAACCACTTCTAACTTGGTAAGAGACAATATTTCAAGTGGAAACTCCTCTTTTATTTGACGGGAAGAGTAACTTGCCCTCCTCATCCCAGCAGTGTCTTTTCTAATGGCTGTCTGCTGGTGTTCATTTTCATTATTTGAAATTGTCAGAGCAACACAATTGGTCTTGGTTACATCACCACAAGCAGGCCTCTGTCAGTCTTGAAAGACCATGGTATCAGGCTCTGCGCTGCATACCCTGCATTCAAAGCACAAAAGCGTGGTTAGAGTGTTAAGGAGGATAGGCTGTTTCCCAAGCAGCAAATTCCCCCCTCTCCATGTCTTAACCACTTGTGCCACCCACAGCCAAGGCATCTGGCCTGGGGGATGTTGCAAAAGTGCCCGAAGGTCTGGCATGCACCAGCTTCCCCTCAACACCATGGAAACAGGGAGATGGGTGAGTTTTGCTGGCCTAAATGGGTTAGGATTGTGCCATGTGAGCCCATTTTGGACAGGGAGCCACTAGTTATTTAGCCACAGTCCTAATCCACAGTTAGAATGGCACAAGTCCCATGCTGTCCAGAGGTTATTGCAAAAGTGCCATAAGGTACTTCTGTGCCACTCCTGAGAGGTTAGCTCAGTGCACAGACATGCATTGACCTCCCCACATCACCAAGGGAATGGGGAGATGGGTGTGTTGTGGTGGCCTAAAGTGGTTAGGATTAAGCCCTAAATTACTTGATTTTCTCTATAAACCAGTTTACCAACAGACTATAAACAAAGGCATGACAATATAGCAGCAATGATACACTGGAATGTGTAAAAAATAAAAGCTACTTGGCGCAAGCGGTTAAGACGCTGTGCCTGTTAACCAGCAGGCCAGGGTTCGAGACCCGGGTCGGCCCCACAAGACAGGGTGAGCATCTGTCCTTAGCCCAGCTCTGACACCAGCTGGCTCCAATTGTATTGGCTCTGCCTTTCCATAGAACTAATTCAGTGGCGTGGAGAGGGGGGATTTGCTGCTTGGGTAACAGCCTATCCTCCATAACAATCTAACCCAGGCTTTCGTGCTTCACATGCAGCGTATGCAGCACCAAGCACGATACCATAGTTTCTCCAGACTGACGGAGACCTGCTGCAGTAAGAAACTAACAGGACCACAAAATTGAAAAAGTGATTGAGAAAGAAAATTCTCAAAATATTATGGGATTTCTGACTATACACAAACATCTTTTGCACATTACACCAGATATAACTGTAGTTGAGAAGCAAAACAAGTAAAAATAATTGATATAGCAATCCAGATTCCCAGGTGATAGCAAAGAAGACAAAGATCAGGTGACAGATCGGGAGTGCAGAAAGGCATACTATGTTTTTGTGAGGCATTCCAAAATGGCCACCACAACCTGATTTGCTAGTCCTGAAGGGCCTCAGAGGCAGACAGAAGATTGTGCAGGGCCCAGGAAGGAAGGAAAATAAGCATTATTATGAAAATAATAATATAGTTTCTTTGTTTCTCATTGGGTAACACAGCATTATTATTGGTTCATCATTTCAAAAATTTCTATTGCTTTTCATTTACCATCTGTTTTCTGCAAAAGAGTAAGTGATTTTTGTTCTAGTTCTCGAAGTGTTACTAGATCAGCAGACATGCTTTCCAGCAACTCACAACGCTGTTGCTCAAGCTCAGGTTTTTCTTTATTTACAACTGCAGACAAAAGTTGATCTTGCAAACCTTCAAATGTCACAGTGAAATTTATCATTGTCACAGTATTGCACATTGCTGGTAGAAAATGGGGGTTGGCTTTATTTGTTGTCATGTATAGCCTGGAAAAACAAAACAAAAAACCTTACACATCTATATATGGTAAAGATAATGATAGTGATAGAGAATATCATTATAGAATATTCATTAAAATGTGAATACGTGTCGTAGTTTCAGATGTGTCCTTAAAATATGAATATGTGACCTACCCTCCAGCTCTGCAACTCTGTCTGTTTTGGGACTGTTTTCTCCCCCACCCCTACCAAGGGGATAACATCTGGCCTGGTTGTGGAGGAAAGGCATGGCACCTGGCTCAAGAGGTGAGAAGCCCAGTGAGAACACCTCCCCTCCAGCTCTGCTCCTCTGCCTAATCTGGAACTGTCTTCTACTTTGCCTAACATCTGGAGATTGGTGGATGCCCTCCCCCCCCCCCCCCCCGAACTGCCTCCGTTGCTGAGGGAAGAGCATGGCAGGAGCTGAGAAGCCAAGCTTCCTAGGAGAAGGACATTTTTGCTTTGTTGCTGCCTCTCTCTCAAGTACGTATAGGCCTTGCCGGGAAGGGATGCATTTATCAGGGAGCTTTGGGGAGTGGGGAAGTACTGCCATTAACAGAGTGATGGGCCATGGGAGATATGGCAGTGGTGGGAGGACTGGCCGTTCTAGGGGAAAGAGGATCCATCGCAGACAGATTGTCCCTCTTTCTGGTTGTCCCCCCAACCCTCTGATGACTGGGGGCTTTGACAGTAGTGCCCATGGTCTGAAACTATTGCTTTTAAATGCCAGATCAGTGAACAATAAAACCTGCCTCATCCAGGATATAATCCTGGGTGAGGATGCCGATCTGGCATGTATAATGGAGAACTGGTTGAATGAAGATAGGGGAGTGAATCTTAGCCCAGCTTTGTCCACTGGGCAATGCCCTTCAGGAGAAAGTTGGAGTACAAATCTAATAAATAAATACACAAACTGCCTTGAACGTTTCTGGGATTGGAAGGCAAGATACTAAATAGCTAAAATAATTTAAAAAGAAATAGAGCAATTACCTAAAGTTTCGGTTGTATTCATTTTCAGAGTCTCCTAATTTGATGAATTCTTGCCCTCCTCTGTTGTAAATTTCCTTTCTTAAGATTGGTCTCATAATTGAATCAAATGTTTCTGTAACATCCTAAAAAGCATTAAACCAAATTTTATGCTAAACTGGACAATACTCCCTGCTTCTCTGCAGAGTGCCAATTGTAATGAGAGGACTTTAGTAACTTCAATTATACAGTTTCATTGCACCAGAAATATGTTTGTATGGTTCAGAGCAGTGGTATTATTATTGCAAATCTGAGGTGGTTTGTGATTTATTATTGTTAATATTTTAAGACTCTATGGGTGCAGTCCTAATCAATCAAGGCCAGTATAATTGACCTAGCATAACTTTCTGTGGTGGTGTGGGGAGGCAGGCTCATTCTCTGCCCCACTCCTGGGGGGTGGGGAATTTAAGCCAGTGCACATGCCTGTGCTAGCCTCTCAACACCACCACAGGAAGCTATGCCAGGTGAGTTATGCCAACCTAAATCTATTAGGACTGCACTCTGTCTTTCAACATTCTAAGCACTGCATAGGGCTCCCTGCAATACCTGGATATTGTAGCTGTCTCCTCTCCTAAAAACATGCCTTGAGAGTTTGAAAACCTCTGTTCTACAAATACAGGTCCAGCCTAGTAATACATTGATTTTTTTAATGCTCTGATTTGACTCATCATGGCCATAGTCATGGATGTTTACTTGCTTTTTAAAAAATTCCTTTGAAGCAAGAGAATTGGAATGGAGCATTCAAAGCTGCCTGCTTTCCTGTTCTTAATTGTTGCAAAATGTTTTTGATAATCAAAATGTTTTTGGATGTTTTTGATAATCCAGCAGCAGAGGGAGGGGAAGGAAGAGTTTCGTCAGGTGTCTGCTGGTGCTCTGTGGGAGGTGCTTGGCTCTGGCTCCCTCCTTGTGGCTGCTGGAGACTAAAGCAGGCCTCCGTCAGTCTTGAAAGACTATGGTATCATGCTCGGCGCTGCATACGCTGCATGCAAAGCACGAAAGCCTGGGTTAGATTGTTATGGAGGATAGGCTGTTACCCAAGCAGCAAATCCCCCCTCTCCACGCCACTGAATTAGTCAAATGGAAAGGCAGAGCCAATACGATTGGATCCAGCTGGCATCGCAGAGCTGGGCTAAGGACAGGAGCTCACCCTGTCTTGTGGGGCCGACCCGGGTCTTGAACTCTGGCCTGCTGGCACAGTGTCTTACCCACTTGCGCCACCCACAGCCTTTGATGCTGGAGACCATCATTTTAAGAACCAGCAGAGAGAGGGGATTATGGCTAGGAAAGTTTCAGTGGGGAGGGATGGTGCCTGTGAAGGAAGGAAGCTGCCAGCTGTCATGAAGGGGTTAATCTATCTATCTACAGTATTTATATACCGCTTTTCAACTGAAAAGTTCACAAAGCGGTTTACAAGAAAATGAAAAAATTAATAGCTAATTAATAGCTAATGGGTGCCTGTCCCAAAAGGGCTCACAATCTAAAAATACAAGAATCCTGGAACAGAATGATCTGGGGGCAGTTCTGGGAGTATCACAAAAGTGCCATAAGACACTTCTGCGCCACTCCTGGGGGAGGGTTAGGCCAGTGCACAAACATGCTCTTGCCTCCCTACATCACCATGGGAATGGGAAGACTGATGAGTCGTGCCATCAGAGAGCACATTGTCATCCTCTCTGCTCAGACTTGCTTCACCTCCAGAGGTAGCACAAGTCTGAGTATACCAATAGAGGCTGCTGCTGTCCCCTAACCCTTAGAGGAGGGGACAAGCATCCCCTTCCCAGGGTAGCAAGGAATCAGCCTCTCTGGATATAGACAACACAGGTACATCATCAGCCTGGCTGTTCCAGTACACATTAGCACTGTTAGAAAATTAAGCTGATGGATGTCAAAAGGACAAAATGTTTTCAGGACAAAAAGCTGATGGATGTCAACAGGACAAAATGTTTTCAAAATTACCATACTCCTCTTTGATTAACTAGGTCAGAGGTGTCAAACATAGTTCTGCAGGCCAGATGTGGAAGCTCTTTCACCAGCTCCACCATTAGTTACTTTCAGTTGCTGAGCTGGGCTGAAATGCAGCCTGCATAATTATTGGGTTCTCCCGTAACTAGGAATATGATAAAAATTCGTATGTGTTCTCTTTTGTCATTTGTAGCTTAGTTCCTTAAAAAATGCATATTTTTGGTCAGGACTTGCTTATGGACGTCCCTTCTAGCCCTTAGCAGGCATTATGAATGCTATTCAGTCTACTGTATGAAATGTGTTTGACACCCCTGAACAGTCAAAAAAAAAAAAACTATATTTACTCTCCCATACTTATCTATACTTATCAATTACTAAGTTGACAACAGTTGAGAAGTGGGAAATGAAGCTCAGGTACCTGTAGAAGGACTGTTTCACCAACACGCATAGAATTTTCTAGTGTTCTTAGATAATAAGTATCTGTAACATGAATTTTTCGTAGTTTATCACCTGATATTTTACATAGCCATTTGTAAGCTTGTCTTTCTGGATCAATTAACAAAGGCCATCGTTGTCCATACTTAACATGTATAGCATTTTCTGTGGAGTACTGGTCAAGTGGCAAACCTGCATTTTGCCATTTAAGGACCTATAAAATATTAATTTTTAATAAGCATAATATAACACAATATACAAATCATTGTAGTAATATATACTGTAAATATAGTCATGCCCAGGGGTGGGCAGATGCCGGTTCGGGCCTACTCGCCCAAACCGGATCTTCCCATTTCCCTGACGCTGGCGAACCGCCAGCAGCAGGGAAAGCGAAAAGAGGGCAGACCAGTTCGCACAGGCCGCCATCTTCCCCCCCCCGCATCTCCTCCAACTGGTGGAGACGCACTGCGCATGCGCTGGGGTTTGGCACATGCGCAGTGCGCCGGGGGTGGGATCCTCCTCTAGCCCCACCCCTGACCCCACCCCGCCCCCCAACTTCTGGCGAACCGGATCTTGGGGGAGGCTCGGCCCACCACTGGTCATGCCCAATTATCTGTGAGTATTCTATATTGACCTTCTGCAGTTAATTGAAACCACAGCTACCTGGGGACAACCTTTCACAACCTGGAGAAGATGGGGGTTGATGGGAGGCCTGTGGATCTGAACTGTGTTTATATGAAACTGTGCATAAGGGGTCTCCCTGTAATAATGAAAAGCACAAGACTTTATCTCTGAAAATTGTTTTAAAAAAATAGTACAAGTGGGCCTTTAGTGGGTGACCATATGTCCTCCCTTTCTAGGACATGTTCTGGACTTCTGCCTTGTGTCCTGGAAAAAATTTCAATGTCCCCCTTTCCTTTGTGACTGGGTAGCATGAAATTAATAAATTTCTTATCATAATTAATAAGTTACATGTAATAGTTTCAAATTTAATAAGTAATGTAGAGTTTAAATTAAGCACATGAAAGCAATATGTATGAGTGTTTTCAGCTATTATTTTGTCATGTCCTAAATTTGTCTTGGTTATCCTACATTGTGGCAGGGGTGGGGGGAGGTGGAAGGTTCCTTATCCTCTTTTTTTGGTTACGACATATGGTCACTCAGGCTTTTACCCAACTTACAAGAAATATACGGTATGTCACTTGTAGGAAATACAGAAACAGGACAAAAAAATCCTGAAAAGTCTATAATTAAATTATTTAAAACCATGAGTGTCATTCCCTCGCATGCATTACTACCTCATTTTGTTCTGTCATGCAGTTTATAAGTGAATAATTTGGTGATACTGGAATATTGCTTTCATTACATAGTTTCAGACACTCAGTCACAAGCTGCTGACGATATCCTGCAGACAACATTCCACTATAGGCAATACATGCAGCTGAAATAAGGGTGTCACCCACAATTCCTTTCAGTCTTTCATCAAATTTTTTAACAGATTCTTTCCAGCGTTCCTAGAATATCAAAATAATAGTTTTTCATTTAACGGGGGAAGTGCAAGAGAGAGTAAAACCCAGGTATATAAGTGGAGTCTGTGTTATGCCTACACTTTTCTAAGTGTGACGATGGCTGCAATCCTAACCCAGAGTTATGCTGGCATAAGCCCCAGCACATATCCCATACAAAAGTGCCATAAAACAGTTCTGCATCACTCTAGGGGGAGGTCTAAATCAGTGCACAGACATGCGCTTTCCCCCCTAATTCATCATGAGAATGGGAAGTCCATAACTGACAACAACTTTAACAAAGTCCAGTACAGTGGGGAAAATCATTCCTTTATGATGCCCTATTCCAATTTTTTTTAGGAGGGGACTTCCAGATTTAAATAAAGGGACCTTGCAAACAGATGAAGTTCTTTCCTTGTAGGTCTACTAAAACTGCATGATAGCGTATGAGTAGTAAGTTGTTTATCTGCTTTTCCTCACTTTACATAAATGGGAAGTAAGTCAATGTGGCTCATGGTAAGCTGAAGGAAGGCAATGGCATACAGATTGAAATGCACCTAAAATCTGCCCCCCTTAACCTCCCACCATCCCAATCTCCCACTGTCAGTTCTTGATATAAGCCACATCAAGTCTTGTCATGGCTGGGCTGACCATGTTTAGGATAATATAGATCAGTGGTTCTCAATCTTCCTAACGCCGTGACCCCTTTATAAATTCCTCATGTTGTGGGGACCCCCAACCATAAAATTATTTTTGTTGCTACTTTATAACTGTTATTTTGCTACTGTTATGAATCGTAATGTAAATATCCAATATGCAGGATGTATTTTCATTGTTACAAATGAAATGTGTGTTCTATGCACACATTGAACACAATGGATTTATTTCAGAGGATTGGGCATAGGATTGGGCCCTGAGGCTGCAATCCTATCCATATTTACATGGGAGTAAAGGCGCCCCTGACTATAATGGGATTTATTTCAGAGTAGGCATGCATAGGATTGGGCCCTGAGGCTGTCAGTCAGCCCCAGTGTGTGTGCAGCTACAGCCGGAGGTCTGGCAAGCCTGACCTGGCCCCCTGCACCAGGGGTCTTTAGGCAACCCCCAGGAAACCTCTAGGCAACCTCAAAAGGGGTCCCGACCCCACTTTGAGAAACCCTGATATATTTTCCTAAAAATTCTAAAACAGAATTGCTAAAATAGTATGTTAGTTCTTACTAGACACAATTATTACTGTAGAATAATAAAAATAAAAGGCAATACCATTTCATCCTTGAGAGCAACGCTTAATATTGAGGCACTGTGTAAACGGCGCGTTGTCTGCTGTTGTCGAGCTGCTAATACTTCTTGCTCAGCAATACTTTTACCATAAATGTCTTCTAGATTTTGCTGATGTTGTTCAATCTGAAAAGTTAGGCATTTGGCACATCTAATTAAAAACAACATAGTAGTATTGGACATAGGTATTATTATTTATTATGCTTTCTTGATGATGTGGAGAAATTTAACCCTTAAGGGGCTGAAAAGGGATGCAACGTGTTTTTGTCCTATATTTAACATGGAAGACTGACTAACACCCAGCCAATTTGGTGCTAGGTGCCTGGTGCACTGGGAACAACAACTTGATGTTGTTCAAGAGGGAGAGGTAGCCCTGTTTTATGTTTATACTTCTACTATCTCACTGTTTTGTGTCTATACGTCTACTATCTCACCCTCCTTAAATTGTAAAAATACTCTCCATTGGCTTGTACTAGAAGAATTCTTAAATAAAAGTGAATAATAATAATGAGCTATTATTATTATACATTATTATAATATATTATATAATATATAATTATATTATATATATATATTAATATAATATATTATATATATGATTATATTATATATTAATATTAATATATTTATATATAAATATATAAATATATAAATATATAATATATTTAATATATTTAATATTTAAATATATTAAAATTATATTATAATTATTTTAATATAATAGTATAATATACAAAATATTATTATAATATAATATAATATAATAATTATTATAATAATGAACTATGAACTAAAACGTTTATTGAGTGGAGAATTTGTGGGGGGTAAGTAACATTTTGTGGGGGGGTAAGGCACACAAAAGCTCCCCCCACCCCAAGGCAGAGGGGCTGTCCTGGCAGCCCCCCCGGTCCCGCCAGGGCCACACAGCTTGAGACGGGGGGCATCTTCCACTCTTAAAAACTTTCCCCAGCTGACAGAGGGGGGGCATCTGCTGCGGTCGCGCAGCCCCACATGGTCCGGCTGGGGACGCTCCCAGCTGGTAGGGAGGCCGCCACTGCGCCGTGCAGCCATGCGGCCCCCCTCTCCGTAACCCAATGGGCCACGAGGTCCGGCCAGGGATGCCCCCAGCCAGCAGGGAGGCCGCCGCCGCACCACAGATGCCGCACCATCATCCTCAACATCATCGTCATCATCATCATCCTCATCATCCTTATCAACATCCTCATCATCCTCATCATCAGCATCATCCCCATCATCAGCATCATAAATTGGTAAGTACCAATTAAATCTAGGCCATGGCCAACGGGGGGGGGGGGGGGGGGCGCCCCAGCTGCAGCTTGGCTGCAGGCCAAGCCAATCAAAACAAAAGGTAAATCAATCAATCAATCAATCCATTAATCATAATCCAGCAACTAATGAAACAGGATCCCTAAGATCCTGTGAACAAGCAGGGTCCATGAGTTGGGCCTGGTACTTGGCCATGCGGGCTCACCCGTAGCCTGGGCCCCAGCAGCTTACCTACTTGTTCGCCTGCATGAAGAACAAAGAGGGTGGGCTTACCTCTGCATCCCTTTTATAAAGCCCACCTTTAGGTTCCGCCCTTCCTGGTTGTCTCACCTGACCCCACAAGGGTGGAGCTGTGTTTTTTGTTTGACCAGCGAGCCAAATTCGACACCTGCCTATTGGCTTTGTGTCATCATAGTTCTACTATCTCACTGTTTTATGTCTATACTTCTATTACCTCACCTTCCTTAAATTGTAAAAATACTCTCCATTGGCTTGTACTAGAAGAATTCTTAAATAAAAGTGAATAATAATAATGAACTATGTTGGTGGCAAAGATGTAAAACCAGAAGGTGACTTTAGATAAGACTGTAAATGCACATTTAAGAGATGTGATTATATAGTGTCATTGAGTGTCATTCAAACATGAATTTGTATAAACTTCAGAAGCTAGTGGAGGATGGGGTGATCTGGCATGTTGCAGTACATGGGGTCACAAAGAGTCAGACACAACTAATAAATAACAGATTGTAAGCAGCTCTATAAAAGAAGACAGATAAATGGAATATTCTTACCAGGGCTAAACTTTTTTGTTTTTCAGCCAGTTTTTTACGTGCACGTTTTAGTAATTCCTCAGCTTCTATAACCTTGGCTTGTTTTGGATCTATAAACTAGATAACAAGATATACTTACAATTCAAATGAATATGATTTACTAATTCATATTATTAATTGGAAGCCATTCTGAGCTCTTTGGGAAAAGGGATAGAATAAACAATATGAACTTGAATCCAACATACCATTGTAGGAAAAATAAACAGGGCAGAGAGAGAGATTAGATTTTTTGATATCTTTCCCTTGCCCATTGGAGAAAAAGCTGAATAGTTTTTTTCTCCAGAACAGGGAGAATGTGCATCATCTGAGGGACACATGGACATGGTATACATTGAACTCTCCTGGCCCCATCTCAGATATGACATCGCTCCCATGTCATGTCTCAATATCTATTCCTTTGACCTTTCTGTTAGCAGAGTTGTGCTCTGATGCTGTTAGTGTCAAGACAGGAGCTATGAGTGACCACACTAATAGTGACAGTGGTAGGCAGACTGGGAAGATGAGATTGCCAGCAGGCAGCAGGGTCAGTGGAAGAAAACAGGCAGCAGGGGTTTTCTATAACCCCCTGCAGCTTGGGACAAGCCCACATAAGTGGATGTGCACTAGTGCTGAAAGGCAAAACAGTGGCTGGAGCAGAGCTGAGAGGCAGCCGCTTACTGTCTTGCTGGCACCAACTACTGAGCAGCCCAAGATATTGCAAGATCTCAGGCCAGAGGATCAGCCAGAAAGTGTTGGCTTCTTCAAGGATGCTGGGGGATGTAGTTGATGCCAAGTAGCCAAAGATAGGTCTGCCACATGTCCCTGAAAACTGGGTCTGTTCCACTTTTCAGGGATTATGTTCACATACTGGCATGTTTGACAGGGAGTCCTCTCCCAGTTTTGTAGAAGAGAATTATGGCAATCCTAGCTAGGGAGGGAAGAAATTTCACTCTGGGCTTCCTTAGGGAAGGTTCAGCCTGGTGGGGAGGAGAGCAGGTCCTGCACCTTCCCTCCGTCAGATGGCTTGTGGCCTTGGGGAGCAAGCGCAGTGTAGCAGATTTTCCATAGGGAGCTACTATGGTGCCAGGCTCCTGGGTCAAGTGCAGTTGACTGAAGTTGAGGGCTGTAGCCAGCCACCCTTTGCAGCCAGCCACTGTCATAGCCAGAGAGGAGAAAAACAAGCCTGTGGACAGGGGCCACTGTGAAGTCCTCTAGATCAGTGGTCCTCAACCTTTTTAGCTCCAGGGACTGGGTCTGTAGAAAGAAAAAAATTCCAGGGACCAGCCCAGGGTTGGGGGGGGGGGGGAGAGTTCTGCCTCTGGTAACCTGGAGGGAGTGCTTCTCCACCTAGATCACAGCACAGCTGCCTCCAGCTGTAAATCCCATTATAATAAATAGAGCTATTCCTAGGTTACTGTGGTTAGGATTGCGGTGGAGAACCCAACATCTCAATGCATGTCTACTCAGAGTAGGGATTTTCAACCTTTTTCAGTGCAGGATACATGGAAAATGCACAAAGCCATCCTAGTCACTCTTATTGGAGAGTAAGCCTCATTGACTATAATGGTAGGTAAGCATCATTGACTATAACTTGAGAGTTATAGTTGACTCTCATTTACTCATTGAGAGTAAGCCTCATGGACTATAACTCCTCAGACATATTTCTGAGAAGACAGGCATTGGATTGGACTCTGAGGCTGCAATGTTATCCACGCTTTCATGGGAGGAAACTCCACTGACTACAATGGGACTTACTACTGAGTAGACAGGCATAGGATTGGTCTCTGATGCTGCAGTCCTCAGACAGAGCCCTCCTGCTGTGAGGAGGGGAAGAGGCCCAGGGGGTTGAGAAACCCTGCTCTAGACAACCCTGTGAGCAAGCAACATCAGGAACTGCCCCAGGACTTGCAACAGCACCCCTTCTCAAACACTGGATGTGGCCTAAAAAGAAACAACCATAGAGAACAGCATCAGTGTATGGAACTGTCTGGCTGTCAAAGGCAATGCTGCTCACTACAGGGTGTCCCATAAGTTTCCATACATAGGAAAAATAAACATTTTTTTTAATGAAAACCATTTTATTTATATAATACTAGCGAAAGGCGTACCCGCATTGTGGGAGTAAAAATCCCCCGTATGCCATCCCCCCATATGCATCAACCCCCCATGCATAACTTTCCCCCAGGCGTAACAACCCCCCATGTGCAACTTCCCCCATACACATCAACCCCCCATGCGCAACTTCACCCATGCGCATCAACCCTGCATGCACAAGTTACCCCATGTGCAATATCCCCCATGCGCAACTTCCCCGATGCACATCAACCCCTCATGCACAACTTCCCCCATGCGCATCAACCCCCATGCGCAACTTCCTCCATATGCACAACTTTCCCCATGCGCAACTTTCCCCATGCGCAACTTTCCCCATGCGCAACTTCTCCATGTGCAACTTCTCCATGTGCAACTTCCCCCCATGTGCAACTTCCCCCCTGTGCAACCTCCCCCATGCGCAACTTTCCTCCATACGCAACTTCCCCCCATGCGCAACTTCCCCCCATGCGCAACTTCCCCCCATGCGCAACTTTCCTCTATGTGCAACTTCCCGTGTGCAACTTCCCCTGTGCGCAACTTTCCCCTGTGCGCAACTTTCCTCCATGCACATCATCCCCCCATGCACAACTTTCTCCCATGTGCAACTTTCCCCATGCACAATTTTCCCCGTGCGCAACTTTCCTCCATGCGCAACTTCCCCCGTGCGCAACTTCCCCCCGTGCGCAACATTTCCCCATGCGCAACTTTCCTGCATGCGCAACTTTCCTCCCATGCGCAACTTTCCTCCCATGCGCAACTTTCCTACATGCGCAACTTTTCTACTTGCGCAACTTCCCCTCATGCGCAATTTCCCCTCATGCGCAGCATCCTCGCCAGCGCAACCTCTTCCTCTGAACAACATTCCCCAGTGCACCAGGGTCTGAGCACCAAATTGGCTGGATGTTGTTCAGTCTCCCATGTTAAGTATTGGACAGAAACACGTTGCCCCCTTTTCAGCCGCTGAAGGGTTAAATTTCTCCAGATGGTTCTTGGTGGGTGTTCAGGTGACAGAAGGAACTCCCAGAATTCCATGCTTCAGGCCCAGCAGTTGGGGAGGAATGTTGATGAATCAGCAATTCTCAATGCAAAGTACAGGGAGGAAAACGTGTTGCGCCCCTTTTCACCCCCTTCCCGTTGGAATTTCTGAAAACCGGTTCTTAGTGCACCCCTCCATCATGGAAGGAACACCCACCCCAAATTTCACGCTTCTAGGCCCACCGGTTTTGGCAGGGCAGTGATGAGTCAGTCAGTCAGTCAGTGAGTCAGTCAGTGAGTGACTTTTCTCTTTTATATATATAGATGATATACAATGACTACCATTGTTTTGAAAACACAGTTTGGCCTTCAGTATGAATTAATAAAATAAATGTTAAATAAAAATAAAATTAAAAATTGGTTTAATAAAAAATGTTTATTTTTCCTATTTATGGAAACTTATGGGACACCCTGTATAACAACTCTGTGATGCAACAGGGCTCCATAAACATGGAGGACATGACCCAAATACATTGTACCTGCAAATTCAGTTCTGCTGCTTCATGTGCCTTTATTTAGCGATCCTGAACCATCACCTCTTAGGTAATATACAATGCCACAGGTCTGCTCTAGGTGGAGGAGCCTTTGTCCATAGTGGACATCACACACCTGCTAAAGGGCAGCCTCTCCACAGGTCCTTCAGCAAGCAGTAGTTGTCCAGAGCGCAATCATGTGGCTTCTCTTCTGGCTGCCCCACTCACTGAAGGACCTTGGGCAACCTCTTCACAGGTCCTTCAGCTATTGGATTACTCACTCTCCTTGGATTAAGTCTCACAGGACATAATAGGAAATACTTCCATTAAACAGGGAGAAGCTCTGATATCACAGTGATCTCATTTCCTGTATTATGCAACTTCTGACCATGATATTATTTCCATGTTGATGGCATCACTTTTGGGGGGTTATGGACAGATTGGCACTCTCCAAAGGGGGTCCCAGGTTGAAATGCCCAAGAACCACTGAATGGTGGTGGTGGTGTTTCTTAATTCCTCCAACAATGATAGACAAAATAAATTTTGCAATACTGAACATATATTCCTGAACATCTTATGAATAAACACTGTCCAGTCTGGGCAGTCTCAGGCTGGGTTGAACTCGCTCTGCCCACCCCAGGTGAGGCCTCAGAGTTCCTCAGAGCAGGGGTTGTCTCACCTGTGGTCTACTCTGGGATGCAGTTCTCAGCCAAGCAAACAGCACAGGCTACACACTCTCCTATCTCACACCACCAGTTTGCCCTCATCACTGGCCTTCCCAGCTATATAGGGTTCCTCAGCCCCAACCGGGGTTCAGTTTCCTCTCTGGAGACCTCAATGATCCCCTACCTGTGTTTCCTCTATTTGGTCCCTGGGGATTGTCCTTGCTTCTTCTTGGGGCTAGCTGAGGGTTTCCTTTGTCAGGGACCCTCTGCCCTACTGCTCCCTAGGGTGTTGCACAGGCTGCCCTATGGACATAGCCCTCCCCTCACTTGTCCTGGTGGTGGTTTGTACCAGGTCCAGGGGGTTCTTTCCCCCATTGAGACCTTATGGGAGAGATGGAGCATTATTGGGCTCTCCCTGACAAACCCATTCCTTCAAAAGCTTTTATTTTTGAGGAAAAACTGGAAAAATGAGATTTTAACATACCTTTTTAACATTATGGTAGTGATCTAAAGCTAAAATCCACTGGCACATGGAACAACAGGCAACAGACACAAGCCCCACTTTTACTGGACTAAAGTCCGGTGTCCTTATGTATTTTTTCAAGTGTGAAAACACCTAAAATGAACACAAATCCATATATAAAACAACGGACAACAATTACCTACGTCTGATGGGTTAGTATAGGTTTTTATTAACTTTTCAATGGACAATAAAGTTCTATTTGTAACAGTGGTGTTTTGTGGTATCTTCATTAACACAATGGCTTATTAAAACCTGTAGTTGAAAGGTTCAATGAATATCCTAGGAACATGAGATACCATTGTTCTGCAGCAAGTAAGTTGAATGTTCACTAGTTAAGCCACTTGTATGGGGAAGGCCCACTGGAAACTTCATGTTAGAGGGATACATTTGTTTTAAGTAAAATATACCACTGTTTCAGCAATTCTATAAGGATAATTAGCTATTATTTTTCCATTTTCTTTGTAAACCGCTTTGTGAACTTTTCAGTTGAAAAGCGGTAGATAGATAGATAGATAGATAGATAGAGAGAGAGAGAGAGAGAGAGAGAGAGAGAGAGAGAGAGAGAGAGAGAGAGTACAGCAACAAAATGTCCAGGATCATTGTCCTACCTCAGGTACACACTCTCAAACAACTTAATGCATTCAGGACTAGATACCAAGGAAATCCAATATACTGTATCCTATTAACACTTTTCCATAATAAATGTGAGATAGGATTTATACCAGTTTGCCCCTATGTGTACTGGAATTACAAGTATGACATACAGGCTACAGAAAAACAGGAAATCCTTATAATTTGTAACAGAGGGCTGTAGTGGCTCAATGGTTAGAACACTGGAGTTAGAACACTGCTTGACCAAAATTCCACTCAGCAGGCCAGCAGTTCAAGACCCGAGTACTGCCACATGGTGTGAGTGCCCATCCTTAGCCCAGCTCTTGCCAATCTAGCAGTTCAAAAGCACACAAGATAAATGCAAATAGATAAATAGGGACCACTTCAGTGGGAAAGCAATGTCCTGGCGACAGGCCCCTGCGACAGGCCAGCCAAATATCCACATGTCACATCCATCATGGATTGGAGGAAACTCCAATCCACCAGAAGCTGACACTGTCTCACATGGTATAAATGCTTAAGAAGTTGCCTTGCTTTGTAAAGAAGTCTTGGGTCTTTTTAATTCAAAATGTTTCTCAAAGATTATTTTTAAAACAAAACCAGGTATTACCATATTCTAAGAAATATGTTCAACAGGTAACATATTCAATAGCTTGACTTCAGACAGTCAACTATTTGTACACATGCTTTATACTCTTCCACTGAAGATTTATAGCAGCATGACATAACTTGTATTAAAATTATGCTATTGGTCTCTGAGCATATTTTTAAGATTATCAATTTGAACATTTCTAGGTGAAGTACCATCCACTATGCAATGCACTCTACCTTTTCTGGGAGATTATCCTTGTCGAGATTTACTAACTTCTTAAGAAATCCAGGATCAGAAAGAAGCAATTTTGCTGTTGCCCAGCTAGGCTTCTTTTGAAGGAGGACACAAACTGCATTCATAACAGTTAGCACCAGTGGAGGAGGATGACTATACACTCTGTATAATTCAGAAAAAACATTGTTTGGAAAGTGAACTGTACAATACTTGTCACATACAAAAGCACTTCTGCCTGGGAAGTGTAGAATTTTTTTTCACAAGCTCATAACTGGAGTTTTATCAATCCAGTTATATTTACATTACATTAGTCATTCAGACACAGTCCTAATCCTTACCATCAGCATCAATGCAGCAGAGCCAAAAAGGCATGCTCTCTGCTATGGTGGTGATAAAGGGACTCAAATGCAAACATGAGGTAAGATGGGGAGGATGTAGGAAAGGGTGAATCTCTCAGCAATGGAGCCAGGGTAAACATGAGTCATAACAACAAAAGAGAACAAAACCTCTCCCAAATATAGGACATATAAGAAAAATGTAGGACATGAGGAAATATAAGTTCAAAACAGTTTATATATTGCTTTCATATGGTCAAACACTACAAGTGTAATCCAGTTTTGTCTATCGAGAGCGACTAAAATGATTGATGGTCTTGGACACCTTTTGTATGAGGATATGCAACAGCATTTGGGGCTCTTTGGGGTGGGAGAGTGAGTATGTGTTCCATGTGGTGTCTTGATTTACGAGCGTAATTGATTCTGGAAGCATGCTTGTAATCCAAAATGCTTGTACTCCAAAGCTGATTTTCCCTTAGGAAATAATGGAAACTCAGATGACTGGTTCCACAGTCCAAGAATATTTATATAAAAATACTGTATATAAAAAAGGATTACAAAACACTGTAATAAAAAAAAAATACTGTACAGTACTGAACTGTTCTGTACCTTTGAAAACCTTCATGACTGCTGTGAGGGAGACAAGAGAAAGGAGGAATTTTGTCAGATGACTTTCACTATCACTAATGGAGTCATTGCTATACATTGGTTCAATTGAATCTTTGTCTTTTAGTGCAACTTTAATATTCCCATGCTGCTGATGAGGAGCGACATTGTAACACCGAGAAGGCACACCTTCCACACTGTCATAATCCGATCCCACACACCTTCCACACTGACAATGGATTCCACACACAGCTGGCTCAAGTTGCTCCCCTTCCCCCATCATTCCCTAACCATGGAATTCTGTTCCAAACTTTGCCTGGGGCCCCACCCTAGCTCAAGCTACCCCCAGACTCCTGTGAGTTCCCTGGCCATGAAAGCCTGTTCCAAACTTCCTCAGAAGTGCTCATCTTCCAAGTCAGTGCTCTTAAACCGAGTGAAAATTTCTGAGAAAATTTTGCTCTTAATCCAAAATGCTCTTAATCCAAATCACTCTTAAACCAATGTACCACTGGATCTGCAACTGGCTCGACAGCTGCACTCAAAGAGTTTTAGTAAATGGTTCTGCGTCAATCTGGAGGTTGGTTTAAAGTGGGGTGCCCCAGGGCTCTGTCTTGGGCCCAATTCTCTTTAATATTTTAATCAATGACTGAGGAAGGGATACAGGGAGCCTGATCAAATTTGTGGATGACACCAAGCTGGGAGAAGTAGCAAACACATCAGAAGACAGAAGAAACCTCCAGGAGGATCTGAGTAAACTGGAATACTGGGCTGTAACAAATAGATTGAATTTCAACAAGAAGTGCAAGGTTCTGCACTTAGACAATAAAAACCAAAAACACTGGTATAAAATGGGAGATACTTTTCTTGGCAAAAGAGAGAAAAGAGGAAAACCTACACCAGTATGAGAGTCCTTGTCGAACCTACCTAGGAGAAGGAAAACTCCCACTAAACCTCCGCTGCCTTGTGGCTATACCCATTTATGGCAAAGGCTTCAGGAGTAAACCTCGAGGAAAAATCTGGAGCCGGAGTCCCGAAAGCAGTTCGTGACTGTGTTACAGTCATGTTCTGGTAACTCCTGCGACGCAGCTGGAACCAATCATATTGGCTCTGCCTTTCCATTGGACTATTTCAGTGGCGTGGAGAGGGGGGATTCTCTGCTTGGGTAACAGCCTATCCCCCATAATAACCTATCCAGGCCTTCGTGCTCTGGAGAGGAACTCCAGCCTCGCATACAGCGTGGAAACAACACGGGAAGTGGCAGCTAACGGTTATAAGTCGTTGCTCAATTGGCGAAGAGCGTGACGCCAGGGGCTACTTCCGACGGTGGGAGAGGTCATCGTGCCTCATTGGGCAGCTATCGCCCGCCTTAAGCTGGGCAGCCCCCAACCAGTAAGTTGCTGCCTCGCCACGGTCTGTTAACCTCACTGGGTGCGTGGGGTTTAGGGTGAAAACCGACAAGCAGATCAACAACTCTGCATCATGCAACAAACGTAAGAAAACTTCAGCCCTTAAGTTGGGCACCTGGAACGTTCGGACAATGACCCCCGGCTTTTCTGACGATTTGTGAGAATTGGATGACGTACGTAAGACAGCTGTCAGTGATATGGAGCTGAGCAGACTGCAGATGGACATAGTTGCCCTTCAAGAGACAAGGCTGTCAGACTCAGGATCTTTTAAGGAGAGAAATTTCTCATTCTTCTGGCAGAGAAAGCCATCAAGTGAGACTAGGGAATAAGGAGTTGGCTTTGCAGTTAGAAGCACCCTACTTGGATTCATTACTCCACCTACTGGAGGAAGTGAAAGAATTCTGTCTCTGCAGCTACAGACATCAGTAGGGCTGGTCACTCTTATTAGTGCATATGCACCAACACTATCATCTTCAGCAGAATCCAAAGACAAATTCTATGATGATCTGGCTGCCACTATCAAGAAAATCCCTGAGAAAGAACCATTGTTTATTCTTGGTGATTTTAATGCAAGAGTTGGATCTGACCATAGCTCTTGGCCCGCTTGTCTAGGTCATTTAGGCATTGGGAAGATGAATGAAAATGGCCAACGCCTGCTGGAGTTTTGCTGCTATTATGATTTTTGTGTTAGCAATACATTCTTTAACACAAAGCCTCAACACAGAGTGTCTTGGCGACACCGAAGATCAAAGCACTGGCATCAGCTTGACTTGATCCTCACCAGGCGCTCCAGCCTTCCCAGCATTAAGATCACACGTAGCTATCAGAGTGCTGATTGTGATACTGACCACTCCTTGGTGTGCAGCAGAGTAAAACTACAAGCAAAGAAGCTGCATCACTCAAAGGAAGGAAGACCACGAATTAACATCAGCAAGACCCGCAGTCTGGAAAAAGTGTTGGAATTTGCCCAAGCACTCGAGGAAATTCTCCTGGGCCTGGCTGAGGCAAATGCTTCTGAACGATGGGAACATTTCAAGAATGCTGTTTATACTACCGCCTTGTCAGTTTTTGGTAAGCAGGTTAGAAAGACAGCAGATTGGTTTGAAGCCCACTCGGAGGAGCTGACACCAGCCCTCGAGGAAAAGAGGAGAGCTCTAACTGCATATAAGCCTGTTCTAGTGAGTGCAACCTTCAAGCCCTGCAAGCCACCCGTAGCAAAGTCCAACAGATTGCCAGGAGTTGTGCTAACAATTATTGGTTGCAGCTTTGATCTCAGATCCAGGTAGCAGCTGACACAGGCAACATCAAGGGGATGTACAATGGCATCAAGCAGGCCTTAGGTCCAATAGTGAGGAAATCTGCCCTGCTTAAGTCCGCTACAGGTGAGGTCATCCAGGACCGAGCACAGCAGATGGTACGCTGGGTGCAGCACTACTCTGAGCTATACTCCAGAGAAAATGTAGTAACTGAAGAAGCATTAAACAACATTGAGTGCTTGCCTGTCTTGGAGGAGCTTGACAGTGAACCAACTTTAGAAGAACTAAACGAAGCCCTGGATTCCCTTGCTTTTGGCAAGGCACCCGGGAAAGATAACATCCCTGCTGAAGTTCTGAGGTGCTGTAGAGGGACCATTTCCACTGAACTGTACGAGATATTCTGCCTTTGTTGGAGGGAAGGTGGAGTACCACAGGACATGAAGGACGCTAATATCGTCACACTGTACAAGAACAAAGGCGACAGGGGTGACTGCAACAACTACTGTGGCATCTCTCTTCTTAGTGTTGTAGGGAAGCTGCTTGCCCGAGTCATACTGAAGAGGCTTCAGGTGCTTGCAGAGAGAATCTATCCTGAATCACAGTGTGGATTTCGAGCCAACAGGTCCACCACTCGACAGTTGCAAGAGAAATGTAGGGAACAAAGACAGCCACTATTTGTAGCCTTCACAGATGTTTCAAAGGCTTTTGATTTGGTTAGTAGGGATGGCCTTTTTAAAATCCTCCCCAAGCTTGGATGTCCACCTAAGCTCCTCAACATCATTAGGTCTTTTCATGAGGAAAATGAAGGGCACTTAGTTTTTGATGGCTTAACATCAGACTCCTTTCACATCTGAAGTGGAGTGAAGCAGGGCTGCGTCCTCGCACCAACTTTATTTGGGATCTTTTTTGCAGTCATGCTGAAACATGCTTTTGGAAATGCAACACAGGGAATCTATCTCCGGACCAGATCCGATGGAAAACTCTACAATCCTTCCAGACTAAGAGCAAAGTCCAAAGTCCAGCTGAAATGCTTGCGGGAGTTCCTCTTCGCCGATGACGCTGCTGTTACTGCTCACTCTGCCAAAGACCTTCAACAACTTATGGACCGTTTTAGCAAAGCCTGCCAAGACTTTGGACTAACAATCAGCTTGAAGAAAACACAAGTCATGGGTCAGGGTGTGGATCCACCTCCCTGTATCACAATCTCTGAACATGAACTGGAGGTTGTCCATGACTTTGTGTACCTTGGCTCAACTATCTCTGACACTCTCTCCTTAGATACTGAGCTGAATAAATGTATTGGTAAAGTGGCTACCACGTTCTCCAAGCTTACAAAGAGAGTATGGCTTAATAAGAAGCTGACGGAACATACAAAGATCCAGGTCTATAGAGCTTGCGTCCTGAGCACACTCTTGTACTGCAGTGAGTCTTGGACCCTTTATGCATGGCAGGAGAGAAAGCTGAACACCTTCCATACGCGCTGTCTCCGACGTATTCTTGGCATCACCTGGCGTGACAAAGTCTCAAATGATGCAGTCTTGGAACGTGCTGGAATCTCTAGCATGTTCACACTTCTGAAACAGCGGCGTCTACGCTGGCTTGGGCATGTCGTGAGAATGGTTGCCGGTCGGATTCCAAAAGATCTCCTTTATGGAGAATAAATGCAGGGAAAGCGTCCTAGAGGGAAACCACAGCTGCGATACAAAGACATCTGCAAGAGGGATCTAAAGGTCTTGGGAATGGACATCAACAGCTGGGAAACCTTGACCTCTGATCGTTCAGCGTGGAGGCAAAAGACCCAGCATGGCCTTCTCCAACTGGAAGAGAGACTTGTTCGGCAGGCTGAAGCAAAGAGACAGACCCGGAAGCAGCGAAACCTGGGGCCTGGGCAAGGGACAGAATTTATTTGTCCTCAGTGTGGAAGGGATTGCCACTCTCAAATTGGCCTTTTTAGCCACACTAGATGTTGTTTCAGGACCTCCAATCAGAGCATGATACCATAATCATTCGAGACTGAAGGATGCCAATGAATGGCTTGGCAGCACAACATGTGAGCGGGATCTTGGAGTTGCCATGGATCACAAGCTGAACATGAGTCAGCAGTGTGATAAGTCTGCAAAGAAGGCAATTGCCATTTTATGCGGCATTAAGAGGACTGTAACTTCCAAGTCGCAAGAAGTTATAGTTCCTCTTTATTCTGCATTGGTTAGACCCAGTGATGGGATTCAAATAAATTAATTCTATGCCCATCTGGCAGTCACTTTTAAATGGCTATTTTTAAACTTTAGATGTCCTATCTGTCATTAACAATTGGTTCTATAGAGTAGGTGCAAACCTGCTGGAGCCCACCACTGGTTAGACCCAATCTTGAGTACTGAGTTCAATTCAGGGCACCTCAATTTAAAAAAAGATGCAGCTAAACTGGAGCAAGTCCAGTGACAAGAATGATCAGTGGGATGGAAGGGAAGCCCTATGAGGAAAGGTTGGGGGAACTTGGGATGTTCAGCCTGGAGAAGAGCAGGCTGAGAGGAGACATGATTGCCCTCTTCAGATACCTGAAGGGCTGTCATATGGAGAAAAGTGCTCATTGGTTCATAGCTGCCTCTGAAGGCAGAACTGGAACCAATGGGTACAAACTGCAAGAAAGGAGATTCCGGTTGGATATCCGGAAAAAATTCCTGACAGTGAAGGCGGTTCGGCAGTGAAACAGATTGCCAAGGGAGGTGGTGGACTCTCCCTCACTGGGGATCTTCAAGCAGAGGCTCGACGAGCACCTGTCAGAGATGCTCTAGGAAAATTTCCTGCTACAGGCAGGGGTTAGACTAGATGAACTACTAGGTCCCTTCCAACTCTAGGATTCTATGATTCTAGTAGAGACTTGACATAATGGGGAAGGGGGAGAGAGTGTGTATTCAGGTCACTGGGCCTCCGTGGGGCTGCACCTAAGAGTGTGTCATTGCAATAAACTTACCTAACTTCTGCAACGTGGTTTTTATCAAGTGCATCAAGAGCAGAAAGGGCTTTGTCTAAACTTGGCAATACAGCATTGAGCTCTTCCATTGCTTGCTAAATTGAAAAAAATGAAGAAAAGGATGCTTTCTTTATCAGAAGAAACCACAAATTAATTTTTGAATGCTTTTTTCTCATACACTCTAATATGCCTTTTCATTAGTATGGTATGCAAAACATTCTGCATTGTGGTGGTGATGAAAGAGATGTATCTTAGAATTTTTTTTGTTCAAGATTGGCTACAATCCAGAATAACTATGGAACCTTTTACAGTGATGTAGTTACGGCATCACCTATGGGAAATCTATGGGAAATGCATAGAGCAATTCAGAGTAAGGCTACAATCCAGAGTAACTATGGGAGCATGTAAGAGACATTATGTGCACCCGTAATTACTGCACCACCTAGTGAAAACCTATGGGAAATTCATATTGCAATCCAGAGTAAATTGTTCTTACTTCGGAGCAAGACTCCCCATAGTTACTCTGGATTGCACCCTTAGTGCCTCTTATGTCTTCCCGTAGTTACTCTAGACTGTAAGGGTTACCTATAGCTAAACCACACAATCTGCAGGGGGGAATCATAATTTGGGATGACAGATATGATACTGAGTTCCATGTTTTATTTTATATAACTGTTTGCTGTCTGACCTTTACTTTAGATTTGAGTTTTCAGTGCACCTTCCATTTTGCCAACAAGCTGCAAATATCTAATACGGTGCAATTAAAACTGAAGAACAACAAAAAAATGACGTACTTGGGCATAGTCTTCCACAATGCGTGTTTCTACAGCCATGTTTTCTTCATCCTGTTTAACAATAGTTCTAACTTGCTCTACCACCAATGAGTCTTTATGAAGCTTTTCTACAAGTTCCTGTATTTCCTGTTGGGGAAATATTTTATTAGTTAAAAATTTTTAAGATGCAATAACTGATCCAGTATTTTCAAAAGAGAACAAATCTTTCACAAGCATGCTGTTGTGGTGTGCCCCAGATCTGTCCTGGGACTAATGCTTTTCAAACATAAATGACTTAGAGACAGGATTAAGCAGCGAGGTAGCCAAGTCTGCAGATGACACCAAACTGTTCCAAGTGGTGAAAACCAGAAGAGCTTCAGAGGGATCTCTCCATACTGGAAGAATGGGCAATGAAATGGCAGATGTGTTTTAATATAAGAATGTAGAATTATGCACAAAAAAATGAGGGGCAAAAATCCTAACTTTACATATAGATTAATGGTCTCTGAGCTTTCTGTAACAAAGCAGGAAAGAGATCTAGGGGTGCTGGTGGATAGCTTGAGGAAGGTGCTGATCTAATGTGTGGCGGTAGTGAAGAAGGCAAATTCTATGCTTGGGGTAATTAGAAAAGGGATTGAAAATAAAATGGCAAAAATTATGATGCTATTGGTCAAACCAATGGTGAGGCCACATTTGGAGTACTGTGTCAGTTCTGGTTGCCACATCTCAAAAAGCATATAGAGGAAATGGAAAAGGTTCAGTCAGAGGAGAACGACCAAAATGAGTGAGGATCTGAGACACCTTCCGTACGCGGGAAGGCTACAGCTTTTGGGGCTCTTCAATCTAAAAAAGAGGTGCTTAAGGGGAGACATGTTTGAGATGTACAAAATTATGCAAGGGATAGATAGAGTGTTTAGAGAGATGCTCTTTTCACTTTCACATAACACCAGAACTAGGGGACAGCCACTAAAATTGAATGTTGGGAGAGTTAGGATGGACAAAAGGAAATATTTCTTTACCCAGTGTGAAGCTGGTCTGTGGAACTCCCTGCCACAGTATTTAGTGATGGCATCTAGCCTCAATGCCTTTAAGAAGGGACTGGACAATTTTCTAGAGGAAAGGACCATCACAGGTTACAAGCCATAAGGGGTGTGTGTAGAGATGGGCAACTTCAAAATGCCAGATGCAGGGGAGGGCACCAGGATGCAGGTGTCTTGTGTGCTCCCTGAGGCATCTGGTGGTCTGCTGAATGATAAAGGAAGCTGGACTAGATGGGCCTTTGACATGAGGCACTTCTAATGTTCTTATAATCCTAGCCTCCTTCCAAGGCTTAGGCTGCAATCCTAAATACACTTTCCTGGGAGTAAGACATAAAGGGGCATACTTCTGTGTAGACATGGTTAGGATTGCAGCCACCATGCCACAGCATGAGTCCACATGGATGTACGCCAATGTATTTGCTAGCATAGATTTATTAGATCACTCTGCACTGTAGAGCTGTACCCATGCCCAGAGGAGAATTCGATAACTCACTACCATCACGTGTAGCGTGCAGCAGTAGTTGCATTATTGGAGAGGAAAGCATAGGATTGAACAATTCAAATCCTACAGTCAATTTTCACAAAACAACTGCGCCCCGAGGAAAGTATTTAAAAGGAAGAGAGAGAAGGAGACAGGTACTCTGTAGAAGTAGAAAGGACAAAGCAAAGTCTGGGAAAACATGGAAAGAGAAGGGATGCAGGAATATTAGATGCATGGATCCTTCATATGAGAAAAAGTTAGAAATTTTTGTTCTAGCGTTCATCACTTTGTAAACTTTAATTGTGCTTACTTAAGAACATAAGAAGAGCCTCCACTGGATCAGGCCAAGGCACAGCTAGTTCAGCTTCCTCTGTCACATAGCGGCCCAGCAGATGCCTTTGGGGGAACATATGACAACTGCATCCAGGTGCCCCCATTGCATCTGACATTTTGAGGCAGTCCACCTCAACACACCCCTCATGGCTTTTAACCCATGTACTTGTGAGCATGCACCACAAAAATTGCAAAAAAATTTAGTTGGTATTTCTAAATTTTGACATGTGGCAGATGGGAAATTACCAAATACTGTAAAAGCACAAAAGCAATTCTGAATTAAGATCTACCTTTGATTTCTTCTCTATTTGAGGACCAAGGTTAATTAATTCTTCTTGCATATCTTTAATCTGTGAGGTTGCTTCCAAGATTCTGGTCAGACCAGAATGATAGCAAGTCCTAAAATTATGATTACATCATTGTTATATTCCAATTATAGCAGTAATATTTCTGTTATATTTGTGTATTACATTGGTCTATTAGTCTACAGCTGCTCTGCAAATTTTCTTCTATCAAATGTTAGATACACCCAAAGATCTTGTAGAAAAAATATGTATTCAGTGCAGGTTACAGCAATGGTGGGCAGGAAAGAAGGAGGACAAATGGAGTATACTGCACATTGCAATAGTTCAGCTGTTACATGTATATTTCTCACCTGTTTTTCATAATATTCTCCTCTGTTGACTTCAGTAAAGTTGAAAAAGTGTTTATGAATTGCATGTAACTGCTGGGAGTGATATAGTAGTACCTTTTTGTTTCCTTCAAATAATTCTCAGTTATGATACCTACAATTTTGTGGATTTTAACACAGACATGAACTAGCCTGTTTTTGAAGTTCTGAAAAGAAATACAACAAAAGAATTGAAGTACCTTGTATATATCAGCTACCATTATCAGGGTGACCAGATGCCAAACCTAAAATTCCTGGACCCCAAGGCCAAAATTCTTCCCCCCAGGCCAAAATTCCTAACCCCCGCAAGCCAAAATTCCTACCCACTTAAAAAAATTGTCAAAAAATGTAATTTTTTTGTTTTTATACTTTTTTGTTTTTTGGTTTTTTGGCCATAACTTTTGATAGGAAGGAGATATCTCAAAACTGATTTTTGCTCTTCAATATGAATCCAATGATATATGACACTATGTGCACCATTGTGAAGTTCAAAACCAAAGCCAAAATGTAGGACAACGAAGCAAAACTGTAGGACACCAGGACAGGAGGCTAAAAATCCGGATAAATCCGGGTAATTTCCAGTCATATGGTCACACTGATTTTATATATCACTTGCACTGTTTCCTCTCCTTGCAAGCTTTATCCACTTCTTCATTGAGTCCTGAATGTGTTTCATTGTGGCTCATTGTGGGGGGGATGCTCCTCCCCCTTACCTCTTGTTAGAGAGCATTTCATAGGATCATTCTCAGGAATGCCTGAGATGAGGGAAGGGCCAGATCAAGTATTAAACTATTAAAGCAACCCCTAGCTAATTCTGCACAGGGCAGAGTGATAGTAACAAAGGTGCAAACTGTGAAATGTACCTCCGTCAGTCTTGAAAGACTATGGTATCGTGCTTGGCGCTGCATACGCTGCATGCAAAGCACGAAAGCCTGGGTTGAATTGTAATGGAGGATAGGCTGTTACCCAAGCAGCAAATCCCCCCTCTCCACATCACTGAATTAGTCCAATGGAAAGGCAGAGCCAATACGATTGGACCCAGCTGGCGTTGCAGAACTGGGCTAAGGATAGGAGCTCACCCTGTCTTGTGGGGCCGACCCGGGTCTCGAACCCTGACCTGCTGGTTAACAGGCACAGTGTCTTAGCCACTTGCGCAACTGTACATTAAAATGTTATATTTTACAATGTGATAAAATGTTACCATACATTACCTCATTCATAAATGTGCGTCGGCTGGTAAAGAAACTGATTGCAACATGGGAAAGAGCTTCTTCAGGCCAGTCTTCATACCAGTCAATTGTACAGCAATTAATAATGGCAGGATATTTCCGGCAACGCAAACGGAAAGCTTGTCCTGCAGGGCTTGTTGTGAATGCTATATGAAGATTTCTACGTATCCTCTGAAATAAAGATTTAATCTTGAATGAAAAGTACACCATTACATGGCTGCAATCCTATAGACACTTTCCTGGGAGTAAGACACATTGAGCACTTTTGAGCAGGGATTACTTTTATTTATTTTATTTTTATTTATTTATTCAATTTGATTTGTATTCTGCCTTTCTCCTTAAAGGGCACTCAAGGCGGTGAACAATGGATAAAACAGTAACAATAAAATACAATTAAAACAATAAAATACAATTGAAAACAATATTAAAAACAACTAATCAGCAATAAAGCCAGATCGGGGATGGAAGAGGACAGATTTAAAAATCATTAATCTTTTGAGTATCATAGTTAAGATTGTGCTTCGTGTTACTTTAAACAGGACTGCCCAAACCCCAGCTAAACCCCCAAATTCCTGACATGTTAAAAAGTAGGACACCCAAAAATGTAGGACAAATGTAGGACAAGTTAAATAGAAGCTAAAAACACTTGTATTGTTTTCCTGTACTTAATTTCAACACTGTATTATTGTTAGCACCCTCTTTGGCAAGACTTGTTTCCCAAATAAAAAAGGCACATATTTAAGTGATCCAAGCAGCTAAACTTTCTCAACCAAGCATACACAAGCTTGGTATTTCAGCCACCTTTGCCCCTCCTACACAATAGTAAGCTCCACTGACTATAATACTTTTGAGTGGATACAACTGGGCTTGGAGACTTAAAACTTAAAAAGCCAGGAATGGAACCCTGAGAAGGTTGCCAACTTTACACCCAACCCCTGTTCCTCTGCTTTGACAATAGCTGGATGAAAGTCCCCCCCAATCTGAGCAACTCAAGCCCTTGTTGTGAAATATATGTTTTTTTTAAACTATATATTGGTGGATCCATCTACAAAAGCATAGAAACAGGGGAGGCTGGGGTTTCTCTGTTCAGTTGAAAACGCTGCTTTAAAAAAATGAATTCTTCTCTCCTTTCTCTCCAAAGCCAAACTCACTGCAAAGTTTCAGAGCAGCTCCAATTCCAAGGCTCCTTCCTTCCTCTGCTCTCCAGCAGTCTCAGCTCGGCTCCCTCCTTCCTTCCTTCCTTTGCAGCAAACTTAACCAGAGCAAGCAGATTTCTTCCTCCCTTCCCAGTTTCTCCCCCTTTTCTCTGGCAAGTCTGTAGGTACAGGGAGCTTACTGCCAGTCACAGTCATTTTCCCAGCCAGTCAGTGACTGGAGTACCTCAGGCTCCTGGGAAGCAGGCTGCAAAACGTGATGCATGCCGGGATGTAGTTCTACTGACAGCTTGGAAAGGTGCTTTTGCATGGGGGAGGAGGGGGAAAAACTACAATTCCCTTCCCTCCCTCTCTCCTCCTCCTTTAACCAGCAAGCCTCAGCTGCTCATTTGGCCCTGCAGGGAGCTATCTATCTATAGTATTTTTATACACTTTTCAACTAAAAAGTTCACAAAGTGGTTTATAAAGAAAATGGAAAAAATTACTAGCTAATTAATAGCTAATGGGTCCCTTTCCCCAAAGGCCTCACAATCTAAAATGCAAAAGAACACCAGCAGAAGCCACCAGAACAGTGGCTGGGTGTGTAGGGCCACTTACTCTCCCCCTGCTAAATAAAAGAGGAAAACCAACTTGAAAGAGTGCCTCTTGCCCATTTAGCAGGGTTATAGGAAATATCACTTCTGAGTAGACATGCACAGGATTGTGCCCTACACTCCCAAAGCACATCCCAGCTTATGTTGTCTTGTCCCGCCTAGTCCTATGGAGGGAAATTATGGCAAACCTAGCTTGGGGGGAGGGTTGCAAAAGTGTCATCTGCACCAATTCCAGGGGAGTTAGGCCAGTGCACAGACATGTGTCATCCTCCTTATGCAGGGTGACCAGATGCCAAATGCAAAATTCCTGAACCCCAAGTCCAGATTTCCTCCCTCCCGAAGCCAAAATTCCGATGTGCTTAAAAAAATTGTATAACACCCCAAAAACATAGGGCAAATGCAGGACATGTTATAATAAGCTAAAAACACTTGTATTGCTTTCCTATACTTAATTTCAACACTATAGTACTTCTTTTTAAATTGAAAACCTCATTGCAAGACCAGAATCCATGCAAGTGCCTTTAACATACATGATTCCAATCCAGACACGCAAAATGGTACCAAGGCAGTTTGCAGCACCAGAACCCATGCAAGTGCCTTTAACATACATGATTCCAATCCAGACATGCAAGATGATACCAAGGCAGTTTGCAGCACCAGAACCCATGTAAGTTGGGAAAGGTAGATGGGAAAGATAAGTGGGGTATGGGATTAGGTGGGGTCCTGATCAAAGAGCAGTTTTGCAACTTGGGGTTATTTTGAATTCACAGCTGCTCCTGGATGCCCAAGTGTCAGCTGTGGCCAGGAGCACCTTTCTCCAGCTTCAGTTAGTGCACCAGCTGTGGCTGTACCTGTCTCAATTGGATCTGGCCATGGTGACATCAAGATTAGATTATTGTAACACACACTATGTGGAAAACCCTTGAAAATAGTTCAGAAGTCACAACTAGTTCAGAATACACCGAACTAGTTCAGAATGATGTCGCTACTTGCTCCCAATGGTTTGACTCAGTCATGCTGACAGTTCAGTTCTGAGCCAAATTCAAGGTGTTAATTATGACCTTTAAAGCCGTAAATGGCCTGGGACTAGCATATTTGAGTGACTTCCTCCTTTTGTACAATCAGCTCATTATCTGAAGTCATCTGAGGGGGAACTGTTGGTTGTGCCATCTTGAAAGAAGTCAGGGGAATGGCGGCCAGAAATAGGGCTTCCTCGATGGTGCCGCCTGTACTTTGAAACTCCTTCCCGTTTGAAGTAAGATCAGCTTCCTAATGTTAATCTTCCAGTGGGGCCTTGTCATACCTGCCACTGTCTGTCTCACTCATCAATTCAACTTCTATTTCCTCCCGACCATCTGTGGTCATCTTTAACCCTTAATCCGATCAATCTTCTTGAAGAATAACAGTCAGGTGAGTAACTTTCGACAAGGTTCTTTCTTTACTCTTATACAGAGGTACATAAGCATAATGGTTACAGTTCTTTCTCTTTCTTACAGGTTACAACTATTCAGGAACAATGTGTAGAACACTGGGAACTTCACCTTCAACATTCAGGTAAGTGTACAGGTAGGTATCAAACTTCTACCTTCAAACTAACTCTGTTTTCTCATCCCTTGCAGGCTTATCAAAGGCTTCTTCCAGACCTGGATCCCCAGGCCTGGGTAAACTTCACCATGGACAGCAGCGGCTCTCCTCTTTCCTCTCCTCCTCCGCTCTGCCCCTCCTTCCCCCTTCCCCCTATATATCCCGACCTCCACCCCTCCCCATCTGGGTCCCTCCATCCATTCTCCTTCTTCCCATTGCACGGGAGGAACCCGGATTGGGTCAAGCAGAGATTGGTCTCCCTGGGTACATCCCCGTTCTCTTATTCATATACAGCCTGAGCAGTTCCCAATAAGAGTCAGACCAAGGGCGCAATCCAGAATAACTACGGGGAGTTCTTGCTCCGGTGTAAGAACAATTTACTCTGGATTGCAATATGAATGTCCCATAGGTTTTTCACTAGGTGGTCCAGTAACTCCGGGTGCATGTAATGTCTCTTATGTGCTCCTGTAGTTATTCTGGATTGTAGGGCAAGTCTCTCTCTCTCCTTCTGTTGATGCCAGCACCTCTGCCCAGACATCCCTCCTTCTGACAGGTTCGCTCATCAGGTCTTCCTGAGGTTCAAGGGCTCCTCCACAAGCCTATAGATTTTTTTATTTAAAAGAACCTTTTACACCTCATAACTTCTGCCCTTTTGTGTCTCTTAACTTTTACCTTTTAAACCATCTTTTACCTGGTACAGTGGTGCCTCACATAATTTTAATTTGTTCTGGAAGCATGCTTGTTATGTGAAACGCTCTTTATGTGAAGCGGATTTTCCCATAGGAAATAATGGAAACTCAGACGATTGGTTCCAAAACCCAAAAATATTCATGTATGTATGTATGTATGTATGTAAAAATGATGACAAAACATTGGAATTGAATTCAAAACATGCATTCAATGTGCATGATCCTATGAAGTCTACTTAGGCTGCAATCCTAAAGACACTTTCCTGGGAGTAAGCCCCATTTAACACAATGGGGCTTACTTCTGGGTAGACATGGTTAGGAGGCTGCAATCCTAAAGATACTTTCCTGAGAGTAAGACCCATTTAACACAATGGGGCTTACTTCTGGGTAGACATGATTAGGAGGCTGCAATCAAAGACAGTTTTCTGGGAGTAAGACCCATTTAACACAATGGGATTTACTTTGAGTAGATATGATTAGGAGGCTGCAATCAGACACTTTCTTCTATAATCAAAGACACTTTCAAAGCTCCCCACTTTCTCCTTCTCTTCTTCCTGAGCCTCTCTCTCCCCTGCTCCCTTCTGACTAGCCCTGAGCTGCTTCCCTCTTTTCCACTTCTATTCTCTCCCTCTGCCCAGCAGATGCCCAGCCACAAGAGAAACAGCGCGGAAGTTTTGCTTTTGCTATGGGCAGGTGCGCTAGGCAGCCGTGATACTTTTTAAAAGTGCTGCCTGCCAGCGCATCTGCCCCAACTGCCAATGAGTGTGCTTGTTAAGTGAAGCAACGCTTGTTATGTGAGGCAGAACCCTAGAGAAATTTTTGCTTGTTATGTGGACCATTTGTTAAGTGAGGTACTTGTTAAGTGAGGTACCACTGTATTTTATTGCTGACTTCCAGACATTTTTACAATTGTATTGTATTGTTTAATTGTATTGTATTTTTTAAATTGTATTTTACTATGTGTTTTATTGTTAGCCACCTTGGGTGCCCCTTTGGTGAGAAAGGCGGAGTACAATCTAATAAATAAATAATCATAAATAAATGACACTCCCTATATGTCTACTAATATACCTAGTAAAAATGAAACTTACTGAAGAATATTCAAGATACACCAACGTGCCACAGCATAACTGTTTAAAATTGCTGATCTAGAACTTTGAAATAAAAAATGATCTCAAGACTTGATCTCAAATATATTTAAAATTCTACCTGCAAGAAAAATGCGTGGATATCTTCTGCAGTATTGGCGAATTTATTCTTTTCCGAAACAGAAGCAAGTGTTACAATAATATTATCCAATTCTTCCTTCTCAAATAAGTCAGGCACGTGTCCTGCTTTAATAATGCAACACAGATCTTCTAAAAATAATTCCTAGAAAAATGATACTGATTATAGCCATAATAAGGGCTAGTGAGTACCCCCCCCCCCCAAAATATATTGGCTATGATCCAACACCCAGTAAAACATATCTAAATTTCTTTTCTACTGTATCCTATCACTATATTGGGCTTTACAGAAGCTCTCAAGTCTGTGTTGTCAAAATAGCTGGCACAGACTTGAGAAGCTCCATTGTGAGGTTTGTTGCTTTCCCAGGAGGAAAAGGGATGAAAATTTTGGCATCACCTTTTGGCATCACCTAGGCTTGTGCTGTAAGAATCCTAGTATTTGCCCTGATACATGGAAATGAGAAATGACTAATATTAATACCTTACTGCAAAGGTTCTCAAACTCTTAGGAGTAAAACTCCAGAGGTAAGTTCTTAGCAGGGCTTTGCCAAAGGTTCTGTTGGGTCCCCCAAGCCTTGGAAAAGAAAAATGAAAATATTGTGACCCACTTCTGGTTTTTCAATCACAACTGGAAGTGAGTCACAATCATTACTTTTGAAAAGCCCTGTGACGAGACTCCCCATAACTCAGGAGACTTCTGCTTCATTATTTGAGTAAAAAGACAGCCCCTGTCCTTCCCTACCCAACAGGGAGTCACATAACTCAATTCTCTCCTTCCTTCCCCTCAGAGGTGTAAAGCAGAGGGACTCAGGCTGGGGGATCATGAAAAAAATTGTAATAACACTAACCCTGCAATCCAGAGTAACTACGGGAGCACATAAGAGAAATTAAGCACCACCTAGTGAAAACCGATGGGGAATTCAGATTGCAATCCACAGTAAATTGTTCTTACACCGGAGCAAGGACTCCCCGTAGTTACTCTGGATTGCGCCCTAAGTTGCTCTATGTCCTGGATAACCAGGACAGTCCCAGTTTTCAGGGACTGAGTTCACAAACTGGCAAGTTGGACAGGGGGTCCTGTCCTGGTTTTGTGAAAGAGAATTATGGCAACCCTAAATAACACAGACAACAGTGATTGTTAAAACTCTTGATCGTGAAAATTCAGAATCACTTCCTGAATGATATGCATTCACTGGTTGTGACATTGCATCTGTCGGGAAATTTTCCTTGTTAGTACTATGTTCCTTGTCTCTTATTGGCTTCCCTTTCCTTGATTATTATTAGTCTCCCCTTCCAGGGTCTCATTGGTCGTTTGTATTAGTTTGTGTGGAGATAACCAATCCATGACCTTAGGCCAGGCTACTCCATAGAGGGGAGGAGGGAGAGGGAGTAGGACCTGAGGGAAGACTGCACTTTTCAGGGTCTACTTCTCTAATTCTACAATCCAATCCAGAGTAACTACAGGAGCACGTAAGAGACATTATGTGTACCCATAGTTACTGCACTACCTAGTGAAAACCTACGGGAAATTCATATTGCAATCCAGAGCAAATTGGTCTTACACCAGAGCAAGGACTGCCCATAGTTACTCTGGATTGCGCCCTAAGAGTGAAGAGGGCCATATGCAAAAGCCAATAGTGGGCCATGTGCAGAGAGAATAAATAGAGCCAGCACTCAGCCCTCAGGGTTTTTTTGTATCTGGCAGTTCAGGAGAGGAGTTCAGAGTGAGATAATGAGCTCCAGACCCAGAGATCCAGCTCTTCAGGTACTATAAGGGAAGAGACTATACCATCCTTGGCTGGCTTGCCTTACTCTCTTGTTGGGTAATGATATCTGCCTTGGTCCTCCTTTAGCCCAGGAAGGGAGCTATTGTGAGGTATCTTGGAAATATTGTTACATAGCTTCTTATTTATATGTTCTATTTAAATCTGTTTATTCATAAGTGCCTGAAACTTTAACTGCACCTGTTGTTTCCTTCTCTGGGATCTCTAAGGCCAGCCTAAGTTGAGCTGGGACAATTTGGACAACACATTCAATATTAATTGAAAAAGGTTAACAGATGGCTTGGCTATATTTCCTTATTCTATGTTTGTGTTGAGACCTTTCCAACGAATTCCAGGTCAGGGGTGGCCTTAGAAGTCTATGGTCAAAGGTAAAACATTTTTGCTGAGACCCCACTCCCATGGCTCCCTTCTCATCAGGATGAGCAGCAGCAATGAGGCAGCCAGCAGTGGTGTCACCACCACCTGCTGGGAGGGTTGTCAAACACTTGCTATGTTCTCCTTGTGATGCTTCAGAATGGAAGATTCCAGGCCAGCATCTACTACAACTAGGAGTGTTGGCTATATCTGTGGATACTCCACTTGCCATCACAGTGCAGGACCCCTCCAAGAACGGGGCCCATTTGGCCAAATTCATCAAAATGCCCTAAGACTGGCTCTCCCCACCTACAGCTTTGCCAAATTAATTTAATAAATGATTTTGAGATTTGATTGTCGTATTGGCACCAGGGTGGAAACTTTAGAAATAGAAGGAATGATAAAAGTTTTTCACATCTAAAACATATAATAGATAACTTACTTGAATTATGTCTGAATCACCGACGAGAAGAACAGTTTTCTTGCCTTCCACACCTGCCTGCTTACATACTTTTTTTAGATCTTCTCTAAAATTTACATAGCTATAATTGCGGGATATAGTCAACTTGGCAATGCTGCCTCCAGATAAATAGCAGGCTAAAGTGACACATTTTCCTTTCCCAATTCCATCAAGACCAACCTGCAGAAGATAATTCATCTAATTTGAAACCACAAATATAGAGGTCAACTAAATCAACAGATTTTCAGGACACAGTGAATGGAGAATAAAAACACATTAACATTAAATAATTACAAAGCAAGAGATACAAAGTACAAGCCAAAAGATATTTTGCTGCTACATTTCAGTCATTTCAGTCTACACTCCTGAAGCACAGCACCAATTTATGTGCTTCCAATTTTTTAAATTTTTTTCCTTTTTCTTTTATTTGTTAATGAACATTAAAGAGGGGGAATAAAAAAGTGAGAAATACATATATATGCATATACATACGGATTACAAAATACCTACCTATCTGTATGAAATGCATCCAAGTATCCATCCCATTGGCATCAGTGCAACCAGGATTATGTGCCTGAGCAGATAATGAATGCTCTGAGAAATGTAAGGATAGAGGAGGTTGGAAGAAGACTGTAATAGGGCAGTGAGTACAGAGACGCCAGGATCCACAGCAGGCCTGTGTGCTTTATACTATCTTACTCAGACTTGCACCAGAGATTTAGCTTGTGCTAAATCTTAGTAAATCATGCTAAATTGTGCATGTCTGAGTAGACCCACCACGCAGGCTGGGGCTATCTCCAAGGCAAGAAGACAAATGTTTCCTTACTTTGAGGAGATCTCCAGTTTGCTCACAACCAGCAAGGGATGTAGTGTAACCATACGACTGGTTAGTTTTCATTCACCTGTTTTTGAATAAAATATAAGGGATTCTAAGGGGTGAGCTAAATACTGGGAAGCTGGTACAAAGTCCTGCATCAGACCTCTGGATGAGATTCCTCTGGATAATGCATGGGGTACTACTACTCTTGACAAACTTAGTATTCATGGACAGACCCAGTCTAGTGGGCCCCCAGATGGGCATGGTCCCCCAGCAAGTGCTTGACCTGGCTGTCCCTACCAGATGCAAAGGGAAAAATCTCCTATTGTCTTTTGTGCTCCCTGAGGCATCCATGGGGCCACTGTGAGATAAAGGAAGCTGGATGGCCTTTGGCCTGATCCAGTTGGGTTCTTATGTTCTTATGTCCCTGTTGACATCTCCTGTAAAGGCTCTGACTTAAATCTTCAATTTTTGATACAATAAAAATATCCTAGTAAGTGCTTCAAGAAACTATTTCACATGAATTAAAACAAGTGATAGTTTTGAACCTAACTCCAACATAGATGTGATACATCACATAAAAATGAAATTAATATTTTTCTTACCATTGTCATGTGAACACCTGCTTGTCGAAAAATTCTAGCAGCCCTTGTTATATGCTGTATAGCTTCTTTAAAAAACACTACAGTACCCTAAAGAAATAAGGAGAATAAATCTTGAATACTTTGTTATCACACTAAAGGGCTTATACTATATATTTAGATGCTAAACAACACTGTCATTATTAATGAGTGACAAAATATTACTTTACTAGATGAATGAATAAATTACTGAAAATAAATGTACATTTAGAAGAACTTGTATCTTATGATACAAACAGTGCAATCCTAAGCATGTCTACTCAACAGTAAGACCTATTGTGTTCAATAGTACTTACTCCCAGAAAAGTGTGGTTAGGATTTCAGCCTTAAAAGATAAAGGGAGATTTCAGCTAGACATACACAGTTGTTTGTTAATTTTTAATGGTCAAAGTCAAAATTGCCTCTGTATAATAATTCTTCATAAGACAATGCATGAACCATTATTACTCCTGTTGTTTTACTCCTGTAGACTTAAGAGTCCAGTTCTGATCCTTGTGCACTAGCATACATGTCCACCAATTTGCCTAAAAGCACATATAAAAGCCTTACTGTGAGCCCAAAACTGGAGCTAGCCCCGTTGTAGCTTGCACTGGATCAGCTTGGGTGCTGAGCCCAGGTTCCATGATTTGGCAGCTTGCCTGCATCACTGGGTGATTACACAACCAACTGCCACTAAGATAGCAACACAGAAGTACTGATGACCTCCGAGGCACACTGCAGTATTGCAGTGAAAATATTTGTTTTCAACACAATCCTCACTTGTGCTGGAAAGGCAGGTCAGCACAGCTCCACTGTATCTAGCACCAGTGTGGAGCTAGTAAGGGAAAACTTTAACCTTTACCCCAGGGAATTCAGCAGGATCCCCAATAAGTTGACAAAAATAAATCACTTTGACAGGCCAGACAGCTGTGTCTATTGTCTCTTCCCAAAGATGGAAGACAGCCCAATCCTGAGCTGCCTTGCATGTGGAACTGCTGCAGTGGCAAAATGGCTGCCACAGCATCCTGAGCACACTTGGCAGCCAGCAGGAGATCCACTGGAGAAGGGGGCATTTGTAAGGGAACAAATTGTAAGGGGCGGTTGTAAGGGTAAGAGAAATGGCCCTGAATTGGGATTTCTCACTCTTCATCTGTTAATTGCCGTTAGATTCCAGGGTAGATGTGTTAGAAACACACCTAAGCATTTCTGAACTTGAACTTCTGAACTGATCAGAAGCCTATGTTTCATTATGTCATAGATTTATCTAACTGGTTGAATGGAGCCCATTTGGCCATTCCATCCCACCTCTTTACCTTGGTAGACTGGTTTAGCTTCCTACTGGTAAATACATTACAATATTAGTAGAAAATGTGGCTGGTCCAGACATGGAGGCCCCAAATCCCATCCAGCACACAACTATTTAAGAATCATATTTTCAAACAAATGGCAAACTCTGCTGTAGGAACATGTTCTACCAGTTTCTGAAGTTTCTGAAGTGCTGAATCAGCACAGATGTCTTGGGAGATAGAAATATCCAAAAATACAGAAAAAAACAGGTTAAAATGAAGGGTGGAGAAATGGATAATTCATTACAGGAGAATACAGATCTCTCTCTCTCTCTCTCTCTCTATATATATATAGTCATTGACTCTGACTGACTGACTCACTCACTCAGCACCCTGCCAAAATCAAAGGACCTATATAGAAGCATGAAATGTGGGAAAGGTGTTCCTTCTGTGATGGAGGCACCTACTAAGAAACGTTATTTTGGAAATTCAAACCAGAAAGGGGTGAAAAGGGGCACAATGCTTTTTCATCCCTATCCTTTACACAGAAGAATCGCTGACAGATCAATGCCCTGCCCCAACCCCTGGACCAAGAAGCATGAAACCTTAAGGGGTGAAAAGGGGTGCAGTGTGTTTTCATCCTATATTTAACAGTGAAGACCTACTGATCAACATCCAGCCAATTTGGTGCCTGGTGCACTGGGAAGATGGTGCATTTGGAGGATGGGGCGCAAAGAGGGATGGCGCACATGGTGATGTGCATGGGGAGAATGGTGCGCATGGTGAGTGATGTGCACAGGGGATGAATCATAGAGTTGGAAGGGACCCAGTAGGTCACCTAAGATGGTGCACATGGTGGGTGGTGTACATGGGGAAAATTGCACACATGGGTGTTGTGCGCATGGTGGGTGGTGTGCAAGGTGGGTGGTGCACATGGGGGATGGGGCTCATGCGGGTGGTGCACATGGGGGTAGTGCACTTGGGGTGGTGTGCATGGAGGTGGTGCTCACAGGAGGATGGTGAGCATGGGAGTGGTCAGTGGTGGGCACCAGCAGGTTCGCACCTACTCTATAGAACCGGTTGTTAACAAGAGATAGGACATATAAAGTTTAAAAATAGCCATTTAAAAGTGGCTGCCAGATAGGCAGAGAACCGGTTCTTAATTTCTTTGAAGCCCATCACTGGGGGTGGTGTACATAGAGGGTGGTGCATGGGGTCTGTGTGTTGCATGGGGAATGTTGCAGAGGTTAGAAGACCAGCACTGCACAGGGGGTGCGTTGCACGGGGTGGGGGGCCTTGAACAGGGGTTGTTACATAGCGGTTAGGTTAGAAATATTCTTGAAATTTTACTCCCACAACATGGGTACATTTCACTAGTGAAAGAATAAAAATAATTGAATTAATAAAACATAGTTATTGTTTAACTGACATTTCAAACTGCTATAAAGTTACCTCAAAATGCATTGCCTGCATCTTAATGTAGCATTCTTCCAGGATCAAAAGAAGACGCTTTGGGTTAGTGATGTTTTTATAGATTCTTTGTTCTGCAAGTACATTTGATTCCAGAAAATCCACAAATATGGGTGCATCCTCCATCAATTTCTCTTTTGTCCAAGAAATCTATAAAAATTCCACCACAAAATAATCACAGTATCTTACATACCAACTAGAAGCAATAGTTTCTTCCAGATTATGATTTGGGACCAATGTCTTAATATCGGTCTTCTTCTTCCATATTGGCCAGCTCATCCCCTAAGAGCCCAATCCTATAAACCAGGGGTATCCAAACTCCAGCCTTGGAGCTGTATGTGGTCCTTGGCAAGCCCTCTGCAAGACCTCTGGCCCTCTGCAAGACCCCTTGATTGAGCTGTGGGCAAGCTTTGAAATGTCTCTAATACAATCTTATATATAAATTTATGTAGTTTTATTCAAATTTGAAAAATAAGTAATTTTGCCAGCCCCCAACACAGTGTCAGAGAGATTATGTGGTGCTCCAAAAAGTTTGGGCACCCCTGCTTTAGACTCAGCAGGGGGACATGGCAGCCATTGGGTGTAACAAATGTGCCATAAGGCATGCCTGCAAGCCTCACTACTAGTCTACTGCTGGAAGTAGCGCAGCATGAGAGGTGACAATCTAGTGCTGGGGATGTGCCCATTCTCCATCACTTGTTCAGAGGAAATGTAATCCCATCTTGGACAGGTTAATGGTCCAATGAGTGGCATCACCAGAGGGGTGTGAGGGGTGTGGCCCACACTGGATGACGTGCCCAGGGTGGGCCACGCACAGTGGGGGGCTGTGGGACCCCAAAAAGCCAAGTTTGTGAAGGTGTGTGTTACCCTTCATGTCATATGTCATTCAATTCGTATTGAAGAGCAGAGTCCAACACAACAATCCGTTCTGAGCAAGCACCTTCCTAGCCAAAGTTAATGCAAAAAACTAAAAAAGTCTCAGAAACCCCAAAATTTGCATATTACACTAATTTGCATATCCCGCCTTCGTCTGCTGCAAAGGCCAGGCTGAGAGGAAGCCAAGGTTACGAAGGGTCCTGATCCAGGAACTATAGTCCCCACAATCCCCTGAAAATTGCTCCAGAAGGCAGACCCCAACATTGACTCAGCAGGATTTAATTGGCTCATGGAATTTAAAAATAATTATTTGGAAAGCTGAGTGATGGTCCTAACTTCTCTTCACCTCCAACCCTTTTCTTGTCCCCCTCCCTCTGGGGGTTTTAAGGCTGTTTTTTTTAATCAATTTCCTCTTTTTCCAGGACGTTTATTTTTTTTTTTAGCCTTCTGTCCAGGAAAAAAATTCCTCCTTTTCCTGTGAACAGGTACCATGTAGTGTGCTTGGAATTCATAAATTATAAGTAATAAATTATATTTAATATGTTCAAATTTAACTATAATCAATACAGTGTTTAAATTAATCTCTTGAAAGCGGTATATATGTATGTATGTATATATGCATGCATGCATGCATGTATGTTTTTATCTCATTCATGAACCCTTGTGACGCCCTTGGTATTTTGGAGGTCAATCTGACTATAGCCTGCTTGGAATTTATAAATTATATGTATTAAATTATATGAAATATTTTATAATTTCCAGTAATGTAGACTGCAACCCTAACCACACAATCCTGGAAGTAAATATTATTGAAGTCAATAGGACTTACTTTTGAGTAGACATGCTTAGGATTAGATATGCACAGTTAAAGTCTTTAAGCTCATGGATTCAATATACATGAAGGTTTTGAGTTTTTATTTTGTGATTCTCTAACTTTTCTTGGATGTCCTTCATGGGGGGGTGAGGGTTCTCCTTTGTCCAATTATGATATATGGTCATAACGTATGGTCAAAATCTTACTGAATTTTTTTTGGGTGGAGGTTGAAGTTATTCACTTGATTTATTTTAATGCATTTAAATTTATTTGTTTTAATTTGCTTGATGATGTCACTTCCAGCCATGACATCACTTCGGTGCATCCTGGACAGGTTGTCCCTCTACAAAGTGGGTCCCATGCTAGGTTTGAGACCCTGCAATAAGTTGTTAGAAATGTGGCATCCTTGAGGGGGTGACACCACTAGTGACCAAAATGGCTAAAAATCATGGTTTTTAGGAATAATTCCATCATGTTACATACCATTGGATGCGTAATTTACAGCAGAATGTAATGGAACAAACCACTTTAAAATATATTTATTCTATTAAAAAGTGTGGCCAAAAACAAATGGAGGCAGAGTAATGGCACATAACCACGCCTATCACTCAGGTTGTTGCCCCACTCACTGCATGGGGGTGATGCGCTGGCCTCCTGCACTGGTGACGCAGACCTTATTGACACCCCTGGGTCTAATTCGAATACATGCATCATGGGTTTCTGAATCAATACGATCCCTGTCTTGTCCAGATTTTATTTCAGTTTATGAGCCAACATTCAGACCAGATGTTCTTTTTTTTCCAGGACATGTCCTTTGTTTTAGACCTGTGTCCAGGAAATGAATTTAAAAGTTCTCTTTTTCACTATGAGTGGCCACTACAGGCAGTCCAGAGCCCTCCTGTAATTATTAAATTATATGTAATTCATCAGATGTAATATAGTTTTTAGTAATAAGTAATCTAGTGTTTAAATAAACCACATGAACGCCCAGACTCAGTTGTCAGTAGGCAGTGCTCCAGTTCTTCAACAGCCCTCACTGTGATATGATGAAAAGGAGAGATAAGAGTTGAGCATCATTAGTATACTGATGACAACCCAGTGGAGTACCTAGGTCATTTGGCACCTGGGGCCCACAGATTTTTTGACATCTCAAATTATTTAATTAACTATTATCCATATTAATTAATACAATTAATTACCACTTACCAATGGACAGCATAATCCTAACCATGTCTACTCAGAAGTAAGCCCCATTGTGTTTCATGGGTCTTGCTCCCGGGAAAATGCGTTGAGAATTGCTGTGTAAGCTTTTGTTTTATTCTTTCTTGGGAGGGGGCAGGCTGCCTTTTGTAGCATTTGTTGAGCTCCACTTTCACTGGATTGGGACCATTCTGGTTGCCTTGCAATCCTCTGTGCCTGATCTGAACACGAGCAAATACATGTTTGCTTATTTATGGGCAGGGATGTCAATAGGGTTCATGTCCCTGGTGCGGCACAGACAAAAGAAAATATTGTCGGATAGACAAAAGAAAATATTTCTTTATGCAGCATGTAGTTGACCTGTGGAACTCCCTGACACAGGATGCGGTGATGGCATCTAGCCTCAATGCCTTTAAGAAGGGATTGGACAAATTCCTAGAGGAAAGGACCATCAAAGGGTTACAAGCCAGGAGGAGGGTGTGTAGACATGGAGAACCTCAAAATGTTAGATGCAGGGGAGGGCACCTGGATGTCTTGTGCAACAGATGCACCTGAGGCATCTGTTGGGCCATTGTGAAACACCAGAAGTTGGACTAGATTGGGATTTGGCCTGATCCATCGGTGGCTCTTAATATGTTCTTAGCCCAAGATTAGTCAATGAATCTATTATAAAATACCCAAAGAATCATTTTAAAATACTGTACCCAAATAAAATTATTACCTCACACATACACTTACTTTAAAATAGTTCATTATTTCAGTTGAAAGGAATTGATAGAAAATCTCTCGTTCTAAAGGTTCGATCAGACGATCATGTAAAACTCGGGTTGTTTCATGCACAAAGAATAATGCTGTAGTTTCTTTTGAAATAACAACAGACCTGTGGGCTTGAAGCAATCCTTGGAGTACCTGTTAACATTGTCATGAAAGGCCATAAGCTGGGTTCATAAAAACACTCACTCTTCCATTGTCCAATTACCGGATGACCACTTGAAGGGCATTTTAGACCACAGGTGACAGCTAAAAGGGTTATCAACTATTTTTTGCTGAAAGTATAGTTTAAAATAACCAATATTCAGAATCATCTAAGTGTAAAGGAGTGGACACCAACCATTCTTATCAACAGTAAAAATGTTTCCACACAACAGTCATATATTTGCATGGTGCTGAATGTCATTTCCTTCATCATCTGAATGTAAGGGTGGAGATTACGCTTTCATCTTGATTTCCCCATATGCAGAAATTTAGTGTCAGGGAGCCATTCCAGCCAGACCCCCCAACGGTACCCCAAGACCCTCAGCCCAGGGTCCTTGGGAGAAAGAAGGCGGGCCAGAGGAGCCCGGGCTTAATGGGCCTTATGAGAGGCTGGGGAGATGCAGGGAGATCTGCCCTGCGGAGGCCCAGTGTTGGCGATGGAGGAGCCTACAGAGAGCCCCTGGGTGATCAGATAGCCTCACTTTCCTGGTTAGTGGACAGGGGGAGGTGGCAAGGGCAGAGAATTGTGCCCAGGTGCTGCGGCCCCAGTGACAGCTGAGGTGGCCCACAGAGGAGGGTAGGTAGAGGCTGGATTGCTTCTCGATCCTGACCCAGGGCAAACTCGCCAATGATGGTGGAGGAGGGTTGGGGAGCAGGGACTAGAGGTCCATCTGTCTTGAACCAGTCTATGTTTTCTTACTCCCACTCAGACTTTTTGATGTAACTGGACTGGCTCATCTTGGAACTGAGCCAGCCCAGTGATAGATAAGCTAGCCCAAATGCACTTCAGGATTGCAGCCATTTTATCTCATCTCCCTCCCCACCTGCTTTGCCATGATTCAATTTTGTGAGTAATTAACAGGTACCTAGACTAGTTGTGTATGTGTTTAACAGACTAACCAACTTTTTAAAAAATCGCTTAACTGATTTCTGCTCAGCCCACAGGTGTACATATTTGATCTCAGTTGGATATATGCAACATTGGGCAGAAATGGCTTAAGATAATTCTAAACATGTAGTAAATGGAAACATACCTTAAAAAGATCTTGTAGATTAAATGTGTAATGACATTTTGCTGGAGTTGGGAGCATTTTATGATACATTCTATAGTACAGAGCAATAGAGGCACATGTTAAAAGGTCTGTGCATTTTTGAACTTCAACCAAGAATCTGTTGTTATAGAAATATGTTGCTAAACACACCTATGAGAAAGAAAATGCATAATTTTAACCATCTTCCACAAAATACTTTAAATAACCAAACATATGCTAAATTATACAATACATTTATATGTTACTAGGTGCACTGATCTGTCATGGTGGGAGGCATGGAGAATATTTGTAGGCATGGCTGGGCACCAGGCACTGATGGCACAGGGTGGTAGCCACTAGTTGGCACTGGGTACAGGAAGGCACCGGGTACTGGTGGTGACCAGCAGGCAGTGTATACTGGTACTCAGAGGGTATTGATGGGCACTGATGGGCACTGGGCAGCAGAGGGGGTACCAGCAGGCAACAGTGGGCAACGCAAGTATTGGGCAGCAGTGGGCACCACTGGGCAGTGGGCAACAGGCACAACCAGGCACTGGGCACCACCAGGCACCAGGCATCCCTACTAGGCGCTATACACCAGCAGGCAGCAGGTACCACCTGCCACCAAAATGGCAACACTTGTCAACACTGGGCAGTGGGCACTGAGGGGTAGCAAGGAACACAGGGCAGTGGGCAGCAGGCACCACCGGACAGGGGGCAACATCAGGCATCCCTACTGGGCACCAGGCATTACTGGGCACCAGCAGGCAACACTGGGCAGTAGGAAATAGCAGGGACCGGGCAGTCCTACCGGCAAATGGGCAATCCTGCCAGGCACGAGACATGGGGCATTAAGCACCTTTGTGCACCAGGCACTACCAGGTACAAAATCGCTTCTTAGTAGGACCTTACATCACAGAAGCAATATGCTCCTCAAATTTCATGCTTCCCTACCAGACACCACCAGGCAGCAGGCACCACCAGATGTAATTGGGCACCATGGGCAGTGGGCACACCTGGGCACAAGTGGGCAGCAAGTGGGCACAACTGGACACAAGTGGGCAGCAGGCACCACTAGGAACCACCACACAGTAGGCAGGAGGCACCAGGCTCCACTGAGCACTGGGCACATCTTCTGGGCACCAGCAGACAGCGGCCACCACCAGGCACTAGGCACCAAATTAATTGGTTCTTAATGGGTCCTTACATCACAGAAGCAATATGCTTCCCAAATTTCATGCTTCTACATACAGGGGTTGGGGCTGGGTGTTGATCAGTCAGTCTTCAATGTTACGTAGGGACAAAAACATATTGTACCACTTTTCACTCCCTTAGGGTATGAATCTCTAAAAATTTATTCTTAATGGTCCCTACATTACGGAAGGACTACCCTCCCCAAATTTCACACTTCTTTGTCCAGGAGGTTTGGTTGGGTCAGTGAGTCATTTACAATATTATTGAAAAATTTCAAGAATATTTGTGGACCCTGTGCTTGGCTGGGTACCAGCAGGCACTGGTGGGCACCACTGAACACCAGCACTGAGTGGTGAGCACAGCTGGGATTTAAAAATCCACTTTTTCAACAGACAATTATGTCTTCATTTTCTGCTTAATTGGCCTTAACTTTTGATAGAATAGATATTTCAATATAGTTTATTTAATTGAATTTTGCATTAAATTACCTTTCCAATTATATATACCATGATGGCATTTATTGTTCATTTCCTTCTTATTTTTCACAATTTTAGTTTCTAGTGTCAAGTTCAGCTTGTGGATACGGGGGTAGTGGTGTGCAGGGGGAGGGTACACAGGGGGGGAGGGTGCATAGAAGTGAGGGTGGTGCACATGGCAGGTGGTGCATATGGTGGGATGGTGCCCATGGTGCATGGGGGTGAGTGTGGTGCACGGGTGTGTGTATGTTGCAGGAGTTAAGGGACCAACACTGCACAGTGGGGTGTGCTGCACAGGAGGGTGTTGCACAGGGGGTATGGTTAAAAATATTCTTGAAATTTTACTCTCAGAATGCAGGTACACTTCGCTAGTCTATATGTTTAAAATTGAAGGGTCACTGACTGATTCACTGAGTGACTCATCAACACCCAGCCAAAACTGATGGACTTAGAAGTGTGAAATTTGGAGAGTTTGTTCCTTCTGTGATGTAGGTGTCCACTAAGAAACAATTTTTGGAAATTCAAACTGGAAGGGGGTGAAAAGAATCGCTGACTGATCTATGCCTGCCCCAATCCCTGGACCTAGAAATATGAAATTTGGGTAGCATATTTCTTTTGTGATTTAAGGACCCACTAGTGTTCGGTGCCCACTGGTGCCCACTGGTGCCCAGCACCTGCAGGGATGCCCAGTGGCATTCAGTTAAACATTATTCAGCAATTTCTTACTTATCATATATACTAGCAAAAAGCGTACCCGCATTGCGGGAGTAAAATTCCACTGTACGCCATCCCCCCCACGGCGCAACATCCCCCATGCGCATCAGTCCCCCATGCATATCAATCCCCATGCGTAACATCCCCCCATATGCAACATCCCCCATGTGGATAAGTCCCCTATGTGCATCAACCCCCCATGCGCATCATCTCCCCATGCACATCAGCTCCCCATACGCAATAGCCCCTCATGCAAAACAACCCACCATGCGGAACAACTCCCATGTGCAACAACCCCCCATGCGCATTAAATTTCTCCACATCAGTTCTTGGTGGGTGTTGATGTCACAAAAGGAATAACCTCCCTAAATTTCACACTTCTAGGTCCGGGGTTGGGGCAGAGCATCCCTCAGTCACCAATTCTTCAATGCAAAGTATAGGGAGGAAAAGATGTTGCACCCCTTTTCACCCCCTTCCAGTTGGAATTTCCAAAAACCATTTCTTAGTGCACCCCTCAGTCACAGAAGGAACACCCACCCCAAATTTCACACTTCTAGGCCCAGTGGTTTTGGCAGGGCCTTGATAAGTCAGTGAGTCAGTGACTGAGTCAGTGAGTTTTCTCTTTTTTATATATATACTAGTGAAAAGTGTACCCGCATTGCGAGAGTAACATTTCCCCATATGCCATCCTATTCACATCAACACCCCATCCACATCAACACCCCATCCACATCAGTCCCCCAAGCACAACTTCCCCATGCGCATCAGTCGCCCATGCGCATCAGCCCCCATGCGCAACTTCCCCCATGCGCAACTTCTCCCTATGCGCAACATCCCCCATACGCAACATCCCCCATGCACATCATCCCCCATGCACAACATCTCCCCATGTGCATCAACCTCTCATGCGCATCAATCCTCCATGCGCATCAACTCGCCATGCGCAACATCTCCCCATGTGCATCAATCCCATGCACAACATCGCTCATGAGCATCAGTCCCCCATGCGCATCAATCCCCCATGCACATTAGTCCCCCATGCGCATCAGTCCCCCATGCGCATCAGTCCCCCATGTGCAACATCCCTATGTTCAACATCTCCCCATGCGCTTCAACCCCCATGCACATCAATCCCATGCGCATCAGTCTCCCCATGTGCATCAGTCTCCCCATGCGCAACAGTCCCTCATGTTCAACATCTCCCCATGCGCAACATCTCCCCATGCGCATCAACCCCCCATGCACAACACCTCCCATGTGCAACATCCTCCCCAGTCTAACATCTTCCTCCGAACAACATCCCCCCAGTGCACCAGGCACTGAGCACCAAATTGGCTGGATATTGGTCACTCTTCCATGTTAAGTATAGGACAAAAACACGTTGCACCCCTTTTCTGCCCTGTCATGCCCTTCACTATCCCCGGCTAGGGATACCTCTGTTTCTGATTCACTAACCCGTCCTTCCTCCATCTCCGTGTGATATCTAGCCTCTCTGGAGAAAGATGACCCGGCACAGGTGAGTCTCAAGTAAAGTTCTTCATGTGGGTAGATACAGGGTGTAGTAGGGAACACAGGTAGCACGGGCTTGGTTACAAGAAGCGGGAGGGGGTGGTGCACACAGCGCTGGATAGTCCTTCGTTCTCCTCCCTTGTCCACCAGCCAGCCCCCTTTCCTTCTTCCCGCCAGCCTTTATATACACCTGCCTCCTCCCCTCCCCCTTAACTCTCCTCCAGTGCCTCTCAGTGGTCCCACTGAGCGGGAAGTTCCCGGATTGGCTCGTGCCGAAATAGGGCGACCAGGATAGACTCCCGTTTGGCCCGCACAATATAGACACAACAGGTCCCAGCACGAGTCTGACCTACGAACACCATCTCCTGTGGTCGACTCCAGCACCCTGTCCCACGGAGGTCGTGGCTTCACCTGCACACCCAGCATGCTCTCTTCAGGGTTGGGGTCCTCACCACAAGCCCCTTAAGGATTAAATTTCTCAGCATCGGTTCTTGATGGGTGTTCATGTGACAGAAGGAACTCCCTCCCTGAATTTCATGCTTCTAGGTCTGGGGGTTGGGGCAGAATGTTGATGTGTCATCAATTCTCCAATGCAAAGTATAGGGAGGAAAATGCGTTGCACCCCTTTTCACCCCCTTCCGGTTGTATTTTCCAAAAACCGATTCTTGGTGCACCCCTTGGTCACAGAAGGAACACATTCCCCAAATTTCATGCTTCTAGTGCCGGCGGTTTTGGCAGGGCATTGATGAGTGAATGAGTCAGTGAATCAGTCAGTCCGTCAGTGACTTTTCTCATACATATATATATGTATATATATCTATATCTATCTATATATCTATATCTATAGCTATATCTATATCTATATATATATTTATGTAATTTATTATTATTATATATAGAAGATAGATTACCTGGAAAATACGTTGCAAAGACTGTAAAGAAGGTGCAGGCAAAACGAATGTGCAGAACTGTGCCAGAAGGCGGGGACTAATTTCATTTGCTCCATCACTGATAGGAGCACAACTTGCAACCAAGGCAATATCTTGAATATGCTGTGAGGAAAAAGAAAGGGAGAAATTTTATATATTGAAATAAAAATATTTAAAATATTGTTTTATTAGTCAAGGACAATTGGTACATATGACGAAGCTATACATTTTTACAGTTTTCACAACATTTGAAAATCCAACTTTTCAAATTAATAAAAATAGAGTGCGTTTTTAATGCAAAAAAGTACATCTGCATTTTCCTATGTCAGATATTGTAACTTTGGAATGATCAAAATCAAAAGTCTCAGTAACGCAACTGTGGAAATTTTGGAGGTCTGAAGGCCAATCTATATGTAACAATAATATTGGTTTGACAACCCATGTTTTAAATCCATGTCTGCCCCAGTCACATATACAATGAGGAGAGAATGGAAAGGCTGACTTTTAAACAGAGTTTGGGGATGTAACTTCCATGTACATCTTGGTTTAATCTTGGTTAACCGACATGGATTAAGAGTGTTCAGGATTAAGAAAAACATTTTCTCAGAAATTTTGACTTGATATAAGAACACTTCTGAGGAAGTTTGGAATAGGATTCCATGGCAAGGGAATTCACGGGGGGATCTGAGGGAGCAGTTTGAGCCAGATGTGTGTATGAGATCTTTATGTGGCAGTGTAGAAGGTGTGCCTTATCAATGTTACCCTGCTGCTCCCCATCAGCAGCATGGGAATATTAAAGTTGCACAAAAAGACAGATTCTATTGAGCCAGTGACTTTGTTAGTGATAATGAAAGACATCTGACAAAGTTAAAGCAGTCCTCTTCTCTATTGTCTCCCTCACACCAGGCATGAAGGTTTTCAAAGGTATAGTACAGTTCAGTACTGTATAGTATTTTCTTTATTACAGTTTTGTATTATATTGTAATATAATACAAATCACTGTGATAAAGAAAATACTCGCAAGCGGTTAAGACACTGTGCCTGTTAACCAACAGGCCAGGGTTCAAGACCCAGGTTGGCCCCACAAGACAGGGTGAGCTCCTGTCCTTAGCCCAGCTCTGCGATGCCAGCTGGATCCAAATGTATTGGCGCTGCCTTTCTATTGGACTAATTCAGTGGCGTGGAGAGGGGGGATTTGCTGCTTCAGTAACAGTCTATCCTCCATAACAATCCAACCCAGGTTTTTGTGCTTCGCATGCAGCGTATGCAGTGCCAAGCATGATACCATAGTCTTTCAAGACTGACAGAGGCCTGCTATACAATAATGAACTGTACTTTACCCTTTGTAATCATTTTTATATAAAGTAAATACTTTTATATAAATATTTTTGTTATGTTACCAATATGTTACCAATCATCTGAGTTCCCATTGTTTCCTATGTGAAAGTCCATTTTGGATTACAAGCATTTTGGATTTCAAGCATTCTTCCAGAATGAATTATGCTCATAAATCAACACTGCATATATTTGTGCCTACATTCTGGTATATTTAACTATACAAAACGGATTTAAGGATCTATCTACATAAAAGTCTTGACCTTTGTGAGGTGTCTGCATGTTCTATGTCAACCAAGAAGACTGATGGTTCTGTTCCCCTGTGCCTCCGGGGAAGAAAAGACTGAGGGTTCTATTCCCATGTGGCTCTGGGACTGATAACAAGCCCACTTAGAGGAAGCTAGGGACCCAACTGAGAAGAGAGGCGGCAAAAGGGTAATTGAAGAGCACCATTGTGGAGAAGGAGACAAAAGGGCAGTTGAGATGTCGGAAAGGGGGATGATGTTTGACTGATGAATGTTGTGATATTGTACCTCTGCAAGTGTTACTAGCAGTTACTAGTAACTGTGGACTGTTACTAGCTTTAAATCAAAGGAGTAGAAAAACAATTAAGGCTGCAATCCTAACCACAATTTCCTGGGAGTAAGTACTATTGAACACAATGGGACTTACATCTGAGTAGACATGCTTAGGATTGCACTGTAAATGAAGTTCAAAAGAAGTAGAGAAAACTGGACAATGAAGTAAACTGAAAAACAGACTTGACATATCAAGTTACATACTGGCACCATAAGCCAAAGAAGATGCAGTTTATTAAAAAACCTTGGATTTCCAGTAGCTGGCTTATATTGGACCTCTGAATAATCATAGCCCAAGGCACCATCTAAACCTATTGATTTTATCAAAGATCAAGATTTTTTATTTTCATTCTCCTCTTCTGTATTTTTCCCTGAAGTCTTTTTGTTCCTCCTACCAGGTCTGGCACAGACTGAACACTGGCAAGAGGTCTGGTCTAGAGGGCAGAGCCTCCGTTTGCCTGAAGAACTGAAGGTTGCCGGATCGAGACAAGTGGAAGTCTGATCCGAAGCAAGACCGTGAAAAAGTAGCTGCTGTAGCTGAGATTTTCCATCTGCTTTTTAGTGGGAGTGAAGATCTATCTCAGCTGCCCTTCGTGTAAGAGCTGAAGGAGAAGTTTGTCAGCCAGCATCTCAGACACTGGGGGCCAGTGTTGTTAACCAGACTGTGAATGTAACATCTTGAACGTAGCCGGTTCTTGAAAGATAGAACCACTCTGTGTTTGTAAAAATCCCTTCGGGGATTTAGATTTGCCTGCCTATGTAAACCACTTTGAATCAAGACTGAGGAGCAATCCAAAAATGACCAGAAAAGCGATATATAAATGCCTAGTATTATTATTATTACTAACTGATAGCCGAATCAGTTTTTAAATTTTTTGCATCCCTTTCCTTTTTATTCAAGTATACGTCAGCATGATCATTTACTGCCATCTCTACACCTGACTCATTCTCAAAACAAACTGCATAAAAATAGCCATGGCTAAAAATAGAGTAAGTTTCTACCTCTCCCATTCCTCCTGCCCACCCTGTTATGGAAAAACAAAAGTCTAGAAAAGCAGCAGGTGGAGGTGATTAATGACACAGATGGCATGAGTCTGTTCCATATGGAACATGGACCCCCATCTTCTCCTTCAATGCTGTCACTGTGAATTTTGACAGTAGTGCTGAAAGAGGTGCTGGAAGAGAATGAGCTAAGCTGCTGCTTCCCTGATCAAGATGGTATCAAGATGAAGGAGCCAGATAGCAAATATTGTACTAGCAAAGATAGGTGGAAGACACAGACCCAGCCCATCATTTGAAACAATAATTCCCCACCACTATAACTTCATGAATGGGCTGGTCATACTTTCTACCAGTAAATGTCTGTTGCCAATTTCATTGTATGAATCTTCCTACTTCTTTCTTTCAGTACACATTTTGAAGAATAAAACCAGACGTATTAGTGTGATTGTTGAATATGCAACCTTGCATAGTTAGGCTCACCCTACAATCCAGAATAACTAACGGGAAGACGTAAGAGGCACTTCCTCTGGCTTGCTCTATACATTTTCCATAGGTGGCACAGTAACTACATTGGTGTAAAAGGTCCCGTAGTTACTCTAGATTGTAGCCTTAGAGTCCCCTTGAGAGAGGGAGGATCTAATTTCATTTAGAAAGGAGAGCTAAGATTTCCTCCTTGACAGCTACGTTTTAACACACAGTTCCTCAAAATGTGGAACCAAAATAAACTTAGGAATACTAAAAAAAGTTTTCTATGGCACATATTTGTAAATATTTCCAAATAATTTTTTTAGTTTCCCATATAAATATTAATAATGTAAACTAGCATATTAAAAATCCTGGCCATCTGTCTATGAAAACTATTTTGATCAAGGATTCAGTGCTTCTAATATAAATTTAGAATGAGATCTGAATCACACAATACTGTGCTATCATAGTAATATTAAGACTACATTTTAAATATTCTACAAAAACCGAAAATAATGAAGAAAGTCCATATTGTGCAATACCTTCCAAGCAAGCTGTTTAGTATCATAAAATCCCCTCAAATCCAGAAACTGTCGAATTAGTTCAAGTGGTGGTTGAGCTCCATACTCCTCTGGTATTGGCATATTCAGATCATCAATAAACAGTAACACCTTAGAATAAGGATATTACAAACCACACATGAAGTATATCATTCACTAGATAATAACAAAAATTATTGGATTTCAGCTGCTACCCACAATATTTTTCTTATAGCACAATCCTGAGCTGCGTTGCACCAGTGCCTGGTATTGAAAAAGTGCTGCGAAGAACATTGCAACACCCTAGCAGTTGTGAAAAACCACATGCACCTGCAGAAGGAGGAGAATGCACAAGAGAAGATGGGTTCTCCACTGAACAGCATGGAGGCAAAATGGGGCAGGAGGAAGCGCAGATCGGCTCAGGAAGGGCAGAGTCACTGGCATACATTTATGGATACCTACATTTATGAACTTACAAATTATGACATCTTCAAAAAAAATTTTATAATTTTGTCATTTCTAACATTACCATTTGTATATACATAGCATGCAAATTTATTTATATGCCTTGCACTTCTTTGATGCTTGTTTCCATAAGAATCTATTTTGTAACTGAATTTCTGTATATTTGGCACCATCTTAATTTTCACTGGTACTGGTGCAGCAAATGCTTCACCAACCTAGGCTGATGTAAACATAGCATAAAACACAATGCAACATCATAGGAATTCATTATGCCAGGTTAGAAGGCCTTCATCATTCTGCCTGCATTGTAATTCTTCATTACATTGAAATTCTTTATTACTGCATTACAATTCTTCATCATTGTAAATAACATGTGAAAGATCAGGTAAGATCTGCTTCAAATAGCACAGGGCAGGGGAAAAACAAAGAGGAATGTAACAGGTGGGGGCAGGCGGGAATGATGGATTGGTTCCCAGGAGGGAAGTAGGATGGCAGCAGTCATGCATGCTGTATCCTATACTTCTCCTTGGAATCAGAATTCCAACATGGCTCCATGTGAACTTGAACCAACTATTTTGGTGGCATAGGCCCCAGGGATTTGTTGCCACTGGTGCACTTGTGGGAATCAGCCTGGGGTATAACCTGGGAGGTTTCCTTTATGTCCTTCATTCACCACCTGCTTTTTCACCTTTAGGTCCTTTTACTAGGCTTTAGAACATTTTACCTACTGGGAAGAGAGATAGTATGCAGCCTCTATGGCCCTCAGAAGACCTAAAATGTACTTCCAGCTTTCTCTGTTTTTAGGCAAATGGCAGTACTTTCTAGGTTTGTGCAGCATAGGGACCAGAATTGCAATTGCTAATTGTACACACTGGCAGGACCAGTGTTTCAATGGAGGACCTATCAATGGAGATAGTGGCAGAGTGCCACTATCTTTAAGCTTTGCATAGAAGAGGGAATTTAGGCAGGTGCTGTTTTTTAAAACCTTTCTATGTTGAGCTACACCTGTCTAAATTCCCTCTTCTATGCAAAGCTTAAAGATAGTGGCACTCTGCCATTCTGTATGGTCACCCTGACACACTGGAGCTTTCCCCAGAGCAAGGGGACAATGTCCACTTACCTCAAGGAAACCACCTGCCTGCTCGATACCAGCACAGGATGCAGTGTGGACCTGCTGGTCCCACTGCATTGACACTGGCTAGTATTATGTTACGCAAGTATCCTTTTTACTTTATCTGTTCTTCAGAATCCTGGAGATAAACCTCCCGAAGCCTATTTTCATTTTATAGGAATAAAGTGTTCCTTTTTGTGACTGGCAGCTATACATATAATGTTTTTCTATTCTATCACACCTGAGGAAGGTTTCAAGAAACCAGGGAAGAAAAACAGATGCCATTTCTTTCTTGGCCCTCTCCAAAATGCAGCAAATAATGCTGTAATGTTTCTTGTAATCCAAAACAGTAGTGTTCATTGCAGGGGCAAGGGCAGTAGTTCCCAAACTGTGTGTCATGGCACCCCAGTGATCTAAAGGTGCACTGCCAGATTTTTCTAGAAGTTCTTCCAAACAAAAAGTCCTACAGTGTTGGAACTGTAGGGCAGTAGTACTTGAGCATTTCAGTCCAAGACCCGCTTCTGAGAATGACAATCTGTCCGGGATCTCCCAGAGGTGATGTTATGGCTGGAAATGTCATCAATGGTGCCTAGTGCCAGATTTTGAGATGGTTGCGCCCAGCTTTTCACGACCCCCCTGAAATGAAGTTGCAACACCCCAAGGCGGCACCAACCACTTTGAAGATCAATACTGTACGGGCATCCTGAAAGAATTACTGTGACATTAAGGGTACCATGACCAGGGTATTTTTGTGGACCCTTCATTTTTCATATTTTATAAGCGGTGATTCACAGTACATTTCCATTTATAGCCCTCTAAATATCTTCACCTGTTTAGATTGTGGAGCACCCAGTATATCTTTACTTTTCAGTATTAATTTCTGAAGTATCCAAGTCTGGGCTTTAGCAGCTGTTGTATGTGTACCAAACTGTAGTACAGAAATAATAGCACCTTTTGTGGCATCTGAAGATGGCTCATCCAGATCAGACGCTGTACTTGGAGAGCTCATAGCTGAGACTTAAACAAAATTAATAGTTAAGATCAATAAATATTTCTTCATTTATTACTCTATTCTTCATCTATTACTTCATCTATTACTATTGACACCACTACCATTGTCAATTTTATTTTAATTAATTAATTAATTTTAATTTTCTTAACAAAGATTACTTGCTTACAAGTAAGCAAGTTGTTCATTATTTGTTGTTCATTATTTGAGTGAACAACTGGGCAGACATATAATTACTGCTTTTGATTTAGCGTTACAATCCTAACTCATTTTCCAGCACTGGGGTAAGGGCAATGCAACTTTGAAGTAAGGGAACAAATCTTGCCTTACATGACTGCCCCTTCTTAACTATAGTATGGAACAAATTTCTCACTGGAGCAACTTATGTTAGTGCTGGAAGTTTATTAGGATTTGGGCCTGAGTTAATAAATACCCATGGTACCTTCTTCGTACAAAGGGTTAAATAGACATCATTACTATATGGAATATCACTAAATAGCAAAGAACTAGTACCGGTAGTTGCATGATCGGTTCCTCAATAAGCATTGTGTCATTATTGTTCAATCTGTTCTGAATGCTCTTAGGGCACAATCCAGAGAAACTACGGGGAGTCCTTGCTCCGGAGAAAGAACAAGTTACTCTGGATTGCAATATGAATTTCCCATAGGTTTTCACTAGGTGGTGAAGTTACTATGGGTGCATGTAATGTGTTTTACGTGCTCCCGTAGTTACTGTGGATTGTAGCCTAGGAGCACAATCCTAACCATGTCTACTCAAAAGTAAGTCCCATTGTGTTCAATGGATCTTACTCCCAGAAAAGTGTCTTTAGGATTGCAGCCTAGGTCTTCCTGTTACTAATGATTACTGTGTCCTTACAACCAGTTATGTCTTTGGTCAAATGTCGGCAGCAATGGATACTCTTTTTGAAGGCTAAACTTATATGATAAAAATGAGAGACTGCAAACAGCTCTCTGAGTGTTACAGCCCAATCCAACCACAGCTGCTGAGTGCTGCAAATGCTCCATAAAGCACTTTGTGGGACCCAGAAATATTTGAAATACTTCCTTCATATCAAACGTTATGGCCAAAAAAAAAGAAAACAAAAAAGCATAGAACCCTATGGAAAGTGAGCTGTATCTCACATTTACTTCCAAGAACGCAAACCTGCTATCATCCAGTGGAAAGGCGAGGCTGAGAGGAATCCAAGGACACCAGAATATCTTGATCCTATGAATGCAGTCTCCACAAATCACCTCGGAAGGAAGTTACCTCTTCTAAGCTTCCCAATGAATTGTGCACAATGGAAAGCACAGTGAACTGCACAGCTATGTTTACTCATGAGTAAGCAAGAATGCCTTGGTTGGTGGGGAAGGTCAGTATAGGGGAATGAAAGCCTTCAAGAATGCTCCTAATCCTGTACACCTGGAGTCAGCAAATGCTCCCAAGGCAGCCTCCCCCCACTATAAAGGATAAAACAGAGACTTCAACAGGGGTAAGGTGAGTTTAAGAAAAAATAATTTTTGACTTTTAAAGCCAGGTGATAGTCTAAACTCTTCTTCCCCCCACTTCACCCTAATTTTTTGTCCTCATCTCCCTGGTGTTTTAATGCTTTTGGGGGGCAGTTAAGGCTGTTTTGATTTTTGTGTACCTATAATGGCAAATTTTATACTAGGAAATCTAATCCAGAAACTTTCTCATAATTTTATTTTTTTTAAAAACCAGTAACATCATACCAAACTCTTTAGCTGACAGTGCACTTTTCTGATGACTACGACTCAGATCTGATTTGAAATATGTAGGAGTCTTCATCAAACTAGAGAAAAGTATACAAAAATATTAAAATCTTCAAGGTGAAGTAAAGAATCAGTATCCAGTTAAATCTCGGATTGAGAGTAATTTGGATTGAAAGCATTTTGCAAGACAAGCAAACATTTAGAATAATTTTTGACTTGATATACAAATTTTTGACTTGATATATATTTTTTTGCTTATAAACAAGCAAAAAAATAATCCTGGTTGGGAAATGGCTGGTTTTGGCACTCCACAAGCACCTGCTCAGCCTCTCCTCAGAGACCAGCCTATGCATGCTTGAAGTATTACTCTGAATTAAGCCTATTACAATCAATGGGGCTCACTCCTATGTAAGGGAGGATAATGCAAAGGAGTCTGAGAGACCAGCCTTGCATGTCTACTCTAAAGTAAGCCCTATTATAATCTGGGACTCTCTCCTGTGGGGGGGGGGGGCAATGGAAAGGAGCCCGAGAGACCTAGCCTTGCATGTACTCTTGCATGTAGTGTTGCATGTCCTCTAAAGCCCTATTATAATCAGTGGGGCTCACTCCTGTGTAAGGGGACAGATTGCAGCCTGAGAGACTGTGCAGGTTAATTTGTTTTATTTTTCTTTATATTTTGTATTTTTTATTTTTTTATATTATATTACAGTATTGTAATCATTTTATATGAATATTTTTGAGTTTTGGAACAAATCGTCTGAGTTGCCATTACTTCTTATGGGAAAATTCACTTTGATACACAAGCATTTTGGACTACAAATGTGTTTTTGGAACGAATTATGCTCATGAACTAAGGTACTACTTTAATTGCAGAATCACAAACAGCCCCGGTAACTGTGGATCTGGTATCTGTGGCTTCAGTTATCTGCAGATATGGGAGCCCCATGACCTCTTTGCATCCATTTACATTATTTAAGGCTTAACTTTGCAAAAACCTCTTTGCTTTACACAGTGGTTCTCAAACAGGAATGTTGTGACACACCAGCTTGAGAGCCTGGGGCTTTGCATCCTTATGAAACGGGGCAGAGGGAAGGCAATGAAATGGATTATATTACTCTGGGTGTAGAGGAGCTTCCCGTAGAACTACCACCTGCCAGGATCAAGGGGGTCTGGGTAGACCCACAGGGGGCTTTGCAGGGCTCAATACAGCTTGGAAATAGTGAAAATGTGATTGCAGCCCACTTCTGGGTTGCAAACAGGAAACCAGAAGTGGTTGTAAATATTTTTTTTACTATTTCCTAGCTGCAGAGAGACCTGCAGAACACACCATGGGGCTTGCTTGACCATAATAGCAAGTAAGGCGTGTTAAGAAAAGTCCCCCCCCCCCACATCAGCAGGGATATGATCATGGGGATCACGTTGCTGCCTTCCCCTTGTCCCAGCTAACACTTAGAGCAGCTCAAACTCTATAGGAGAGTTTGAGAACTGCTTCTTTACAGGGTCACTCTAAGTCTACAAGTTTGCACTATAGCCCTATAGGTTGAAGTTAATTCTGCTCCTGTTAACCTCTGATCACATTTTTTCAAGAATTCAGGCTGCCAGAAAGCTTATACTGATCTTGCAAAACAAGCATTTTACAAAGGTAAGCCTTTATATAACATTGAAGGCAGGGAAGGCATTGAAGGCACAGGAAGGCAGGGAAGAGCATAGCAATGGGGTTCCCTTTATCTGTGATTTCCATATCCATAGGGGTCTGTGGAATTGATCCCCTGTGAATATAAGGGCATACCTTTTAAACAAAGCATACTAGTGCATTGCTGTTGAAACCACCTTGTGAACTTTTAGTATGAAAGCAGTGTATAAATACTGATGATTGATTGACTGACTGATTCATTCATTCATTCATTCATTGATCACCAACACCAACAACCAGCACAGGAGAAAATGTAAAACAAAAGACAAGCCAGAATAGTTTTGGGTTTGTTTTAAATCCACGCATGCAAATCTGAACAAATGTCTCATTAAATTAACGCACATTTTTTTTTAAAAAAGTAGTAATTTGAATGCCTGAAAATCATTTGTAAGCTTGACCAAACATTTTTCCAAATGAAAAATGCCAAATCTACCCCAAACATGCTGGTCAAGCAAGTCAGCAAGCACGCAGAAAATAATCCAATTCTTGCCTCATCGATGTAAGGCCAAAGTTGGTATTTTCAAACTGGGGATTGACCCTTTAATAAGGTAAAGATAAGGAGTAACATTAGTCCTGTTATTTGACACCTATCTTTCCAGCGATGTTCATCTAAATTTCAGTTTGATGCCCTATGCTGTGTACAACTTAAATTATTTTTCCTTAAATTTTCTTCCTTTAATTTCAACTAAAACTTTACTGGATTTCTTTCTTTCAAAGTTCAGTTCTGACAGCACAGGAAAATCAGAATTAACTGGATCTCCCATGGTAATTTCTGAAGCTAATGGATGTTCAACCTCTTCCAATTTGAGTGCATGGCAAAATAAAACAGTAAGACCACAACTATACTGATTTTTACTATCTGTCCAAAAGTAGATGAAACAAAATCTGAAAACATATGAGTGAGATAGAGCAGAATAACTGCTGTGTAGTACAACTAAGAGCAATTTGACTGCCTGTTTGCATTCAAAACAGAATTAACCAGCAATGTTTACCTATGCTTTTTAACTGAAGTGTGAAAAAAGACTTCTCCTAGAATTGTTCCCGTTTTTATTTGTAATCCATCTGGTTTCTGAAGTCTTCCAAGCATGTTATGAATCAAAGCTGTCTTGCCACTTCCCGTTTCCGCTAAGAATTAACAAAACAAAGTACGCTAAAATGGAAAATTGCATGCATGTAGTGGTGTAGCTAGGTCATCTGGCAGCAAGGGCCCAGAAATTTTTGATACCCCCATACAACAAATTTAATCAGTATTAATATTAGTATTAATTAATATTGTTAATATTAATATTAGTATTAATTAATATTATTAATAAATATTAATATTCATTAATTTAATTACTACAAATATTAATCTAATCTATCTTCTTTATATATAAAAGAGAAAAGTCACTCACTGACTGACTCACTGACTCATCACCGCCCTGCCAAAACCGCTGGGCCTAGAAGCGTGACATTTGGGGTGGGTGTTCCTTCTGTGACCAAGGGGTGCACTAAGAACCGGTTTTCGGAAATTGCAATTGGAAGGGGGTGAAATGGGGCGCAACGCGTTTTCCTCCCTATACTTTGCATTGAGAATTGCTGACTCATCAACATTCCGCCCCAACTGCTGGGCCTGGAAGCATGGAATTCTGGGAGGGATCCTTCTGTCACCTGAACCCCACCAAGAACCATGTGGAGAAGTTTAACCCTTGAGGGGTTGAAAAGGGGGCAACATGTTTTGTCCTATACTTAACATGGGAGACGGAATAACATCCAGCCAATTTGGTTCTCAGTACCTGGTGCACTGGAGGGATATTGTTTGGAGCGAGGGGTTGCACTGTGGAGGATGCTGTGCATGGGGGGTTGGTGCGCATGGAGAAAGTTGCGCATGGGGGGAAGTTGCGCATGGGTGAAGTTGCGCATGGGGGTTGATGCGCATGGGGAAGTTGAGCATGGCGGTTGATGCGCATGGGGAAGTTGCGCGTGGGGGTTGATGCGCATGGGGGAAGTTGCACATGGGGGAAGTTGCGCGTGGGGGGTTGATGCGCTTGGGGAAAGTTGCACATGGGGGAAGTTGCGCATGGGCAAAGTTGTTCATGGGAGGTTGGTGAGCATGGGGGAAGTTGCGCATGGGGGGTTGATGCGCATGGGGGAAGTTGCTCATGGGGGCTGATGTGCATCGCGGAAGTTGCGCATGGGGAGAAGTGGCTCATTGGGGTTGATGCGCATGGGGGAAGTTGCACATGGGGGGAAGTTGTGCATGGGGGGAAGTTGCGCATGGGGGAAGTTGTGCTGTGGGGGGGATGGCATATGGGGAAATGTTACTCCCACAACACGGGTACGTGTTATACTAGTGTGTATGTGTGTGTGTGTGTGTGTGTGTGTGTGTATACACCCACCAAGAACCAATGTGGAGAAATTTAACCCTTAAGGGGCTGAAAAGGGGTGCAATGTGTTTTTGTCCTATACTTAACATGGAAACTGACCAACCTCCAGCCAAGTTGGTGCTCGGTGCCTGGTGCACTGCGGGTCATGTTTGGAGGGAGAGGTTGCACTGGGGAGGATGCTGAGCATGGGGGTTGTTGTACATGGGAGGCTGTTGTGCATGGGGGGCAGTTGGACGTGGGGGTTGTTGCAGATGGGGAGGTGATGCATGTGGGGAGGTGATGTGCATGAGGGGTTGATGCGCATGGGGGGATGTTGTGCTTGGGGGATGTTGTGCATGAGGTGGATAAATATGGGGGATTGTTGTGCACAGGTGGATGCGCATGGGTGATGATGAGCATGAGGGGATGATGCGCATTGGGGTTGATGTGCATGGGGTGGATGAGCATGGGGGGTTGATGCGCATGGGGGATGTTGTACATGGGGGATGTTGCACATGGGGATGTTGCGCATGGATGGTTGATGCGCAGTGTGGGGATGTCATATGGGGAATTTTACTCCCATAACGCAGGTACGCTTTTGGTAGTATTTTCATATTTTATACAATCCTTCCTCAAAGAAATGAATAATAATGGCCAGTAAATAAATGCAATGAATATTTCCCACAAGGAATGTATGAATATCAGTACCCTTCCATGCTATCGCTCCCTTGTGCAGTACTTGGCTCTTGCAAATGAGCTGGCCTGACTGGAGCAAGTCCAGAGGAGAGCAACAAGAAGTTATAGTTCCTCTTTATTCTGCATTGGTTAGACCTCACCTGGAGTAGTGTGTTCAGTTCTGGGCACCTCACTTTAGGAAAAATGGAGCCAAACTGGAGCAAGTCCAGAGGAGAGCAACAAGAATGATCAGAGGGATGAAGTCCTATGAGGAAAGGTTTGGGGAACTTGGGATGCTCAGCCCGGAGAAGAGAAGACTGAGAGGAGACTTGATTGCCCTCTTCAGATACCTGAAGGGCTGTCATATGGAGGAAGGGGCTCATTTGTTCGTAGCTGCTTCTGAAAGCAGAATTAGAACCAATGAGTACAAACTGCAAGAAAGGAAATTCTGGTTGGATATCCGGAAAAAATTCCTGACGGGGAGGGCAGGCAGTGGAATAGATTGCCTAGGGAGGTGGTGAATTCTCCCTCACTGGAGATCTTCAAGTAGAGGCTCAACGAGCATCTGTTGGGGATGCTCTAGGAGGATTTCCTGCTGCAGGCAGGGGGTTGGACTAGATGACCTACTAGGTCCCTTCCAACTCTAGGATTCTAGGATTCTATGACTCCTTAAGGGGCTGAAAAGGGGTGCAACATGTTTTTGTCCTATACTGTTGGGGCACACACTTTGGTTCACTCTGGCACAGCCTTCTCTCCAGGCTTCTCATTTGTGAGGAATGCCCGAAGTTGTGAGCCTGCAGAGATCAGTTTGGCCTTTGACCTTAGCATAATTATAACATAATTGGAATCAACATAACCCGTCTGTGACCTGGATACATTTGCTGTGTGTGGTCACTCAGGATGTTTGCTCAGTGAATCCTAGCACCTTAGAATGGCCATTGTTAGGAAGTCCTGATTGTATCAGGATCACCTGTCTCTATACTGAATGAGGTTAACTGTTGTGATTAACTTGTGCTTGTGTTAACTTGAATAAAATGACAGCCTCGAGAGAGGCAGGAGAGATTCTTCCATCCACTCGTGAGAGTTCTTGCAGCAATATACTTAACATGGAAGGCTGACCAACATCCAGCCAATTTGGTGCTTGGTGCCTAGTGCACAGTAGGGGATTTGTTACGAGGGAGGGGTTGCACTGGGGATGATGCTTCGCATGGGGGTCTGTTGTGCATGGGGGAGTTGTGCATGGCTGGAGTTGCACATGGGGAGATGATGTGCATGGGAGGTTGATGCGCATGGGGGAGATGAAGCACATGAGGAGGTTGATGTGTATGGGAGGTGGATGTGCATGGGGGTTGATGCACATGGGGGAATGATGCACATCAGGCAATGATGTGCATAGGGGGACATATGTGCATCGGGGGACTGATGCATCTGGGTGCACATGGGGATGTTGCGCAGGGGAGGTTAATGTGCATAGGCGATATTGTACATGGGGGAATGTTGCGCATGGGGATGTTGCGCATGGGGGGTTGATGCACTGTGTGGGGATGTCATATGGGAAATTTTACTCCCATAACGCAGGTACGCTTTTGGTAGTATTTTCATATTTTATACAATCCTTCCTCAAAGAGGCTCAGGGTGGTGTCCCCATCTTTTGTCCTCACAACCACCCTGACAGATTGATGAGGCTAAGAGGCAGTAATAGTCATGATGTGAAATGAATAATAATGGCCAGAAAATACAATGAATATTTCCCACAAGGAATGTATGAATATCAGTACCCTTCCATGCTATTGCTCCCTTGTGCAGTACTTGGCTCTTGCAAATGTGCTGGCCTGACTGTACAGCAGCCACCCATTTTGTTTATGCTCACCTCTAGTTTGTTTCCAGTGATCACCAGGAGCCTGGATTGAGAATTAATTGGGAGAGCACTCTCTCACACATGCACACATGCAAAGTCTTCACATAATTTATTAACTCCTTCCTCCCAGGATTTAGCTCCTTTCTTCCAACCACCCTTTCTCACAAGCTCTGCTCTGACTTGCTGAGCAGTAAAAAAGCAGGCCTCCATCAGTCTTGAAAGACTATGGTATCGTGCTTGGCGCTGCATACACTGCATGCGAAGCACGAAAGCCTGGGTTGGATTGTTATGGAGGATAGGCTGTTACCCAAGCAGCAAATCCCCCTCTCCACGCCACTGAATTAGTCCAATGGAAAGGCAGAGCCAATACGATTGGATCCAGCTGTGTCGCAGAGCTGGGCTAAGGACAGGAGCTCACCCTGTCTTGTGGGGCCGACCCGAGTCTCGAACCCTGGCCTGCTGGTTAACAGGCACAGTTAACCTGGCCTGCTGGTTAACCTCTTGCGCCACCCACAGCCCACTTGCTGAGCAGCAATTACTTGCTGAGCAGTAATTGCAGCAATATTCAGCTTCCCCCCTACTCCACACATATACAGTGGGAACCTTCAGAGACTCACTTCTGGAGCTTGCCTTCAAGAGTTAATGAATTTTTTTCTGTTTTTCCCCTTACTTAAAGTGTTTTAAAGGAAGTTTTTTTTAAAAAGGTACGCAGCATCGGTGGCCATGGCCATTTGGGTTGAGTCAAATTCATGGGTTAAAAATCAACTAATAAGGATTCACCTGATTTAATGAACTGGGCTTCTGAATAGCACATTCAAAATAAGAGTATAGTGGTACCTCACTTAACAAGCGCTTCACATAACAAGCAAAAATTTCCAAGAAATCTTGCTTCACATAACAAGTTCTGCTTCACTTTACAAGCAAGCGTGCTATGCAGCCCTAATGCTCCGCATGGTGGCTCTTTAAAAGGGTTGCCTGCTAGCGCTGCTGCCTCTAACTGCCCCCAACTTGGGGGCAGTTGGCTGGAGGTGTCAGAGGCAGCTGCCCCTAACTGCTCCCAAGTGCCCCCACCGACCACCTTGAACCTCCAGCAGCAGCCCAGGTCAGCCTCCCAGGAAAGTGTCTTTGATTGCAGTCTCCTAACTATGTCTACTCAAAAGCAAGCCCCATTGTGTTAAATGGGGCTTACTCTGAGGAGAGTGTCTTTGAGTGCAGCCTCTTAACCATGTCTACCCAAAAGTAAGCCCCATTATGTTAAATCGGGCTTACTCCCAGGAAAGTGTCTTTAGGATTTCAGCCTAAATAGACTTCATAGGATCATGCACATTGAATGCATGTTTTGAATTCAATTCTAGTGTTTTGTCATCATTTTTACATCCAGTTAATATTTTTATATGAATATTTTGGGGGTTGTGAAACCAACTGTCTGAGTTTCCATTATTTCCTATGGGAAAATCCACTTCACATAAAGAGCGTTTCACATAACAAGCATGCTTCCGGAATGAATTAAACTTTCTTTTTTTTTTATGTGAGGCACCACTGTTTTTTATGTGAGGCACCAGTTTTTCAAAAGTAACAAAATGTGATTGCATGTGTTTGCTTCAACAATTAAATGAACATTATTCCTCAGCAGAGAATGTTATTCTATTTAATGATGTCTAAGAATGAACTTACCTATAAGTAGCACTGGATATTTATTCATCAAGAGAAGACTTGTTAGGAAAGTGTATCGAACTGTATCAATATTAGGAATGAATGGAGAGAACTCTGTATTCTTTTGTTTTCTTTTACTGTCAGAGATGGATGAATCTGCAAGGTCAGTGGTCTCTAAATGTGAAATAAAAAATTAAATTTTTCAGATTTGGGTAGTTTACTATTTCAAATTGTACAAGTATTATTTCTATAGTCCAAATAAGGGATGGGCATACATTTTGGCAGAAAAATCATGACACGTGTTGGGTGTGAGACCCTACTAGTGTGCAGGGCTAGCAGAGAGCATTTGTGCAGCGACAGCAGGCAGCGGCAAACAAAGTGGAACAGGAGACAGCTGGTGCAATAACAAAGCAGTTATATTGTCTCACAGTTTTAGAAGACAGAAAGCAATTCCAGTAAATGGTCCAAGGTCATATACAATAAATCAGAGTACATACAGCACATCCAAGGGTAAAGTCCAATAGCAAGTCCAAAAATCAATCCAAGTTTGTCATAGTCCAACAGAGTAACATGCACCATCTACTCCAATTAACCACAAAGTGCAGCCTTACAATGCTTTCTTAAATCTAACTTTGTGGCACTAAGGCACCAATCAGAAGGTTCACTGAAATCAGGTGATCAACAGAGATACTGACTCAGCATTTTCTATTATGCTGTGTCATGCTGGAGGGGATTTCCCCAATTGCATCAGCCTCTCATAGGACTGCATCAGCCACCTGGAACAACTTGCCTGAACCAATATTGTTTAGGGGACACAAACCCCAACAACACTGTTGGGTGCCAGGAAAAAAGAATTACCATATATACTCGCGTATAAGCCTAGTTTTTTGGGCCCAAAAAATGAACCCAAAAACCCACCTCAGCTTATATGCTGGTCAGTAAAAAAATTTTTTAAAATGGCGGGCCTGACCTCCAGTGTGCACCCTCAGAGGCTCTGCAGCCTCTCCAGCTGCTGGCTCTGGCTCTCCTGGCTGCGGAGGAGGTGCGCGGCGGCAAGACATGGAGCCCACTGCAGCCAAGCCCCTCCTCAGACTCAGGTACTTCTTTGTGGGCTTTACTTCTGAGTAGACATGCCCAGTATTGGGCCCTGAGGCTACAAGGCCAGCCACACTTTCCTGCTGTTGCTGCATTTCCCACCCTCGGCTTATACTCGGGTCAATAAGTTTTCCCAGTATTTGTGGTAAAATTAGGTGCCTCGGCTTATACGCGGGTTGGTTTATACACTAGTATATATGGTAATTTGTATTTCATATTTGATTTACATTACATTTACATTAATGAATACATTAGAGATATAATCTATATGTATGAGCTCATTTTTAAAACGCTTGAGAACTATAATACAGGCACGTAGAACCACGTATGAATTGTTTGCAAAATACTCTTTCACATAAAGATCAAGCCAAACATGGAGCACAATTCTAACTATGGGCAAAATCCAGAGTAACTACGGGGAGTCCTTGCTCCAGTGTAAGAACAACTTACTCGGGATTCCAATATGAATTTCCCATAGGTTTTCACTAGGTGCTGCAGTAACTACGGATGCACATAAAGTCTCTTACACGCTCCTGTAGTTACTCTGGATTTGGGGGTAAGTCTATTCAAAAGTAAGCCTTACTCCCAGGTGAGTCTTACTCCCAGGAAAGTGTCTTTAGGATTGCAGCTATACATGGAGACATTAATTGTTCAGAAGCAAATTGGAGGTGTGTGTTAAAATAATATGCAGGGAAAAGCAGAAAACACATGGAGATATAGATTCCAGCACCCCCATCCCTGCCACTCAGTGAATAAGAGAAATAGGGGTATGTGCAGTGATGGGCTTCAGGGAATTCTCACAGGTTCTACAGAACCCTTTGCTACTGAGCGCCTGGTTCTGAGAATTGGTTACTAATGGGACACAGAACCTGTTGTTAATTTAGGTTTTAAGACATATAACCTGTTGCTAATTTGTTTGGGTATGTGGGGTGCCTGGTAAGGTTGCCCAATGCTCAAACGCCCACTGCCCACTGGTTCCTGCTGGTGCTCACTGTTCACTGGTGTCTGCTGCTCACTACATGGTGATCCCCACTGTCCAATGCTGCATGGTGCTGCCTGTTAGGGATGCCCAGTGCCCACAGGGGCCGATTGTTGCCCGCTGCCCAGTGGTGACCAGTAGGGATGCCTACTCCCCACTGATGCCCGGTATGGATGACTGGTCGCTGCCCGCCACTGCCCCTGGTATCCTTCAGTGCCTGCTGTCCAGTACCACTTTAATTGTTACAGTGTGCCCACCAGTGCCACCAGTGCCCAGAATCCACAAATATTCTGGAAATTTTACTCCTGCAATAGCAGGTTAAGAAAATAGATATACGATAAAAATGAAAAATAGCTAGCAAGAAAATATGATAGTATATATTTATCTTCTCTTCTATCTATCTATCTATCTATCTATCTATCTATCTATCTATCTATCTAAGAGAAAAGTCACTGACTGACTCACTGACTCATCACCGCCCTGCCAAAACTGCTGGGCCTAGAAGTGTGAAATTTGGGGTGGGTGTTCCTTCCGTAACCAAGGGGTGCACTAAGAACCGGATTTCGGAAATTCCAACCGGAAGGGGGTGAAAAGGGGCGCAACGCTTTTTCCTCCCTATACTTTGCATTGGAGAAATGATGACTCATCAACATTCTGCCCCAACTGCTGGGCCTGAAGCATGGAATTCTGGGAGTTCCTTCTGTCACCTGAACACCCACCAAGAACCCATGTGGAGAAATTTAACCCTTCAGGGGCTGAAAAGGGGGCAATGTGTTTCTGTCCTTTACTTAACATGGGAGACTGAATAACATCCAGCCAATTTGGTGCTCGGACCCTGGTGCACTGGGGGGAATGTTTGGAAGAAGAGGTTGCACTGGGGAGGATGCTGCGCATGGGGGAAGTTGCGCATGGGGGAAGTTGCGCATGGGAGGAAGTTGCGCATGGGGGAAGTTGCATTTGGAGGGATGTTGTGCATGGGGGAATGATGCACATGAGGGAAAGTTGCGCATGGGGCAGTTGCGCATGGGGGCAGTTGCATATGGGGAGAAGTTGCACATGGGGGATGATGCGCATGGATGAAGTTGCACAAGGGGGATGATGCGCATGGGGGAACGTTGCGCATGGGGGAACGTTGCGCATGTGGAGAAGTTGCACATGTGGGGTAGTTGCGGATGTGGGGAAGTTGCGCATGGGGGAAGTTGTGCATGGGGATGATGCGCATGGGTGATGATGGTGAAAATTGTGCATGGGGGAAGTTGCGCATGGGGGATGATGCGCATGGGAGGATGATGTGCATGGGGGATGTGAATGGGTGAAAAGTTACGCATGGTGCAGTTGCGCATGGGGAGAAGTTGCACAAGGGGGATGATGCGCATGGATGAAGTTGCACAAGGGGGATGATGCGCATGGGGGAAAGTTGCGCATGTTGGAATGTTGCGCATGTGGAGAAGTTGCGCATGTGGGGTAGTTGCAGATGTGGGGTAGTTGCAGATGTGGGGAAGTTGTGCATGGGGGAAGTTGTGCATGGGGGATGATGCGCATGGGGGATGATGGTGGAAATTGTGCATGGGGGAAGTTGCGCATGGCGGGTTGATGCACATGGGGAAGTTGCACATGGGGGATGATGCGCATGGGGAAAGTTGCTCATGGAGGGAAGTTGCACATGGGGGGAAGTTGCGCATGGGGTTTTGATGTGCATAGGGTGTTGATGCACCATGGGGAGATGGAGTATGGGGAAACGTTAGTCCCGCAATGCGGGTACATTTTTCGCTAGTCTATATATATAAAAGAGAAAGTCACTGAGTCACTCACTCTCTGACTCACTCACTCATCAACGCCCTGCCAAAACCGCTGGGCCTAGAAGCGTGAAATTTGGAGTGGGTGTTCCATCCATGACCAAGGGGTGCACAAAGAACCGGTTTTCGGAAATTCCAACCGGAAGGGGGTGAGAAGGGGTGCAATGCGTTTTACTCCCTATACTTTACATTGAAGAATTGATAACTCATCAACATTTCGTCCCAATCCCTGGACCTAGAAGCATGAAATTTGAGGAGGATGTTCCTTCTGTCACATGAACACCCACCAAGAACTGATGTGGAAAAATCCTTATGGGGCTTTTTAGCCTTACGGGGCTAAAAAGGGGTGCAACATGTTTTTGCCCTATACTTAACATGGAAGACTGACCATCATCCAGCCAATTTGGTTCTTTGTACCTGGTGCACGGGGGAATGTTGTTTGAAGGGAGGGATTGCACTGGAGAGGATGCTGCACATGGAGGGATGCTGCGCATGGGAGGATGTTGTGCATTGGGGAGATGATGCGCATTGTGGAGATGATGCGTATGGGGCGCTGATGCATATGGGGGCTGATGCACATGGGGGCTGATGCACATAGGGGACTTGTGCATGGAGGTTGATGCACATTAGGGTTGATGCGCATAGGGGTTGTTGTGCATGGAGAGTTGATGCGCATGGGGATTGTTGCGCATGGGGATTGTTGCGCATGGGGAGATGATGCAAATGGGGGACTTATGTGCATGGAGGACTTATGCACATGGGGGGGTTGTTGCGCATGAGGGGTTGATGCGCATGGGAGATTGATGCGCATGGGGGGTTGATGCGCATGGGGGGTTGATGTGCATGGGGTTTTTGCGCATGGGGGGTTGTTGTGCATGGGGAGTTGTTGCGCATGGGGATATGATGCGCATAGTGGACTTATGGTGGTTGTTGCACAGGGGGGTTGTTGTGCATGGTTGGATGATGCGCATGGGGGTTGATGCACATGGGGGGATGTTGCGCCATGGGGGAATGGCATACAGGGGAATTTTACTCCCACAATGCAGGTACGCTTTTCCCTAGTCTATTTATATAAAACTGAACAGTCACCCACTGGCTCACTCACTCATCAACTCAGGACAAATCTGCTGGGCCTAGAGGCATTAAATTTGGGGTGGTTGTTCCTTCTGTGATGGAGGAAGACACTAAGAACCAGTTTTCAGAAATTCCAACCGGAAGGGGGCGAAATGGGACAACAAGCGTTTTCCTCCCTATACTTTGAATTGAAGAATTGGTGACTAAGGGATGCTCTGCAACAACCCTCAGATCTAGATGAGATGAAATTTGGTGAGGGTATTCCTTCTATGACATCAACACCCATCAAGAACCAATGGTGAGTAATTTAACCCTGAAAGGGGTGAAAAGGCGTGCAATGTGTTTTTCTCCTATACTTAACATGGAAGACAGACCAACATCAAGCCAATTTGGTGACTGGTGCACTGGGGGATGTTGTTCTGAGGGAGTCGTTGCACTGGCGGATTGATGCGCATGGGGGTTGATGTACTTGGAGGGAGTCGCACATGGGGGATATCATGCATGGAGGATGTTGCATATGGGGGTTGTTGCGCATGGGGGTTGATTCCCATAGGGGGGTGATGTTCATAGGGTGATGATGTGCATGGGGTGGATGAACATGGGGGATGTTGCGCATGGGGATGTTGTGCACAGGGGGTTCTTGCACATGAGGGGTTGATGACCATGGGGGTTGATGTGCGGGGGGGATGATGCACATGGGGTGGATGAACATGGGGGATTTTGTGGATTTGGGTTTGATGTGCATGGGGGGGGGTTGATACGCAATGGGGGTTGATGCTCAATGTGGGGATGGCATACAGGGGAATTTAACTCCCGCAATGCTGGTATGTTTCCGCTAGTCTATATATATATAAAACTGAAGAGTCACTGACTGAATAATTGAATAATTATTACTGACTAATAACTGACTGAGCCAAAACCGTTTGACCTAGATGTGTGAAATTCAGGGAAGGTGTTCCTTCTGTGAGTGGCAGAGGCACCTATTAAGAACAACTTTTGAGAAATTCAAACCAGAAGGGGTAAAAAGGGGAGCAAAACATTTTCATCCCTATATTTTACATTGAAGAATCTCTGACACATCAGTGCCCAGCCCAAACCCCAGAACCTAGCAGCATGAAATTTGGAGCAGATCTTCCTTCCATGACATGGGCCCACACTTAGAACCAAGTTTAAGAAATTTAGGGCGCAATCCAGTGTAACTACGGGGAGCCTTTGCTCTGGTGTAAGATCAATTTGCTCTGGATTCCAATATGAATTTCCCATAGGTTTTCACTAGGTGGTGCAGTAACTACAGGTACACATAATGTCTCTTACGTGCTCCCGTAGTTACTCTGGATTGTAGGGTTAACCCCTAAGGGGATTAAAAGGGGAGCAACATGTTTTTGTCCCGATACTTAACATTGAAGAAACATGTAGGAATGCCCGATTCTTCCTGCTGCAGTCTACCTCCCACTTTTACCCTCCAATGCCCAGTGCCTGTTGGTGTCCAGAAATGCATATTACTTACCAGTACCCACTGTCTGCTGCCCAGTGCCCAGCAATGCCCAGCTGTGCCCAGGCCCACAAATATTCTTGAAATTTTACTCCTGCAACAGCTGGTAAATTTCACTAGTTTAGTATATGTATTCAAGTCCTAAATTTATTAAGTAAGTTCCTGTAGAAATACAACATGGATTCTTAGTTGCTATTCTTACCCTTCTGAATAAGTCGCTGTGTAGTAGGAACTAACTCCTCCCAAGGTATAAATTCTGCTGTTTGTAAATTAACAAAATAGTCAAAAACAGTTTTGTCTCCAGGTGGAAACTGGACATCTGAAAATAAGAAAGCAAGAAATGTGTTCAATATGAGTACGCAAAAAAATTACAAATCTAAAATAATCCTGGTATAATTACATACCTATTATGTAATAGAAATTTTGACATATTTCTATCAGAGTAAAAAGCAGGCCTCCATCAGTCTTGAAAGACTATGGTATCATGCTCGGCGCTGCATATGCTGCATGCGAAGCACAAAAGCCTGGGTTGGATTGTTATGGAGGATAGGCTGTTACCCAAGCAGCAAATCCCCCCTCTCCACGCCACTGAATTAGTCCAATGGAAAGGCAGAGCCAATACGATTGGATCCAGCTGGTGTCGCAGAGCTGGGCTAAGGACAGGAGCTCCCCCTGTCTTGTGGGGCTGACCCGGGTCTCGAACCCTGGCCTGCTGGTTAACAGGCACAGCGTCTTAACCGCTTGCGCCACCCACAGCCCATCATTTCTATCAAAGCACACAATAAAAGTCTAAAGAGTGACACATTAAAATTAAAATAGGTTAAAAATTTATGAGCTAAATTTCTTCAACTGTTAAAAGAGTGTAGATGGATTCAAGAGTCAAGATCTTCTTCCATTAGTCAAAAAGAGTAATCCTATCAAGCTGAAATCTACATATATAAAATTGAAAAGTCACTGACTCATCATCACCCAGCCAAAACTGTAGGACTCAGAAGCATGAAATTTGGGTAGGGTCTTCCTTCCGTGATGTAGGCACACAATAAGAACTGATTTTTGGAAATTCAAACAGGAAGGAAGTGAAAAAGGACACAATGAATTTTCATGCATATACTTTACATTGAAGTATATGCATATGCTGACTCATCAATGCCCTGCCTTAACCCCTGGACCTAGAAGAATGAAATTTGGGAAGGATATTTCTTCCATGATGTGAACACCCACTAAGAACTGATTTCTTAGTGGGTGAAAAGGGGTGCAATTTATTTTTGTCTCTTTAATTAATACTGAAGACTAATCAACACCCAGCCCCTGCACCTAGAAGCATGAAATTTGGCGAGTGTACTCCTTCTGTGATGTAAGGATACTCGAAGAACTGATTTGGTTCTTTGGTGCCCAGTACCTGGTGTAGCTTGCTGGTGCCCAGAGCACGCCAGTGCCTGGTGCCCCATAGGGATGTCTGGTGCTCAGTAGGGATACCTGGCAGGGATGTGCTCTACTTCTGAATCTGCAAAAGCTGCAGAAGTTTGTAAATGTTTGTAAATGTCTGGTTTTTAATGAAATCCTACGTGTAATCTTAAACAAAGTTCCAGATTGCAATTCAATGCACCATCACTTCAGAATAACACCCAGTTATAACACCAACACTCCTGCAATGACAGTAATTTCAGCTAGTTTGTCAATATTTCTGACTATTTGCCTCATTAATGGACTCACTTTTGAAATTTTGAAAATGGCTTTTTGGCAGATTCGCCACCATTTGCTGTTAGAAGAGACCATTATGTCTGTCAGATATTGTGTGATATTATGTGGTACTGCTGAGCTACTAGAATAGCTTATATTCATTTAGGCTGTAATCCTACGCACACTAACCTGAGAGTAAGTGTCACTTAATTTAGTGGGACTTACTTCTGAGTTTACATGCATATGACAGCACTAACAATTATGCTTATTGCACTCACAATTATGCAGTTATGCTTTCACTTAGTTTCTATCTGATATATAAAAGAAAAAAGGAAACATGAATCAGATATATACTAAACAACCTTAAATGTCCAGTAACAGCTATGGAAAATAACCCCAGCAAAGCTCATGCCACAAAGTTTGGGAGAAACAATTGTGTCTTAAGGGACAGGGCATTATAAGTTCTATATCTCATAGGCTGTTACTGGGTTTTGCTACATATACACCTATTGGAAGATACATAGAACAGAGGCTCTCCTGATGATTTCAACAAATGAGTAAAATTTACATGGGAGAAGATGGCATATAAAGTTCTAAGAGAACAAACTACGTATGACTTTAAACATAGTTATCAATAGTTTGAACTGAACTTGAAAACAGATGGGAAGACCGTGTAATTTCTGAAAGATGGGAGTAATATGCTCCATTTGTAATGCCCCCATTAGTAATATTGAGGAACATGTTTTCAGTTTCTAAATACTGCTGAAAAGTCCAGAAGAACCAAAAGTCCAGAAGAACCAAAAGTCCAGAAGATGCAATCCCTGTTTAGTTACCTGCATTGGTTTTCAACCCATAGGTGACCTAGAGAGGTTCTGTGCTAAAATCAGGCAAGAAACCAATAATCATGTTTCATTCAAGGTCCTTGGAACTGAGTCACTACCAAATACTTTGCCTAAAAAGAGGGTTAATAGTTGTCATGGGTTATCCAGAGAGCTTTTTGAAACGTGATCTGGCCAATGCTTTCTACAAACAGATGAAACTGGCCTCTATGAGTGACATGTTTGCAACCAACTAAAGTGTTCCTTCTCTGGAAACCTTTAACAAGGGGGGAGGGTGAGGAGTGCAGGTAGGCAGCCCCAAGAATTTTGCCACATCATGAACTGAAAGGTGATAAGTCAGTGTTTGGGTCATATCTTCCAACACTACAAATAACGTGGGGTCCAAGTGCTAAGAAAGTAGGTCACTTAAGATCACCAAGAGTTCCTTATTGGCCTCCCAGAAAGCAGTAACAAGATAAAACCTTGTCAGTCAGAATCAGTGGTGTATGGTCTTTGCAGGCCACCATGGCTGGACCCATGGACACCACAGCAAGAAGGGGTGCCAGTGCGCCCACTGCTCTTGTGATTTCCCCACATGGGGGAAGCCCAGGGAAAGCTCAGGTGTCCTCTGAAGCTGGTTAGGTTCTGCTGCCTGGCTGACTGTAGAGGGTGCATGTGCCCCAGCTGGGACATGCATGTGGTGTCCACAGCCAGCTGGGAGCAACAAACTGCCAGAGAGGGGGAGTCACTGCAGTGTGCATGCACATCAATGACACGTGCAACATGACATAATGGCAATACAGAATATCATGGCGGGCCATGGGCACACATTGCACTCGGTACATCTTTGGGCATAATAGATAACATAGTACAGGTTTAGTTGTAAATAGAGTAAAAGCATAAAACTTACTTGCAGGGGGTCGTTTTTCAAATAAGTCATGAACGAGGTAATTGAATTCACGTGTGAGAGTGGCAAGGTCATTCTGGGTTGTGTTTAGACCAATTAATGTCTCACCCTCATGTTCATCCTCTCTTCTGACAACTCCTCCAATAGCCCAGGTAAATGCAAATACAAAAAGTTTTCCTAACAATATATGTAGTCTATTAGGGTGCTTCTGCCAAAACCATTCTTGATCTTCACTGAAAATAATGAAAATATAAATATGTTTAGTAACTGGCAACACTTTGTCTTTCTTTGAAGGAGGTCAGACTGCAAATGTGATAGCAAGATAAATGTGCAGCTGTATTGGACCACTTAAAAAAGAATGAATCGGTAGTCAAACTGGCAAAATGATTTTACAAGTCAAAAGTTCTAGTAATCAAATGATAATATAGCCTATAAGTCCAAAGCATTCTGCTGTCTGAACATTCTCAATGCTAATAAAACAAAAATATTCATTCTAACTTTCTGAAACTTGACATGGATTATCCACATGCTAAATCTTGTTAAATTTCATGTAGAGTATTGAGAAAAGGCTGAGATATAGCAAGTTTCTTCTTCAGGGCAAATACTGTACTGTAAAATTTTTGGCTTGGGCATGTCATGAGAATGGCTGATGGTCAGATTCCAAAAGATCTCCTATATGGAGAGTTAGTGCAGGGAACGCGCCCTAGAGGGAGACCACAGCTGAGATATAATGACATCTGCAAGAGGGATCTAAAGGCCTTGGGAATGGACATCAATAGCTGGGAAACCTTGACCTCCGATCGTTCAGCGTGGAGGCAAAAGACCCAGCATGGCCTTCTCCAACTGGAAGAGACACTTGTTCGGCATTTGCTCCAACTGGAAGAGACACTGCCAAACAGTCTGAAGCAAAGAGACAGACCTGGAAGCAGAGAAACCTGGGGCCTGGGCAGGGGGCGGAATTTATTTGTCCTTGGTGTGGAAGGGATTGCCACTCTCAAATTGGCCTTTTTAGCCACACCAGATGCTGTTTCAGGACCTTCAATCAGAGCACGATACCATAGCCTTTTGAGACTGAAGGATGCCAATGAATGATAATTTTTGTATTATTCCTTTAAAGTCTTCCATTAATCATGGGTGTCAATCTAACTTTTGGCCAAACTGTTTATTAAGATTTACTGAACAGTCTCAAACTGGCAATGTTTAGCATTGCATAGGATAGACCTTATTTGAGACAATCGTGCATTTGAAGTTCTCGTGGTCCACAAAAACTAACAAGGTGGCCTTGAGTTTGATGCCTGTGGTTTGAACTATTTAAGTTCAAGAAGTTCAAAAGAATATCAGAGGACTTGCCTTTCCTGTATTTGTGGAAATCTGTTGTGTAAATTATGTAAGACAACGCTTTTCAGGACATAAGAGCCTCCACTGGATCAGGCCAAAGGCCTATCTAGATCAGCTTCCTGTCACACAGCAGCCCACCAGATGCCTCAGGGAACAGATATGACACCTGCATCAGGTTCCCCCCACATCTGGTATTTAGAGGTTGTCCACATCTATACACATCCCTCATGGCTTGTAACCTGTGATGGTCTTTTCCTCTTTATCCAATTCTTTCTTAAAGGCATTGAGGCTGGATGCCATCACCACATCCTGGTGGCAGCCACCCATTCTCGCTACTTCAGTTGATTCACTTTTTTTGAAGCCTCTTTTCTGAGCAAAGCTAGTTGCTACCAAACTAAGAAAGGATTATAACTGAGTAAGAAGTTGGGAGGTCATGTTGGTTTGTATGTTGGGAGGTCATGGTGGTTTGTATGTGTGCTTGTGTCTATGGAAGTTGAAGTGATCATGATGTGTGTGAGAAAGATATGCCAGTGGGATTGCACAGGCATGACACACACACGAGAGAGAAAGAGAGCATGGACACTAGGACCCTCTAAAACAGAGGGTAAAAAAGAAAAAGATACATTGCTTACTTCTAACTTCATGCATCCCCCTCTTTCTGTTGGTTCATTTTCTGATGATTTCGCTTTTTCAGCAACTTTCAATTATACCTAGAACTCACTCTTTCAAGACAAGTTCCACACATTCAACCACTCTGCTGGTCTAAAGGCTAAAATTGTTTGCCCTGATATTGATTTGCACGTGACATGGTGATCAAACTGTTCTATTATCTATATATATAAAAGAGAAAAGTCACTGACCGACTGACTGACTGACTGACTGACTGACTGATCAACGCTCAGCCAAAACTGCTAGCCCTGGAAGTGTGAAATTTGGGGTGGGTGTTCCTTCCATAATTGAGGGGTGCACTAAGAACCGGTTTTTGGAAAGGAGAAGCAAAGGGGAAGCCCTATAAAAGGGGAGTGGAGAGCGAGAAAGAGGAGCAAGATGGAGCAGTCTCCAGCAGAGGTTGGTGGGAGGCATCAGTGCCCCGCCTCTCACCACAGGCCTCAAATTACCACATCGTGGAGGGAGAACTGGCCTAGCCTCACCACAGATCGATAGCTGCTCCAGTCTGTTGGAATGTTGAACTGCTGACTTACCTTTTTTGTTGTGCCTGTTGAAAATTGGCACTGACAAGAAGTAAAGAGCAAAGTACCTACCTGACTTACCGGTGTACAGAGTCGTTGATGCGCTGATCCTCAGGTATGGAAGGAATGGAAGATAGAGAGACTTGCCCTTACAAAACCCCCTCCCTCCTGGAGGGGGCATGACACGGAGGCATGACAAGAAGTACTGGTAAGTCCCATTGTGTTCAACAGTACTTACTCTCAGGAAAGTTTGGTTAGGATTGCAACCTAAGTAAGGGCACAATCCAGAATAACCACGGGGAGTCCTTGCTCCGGTGTAAGAACAATTTACTCTGGATTGCAATATGAATTTCCCATAGGTTTTCACAAGGTGGTACACTGACTACAGGTGCATATAATGTCTCTTACGTGGTCCCGTAGTTACTCTGGATTGTAGGGTAAGTAAAGCTGCAATCCTAACCAACACTTTCCAGGGAATAAGTACTATTGAATACAAAAGGACGCATGTACGCATGCTTAGGAGTACGCATGCTTAGGATTGCACCATAAGTCCTAACAACAATTTCCTCGGAGTGAGTACTATTCAATTCAATGGAACTTACTTTAGAGAAGACACAAATAGGACTGCATTGTAAGTAAGGCTGCAATCCTAAGAACACTTTCCTGGGAGTAAGCCCCATTGAACTCAACAACATGATCTACTTTTGAGTAGACATGAATAGGATTGCACTGTAAGTAAGACAGGCACCCGAATTGATTCCAGTTCCAAGGTCTTTGCCACCTTAAACATAAGGAAGGGGAGAAATCAATGGGACAAAGATTGTGAACATATTTTTGGACCACGTGCATCACCCCCTCATCCTCTGATAATTCCTCCTCCCCTCGAAGGAGAGGTCTACATCCAGCCTGCCTCCTGGTGTGGGAGGGGCAACCCATGCATTGACGAGTGTCATCCCTCCTTCCATGGAAAGAACAGTCACACTCTTTCCTGATCTGGGACAGGCTTCTTTCCTACATAGGAAATTGAACAGACTTCCCCAGCAGCAAACAATGCAGCCTTTGGCCCTAGAAATATGGCATTGTCAACTTAAGTTTGATGAGACCTTAACTTTCAGATAATTTCCATCTCAGAAAGCAAGAAAGGGTAGTTTGAATATTCATACTAAAAACAATTATGGTGCACCATACATAACAGAAGACTCAATTACAATGGACCAAATCCTAACCAACTTTCCAGCATTGATATAGCCATGTCAGACTCATGCAATATTACGTTCTGTGTGGTGTGATAGTCAATAAGCTCTCCTTAGAGTAAGGGAACATTTGTTCACTTCTCTCAAGACTGCAGTATGGCTGCATCAGCGTTGGATTGGGCTCAGCGTAAGGTATTTTGGGCTGTAAATAATGCTTCTGATTACAATAGCTTTCTTTTGGGGGAAAAATGTATTTTAAATGGCACATGACTAATTAGGAATATAGTATTCTGGCTCACCTCTCCTCCATGACTGGTGGAATCATTCCAGAGATCACAGTGTTAATATTTGAAAAATAACGAGGCTTGTTCCTTGTTGATATTGATAAACTCAGTGAGCTTTGTTGAATTCCACTACCTTGAGGAAAGCAAGCAGATCATAAAATAAGTCAAACTGGTGTTGAAATACAGAAATGTCTTACCATTATACCTTGGTCTCCAAGACTCACAGAAGGAATTTCAGAAGCTTTTATACAGTAATGACATTGTTACTTCCATTCATTATGGTCAAGCTATAAAGTGTTCTGCTTCAGGAAAAGGGCCTTGTTCTCCCAGACTAAACTGAAAGAGCAGAAGCTATCCCTCCATTTCATAATTACTGGGGGGAACCTAATCACAGCAAGCCTCACAAAAACGTAACTAAACCATACCAACTAGAAAAGAGGAGGGAAATAGAGACAATAGGGTAAAGACATCCACCAGGTATCTCCAACATCCTCCTCAATAGTAAGGTGAAAAACACAAGCTTGAGCAGAAAATGTTTCTCATTAGATCCATTGATGAGACTCTCAGAAGATACAAATGCATGGTAGGAAATACTAACTTCAGAGTCACCGGATCTTGAGGTGGTGCAGGACCCCAACGGCCACATCAGGACCCCAGCTGGGCTGCCCCATGCACTTCCTGCCCTCAAGGTCTGGTGACTCTGGCTAGCAAGTGGCAAGTGCAGCATGTACCGAAGATGGAAGTGGAGCAGGCTGAGCCCTGCGGGAGGCCAAGCTGGCCCAGTCCTTCCTCCCCCTCCAAGCCCCCAGCCTGCCCTCCATGGCCAGCAGTGGAGTTAGCTCAGCCAGGTCAGGAGGCACACACAGTCAGCTGAGGTGGGAGGAATAGGAAGCGTTGCTTCTGTAACAGAAGGAAGCAATGCACATGCATGCTATGCAGCACAGATGCTGTGTGTGCATCCTAATTACAATAGTTGCCGCAGCAAACCACGGCTGCCTCTAACTTTCCCCCAGTGCCCCCAAGCAACCTCCTACCCCTCCAAAAGGCCGGACAGTGGTCTATTGGACGGACAGTCCAGTCTAATGGCCAAAAGCCAGACTTGTCCAGCCAATTCTGGCTTTCTGGGTGCCCTATAATTGGTGAGAATAGGATCTTGCCCCTTTTGCATTCAGGCACAAGCCTTTGTTTCTTGTCTTGCTGCAAACTGCCTATCTGGTTTGCATAGATATATCTCACACACACAGAGAGAAAGAGGTTCCTTGTTAAAGTTGCTCAAAAAGACACCAGTGACTCTTGGTGAAAATTAGTCATCCTTGGCCATAAAGGTTTTTCTTTTCTTTTTACTATATAGTATATTACAGTGTTTTATTACAGTAATTGTGTTCTGTATTATATTACAGTGTTTTGAATTTGATTACAGGATTTTGTCACCATGTTTACATACAGTTAATATTTTTATACTCTTGGGTTGTGGAACTAATTGTCTGAGTTTCCATTATTTTCTATGGGAAAATTTGCTTTGTAAGAATAATGTTTTGTAAGACAAACATGCTTCCAGAACGAATTAAGTTTATCTTACAGGGCACCACTGTACGTATATACAGTTACCCATGCTAACTGGGTACACAGGCATTTCTAAGTGGTGCTCCTCTTATATTTAGAGGTCTGCAAGGTCTCAGGAGTAAAAATAACAGCATTTGATCACTTCAATTTTCTTGTTGAGCAAGTAATCTTGTATAGACCACCAAAGAAGGTAAGTTCATCTGTAGTCACAACCACTATGGCTGTGGGCATTCTGTGATGTTTCTGAGAGTCTGTAGGAAAGTGCTTGGGAGACAGGCTACCTACAGTTGCATGTGGTTCACAATGATTCAAGTTTTTGTCTCAGTGGTCTGGGGCTCCTAAAGATTGAGAATCACTATCCTAAAGGAATGTCTTCCTTTATCTCTGAAACAGCAGAACCATCATCTACTCTAGCAGTTCTCAAATTGCTGCAAGCTACCTAATTGCATTGCAACCTACCATTGCAACCTAACTGCAACTATCATTGTTGCAACCTACCTAATCCTCTGCAGTGGGCAGCAACACAATGTTTCCTATGTGCCACAATGCCTTCTGATGAGCCTCCAGAAGGATTGTTGAAAATAAAAGATCAGAAGTCACACAGAACACTGAATTCAATTCAATCTTTCTTACACATATGTCACATTACATAAATAAGTAAAATTATAAGTGTAAGTAAACATAAGTAAAGAATGTATTTACTCACTGTGTTTTGCTATCTCATTTTGATTCATTATACGAATAAATGAACCAAGAATTCGGCAAAGATTTGTTACAATTCCTAACTGATGTGCAGGAAATGGTAGCAGCTTCTTATGTTCATTCAGAAAGTCAAGCCCTTTCTTTATACTTGACTGAAATAAATTTTGAAGGTGCTCAACATCATTGCTTACTAATATTTCAGAAATGTTTTCTAGCCATGTGTTGACATATGGCTCCCATCCAAGATCAACTGGATCCTAAAAATAAAATAAATTGTTCAGATGTTCAGAACTTTGGAACCATTCCAAATGCTGTGAAGGTGCAGAAGCACCTAGAGAAGAGTGATTGGAGGATGAGACTTGCGCAGAGGCAGCTCTAACAGACTTCCAAAACTTTTACACCCTCAGACCAGTGATAACAGGCTGGTCAGTGGCCCGAAAACCAAAAACAAAAGAGAGCTGAGAGATTTAATGGAAGCCTTTAACTGGAGGACAAAGATATCTAAAAGGCAAAACCAAGTGAAGACCAGGGAAGACCATGATACTACCTCAACCCCCTTCCTGGCCTTTAATATTTTCCTGGCTATAAAACTGAACAGCAGATATCATAAGGCCTAAAGGGGAGGGCCCCAACTAAATCTCATCAAGGGTGCTTCACCTATATTCCTCTTGAAATTAGTTACCGTACCAAATTGCAAAGATGCTATTACATATGTCACCAGAAAAATCAGGAATTCCTTACCAAGGAACTCCTTACCAGGGAATGTCCTAGTCTTAGAAGAGGATAGGGAGACATTTTTCACCAGATGGGTTTGCCCCTCTCATTGGTAAGACAGGGTTGGACTTGATTGATGGCTCCTCTCCAATGTAGTAGGGACCTAACCCAGGCCAGATCAGTGAGCCCAGGAAGAGGCATTCTTCTCTGATGTTCCTGGAAATCATTGGTCCCCTTTGTGGATCAGTCTAACCTGGTGGAACCAGGCCACAGGAACCTAGAGTTAGAAACTAAAAATAAAACATAGAGAACAGGTAGAAGAAAACAAGAGCTACTACCAGCACATTAGATAGGACTGTATAGAGATAAAAGAGATCCTGGCCTTGGAGGCCCTAACAAACTGGCCCCCAAATACAGGATTCAACAATGAAAAGCTGCCATGATAAAGTAATAGGCAGAATGCCTCTCTTCCAAGAACAAGACATTCCCATTCCCATGTAAGGAATTCTGATTTTCTCTGAAAGGAGGAAAGGAGAGCATTCTTCACCATATAGGATATGCCACAATTACATATCCAAAAACAGGGTGGACAGGTTCATGGCATTCCTCACTGCAGCACCACATTCTGTAACCAGTGGTGGGCACCAGCAGGTTCGCACCTACTCTATAGAACCAGTTCTTAACAAGAGATAGTACATATAAAGTTTAAAAATAGCCATTTAAAAGTGGCTGCCAGATGGACAGAGAACCGGTTCTTAATTTCTTTGAAGCCCATCACTGTCTGTAACACCTTTCACCTGAAGGCAGCCTTTGCTGAAGCTGCCCAATCAATTTTATAATGGCATATGAAGGTGTTAGGAGAAGACCAGGTGGTTAGCCTGCAAATGGCCTCCAAGGAAGTTGCTCTGTAGAAAACCACAGATGTTGTGGCCCCCTTGTGAAAGGTGCAATGATTCCTTGTGGGAGGTCATTGCCAGATGCTTTATATGTTTCCTTTTTATGCTTTGAGGAGCCTGCCCCTATGCCACTGGAAGACTTCTTTCTTGGCAGCAGGTGAGTGTTGGTCCATAATGATCTGCCTTGTTGAGCAGACTATTCATGGGGAATAAAGTTAGGTTTGTATTGATGAAAGGAACTTCCCCTTTGGCTGTCCTTCTTAGCTGATGGGAAGACCTTTTTCATAGGACTCCACCAACAGAGGATCTAAGGCAGAACCAAAGTGTTTGTCCCCTTCAAAGGGCATGCTAATTAGTGTGGACTGGGACCCAGCATCTTCATTCCTGTTGCGTAAGAGCATGTGGTGGCCTCACTGGAAGCCATGGTCCTTGCATTAAGGTTGATTATATCAAAAGATGAATCTGCCACAAAGGTAGCAACAAGGGCAATCTTTTAAAGCGAGTCCTTGGAGTTATTTGAAAGAGTCTTGTCAGATTCTGCCAACTTCTCAGCTCAAACACAGGCCAGTAAGGGCAGTAAAGCTGCCCTGAAAGAAAAGGAAGCTGATTCAAAATTCCACTCAAAGAAGGCATCCACCTTCTTATCAAAAGCATCCTGAGGAACACACCCTTCCTCCAAGGGAAGAACTGCTGGAGACAACAGCACTGCTTTTGAGGGAAAGTACACAAGGTTCCACTCAACTTTATCCATTCCAAATGCTGTGAAGGTTTGGAGGTCCTCTGCTCTGGAGGTCCACCTAAGGCAAAGAATAAGGGGCTTCACTGCATATTGTTGTTGAGGGGGAGAGGTCATCTGCTTACTGCAGTCACCTCCAGAATGATCCCTTGGTCCTCTGTAGACACAACAGCAGATGCCTCAGAGGGTCTGGAACCTTCTCGCATATGTGTGAGTGCGTGGAGAAGCCTCATGTGTCAGAAGACACTTTGGGGGCAAACCAATGAGAAGGGTGAGGCGGAAACATAGTGAGAGCTCTCCTGGACCAGAGTGATCAGATGAATGGAAATGAGGCCCTAGAAGCAGAAGTCCAGTTTTAGGACCTCTTTGTCAGAAAATTGGGGGCGTTTAATAATAATAATAATAATAATAATAATAATAATAATAATAATAATAATAATTGGCACACTCGGTGCAGTGCCCAAAGACGTTGGCAGGCACCTGAAAACTGTTGGCATTGACAAAATATCACTCTGCCAACTGCAGAAAGCTGCTCTTCTGGGATCAGCACGAATTATACGCCACTACATCACACAGTTCTAGACTCTTGGGAAGGGTCCAACTGGTGGTGATGTGAATGAAACCAGCACGAAATTGTTTGCTGTGTATTTATGGATAATAATAATAATAATAATAATAATAATAATAATAATAATAATAATAATAAAGCAGAATAAAGTATTGCATGACCAATTCCTTGCCAAGATTGAAGGAAAAGTGGATCAGGATAAGACCTGGTTGTGGCTCACGAGTGGAACACTGAAGAAGGAGACGGAAGGCCTGATACTTGCTGCCCAAGAACAGGCAATCAGGACAAATGCCATCAAGGTCAGAATTGAAAAATCAGCCGATGACCCCCCAAAATGCCGGCTCTGCAAAGAAGTGGATGAAACCATTGACCACATTCTAAGTGGCTGCAAGAAGATCGCACAGACTGACTACAAACTGAGGCACAACTCTGTTGCCCAGATGATCCACTGGAATTTTTGTCAAAAATAGCAAAAAACTGGTGGGACCACAAGCCTGAAAAAGTGGTTGCAAATGAGCAGGTCAAGCTTCTGTGGGACTTCAGGATACAGACGGACAAAGTCTTGGAACACAATAGTCCAGATATCACCATCATAGAAAGCTGTATGGTGTGGCTTGTTGACATCGCCATACCAGGTGACAGCAGAATTGAGGAGAAACAACTGAAAAAGATCTCCCGCTACCAAGACCTAAGAATCGAATTACAGCGTATCTAGTGTAAACCAGTGCAGGTGGTTCCAGTGGTAATTGGCACACTCGGTGCAGTGCCCAAAGACGTTGGCAGGCACCTGAAAACTATTGGCATTGACAAAATATCACTCTGCCAGCTGTAGAAAGCCGCCCTTCTGGGATCAGCACAAATTATACGCTGCTACATCACACAGTCCTAGACTCTTGGGAAGGGTCTGACTGGTGATGTGAATGAAACCAGCACGAAATTGTTCGCTGTGTATTGATGATGATGATGATGATGATGATGATGATGATGGGCACCTGAAAACTCTTGGCATTGACAAAATATAACTTTGCCAACTGCAGAAAGCCGCTCTTCTGCGATCAGCACAAATTATACACCGCTACATCACACAGTCCCAGACTCTTGGGAAGGGTCCGACTGGTGAAGTTAATGAAACCAGCACGAAACTGTTTGCTGTTCATTTATGTTTGATTTTCAATAATAATAATAATATTTTATTTGTGCCCTCCTTTCTCCCAGGGGACCAAAGGCAGCTAACACCATTATTGTTGCTAAAAACAGTAACAATAAAATCAGTAGATAGGCCTTTGAGGCCTGCTGCAGGCCAACTGAGCTGCTTAGGCTGCTAATTAACCTGAGGAAGGGGGCAAATCATCAAGAAATTTTAAAATGAAACTTATAACTGAGGGAAGAACTGTTCACCCACAATTTGTCTACTTCTCCCCATGGGCTTTAGCATACTAAATAGGACGAGACAAAGTTGTGGAATCACCACACCACATGCCATCTGTGGAGTAATTTTTTTGCACATCTGGAGAAGATATGCATAAAAAAATGGCATGCAGTAAAGAACTGGGTTGGTAGAAGATAACAGAGGGAAGTGCGAGGGAATAAGGAAAAACTGAGGGATGATGGATACATGCTGTTGTCACATTACCAGAAAACCCTCGCAGTATGAAAACGTAGGCAGAGAAACTAGACAAGGGCAAGTATGGTAGGTGACTATTAGGATGAAATTCTCTTCAGTGTAGAATCAAATATGGGGAGATAAATAAATATCAGGAGATACTGTAATTAAAGAATAATTAAAACTCCAATTTGTCTCCCCCTTCCAGGCTTGACCCTTTTCAGTTTAATGGGTCCTTTGTGTGAACTTATTTGGGATCAGAAGACAAACTGTTCCAGTCAATGAGTCATGAAATTGTATACATGGAATGGGATTTGTCCTACGTGTGTGGAATGGTGTCGGTTAGGGTGTCCTCCCCCAAAAGGATAAATGTCTCCCCTTTTTAAAAAGGAAACGTACCACATAAACCATTGCGCATCTGCTAATAGTAGCAGGGCTGGCTTGAGAGAGACTGTCCACTTCAAATACCATTCTAATTCCTGGTGGTAAGATAATTCTTTCACTATTAGCAAGGCACAAAGTTCTAGTGTCATCAAGCACAGAATTCAAATTTTCTATCCAAACTGGGTCTACAGGCCCATCTAAAATAATCCATTGCCAGTCAGTAACAGTTCCATCTATTAAAGAAAAAACAGAACACTAACTTTAGAATTTTCTAGTAACATGTCTAAAGAGAAAATGGCAGTTTACTACGTATTTAAAAACAACATTCTGTAGAAGATTAAGCAAGTCATTTCTTTCTTCTAGAAAATGGATCCTAAAATCTTTTCTTAGGCTGTCTCTTTGGGAATTAATCAAGTTATTTAAGAAATGTAATTATTAAAGTACTCAGATCTTGTAAGTTTTCCTATCATCATTCCAGTATTTATGCTATATTCTGTTTTGCCTTGTGGGAGACTCAGCTGTGGCTGCCTTTCTTATCTTCACACATCCATAGTCCATTGTCACACAGCTTCCTGTATTTTCAAGCTGGTGACCTTCAAATCTTCAGGCAATTAACACCAGCTCAACCCTTTAGACCAGACCTTCTGTCAGTGTGCCATAGCACACTGGTTGAAAATCACTGCTGTAGGAGTTCCATTCTGGAACACCTGTGGCTAAATGACCTTCACCTTGCCACACCCTCTAGAGCTGAGGGTAACTCCACTCCTCTTATCTCCCAAACATCTTCTGAGCCCAACAGTGGGAAAATGTTACTTCCTGTTTCACAGGAGAAAACAAAAAATGTCTTTTTCACTATTGGGCTCTAGTCTCTTAGCATTGGCTAAAGATGAAAGTTCACTGCATCTTCTAGACTAGCAGAACTCCCCTTGCCTCTAGAAGGGGTGCACATCGAGCATGTGTGGGGGTGGACCTGATCCATGGATAAGTGAAAACATGGATAGATAACCTGCTATAATACATGACTAGCAGCATAATTAATTTTAAAACCTATTGAATGTGCAATAATCACATATGCTATATATTATTGATGAACATTATCTATGTTGAACAATATATAAACCTTCTGAAATCAATATAGTTATTGAACACAACATTATATCTTATAAATATGAATTTATAAGAGCGTAGTTTTGAATCATATAGATCCAATTTATACGTGGATTTTTTTATCCACAGGTTAGACTCAAGACTGATGGTTGCTGCAGTTAAGAAGGATTCTGCAGATATGGAAAACATAATTCTAAAATCCCCATTCTAAAAACCACTTTTGTAGAGTCACAGCTCAATCCTAAATTGTGCTAGAATAGGCAGGCTGGCTTGCCTTTCTTGTATTCAATGCAAGTTCAGGGCTGCTACTGTGGCGCAAGGGAAACTTTTCTCTAATTCTAGGTAGAGCAGCAGCTACCACAGTAGATCTACTCAGATCTGCACCACCTATTTCGGTGGCACAAATCCAAGCTGCCTGAGAAAAGGGCTTGGACCCAGCAGAAGTGTCAGATCCAGCCCTGCCTCCGGCTCCCTGGCAACTTGCCTGCAGTCCTGCACACTATTCACCCTTCCTCCAACTTGAAATCCCTCCCTCCCACTTTTTCCCCCTCGTCCCACAGACCCATGCACTGGCTGAGATTGGCCAATGCAATTGCCCAGTTCCTGCAGTGGTTCTTGATGTCTTTATGGCATTTTTGCAACACTCTTTGGCCAGCATGAAGGACTTGCAGCAACTGAAAGTGTACTCTGGATTGTGTCCCCATACTATTAGAACTGCTGTTTTGGATCTCACTCTGTGAAAAATGACTCCTTTCCCTTGACCTAGCTTGCCTAACTATGAAATGTGGAAGTGCTTTATCTCCAGCCATGTGCCAGGGTGAAGGGAAGGGGATTACTTTACTTATAGAAAGCTGGGGAAAAAGGGAATTCTTATCGGGAATCTCTTATCGGGAGTCATCCCTTAGCGGGATGTTGTGCATGGGGGTTTGATGAGCATGGGGGTTTGATGAGCATGGGGATGTTGCGAATGAGGGTTGGTGCGCATGGGGAGATTATGCGCATTTGGGATGATGCGCATGGGGACGTTGATGCGTATGAGGTACTGTTGCACATGGGGTACTGTTGCACATGGGTGGGATGATGCACAAGGGGTGGTTGAACATGGAGGATGTTGCACATGGGGGTTGATGCGCATGGGGGTTGATGTGCATGGGGGATTGATGCGCAGGGGGGTGGTGTACAGGGGGATTTTACTCCTGGAACACGGGTTCGCTTTCTGCTAGTTTAAAAATAAAATAGAATATCCAAATATTGCATAGTTTGAACCTTAGATATGAGTGAAAGAGAGGGGGGTGGGGAAATTAGCTTTGCTAATGTATTTATACTTACAAGTATTTGTACTTACAAATAGTATGGTCTGTTGATTGCTGGTTTTCATCAAATAGTATCAAAGTATCATTTATGTTCACTGTGTTCATCTAAAAAAATTAATGAGACTACAATGAAATTGGTCAACGAAGAAAAATTATGGCTGTGATCCTAAACACAGTGCAGCCACAGTGAATTTAAGTACATACAGTACTTCTGAGTGAGTATCCTGAAGATTTTACTGCAAATTATCTATAGAATTGATGATTACTTAAAAATAAATAAGAAGTTTGTTTTTTTGTGGAGGAAGAGAGTATCAAAAAAATCCTTCTCACAGTTGTCACAACAGAATATATGTACAGTAATTTTGTGGCAAATTCCAAGAAGATTCCTGCCCATCAAAAGCCTTCTCAAATTATGAAGAATGTGCAAATTCATGGAATCCCATCAAAATCAAGCACAGAAATGTCTCTTTGAAAAGAAAATAGCTTAAACATAGAAAATAAAAACATGTATCTAGCACTAGAATATTCAGTAAAGATCATACATAATTTCTTTGTCATTATAGAAACATTACTGTGCAATAGATCTATTTAACGACATCTCTTGTGAATTGGCTGTCCATCTCCCTTGGATAAATTAGATTCCTGGGATCAATAGTCAAGTAACTAAGTACGGGAGGCATATCCACATATCCCGTATTCATAGTTTCACTTATCTGTGGTTTTGCGGACCACCCCTTGCACCTCAAGCAAGCTCAATAATGGATGGAATGTAAACCTACCCCCTCCCACAGCTTTACTTTACTGGGGCATGTAGTGAAGAATGGACATAGGAGAAAAAAGAAATAAATGGATTTAAGAGATGTGAGAGATACCAACAGTTAGGACAGCCGAGGCAAGAAATAAAGATTAAAGAATAAGTAACAAAACGGAAAACATCTCTAGAAAGAGACTGGAATGGACAGAGCATTCTTTTGGAATAATACATTGTAATTATCTAGTTGAGTGGATTTTGAAAATTGGAAGTAAGACAAAAACGACTTTAATAAGACCTATTAGAAGTTATTCTATTTCAGCTGTTCCATTTCAGTACAATATTTAAAAGGACCACTGACATGTAGTGGAGACTCAGGAAACTCAATATGTTGGAGTAGCTTAAGAAAGAGGAGGCTCCCCCTAAATCAACCGGAAGAGAATTGAATTTGTAAAGCACTCAAAAATTATGGGAGAAGATGGAGAAGATACTGGAAAAGCGGACTGATGGGAAATTTGAAGCAGTACATTAAGAACTTTAGGAGAAGAAACTGCAGATGCAAACAGACATGTCACAATGTTTGAATGCATCCTGGAAAGAAACAAAGACAGAAGGAAAGTCCAAGAGGCAAAATTTGAGGATTTGGGAGGTAGGGAGAATTAGAATCACAATATAGTTGCATTGATGGAATGCAATCCATCAAATGCTTTCCATCAGTTGGAGATTGGAAGTAAGACCAAAAGGGGAAAAAAACCATCAGAAAGTGGTGGGGGGGAGCCCCAGTAGACACCTTTAGTGTTTTCAGACAAAAAAGGTAGGTGGTTGGCTGTCAAAGATAAATTATCTGGAGTAAGAACTTTACTTTTGGGTCTGTATACAGTGGTGCCTCAAATTTAATTTGTTCCAGACACATGTTTGTTATATGAAGCGTTCTTTATGTGAAGTGTATTTTCCCGTAGGAAATAATGGAAACTCAGATGATTGTTTCCACAACCCCAAAAATATTCATATAAAAATATTAACTGTATGTAAAAAATATGACAAAACACTGGAATTGAATTCAAAATGGGGCTTACTTAACACAATGCTTACTTTATCACAATGGGGCTTCTGAGTAGACATGGTTAGGAGACTGCAATCAAAGACACTTTCCTGGGAGTAAGCCCCATTGAACACAATGGGACTTATGTCTGAGTAGACATGGTAAGGAGGCTGCAATCCTAAAGATACCTGGGCTGCTGCTTGGGCACTTGGGGACAGTTAGGGGCAGACGTGCTGGCCAGCAGCCCTTTTAAACAGACTGTGCACACAGCATCAGGGCTGCATAGCATGCCAGCCCATTAGGAAGGAACGCTTCCTGTTTCTCTCTATGCATCTGCCATGCATGTCCCTTGACGACCTGGCCAGGTTGTGACCTGGCCAGGTTATCAGAGGATGCACATGGCAGGCGTGCAGGGAGAAAGAGGAAGCATTGCTTCCTAATGGGCAGACACACTATACAGTCCTTACTCTGCGTGTGCAGCCTGTTTAAAAGGGCTGCTGGCCTGCATGTCTGTCTCTAACTTCCCCAATGAATGTTCTTCCAATAATGAACCCACCAGAGGGGTTCATTATTGGAAGCACATTCGTTGTAAGAGGCAGAATCCCACAGAAATTTTGATTCATTATTTGAATCTTTCGTTCTATGGGGCATTGATTATGCGAGGAACCACTATAGTTAAAATCAAGAAAGAGGAACACTTTATAAGCAATTACTGGATGTACTTTTAAATTACTCATTTGAAAGTTACTGATTGTTTGATGGGAGATGGGAATGCAGTGGCATTCCAAAATGTGATAAAAAAATCTGAAAAAGAGTTAAGGATCCTCTAAGGAAAATTGACAAAACATTATTTGATTTAGTAGAAGTTTTAGGATTGGTGGACATTTGGCGACAGATGAATGGCTTAAGGGTTTTTCTTATTGAGAGAGGCATAAATCTTATTTTAAAGAATTGATGTTTTGGACCACAAAGGACATAGCAGTTAAAACCTTTATACTAGAAATTTTAGCAAATAGTTTTCTGAACACAATCCAATAACTGTCAAGAAGAAATCTGCAACATAAACATTGAAACTGAAAAAATTACTGTTGCAAAAGTAAGGCAAAATAAAAGAAGCTAAGCAGAAATTGATGGACTTTTCCAATTGAATATGAACAAAAATAGAGAAGATACTTTATTCAGAAAAATGCAGAATTGGAGAGATTACAAATTTCAGATGACTGAAGTGGAAATTCAGATGACTGAAGTGGAAATAATGTCTTGATAAAAAATCCAGGTCATAAAAAAGCAATACAACCAATAAAATATTTACAGCACCAACTATCTTTGATGGTAGTGTATCAAATGGAAGCTAAATTAAAGTTTGAAAAATAAAGATAAACAAAGATATTTTGAATATGTCAACAAGCCCAGAAAATGGGCCCATAAACTGAGGAAAAAGAGAAAAAACATGATGGAAGAATAGCAGGTATGGAAGATGGAATAATAGCACAGAATACAGGTGGTGTTGGTGACAACAATTCAACTACATGTTTTTAACTATTGGTTCGGGGTCTGATTTTTGGGGATCTGCATAATTTTGTTGCAGGATCTAGTTGTAATTATTTATATACTGAACTCACAATATATAAGTCTTGCAATTCAGAATCTGAACCAGTGCTGATATCTTTCTTTTTTGGTTTTTTAGCAGAAAGTTTGGCAAATCCTCGAACTGCTGAGGCTAAAAGACCATCTGACCACTCCATTGTATTAGAATCTATCTGTCCAAAAAGTTCACCAAGAGTGACACACTTTGGGTTTATAACAAAGGTATCTACTTTGCCTCTCTTTGCAGTATTCTGAAAAGAAAAGAAAGGACTTTTAAATTAACATTTCAATACATTTCTTTATAGCTGAACAAACATACAAGGAAAATAAACTGATTTTGACGATGCAACTCTATTTCTAATTGCTTTGTTCTCCTTGCCAGAAACTGAGCACTATTTTTGAATACAGCTATATTGTAAATTGTGAGGAATCTCAAATCAGCTAACCCAGCACAAGGTTAAGACATTTTACAGAGGTACCTTGGTTTACAATCATAATCCATTTAGGAAACATGCTCGTAAACCAAAAAGCTCACATATCAAGGTGAGTTTTCCCATAAAAAATAATGGAAACTCAGACTATTCATTCCATAACTCTTCAGCAGAATGAATCATCTGAGGCAGCCTGGCATCTCCAGAACAAGGGGGCTCCTTTTTTGAATTCTACTGCCACTGTGGGCAGTGGAGCCAGCCCCACGGTCCAAGGTCAGCAGCCACTCTTTCCCTGCACTCTTTCCCAAGGCTCCCCGCACTTTCCCTGCTGCTCTGCACTCACACAGGGCAGTTGAGCACTTACCAGCCTGTCTTCTGCTCTTAGGAGCAATCCCTAGAGTGAAGCCAGGTGTTTTCTTTTTTTAAAAGAACCCCACCATGAATGAACCACTGGAAAATATGTAGATGCAGGTGTGTGCAGGTGTGTGCACATTTGTGTGTGTGTTGCAGGTGTGTGAACTTAACACTTCCTGGATTTTCCCATTCCATCTGTGACATGATAACCTGCCTTTACCTTAACCTCCCTTTTCATTTAATTGATGTAAAAGTTCTGTTGTTATTCATGATTGGCACCAGTGAAGAAAGCAGGGAACACTGTCCACAGACTGACTTATAGGAAGGTGTCCAATTGGATGGGCAGCATAAGTAAGTGTGAAAACAGAAGTGGCAAGAGAGAAGGTGGAAGAATTGCCTGCAGCTGCCAAGAGGTTGACATTAAAACACAAACCTTTGCAGTTCTACTCAGATGTCTGAGTCTTATTGTGGTCAGTGGGGTTCTTCTCAGGTAACTGTGGACTGAAATTTATCATACCAGTCAGTGGACTGCACAGTCAATCATCACAGCCTAGCCCAGGGCTCATAGGGACACGGACAGGGGTGAAGAACCGGAATGAGACAGAAGCACACAAGCAATCTGGGTGTTGAAAGGTAGGAAATTGGGGCTGACCTAATCAGAGTGACAAAGGTGGATCCCAACCCAGCCAGGTGGCAGTGAGTTGGTCAAGTAGCGGCAGCAGCAATAGGAGACAACAATTTCTCCTTCCCTCACATATGTTGGAATGGTGACAAGTTGGCTTATTCGTCCCCTCCCTGAGCTATCCAGACTTTCAGCATCTCTGGAATATCCCCCCTCTACTGGGATGCTCCACCTCCCTTTCCTTATTCAGAGAAAAAAAATCAAGCTAGGCATTTGGGTAACTGATCATTGTCAAATCAATCATCTCTTCTGAGATGGATAGAAATGCTTGTTCTCTCCTTTTCCAGGTGTCTCTTCTTTGAGTTCCTCCCCTCAATGCTTTGCAGTCTTCCTCCTTCTTCCCCTCCAGTCCCCCACCAAACCCATGACACCTGCAGCCAACTTACTCTTTTCTCAGCAATTCTGTTACAATTGTCATTTTAAATGTGGCTTCTGGATCACCCACAAACTCTTTCTGGTTATTGTGGAAATGGTAAAAAACAAGTAAACAAGCAAGCACCCACACACGCAAGCAAGGTATAGTGAAACCCACAAGTTAATAAACTCAAGTGAGCATTGGCCCATTTTGGAGAAAAAAAGAAATGTGTCAAAGGTCACTTCTGGGTTCAAAAACATATATAACCTAAGTGCATACAAGTCTCAAAAATTATTTTTCATTATCTAAGTCAGAGTCATCAAAATTATAGCTCATCCTTGCAAACATCAGTCTTCAATTAAAATTAAAGAAAATAATTAACATGAAAATTCATACCTGAATAAAACTTTCAAGTGTTGTACTACTTTCTAATTGCACTACTGGTAAGATCACCAATGCTTTTTCTAAAATAGTTCTAATTGCAGTCTTCCCTCCACCTGTAGGACCTACTAACATTATACCAACACGATTCTTAAAAAAAGAACGAAAAAGAAAAAAACTAAAATTAGGCTTGTAATGCGAAAATTCCTTAAAACCTTTTCTCAGTAAACACATATTAAAGTTCTTACAAAGTGTATTTTGTCAGATGAGCTGCCTAATACTATATGGGACTTACACTAGTGTTTCTATGGTAAAAGACACTTTATGTCTATTGCAAAGCAACCTGCCATCAGGAGCAGCTGGGCCAAAAGACTAAAGTCTCAATCCTATGGGCTTTCAACACTGGTGCTGAATTCCAACACTGGTGCTTGTTGTTGTAAACATGCCATAAGGTACACTTATGACAGCGGGGGAGGAGGGAGCACTGGCATTGGGCCAGCACAAGAACTATGTCTTAGTATCATGGGAAGACCAGCCAGTGCTTGTCCAGCAGTGAGTATATTCAGGGTAGGTGGAGGTGGGAGTGAGTAGAACAATGTGGCGGGAAGGCAGGCAGGCAGATGGGAGGATTGGATCCAGGAGGGGTGGAGAGCAGCAGGTTCTCCTGCCATACCTTCCCTCCTGGCCTCTCAGCCCAACATGCATCTACTTGACTCTGGTCCTCTCAAACATGGGTATGGAGCAGAGGAGACCCACTGCTACCAGCTGCTGTCTGTCCATCCAGGGAAAGAAAACAAATGCTCTCTTCCCGAAAAGACCTTTGGCTGAATCCTGGCACCCACAGTTAGCACTGTGCTAGCATTTTTTGCCACAGTTAGCACTGCTGGAGCTGTGGGCCTTAGGAACCAAAGGATGGGACTGTTAATCAGCATAGGGAGAGGAGAGAATTGGGGTAGTACAGATGAGGAAAAGAAGGAACAGTTAGGAGCTGAGGGTAACAACACCTACATCCTATCCTTCTGGCTTCAGTCTATCTTTCTCGTCCACTCAGAATTGCATCAGCAATTTTTCTGGGGCAGATTCAACTATACCTGTTCAGGCACTAGAGGCTTATTCCTGAGTAGGGAACAAATGCTCCCTTTCCTGTATGACATTAGGACTCCAACCTCTCCAAAGCAGTGTGCTCTCTGGCAACATGGATGCATTAATGTGAGAGAGGGTAGGATATGGGCCTAAAAGTACCAATTTGCTTTTTTCCTAAATTATTTTTATTGCAACATCTACAATATCTCAGTTGTGCATGGAAATAATGGCTGTACTGTATGGTCTCTACAGTGTTTTATATGTAAACTCCTTGGTAGCTTAACTCTCAAACACTTTTCTTGTGAGTTCACGATTTGTCATACTTACCCTCATCTGATTATAAAACTGTATAACTTTCTCTGTCTGACTTTCCCAGGGCTGCAAGCCTAAATGCTGTACTGCAAGAGAGATTGCCTTCTAAGATTTAAAAATAATCATAGAGTTAGAATCAGAGTTGTTATTTAAGAATTATTCTTTAAGCTCATATTTTATTCTCTTTCTCTCCTGAAACAAAGAAAATGTTCTATTTAGATTGTCTAAACCAGGGGCCAGCAACCTATAGCATGGGTGCCAAAGATGGCACCCATTTTCTGTGGCACTCGAAGACCTGTGTGAGCAGCAGGAGAGCCTCTAGGCATCTGCTCCAGCCTCCAGCCCTCATGAAAGTAATTGATATGTCAAAATAAATACTGTAGATACTTGCCTAGAAGGCGAGAAATTTCTGCTAGTAAATCAAGCTAAGTTCATCACCTCAAGAACAGAAGTTAAAAAGTTAATAAAATTTATCTTATGATCATTTACTATAATTTTTAATAGAAACTGTACAGTTCTTAGGTAACAATTCCTGGTAGTTTATTACTTTGGGTAAAACTATTGTCAGACCCCCTCTATCCAACTTGTCTGAGGGTTATAGAAAATTTCATGACTTTTGACTCAGAATCTGTCCTCAACTTATGTATGAGATCAGCTTGTATAGGTTAAGAACAACATGTAAAGGAGAAACTGCTCATGCAATTGAAATTAACTGGAAAGTGAACAAGACCAATAGGACTCAGAAGAATTCTAGCAGGACCAGTACCAGATTGCTGTGGACTCTGGGACGAAGCCTGACTCTGAACTCATGTTCCCAACACTATTGCCACAGTGCAGCTAAAAAATGAACGGATGGGTCAGATATTCTTCCCACATTCCAGGAATGCAACTGTCCTTGGGGGTCTCCTCTTTTCAGAAGTGTAACACTTGACAAAGTTCAGGATGCTCCCAAGTTGGCTCCCATGTCCAGGGCTCCATTATGTACAGCAGCACAGGTATTATGAAAAATTACGGTTTAATCAGGGTGACCAGAAGCCAAATGTAAAAATCCTGAACCCCAAGACCAAAATTCCTACTCTCCAAGCCAAAATTCCTACCAGTTTTAAAAATGATAGGACACCCCAAATAATGTAGGACAAAATGCTAAAATAAGCTAAAACACTCATATTGCTTTCCTGTACTTAATTTCAACACTACTTTCTAATTTGAAAGTACTTCTTTCTAAATTGAAAACCACTTTGCAAGACCTGTTTTCGTGTGTTTTCATGTGACCTGTTTTCATTTACATGTGCAACAATGCACATGTAAATAGCTCAAAGCAGACACTCAGAGTGACCATATGCCATAACCAAAGAAGACAAGGCCCCCCAAAATGTAGGACATCCAAGCAAAACGTAGGGCATGACAAAATAAAATCTAAAAACACTCACATGCTGAAAACATGCTGAAAACATGAAAACACTCACATGCTGCCTTGTGGAGCATTTGCTGAGCTCCAAGTGCACAGGATCAGGACCGTTCTGGAAGCCTTACACTTCCTGAAATGACCTTTCACACAAGCAAGGCATGCTTGCTTACTCATGAGTAAAACACTCACTTTTAAAAGGGTTAAATGCAGTGGGCTTGGAGGAAGGGTTTCCTTGTGAGGTGCCTAGTAGGAGCTTCATTCATTGGAGCAAGACCAGATTTCTCTCAGCCTGCTCAAAACATCTAAGGCAAGTTTGCCTATTTGCGAGTAAAGGCGCAATAAGGTTCCCTTTCAGTTCCCATAGAGATCAATGCAATTATCAGGGGCCATTTTTGGGGTGATTTTGGAGACTCCATTCATTGGATCACGACCATTATGGTGTCCTTGGATTCCTCTCAGTCTGGCCTTTCTGGCAGACTATGGAACGTTCACCTACTCATGAGTATAGCCATGATATTGGGCACTTTCACTTTCCCATACAGCTCAATGCATATTTTTATTTTTAGTTTTTTGGCCATAACTTTTGATAGGAAAGACATATTTCAAAACCGAGTTCTGCATTGGATTCTGCTCTTCAATACAAATCCAACAACATATGACATGATTGTGAAGTTCCAAAATGAAGCCAAAATTTTGGACAAGACAATATATGTACATTTACGTAAATTTATTCAAATTTGAAATGTATATTAGTTTTCTGGCTCCCGACACCATGTCAGAGAGATGATGTGGCCCTCCTGTCAAAACTTTGGAGAACCCTGGTTTACATCACTAACAGTTAATACAAAATATTACTAAACTACTGATTATGGTCATACTTCTTTACCTCTAGTTTTTTGGGCTTTACTTTAGCAACTTGTACTTCTGTGAACAGATCTGTAATAAGGTCCTCAAAAAGTAAAGCATCTTCAGCGAGTAACTTTGGTAAATTAACTTCTTTCAATACACTGATTATGATGAAAGTTTCTTTCATTGAAGAAATTGTTTCCTTTCTTTTGCTATACAAATTCAAACAGAAATCCAATTATCATAATCATTACATGACCTATAATATAAGCAGTTTAATTTAATAGAAATTAATTGAAGTTATTTTAGACTAAAGAAAAGTGGAGTTCTTACCTGTGACACTCCTATTCTCGGTGGAGGAAGGGAGAACGCTCCTAACCAATGGGGTGCAGTCCTCCCTGGAGGCTGGACTTTGTCCAAGTTCTCCTTCCTGGGAGGGCACCCAGGAGCTTCCCAGTCTATAAAAGCCAAGAAGACCCGGAGAAAGAAACCCTCCACCTTTGCAGACAGCCTCTCTGGAAACCATGCTGAGAGAACAAAGGTTATCAAAAGAAAGCACAACAGGAGAAACAGATACTCCTGCTTCTGGCATCAGAACCCCACCAACGGAATCAGGAGACACCCCAGGGGTGAGGATCTAATTTGAGGCGGGCGGAGCATTCTCCCTTTCTCCACCGAGAAGGCAGGAATGTACTTACCAGGAAATGTCCTTTTCTGTGAGGAGAGGAAAAGGGCCACTCATCAAGCATGGGTTTGCCCCGCCCCCTGTCAGTCAGGGCCGGACGAAGTCTTTAATCTCCTTCCAGATTGGAGAACCCGGCGACCAAACGCGGCCTCAGTCGACGCCGCTTGGTCTACCTTGTAATGGCGGATAAATGTATCAGCCGAAGACCAGACAGCTGCCCTGCAAATTGCCTCAAGTGAAGCAACCCCTTCAAATACAGCGGAGGCAGCTGCCCCTCTCGTGGAGTGGGCGGTTATACCCTCAGGAACCTCCCTCCCCACAGCCTTGTATGCCTCAACTATAGCTGTCTTCAGCCAGCGGGATAACGAAGACACCGAGGCCCATTTTCCCTTAGAAGCACCCCCAAATAAGATGAATAATGCCTCAGACCTGCGGAACTCCCTGGTCCTATCCAGATAATAACTAAGAGCCCTCTTAACATCAAGGGTGTGCCAGGCTCTCTCCCTCGATGACTTGGGGTTGGGACATAAGGTTGGTAGAACTAGATCCTGACTCCGGTGGTAAATTGAGTTAACTTTTGGCAGGAAAGAAGTGTCCATTCTAAGGACCACCCTGTCTTCCTGAAAGATACAAAGGTTAGAGTTAGTTGATAGTGAGCCCAATTCGGAAACATGTCTGGCCGACGTGATAGCCACCAAAAACACAACCTTCAGGGTCATGAACCTGACAGGAACTGATCCCAAAGGCTCAAGGGGTTGCCCCATAAGGGCCTTGAGGACTAGATGAAGGTCCCAGGTCGGAAAACGGTGGACCACTGGGGGATTGATAAACTTCAGCCCTTTGAGGAATCTCTTGAGATCTTGATGAGAAGAAAGGGGACCAAACTTTCTCCGACCCAGGATGGAACTGAGGGTAGCCAATTGCCTTTTGATAGTGTTAGTGCTCAACCCCTTGTCCACTCTGTCCTGCAAAAAGTCCAAGATGTATCTTACTTTTGGGTTCCTGACCGAGATGCTCCTTTCGGAACACCAGAGCACGAATCTTCTCCAAGTCCTGGCATAGATCCGATTGGTAGAAGCCCGGCGACAGGCCAATAGCATGTTCAAAACTCTGTCCGAGTAGCCTCTCCCCTTGAGACTATGCCACTCAAACGCCAGGCTGTCAATTTGAACAGCCTGGGTTGGGATGTAGAAGTGGTCCCTGTCGCAGAATGTAGTGTCGAGGTGGCAGTCTGATTGGAGGAGCTACCGCCAGGTTGACCAGGGTTGGATACCAAGGTCTCCTCGGCCAATCCGGGGCTATCAAAATAAGTTCGACCTTGAACTTCTTCAGCCGTTGTAGCACCGCCGGGATTAGTGATAGCGGCGGAAAAGCATAAAGGAGAACTGGTGGCCAATGAATCAACAGGGCATTCACTCCCATGGCCGAGGGGTGAGGAGCTCTGGAGATGAAGGCTGGTACCTGTGCATTTGAGGGGGAAGCGAACAGATCTACCTCCGGTGTCCCCAGTAGGGAGGTAATAATGGAGAACACCTGAGGGTGTAAGCTCCACTCATTCTCGTCCAGCGACTGTCTGCTGAGCCAATCCGCCTCCGAATTCAGGATCCCGGGGAGATGTTCCGCTTTCAGTGAGGAAAGATTGGCCTCTGCCCAGTGAAACAGTAGGGTAGCCTCGGTCATCATCCCCTTGGATCTGGTCCCCCCTTGTCGATTCACATACGCCTTGGCTGAGATGTTGTCTGTTTGAATCAACACATGCGATTTGAAGAGAAGGTCCTGGAAATGGATCAGAGCCAGTCGAATAGCTCTGAGCTCTAGTCGGTTGATGGAGAATTGTGCTTCCTGGTGGGACCAGGTTCCCTGTGCCAGGTGGGATTGGAAATGAGCCCCCCACCCTGTCAGGCTGGCGTCGGTCGTAATCACCAGACGATCCGGAAGCTCCAGGTCGACCCCCGATTCCAGTCTTGAAGACTCCAGCCACCAGTCCAAAGATTGCATCATGAAGGAAGGAATGGTAACCCTCATTGAAACCCTGCGTTCTATGCAGTTCGCGAAGGGACGCAGCAGAAGCTGGAGAGGTCTGAGGTGAAACCTGGACCAGGGCACAATGTCCTGGCAGGATACCATGAGACCCATGAGAGACGCCAGGGACATTAGTGGAGCTGACCTGGATTCCTTGATCTGAAGAAGGGTCTCCCTGAGCTTCGTTCTGCGCTCCGGCGAGAGGAAGATTTGGAAGGAATCTGTCCGAATCAGGAGTCCCAGATGAACCAAGGTCTGAGTGGGGACTAAAACGCTCTTGGGACGGTTGATCACGAAACCGTGCCGTTCCAATGCCGAGACGACTGATTGAAGATCCTCGCAGGCTCGAACGTAAGAAGAAGCGGCAACAAGGATGTCATCCAGATATGGGAAGATGCGGATACCCTGTAACCTGAGGTTGGCCACCACTGCCACGAGCAATTTGGTGAAGACCCTCGGTGCAGCGGAGAGACCGAAGGGGAGGGACCGGTATTAGAAATGTTGCGTCCCATAGGCGAAGCGAAGGAACCGCCGATGGGATGGCCGTATGGGCACATGCAGGTATGCTTCTGACAGATCTATGGATGCCAAGTATTCCCGCCGCAGTGATGGTCTTCCACGTTTCCATCTTGAATTTCTTCTTCAACGTGAAGTGGTTTAGCCACTTCAGGTCGAGTATCATCCGCATCTCCCCATTCTTCTTTGGAACCAGGAACACGATGGAATAAACTCCTTTTCCCCTCTGAGAAAAGGGAACCCGCTCTATAGCACAGATCTCCAAGAGATGCTGAATGGCTTGGAGTTTTTGATGGTGCTTTAGTGGATCCCGCAATACTGGAACCCGCCAGAATCGGTCAGGAGGACGACGTTGGAACTCTAATGCGTAGCCTTTTGAGACGGTGTTGAGTACCCAGGCATCTGAAGTAGATCCCTGCCAGCAGGGAGCGAAGTCCTGGAGACGAGCTCCAATAGCGCTGGGTTCTGGTCCAGGCCTGGCGTCAGGATCTGGCATTCTTGCCGCCCTTGCGAGAGAATTGTCCCTTGTTGGGGTTGTTGTAGTTGGTAGACTTGGCTCGAGGAAGGACGCTCGCATTGGTCCAGCGGGATCGGAACTGTGTCCCAGAAGAGTCTCGAAAGCGAGGTCTGGAGGGACGAAAGGAAGTCTGTCGAGGCTTAGGAGTGTCCTTCTTTCCTGGGGGAAGAATCTTCCGTTTGTCTTTTGACTCAATCAGGATGGGATCGAGAGCCTTACCAAACAACTTGCTTCCCTCAAAGGGTAAGTTGATTAGTTTGGAATGAGATCCGGCCTCCCCATCCAAGAACGCAGCCACAGTGCCCTGCGAGTAGATACGTTGGAGGACATAGCGCGTGCCGAAAAACGCATGGCATCCAGGGAAGAGTCGGCTGCGAAGGCCGAGGCCGAGGCAATGTTCTTTAGGGTACTTCTGAATTCCTTAGGAAGCCTCTTGTTTCTGGCTGCCTTTTGCGCCCATATGAAAGCGGCGCGTGCCATGACAGAGTTAGCTGATGTCGCCCTGAAAGCAAAAGAGGAAAACTCAAAATTGCGCTTGAGCAGCGTTTCCATGCGTCGATCGGTGGGATTCTTAGGAAGAACGTCCCCATCTACCGGAACAGATGAGGAAGCCAACGCTGCCACCAGGGGATCCACCACCGGGATCTTGAGTAGTTCCATCTGCTTATTCGGCAACGTATACAGTTTGTCTGCCACACGGGAGCCTGTGCCCTTGGAATGAGCACGCCATTCCTGGGAGAAAACAGACTGGAAGGCCTTGGGAAAAGGAATCACCGTCTGCCGTGCCTCTGATTTGGGGAAAGCCTCCGCTCTGTCTTGATCCGAATCAGAGTCCAAGGTGGCCGACCTGCGCAGGGTGAGGCACCTGGCAGAGCTATCCACTACAGGTTTAAGGAACTCCGAAGGGAAAAGACGGGAACTCTTGCGAGGTTCCTCAGTCTCCGTGCCTGATCTGTGTCCATCCTCAGAACCAGAAGAGGCAGAGGCTGAAGATGCCAATGAAGAAGAAGATAACTTGTGGTGCTTGTGGTGACTCTTGGATTTACGTTTGTGTTTGGGCTGTTCAAGATGCTTAGTCTTACGCACCTTCTTTCGAGGAGAAGACTGCACTGAATCATCAGAGGGGGAAGAGACAGGAGTAGTTGGGCTGGGAGAGTTTGCCCTCCTGTGTCTTGAGACGTTCCTACCGGAGGTGGCCTCCAATACAGCAGACTTGACCAGGGCCGGCAGATTGACAGATACTGCAGCATCCAGGGCATCCTTCAGGGAGGCAATAACAGGGTCAAGGCTCTGAACCTGGGTGCCTAATGGAGACTGGGAGGGACATGTTCCTATCAGGTTGGAGACCCATTGGCCTGTCTCAATAACCCTGTCTCCCCCTTCCTGTGCCATCATAATAAACAGGGAATGCTGGTAAGAATTGAGGGATCAAGCTGTTGTTATCCCACAAAATCTCCCCTCCACTCTCCACACACACACCCTCTCCAATGCAAGGCAAGGCCTTGCTACTCACAGTTGTGCTGGATGATGTAGGGACCCAAAATGGCCGCCACCAAAAATGGCGGGAAAAAGAAGTCACAAAATGGCGTCAGCCAGGGTGGGCAGGAGTCCTCACAGCCTCCGGAGGCCAGGTACAGCCAGAGGGAGGAGGCTAGCCGCTGGATCAGAGCCCTGTGCTCGCTCGTTGAATGCAGGAAGCTGCGCAGCTAAGGCAGGAGCCCCTGTGTTGCAGGCGAGGCTGGTGCGGGTCTGCAGAGCGCGCGCACGCGCACGGAGGCATTGCTGGCCGGATTGGCTGGGGGTAGGCTAAGCCGCAGCGGCCTCCGCCCGGCCCCGGCATTGGCGAGGCACCGCGGAGCGAAGGGGCTAAGCCAGTGGGCAGCCCCGACCAACGCATGCCTCGCGGGCGGCTGGAAAGGCAGGCAGACCGAAAGGGCTAAGCCAGAGGGCGGCCCAGGCTTGTGTCCGACAGCTGCAGCAGCGGCAAGAAGGAGGGAGGAGGGGGGCCCGTAGGTGATCCCCTCCAACCAGTAGTACCCCTTGGGGGAGACAGGTCCAAGGGGGGGGTCCCGTCCAGCAGTCCTGTCCCAGGAAGAAGAGAGGGAGGTGAAGAGAGACAGGAGAGGATAAGAATGAAAGGAAGGAGACTAGCTATGCTCTATGGAGCATAGCAAGACTGCGACCCTACTCTTAGGGAGTCAGAGCCGGACTGGGGAAGGGATGCCCCGCACCGGAAGGAGATTAGACTTCGTCTGGCCCTGACTGACAGGGGGCGGGGCAAACCCATGCTTGATGAGTGGCCCTTTTCCGACTCCTCCAGAGAATAGGAGTGTCACAGGTAAGAACTCCACTTTTCTCAGCAGTAGGAAGGGAGAATGCTCCTAACCAATGGGATATAGCCAAGCAGTATCCATCCCCAGGAAGGGTGGGTAGATCCGAGGATCCTAAGGTGCCACCACTTTTTGTAACACCCTCCTGCCAAAGGCCACATCTGCCGAGGCAGCCTGATCAATCCTGTAATGTTTTGTAAAGGTTGAGGGAGAAGACCATGTGGCCGCTCTGCAGATGGATTCCAGAGAGGCCACCCCCTCAAAGGCAGCTGTGGTCGCTGCACTACAAATTGAATGGGTAGTAATGCCGGCAGGAGGAGTTCTTCCAGAGGACGGATATGCCAGAACTATCGCTTCCCAAAGCCAATTAGCCAGTGTTGAAAGAGAGGTGCGCTTCCCAGATTTAGTACCCTTAAAGAGTACAAACAGACAATCTGTCTTGCGTACCTCCTTAGTCCTGTCCACGTAATACTCAAGGGCTCTTCTGGCATCTAAGTTATGCCAGAATGCCTCCGAAGGGGACTTGGGATATGGACAGAAGGATGGTATAACCAGCTCCTGAGCCCTATGATACCACAAGTTGACTTTGGGTATAAATGAGGGGTCTGTTCTAAGAACTACCTTATCATTGTGAAAAATACACAAGTTGGTATTGACTGATAAGGCCCCCAACTCAGACACCCTGCAGGCAGATGTGGCTGAAACCAGAAAACAAGTTTTCAAAGTTAAAAACTTAAGATCAACTGTAGCCAGAGGCTCGAAAGGGGACGTGGTCAGGGTGGTGAGAACCAGGTGGAGATTCCATGAGGGGAGTCTGTGTACTGTTGGAGGATTGAGTTGACTTACCCCCGCCAGAAAACAACATATGTGAGAATGGTTCAACGCCGTGCCGCCACCGGTTGCACCCAGAGTACTCTTCAAGGCTGCCACTTGACACCTCAGAGTGTTGGTGCTGAGCCCTTTATCAAGTTCGTCCCGCAAGAACTCTAAAATCTGTTTGGTTCTAACTTTGAACAGTAGGTAACTCTTACTTTTGCACCAGAAACAAAAAATTTTCCAAGTGCTATTATAGTTTTTAACGGTGGACTCCCTCTTCGAGGCCAACAGGGTGTCCACGATCTTTTTAGAGTAACCTTTTCTAGCTAGAGCTTCACACCCAACCGCCAGGCAGTCAAGCGGAACAGCTCCGGCTGAGGGTGAAGTAGCGGTCCCTGTGACAACAAGTCTGCCCTGGATGGTAGTCTCAACCCCGGTTCCCTGCTCAGATGGAGAATGTCCGGGAACCACGGTCTCCTGGGCCAGTGAGGAGCCACCAGGATCACTTCTGCTCCCACCACCCTTACCTTCCTCAGGAATAGCCTAAATAGCCTTAACTGGCCTAAATGAATTCAAGTCATTTGGACCAGATGAGATGCATCCTCGAGTTCTTAAGGAACTCGCAGATGTCCTTGCAGAGCCTCTGTCGATCATCTTTGAGAAATCCCTGAGGAGTGGAGAAGTGCCACTGGACTGGAAGAGGGCAAATGTAGTCCCAATCTTTAAGAAGGGGAAAAAAGAAGACCCGGGAAATTATAGACCAGTCAGTTTGACTTCAATCCCAGGCAAGATATTAGAGCAAATCATAAAACACACAATTTGTGCACATCTAGACAAGTACTTGGTGATCAAAACAACCCAGCATGGATTTACCAAGAATAAATCTTGCCAGACAAATCTGATCTCCTTTTTTGATCGGGTTACGAGCTTACTGGACAGTGGCAATGCTGTGGATGTCATTTATTTTGACTTCAGCAAAGCATTTGACAAGGTCCCACATGACATCTTAATTGGGAAGTTGGAAAAATATGGGCTAGACGAGACAATTGTTAGGCGGATCTGCAACTGGCTCGATGGCCGCACTCAAAGGGTTTTAGTAAATGGGTCTGCATCAACCTGGAGATCGGTTTCAAGTGGGGTACCCCAAGGCTCTGTCTTGGGCCCAGTCCTCTTTAACATTTTCATTAATGACTTAGAGGAAGGGATATGGGGGAGCCTGATCAAATTGCAGATGACACCAAGCTGGGAGGAGTAGCAAACACATCAGAAGACAGGAGAAACCTCCAGGAGGATCTGGATAAACTAGAATCCTGGGCTGTAACAAATAGAATGAATTTCAACAGGGAGAAGTGCAAGGTTCTGCACTTAGGAAATAAAAACCAAAAATACAGATATAAAACGGGGGATACTTGGCTTGGCAGCACAACATGTGAGCGGGACTTTGGAGTAGCCGTGGATCACAAGCTGAACATGAGTCAGCAGTGTGATGTGTCTGCAAAGAAAGCAAATGACATTTTAGGCTGCATTAAGAGGACTGGAGCTTCCAAGTCCCGAGAAATTCTAGTTCCTCTTTATTCAGCATTGGTGAGACCTCACCTTGAGTACTGTGTTCAGTTCTGGGCACCTCACTTTAAGAAAGATGCAGCCAAACTGGAGCAAGTCCAGAGGAGAGCGACAAGAATGATCAGTGGGATGGAAGGGAAACCCTACGAGGAAAGGTTGGGGGAACTTGGGAAGTTCAGCCTGGAGAAGAGGAGGCTGAGAGGAGACATGATTGCCCTCTTCAGATACCTGAAGGGCTGTCATAGGGAGGAAGGGGCTCATTTGTTCATAGCTGCTTCTGAAAGCAGAACTAGAACCAATGGGTACAAACTGCAAGAGAGGAGATTCTGATTGGATATCTGGAAAAAAATTCCTGACAGTTTGGGCGGTTCGGCAGTGGAACAGATTGCCAAGGGAGGCGGTGGACTCTCCCTCACTAGGGATCTTTAAGCAGAGGCTCGACAAGCAGTTGTCGGGGATGCTCTAGGGGGATTTCCTGCTGCAGGCAGGGGGTTGGACTAGATGACCTACTAGGTCCCTTCCAACTCTATGATTCTATGATTCTATGAATAGGGACATCAGCTGCAGAGGAGGGAAGGCATATAAGAGACCCTGAGGCCAAGGATGCTGTAGTGCGTCTGTGCCGGCGGCCGTTGCTACCAGCAACCGAGACAGGAACTGCGATACCTGTGCATTGTGTTGAGTGGCAAAGAAGTCCATCACTGGATGACCCCATTTCTCCACCAGGAGTTGGAATACCTCCGGATGCAGCCGCCATTCCACCTCGATGACTTGTTGCCTGCTTAGCCTGTCGGCTGTTACATTTGCCGACCCTACAAGGTGTTCTGCCTTTAGAGACTGAATGTGCTTCTCTGCCCAATTTAGTAGTAGAGATGCCTCGTTCATCAGTAGCTTGGAGCGGGTTCCACCTTGCCTGTTGATGAACGCCTTGGTGGTCATGTTGTCTGTCCTGATCAACACATGTGAACCCTGCAACCTGACCTGAAAATGTTGCAACGCTAGCCGGACAGCCCTCAATTCTAAGAAATTGATGCTGTTCCTGGTTTCAGAAGTTGTCCAGACCCCTTGGGTGAGTGTTCTGTCTAGGTGAGCCCCCCAGCCCAACAGAGAGGCATCCGTGGCCACCACTTTCCGTGGCGGAAGAGCCATGGAGACTCCCTGCTCCAGGCGACCTGGAAACAGGCACCACTGCACACTGTGTAAAAACTGGTTGGATAGTTTGACCCTGGCAGATCTCCTCTGCTCTATGTAATGAAGATAGGGGTGAAGGAGAAGTTGCAGGGGCCTGAGGTGGAACCTGGACCACTCCATGATATCTTGACAGGATACCATAAGTCCCAGCCACTTATTCCTGTTATTAACTGACACAGAGTCTATCTTATGGTGTTTGAGATGATTGATTTTTTCCCATTCTGAAGGAAAGACACGCTCCAAAGCCTCAGGAAAGGGGACCACCTGGGATTTGGGGGGCCTTTGTGGGTAAGTCTTAGCTCTAGATGCAGGCAAGTCTACCCCTGAATGTTTGTAACAGCCAGTACCTCAAGATCAATCATTTGTCAGCCTTGATGAGCACCCTGAGGTACAATTCACCTGGGCAAAGCCCAGACCCCTTACATGAGGGAATCACAGCCTCTGGCCCTGGGGTCAGATACAAAAAATTTGGATTTGGTGTGTGGGGAAGGTGACCTTTCCCACTTTGCTTTATGTGGATGGTCTGCTGCTTGGGAGGAAGGCCAAAACCTCCTGTAATTGCTCAAGAGCTCCCTTCACAGCCTCTTCAATCGTTCCTGAGAGGCTATATGTAGATAGGGTGGTGCCTTTTTAAAAGCCCCTGGGGCCTGTTGCCCCCGCAGCCTTGTCCCCATGGCTCAGCAGTACAAAAAGGGAATCTTACCCTTGACAAGATGGTGCCCACAGTCAGAGGCCCAGACAAAGTGGCCGCTGTGCAGGAAGCAGCTGCATTCAGCCATACCTCAAAATGGCACCCGCGATGGTGGACCCACTCAAAATTGCCACCGCACAGGGAAATGGGCTGCTGATGGCGCCAAAACACCACAGGTGTCTCCCTCTCACAGCCTCTGCACGGCTGAGGCTGACCCAAGGAAGCGCTGATCGGATACCGGGCACTATCCTGCGGTCGCGTAGAAGCCTCTCATGTGGCTGCGCTGGCTGACCCAGGGAAGCGCTGATCAGATACCAGGCGCTAACCTTCGGTCGCCTAGAAGCCTCCCAGGCGGGTGTGCTGGCTCAGTGGGGCGCCCACCGCCAGGAGAAGCTGCTGCATTCCTCTCTTCCTCTGTGTGTCCCTCGGCAGCGATGAAAGGTCGTTCAGCAGACTTCCCCTCCTGACTCCAGAGGGGGGAAGGACTGAGGCCCAGAGTGGTGGTGGTGGTGGTGGTGGGGAGGAGGAGGAGGAGGAGAAGAGAGAGAGAGAGAGAGAGAGAGAGAGAGAGAGAGAGAGAGAGAGAGAGAGAGAGAGAGAGAGACACGTCCAGACGCTTCACGAGGCCGGACGAGACTGGGAAGCTCCTGGGTGCCCTCCCAGGAAGGAGAACTTGGACAAAGTCTGGCCTCCAGGGAGGACTACACCCCATTGGTTAGGAGCGTTCTCCCTTCATACTGCCGAGAAAGGTAAATTACATAATCTGTGCTTGCCATTTATTCTGATAAAAAACATTTATTTTTTCTGTTTTTTTAATTCTTTCTTTTCTCTCTCTCTTTTCTTTCTGTTGTCCCCTTTTTGAAAAAAATAAATAAATAAGTATTTAAATAAAATAAAAACTGATAGAAATGTAGCATTAGTTATAAACACTCTGCAATACTTGTATAAATACACGTTTAAATTGTTTCAAATCTTACTTACTCTTTTTTTAACTCCAGCCTCTTCTGACCAGCCCTTATTAACACAGTTTTTATGGCTCTCATGCCAAAATCATAATGATCCTAAAGATGTAAAAAGAAGATTTTTCCTTAGATTTTCTTGCAATTATTCACCTGTCTACTCAGTCAACATCAGATCTGACAAGCTTGCCTAAAAGGACTATCATTGAAATATCTCCATTCATTTCCAGACCACCTTTTTTAAAAATTAACTTATAGCAAGTAAATATAAGTAAATCTTATGTACATTCTTCATATGAACCCCTCACTCACTAAAAAGCCAGTCTCAGCATGCTTTTCTTACAAATTCTTACAATTGTGGTTTGAAAACAGGTAGGTTTTTTTCTTATAATTAATAATTACATTCCTAGAAACTTCCCTTTTTGCAGTTTTTATTCTCTGTTAATATCCCTTTGGTCCCTGAGTTCTGCTAAAGATGCAGGAACACTTGCTGTGTTACACTTCATAATTTAATCGTGATCATATTTTGCAAATGGGGACTATCAGCATACCAAGCTGGATGTCTCATTGCTGTATCCCAGACTGAAGGCACAATCCAGAAGTGCACTTGGGTTACCCTATCTATCACTGGGCTGACCCAACTGCAAGATGGGCCACCCTAGTTGTTCTGGAAAAGGCTTGGGGAAGCCTAAGGCAACATAGGCTGCCCCAAGACAGGTGGACCTGAGCTGTCCTAGCAAGGCAGTTCAGGAAAGGCATATTGAGGGCATGTTTAGCATTGCCTAGGCCAGAGCAGTTACTCTGCATCCAGAGCCTGTTTCCAGGGCAGAAATGCCCTCTTCCAGCTTCTCAGAGTTATACCACCTCAGGAGCAGGTATAGTAATGAGGAGACCCATAGGGGTCCATGATAAGCCACAGTAAGAATGGCAGGGTTGACCAAAAATCTGAGTTCTTGGCCAGCCTAGCTGCATCCCCTGCCTCTCAACCTCAGGATATGGCACAACTACAGCAGCCCACTAACCTGTGGATACAGCAGGCCACACCAAGAAGCCCTTGTATTCACTGTAGCCTGTACTGGCATCTCATCAGGGGCTTCTTATAAGGCAGGCACCATAGCTGTTCCTTGTTCCGTGTGGTCTGACAGAGGTCTCCTCAGGAACAAGCCCACCCCAGCTGTCACTGACTTGGCGCCTACTTAGCATGCTCTGGAGCAGCTAAGGCAGCCCAGGCTTTCTGACTCTCTGGATCCACAATAACTTCCTGATCTGGATTCAGAATATCTGGGGCAGCCCAGATTGGGCACTCCTCACTGCCCTAACTCTGGATTGTGCCCTAATACCTGGAGACCAGCAACAATGCCATAAGAAGCAATATTGATGACTCCTTCTAAAGTCTTCCCCCACCCTGAAATTAGCCAGTTAACTTAGTGCAGTGGTCCTCAAACTGCGTGTCACGACATCCTGGGGTATCTGAACAGCTCAGAGAATATTGTGGCAGTGTGAACAACTATGGGAACACTCAGGGAACAAGACCAAAATTGAGGACATCCATTTGAAGGATGAGAGGCTGAAAAAAATCAGTACAATTCTATGAAAAATGCTATGAGGGGCAAGCTATGGCCCTGATGCTGGACAATGTTAGCATGTTAGTTAGATGCTGGACAGAAGAAAAGCAACTATCAAAGTCCATGTTGGAATGTGCCACCCTTCTATATTCACCTGGAGAGTCATGGATCTCAGATGAGTGTCCGGATCTGGTGGACAAATGGAAACAAGTCAAACATATTGACTTGTACTGGCATCTGAACAAGGTCAGACAGAGGATGAAAATGGAATGCAAAGCCTATTGGAATAGTGTTGCAGCCAACTTGGAAGAAGCAGCATCTAGGCATGAGTACGAGACTCTGTATCTGATCCTCAGAAGGCTTAGTGGTAAAACAAAGTTGATCAATGCCAACATCAAGAAAAAGGATGGCATCTTTGTGAGCTCCCCTTGTGAACTTCTGCTGCAGTAGAAAGAAACATCTATATAACCACGACTCACCCCAAGGACCACTGACAAAGCCACCACCCATTGACCTGCCAGTGAATCAATTTCTTGATGGTGAGCCAAATATTGATGAAGTGAGGAGTGCAATATGAGTGTTGAAGAATGGAAAGGCACCTGGAGTGGACCAAAGCACTGCTGAAATTATTAAAGCCCAGGGAGATATTCTTCTGCAGTGACTCCATGTCCTCCTGACATGCATCTGGTGCTTGGAATATGTTCTATCAGCATGGAAGAAAGCCATCATTGTGCCAATTCTAAATAAAAGCAATAGCCAAGAATGCAAGATCTACTGAGGCATCAGCCTTCTCTCAATCGTCAGCAAGATGTCAATATAACCAAGGTGTCAATACATCTCTCAGTACAATCAAGAATGCAGGAACATCAGAAACAGACCAGCTGGGAAGAGCATGCAGAATTCAAGCCACATCAGAGTTGCATCAATCAAATATTTGATTTGTCAACTGCTAGTGAAAAGGGTCACTGTTGAAAGTGAACCATCACTATCTTCATTGACTTCAAATCCACGATTGACTCTGTTCACTGGTCAGCCCTGTGGAGGATGTTGGAGAATGAGCAAGTGCTGCTGAATATTATCCAACTTCTCCAAGCATCATACTCAGCCAGCCAGCAGTGGATCCAAAATGAGTTATCCTAGGAATTTGCTATACAAACTGGAGTCTTCCAGGGAGATATTGTGTTTAATGCCATTACAGTGGTGCCACACATAACAAGTTTAATTCATTCCGGAAGCATGCTTGTTATGTGAAATGCTCTTTATGTGAAGCAGATTGTCCCATAGGTAATAATGGAAACTCAGACAACTGGTTCCAAAACCCAAAAAATATTCAAATAAAATATTAAGTGGATGTACAAATGATGACAAAACACTGGAATTGAATCAAAACATGCATTCAGTGTGCATGATCCTATGAAATCTACTTAGACTGCAGTCCTAAAGACACTTTCCTTGGAAAAAGACCCATTTAACACAATGGGGCTTACTTCTGAGTAGACATGGTTAGGAGGCTGCAATCAAAGACACTTTCAAAGTGTCTCCCCACTTTCTCCTTCTCTTCATCCTGAGCCTCTCTCTGCCCTGCTTCCTTCTGGCTAGCCTTGAGCTGCTTCCCTCATCTCCACTGCTGTTCTCTCCCTCTGCCTAGCGGACACCCGGCCACAGGAAGAACAGCGTGGAAGTGTTGCTTTTGCTATGGGCAGATGCACTAGGCAGCCCTGATGCTTTTTAAAAGGGCTTCCAGCCAGTGCGACTGCCCCAACTGCCAACAAGTGTGCTTGTTAAGTGAAGCAACACTTGTTATGTGAGGCATAATCCTAGAAAATTTTTGCTTGTTATTTGGATCACTTGTTCACATAGATGGAGTCCAAATCAAGGAGCTTCAATAATTCAAATATCTGGAGTCACTGGTACAGGAGAAGTAAATGGCATCTACTGCTGAAGTCCAGAGCAGGCAACAGTGACATTTGTCTCACTCAAAGGGTGCCTTTGGAAGAAGGCAACATTTCCATCAACACCAAAATTCGCCTCTTCCAAACACTAATCCTGCCAATTCTCCTGCATGGGTTGGAAACATGGACTTTGCTGAAATCAGATAGGAACAAGCTTGAGGCCTTACAAATGCAATGCCTGAGACAGATCCTGTGTCTCTCTTTGTGACCACCATGATAATGAGACAAATTAGAAAAGGTATGACCATCAACCCTCAGTCGAAGAACTAATCCAAAAATCACAGATTGAGATGGTTTGGCCATGTCTGCAGAATGAACACCAATCAGCTGGCACATAAGATGTTGCTCTCAACATCTGTTGAGAGCAACTTATCCACTGAAAAGTTCAATGAGCAGCACTGATGGTTCAGACTGGTTGAGGAACACCTAGAGAACCAGTGACTGACAACTGATGGGGTTAAAAACATTGACATCAATTGCAAAAAATAGAAGCATACTGTGAATGAATCACAGAATCCAGTGGCACCTACAGCAGCTTACTGGTTGAGAGAATTGCCCTCTCCCCAATTGCCCGCGAAGGACTAAAGAAGAAGAAGAAGCAACAGCACAGATATTATGAAGAATTGAAGATTTTGGGGTTGAAGATTCAGAGGATAAACTAAAGGCTATCACATATATGGTTTTTTAGGGAGGAGTCTTCTTTCTCCACATACCTCTGATCTTTGTCTCTACTGTAGTTTCTTCTCCAGTTCCAAGTTCTTACATTTTTCTAACCATGCTGGCTTCCCTACTTTATTTTCTGTGTCCACCTCCTCCACTTCTGAGCAGCGTGGGTAAAGGAAAAGGCTATGCCTCATTAAGTTAGAAAACAGCTTATAATTAGCATAACCTTCCACTATATGCGGCCACACTCAACCGAAACACATAGAGAGAGGGGAAGGCAGGAAGGGAATAACAAATTTATTAAATTATACCTGTCGAGACAGTTGCTTGCTGGAAAGTTCATAAAGATTGACAATCTTTCCTGAGAGTGATTTTGCTGACATGAAACCTACTGAATATAATGATATTTCTGAAATTCGTTCATAATCTGGAATCATCATTGAAACAGGACGAAATAATGTTTGTACATTGTCTGGGAGTTCTACACGACCTTTGTATCTTAAAAGAAAAAGGAAAAGTCACCTTAAGTATCTCCTTGTAATAAAAAAATAGAAGAAAAATAAATAAATAAATGAATATAAATATAAAATAAATATAAATAATAAAAAATAAAAATAAAAATAAAAAATAGAACATTTGCATTGAAATCTTATGCATAAAAATCCCTTGAATTAAGTGTGCCTTACTCCCAAATTAAGGGTTTAGCCTTAAAAAGGTTAAAATTCACACTTAACACTTCAGGTAAGGCTGCACCCTTAATTTGGTAATAAAACACATTTAATTCAATTGAATTTACTTTCAAATAAATACATATTATTTCCACAAATAAAACACAGTAGCTTCTAACAAATAAAACAACAAGTTACAACATAGGCACAATATTACACATGAAGAAAAGAGAACTGACCTGCAAGAAAGCTGAGGAAATAATTAGAGATAACTACCATTATAGAAAATTGACTGAAAGCAAAAATAAAACAAGTGCAAGTGAAAATTTATCTGTCCATTTTTCATAAACTTCTTATTTTTGGCTCAATCCTATCTTCTGTTGCTGCCATAGGAACTAATGAGGAACATGGTAGAATATGTTTTCTGAAGTCTCTATAGCCATGCACTTCCAAAGTACATTAGAGCTTCACATACAAGAGTGCAATAAAAAAAATCAGCCAGTGGAGAGCAGTCAGTGGGGTGAGCTGAACAGAGGGAGGGTAATAGAGGCGTTAGAGAGGTGAGAGGGGCTTGGAACTCAGTGCAGGTGACTTGCACCAGATGCTATCCTATCTAGTGACCGCTGATATGTGCCATTACTTTCCTCAGACTTATACCAGCAATTGGCAATTGGCTTATGAAGAGAAAAGGGAAAATATTTTCTTTTACCTCCCCCAAACCTCCTGATTCCCAACACCACCACAGTACATAGTGCAGCCAATTTTTAAAACAGCTGCAGGCTATAGAAGGGAAAAACCATAGGATTGGCATATTAGTTAAAAAAATACAAAATGGCGAGTTTATTACTGTGTCAAACAGTGCAATTCTAAAATTTTTTTCCAGATTTGGGGTAAGGGCAATACAACTCAGAGGTAAGAGAACAAAGATTCCTTTACTTTCAGGAGGCCTCCATGACTACTCCCCAGTATATCACATGACCCAATGACACAGCTATGCCACCACTAAAAGTTGGATAGGATTGTGCCCAAGGTGTTTTTGCTAATTAATGTCGTCATATGCTGGGCAATAACAGCTATCATTGTCACTTACCCAGGATTAAGGGTCAGAAAGATTGCACAGAATGGTTTCAAACGAATTTCTTTCCCTTCTAGTATAAATCTATGGCAAAGATCAGATTACAGAAAATGGACATGATTAGGATAGTACTTTAATGATATATAGTTAATATATACATATTTTTAAATTTATACAGTTTAATCACTAAAGCATCAATCAAATACCACCACCCATCTCCCCAAAATCCTATCTAAGAAAGTCCTGAAAACTTCAAGACACTGCAACTTATGGCTGTATTGCTGTAATATGTACATACAAAGTATGTTTGGCAGAATGTGCTCTTCCCTTCCTTAATTAAAATAGGATATCTTGTAGTAGGGAACTGTGTCAAAGAGAAGATGTGGTAGCATAATTGGCTGAGACAGGCTTGAGTGTATACAATGTTGCAGGCTGACTGAGTATGAAGGCCTGTGGCTGAGGAGACCACAGTTGGATGCAGTATCTCTCTCTCCCTCTCTCTCTCTCTCTCTCTCTCTCTCTCTCTCTCTCTATATATATATATATATACTAGCAAAAAGCATACCCGTGTTGTGGGAGTAACATTTCCCCATACAACATCCCCCCACGGCGCATCAACAACCCATGCGCAACTTCCACCCATGCGCAACTTCCCCCGTGTGCAATTTCCCCCCATGCGCAACTTCCCCAGTGCGCAACTTCCCCCGTGTGCAACTTCCCCCCTGCGCAAATTTTCCCCTGTGCAACTTTCCCCCTGTGCAACTTCCCCCCTGCGCAACTTCCCCCCGTGTGCAACTCCCCCCGTGCGCAACTTATCCCCATGCGCAACTTCCCCCCCTGCGCAACTTCCCCCCCTGCGCAACTTCCCCCCATGCACAACTTTCCCCCTATGCAACTTTCCCCCTATGCAACTTCCCAGTGATGAGTGAGATAATGAGTGAGTTAGTGAGTCAGTCAGTCAGTGAGTGACTTTTCTTTTTTATATATATAGAAAAAAGTCACTCACTGACTGAGGGAGCGATCCAGAGCAACTACGGGGAGTCCTTGCTCCAGTGTAGCTCCAGTGTAGCATGCTCCAGTGTAAGAACAGTTCGCTCTGGACTGCAATATGAATTTCCCATAGTTTTTCACTAGGTGGTGCAGTAACTACGGGTACACATAATGTCTCTTACGTGCTCCCGTAGTTACTCTGGATTGTAGGGCCAGTCACTCACTCACTAATTCACTGACTCATCAACGCCGTGCCAAAACCACTGGGTCTAAAAGCGTGAATTTTGGGGTGGGTCTTCCTTCCATGTTGGAAGGAGTCATTATGAACTGGTTTTTGGAAATTCCAAACAGAAGGGGGTGAAATGGGGCGCAATGCATTTTTCTCCCTATACTTTGCATTGAAGAATTGGTGACTGATGGATGCTCTGCCCCAACCCCCAGACCTAGAAGCATGAAATTCAGGGAGGGTGTTCCTTCTGTCACATGAACACCCACCAAGAACCAATGTGGAGAAATTTAACCCTTAAGGGGTTGAGGGGTGAACTGTTCACTGACATTGTTTAACTGTTATGTTCTGGAATACAAACTTGGTTGCTTGACACTTAATTCTCTGCATTTGCCTCAGTTATTTTATCTGCATTAGCTGTTGCTAAACTCTGCCCACATCACCCATCACACTGATCAAGCTGGATTCCGCTGCATATTTGGGGATCATTCTGCTGTCATCCTAGACTTACAAGTCTAGACACACACACACCCCAACACACTAACTTACAAAAGATCTGAATAGTTTCAAAGAAATACCTGACACGGAAACTATCTTTTGCAGCTTTAATGGTCTGAATCTGTGAAGCAACTGCAGAGAGAACTTCTACATCAATTCGATTGAATTCATCAAAACAACACCACGATCCAGACTGAACCATTCCATAGAAAAATTTTGTTATTACCTTAAAAAAATATTGAATTTTTTTGTTACTCAAAAAAATTACTTACTCAAACGGACCTTATTCATGAAAAATAAAATTTAAAAATGAACCATTTTTTCAGATGCCAGACAGAATGCATATTTATTTCCTAATGATGCAATTCATATGTTGTTCAAATAAAGTGGGGAGGTTTGGTCTTACATGTGAAGCCCTTTCTCAGTGGTCTCCATGCATGATCAGTCCTTGTTAACTGGGAAGCACCTCCTCCTCAGGCCAGACAGGTCAGCTTAAAGTCTTCCTCAGAGGAGGAGCTCATAAGAGTCTGCTAGAATGGCCAAGAATGGTCCCTCCCTGGAATTTGGACTCAGTTCCTAACTTGAAGAGAAACTCATTAATTCCTGTTGCTCAACTAATAGACATCTGGAAGTTCAAATATTTTGGCCACATCATGAGAAGGGAGGATTCCTCTGAAAAGACCCTGATGCAAGGCAAAAGAAGAAGGGGATGGTAGAGAATGAGGTGGTTGGATACTGTCATTGAAGTAAAGAGCATGAACTTGGAAAACTTTGGAAGCTAATGGAGGATTGGGAGGCCTACACAGGTGGGCAGATGCCGGTTCGGGCCTAGTCGCCCGAACCGGATCTTGCCCACTGGCGGACGCTGGTGAACCGGTCAGAGCCGCGGCTGCCAGAACCACGGGGACCAGTACACCAGCAGCTGCCATGCGCAGCGCACATGCATCCAGCTGGACACATGCGTGCTGAGTCTCCTGAAGCCGGGAGATTCAGGGAGATTCAGTGTGCATGCACCAAGCCTGGTGCATGCGCAGTGTGGTGGGGTTGGGGCAAATTAATCACTCCTCCATGTACATGTCAATAATTGAACAGAGGTAGGACAAGAGGCCTGATCAGAGGACAATCCCCAACCAGTTATGTTTCCCTTCATGGAACTGCTGCTGTATCCATTTTTTAATACACTATGAGGCAGAACGTATTGTCACTTCTGCTGACTTTACCATTCGGGGTACGTTTTGGCTGGGGTCTGCACCCTCAAGCTGCAAGGCAGGGGGACAGGTCCTGCCATGGAGACCACTGAAAAGGGCACTTCACAGGTAAGATCAAATCTCCTCATTCTCCAGTGGTTCCTCCATGGCAGGGTCAGTCCTTGTTAACTGAGAATTGCCCAAAAAGTAAATCCTAAGGTTTTTGGATTTGGGGGTTTTGGATTTTGGGAGCTGCAAGAAGCATGCAAAGTCTGAAGAATATGCCTAGAAAAGACCTCAACTTCAAAGGCCAAGGAATAAATTTTGTAATATTTTATGGAAATAGTGGATGTGCTCCAGGAAGTAGCTTGACCAGCCATTTTTTTGAAACTGCTGATGCAACACCCCTCTAACAGAGTGTGCCATAATCTTCATAGGGCGTTCTTTAAGATTCCATAAATTTACACAATAGGTCCTCACATGCAAAATGAAATGATTGATGGATACTTTAAGGCCTATCTGTTGGCTCTGTAAGTAACAAACAAGGCCTCAGAGTGATGTAAGGTCAATGTGCGAGAGAGATTCAAACCACAGGCTGGGAGGCTAATCCTCATAGCCAGGCAATTCCCAACACATGGTGGAGGCTTAGGATGCAGACCCCAGCAAAAACAACCCTAAACAGAAAAGTCTGACAAGACTGACAAGGAGCTGACAAGACTTGTATCTTCCTTAGCCATGAGGTAAGGTCATTCTGGGAGACTTCTGGGAGCATCTCCTCCCAGGAAGATTTTCAGTTAATCTGCCTGGCTAAAGGGAAGGTTCTTCCCAATTAAAAAGGACTGACCACAGCTGCCATGGAAGAACCACTTGCAAACAGTGTCTGTCCCCATGTTCTATAATACAGATGTTCCGCACTTTCTGAGGGCTCATTTTCTGATGATCCATTCTTTCAACACCTTTCAATTATTCCCAGGTCAATTATTCAATGCATGCTCCACTCTTTCAACCTCTCTCTGCTGTTTCAATGGCCAAAACTGCAATCCTCCATGTTGATTTGCCTATGACGATTCAGACTGTTTTGGTAAATGTGTGGTGGAGGGGCAGGGTGAGGGAGAGAGAGAGAGCACACATGGTCACTTTAGCTCCAAGTTTATTCCCATTCTTGAGAGCATTAATGAAAGTCTATTTGCTGAAATCTTTGTGACAGCTAGAACTTACAAAAGAACTTACAAGATAAATGCATTACATTGCATTTGCAATTTACTAGCTAAAAAAGCATCAGAAGCAACATCTGTAAACTAAAAAAGACCAAGTTCTGCTTTTCAGTCATCTCTCTTTTTCACCACAGCTCTGATCCCTAACCTGTCAGGTAAGTGGAAGATGCCTGTATTTTACACTGACAAGTACAGCCAATGTAAGAAGACCTTTTGTCAGAGTTAAGCTGATAATAGCAGAGAAGAAAACAGCTTGCTTTAAACCAGTTGTCTTCAGCCATTATGGCCCAGTACCCCCTTTCAAACTTTAGAATATGTATACTGTATTATTACAAAATACAATATTAAAGAAAATACCGTACAGTATTGAACTGTACTGTACGTTTGAAAACCTTCGTGGCTGGTGTGAAGGACACAAGATGGAGGAGGGATGACATGTTGCAGGATGACTTTCACTTTCACTAACAGAGTCACTGCTGTCCATTGGCTCAACTGAATCTTTTTCTTTTCATGCAACTTTGAATATTCCCATGCTGCTGATGGGGAGCAGCATCACAACCCTGATAAGGCACACCTTTCACACTGCCGCATAAAGATCCCACATATACACCTGGCTCAGGCTGCTCCCCCAGATTCACTCCCCCACCCCATGAGTTCTCTGGCCATGGATGCCTTCTTTGGAAGTGCTCATGTTCCAAGACAGTGCTCTTAAACCTAGTCAACATTTCTGAGAAAATTTTGCTTGTAATTCAAAACACTATACATCAGTCACTTGGTACTACTGTATATTGTATCCAGTGGAGGTGAAAGCTTCAAAAGATAACGTGACTTAAATCTCAATTCCTCTTCATAACCCTGATCTGTGCCAGAAAAATCACTGGCACAAATCTGAGGACAGAAATGGGGCTAGGAGGAAACTGTAAGGAGGGAGGAGGAATGGTTGGTCAAGAGGCTGTGGGAGCAGGTGTAAGTGGTGGTGATGGCATACACTGGATCCTATTGCCTCCAGCAGCAGCCTTTCTGCCCCAAATTCCTTTCCTCTCCTTGTCCAGGCTTCAGTAAGACGCTGATGGGGTTGAGTGAAATGCAGGAAAAACAGGACTATTAAAAGCAGGAAAGCACCATATTTTTGAGCCTAACTAGACATGTGTATTGCTACGGAACCCCTCAGTTTTTGCTTTCTTAAGTAATAAACAGGATATGAATTTTTTTGAAACTGTGATGTGTAAGTGGCCATCAGCACTTTGCCCTGCTGCTGTTTTGAACCTGATCACAGCTTTCCTGCTCTTAGTTTTAAGACATTTTCATTGAAACAATTGAAGTTTTTAAGCCTAAAAATAACATGGATAGTGGCTGCAATCACAATCAAAACTGAAACAAGAAAAAGAACTCTCCCATCCTGCCACTGCTGCAGTTTCATCAAGATTCACAAGTTCCCTTTCTTACTGTTTAAGCTATAGACGCTATAAGCAGAGGACACAGGGAGATCTACAAGGTTCAAAGTTCGGCTGCCAAATCTTTTACAGCTCTGTCTTGGGGATGATCGCAGAGATAGAGACAAGGATGACAGAAAAAAGCCTTTTATGTGCACCTGAGCAAGATTCTACTGATAGAATCACTGCGAATAAAGTGTACCAAGAAAACCTACATCTCAACAATTACAATATGCATCAGGAGTGCTACTGGTAAACAAAATTTCAAAAATAAACATAGTTGGAATGCTAAAAATGCATAGGCATTCTAAATTCACTGTACCAAATAAAATTACATATCATACCTTTTCATCCAAACCTTCTGAACAGTTGAAGACCAAACAAAGTTTTCCAAAAGCCTAATGATGAAAATAAAACAGATTGAAATTTAGAAATTGGTAAAAAACCTAAAATCTATAGATCTTGGTTCAAAAAAGAAATGGGGAAGAGAATTAAATCTGAATATGGGTAAAAAATATAATCACACTGAAAACTGGGAAGTAGATGATATCAGTTCAATAGAAATTAGTAGGGATGTACTATCAATGGTATTACATACCAAAGGGGCTAAGCAAGATGCATAGTGCAGATGTGTGTTGGTGGTGCAAAAAATGGAACCTGTGCACACAGATAATAAAAATGTGGAAAGACTGGAGTTAGAGAAATTATAAGTAATGTGATCCCACAAAGACAATTGTGGAATAGTGTTTAAATGAGAATAATAGGTTCCAAATGGGAACCCATAATTCAGGGAATATCATGTAAGGCAGGGGTCCTCAATCCCTGGTCCGTGGTTTGTGCCCTTGGTGGCTGTGCCCAGCCAGGACTGGAGCCCTGCTGCCTCCAATGAAGCAAGTCCTGCCAGACTTGAACGAACTAGGCATGCGCAGCCCAGCAACTAGGCTGAGCATGCCCAGTTCATTCTCAGCCCAGTGCAAACTGGGCATGCACAGCCTAATGGCTGGGCTATACATTCAGCTGCTGAGGAATCAAGGGGAATACTAGGCTTCTTCAAGTATGTTAGGTGAAGGAAACTGGCCAGAGAAGCAATTGGTCCAGTGGATGGTGAGGGAGGGTAAGGGTAGATAAAGGAAGACTTAGAAATGGCAGAGAAACTAAATGAGTTCTTTACATCTGTCCTCGGGCAGAAGACCTCAGGCAGATACAGCAACCCAAGCAACCCTGGCTTATGAAAGAATTAAGACAGAGTTTCTCAAAGTGGGGGTTGGGACCCCAATGGGGGTCGCCTAGAGCTTTCCTGGGGGTCGTCAAAAGACCTCCGGCTGTAGCTGCGTGCGCACTGGGGCCGACTGACAGCCTCAGGGCCCAATCCTATGCATTCCTACTCTGAAATAAATCCCATTATAGCCAGGATGGCCTTTACTCCCACGTAAATGTGGATAGGATTGCAGCCTCAGGGCCCAATCCTATGCATGCCTACTCTGAAATAAATCCCACTGTGTTCAATGTGTGTATAGAACACACTTTTCATTTATAACAATGAAAATACATCCTGCATTTCGGATATTTACATTACAATTCATAATAGTAGCAAAATTACAGTTATAAAGTAGCATCAAAAATAATTTTATTGTTGGGGGTCCCACAGCATAAGGAAATTATAAAGGGGTCACGGCGTTAGGAAGATTGAGAACCACTGAATTAAGACAAAGATTACAAGTGAAGCTGTAGCAGCCTTAATCAACAACTTGAAGGTCAACAAATCACCAGGCCCAAATGGCATCCACCCAAGAGTTATTAGGGAAATGAAGAATGAAGTTGTTGATTTACTGACTAAAATATGCAACTTGTCGTTAATGACGGCCATGGTGCCAGATGACTGGAAGATGGCAACATCACATCAGTTTTTTAAAAGGTAGGAGATGGGACTCAGGAAACAATAGGCTGGTCAGTCTAACGTTGGTTCTAGGTAAGATGATGGAAAGTCTTATATATACAACTGTGCTTCACGTAAAGAAATATATGAATATTTTTGGGGTTGTGGAACCAATTGTCTGAGTTTCCATTATTTCCTATGGGAAAATCTGCTTCACGTAAAGAACATTTCATGTAACAAACATGCCTCCAGAACGAATTAAATTTGTTACGTGGGGCATCACTGTATATTATATATAAAACTAAAAAGTCACTCACTGACTTCAGCCCAGATATAGGTTCTTGAAAAATAGAACTGCTAACTGTAACCTGGAATGTCTGGGATCCACATTCAAAGTTGTGCTTCAGTACAGACTCAAACAGTACAGCCAGGCACCTCATATCATCCTCTCCCTGTTGCTGATGCAGTCACTGAGCAGCAGAAACCAACCAAGTCTTGTCCTTGTCCCTGGTGGCTGCAAAGTTTTTGGGATGGCTATAGGATGCCCACCGAGCCATGGAAGCAGCCACACTCTCCACCCCCACTCTTTAGCCCTTGCCTCAGGGCTGGCTGCTGCGCTGCGCTGCATGCGCTCCACAATCTGACCTGGTGCTCTCATTTCTAGCCGGGGGAGCGCAGGAGTCCCCCAAAGGCTGGCTCCAGTGGGGGGAGGCCAAGGCTGGAGAGGAGGGCAGGTGTGGGGGGAGGAGAGAGAGAGGGGGGAGAGGCAAGAAAGAAACAGAAGAAGTGGGAGCCAGAGTTCCCAAGATGCATCCAGTCTTGAGCTAGGCTTGACGAGACTGGGGGGACTGTGCGCCCTCCCAGGAAGGATTTTTGACTGTGTCTGTCCTCCTGCAAGGGGGGGACAGCACCCACTGGTTGAGAGCGCTCTCCCTCCTGTTGAGAATATTTCTTAACCCAGCATGTGGTTGGTCTGTGGAACTCCCTGCTAGATGATGGCATCTAGCCTTAATGCTTTTATGAAGAAGCTGGAAAAATTCCTAGGGGAAAGAGCCATCAAAGGCTACAAGCCATGAGGGATGTGTATGGGCATGGACCTCAAAATGCTAAATTTGGGAGAGAGCACCTGGATGCAGGTGTCTTGTGTGCTCCCCAAGACATTTGGTAGGCTGCTGTATGATACGGAAAGCTGGACTAGGTGGGCCTTTGGCCTGATCCAGTGGAGGTTCTTCTTATGTTTTTATGTCATGAACAGATCACTTCCTTTTAAGATTTAGACTTGTTGTGGCTTCCTATCTTCGCAGAGACAGAGGCCCTCATTGTATGGTTTGCTCCAGAACTAATGGAACCGAATGGTTTCCTGAGTGCTTTCAGGGAGTTTCCTGATGTTAAGGCCAGTGAATCATCTGAGGCTCCTGAGCAGTGTCTCCCTGCTAGCAGAGTCAGTTTACTCTTTGGTTTACTGAAAAACTAAAAATGATGAAGGAGGGTTGTGATTCCCTTGGTTGAGTAGCACTGGCCTACATTCTGGTTGTTTGGGCTATTAAGCAGGTTACAATCACAGTGAATGGAAGGAGGCCTGGTAAGAGCATGAAATTGGTTAGAATTTCTCCCTTTGTATTAAAATATATTATCTCTATATGATCTCTAAATGTATTAAAATGCATGTTATTAAATCTATACAGAATATATTTTATTATATAATATACACAAAATATACTTTATATTACAATTGAAATACAGAACTTACTTTTGATAAATCTTTGACAGTTTCTGTTTTGCCTGTACCTGCTGGACCAGCAAGACAGCCTCCCAAATTAAGGTGCAGAGCTCCAGTGAGTGTTAACAAACATCTGTCTGTGAGAGGGGTAATAACCAATCGCGGAGAGCAGCCCAAATATTCAAAACCATAATCAAAGCTAGCATATCCTTGAATAATCTTACAAACCCCAAGATCATGCCATCTGTAACGTAACTGCCTAAAATAAAAACATTTTTTTGTAAACTATATAGTACTTTAAGCAAAATAATTCATACCATATTATCTAATGGAATTTGTCAATCTTAATAGTGTTCAATGGTATGGTATCCAGTGTTCTTTTCTTCATGTGTCAGAGTAACAGCCCAATCCTGTGCTGCCTTCTTGCCAATGCTGCACCACCAACCCGACTGGCAATGGTGAATAAAACAAATACACCATAAGGCAGTGGTTCTCAAAGTGGAAAATGGGACCTCTTTGGGAAGTTGTGACTTCATTCTAGGGGGAAAAGCTGGGTGCCACCATTTTGGAATCTGGCACAGGGCCCTCCCAAATTGGAAAGGGAACTAAGGCTGCTTTCCTGGGAGCAAGCCTTATTGAACAAAATGGGATTACTTCTGAGTAATGGGAGAGCTCTGGCATCACAGTGATGTTATTTTCAGTTTGAAGTCACTTCCAGCTATAACATCACTTCCGAGGGAGGATCCAAGACAGATTGCCATTCTCAGAAGGGGGTCCTGGGCCGAAATGCTCAAGAACCATTGTCATAAGACATGTTTTGCCACTAGCCAAGTAAGCAAAGCTGGTGGTCACTCTCCAGAGGAGAGCCCAACTGCACACTACAACCGCCCCCATGTGCTCCTCCAGTGTCCCTCTTGCCACTGGAGCAGTGGACATAGCTGGTGCCCTGCTTACCTATGGAGGCCTGAGCACCAGGGTCTCCAGGGCCAAGCAACCATTCTGGAGAGGCGCTGGGGCATGTCAGCAAGCCCCATGAAGGTGCCCCAAGCTGATATGCTCACCTTGCACTGCTGCCCCCAGGCACCTGGGCTCTCTTCCAGCAGAAAGCTACTAAGGCTAGAAAGCTCCAGTGAAGGAACACTCCCACTTCAGGGCTGATATATTCCTGACCCAATAGTGTTGGGCAGGAGAGGCACACAGACCAGGGGTGGTGGCTCAATAGCCAACCACTTTCTGTCTAGATGGAGAAGGGAAGTATTGGGAGAGGAGTAGGTGATAATGGAAGTGGGGGAGACCAGGGAGAAGGAGTGAGAGAAGGAAGATAGAGAGAGAGAGAGACTAAGGCATAGGTCTAAGGAGCTAGGCAGAACACAATCTTCCTGAAGGGAGCCAGGGAGCAGGAGAAACCAGAAGCAGGTGGGAGGAGGCTAGGCAGAGGTGAGGGGGTGTTCAGGGGTGGGCAGAGAGTGGGGGTGGGTAGGATTGAGGTGAGAAGGGGGGAGGAGAGCAAGGAGAGGAGCCAAGATCTGACACTTATGTTGGATCCTGGCTCCTCTCTGAGAGCAGGAACACCTTAGTACAGACATTCCAGCCAGCCTGTTTCCAGTATACTTGAGGACTGAACTATAACATGACATTAATACAGGGATTATGGGTTCAAGGTATGCACCTTATCCATTCAAAATCTTCAATTTTATAGATTTCATTGTCTAACAATGTTGTTAGTATATCTCTGCAATGTATGTACAAAGTGACTAATGCCTCTAATGTAGATTGCTTGTGATAGCGAAGAACATCTGATGCTATCTCTGTAAGTTGTTCAAGAAGGTTAATTAATTGATCATGGTCTTTAAGCATCTTCTTCCTTGGGTTATTACATAGAAAACTTGATTCACATTCCACAGTAAACTTGAGCTGACTCTACAAAAAACAAACATTAAATTGGCAGCATTAATAATTTGCTTACTTGGAATCCAACTTAAATACTATACATTAATATTTCTTAAATTCTTTATTGTTTTTATTAGCTGATTCTGTTAAAAAATGGATTTGATTATTTGTAGGTACCAAAACGGAGAGGAGGGCCCAACTTTCACCCTCCTTATGTGATTGGAAGATATTCTGAGGGTCAGAGAGAATGAAGATGACATCCACAACCCTCAGAATGCCTTCCACAGGCAAGATAATAGAATTATAGAATTGGAAGGGACATATCAATTTTGTTACACACACACTTACCACCCCCACAGTGTGTCACCCCCAAGAATGGGGCTCAGGGTCCTCCAAGACCCCCACCAGTGATGCCACTGGCAAAAGGATAAGGAGTTGGCAGAGGATGGGATGGTTAGATATTGTCACTGAAGCAATGAACATGAATTGGGGATCTACTGAAAGATAGGGGGCCCAGCATGCTGTGAACTTAACAACTGTGCAACAACAACAAAAATTGCTTACCACAAGTAGTATTGCTTGCCCTGGATGTGTGAAAAACCATTCTTTAAATTCCATTTGATTCCATTCTAAGATTCCAATTGCAATAAATCTACAAGAATATTGAATCAAAGTATTAGAATAAAAAAGCAATAGGAAAAATCATTATTACTGAGTTACTATGCAGTATTCAGTCCTTCTGAACTGGAAAGCACCTCCTCCTTAAGGTCGCAGCTCAGGCTGAAAAGGGAGGAACTTCCTAAGGGGAGGAACTCATTGTGATCACAAAGTACATCCAAGCCTCAATGGCTCTTCCCTCAATCACTTATGTCATCATCCAAGGAGAAAAAACATGAATAAAACTGGTGTGGATGACTCCTGCTCAGGCCTAAGGAGAAGGGGGGGGGGTACTCTGCTCAAATATTCTTAAACACATGGAGAACAAAGGGGGCCCATGAAGGGGAAAATTAAAAAAAATTACAAAACCAAATTTTCAAAAAAAAACACTGCCAATATTGGATATATACTTCATGCTTTATACTTTGTGTGTATGGCAAAACCGCCTTGCAGCCTTGTTTGACATAAACTTTATTAATCTGAACACTCAGTGAACAGTTATTTACGTAATTTATTGAATTTTAATTTCATTATGTATTTATTTAAGTTTGCAAGTTTAGTTTCATGTTGTTTATAAATATATTTTATATTTTATTTCAATTTATGAAATATGAAATGTCATTTTAAAAATCAGGAGCTAAAAAATGCAAGAAAAAACAGAAACATGATGAGATTAATAAAAAAGGGGCGAGAAACACTTTTTCAATTTGGTGTTAAATGCAGAACAAGCAAAACGAACCAAAATGAAACTTTAAATTCATAACAATGTGAGACACATGCAGGACTGAAACAGAATCTCATGTGGCCAGTTTGGATTTGATGAGAGTACTTCACTGTCTTCAGAATCTAGGCATGGCAGGCACAGTGAAGAGAAGAGTAGGTCAAGCACTGGAATTGATATTGGATTTGTTATATGGACCGTTTTAGCAAAGCCTGCCAAGACTTGAGACTAACAATCAGCTTGAAGAAAACACAAGTCATGGGTCAGGGTGTGGATCCACCTCCCTCTATCACAGTCTCTGAACATGAACTGGAGGTTGTCCATGACTTTGTGTACCTTGGCTCAACTATCTCTGACACTCTCTCCTTAGACTCTGAGCTGAATAAACACATTGGTAAAGCGGCTACTACATTCTCCAGGCTTACAGAGAGTATGGCTTAATAAGAAGCTGACAGAACATACAAAGATCCAGGTCTATAGAGCTTGAGTCCTGAGCACACTCTTGTACTGCAGTGAGTCTTGGACCCTTTATGCATGGCAGGAGAGAAAGCTGAACACCTTCCATATGCGCTGTCTCTGACGTATTCTTGGCATCACCTGGCATGACAAAGTCTCAAATGACGCAGTATTGGAACGTGCTGGAATCTCTAGCATGTTCACACTTCTGAAACAGCGGTGTCTACACTGGCTTGGACATGTCGTGAGAATGGCTGATGGTCGGATTCCAAAAGATCTCTTATATGGAGAATTAGTGCAGGGAAAGCGCCCAAGAAGGAGACCACAGCTGCGATACAAGGACATCTGCAAGAGGGGCCTTGGGAATGGACATCAACAGCTGGGAAACCTTGACCTCTGACCATTCAGCGTGGAGGCAAAAGACCCAGCCTGGCCTTCTCCAACTGGAAGAGACACTTGTTCGGCAGGCTGAAGCAAAGAGACAGACCCGAAAGCAGTGAAACCTGGGGCCTGGGCAGGGGACGGAATTTATTTGCCCTCAGTGTGGAAGGGATTCCCACTCTCAAATTGGCCTCTTTAGTCACACTAGATGTTGTTTCAGGACCTCCAGTCAGAGCACGATACCATAGTCTTTCGAGACTGAAGGATGCCAATACTATACTATACTATAACAGAGATGCCTTCTCAATTGGAAATGGAAAACCACTGTGTAATAGTATACTCGCTTATAAGCCTAGTTTTTCAGTACATTTTTTATGCTAAAAAAGCCCCCCTCGGCTTATACTCGGGTCAGCTTATACTTGTCATAAGACGAGCAAAGAAGTGGATTTCTGCACAAGCAGCTCAGCTTAGGTCAGTCTTTTTAAAAAGCAGGAAAGGCTGCTTTGCTTCTCTTTTTCAAAAAAAAGTAGCAGATTGATCACTTTCCTCCCTGCATGTAGGAGCTTGATGGCTCACATTGGCTGTTTTCTTCTCATTAAAACAGAAGTAGCTGCTGCATTTCCCACCCTAGGCTTATACTCAAGTCAATTATTTTTCCCAGTTTTTTGTGTTAAAATTAGGTGCCTCAGCTTATAATGGGGTCAGCTTATACTCAAGTATATACGGTATGCTATTAAAGGCCATACTGGCTTTCCTAATACATTTCCCAAAAATATAGATAACCAGGTTTTTCCCGAAAGCATTATAACATTTTGAAGTTTAACTGGTGAAAAACACGACCAAAACTGGCTTGTCTGGATTGAGGTAAAACAAGCATTATTTTGCTTTCCTTATCGATTATTTTGGAACAAGATTTGTTGCAGCATTAGCTCAGCATCCAAGTCTATGCTTGTCTCAACAAAAGGATGGTCAGCAGCTAAAAAGTGGCAAAAATTATGTAATCACATCCCAGAACATGACAGAAGCAATAGTCATAGGCAGTGCTATCTGGCTTGGTGAAACCTAGAAAGACGCCTGTCATCTGGCAAAGGCATTGACAGTCTATTGGAGGCATCAATTGAAACAGAATCTGTCAAGTGGTTCAACATTATGAAACAAATCATTGATGTTGTACCTTGGTGAACAGGGGTTTGCTTTGTGTGGCAGTTCCCAGCACATTGGTGAAAAAGTCAATGGAAATTTTCTGGGAGTCATAGAGTTGTTGTCTCATTGAGATCCAATTCTAAAAGTGCATGTGTTGCAAGTTAAAGAGACACAAGAAAAGGGCGAATGACTTCAAGTACATTATCCCAAAATGAGTTAACTGCTGAATGTTCCTCACTTGTAAAGTAACACATGTTGTAGGACAGGAAAACTGCAAAGTACTTTGCTGTTATTGTTTATTCCACGCCAGATTCATCCCATGTTGAACAAACAACATTTCTTTTGCATTATGTAATACCATATGAAAACCAGTATGAAACTGTAGAAAGATTTTTACGGTTTGTTGACACAAGCCATAAAACAGGATATGACATAGCACAGATGACAGTAGAAACATTGAAATAACATGATATACCACTATCAGATTGTCGTGCACAGGGCTATGACAATGCAACCAACATGGCAGGAAAATATAAAGGTCCACAAGCAAGAATACTTGAGCAATGTGAAACAGCTTTATTTTCACCATGTGGATGCCACACACTGAATTTGTGTGGAAATGATTCCACAGAATGCATTCCTGAAGCTATAACATATTTTGGAACTGTAAAATCTGTTTACAACTTGTATAGTTCTAGTCCACAGCAATGGGAAATCTTGCAGAAGTGTACTGGCTGTTCTCTTCCTGCTGATCTCAATGAAGATCTTGTAATGGAGAAACTTGCCATCTGTTCATCGAACAAATTTTGGAGAGGGCCAATTGAGTCCATTGGAGCTACTGAACTGCTTGAAAAGATACAAGCTGGAAGGATGCTTTCCAAATATATGTGTCTGCCTCAGTTTTCTGTTAACAGTTCCTGCCACTGTTGCCTCTGGAGTGCTCATTCAAACTAAAGCTGATAAAAAAATCTAAGATTGACTATGGGCGCAATCCAGAGTAACTATGGGGAGTCCTTGCTCCGGTGTAAGAACAATTTGCTCTGGATTGCAATATGAATTTCCCATAGGTTTTCACTAGGAGGTGCAGTAACTATGGGTGCACGTAATGTCTCTTACGTGCTCCCGTAGTTACTCTGGATTGTAGGGCCTGTCACGGGGTGACTGGTAGATTTGGTAAGACTCAGTATTGAGTCCATCTTGCAAAAATGATTGGTTTTCATGATGTGATTCGCAATTTTGCAAGGAAAAAGGCTAGGAAAGCACCTTTGTTTTGCAGAATATAAATGCCATTCCATCTCAACTACAATAACTGTTATGAGCTTGTAATCAATCTAGTATTAAATTCATTGCTTATGTATATTGTTTCATTTTTGTTTATATACTAATGTGTATTATTGTTTTTATTATCCTTTACAGAAATACCTGTCCCCTTTTTAATATATTTGCAAGTATGTTTGAATGTAATTAATAAATGTACAATAATGACATTATTGATTTATGTGTCCATGTGTAGGTGAGGGGGGCATATTAGTCTTGTTCCAGCACTTAATAATCCTCTCGGCGGCCCTGCTCTTGCTGTATTAACTTCAACTAATAAACTATGAAACTATGAAAGGATGGGAACTGCCCAAGCAGTAACTCCTCAAGGGTAGATGCTTCCAGAAGCATGTGAAGCCACACTCTGAATGGGTCTATCAAAGTCTGGCTCATCAGATGCAATGGAATCAATTTTCTAAAGTTTTATGAAGATATTTGGTGAACTCCAAGGGGTTGGCTTCAGTGATGGGCTTCAAAGAAATTAAGAACCGGTTCTCTGTCCATCTGGCAGCCACTTTTAAATGGCTATTTTTAAACTTTATATGTACTATCTCTTGTTAAGAACCGGTTCTATAGAGTAGGTGCGAACCTGCTGGTGCCCACCACTGGTTGGCTTACAGAACAACTTCACAAAATACTTTAAATGCAGCAGTGGTAATAGCTGCTCCCAAAGAGTGTGCCATAATACCCTTACGGGCTTCACTGCCAAAAAATGCCATAAATTTCCACCAGTCTCTCTCACCCATTGTGACATAGAGAAAGGAAAGCTCTTGAATTCCTATCCATAGGTTTTGTAAAGCACTAAGGGTGCAATCCTAAACTCACTAAGGGTGCAGTCCTAACCAACTTTACTGCTGAGTAAACCTCCGTAGGATTGTGTTCTAAGAATGCTATTGTGTGTCAAAAGGCAGAAGCGCAGGATACTCATTACCCTGCGCACATCCAAATAATGCTGTTCTTATCAGAAAAAAGGGAGGAAGCAGTAGTGTAGCTAATGATCATGCAGCACATTGCAAAGCTCAAATTGTTGCCCCCAAAAGTGATGTCATCCCTGGGTATTTTTAAAAAGAAAATTGGGGAAAAACCTGCCTACTCCTCCTCAGCACTTCACCACCTATTTGCTCTGCTAGTGGCATAGGTAAAACACCCATATGCTATCTGAAGTCCAGATAGAATTAAGAAAATCCACTTTTTGTTCCATATGCTTTTGTGTATTCATTTTCTGGTTAACTGACCATAACCTTTGAAAGAATATAGATATTCCAATGCAGTTTGTTTCATTGTATTCTGCATTACATTACCTTTCTAACAATATATAAAACATGATGGAATTATCATTCATACATATCCTGTTTTTCACAATTTTAGCCACCAGTGTCAAGCTCAGTTTGTTGTCCTCCCAAAGCTTGTTGCCCGGTGGAACTGCACCCACTAGCTATGCCTCTGGGAGAGAGCACCACTTTTGGTGACCTGTGAAAAGCTGTATTGACCTTGGGCAGAAAGGTGGGATCAATGTGAAACACAATCCTATCATCCTGTATAATTAACACACAATTCCATAACAACTGAAAAGTGACTGAGACTGCAATCTGAATCCCTAGTTAGTACTGGCCTGAGGTTGTCTCAAAAGTGACATAAGGCATTTCCTTGGGGGGTTAGGCCAGTGCACAGACGTGTACAGGCCTCCCCACACCACAATGAGAACGGGGAGACAGGTGAATTATGCCAGTCCAAACTGGTTAGGAATGCATCCTTTTTCAGAAATGTGTTCCATGACAAATTAACATTAGGGAGGAAAGTAAAGCTGGTGTGGAATCACAGGTTCTAGATATAGAAAAATGACTGCTTTCATGACGTCCTCTCTACAACAGAAAAGCAGTTTTTTAAAAAACTGTGATTTGCAGTGGCCATTTGTGTTGTTGAGTCAAATCAATGTATAAAAAAATCAGTGTATAACGAGGTTGAACATGTAGATGCCCACCACAATGTTTTGTTTTTTCATCTCCCTCCAAAGTTTTATGTGTATACTCTTCATGGGGATATCTGGACCAATTTGGGGGTTTCTGAGCTAATATATAAAGAATAATTGAAGTTTTCCAGGATTACAACCCTGTCTCTTTTCAGTGCTATCCCAGATCTGTTTCCTCATTTCTCAGTACCATTCAGGTTTTTGTTTCCAGAGCAGGGGTTTCCAAACCTCAACCTGGGAGCCAGAAGCAGCCTGTGGTGAGCCTCAGTGTAGCTTGCGGCAAAACCCCTCTATCTGGCCCTTGGATAAGCCTTGTAATCCTTTCCAGTACATTCTTATATGTAAATTTGTGTAAATTTGAAATGTAAGTTTTCTGGCCCTCAGCACAATGTCAAAGAGATGATGTGGACCTTCTGCCAAAAAGTTTGGAGACCCCAGTTATAGACTGTTATAAAAAAACACCATTCCTTTGGTAATAATACCTACAGATACTTACTTTCGTACTATCTCACACATGGTGTTTTCAACATTTCCTAGCCACTGTTCAACAGGTCCTCGAATACGAACAGGCCTACAATATAGTATTGAAAATTCAGCACTTAAAAGAAATAAGGGTATGTATACATTTCTTTAAAGAAAAATGCAATCACTCTACTTTATCCAATCCAACCTTCAATGATACCTCAAGAGATATGACTTATCTTTTTTAACATTAAAAACCCTCATCTAATCTTTCACAGAGTGGTATTCAAGAGTTTTTACTCCAGAATATTGTTGTTCAGAGCTTGTAGGGGATGGTCCTCACAAATAATAATGAATCTGTTACATCCTTACTGTTCTTTTTAAAACACCCAATTATTCTAGGAATGCCAAGAGATGCTTGCAGGTGTCTCAGGCCAGATCCTTTGGACGTGGCTCAATATACCTAGGAGAACATGATTCTTTTCCTCAGAGGAAAAATGAAAAAAATTTCCTTAACTTCTACATGCATTTGGATATCTCGGCATTAGCACCTAGGACAGAGTGGCATGATGCAACTGGTAGGAGGTGTTGAGAGTGAGGTATTTGACTGTTGAGAAGTCTGAGGCCAAATCCATTGGGCTTCACAGCTGACATTAATTTGAAAAAACTGAATGTAACTCAGCAAAACAGGATTTCAACCAGACAAGGCCAAAATCATGTCCCCAAGGAAAAAGAACAAGAGACAGGTGTATACATACAGTATGTGGCTGACCCAGGAATGGGTGAGAGCTCTCTTGATGATGAGTTCAGAGAGAGAGAGAGAGAGAGAGAGAGAGAGAGAGAGAGAGAGAGAGAGAGAGAGAGAGAGAGAGAGAGAGATGGAATGCTGAAATCGGTGTTTTGTCTTTATTTAGGCCTGTTCTTTTCATGTTGAAGTAAATAGGCTGCAATCCTAAAGGCTTTCCTGTGAGTAAGCTCTATTAATCAATAGAACATACTTAGAATCATAGAATTGGAAGGGATCTAGTAGATCATCTAGTCCAACCCCCTGCCTGCAGCAGGAAATCCCCCTAGAGCATCCCCGATGGATGCTCGTCAAGCTTCTGCTTGAAGATCCCCAGTGAGGGAGAGTCCACCACCTCCCTTGACAATCTGTTCCACTGCTGAACCGCCCTCACCGTCAGGAATTTTTTCCGGATATCCAACCGGAATTTCCTCTCTTGCAATTTGTACCCAATGGTTCTAGTCCTGCTTTCAGAAGCAGCTATGAACAAATGAGCCCCTTCCTCCCTATGACAGCCCTTCAGGTATCTGAAGAAGGCAATCATGTCTCCCCTCAGCCTCCTCTTCTCCAGGCTGAACATCCCAAGTTCCCCCAACCTTTCCTCGTAGGGCTTCCCTTCCATCCCACTGATCATTCTTGTCGCTCTCCTCTGGACTTGCTCCAGTTTGGCTGCATCTTTCTTCAAGTGAGGTGCCCAGAACTGAACACAGTACTCAAGGTGAGGTCTGACCAATGCTGAATAAAGAGGAACTAGAACTTCTCATGACTTGGAAGCTACAGTCCTCTTAATACAGCCTAAAATGGCATTTGCCTTCTTTGCAGACACATCAAACTGCTGACTCATGTTCAGCTTGAGTATGCAATCATAGCTGTCTGCTGTGAATCCTCTCTCATGAAATTGTAATGTTCCAAACAGTGCAATCTTGTATACACTTATCTCAGAGTAAGCTCTATTGAATAGAGTGATATTTACTTCTGAGTAGTCATATTTAGCATCACACTGAAAGTAAATCAAAGCAGCATGCTTTGAAAGCTGCAAGGTAAGTCACTGGAACTTCTGACCCCTCTAATTTCTAAAGGTGCAAAGACATGCAATTTTTTTCAGATTTATAGGAATTATATACATTCCTGAAACTTTATGTATGAATGGTGGTTAGTGAATGGGCCTATTGAAGAAAGGTGAAGAATACCTACAGAAGCTACAGAGCAGACCAATCTGCAAAGACAGTTGGGTAAGACATGGCAGAGAAAGCTCTAGATTAAAAGCGAAGGACCATTCAGGGACTGATGGGAAAGACATAGCAGGCACAAACCATGCCCTGGTTGGGAAAGCCATATTCTGGGCATTTCCTACAGGATCCCTTGAGAATGGAACCTTGCTGAACCACTTCTAGGGCATCTGATGAACTCTAGCAAATACCCTCATGCAGGGTGACCAGATGCCAAACCCAAAAAAGAAGACAAGGTCCCCCAAAATTCTTGACATCCAAGCAAAAATTCCTGACGTGATTTTTTAAAAAAATGTAGGAACCCCAAAAAGTAGGAAAAATGTAGGACATGTTAAAATAAAGGCTAAAAACACTCCTATTGCTTTCCTCTACTTAATTTCAACATTATATTACTTCTTTTTAAACTGAAAACTTATGGAACTCTCAACTCAGCCCCCTTCCTGGTCTGGGTGAGCATGTCTTAATTGAAAAAAGAGGTCAAGGACCCCCCAAAATATAGAAAACCAAAGTGATCTATGGGGGGTGATCTTAAGGGGTGGGAGAGGGAATGGGGAGAGTGGAAGGCTTGGGGGTGGGAAGAGTGGAAGGGTGGAAGAGGAGATGGGAAGAGTGGAGGGCTTGGGGAGTGGAAGGGTGGAAGTCTCTTCACACTGCCACCACCACCACTGTCCCTGCCTGCCCAGATGGCCAGTACATCTTCAGTGGTGAAGGTGGCAGTGCAGAGGGTGCTTTAGCTGCTCCTCTGCAGGGGCTAAGCTGGCACTCTGGAGGTGGGCAGGCTCCACAGGTGGTGGTGGTGGCGGCAAATGGCAGGGAGAGTTGCCTGCAGCAGAACCTGCTGCCTCGCTGGTGCTGGGGCTCCTGCAGCAGGCCTGCAGAGATTGACTGTGGCGGACACTGGGAATGCAGGCTGGCCGGCAGGGAGGGATGGTGCCAGGAGCCAGCTACGTGAAGGCAGGGGTCTGCAGGAGGCTGCAGCTTGGGGTGGCTGCTCTCTGCCCACACCAGGCAGGGCTTGGGTGAGCATGAGTTCATTGCCCAGGGCAGGTACTGGGGCTCACAGGGCAGCAGGCACATACAAGGCAGAGGACATCACTCCTTCTGGTCCCATCTCCCTCAACCTTATTTCACCTCCCTCCTCCAGGCCCCAATACACGTGCAGCAGGGGGACAGGGGAGAAAAGTAAAAAGTAAAAGCTGGTGAGTGCAAAGCCCAGTTTCCTTTTTGCACAGTTGGGCCTCCAGGGGACACTATTTCCAGACAAGTCTGGCCATTTCCAACTTTATTGTAACACTGCTCCATCTATGACATCTATGCCACCCAGTCATCTATGCCATCCAGACATAGATGCCTTTGAATTATCTATTGAAGAATAGATGCCTTTGAATTATGGTGTTTGAGAAGTCCCTTGGACTGCAAGGAGAACAAATCAGTCTATCCTCCAGAAAATCAACTCTGTTCACTAGAAGGACAGATAATGAAGCTGAAGATCAAATATTTTGGCCACATCATGAGAAGGAAAGACTCTTTAGAAAAGTCCCTGATGCTGGGAAAAACTGAAGACAAAAATTGAAGAAGATGGCAGAGAATAAGGTGGATAAATGAATTTGGACAGACTTGAGAATCTAGTGGAGGATAGGGTGGCCTGGTGTGCAGCAATCATGACAGGTCATGACAGGGTTGCCATAATTCTCTTACAAAAAATGGGACATGACTCTTGTCAAACTTGCTGGAAGAGATGTCACATAGGAAGTGAAGTCATGGCCAGAAGTGACCAAACCATAGCAAGTTTTTGACCATGTCAGAGTCAGCTCATGTCTACTCTATAGTACGTCCCACTCAGTGATGGGCTTCAAAGAAATTAAGAACCAGTTCTCTGTCCATCTGGCAGCCACTTTTAAATGGCTATTTTTAAACTTTATATGTACTATCTCTCGTTAAGAACCGGTTCTATAGAGTAGGTGCGAACCTGCTGGTGCCCACCTCTGATCCCACTGTATTCAATGAGACTTACACCCTGTAAAGTGAGGCTAAATAGTTTCTTTCCTGGAAGTAAGATCCATTGACTATAATGGGACTTACTTTAGAGTAGACATGCTAGAGAGCTAGACATGCTCTCAATGCTGCAATCCTAGCCACACTTCCCTGAGAGGAAACCCCCACTTACCATTCAGAAGACCTGCCTGTCTAGGATGGGGCGGTGGGGGTACCAAAGGGCTGGATGAGGAGCCGCTGCTGGGAAGGAGCAAGGGGGAAAGTGACAAGGCAGTCGCCCTGCAACTGCTGCCACTCCCTCCCCCTCCAGCCCCTTCACTGGAGCCCCAGACTCTGCTAGCAGCATGAGCAGCAGCTCAGCTGCTGGCTATTCCTGGCAGGCTAGCCGGGAATAGCCACTATCACACCTTCCCTCTGAAGTGACAGGGCTCTGGAGGCAAATCCCTTGGCTCTGAGTGCTGAGGGTAGCACCATCTGGGAAGCGGTGGGGGGACACTCACTGGGAAGCCATGTCACCCATGGTCAAGGGGATTGCTCTGGAGGAGCGAGCGGTGTGTGCCTCCTCCTCTGCTCCCCCCCCCCCACAGTGGCAGCATGCCTCCGTAGTGACTGGGGCTCCAGTCAGTGGTGGGCTCTAGCAGGTTCGCACCTACTCTATAGAACCGGTTCTTAACAAGAGATAGGACATATAAAGTTTAAAAATAGCCATTTAAAAGTGGCTGCCAGATGGGCAGAGAACCGGTTCTTAATTTTTTTGAAGCCCATCACTGGCTCCAGTGGCATCCTCTTCAGGCCCTCCATGCACATGCAGGTCAGCGCCATTTTTAGAAAGGGGACACCTGGCTGGCTGGTGCTCAGGAGGCACGCACAGCATGTGGTCCCAAAGGCACTTCCCCTAGTAGGCGGAGGATGGGGCAGTGTCCAAGGGTTGCAGCAGCAGCCTCTGCTTCTCCATCCCCTATTGCCCCCCTCCTACCCTCTGGCTCCAAATCAGGATTTCAAGGGAGCCAGATGGGTCACAGTGACCCCCACCCCAAAATTGGGACTTTTCCCTCGGAAATTGGGATTAATGGCAACCTTAGGTCATGAAGATTCTGACAGAACTTAAAGATTAAACAAAAGCAACAAAAACATACTTTGGCAGTAGAAGAATCTCTCCTTCAGCAGACTTCATCATTAAAACCACTGTAGGTCTCTGTTCTTGGGAGCGTATATACAGCTTCCTTATATTTGCAAAACATTTCACAAGATGAGGCTGTAGGATAGATGAGAAGTAAAGTATCATAAGCATTAAGCTTGTAGCATTATAAAATAAAATGTACAAAACGTGTAATATTACCTGCACAGCATCAGGATTTTTGTTTTCAGCTATTATGTCAAGCAGCTCAGCATTGCTGAGAAAGTAAAACCTTGGAAAAATCATGCGTTTAACTTCCAGGTAGTCCTGTCCCCAAAAATTAAAAGACAAACACAACTTGATTAAACATATGAAGTAGAAACAAAGCTATAATGTAATACAATAAAAACAATACACTTCTCATCCCCCAGAATCCTGCTTTCATTGACCGGTTTCTTCAGCTACTTCCAGTCTGCTCATTTTTTAACAATAAGTAGTTGGTTTAGATTTTTTTGAAACCGATGCAAGAACACAACACTATGCACACTACTAATCTGAATAGGATGGTATTCTGAACAATATGCCAGTATTACCTTTTCCATGTTTTATTTTGCTTAACCTCTCATGCATATGGGCCATAAATAGGGGGCCCATTTTTGATAGTTTTGGCAGCACCAATTATGTTTTTGAATGTTAAAAATGTCAAAACATTGGACTTTATCACTTAGTCTTCAACTTCAGAAGTGGTTTTTGAAACGCGTGCCCGGAAGGAGAAAATATCCGTCCCTGTAGGGAGCCACTGTGCTTTACACACTAGGGGCAATAAAACACTTAAACAATGAAACTGTCAAATTGTAGTTCACCTCCTTTGTGTAACTACATGAGGGCCTTATTTAGGGACACGCTGCAATTCACCTCCTTGCCACTAGTACATGCGGGCCTTATATAGGGACAGTCTTCTATGGGTATTTCTATGAACCCCATTAAAAAAGCCTAAATCTGCTGCCTCAGAGTTCAAGGGGACATCCATCCCTTATATGGAAAAAAAAATCATCAGACTTCCTGGAGCCTTTTCAATGACTGATCTTTTTTTTCAATCTTTTCAATGAATTAACCTCTAACCTCCTGCTGTTTTAAGCTTTCAAAACATGTTGAAAAAATAGCCTGGGCAATACTGCCATCTGCTGGCTCTTCTGAGCATTTACTCAGATTTTAGATGTAAAAAAAATGTAGTGCATTGTCATTTCTATTTCAGGAATTTTATAAAGATTTGCATATAACTGTCCCTATATTTACCCTGCATGCTTTAGAAATTAATTTTTTATTGTTTTTCTATGAATGAGGGTTAAATTAATATCCTGCTAATAGTCTGGGATGGGTCCATAGCTAAGTGGTACAATAATGTTTTTCATGTAGAAGGAACCCAGAAGTAATTCCTAAAAATTCTAAGTCAAGGAAAGTCCTTTATTTAAAACCTTTGAAAAAAGCTATCAATAGACAATACTGAGCTAGATGGACCAACATAATTCTATACATGTTGAGTCTTGGGTCACGGCATCTGTGAAGATTCTGTTCCAGGAGCCTCCATGGAGGCATATAATGGAATTCTTACTGTGAGGGTGCAAATCTAACCAATTTAGGTTACTCACCTGGCATATCTTCCCATGATGATGTGGGAAGGTCAGCATATGCCTGTGCACTGGCCTAACCCCCATAGGAGTGGAGCAGAAGTGCCTTACATGACTAGGAGGACATGACATGGGGTTGCCCCTCCCCCACCAGGAAGCCGGCTGAATTTGGACATATCCTTCAGGGAGGGTGCCCCCTAGTCCTAGTATGTGTCACCAAGCTGAAACCAGGAGAATCCTCCTGCTGTGTCTGAAAAATTTGTGAGACACTTACAGTAACTTCAGCAGATCCCCAAGTTGCCAGGTTGGCTCCACAGGCAACTTGGGGATCAGCTGAAGTTAAAGAAAGAAAAGTTTAGGGAGTGGAAGACTGGAAAGATCACCAGAGAGGAGTACAGGCAGGTAGCCCAGTCCTGTAGGGAGGGGGTCATGGATGCTAAAGCTCAGTATGAGCTGAGGCTGGCCAGGGGAGTCAAGGATAACAAAAAGAGCTTCTTTAGATATGCCCAAAGGAACAGGAGGAGAGCCAAGGGGGTGGGGCTGCTCTTGGACAAGGATGGACAACAGGTGTCTGGAAACCAGCAGAAGGTGGAGCTGCTCAACTCCTACTTTGCATCCGTCTATTCACAGAAGGAGGGCTGTGCAAATGGGGGTGCGGGATCATTGACTGATTCGGGGATGTGTTTACATCCCCTAAGAGGTAATGAAAACATGGATGGTGCAGAACAGCAGATTAAGATTGACAGAGAACTGGTTTGAAACCACTTGACTGGCCTAAATGAATTCAAGTCATTTGGACCAGATGAGCTGCATCCTCGAGTTCTTAAGGAACTGGCAGATGTCCTTGCAGAGCCTCTGTCGATCATCTTTGAGAAATCCCTGAGGAGTGGAGAAGTGCCACTGGACTGGAAGAGGGCAAATGTAGTCCCAATCTTTAAGAAGGGGAAAAAAGAAGACCCGGGAAATTATAGACCAGTCAGTTAGTCTTCAATCCCAGGCAAGATATTAGAGCAAATCATAAAACACACCATTTGTGCACATCTAGACAAGTACTCGGTGATCAAAACAACCCAGCATGGATTTACCAAGAATAAATCTTGCCAGACAAATCTGATCTCCCTTTTTGATCGGGTTACGAGCTTACTGGACGGTGGCAATGCTGTGGATGTCATTTATCTTGACTTCAGCAAAGCATTTGACAAAGTCCCACATGACATTTTAATTAAGATGTTGGAAAAATATGGGCTAGACAGGGCAATTGTTAGGTGGATCTGCAACTGGCTCGATGGCCGCACTCAAAGGGTTTTAGTAAATGGTTCTGTGTCAACCTGGAGGTCAGTTTCTAGTGGGGTAACCCAAGGCTCTGTCTTGGGAACGGTTCTCTTTAACATTTTCATCAATGACTTGGAGGAAGGGATACGGGGGAGCCTGATCAAATTTGCAGATGACACCAAACTGGGAGGAGTAGCAAACACAACAGAAGATAGGAGAAACCTCCAGGAGGATCTGGATAAACTGGAATCCTGGGCTGTAACAAACAGAATGAATTTCAACAGGGAGAAGTGCAAGGTTCTGCACTTAGGCAATAAAAACCCAAAACATAGGTATAAAATGGGGGATACTTGGCTTGGCAGCACAACATGTGAGCGGGATCTTGGAGTCGCCGTGGATCACAAGCTGAACATGAGTCAGCAGTGTGATGTGTCTGCAAAGAAGGCAAATGACATTTTAGGTTGCATTAAGAGGACTGTAGCTTCCAAGTCCCGAGAAGTTATAGTTCCTCTTTATTCTGCATTGGTGAGACCTCACCTTGAGTACTGTGTTCAGTTCTGGGCACCTCACTTGAAGAAAGATGCAGCCAAACTGGAGCAAGTCCAGAGGAGAGCGACAAGAATGATCAGTGGGATGGAAGGGAAGCCCTACGAGGAAAGGTTGTGGGAACTTGGGATGTTCAGCCTGGAGAAGAGGAGGCTGAGGGGAGACATGATTGCCCTCTTCAGATACTTGAAGGGCTGTCATATGGAGGAAGGGGCCAATTTGTTCATAGCTGCTTCTGAAAGCAGAACTAGAACCAATGGGTACAAACTGCAAGAAAGGAGCTTCCGGCTGGAAATCCGGAAAAAATTCCTGACGGTGAGGGCGGTTCGGCAGTGGAACAGATTGCCAAGGGAGGTGGTGGACTCTCCCTCACTGGGGATCTTCAAGCAGAGGCTCGATGAGCACCTGTTGGAGATGCTCTAGGGGGAATTCCTGCTGCAGGCAGGGGGTTGGACTAGATGACCTACTAGGACCCTTCCAACTCTATCATTCTATGATTCTAAACACAGGCTTTAGGCAGCACAGAAGGATTCAGAAACACAAAGTATAGAGATTAGGGCAGGAAACTCAGAGGAAAGTTCCCAAGACCAGTTCCAATGATTTTACTCAAAACAACTCCACTTCGAACCACAGGACATCTCTGATCCAATGAGGTGTGTCTGAGTTTTCTTTCTCCTTGCTCCTCAGAGACTCATAGTAAGAATTCCATTTTCTCCATCAGAAGGAGAGCGGGTACACTGCACGACATGGGATGTGACAGTGCTGGACCAACAGTGGATCAGACCTATGTTTTCACCTTCTTTGCAATGCTCTTCTACTGAATGTGGCCTCAGTGGAGGCAGCTTGGTTTATATGGTAATGCCAAGTTACCACTAGTTAACAAGTGGAGGGAGTAGCATAAGTAGCCACCAAGGCAGCTGCCTCCCTGATGGAAGTTGCAGTTAGGCCCTCCGGAGGGGTCTTGCCCTATGTCACGTAGGCGTCAATGATTGCACTCTTAAGCCACTTGGAGATGGTAGATTGAGAGAACAATCCTACCCATTTCTACTCAAAAGTAAGCCCCATTGTGTTCAATGGGTCTTACTCCCAGGAAAGTGTCTTTAGGATTGCAGCCTAAGATACCCTGCTACCCACTGAGAAAACTTTGAATAAGATAAACAGTACATCTGTTTTTCTAATGGGCTTAGTGCATTTGATATAAAATGGGCCCTCCAGGCAGTACCACTTTCTTTCCTTTGGCTTTGTGGATTCTGACATAAGGAAGGTAGAACCAGCTCCTGAGCTCTGTGGAACCATGTGTTAATTTTTGGAATAAAGGCTGGATCTGGCCTAAGGTCCACCTTATCCTTCGGAAATATTTACAAGTGAAAGTTAATAAGAGAGCTCCAAGCTCATGTAGTCAGTCACTGGAAGCTTTTGAGACCCCTACTAAGTGTTCTACTTTTATGGAAACTCATGTTCTTCTGCCCAGAGGAAGAATAATATTGCTTCTTCCATGAAGATGCTGGAATGGGTTCAGATAAGCCTTTGCTATCATGCTGTCCATTCTGGTGAGGACTTGAGTCCCACCCACCCCACAAAGCTGTTGGAAGTGAGGACCCTCCTGGACCCAATCCACCCATCTGCATCCCTATCACCATCTTTCCAATCCTGTTACATGCCTTCCACCACTGCTGCACTGCTCAGTACAGAGCTTCTTTGCTTCACAGGTGCTGCTATCTATGCCAATGGGAAGACTTCAACCTTCCTGCCTGCAGGTCTAGAATGATGCACTGTTGCAACATGCTTTACAGTGTTCCACTGATGAAACTCCTCTGATGCAAAATGTTATATTGTGGGTCCAAAGCACCATGGAGAGTTATGCATAGTTGTGTGCCTTGGCGTATGGTCATGCCAGCCACATGACCACAAAAGCATCTTTGGACAATGCTTTGAATCGGGGATAAGCACTGCACCCACAGCTGTGGCTGGTGTCTATAAAGAAAGCAGGGCAACATGCAGCCAGCCATGGCTGGCAGGGCAACGAACCAGGGACCCTTCCCTCCTTTTTTTAAACCATGCATAGGAAATCCACATACATCCCACTGTATCCTTCTTTTCATTCCTGATTGGAGAGCTAATTAACAAGTTAAATCAGTTCATACAATCTACAGGTGGTAATCTCATCCCCGATCCTAGTTAATTCTTACATACATCACACAAGCTTCAGTTAGTATTGTGCCCTCAGGCATGTTATGAATGACATGGAACAAGAAACCTGAATTAGACCTGGACAGATCTAGATTCTTTTTCAAGAAATCCTAAGAAAACGTTGCAGGCCAGTTTTAACTCCATAACAGGATTGCATAATTCCCCTGCCATCAAGAAACTTTGCATAACATACTTCAAGAGCCTTTTGTATTTTCTCCAGATGTGCATTGTTGGTTTGCAGCATTTCAAGGACTCCCATGGCTGTCGTGGCCTTTAGAGCATTTGGATTTTGTACTGTACGCTTCATTGTCTCTTTCCATTTGTTATCAACTTGAGAGAAAAGAATGGCTTCGTTTGGAAGCTGTCTGTTTTTAAATAATAAATATACTCAGGAAACAATTTCTAATATACCAGTGCTTCCCAAACATTTTAGAACTGGAACCCACTTTAAAAACAACAATGTATTGTGACCCACTAGACCAGGGGTTTCCAAACTTTTTGGCAGGAGGGCCATATCATCTCTCTGACATGATGTTGGAGGCCAGAAGACCAATTTACATTTCAAATTTGAATAAACTTACATAAATTTACATATAAGAATGTATTGGAGTGGATTACAAGGCTTGCCCAAGGGGTCTTGCCAGGGGATAGAGGGATCTTGCCAGGGGCCACATTAGGGCTTGCCAAGGGCCACATCTAGCTTTTGTGCCAGGGTTTGGAGACCCCTGTACTAGACAAAAAAAGAGATCTAGAAAGAAATATTTTATTAATTATAATTAATCAAAATTATTAATTAATAATTATTGAAGACCTGTGCTCCTGAGGCTGCTAGAGACCTTTCATATAGTGTGCATAGATATTTGCTATACTCTTCCTAGAAACAGAGTTCAAGGATTGCTCCTCCAAAACATTTCAGTCATTTCAGGGTACCTAGGTTAAGTATGCAGCTACATAATGGGTAGTGCTTCCCCATGCTTTCAATGCACATACATTACACATTTCCTTTTACAGTGTTCCTGTTTTCTTGCTGCGTTTCTGAAACATTTTCATGGGCAACTGTAACACTGCTTTAATGCTTAGGGCCCAATCCGATGGACTATCAGAGCCAGTACTATAGATCAGCAGCTGTGCTAGCTATCATAAACATGTCTGAAAGCACAAATACTGCACCTTTGGAATAAGAAATGTAAATAGGAGCAGCTACCAGAGGTAAATGAGACTGCCAAGTGGTGGTGTGTCCTGCCAGGCTGGGCAATAGTATGGCAGGGGTAGGAACAGGTCTGTGAGGATAGGTAGGACTGATGTTCTCTACCACTGAATGAATGAATGAATGAATGAATGAATGAATGAATGAATGAATGAATGAATGAATCTATCTATCTATCTATCTATCTATCTATCTATCTATCTATCTATCTATCTATCTATCTATCTATCTATCTATCTATCTATCTATCTACAGTATTTATATACCGCTTTTCAACTAAAAAGTTCAGAAAGCGGTTTACAAAGAAAATGGAAAAATAATAATAGCTAATTAAAAGCTAATGGGTCCCCAAAGGGCTCACAATCTAAAATGCAAAAAAGAACACCAGCAGAAGCCACTTTAACAGACATTGCTGGGGTGTGTAGGGCCAGTTCTCTAGCACTATATCCTATCTTCTGCATCTTAGCTGAAAAGCTTGACATGAAGCTTCTCCAAAAAGGTCATCAAAAAGTTTCTCAAAAGGTCTGTGCAGGCAAAAAGGTCAACACAGGCTCAAGGAAGCCCATTGTGGGGCCTGTGCCCGGAGAAGCAGATTACCATTCCCTTCTCCTGAGGAAACCTTCAGAGACCTTCATATAAAAATATTAACTGTATGAAAAAATAATGATAAAACATTGTAATCAAATTAAAAACACTGAAATATAATACAGAGCACAATTATTGTAATATTAATTTAAAATATTGTAATATATTGTAAAATATACAGTAAAAGAGAAAAGAAAACCTTTACGGCCAAGGATGACTAATTTTCACTAAAAGAGTCATGAGAATTTCACAGAAATGTAACATTGTATTGTCATTAAACAGACTCATCACTCGCACTGCTGCAGCCTTTTCTGGGTGGTGTTTTTTTTAAATTGCACTTTCCCAATGTTTACAAGTATGCTTAATCTCATCTGATGTGAGGGATTTTTCCTACTTATTTCCCTCCTCCCCTCCCCACCTCTCCTCCATAACCTCTTGCTGTTGCTCATGAAGCAGATCCATTAATTTTTATAACGCAGATCCATTAACTTTTGGATTAAAGCAAATCCATTAACTTTTATAACAAAGTTTTGTTGTAAAACTCTCTTACATGGCACTGTTTATTTTACAAGGCAGAATTCCTTAGAAATTTTTGTCTTAAAAAGTGTTTGTCTTACAAGTTATTTGTCTTACAAGGTACCACTGTACATAAAACTGAAAAGTCACTGACTGATTCAGCCCAGCAGAAACCTGCCAGGCCTAGAAGCATGAAATTTGGGGACGGTGTTCTTTCCATGATGGAGGCACCCATTAAGAACCAGCTTTTGGAAATTCCAACCAGCAGTGGATGAAAAGGGGCACAACGCATTTTCCTACCTATACTTTACACTGAAGAAACCCTGACAGATAACCGCCCTGACCCAACTCCTGGACTGAGAGGCATTAAATTTGGGGAGGGTGCGCCTTCTGTGACATTAGCACCCACCGAAAAACAGTTTTGAGAAATTTAACCCTTAAAGGGGTGCAAAGGGGTACAACATGCTTTCATCCTATACTTAACATTGAAGACTGACTGACAACATTCAATTTAGTGCCTGGTCCCTTCTGCACTGGGGGTATGGTGCACATAGGGTCATGGTGCACGTGTGGGGAGTGGTACACAGGGCCAATGGCATATGGGGGTATTTTACTCCTACAGTGCGGGTACATTTTGCTAGTTAAAAATACAAATACAAATACCTTTATTGGCATAATATATACAAAAACATTTAAGCACACATTTAAAAACAAAAGCAGTGCAATTCAAAAAGTCTATTATTCTCCATTTAAAGACTGTCATTCCGATTTAGACTTTAATATGGCAGATACAAAGATGGCTTTCTGTCTTATTAAAATGGGATCTGATGAGGAAAGCAGCTGTTTTATCACCAGCCTATCTGCACCAGCCTATCAATACACAATGAAATTATTTGGAATCCATCTGAAATTAACTTGTGTTCACCTAGTGGATCCTATCCACAGTATGAGAAACTCTGGACTAGATGACTTCTAAAGCTGCTTCCAATTCTAACATTCTAAAATTCTCATTGTCTAAACTGTTTTAAGAATGCTTTTAAAAGATATATGAACTGAAAGATACACATCATGCAGTAAGAATGCAAAGTAGCAATCACTAACCCAAAGGGAGTACAAAATCAAGGTGCAGACAAAACAGTTGCACCCAAGTATACCTTTTTATCTCTGGAGAACGAAAGATTGGCTCAAGGTAAATCCAGTTCCTCTGACAAGTCAACCATTCCTCAAGAGTGGAAGAAAATAGGTTCAGCTTACGATTCCAAGTATCCACAAGATTCTACCATACAAAAACAATTACAAAATCAAGGTATTATGAGTTAATTCTTCCTTCTACACTTGTCAAATGGATCAACCTAATTTTGGGACATTTGACTTGAAAATTTAATTTTGAGACATACAAGTTGAAATTTTCTAGAAATGTTCTAAAGCTTAAATTGCACCAATTTTTAAAGTAGATGCCCTTTCAGAAAAAAGATGGAGTACAAAACTAATAAACAAATAAGTAAGTAAGTAAATAAAATAAATAAAGTACAGTTTAAACCAGAGGTGTCCAACCTTTTAGCTTCCCTGGGCCGCATTGGAAGAAGTTGAGTTGGTTTGGGCCGCACATAAACACTAACAACTAAAAAAAAATATAGGACAAAATGTAGGATGTCCTATATTTTGTCCTACATTTTTTAAACCTTGGGGTAAGTCTCATTGATTTTAATGGGACTTACTTCTGAGTAGGCATGATGCATAGGATGGGCAGCGATCCTCTCCAAGTTAAACCTTGGAGTAAGTCTCATTGATTATCATGGGGTTTTCTGCTGAGTAGCCATGCACAGGATTGGGCTGTCAGATTGCAACTTGGGAGTAAGCTTCATTGACTTTAGTGGGGCTTACTTCTGAGGAGGCATAATGCATAGGATGGGCTGTGATCCTCTCCAAGCTTAACCTTGGAGATATGCTGCAATCCTGAACACACTTTCCTGGGAGTAAGACCCACTGGGTACAATGGGCCTTACTTCTGAGTAGACATGGTTAGGGTTGCAGCATATCTCCAAGGTTAAGCTTGGAGAGGATCACAGCCCTTCCTATGCATCACTGGGCTCTCAGACTGCAACTTGGGAGTAAGCCTCATTGACTTTAATGGGGCTTACTTCTGAGTAGGTCTCAAGGGCAGCAGGCAGCAGCTGGGATAGGGGCTGAGGCTGCTTGGGGGGGGGATGCGGGTAGGCGAGCACTGCAAGGTCTGCTGGGGCCTAAAGCGTTCTGAGTGCCAGGAGTCAGGTAGGGGGAGGAGCCAGGCAGCCCAGACCAGCTTTCTGGTGGCCGCCAAGGGCAGTGCACAGAGAAGCACGTGAAATTTGAAAATGGCTGCTGCCACAAAGCTGATTTTTCCAATAGTGGTGGCCAGCTTTGCAGGAGGGCCACATCCACCCTCATCCTGGGCCACATGCAGCTCCTGGGCCGCATGTTGGACACCCCTGATTTAAACTGTAGTGCAGGGATCTCCAAACATTTTGGCAGGAGGGCCACACAGTGTTGGGGGCAGAAAACTAATTTACATTTGAAATTTGAATAAAATTACATATAAGAATGTATTGGAGCGGACTTGCCCAAGGGCCGGATAGAGGGGTTTTGCCGGGGCCACATTGAGGGCTGCATCTGTCCCTGGGCCAGGGTTTGCAGACCCCTGCTCTAGTGCATTGAATCACAAGGATCACAAATTTTTAAAATAGGTGAAAGTCTTGGCTACTTTCTCAGCTTTGAAGGAATTGTCAGGCAGGTGGATCCCCTTGATTCCTTAACCTTTTTTGATATTTCCTTTTTGGCACCTTCCCATAAAGACTAAAATCCTGAGCAGACACAGAAATTGTGTGCAAGTCTCAGGAAGGAAAACAGCGATTACAATATTGCTGCAGCAACAGAATGGCTACCTTTTCTCTTTGCTGCCCTTAGTAAGTGTGGTAATCTCTGAGGTATGCCCAGTTCACAGCTCCCTAGTCTCAGAACCACCAGATCCCAATGTATGGTTGGGGAACCATACAGTGGGACAGAACTGAAATGCAGCACCACCTTTCTTAAGAGAGAGTAAAAGAAAAAGGAAAGGAGGAAGTTGAGGGGCAAGAGAGAGATACTGTATACTGAAAGTTAAAAAGGCATATTAAAAATTTGAAGCCATTCCTATGTTGAAGGCTTCTAAAAGTGAATCTGAAATATTTTGTTTAGCTGTGGAAGAGTAAATGGCCCTCCTCATCCCAGCAGTGTCTTCTCTAGTGGCTTTTGCTTGTATTATTTGACATTTTTTTTTATTGTGAGCCTTTTGGGACAGGGTGCCATTAGATAATTCACTTTCTCTGTAAATGGCTGTGTGAACTTTTTGTGGAAAATAAAGTACTGTATTTAAATATTCTTGATTGATTGATTAATTGACCTCAAAAATTTGAATCAATTGTGCCTAACCTATGTCTAGTTGTTCTAATGGGAACTAGTTATGTACAATGATCAAATAACTGAACAGTCTTAAAATAAGGTTTACCTTAATTGGTCCCACAAAAGAAGAACCTTTAATTGAAGAAATTGTCACCTGAGAATCTTCTAACAGAGCTATAATATCCTCAGGAGATGAAATAATGAATGTAGATGAGGTTTCACCGTGATAAGGAGAAAAATGAAAGTCAATTGTTTGCCAAAGATCAATTATTCGTTTCAGCATTATTTCAAGAGTTGTTTCATTGGTGGCTTTTATAGATATTTCAGTTATTTCTATCCCAAACTGAGACACCTATAGGTGAAAAATAAGTAACAATAATATCTTTTAATTGAGAAACAGAAATAAAATCAGTGCTTAAAAACAACTAGTATATCTGTCCAGAGAGTGATTTTGAAGATTCAGCTTTAGACTAAAGTGCACCTTCACAATTTTTCTGGAGTAGTCTAGCTGGTCCCATCTCCTCAGTTATTGGCTCCTAATAATATGCATTTTTACACCTATATTGTATATCACTGTGCATCCCCTAACTCTTTGGACAGAAGAATAAATGTAAACACAAATATCATGCAAGCAAATACAGAAGCAAAAGGAACCAATCTGTTCTAATCATACAGTGGCGCCTCACGTAACAAATTTAATTCGTTCCAGAGGCATGTTTGTTACGTGAAACATTCTTTACGTGAAGCGGATTTTTCCTTGGGAAATAATGGAAACTCAGATAATTGGTTCCATAACCCAAAAATATTCATATAAAAATATTAACAGTATGTAAAAATGATGACAAAACACTGGAATTGAACTCAGAACATACATTCAATGTGCATGATCCTATGAAGTCCACTTAGGCTGCAATCCTAAAGACACAATCCTAAAGGCACTTAGAAGGCTGTAATCCTAAAGACAGTTAGGAGGCTGCAATCCTAAAGAACTTTCCTGGGAGTAAGACCAATTGAACGCAGTGGAGCTTGCTTCAGGGTAGGCATGGTTAGGAATCAGTAATCCTAGATATTTTCCTGGGAGTAAGACCAACTGAACACAATGGGGCTTGCTTCAGAGTAGTCATGGTTAGGAATCAGCAATTCCAGACACTTTCCTGGGAGTAAACCCAATTGGAGGGACTAGAGGATCTTCTGGGGGTGGGGGTTGTTTGGGGACAGTGGGGGGAGATACAGGCAGCCTTATTCACTTTAAAATCCTGGCTTTCGAACAGGAGGCTCCCTGCAGAGAGGGCTGGAGGGAGGAACATCCCTCGCCCCCTCCAGCTTCTTTCAAAAGCTCTGCAGGAAGCCTCGTTTTCAAAAGCAAGCCAGGCTTTTAAAGTGAGTATTGGCTGCCTGTATCTCCCCCCCACTGTCCCCAAACACCCTCCTACCCCCCCAGAAGACCTCCCAGTCCCCCCAAGCATCCCCCACCTCCCAGAGGGACAGACCTGCTGTTGCCTGATCCATTCAATTCTGGTAGCTGCCAGCTGGCGTTTGTTACCCAAGCAGGTTTGTTACGCAAGGCAGAGGCGCCACCTGGTGGTAGATTCGTTACCTGGAACATACTTTACCCAGGGCTTTCATTACCCAAGGTACCACTGTATAAAAGTAGGTTAGTCGCTGAATCTTCAAGGCTATGGCTGCACTCCTAAAAAGCACTTGGGCTACCCTATCTATAACTGAGGTGGCCCAATTCCAAGATGGGCCAACCCAGTTATACCAGAAAGGCTTGTGGAAGTGTAAGTCAACATACGGTGCCCAAAGACAGATGGAACTGGACTGCCCTAGCCAGGGTGATCATCTGTCCAGATTTCCCTGGACTCCTCCTGCAAAAAACCCCCATCTCCAGGGAGTAGGGAAACCCCTTGCTTCTCCAGAATTCCAGCCTGGCCCCAGCAGCCCTTTAAACACTTGCATGCGCACTTTAAACTCTGACGCAAGAGCCGGCACTGTGGAGGAAGTTCCTCTCCCCTTCCTCAAGTCCTCATGGCCTTCTCTGGGGCCTCCATTTCTTTTCCCCGGGCTGCCACACACATCCTCTCTGCAGGGAGCCTCCTGTTCAGGAAGGCTGCAGGGAGCCACATACCTCCTCTCCTCCCTCCAAACCATGCCAAACCACACTGCCTCTGCAGCATGAGCAGCTGCTCCACATCGCTTCTGATCCCCTGCAGCGGTAAGTGTGTGCTTGTGTGTGCATGTGCATGAGTGTGTGCTTGTGTGTGCATGAGTGTGCCTGTGTGTGTATATATGCATGAGTGTGCATGCTATATGTGTGTGTGTTTGCCTGTGTATAAACTATTAAGAGTATTTTTGCTTTATTTTAACATGTCCTACATTTTTGGGGTGCCCTACATTTTTTAACCGGTTAAGAATTTTGGCTTGTGGGGTAGGACTTTTGAGTAACCTGGCAAGGAATTTGGGCTTTGGCATATGCCAGCCTAGGCAGTTCAGGAGAGGCATGTTGAAGGCATGTTCAGCATTGCCTGAAACAATGCAGTTGTGCTGTATCCAGAGCCTGTTTCAAAAGCAGACATGCTGTCTTCCAGCTCTACAAAGTTATACAACCTCAGGAGCAGGTATAAATCTGGGTAAACCCATAGGGGTCCATGATAAGAGTAAGAACAGCAGTGTTGACAAAAAATCTGAGTTCCTGGCCAGCATATCTGCAATCCCTGCCTCTCAGCCTCAGGATATGGCACAACTATGCCAGCCCACTAACCTCTGGATGCAGCAGGCCAATCCCCTTGCATCCACCCTCCACTTCTGGTACTACTGTACTGTAGTTTCATGCTGCATCTATTACTAGTTGTCATATATAAGGTGCCTGCCTTATAAGGGCTTCCTTATAAGGCAGGCACCACATCTGTTCCTTGTTCAGTATGATCTGAGGCAGATATCTTTGGGAGCAAGCCCTCCCCAGATGCCACTTACTCAGTGCCTACTGAGCATGCCTGGAGGAGCAGACTTGTGCTGCTCTCTGCTCTGGAGCAGCTTGGGCAGCCTAGGCTTCCTGACACTCTGGATTCAGCCCAATGTTCTGCTCTAGATACAGCCTATTTGGGGCCGCCCAGCTAGGCCATTCTCACTGCCCTAATTCTGGACTACACCCTAAATCCCTGATTTTGCAGAAACCCCATTTCTCCCCACCTTGATCTTACTTATACTAATAGGTTTCTAATTAGAATCCTATTTAAATCCAATTAAAATTCAAGCTGCTTTGAATGTCTTTTAGGGAAAGAGAGGAAAAAGAAGTAAACAAGCAAACAAATAGTGTCACTGCAGTCGCTGCATGTCCTCCTAACACATACAAACCTATCTGAACTTGTGTTGTTCCCACATGGAATGGTCACATAGTTACAAATAACCTGAAAAATACTAACAGCCCAATCTTCTCTTCAAGATTCACCAGTATATTTACCCTTTCAGATGATGGACATATTCCCCAACACCAAAATATGTTATAACAAATAAAAACTTGGCATATAGGAGTACATTGTTGCCAAGGGACAAACACCATCAGCACTGCATCCAAATAAGAACAGATTTAATTTCATAGCAAAATGGATTTCATTTCATAGCAAAATGCTTTTACTAAATGGTGATTTTAAAATAATAAATCATATAATTACATCGAGATTCAGAATTTTATCCAGGGTTAGTTTTTTATCAGAGAAAGAAACTGACTGTCCAACAATATTCTGTATGACTTCCCAGTGCCTTCGCTGAAGACTGGAATTCCTCAGTGCTATAATGATAGGCAAGAACTCCTTAAAATCCATCAATGACTGCTTCAGAGCTGGTAAAATAGTATTTTCAGGCAAGCCTTGAAAAATAAAATTTAATGGATACATCAAAATATAATTCATCGTATATATATTTGGATAAACATAACCTACTAGAAAACTATTTCTTTTGTAAACTCTTTAATTCTATATTTAAAGTATCTGCTTTGCATTAAAAGTATTTTATTGCCACAATTACCTTATTAATCAACTAAGGCTGCAATCCAGAAATGTTCTTGGGCTGCCCTATCTAGCACTGAGGTTGCGCAAGTCCATGATGGGGCAGCCCAGTTATGCTAGAGAAGGCTTGGGGAAGCCTAAGGCAACATAGGCTGCCCCAAGACAGGTGGATCTGGGCTGCCCTGGATGGGGCAGCCTAGGCAGTTCAGGAAAGGCTCGTTGAGGGCATGTTTAGCATTGTCTAGGGCAGAGTAGTTGCTCTGTATTCAGAGCGGAAATTCCTTCTTTCAGCTCCTCAGAGTTATATCACCTCAGGAGCAGGTATATCATGGACCCATAGGGGTCCATGATAAGGCAGAGTAAGAATGGAAGTGTTGACCAAAAATCTGAGTTCTTGGCCAGCCTATCTGCAACCCCTGCCTCTCAACCTCAGGATATGGCACAACTACGGCAGTCCACTAACCTGGGGATACAGCAGGCCACTCTAAGAAGCCCCTTGCATCGATCCTCCACTACAGGTATTGCTGTACCTGAGTCTCATACTAAAGCTGTTAATGGAAGCTTCCTTATAAGGCAGGCACCACAGCTGTTCCTTGTTCAGTGTGATCTGAGGGGGGGTCTCCTCGGGAACAAGCCCTCCCCAGGTGTAACTTACTTGGTGCCTACTCAGAATGCTCTGGAGCAACTAGGGCAGCTCGGGCTTCCTGATTCTCTGGATTCAGAATAGTTAGGGCAGCCCAGCTAGGGCACTCCTCACTGCCCTAACTCTGGATTGTGCCCTTACACTTAAAGTTAAGTCTTTACAGGCATAATTTAATTATCAGCAGATTTTTCACCTGTGATTTTATCTTAATGTGAATGAGGATGGCTCGTTAAAAGATAAAGGCTGCAATCCTAATCTCCACTTAAGCTGTCATAAGCCTCAGCACAAGAACTGTGCTGGCCTGGGAGTGTCACAGAAGTGCTGTGAGACACTTCTGCACCACTTCTAGGGGAGGTTTAGTACAGTACAAAGATATACTCTTGCCTCCCAATCAATCTCAATAAACTTTATTGGCATTTCAAGAATATACATAAAGTAAATAAATATAGCATAATAAATACATACAGCTTAAAAACAGTCTGGCAACGGAGGGTCTGTGTTCAATGGATCTTACTTCCAGGAAACTGTCTTTAGGATTGCAGCCTCAGGCAATTTGTAAGAGCAGCATTGATAAAGCACAGGGTATGTCAGGAGCTACCTCTCTGAGACAATAAGCTTTAGAACTGCTTTACCTATATAAACTACCAATTAGATCTGTTTGAAAAGAAAGTGCTGTAAATGGCATCCTGTTTGGACTCAAGAAGGGGTTTTTTTGAGGGGGAATCAGTGGGCACTGACCAGTTCAGGCTGGATTGCCCGAACCAGTTGTTAATTCTGCCACCCCACCCCCTGCTACCGATCCAGTAGCCACGGGGAGGGCAGAAAACTGGGCATACCAGTTCGGCCGGCTGCACTGCGCGTACGCCAACCTTGGCGCCAACCTTGGTGGCCAGCTTCAGGACACGCACTGTGCATGCACCAAGGTTGACGCACGTGCAGTATGCCGGGGTTGGGGCCCGCCCCTCACCCTCCCTGCCCCCTGACCCCAGCCCCGCCCCTGACCCCGGCCTGGCCTGCCCCGCCCACTTCAGGCAATCCGGTTGTTGGGCCAGGCTGGGCCCACCACTGGGGGGAATACACTGGAACGGAGTTCTGGTGCCTCTGTGGGTGAACTGGCAAACAAACACATAGTCACAAACACACTCACACAGGTAAATACCAGCAGGTGAGTTCCAGCACCTATTTTCCAGAAAAATTGCACTGACTACAAGTGTCTTGGTCTCTGCTGCTTTCTCTTCTATGACTGATGGCTTGAATTTCTGCTTTGACTCCAGGGTTGTACTCAACTATTAGCTCACTTTTCAGTCCTAACTGCTGGTTTGGCTGTGACTCCTGGCTTGCTTCCCAGACCCAACTTCTGTTTCTCCCATATACATGGCCTAGGCCAAACAGGGAAAGGATAAGAGGCCTGTCACCTCCATTCACCTCTTTCCATCTCCCCAACATACTGGGTAACAAAGCTATTTTTGAAAAGCTCAGGGACTATAGGAGAGATAATTCTTCCAATTCTTCCAAAAATAACCTTTTAAGAAGGCTTCTGAGCTCTGTTCCATGGGCATGCTGATGCTCAGCACATAAGACAGAACAAACCTCCACTCTTCATCCCATACTTCACTGCTGTTCTAAACACTTCTCGACAAAGGAAGAAAGTGAATAGTGAATGGGATGAGGGACTCATGAAGAGGGGTTTTGTGGACATTGAGGGACAGTGAAAATAAGGATTCTTCGAGCTAAGACTTTGATCTGAACCGAAGAACTGAGATGCCTTAATGTTTACCACTTGTTTCTTTTTTGATTCAATTCTTCTTATTCAGACTCAGGAGAACTCATTACCTACACCAGAATGCAATTTGCACTGATTTTAAAATATTTTAAAACATTTATAATTCCTAAAGAATCAATTTCTTTCAATTAATTCATCATTTTAATAACCAGCAAATATTTACCTTTCTCCAGAATATGCACGATCTGAATTAATCTGTTAACATCTCTTTGAATTAAATCCACATCAAGATTCCAAAAGATTGAACGTTTCCAATGATGGAGAAGCTTGCCCCATTCTTCTTGTGAATCCCATAACAATTTACGCAAAGCTAGTTCACTTTCAATTTCTGACAGCTCAGCATTCACCCTCTGGGAATCTTCAGCTTGACTTTTATGGGACAGTTTTTCTACGGATGTTGATTTCATCTCAGAAACAGATGTGTCAAAAACAGCCTGGTAATTTCCATACTTTACAATCTTTTCACTAATAACTTCAGATTCTTCTATGAGGCTTTGGATCATTTCTTTAGCTGTCTTAGGCAACGTTTCACCTAGGAGGAGAACTGGGTTTCTCACCTAAGCATCAAATACAGTGATAAACTAATCACTATTACTGAAAAAAAAAATCTGCTTGCTTTGGTCACAAAATGTCATAAACAGTCCCAAGAAAGCTCTGCTATTTATGTAATAAGAATGAGTTAGGTTTGAAATAGAGTAATGGAAGAACACATTCTGCATAAATCTATGTTTAAGCATATTGTCTACCACAAATTATGTGATTAAATATGTTTGTTACAAATTTCACCCTTATATTTACCAGACGTTTATCAGTTAACTGTTAAGTTTTTAATCTAATGCTGCAATCCACAGTGGTACCTTGGCTTACAAGTGACTTGGATTACAAGCATTTTGAATTAGAAGCAAAATTTTCTCAGAAATTTTGACTTAGTTTAAGAGCACTTCTGAAGAAGTGCCTGTCCTGCAGATCATCTCCCTCTCCAGGACTGCCATGCCTCTTTCCCCTTTATCTCCACCCCTCCCTTTCTCACCCAGTAGCCTCCTGTCCTTGTCCCAGCACCACCAGCTGCTCGAAGGCCCACCAGCACCAGTAATCTGCACTGCCTGCTTCACAAGTCTTCCAACAAGTCCAACAGGTTGGGTGGGGGGCATCCAAAACCACCAAGGAGCTCCTGTGGAGCATCTTGGAGAGGCTAGGTGGTGAGGCTGCTGGGGGAGCTCTGGGGGGACATCCAGAGCCAGGTGTATGTGTGTGGAATCTGTGTTTGAGAGTGTTGAAGGTTTGTATGTGTGGTGTGTGGGATCTGTGTGTGGCAGTGTGGAAGGGGTATATGTGTGTGCATGTGGTGTGTTTGTGCATGTGGGATCTGTGTGAGGCAGTCTGGAAGGTGTTCCCTATCAGCAGCATGGGAATGTTAAAGTTTCACAAAAAGACAAAGATTCAACTGAGTCAATGGATAGCAGTGATTCTGTTGGTGATAGTGAAAGTCATTACTCCTCTTTCTTGTCTCCCTCACACCAGCAATGAAGGTTTTCAAAAGTATACTACAGTTCAGTATTTTCTTTGGTAAAGTGTTTTGTATTATATTAGTGTTTATTCTTTATTAGTGTTTTGTAATCATTTTTATATACAGTAAATATTTTTTATATAAATATTTTTAGACTGTGGAACCTATCATCTGACTTTCCATTATTTCCTATGGAAAAATCCACTTTGAATTACAAGTACAGTGGTGCATCACATAACAAGTTCAATTCATTCTGGAGGCATGCTTGTTACGTGAAACGCTCTTTATGTGAAGCGGATTTTCCCATAGGAAATAATGGAAACTCAGACGACTGGTTCCACAACCCAAAAAAAATTCATATAAAAATATTAACTGTTTATAAAAATGATTACAAAACACTGTAATATAACACAGTACAAAACACTGTAATATACCATAACACACAACACTGCAATTAAGAAAGTACTGTACAGTACTGAACTGTTCTGTACCTTTGAAAACCTTCATAGCTTGTGTGAGGATTACAGAGAGGGGGATGACTTTGGCTACAATTCTAAAGACACTTTCCTGGGAGTAAGACCCATTGGACACAATGGGGCTTACGTCTGAGTAGACATGATTAGGATTGTACTCTTTGTGGTGCCAGACACCAGATCCCCAAGGAGGAGAAGACTGAGCACCTGTTATTTTTGGACTTTTCTTTGGATGAAGAAGACCATCTTTGTTCATGTCGGCCAACATGTGTGTTTGGACTGAGACCTTCACCCAGCGGGGTTATGGACTCTAGGGAGGGGGAAATGGGAGAGGCTGAAGGTGAGGAGGCAGAGGCAGGAAAAGAGGAAGCAGTAGAAGAGATGGTGGTCGAACCACTGAGAGAACCATCAAAGCAGATGTCATTGATCTGCTTTGAAGGCACACCTTCCATGCTGCAACACACAGATCCCACAAACAAACCTGGCTCAGGCTGCTCCCCCTTGGACCACCCATGAGTTCCCTGGCCATGGAAGCCTATTCCTAACTTTGCCCAGGGCCCCACAGTAACTCAAGCTAGTCCCCTCGCCCCCCCCGCCCCCCGAGGGTTCCCTTGCCATGGAAGCCTGTTCCAAACAAGTGCTCTTTACTCAAGACAGTGCTCTTTACTCAAGTCGAAATTTGTGCGAAAATTTTGCTCTTTACACAAAACATTCTTTATTCAAGTCACTCTTTACTCAAGGTACCACTGTATTGGTTATCTAACTATGTGCTCATGGTGATGCTTTTTTGAGCTCTGTTTTGCCTCAGTGTGGCATCTTATTATATATATGTATATATTGTGGCGCAAGCGGTTAAGACGCTGTGTCTGTTAACCAGCAGGTCAGGGTTAGAGACCCGGGTCGGCCCCACAAGATGCAGGGTGACCAGATGACTAGAAAAACCTGGATTTGTCCGGATTTTTAGCTCCTGTCCGGGTGTCCTATATTTTGGCATCATTGTCCTACATTTTGGCTTCATTTTGAAACTTTGTGATAGTGCACAGTACCCCATCATGCCATATGTCATTAGATTGGTAATGAAGAACAGAATCCAATGCAAAAATCAGTTTTGAGATATCTCCTTCTTATCAAAGATTATGGTAAAAAACTGAAAAACAAAAACAAACACATTTTTTGGCAATTTTTTTTCAGTGGATAGGAATTTTGGCCTGGGATTAGGAATTTAAGCCATGGGGTTCATGAATTTTGGGTTCGGCATCTGGTCACCCTGAGACAGGGTGAGCTTCTGTCCTTAGCCCAGCTCTGCAATGCCAGCTGGATCCAATCGTATTGGCTCTGCCTTTCCATTGGACTAATTCAGTGGCGTGGAGAGGCGGGATTTGCTGCCTGGGTAACAGCCTATCCTCCATAACAATTCAACCCAGGCTTTTGTGCTTTGCATGCAGCGTATGCAGCGCCAAGCACGATACCAGAGTCTTTCAAGACTGATGGAGGCCTGCTTTTATATTTATTAGAAGCAATAAAGGCTTCTTCTGTTTATAATATGCTGTGTTTGTCTTATCCAAACAGAAAAGGGCTAAAACAAACCTAAATCAACCTAAGGATTGTGACAGTGCCAGAGGTTGAAGTGAACACTAAATCCATCAAACCTGCCAAATGTCTGCTCCTGATTGCAAGGAGAGCTCTGAGAAGAATCAGTTGGTGCTCCTGTTACATTGCTCTTTACCCAAAACCCTCTTTACTCAAGGTAACACTGAATTTTGTATTACAAGCATGCTTCCCAAACAAATTATGCTCATAAACCAAGCATCTGCTGTATGCACTTACCTCAGAGTAAGCCCAATGTGAACTTCCTTCCAAATGGGCATGTATAAAATTGTGATGTAACACAACCCTTCTTCATTACATTATTCCAACCATGCCTATATGCAACCTGAGATCATTTACATAACAAATTAGTCTGCAACTAGCTTCCTCTTTTACCCATTCCCTTCCAAACTGAAAAGAAACTACAGATATAGCTTTACAGGGAAATTAAGTGCACCTCTACTTTGGTTTCATCTTCTGCAACCACAGAGATTAAAATTTATTAATTTTAATAAAGTTGTCCCACTGTTTTTCACTGGAGCTTCCTGCAACTGGCAATCTCAAAGCACAAGCTGGGATCCCCAAGGAATAACTTGGAAAGGGAGATACAAAGTTTCAAAGAATTAAGATCAATCCCCAGAATCTCTGGGAAAAGCTGGGGAAACCCTTTCTGAAATCCTAGAAAGCCACTATCAATAAGCAAATGCAATACCAAACTAGATATATCAACTGTCTTATTCTTAAACTGTGGATTGGGAATATCTGTAATATGTATAGTTGTATAAATCTCTAATTTTTGAGGTTTCAATATTTGAGTACTCCTGGCGTGGAAGATTTCAACTTAATAACTTACTTTGTTTTTATATTCTCTAATTTCAGCCTGTAGATCATACATATATTCTGCCAAGCCTTCACTGAATCTTATCATATTGTCATCTCTCATTTTTTCACAAATGAGGACAACTGATTGCAAATGCTGAAGTGATCGCACAACAGTCTGATAGAGAGCAAGTTGTTCAAGTGAAAGAAAGATGTCATAGTCTCTTGCAATAAAGTAGAGTTCAGCAAGAGTCTTATACTGAATCTTTAAATTAGGTATTTGTGCGGAAATTTCCTGGAGAAAAACCATATGTTCAATGAATTCATCCACTGTTGTTAGTTCTTTGCTCAGCTTTCCTATTGCTGCCTGGATGACCTAAAAGCAATTAAATATTAATTAAACATTTCTATATAGCCCAACATATATACAAGTACTAGCTAAATGTACCCACATTGCAGGAATAAAATTATTCTATACGCCATCCCCCATTGCTCATCATCTCCTCATTGTTCATCATGCCCTCCATGTGCAACATCCCCTCACCCCGTGCAACATCCCTCCACAACAGTAAATGATATAATCCTAACACAACCCTATTCCACCTACTGTCCACATACTTTTGGTTCACCCTCTGTGTGTGTGTGGGTGTGTATGTAGTTTGCTTTTTAATGTTTGTTAGCTGCCATTAATTGGCCTGCTGAGAAAGGTGGGGTAAAAATTCCAAAAATAAATAAATTAAAATAGAATAAAAATATACATCATGTTCCACAAGAACTTAAAAACCTCAGATTGGAATTGAGAGAAGAATTCGTCCAGATGGAGGAATCTATTACATATTTTTAAAAAGGGACACAAGAGCTGCAGAAGGGAGTTTATGCGATGGACTCTCAAATGGAAGTTCTGAGTTAAAGATATGAAGATGCTGATAGAACAAGCAAGTAAAGAAGAAAAATTGAGATTTAGAGTTGTATCAGACATTTTAGGAGAAACTGGAAAATAATTTGATACTGAATGTTACAGTTTCTAGATACATAATTATCTGTGTACAGATGAACCAACACAGCATTATGCAAAATTACTGTATTTACTCAAATATAGTGTGTCATCAAATCTAATTCGTACCCTGATTGTACAAGGCCAGGGTGACCAGATGCCCAATGCAAATTCCCTAAACCCCAAGGCTAGATTTCCTACCCTAAGGCCAAAACTCCTACCCGCCCCAAGCCAAAATTCCTACAAAATTGTAGGACACCCCAAAAACTGTAGGACACACGTAGGACATGTTAAAATAAGCTCCTGTACTTAATTTCAACACTTTTAAAACTGAAAACCTTTTAACATGCATGATCCTGACACATACATATAAGACACCCTGAAAGCAGTTTAAACCAATGCAACACAACACATGCCAGTGACTTCAACATGCATGATCCTGACATACACACACATAGATATATAGACACAGGCACACACTCATGCACACACACACAAATATTTATTTGTTTGGTTGTTTATTTATTAGATTTGTACTCTGCATTTCTCCCTGAACGGCACCTTCAGGCCAAAACGAAAAACAAAATACACATGGTAAAATAGAATTAAAAATGATAAAATAACATTAAAACAAAAAAATTATTGTTTAAACCTTTATTTTAAGGTACTTTAAGGTATTTAATAAACAGTGCAATCCTATGACATGTCTATGCAGAAGTAAGTTCCAGAGTTTAACGGGGCTTACTCCTAGGAAAGTCCTCTTAGGATTGCAGCCAAAATACAAAACAAAATTTTCCTTAAAGATAATTCATTCTTTAAAAAATTTTAGGCTTACTATTGGAAATCATTCATGGACTTTCCACATGCGAAGAGGAAAGTTAATAAATTATTAATTTGATGGGTAGAAAATTTATATAATTTTTTTAAAAGTCCTTTTCATTTACTTTTATGTTAAAAATGTATTTTAGTGTGTATGATTGTTTAAGAAATGATACCTAATATACAATTCAATTCTTTCTAGAATATTTTAAAAAAACTGAACTGAGAACTCCATGTTTTCCCCACAACTTTCAATATCTTTTTTCTTTCTATATTTTTTCTTGTTCTTTTTATAAAAATAATTTCACCAGCTTTACACAATTATTAAAGATCCAAAAAGCAGAATAGACAAATGCATGCACACACACATTTCTGCTATATCTTATAGACAGCACAGCTATATAAAACATATTCTCCCTCCCAATATTGTAAATCATGCATATTTATGTCATATCATGCATATTTATATGTCACTGTTGTATGGAAAAAATATACTTACTTCTACAAGATAGACGTTCTTTGATTCTATTACTGTATAAAAGCTTGAATGAATTACACTAAGCAGCTCTTCAAAATATGGTAGGCAGTCCGTTTGATAGTTAAAACTTTTCACCTTGAACATATGGATGCGTCTTTCAATAATCATACATACTATATCTGTTACATTAGATGTATAGTTCTCCAAGATGTGCCTGAACTCAGATGTGGACATCTTTCTCCTTAGAGTTGATACCTTATTTGTCATATTTTTGGCTTTATCTACCATAGAGCAATATTTGCTAAAGCCTCTGCTGTAACTTTCTACTTCGGCCAATGAACAACTTAGAAGATTCAGAAGAGCCAGCATCTGCAGAGTTAAAATTGCAGCAAACAATATTTTAATCTTAAAATTGCTCTAATTTCCTAAATGTTGAAAAAATAGGGTGCGGAGGGGAAGATAAAGTGGGAGAATAGAGAAAAGTTAGCCCACTTTGGGCACAATCCTAACTACGAGCTAGCCTAACTCGGCCAGCATATCTTGCCGTGGTGGTGTAAAGTCACCATATGCTTATGTAGTGGCTTAACCCCCCTCTCTCCCAGGAGTGGGGCAGGACATATGCTGGTTCTGCAGGCCAACGAGAGATAAGGACTGCATTCTAAAATGCTTAGTCCTGAAATACCCTAGATTTTGTGGTGCAAGTGGGGAAGAAGGGAGAATGCACATTATGATGTTAAACAAAAATTCCACATGATATGGGGAAATGTCAGGAGAGCAGAAAGAAAAATAGAAAACTTTTCTTTCTTTCCACTCTCAGAAAACTTCTTGCTCACTACAACACAGCATTAAAGTGCTCAGATTTAGGGCTAGCAGCTACAAGTGAACCTGAATATTTATTTCATTGCTTGCAATGCAGGACTTCCTATGAATTGCAAACAGAGCTGCTATTTCAGGCTGGCAGGCATGCTCAACAAGTTTATCACAGGTTTTGGATACAGTGCAGTGTTTTTTTATGGGTCTCCACCTTCCAAATGAATGGTTTGTTATTGTGCCCATGAGCTAAGCAATTAAATGGAACTATCCATCCAAAGCAGAGGTTTCCAACTACATATATAAAGTTGTACATTGCAAGTCAAATAACTTGTAAGATTAATGCTTTGTAAGACAAACGAATTTCTAAGGCATTCTTCCTTGTAAGACAAACAGTGCCTTGTGAAACAGTTTTACAACAAAAAATCATTGTAAAACGAACAAATTGATGGATCTGCATCATGAGCAACAGCAAGAGGTTATGGAAGAGATCTCATCTGCAGAGAAGGAGAATAAGGAAGAGGAATCCCTCACATCAAATGAGATTAAGGACATTTGTAAATGTTGGGAAATGGTGCAAAATATCGTAGAAAAGCACCACCCAAATAAGGCTGTAGCAGTGCAAGTGATGAATCTAATGACGATGCAATGTTACAATTCCGTGAAATCCTCAAAAGGAGACAAAAGCAATTGCCATTAGACAGGTTTTTTGTTAAGTTGTTTAAAAAGAAACCAGTGACTCTTTTAGAGAAAATTAGTCATCCTTGGCCATAAAGGTTTTTCTTTTCTGTTTTACTGTACAGTATTTTACAGTGTTTTTAAAATTAATAGTGCAGTAATTGTGTTCTGGATTATATAACAGTGTTTTGAATTTGTTTAGAGTGTTTTGTCATCATTTTTTCATACAATTATTTAAAATTTTTACATCATTTTTACATAGGATTTTACATACAATTAATATTTTTAATATGAATATTTTTGGGTTGTGTAATCAGTCATCTGAGTTTCCATTTTCTATGGGAAAATCCACTTTGTATAAAGAATGTTTTGTAAGACAAACATGCTTCCAGTACGAATTATCCCTACAATCCATAGTAACTACGGGAGCATGTAAGAGACATTACGTGTACCCGTAGTTACTGCACCAGCTAGTGAAAAACTATGGGAAATTTATATTACAATCCAGAGCAAATTCTTCTTACACCGGAGCAAGGACTTCCTGTAGTTACTCTGGATTGCACTATATGTTCATCTTATAAGGCACCACTGTACATAATATGTCTTTCTGCAACTGTGAGGGCACAGAGAGTCAGTTTCTGTTGCTCAGTCATAAGTCTCTGGATAACAAGTAGAAAATTAAGAATCACATACATATCATTAAAAAACAAAGATTGCTGTAACACAATATATTGATTATTCCCCCAACACCAACAACCCCAGCATCTTGAATCAGTACTAATTCCTTTGGAATTTGGGCTGCAATCCAGAGCAAATTCAGCCTGCTCTGACCTAACTGCACTCTCCTAACTATTCTGTATCCAGAGCAGAAAGTTATGCTGAATCCAGAGAGTCAGGAAGCCTGGGCTGCCCTAACTGCTCCAGAGCATGCTAAGTAATTGACACAAGGGGAAGACTTGCTCCTGAGGAGACACCCCTCAGATCACACTGAACAAGGAACAGCTGTGGTGCCTACAGTGGTGACATGACTCTGCACATCACCTGGTGCGGAAGTCTGTGCATCATCCCTGGGATGCGCCCCCCCCACCACCTCGACTGCACAGTCACCAAAGTTGGCGCCTGCGCAGTTGTTTCTGAAGCCAACTGGCTTCAGAAAGAGTACTGCGTAGGCACCATCTCTGACACCTGCGCAGTACTTTTCTGAAGCCTTTTGGCTTCGGGGGAGACTGTGCAGGCGTCAGAGTTGGTGCCTGTGCAGTACTCTTTCTGAAGCCATTCGGCTGCCGCTCCGCCTCCTGAGTGAGGCCGAATGGCTGTGCAGAGGCGCGGACTTTCTCTGCTCTAAGGAAGTCTCCTCTGAAGCTGTTCGGCATGCTCAGTGTGTTTCTGCGCAATGCACCTCAGATGGCCGTTCAGGCCAGCTCCTCAGAACAAGTGGCAGCTTCTGGCTGATTCTCCGCCTTGGAGCAGGCCTGAATGGGGGTGCTGACGCCCGGGCCTGGCAAAGGACAGTCAAACTCCTCAGGCACATCACCCCATACGGAGCGCATCCCCAATGCAGCCCACACCAGCCGCGCCAGTCTGGTGACGCCACTGGGTGCCTGCCTTATAAGGAGTCCCTGATGAGATGCCAGTACATTCTACAGTGAATACAAGGGGCTTCTTGGAGTGGCCTGCTGTATCCTGAGGTTTGTGGGCAGCCATAGTTTGTTCCCTATCCTGAGGTTGAGAGGAAGGGGTTGCAGCTAGGCTGGCCAAGAACTCAGATTTTTGGTCAGCACTGCCATTCTTACTCGGGCCTTATCATGGACCCCTATGGGTCTACTCATTACTATACCTGCTCCTGAGGTGGTATAACTCTGAGGGCTGGAAGAGGGCATTTCTGCCTTGGAAACAGGCTCTGGATACAGAGTAACTGCTCTGCCCTAGGCAATGCTAAACATGCCCTCAACTTGCCTCTCCTGAGCTGCTTAGGCTGCCCCAGTTAGGGCAGAGCAGGTCCACCTCTCTTAGGGCACTCTATCTTGCCTTGCTCTGCCCTAAGCCTCCTTCAGAGTAACTGGGCTGGAGCATCTTGCAGTTGCTCCAACCTAGTGTTAGATAGGGCAACCTAAGGGCTCTTATGTGGACAGATTAGTTGCTCTGGATTGGGCTGCCTGACTGGTGACCAGTATACTCTTCATTTTATACTCTTCAACATACTTCATACTCTTCAACAATACTTTTTGTTGTATTAGATTTTGTCTGAGATCCATAGCTATTACAGACATACTTTTTAAGTGTCAGTTCCCATTGATCATACAGAGCAGAATATTCTCATTCAGAATTCTATTTGTTTCTAAGGATATATGGGTGCAATCCTAGCACCTAGACCAGAAGTATTCATCCTTCTTCCTATTCCTGTGATGATGTAAAGAGGCATGTCTGTGCGCTGGCCTAATCCTCTTCCTGGAGTGGCATAGAAGTTTCTTACAACACTTTTGTGACACACCCAGGTCAGCACAGGACTTGTGCCAGGGCTTAGGCTGGCCTAATTGCATGTTAGGATTGAAGTCTCTTAAACTGTGGCTGTAATCTTGACTTAAGCCAGTGAGAATTGCCCAGCTGGGTTGGCCCAAATAGACTGTACCCCGAGCAAAAAGGACCAAATTCATAGGCTAGAAGGCTGCTGAGCACCAAGTATGTGGCACCTGGGAGGGCTTGTTCCCAAGGAGATGTAACTCAAATCACACTGAATAATGAACAGCTGTGCTCCCCTGCCTTATAAATGAAGCCCAGGAGTCCTTGACAACCTGCAGCACGATACTACAGTACAGCGGTACCTGTAGTGGACGGTGAATGCAATGAGATTGTTGGAGTGGCCTTCTGGAGTTGTCCTGTATCCAGAAGGTGGTGGACTGTAGTAGTTGTGCTATATCCTGAGGTTGAGAGGCAGGGGTTGCAGTTAGGCTTGCCAAGAACTCAGATTTTTTGTCAACAATGCCATACTTACTCTGCTTCATCATGGACCCCTATTTATTTAGGTTTATCTGAAATTTATTCAGATTTATTCCTTCTCCTGAGGTGGTCTAACATTGAAGAGCTGGGAAGGGGCATGTCTGCCCTGAAAACTGGTTCTGGATAAGCCTAAACCTAACCCTAACCACACTGTTCTAGGCAATGCTCAACATACCATCATCACTCCCCTGCTGAGCTCTCTCTGCTTGGCCAGCCCAGGTCCATCTGCTTTGCACTTGCATAAGTTGATTAACGCAGGCCTAGCGCATGCCTTTTCTTGTGCAGATAGGCTAGCATATACCAACATATGCCAGCCTAGTGCTAGATAAGCTGGCCCAAGTGTACTTCAGTACTTTTTGAGCAACTTTAATAAGGAACCTATCTAATGACACTTGTATTTGTCTTCTTTTGAGGATTTCAGAGAAATGTGACATTGCGTTTGATTAAACAGATTCATTACTCGCTCTGCTACAGCCTTTTTTGGGTGGTGCTGACTGTGGGTGGCGCAAGTGGCTAAGACACTGTGCCTGTTAACCAGCAGGCCAGGGTTTGAGACCTGGGTCGGCCCCACAAGACAGGGTATGCTCCTGTCCTTAGCCCAGCTCTGCGACGCCAGCTGAATCCAATCGTATTGGCTCGGCCTTTCCATTGGACTAATTCAGTGGCGTGGAGAGGGGGGATTTGCTGCTTGGGTAACAGCCTATCCTCCATAACAATCTAACCCAGGCTTTTGTGCTTTGCATGCAGTGTATGCAGCGCCGAGCACGATACCATAGTCTTCCAAGACTGACGAAGGCCTGCTTTTCTACAAAATTTTGCACCATTTCCCAATGTTTACAAATGTCCTTAATCTCATTTGATGTGAGGGATTTGTCCTCATTCTCCTCCTCCTCTGCAGATGAGATTTCCTCCATAACATCTTGCTGTTGCTCATGATGCAGATCCATCTATTTGTTCATTTTACAAAGCGTTTTCATTGTAAAACTGTTGGTTTTATAAGGCAGAATTCCTTATAAATTTTAATTTGTTTTACAAAGTTACAAGTTAATTGTCTTGCAAATTATTTTTCTTATAAGGTTCCACAGTAATTGGAAAGCTGCTCACCCACATATACCCAATAGAAGGATGACATTTTGGATTTATCAGTATGTGAAAGAATGGTATATCTATGGCAATTATGGATAGACATATTTGGGAATATCTGGTGGCCACTTTTGAATATAAGATACATATGAGTTTGGAATACACTTGGAGATACACAATTATACTCGTGTATAATTTTTTCCCTTTTCCTTGTTTAAAATCAAGGTATTTCTTAATACCATTTCTTTCAATTTTATGTTTACTTAGCATAATATAAAATTTTACAATGTTAAACGTACTTTGCTTTGGTAAACTGGATCCGATCCTAGAATGATATCATAGTTTGGCCATGATGTTAAATACTGTTCTCGTTCAGGATCAACACAAGTATCATTTGGCTGCATTATATCATGTACAGATTGAACAATAAAGATAGACAGTTGAGGATCTTTAGAAAATGGCATGACGTGATCTAAAGAGAGATAATTCAAAGGTATTATACAGTAATGAAAAACAAAAGATAAAATTCTTACGATTCCATAACTTGTCCTAAGTCCTTGAGCTATTTTTAATTAGCAAAAACACATTAGGAGCATGAATAACCAGGAATATTTATTACAGATATATAACTTCAGTTCAATTATGTAAACTCCAATTCACATGTTTCCCAACAGGAATCACTTATGGGGGTGTACAAGCAAGGGTGGAAACTTGAGTAAAGAAAACAAGTGTTTTCTGTGACTTGTGTCAACTCAAATCATGGATGTTATTGTCTCAGACAAGTCTTGCAATGTGAGAGTGGCTTGGAAATGAGTCATGACTACACATACATAGAGTCACAAAGACTTGTGAATTTTTTGCCTACAATATGGTTTTATGTCTATCCATGCATGTATACTCCATGTATACTCCATGTATACTCCGGCTCAGGCTATTGCACATATGAAAACACATTTTCCCTCTTTTCATCCACTTAGGAGTTGAATTTCTAAAAATCACTCTTTATTTGGTCCTTACATAACAGAAGGAATACACTCCCCATATTTACTTCTTCTAGGACTAGGGTTTGGACTAGGCACTGATGAGACAGTGATTCTTCAATGTTATCTATAGGGACAAAATCATGTTGTACCCCTTTCAACCCTATTAGGAATTGAATATCTAAAAATCAGTCCTTACATCACCTTACATCAGTGGTGGGCTCCAGCAGGTTCACACCTACTCTATAGAACCAGTTGCTAAAGAGAGATAGGACATATAAAGTTTAAAAATAGCCGTTTAAAAGTGGTTGCCAGATGGGCATAGAACCAGTTGCTAATTTCTTTGAAACTCATCACTGCCTTACATCAATGGGTCCTTACATCACAAAAATAAGAACATAAGAGCCTCTGCTGGATCAGGCCCATCTGTTCCAGCTTCCTGTATCACACAGCAGCCCACCAGATACCTCAAGAAGCACATAAGATACCAGCATCCAGGTGCCCTCCCCTGCATCTGGCATTTTGAGATTGTCACATCTACATCTATCTATGCACATGGACACGTTCACATCATAGCTTGTAACCTATGTTGGTCACAGAAGGAATACACGCCCCAAATTTCATGGATCTAGGTCCAGGGTTTGGGCTGGGCATTGATGAGTTGGTGGCATTGGGCTGGACTCTGATAAGTCAGGGATCCTTCAATGTTAAATATAGGGATGAAAACAATTTTGTACCCCTTTTCACACGCACTCCAGGGGTGAATTTCTGAAAAATGAGCCAGGACGCAGACATGAGCCAGCCTCCCCATGCCCCTGTGGAAGAAGGGAGATGGGTGAGTCATGGTGGCCTAAATTGGTTAGGATTGCCCCCTGAATGATTTGTCAGTTGTGTTGAAATAGGACCACTTTCCCACTCATGTGAACATGTTAACACATTTTTTAAATACTGCCCATAACAACCAGTCATTGGCTTAAACCTGTCTCTTTGTTCCAAGTGAACTATGACAGCATTATCACATTCAGTACAAAATTCTATATCAATTTAAAAAAAATGAAAAAGCAATAATTATAGTCAGCTCATGGCTAAAATTACTACTCACCAAGGGTGTTTTCTACTCCATTCAAAATTCCTTGTAATTGTACTGAAAACTCACTTCTGTTAGGAACTAGATATGTATCTGTGGTGAATTCTAAAGTTCTAGAAAATGGAAACAATAGATTTCCTCTATGTTGGCAAAATTAGTTCAGACAATCTATAGATGAGAATAGTATTTTCTATAAAGAGCACACACACATAAGACAAAACTATTTAAATAACAATGATCAATAATCGGTAAGTTTGAAGATAAATTTAATAGTTTCATACTAGAACATACCAACAGAAATAGCTTTAAGTCTTTCACCTGTTCAGTTTCCAACATTATATAGAAGAGGGGGGCTCCATATCTTCTATTAATGTTTTCATTTTCTTGTTCACTTTGTGAACTTTTTAGTTGAAAAGTGGTATATAAATACTGTAGGTAGATAGATAGATCTGTTGGGCATTTGTTTCCAGACCCACCACCATCGCAGATACAAAAAATCATAATCAAATCCACAATTTTTTTCCCACCTGTACTACAAATGAAGCCTCTCGGAGGCTAAGAAGATTTCCCAGACACAGCTGGAATGAGATTTCAGTTACATCTGGTAGATCTGTGGCAGTTAGAGCAATCAGTGGATTCAGCATCCATGGTAAGACACATCTTTGGATGCTAAATCCGCAGGTGGATGTCTCACATGTATATGTCCTTCTACAGTGGAGGAGGACTAGGTAAGTTAAAGATGTCCCCTGTACATTGCCCTGCTAGAATAGACTGTAGGCGTGTGGTGCTTATTCCCGTTAAAGGCCAAAGAGCCAGTGCTGCCCAAAAACGCCTCAGCAATGATGTGACTGGCATGAAACTTCAGACCAAAGTTCCACCTTTTTATCTACTTTACATTTATTTACATGCTTTTGAACTGTTAGGTTGGCAAGAGCTGAGCAAGAGATGAGCTCACTCCATCTTGCAGTACTCAGGTCTCAAATCACTGATCTACCAACATTCAGGTCAACAAGCACAGCGTCTTAATCACTGAGCCACTGCTGCCTTGAGGAGGAGTAGAATTAGAAACCATGACAGGACATTTTTTAACTTTGTAAGGGAAGTTTTGTCCTCACTGGGAAAATAGAAGCCACCTGTGAAGATTGTTTTTCACTGTGTTTTTAGGGTGGCCTTTGTTCCCTCTTGCCTGCTGCAACACCAGAGAACGGCAGAAACAGTACACCCCCCCCCCATTGGGAAAACAAATGACATATCATCCACCGCCCACAGTTGATAACATATTTGCAGACTTTTAACAGCCTAGTTGTATCCTTGGCACTACTATGGCATGCTGCTGAACCAAAATGGGCTGTTCTGCATGCCAGTGGCATAGCTAGTGGAGGACAGAAGGGGCAGTTTGCACCAGATTCCACCCTTGGAGAGGTGACCAACATCACAAAATTGTGAAAGTTCAGAAAAAACATCATGTTATTGGCAGTGATGGGCACCAAAGAAATTAACAACCAGTTCTCTGCCCATCTGGCAGCCACTTTTAAATGGCTATTTTTAAACTTTATATGTCCTGTCTCTCATTAACAACCGGTTCTGTAGAGTAGGTGCGAACCTGCTGGAGCCCACCACTGGTTATTGGATGCATATATTCCAGCAGAATCCAATGCAATAAACAGCTTTGAAATATCTCATTCCTATCAAAAGATAAGGCCAAAAAACTAAAAATGCATTGAACCCTATGAAAAGTGAAATTGAAGCATATCATGCTTTTACTTGTGAGTAGGTGAGTGTATCTTGTTCACTAGAAAGGGCAGACTGAGAGGAATCCAAAGCCCCAGAAAGGTCCTGATCCAATGCAGAAATCTACCTAGAAGGAAGTTGCCTGAGAATTGCACTGAGCACAATGGCACTGAGCAGAATGAGCTACAAAGATGTGTTTATTTGTGAGTAAGCAAATATGCTTTGGGTCATGTTCAGGTCAGGCACTGGTCAGGCACCAGAATGGTCCCAATCAAGTGAAAATAAAGCTCAACAAGTGTTCCAAAGGCAGTCTCACCCCAACGCAAAATAAAAAATAAAAGAGGCTTAACCCTTAGAGTCCCAGGCGGGTCGATTTGATAAATATTTAATTAATTATAGTAATACTGAAAATAATTAACTAATTTTGATGTATGGGGGTGTCAAAAAATGAATGGACCCTGAGTGCCAGATGACTTAGCTACACTACTGCTACATGCTATGGTGAAAGACCCTCTTTAAACCTCCTGATTACCCATGGATCTTCTCAGACCTATGCCAGTTCTTTAACTAGCACAAATCTCAAAAGAAAAACTGCCATTGGAGGGGATAGTATACAGCACGAATCACTTGTGCCAGTTGCTACTTCATCCCACCTCTGTTATATCCCAAACCAATTCATCTTGCCCTGCTCCACCTTCCCTACTGACTTGAATGGGTTGGTTTTCCTTGTCCTGCCACCAAGCACAGAACAGCTCTAACAACTGGACACCAAATGAGAAGCACACAAATCAGTGCACTTTCAGAACATGTTTTGCAACACCTGAAAACACATTCCACCACTACAACACTAATTCCAGTTATGGCCTGCCTCACTAGTATTGTGCTTTAAGTGCTTGGATATATGAGGACATTTCCTGGGACATTAGGCCTTTGAGGCCTGTTGCAGGCCAACTCAGCCACTGCTGGAGAGAAGAGCAGAAGAAGGAGGGAGCCTTGCAAGTGGAGCTGCTGCTGCTTTGAAACTTTACAGTGAGTTTGGCTTGGAGAGAAAGGAGGGGGAAGAATTACTTTTTTAAAGCAGGGTTGCCAACTGACCAGAGAAACCCAGCCTCTCCTGCTCCTATGCCTTTGTAGATGGATCCACCAATATATACTTTGAAAACAAACAAAAAAAACCATGTATTTCACAAGGGCTTCAGTTGCTCAGGTTGTGGGGCCTTTCATCCAGCTGTTGTCAAAGCAGAGGAGCAGGGACTGGGTGTAAAGTTGGAAACCTTCTCAGAGTAGGGATGGTGGAGATAACTCCTGGCTTTTTTTTAGTTTTAAGCCTCTCAGCCGAATTGTGTCTACTTAAAAGTACAGTGGCACCTCACATAAAGAATGCCTCACGTAAAGTATGTTTCACGTAACAAACAAAAATTTCTCTAGGATTCTCCTTCACGTAAAGAAAGTGCTTCATGTAAAGAACACATTCGTTGGCAGTTGGGGCAGATATGCTGGCTGGCAGCCTGTTTAAAAAGTGTCAGGGCTGTCTAGCGCGCCTGCCCATAGTGAAAGCAACACTTCAATGCTGTTCCTCCTGTGGCCGGAGGGAGAGAAGAGCAGTGGAGAAGAGGGAAGCAGCTCAGGGCTAGCCAGAAGGGAGCAGGGGAGAAAGAGGCTCAGGATGGAGAGAAGGAGAAAGTGGGCAGACACTTTGAAGGTGTCTTGGATTGCAGCCTCCTAACCATGTCTACCCAGAAGTAAGCCCCATTGTGTTAAATGGGACTTACTCCCAGGAAAGTGTCTTTAGAACTGCAGCCTAAGTAGACTTCATAAGATCATGCACATTGAATGCATGTTTTGAATTCAATCCCAGTGTTCTATCATCATTTTTATATCCAGTTAATATTTTTATATGAATATTTTGGGGGTTCTGGAACCAGTCGTCTGAGTTTCCATTATTTCCTATGGGAAAATCCGCTTCATGTAAAGAATGTTTCACATAAAGAACATGCCTCCGGAACGAATTAAATTTGTTACGTAAGGCGCCACTGTATTATAATCAGTGGAGCTTATATTGTGTAAGGGGGCAAAGGAAAGGTGGATGAAAGACCAAGCCTGTGCATGCCTGCCTGGAAGCGTGGCACTTAAACATGTGCCTTTTTGGTTTGGGAAACAGGTCTTGCTAAGAAGGTGCTAACAATAAGTAATATAGTGTTGAAATTAAGTACAGTGGTACCTTGCTTAACAAGCGTTTCACATAACAAGCAAAAATTTCCAAGAAATCTTGCTTCAATAACAAGTTCCACTTCACTTAACAAGCAAGCGCACTATGGGCACGCGTGCTATGCAGCCCTGATGCTCCACGTGGAGGTTCTTTAAAAGGGATGCCGGCCAGCACTGCTAACTCTAACTGCCCCCAACTTGGGGGGCAGTTGCCTGCAGGTGCCAGAGGCAGCTGCCCCTAACTGCCTCCAAGTCCCCCCACTCGACCACCTTGAACCTCCAGCAGCAGCCCAGGTAAGCCTCCCAGGAAAGTATCTTTGATTGCAGTCTCCTAACTATGTCTACGCAGAAGTAAGTCCCATTGTGTTAAATGGGGTTTACTCCCAGGAATGTGTCTTTAGGATTGCAGCCTAAGTAGACTTCATAGGATCATGTGTATTGAATGCATGTTTTGAATTCAATTCCAGTGTTTTGTCATCATTTTTACATCCAGTTAATATTTTTATATAAATATTTTGGGGGTTGTGGAACCAATCATCTGAGTTTCCATTGTTTTCTATGGGAAAATCCGCTTCACTTAAAGAGTGTTTCACTTAAAGAGCATGCCTCTGGAACGAATTAAGCTCTTTATGTGAGGCACCACTGTACAGGAAAACAATACAATTGTTTTTAGCTTCTATTTAACATGTCCTACATTTGGCCTACATTTTTGGTGTCCTACTTTTTAACATGTCAGGAATTTGGGGGGACCATGTCCTCTTTTTGGGGTTGGTGACCAGGTATCTGGTCACCCTGCTCTTTGGTCATCTGAGGGGGCTCCTCTACAAGTGCTACCTATCTCCCAAGTGACACCTCCATCTTCTCCTGAAAAGGCTTTGGGGTCTCCATATCTCACAAAATGACTGACTTCCTCAGCGAAAATGCTGGGCCTATGGGAAAGAAGACTCCTCATGTGAGGAGAGGAACACTGCCATTTCTCCACCCTGCTGCCTGGAAAGGGACAGTGGCATGGCAGGATCCAGGACAAGAACGGCCATTTCAGAACCCTCAGCAGTTGCAAGGAAGGCTGGTGATGCTCTGAGGCAATCCACAGTGCGACTGAATACTCTGCATGGCTGCAAACCTCCTGCACTAATAGGAGGTGATGTTGGTGAGACTGAAGTTGGGAGGAGGGAATAGGGTATACACCTCTGAAGTAAGCAGGCACTCCTCATTCCCCGTACCAGAGAAGCGGCGAGAGAGGGAGGGAAGGCAGAGAACAAGATGGGGAAGTCAAAGACAGAAAGAAGACCTGAGGAATGAGGGAGCTTCACATCATGCAACCTGGCCTCAGTGATAAAGGACCAAAAGTGGGAGCAGGGGAGATGACAAATCTTTTCCTGGGAAGGAAAAAACTTTTCAGTCTGGCTTACCTACAGAGGGGGAGAGGCACCCCTTGCTGTGACAAGTGCTCTCCATGCCTCCTACAGAGAGCCTGCACTTGTGCTGGATCCAAGCCTAATTCCCCAGGCAACACTGAGCAGCCTATGGCTGCTGCTTGGATCTGTGCCACCTCCTGAGGTAGGTCACATCTGGGTAGATTCATTGAGGCTGTTGCTGTATTATCCAGAGTAAGGGAAAAAGTTTTCCCTTGCCCCATGTTAGCAGAGCAGCAGCTCTATCTTACCAGCCAGCCTGCCTGCTCCAGTGCAAGTTAGGACTGTACTGTTAATATACCAATGCTTTGTTTGATGCTTTTCTTATTACCTGTTGTGATACTTTGTACACTTTGTACTTTATTATAACACTTTGTATAGAGCTATGGTGGCTGAGTGCTTAAGGTGCTGTGTTTTTGACCTGAAGGTCAGCAGGTCAGCAGTTCAAGACATGAGTACTGCAAGACAGAGTAATCTCCTATTATTTGCCGAGCTCCTGCTAACCTAAGGTGGGATATAAATTTTTTTAACATTTTTTAAAATTTCTTTAACATAAATACTGGTAAAATCCAAACACAAGATTATACATACCTGTCATATTTTAGCCTTTTGGAACCAGTTTCAGAGATTGTTCCTAGTGTGCCTAGAATAGAAAAGAGCACCAATACTTAATTAAATGGGTTTTCCACTCTTTTATCTTCTCATACCAGGCAACATTTTCTGATAATTTCTCCTATAAATAGTATTTTTAAACGACTAAAGAAAATACACAGAAGTCCATGAAAAGCTAACAACTGAGAATATAATTTCCAAAGCAACTGGGAGGGGGATATCAGATTAGAAACCTTCCATCCTCAAACACATTGTTATTTCACCTGTGTTATTTCACCTATTTCAGCTGCCAAGGGAGTGCCATTCACCTTCCCAAGGACTTCTGAGGATTAGGGCAGGAGGGCAGAACCAGCTCATAGGACTGTGGAACCATGAATTAACCTAGGCATAAATGAGGTGTCAGGGCAAAGGACCACCTTCTCTTTTTGGAAGATACAAAGATTAGAGTTGGTAGACAGGTCTCCCAGTTCTGATACTATCTTGGCAGATGTCACAACCACTGGAAGAACTGTCTTTAAGGTCAAATCTGAAAGACACCTTGTACATAGGTTTAAAAGACGCTTGCAGTAGCCCCTCAAGTACCAGATGCAAGTCCCAAGATGGAAATCTGTGGAGCAGGGAAAGATTTGAGATCATACTCCCTTAAGGAAACTGGATACATCTGGATGAAATGACATGGAGCTCCAAAGTCCTGAATCCGAATTTATTGCTAAGAGCAGCCACCTGTGGCCTCAAGGTGCTCATATTCTGACCTAAATCTAAACCATTCTGTATGAAACTGAGTAAGTCGCTGGTTTTAAGTTTAGAAGAGTCCACCCCTTTTGCCAAACACCATGACATAATGTGGTCATGATCTGTGGCCCCATAGACCTTCTTGTTTGAATCCTTAGAGGCCAATAAGGTATCAACACAGTTTGAGTCCCACTATTTGACTAAAGTTCAGTATTCAATCTCCAGTCTGTTGGATAGAACAGGCCTGGTTGGAGGTTTCTGAGGACCCTGCTTCAGAAGATCCAGTCAAACAGGTATGGTCCACTACCTAATGACCCTCAGCTGAAGGATGTAGGCAAACATGGGTCACCTTGTTCAGAAAGGTACAACCAGTATTACCTGAACCTTGAGTGTTTTGAGAAAAGGTGCCTGTCATGAGGATGATCCATAGTTTCTCTCTGTTTGACAGAGGGAAGGGGTTTAATGTTCCCCTGGAGTGTTAGATTGGAGGCAGTGCTCTTATTGATTGACTGACTGACTGACTGAATTTCTATCCTGCATTTCTCAACAGGTCAACTCAAGGTGGCTCACAACATTATGTGCCCACAAGAGTGTTTTTAGGCCCTGCCGAAAACTATACAAGGAGGGAGCCGTTCTTAAATCCAAGGGCATTAAATAATAATGCCATCTATGTTTTTCCAGGTGAAAATCCTCTTGGCAATGGCCAGGGCAAATGCTGTTTCCTTGTAGCTATTGTGTAGAGGTATGTGTTTTAATTTATGAGCTCAGCGAGATACAGTGGCACCTTTCGTAACTAGTTTAATTCATTCTGGAGGCATGCTTGTTATGTGAAACGCTCTTTATGTGAAGCAGATTTTCCCATAGGAAATAATGGAAACTCAGACGACTGGTTCCACAACCCCCCAAAAATTCATATAAAAATATTAACTGTTTATAAAAATGATTACAAAACACTGTAATATAACACAGTACAAAACAATGTAATAAACAGTAACACACAACACTGCAATAAAGAAAATACTGTACAGTGCTGAACTGTACTGTACCTTTGAAAACCTTCATGGCTTGTGTGAGGATTACAGAGAGGGGGATGACTTTGGCTACAATCATAAAGACATTTTCCTAGGAGTAATACCCATTGGACACAATGGGGCTAACGTCTGAGTAGGCATGATTAGGATTCTGCTCTTTCACAATCACTAATGGAATCACTGCTCTCCATTGGCTCAATGGAATCTTTGTCTTTTTATGCAATTTTAAAATTATCCAAGCTGCTGATGGGTTGCAGCATTAGAACACTGATAAGGCACACCTTCCACACTGCCACACACAGATCCCAGATAAACCTGGCTCAGGCTGCTCCCCCCAGACCCCTCCCATGAGTTCCCTGGCTATGGAAGCGTATTCCAAACTTTGTCCAGGGCCCCACTGTAGCTCAAACGTCTCCCCTCGTCCCACCTGTGAATTCCCTTGCCATGGAAGCCTGTTCAAAACTTCCTCAGAAGTGCTCCTTACTCAAGACAGTGCTCTTTATGCAAGTCAAAATTTCTGAAAAAATTTTGCTCTTTACACAAAACGCTCTTTATTCAAGTCACTCTTTACTCAAGGTACCACTGTATTGGTTTTCTAACTATGTGCTCATAGTGATACCTTTTTGAGCCCTCTTTTGCCTCAGTGTGGCATCTTATTTGGAAACCAATATATTTATTAGAAGCAATAAAGGCTTCTTCTATATATATAACATGCTGTGTTTGTCATGCAGGCCTCCGTCAGTCTTGGAAGACCATGGTATCATGCTCGGCGCTGCATACGCTGCATGTGAAGCATGAAAACCTGGGTTGGATTGTTATGGAGGATAGGCTGTTACCCAAGCAGCAAATCCCCCCTCTCCCGCCACTGAATTAGTCCAATGGATAGGCAGAGCCAATACAATTGGATCCAGCTGGTGTCGCAGAGCTGGGCTAAGGACAGGAGCTCACCCTGCCTTGTGGGGCCGACTCGGGTCTCAAACCCTGGCCTGCTGGTTAACAGGCACAGTGTCTTAGCCACTTGCGCCACCCACAGCCTTGTGTGTTTGTCATATCATTGTGTGTTTGTCATATCCAAATAGAAAAGGGCTAAAACAACCCTAAATCAACCTAAGGATTGTGACAGTGCCAGAAGTTGAAATGAACACTAAATCCATCAGACCTGCCAAATATCTGCTCCTGATTGCAAGGAGAGCTCTGTGAAGAGTCAGTTGGTGCTCCTATTATAACGCAATCTTGAAGTTAGGAGACCAAGATCTTCTAGATTCTGCTTTGGGGTGAATAAGCTCTTTTCCTCATTCACCACAAAACCCAGTGACTGTAGAGAGGGTTAGCTGGAGGTCCGCTGCAGTCTTCTCCCTGGACGGTGATCAAATAAAAATGTCATCCAGGTATGGGTGCAGAGCTATAGACTGAAGGCGCAGATGTGCCACAAAAGTGCTGCTTGTGGAGCAGAAGTAAAAGTAGGAGTTGAGCAGCTCTGCCTTCTCTTAGCATACGTACACTAGTATGTATGGCACACACACACCAGTATACATGCACTAGTTCTCTTGGCATACATAGCTTCTTTGCTCTTTCCATACATCAGTTGTCCATCTTTCTCCAGGAGCAATCCCACACCTAATTCTCTTCTTACTATCTAAAGAAGCTCTTTTTCTTATATTTGACAGCCCTGGCTAGCCTCAGTTCATATTGAGCTTTAGCATTCCTGATCCCTCCCTACAAAACTGGGCCATCTGTCTGTACTCCTCTCTGGTAATCTTTCCAATCTTCCATTTCCTATACTTTTTTATCTTCACCTCATCTTTTTTTAATCTTCACCTCATCACCAACTTGTTTCTGGAGACTTCCTGATTTTTTAAAGGTGTTTTTCCTCTTTCTTTATAGGAATTGTTTCTGGTTATGTTTTTAGAAGTTGCTTCTTGATGAGCTCCCAACCATCTTGGGGCTCTTTTCCCATTAGTTCATCAGCACATGGGATCCCACCTATCATTTCTCTGAGCTTGTTGAAATCAGCCTTCCTGAAATTCAGTGTACAGGTTTCATTATTAATTTCTTTCATTTCCAATTAGATCAAGAATTCCAGCAGTTCGTGATCACTTTCCCCTAAGGTTCCTGCAACTTTGACTTCATCAATCAGGTCCTTGTCATTGGTTAAGATCTGGCCGCTTCCATTGTTACTTCCTCCAGTTTCTGGAAGATATCCTCCAGGCCAAGCAGGAATTTATTGACACTCCCATACTTTGATATGGCTCAGTTACATCAGCCCAGTGAGCATGCTGCCCTTGTGCTGCTACCTCTTCAGCAGCAGCTGGGCCAGCCAGAGGCCTTCTAGTCCTGTGGATTTGGCCTACTTTGTCAGCTTGAAAATTTCTTCTTTGTGGCTCCATAAACCTCCTTTGTTGAGTCCTTGCTTAAGGCCAAAATGGTATCTGTCACCTTTTGAGAATAGCCTTTCTTGGTCAATGCTCGCTGCTCAATGTCCAGGCTGTCAGATGGAATAAGTAGGGGTGCAAGATGGGACCCTGACTGAGAAGGTCTACCCAGTGAGGAAGAGCTTCCCCTGCTTGGATCTGCAGAATGTCCATGAACCATGGTCGCCTTGGCCAAAAGGGAGCCACTAGGATCATCTTGGTTTGAGACTGTGTACACTCCTGAGAAAAGGTGGCAGAAGCTGTAACAGAGGGAACACATAAAGTTGACCCTTTGGCCAGGAGTCTGCAGAGCATCTACACCTTCGGAACCCGGAACTGGTGTCCTTGACAGAAACCTGAGAACCTGGTTGTTTAGATGAGTGGCAAAGAGGTCCATGACAGGGAACCCGATGCGCTCAATCAACTGGTGAAAAACTGGGGCTGGAACTGCCTCTCCATCTTGCCAAGCTGCTGCCTGCTCAGCTAGTCAGTGGCAATGTTTTGTACACCCCTGCAAGGTGTTCTGCCCTGATAGACCACAGGTATCTTTCCACCCATCTGAACAGATGGAAGGCTTCCGTCATCAGAGCCCCTGACCTGGTCTCCCCGACGGTTGATATAAGCTTTGGCCATCATATTGTTGGTTCTAATCAAGACCTGAGACTTTAGTAATGTTGGGTAGAAGTGTTCCAGAGCTAATTGGGTTGCCCTGAACTCCAGCCAGTTGATGCTGGACCTGACTGGACCAGGTGCCCTGAACAAACTTCCCCTCCATGTGCGCTCCCCACCCCAGAAGACTGGCATCTGAGGTGAGAACCAGCCGCAGCCCCACCAAGTGTCTGAACCGCCAGCTGCAATTCCAAGCCCCAGGAGGAAGCCATGTGCACGCTCCCTCATGCTGTACGGTTAACAGCCAATCTGCTTGCCCATTCTAGAATGGCTGTGGGGGACCAAGGTTGGTGCCTCCACGTACAGGAGGGGAGCCTACAACCCACCTCCTGGTGGGCTCTCGCGGAAGCAGTGGCGACCACCACTGATGGGTGACCACCACTGTTTCCTTGCCCTGCTGACTGCTGGGCCTCCCAAAGGAGGCTGATGACTGGTGGGGGGAGCTAGGCACCCCTCAGCTCCCCTCCACCAAACAAAGCTGCTGATCAGCCCAGGACAGAGCAGGCAGAAGCAGTCAGACGGGGGAAGGAAAGTGAAAGGCAAAAGTGAAAGGAAAGAGAGAAAGAAGTGCAAAGAGAAAGGAGAGACATGGAGCAGAGAGCTCCAAAGAACGACTTGCTTCCAGAGAGGCAGGACCAGGCTGGGACTAGGTGGCGCTCTCCCTGAAAGAAGTCAAGTCTGGCCTGCCTCCTGGATGGGGTGAGGCAACCCATTCGGTGACGAGTGCCATCCTTCACTCCGAGAGGAGAAAGTTTCAACTTCTGCCTCATCTCAAACTGAGGCACACAGGGTTCTGTCCTTGCCACCTTCTCACAGGAATATGATATAATTGCTAGGCAGCCAGAACATCTCATATCAGCCCTCCCTGCTCCTGCTAGAAGAGGAAGCATACAGCGGGAATGTAGACAATGTAGCCATGTTTTGACTTGAGGGACAGCACAATTAGCCTGATAGCACTAGACGCAAAACCAACAATAAAGCCAACAACTGATAGTGTATCTGATGTGAACTTGTTATGGACCCATATTTAAACAGACATTAACTGAATTAATCTTACCCAAACCCCTACTGTTTTCTTTACTTATATTCAATATTTTATTATTCTTTACCTTTCTTCTTCTTGGCAGTTGGATCTTTTCCTAGAGCTTCTAATATGGTTTCTGTTATGTTCTCTTCTGAGGTCACAAAGGTATCTGAATCACTTTCCTGGCTTTGTTTATCAGCATGCACCTTTTCAAATGGTATTCTCAGACAGATATCTATTTCAAATACTGGAGAATATTCTTCCTCTCTCATCAGATACCTTTTGCAATCAGACACTATCTGAATTTAATTAAAGTAATTAAAACAGCTGACATTTTTATTGCTTGTTATCATTCACATGCAAAGAGCAGACTGTATATGTATAGCATTGAACATTCTGTGAAAACCATAAGAAAAAAATTTCCAGTGGAGTCAGACTTTTAAAAAAAATTGGGTTCTAAGATTAGCATGTAATGAGGAAATGGTATATAATCAGAATTAGCCTTGACAATCCCTTAAATGGCTTATATTTAGGAGCAAGGTTGTACTGCAACTTTGAAATCTAGAATAAATACTGCAACTTTGTATTAAAATATTAAAGTATTAAAATAAATACTGCAACTTTGAAATCATGATGAGAAGCAAGTGGAAATGAAGGCAAATCATGCTAACAGTAGATTTATATCACTCTGCTCCCTTCATTTGGGGTTATATGCTTAGGGCAGCCCAATCCCACAGAGTCTCCAGGACTACCATGATGCTTGACTGGCTGCTGTGGTTTTGGATTGGGATTTTCCAGATTTGGATTGATAAAGTATCCATTCAATGATCAAGAACACTGGTGCAAAACATTTATGTTGCAGGATTGTGCTCAACAGGGGCTAACAAATGAGATTATGAATCCCAATCATAACATATACATTGTGTATTTTTTCGTGTGTTTCAGCCTTTCAAATGTGTTATACAACACTCTGATTTAGAAGGTAAACTACCTTATCTATGTCACCAACAGTTATTATTTCACGTGGCATTTCAGGTTCTCGTGAACGTGAACGGAATGATGTTACCCCATCTAGTTGTAGAGAATCGCATTGAAATAACAACTGGCGCCAGCTGTCCAGATCTATTGAAGTCATGGTTCTCTCAATTGTGTTTTTATACAATCTGCATAAATGAAAAAATTCCCAAGTTACATATGATTTTATGTATGTCAAGCCATTTGAACTGTTTTAATACTTTTCTCTAAGGAGCCCAGGGAAGATTGATCTCATTGTTTTCTACCTTAAAACATTAAGCACTCAAATCACTTTGAAGAATACCACCAGTGCAGTGGTGTCTTAAAAGCATCATAAAGTGCAGTATGCAGTGTAGGTCAGAAGTCATGCTCTCCTGCAGGTGCTTCATCCCACCCATAGACAATGGTAGAAGTAAGGTTTACACTGGGTGATGTGGCAAGGGTAGCAGGAGAGCATTCTGAAGGTAGGGGTGGATGTTTCAGTGTGAGAGGAGGGCAGAACAGGAGTAATTCAGACCCAGTAGGGGAGGAGGCAGTGAAATAGGCCTTCGCCACATCCTAACATCCATCCTGGGCCAGTGTCTCCAACCAGTGCCCACCACCCACTGGTGCCTAGCCCTGTCCAGGTCAAACAGCTACAGTAGCCTTGAAACTTGACTCCCACAATGACAGGTACATTCCACTAATTATATTCAGTATGTCAAGAATTTGCACTGAATAATTATGTTTATATATAATTTTACAAAAAAGGAAAATGAATTTGTCTTTTAATTAAAATAAAATAAGGACAGAAAATGTTAGAAAGACCAGGATAGAAAGAAATAAGTAACCTTATAAGTAATTTATTCTTCTTTTCTTTTGATTCAGTCATGGCATCAGAACCTTTAAATATCTCTAAAAGAAGATTTACAGCATTGTGAGCCAATCTGCGAAGTAGTTCTTGAAAGATTCTGTCAACAAGTTGAATAAATGTAGAAAACTGTTCCATCACATGCCGCCATCCAGCTATCTCAAAATATTTTGGTTTCTTGTTAACATCGTTTGATATCTGCTGAAAAAGCTTTTCGGCTCCCTTCATTTCTGCCACCTATAACATTTTGTAAGAAACATTTCATAAAATAATAATACTGTATATGTCTGAATATCCTTTATGAAACCAATGTTTTTTATACTTGCGCTTCACCATTAAAATTGCTTCCAGTGAATAAATTTTCTTTCAAGGGAGTGTTCTTGCATATTGTCATCTACAACAGGGGTCTCCCACCCCAGCCGGAGGCCAGATGCAGCTCTTGGTGAACCTTAATGTGGCCCTGCAAGACCTATCTGGCCCTTGGGCCAGCCTTGTAATCCACTCCAATACATTTTATATGTAAATTTTTAGGTAAATGTATTCAACTTTGAAATGTAAATCAGTTTTCCTGCCCCCAACGTAGTGTCAGAGAGATGATGTGGCCCTCTTGCCAAAAACTTTGGAGGCCCCTGATCTAGGATGACAATCACATGGCCCTGCACATACCACTTATTTCAAATCCAAATGACTACCTGCAGATGGGGTATGTATTAAAGCCCCATTGTTTTAAATCATTTTATAAACATTCATGCTTTGGAAAAAGCACCCACAGAAAAGCATAAGTAAAAAGCATTGAAAGCCTCTGTATGAGGCCATGGTGGCAGCAGGATGTTGCAAATGTGCCATAAGACACACCTGCAAGTCTCACCATTGGGTCACTGTGGGATCTAGCTCAGTGACAAGTGATGATGCTTTAACACCAGGGAAGCACCTGTTCTCTGACACTCAGTGATCTGTGTGGAACACCAAGCTGTAGAGAGCTTAAAGGAGGGGGGGAGAAAGAGAGATGAGGTGGGAAGAGGTAGTCTGTGGCAGGCAGGCATGCTGGAGGGAGGGAATGAGGGAGGTACAGAGGCTTCTCTGGATCCAGAGCCTTCATGAAAAGTCTTTCACATACCCTACAATCCAGAGTAACAATGGGAGCATGTAAGCGACATTACGTGCACCTGTAGTTACAACACCACATAGTGAAAACCTATGGAAAATTCATATTGCAATCCAGAGGAAATTGTTTTTACACCTGAGCAAGGACTTCCCATAGTTGCTCTGGATTGTGCCCAGAGGCTTTTTTCTGCATTAGCCCAAACAAATAACCCAATTGTAGGGCTGCTTGATTACAAAGGGGAAGACGACATATGTTCTCTTCCCTCGAGGTGAACGCAGCAGCCTACTCACCCACAGGCTTCTGTGACAGCCTTTCAGGTGCCGCAGTAGTCCTGGATACAGGCAGCTCAAGTTTGGGCTGCCCATTTGTACTGGTATATTTTGAATGTAATATACATTGAAAAATGTGAAGAAATTTTTAAAAATGTCATTTCTATTGCCATGAGATAAATATTTAATACAACCAAACTATTAAAAAAAATAAAAGTAGAAAATGAAAGTTCAGTTATTACTTGCAAGAAAGACCTCTGAATGACTTTGATCACTGTCGCTTTAAAAGCATTTAGCTGAATCAGTGCTTGTTGATTTTGTTGAAACTGTTTTTCACAAAATTCATCCAAAGTGTAAGTATGCACTATGTCGATCTAAAAAGGCAAAACAATAAAGTATTTGAAGCTCAGTGAAACGATGCATATTTCTGGGTGTTTGAATCATATTGTTCACTGATTTTATAGATATAGGCTGCAATCCTACAGACACTTTCCTGGGAGCAAGACCCACTGAACATAATGGAGCTGACTTTTGAGTAGCTACTGTTAGAATTGTGCTCTTAACTTTTTTTTACAATTTTCTTGTTTTACTCTTCCCATGCTTTACCCTTCCATATACAGACGTTTTAGTTATATTCACCGTGCATATTAGAACCATGCTTCTTCATCTGTATCAAGAGTTTTGCTTATACAGAGTAAGTATAGCACTCTCCTCAGCGTTCTTCCTCTACTCAGACAAGAGGAACTAAGGAGGACAGAAAGCACAAGGAGAGGTACTATGGGGGAGGCACTGTGGATTATAATACAAAGGAAGAGAAGACATTGCTTCCTAGGGGCTGCTACCCTTTAGGTTAAGCTCCTTCAGCTGTGCAAGATTTCCAGTCCATCTGCAGGGCAACACATCCAGCAAGGAAGACTCATATGGGAAAGAGGCTGCAAGAGATGGTGATCTCATTTTATGTTCTTTGCATGAATAATGGGTAAACGGAAAATTTGTTATCATTAACAAGATATCAACAGATCTGTTCAATAAATAGAACAAGAGCCAGTTAGGTTTCACAGGAACTCCCAATAGCTCCAATGGATACTTGATACAGATAGCTCCGATGGTGAGATGATGTTACTCCCAATCCCCTGCCTCTGTTGCTTGAATGTTTTTCTTGCATCTTCCTCTGCTCACAGAAGAAATACAATTTCAAATTCCAGTTCATGTTCAATTTTCTGAGGACTTTCAAAGCACAGGCATTACATACTTTTTTATCAGTTTTTGTGCTGTGTTTGTGCAAATTATTCTGAATATGAGTCTTAAAAAAGGTGATTAAAGATCTCAAGGAAAAACAGATTAAACATAGGAGAAGCATAATTAGTCTGTTGAATTCCTTATGGTAAGCGTGATTTTTTTAGTGAACTTCAAAGAGCTGTGGAAAGTTAGAATTTTCTCATTCATTCAAATTTTTGCTATCAAGGCAGTTTTCAGAACAGAAAAAATGGTACTATAAATGCTACACTTGGAACAGAGTTCTGAATGAAACAGTGTTCTAGGAAGTATTATTGTATTTTTAACAGAAAACAAGATCATAATTATGTAACCCACAGTGATGTCACATATTTATATTCTGAAACTGATTTAGGTGTCCCAAACCAAATATAAACTGAACTAAATGAGAACCAAGCCTGAACTATTGTTAACCGTGAATTCAAGCCAGAATGAATTAAACCATTCAGTGTTAATTGTTATCAATAGCAAATGGCCACCGTACATTAATATATTCACTACTTTACTGGCTTTCAGAGTTTGGCTAATTGCCACAAAACAGCATCAGACATTTTGTATTTAATTTATATGATAATTTTTTTCTATAGTTATCCTATCCATGTAAAATAATGCTTCTCCTCACCTTAATAAGCTGGATAGCTTTGTCTTCATTTTTGTATTTTCCAGTTTCACTTACATCTTCACACAGTGATTGAATATAAAGCAAACAACTTTGTAATATCTCATCAGCAAAAAATAGTTTATCATACATTATCATCCTGCAAACAAGAAAAGTAGTTCCAGGTGTACTACTAGTACATGTACTAACTTTCCAGTAATATATTTTAAATACCCATACAGTGCAATATGGGTTAAACAAACAAACCAACATAGGTATTTATATACCACCTTTTTCAAGTCATCAGATTTCTCTTTTGACTTTATTCTCAATGTGGTTTACACAGGTAGGCTTAACTAACCCTAGAAGGGTTTTACAAGTCAAAGAAAGGTTCTCTATTTCAAGAACTCCTACATTCTTAGATGTTTCCTTTTACATCCAGTCTCACGTGCACAGGCTCACTGTTTAAATGATTTTTAAAAAATGTTTTTAAAAATGTTTTTAAAAGTGTACACAACACTTACTTCCAGTTTTCCAATTGAAGAAGGGGAGGGGTTTCCAAATTTTTAAAAAAACAAAAAAACCTTTTCAGATACTTGAAGGAACCTGCAGAGCTCCCCCAAACCCCAGGAAATATGAGCTGGCTTAGGTAAGTGAAAATCACCCTGATCACTGCACTCACTTCACTCCACTCTTTCACACACTTACCACAGTTTTGAAACTCTTGAAGAGTTTAAGAAACAAAGGAATAAGTTATGAAATGATTTTGTAGTTTTTTTCTTCGCTTACCCGCTGTTCTGCGTTTTTGATCTCTTAACATTACATTTCCAATGGAGAAAATATTTCATTTTTCTGAAAAGGGGGAATGACAAAAAAGCCTTGTTAGAAAGACAGAAAGACACAGAAAAACAAGCCATTGTTAGATTAATGCGCTGCAAATGTATCATACAGGTTTTACAAGTGTCAGTCAGGAAATATTTATAATCTTGAACATCATCATGCAGTACATATTAAGCATTCTAATATAAGAAAAAACACACACAAATGAAAGGTTTAAAATTAAATATTAATTTTGTGCAAATATCACTTTACTTAGTACTGTATAGAAAACACCAGCAGGTTCAACTTTGAGATCTCACTGCCATCTCCATTTCTTTCAAAGGGGAAAGAGCAGATAGTGGGTGGGTGGCAGTGAGATTGCCATCCCTGCTGCTCCCACCATCTCTAAGTGCTTCCAAGTACTTGCCACCACCTCTGTTGTTTCTCTTTGAGGTGGCAGGTACAATCTCACTGCCCCCTTGCCTTCTCCTTTGGAATGGAGGCAGAGGAGGTGGCAAGATTGTACCCATCCCTGCCACTGCCACTTTCTTTAGCTTTTTCACTTGAACCAAACACTGTTTCACTATGATCGAAAAGTAGAGTGCAGCAAAAAAGTAGCTGCTTACTTAGAAATAATTGGAAATATAAGTAGCTGCTTACTTAGAAATAATTGATGTAACCCCAATTACTTCCACATCAGCAAAGTGAGGTGGTTCCAGGTGGAAGAAAAGGCAGTGATGCTACTAATAGTAGCCTTTTTATTTATACTGTTATAATACATGCACTTTACAGACTATGCGTATTATAAGCATAAAACAAGTCTCTGCCCAAAAAAACTTACAATCTGAATTTCACCATTAATTGACATAACAATTGAGATAATAAAATACAGAGTAATGGAAGGAACAAAAGAAAGGCAGAATTAATATGAGCAAACAAGTTTGAGTTTCATTTCATTTTGGAGATTTCTATATTAGACAGACAGAACTGATTCAGGAAGTAGCAAATACAAAACTAGGAGGATAGGTGGCAGCAAAACTAGAGACAAGTAAAACCATGACAATAATTCAGGAACAGCTTTATCAAGAAAATAATTTTGTGAGAGAAGACAGGTGAGTTGTTTTATTATTTTCATTTCTAATCTTTTGGACCCATCAAAGGAACCACCAAGTTGGCAATTTTAAAAAATACATAAAGAACAATTACAACAGAACTATCAACAAAAGTTAAGGTGCAAAATTGTATAATCTCAAAGAGAAAGAATATACAAATGTGTATAATCAAAAAAAGGGGGAAAGCAATTTAAAAATAGCAATTATAAAGAAACTAACTTAAAAGAAAACTATATGAAGAACAAATGTTTTTACTGCTTGCTTAGAAAGAGATGTGTAATGGCAAGCCTGTCCTTTTCAGGAAAGGAATTCTACCACCAGTGTGCTGCCACTAAGAATGCCTTCAACCCATGTCTCTACTTGATGAGTCTCTACTGGCAACTGGAAGCAAGGCAAATTCTCTGATGATGAACACAGTGTGCAAACAGTTTCATGAGAGAGAAAATGTCTTTCAAGTAGCCTTGACTCAAGTCATCTAAGGATCTATAGGTAATAAACAGCATCTTGAATTGTGCTCAGAATAATACTGTAATTCTGCAATCCTAAAGACACTTTCCTGGTTGTAGGATCCATTGAACATAATGGGGCTTACTTTTGAGTAGACATGGTTAGGATTGTGCTCCGAGTTAGTACACATCACAAAGCATTGGTGTAATATGTTCTATCCAACAGGCACCCATTAGCACCCTGGTTACAATATCCTGCATCAGTTCATGCTTCAAGACAGTCCTCAGGGATAGCCTCGAGTAACTATCAATAGTCTGGTGAAATACAGTATGACTAAAGCATTGATCATTGTAGCCAGTTCTGTCCTCTTCAAGGAAAATTAGTACTCCAGCTGAATCCACATACTTTCCCAGCTACCAGTGTCAAACAGACCAGTTGGTACTAGGATTGTGTCTAGGTAGGAAAAGACTGCAATACCCCTTGGACAGAGATGGACCACCAAAATGATCAGGACCTTCATAATCACCTGAAGTATCTGAGGCTGAGCCTGCAGAATTATCTGAGGCCATTACCAAACATTTACCTGAAATACAACAGGGGAGTTTTTCCTTTGCACCTACTTCTCCATTACAAAGTGTACAAAAGGAAAGTGGGACCCAAGAAACATGAAGTAAACATGAAGAAAATTACTGAAGCTTGTGATAGTTGCACAGGACAGGCACTGCAATTCAAAGGTTCCTGTCCTGCCCACAAAGAGCAGAGTCAAAGTGTGGGCAAAAAGGAAGCTTGCCAGCTCTTTCACATCCACTGAAGGTGTGCCATGGAAAGACCTCTGTCAAAAGGTCATTAATTAATAGGAAAATTGAGGGATTTGAAATGCCTTGTGTGCCTTGTCAATGGTAAAAACAACTGATGGTGTCCCTTGACAATTTCAGTGGCTTTTTAGTGTGCCATGAGATGAAAAAGGCTGAAAATCACTACACTAAAGCAACAGCTGTGAGGTGTGAAGTTTTGGGACCTGTTTGGGTCATAGTACTGAGGCAGTTGGCACCACCATGTCTCTGGACCATCACTGCCCTTGCCACTGGACACTGTTGGACAGATATGAGCAAAAGTAATACGGGAGAGAAAGGCAGCTCCCAGCACGAAAGCACCTCCTCAAAAAAATTCAATCTCCCTGCTGCTAATGAAGTGCCCCTGAGATCGACTATGTTATGCCTCTGAATCCAGTGGTGGGCCCGGCCTGGCCCAAGATCCGGTTCTCCGGAAGTGGGCAGGCCCAGGGAGGTTTTTAATTTAAAAACTAAAAAAATTAAAAAAATACTTACTTCAGAGTAGACCTGCATAGGATGGATCTCTGAAGCTGCAGTTTTCTCCACACTTTCCTGGGAGTAAGTCCCATTGACTATACTGGGACTTACTTCTGAGTAGACCTGCTTAGGATGGGGCTCTGAGGTTGCAGTCCTCTCCACACCTGCCTAGGAGTAAGTCCCATTGACTATACTGGGACTTACTTCAGAGTAGACCTGCTTAGGCTGGGGCTCTGAGGCTGCAGTCTTCTCCACACCTGCCTGGGAGTAAGTCCCATTGACTATACTGGGACTTACTTCAGAGTAGACCTGCTTAGGATGGGGCTCTGAGGTTGCAGTCCTCTCCACACCTGCCTAGGAGTAAGTCCCATTGACTATACTGGGACTTACTTCAGAGTAGACCTGCTTAGGCTGGGGCTCTGAGGCTGCAGTCTTCTCCACACCTGCCTGGGAGTAAGTCCCATTGACTATACTGGGACTTACTTCAGAGTAGACCTGCTTAGGCTGGGGCTCTGGAGAGAGGGAGAAGCAGGGAGAGTACGATGGTGGCGCGGCGCCCCCCCCCTTCTGAGCCTCCCTGCCGGTGGGAGAGGAAGAGAGACCACGGTGGCGCACCCGGCCAGCCGGGAGGAAGGGGGAGGAAGGGAGGAGGGAGGAAGAAGGGAAGCAGCAGCTGTGCTGCGTACCAGTCCCTAGTGTTCTGCTCCCCCTTGGTTCTACCGGCTCGCCATCAGCCGCCAAAAGACAAGATCCTATTCATGAGAGTAGGTGTGAACCCCCTAGAGGCCCCCTGTGTCTGAATCTTAGATACCCTTTCACTCTTTCATAGCCTGTTTGATTACTTGGTATCCATCAGTCTTGAAAGGCTATGGTATCGTGCTTGATGCTGCATGATGCTGCATGCGAAGCATGAAGATCTGGGTAGATTGATATTGAGGATAGGCTGTGACCCAAGCAGCAAATCCTCCCTCTCCATGCCACTGAAATAGTCCAATGGAATGGCAAAGCTGGTATGATTGGTTCCAGCTGCATCGCAGAGCTGGGCTAAGGACAGGATTTCACCCTGTCTTCTGGAGACCCAGGTCTCGAACCCTGGCCTACTGGTTAACAGGCACAGTGATTTAACCACTTGCGCCACCCACAGCCTGCTTGATTAGTGAAGGTATATAAACACGTGGCACTTTCCACAGCCTCTTTAACCAGAGCAATATAGTCAAGATGGATTAGACAGAGCTGTAGAACCAGAGGAGGGACCAGGTAATGGGGTTGACCACCAAGAGCCCCTTCATTTCCCCCAAGGGGATTTATGAGCAGCCTTCATTGATAATCCAGCAATGAAAACACACATCGCATCCCCCCTGCAAACACCAACACAGACCCCACTCACAGATTCAGTAGGAAGGTGGTTTGCGAAATGGCTTCCTCAGGCATTTCTCACAGGCTCAAGATGGTCGACAGGGAGGTGTTGGTCATGCTTATCCCCAAACTTGCACAAAGCTTGCACAGAGGCAGGTGCTGACCACACAGGCAAGCTGCCATCTGCTGTCTTTGCCTCTGAGCGATCCCCTGGTCCATCCGGGGCTGTGGAGTGGCCATACCAGAGGTGGTGGCAAGATGCCACCTCCCTGCATGTGCAGGGACATCTCTGGGACACACAGCTGCATCAGCACTGCTGATGGTGAGGGGGAGTGGTGCAGGTGACTCCTGCAGTGACTGACCATTCACTTGACCTACAACCTCTTGGCCACTGCAAGCTTCAGTCATGGTCCGGGGAAGGACCACCATGTCAGCCTGGGAAAGAAGAGGCCTACCAATTCTCAGGTAGCTGGATAGGTAGGCTCAAGAACCTCTAGAGAGGAGCTCCAGAACTTGACAAAAATCTTCCTGAAGCAGATGATGAAAAAAAAAGAGACTAGCTGAGCTCTAGGGAGCTTAGCTGCAAAACGACCCGTCTCTTAGAGAACCAGAGCCGGACTGAGTTGGGTTGACCCCTTCCCATCTAGAGGAGACTACAGTCATGTCCGGCCCTGTCTCATCTAATGGGTGGGGCAAACCCACCCAGTGAAAAATGCACCCCTTTACCAGAGAATGGAACAGAGAGCTGGGAAACTGTAACCCAAGCAAAGCTATACTAGACTAGAGCAAACCCAAGCAAAGCTATACTAGACTAGAGGTAGTGGGTGTCCTCTAAACATCTGGCCTGCTTCATAAATGGGTCAGGAGCAATCCATGCAGTCAAGATTGCCCTTCCTCACACCTACAAAGAAAGAGTTTTATATCCAAGTAATTTTCATGGATTAGGAAAAATTCTGAGTGATAGTTTACACACCCTATCATGCAGGGACAGGGTGTAAACTACAAAATGAATGGCATTGAGAAATGATGAAATGTTCCCTGAATAAAAAATCATTGATTAGAAAATTATATTAAATTAGATTACCCAGAAACACACAACCTGATCCTGCACCATCCTGATTCACCAGGATTTTGCACATATCCCTCTTTCTGCACAGATATTTCCCTTTCCATCAGGACAGAAGCCAACTGTTTCTCATGAGGAAGAGAGAGGAAAATAATTTCCGTTGGAATTTGGTCATCTACTACAATAGACAGGTAAAGAAAGCACAGGAGTAGAAAAAGACATGCAATTGTTTTAAATTGTGTTCATAACTTTACCTTGTGTTACATTATCTATTTTGAACCCATTCCAAAGAAAGTCCTATCCACCTTTCCAGTGCGTCTGCATCTGTGTTAATAGGGTGTGCACTACATTCTGCAATAGTGGCAGTCATGGACATCTCACCGAGATAAGGAACGTTTGTTCTCTTAGCTTGCGGTTGCAATGTGGTTGCATCAACATTTTTAACAGAGGAAAGGGGAGATAAAAATCTTTTAAATAAAATTTAAATAAAATCAACACAAGGAATGTAAATAGCTCTGGGCACTTTGATTCCTCAAATATACAATGGTTGACATTTAGTATTCTCAATTTGATGTCATAGCAAATTATAATTCTAATTATATGATTATTTTAAATATGATGTAATCTCTTACCTGAAATTAATATATAGACTGTAACTGCGTATTGCATAACACAGTTGCCTTTCACCTAACCACTCCATTACTGGTGTTGTTTCTACATCCTCTGTCCCAGATGCTTTGTCTGGATTAAACTTTAGAGAGGAGAGGGAGAAGAAAAATATTTGCTTCAGGAATTCAGAAAGTTAGCTATACTGGAGCTGTTATTGAATTATTTTTATATTATTTTACGATAAATATAATAATTTTAAATTACAGTGGTGCCTTGGTTTACGAGCATAATTGTTCCAGAAGCATGCTTGTAATACAAAATGCTTGTTGTCTGAAGTGGATTTTTCCATAAGATATAATGGAAACTCAGACAATTCGTTCCACAACCCAAAAATATTCATATAAAAATGATTACAATACTGTAATATAATACAAAATATTAAAAAAATATGTCAAGGTGATAGTTTTCAGGCAGGGAGAAGAATATGTGCTTGTGTGTTTATATGAGTGTGCTGGCTTTGTTTAGAAGCAGCTTTTGGAAAAGCTGAGGTCCTTTTGCAGTTCATCTCATTTTGCAGAAGGTCAGCTTTTGGAGGAGCTCATTGTCTGCTTTGTTATCATGGTAACAAATTGCCTTCATATCACAGGAAAATAGTTAATCCATTTCTTGGAACCAAATGTTCCAAGGTATTACTCATTAACCTTGACAGTGATCTTAAACCAAGTCGGAATTGCTTAGAAATTTTTGCTTGTGTTCCAAAACACTCATAATCCAAGTTACTCAATAACCAAGGTACACTGTACATAAAGGACAACTTACAAATTTACAATTATAGCATGCTGTCTCAAGAATTCAGCCTTTGGAAACCGCAACACAGGTAACATCTCCTGAGTTTAAAGAGGATGAGCATGCATTTCAAAATTAATAATAACAGCATCAAAAGAGAAGACCAAATTAACACAACTGAAAAATCTGTTCTGCTTGTTTTAGACCAGGGTTCTCTAGGGGGATAGATGCAGCCTCGGCAAGCCTCAATCTGGTTCCCTGCAAGACCTCTCAGTTGGGCCCTTGGGCAAGCCTTGTAATCCACTCCAATACATTCTCATATATAAATTTATGCAAATGTATTCAAATCTGAAATGTAAATTATGGTAGTTTTCCAGCCCCAACCAGGCATGGGCCCAAGCCGGTTTGGGCTGGATCGCCTGAACCGGTTGTTCCCATGACCCCAATGCTACCGAACTGGTAGCTGCAGGGTCGCCTGAAAACCCAGTGTACTGGTTCGGACGCCGGGCAGAGGAGACACACTGCGCATGCGCCGACCTCAGCGCACGCGCAGTGCGTCTCCTCCTGGTGGGGAAGACGCACAGTGCATGCACTGGGGTCGGCGCACATGCTGTGCGTCCCTTTCCATGAGAGGAGACACACTGCGAATGCGCCAACCACGGCGCTTGAGCAGTGTGTCTCCTGAAGAAGACGCACTGCGCATGCGTCCGGGGTTGGCACATGTGCAGTGCACGGGGGTTCAGGCCCGCCCTCGCCCCGCCCCCGCCCCAGCCCTGCCCCGCCCCCAACTTCCAGCGAACTGGTTGTTGGGGTGGCCCGGGCCCATCCCTGGCCCCAACACAGTGTCAGAGAGATGATGTGGCTCCTGCCAAAAACTTGGAGGCCTCTTTTTATATCATGATGTTCCTTATTCTTAGCTCTAGAGTCTGCTGATGATAAAGGAAATATAAGTTTCTATCTTTTTGGATACTTATTCCTTTGGAAAATAATAAACTCAGTTATGCACACTTCTCTATGGCTGCAATCCTAACCTGTGGGTAGGCTGGTCTAAGCCCCAGCATAAGTCCTGTGCTGACCTGGGGGTTGTCAAAAAGTGACATAGGGCACTTCTGCACCACTCCTGGGGAAGGGTTAGACACGTGCTTGCTTCCCTACATCACCACAGGAACCTGAAGACTGATGAATTGTGCCAGCCATACCCTATGTCTCTCTGTGTCTCTAGATAGAAAGACAGACTGATAGACCTGCTTTTAAATATTTCACTGAAATCTTTGTTCATTTTAGTGTTATCCTTATTAAATAAGCAATTAAGACTTCACTGTGGTAATCTGTTTAGTGGAAAAAGCATGCCTCCAGATATTTTTTCTTGCTGTTCCCCTCTATTCAAAAATATTTATACAAAAATCAATGGAAAAAATACCAACAGAAAAAATAGTTTTAAAGACACACTTCCAGGTTTCTTACTCCTAATGGAATAAGGTCATGCCTCAACATCTGCATGTGTTTGATTCTTGGACTCCCCACTGATACTAAAAAATGTGTTAAATTATGTAGTTTAAAACATAAAACAGGCATCTCTTTACATTTTATAATTATTTAAAAATAACTTTTCTAACTGTTGTAGAGAAGCAGTCAGAGATTAGAAATGCAGAAGAGTCTTTGCCTTGCTTAGCTGAAGAATGGAATGATTGTTTGCATGACTGTTTTTCCACAACAGGAAGAAAACAAATTTAACAGGAAGAAACTGCAAATTAAAAGGGATGCATTTTTTCCCTTTCCATGGATCAGCATGTTCCTTCTCTCTTGCAGTGACCGCTCATGTTGATTCAAATCCATGTACAGTGGCGCCTCACATAAAGAACACCTCATGTAAAGTATGTTTCATGTAACAAACAAAAATTTCTCTAGGATTCTGCTTCACGTAAAGAAAGTGCTTCACATAAAGTAAACATTTGTTGGCAGTTGGGGCAGACACGCTGGCCGGCAGCCTGTTTAAAAAGCATCAGGGCTGCCTAGCGCACCTGCCCATACTGAAAGCAACACTTCCATGCTGTTCCTCCTGTGGCTGGGCATCTGCTGGGCAGAGGGAGAGAACAACAGTGGAGAAGAGGGAAGCAGCTGAGGGCTAGCCAGAAGGGAGCAGGAGAGAGAGGCTCAGGATGGTGAGAAGGAGAAAGTGGGGAGACACTTTGAAAGTGTCTTGGATTGCAGCCTCCTAACCATGTCTACCCAGAAGTAAGCCCCATTGTGTTAAATCGGTCTTACTCCCAGGAAAGTGTCTTTAGGACTGCAGCCTAAGTAGATTTCATAAGATCATGCACATTGAATGCATGTTTTTTAATTCAATTCCAGTGTTTTATCATCGTTTTTACATCCAGTTAATATTTTTAGATGAATATTTTTGGGGTTGTGGAACCAATCATCTGAGTTTCCATTATTTCCTATAGGAAGATCTGCTTCATGTAAAGAAAGTTTCATGTAAAGAAACTGCCTCCGGAACAAATTAATTCTGTTACGTGAGGCGTCACTGTATATAAAATCTATGTATAACAAGATTGGATTTGTACTTTCAGCTTTCTAAAATGCTTTAGAACAGGGGTGGACAATTTACAGCACATGATCGGGCGCAATCCAGTGTAACTACGGGGAGTCCTTGCTCCAGTGTAAGAACAATTTGCTCTGGATTGCAATATGAATTTCCCATGGGTTTTCACTAGGTGGTGCAGTAATCATGGGTACATATAACGTCTCTTATGCGCTCCCGTAATTACTCTGGATTGTAGAGTATGCCACTTGTAGACCACTTGTAGAGAATTTGAAAGTAACACTCAACTTTAATTGTCATTTTTAGCAATTATCATGATAGCTAAATAGAGCCTCCAAGGGCAATATTTTTCCAAAGACACTTGGTTGAATATAACTGATGAGACCAGAAAGATGTCACGCATGGATCTTTATACTCCAGCCCTTCAGGACTCAAATTACACCTGTCTATCTGCTTTGACCAGGATTTCTCGGGAACAAAATGTTTTAGTTGACATGTGAATTCATAATCTTCAGTTTAAACATCTTGACTGTCTAGGGCCGTGATACTCAAAATGGAGGTCAGGACCCTCTTGGGAGTTGTGATCTTGGATCAGGGAGCTCAGGAGAGGGTCGGATCCACCACTTTGGAATCAAGCACTGGGTTTTCCTGTTAAACCCATTGAACTCAATGGGGCTTACTTCTGAGTAGACATGGCTAGGATCACACCCTAAGTCTCATTGAACACAATAGGACTTACTTCTGAGTAGACATAGAGGAGCTCTGGTATTACATCCTGGTAAATTTAACAGGGGGTCCTGGAAAGATTTTTTAAGTTTGAAAGGGAGTCCTGACTGAAATGCCAAACACCACTTTTTCAGCCACTTTTTCACCAACACTGGTGTGCCATGAATGGCCTGCAGGAATTTGGGGAAGGACCATTTATTAGTAGGGTCATTGTAGGGTTATTTGTAGGGTCACTGGAGGATGTGAGTACTACACTATCTGCCTGAGGTGTCTTGTCAATTGGCAAAAATCTGATGGTGTGCTTTACAATTTTAAACTTTTGTCAATGTACCATGAAATGAAAAAGATCTACAGCAGGGGAGCCAGATGCAGCCCACAGTGAACCTCCATGTGGCCCATAGCAAGCCACCTCATTTGGCCCACAGGAGAACACTCTAATCCTCTGAGGGCAAGGGGAGCTCTGCTTCCCTCACCTCCAGGGGGTGTTCTGAAGGTCAGGAAGACTGCATGCACCTCTACCTCTCTCAATCTCTCTCTATTGTTCTTAAACAACCCTACACAAAGTTTATATTAATAAATGCTTCTGTTCTATGTGCAGATTGCCAAGACTCAGCCAGTGTGGAAAGGCATAGATAAAGGGAAGCATTGATTTACATTTCTGAACTGGAAAAGGAGATACATTACCCTGGATACATATGAAGCTGAAACAGTCCAATATTCTTTACTTTGTAAAGCCAGATTTGCAGAGACTACTTGAAGGTCATATGGATCATAGTGTGCTTCAGGGTTATCCCTGCTTCTTCTCAGGCAATATACATACTCTCCATCATCATATCGTGGCGAACATTTCTGATAACAGAAAATCAAAATTGTAATATGTGAAATATGGATGTGTAAAGTTTAATAGTTTTATGTAAATGTTATCCATTTTAGCAATCAGTCATGAATGTGGGTGGCGCAAGCGGTTAAGACGCTGTGCCTGTTAACCAGCAGGCCAGGGTTCGGACCCGGGTCGGCCCCACAAGACAGGGTGAGCTCCTGTCCATAGCCCAGCTGGATCCAATCGTATTGGCTCTGCCTTTCCATTGGACTAATTCAGTGGCATGGAGAGGGGGGATTTGCTGCTTGGGTAACAGCCTATCCTCCATAACAATCTAACCCAGGCATTCATGTTTCGCATGCAGCGTATGCAGTGCTGAGCATGATACCATAGTCTTTCAAGACTGACGGAGGCCTGCTTTTTTCATGAATGATAAGCAGTATACTGAGCTGGGCATCACAAACCCCTAGTCCTCCCTCCTTTCCTCCGCCCACCCCTGCCTCCGAACCACCCTCCTGCCCCCTCCCTCCCTTCACCTGCCTTCATCTCCTCATTGTTCCTTCCCCACCCTCCCACCTCTCCAGGGTGAATCCCCAAAAGAGGACAAGGTCCCCCAAAATTCCTAACATCCAAGCAAAATTCCTGACATGTTAAAAATATAGGACACCCCAAAAATGTAGGATGCATTAAAATAAAAGCTAAAAACACTCGTATTGCTTTCCTGTACTTAATTTCAACACTATATTACTTATTGTTAAATTGTAAAACCAAAAAGACACATGTTTAAGTGATCCAAAACCAAAGCAACCAACCTTTCTAAGGACAGCATCTTACAGGGGGACCATATGCAATAACCACAAAAAGAGAACAAGACTCCCTAAAAATGTAGGACATCCAAGTAAAATGTAGGACTTGACAAAATAACAGCTGAAAACACTCATATGCTGAAAATGCTCAAATGCTGCCTTGCGGAGCACTTGCTGAGCTCCAAGTCCACAGGATCAGGACCATTCTGGAAGACTTGCACTCTATGGAATGACCTTCCACACAGCCAAGGCATGCTTGCTTACTTGCGAGTAAAAGCAGCTGTGCACTTTCACTTTCAAAAGTGTTGAATGCCGTGGATCTTGTAGCAGGGGTTTCCTTATGTGATGCCTTGTAGGGGATGCATTCACTGGATCAAGAACAGATTCCTCTCAGTCTGCCCTTTCCAAATATCTAAAGCAAGTTTGCCTACTTGCAAGTAAAGGTGCAATATGGCTTTCATTTCTCATAGAGATCAATGCAATTATCAGGGACCTTCTTCTGGGGTGATTTTGGAGACTGCATTCATTGGACCAGGACCATTCTGGTGTCTTTGGATTCCTCTCAGCCTGGCCTTTCTGACAGACTATGGCACATTCACCTATTCATGAGTAAAGGCACAATATGGGAATTTTTCCCATAGAGTTCAATGCATACTTTTGTTTTTCAGTTTTTTGGCCATAAATGTTGATAGGAAGGAAATATTCAAAACTGATTTTTGCATTGGATTCTGCACATCAATACAAATCCAACAACCTATGACATGAGGGACTACTGCACACCATCGTGAAGTTCCAAAATGAAACCAAATAGAGGACAATGAAGCCCTTTTGGAGGACAACCAGATAGGAGGCTAAAAAAGAGGATCCAGGAATTTCTGGTCATACGATCACCCTGCCCCACCCCTGAGGATCACTAGTGTGGGCCCCTGGTAACCCAAAATGTCATGTGGCACTTTTACAACACCACTCAGCCAGTGCAAGTGGCTTACACCAGCCAGAGAAGAACCTGAGAATTGCTCAACTTGTCTATGAGGTGATGAAATTTTAAACTTCTTTTCCTAATTAAAACAAACCAGCATTTACCACGACAAAACCAAACTAATTCTGGCTTGTTCCAACTGTTTTATGCCCTGACTGTTTTATGTAGGTGCAGGATTTGGGACCAGTTGTTAATCGCTCTTCAATGTTAAGAACAAAAACGTTCTGTGTATAATCCCAGAATAGTTGAGGCAGCCCAACTAAGACACTCCTCACTGCCCTAACTTTGAATTGTGCCCTTACTCTCAGCATAATTTATTAATTACAGGAAGGTTCCCTGCTGCCTGCTCACAAGGAAAAGAAGGGTTGGAAATTTTTTCCAGGACACAAGGATAAAAAAGAGGACATATGGAAGTTAGTTCCATTACAGACAATCGAGCTTACTCCAGGAAAGTAACTTGAAGCCTCTTTCCAAGCCTCTGAATACAATGGGTCTATCTACAGAGTAGACATGGGAGTGGCTCTTACATGGCCAAACTTACTAGGATTTGATAGTATGTCATCATTTCCAGCCATGACAGTTCTGGCAAGTTTGACAAGTTTGACAATTCTTTCATGTATAAGAGAATTATGGCAACCCTATGTGGAGAGGCAGTCTAGAATTAGAAATGAAAGGACTCCCTCCCTTTGTCTGGCTCAGCTGAAGAATGGAATGATTGCTTCCTTGACTGCCTCTCTGCAACAGTGAAAAACACAGTAAGAAAAGCAGTTTTTAAAGCTGTTATTTTCAGTGGCCATTTGTGTTGAGTCAAATGCATGTATAAATCTGCATATAACAAGGTTGGACCTGTACATATTTTAAGTATTTTTATAAACAACCCTAGGCAAAGTGTTGCAAAGATTGAAAAGCATGATCTGCACAGTGAAGAACTTACTTACTTCTGACAAACATGGCCGACTTCCACAAAATGCAACACAAACCACAAGCTACATACCATTTTCGTCTTTCCTGCTGGGAATTTATAACTTACAGAAAGTCCTAACTCCCAATTAGACCAGCACAAGTCTCTGCCACTTGAAATCAATCAATAAATATATATACTCAGAGGCAAACCTAAGCAAAATTTCGCCTGTGGCAAGGACGGAAATTTTGCCCCATCAAAACAGTTAGAAAGAATCCCAGGAGGTCATCTAGACCTTGTAGCAGGAGAGATAGGGACCTATCGCCCGTGGCAGATTGCATCCTGCGCTACATCCTCGTTACACCTCTGTATATACTGTATACCACTTTTTCAACTAAAAGTTCAGTACTAAAAGTTTTCAACTAAAAGTTCACTTTTCAACCAAAAGCAGTTTACAGAGAAAATGAAATAATTCATTGCTATGAAAAGGAAAATACCTTAAATGCAAGCTTCCGGACTACACATAAATTTGCTGGTTTATCTACAACCCTCCTACTTGGCGGAAATGTTGTCTCCAACCCAAGTTTTTCTCTCAGTCTCAAAATATGAAATATCACATCATCATTTATAGGCTCTAGAGAAGAACAGAAAAAACAGTGTTATTGTCAGTATTTTGTCCAAGTTTTAAACGTTCCTATAGAATACAATCCAGCTGTTATATTTAACTATTATAAAGACTTGTGGAAAAGTCCATAAATTGTGAGTAGAATTTCACAGAAAGCTATGATAATCTAATACAATATACAGTGGTACCTTGGTTTATGAGTGGCTTGGATTATGAGTGTTTTAGAAGAGGGACAAAAATTTATAAGCAATTCTGAGTTGGTTAACAAGAAATGTCTTGGTTAACGAGAAATGTCTTGGAACAGTTGGTTCCGAGAAACTGATATTTTTGTGGGATACAAAGGCAATTACCGTATATATGGTATAAGCCAAGTTTTTTTGGTCCCAAAAAATGGGCCTGAAAAAAACCCCTCAGCATATACTCGGGTGAACTGAAAAGTGGTGGGATCAAACCCCATCATGTCATATACCACTGGATTTGTATTGAAGAGCAGAATCCAATGCAAAAATCAGTTTTGAGATATATCATTCCTATCAAAATGTATGGCCAAAAAACAAAAAACGATAAAAATAAAAAATACATTTTTGGCAATTTTTTTAAGCGGGTAGGAATTTTGGCCTTGGGGTTCAGGAATTTTGGGTTTGGCATCTGGTCACCCTGTCCTATGCCTGTCTACTCTGAAGTAAGCCCCACTAAGTTCAATGAGGCTTACTCCCAGGAAAGTGTGCTTAGGATTGCAGCCTATGAGTCCCAAGAAGGCTACAAGGAAAAGGACCAGTACCAGTACCTGCTGCATTTCCCACCCGACGCTTATACTCGAGTCAATAAGTTTTCCCAGTTTTTTGCGGTAAAATTAGGTGTCTTGGCTTATACTCGGGTCGGCTTATACTTGAGTATATACGGTAGTTACCTTGTTAACAAGGCAGATAATGAGCTCCTGCAAAAGCTGACCTTCTTGCAAAAGGACCTCAGCTCTTCCAAAAGCTGCTTCTAAACAGAGCTAGCTCCCCCCACTGTCTCTCTCTCTCTCTCTCTCACACACACACACACTTCTTCCTGCCTGAAAAATAACCTGAAATTTTTTATTATTTTGTATATTACAGTATTGTCATCATTTTTATATGAATTTGTGGGTTGTAGGATGAATTATCTGTGTTTCCATTCCTATGGGAAAATCCACTTTGGATTGCAAGTGTTTTGGATTATAAGCATGCTTCCAAAACGAATTATGCTCACAAACCAAAGCACCACTGAAATGATTTGAAGAGTGGACATCAAAATTATGAAAGGACCAGGAAATAAGTATGAGCATACACTCTGCTTTTTGGAATATTATCAGAATTTTTAAAATGAGAAATGTGAACATGATCCACCCAACCCCAATGCTGAGGCCTCATTCTGCTCTGTTCTACCTGACAACCACCTCTGTCACTGAGCAATACAGCACTAGACTTTGTGTAGTAAGTACAGCTCCACACAAAAGCCGGAAGACACTGGCTTTTCCACCAGCACTGCTAACTTAAGTGCTTTGTGGCACTTTGCAACAGTACTCAAGCCTGATGTGCCTCTGGAACAATCACTCTACCTGCACACCCAATGAAGGATTAGGTCATCAGGTTTCTGAAGTCAGAAATCTATTTTCAGTAGGGCTGAGCATCCCTTTAAAAAATTTTTACCAACTAAATTGTTACTTCTGGTTTTAAGTGGGTTGCTTTTACAAAACAAGACACTTCCATTTTGAATCAAGCAAAGTCTTCTGAGTATTGAGCTGACTTAACTTTGTGCTCAGTTAGAAACAAATCAGTTCAAATTGCCTCAACTGATGGATGCGGAACAATTGAGAACAGATTTGGTCCATTTAGCACCAGAGCTTTTTATGTGCATTTCCAGTGAATTGCATACTTTATAAATTATAATACTGGAATAATTTGCTTAAAATTTTGAATTTTCTTTTGATTGATCACAGGAGTAAGTCATCAATGGATAAAACAAATGGAAGGCAAGTTGGACACTTCTGACAAGTCACTTTTGATAAACTCACCAGTTGTGTCATAAGTAGGAACAGACTTTTCCCGGACAAATCTGGGACTATAACCAGCCTGAAATTTCAGACATGTCCTTTTATGGCAACTTAACTGTGTCTCAACAGTCTCAACTTCAGTTTGTTCATCTGCACCTATAATAGAAAACTAATTATATAACTACTATACTAAGACAAAACATTCGTTATCTAAAATAAATACTCATGCAAATATTAACTACAATATTAACTATCTCAATATTATTATCTATATTATACAGAGTGTCCAAAAATATATACAGGTTGTCCCCTCTTATTACTAGGGTTTGTTCCAGAACCCCAGTGAATTAAAAAATATGTGGGGGGGGGGGGAAATCTATGGAAAAATAGATTTAAAGAAACACTTCCAGGTTTATTGCTCCTACATTGCTCCAAATGCAGTGGTCTCCAAATTTGAGGACCCGGCTCTCTAAGGGGGTCAGAAGGATATTCCAGAGGGGTTGCAAAAGGTTGCAAAAAAGCATGTAGCCTTCTTGTAATTAATAAATAATATACAGTAAATTATGAGTTTAAAATTTAATGATAAGCAATATAGTGTTTAAATTAACCACTTGAAAGTGATATATACGTATGTTTTTAGCTTTGTATCCTAACTTTTTCTTGGGGGGTCCTATATTTTGGGGGTGTCTAGTCCTCATAACCAAAAGTTATGACATATGGTGACTCTGGGTGGGGAGTGGGAGGGTGTAGCAGCAAGTTGCAGCAAGTGGACCCCAGAAAGATTCCAAAGTTTGAAAGGGGGTTTTGGGCCAAAATGGCTGACCACTCCCTAATGGAATGTTGAGGTCATGCCTAATGTTGAGGTCATGCCTCAACATCTGCAGGGGGTTGATTTGGGGACTCTGCTGATACTAAAAAATGTGATGAATAAAAACCAGTTTAAAATATTAAAAGTGCATTCATTTACAATAGTTTAAACAAACAATAATTAAGACCCAGCAGACAAATATACCACAGAGAAGGAAAGCCTCGAGGGAACCAGCATATCGTTAGAGAGGTAGAAAAGGGCAAGTGAGGTTCCTTTTCAAATGGAAATCTTTTCTGAATGAGGAGAGTAAAAATGAACAAAAAAAGTGGCAAAAGAAACATAAGGTGATACGGGAGACCAAAGGAGACTTCCCTTGAAGTCTCTCTTTGAGGGGCCCTCTTGTCTCCCTCACAGCAGCGATGAAGGTTTTCACAGGTACAGTACTGTTCAGTACTGTACAGTATTTTCCTTATTACAGTGTTTTGTATTATATTGTATATATAATATACAATATTATATGTATTATATCGTGTAATATATGTATTATATTACATGATTTATATGTTATATGTTATATGTTATATGTTATATGTTTATATATATATATATATATATATATATATATATATATATATATATATATATATATATATATAAACATGTATGATATATACAGTGTATATATCATTTTATATACAGTAAATATTTTGGGGTTGTGGAACAAATTGTCTGAGTCTCCATTATATCCTATAGGAAAATCTGCTTTGGATTACAAGTGTTTTGAATTGCAAGCATGTTTCCTCAACAAGTTGTGCATCCAAACAAGGGCACCACTGTATGTATGAATTATAATGTTATAGTACATATAGCATAATACATTTAACACTAATGTGTGCGTACATTGTCTTGAGATACCCTGAATACAAGTTTCCTAAGTTGTACAAGATTACATAAGTTGTATTTTTACTCAGATGACACTGGTTACTCCTTCCCCCATAAAAAACCAATTAAGGACCTGTAAAAAAAGGATCTGCATACAATTGATCCCATTCATAGCTATGTAGATAAGTCCTCCATCTGAATCTGGCTACAAACAGATGAAGCATGTAGAAATCAACTCTACATGCTTTGCAGCATATCAGCTTTTAACAACCTCTGTGGTTCACCAGTGCCATTTCCAAGGTCTGCCGAGGCCAGTGGATTGAGTCACTGGCCTGGCGTGACCTAGGAGCGGCCTCCAGAGGCTCCTGGTAGGCAACTGTGTGAACTTCAGGAGAGGACCTCAGCACCTATATAATTCAATATACATGGGGAGGGAGGAATCTAGAAAAGACAGTTTCACTGCATTATTATGTCAGATAGCATGTGTGTTGGGAGATAAAGTCTACATATTGCAGCATAATGCAATGTCTGTGCTTGTCTCATTGCACCATCTGCCATAATATCCCTGTGTTGGTAGTATCAAGTTTTACTGCTGGTAAGTAATCCCTAAATTAAATATTATTAACTTAGGATGCAGGATGCAGACCATTGACCCAGCTGCATCAGCATCAGAAACCTAAGCCATTCAAGAATTATTTCAAGAAACACTTGCCCCATAATCATTCAAGATTTTTTTTACTCCATTCCCAACCTAAACCTACTATACTTTCCTTTAATGTCCATAGTGTGGATAGCTTCTTCATGAAAAGGAATAACAGAAAGTTGCCTTTTGCTTATATTTTCAATGTTTTCCATGCTCCTGTGCAGATCCCTTTCAACCATTTCAGTAAGCTGAGGAACAGTTGGTGGTGTTGGTATCTTAGGTATTCTTGAGAAACTAAAAGGTGAAAAGAAAAAAAATCTGACATGTGATTAAGTCAAACTGTGCAGATACCATGGCAAAGGGATCATGCTCTTTAGTCATTCAGTTGTGTCTGATTCTTTGTGACCCCATGGACTACAGCCCGCCAGGCCACCTATCATCCGCTAGCTCAGTGTTTCTCAAACTGGGGGTCGGGACCCCTTTGGGGGGGTCGCCTGACCCTTTCATGGGGGTTGCCTAAAGACCCCTAGTGTAGGGGGTCTTGCAAGGTATTTTGCATCTTTTTTATTTGTAATTAGAAATAAATATTTCACAATATATAATTAAATATTATTTTGTGATTAATCACTATGCTTTAATTATGTTCAATTTGTAACAATGAAAATGCATCCTGCATATCAGATATTAACATTATGATTCATAACAGTAGCAAAATTACAGTTATGAAGCAGCAACAAAAATAATTTTATGGCTGGGTGTCCCCACAACATGAGGAACTGTATTAAAGGGTCACGGCATTAGGAAGATTGAGAATCACTGCTCTAGCTTTTCCTAGTATCAGGGTCTTTTCTAAGGAGTCCTCCCTTCTCATGAAGGGGCCAAAATTTTTGAGCTTCAGCTTCATTATTTGTCTGTGACATGTGAACTGAGCAAGAGGCACATTTAAAAGGGGTGTTCCTTTTTTATTAATTGCAGGGGTAGAGTAATGGCTGTCCTCACACCAGCAATGTCCTGTAGCTTTATAGTAGCTTCTGCTGGTGGCTTTTTGCATCTTTTTTAATATTGTCAGCATTCAGACTAATAATGTTCCACTGAAGAAGGAAATGGCAACCTACTCCAGTATCTTGCCAAGAAAGCCATATGGACTTCTGTATCAAATGGATTATAGGCAATTCCAATTCAGTGGTATAGTTAAGGAGGGACTGGCATGGTACACTGCCCCAGGTACCTTTGAAAGCTTAGAAGTGCATTTCCAAGCACAGTGTAAATGCCAAGTGACTTTTTAAGACCTCTGGATGTTTTCTGAGGAGTGAGGAAGCCAACTCCTAGATGTCCCTGGGGTATTCTGAGCACCTGGCCCGTAGAGGTGTTAACACTGGGGGAGTGTTAAAAGTTTAGTACCCCCAGATGCTAGATCCCTTACAAGTCCACTGTCCCAATTCATAGTTTATTGAATTGCATGAACTGGATCTATGCTATAAACTTTATAAAGCAAAACAGGAGCAATTCAAAGTTTACTTACACATATTCAACATCCATGTCTTGTTGTTCTGTTTTTACTTTGTGTTTTTTTGCAGAATGTGCTCTGTAAACAGCGGTGCGAAGAGTAGCAGGAATCTCAGATGGAAGTAACTAGAAGTGTATACCCCATAAAAACATGTTAGCTTTATTATGTCAAAAATGGAACTGTCTGAAACTGAGTACAACTTTAGTGTTTATGTGTTAGTTATTAGTTAGTCTTAGATGACCTTCATGCTTTGTATACTTATGATCTTTGTTTAAGATCTTTGTACACTTAAGAACGTTCTATACTAAAGAATCTTATTCTAGCAAGCGCACACAAGCTATTCAGTTCCAGCAATCAGAGCCACAATTGCTGCTGTTCTATAGAGGCAATCATTCCTTGGCCATACTCTTAAGGAGGAATGGACCGCTTGGAGTACTCTTGGTGATCACAACCAACCAGTTTGGCAACCACTGGTATATAGACATCCCCCTGTACCAATGGTTCTAATATCTGTGGATCCAGTTCTCTACAACCCCCTACACCCATTAATGTCACACAAAGTGCAAACCCAAGTACTCTTTGGGCTGGCGTAAGTCCATTACACCAGCTCAAGAATATCACAAATGTGACACATCTCTCACAATTTTGGGGCATGCTGTGAGGTCCAGCACTAGGAGGGAGGTGAATACATGCCAGCCTGGAGAGGTTGAGAAGGTCAAAGCAGGAGATTTGGGTGGTGGAAATGCTGGACCAGTGGATGAACCAGTTTGGAAGGAGGATGTGACCAACATCTAACAATTGGACCAAATCCCAACTCTCTACTGTGCAGTCCAGTGTTTCACTTGGCTGATCAGATCTACACAAGTAATTTCACAGGTGGTTGCTCTTTTACAAAGAGTAAGGGGTACGGTGCTTTGGAATGCTCATCTGCAAAACTTTCAAAGCTGAGATGGGCGACACAGGTAGGGTTGCCATAATTCTCTTCTATAAAATTGGGACAGGATCCTCTGTCACACATGCCGGTATGTGAACATAATCCCCTCAAATAGGGACTGTCCCTGTTTTCCAGTATATATGGCAACCCTAGTAAGAGGAAATAAATCCCTTACTCTGAGTTGTACAGGATCTACCTCAAAACTTGTGTTGGATACAGTGCAGACCAGTTGATCTACCTGTTCCAGCACATGTTAAGAATTGGGCTGACTGTAGCTTACCATAGGGCACAATCCAGAGTAACTATGGGGAGTCCTTGCTCTGGTGTAAGAACAATTTGCTCTGGATTGCAACATGAATTTCCCATAGGTTTTCACTAGGAGGTGCAGTAACTACGGGTACACATAATGTCTCTTACGTGCTCCCGTAGTTGCTCTGGATTGTAGGGATAGTCTCTTTCTTTTACAAGACACTATAAGCATGCACACAGATGGGGGCAACACAATTTGTTGTGCCCACTTTGTTTTACTTCCTATTAATTACCTGATTCCTGCTAATAAGATGACTAATGCGAAACATTACAACACCACTTAAATGACTCTTAGCATTATATTAAAAATTATAGATTCTCTTACCAGTGGATCCTCATCTTCCTTTCTGCTAGAAGGTTTCTCAGGTGTAATAAACTTCCCTTTCAACATATGTGGTACTTCTGTATCCTCAGGTCCAATCTCGAGACGTGACACTACTGGATTTGATCGTTTTCTTGTCTTCTTTTTCATTTGAACTGGATATTTTTGGTCCTAATGCCATAAACATTATTGCATCTTTCACTTACTTTCAAATATAGCAGCTCAGAAAGACTTATAACAAGAATTAGAGTGTCTAATATTAAGATATGTACATACATAAACATATTCCAATTCATAGATCACTTACCCTGTTTCCCCAATAATAAGACCTACTCAGAAAAGAAGACCTACCCAGACTTTTGCTCTGCAGTCTAAATTAAGACCTACCCTGAAAAGAAGACCTACTAAAATTCCACTTCCGCATAGCAGCCTCAAAGCCCAACCCTATGCAGGTCTACTCAGAAGTAAGCCCTATTATAGTCAGTGGGGCTTACTCCCAGGCAAATGTGGATGGGATAGCAGCCTCACAGCTTCCACCCTTTATTCTGGAGGAAAGCTCCTCCCCCAGCCTCCTGGCTGCCTGAGGAACAGAGGGCGAGGAGCAGCATGCTGGTGCTGTTGCAGCTCTGCCTCTGTGCCTGGTATGGTTCTTCTGCTGCAGCTGCTGCTGGCCATGAGAGGAACCCGTAATTATTAAAGGGGCACAAGCAGAGAAGCCCCTCTCTCCCTGCCCCCTCAGGGACCCATCTCCTCCCCGGTCAATGAGGCATTGCTACTCAAAAGTAAGCCCCATTATAGTCAGTGGGACTTACTCCCAGGCAAGTGTGGATGGGATAGCAGCCTCAGAGCCTGATCCTTACGTTGCTACTCAGAAGTGAGCCCCATTACAGTCAGGAAAGTGTGGATGGGATAGCAGCCTCAAAGCCCAACCCTTCTGTGCAGACACACACAGAATAGGGATCTTTCAGCCAGACTTTCTTGGGAGTAAACCCTTTGAGTGTGGTGGGGATGGATGGGACTTACTTCTGTGCCCAGGGTGACCATCTGACAGGAATAGGATTTATTTTGATTTTCAGCCTCCTCTCAGGGTGTCCCACATTTTTGCTTCATTGTCCTACATTTTGCTGACAATGTTAATTAAAATAAGGCCTACCCTGAAAATAAGAACTATGGTGTTTTTTTGACCAAAAAAGAAAAGACAGTATCTTATTATCGGGGAAACACGGTACATGAAAAAACAAACTGTGATATGAAGCATCTACCAGTATTTTCTTTCATCAAGAACAAAGAAAATCAAGCTACAGTACATTCTGCAATGCTGTTCTTTGCACAGAACTTTGTTTTATATAGATAGACTGTATCTTGCTTGCATAAAGGCTGATGCATTTGTATATGAAACTAAAAAATATAGAATTGAAATTTACTCATGGATTTAGAAGAGCCGCTACTACAGACACAGAAGTAACTGGAGGGAAATTAATATTAAATGCTATTAAACAATGGAAACATTAACATTAAATATTACATGAAGATATTTCTGCAACGATTATTGCCATAACTTTTTTTCCCATTTGTCCTGATTCATATGACCTCTAGGTACATAGCAATTAGCAGAATCCCACCTGAAAATTCAGGCAGAGAAAGACAGATTCAGACATAAACCTAAAGCAGAGCAGCAACATTACAAAGAGTAGGGAACCACTATGGAAAAGTAGGTTAGTTGTGAAATATAAAGCAGGGTTGGGTAAGCTGGGCCACTTTAGGGGTCCTGGATCTTGAACAATCGTGTAAAAGAGAAAATTTCAGCAGGTGCTGCTTGTCATCTATGGGGATGACAAGCTGTACCTCCAGAAATTCCCTCTTCTCCCTCTTCACACTGATTTTCAACCAGTGTGCCATCAGACACTGGTGTGCCACAAGTTGTCCACAGGTGTGCTGTGGGATTTGGACAATTTATTTATTTACTGAATAAACATCAATTATTAATAGGGTCATTGAGGAAGTGAACCCCCCACCAGCAGCATTACCAGAGAACAGGGTGACCAGATGCCAAACCCAAAATTTCCCCCAAATTCCCAAAATTCCTGTCCCCCAAGCCAAAATTCCTATCTGGTTAAAAAAAGTAGGACACCCCCAAAAATGTAGGACAAATGTAGGACATGTTAAAATAAAGCAAAAATACTTGTATTCCTTTCCTGTACTTAATTTCAACACTTTTAAAATTGAAAACCTTTTAACATGCTTGATTCTGACCCAGACATGTAAGATGCCCTCAAAGAAGTTTGCAGCAACACAACCCTTGCCAGTAACTTCAACATGCATGATTCTGACACATACATGTAAGACACCCTCAAAGAAGTTTACAGTAACATAACCCATGCAAGTTACTTTAACATAAATGATTCTGATCCAGACATGTAAGACACCCTCAAAGCAGTTTGCAGCAACACAACCCATGCAAAAAGAACCCAGAACCCAGAAAGAGGCAGGGTTTTTCTGGCTTGCCGGTTAGCCCTGACTTTTTCCAGAGACCTCCGGGCATTTCCACTCAAATGGGCACCCTTCCAGAGAAGGAAGCATGAGTTAGCCAACACATGGTGTAAAAAAAGGTGCCAGGATTGCGTTACAGATGTGGGAAGAGCTGTTCATTCTATTGAACTTTTTGCTGCCTTGCGTGTTAGAAGCACATAAAGAAAAAATTAAGGAGTATTTAGTTCAGTTCTAGGATGGATTAACAGGGAGTTAGGGGGAGGAAGGACTGGAGATGGATTAGGTCCAGGTTGGAACAAGTGGCAGCAATGCAGGCCAAATTCTAACCCCTAGCTCTGGCTCAAGCACCCTTACACATGCTGCTAAGATTTACGTTAGCAACTTCATTGCTGCAAAATAGAGTAGCCCTAAAGAGGTGACTGAGATGGAACTCAGGATAAGGAGAAGATATCTTTTTACTCCTAGTTGCCCTCCAGCTGGCAAATATTTTGCACTAGACTAGAGACAGCATAGGCTGCTCAGCCTGGTGGTTCTGATGCAAATTTGAAATGAACTGCCCATGAGCAGAATGCAGTGCATCTGTGATTGTAAAAAACAGATACAGTGGCACCTCACGTAAAGAACGCCTCACGTAAAGTATGTTTCATGTAACAAACAAAAATTTCTCTAGGATTCCACTTCACGTAACAAACTGTGCTTCATGTAAAGAACACATTCATTGGCAGTTGGGGCAGAGACACTGGCCAGCAGCCTGTTTAAAAAGCGTCAAGGCTGCCTAGCACATCTGCCCATAGTAAAAGCAACACTTCCTTGCTGTTCCTCCTGTGGCTGGGTGTCTGCTGGGCAGAGGGAGAGAAGAACAGTGGAGAAGAGGGAAGCAGCTCAGGGCTAGCCAGAAGGGAGCAGGGGAGAGAGAGGCTCAGGATGGAGAGAAGGAAAAAGTGGGGAGACACTTTGAAGGTGTCTTGGATTGCAGCCTCCTAACCATGTCTACCCAGAAGTAAGCCCCATTGTGTTAAATCGGTCTTACTCCCAGGAAAGTGTCATTAGGACTGCAGCCTAAGTAGACTTCATAAGATCACGCACATTAAATGCATGTTTTGAATTCAATCCCAGTGTTTTGTCATCATTTTTACATCCAGTTAATATTTTTATATGAATATTTTTGGGGTTGTGGAACCAATCATCTGAGTTTTCATTATTTCCTATGGGAAAATCTACTTCACATAAAGAATGTTTCACGTAACAAACATGCCTCCGGAACTAATTAAATTTGTTATGTGAGGCATCACTGTATTTAATAGTAAATATTCAATTTACCATGTACACAGTTTGCAGGCTAGACGTGGTACTTTTGACCACATTTTTTAAAAAATCAGCTCATCTGAAATAGTCAGTAACATCACATAAATTAACATTCAAGCATGAAAGAGGGGAAAAACTGATTTGGTCAGTCCTATCCACACTTCGCTCAGAGTAAGCCTCACTGAATACAATGGGACTTATTCTGAGTAGCCATACTTAGGATTGCACTGTTAGCAACATGACACGCAAAAATCAAAGTTGCTCAATTTATCCTCCTCACAACCCATATCTCCAAAATGTGAGGTGCGGGGTGGGGGGCTGGAGAAAACATGTTGGGTATGTTGTGTTTCTCTTGTGTTCCCCGTTGATCATAATAGAGCTTACTTCTGAGCAGACAGCAAGTAGATTGCGTCTTCAGGTTTGCACTGCAAGCCTATCCACATTCCTGGGAGTAAGCCCCATTGAACATAATGGAGCTTACGTCTGAGCAGACAAGCACAGGAATAATCTCTCCCTCGCCTACTGCTTCCTCACAAATTGACAGAGGAGGTAGGAGAGGCTGTATCTGCTTCTCTCAGTAAGGAAGCAGGTTCTCTGTAATGCTGGGTCTCCCAAGGCAGGAGTGGGGTCTGTGCCTGTCTTCCTCAAGCCTCAAGCTAAGCAACTCACCATATTTGTCCACAAAAAGGAGCTCCAACAGCTCCCACCCGTATCTTGGAAACTCCTCAGCCACGGCCGTTATTCTGACCGTTAGAACCTTTGGAAGTCGGTTAGAAACTTTGGAATCCCCTCCCTCCCCCAGGAGGAAAATAACCTCAGTCGACCTATTTAATAGAGTCCATGTTATTAAATAATTGAGGCTACAACACTATCCATGTTTACCTGAGAGTAAGCCCCAATGACTAGAGTGGTGCTTACTTCCCAGCAGACATGCAAAAGACAGGGTGACCATATGCCATAACAAAAGGATAAAAGTGAACAAGCCCTCCCAAAATGTAGGACAACCAATACAAATGTAGGATATGACAAAAGCTAAAAACACTAAAATATTTTGTTTTCATGTGCTTAATTTAAACACTATTATGTATTATGTATGTGGGTCGGCCCCACAAGACAGGGTGAGCTCCTGTCCTTAGCCCAGCTCTGCGACGCAGCTGGATCCAATCGTATTGGCTCTGCCTTTCCATTGGACTCATTCAGTGGCATGGAGAGGGGGAATTTGCTGCTTGGGGAACAGCCTATCCTCCATAACAATCCAACCCAGGCTTTCGTGCTTTGCATGCAGTGTATGCAGCGCTGAGCACTATACCATAGTCTTCCAAGACTGATGGAGGCCTGCTTTTATTATGTAATAAATTTAAAACTATTACATATGATTTATTACAGTACTTGTAATTTATTGATTAATTTGTATTTATTAGTTGTATTTATTAATTACAAGAAGGCTACATGCTGTCCATTTACAAGGAAAAGGAGTACATTGAAGTTTTTTTTATCCCCAGGACAAAAGGCTAAAGTCCAGGACATTTCCTGGAAAAATGGGACAGATGGACACCCTGCCACATGTCCTGTTTTTCCAGGAAATGTCCTCTTTTTTCAGCTTTGTGTCTTAGAAAATAAAAATTCTTCATTGTCCTTTTCCTTGTGAGCAGGCAGCATAGAGCATACATCTTCTATACATTATTATTATTATTGGCATCCTTCAGTCTCAAAAGACTATGGTATCGTGCTCTGATTGGAGGTCCTGAAACAACATCTAGTGTGACTAAAGAGGCCAATTTGAGAGTGGCAATCCCTTCCACACTGAGGACAAATAAATTCCGTCCCCTGCCCAGGTCCCAGGTTTCGCTGCTTTCGGGTCTGTCTCTTTGCTTCAGCCTGCCGAACAAGTGTCTCTTCCAGTTGGAGAAGGCCATGCTGGGTCTTTTGCCTCCACGCTGAACGGTCAGAGGTCAAGGTTTCCCAGCTGTTGATGTCCATTCCCAAGGCCTTTAGATCCCTCTTGCAGATGTCCTGGTATCGCAGCTGTGGTCTCCTTCTTGGGCGCTTTCCCTGCACTAATTCTCCATATAAGAGATCTTTTGGAATCCGACCATCAGCCATTCTCACGACATGCCCAAGCCAGCGTAGACGCCGCTGTTTCAGAAGTGTGAACATGCTAGAGATTCCAGCACGTTCCAAGACTGTGTCATTTGAGACTTTGTCATGCCAGGTGATTCCAAGAATACGTCGGAGACAGCGCATATGGAAGGTGTTCAGCTTCCTCTCCTGCCATGCATAAAGGGTCCAAGGCTCACTGCAGTACAAGAGCGTGCTCAGGACGCAAGCTCTATAGACCTGGATCTTTGTATGTTCCGTCAGCTTCTTATTAAGCCATACTCTCTTTGTAAGCCTGGAGAATGTAGTAGCCGCTTTACCAATGCGTTTATTCAGCTCAGAGTCTAAGGAGAGAGTGTCAGAGATAGTTGAGCCAAGGTACACAAAGTCATGGACAACCTCCAAAGAGATTGTGATACAGGGAGGTGGATCCACACCCTGACCCATGACTTGTGTTTTCTTCAGGCTGATTGTTAGGCCAAAGTCTTGGCAGCCTTTGCTAAAACGGTCCATAAGTCGTTGAAGGTCTTCGGCAGAGTGAGCAGTAACAGCAGCGTCATCGGCGAAGAGGAACTCACGCAAGCATTTCAGCTGGACTTTGGACTTTGCTCTTAGTCTGGAAGGATTGTAGAGTTTTCCGTCTGATCTGGTCCGGAGATAGATTCCCTCTGTTGCGTTTCCAAAAGCATGCTTCAGCATGACTGCAAAAAAGATCCCAAATAAAGTTGGTGCGAGGACGCAGCCCTGCTTCACTCCACTTCGGATGTTTTTCTATACATAAAAAACTGAAAAGTCACTGACTGACTAACATATCAACACCCAGCCAAAACTGCTGAGCCTAGAAGTGTGAAATTGGGGGAAGGTGTTCCTTCGGTGATGGAGGCACTCACTAAGAACTGGTTTTTGGAAATTCCAACTGGAAGGAAGTGAAAAAGGGAGCAACACGTTTTCATCACCTGTACTTTACACTGAATAATCCAGGACTGATCCAACCCCTAGACTTAGAAATATGAAACACCAAGAACCAATGTTGAGAACCCTTAAGGGACTAAAAAGGGGTGCAATGTGTTTTTATCCTGTACTTAACATTGAAAACTGACTGATCCAGCTGATGCACTGGGACGGAGTAGGCACAGGGGGTGATGATCCGCATGGGGTACACATGGTGCTCATGGGAGTGTGTGCATGGTGTACATGGAGGGTGTGCATGGGGAGGGTGCGTTTGGGGAACAGTGCACATGGGGGGATGATGTGCATGGGGGATGTTGTATTGGGTTTTGCACAGGGGGATAATGCGCAGGAGGGTGTTGGATATGGTGCACATGGGAGAAAGTGCACAAGTGGAGGGTGCACATGGGAGGATGTTGTATGAGATATTGCACATGGGGGGATGATGTGCATGGGGGTTGATGCGCAGTGGGGAGTTGACATACAGGGGAAATTTTACTCCTGCAACATGGGTATGTTTTCACTAGTAATTAATAAATGAGATGTGATTGATTGTGGCTGCAATCCCAAAGCACTTTCCTGGGAGGAAGACCCATTGAACACAATGGGACTTATTTTTGAGTAGACATGGTTAGGATTGTGTTCATAAATTAACCACATAAAAGCAATATACTGGTATATGTGTGTGTGTGTGTGTGTGTGTGTGTGTGTTATTTTGTCATGTCCTTCATTTTTCTTGAGTGTCCTACATTTTGGGAGAGACTGTCCCCCACTTTTTGTGGTTATGATATATGGTCACCCTGGGCATGGGATTGACCTCTGACAGCTATTTCTGTCTTGGTGGTGCTCAATATTTGTTATGGGAAGATCCAGCACTGACTACTCCCAAATTATTGTTTGCTACTTTCTGGGGGCCCAAAAAACTGAATAGATGGATGGAGAGATGCTCTTTTCTCCTCTTGTACAATGCCAGCAACAGGAGAGGGAAATCAGACAAATTTCTGGAGGAAAAGTCCATTGTGGGCAAGATGACCATATGTCCTCTTTTTCCAGTACTTGTCCTAATTTTAGCCTTGGAAAAACTTCAATGTCCTCCTTTTCCTTGTGAGTGGGCAGCATGTATTCTCCTTGTAATTTGTAGATTATATGTAATAAATTGCATGAAATCATTTTAAATTTAATAATAGGTAATATTGAAAAGCAATATATAGGAGTGTTTTTAGCTTTATCCTGTCATGTGCAACATTTTGCTTGGGTATCCTACATTTTGAGATGTAGGATACCTGCTTTGTTCTCTTTTTGCACCCCGGCTACAGGCCAAATAACATATTAGATTAAACATATATTTAATAGTGCCTTGCTTCTTTATTTTAAAGTAAATACTCTGAATGGCTTCCTGCAGTTCAGTATAGAGCAGTTTTTAACTCCACCCACTCCCTGTGTGGCAGAGTCTCAATACAGGACCCACAATCCAACCCTATACTTCTATTTATAACTGCAATAAAAAAGTCTGGTGTGAGGCAGGAGTGTTCCTGTTTCTTCAAATGAAACCATACTATATGAGTTTTAACTCTTTACTGCATAGATGATAGACTAGTGGTTTTATGAATTGTGAAATATATCCATAATTAGAATACCCCTAATGGTATATTTTAAGTGCATCTTATCTAAACTCACAGATTCTGATGAAATTCTGAAATGGTATATAAAAAGTCAGCTCAGATCTGGTTAATCCATGCTTGGTTTATCCGCATGTGGGCATCCCAAAGATTTAAATAGTGACTAATCTTTGATTTGTTAATCTGAAATGCTTAAATCCAAATATGAAATTTGCAAAGACATTTATTTTAATCAGTTCTGACTGGATGAATCAGGAACAAATGTCACACCAGGAAACTGTTCACATAGTTAATGTATCATGGGTGGGAGGGGGGCAGAGAAACACCCGTTAAAGACACACTGATGGGCTCATCTACTTCTTACTGTTGCAGATTTGCATACAAAAATGTTGTTAAAGCTTGTGAGAGCTACTATCATATGATAAAGAGAGTAAATGCCATTAACACTTTTATAAATATGAAAGTAGTTAAGGTACAGATTCTAAACTTTATAAACCTAGTACATGAGTTATGTGAAGTAACTGAAAGCTTTGCAACTGCAGCAATTATATCCTCTACTGAATGCCCCCTGAATGTAGTGGGCTAGGACTGTAGAACTACCATACTGCAGGGTTTGGATTCACAACTAACATCCAATCCAGCCCAGGCCTCCACCATGAAGCTTTCTACCCTTTCAAACCAAGACCCTTGCAGTGGTACTCAAAGTGGGGGCCGGAACCCACTTAACCTCAGGTCAAGATGGTGGGATGCACAATCTTGGAATCTGGCTCTGGGCTTTCCTGGGAGTAAGTATCATTGAATACAATGGAAGACTTCTGAGTAGACATAGAAGAGCTCTGGCATCAGGCTCTGGATGTCACAACCTGGTAAGTTTGACAAAGGGTACTGGAGATATTTATCTTTGAAAGGGGGTCCCAGTCTGAAATGCCCAAGTAGCATGGCCTTATGTCTTTCCCCATTCCCTTGGACCCTCTTCCTTTCTTCCTCCCTCCAAATCCACAAATGAATTCAACAGTTGCTGTACCACAGGGAAAATGCAGATGGATGGCAATATCACATTAATCACCCATAAAAATATGTGGACAATGTGCAACAGTCTCTAACTAAACACTCTTTCTGGAAGTGCTTTGGTTATTTCTCATGTGAAAGTTAAGCATATGTTTAACTTTGTCTCTGAGATCTGCAGGATTTAATAGTGCTTAATTTTGGCTATATCATGATACAAAGTAATCCTCATTTACATAGTAATGTAACTGTGGAAGAGAAGGGCATATTAATATTCTTTTGTATGAGAAAACTAATTCAAATTGGCAGTGTGACATAACTATTAACAACAATCCAGAACAAAATATGCCAAGCAAGATTATCAGTACTATTGCTAGAAAGATAATTAATTAGAATTCACAACTATATGTCATCACATTCAATCACCTGAAATCCCACAGAGGAATCACGTACCAATCAATGGCTTTGGACTCACAAAAATTTGTTCATTTCAATAAACAAGAAAGATCTAGGAAAGGATGACAGAAATGTCTAGTATTATCAGCAGTTAGTGAATTGGGGAACTGCCATTTCAGATGAATAAACATTAGTATTTTCCCTATCACAATTGAAAGAATTTTATGTTTTAAAAAATCAGTACGAAAATAAGAGTGTCACAAATACAAACTGAAGCACTGTATAAGCATGGGTTTGATTACAATGGCTTGCAAACAAAATAGAATGGTTTGCAAACAAACAGAAGTCACGTACTACTGCTTTAAACTAGAGTAGAAGTGTTAGAAATAGCTAACCTGCCAAAATGTGCCTAGGTAAAAGGATGTCCTGTCCAAAGTATTTTGAACTAAAAACCTATCAGTTATAATAACCAATCAAATAGGGAAATATTTCAATTCGATACAGGTTATGAGCAGTTGCTACCAGTGAAGTTAAGTTATTGAACACTACATCCTGCCCCTTTCCAGTTGTACTTTTAAAAATACATATGTGTGTGACTAGTTTTGCAAAAATTAGATGCACATAGCCCATTAAAAAATGAGGCAAATGGAATTTATATTTAAAAACTAATTCAGAATCATGGATTCCTCATCCAAGCATGTACCATGCTTGGAGCCCTGCTTATACTTGCAGAACTGGATGTTCCATGACCATAAAATGAAAAACTATGAACATATTTTTTCTTTAGAATGGAACAAAATGAGCTCTTGTGTTCCTTGTAAATGTATCTTTACAGTTTGTAAACTGTAAAGTCTTTTTGACGGTTTCTCACTGGTACTGAGTAGTTAGTTTTTACATGAAAAACAAAAGATGAATTATCTCTACAATCCAGAGTAACTACGTGAGCACATAAGAGACATTACGTGCACCTGTAGTTACTGCACCACCTAGTGAAAACCTATGAGAAATTCATATTGCAATCAAGAATAAATTGGATTTATTGGAGAAAGGACTCCCTATAGTTACTCTGGATTGCGCCCTATGTTTCTGTTATTAAATGAAAAATTAATAAAGAGGCAATAGTTCAACAAAGTTAATATATGAGTATTTAACTATAATGCTGTATCTGTGCTTCATTATTTTGTCAGCTGCATAAGGCATTATATTACAAATATACATTTAGATTTTCTCTCTTAATTTACAAGTATAGCCTTGAAATCATTAGCATTTTAATACCACAAAAATAGCACAGCACAGTTTTCTCCTCCGAGGATTATTTGTAATAAGGTTTATCTGGGCCAGATTCTCAATTCTTGCTACCTTGCACTCAGTGTAGGACCCAAGAAAGGTTAAAACAGTGCTGCTGTAAAACTCACAGTTTCTCTGAAGCTCTGACAGTATTACTATGCTTCTGAACAGTAATTCAGCAGGCTCTCCAGCATACTAGAATGTAAAGCAATACATATCTTTGAACATGCAGCCCAATCCTCTACATCAGGGGTCTTCAACCTGCCCATGGGACCAGCGAGAGTGCACATGCCTGGAGCTATCTGAACATGTGCAACCTGGGTGCAGGGCTGTGCATGCCCAGATCACTCCAACGAAGAGCAATCTGAGCATATACAGCTAGCCTGTCTGCGCGTGACCAGATCGCTCCAAGAAGCCTGTACCTCAGTTCACTCTTCCTTGGAAGGTCTGACCATGTGCAGCCTGGGCACAAGGCTGTGCATGCCCAGATCGTTCCAAGGAGGAGCAGACTGAGCATGCATAGCCCCTCACCCAGGCTGCACCTCCTCAGTTCACTCCAGGCAGCAGAGATCTGGGCATGCCAAACCTAGCGATTTGGCAGGGCTCTGGCCTCCAGTCCTGTGGTGGCCCAGCCAACAAAATGCTGCAGACCAGCAGTGGGCCAGTGACCAGGTGTTGGGAACCCCTGCTCTACTTGTTCAGTTCCTACTGAATTCAGTGAAGATTTGATATAAATTTAAGCAGGCAATTACAAGTACAATTCAGTGACTGCTCTGCTGGGCACAGTCAAATGGAGAAATTAGATGGCAAAACCTTCTCTATTTGTCTGGCTAGGACCAATTTTCTTTTGGTTCCCTCTGAGAATTGTCTCCATCAGGGTCCATTTTAGTTTGTTATTTTGTATTTGCAACATACAGTACCATTGCACGATCTCACAAACAAGCAGACAACTGAGGTATCAGATTCAGGATCTTTTATTCAATGTGCGTGTTGGGCAAACTCCCTGGACTCGTGTTCAAAGCAAGGAGTGGCCCAGAATGCTTTTGAGTCTCTTTCCCTTATTGTTACAACAGATTGTATTAGCTTTTACTGGCAGCACAATCCAGAGCAACTAATCTGTCCACATAAGAGCCCTTGGGTTGCTATCTATCACTAGGTTACACAGAGTAACCCCAGTTACTCTGGAAGAGGCTTAGGGCAGAGCAAGGCAACACAGGGTGCCCTAAGAGAGGAGGACCTGCTCTGCCCTAACTGGGGCAGCCTAAGCAGCTCAGGAGAGGCAAGTTGAGGGCATGTTGAGCATTGCCTAGGGCAGAGCAGTTACTCTGTATCCAAAGCCTGTTTCAAGGCAGAAATGCCTTCTTCCAGTTCCTCAGAGATATACCACCTCAGGAGCAGGTATAGTGATGAGTAGACCCATAGGGGTCCATGATAAGGCCCAAGTAAGAATGGCAGTGATGATCAAAAATCTGAGTTCTTGGCCAGCCTAGCTGCAACCCCTGCCTCTCAACCTTAGGATATGGAACAAACTACGGCTGCCCACAAACCTCAGGATACAGCAGGCCACTCCAAGAAGCCCCTTGTATTCACTGTAGAATGTACTGGCATCTCATCAGAGACTCCTTATAAGGCAGGCACCCAGTGGCGTCACCAGACTGGTGCGGCTGGTGTGGGCTGCATTGGGTGATTGCCTCCATGTGGGATGATGCGCCGGAGGAGTTTGATTGTCCTTTGGCAGGCCCCAGGCGTCAGCACGCCCAAGGCGGAGCAGCAGCCAGAAGCTGCCACTTGTCCACGGAGCTGGCCTGAATGGCCAGCTGAGGTGCACTGCGCAAAAACACACTGAGCATGCCGAACAGCTTCAGAGGAGACTTCCTTAGAGTGGAGGAAATCTGCACCTCTGCACGGCCATTCGGCCTCACTCAGGAGGCAGAGTGGCAGCCGAATGGCTTCAGAAAGAGTAATGCACAGGCACCAACTCTGACGCCTGCAGTCTCCTCTGAAGCCAAAAGACTTCAGAAAAGTACTGCACAGGTGTCAGAGATGGTGCCTGCGCAGTACTCTTTCTGAAACCAATTGGCTTTAGAAAGAGTACTGCGCAGGCGCCAACTTTGGCAATTGTGCTGTCCAGGTGGGGGGTGCGCGCATCTCAGTGGTGACGCATAGACTTCCGCACCGGGTGATGCGCAGAGTCGTGTCACCACTGTTGGCACCACAGCTGTTCCTTGTTCAGTGTGATCTGAACGGGTGTCTCCTCAGGAGCAAGTCCTCCCCATGTGTCAATTACTTAGCATGCTCTGGAGCAGTTAGGGCAGCCCAGGCTTCCTGACTCTCTGGATGCAACATAACTTTCTGCTCTGGATACAGAATAGTTAGGATAGAGCAGTTAGGGCAGAGCAGGCTGAACTTGCTCTGGATTGTGCCCATAACTGGCTAAAAAGGTTTGCATTAAGTATTATTGGTCAAAAATGGTTGCAGTGTTGGATATGTGTACATTACCTCTTTAGATCGCACCACACAAAATTGGCTAGTATCTTATTAATAAATCATTATACTTAATAACAATGAGGTGCCTTTAGGCTTGGGAGCGAAACTCTTTGTGGCAAACTCCATATGAAATAGCTATTGTTCACTTATCAGGTTTGGCACTGGATCACAGCCATGAAGAAGACCTGCCTCTTTAGCTTTAGTCCAGGCTATCATTAAGAACATTTTACTGACAGACAGAATTAAGCTGCTTTGTATTTTCAGTCATAGGATTAGGCCTGAGATATATTACTGATTAACAATATCAAGATTTGCTTATATACTGGTTTTTCTATAGCCTCCTACAGTACTCTACATGAATTTTCTTGCTGTCACTTTACATCTCTATTCCTTCTTCTATGTGAATTCCGTCTCGCTAGTGATAGAAATAGATCTCCACACTGGCCATGGGTCAGCTGGCACATTAACTCCTGTGCTGCCATAGAAGCAGGATCTGGACTCCATGAACGTTTGCACCTCTGAGAGCCAGCACAGCTTTCCCCCAAGGAGACGCAACACACACAGGACTTCTGCTAACCCAGGGTACACCTATGATTGTACCTTTACTCACTTAAGAAGAGGGAGTTCCTCTACTTGCAAGCAATTATATTGCATAAAAAGAAATATTTTAAAGGAATGTTCATGGCAATTGTGACTTATATACAATTAAATAGGACTATTGCTATAGTGTAATCCTATTACATAAGGCACAGGAACCAACATTATACTAAATTGTTTAAAATGGCATTTTAAAAAGCTGATACAAAAAAATTATAGTACAAGAAAGGCCACTGCCACCACCATTAGGAATGACCACAGGATGCTCAGTAGGTAGGGCTGTAATCATCAAGAGATATGTCAGCCTCAGGTTTTAAATACAGACAAGATAATAAATACATAATTAACAAAAATGTCAAACTTGCACCATTAAAGCTCTGGACATTTTACTTTAAATGTCAGCTCACAGTTAAAATGTTTTTTACCAAACCAATACAGATATTACCACAAAGTTTATCAATTGCCTAATTTGAAGTACAGTGGCGCCTCATGTAAAGAATGCCTCATGTAAAGTATGTTTCACGTAACAAACAAAAATTTCTCTAGGATTCTGCTTCAGGTAAAGAACACGCTTCACGTAAAGAACACATTTGTTGGCAGTTGGGGCAGATGCGCTGGCCGGCAGCCTGTTTAAAAAGTGTCAGGGCTGCCTAGCACACCTGCCCATATTGAAAGCAACACTTCTGTGCTGTTCCTCCTGTCCGCTGGGCAGAGGGAGAGGAGAGCAGTGGAGAAGAAGGAAGCAGCTCAGGGCTAGCCAGATGGGAGCAGGGGAGAGAGAGGCTCAGCATGGAGAGAAGGAGAAAGTGGGCAGACACTTTGAAGGTGTCTTGGATTTCAGCCTCCTAACTATGACTACCCAGAAGTAAGCCCCATTGTGTTAAATGGGTCTTACTCCCAGGAAAGTGTCTTTAGGACTGCAGCCTAAGTAGATTTCATAAGATCATGTACATTGAATGCATGTTTTGAATTCAATCCCAGAGTTCTGTCATCATTTTTACATCCAGTTAATATTTTTAGATGAATATTTTTGGGGTTGTGGAACCAATCGTCTGAGTTTCCATTATTTGCTATGGGAAAAACCGCTTCACGTAAAGAATGTTTCATGTAAAGAACATGCCTCCGGAACAAATTAAATTTGTTACGTGAGGCGCCACTGTATACAGATAGGGGATTAAGTATGCATTGTGGTGTTTTTTCATTGATTTTTTTCCTCCCAAATTTTTTTGATTAAAATAGTAAATTGCCATGTTATATCTGCTTATCCAAATTGCTATTCAAAATTGTATCACCATCATAATAAGTATTTCAACTATGAACTCTATATATTCCCTCGATACCCAAAGCAGGAAAAGAGAAAGAATAACTCAATATCATTTTAGACCATTACCCAACATATATACATGCATATAAATTGGTTTTCCAAGCTTCTCAAAAGGGCAGCACTACTCAGACAAGTCCCACATTGTGTGTATGTGTGTGTGAGAGAGTGGCTTCTCTTTCGTTCTTATAATAAGCCCCATAAAAGCCATTTAAACTGACAGAGCCCCGGGAAAGGCATTTATAGAGCAAAATCACCTGATCATTCTCACATAATTCAATCATCTCATCTCCAGATTATAGTACAGTGCTGGAATCCTACCTGAGCATAACAAAATGAAATAAAATTCACAGAAAAAACAACCAACACCACAAAAAAGTGGTGTAATTTTGTGAAACGAATGCATGTTTTTTAGTTTTAATCTAAATATTTTATATCACATTTTGAGCAGAAATTCTCATTATTCCTCATTCTATGCTGGTTACTGATGAAATGCCCAACTAAGGCTGCAATCCTAATCTTCAACTAGGCTGGCCTAAGGCCAGGCATAAGTGCTGACCTGGAGTATCACCAGAGTGCCATAAAACACTACAGCCAGTGCACAGGCATGCACTTGTCTCCCTACATCAGGAACGGGAAGCCAGGTGAGTTGTGCTAGCCTAGCCCTACAATCCAGAGTAACTACGGGAGCACGTAAGAGACATTACAAGTACCCGTAGTTACTGCACCGCTTAGTGAAAACCTATGGGAAATTCATATTGCAATCCAGAGCAAATTGTTCTTACACCGGAGCAAGGACTCCCCGTAGTTACTCTGGATTGCACCCTAGGTTAGGATTGCACCCTTAGACAGTTCAGGATAAAAAGCCATGGATGCAAAGATCACAGGTATATGCAGCTGTTCCAGCTTGCTTGTAGTTGAACATATTATGGTCTTTATGAAAATCACAAAAAGAAATGTTGGCATATATACAGTGATGGGCTTCAAATAAAATAACAACCGGTTCTCTGCCCATCTGGCAGCCACTTTTAAATGGATATTTTTAAACTTTATATGTCTTATCTCTCGTTAACAACTGGTTCTACAGAGTAGGTGCGAACCTGCTGGAGCCCACCACTGCATATATAGCATGCAATGACATACCAGTAGCTCCGGCAGAAGCATCTTCTACATTTTGCAGTAACTATTTATGATGCATTAACTGTCACAGCAAGACTACATAATGTTTCTCCCTGCAGTGCAGGACTATGCATGTTGTAAGCTATTTTCTGGATGTGAAGACCCCCTCCCTGCCAGCTTTATATTTCTTGCTATACTGTAATAGATTCCTGCAAAGAAATCCATTTCCAGACATCATTATTTGAACCAGAGCTGACCTGGTTAGCTACTGGAAGTCTTCTAATATTGTACTCCCCACCTAAATGTATATTAAGGATTTTTATGGAGCAATGTATTTTTCAGAGGCCAGAAAGAATTCACCATAAATGTTCTGAGGGCATGTGAAGATTCCCGGCTGCAATCCTAATCCCTAATTAGGCTAGCATAAATCCCAGCACAAGTCCCATGCTAGCCTGGGAGTATCACAAAAGTGCCATAAAACTCTTCTGCACCACTCCTGGGGAAGGGTTAGGCCAGTGCATAGATGTGTGCTTACCTCCTTACATTACCATGAGAACGGGAAGACCAATGAGTTGTGCTGGTTTAGGTTAGGATTGCACTTTTAGCCTGTTTGGAACCAACTCTGTTTTTCAAAACCTTTTCATTTAAGATCTAGCGACAAGAATGATCAGTGGGATGGAAGGGAAGCCCTATGAGGAAAGGTTGGGGGAACTTGGGATGTTCAGCCTGGAGAAGAGGAGACATGATTGCCCTCTTCAGATACCTGAAGGGCTGTCATAGGGAGGAAGGGGCTCATTTGTTCATAGCTGCTTCTGAAAGCAGAACTAGAACCAATGGGTACAAACTGCAAGAAAGGAGATTCTGGTTGGATATCTGGAAAAAATTCCTAACTGTGAGGGAGGTTTGGCAGTGGAACAGATTGCTAAGGGAGGTGGTGGACTCTCCCTCACTGGGGATCTTCAAGCAGAGGCTCTACGAGCACCTATCGGGGATGCTCTAGGAGGATTTCCTGCTGCAGGCAGGGGGTTGGACTAGATGACCTACTAGGTCCCTTCCAACTCTATATGATTCTACTCTCTCTTCCATCTTCCACTCATGTTAGGACAGTCATAAGCAGAGCTATTAAAATGAAGCCAGTGGTACCGGTAATTGAAAGAAGCAAGAATTGTGAGTGAAAGTCCTACATGTCCCCCCTCCCAGCTGCCAAACCTTATGCCCACTTTAGCTTTATTCACTTCCCTTTTCCAATAATAGCAAGCTTTAGTTATGTGCAAAGTCCTGGTGAATCAAATCACCTCTACCGGAGTCATACTTTATATGATTTACGATTTAGTTTGTGAACACACACCCCTTCTTCCAAGCCATCCTGCAATGATTCTTTCACCTTTATCTCCAAAGCCTTCATTATCCCTGCTGGGTAACAACTGTAAACTATACCCATTGCAAACAAAAGTTTTGGTTTTAACAATATGCTTCTTAGACATGCCAACACAAAACTCCGCTACTGCCACTACACACTCTCTTCGGGAGAATCTTCCACATTTTCATTGCAGTGAACCTACTGAAGAGCAGGAATATAGGTTGTCAGTCTTCTTATTTATCTCCCTTCTGTGTCCTTGACAGGATCTTGAAACAAAAAAACTATGACAGTGGAAACTTAAACTACTTATATCCATGAAAGGAAAAGCTTCACCTACTTGGTGGCTGCATGTCAAGTTCTCAAAGCATCTTGCACAATGTAAAGTCTCTGGGTCAGCTGAGGTATTTTCCCTATAAATATATCACTGGTGTTACTAGAGTTATGCTGCCCTAAATTGGTTAGGATTGCACCCAAAATAAATTTCTAATTTGCCCTTATACAGAAGGGCTTAAAGTGGTCCAAACATATAAGTAACTAGTGAAAACATATGCACATTGCAGGAGTAAAATTCCTCCTATGCAACAACCCTCCATGTGCAACCATCCACCCACATGCACCAACCATCCACCCACATGCACCATATGCAACACCCACCATGCGCACCGTTCCATGCACAATACCCCCATGCACAATAACCCCATGTGCAATACCTCCTGCCCCACGCACACCATCCCCCCATGAGCAATACACCCATGCTCATCAACTCCCAATGCACACCATCCCCCCATGTGGAACACATTCATGTGCATTCCCCGTGCAACACCTCCCATGTGCTCTGTCCACCCATGTGTACCATATGCATTGTCCCCCATTTGCATCGTCCCCCCATGTGCAACACATGTACAACATTCCCCCATACGCACCCTACCCATGCGCACTCTCCCCCATGTGCACACTCCCCATTTGCATGCTCCCCCATGTGTACCAACCCCCATGCACACCATTCCCTCATGCACACTGTCCCCCATGTTCATCAACCCCCCATAGGCTCCATCCCCCATGAGTTCCATCCCCTCCATTCCCCCATACACTGAGTCCCCCATGTACATCATCCCCCAAGTGCAATAACCTCATGCGCATCATCCCCCATGCACAATACCCCTGTACAACATCTCCATGCACACTGTCCCCCATGTAAACCGTACCCCTATGCACACCATTTGCAACACCCCATGAGCATCATACCCCCATGCACAACACTACTGTACCACATCCCCCATGTGCACCCTTCCCCATGCGCACCTTCCTCCATGCGCACCATCCCCCCATGCACACCATCTCCCCATGCCCATCATTCCCCCATGCACAGCATCCCCCCATGTGTACCATCCCACACGCACACCATCACCCCCTGTGCACCCTCCCTCCCAGTGCATCAGAGGGATGTTGGTCAGTCAGTCTTCAATGTATAGGACAAAAACATGTTGCACCCCTTTTGAGCCCCTTAAGTGCTAAATTTCTCAACATCGGTTCTTGGTGGGTGTTCATGTCACATAAGGAACACCCTCCCCAAATTTCACGCTTTTAGGTCCAGGGGTTGGGCTGGGCCTTGATCAGTCAGCACTTCTTCAATGTAAAGTATAGGGAGGAAAACAAGTTGCTCCCTTTTTCAACCCCTTTTCATACCCTTCTAGTTGGAATTTCCAAAAACTGGTTCTTAGTGGGTGCCTCCCTCACAGAAGGAACACCCTCCCAAAATTTCACACTTCTAGGCTCAGTGGTTTTGGCTGGGCATTGATGAGTGAGTGAGTGACTTTTTAGTTTTATATACTTTGTTTAGCAAGGGTCCCTCATAACGAGGGATTTGCTTAGCGAGGGAAAAAATACCTGAGAGTCTGGCTTGCATAGCGAACCTTGCTCCACTTAACGAGCAAGACTCTCAGGGATTTTGGGGGGAGCGGGTGAGACTTTAAAACTTACCCCTGCTGCAGCTGGAGGGGGCAGTTTGGGCAGACTGTGTGCTGAAAGTCAATGGCCGTGAATTGTTTCCTCAATGGTGGACTTTCAGCACTGTTGAGCTGGACAGGTGCGCAGGACAGAAGTTTCAGTGGAGGTTCTTCCCAGCCAACCAGAGGCAGAGCACTCATTCTGGCCTCTGATTGGCCAAGGTGACCCAACTTGCCTGGGAAATTCATCCCCCACCCAGGCAGCGGGCTGGGTTCCCTCCCTTCCTGATGCAACCCTTGGCTAGACCGGTTCCACTCTGAAGCTACAGCAGCCACAAGGGAAGCCCCATACTCGCTTGGAAGCCCTCCATGGCCGCTGCTGAGCCCCCAGAGGCAGTGGATGTTCCGCGAGGGGGGGCAGGGCAGCCCAGTCTGCCCAAACTGCCCCCTCCAGCCACAGCCCAGGGTAAATGGGGGCAATTTTTTTAAAGAAATTTTTTTGGGTTGTGGAACCAATTGTCTTGAGTTTCCTTTATTCCCTATGGGGAACTCTGTCTCACATAATGAGCATTTTACATAAAAAGCAGGCCTCTGGAACCAATTAAACTAATTATGTGAGGCACCACTGTATATAGATAAACAGCAAGAGTCCAAATTAAAATCATGATTCTACCCAATAATTAAAATTAACAATCTTATCCTTACAGCATCTTGAGCAACAGCAGTGCAAACATGGCAAATACTATATCCTATGACCACTGGGAAACCATCTGAGGTCTCCTCAGACCCCAAGAAAGTCCGAGCTCCCAAACTGGGGTGTCTCAAAACTGCAGAAGCTATTTTGCCAGAACAAATTTAATAACCTCAATGTCAGACTTTTCAACATGACAAAGACGTAAGGAGCTGATGGAGGGAGGCCTCCCTGGTCCAATATCCCTCCTGGGCCAGTTTCTCCCTGCTGCCCTAAAAGGCACCTGGCACTATTACTTTGTTCCAACCAGCCACATCATGTCCAGTGCTGGCACTCCTTAGTCCAATGCTGCCCTAAACATATTTTAAGACACCCAGCACCAGACCAAAGCACAGCACCAGCATTAAGAGCCAATAGGATTGGCCACCATATTCTCCCTACATAAAACAGCACAACAGTTCCACTAACTGGACAAAATATGGTTCTAATGCTAGTGTTCTATAAGTGGTAATATAATATATAAGGTTTGACTCATTTTAGTTTTCCTTTCATCAGTACCTGCATCTCAAACCTACCACAGAATTATCATCCATGTCATTCTCTACCCTGAAAGCTTACTTAGAGGCCATTTATCCTTGGAGTGAAAAAAAAAAACTTACGTTTTTACATTCAGTAAAGGCAAGCAGAATATGGTGACTGTCACTTAAAACAGTTGAACAAAGTGAGTTGTTAGGAGGTTCAAATAAACACTATGTATTTCTGAGTTTTAAAAAATTATATATTATTAGAGTTGACATTTGCCTTAAGTGCTTGCCAACGAAGTTAAATTCATCTAAAATAAACTGACAAGGCTACTGATGACCTTGCCATCTGCAGGCATTATTTCAGCTTTGAAGTTTTCATTAAAGATGTAGCAGGAAATATTATGATGTTGGGCAGCTCTACAGGACTGCCACATTATAGCAACTTCTTCAGTGTTTGTCCCATGCGGTGGTGGGGTCTGCATTTTCTGGCTTTGAGAGATTCATACCATGGTTGACATTTGGGAAAACTGGCTGGTCTGTTGCAGGGGCCTGCTGCCAGGTCATTGCCTTCCCACCAGTGTGGTACCTACTTATCTGCTTGCATTTGAACTGGTTGGCAGGAGCTGGGATGAATGACTGGAGCTCATTCTGTTGTGCAGCACGTAGGACTCAAAATGCTGACCTGCTTATCTCCAGATTGACAGGCATTGTGCCTTTAACTGCAGTCCCATTTAAATGCTGATTTTAGCATTCTTGCAAAATTAATTTGGAATAACAGAAAAGGAAAAGCGGTTGCTATATTGGACATTTTGCTAACCTAGAAGAAAGATTAATGATACAGTACACTTAGGCTGCAATCCCAAGCTGCAGTTAGGCTGGCATAACACTCCATGCCACACTCCATGCAGACTTTTAAGCCAGCTCCTGCAGAGGGCATTTTGGGCCTCTGGCCCAAAACTAACAAATACATTCAGTGATGGGCTTCAAAGAAATTAAGAACCGGTTCTCTGTCCATCTGGCAGCCACTTTTAAATGGCTATTTTTAAACTTTATATGTACTATCTCTTGTTAAGAACCAGTTCTATAGAGTAGGTGCAAACCTGCTGGTGCCCACCACTGAATACATTGTATCTGGAATTCAAATAGCATGTCTGCCTATTTGGGCTGGACACAAGTTCCAATGCTGGATGTTCAAGCAGCAGATTAAGGGCAGATTTTCAATCCGTGGATCATCCTAATTCCAGAGAGGTATAATGTCTATGTAAAGCAAGTGTGGCTTGAGATAGAGGGTATTTCAGACACACAAATGGATGGACAGAAATAGCTATTTATTTATACAGAAGAAGTGGAAGGCGCTTATTAGTTGCTTCTGAACACACATGTTTTGGCTAGGATAGATGTGCTCAGAGATTTCTGTTGGTTGGCTGCAAAGGTTGATACTTAACCTCTCTGACCGGCTGTCTTGGGGGCACAGTGAGTCTTGTATTGGCTGAAATACAGTACATTCCATTTATGGTATTTATTACATTTAAATTTTTGTACAGGTTATAGTAATGACACAGATTGCTTCTACACAGATTCTGCTGAACATCACTGTCTAACCATGTGATTTGGACTTAAGTACGGTATGCTATGCTGGTCCCTAATGAAACTTGACGGACAGAATTAAAAATAGACAGACCGTGTGCCCCAAGTATGTAAAGTCTGGGAAATGCTAGGTTGGGATTTTAGATACATAATGAAGAAAAAGGCTAATGGCCATCTGGGAAGACCTTCATAACGAACCCCCATTTCATTAATTTCAGAAATTACACTGCCCAGCAGTGGTTGAGTTTCCAAGGTTTTGTGAGCTGATTCTATGTATATTTGGTGTGCTGATTTCAACTACCCAACAATAATTTTTGCCTATTGGCTCTAGTTTTTGAGATATAAACATCAAAGCACCCTCTGGCAAATTAGACTTTTAATTGACAGGCACATAGACACTCATTAGTGCTGTATCTCAAAAAGTATAGCAAATAGAGAAAAACTGTTTACATATTTGGAATCAGCACAACCAATATACCCAAAATCAGTTCTAAAATTCCAGGAAATAAACAAAAAAATTTTGTTGTTGCACAGTGTTATCAGTAAATTAGTTAATCATTTAATTACTCATTACTAATTACTTCAATTACTCATTGAAGCGATGTTCATTCCCTTCCCCTGCATAAACATAGTAGCCCACAATGGGGTTAATCGTTTCTGCACCACCTCTAGAGGTTTTCCAGAAAAAAGAATTTATGTGTAAGGGTGAAAATGTGTAAGGGTAAAAAGACTTTCATGGAGGCTCTGATTCCAAGGCTCTGATTCCGGAAGTTGAGCTCCGCTGGTCCCAATGGCATAGCTAATTATCATGTAGCCTAGTGCAAAGCTCAAAATTTTGCCCTGGAAGTGGTATCACAATAGGAAATGATGTCATTCTGGGTTATTTAAATTTTTTAAATTTTCCACTGCAACAACAAAATCAAATTTAATTAAGTAAAATAAAAGAAAATTGTGCTCCTTATTCCTTATGGGGCAAAGAGGAATGGTTATTCTTTCCCTACTAAATTTAAGAGGAGTACCACTTAGAAGTGCCAGTATATCCAGTAAGCACGGATTGACTGTATTATGATATATGTATCATAATACATGTAAATGAGAGCTGTTTCATATTAAGCACTTTATTTATTCCATACAGTATCAGCATTGCATCTCACTGGCTCACAGAGCAATCAGTATCATGGGAAGGCTTGAGTTTTAAAAAATCCACTTTTTGTTCCACAGGCTTCTGTGTTTTCATTTTCTGGTTAACTGGCTATAACATTTGATAGAAATAGATATTCCAATGCAGTTTGTTTCATTGCATTGTGCATTAAACTACCTTTCCTACGATATGTAACATGATGGTATTATCATTCATACACACCCTGTTTGTCACATTTTTAGCCACTAGTGTCAAACTCAGCTTGTAGCCCCCCTAAAGGTTGTAGAGCAGTGCAACTCCACCCCCTGCAATCCCTAGCTATGCCACTAATTAGTCCTCCCTCCTCCTGGCACACCTTCTACCCACCCTCTCTGCCCTACCCTCACCTTGTAACGTCTCCAACCCTGCCACCCTTCACGCCCCCTCTCAGCTCTCCACTGCTCTGTGATCTGCTTGCCCCTTACTAGCGCAATGCCTGTCAGTGCTGGCCTAACTCCAGTGAAGGCCCAGTGGTATGGTTCACAGACATCCTATACAACACTTTTGCAATCAATCAGTTGCCAAAGTGCCGAAATACAGTGGTGCCTCGCGTAACAAATTTAATTCATTCCGGAGGCATGTTTGTTACGTGAAACGTTCTTTACGTGAAGCGGATTTTCCAATAGGAAATAATGGAAATTCAGACAATTGGTTCCACCCCCAAAAATATTCATAGAAAAATATTACTGTTTATAAAAATGATTACAAAACACTGGAATTAAATTCAAAATATGCATTCAATGTGCATGATCCTATGAAGTCTACTTAGGCTGCAGTCCTAAAGACACATTCCTGGGAGTAAGCCCCATTTAACACAATGGGGCTTACATCTGGGTAGATGTGGTTAGGATGCTTTCCTGCATCCTAACCACACTTTCAAAGACACTTTCCTGGGAGTAAGATCCATTGAAAATGGGTCTTACTTCTGTGTAGACATGGTTAGGAGGCTGCAATCCAAGACACTTTCAAAGTGTCTCCCCACTTTCTCCTTCTCTTCTCCCTGAGCCTCTCTCTCCCCTGCTCCCTTCTGGCTAGCCCTGAGCCGCTTCCCTCTTCTCCACTGCTCTTCTCTCCCTCTACCCTGCGGACGCCCGGCCACAGGAGGAACAGCGCGAAAATATTGCTTTCGCTATGGATAGGCACACTAGGCAGCCCTGATGCTTTTTAAAAGGGCTGGCGGCCAGTGCATCTGCCCCAACTACCAACGAATGTGTTCTTTACGTGAAGCACAGTTTGTTACGTGAAGCAGAATCCTGGAGAAATTTTTGTTTGTTATGTGAAACATACTTTATGTGAGGCGTTTGTTACGTGTGGTGTCACTGTATTCTCTAACTCACACAACTGATGCCAGAAGACCAGAGATGATAAGCAGGCACTAGGACCCTGCAGTGGGCTGGGCTGGACATCCAAATTGAGGACATCCATTGGAAGGATAAGAGGACAGGTCTGTGAAAGGAGGGGCAGGCTGCTGGCTCAGAGGGGGCCAACATCCATACTGTTATGGCCAAAAAACTAAAAAAGCAAAAATATGCATAGAGATCTGTGGAAAAAATGAAAGTAATCTATATCATGGCTTTACTTGCAAGTAGGCAAACATGCCATAGTATGCTGGAAAGGGCAGGCTCAGAGAAATCCAAGGACACCAGAAGGGTCCTGATCCAATGAATGCAGTCTCCACAAATTACCCAAGGAAGTTCCCTCTTCCAAGCTTCCCCTTGCATTGAACCCCACTGAAAGTAAAACTGCACAGCCATGTTATACTCATGAGTAAGGTGCTTTGGCTGGTATGGAAGGTCAGTCCAGTGCAAGGCTTCCAGATTGGCCCTGATCTCACGCATTTGGATCTTAGAAGAACTCCTGAAGGCACTCCTGCCCAAAACTGAAAATGATAAAAATTAGCTTGGCAGGTAATGTGAATTTTTTTAAAAATTTATTTGTAAAGCCAGATGATATTCCAACCTCCTCTACCCCTCCCTCCAAGCCTAATTTCCTGCCCTTATCCCTCTGGAGTTTTAATGCTTGGCAGAGGGGGGATTTAAGATAGTCTTGATTTTTTTTACCAAATGTCCTCTTTTTTCAGGAAATGTCTTCTTTTTAGCCTTGTGTCCTGGAAAAAAAAATCTCGATTATCTTCTTTTTCCTTGTGAGCAAGCAATCTTCTCCTCTTTTCAATTATGACATATGGTCACCCTGGTCTAGCACAAATAAAAAATGTGCTGGATTTAAAATTGATTTAATCCCAAATCACTCTGAATTGGTTTAAATATAAGAACTTGAACTGAACTGGGCATTGGGTAGGAGTGGGTTAAAAATCCCTGACTGATTAACTGACTCTCACTCACTCATTCACTCACTCATAAATGCCCATCCCAAACCACTAAACCTAGAAGTGTAAAATTTGTGGAGAGTATTTCTTCCGTGATGCAGTCACCCGTTAAGAAGCTACTAAGTACAATAATTTTAGAAATTCAAACCCTAAGGGAGAGGAAAGGAATACAGTGTGTTTTCACCCGTATACTTAACATTGAAGACCAACTGATTCACTGACTCATCAATGCCCAGCCCAAACGTCTGGACCTAGAAGCATGAAATTTGGGGAACATATTCCTTCTGTGAAATAAAGATTCACTATTAACTGATTTGGTGCCTGGTGTTGCTGCCCGATGGTGCCCATTAGAGCCCAGTTTCTGATGTTGTCTGGTGGTACCCAATGCTCACTGGTGCCGGTGCCTGGTGCCTGGCATGGATGCCCAGTGATGCCAGGTGGTGCCTGCTTCCTGAGGGGGACGCCCAGTAGAGATGTCTAGTGGAGCCTTATGCTGCCTATTGGTACCCAGTGGTGCATGGTGCCTAGTAGTGCCTGCATCCCAGTAGGGATGTGCAACACCCAGTGGTGCCCAGTATCCACTGCCAGGGAGGGATACCCAGTGCCCAATGGTGCCTGGGGATGCTCGGAACCCCATGCCTTGATGCCTGGCACAGATGACTGGTGCTCTGCAGTGCCTGATGCCTGGTAGAGATGCCCAGTGCCTGATGATGCCAGTGGTGCCCGTTGCTAAGTGGTGTGGCCACTGCCTGCTGATGCCCACTGATCACTGACCAGTGGTCCCCAGTGCTGTTTACTGACTACAGGCAGTCGTGGTGCCTACCGCTTCCCAGTGCCTATCAGTGTCCAGCTGTGCCCAGTGCCCACTATCCAGGGCTGCCGGTGCCCACCATGTCCACCGGTGCCCACAAATATTCTTTAAATTTTACTTCTGCAGCAATGGGTAAATTCAGCTAGTAAGTAAGTAAGTAAGTAAGTAAGTAAGTAAGTAGATAGATAGATAGATAGATAGATAGATAGATAGATAGATAGATAGATAGATAGATAGATAGATAGATAGATAGATCTCCTCTTTATAAAATCTGATAAATCTAGGTGGATCCTAACAGAGTGTTGTTTAAAAAGTGGGTCCTGGTACAAAAACAGTTGGGAACCATTGCTATAGATAGTTTCATTTAAGGCTGGCAAAGTGGCAATCCCAGTCATTATACAGTACCCACTAGCTACACAGTCAGTATATGCCACTTGGGAATGTCAGATATGTTAAGAGATAGGAAAAAGCTTTTTTCTGCACTGTGTTACTTCTGGACGTGTTACTTCTCAACTCTACAAACAATGAAATGCTTTCATGAAATCAACAGAGAACGTGCAGAGATCAGTTTAGTGTTGTCCTCTGAACTTGCCACAAAGATGCAGCTCTTTCTCCTTGTCTAAAACTGCATTGGATGTCAGGTAGAAAAATTTCATAGCAAGAGCTGTTGGAACATGATTGTCATACTAGTGTAAATTATTCCAGCTGTACTTTATAAGGCAAGCACTCTGTTACTGATGTAGATATGATGTATCTTCCTTTTCTTTTGTACTGCTCAATCACATAGGAAGCTATTGGTCATTGGGATCTCTTTGCTTTAAAAAGACATTGAATAAGGTAGTTGTCACTGGCCTTCAGCCAATCAGCTGTAATGGTATCATTAGGATCAGGTGCTTTGCAATTTGATAGTCATTCCCATGGCTTATTTTGTGGTTTTTCAGCCACAGAAAATTCCTAAGCATATTGAGATAATTGCTATTTAGCCTCATCATTTCATGGAAAAGTCCTTTTTTCAGAAAGTTTGAAAAAATAATCGATCTGTCTTTATCTGGTACAGCAAAGTTTCCAACAAAGCTTATAACAGAAGCCAAACCATGGGACTGTGGGTCATAGTCATAAGCATATAATAAACCTTCATATTGTTTTTGTTTCTATGTGTCTCAGTGGCCATCTTTTTCCACCAGCTATTTGTCCAAAACAATGGATATTGAACAATGGTTTTAAACCAGCAGTTGGGCCAATCCCATTCCCAGAGGACAGTCTTTTTCTATTGTTTATATATGTGGGAAAGGAAAGGTTGACACATATTTATGAGAAATGCTACATAGATGGATTGAACCAATTTATTGCAGCTGGAGCCAAGAGCTATTTACAGCAACACAGTTCATATTCTCTGTACATTTTGCATTTGGGGAAAAATTGTACAGCTGCTGTCCAACCTTGTTAACAAAGGCCATACTTTCTAATACTGTTACTTTGAGCAAACATGACCTAGAGCCCAAACCTATGTTGTCTGCCAAGATGTACATCCCATTTTACCCAATGGAACCTTCTCGCAGATAAGTGCAGAAAGGACTGTAGCTTTAATTATAAAAACAAAAGCAATCCCTTATACTGGTGACCCCTGTTTTCTGATGATTCATTTTTCTATGATCCGTTCTCTCAGCTACATTAAAATATACCCTGAAGTCTGTTTTCCATCAGACTTTTGATAGCTTGAGAAACAAAACTGAAAGTTAATTGCAAATGTCAAGTGTGTGACTGGCCAAAGAACCCATAAAGGGCTCAAATTACAAACAAACAAACAAACAAGACCTGGTTAACCTGAGAGTCCTTCTGTGAAATAGCTCCCACTTTTAAATGTGTGGATTTAAGACCAGGTTAAGTAGAATCTAAGTCACAATATTCCTGTAAGCACAAGCATCATCAATGGCTCAGGTCCAGGGTATCTGAGGGACCGCCTTCTTCTGTACAATCTGACCCATCACCTAAGATCATCTGAGGGGGCCCTACTGACTGTGCCGCCACTAAGAGATGTGAGAGGTGTGGCAGCCAGAGATAGGGCCTTCTCGGTGGTAGCACCCCAGCTTTGAAACTTAGAACTGAGGAAAGCTCCCTCAACACAGAGCTTCAGGCGGAGCCTACAAACCACAGGTGGGCCCAGGCCGGTTCAGTCTGGATCCTGAGGACCTGTTGTTCTAATCTCCCTGCCACTACCGATCGGGGGGGGCATAACCGGGTGGGCCAGTTCAGTCGCTGGTGCCAGGCAGTGGCGCTGGCTGCTGGCCAGGCATTTTTAAATTTGCTGCTATAAGCGGCAAGGCGCCCCACAAGCCCCAGCGCCGGAGCGTCCTTTCCCTGGCCGCTGGGGTGCCTTGCTGCTTGGAGTGGCAAATTTAAAAATGCCTGGCTGGCAGCCAGCTGCTGGAGCCTTTCACTGCCGCGCCAGCAGCCAGCTGCAGTGGCTGGCACTGCAGCCTGAGAGCCCAACCTGACTACTCAGAAGTAAGTCCCATGACAGTCAATGGGACTTACTCCCAGGAAAGTGTGGCTGGCACTACAGCCTGACAGCCCAACCTGACTACTCAGAAGAAAGTCCCATGACAGTCAATTTTTATTTTATTATTATTTTTTTAATTAAAAACCTCCCCGGCCCTGCCCCCTGACCCCGGCCTGACCCTGCCCACTTCCAGGGAACAGGTTGTTGGGCCAAGCCAGGCCCACCACTGCTCAAAACCTTTTATTTTAAAAAAGCTTTTTAAATGGGGCAGAGGTTGGGGGGCAGTTTTATTGTTCTATTTTATTGTTTTTAACAAATGTTTTTAGTCTGCTTAATTGTTCTTCGTTTTTTAAATCTAATTGTATTTTAATTGTATTTTAATTATGTTTTAATGTCTATTTATGATCATTTTAATGGTGTTTTATTCTGATCGATGTTAGCCGCCTTGAGCTCACTCTTGCAGGTGAGGAAAGGCAGGATATAAATTAAATAAATAAATTCAATTTTATGCAAATGAACATCTCACTTTGTTCAATAATGTCTACTTTCCAATTCTGCATTTAGACTATAGCCTAAATATCAGTGGCGTAGCTAATGATCGTTGTAGTAAAGCTGAAAATGTTGCCCCGGAAATGATGTCACAACCAGAACTGACGTCATCCCTAGGTATTATAAAAAAGAAAATTGGGGGAAAACCTGCCTCCTCCTCCTCAGCAGTTCACCACCATTTGTTCTGCTGGTTGCATAGCTAAAGCACCTATTTGCTATCTGGAGCTGAAGAAGATTTTGTTGCCCCCCTCCTGCCTTGCAACAACAAAATCAAATGTAATTAAGCAAAAAAGAAAAAGAAAGTTGTGTCTCTTATTGGTTAGGGAAACTGTGTGGGGCAAAGAGGAATGGTTATTCTTTCCCTTCTAAACAGAACAGGAGCACCACTTCGCAGTGCCTATATATCCACTGTATATATATATCCACTATATATCGCAGAGCTGCACTCTGTGGTTAATCCCGGGATCGTCCGGATTCCAAAAAGGTATAATATGTTTATGTAGAGCAGGTGTGGGTAGAGCTAGAGAGGTTTAGGATCAGTGATGGGCTTCAAAGAAATTAAGAACCGGTTCTCTGCCCATCTGGCAGCCACTTTTAAATGGCTATTTTTAAACTTTATATGTCCTATCTCTTGTTAACAACCGGTTCTATAGAGTAGGTGCGAACCTGCTGGTGCCCAGCACTGTTTAGGATGCTTGGAATTGTGTTGTGTTGTGTGTAGATGTGGAATGTGGGGTTGGGTTGTGTGAAGGGGTCAATCCCAGGATCATCCCAATTCCAAAAAGATATAATATGTCTATGTAGAGCAGGTGTGGGCAGAGCAAGAGGGGTTTAGGATGTGTGTGGAATTATGTTGTGTGTGGATGTGGAGTGTGGGGATGGGTTGTGTGTGTGGGTTAATCCTGGGATCATCCCAATTCCAAAAAGGTATAATATGTCTATGTGGAACATATCTCTATGTATAAACAGCTAGAGGGATTTAGGAATTGTGGGAGTGTGTGGGATTTGGTTGTGTGTGGGGGTTAATCCCGGGATCATCCTGATTCCAAAGAGGGATAATATGTCTATGTAGAGGCAGAGATAGAGGGGGACCTGATGGACAGACAGACAGAATTAACCTTTTATTAGTATAGATGTACTGTATATGATATATGTACTGACAGCTAATTCATATTAACACCTTATTAGTTCCATACAGTATCAGAATAGAGTATCATGGGAAAGGCTGAGTTAAGAAAAATCCACTTTTGTTCCATAGGTGTTTGTTTTCATTTTCTGGTTAATTGGCCATAATGTTTGATATAATATAGATATTCCAATGCAGTTTGCTTCATTGCATTCTGCATAAAATTACCTTTCCAATGACATATAGCATTATGGTATTATCGTTCATACCATTTTACACTTTTCAATTTTAGTCACTAGTGCCAAGGACAGCTTGTAACCCCCCTAAAGCTTGTAGCCCAGTGCAGCTGCAACCCTGTACCCCTTAGCTATGCCACTGCTAAATATTTTCCTTCCAGTCCCCCGGTGAAATTTTAGTGATTCAAATGGGAATATGAAATACCACATCTGTATTCGTATTCAGCATGTGTTGCACCACATTTTGCTATTGTCTGAAAGGCGGCATTTTGTAGTTATAGAGATATAAGCATAAAACAATTCCATAGCAACAGTGTTTAATAACCATGAGTATGTGACAACTGATGAAAGAAAAAAATTGGACTTTGTTTGTCCGATAGTAGTACAGAAAATAATTTCTGTAATTTTAGATTAGTTTGTTTTGTAACCGTCATTATCTGAGTCTTAAAGTAATGGTGTCACCACAACACGTTTCCCTTCTAGTCAAGACCAATGCTAGGGAGCAGTGCTCATACCCATTACTAGAACGAAGAGCTAGTGTTGTCCAAAGAAAACTTTGTGGTCATGTGTCCAACATGACTAAACGTGTAAGTGCACAGAATGCGGTTGTCTTCCCAGCAAAGTGGTATCTATTTATCTACTTATCTATCTAGTGGTATCTATTTATCGTATTTATCTACTTGAATTTACATGCCAGGTTGGCGGAGCTGGGCCAGTGACAGGAGCTCGCTCCGTTGTGTAGTACTCAGATCTCAAAATAGTGACCTGTTGACCTTTAGGCTGACAAGCACAGCATCTTTAACCACTCAGCCACCTGAGTTTGACGGACCACCAAATCAAAATTTTAAGGTCTAGAGTGCAATTTCAGGAAAATGACTGGACAAACTCTTCTGAGACATGACAGCAAATTAGGCAGCTTTTACAGTAGATAGAAAATGGTTACAATTTGTATCCAAGAGGTATACATGGTAAAACTTTTAGCCAGAATAGACTAGACCAATCCAAGCAATTTTAAAATAAAAGAGTCCAAAGCATTATGCTCTGTAACAGCATTTCATCAAAATGTGATCTTAGGAATTATGGGGTCCCTTGAGACCTCTTCAGGGGCTCCACAAGCACACCAGAAGGGGCCACTATCTACTCAGCCCTGCTCCACTCCATGCATGCAGTGGTACTCTGGTGCTGCTTCATGACTCCACATGTATTTCAGCAGGGCTTCCTGAGCCTCCATTTTGGAGTGTATAGGGTTTTAGAGACTGAGGCCTGTTTGCTTATGGGCACAATCCAGAGTAACTACGGGGAGTCCTTGTTCCGGTGTAAGAACAATTTACTCTGGATTGCAATATAAATTTCCCATAGGTTTTCACTAGGGGGTGCAGTAACTACGGGTGCACGTAATGTCTCTTACGTGCTCCCGTAGTTACTCTGGATTGTAGGGTATGTCAAAACACAACGAAAGCCCTATTGGATCAGGCCAAAGGTATACCTAATTCAGCATTCTGTCACAGTGACCCCCTCAGCTGCTTCTGGGAAGCCAACCAGTAGGAGAGAAATGCTCCCACCACCGCTCCCCAATATTCAAAGGCATACTGGCACGGATTTGAAAGTAGCCCATAGCAACCATGACTAGGAACCACTGATAAACCTAACTTCCATTAATATGTCTAATCCCCCTTTAAATCTATGTGGCAATGAATTCCACTAATTCTGTGCTGCATGATAACAGTAATAAACAGAATAGCATGTTAATCTACTAAAAATGGCATCCACCTAATTATGTAGCAGATGTGGGTTGTTAATCAGTTCAGATTAAAAACAAAGTATAATGGTGCCATTTTCACTTGTCCTTTGTAGAGTAATTTTACAGATCTTCAGACCTTTTGCCTGCTGTTTTTAATGGCATTTTAATGGCTTTTACTTCCTTGAGACTGGTTTTTGAACAGCCGGAGAGTGTAAAGATTTGGACCCTCCAATCTATTTATGAGGTCAGATACAGAAACACTGTGCTGGAGACTCAGTATGAAAGAAGCTGCAGGATATTCCTAGGCAGCTCTAAAAGCAGCAGGCAAACACATCCGTTCCCCTGGCTATGCTGCTCCACTCATCAATTTATTTTTTATTGGTATCAAACCACCAAACAATTATATGAAACAGAAATTGAGGGGCAAAAGTAGGAGAAAAGTATTTTAAAATTGCTTTGACAAACAAAACCCACCATTTATATTAATAAAATGTCATGTTGCATTTTTCTTCCCCCAGGCATTGAAATACTGGGACATCATTTCAAAATGACTCTTTTATACATATAAAAACTCCTCGATAAGTGTCATAATAGCCTGAGAGTCATTTATAGGAGGACACTACATAAGCGAGATGTTATGGGAGGAATGTGCACATCACATTCAGTTGTTTTGCATGTACTTCTTTTTGGACTGTATTATTGAATGCAACATGTTGAATCAGTGAGATGTGAAGTATCATCCAAGTCCTGTTACAAGCACAAGCTGTTCTCCACTTTAATTTTTATTCATATCTGCTTATATGACCATTAAGCATTTTATCTTGTGATATGTTTATATATGCAGATCATCAATCCATATTCTAAAAGTGAATGTTAAACAATGGTGGGCTCCAGCATGTTTGCACCAACTCTATAGAACCAGCTGTTAATGAGCGATAGGACATATAAAGTTTAAAAATAGCCATTTAAAAGTGGCTGCCAGATGGGCATGGAACCGGCTGTTAATTTCTTTGAATCCCATCACTGATGTTAAGCAAACAATGATTCAGTTCTGTTTAGCTAGAATTTTTCTCATTGCCTCAATACATCCCAGACTTAAAATCTTATATCTGCTTACCTGGGAGTAAGACGCATTGAATCCACTGTGGGTTTCTGAGAAGAGAACCAGAGAATTCATAATGAATTGGTCTAACTCTTGTGAGGCAGAGTAAACCTTCATATTGTTATGGTTTTCATTAATCACAGTTGTAACTTCTTGTATGGATAAATTGTGAGAATAGTTTTGAGGAGAATCCATAGCAATATAGCAGCTTCTGATTCCCAAGAAGGGCTGTGGGTGGCGCAAGCAGTAAAGACACTGTGCCTGTTAACCAGCAGGCCAGAGTTCGATTCCCAGGTCGGCCCCACAAGACAGGGTGAGCTCCTGTCCTTAGCCCAGCTCTGTGACGCCAGCTAGATCCAATTGTATCTGCTCAGCCTTTCCATTGGACTAATTCAGTGGTGTGGAGAGGGGGAATTTGCTGCTTGGGTAACAGCCTATCCTCCATAACAATCCAACCCAGGCTTTCATGCTTCGCATGCAGCGTATGCAGCGCAGAGCATGATACCATAGTCTTTCAAGACTGACGGAGGCCTGCTTTTTTTTTATTCCCAAGCGATGTACACATTTGATGAAGAAGGTCTACTTACCACTTGTGGTTGCCGTCATCAAATGATGACCAGGCATTTGTGAACAATTCCTAAATGTACAGCAGTGAAGTGGAGGCCAATTAAGTGAGGCAAATCAAGTGATAGGTGTGTAAGTCAGCCACTTCTCTGGCCCAGTCAAGTGTATCTATTCACTGATGCGTCTTCTCTGTCCTAGAGGCTCACAAGAGATGCAAACCACTGAAATCTTAGTTGAGGATGTACAAATTCTGTAGACAGCATGGATGACAAGCCAATGTTTTTTCCATCCAAACTGTTAACAACAAAGTATGCAGTATATATTAAAAAATATCATAACATGTTCAATCACTTGTCTTAATTTTGCTACGATTTCCTCATCATTCAGTATTAAAGACTGATAATCGCTGAAAACAGCATAACAGAGGATGCACCTGGTTTAGAATTAGATTGATAGTTTGCACTATTCTGAAGCCAGAGAGTGAGAAAATTAGAGACAGCTGCTGTGCAAGAGCCGCGCATGAGAAAAATGGCAGACAATATGAAATCAAATCTGCTTTGGAGCTGGCAGCTTTGCTGTTAGCTACAGTTATTCCCTACCATTCATTTAATGACAGAGACATTTTCAATTCTGTCCTACCATAGAGCACCAAAAAACTGAGAATTGTGTCATGTAAATTATATGCAAAAAATGCAATTTTGTTATCAGAATGTTGAATTGCATTATCAAAGTATTTATATAAGAGGATGGAATATTTTTTATCAATAAACAACAAGTCTTCTCATAATGTCTGTTAATTTTAAAAAATGTCCTGTAGACTTTGCTGATGTTTTCTACTGCTGCAATAACATCACACTATTTTAATGAATTTTGTTTCCAGTAAGGTAACATTGGGTTGTGGGTGGCGCAAGTGGTTAAGACACTGTGCCCGTTAACCAGAAGGCCAGGGTTCGAGACCTGGTTCCCCACAACACAGGGTGAGCTCCTGTCCTTAGCCCAGCTCTGCCACGCAGCTGGAACCAATTGTATTGGCCCTGCTGTTCTGTTGGACTATTTCCGTGGCGTGGAAAGGGGGGATTTGCTGCTTGGGTAACAGCCTATTCTACAGATTGATCTACCCAGGCCTTTGTGCTTTGCATGCAGCATCGAGCACGATACCATAGTCTTTCAAGACTGATGGATGCCAATACTATAAGGTAACCATAAGGAAGATTGTTCAAGAGACAGTGGGTCTGATCACCACTTCATGCTCCTCAGTGGTTATTAGTGCTATGCTGTGACATTCTCTAAACAGCTAGTCCACATACCATGGTGCATCTAAATGATCCAGATAGAATCTCTTTTATCCCCAACTGTGCCACTTATTTCATTTGTCAGCATAATTTATTTGTAACTATAGAACTCTCCAAGATATTCAGCCTTCAAACTGTAGACAGCCATTTCAAATGTTAATGCTTCATTTAGAGTGGATCTTGGCCACTTAGTATTTCTGCACAAAGGAAACTTGAATTATTCAAAAGCTCATTTCCATTGGGACACAGCCAGAGTCAGTTGATCAACACCTAATTATCCAACTTAAGGTCATGGAAACTGTGAACATATGAAGACCAGCACAATTATTATTCTTATGCAGCCTGTCTTTGCCCTCATGTGAACAATTTCACAGGAGTGAAAACCCAGATACCTTAATGAAAGAATAAACTATTCTGTGGAATATAGGCTTCTGGAAAAGCTTGTTATAAAATGTATCTCAGGAACATAAATGCATTCTCAATGAGAATCAAAAATCTTATTTCATAAGCAGCTTGTAGAATATCACTTTTGCTAACTAACCTCACTAATAAAGTAAAGCCATTATGAGAAAGATTAATTAGTGAATTCCCTCTCCATTCTTTAAACTGCTTTACTTTCTTAAAAGTATGCTAGTGTCACCTAGGGCGCAATCCAGAGTAACTACAAGGAGTCCTTGCTCTGTTATAAGAACAATTTGCTCTGGATTGCAATATAAATTTCCCATAGGTTTTCATTAGGTGGTGCAGTAACTACGGGTACACGTAATGTCTCTTACGTGCTTTCATAGTTACTCTGGGTTGTAGGGTTAGTGTCACCTGTAAACATGCATTGTCCTTGTGAAGACCGACAGAAATTTCAACTAGTACAGGACCTCCTGTGTGAATTCTGACCTGTTACCAGGCATGGAAATTTCATGGAAATGTAACAGTCTAAATATCACAATCAGGTGCATATTTATCTGGGAGTACACCTCACTGAACACAATGAGCCTTAATTCCAAGTAAACGTGCACGGGATTGTGCAGCTGTTTCTTTTTTGTCCAACATAGTTAGGTTGTATGGCTGCAATCCTAACCCCCGTTATGCTGGCATAAGTCCCAGCACAAATCCTGTGCTGGCTTGGAGGTGTCACTTCTGCGCCACGCCTGGGAGGGATAGACCAGTGCACATACCTGCACTGGCCTCTGCACCCCATTGCGGGAAGGGGAGACACATGACTTGTGCTGGACTAAATTGGTTAGGATTGTACCCACAGATTATTTGCATGTGTAAATATAAGTATTCGGGCACAGGTCCCCCAACTATGGTCTGTGGGATACATCTGCCCCACCAAAAAAATTTGACTAGCGTGCTGAGCCCAGCAACATTAGGATTATGTGTTCCCCTGCCCCGCAGTGTTTCTTCTTCTCTATCCACCACCACACACCTTCTTTTTCTTCCTGGATGAAGCAACTACTGGACTGGATCACTCTGCTAAATACATGCACATATTTACGTATTCATTGTGATGTAGACTCCTCTGGGACTCAAAGGAGGTCACACCCAAATATTAAAATCCAGAAGAAAAACAAGCAGGTGCTGCATGGGGATTTATTTTTATTAATAATAGGTAGGTTCTGGGTATGTGTTGTGTAGTTCTATGACTGTCCACATAGTTTTTTGTTAAAGCAACTAGACTGTAGACATTAACATTTATTTTATTTGAAAAAAATTTATATCCCACCTTTCCCATGCTGAAGCCAATGGTCAAGGTAGCTTAAAAGGGCACAATCCTAACCATGTCTACTCAAAAGCAAGCTCTATTGTGTTCAATGGGTTTTACTCCCAGGAAAGTGTCTTTAGGATTGCAGCCAAAGCTCAGTATAGCTGATTCAAGAGAGTCAGGAGAATGGACACTTATCTACTTACCCTTGTACTGTAATCTTGATGAAAATGCAGCGCACCTTGTTAAAACTCGTTCAAACTGTTGTACCTTATTGAAACTGAAATTTAATATATTGCTGTATTATTTATTGCTGATTCTGAAATATAAAAAGTTTTCAGCATGCAAATGGAAATGAATACAATTCCAGTCCTGTTACAAATTGCCATTGTAAGTTATAATTCAGCTGTCTGGGTTACTTTGTGTATGGAGATTCTTTTTTTATACTTGAGATATAAGGTCACTTGCTTAATTAAACTGTATTAATTATGCAATGATTCACCCTGAAATAGATTTGCAAGCATATTAACATGCTCTGAGAATTACTCTCATGTAGTCACTCTGCATAAATAAGAGTATTTTCCTATCACTCCTGCACTGTAAAGAATGAGGGAGTGTTGTGGCAGTATGAATTGTCATGTTAGGAATGCCATACCACTTTGGAGTGGAACTAAATATTAACCAAAAACAACAGATGTATATTTTTCCCTTCAGATTGTGCAGTACCTGAAATGCTTACCATCAGAACAGTGGCTAGAGGCCATGTGGAGAGGCTGGCAGAGAGACCACCAGCTAACAGTACTGGTGAATTGGCAGTGGGAGCAGACCGCACTGCTGGTGCTGGTGCCCAGTGCACATGCCAAGAGCACACTGAGCCCAGTAGACATGTCAAGAGCTCTGGAGATGCATGCTGAGCACTGGTGCACTCAATCGGGTCTGCTCTGAATAGAAGCAGCCTGCTGTTCAGAGGAGCAGCCTGTGCATGCTAGAACTACAATAGGCTCCTGGCACTCCTGGCACAATGTCCTTACCCAGAGGCACATGCACTGAGCACCAGCTGTCAATCGACAGTCAGCAAAAAGGATAGCCATCGCTGTCGTAGGTGCTTCAGAGTAAGGGTGGGGAATTAAACAGTTGCCATTTTCAGGGGTAGCTATGGATTTAGCGTGCGATCCTAACCAGTTCAGACCAGCCTAACTCACCTGGCTTATCTTCCTATGGTGGTCTGGGGAGGATATTAGTTATTTCATTTTCATTGTAAACTTTTTTGTTCTGTGTTTAGACAGATAGACGGACAGATAGATAGGCAGGCATATGCCTGTGCAGTGGGGCAGAAGTGCCTTATGGAACTTTTGTGATACCTCCAGGTCAGCAGATGACTTATACCGGGGCTTATGCCAGCCTAAGTGGAGCTTAGGATTGCAGCACTAGTATACTAACTCAATGTAATACATGGATGTCCAACTGTTCAACTTTAGGGTTCCTAGACTTTTGACAGGTGTGTAGAGGCAGAAATTTCAGAAGGTGCAATTTGTGATCAGTGAGACAACAAGCTGCACCTGTTGAAATTCCCTCCTCTACACACTTGTTAAAGGTTCAAGGGCCCTAAAGTTGAAGGTTTGGACACCCCTGTATTACAATGACTTATTACACTAGTGTTGCAGTGATGGCCATCTCATCATCACCAGATGTGACTGACACTGGATTTGAAAGAGGGGTATGTGTTAAGAGTATGATAACTGTGGGGTTGTGAACAATAGTTTAACATGGTGTTAACAAAGGCATTTCAGCCACCACAGTCAGTTGATGCCAATATTTGGCAGAACATTTTTTGAATGTGCTTGCAACTCATAGCTAGCTGCGGCACAACTGATTTGCTCCACTTATAAAGCAAAGGATGTCATTGTATCCATGACAGTTCAAATTACATTGCATGTCAACAAGCTGGATTTTTTTCTCACCCTATGAATTTCAGTAAAATAATTCTGATTGCAGTCTGTCAACTCCTGCTCACTTTAGAATTACCACACAGCCAGAACTAAAATACTCCTACACAACACTCTGGAGCCTGGAAATTGCTCTAAACTATGAATTGCATTGATTGCTAATGAAACACCTCTTCTTTGTTCAGACTGTAGGAAACTGAGAGAACTCCATATTAAGTTTTAGAAACTTATTCCAGAGAAGAGAACAGATATGGGAAGACATGTGACACATTAACCTTTCAAAAATCTATTATTTTAAAGCTAGCCAAATTTTTTTTGCGATTGATATTAATGCTTCTCTAAGAATTATGACTCCTTAGTTAATTTTAAAATGATTTACATGGGGGAGGCAATGTAGTTCATTTTTATTATCCAATTTGTACAAATAGGAAATACAAAGGCACATCAATTGAAATAACTTGAGCAAATGAAATTGGTTTCTTCTTATAACATAATCCTAGGATGCAAGAAAATGCAACATTTCTTTCATAGCAAAAGTCTGGTGTTCTTTCCCATTGCTCTACTTTGAAGACATGTTAACAATACTAAGGGTGCAATCTTAAGAAATTTAGGCTAGCCTACCTCATCTGGCCTATCTTTCCATGATGATGTGGGGAGGTTGGTGTATGCCTGTGCATTGGCCTAACCACACCCCCCCCCCCGGAGTGGTGAGCGCCGAGAGCGCTAGAGGGACCGCGTGCTTCCACTGCTGCTTCTGGCCAGAGGCAGGGGAAGAACTTCCTCCTGGTCCCACCTCACTAGTTTCTGCTCTGGGGGATTCCCAAAATGGTGCACAATAGCGCGCAAGTCCAAAAATGGCTTCCCAGGTCAGGCCCAAATCCCGGAGGGGGAGAGGGTTTCCTTCTCCCTGGAAGACCTAGGGCGCAATCCTGAGTAACTACGGGGAGTCCTTGCTCCGGTGTAAGAACAATTTGCTCTGGATTGCAATATGAATTTCCCATAGGTTTTCACTGGGTGGTGCAGTAACTACGGGTGCACGTAAAGTCTCTTACGTGCTCCCGTAGTTACTCTGGATTGTAGGGCTAGTGTTTTCCCGGAATGCTCCAAGGAAAGCTGGACAGATTGTCACCTTGCTCCACACTCACCTGAAAGGGGAGAGGATCATAAGGGAAAATGTACAAATGTATATCTTAGAAGTGATCCTACATTTTCCTCCAAGGAACAAATAGCTGTTTCGTTGACAAATTATTTTAATAAAAAAACTTTTAAAAATAATTTTTGAGTTACAAAATTAATATGCTTCCTTTTCCCAAGACTTACTTCAAATCAGAATACAAGAGTAGTGCAGGAGAGAGGATAATACCTCCCTCCACTAGCACTATGATTTCAATTGAAAAGGAGCAGCAGATTCAGCAGACTTTTTGTCATGGATTCTAATAATTGATTTCACGTATCATGTCCAGTTGTGCTTGACCGAATGAGAGACTTCCTGAAAACAAAGCAGCATGACAAGCAACAAAACTGAGCTGTATCTTCTCAGTTCAACACAAATACAGTGAATCTTGACCAACTCATGAAAAATTATTGTCTTTTTTATGAATTACAAGAAACGGTTGTGAAGCCAAGATTGTTTAACTTCATTAGAGGGATTTGAAATGTGAAGGGCCCTTTCTCTGAAAAGAGCAGATGATCCGCTCAGGATACACGTGATTGCACGACAAAACGTTCCTTAGCAGCTGGCAAACTGTTAACTCTGCTTGTCCTTTCTCAAATAAATGTGTTTAGCTAACAAGCTATCAACATACCGGTAATTACACTGAAGACAGAAAATGATTAAAATAAGACATTAAACACAAGTATCTGTACATATTTGTGTAACGCTGAAGAAAATTGTCAACTACTCGGTGATTGTGGAGAAAAAGACAAGGTTATTTTGTTATATTTTTCTCAGAGTTTAAGAGCACAATCCTAACCATGTCTACACAAAAGTAAGCCCCATTGTGTCCAATGGGTCTTACTCCCAGGAAAATGTCCTTAGGATTGTAGCCTAAGCCCACAAATGGACACACAGTGAACAGACAGCCAGTGAACCTGTTGTTTCCGTTGACAGTGGTGAGGAGGATCCTAAGTATTCTAAGGATCTTGAAGTGTTCTTTAAAGTGAGTGAGTCAAATTCATGGAAGACAAGATGATCAGTGGCTACTAGTCATGATGGCTATATGCTACTTGGAGACACAAGGCCCAATCCTATCCAGTTTTCCAGCGCTGGATAAAGAAACAAATGTTCCTTTGTCCTGAAGAGGTCTCTATGTACCCTCACAGACATGCAGTGTGTGTCTTATGGGCCGTTGGATAGGATTGGGTTTTCAGAGACAGTGGGTCTGAATAGCAGTGGGAAGAGAGCAACTCAGAGAGGGAAATGTTCTTATCTCCTGTTTGTGGTTTTGCATAGTCATGGTTAGCTGTTATGGAAAGCAGGATGCTGGACTATTGAGGACTTTTGTTAGATAGCTCCCCTTAGGTGCATACAATGTTTAGGTCTTTTTCATCATGGGATCTTGTCACTTGTTTTTAATGCTATTTTAGAAATAATTTATATTATTTTTTATCTCTTATCCAGTATTAACTACCTTGGATATCTCCAGATTGGCATGGGAAAATTGACATAAAAATGTTAAAATAAATTGCCACTTTTTATCCCTTTTTGTGCCACAGCCCTCCCCATTCCAGACCACTAACTTGCTTTGCAAAGAATCACTTTCAAAGGAGGTTTGGTATGTGTTGTTCCGGGGGCGGGGGGGAAGCTGCTGTTGAAGAAACACAAAGTGGCCACTTATGTGAGAAGGAATTAATTGTGCTTCTCTTTAGATCCATGCCAATGTTTTTATTATATGAATACCTCTACCAACCAACTCAGAACAGAAAATTCATGAAGTGTGAGGGATGTTAAAGCCCACACATGGATGAAGTAATACAAAGGATGATGGTATACCTCTTCCTCACACATTCCTCTCCTGTTTTTTGGAAAAGAACCATGAGTTAGAAGAAGCATGGTGAGGCGTAAAGGGCTTTTTTTGAATGGGTGTACATGCACAAGTCCATGCGACCCACAACTGTCTAACCATGTCTGCTCAAAAGTAAGCCCCATTATGTTAAGTGAGTCTTACTCCCAGGAAAGTGTGTTTAGGATTGCAGCCTGTGTCCTCTTGGGACAAGGACCCATTAGCCATTAATTTTTCATTTTCTTTGTAAACCACTTGGTGAACTTTTTAGTTAAAAAGCACTTTATAAATACCATTAGATAGACCAGACCAGACCAGACCAGACCAGACCAGACCAGACAGACAGACAGACAGACAGACAGACAGACAGACAGACAGATAGATAGATAGATAGATAGATAGATAGATAGATAGATATCAGGATTCAGGTTACGGGGAGATACTCCACTACAGGCAAGTGGATTGAGGTCACATAGGAATCTAGAAAGTTCAGCTGGTACCAATTTCTGACTAGCTGCTGGTGACAAGTTTATTATAATAGCCATCTTTGGTAAAGTTTCTTTGAATTAGTTCTTCTCTGATGATAATAATCTCTGATGATTAGTTCTTCTCTGATTAGCTTTAACCACTCACAGAATGAGCTCCTTGTCCACCGTGGGGTTTCTGATGATTTGTGCCTGTAGGACTTTGGTGAGTGGTAGTTAGTGTAAGGAGTTTATTTTTAATTTTGTTGTATTCACTATCTAAATTCCTCAGTTTATGCCAGTTGAAGTGAATCAACTGAAAAAGTTGAATTTTTTTCAATCCCTAATAAATTCTATCTATGTACAGTTGGCTATTACTCACTGTGGTTTATTAGGAGAATATTTATTACTTCCTGTGGAATTATTGGGAGAACCACAAGAAAGTAAACTGTTTGTGTCTGAATCCAGCGGCTGGGTTCAGATCTACCCTGGTGTCCTGTTAAGTTATGCCTTGTTCCTGGTTTAGAACATCCGAAGTGGAGTGAAGCAGGGCTGCGTCCTCACACCAACTTTATTTGGGATCTTTTTTGCAGTCATGCTGAAACATGCTTTTGGAAATGCAACAGAGGGAATCTATCTCCGGACCAGATCCGATGGAAAACTCTACAATCCTTCCAGACTAAGAGCAAAGTCCAAAGTCCAGCTGAAATGCTTGCGGGAGTTCCTCTTCGCCGATGATGCTGCTGTTACTGCTCACTCTGCTGAAGACCTTCAACAACTCATGGACCGTTTTAGCAAAGCCTGCCAAGACTTTGGATTAACAATCAGCTTGAAGAAAACACAAGTCATGGGTCAGGGTGTGGATCCACCTCCCTGTATCACAATCTCTGAACATGAACTGGAGGTTGTCCATGATTTTGTGTACCTCGGCTCAACTATCTCTGACACTCCCTCCTTAGATACTGAGCTGAATAAACATATTGGTAAAGTGGCTACCACGTTCTCCAAGCTTACAAAGAGAGTATGGCTTAATAAGAAGCTGACTGAACACACAAAGATCCAGGTCTATAGAGCTTGCGTCCTGAGCACACTCTTGTACTGCAGCGAGTCTTGGACCCTTTATGCATGGCAGGAGAGAAAGCTGAACACCTTCCATATGCGCTGTCTCCGACATATTCTTGGCATTACCTGGCATGACAAAGTTTCAAATGATGCAGTCTTGGAACATGCTGGAATCTCTAGCATGTTCACACTTCTGAAACAGTGGCGTCTATGCTGGCTTGGGCATGTCGTGAGAATGGCTGATGGTCGGATCCCAAAAGATCTCGTATACGGAGAATTAGTGCAGGGAAAGCGCCCTAGAGAGAGACCACAGCTGCGATACAAAGACATCTGCAGGAGGGATCTAAAGGCCTTGGGAATGGACATCAACAGCTGGGAAACCTTGACCTCTGACCGTTCAGCGTGGAGGCAAAAGACCCAGCATGGCCTTCTCCAACTGGAAGAGACACTTGTTTGGCAGGCTAAAGCAAAGAGACAGACCCGAAAGCAGCGAAACCTGGGGCCTGGGCAGGGGACGGAATTTATTTGTCCTCCGTGTGGAAGGGATTGCCACTCTCAAATTGGCCTTTTTAGCCACACTAGATGTTGTTTCAGGACCTCCAATCAGAGCACGATACCAGAGTCTTTCGAGACTGAAGGGTGCCAATGAACAGGTTTAGAACCAAGTGGAGACTCTGGCTGGGATACAGGTTGCTTGGGTGTTTGTAAACTGATCTGTATATGGTCTGGAAGCTCTTGGCATTGAGGAAGCAATTGAGAAAGGTGGCCAGAAGCCATTGGGGAGGCTGACGTGCTTATGGCCTTGCTAATTGGGGGCTCTGACACCCTCCCTTTAACAATCATTCCTGCTGGCATAAGTTATCATCAAGGAAAATACAGAATGATTCATTCTGCAAGTTTAAACTTTGATTCATACACACTTTATTCCTGTGCAAAAAATAGAATGCAATAATAAACAGAATCCTTTTGCAAATCAAAACTGAATATCTAACTAGAACAGTAATATATATAACTGAGATTGATACACAGTTCAATGAGGAACAGATGGAACTCTTTCCACATGTTCTTCCCTAGACAAAAATAGCTTGTTTATTTCAATTTCCTATTTTTTTCTTCAAAAATCTATTTATAGTAAAAAGACTGATGCACAGTGCAGTGTTTCCTCCAGTGACCCCACTTCTTCTTCACTTTCAATGACATTAATTGTTTATTGGAGATTACAATATATTGAGTCAGAGTGAGAATTCAAAAGAATTACTTTAGCTCTTCTGAATCATGGGGCCCGATCCTGTCCAACATTCTAGCACTGATGCACCCCAACTCTAAGTTAACAAACATTTCCTTATCTTCAGGCCTCTTTCCCACTGCCTTTCCCACTGCAGGATGCAAAGCATGTCCAGTTGGCATGGCTGCATCAGTGCTTGAAACTTGGATAGGACTTTGCCAACATTTGTCCACAGAACATGATAAAATTTCAGTATATTCACCAAACAAAAGACCTGTAAGACAGGAGTTCCTGATCCAAAGCCCACATTGTGACACTGACCTTGATGCTGGCTTTTCACTCCTTTGTTGTTGTTTTTTAAAGGGTAGATTTTTGCAAGCATATTTTTGCAAGCATACTGTCTTTTTCAGCATACTTATTAACCAGATGTGCAGAATAATAAAACTTCTATAGCAGCCCTTTACTGCTCATAGCACAAAACTGCTCAATTTCAGCATTATCTGACTTCATCCTTTTGGATTTTGAGTAGCCTGGGAGATACATACCATTGGCCAAATTGGTTTATGTAGGTTACCCCTGCTTACTGGTCAAGAGACACTCTTTCAAGTGGGTGTTCCTCTTTAGCAGGGGCAGAGTAATTGGCCCTCCACACCCCAGCAATGTCTGTTCTAGTGGCTTCTGCTGGTGTTCTTTTTGCACTTTAGATTGTGAGCCCTTTTGGGACAGGGACCCATTAGCTATTAATTAGCTATTAATTTTTTTCATTTTCTTGTAAACCGCTTTGTGAACTTTTCAGTTGAAAAGCGGTATATAAATACTGCAGATATAGATATAGATTCTCCCTCAATCTAGCATGAAAAGGGATTTGCTATTTATCTATATGGAAGTGCTTCTTTTCTGACATGCTCTTCATATTGTCTGCTACAGAAAGCCATTCAAAGTGGTTTGCAGTACATGTGGCTAATTGTTTATATGTGAAGAATTTTATCTGCATTTATTTGCTGTATTAGAAATCAAAGCAGTCAGAACAGTGGCATCCTTCTTCAACATCAGTGCAATTACTGTGACTAAACATACAACAAACGAAGGTTGGGAGATGAAGGGGGGAGTCTCTTCAAGGGTCTGTTCTCAGTCATTTGGCTAAGTATATATGTGAATGAAAAGCTGATTCATGACCCAGGAGTAGACATCTGTGTCATTCCATTTGGAATGTGGGGACATAAGTGCAAGCTCTCAGAAAGCACTCAGTGCAATGCCTCAGCAGATTTGACTATGAAGGTGGCTCATGTGCACCTGCAAGAGAATGCAGAAAAGCTGAGTTAAAAGCTGAGTCTTCTTATAAGATTTGGTATCAAAAGCGGACAACTCTTTGCCCCAATGGAAGAATTAAACCTAGATCCCACTATTAGGGTCAAAGTACTTGGATCCTGTATGTCTCACTTTCTTTTGTATTTAACATGTGTTCCAGATGATTCAGCCTCCAGACTGAGATTACAAAACCCCATGGTGGGAGGTACCAAGTGCCTGTTTATCAGGGTTAAATGTAAATGTTTCCTGAAAATGGGGGAGAGGGCTTCAATTTTATCATTCACAACCTATTCCCTATCTTCTTCTAAATAATACTTGTGTACACACCATTGTTTTATCTCCTGTGATTTACTATTTGTAACCAGTGATGGGCTTCAAAAAATTTAAGAACCGGTTCTCTGCCCATCTGGCAGCCACTTTTAAATGGCTATTTTTAAACTTTATATGTCCTATCTCTTGTTAAGAACCGGTTCTATAGAGTAGGTGTGAACCTGCTAGAGCCCACCACTGTTTGTAACATGTAATTATTACCCATTATAAGCAGAATCAATGCGCCATTCACAAAAATAAAATATTTTGATTAATCAACAATCATTATTTCACTTTAAAGAAAAATGAAAGTGCTCCAATTATTATGTTTAACAAAGAGAATGGAAGAAGAAAGAAATTTGAACAGTTTTCACAATTGAGTCGGAGAGGAGCCAGAAGTGGGTTCTCATGTGTTGATATTGGGAATGGTACTTTATAACTGTTCATAAATGATCTGGAATTTAATCACAAGATGGCCAAGTTTGCAGATGACACTAAAGTTTCAGAGCGGTAGAAAGCAAATCAGATTGGAAAGGGCTACAAAAGGATATATTCTAATTGAATGAATGGACAACCAAATGACAGGAGGCATCGTCCGGAGGTTGAGCCTTAACCTTGCTAAGCAGGATTAGCGCAGGGTTTTGCCTTTGATGAGTGACAAAAAGTGACTGACTAGAGATGAAGGAAAGTAGGCTGGAAGAAGCAGATAATATTCTGAAAATAGCCAAATGCATGCAGGGATGGGCAGATGCCGGTTTGGGCCTACTCGCCCGAACCAGATCTTCCCATTTCCCTGACGATGGTGAACCGCCAGTGGCAGGGAAAGTGAAAAGAGGGCGGACCGGTTCGCACCGGCCGCCATCTTTTTCCCCCGCGTCTCCTACAACTGGAGGAGACGTACTGAGCATGTGCTGGCCTCAGCGCATGCGAAGTACGTCTCCTCCAGCTGGGGTTTGGTGCATGCGCCGGGGTTTGGTGCATGCGCAATGCGCCGGGGGTGGGATCCTCCTCTAGCCCCACCCCCTGACCCCACCCCAGCCCCGACCCCACCCCCGCCCCCAACTTCCGGCGAACCGGATCTTGGGGTAGGCTCGGCCCACCACTGAATGCATGTATTGTACCTGCTTGTGGAAACTTGGAAAGCACAAGAGCTCTGCAGCAATGAATATGACTGTACCATGAAGGGAAATGGAGGAACTGGAGAGATGGAGGAAACTATGAATTTCTCTTATAGAATAACATTTATAAAAAATCAATTCAAAAAAAATTGGATTTATAGTCTGTCTACATAAACCACCATGAGTCTATGGGACTCAAGTCTATGAACCTTTGAGGAAGAGGTATATAAATAGTGTAACCAAACAAAACCAAATGAAAAATATGGCTCAGTACAGTCTGTCTACATCTTAAGTGAAGATTAGATTATTTGAAGTATGATACTCTCAGAGTGTGGTCTGCAGTATCTTCATGACTCCTTGGGCTTCAAGTGTGTGTGTTGGGGGGTGGGGTTTCAAGTATTCTCCAGTGATCATGATAACTTTTCTCTACTGCCAAGGTATTTAGTGAGCAACGACAAGGAGAGTGGTGGGATATCATACAGGCAGCTAATCATAGTGATATCATAGGGATATCATAGTGGCATAGCTAATGATCATTTAGCCTGGTGCAAAGCTCAAAATGTTGCCCAGGAAGTAAAATTTTTCTTAATTTTTACATTTTCCCCTGCAACAACAAAATCAAATTTAATTAAGAAAAATATGAAAATTGTGCCCATTGTTTGTTAGGAAAAATATGCTGGGGCAAAGAGGAATGGTTATTTTTTCTCTGCTAAATGGAAGAGGAGCACCTCTTAGAAGTGCCTGTATACCCAGTTAGCATGGAAATAAGAGTTGATTCATATTAATATCTTATTTGTTCCATACAATATCGGAACTGCATCTCATTTGCTCTTAGAGCAATCATAGGAAAGTTGAGTTTTAAAAAATCCATTTTTTGTTCTATTGGCTTTTTGTGTTTTCATTTTCTGGTTAATTGGGCATAACCTTTGATAGAATATAGATATTCTAATGCATTGTGCATTAAATTACCTTTCCTACGATATATAACATGTTGCTATTATCATTCATATGTAGCCCGTTTTTCATAATTTTAGTCACTAGTGTCAAGCCCAGCTTGTAGCCCCCCTAAAGGTTGTAGCCCAGTGCAACTGCACCCCCTGCATCTCCTAGCCACGCCACTGCTGACAGCCATACTGACAGTGCCAGCAATGAAGCAAGATGTATGTGCATTGACAGTTTCCACTGATCTTGCATACTACACTGCATAGAAAGGAGATCTGTATCATTTTATCACTTGTGTAGCCAGATCTATAATACTGACTGCAGCCCCTTATGCAAGCTAACTTTGGTGTTTCCATTGCCATTTAGTGTTTTTCTTGCCACTCTATCTTTTAAAAACTAGCTTTGATGTGAACTAAGAGATCTTGGTACATTTTTTTCTTTGACTTTTCCCCCCCACAGATAATATTTGATTTTATTGTGCACATGTTTTTATTGTTTGGATTTTTTGTAAGAAAAAAAGTTGCTAGCTTCATCTGGTAGTAGCTGCAAACAATCAAAGCTATATGGAGAGATTTAAAGAGATCACCATATTGTGGCCATCATGTACACACTAGTCCTTTTTGGCTAGATTTCCAAGCCACTGAATGCACCAAAATTAAATCCAGTTTTTTCTTGCCTCCAACAAGAGTAAGATACATTTCCAGTGCAGTGCTGGATTTACATATAAGCTAAACAAGCTATAACTTAGGTCCCCCACTCTCTTGGGGCGGGGAAAATTTTTTTAAAAAATATACATTTTCAAAATATAAGATAAAAAAACAAATAAAATAAAACCTACATTTAGCAACAGTGTTTTGTGTTGTGTAGGTCCATAAATTACCATATAGCATATATTCAACAGAAAAAACAGCAACAATTTGTTGTTGACAAAGGACAGTTGGACATATAAAGGGCCCCGTTACCTCCAATAGCTTAGGGCCTCATCAAATCTAAATCCGGCCCTATCCAGTGCTGCACTGATGTCAAAAGGACTCCTTGCTAATTTATAGTATTCATTCTACAACCAGTTGATAAGCAAATGGGGGTTCATGGGCCAAATCTGACTCACAATTACTAGTAGTTCATTCATCACTAATATCTGCCACTGAAGACAGTATAATCCTATCCATGTTTAGTTGGACAAAAGCCTCAGTGGACACCAGCATGATATCTCAGATTACTTCCACATGTATGTGGCTTCTGCTGGTGTTCTTTTGCATTTTAGATTGTGAGCCCTGTTGGAACAGGCATCCATTAGCTATTAATTTTTTTCCTTTCCTTTATATACCGCTTTGAGAACTTTCTAGTTGAAAAGCGATATATAAATACTGTAGTTAGATAGATGTATCAGCCTATGCACATCCAAGCCTCTGCTCCAAGTCCTGCTTCTCAATAGAGCACAACTGGCAGGAAAGAGAGGCAGAGGCTGCAATCCTAAAGTCATTTTCCTGGAAGTAAGAACCATTAAACAAAATGGGGCTTACTTTTCAGTAGACATGGTTAAAATTGTGCTCAGAGTATTTTTAGTGGTGGCAGCTAGTCTTTGTAACTTCTTTTCTTGAGAGGCACAGATAGCCCAGGCCTTAAGCAGAGGTTCAAGATTTATTTCAATTGGCTTTTTGCTTGGACAGTTTGATCATTTCAACAGCTGCTTCTGTTTGCTTTTAGCTGATGCAGGTTTAGTTTATTGACTTTATGCTCTAATATTATTATTCATCTATGATGATATTATAATGTATTGAAGCTCATATAGTGGTGAAAGGGAAGGGTAGAAATTTCTTAAATAAATATTGGAAAAAAACCAGAAATTTGCATGTATACCCAAAAAAGATCAACGTTTATTACTATGTTCTACCACATCTACTGAATATTTAGAGGAAAAATGGACAGTCCTCATTAACTTTAGGTTTAACTAGATCACACAACTGAAGCCATACAACAAGGATAGCAGATTAATGTCCTCCACGGTATTGTAGGTTGTAGAATATGCAGTTACATTTCTTCAAAAGCATCACTAGAACATTTCCTCCAGTTGGAGAATTACTATATCATAGGATGCTTGACTTGTCATCATATATAATGCACCAATACTCTTTTACTGCAAAATGTGTGAACTGGTGCAGCATACCTGGGTCATGCTAATGTAAACCACTGCAGAACCAACAACAAGAAAGGGATTGACTGGATAGTTTCTTCTCTCCTGTATTCCAAGTGACAAGCCGCATATTTTCATTCTCAAAGTCACATGAACCACAAGAGCAACGAGCCAACCGTTTTTTAGTTTCTCTCCAGGAAGGAATACTCGGTTGGAATCAACATTGCAACAAATATCCTTCTTGGCCATAGTTTCTGTAGGCAGCCATTTTGCTTTCCCATCTCTCAGTGAATGAGTTCACTATCTTCCTTTTGTGGAAAATCTTCTCACAGATTTCTAGTCTGTGATTTAATTAATCTAATTAACTCATTTCACCCAACACATACAACTAAATGTCTTCAAATCTGGCTATGTTTAACTATAAACAGTTGTTTTGTTTGTCTATGCTGGGAATTCAGAAATCCAAAGACTGTAAAGTGAGAGAGAGAGAAGCATCATCCATCTATCACTTAGACTTTCTTCAGTTCTGCAGCCAACTGATGCTCCGAAGGAGTTTTTCTTTTACATCCTGTATGGTAGCTGGATTCAAAGCTGTCGTCTCCTTACTGTGCTTGATGTCTCAAGCATCACTGGAGCCTGGCTTGCCTTTATTATGGACTCTATTGTTTTCAGTCTTTAGTGGTGATTTTTGAATTAGGAAGTCACTAAAGCGTAGATCATGCTGAATATAAAAGATAAAAAAGGTAAAATATGACAGAATCAAACCACTTTTATTTTTCTATGCATAACTTGATGTTAAATTTCCTTTCTTGCTATACATTTGCAGAAAACGCCTTCATTGGATCTTCATATTATACCCAAATTATGATAGATTTTACAAAGAAAGCTGAAAAGTCTTCAAGGCAATTTTCTGTTGCCATTTCCCACTAGTATTTAAAGTAGTGCCTGAACTTCTGTGTCTAAGAAATAAAATCTTCCTATAACAGTGGTTTTGATCTCTGCCGGAAATTTCTGCCAGCAAGTCCCTGAAGTACACAAAAAATTTCTTTTAAAATGTTTCTGCTTTTTTTAATTTCTGAGATGGAAGAAACATGAAAATTAATTATTCTTTTTTGGAAGATAGCAACACAGAATGTAATTGTAGAAATACTATGAAAACAGTAGAGCCTATTTTTAAAAAGCACAATAATAAAAAATATTGCTTTGTAGAACACTTCAGTAAGTTTCCTTAGAAGTAGTACCTTAGTAAGAACCCAAACGGACATGGTAGCAGTAGGTCTATGTGTTTGAACTTGATCTGCCTCAGTTACACGGAAAGAAGGAGGTGGGAGTTTATTTCAACAGCAAAAGGAGTGCATAGTGAAGAGTACAGAAACTTCCCTGCCTGAGGCTGCAATCCTAACCCTCTGTTAGGCTGACGTAAGTCCTGGCACAAATCCCAGCTGGGCTGGCAGTGTTATGCCGTAAGGCACTCTTGGGAGAAGTCCACAGACATGTTAGGCCAGTCTTCTCAAACCAGCATAGATCACTCACCTATCTGGGGACAGAGGTGAGTTATGCCAGCCTAAATTTGTTAGTATTGTGCTCTAAGTCTTTCATTCTTACAATCTCCCTTTTCAATCATTTTTCTCCCTAACAGGAACAATTAAATCTGAGCTTTTCTAGTAAATCAGAGCTTTATTAAAGATAAAATTGATTGACATGAGAGAGATTGAGAGAGAAAAGTGCAGGCAAGGATAAAGGGGTCTAGGTTTTCCACGCTACGTCTACTATCTCTACTTGCTTTGATCACCTTCTGCATGACTCTCAGCCCTATCCTAAGCAACATTCCCGTATCAACAAAGCCAGAATGTGCACTGTGGCATTGAAAAGTTGGTTAGCAGTGGGTTGTGAGACATGCACGATGAGGGAGGAATGCATATATCATGTGCACACATATATCGTGTACAAGATGCAGGCCAACTAAAGTGCTGCTATGCATTTGCTCCCAAATGCGTTCCCAGATAAGTCTGGGAGTCTCCTCTAAGAAATAAGGAAGTCCTAGCTACTGGACCTTATTTATTATTTATGACATTCTCAGCTGTGGTAGCAGGAGGCTCTTTATAGTTTTTATCCACCCATAATTACCATACTTCACCCTCAAAATTACCATACTTCACCCTTGGTTTTCTGGGGAGCTGCGGGCTTTGAAACAGCAAAGTCGACATTTAGAGCGACGATGGCGAAAGACTCGTGTTGTTTCTGATCGGGCAGAGGCCAGGGCTCACTGGTGAGCCTACTCTGCGGCGGTGGTGGCAGCTAAAAAGCTATACTTCGCTACCACCATAACATCCACAGAGAACCGTCCGGCAGAGCACTCCCGTGTGGTCCGGGGCCTACTCCATCTGGCCCCCCTCACTGACATGGTAGAGCACACGCAGGCTTGCTGTGGCGAGTTTGCCCAACACTTTTGCAGACAAGGTCGATCAGATCCGGCATGACTTGGACGCCACTTTAACAACATCCAACAATGTCCCTGGGGCACCTGTCTTGTCCATTTTTGGGGATTCTTTTCAGCTTGTAGAACCTGAGGATGTGGACAGGATTCTCTGTAGTGTGGGACCATCTGCTTGCCCACTGGACCCTTGCCCAGCCTGGCTAATCAGATTGGCCCAGGATGGACTGGCCAAATGGTTAGGGAGGGTGGTGAACTCCTCTCTGAGGGAGGGGGTGTTGCCTTCCACATTAAAGCAGGCGGTGGTTCGCCTCCTTCTGAACAAACCCTCCCTAGATGCTAAAAACTTAAACAACTATCGGCCAGTCTCAAACATCCCATTTCTGGGCAAAGTGGTCAAGCGGATAGTGGCGTCCCAGCTTCAGAGGGTCCTGGATGAAGCTGATTATCTGGATCCCTTCCAATCTGGTTTCACGCCGGGGTTTGGGACAGAGACTGCCTTGGTCGCCTTGGTGGATGACCTACACCGGGGAATGGACAGGGGGAGTGCATCCCTGTTGATCCTGCTGGACCTCTCAACGGCCTTCGACACCATCGACCATGGTGTCCTTGGTTGGTTGGCTGGGTTGGGGATTGGAGGCACTGTTTTACAGTGGTTTTCCGCTCCAGAAGGTGGTGCTGGGGGATGCTTGTTCGGCACCCTGGCCTCTTCGGTGTGGGGTGCCACAGGGTTCCATTCTATCCCCCATGCTATTTAACATCTACATGAAGCCGCTTGGGAGAGGTCATCTGGAGGTTTGGAGTGAGGTGTCATCAGTATGCTGATGACACCCAGCTCTATCTCTCCTTTCCTCCTGAGTCCAAGGAGGCAGTTGAAGTCCTGAATCGTTGTCTGGAGGCAGTGGGGGACTGGATGAGGGTGAACAAGCTAAAATTAAATCCTGACAAGACAGAGGTTCTCCTGGTCCAGAAGTTCTCATCCCACTCTGGATGGGGTTGCACTCCCTCTGAAGGAGCGGGTTCGCAGCTTGGGGGTTCTCCTGGATTCGCAGTTGCTCCTGGAGTCCCAGGTAGCGGCTGTGGCCAGGGGAGCCTTTGCTCAGCTTCGGCTGATCCGTCAGCTGCAACCATACCTGAGTCGCTTGGATCCAGCCACGGTGACCCATGCCTTAGTGACATCGAGACTAGATTATTGTAATGTGCTCTATGTGGGGCTGCCTCTGACGACGGTCCGGAAGCTTCAACTAGTCCAGAATGTGGCGGCCCGTGTGGTTGCTGGGGCTCATTGGTTTTACTCTGTCGGACCACTGTTTCAGTGACTACACTGGCTGCCCATTCATTTCCGGGCTGAATTCAAAGTGCTGGTCCTGACCTTTAAAGCCCTAAACAGCTCAGGTCCAGGGTATCTGAGGGACCGCCTTCTTCCCTAAAATCCGACCCATCACCTAAGGTCATCTGAGGGGACCCTACTGACTGTGCCGCTACTAAGAGATGTGAGAGGTGTGGCAGCCAGAGATAGGGCCTTCCCGGTGGTGGCACCCCAGCTTTGGAACTCCCTCCCCTTAGAACTGAGGAAAGCTCCCTCAATACAGAGCTTCAGGCGGAGCCTTAAAACCTTTTATTTGAAAAAAGCTTTTTATCGGGGGCAGAGGTTGGGGGGCTTTTGTTTTTATCATTTTTTGTTTTATCGTTTTTAGACTATGTTTTTAACTTTAATCTAATTGTATTTTAACTACATTTTAATTGTGTTTCAATCTCTATTTATTACTGTATCTAATTTTAGTGGTATTTTATTGTTTTTTAATTGTTGTTTGGCTGCCTTGAGTTCCCCCTTGTGGGGGAAGAAAGGCAGGATACAAATTGCTTAAATAAATAAAATAAATAAATAAAAGTCTTTAACAGTTCCTTTCAAATCACTAAGCTTACCAATAAAGATAATAGAAGAATGAGAGGAGATAGAAAGCTAGTTTACACCAGGCCTCTCTTTGACAGTAAATCAGAGTATCTTCATTCATTACTGCAGGTGGATCATATGCTAGTTCTGAACTGTCTGCTGGACAATGGAAATACCTAAAAGGAAAAAAAACAAAACAATTGGCAAAAATCTGCAATGTTCTGATCAAAGTTGGTCCAAACCCCTCCAGTCATGAAGCATGCTTAGCACCTTGGAACAAAACAACAGGGCATTAATAGAAAATGTACACATTCTTTTAGTGTCAAATTTATAGTGTTATAATTCACACAAATAATTCATATAATGTACACAGAAACAGTTGCTTGATTGATGGCCCAATCCAAACAAACTTTCCAGCAAAGATGAATCCAAAATACCAAAGTAAAGGAACAAACATTTACCTTGAAGAGACCTCAATAACACTGGTGATCACAGTGAGGTGGCTGCTACTTGAAAAGTACTATATGTGGTTAACTGTGTGGATGCATGTGTGGTTCCAAAGTTTCCATTATGTTCTTTGTGCTTCAATCCTGGCTTTGCAATTATTGAAGAAGAGGTTGCACAGCTATGGTTGAAATCACTGGGACCAAATAAGAACTCAGTTATTGTGAACTACTCACCTTGTGGAACTGTCTCCTAAAATCTAATGTAGACATTTGTAAACTTGCCCTGGAACATTGCTGAACCATGTTAAAATTGATATATATTTTATTAGCCATGTTTTCCAGTTGATGTCCAATATTCTGTTGTGACAAGATTTTTTTTCTTTCTTTGGTGAACTCAAATGACCAGATTTTCCTTACCTCACTTTTGCAGTCCTGCAAGGAAATGCACTTCAAGAGTCTGCAATGAACAATTACCTTCTGCAAAGAAGGTAACCTGAAGGTTATTTTTATTTATCTATATATATAAAATTGAAAAGTTGCTCACTCACTCATCAATACCCAGCCAAAACTGTTAGGCCTAGAAGCATGGAATTTGGGGAGGGTGTTCCTTCCATGATGGAGGCACCCACTAAAAACTGGTTTTTGAAAATTCCAACCAGAAGGGGGTGAAAAGGGGTGCAATGCATTTTCTTCCCTATTCCTCCCTATAACCCTTTATTTCCTCCCTATAACCCTTTATATTGAAGAATCTCTGACTGATCACTTCCCTGCTCCAAACCCCCGTACTTGAAGCATGAAATTTGGGGAAGGTGTTTCTTATGTGATGTGATCACCCACCAAGAATTGATGTTGAAAAATTTTATCCTTAAGCAGGTGAAAAAGGAGAAAGAGGAGAAATTGTCTTTGATTACAGAAGAAAGTGTCTTTGATCGCAGCCTCCTAATCATGTCCACCTAGAAGTAAGCCCCACTGTGTTAAGTGGGGCTTACTCACAGGAAAGTGTCTTTAGGACTGCAGCCTAAGTAGACTTCATAGGATTATTCACACTGAATGCATATTTAGTGTATATATGTGCATATATAGTGCATATATAGCCTGGTGGTGCCCACTGCCACCCAGTGGTGTCTGTTGCCTGATAGGGATGTGTGGTGCTTAGCGTCTGGTTTCCCATGCCTAGTGCTTAGTTGTGTCTTATGCCCACTGACTGGTGGTGCCTGGTGTCTGGTTGGGGTGCATGGTAGGGGTGCCCAGTAGGTGTGTCCAGTGGGAATGCCTAGTGCAGTTGGTGAGGATGCCCATTGGGGATGCCACTGTGCCCACTGGTGCCCTTTGCATATGGGTGTCTATTGCCCACTGGTGCCTGCTTACCACTGATGCCTGGTGGTGCCCAATGGATCCCACTGCCAGATGGTGTCCAATCAGGATGACCAATGGTACCTGATGCCACCCGCTGGTGCCCCTTCCCCAAGTTAGCTCAGTGCCTGGTGGTGCCTGCTGGTGCCCACTGCATGGCGGTGTCCAGTGCTGATGATGGTGTCCAATGTCCAGATGCCTGCCCCCACCCCCTGGTACCTCTGGTTCCCAGTGCCTGTTGTTGCTAAGTGGTGCCCAGTGTCCCCCAGTTTCAGTGCCCTGTGCCCACCAGTGCCCAGCTGTGCCTGGGACACACAAAATTTCTTGAAATTTTACTCCCACAATGACAGGTTAATTTGGCTAGAATTTATATATTGCTTGATAACTCATATTAGCTCATAAGCAGTCCACAACAACAACTGACACCAAATCTGGTTTGGAACCCCCAACCAAAATTACATCTAATTTGAATTTCAATTTGCCCATCTTCAATCCAAAACTGCCATTTATTCAGGACTTCCATTGCCTCCAAGATTAAAAGTAAAAATGAGAGATAAAACTGGATGTCATCCAAATGGCCTTTTTTCATCACTTTTAAAGATGATGAAAGCATGCGTGACTCAAGACCACAGAGAAGGAGTAGCAATCTCCCAGCACATCATTCTTGCACATACAAACCAGAAACAGAACCATTTCTAAATTCTCCCTCCAAATCCCATGCTGATCAGCCCAGAGGGATATAATAATTGAAGCTGTCAAAAGTTGCTTGGATGTTCAGGAGAAACAACAAAGTCACAACCTGCTCTCCCCATGTCCATCTCTTTTTTTCTTAGCAGAACTCTTCTGCCTTTATCAGGTCTATGATGGAAATTTGCCAGGTATATTTCATCACTGTATCTCCACTCAGGAAAAGATGCAGCTACTGAATTTCTGCATGCCATATAGGTGATAAAGGCACAGAGCCCTGTAGGATGAGTAAGAGGGAAGAGGCAGCCAATCTAGAGAGCAAAGGGTTACAACAAAGAACTTCAAACAAGGTTATGACTTACCTCCAGAAGTGATAGAAAAGCAAGGGAATATTCAAACCAAGGGTCAGCCATTCTTGAGCACATAAAAACATTATACAGAAAAGGCTATGGATAGAATATTCTGGCAACACTAGCTGAAAAATAAAACAGAGAGGATTACACTGTAGTCTCCAACATGTCCTGTTTGGCTATATCTAAGCAGATCCAACATATTTTTATTGGATCTAATCCAAGCTTATGAGGCCTTCTTATAGTAAGGGTGATCGTTAAGCCTTCTGAAAAGGCTATGAGAAAGTATTTTAATTCTTTTCTGTGGTGATGGCTGCAAATGTGTGTGATATGAATATTATAAGTTTCAACAATTACAACTTCTTTTAGAAATATAGGATAAAAGGCAAACAGTATTTCTAGGTAGAAATTAATATCAAGAATTTTAAAAACACCAGAGCAAAATTAGTAGCTATTATGGTTATGGAACAAAATTCTGGCATGTTGAAAAGTAGTAAAATATACTCCAGTTAATATATCAGGTATAACAGGTGTGTAGCTAACCCACGAACGTGTTTGGTAGGGAATTGGGAGTCTTTGGACACAATCCAGAATAACTATGGGAGCATGTAGGAGACATTACATGCACCCATAGTTACTGCACCACCTAGTGAAAACCTATCAGAAATTCATATTGCAATCCAGAGTAACTCGTTCTTACACCAGAGCAAGGACTCCCTGTAGTTACTCTGGATTTCACCCTTTGTCAAAGACTGGAGAAGTGCACATAAATTCACAGCTGAATATTCTATATCCTTTTCCTATGTTTTCTTGAGAGGAAAAATTATGCTTGTAAACTTTTATGACTTTGAGCTGACATAATTCTTACCACACATCAGAATTGATGAATGCAGTATAAAGCCTTTGGTATTATTAACTTAAAGAACATTGGTTCAAATTCAAAGGAAGTAGGATCAATTAAATAGGTGCCACATAAAGCACTTTTGAGTATCTCTTCTGCTATTGGTGCTATAGTTTTAAATACCCTTGTTACTAGCTTTATAAATCAATGGCCATGCCATTAACTATAAGGGTTGATTGTAAGGATAGATTGACAAATATATTTTCATTCTGTCTGTAATTTTTTTCTATAACCCGTGAACAATTCATCTATATCTGAAGTACGAGATACATTTGGTCCTCCATTCAACATTTCTTTCAGATGAGTAATATACATCTAGAAATGGCATTTTTTGCATTTTAACTTCTTCTTTTAACTTCTTCCAATATATATGGAAGCATCTTTTTAGTCACTATTAAACAGACTCAGTGCTTCTTCTTTACCAGATTCCTCCCTTTCCATGTGTCAGGGAATGAGAAGATCTGATGATGGAGGGCTGTCTTGGTATGCTAGTGCTGCACTCAGCAAAGCAGGGCCATGTTGCAGCCAATCCAGAGATAAAGACTTGTCCAAGTTGTCATACTATTGGAGACACTATTCAGGCTATGCAGGGAAGGAAGGGGTGGGACTGGAAGAATGGTGCATAAAAGCATTGCCACCAGCTGGTGAAGAGGCAGCAGAGAGAGGAAAGAGAACGCTGAAGAGAGGAAAATGAGCTGCAGATATGCAGCAGGCTAATGGAGTGGAGCTGCGATCTCTCATGAACAGGGTGACCATATGACCAGAAAAACCTGGATTTGTCTGGATTTTTAGCCTCCTGTCCAGGTGGCCTACGTTTGACTTCATTGTCCTACATTTTGGCTTCATTCTGAAATTTCACAATAGTGCACAGTACCCCATCATGCCATATGTTCTTGGAATCGTATTGAAGAGCAGAATCCAATGCAAAAATCAGTTTGGAGATCTCTCCTTCCTATCAAAAGTTATGGTCAAAAAACCAAAAACAAAAACAATATACTTTTGGCAATTTTTTAAAGCGGGTAGGAATTTTGGCCTGGAATTAGGAATTTTGGCTCTGGGGTTCAGGAATTTTGGCCCTGGGTTTCAGGAATAATCTGGTCACCCTGCTCATGAAGCTTCTGTGGCTCACCCCATGGAGGAGGATTATGGTGATTATCCAACCCCTTGCCCAAAGTCCCTCACCTTTTTCCTTGCCCCAATGCTCTTCTGCTCCTTTTGCCTATCCTTTTGCCTTTCCTCTGCATAGGATGCCACACAATGGAACACTTGGAACCCTCCTATTTCCTTCAACAACCTTCTCCCGTGCTGGGAACTAAGATATTGTCAAGGACAAAGAAAAAACTTGTCTAGTTCACTGAGGCATCTTTCAGTTTGCCATTTTTAATATGTGCAGCAGTGTTGGTTATACATGTCACCAGGGGGAGAGATTTCCTTCTGAGTCTATCACAGCTTTCATCAGCTACTAAGTAGGAGAACTGGGTGAAATTTACAATGCTTTCTGCAGTGGAACATAGTATAGAGAATGGCTGTGGTGCAGTTGGAAGAAACATGGAACTGATTACACATCATTATAAACTGTAATTACTGTACTATAGTGACACAATTGCATCTTAGTCTAGTGCTGGTCCATGTGGGCTGCTATTCATGTGCAAAGGTGGTACAAGCCAGTGGTGGGCTTCAGGGGGTTCTCACAGGTTCTATAGAACGCTTTACTAATGAGTGACTGGTTCCGAGAACCAGCTACTAATGGGACATAGAACCTGTTGTTAATTTAGGTTATTAAGATAGAATCTGTTGTTAATTTATTTGAATCCCACCACTGGTACAAGCACATCCTGGGGGTCTGTTGTGATAGTTAAAACAGTAAAGACAGCATAATTTTTTGGAAAGCAGCCATGCACAGTAACCAAAATGGGAAAGGTTTCTAAAGTTGTAAGTGCATTTATTTGTGATTGCTCTAACTGGGGGTCTGTGCCAAGATTGTAATGAATGGACCACAAGCAAAAGGTTCAACCAAAGCAGATTATTTCAAGACACAGAGGCAAGAAATGATAGGTTTTTATTGTGAACCTGTTTTGCTTTTGCTATAGGGCTGATTCAGTACCCAGTTAAGACAAAATACACAGTAGTTCCCCTGATTGCAGTACACATAGCGTACTTTTTAAGTTTGATATTTATGCACCTTCTGTGACAAGAAACTGGGTTGCTTGCCAAATATCAAAAATAATAAACAATAAACAAAAAAAGATAAACAATAATTGACAGGACTCACAGCCAATCCTAAGTTTCCTGAAGAGCCATGACTGCTACAGTGCCAAAAATGCTGTCATGGTATCCTGAGTACTACTAGGCAACCACTTGAAACTCCTCAGGTGAGAGGACTTTTGTACCTTTCCCCCAAGTAAGGGAAGTAGCCCCACAATGGAGTTACTTGATACTCTTACGAGCACCAGCATTCCACTGACACTAGCCCAGCACCAGCTAGTGCTAAGCCAGCTTTGGCACTGAAGGCCACAAATATGCTTTATGGCACATTTACAACACTGAGCGGCAACAGTGGGGGTGACAATACAAACTCAGAATTGGACTCAGCTTGCCCATACACAGCTGTTTAAGTAGTTTTGATTTGTTTTAAGTAGCAAATTCTGCCATTTGTCACAAATGGTCTTTGAATATACTGTAAGCCTCCGTTTATCAGAAACCATCATGAGAACATTTTTATAGCTTTGAAGAAGCCTCCATCCCCAGCAACTCCTGCAAAGCCCAAGTGGAAATTCACACAGCCTTAGGGTGCAATCCAGGTAACTACAGGGAGTCCTTGCTCCAGTATAAAAACAATTTGCTCTGGATTGCAATATGAATTTCCCATATGTTTTCACTATGTGGTGCAGTAACTACGGGTACACATAAAGTCTCTTACATGCTCCCACAGTTAATCTGCATTGTAGGGTTAATTTGTGACAAATAATCCAACTTCTCTAAAAAGAACATCCAAAGTGACTCACAATAATTCATTAAAAGTACTATAAAACAATAAAATTATTAATCAGTTCCATCAAATTATAACCTATGGTTTACCAACACAAATTAGGACCCTATTCTAACTCAGAGCCCCATTCTATGGGCAATGAGTGCTGGCACTGAGCTCCAGCACAGGCATCATAAATGTACTAGTTCATCCTTGGCATCCACAAGGGTTCCTTCCCAGGAACCTCTGTAAACATCAGTTTTTGTGTTAAATAAAGGAAATTAAAAGATTATGCAGCATTTTAAAACAGCCTGCTTATCATGGTAAGATGGTAAGCAGGCCAGCAAACTTCAGAGTTTTGTTATACCTTTGTTGGTCTGGAGGGCATACCCCACCCTTCCTCAGTGAAAGAAAGCAAAGTGATAACCATCTCCCAATTGCTTTGCATTATTTTGCTTCCTGACCGGGAAAGGGAGGGATCTGCCTCCAGTTGAAAGGAAGCATTTCTGAGTCTGAGACAAGGACAGTAAGGTAGACTACTGCCAATTTCCATGGTAAGCATGCTTTTTGGGGTCTAAATTAAAAGAAGGTTGGCAAATGCCAACCTCATTTGCATTGACTTAAATTGTGGATGAAAAACCCACTGATAATTAAGCAAACACAGGTATTAACTGTATTTGCTGGCTTATTAAACTCACTTTTTTCCCAAAAAGGGGGTGTCTGTGCGTCTTATGGAGCGAAGGGGCCAATCCTGGAGCATCTTCTGCAACTGCTCTGCCTCCCTGGGCAGGGCAGACCTATAAGAAGGCGAGGGCAAGCTGGGGAGGAGGGACAGAGGCTTCTCCACAGGCTCCTATCCCAAAGAAATGAATGGAGCCTAGAAGAATAGCAGAACATAGAGGCAGGCAGGCAAAAACAAGGGGGCACTGGTGGGATGAGGGGAGGAGGAAACAGCCCAGGAGAGGTCCCTGCTGCTACAATCCTATGCATCCTTTCCAGGGGTGGGGGAGGCATGCACTTGAGTAGACATGCACATGCACAGGCTCTGGTTCCTAAGGCTGCAATCCTTTCCAGGGGTGGGGGAAGTCTACAATTGAGGCTTGCAAATACACAGAATCTGGTTGGCAGAGGTTGCAAATGCATAGAATTTGGTTTGCTAGAGTTTGCAAATGATGAGTTCTTGGAGTTTCTAGAAAATTAGAAAACTGCTTGAACCTTAAAGTCTCTCCTCATTTTTTAATGACAGTGATGATGGTTCTTAATACCACTGTTGACTTTACATGGTTGTAATATTATTCTGTTATATTTTATTAAATATATTAGTACACCATTCAGTTCAGAATATTTTTTTCTTGTTTTGCTCCTCTAAACTTTGCTGCGTCTTATAGTCCAGTGTGAGTAATAAGCTGGGAAATGTGGTATATATGACCTTTCAGGGCTGTAGTGGCACAAGTGATTAAGACGCTGTCCACAGGTGGGCTGAGGCCGGTTCGCACCGGTTCTGTAGAACCAGTTGTTAATTTGGGGCTGACGTTAGCGAACCAGTTGTTAATTGGGGGCCGTCATCTTTGAATTGCATGCAAGTGTGTTTGAATTTCTCTAAAAGGGCCTCTGGGTTTGTCTTCCCAGAGGAGAAGCTCTACTCCCTCCTCCTTCCTCCCCTTCTCCCTCCCTCCTTAAGGTTATCTTTTAATTTTAAAATACAGTCTGCTCCCATTACCCTATTCAGACAAAGCATTGCAGTCATTCCAGAGCATATCAGACACTCACAGCTGAGATGGGAGCACTGGAGCACTATATAAATCTCTTCAACTTCAATATTTTCAAGTCAGAGTGAGGAAATTCTTCATGCCCCAAACCTTTGTCTGATGCTATTCAGGAATCCTATCTTTGCTAAACATCTTATTTTGATTAAAAACCTTATTTTTAGCAAGTTTTCAGAAGTTATTTCCTTGTGCAGTTTGCAAAGCATGATGGGTTTCTCATATGCAAATGAGGCAGCCTCGGATCAGGCACTGTGATTGACAGCTCTACAAAGGGCTCCTTGGGCGGGAATACAGAAGCCACACACAGCTGCTAAGAAAGCACTGGGACGGAGCCTGTAGGAGGAGCATCAGAGTGTTGTTAGGATGAGATCCTCCAGGTGCCACCCCCTGATTTGGGGGGATTATGTTCACATTCTGGCAAATGGGACAGAGGGTCCTGTCCCAATTTTATGGAAGAGAATTATGGCAACCTTATTCCTAGAGGAGGAGTTTCTCTGATAAGAGTTTACTTTTATACATAGTGTGTGCCAGCTCTCAAGAACCTTGTACCAGTCCCTCAGTATTAAGATATTTGTTTAGATTTCTTGCCTGCAATTTTCTGAAGGGATGTGTGGATGACAGCATTTTAAACATAGCTTAATATGATTTCTATAATGAATTTTTTTAAAGGACTCCTTTGAAATCAATTTTAGCCACCACTAAAATATTCCTGATTTAAACAGCTTTAAATGTTCAGTTACTGCATTTGATAGAGGTCCATCATTAAAAACACTTTTTATTTGTGACCTTAATTAATCTTCCCTGGTTGGAAGGTTGCAACTATACTATAAATCAATTTTGGAAAGGATGATAAATTGCTATCAATGCCTGGACTTCAAACTTTGAAACTATAGTATGATTTATACTCCATAGAAGATATAAACATACTGGAGATGCTCTGACCAAAAAAAATGGACACAAAGGAGGACATGTCAATTATGGTGGCAGGCTCCAGCATATTAATAGCACTTACAAAGCATTTTTATCAGAAATGCACCTTAAAAAACAGAAATAAAAGAAACTCATTACTATGCAACTATTGTTTTGAGGTAATCATGTGGCAATTCTGTGAAACAAACTTACTACAATCCAGAGTAATTACAGGAGCACATAAGAGGCATTACGTGCACTCGTAGTTCCTGCACCACCTAATGAAAACCTATGGGAAATTAATATTGCAATCCAGAGCAAATTGTTCTTACACTGGAGCAAGGACTCCCCGTAGTTACTCTGGATTGTGCCCTATGTCATTCTGAAGAATCACACTTTGGGATTCACACGCAACAGCACTTCAGTGTTTTATACCACAGCTCTTTCATTCATTTTATGTAGGAAATGCTGATGAGAAAATTTGTTGGAAGTTTCCATTTGTTTCCCATAGCATTTCAAAAACAACACCTCAACAGACATTGGGGGGAGTGAAACAACATACAGGTCAAGCCTATTATGCACAGGCATTCATTCCAGACCTGGTTGTTGAATGCAATATATGAAATGGTGTGCTTGTGTGTCGGACAGAAACTCCTCAGAAGAAGAGGACTTTTGTCCCTTTCCCCTTGGAAAAGAAAGCAACCCCATATTTGAGCTACTCAGTCCTGCAGGGGCTCTGGAACCCGTGCAGAATTGGAGAATCCCATGTCAGGCCATGATGGAGCTGGCACTGAATTGAAGACTCCCCCGTTCAGCTGTGGGGCCTTACTCCACTGGTCCCATTCCCTCCTGACCCACCATACCTCCTTCTGCCCTCACCCCCTCCCCTACCTACCGCTCTGCCACCCAGTAGTATGGACAACCACCAGGCATCAGAATGCAGGCCCAGAACAGGTTGGCCAGCAAGGCTCACTGGGCTAGCTCCAGTGGGTGGGTCTGCAGTAAGGACTCAAAAACATGCCTTACAGCACTTTTGCCTCAGCATGCACTGGCAGAGAGCATGCACTGGCACGTGCAGTTCAGGTTTGGGCCCCAAGTGTCTTAATGCCAAGTAGACCATAAGAATCACCATCAGACTATGCATGGACCATTGTTCAATTTCCTCAGCTTTCTTTCAGCTGGCATTTTGACTCTTTCTACTGACATATGGTATCACTACAGGAGAGCAAGCCAATTAGTGAACAACATTTAAGTCTTCATAATCTCTTTCTGGAAAGCAGGAGACAACTACAATACATCCCTGTGGAAATTTGTGATCTACTGTGATTTGTTCTACATTATTGCTTACTAAAATATGAACATCCATCAATTTTTTTAAAAGGCCAGGAAGGAACCCATGGTTTTCAGAGCAAGGAAATAATTGAATTTCACTTTAGATTCTTCCTTAGAGCTCAACTACACTTAGCCTGGGTTCATTGTGAAATATCAGCTACTGAAGGAACACCTCTGTGGGGATAACAGCCAATTACCCTATTTAACAGCTATTAAGTACTGCTAATTGCAAGCTACAGACCATGGGCAGGATGGGTTTAGAGCAAACAAGGGGAAGCTAGAGAACCGGATGAGACATGCAAGTAGTGCTTTCAAAATGTGTGCATTGAGCTGGAATAAGCACACAGCTGGAATGTGCACATTGTGGCAATTCCTCCCAGTTCTGCAAACCATAAAATGCACTGCATTTGCAGTCACAAAACCTATTTACAACCACCACAAAATAACATAAAAACCAGAATACAAATGCAGTTTATGACTGACAACCCAGCTGGGATATTTGGTAAAGAAAACTGAACCTTTCCCCCACATACAGTATGCTCCTATCATTTCTATTTATGTTGTTCATTTTGATAATATACATACTTGTTATTTTGTTATCTTCACAGTTTGTTATTTGTAGTGCATTTTACTCTGGACTGTATGAAACTTCAGATGCTTGGCAGACAAATGACTAGAAAAAATTATATCAATAAAATGGTGGGTATGCCAAAAATTAAACATATATTTATTAAATTAAACAGGCAGCAATTTTGGCAACACTGTACCAGGCAGTACCAGGCAAACATAGTTTAGGTCCCTTAGTTAGATGAACCAACAGTCTGACTCATATAAGGCAGCTTCATACAATGAAACAATAGGTCTACTATCCAAAGTGTGCACCTGGTTGTATCTTACTGTATCCGTAGCTAGCATTTATTTATAGTTAATGATACTGATTTTGTTGTAAGAAATGTTTCCTACTTACATTATAAATTGTTTTTAATCGTTTTATTTTTCTTAACTGTCACATTTCAGCTGTAATATTTAGTTTTTTATTTAATTAACGTGAATGTTCAAAGTCTTTATGTCTTTATGTTTCATGTTCAAAAAATGAGCAATGCCCTGCGAAGAAGTACATTAAAATTTCAATGAAATTCAGTCTAGAAGCCCTGCTTCTGCTAATACTGGCTTTTTCCTGGTGATTTATCTAGCAGTCTTAACGCTTGATCCAGCTGCATCATTTATGATCAAATCATCTTTTTTATATTACATTTAGCTTCACTGCTTAGGGACATTTCACCCAAACACAGTTATGAAGACATATCTATCAAAGCATGATGTGCTATAGAAAATATATCCTCATAACGAATGATTATGGGTTAGATTTTTTTATAGGAGAATAGAGGTATTACAAAGTGAGGTCATGCTAAAGAAAGATTGTTGCTACTGCTCTGACCAGCTTCAGTTCACTTTATATGTTACTTTTCCCTACATAAAGCAGACTCTGTATTCATCTTTTGTGCAAGAAACTCAGTGTGGCAAGCAAGAGGATATCCCATTTTATCACTCTGTGATCAAGTGAGGCTGAGAGTGAGTGAGTGACTGGCCAAAGACAGCCCTATGATGCTCAGGGCCGAACAGGAATTCAGATGTAGGTCTTCCTAGGCCAAATTCACAACTTTCTCCATTGCAACACACACATTTATTAATTGTAACAAAATTAATAAATAATTAATGGATTGATGTTTAATCCATGTTTAATTAATTTCCAGTAATTACCATGTTAGAAAGGTATATGCCATATCATGAAAGGCTAGCAGGGGGAAGGATAGGAAGGGTTGGGAGAGGATAAGAGAGGTTATAATCATATGTCAAAACCAAAAAAAGAGGACAAGGCCCCCAAAATAACCAAATAAAAGCTGAAAACATATATATATATAGACTATATATATAGTCTTCATGTGGGTAATTTAAAAACAATATTGGTTATTAAATTTAGAACTATTACATGGAATTTATTACATAGAATTTATTAATGACAAGGTTATATGTTGCCCACTTACAAGAAAAAGGGGGACAATGAAGAAAAAGGGGGACAATGAAGATTTTTTCTCATGGCACAAGGCAAAATCCAGGATAGGTCCTAGGAGAGAGAGTTGCAGATGGCCACCCTGTGCAAGACCTGACTTTACAAAAAACCACATGCTTTTTAATTCACATATTTAAATTCACCTTAACTCTGCTGGGAGGAGGCTACTAGTGGAGCATTTGCTAAATTCCAGGTGCATGGGATCAGGACCATTATGGAAGCCTTGCACTCCCTTGAAATGACCTACACCAGTCAAGGCATTATTGCTTAGTTGCAAGTACCAATGGTTTGCAGCTTCAATTTCAAAAGGGTTTAATGCAGTGAAGATTGGAGAAGGGGTTTCCTTGTGAGGTGTCTGGTAGCGGTTGCATTCACTGGATCAGGACCAGATTCTTCTCAGCCTGCACTTTCAATCTGTAAACAATTATTTTAAAAGTGCTTGTTGTGGTTTTTAGGAGCCACTGTTATCTGTTTTCCTAATGTAGCAAGAGTGCAATCCTATCCCTGTCTATTCAGATGTAAGCCCCATTACAATCAATGGGGCTTAGTCCAAAGTAAGTGAGGGTAGGTTTATTAGATTAGATTGCAATCCTAAGAGATTAGATTGCAATCCTAAGAAATTTAGGCTAGCCTAACTCACTTGGCATATCTTCCTGTGGTAAAGTGGGGAGGTTGGCATATGCCTATCCACTGGCCTAACCCTCTCCCCTCCCCCCTCCAGGAGTGGGGCAGAAGTGCCCCACTCCTGGAGAACTTTTGTTACACCCCCAGGTCAGCAGAGGATTTATGCCAGGGTTTAGGTCAGCCTGAGTGGAAATTAGGATTGAATATATAAAAATAATATTCACAGGGTCCTCCTGAAGGTAATTGTTAGCCCAATGTAAAGTGATTTGCTTGCAAAATGAACCCAGTGGTCAGTTTAGGGCCTTCTATTATGGATTATTGGTAGTTAATACTTCAATATTATGAATTTGTTGTTGTATTATTTATACAATGATAATGATACCAGACTTGAGATTAATTTCTTGATTAGCTGACTGACAGTTCAATCCTAAGCATGTCTACTCAGAAGTCCGATTGTGTTCAATAGTACTTACTCCCAGGAAAGAATGGTTAGGAATGCAGCCTTAATATTGTTGATATATTTATGTTGCTAAATGCTTTGTGGGCACAATATACACAGGAAGATGAGCTGATATATAAATAAAACTGACACTAATATTCCTTATAACATCGCTCAGTAGCTCAGATCTGGCCACGTGACCCATGCCCTAGTGACATCGAGACTAGATTATTGTAACGCGCTCTACATGGGGCTGCCTCTGAAGATGGTCCGGAAGCTTCAACTAGTTCAGACTGCGGCGGCTCGTGTGGTTGCTGGGGCTCGTCGGTTCGACACTGTCGGGCCACTGCTTCAGCGACTACACTGGCTGCCCATTCATTTCCGGGCTGAATTCAAAGTGCTGATCCTGACCTTTAAAGCCTTAAACGGGTCGGGTCCAGGGTATCTGAGGGACCGCCTTCTTCTGTACAATCCGACCTGTCACCTAAGGTCATCTGAGAGGGCCCTATTGACTGTGCCGCCACTAAGAGATGTGAGAGGTGTGGAGGCCAGAGATAGGGCCTTCTTGGTGGTGGCACCCTGGCTTTGGAACTCCCTCCCCTTAGAACTTAGGAAAGCTCCCTCAACACAGAGCTTCAGGAGGAGCCTTAAACTCTTTTATTTTAAAAAAGTTTTTAAGGGGGCAGAGGTTGGGGGGGCTCTTGTTTTATCGTTTTTAGTCTATAGGTTTTTATTGTTTTTATTGAATTGTTCTATTTATGTTTTAAATTATGTTTTATGTTAGCTGCCTTGAAAGCCGGGATATAAATTTTAAAAATAAAATAAATAAATAAACATATGACCACAAGATAAAAGATACCTTCACTTTCACACATTATGAAGCAAACATTTTTTTTCTGACATGAACAGTAATTCCTAAGTTGGAAACAGGAGAATACAAAACGTGGAATAGCACACAAAGGAAGTGCCATGGATAATGCTCTAGTAAACTGATTTTTCCAACTATAGCCTCTCAAAAATACTCTATTATTCTTCTTTCTCCCTGCTTCCCACCCTTCCCATGCATTTAACAGAAAGAAGAAACCTCTGTCAAACTTGCAACTGGCCGGTTGTTTATATAACCAGCAAATTGCTCCATTTTCCCACTGACAAGCAAGTGACATTTTACAGAAAGAATCTGAAAATAAATGGAAAGAAGAAGGGGGAAGGATTTCCATGAACCAGCTACTTGTTTGGGACTTAATGTATTCTCAGTCTACCTGAAGTATATTCTGCCACCAAAGGTCAGCCTGCTCATGAGCTGTTATTGCTGCATTTTGAGGATTTGAATTTAAGACTCAAGTGCAAATGTTGAATAGAACTGTAGGATATTGGATTATGTCAGACATCTGTTCCAGCCTGCAAGTTAGCAGACTTTATTCTACCTTATTAGCAACATCCTACATTATTGAGACAAGATGCTGCAGCTGGCTGTTTTGGCTCCAACTTATCGTACTGTACAATGGCTTATCATAACCCAACAGAATCCGCATCTTGCAGATCACAGTTTCCCATGAATCTCAGTTCTCTTAATAGGTTTGACACTCAGAGAAGTTTCAAAAATACTGAAAATATTTTTTCAATGCTAATTATAAGTTTATCTCTACTAAAACCTCCAAAATGCCATGTAATGGGACAAAACTTTCCATTTACTCACCCAATTAACAGCTCAATATCAGTTCACAGCATGCAGCAATGTCAATGGAGCATAACTGCTTGCTATGGCAAAAAAAAATCCCCACTTTGCAAGACACCTAACCTTAAGTCGGACTTCTAAGGCTTACCGCAGGTATTTGGTAGGCTTTAAGGAGCCCTAGAGGGCAAGTAAGGCCAAGAAAGAGAAATAGAATCCTGGCATGCACTGTTCCCACCATGATCTTCCCTCTCCTTCCCCAGAACCCCTCATGAATCCCATCACTTTCCTGCTCCAACATGATCTCCAGAAGCCACTGATATGTGCATGGGGCCTTTGATTTTTTGTACTGATGACCCCGTATGATGGTACTGTGGCTTTTGTGCCACCATTAAGAAGATTTATGACAACAGATTGCAAAATCTGCTACTCCAGGCCTTCTATAGGACTGCCCATTAAACCTCACTTGATGGAAGGCTGCCTTATTGGAAAATGGCAAATGAGGTTAGTGGCAATATTTTGAAAGGTTCCAGTCAGCCCAGAGAAGCTTCAAGACTGCTGCTGGGATGAGTGAATTTAAGCAAGCTGGTGAATTGTAGAATTATGTGAAATGGAATGGGTGAATTGGGGAAAGTGAATCAAGCAAGTTGGTGACCAGTAGGAGAGTGTGAAATTGTGCAGAGTATTCTGGTGATCTGTAGGGATATGTGAAATGGGCTGAAAGATTTGCAGTGTTGGTGGTTTTCCTGGAAGATGCTTAAAAAAAAAAACAGATTGCCTCTTGGGACAATAAGGATGTTACACTATTTTCAGACAGCATTTTGAGGAAAACATCTTTCACTTATTTCCCCTACTTCTTCTCCTCTCCCTTCCCATTATCAGCAAAACCCCAATAATGGTTTTTAATAATTTTCCAACTGAAAGTCCTCCCTGGGTAAACCTCTCATATTCTAATCTGCTCCCCTCCTTGCTTACACCATTACACATCTCCTTTCCCTTGAAAAAGTAGTAGAGGATAGCTTTACTACCTAGAAACCACTTGAATTTGTTTAGGACGTGTAGTGTAAATGTGCATCTGTTCATCTTATGCAAGGAACAATTTCTGAATTGCAAGGCAGAAATCTGACCTAGGACTATATTTTGCAGCCTCACTGGTTTATGAATAAGACATAATCATAAGACATATGAATAAGACATAATCAAAGCACAATCCTAATCATGTCTACTCTAAAGTAAGCCCCATTATGTTCAATTATTCCCAGGAAAGTGTCTTTAGGATTGCAGCCATAGATTTGTAAGCTTGATTTGGGATTGGTGAAGTAGATTGCTCCTGCTTGCCCGTGTGACACTGATAAGCTGTTTGCATTTGCTTGGTTCCCAGATCATGAAATTGTGGCTAACTGCAGCTCTGATGAGAGATGCTGACCTTATTGCAAGCTAGCTTTTGCATGATCTTTGCTTTGGAAATCATGAAGTCCTATATATTATTTTGTTGTAGAAGCAATCCTAGAGATACTTTCCTGGGAGTAAGACCCATTTAACACAATGTGGCTTACTTTTGAGTAGACATGGTTAGTGTCAAAGATTTGAATAGATTTATTTCCTTATACTTAAAAATAATTCAATAAAAAGCTAATAAAATACCATTAGATACTCTCAGTTTAATACAGTCAACACTTGTGCATCCACTATATGGAGGCACCATATGGTATTGACTGTATGCCACTTCCTACTTTGCTTCTAGCGCTGGTATCACAATGAGGGCACTTCCTGTTTGATGATTATCACTTTCGGCCATGACATCACTTACAGTGGTTTCTGGACAGACTGTCATTCTCAAAAGTGGGTCCTGTTTTAAAAGTTTGAGAAAAGTTTACATGAATTTAACTTTTTATTTCTGCCCAACTGCAGAAATGAAAGCTTTTGGTGAGGGTTTTTTTATAGCTAGCACATGACAGTGATGATCATTGAAAAAAAGCAACTATATTAATTGATAAGCTAAGCAGTTAGACTTCTGAGTAGTTATACATATGATGGCAGTGTTAGAATACTATGTCCAGTTCTGGCCATCTCATTTTAAGGAGGATACTGATAAGCATGAACATCTCCAGTGAGAGCAACAAGAACTGTGGCTGATATGAAAACCAATTCCTAAAAGGAATTAAAAATCTTGGCATGTTTAGCCTGAAGAAGAGGAGACTAAGAGCACAATCCTAACCATGTCTACTCAAAAGTAAGCCCCACTGTGTTCAATGGGTTTTACTCCCAGGAAAGTGTCTTTAGGATTGCAGCCTAACAGTGCAATCCCATGCATTTCTACTGAGACCTAAGTTCCATTGTGTTCAATGGGACCTTGTTTCAAAGTCTGTGTCAGACTGCAGGGAGATAGAACAGCTGTCTTCAAAAACCTTGTCCCATTTTAAAATGAGCTCTGTGATACCTGAGAGCAGGACTTGAACCAATGTGTTGAAACCACAAGGAAGTAGATTTAGATTTCCTAAACATAAGGGGAAATGTCATAATTGGAAGAGATGTCCAGTACAGGATCAGTCTTCTTCACGCTGCAGTGAACTCTCTCCTTCAACAGAAGTTTTCAAGTAGAGACTGTCAGGGCTGCTGCAGTTGCCTGCATAGAGTAGGCAGCTGGGTCGCATGACTTTCAAGATCTTTTCCAACTGGATGAACTACATCATAGAGTTCTAAAGGAACTTGCAGACATCTTTGTAGAGACTCTGACAATTATCTTTGAGAAGTCCTTGAGAAGTTGGAAAATACCACTAGACTGGAAGTGGGCTAATGTATGGGCTAATGTAATGCAGGGGAGCCTGATCAAATTTGCGGATGACACCAAGCTGGGAGGAGTAGCAAACACAACAGAAGAAACCTCCAGGAGGATCTGGATAAATTAGAATTCTGGGCTGTAACAAATAGAATGAATTTCAACAGGGAGAAGTGCAAAGTTCTGCACTTGGGCAATAAAAACCAAAAACACAGGTATAAAATGGGAGATACTTGGCTTGGCAGCACAACATGTGAGCGGGATCTTGGAGTCGCCGTGGATCACAAGCTGAACATGAGTCAGCAGTGTGATGTGTCTGCAAAGAAGGCAAATGCCATTTTAGGTTGCATTAAGAGGTCTGTAGCTTCCAAGTCGCGAGAAGTTCTAGTTCCTCTTTATTCAGCATTGGTCAGACCTCAAATTGAGTACTGTGTTCAGTTCTGGGCACCTCACTTTAAGAAGGATGCAGCCAAGCTGGAGCAAGTCCAGAGAAGAGCGACAAGAATGATCAGTGGGATGGAAGGGAAACCCTACGAGGAAAGGTTGTGGGAACTTGGGATGTTCAGCCTGGAGAAGAGGAGGCTGAGGGGAGACATGATTGCCCTCTTCAGATTCCTGAAGGGCTGTCATATGGAGGAAGGGGCCAATTTGTTCATAGCTGCTTCTGAAAGCAGAACTAGAACCAATGGGTACAAACTGCAAGAGAGGAGATTCCGGTTGGATATCCGGAAAAAATTCCTGACGGTGAGGGCGATTCGGCAGTGGAACAGATTGTCAAGGGAGGTGGTGGACTCTCCCTCACTGGGGATCTTCAAGCGGAGGCTTGACGAGCACCTGTCGGGGATGCTCTAGGGGGATTTCCTGCTGCAGGCAGGGGGTTGGACTAGATGACCTACTAGGTCCCTTCCAACTCTATGATTCTATGATTCTAGTCCCAGTCTTAAAAAAGGGAAAAAGAAGACCCAGAAAATTATAGACCTGTCAATTTAACTTCAATACTAGGAAAGACATTAGAACAAATCATAAAACACACAATTTATGCACTTCTAGACAAGAACTCAGTGATCAGAAGTATCCAGCATGGATTTGTCAAAAATAAATCACATCTGATTTCCTTTTTCAATCTGGTTACGAGATTACTAGACAGTGAGAATGGTGTGGATGTAATTTGTCTTGACTTCAGCAAAGCATATGCAAGGTACCACATGATATCTGAAACAGCAAGTTGGTAAAATATGGGCTAGATGATACAATCTTTAGATGGATCTGCAACTGGCTGGATGGCCACACTCAAAGGATATTTGTAAATGGCTCTGTGTTAACCTAGAGGTCAGTTTTGAGTGGGGTTCCCCAGATCTCTGTCTGGGGCCTGATTCTCTAATATCTCCACCAATGACTTGGATGAAGAGATATAAGAGAACCTCATAAAAATTGGGGATGACACAAAGCTGGAAAGAGTAGCAAATACAACAGATGACAGGAAAAGCCTTCAGGAGGATCTGGACAAACTGGAATACTAGGCTGAAATGAATAGGATGAAGTATAACATGAAGAAATGCAAGGTTGTGCACTTAGGCAAAATAATCAGACACAGATATAAAATGGGAAATATCTGGCTTGTTAGCGCAACATATGAGCAGGATTTTGGAGTCATCATGGATCACAAACTGAACATGAGTCACTAGTGTGATGCATCTGCAAAGAAGGCAAATGCCATTTTAGTCTGCATTAAGAGAACTGTATCTTTCAAGCTGAGAGAAGTTATAGTTCCTCTTTATTCTGCATTGGTTAGCCTCATTTGAAGTACTGTGACTGCAATCCTAACCACACTTTCCTGGGAGTCAGTGCTATTGAATACAATGGGACTAACTTTTGAGAAGACATGCTTAGGATTGCACTGTGTCCAGTTCTAGGTACCTCACTTTAAGGAAGATGCAGCCAAACTTGAACAAGTTCAGAGGAGAATGACAAGGGTGATCAGTGGGCCTACAAAGAAAGGTTGAGGGAACTTGGACTGTTCAGCCTGGAGAAGAGAAGGCTAAGAGGAGACATGATAGCACTCTTCAAATATCTGAAGAGCTCTCATATGGAAGAAGGGATGTATTTGTTCTCAGCGGCCTCTGAAAGCAGAACTAGAACCAATGGGTAAAAACTGCAAGAAAAGAGATTAAGATTTGATATTAGGAAAAAATGCCTGACAGAGTAGTTTGGCAATGGAATATATTGCCAAGGGAGGTGATGGATTCTCCTTCACTAGGGATCTTCAAGCAGAGGCTCAACAAGCATCTATCAGATATGCTCTAGGAAGATTTCCTGCTACAGGCACAGGGTTGGATTAGGTCCTTTACAACGCTATGATTCTATAAATCTAATCATCCTATGATTAGCACACCATTATTCTTTTTAAAAACTCCTATTTACAACCTGACTACGCTCAGCACCTTCCTTCACACCCTCTACTACCCTGTAATCTCCAAGGAGACTGTTGACATGGATTGTCCACTGCCCTTGTCATTAGCAGAGTTGCAAATGGAAAAGCCGCCTACACAAGTTTTGAGTAAAGAAACTCGAACAAAAAAGTACAAGGGAGAATACATCCCTCCTCCATACAAGTGCCTGTTGTGTATTCCTCTTTCTTCTTACTGAAGTAAGGTAAGTGTAACACTCGAAAAGTGTTACATAAGTGTCAATTATTGACTATATTCCATTGTTCATGGAAAATCATCATGGATTATGCACAACTGGCACATAGGAACACTTAAACTTTAAACATGCAACCCAGAACAATGTTAGAACACATTACAATTTTATGAAAGTGAACACAAGCGCAAGCCTTTGGCAAACCCTCCATGTTCTATTGTTTAATACCTTCCTTACAAAGAAGTATTTCTAATTCATTTTTTAAAAAGCTATCTACAGTTCTGACAGTGGTAGAGCGAGAAAAATAACTAACTATAAATGTTTTTCAGGCCTTTTCTAGGACAAGCAAAACAAGCAGCAAAATCTCCACTCAGAAGAAATAAAGGAAAATAAATAGGAAACAGACAAGGAACATTTTCTGGGCCATCATTAAGAGACTTGCTGTCAGGATTTTGGTTTTCACTGGATCAGCAACACTCCAGGGAGATGCTTTATTTCGTATTGCCTGTAGGACCTTATTCTGCCAGGTGCCTCACTGATGAAAAATTGCAGTGCTGGAGATTCTTATAACCCCTCCAGCCGTACTGAGCCATTCAGGTTCTCGATGGAAAGTTGGAGACAAGGCTCTTGGGATATATGCCCAAAATGAAGAAGTGACTTGTTTCAATTCAATATCTTCCTTTCTCATTGGTGGGTACACAGCTCCCTTTTCTTCTACTCTTTTGGCTTGATCTGGTGGTATCAAATCAGTCAGATGCTTGATCTGGTGGTATCAAATGCTCAGATGTCTTTTCTTTCTGAGAATAAATTTTTTGATGCCACAAATACAACAGTAGGAAACTGCCACTATTATATCCTAGCACTACAGTACTAAACATTTTCCTTTAAGATCAATAAGACATTCTACACAAGAACACGAGTGCTGTGCTGATCTGAGGGTGTCACAAAAGAGCCATAAGGCACTTCTGCCCCAGTCCTGGGTGGGGGGATTAGGCCATTGGCCAGGCATATGCCGACCTCCCACACCATGTTAGTTAAGCCAGCTTTAGGCTGTAATCCCCAGTCACCCTAAGCCCTTGCATAAGTCCTGTGTTAGCATGGTATGTGTGATAGGAGCAAGCAGGACTGACCCAGATCACCTGGAGGAGCCCCCCTGTGGAAGACCCAATTTCCAGATGACAACTGGAAGGAGAGGGAATTCAAAGGGAGTGGCAACGGCATTGCTAAGGTTGTGCAATTCTGTGCTGTGCACCAGGGTGACGCACCTCACAGGGGTGACAGGGGTGACACAGTTTGACACTCTCTCAGCATGTCACCCCCACTGAGGTTGTGCCACACCACCCAGAGCTTCCCCCCCAGGACCTGCATCACCCCCCCGGGACTGAACATGCACCATTTGCACAGTGGCATTGGAGTACTCCTCTGATGGAGGAGCGACCAGCCCCTCCCTCAGAAGAGCACTCTGATGCCACTGGGCATGGACAAACTTCTCTGATGCGCAGTGATGTTTGACCTGACGCTCCTCTGAAGGAGGGGTTGGTTGCTCCTCCCTCAGAGGAGTACTCCAATGCCTCTGTGCAAATGGCGCATGTTCAGTCCCAGGGGGGTAATGCAGGTCCCAGGGGGTGATGTGCATCCCTGGAGAGATGCACTGATCCCTGCACCAGGTGACATGCACCCTCACATCACCCCTGGGGACTGGGGTCACACAGAGGACAATGGCACGAGAAGGGCAAAAATGTAGACGGAAAATAGGAAGAGAAGAAGGAGGGAGAGCTAGAGAGGGAACCAGAAAAGAAGAGAGAGGTGCTGAAGGGAAAGCAGAGGCTGGACTTCCGTGGACTTGGAGGCACCTTTGCCCCTCCAGGTTGCTCACTTATGGTCCACTCTCACTCCTGGGGATAGGGAAGAACCCTGTGTCACTGCCTCTGCCATGGAAGGTGAGAGAGAGAGAGAGAGAGAGAGAGAGAGAGAGAGAGAGAGAGAGAGAGAGAGAGGTGTGCAGGAAAACACCCTGAGGGGAAGTTAACTGTTGCATGGCAGGCAAGTTGAGCAGTCGCTAGTGAGAATCAGGCATCTGAGTCCTGTCTGGCCCACAGAGAGGACTGAGCCTCAGCCACACAGGCCAGAGCAGAACATCCAGGCCAAGACCCACTGTTCTTTGTTGGTTGTTCTCAAAGTTGTACCTGTGAAGAGAAAAGAGAAACCTGTGACTAAGCTATATGCCTGCACCTGCAAGATAAAGGAAGAAGAAACTGTTCTGTTCAATACTCACCTGTGGCCAAGTCTCCTTCCTTCGTCCGCTGTAGAACCTATGGAGGAAGGTAACCCCTTTGATGTCCCACCGACCACCTGGACCAAACCCAGCAATGACCCACATGACAGGGTCATGTAGATAGTACTGTAGATAGGGTGTCACCAATGTGCCATAAGACACTTCTGCACCACTCCTGGCGGGAGGAAGGTTAGGCACTTTTCTCCCTACATCACCATCAGAACAGCAAGACCAATGAACTGCACCAGCCTAAGTTAGGACAGCATCCTTAGGCTGCAATCCTAAGGACAGTTTCCTGGGAGTGAAACCTATTGAACACAATGGGGCTTACTTTTGAGTAGACATGATTAGGATTGTGTTCCAAATCTATTAGAGGAAATGAATGATTGCTGAAGAGCTGTGACGCACATTTTAACTATGCTGGTAAGTCATCATAATTCATCTCTGTTAAATCTGGAGGCAGGTTTTTGCCACATAATCACAGTGCTGGAGAAGCCTTCTACAGGTTTCCTGCTGTCCATCCAGTGAATCAGCCTCAGCAGTGTCATGATCCAGAGGAGGTATAAAAAGGAAAAAAATTACATGCTATAAGAAAGATAGCATGTCACAAAAAGCCACTAACAGAGTAAGTAAATTACATTGCATTTTTGCTATAATCATTGTAAAAGGACCTGCCATTGAAAGAACCAAAGGGGGGGCCACTTCCTGTTCTCATTATGTTTTCTATCAAGAGGATAATTCATCAAAACTAATATTATTGTGTGAAAATTGCCAGAATGTATCTTCATACAGCTAAAACTTCAAAAACTTGATGTCACCTGGTTGTTAATTCAGATCTGATATGGAAGTGATGATGGGAATGTGGGGAGAAAAGATGTCCTCTATCCCTGTACTTTCTGTATTCAGTTTCATATTTAAAGTGGTGGTTAATGGCTAGAGTAATGCTCTTTTCCCTGTTTGTCCTCTCATATCACCAGAACCAGGGGGCATCCACTCAAATAGAGAGTTGCAAAAGTTAGGACAAACATTTTCTTTATCCAGCATGTAATTAATCTGTAGAACTCCTTGCCACAGGATGAGGTGATAGACATCTGGCATAGATGCCTTTAAATGGAGGATTGGACAAATTTCTGGGGGGAAAAGTTCATCATGTGTTAGAAACCATGAAGGGTATGTGCAATCTGATAGTATTATAAGTAGGCTATCTCGAAATGCCAAATGCAAAGGATGCTACAAGGATGCAGGTCTCTTGTGTGCTCCCTGAGGCATTTTATGGGCCACTGTGAGATACAGGAAGTTGGACTAGGTAGTCCTTTGCCTAATCAATAAGGGCTCTTTTTAATGCCTTGCCCAGGGCCCATGAACATTTAGTGTGCACATTGTGAAGAGGGATCTATGGTGGGCCCAGGGATCTATGGTGTGCTAATGCTACTTGCATAGGAGAGGCACCATTCCACAAGTACATTTTTTCTTAGATATTTGGCATCACATTTAAATTATGTGTTTTAGTGGTTCTTAAACTTTCAGGAAAAATGTACTTCCTAAGTGAAAGCTGGCAGTGGCTCAGTGGTAAAAGGAGCTGTGCCTGTCAACCTGAATACTGGCAGATCAGCAGTTTTGAAACCTGAGTACTGCAAGACAAAGTGAATTGCCGTCACTTGCCTAGCTCCTGCCAACCTAGCGGTTCGAAAGCAAGTAAATGCAAGTAGATAAAGAGGTACAAGTTCTGTTGGAAATTAACAGCGTTCCATGCACTTTGACATTTAGTCATGTTGGTCACATGACCATGGAAGTGTCTTTGGACAACACTGGCTCTTTGACTTAGAAATGGGGACAAGCAACACACTCTAGAGTCAGGCATGACTAGTATGGCAACCTGTGGGAGGTACCTTTAATTTTGCTCCCTAAGCATGTCCTAAACTAGGCTGGCACAACTTATTGGTCTTTCCTTTCCTGTGGTGATGAAAGGAGGCAAGGATATGTTTGTGACTGGCTGTGTCTTGGAGGGGGAGCAACCCCTCCTGAAATACAGAGGTGCTTTAGAATGCACATCTGCAAAACTTCAAAAGCTCAGGGAGCACTGAGATGGGCGGCACAGGGCTCCCCGCATCTCCTGCAGCCATCCATAAGTGAAAGTTAAATGAAAGCACCCCTTCCTCCACCCTTAGCAATACAATCCTGGGGATTGCATCACTACCCCATCCCTTTCTCTACCCCTTAATGGGACTGGGTAAACTTTATTGAACTGGGGGAGTCCTGACCCTCAAGTTTGAATACTACCATTCTGTTTCATGCTCCTGACTGAAAGAGGAAAACTCACTCCCATAATAAAATGAAAAGAAAATGGGGATAACATACCATTAGGCTTCAGTGAAGGACCTCTACAAAGATATCTGCCATGAATGCAAGTACAGTGTCAGATAAGGCCAGGTTCTTAAAGGAACTGAACATGGATTTGCTTTTGAAACCTATGTGTACTACACTTGTGACTCATTGGCATTGGTATTGCCAGGTTGATGGGGATCCTGGGCCAAAGGCTTACAGTGAAACCTTCACAGCCAGTTGCATTTCCATGTTTCAATAACCACAGTTATATAAGCACAGAGCAGGGTGACCCAATGAAAGCAGAACCTTTGCTCATTATTTTGAAACAGGTAGTGATTAGCTACATGTGGGGCTCCTCCAAGTTGAAGGACTCATCTGTACTTAGGACAGCTTTGAGGTAGCAAGGGCAGAGGACAGCAACATTGCTCTCAGGCATTACATTTATTCAAGTTTTTATTGTGAAAATAATAAGGAAATAACTCCACATATTCTAAAATACCTTCAAATAGGTAACATGAAACTTTACAAATTTGTTTATACTACCAAACTATAAACTGTAATCTAAACTTTCTGATGAAAACTTCAGGGAGTTGGTATATCTCAAAGGAAGAGTGCAGTAGTCCCCCCACCCACCCCAAAATTGATAAGAGTTCTGTGCTTGCACTGGATTTTGATATAGAGATTTAAGTTAGAATGGGATTAACTTTCACATTTAGGTAATTTGATACATTGCCTATCTATATGTAAATGGACTGGCCGTTCTAGGGTTTACAGATAGGGATGGATTTGTGCTTAAATAAGTAATCCCTAACATGAGGTAAAAGCAATGGAGCTTTGGCCATTCAGGCAAATGGTGGTAATGATACAAATATACCAGATTTCTCAAGCAAAAAATTTCCTTGGCGATGCAGATATGCAGTCTAAGAGCACAATCCTAACCATGACCACTCAAAAGCTTTCAGTGGGTCTTACTCCCAGGAAAGTATTCTTAGGATTGCAGCCTAAGTTTCATATTTTCTACTAAACCCTTTCTAAATTAAGAAGTAGGTTAAATGAAGTCAGCCAGCAATGACTAAGATTTATAGAACTAATCAAGGCAGGACAGTATATTCTATTCATGATTTTAAAACTAGCTCACTGCCCCTTTCTCTACACTCTGCCTGTCCACTCAGCAGATCCCCAAAATGAAGGGTTGCAATATTCTGTGCATTAAATTTATGTAATGCTATGTTGTGTGAAATTGTGTGCTTGGGTTTCCTATTTTTCTATAGACAGAGAGCATGAAAGAGGAAGCAGGGAAAACAAAAGAGTAACAAAAGCAACAGTGTCAGCACAAAAAGGTAAAATCAAGTACAATTAAAAGCAAGAAAGAATAGAAATGTATTTAGCTGCATCGTAAACATTACTGGGACATTTGCCTGAAGGATGGATGGTATATGAATTTCCAGAGGCAGTATCCACAACTGCTCTGCATTTCCACCCACTGCTCTTCAAAGGGTGGAACACCATGACTGTAATTGTCAGACATGCATTCTACATGGTAAAAAAATGCAGCATCAAGGAACCAGACAGGAGAAATCTCTAGACAAGGACCTTCTGGAACTTGTCCCATTCTCCCACTCCCATATCAAAACACTTCTTCAGTTGACAGAGAACTTGCCAGATAGTGAAACAAACCGTCATCACAACACTAGGCTTGAGAACTCCTTCACAGTCCATTGCCTGTTGTGTGCAGACAGGGAATGTCCTGTCTGGGATCTCACTCATTCAGTTAATTCCTTTTGCTTCATATATTTCAAAACTGAGTAAGTACTGCCACACTATTATGGTGCCATAATACCACCTCCTCCACAGGACGGAGCGGGTCAAAACAATGGAAAGCTGGGGCTTGCTCAGGGTGATGGGACAATCTAAGTACAACTATTTGCATGGGGAGTTTTGCATGTATTTAGAGGTATTGCAGGAGAATATGCATCCAGACAAAGAAAAGAAAAAGAAGCTAAAAAGCAACAACTATTACAAAATCTGATGAAAGAAGAAAGATCAGCGCAAAAGGGAAAAGGGAAAGAGTCAATTGAGAAGAATAATATGTTACAAAAATATTCTTAAAGTTTTACTCCCACAACGCAAGTACATTTTGTAGTGGGATATAAAAGTTCAAAATAAAATTCCCAAAATAATTAAACATTTTCATTCATTTAAATGACCTTCAAATATTACATAACATACAGTCCAATCCTGTTCCAGCCCCTCTACCACCAGCATAAATAGCACTGCACTCTTGGAAACTGCTTTATGGCAGTGACAGTATCTGCTGACATGCACTCAACCCACCAGCAGGGAGGCTATAGCATCCTTCTGCACACATCATAGACACCTGCTGGAGTAGGTAAGCCTTTGCAAGAGGTTGGAGAAAAGCAAGAGGAATGAAAGGGACAGTGGGGAGTGGAATGGGAGAAGAGGTGAACAAAACAAGGCGATTATGGGGCAGATTGTCGATGGATCTGTTTTCTGGAGGGATTCAAAATGGGGCATGCTAAATCCTTCCTGGGCCTGATTGGTCCTAAAAGACCAAAGTGGACATGTGCCAGCAACTGAACTGGCACAAGTCAAAATTGTCCCATAGTGGCAGCTGAAGTCTTACCTAGGGGCAGAGCCTATGAGAGGGGGGTCCAGCAGGTACATTGTTCCAGGGCCCAAGAGCTACGGAGGGGCCCATGACTGAAAGACTATTTGAGTGTTTGTTACAAATTAATACGGTATATGCGCACACACACACGTATACAAACACACATACACACGTATACATGCATATATACACATGCATGCACATACATACACATGCATACATTTACACAATTTCAGTAAGCTTAAACTTATAAAAAATTATTTGTGGTCTACTATGTCACAAACTCGACTTGTTGACCTAGCAAGACTAAGCATTGAGTCTAGCATTGCCAGACAAGTTAATTTTGATAGCATTATTAGAAATTTTGCACATAAGAAAGCCAGAAAAGCACTTATTAAATAGTTAAATTTTTTTCTAATTTTTTTCCTTGATAAGATTTTGTTATTTTATATTGTCACGTTACTTGAATGCTGGTATGTTTTAACATAATGTTTTATATGATCAATAAATGAGCACTTGTTGAAGCTTGTTGCACATTAATCAGCCTCATTTTTTAATATCAAATTTATTTTGCAAGTCTTAGGGGCCCCAAATGGGTTTTGTACTGCCTTAAAAATTTCTCTTGGAGGCCCTGGCTAGGGGGCAAAGGGACAAATGTCCTCTTACACCAAGGAGATCTCTAGCAGCTGAAAATCTTTCATCCCAGCCCATGGTCTTTTCTACTGGCAGTTTGCTGGTGTTTTGAGCCCTTTGGGAACAGGAAACTATTTAATTGTATCTGTAAACTGCTTTGTGAACTTTTTTGTTGGAAAGAAGGCAAATGCCATTTTTGGCTGCATTAAGAGGACTGTAGCTTCCAAGTCATGAGAAGTTATAGTTCATCTTTACGCTGCATTGGTAAGACCTCACCTTGAGTACTGTGTTCAGTTCTGGGCACCTCACTTTAAGAAAGATGCAGCCAAACTGAGGCAAGTCCAGAGGAGAGCGACAAGAATGATCAGTGGGATGAAAGGAAAGTCTTACGAGGAAAGGTTGGGGGAACTTGGGATGTTCAGCCTGGAGAAGAGGAGGCTGAGAGGAGACATGATTGCCCTCTTCAGATACCTGAAGGGCTGTCAAAGGGAGGAAGGGGCTCATTTGTTCATAGCTGCTTCTGAAAGCAGAACTAGAACCAATGGGTACAAACTGCAAGAAAGGAGATTCCGGTTGGATATCCGGAAAAAATTCCTGACGGTGAGGGCGGTTCGGCAGTGGAACAGATTGCCAAGGGAGGTGGTCGACTCTCCCTCACTGGGGATCTTCAAGCAGAGGCTTGATGAGCATCTGTCGGGAATGATGTAGGAGGATTTCCTGCTGCAGGCAGGGAGTTGGACTAGATGACCTACTAGGTCCCTTTCAACTCTAGGATTCTATGATTCTAATACTGTATATAAACATTCTTAATAATAATTTATGTTCCTTCACCCAAGCTGACCTCCAGGACCAAAAAATCTACTTTGAGTTGCAACAGAAGCCACACTGGCACTGCCGCATCACCACACAGAAATTATTACTACTAGCAAAAAGCGTACCCGCGTTGTGGGAGTAAAATTTCCCCATACAGCATCCCCCCATGGCGCATCAACCCTCCATGCACAACACCCCCCCATGTGCATTAGTCCCCCATGCGCAACATCTCCCCATGCGCAACATCTCCCCATGGGCAACAACCCCCATTACATCAGCTCCCATGCGCATCATTCCCCATGTTCATCCCCCCATGCGCATCAACCCCCCATGCGCATCAAACCCCCATACGCAACACCTCATGCACATCAACCCCCATGCTCATCAACCCCCCGTGCGCAACATCCCCGTGCACAACATTCCCCTGTGCGCAACATCCCCCGTGCGCATTATCTCCCCATATGCAACCCCCCATACGCAACATCCCACCATGAGCATCAACCCCGCAATGTGCATCATCACCCATGCGCAACACCCCCATGCACAGCGTCCTCTCCAGTGCAACCTCTCCCTCCAAACAACATCCCCCCATTGCACCAGGCACCGGGCACCAAATTGGCTGGATGTTGATCAATCTTCCATGTTAAGTATAGGACAAAAACACGTTGCACCCCTTTTCGGCCCCTTAAGGGTTAAATTTCTCCACATCAGTTTTTGGTGGGTCTTCGTGTAAGAGAAGGAACCCTCCCCGAATTTCATGCTTCAGAGCATCCTTCAGTCATCGATTCTTCAATGCAAAGTATAGGGAGGAAAACACATTGCGCCCCATTTCACCCCCTTCCGGTTGGAATTTCCGAAAACCGATTCTTAGTGCACCCCTCCGTCACACTTCTAGGCCCAGCGGTTTTGGCAGGGCGTTGATGAGTGAGTCAGTGAGTGAGTCAGTGAGTGACTTTTCTCTTTTATATATATATATTGTTGTTGTTATTGTTATTGTTGTTGTTGTTATTATTATTATTATTATTATTATTATTATTATTATTATTATTATTATTATTATCATTATTATTACATTTGTATCCTGCATTTCTCCTCCAGCAAGGGGACTCAAGATGGCTAACAGTAAAATGTTTATAATAAAGTTAAAAAAGATACAACTGAGCAATAAAATATTTTTAAAAATTAACCTATTAAAAAATCAATTTAAAACCCATATTTAATTTAGGAAGGATTGGGCTGATACAGTTTATTGTCAATCTGCAGTTAAACATATGAGGACTTATATACACAGTTATCTTATACCCTGATCCATCTAGGTTAATATGACTGGTAGTAACAATCCATGGTTTTAAGCAGGCTTTTTTTCCCTAGCAGCAACAGATTTCAGGGACCAAATGTGATTTTCTGCATCTAAAGCATGTGCTATAGATCTGCCCCACAAAAATCTATTGTTGTATATGCATCACCATCAACAGACATCAGTGACAACATATTTCTCCTTTTTTGTAACTATCATGGATTGATTGAACCACCAGTTTGCACTCAAGGGCAGAAAGGAGAAATTATTCCGTATGCCAACAATAAAAGAGACCAACCAAGTTGTTAGTTTCAAATCATCCTTCCAGAACAACTTTTAAAAAATAAGAAAGGGACACAAAACAGATAATTACCCGAGGCCGCACAGAGACCAATATAATGAGGCTGGATATCTTTAGGGTTTGTTGAAAAGTGTACCTGCTCTAAATGCTTTCCTTTATTCATAAACTATTTTTGTGTTCTAATTGCTCCCCAAAGCAATGCTCTGCCACTAACCATGAATATCTCAGAATTGCTACGTAGAAAAAAGCTACTGTCAGCAACTGTCTGCTATGAATACTGCCTTTCTGTTGAATTATCCTGTTTCCCTCATTCCTGGAGTACAAATCCAAATTGAAAGAAGTGTCCCTGAAGAACTCTGAAAGTGAGGTGTATTAACAAACAACTTAAGTGTATGAAAAAGACCCTGTTCTCTGGAGTATGTTACTGTATATGTGGGGGTATGTAATTAGCCAAAAGGTGCCACTTCTGCTGTTAGCAAGGATGCTTAGGCGCTATAAAAATTAAATACCAGTGTGCGTAAAATATCTCCAGGCAACCCACATATATTAATAAAATTTCTACTGTCTGTTGTTTTGCAGTACAAAAACTAGGACACAACTTGTTGTTTACTGCTGAGTTGGCAGTAAAACAAAACTACCTCTAGGAGAACAGCTGAACTAGTAGCAAAAAAAGGTCCTGCAGCACCTTGAAGACTATTTCCTGAGGCACGGCCTTTCACAGGCAAAAACCTGCTTCACTGAGAATGGATAGCTGTAGTAACAGTGGGAATGTACATCCGGATGGATCCAGTGTGCAAGACAATGCACTGTCAGGGTGGCCACATGTCTTCTTCCAGGACATGTCCTCTTTTTTAGCCTTGTGTCATGGAAAAAAACTTTTCTCCTTTTCCTTGTGAGCAGGTAGAATGTAGTCTTCTTGTCTATATACAGTATATAAGATGAAGAGTCACTGACTGACTGACTTGCTCATCCACAACCAACCTTAATTTGCAAGCGTGAAATTTGGAGAAGGTATTCCTTCTGTAATGTAGGTATCGTAGGATAGGGTGGGCTGGCTTGCTGCAGTCCATAGGGTTAGGAAGAGTCAGACATGACTGAATGACTAAACAACAACATCAAAGAAGGAATATGCTCTCCAAATTTCATACTTCTAGGTCCAGGGTTTGGGGCAGGGGGTTGATAAGTCAGTCTTTAATGTTAAATATAGGGACAAAAACACATTGCATCCCTGTTCACCCCCTTAGGGGTTAAATTTCTAAAAACTGGTTCTTTGTGGATAACATTAGAGTGGCATCATATGCGTATCTGAGGTTATTGATATTTCTTCCAGCAATCTTAATTCCAGCTTGTGATTCATCCAGCCCAGCCTTTCACATAATGTATTCTCCATATAAATTAAATAAACAATGTGACAACATACAGCCTTGACGTACTCCTTTCCCAATTATAGACCACTCTGTTTTTCCATATTGGGTTTTGACAGTTGCTTCCTGTGGCCCACATACAAATGGCCCACATACAGTGGCCCACATACAATTTCACAAGAGACCAATAAGATGATCTGGCTCTCTCTTATCTTTAAGAACTTGCAACAGTTTGTTGTGATCTATACAAAGGCTTTAGCACAGTCGATGAAGCAGAAGTGGGTGTTTTTCTGGAACTCCTTTACATTCTCCACTAGCGAAAAGCGTACCCACATTGCGGGAGTAACATTTCCCCATACGGCATCCCCCCACAGCGCATCAAAACCCCATCCACAACTTCCCCCCATGCGCATCAACCCCCATGCGCATCAACCCCCATGCGCATCATCCCTCCATGTGCAACTTCCCCCCCATGCGCAACATTTCCCCATGCGCATAAGTCCCTCATGTGCAACTTCCCCATGTGCATCATTCCCATGCACATCTTTCCCCCATGCGCATCATCCCCCATGCACAACTTTCCCCCATGCGCAACTTTCCGCCCATGCACACCATCCCCCATGCGCAACTTTCCCCATGCTTATCATCCCCCATGCTTATCATCCCCCATGCGCAACTTCCCCCATGCGCATATCTCCCCATGCGCATCATCCCCCATGCGCAACTTTCCACCCATGCGCATTATCACCCCATGCGCAACTTTCCGCCATGCGCATCATCCCCATGCGCAACTTTCCGCCCATGCGCATTATCACCCCATGCGCAACTTTCTGCCATGCGCATCATCCCCCATGCACAACATTCCCCCATGCGCAACTTTCTCCACCCATGCACACCATCCCCCCATGTGCGTCATCCCCCCATGCACAACTTTCCCCATGCGCATCATCCCCATGGGCATCATCCCCATGCGCAACTTTCCCCCATGGGCATCATCCCCCCACACATCATCCCCATGCACAACTTCTCCCATGCGCATCATCCCCCCATGTGCAGCATCCTCCCCAGTGCAACCTCTTCCTCCGAACAACATCCCCCCCACTGTACCAGGCACCAAGCACCAAATTGGCTGGATGTTGCTTATTTTCCCATGTTAAGTATAGGACAAAAACACATTGCCCCCTTTTCAGCCCCTGAAGGGTTAATTTCTCCAGATGGTTCTTGGTGGGTGTTCAGGTGACAGAAGGAACTCCCAGAATTCCATGCTTCAGGCCCAGCAATTGGGGCAGAATTTTGCTGAGTCAGCAATTCTCAATGCAAAGTATAGGGAGGAAAATGTGTTGCACCCCTTTTCACCCCCTTCCGGTTGGAATTTCCGAAAATTCTTAGTGCACCCCTCCATCACGGAAGGAACCCCCACCCCAAATTTCACGCTTCTAGGCCCTGCAGTTTTGGCAGGTCGGTGATGAGTGAGTGAGTGAGTCAGTCAGTGACTTTTCTCTTGTAAATATATATATAGATATATATATAGATAATCCAGCAAATATTGGCAATTTGATCTCTTGTTTCTCTGCCTTTTTGGAAACCAGCTTGTACATCTGGTAGTTGCTGCTGCTCACAGGCTGCTGAGCCTAACTTGTAGGATTTTAAGCATTACCTTGCTAGCATGTGAAATGTGTGTGACTGTGCGGTAATTGGAGCATTCTTGGCATTGCCTTTCTTTGGGATTGGGACAAAGACTGATCTTTTCCAGTCCAGAAGCCACTGTTGAGTTTTCCAAATTTGCTGGCATATTGAATGTATTACTTTGACACCATCATCTTTTAAGATTTTCAGGAGCTCAACTGGAATACCGTCACTTCCACTAGCTTTGTTGTTAGAGACTTTCTAGGACCCGCTTGACTTCACACTCCAAGAAGTCTGGCTCATGTTCAATGACCACATCATCATGGTTATCAGGGAAATTAAGATCTTTCTTATAGAGTTCCTCTATGTATTCTTGCCATCTCTTCTTAATTTCATCTGCATCTGTTAGGTCCTTACCATTCTTGTCCTTTATCATGCACATTCATCTATCCATCTATCTAATCCATCTTCAATATCTATATACTGCTTTTCAACTAAAAGTTCATAAAGAGGTTTACAAAGAAAATGAAAAATATGAATAGCTAATTGGTGTCTGGTGTCTGTTGCCCAGTTGGGATGCACAGTTTCTGGTGGTGCCTAGTGTCTGGCATTCCATGCCTGGTGCAGGGATGCTCACTGCCCAGTCCTGCCCCATGGTGCATGGTGTCCAGTAGGGGTGTCCACCGCCCACTGGTGCCCAGAAGAGATGCCTAGAGCTCAATAGGAATGCCCAGAACCTGTCAGTGCCCACTACTGCCTGTCATTGTTCCCTGATGCCATCCAGTGCCCAGTGCCTTTTTTGCCTAGGGGTGCCCAGTGTCCATCATCCAGTCCCAGTGTCCACTCATGCCCAGCTGAGCCTTGGGCCCACAAATATTCTTGAAATTTTGCTTCTGCAATGAGTAGAAACCACTAGTAATTCATAAATTATATGTAATTGATTATATAAAATAGTTTCAAATTTAATAATAAACAATATAGAGCTTAAATTAATCACATGAAAGAAGTAAATACAAGTGTTTATAGCTTTTATATTGTCATGTCCTATATTTTTCTTGGGGGAAGACATTGTCCCACATTTGGGGGGAACTTGTCCTCTTTTTGATTATGACATAGGATTAATCTGTGCACTGTCAAATAAAAAAAACTAAGGATGCAGTCTAAAGTGGCTCTTGGACCAGTGCAAGCCCATTGAGCCGGCCTGGAAATATTGCAAAAGTGCTGTAATTTTGCACCACCTCAAGTGTTGGGAGCCCTCTGGTGCCAATGCGCCAAAGAAAAGGTAGCCATGTTAGGCTGGCATGGTGGCCTGGGGGAGGGTGGAACAAAGGTGTTCCAGGGCAGAGGGAGGGTGGGCAGACCTGTAGGTGAGCCAGGACCAAGATCTGCACTTACTCCCCTCCCAGACAATCCAGTGCAGCTTGAGGCTGCTTGGATTTGATTAGATGGCACAGATCTCAGTAGCCTCTATGAGACTGTTGTGATGTTATCCAGGATAAGGGGAATTAATTCCTCTTGCCCAGGTCCGAACCGCAGGCAGACTCAGGCAGACTCTCTCTCTCTCTCTCTATCTATCTATAGTAGATAGCGGGTTTTTTTACATAGGAAATTAAAAAATTAATAGCTAATGGGTCAGGTTAGCCTTCCCTCTTCAGTGCAGGTCAGGATTGGGCAGACATCTCCCCACATGTTGTATCCAGCTTAGATCTTATTAGGTGAAACAGATTTCAGTGCTTTGGGAATGTTACCCAGTGATGGATATAGGGCAGGTCAGCTAGCCTTTCCATTCCAGTCAGGTTAGGATTCGGCAGGCCTCTCCCCTCAGGTTGCATCCAGCTTGAGGGGTGGGGGAGGCATAAGAAGAAAGCTTTGGGGGTGAAAAGGTTTAAATTCTCTTACCACCTCTGGATGCCTCCCACTATGCAATGGGCCTTTGATCTGTATAGAATTGATTTGAAAACACCAATGCTTGCATGTCCTGGTCTGTTACTTGGGTAGTATAAACTACAAAATATAAATTACATCTCCGGATACGTTCTCTGTCTCTCTCTCTCTCTTTCTCTATTTCTGGTGCGCGCGCACACACACACACAGAGTTTTTCCATTCAATTGGTGAAAAATTTGAAAATTTATAACAACACATTATAATTACATGGTTGTAATCTAAGATTGAAGACTAGGCATGAAGGAACTATGAAGCCTTCTGTTAGACCTCCAAAAGTCATCCATTATTTTCAAAAATGAGGTTGTTAAATTAAACTGGGTGATGTTCTGAAAATTCATTCTTTTTAGGATATTACTGACCGATGGAAGTCCTTTCTAACTAGTATATTCCTTTTCACCAAAGGTCACTTCAATTCCAATTTCAGCTTTACCATTATTGCCTTCCTGCTGGAAAAAAAAGGAGGAGGAACCTTAGGAAAGTTTGCTGCTATTTCTAGATGCATGAATGTGACGGCTTTGATCTCAAACAGAACACTTGACTATTAAGCCTAGTCAATTCTTACCTTTCTCAGAAGAAAGCAGATTCTTTCAATGTTTCTCAACCGCTCTCTCTATCAAAGAAAAACAGAGGAAAAAGTGGAAACATTTAGAGCACAGTCCTAACCATGTCTATTCAAAAGTAAGCCCCATTGTGTTCAATAAGTCTTACTCTCAGAAAAGTATCTTTATAATTGCAGCTTTATGCTTTTAGTTACTTGTTATTAAAATATTTCCCAAATATAATTAACCAATCAATGTTGGGCTCCAGTCACCTTTGGTGTTATCAGTAATAAAAGGGAAGAATAACATCTCATTTGTGTTTAATCTTCAAAGAGTATGTGATCACCAGTGGCATAATTTGCATGCTCCCTGGTCACTTATGTTATGTTACATCCAGTTCCTAGGAATGATCTGTCAGCACAAGATACAGCTCCCTTGCTGAAGCTAAGACGATCCAGGTTTAATGGATGGCTGACCATTTGAAAATTCCATGTTTGCCATCTTGACTTTCATAGCTAAAGACAGTTGGGATATAAATATGAGAAATTAAATGATAAACCAAAAGTCCAAACATTGCTTTACTTAGTAAAAAATATGTGATTCTCAGTAAGCAAATGTCCATAGTATGGATTCAGCGAAGTGGCTATGGGCTGTGGGTGGCACAAGTGGCTAAGACACTGTGCCTGTTAACCAGCAGGCCAGGGTTCGAGACCCGGGTCAGCCCCACAAGACAGGGTGAGCTCCTGTCCTTATCCCAGCTCTGCAACGCCAGCTGGATCCAATCATATCGTCTCTGCCTTTCCATTGGACTAATTCAGTGGCGTGGAGAGGGGGGATTTGCTGCTTGGGTAACAGCCTATCCTCCATAACAATCCAACCCAGGCTTTCGTGCTTCGCATGCAGCGTATGCAGCGCTAAGCACGATACCATAGTCTTTCAAGACTGACACTGCTGCTTAGCTAAAGAGCATGCAGAGGGTAGCAAATGCACAGAGCAACAGCTTTTAAGGGAGCAGCCACTAGTGGCCAAAATTGTGAAAACCTTGGTAAATAAGAATAATACCATCATGTCATATAATTGCATTAAAAATGCAATGAAACAAACCGCACTGGAATATCTATATTCTTTCAAACATTATGTCCAAATAATCAGAAAATGAAAAAATGCCTTATGGAACAAAACATGGATTTCCTTAACTCAAACATGACTGGAGACTGATTAGTCTGAGAGCCCTTGTTATTTTGAAAGAATAAAGACCCAATAAATGTTAATGAGTCAGCCCTCATTTCCATGTATCACAACACAGTTGCCCTAGCTAACTACATAAAGCAGCACTTTTTCAAGTGATACTCCTGTTATATTTAGCAGATATATTTATTTTACTCCGATATATATTTAGCTGATTTATTTATTTTACTAATATATTGATTTAACTTCTCTTAAATTTAGAGTAACTACCCCTCTCCAACCCAGCACAGTGTCTCTAACCAAAAAGAGGTACATTTTTGTTGGGTTCTTGCGGGGGGGGGGGGGGGGAGTTAATGTCTTTTACTCCAAGTACAAATGGATGATTTTGTTGTACCAATATCTGGGGGGAAGCAGCAGAACAAGTGCATGGCAAGCTCCAGAGGAAGAAGGCTGGTTTTCCCCGATACACTTTTTTAAAAAGCTTGGATGTAACATCACTTCTGGGACATCATTTTGAGCTCTGCACCAGGCTACACAATCATGAAAATCAGTTTGATTTTAGTTATGAAAATCAGTGGATTTTCTAAATCACTTTGCAATTATAGCTATAAAAACACCTTACTCTTACTTCACGTTCTATTTAGAAAAAAATGGAACTTCTTGATCTAAATCAAATTATAGATCATGCAGGTATGTAGGAAGATGTAGGGAGACTACTGCTGTTGAGTGACTTACTAGGGGAAGAAGAACTCCTCACTTTTATTGGAAGACAGCAGCAAAGAAAGGATGCATCTGGATCAATACTATGCAGCTGATGGAAAACTAGGCACACAAGAAGGTGTCATTATGACAAAGGCTACATGGAGATGAATTTTAACCACAAAGTGCGAGAAAGTCACTACCAGGTTTACCTAGGATTTATTTGGTTCAGCACTGCCGTATACAATATTTTTTTAAAAATACTCACCTTAGCCTAAAATCCTAATCTCCAGTTAGGGAGACTTACGCTCCAGCATACAGTAAATCCTGTGCTGACCTGGAGGGTGTCACAAAAGTGCCGTAAGGTACTTCTGCTCCCCTCTTGGTGGGTTAGGCCAGTGTATAAGCATACACCAACATCCTCATGACAACAGGAAGATATGCCAGGTTTATTAGGCTGGCCTAAATTGGTTAGGACTATGCCCTTAGTCTTACTGGATTTCTAAGCTGCTGTTCCCTCTTTCAGCTTCTACTTACCATATTTCCCAGTTTATAAGACACACTTTTTCTCCCCAAAAGTGGGGAAATGTCTGCGTCTTATAGAGTGATAGGGCCAATCCTGGAGCACCTTACCCCATCATGTCATATGTCGTTGGATTTGTATTGAAGAGCAGAATCCGATGCAAAAATTGTGAGGTATCTCCTTCCTATCAAAAGTTATGGACAAAAAACTTAAAAACAAAAATATAAAAACAGAAAAAATACATTTTGGGACAATTTTTTAAAGTGGGTAGGAATTTTGGCTTGGGGGGATAGGAATTTTGCCCTGGGGTTCAGGAATTTGGGGTTTGGCATCTGGTCACCCTGGCACAGTTGCAATCCTAAGCAGCCTTCCTTGGCTTAGAGACTTGCTCCAAAGTCGATATACACAAGACCTGGTCCCTACTTCTGCATGCCTCTGCATCCCTCCCTGGGTTGGAGATTTGCTCCAAAGTAGACATGCACAGTTGCAATCCTAAGCAGCCTTCCCTGGCTTGGAGACTTGCTCCAAAGTAGATATGCACAAGACCTGATCCCTACTTCTCCATGCCTCTGCATCCCTTACTATTCCCTATCCATCTAGATTCCCTCACCTTTCCCTACCTACCTGGATCTCCTCACCCCCAAAAGAACCCCCCCCCCAACTTACCTGCCATCCTGGACCATTTGCAATGAGATTTGTGCAAAATGTTGGTGTCTGATCATTTGCAATGAGATTTGTGCAAAAGTCACAAATCACTGACACTAGAGATGATGAGTTTTGGGGGTTTCCAGAAAATTAGAAGAGTGCTTGAAGCTTAAAGTCTTTCCTCCTTTATTAATGCCAGTGATAATGGTTCTTAATACCACTGTTGACTTTACATGGTTGAAATATTATTCTGCTATATTTTATTAAATAGTACACCATTTGGTTCAGAATATTTTTTTTCTTGTTTTGCTCCTCTAAACTCTGGTGCGTCTTATGGTCCAGTGTGTGTAATAAGCCAAGAAATACGGTAGTTCTTGTGCCTTTCATCCATGGAATATATCAGCTACTACATCAGAGTCAAATTCTTCCAGTTTATGAGCCAGTTTAATCTCCCTCTCACACTGTGAAGAGTTCTATCTGCTTCTCTCGGCAAGACAGTACATGAATAGATACTGCTTATCAGCAACACTCAAGTGGTCAGCATTCCCTGTCATGCAGTCTTAGACAATAACTCTCTTGACAGAGCTTGACATTTTCAAAGGGGAGGATATTATTCCCTAGAACAAGAGGCTCATTGCAACCAAGCATCAAAAGGAAGATCAAGCCCCCATTCATGCCTGAGAACAGCACAGTAGTTATAACAAGTTATCAGAATTAAACAGGGAAATCATTAATTATAGGAAATTTTTCAAATTGCGACACCATTAGGTTGGTTCACAGAGCTATTTCTATATTCCAATACATTATTTTTTGGGGGGAGGAGGGGACCTAAAGTTGGTCTTTTATGGAAAGTCATGAAGTTTAGTGAGTGAGTTTTGGGCCAATGGTCTGACTCTGTATCAGACAGCTTCATATGCTCATACAACTTCATAATTATCGCTCTCAGAATTCTGACATTTTAAAATATTTATAGCATAGTGAAGCAATAGGACTTAAATCTTTCCTTGAAAAATGCTCAGGAATGACTCACAAAATATATTTTCATTTACATTACTACCCACAGAAAAACAAAAATCAACCACTAACTGTATATAATATGCATTAATCTCACTCTGCAAAAAATGTAGATTTTGGGATGTTGAGTAGGGGGGAATCCTAACCAATTTAGGCAGAAACACCTTACCCACTCCCCACTGCCGTGTTGATGTGGGGAGGCTGACACATGTATAGTACTTTCCTAACCCCACAGGAGAACCCTCCCAACACCCAAAAGCCAGCCAGGACTTTATATAATGGCACTCACCGCATGTGCTGGGTTACACTGGTCTATGGGACTCTTGAAGTCTGTCTTTAACTCATCAAATGCAATAATCTGCAAAAGAAATTTTTCAAACATGACAATGACAATTCTTGCAAATATAGGTTTTTCTACCATTGCTAAGAGCAAAATATATATTTTTTGTATGAAAAATGCATCCCACAGAAATGTTTCTGGTTACTTCTAAAACACCTTGCACTTTCTATGGTTTGAGCAAACCCAGTTCAGCAAAATGTCAAAACGGCTGGTTACTTCAACCTCCATGACTGGATACAAGGCTGCAAACCCCTGGTTTGTGCATACTAGAGTTAAACTTCCAGAAGTTCACCTTCACTGTTTAAACTGTTTTATTTCTCAGGGATTTTGGGTGTGGGGTGGTAATGGTTGCCAAATACATGTAGTTGAATTAATGCAAGTCAACTGCACACATAAGACAAGATGCAACTGTATCTGAAGATGGGTGAATTGAGAAGGTTAATGTTAAGTAAAGCTATTAAGAACATGAATGAGCAGCAGCAGGCCCATATATTACAAAAAAAAACTAACAAGGGGTCCTCAAGTAGCAAGCAGAAGACCTGGATCAAGTTCTTAAATAAGGATCCATGCACCTTAAAATAGCTGTTATACTGTAAGGAATCCACTTTAAATTGCTCCATTAGCAACTGTCTCCACACAGCAGACAATATGTTGCCTGGCTCACTGGATTTTTTTCATACAATATGAACTTCCTAAACAAAGATATGTGGCAGGATATAGGAAATCTGAACTTTGAGGAAAGCCATTTCACAAGAATGGTTGTCACATGGAAACTGCTATTGAGGTTGCAATCCTGTACACATTCTTCTATTGCAGTCCTGAAGACACTGAACACAGTGGGATTTACATCTGAGTAAACATGCTGATCACGCTGCTAGGTGAGCAACTGAAAGTGGCTGCTATCTGGTGGCTATTGTTTAGCACAGGCTCTATGTAGTAAGATTAACTAGAAAGGCAGTAAGGCTGCAATCCTAAATACGTTTACTCAGAAGTAAACCCCATTTTGCTCAATGAGTCTTACTCCCAGGAAAGTGTATTTAGGATTGCAGCTTAAGTTAAACTGGGAGTACAGGTCTACCCAACAAGTAGATCTGTGCTTCAAGAGTAGGCCTTAGTCCAGATCTGTTAATTTGGTAGACCTGAGCTCCCAATTTAACTTATGACCTCTATGGCCATTTTCTCAGTTGGTAGATCTGGGCTCCAAATTCAGATCTACGTGGACTCCAAGCCCAGGCAAGGAGTAATCTTCCCAGTGTATTTTGGTCTTGGAGGCTATCCAGAGTTCATTCCAGAGCCCAGGTCTGCCCACCTGGTTGCCTTGCCTCTAGTGTTAGTAATGGTTATGGCCCCTCCCAAATATAAATACTGGATGCACTCCTGGAGGCAACATAGTTTTAAAAACTAATAAGAATATACATGATTAATTCAGAAATCATTAATAAAGAGATACTGCTCTTATTCTTTAATTCCTTCTGACAGTGGTTCAAACACAGAGAGAAATGTTCTGGCAGAAAAATAAGAGAAATTAAATGAATGTAAAATGCATTCCCATATAAAAATACTGTACTTCTGACACCCCCCCCCCCCAAAAAAAAATTAAAACCAGAAAAGCCCATGTACATTTGTTAAAATACACACTTCATACAAACTTCAACTTTTTTAACACTTTCTTCCACTCGTCATGGCAGCACTTAGCCTTCCAAAACAGTGGTAGAGTGAACCAAAGTAGACATGGCAATATTGGGTATAATTTTTAAGCACACAGCAACAAATATATATTTGAAACAAATATATATTTCTTCCTCCCTATAAATACAATAAGTGGCCTTTGCACTTGTATTACATTGGCTTGCAAGTAACATATGTCCCCTGTATTTCACCTTGATTTACAGATAGCCAGAATCTATGATCAGTTTACATCACATTCAAACACAAAAATTTGAGTTCTGATCCATGTAGAATAAGTTATGCTCTATGCTAGTACAAATTTACCTGTTCACAAGCAACAATTATCAAGATATTTATAGATGTACATGTTCATTCAGACTTTGACAGGTTTGAGAACAAAAGGAGGCAGATGAGACTGAGGCTTCAGTGTACATCCATGCATCTAAAAGCAGATAGAATGGAATTGTTCAGGTTTGTGCAAACAAAATAAATTGCGGACTTGGGTTTCTGGGCTCTGAGAAGAATATATTTGTTTATCTATGTATTGTATTGAAGTTTGATTTTGTTGTTCAGCTAAAATGTTCTGAAAGCAAGATCATGTGCTTTGACACAGTGGTCAAGATTAATGCAATTTTGAATGAACAAATAAACACTTTCAAAGTAAGAAGGAAAAACATGTGGAAAAGTGGCATAGTGGAATACCTAGAACAGCTGAGAGCTAAGGATGCAATCCTAACTAAGGCCAGTACAATTCATCGGACTTCCCCTTTCTGTGGTGATGTACAGAGTGTATGTCTGTGCACTGGCCTAACCCTCCTCCAGGAGTGGCACACAAGTGTCTTATGGCACCCCCTGGTCAGCACAGGATTTATGCTGGGACTTAGGCCAGCCTAGAAGGAGGTTAGGACTGCAGCCTAATTTGCCTAAGGCTACAATCCAGAGTAACTACAGGACCTTTTACACCGATGTAGTTACAGTGACACCTAAGGGAAACCTATGGGAAATGCATAGAGCAATCCAGAGTAAGTGCCTTTTATGTCTTCCCGTACTTACTCTGGATTGTAGGGCTCAGGAACTGAATATTAATGGATTCTTTGGAACTAAAAGGTCTCCATATTATAAATTATGGACATGAAAAACAAGTTAGTTAAAGAACAGTGGCTGTTCTGCTTATCCAGCAAAGAAGCAGAATAATTTCAGTGTGACTTACCACCACCAAACACACCACAAAGGAGGACAACTGGAAGGACTGAATGTATTCCACTTTAAGACAGATTAGAGAGTACGTAGAGATTAGAGAGCTGGTTCCATTTTCTGCAGACTGTTCACAAGGGTGCCAATTACTGCTGAACATGATGCCTATCTGTCCATTCTGGGGGCGGGGGGGGTGGGGAGGAATTGACAATTTGCTGGCAGTAAAATTTTACCTGATGTTTCCTCATCAGATCATCTCTCTGACATAGCAGTTAGGGCCAGAGAAAAAGATAGTTAGCATACATTTCAAATTTGAATAAATGTTCATAAATGAATATCCTGGAGATGGAACTTATGAAATGAATGAATTAATTCAAATCAAATCATAAACTCTGACACAAATAGAGAGAGTGATCTTCAAACCAGCTCATAAGCATTTGCATACACAGAGAGAGGAGGGTAAGCCTCCTCTTTTGCATACACAGAGAGAGTCTCACCAGCCCTCAGAATACCCTCCAGAGGTTAGGGAAGCAGGCAACCCTCAACTCTAGAGGATAAGGCTTGCCATTGGGCTGCATAGAGGGGACTTCCCAGGAGCAACATGGAGGATTGCCGCGGGCTGTACCTGGCCTCCAGGCCAGGGTTTGGATAAAACTGTTCCATACCAATGCATTTTAGGGTAATAAGAAAGGAGCAAGAAATCTGCAACTGGATCTTCAAAGCTACTTTTCCACAATTTGGAATTTATTTTTTTTAATCTACTGGGAGTTCCAGACCAGACAGGCACACATACAGGCACAACCTGTATATGATTTGCAGCCATAGGTTACCATCCTATACATACATATCATAGACCTTTATTGATATAGCCAACTAACATATGAATTATACTATCATGTTACATATTATTGGAAAGGTAATTTAATGCAAGAAGCAATGAATCAAACTGCATTGGAATATCTATATCCTATCAAGTGTTATGGCCATTTAGCCAGAAAATGAAAAGACAAAAACCACTGGAACAAAAATTAGATTTTCTTAATTCAACTTTCCCATGATATTGATTGCTCTGGGAGCCAATGAGATGCAATTCTGACACTGTATGGAACAAATAAGGTGAATCCAACAAATCATATGAATCAGCTCTCATTTCCATATACAGTGGTGCCTCACATAGAGAGCTTATTCGTTCTGGAGGCATGCACTTTAAGTGAAACTCTCTTTAAGTGAAGCAGATTTTTCCATATGAAATAATGGAAACTCAGACAACTGGTTCCACCACCCCAAAATATTCATATAAAAATATTAACTGGATGTAAAAATGATGACAAAACACTGGAATTGAATTCAAAACATGCATTCAATGTGCATGATCCTATGAAGTCTACTTAGGCTGAAATCCTAAAGACATTTTCCTGGGAGTAAGCCCCATTTAACACAATGGGGCTTACTTCTGGGTAGACATAGGAGACTGCAATCAAAGACATTTTCCTGGGAGGCTGAGCTTGGCTGCTGCTGGAGGTTCAAGGTGGTCGGTGGGAACACTTGGGAGCAGTTAGATGCAGCTGCCTCTGGCACCTCCAGGCAACTGCCCCCAAGTTGGGGGCAGTTAGAGGCAGCAGTGCTGGCCAGCAGCCCTTTTAAAAAGCCTCCATGCAGAGCATCAGGGCTGCATAGCACATGTGCCCATAGCGCGCTTGCTTCTTAAGTGAAGTGGAACTTGTTATGTGAAGCAAGATTTCTTGAGGAATTTTTGTTTGTTATGTGAAACACTTGTTAAGTGAGGTACCACTGTACATATATAATGATATATGTATTATATGCAATTACCCATGCTAACTGGGTATACAGGCACTTCTAAGTGATGCTCGACTTCTATTTGGCCGGGAAAGAATAACCATTCCTCTGCTGCAGCATAGTTTTCCTAACCAATAAGGGGCACAATTTTCATATTTTTACTTAATTGTTGTTGCAGGGGGGAAATGTTAAAAAATTTTTAAGAAAATACTCCAGGATGACATCACTTCCAGTTGTGACATCACTTCTGGGGCAAAATTTTGAGCTTCGCTCCGGGCTATATGATCATTTACTACACCAGTGGTTACTCTATTAGTCAAATCCTGAAATCCTAACTTCTGTTCTGTTATTTTTATATTTATTAAGTGTATGCTCCATTAAGTAAACATAATTAAGTAAGCATAATTTACTTACAAAATATTTTTAAAATGTGACAGCAACAATGCAAACTAAAATAATACTAAAATAGATTGATAACCCTACCAAATCACAGAATCAAGACACTTACCAATCTCAAGTGACATTTGGGGTCCTGCTAGGGTCTGGGGATCTGGGAAGCCACATAGAGCAATTTCAAATAGTTGAAATTCGAGCCATCCCTGCAGGGATGTGATCCTGGGGATCACACTGCCACTTTTCCTTTTTCCCTACCCCTTAAAAGGAGCAGAGGACCTTTACACAAACTGGGGGTCACAACACCTCCCCAGTTTGAGTAGCAGTGCCTAATGCAATGCAATGCTAAAATGTCAACCTATAAGATGCAGAAAAAATGTAAGCATCTACTTACAGCACAATCCTGGATATGTCTACTCAGCAATAAATATCACTGAATTGAATTGGATTTCTTCCCAGGAAAGTCTGTTTTTGAAAGTCACTAAGATTGTAGGTCTAGTGACTTGCCCAAAGATACGTACCTTAACTCTTCACACTTCATGACTGAGTAGGGATTTCAGCCAAGGTCCTCTTTACCTCCAGTAGGCCTTCCTTATTTGTAGGTTTGGCATTCACATATTTGATTCAGTGCAAATATTGAGTGGCAACCCTGTATCTGGAGGGGCTCAAGGATATTCCAGACATGACTTCTGGTCAAGTGCCTTCTGGTCTTGTCCAGTTGTTCTGAGGTTGTGTGTGACCTCAGAAGGCCTGTGACTTTCTATTGCTAGCATACTTCCTCATTAATTATCTGTTGATACTGGTATCCATGGGGTGTGGGGGAGGTTTTAAAGAATAGATAACTTTGATTGTATATGGACCACTATATATGGACCACTGTATATTTCACAATCTATTCATTGCATCAATTGATCTCAAACTGCTGAGATATCAGGCAGATATGAGGCATCACTGCATTACAGAATTTTTTATTTACAAACGAAGAATGTTTGAGGAGGGTTGCCGAGTCACAATCAAAAGATTCTCTCTACCTCTTTAAGCTACATCTTTAGCCAAAGAAAGAAAGAAAAGAAAGAAAAACACAGCAACCATGGCTTTTCCTGTACATTCCTTCCCTTGTCCTTCAGTTTTCTTCTTCCCCTGCCTACTAATGACAGCAAGCAGAGGAAAAAGGATGACAGAAAGAACATGCTGGAGGTGCTGCATCTTCTGCTTAATTGGTAGTTTTAAAGGGATAGAGAATCTCTTGACTGCAACCTGGCAACCCTAGGTAATTTGAAAGTGATGCATAACTCAGTGATTAGTCAAAAAAAACCCACCAGTTGATTCAAAAAATGAATCTTCTATCTTCACTTATTAAACTTATTATTGGCAAGTTATTTCTTAGCATGAATTTCATCTCTAACCTGAAAGTTAATGCTAGTTATAGCCCACAAAATATGAAAATCAACTCATTAAATATCAACATTATTCCACTGGAGATTCCAGCCAAAGCAAGGATTTTAACACAGCTGTAGTCTCTTTTCATGCATCAAAGTCTCATCATAGCTTGAATTTACATAGAGCAGGTGTGATACTTAATCCTCTGAGAGATAGTCAGAAGTGAGCAATCACTCCATAATGTTCCACTTATATCAAAATTACACAGAGCTTTATGTCCATGAATCATTTTATACAAGCTGCCAAACAGGTTGTTTTCCTGGAATTTGTTCATTTCTTAAAGTGAAACTGAGCAGTTACCAGTGTGTTTAGATCAGGTGTTTAGAAAGACAAATGGAAGGGGAATAATAGGCAGAGAAAGAGATAAAAGAAAAGAGACCTCTCATCTTGCATGTGTTTGATTTAGGGCACAATCCAGAATAACTACGGGGAGTCCTTGCTCTGGTGTAATAACAATTTACTCTGGATTGCAATATGAATTTCCCATAGGTTTTTACTAGGTGGTGTAGTAACTACGGTTGCATGTAATGTCTCTTACGTGCTCCCGTAGTTACTCTGGATTGTAGGATCAGACATGTTGTGGAAGAATGCATTTGTTTAATATCAAAACATAATTTATGCTTGCACATTTTCTAAATAAAGTAGTTAAACATAGTTGTTTGACATCACTTCTGGGGCAACATTTTGAGCTTTGCACTGGGCTACATGATCATTAGCTACACCAGAGGTGCTGATGATATAGGGTTAAAACTTCAGCTGGAAACAAACAGCTGCACAGCTACAGTTACTTGAAGGCATCAGGACCCTTGGGATGATGATGTAGGTATTAATATACTGCTTTTCTGGTCATTGGATTGCTACTTTATTCAGGGTGGTTTATATAGGCAGGCTGTTCTGAACTACCAAAGCTATTTTTACAATCAGAGCAGTTCTGTCTTTCAATAACTTACTAAACTAGAGATGAAACTTTCACAGTCTGGTTTCACTCTGGTGCCTTCCACACACTGACAAATAACTCCTCATTTGGAGAGCAGCTGACCTAGAGTACAATCCTAACCATGTCTACTCAAAAGTAAGCCCCACTGTGTTCAATGGGTCTTACTCTCAGGAAAATGTCTTTAGGATTGCAGCCATAACCTCTTTGCTCTCACCAAAGAGAAGATGGAAAAACTCAGCTCAGCAATTGCTTTTCAAGGTCTGGCGCATGCACAGAACTAACTTCCAGTGATCTCAAACTGGTGATCTTCAGCTCAGTGTGGCCCTCCTGCCAAAAAGTTTGGAGACCCCTGCTGTAGACCAGACACTTGCCTGGATAAAAGCAGCACCCGGAGGAAAAAAGGGTGTGTGTGTAGAAGGAGGGAGCTTGAAAGAGAAAGGAGTGACTAATAAATGGAGTGGCTGATGGACTACTGGACCTGCTGACTGACCAAAGGCTGCACTGGTTGAGTAATGGATGGATGAACTGACTTCTGAGGACTACTGGAATGGTGTGTGGCTGCCATGTCCAAGATTTGCTGAGAAACAAAATGTTGCTGCAGTGACTGGGAAAGCCACTGGCAGGAAAGGGAAGAAATGGGACCTCTGAGGGTTGAACAGATATGCCTTGCAACAACAAAAGAACCATGTGCTAGCGTGGGGTCCCTCTCTTCAGTGCCTGGGTTGCAGGGTAGGAAGGTAGGATCTGAGGGTAGGATCTTCTGCAGGTAGGATCTTTTGAGCAGGCATGGCTAGGACTGGACTGGGCCTGCAATCCTATCCACACCTACCTAGGAGTAAGCTCCATTGAGAGCAATTGGGCTTACTTCCAAGGAGATATTCTTTGCTGCCCAAGAGCCATGCACTAGCGTGGGTCGGTCTCTCTCTCTCTCTCTCTCTCTCTCTCTCTCTCAGTGCCTGGCTTGGAGAGAGGAGGGGGACGTTTTCCAAGCAGGTAGTACCTTCCAGGTGACTGTAGCTATGATCTTCTGAATCATTTTATACAAGATGCCAAACAGGTTATTTTCCTGGAATTTGCTCATTTCTTAAAGTGAGACTGACAGCCAAATCCAGAGCAACTAATCTGTCCGAGTAAGAGACCATGGGTTGCCCTATCTATCACTAGGGTGGAGCAACCCTATCTATCACATAGGGTGCCTAAGAGAGGTGGACCTGCTCTGCCCTAGCTGCTCTGTTCTAGGCAGTTCAGAAGAGGCATGTTGAGGGCATGTTTAGTGTTGCCTAGGGCAGAGCAATTGCTCTGTATCCAGAGCCTGTTTCCAAGGCAGAAATGCCCTCTTCCATCTCCTCAGAGTTATACCACCTCAGGAGCAGGTATAGTAATGAGTAGACCCATAGGGGTCCATGATAAGGCAGAGTAAGAATGGCAGTGTTGACCAAAAATCTGAGTTCTTGGCCAGCCTAGCTGCAACCCCTGCCTCTCAGCCTCAGGATATGGCACAACTACGGCTGCCCACTAACTTCAGGATGCAGCAGGCCACTCCAAGAAGCCCCTTGTATTCCCTGTAGAATGTACTGGCATCTCATCAGGGACTCCTTATAAGGCAGGCATCCAGTGGCATCACCAGACTGGTGCAGACCGCTTTGGGTGACATGCAGGAGGAGTTTGACAGTCCTCTGGCAGGCCCCGGGTGTCAGCGCGCCCATTTGGGCCTGCGCCAAGATGGAGCAGTAGCCAGAATCTGCCACCTATCCTAGGAGCTGGCCCAAATGGCCAGCTAAGGTGCATTGCGCAGAGACACACTGAGCTTGTTGAACAGCTTCAGAGGAGACTTCCTTAGAGCAGAGGAAGTAAGCGCCTCTGCACAGCCATTCAGCCTCGGACATGGCTTGGACATGTGCAGTGCATGCCTCTGCACAGCCATTCGGCCTTGCTCTGGAGGTGGAGTGGTAGCTCCTGGCTGCCATTCCGCCTCTTGAGCAAGGCCGAATGGCCATGCAAAGGTGTGGACTTCCTCCGCTCTAAGGAAGTCAGAGTTGGTGCCTACACAGTACTCTTTCTGAAGCCAGTTTATAGGACTGCCTCAATCTAGAACAGAGATGTCCAAACATTTTAGCAGGCATGCCTAATCATCTCTTTGATACAGTGTTGTGGAGCCAGAAAAATCATTTACATTTCAAATTTGAATAAATGTACATATAAAAGTGTATTAGAGACAGATCCAAAGGGTAATAAGGCTTTCCCGCAGGCTGGATGGGGTGTTGCTGCTGGCCTCATTGAGGCTCACCACAGGCCACATCTGGCCCCTGGGTCAGATTTTGAAAATCCCTGATCTAGAATGACACTAATAAATACAATTTATTCTGTGCTTTAAAATACTAAAGCAGTCTAGAACTCCACCTAACAACAATTACCTCTCCATTGTACTTTTTGTCTTTGAATTTCTGCCAAAAGAACTCACGTGCAGTCTAAAATATGGCAGAATAGATTTTTTAAATAAACAAGAGAAGAACAAGCAGTATTGTACTCTCCAAAAATAGTCCATTGTCTACACCGCACTGTTAAATTACTAGGGTACAATAAGTCATGTAGCTATGCAACAGGATTTAAGGATTACCTTATAAAGCTATGAGTAGAAACCAGTTTTAAAACAAGTCAGTAGTCCTTGATAATCTATTGGGTTATCAAATACAAAGAGAATAGAGTACTTGTATCTTTAAGTATTTTAAAGACGGAATTTTGACATCCTTTTCTCATCCTTTTTCTCATCAATACTGTAGAGTTTCATATGTCATAGCTAGTACTTAAGAAGAGCCTCCGCTGGATTAGGGCCATCTAGTCTAGCTTCCTATATCGCACAGCAGGCCACCAGATGCCTCAGGAAACACTCAAGATACTTGCATCAATTCTTACATACTAGCTATGACATATGAGCTGTATTGATGGGAGAAAGGAGGCCACCTAGGTGTAATTCACTCTGAACCCCAAAACATCTGGGACAAAGAATCATGTTGTTCCCTGTCTCACTACAGGCTTAGGGATCATGAAAATAAGGCTATGGAACAGCTAGCAGAACCTACAGTAAAACTCTTTCTTTCCATATTGGCTACTTAGATTAGGAAGCTTCCAAGATTTGCTTGAACAACCTTTAGGGCCTGTACAGCTTCTTTTTCCCTTTCAACCATCACTGGTGTGACCCCTCATCAGGCCCTGACGACTTACAGATTCCCCTTATGGACATTTGGCTAGCTGTGTGTGAACTGCAAGTGTCTAGACTTTATACTAAAAATAGGTAAGATTCCACAGCACAATCAACAATGAGTCAATTTTAGAGGGGAAAAATTGAGACTTCTCCCAAGAGTTTTCTAAAAATATGTGATTAGTGACCTATTTCCAAATCAGACAGGAGTTTGCCCCATCATTATTTCTTTTCATGGGACTGAGATGCTGGATTACAGCAGACGCAGAATGTTCAAAATTATTATTGAAAGTTATTCTAGGGTAATTTCAAAATGATGATTTCCAGCTGGATAAAGAAAGCCCCTATTGTGGTCATTTGCTAAAACTTAGTTCATTAAACAGATTTCCCCAGATGGTCTTCAACTGACATTACAGTTTTGTCTTTTCCACATTTCTAATTCTAATGTAAAACATTGCCTTAAGGCAAATGAGTTTTCCCACACACATATACACACAGAGAGTGTTGAAAGATGGAACATTACTTATAGACTGCATTCATTCAAGGCTGGCCTCTGCTAAACAGGTTGTGCAGGATTTGCATTGTTTTTTAAAGCTGCAAAACATATATGATAGAAATAAAATCAGCATGTGAACCAATTTCAGCTTTCCTAAGAATTATTTGGTATATTCATCTTTCACTAGCTCCACTGTAATGGGCCCAATTCACACTAACATTCCACTTAGATGCTACCATTTTTACTGTTGTAACTTAAAGAAACAAACATAGCTTTCATAGACAGAATCCCCATTGAGCACTATCCAATTCGGATCTGATAAGTTTCAGTAAAGTGGTTAAAACATAAAACTTCAGGCCAAACCCTGATAACTCATCAAATGTCAATAACCAGTAGATCCATATGGGAATGTTCAATCTCATACTGAAAACCTTATTAAGCCAGTTTGTTGCTGCCCAAGTGAACATCGCAAAAGGAACAAAGATGTACACTGGCATCTTCATGCAAATTTCTTTTGATGAATCAAGGCATCTGTTATGTCTTCTATGTAGAAAACAAATTCATTAATGGAGTAGAATTAAACTTTCTTTCATAATATTTTTTTTCTATGTAGCTGAGATCTTTTGCAACTCTCACCTCCTACATCCAATATGTTCCTGTTTAACTTTTTCATTTTCCTGTTACACTTGCATTTGGTGGCATTAAATTCTCCCTATGCATGCTCCAAGGGAAAAGATGCAAATAATTGGGGTTACTTTTCTCAACAGGAAGTACAAGCATAAGTAAAGTATTAGAAAAATCTGAGCTACAGAAAGCTAGAAAACTAGAAAAATAAAGGACACTCACATCACAACTTTTAGTAAAGGGTAACAGATGGAGTAACAGAAGAATTGGGGGAGAGACCAAGAGAAAAAGAATTTGCTCAACAGGAAAAAAGAAACATACAAGCAAGAGAGCCACAGATTTCCCAAGGCATGGCCAATTTGATTGCCTATCCCTCCATCACATTACTTCGAGCTACCAGTATACAAAAGTGCCCTTTGCTTTATAGAAACTACATGACATTAATTTTCAGAAACTCATGAAGTATGATGGTGGGTTACTCAACTATCTGCAATTTTATAGTGCTCACAAATTTTATCTGTCAAATGCTTGAGGATATCTCCCCTGGTGATTAATTTCTCTCCTCCACCTAATATCCTAACAGCATCCAGGTTAGTAAGTTAATTTTTGAAGCTCAGATGTAAGGTGAAGGCAGCAGGGATAGGAAGCCCTAAAACCAGGGTCCTCTCAGAAAAGGTGCTTCACCTTCTCTAGCTAGCATAATTCTGATTGGACTATAAGCTTGGCAGCCTTAGCTAGACTGCCTAAGTGCCTAGATTCCATTTGCCTTGAGCTTTTTGGATCCCTGCATGGCATGGTGTGGCAATGTACCTGCTTCTAGCCTTCCTGATCTTGCTCACTTGGATTGACAGCCAACTCCCTCTATTCCTAGAATTTCTGAAGCCTGACAACATGATATTGAAAAGGTACAGTATTTCATTGCTTGAGAACTACCTACTCAGGAAACATCACATATGATAGCCATTACCAGCATACCAGTGAAGAATCACATATCACAGGCAGGGTGACCATATGGTCCAAAATGCCCAGACAGAAACAGAAATGGGGGTCTTTAACCGGGCATCCAGTAAATTAAAATCCCATTGTCCGGCATTTCTGTGGTGCTTTGGGCTCTTTCCAGCAGGAAAGAGAAAGGCAGAACTAGGAGGAATGTCCTTGCCTCGCACGCCAGCAGAAGTGCATGCAGAGGCTGAGGAATGCTCCCCACCACCTCTGCAGCTCAACCACCCACCACAGCCTCAGCGGGAGCCTCTGCAGCTCCAGTGCCAGCCCACAACCCACCACAGACTCAGCGGGAGCCTCCACAGCTCCACTGCTAGCCCACCATCTACCACAGCCTCAGCAAGAACTTCCTTGGCTCCACTGCCAGCACACTTCCCACCACAGCACATCCAGGACAGGACAGGTAGGCGGGAAACCCCTCTACCTTCCCCCAGAGCCCCTTAAGGGAAACCCTTCTACCACCCTTCCCTCCCTCCAATGCATACACCCACTCTGGGTGGGAATTCTGGGGTCCCTGGGTGAAGATCATGTCTGCTTTGAGCCTCTTGCATGTAAATGAGTGCTGGAAATAGGTATTGGGAAGACTGGGGTCCCTGGGGTAGGATCATGTAGGATGTGAGCCACTTTCATGTCAATGGGTTCTGGAAACAGGTATTGGGGTGTCAGGGGTAGGATCATGTCTGTTTTGAGCAACTTACATGTGCATTGTTGGTGAAAACAGGTCTTGCAAAGAGGTTTTCTGTTTTCAGTTGAAAAAAGATAGTGTTGAAATTAAGTACAGGGAAGCAGTACAAGTGTTTTTAGCTTTTATTTTAACATGTCCTACATTTTTCCTCCCTTTTTGGTGTCCCACTTATTTTAACATGTTAGGAATTTTTGCTTGGATGTCAGGAATTTTGGGGGACCTTGCCCTCTTTTTTGGGTTCAGCATCTGGTCACCCTCTGCTGAGGAGCCTGTGCCCAGCTCACACTCAATCATCCTGACTATGGTTGCCCATGCATTGATTATAGCAAAGTTATACTACTGCAACATGTTATACAAAGGGCTGTCTTGGAAGTCTGTTAGAAAGCTACAGCTCCTACAGAATGCTACCGGTATTACATGATTCTTGACTATCATCAGGCAATATGATTGTGGAAAAAATCCTAACCAATTTAGGCAAGCATGTGCCTAACGGTGGCATGGAGAGGCAGCACATTTCTATGTGTTGGCCTAAACAACCCCCCAGGAGTGGTGCAGAAGTGCCTTATGGCACTTTTTTGACACCCCCAGCCCAGCAAGGGACTTATGCCAGGACTTGTGCCAGTCTAACTATAGGTGGCTTATACATTATGTCATTCTACTATGAAAATAATTACATTGTAAGTTTATTTGTGCCAGTTCATGCTTTTTGTTACCTTCAAAGCCATAAATGCCTTAGGACCAGGACCTCATTCCTTAAAAGGACCACCTCCTCTCAGTGAAACAGCCCACCCCTTGTGGTCTTTGGGAGGAGTCCTCTTCTGTGATCCACCACTCCGAGAGACCCATCTGGCAATGACAAGGGAAACAGTCTTCTCTGTAATGTATCTTGCAAATGGAGCTCCTCATTGGTGGAAATAAGAACTTCCTTGATTCTGATGGCATCCAAAAACCTATTTTTTAAGGATGAGTTTGAGGCTTAGTTGTGTGTTTGTGTGTGTCCCTAAAGCATCTCCTACTTGGTGAAGAAAGACAATATAAAATACTTTTTTATGAACAAATAAATGTTCTTATGTGCTTATGCTCTCTCTCTCTCTCTCTCTCTCTCTCTCTCTCTCTCTCTCTCTCTCTCTCTCTCTCCTATAGATAGTAGCCCCTGTGGTATTAAGAAGACAAGGAAGCTGTATCTGTGCTTCCTTTAATGCCACCAACATAAGGTACTACTGAACTGTTCATTCTATCTGGCAAAGTGAGCCTGGGCGATGCCAGACACTCTCCCTCTAAAGCTAAAACATGGAATAAGTTGAAAGCATGGTAGCATAAGAAACTGAGACTAGAGGCAGAAAAGGGGTAGGTGAGCAACAACCCCTAAATAATTCTTTGTAGGACTACTAACCAGTGTGCTTTAGCTTTTATAATTATAATAACAGCTACATTATTTATTGCTGCCTCAATTAAGGGACCAGCTGTCTTATTCATTATTACATTATTTTTGATTTATACAATTACCTATTATATTATTTTAATTAAAATTATCTATTGTAGAATTGAGTGTGGTTTGAATGAAAACTGCTTACATTGGATTTGCTTTCAGAAGGCTAAACTCGGAAAGAAGAATATGAGAACAAAGTATTCTTGGAATGATGATAACTTAGAACACAGTGACCTGCACAGGCTAAAAAATATGATAAGAAATATTTGCTTTGATTGATAAGGAACAGTAAGAACACCACTTCCTCCCTTTGGGCATTTCGGCATGAGCAGCTCACTTCCAGGCTTCACATGCTCAGATCGCTCCTTAGCTCGCTCCTGCCTGGAGCAAACTGAAGCACAGCTTGGGTGCAGGACTGTGCATGCACAGTTTGCTTCTATCTGGAGCAAACCACATGTACAGCCCTTGCCAGTCTATGGAAAAATATTCTGGAACCAGGCCAGTGTCCTCCAAAGTATGAGACCCCTGATCTAAAGGCAAAAGATAGGATCCACACCTTCTTTGTTCTGATATAGTGATTCTCTCAATGGCTGAGTGGGAGAATACCTATCCACCTTATCTATGTTGCCTTGAGTTTTGATACTTTTAGGAAAAGAAATATAGAACAGTACAGTACAAGATTATAAAAGGGAATCACTCATCTATCTTTTCTAAAATCTTGCGTTCTTGCAATTTTGCACTTAGAGCACTATTCAACTCAAATATAGGCCCCATTGTGTTTAATGGGTCTTACTACCATGAAAGTGTCTTTAGGACTGCAGCCTGAGGGAGCATTCTCAAGGATGGTTCAAGTCATCTGCTATCTTAACCCATCCCAAAGTTAAGAACGTGAGACCTGCTGGATCAAGCCCAGGCCTCTTCTAATTCATTTTCCTGTATCTTACAGTCACCCACCAGATGCCTCAGAGAGCACACAAGACAACAAGAGACTTGCATCTCACTCCCACTCCCCTGAGTTTGGCATTCTATTTATCCTCACACAAACACACACACACACACACACCCTAATTAAGACACCAGACTGCGCTTGGATTTAAATCCTGCTATCCATCCCTTATCCTAGCAGTTCTCAAACTGCTTTGATCCACTATAAGTGTGTGCAGGTGAGGGGGAAAGCAGCTATGTAATCACTATAGAGGGACACAGCAATTTCACTGGACTCAACAGAGCCTGCTGCAGCCTCCCAAGACATGAGGAGCCTACCGCCAGCCTCTGCAGGACCTTTCATGTTGCAGAGAGAGTGGAAGTAACTGTTATGACTCAGTTCCAGTTTGTGATAATGAAACATGGAAATGGGTTGCAATCAGTGGTGGGCTTCAGTGGTTTCTCACAGGTTCTATAGAACCCTTTGCTAAAGAGCGCCTGGTTCTGAGAACTGGTTACTAATGGGACATAGAACTAATGGGATATTCTATGTTCTATGGACATAGAACCTGTTGTTAATTTATCTGAATCCCACCACTGGTTGCAATCATTACTTTTATTCTCTCCATAACTGGGGGGAGCTCTGTGGAAGCTGGTGCAGGATTCCCTGTGCCCCTGGGAGGCTGCTACAGGCTCTGGTGTATTGAGAGAAGTTGCTGACCCCTCGATAGAAATGCAGTCCAGGTGATCATGTTGCTGCCTTCCCTCCTCCAAGCCCCTTAAGGGAGCACAGCCCAGGGCACTCTGGCTGGGGTATCACAATGTCCCAGTTTGATAACCACTGTCTTACCCCAGTAGTTTGCATGCACCATCACCACCAATGTGCACCTCATCATCTTTTCCCACTAAACAGATGTTTATTGGAAGATGATTTGGTCAGGAGAATCCAAGGGGTGGACCATATCTGCTCCTGGCATTCTCTTCATCCATCATTTTACAAGAAGGAGCAATGGAGCTGGAGGAGGAAAGTCCTCCACATCTAATGATCATGCAAAAAGAGAAGGGATCAGCCAAGTAGGCAGTAAGCCAGGGGAGGCAGCAGGTGACACAGGGTGAAAGGTATCCCTCACCAGATTTCTGCTTCCCCATCCTGCCATTGAGGTGAGAGGTTCAACGAGGCTCATGGGTTGGGTTTCTCTTCCATGTTCTTAGCCTAGTAATAATAATGTGGAGTAAAATGACTGGAAAGTTAATATTCAAATCTTTAGCAAATGACTCAGTACAAAGTTTGACATTTAAAATGGATAGAAAATTGAATTTCACAAGATCCAAACAGCTTCGTCCACAAAAAACAAAGTCATACTGCACCCACTAGTACAATATCTATTATCAACTAATTCTAAAGGGCAAGTTGTTCATTACATAGAGTAAAAATAGAACCTATATCTACTGAATCAAAATTTAGTCATAATTTTCCTATTTAGCAGAGTCATTTAATTCCTCCACACTTGAGTATCAACAAAGTTGGTACCATTTCATTCCTTCTCATAGTTTTATTCTACTTTTTGACCCTAGGTCTACAAGAGTAGGTCTGACAAGGTCGACAATTAGGCCTACAAGGCATAATTCACAAAATATAATCAATGATCACAGAATATAATCACAGAATATAATCAATGATCAAGGAAAAGTATCCAATATATACAGCAGAAACAGCCAGAAATTAATTAAAAACAAATCCAAAATATCTCAAGCACCTTCCAAAATATGATTTTTCATCTGATGTCCAAAAATGAATAGAGAAAAGACAAAGACATTCATGGGAAGTGAGTTTCATAATCTCACTGAGAAGTTTCATACCTGAGTTATTCCCCGCTATATTTCTCTTGGAGAACATGACTGAAACATGTACTTGCATGTAGATCTACTTATAGATAGATCTATCAACTGCCTGCTGATAAGTACTATTAGATAGGTGTAGAAGTTTTGTGTTTAAAAGACAAGGCAAAGGGGAATATCATTTGTTATTTACTCCTCCAGTCATATTCAACTCTTCATGACCCTATGGACTGCAGAATGCCAAGCCACCTTATTCTCCACTTGCTTCCAAAGTTTATCCAAATTCATGTTTATTGCTTTGGCAACACTATCTAACCACCTCAACCTCTGCCATCCCCTTCTCCTTTTGCCAGCAGTTTTTCCCAGCAGGAGGATCTTATAGAAGTAGACTCCCTTCTCATGACTGGGCCAAAATATTTGAGCTTCCAGTGAACAGTCAGGGTTGTTTCCTGGAGGACGGACTGATTTGGTCTCCTCGCAGTCCAAGGGACTTTCAAGAGTCTTCTCTAGCACCATAATTCATAAGCATCTGTTCTTCAGTGGTCAGCCTTCTTTATGGTCCAGCTCTCACAGGCATATATTACCACAGGGAAAACAACTGCTCTTTGTTGACAGGTGACATCTTGACTTTTAACTAAATTGTCCAGCTTTTAAATAGTTTTCCTCCCCATAAGCAGGCATCTTTTCATTTCTTGGCTGCTATTGCCATTCGCAGAGATCTTAGAGCCCAGAAAAAAATAAACTCTATCATGACTTTCCTTCTATTTGCCATGAATTGATGGGACCAGAAGCCATGATCTTGCTTTTTTAATGTTTAGTTTTAAGCCCAATATTTTGTTTTAATGTTTCGTTTTAAACATTTTGCACTTTCTTCTTTCACCCTCAAGACGTTCCTTAGTTCCTCCTCACTTTCTCCCGTTAGAATGGTATTGTCTACTTATCTTAGGTCATTGAAATTTCTCCCAGTGATCTTAATTCCAGCTTGTGATTCATCCAGTCCAGACTTTCGCATAATGCACCCTCCACGTAAATTAAATAAACAAGGTGACAATCTACAGCCTTATCATACTCCTTTCCCAATTTTAAACCACTCTGTTGTTCCATATTTGGTTTTGACTGTTGCTTCTTGGCCCACATATAAATTTCTCAGGAAACAAATAAGATGATATGGCACTCCCATCTCTTTAAGAACTTGCAACAGTTTGTTGTGATCCACACAAAAGGCTTTAGCATAGTCGATGAAGCAGAAGTGGGTGTTTTTCTGAAACTCCCTTACTTTCTCCATAATCCAGCAAATATTGGCAATTTGATCTCTTGTTCTTCTGCCTCTTCAGAAATCAGCTTGTACTTCTGGTAGTTTGCGATTCACATGCTGCTGGAGCCAAGCTTGTAGGTTTTTGAACATTAGCTTCCTAGCAAGTAAAATGAGTGTGATTGTGCAGTAATTTTAACATTCTTTGGCATTGCCTTTCTTTGGAATTGGAACACAAACTGATCTTTTCCAGTCTTGAGGCTACTGTTGAGTTTTTGAAATTTGCTGGCAGATTGAATGTATTACTTTGACAGCATGGGAATATCATACTTCCAAGTAAATCTTCCATGTTTATTATGAAATTATATACTTTTCTTCAAAGTTACCTTTTACGGATAAACATTCCAACAATAGAGAGATTTTACTGCCATCAAAATGTAAATTCAGAAAGTAGAGTTGGCTGGTGTTCAGCCAACTTTGCTTTAGTTATCTGCAATAAGAGCACATAAGACTCCACAGGAAAATTCATGGTTCAGTGCTAATGAAGATAGAATGACTTTTGAAACATCTGGAGCTGCTTTTAAGCAGATGATGGTAAACTTCTACTGTTAAAGTTGCTTCCCAGATTAAGACTAGTCTTCCACATTATCATTTCTTAGACAGAGCAACTATGGCTGCAATCCTAACTATGTCTTCTCAAAAGTAAGCCCCATTGTGTTCAGTGGGTCTTACTCCCAGGAAAGTGTCTTTAGGATTGCAACCTATGTACCAAGCTGTACATTATGATAATTGCATTAAGAGGTGCAGATTTTTATATTTTAAAAAAGCAGCACTGGGGATGAGGCAGTACCTACTATATATTGGGACTAGCGAAAGTGTACCTGCGTTGCGGGACTACAATTCCCCATACGCCATCTCCTAACTGTGCAACAACCGCCCATGCCCATGAATACCCCCATGTGTATCAACCCTCCATGCACAACATCCTCCCATGCGCAACATCCTCCCATGCACAAAAGTCCCCCATGTGCATCAACTCCCCCTGAGCAACATCCCCCATGCACAATATCCCCCCATGTGCAACATCCCCCTGAGCATCAACCCTCATGCACAACATCCTCCTGAGCATCAACCCCCCATGCACAACATCCCCAATGTGCATCAACCCCCCCCATGCACATCAAACCCCTCATGTGCAACAACTCCCCATGTGCAACATTCCCCTGAGCATCAACCCGCATGCGCAACATCCCCATAGACATCATTCCCCTCACGCGCATCATCCCTCCATGCGCCTCAGTCCCCCTATGCGCCTCAGTCCCCCAAAGCAACCCCTCCCTCTGAACAACATCCCCCCAGTTTCTGTAACCAATTTCTGTAACCAGCAGTAACCAATTTCTGCTGGTTATGAATTCCCACCCAACTTGTGAGTTGGCCTCAGCTATGTTTTCAAAAGTAATGTGTGCAAATCAAGGTCAGATTAAAGCCTGTGAGCTAGACTCACAATGTGTTTTTTTCTGTCAATATCCACTCCACTCAGTTAGGAGTAAGCTCTGAATAGAAGGCAGCACATTGATAATTTCCAAAGATGCTCAGAGTGACTGATCAATTCTTAAGATGATTTTTTAAAAAGTCAAAAAAGGCAAAAAAGAAGGTATTCTGGTGCCACCATAGAGGAATGGCCTCAAATCAATCCCTTGATTTAGTTTGTAGTTTCCATGGACTCAAGCCCACGCAGTCAGCCTCCTTGAACATCACAAGATTTGCTAGCCTCAGGAAAGCCCTTCTAATGCTTCTGAAAGGCACCACTTGACATCCTCAAGTAATGGTACCTAGGCAATTGACCCACCTCCAGGTCCCTTATACTACTACTTTCTCCCTCCTCTATCCCTTAGAATACTAGGATTTTTTTATCACATCAGACCGCATGGGTCAATTTGACCCACCAGGAAGTTTGTGTTGTGTTTTTTACTGGAATTTATTATTTTTCCTTGACAAAACTTTCTGGCTTTTTTACTGCTAATTAGATAGTTACAAATCCAAAAGCATGAAAGTTTTGAATTTACAGTTTTTAAGTAAATTCCAGTTTATACATATTATTCCGGGTCGGGTCTATTTGACCTAAGATCGCATGGGTCAATTTGACCCACCAGGAAGTTTTTGTTGTGTTTTTTACTGGAATTTATTATTATTACTTGACAAGACTTTCTGACTTTTTACTGCTAATTAGATAGTTACAAATCCAAAAGCATGAAAGTTTTGAATTTACAGTTTTTATGTAAATTCCAATTTATACATGTTCTCCCGGGTTGGGTCTATTTGACCCATGTATCACCTAAGACCGAACGGGTCAATTTGAAAGTCTGGTGACTTAGACTTGCAAAAATGCATGTTTTTAACTGATTAGTTGATTTGTGAGTGTCATGCATAAAGACTGAAAAATACAGTGGTGCCTCACATAAGTTTAATTCATTCCGGAAGCATGCTTGTTATGTGAAATGCTCTTTATGTGAAGCAGATTTTCCGATAGGAAATAATGGAAACGCAGATGATTGGTTCCACAAGCCAAAAAATATTCATATAAAAATATTAACTGGAAATAAAAATGATGACAAAACACTGGAATTGAAATCAAAACTTGCATTCAATGTGCATGATCCTATGAAGTCTACTTAGGCTGCAATCCTAAAGACACTTTCTGGGAGTAAGTCCCATTGAATACAATGTGGCTTACTTCTGGGTAGACATGTTTAGGAGGCTGCAATCAAAGGCACTTTCCTGGGAGTAAGACCCATTTAACACAATAGGGCTTACTTATGGATAGACATGGTTAGGAGGCTGCAATTAAAGACACTTTCAAAGCTCCCCACTTTCTCCTTATCTGCATCCTGAGCCTCTCTCTCCCCTGCTCCCTTCTGGCTAGCCCTGAGCTGCTTCCCTCTTCTCCACTGCTGTTCTCTCCCTCTGCCCAGCAGACGCCCAGCCACAGGAGGAACAGCGTGGAAGTGTTGCTTTCGCTATGGGCAGGTGTGTTAGGCAGCCCTGACACTTTTTGAAAGGGCTGCCAGCCAGCATGTCTGCCCCAACTTCCAACGAGTGAGCTTGTTAAGTGAAGCAGCACTTGTTATGTGAGGCAGAATCCTAGAGAAGTTTTTGCTTGTTATGTGGATCACTTGTTAAGCGAGGTACCACAGAACTCAAGTCAAGGGCCCCCTAACTCAGAACTAATCTGCACACATGCAGACTTGAGTCTGCCTCTCTATGGATATGCTTGTTTACTGTTTTTACAACTAGAAAAGTCTCAAGGGGCTGTCATTCAGACCGGTAGAGTAGCAGTGAATTTTCAGCTAGAAGGATGGGGTTAATGTTTTCCTCTTGAAATGAATGGGGGGAGAGGCAGGAATGGACTCTCTTTTCCATCTCTGATAAGAAGTAAGGAACAGATGGTCATTGACAAAGGATGAATGTTTAAAGGCTGAGGGGGAAAAGGAAGTGAGGAAGCAGCGGGAGGCAGTTCAAGGCAATCACGCTTTCCAACCACATGGCTTCTATGGGCTTGTTCATACTTGAGAGAACAGAGAGACATTGAATGACTGGCTGCAGTGGGCTACTACTTAAGTAGAGCTACAAAGGATTGCATCATCCTAGTAAGTCTTGCAGGTGCTGCTAGTGACCCTCCTCTCCCTCTTGCCACTTTGTTCCCCATTTTCTTTTAGTCTGACCCACTCCCACCCTGTTTGCAAATGGGATGGGACAGCATGGGAGTGTTTAAACCTTCTCACACACACTCATACGCGCACAAACAAAGAGCCCAGTAGCAGCCCTATTTTTCAGTGGAGACACATTGGCGTTTTTAAAGGGCTGGCAACTCAAGACTTTCAGAGTCATGAATGGGCAACTTGGCAACTCAGGAAGTGCCCATATGATGACTTTTTTGAGTGGAGTCACAGGGGTGGTGGTGACTTTCCCATTCCTCTTGGTATTACTTCAGTCTGTGGTACCACATATAATTCCCCTTCCTAATCCCTAGTCCCTTTACTACAGAGGTGGGGGGGGGGAAACAGGGGTAAATTACCCCAATTTGGGTAATAATGAAATTCCTGGGAATAATGAACCTGGGCATGCATATGAATGACACAGCTGGGTATGCATAAGAAATCAACAAGAGGGACTAGGTGTTGAGTGAAGGCAGCCTCTGCAGCTACTCCCTCCCTCCCTCTGTCTGGGAACTTGCTGTGGAGGAGCCTGCAAAGCTAATGCCAGCCCCAAGCTGCTTCTCCCCAATCCTCTCCTCTTCCAATAGGGCACACATCAATTTCTGCAGGGGCAAAGGGGGCTGCTTTCCTCTCCTTTCTTTCAATACCCCATTGGCTATAAAGGAGCTTACCCATGAGGAGACAGAAGTTTCCCTGCCTGCCCCCAAAGGGAGATCGTCCCCAGCACAGCACAGGTATGGGGAAGTGGACAGGCAGGCAAGATCCTGAATTGTAATCCCTGCCACACTTTCCTGGAAGGAACCCCCCTGACTGTAATGGGCATTACGTCTGAGGAGACATGCCTAGGATTGGGATCTGTGGCTGCATCCCCTCCACACCTTCCTGGAAGGAAACCCCACTGACTGTAATGGGCATTACTTCTGAGGAGACATGCCTAGGATTGGGATCTGTGGCTGCATTCCCTCCACACTTTCCTGGAAGGAAACCCCCCTGACTGTAATGGGCATTACTTCTGAGGAGACATGCCTAGGATTGGGATCTGTGGCTGCATCCCCACTGACTGTAATGGTCTGCTGCTCAATAGAAAGGCACAGGATTGGGCTCTGAGACTGCAATCCTATTCACATTTTCCTAGGAGTAAGCCCAATAACTATAATGGGTCTTACTTCTGAGTAAACTTGAATAGATTAGGCTCTCTTCCTCACTCCAGTTAAATCCTGCACTTGTTTTAAGCATTTGCATCTTTTTTATTATAGCATATGGTCACCCTGACCCCCACATTTCTCCAGTATGCAGTGACCATATGTCATAACCACACAAAAAGGACAAGGCCCCCCAAAATATAAGACATCCAAGAAAAAATGGAGGACATTTTTTAAAGCTAAAAAAACTCATATACAGTGGTGCCTTGCTTAACAAGCATTTCACATAATAAGCAATAATTTCCAAGAAATCTTGCTTCACATAACATGTTCTGCTTCATTTAACAAGCAAGCGCGCTATGGGCACATGTGCTATGCAGCCCTGTCGCTTTGTATGTAGGCTCCTTAAAAGGGCTGCCGGCCAGCGCTGCTGCCTCTAACTGCCCCCAACTTGGGGGCAGTTGCCTGGAGGTGCCAGAGGCAGCTGCCCCTAACTGACCCCAAGTGCCCTCACTGGCCACCTTGAACCTCCAGCAGCAGCCTAGGTAAGCCTCCAGGAAAGTGTCTTTGATTGCAGTCTCTTATGTCTACTCAGAAGTAAGTCCCATTGTGTTAAGTCGGGCTTACTCCCAGGAAAGTATCTTTGATTGCAGCCTCTTAACCATGTCTACCCAGAAGTAAGCCCCATTGTGTTAAATGGGGCTTACTCCCAGGAAAGTGTCTTTAGGATTGCAGCCTAAATAGACTTCATAGGATCATGTAAATTGAATGCATGTTTTGAATTCAATTACAGTGTTTTGTCATCATTTTTACATCCAGTTAATATTTTTCTGTGAATATTTTTTGGCTTGTGGAACCAATTGTCTGAGTTTCCATTATTTCCTATGGAAAAATCTGCTTCACTTAAAGAACGTTTCACTTAAAGGGCATGCCTCCGGAATGAATTAAGCTCTTTATGTGAAACATAAACAATAAACAACAGGCATAAACAATACTGTATATTGTTTTCATGTGTTTAACTTAAACACCATATTACCTATTAGTACTGTATGTTTAAAACTATTACATATTACATATTATTTATGAATTCCAAGAAAGCTACATGTGGCCTGCTCACAAGTAAAAAGAGGACAATTAAGATTTTTTTCCAGGACACAAGGCTAAAATAAAGGAAATGTCCTGGAAAAACAGAACATATGGTCATCCTGTCCAATCCAACACTATTTTATCACCTACTTCAAACTTTTCTTCCAGCTCCCCAGAAGCCACATATCTGAATTCAAATAATTAATAATATATTTTTCCTTCCTTTCAATCAAGGGGGTAACATCCACATACCTAAATATATTTTGGGGTGAAAGGTAAAAAAGACTGATGTAAAATCAGTCACATTCACTCACAGACTCACTGACTGACTCATCAACACCCCACCAAAACCGCTAGGCCCAGAAGCATGAAATTTGGGGAGGGTTTTCTTTCCGTGGTGGAGGTACCCACTAAGAACCAGTTTTCAGAAATTCCAAATGGAAGCGGGTAAAAAGGGGCGCTACTTTACATTGGGCTAGGCAGCCCAGACACTTTTTAAAAGGGCTGCCGGCCAGCGCATCTGTCCCAACTGCCAGCAAATGTGTTTGTTACATGAAGCAAAGTTTGTTAAGTGAAGCAGAATCCTAGAGAAATTTTTGTTTGTTATGTGAAACATACTTTACATGAGGCATTTGTTACATGAGGCATCACTGTACCTTCAAGATCTTTGTGGTTTGAGAATACTATAATCTTTCAAATTTCTGCAATACATAATGCACAGTGATCTAAGTTGTGTAAATTTTATCACTGTTTGAAAAGGGCTAAACCCCCACACTGTCTAGGCACAACAGGTGGGGGAGCAAATTATAAATCCAATTAGCCATGAATTGATTTTTCTCATTATAAGAATACAAGTTTTTAAGGATTAACATTTCCTTCTCCCACTCTGTAAGTTTTAAAGGTAAAAAGGTGAGTGGGAGTGATATGTTCAGATATTCTTCTGCTTGAGGAATACAATTAACTCCCTATGATTGAAATGGCTGTTATTCTTATAACCTGAAAATCACAGAATTCACACCAGAAACTCAAGGATCATTTAGACTCAGATTAACTTTGTTATTCAGATCCTTTTTATGGCTATGAAATTACACCAACTGATACAGAAGACAAGCAATTAATGATTTTTAATAAGCCCTTCATAAAACCTACAGTATAAAATTAGTTATACTAGTGGAAGGCATTGTACCAAATGCTCAACAGGTTCCTGACAACTAAGCACTAATAAGTATTTGCATCATAAGAGCTTCTAAGTAAGAGGCTAAGTAAGCTCCAAAGATGTGCAGATAATCAGTATGGCTATATTTTATGAATAATATGTTTGAGTCTTAAGGGTGTAAACCTATGCCTGTCAACTATAAGTTCCAATATATTCAGTGGGGCTTACTCCCAGGAAAGTTTGTTCAGGATTGTACCCTAAGGGTCAAAGTATGCATACATTAAAAATGCTACTAGCCCTGATGCATATCTTTTTAAATTGATCAGCCATCATTGGTTCCTGTTGGCAGCAATCACAGCTTCTGTCTGCTGTAAATTGTAGTTGTTGAGGGGGAATTCCAGGTTGTTAGGAAGGGTGAGTGGCCCCCACACCAAAATCTCAATCCAGATTGCATGTAAAGGCCAACAACAATATTTAAGGGCCCGATCCTATTCAACTTTCCAGCTCCAATCCAGCTGCAAACATTTTAAAACAACACTTTTAAAAATAAACTGCTATTAATACCCTCCAAGCTTTACAGACTAAAAGCTTCACCTTATCTCTATTTTTAATCATCTCTGTTTTTAATCCTTTTTGCTACTGGGGGAGAGGAGGAATATTTGGGGAACCACTATCAGTAGTGGATACTTCTGGAGCATTTGTTGAGCTCCACATTCATCAGATCAGGACCATTCTGATGGACACAAGTTCCCCTTCACTTGTTCCCCTTCAATAAAAGCTTAGGCACAATTGCCATCTGATGAGTAAATACACGTATGTAGCTCAGTTTCACTTTCCATAAGACTAAATTCATTCACTAAATGTCAGCTTCTTGAGTGTTTTGGGGGCCTGCATTGATTGGATCAGGACCATTCTGGAGTTTCCTTCCTGTTGGGCTGTCCTTCAAAGTGGACTGAGGTACAGTCTACTCATGAGTAAATTGACACATGTTTGATTTTTCATAGGGCTCAATAACTTTTCTTTTTCAGCTATCAGCTCTCAGTTTCACAATCTACCAACCATCAGGCCACAACCAGTGATGGGGCTTCAAGAAATTAACAACCGGTTCTCTGCCCATCTGGCAGCCACTTTTAAATGGCTATTTTTAAACTTTACATGGCCTATCTCTCATTAACAACCGGTTCTATAGAGTAGGTGCGAACCTGCTGGTGCCCACCACTGGCCACAACCCACAATTTGGGTAATACCATATGAGCTACATAAATACTGTCCACATCAGTGGTGGGCATTCTGTGGTCTATCAGGGTTCTTTCTATGTGTAGCCCAGGGCTTTTTGCGCCTTTTAACCATGGCCCATGTTGCAGGGTTTCATAATATGGCCCATGGCCCATGTTGCAGGGTTTCCATGTTGCAGGGTTTTATAATAATGGTAGGAACAGAAATGTTTGTGTGGAAATTTCCACACAAACATTTCTGTTCCTACCATTATTATAAAATGACAAATATGTAAAGCAAGAATATGATATGTGCTGCATTACATGTAATACCAATTGCACATAATAACCGTCTGCATAATACTGCCTCTTATTTGCTTGGTATGGTTCCAATTCTGACCCTGCCGTTACCAAGACCCAACTGATCATGATCAGAACAACCTAACCTACTCCTGTAAATGCTTCTCATATCTTAACTATCCTTGTGGTAAAATATATTTGGATAAGCTAAGGGCCAATTAACACATTATGCAGAGGCAAATTGAATGAATGCTGATTTGCCACTGAATGTATGCTTAACAAGAAACTGCAACAGATCACAGCTTCCTGATTACTGTACCAATATAAATAATGTCTTTGCTGCATTTGTTTTACATTTAGATATGCCAGTAAATCATCTTACATGTTCTCTTAAAGAGATAATGTATAACATAAGCCTAATGATATCACTAAATGCTAACGGAACTTATAAAAAGCAGGCCTCCGTCAGTCTTGAAAGACTATGGTATTGTGCTCGGCGCTGCATACACTGCATGCAAAGCACAAAAGCCTGGGTTAGATTGTTATGGAGGATAGGCTGTTACCCAAGCAGCAAATCCCCCCTCTCCACGCCACTGAATTAGTCCAATGGAAAGGCAGAGCTGATACGATTGGATCCAGCTGGCGTTGCAGAGCTGGGCTAAGGACAGGAGCTCACCCTGTCTTGTGGGGCCGACCCGGGTCTTGAACCTTGGCCTGCTCATTAACAGGCACAGTGTCTTAGCCACTTGCACCACCCACAGCCCGTAACAGAACTTATACTAGTATTTTAAACCTTTCTTTGTCCCTGTTATCTGCTTAAAATGATAAGTTTTCTAGAATAATTAGGGTAATTATAATTTTACTCTTTAACTACTTAAGCACAAGAGACTAGTACTCTCATGATTCACTAACATTAAGACCAATTTAGCAACAATTTTGCTCCCTTCGGATGTGTGCCTCATACACTGAAAACAGCTGTGAAGAGATCCCAGTGCGGGCGACCATATAGAATGGAGGACAAAGTGCCTCTACTTTTAACCACTAAATAGAAGAGGGAATTTAGGCAGGTTTAGCTTATCAGAGAAGGTTTTAAGCAGCAGCACCTATTTCAATTCCCTCTTCTATGCAATGGTTAAAGGTACAGACTTTCTGTCCTCCAGGCTATATGGTCAACCTCTCCCAGTGAAGACACTGAATGTGCAAGCTCTGTGCAACTGTGTGAAGAGGTTGACTGCATAATCCTAGAATCCCTAGAATTCTTTGTGACAGCCTGAAAGGGTTGAAAAAGTGCCATAAGACAAGGGTGGCAGGAGAGAGAGTGGGTTGTAGGACCTGGACCAGCAGTTATGCTGGATCTAAGCCTCCATCTGAAAGCGAGCCAGAGGCTGCTCCAGTCTTCTCGGACTTAAAGCACCACCTGAGGTGGACTCAGTCTGAGTAGACCTATTGGGGCTGCTGTAGCCCTACAACAGGGAACAAGACAAGCCTTTACTTCTCTGTGATAGTTTGGCTGTAGCCCAGAGGTGTAACGAGAGTATAGCGCAGGATGCAATCTGCCACGAGCGACAGGGCTCCATCTCTCCTGCTACAAGCAGGGTATTGGACTAGATGACCAGATGCCAGTCTCCAGATTCTGAAATCCCTTCTAACTGTTTTGATGGGGCAGAATTTCAGTTCTTGCTATAGGCGAAATTTGGCCTAGGTATGCCTCTGCTGTAGCCCCAATCCTTGCACTGGATACAGTGCAGGCAAGTCAGTCTGCCTGTTCCAGTGCAAGTTTAGATTGCACTGTCATTCTGGATTTGGATTGTGCTGTCCCCAAGGTCCTTTTCAGGAGGGAACCACACAAGTCTTTGTGGGGGAGAATTGATGGCAACAACGTGGTCCCCAGGACTGCACTACTATGAGGGCTTATCAGGGGGTTTACCTTACTTGAGGTCAGTGCTAGACTCTGGGGTGTGGGAGGTGCAATGGAGCCCTTTGTGAGGCTCCCATAGCCTCTGGAACACTAGAAAAAAGCAACTGGCTATCACTTATGGGTTAAGATTGTGAACCTGGAAGTACTGTAATTTCCACTCACTTTTTTTAGAGTTATGGTCTTGTGGAGCCCTGCAGAAGTTTCCCGTGGGTAAACCCTCCCCCAATCAGCTCCAGCAGCAGCACAATCCAACAGGTCACATTGCTGCCATTCCACCACTCCCACCCTTAAGAGACTAGAGCAAGAGTTCTTCCGTGGCTGGTGTATTATGTTTTGGACCAGTTTGGAGATCCTTAAATGTAGAGCACAAGTGTTTAAAAGAATCTCAAAACAAACAGCAATTTTAAATACCGTATTTCCCGGCTTATTACACGCACTGGACCATAAGACGAGCCAAAGTTTAGAGGAGCAAAACAAGAAAAAAATATTCTGAACCAAATGGTGTACTAAAATATTTAATAAAATATAGCAGAATAATATTTCAACCATGTAAAGTCAACAGTGGTATTAAGAACCATTTTCACTGTGAGGAAATGAGGAAAGACTTTAAGTTTCAAGCACTCTTCTAATTTTCTGGAAACCCCTAACACTCATCATCTCTAGTGTCAGTGATTTGTGACTTTTGCACAAATCTCATTGCAAATGATCAGACACCAACATTTTACACAAATCTCATTGCAAAAGGTCCAGGAAGGCAGGTAAGTTTGGGGGGGAGGGGTTCTTTTGAGGGGGGGAATCCAGGTAGGTAGGGAAAGGTGAGGGGATCTAGATAGATAGGGAAGAGTGACGGATGCACAGGCAAGGAGCAGCAGGGTCCAGGTCTTGTGCATGTCGACTTTGGAGCAAGTCTCCAAGCCAGGGAAGGCTGCTTAGGATTGCAACTGTGCATGTCTACTTTGGAGCAAATCTCCAGAGAGGGATGCAGAGGCATGCAGAAGTAGGGACCAGGTCTTGTGCATATCTACTTTAGAGCAAGTCTCCAAGTCAGGGAAGGCTGTTTAGGATTGCAGCTGTGCCAGGGTGACCAGATTCCAAATCCAAAATTCCTGAACCCCAAGGCCAAAATTCCTGCCCACTTTAAAAAATTGCCAAAAAATGTATTTTTTTATATTTTGTTTTTAAGTTTTTTGGCCATAACTTTTGATAGGAGATATGTCAAAACTGATTTTTGCATTGGATTCTGCCCTTCAATACAAATCCAACAACATATGACATGATGGGATACTGCACACCATCGCAGAAGGTGCTCCAGGATTGGCCCTAACACTCTATAAGACGCACAGACATTTCCCCCCCTTTGGGGAGGAAAAAAGTGCATTTTATAAGCCAGCAAATACGGTAGTTTTGTATATTAAGATAAAACTTCAGCTACCATTAAATAAAGCTACCAGTTCCATAGCAACACTTTAGTAACAATACAGTATCCAAGGACCAACAAACAAAACAGAAATTGTTGGATAATCATGCCTTATGCAACTTTAGTTTAACTTAAGATGTGAGGGTATTGCAGCTAATGTCAGATTTTCAAAAATCATCCTAAAACTTAGGTTTGTGAGCTAATAACGCAATCAAATGAAATACTGGCTGTGAAAAAAAACATCACAGATACTCGCTTTCATGGTAAAAAAAATTCTGCCTGTAAACCAAGTGTAAATCACCTCTATGCTTATTTGCGGGTCACTCCAGGATCAGGGCTATTCAGACAGCAGTGAGAAAATGAAGAGATAATGAGAGATATATTACTGTCCTTTGCAAGCTGTAGCTACTTTCAAAGCTGTAGCCAAAGTTAATCTTTTCACTCCTTCTAAGAAATAGAAAGCCATGGTTTGACACTTCATTTTGAATCAAGCAAGCCTCCTTGGCTTTGACAGGATCACACCTGACCCCTCTTGTTTCATTTTGCAAATGTTTGGCAGAGGTCCAGTTTTGAAAACAACAGGCTGTATTCCTAATTTCCATCTTAAACAGTCCCAGGCTATTGTGGAGTATTGTGTCCAGTTCAGGTTGCCATATCTCTAAAACAGTGATTTTTCAACCTTTTTTTATCTCATGGCATACTTAGCAAGGCACTGAATTGGGCAAGGCACACCATCAATGGTTTTTACCATTGACAAGGCGCACCAGACTGTTCAAATCCTACAATTTTCCTATTAATTAATGTAAATCCCCAAATTCCTGTGGCACACCTGAGGACAATTCATGGCACACCCGTGTGCCATGGAACACTGGCTGAAAATCTAAAAGGAAATAGTGGAAATGGAAAAGGTGAAGGAGAAAACAACCAAAATGATAATTGGACTCAGGTATCTCCCATAAGAGAAAAGGCTACAGTGTTTGGGGCTCTTCAGTCTAGGAAAAAGGGACCTAACGGGGGATATGATTGAGACACACAAAATTACAGAAGGAATGGACAGAGATATACCCTTTCCCCTCTCAAACAAAGCAGAACAAGGGAACATACGCTAAAATTGAGTGTTGGGAGAGAGGGCAGACAAAAAAAATTCTTTACCCGATGTGTAAAGGAAGTCCTGTACTGGCCTAGTGATGTCAGTGGTAAAAGTGCAGTAAAGTGCACCACTCCGGGGGGGGGGGGAGGATTAGTCCCATGCACAAACATGCATGAGCCTCCCCATTGCACCAGACAAACAAGGAGATGGGTGAGTTGTGCCAACCTAAATAGGTTAGGATTACTCCCTGAGTCTTAATGAGATCAGGGCTTGAACAGCTGATTTGTACTTGTGAAAGATACACAACAAAATTAGAACCTATTTCAATTCCTCTTAGTAGAACAATTCAGGTGCAATCTTACCAATTTAGGCTGGCCTAACTCATCTGGCCTGTGTTCTCGTGATGATGTTGGAAGGTGGGTGTATGCCTGTGCATGGGCCTAACCCCCCAGAAGTGGTGCAGAAGTGACTTAACAACACTTTAGTGACACCTGCCAGTCACCACAGGACTTATTCTGGGGCTTATGCCAGCCAAAGTGAAGGTTAGGATGGCAGCCTTCAGTGATGTGATTCTCCTTCTAAGCAAGCAGGAAGTACTTTTTTCACAACTTTCCACCAGCACCACTGACTTTGTTCCAATGAGCTCATCTCTAGTACAGCTGTCTTCTTCTGACAGTGTAATTCTGCCTGCCCTCTTATTTCGGAACCATGCATATCATTCAGTACATTCAGCAACTGGATCCTAATCCTGCAGTAATTCAGTTCCAGTGTTTACATTCCCTGTCACTATAAAATACTGTGGGTCAATCTTATCCATGAGAGTTTGGTTCCAGAATTCTCCATAAATGAGAATGGCTCAGAGGGGAAGAGTCCCTTGTGTACTGTGGGGAGGACCCCTGCAAATCTTAGTGTTTTGCCCCACCCTTCTGGTCTTCAGGTACTGTTTTCAGTGCTGTTTTCAACAGTAATATGCTGATTCTCTCTCTCTCTCTCTCTCTCTCTCTCTCTCTCTCTCCTCCATCCTCAACACTTGTCACTATAGTGCCAAGTGGCAATTCTTTTCCTTTTCCTCCTGGTTTAATCATCACAGACTGTACAATGGCATTTTCAGGCATTCAAGTGTTGTAGTTACTTATTGAATTGCAAGAACTAGGAAGCTGATGGAGTCAGAGCTCCCTTGTCCTTCAATTCCCTGAGCTGCTTGGTGAACTGCATTTGTGGGTTTGCCTCTTCACAGATTCATACATTCTAACCAAGAAATGTTGAAAGTGGCATGAGTGGAGATTGGTCATGCCTCTCTGATCTCATAGCCCAAAACAAGAAATTTCAAATAATAGGTTTGCATTGAAATCTGGCAAACTATGACTGTAGACATCCCACTAACACATAAAAGCTTTTAAACCCTTTGTACTACTCTAAACATTTTGCCTCTCCTTTGCTACCTTGCTCTGGTAGCTACCAAAACTGGTCCAAGACATTTTTAGTACTGTGGTGAAATATCTGAATCAATCTTCTCCAGACTAAAATATAATAATAATCTATATGTATATAAAAGAGAAAAGTCACTGACGGACTCACTGACTCACTCATCAACACCCAGCCAAAACCACTGGGCCTAGAAGCATGAAATTTGGGGAGGGTGTTCCTTCCATGACGGAGGGAGTCACTAAGAACTGGTTTCTGGAAATTCCAACCAGAAATGGGGGAAATGGGGCTTAACGCGTTTTCCTCCCTATACTTTGCATTGAGGAATCGGTGACTGAGGGATGCTCTGCCCCAAAAACTGGACCTAGAACCATGAAATTCAGGGGGGTGGGGGTTTCCGTATGTCACATGAACACCCGCCCAGACTGATGTAGAGAAATTTAACCCTTTAGGTATTGAAAAAGGGGTGCAACGTGTTTTTGTCCTATACTTAACATGGAAGACTGATCAACATCCAGCCAATTTGGTGCTCGGTGCCTGATACACTGGTGGGGGGATGTTGTTCGGAGGGATGGGTTGCACTGGGTAAGACACTGCGCATGGGGGGGGCATTGCACGTGGGTGTGATGCACATTGGGAGCTGATGTGCATGGGGGGCTGATGCGCATGGAGGATGTTGTGCTTGGGGGTGGATGCACATGGGGGGTTGATGTGCAGTGGGGCGATGGCATACGGGGAATTTTAATTCCGCAACATGGATACACTTTCACTAGTCTATATATATAAAAGGCATCTTCATCATCATCACTGACTCATCAACACCCAACCAAAACCGCTGGGCCTATAAGCGTGAAATTTGAGAGGGTGTTCCTTCCATGACAGAGGGATCCACTAAGAACCAGTTTTCGGAAATTCCAACCAGAAGGGGGTGGAAAGGGGCACAATGTGTTTTATGAAACTAATCTTCATCGTCATTACTGACTCATCAACGCCCTGCCAAAACCACCAGGCCTAGAAGCATGAAATTTGGGGAGGGTGTTCCTTCTGTGATAAAGGGAGTCACTTAGAACCAGTTTTCAGAAATCCCAACCGAAAGGGGGTGAAATGGGGTACAATAAGTTTTCTTCCCTTTACTTTGCATTGAAGAATTGATGACTCATCAACATTCCACCCCCAACCCCCAGACCCAGAAGCATGAAATTCTAGGAGGGAGTTCCTTCTCACACATGATCTCCCACCAAGAACCCATGTAGAGAAATTTAACCCTTAAGGGGCTGAAAAAGGGTGCAAAGTGTTTTTGTCCTATACTTAACATGGAAGACTGACCAACTTCCAGCCAATTTGGTGTTCCGTGCCTGGTGCACTGGGAGGATATTGTTCGGAGGAAGAGGTTGCACTGGGGAGGATGCTGCGCATGGGGGGGTTGCACATGGGAAGATGCGCATGGGGGTTGATGCACATGGAGGGATGATGTGCATGGGGGTCGATGCTGCACTTGGGGGATGTTGCAATTGGAGGTTGATGCGCATGGGGGAATGATGTGCATGGGGGTTTGATGCACATGGGGGATGTTGCGCATGGGGGGATGTTGCGCATGGGGGGATGTTGCGCATGGGGGGATGTTGCAAAAGATTGGATTCCAGCCCTTGGGAGATACCATTAATGCTAATTTGGCCCTCTGTATGAAATGCAACATACTGTTACTGCTGTTGCACTGTTACTGTTCTGTAGAAAAAGCAATATACCTTTTTTATTCGAATATAATGTGCAGCTTTTTCTGCCAGATCCACAGCTGAAAAAGCTGTTGCACACTGTATTCAATGGCACCTTATATTCGCATGTTTATGGTAGATTTACAGCCAATCAGTTTCTTTAGGGAATGTTGAAGGAGGCAATGCTGAGTGCTGGTCACTAGGTTGGCAGTAAAGAGCGCCCTCCCTGTTCCAGCAGGGAAGGTGGGCAGCTTAGATGGTCTGAAGAGGGGATGGGAAGGGAAGCAGCCAAGCTGTTTGGAGGCTTGGGGAGCAACAGGGTTGCATCTGCTGGCTTGCAAAGGGGGGAGGAAGAGTCCCCTCCCCGCTCTTGGCAGGCTTCCTATCCACAGCCACCCACCTTCCTATCCCTCTCCCCCTGAGCCTCTCTGGAGAAAGAGAAGGAGCCCCAACACTTCTTTTTCCCTCCCACAAGCACAGAGGAATCATATGTCCTCCTTTTCCAGGACATGTCCTAGATTTTAGCCCTGTGGTCCTTGTCCTCTATTTCCTTGTCAGCAAGCAGTATGAAGCCTTCTTGTAATTCATAAATTGTATGGTATAATACATTACATATAACAGTTTTAAATTTAAAAATAACAAACATGAAGTGGAAATTAACCACATGAAAGCAATATAAATGAATGTTTTTATATTTTATATTGTCCAGTCCTACATTTTTTGGGTGTCCTACACTTTGAAGGGAACGTGTCCTCTTTTGGTTATGACATATAGTCACCCTGCACAAGCACACCCAGCCCTGCCTGGTGTTCTTACTCCCTGGTGTTCAGGGGAGGAAAAGACAGAAGCTCACCGGCTCCCCAGGTAGGTAGTCTGGTGGAGGAGTGAGGAGACCAGCAACAGTGTCTAAAGCACACCCTATTTTCAAAGGTGTGCATTCCAATTGCCAGTAAACCTTTTTTTAAATCTTAAGCCTTTTTAAATGGGAGTGCACATTAGATTTGATGGTGTGTTACATTTGTGTAAATACCGCAGTTTCTATAACTATATTAATAACTTAGTATACATTACTTATTAATATAATTAATAATTAACAATTGGTATTAAGACTCATAAATCATTTAATTTATGGATGTATAATTTATGGATCCAGGTTCGTAAGGGAGTGTGTCACAATTCATTTACATATTTACAAGTTAAAACTTGCTCTTTGAGTTGTGCTTGGAAATGGATTGGGAGCCAGGGTAATTTTTAAAGTGCTCAGATGTTTTTTGTTTCACCCAGTTCTGTAAATAATCAGGCACCTGTAATTTGAACAGTTGGTGAAAACTCAGCTTTATGGCCAGTTCTGGGTGTCACATCTAAAGGAAACTTCAGCAGGTTCAGAAAAGGGCAACAAAGATGGTCAGTGTATGGAAAACAAGATCTATGTGAAAAGGCTGAGTGAACTTGGAATGCTAAGAGCACAATCCTAACCAGGTCTACTCAAAAGTAAGCCACATTGTGTTCAATGGGTCTTACTCCCAGGAAAGTGTCTTTAGGATTGCAGCCTAAAGCCTAACTAACCAGGTCTACTCAACCAGGTCCTAACCAGGTCTACTCAAAAGTAAGCCACATTGTGTTCAATGGGTCTTACTCCCAGGAAAGTGTCTTTAGGATTGCAGCCTAAAGTCTGGGATTGCAGCCTAAGCCTGGGATGGAAAGCATGATACTGCCACAGAACTGCCACATAAATACTGCCAGAAGGACTGCCACATAAAAAAGGCAAAAATTTGCTTTCTGCTGCCCAGACAATCTGTAGGATTAAATCTTCCTGGGGGAAAAAACCTTCATTGCCCTTCTTTGCCTTGTGAACAGGCTGCATATAGCCTTCTTGTAATTCATAAATAACATGCAGTAAGTTAGGTGCAATAGTTTTAAATTTATAGCGTATAAATTTATATATACACCATATTGTACTAATGTATATATACACTAAATGTATATATACACTATATTGCACTAATGTATATTGCACTAATGTATAGTGCAATATAGTGTATAAATTAACCACTTGAAAGCAATATACACGTATGTATTTAACTTTTTTGTCATATCCTACATTTGGGAGGAGATTTGTCATCTTTTTTGTTTATGATGTATGGTCACTCTGCTCCCTCCAAAATGTAGGACAACCAAGAAAACTGTAGGACATGACAAAATAAATGCTAAAAACACTCAAATATTGCTTTAATGTGTTTAATTTAAACACTATAAATGCAATCCTATTCATGTCTACAGAAAGGTAAGTTCCACTGAGTTCAATGGGGCTTACTCCCAGGAAAGTGCTCTTAAGATTGCAACCTTTGTTACTTACTGTATTTTTAATTCTAAAACTATTACATATAGGCTCCAATCCTATACTCCAGGGGTGTCCAAACTTTCAACTTGAAGGTTTCTGGACTTTTAACAATTGTATAGAGGAGGAAATTTCAGCAGGTGCAGCTTCTCATCTCACAGATCACAAGCTACACCTGCAGAAATTTCCTCTTCGACATTTCTGCGGGACCTTTAATTGTTAAAGGTCCAAGAGCTGTAAAGTTGAAAGTTTGGACACCTCTGCTTTATACCCTTATTCAGGGGCTCTTGGACCTTGTGTACAACAAATGTGTAAAGAAGGGAATTTCAGCAGGTGCTGCTTCTCCTCTCACATATCAAAAGCTGCACATTCTGAAATTCCCTCCTGTATGCAATTTTTAAACATTCAGGAGCTCTAAAATCAAACATTTGGAGACCCCTGCTCTAATACTTTGTCCAATCTCTTTTTAAAGGCATTGAGGCCATATGCCATCACCATATCCTGTGGCAGGGAGTTCCACAGACCAACTGCACACTGGGGAAAGAAATATTTTCTTCTGTCTATCCTGACTCTCCCAACATTCAATTTGAGTGGTTGTCCCCTAGTTCTGGTGTTATGTGAAAGGAAAAAAGAGGATCTCCCTATCCACTCTATCCATTCCTTGCATAATTTTGTATAATTAATCATAATTAATAATTAGTCATAATTAGCCACTCAAAATATTTCTCTTCATGAAATTTGGTTGAATTACTGGACTTTGATTCCCCATACCTATCCTTTCATTTTGTGCATAACATTGATAGTTGGCATAATTGCCCAACCCCCTGAATAATTTTTTGTCCCCCTACTTCTACAATCCTGGCTACGGTCCTGGAAGCTCTGGGGTTCCCAGAGAGCCTTTCAGGGGCTCCATCATCTGTCCCTGCACAGTATGATTGCTGTCCTTACCTTTCCTGGAACTTCTCACCTCTCCTGGATATTCATGGATCTTCTTTATTTCCCTATGTTCAGGCTGTTCACCAATATTCAGGGTTGGGCTGCACCACTCTGAACATGTACCCACCACTCTGAACATGTACCCACCACTCTAGGGTTCCCTGAGACTCCACACATGTCCTGGGGATCTCATTCCAGCAAGCAAAAGGCTTTAGAGACCAATAGGTTTGAGAACCCATTGGACTAGATAATTTTTAAGGCACCTTCTAATTCTAGGATACTATGAACCAACACAGTATCTGAGCAATATTCAAAGACAGTCCTAAGTACATTCATATTATTCAAATAGGATGTTACCTATTCAATGTACATATTACATGACTATACTGTCTCCATCCAGGAGCTGCAGCTGGCACAACAGCTGGTGGAAGATTCTTGGCAGCATGGAAGTCATATCAGCCTAATACCGTATAATAGCACTCTTGGACGACAACACTGATCCTTCAGCCTATGGACCGCTCTCCACTTCCCAAGTCAGAGAAACCATCCATAAACAAGACTTCCATACATACAGAGTTCATTTTGGTATGATTACATGCTATAGTAGGGAGAACTATAGGACTGGCCACCAAATGTGCAAATTCCCACATGCAGCACTTGGTTTTTCCTTGCTCTATAAGTAGACTCCTAAGAACTGGCCACTGAACATGTGAACTACCTCCACTAAAAAGCACAGCTTGGGAGGCGATCTGGGAGCTCTAGCTGAGCTGCTTGATCCATGATGCTCATCTGCACAGGACCAACCTAACAATGAAACCAACTGAAGATGTAGCATCAGACTAATGGGGACAGACTCTTCTGTCCCCCTTTCTTGCTTCCATTCTTCTTCTCCCACTCCCCCTAGACGAAGATTGTGACAGAAAGGACATGGAAGCATGAAGGGGAGGACAGTCTAACTACAGGGAGTCCTTGCTCTGATGTAAGAACAATTTACTATGGATTTCAATATGAATTTCCCATAGGTTTTCACTAAGTGGTGCCATAACTACGACGACGTAAATGTCTCTTACGTACTGCCGTAGTTACTCTGGATTGTAGGGGAGGACATTGGTTGGGGTGAGAAGAACAGTAGCTGGCACATCACTGGGTAAGGAGGGGCAGCATTTGTCCCTCAGGCTTCAGAAGGTCTTTAGGCTGACCCTGCATTCACACAAATGGGCTGTGGTGGCTCAGTGGTTATAGGTGCTGTGCTTATCAAGCTGAAGGTTGGCAGGTTAGCGGTTTGAGACCGGAACACCATGCAACTTACTTGCCCATCTCCTGCCAACCTACCAGTTCAAAGGAACATAAAAGCAAGTAGGTAAATAGGTACCATTTTGGTGAGAAATGTGCTAACAGCGTTCTGCACACCTTTGGTGTTTAGTCACACCGGCCACATGGCGACAGAGACGTCTTCGGACAATGCTGGCTCTTTGGCCTTGTGACTGGGATGAGCACCACCCTTGGAGTGGGTCATAACTAGCAGGGCAATCTTAGGGGGACGCTTCACACACACTCACACTCACACACATACACAAAGAAGCCCCCTAGCCCTACAAAGAGGCAGAGAACTTGTGGGAAAAGTGAACTTACGTGCCAGATGGCGAAGAAGATGAGGGCAGCGCACAGCACTAGGGAGAGCATGTAGCAGAAGGCGGCAAACGTGAAGGCCATGGCGGGAGGAGAGCCTCGTGGAAGTGGGGGGCATGCACCGCCCCAGCAGAGGAAGCCCAGCGCCTTCCTTCAGCCAGGAGTCTGGGGGACCCTTTGGAGAGTTGGAGGGAGAAAACACCCCCTTCAGTGGGAAGGTGCGTCCCACTCAAGGCGCAGGGTTGACCACGCAGGGGACCCCAAGCCATTCAGGGGACCCCAAAGTCCACTCGTGGGAAGGGGGGACTCTCCACTGCGCCCCTCAAAGAGCCTGGAGGGAAGGAGGGAGCGGGAAGCAGGAGCCCTTCTCTGGAGCCTCTCCCGGTACGCGCTCCTTTGCGCTCCAGCAGCGCCTGTGCGTCCTTCTCCTTCTTCAGCCTTTCTGGAGCGCATCCTTCCCAGTTCCCTCCTGGACGGCCATGCAGCCTGGAGCAGGGCAGGGCGAGGGTCTCTCTCAGGCTCTCCCTGGAGGAAAGAGAGGCTCCCACCGCTCCAGAGCTCAGCCTCTCCTCTCCTGGCTGCGCGCTGCTCAGGCGCCTTTGCCAGGAAGGCTGCAGCTCCAGGCTCACACCTCCAGACTCACCCGCAAGGAGGGGACGCCTCAACTCCTCCCACAGCACCGCACACCAGTCTCACCCCCTCCCCATATGGACACGCTTCTCAAGTACACAGGATCCCCAAGAAACCATGTGGACCCGCCTGTTGGAGGGGGGGATCCTCTCACTCTCCCCCACCCCTTCCACCTGCTCCAAATTGATCACCTGGGGATCTCTGAACTGTTTGGAAAGGCATCCCATTCAATAGCTCCCCAAACCCTATGGGGGTTTCTTCCTCGATTTTTTTTAAAGCCAGAAATCAGCCTTCAAACTTTGGTGTATCATCATCATCATCATCATCATTTATTTAGCGCTTTTCAACAAAGCAATTTAGAGAAAATGAAATAACTAATCTGTTCCTGTCCCTAAATTGCTTACAATAAAAAATGTCAAAGAATATCAGCAGAAACCATTAGAAAAGACAAGACACTGTTGGGGTGAGAATGGCCAGTTACTCTTCTCTTGCTAAACAGAGGAGCATCCATCCATCCTATTTCCCAGTTTGCAGGGATGTCATCCTGGAAAAGTGCAAAACACGTCCTCTTTAGAGGAGATTTAAAACTATGAGCATAATCCTAACCTTGTCTACTTAAGGTAAGCCCCATTGTGTTCAATGGGTCTTACTCCCAGGAAAGTGTATTTAGGATTGCAGCCTATGCTTTGGAGAGATTTAAAACTATGTTTTGAAAATAAGCTCTCTCTTAAAAAATCACCACCCTGCTGTTGAAAAGGCAGGCTTTTCTTTACAGCTAGAAAAGAAAGAAAAATCCATAGAAGGACAAGAAATGAAAGATTCTGATTTGGAAAAAAGAACTCGCTGTCCATGCTCCCCCACCCCACTTTTCCAGTAGTTTTCACATGAAATATTTTCTCAAACACTGTGAGATACAGGAACCTGGATTAGGTGGTCTAATCCGGCAGAGCTTTTTTTGTATACAGTACAAAGCATTTTCCTACCTGCCTGCATACAGAGTTGAATTCACATTGCAAAGGATTCCACCCTTCCTAATTTTAGAGCTTGACTTTGTACTTGAAATCTGCCAACTGCTAATTTGAACGCAGCAATACAAAATGTACATTTTGTTACACCACTATGGGAGGTGCTCATGATCATCTTGTTACAAAACAATATAACAGAAGTGCAGATCTGGAAAGGCAACACTGTTGCAGACAATGGAGAATTTTGCATAGATCTCCTTCACCCATGTTCTCAACCAATTTGGTCATGTGAATTGACCCTTTAATTTTCCATGCCCATGCTTTTTTTAACCTGTTCAGCAAAATCCTGCATAACTCCAAATTCTTCCTAAAGATTATTCCTGTGCTTTATACAATGCCTTTTTGACATGAAGATGTCAAAGATGTCTCCTCACTCAAAAAGTATTAATTTGATTCAAAGGGCAGCACACCCTAAGCTGGCTTAGACCAGTAGCCAGAAGTGTGGAGGAAATTGGGGGCATTCAGAAGCAGAGCTAGAGAATGTAGAATAGTCAGTATGGCATTTACCAAAATGGACAATGTAAGCACTCTGTGTTGGAGCCATTGAGGGCAGTGATGGCAAAGTACAGTACCATCACTGCCCTGAATGGCTCTGATTGCCAGGGGCACTTACCCAGCACATTGCGGAGCATGTCCTACTTTACCATTCTGCCCCTCCTAGCTCTACTTCAGAGGGCATATTGCTTGGTAGGCAAGGTGGAGGTCATGGTCCACCTCCTGAGATGAGAGAAGGCACTGGACTGGCCTTACTTACACTATTGTTTTATTCCATCTCCTTTTACAATCCAGGCAGAGAAATAGAAGCAGTGGATATGTTCAGATGCATGGCAACATTCTCCTCTTCACATCTACTGCCTAAGATAGCTAGATGGGTAATCCTCTTGGATGGAAAGACAGGAGGCCTTGGACTGGCCATGCTTAGACTATTGCTTTCTTTTCTTACAATCCTAGCCCCCTGGACCTACTCCCTGATCTCAGTATTGTTAACATACTGTCTAGGTTTAAAGCAAGAATTGTTCTGTAAAATGACAGGATTTGAACAGTGGTCTGTCTGCATTCAAGCACATGGTATGCTACTGAACTGTTGCCCCCTCCCCATGACTGGGAGTACACAAAAATATTTTCATCAGTGTGGTGGGAAACTAACAAAGCTTTCTGATCTGGGGAGGCCAGCATCATCTAAAAGTTACAAAAGCACACATTTTCTAAAACAGATATGTATTTTTCCTTTCCAAAAAAACCATGTTCAAAGGCCACCAGAAGACCTGGGGGTGGGTTTCTAATCAAGCCATTTCCTGTTATTCACAAACCCTTTAAAATATTTTAAGATTTGAGAAAGTCCTGTTTATGTATTTCCTAATCACTTTTCTTTCTCTTGTTACTATGGCTATGCCTTCGCTCTCCTTAAGTGGTCTGCACTTACTCTCTATCACTTTCAGCACCAGCTTCAATTTCTTGCAAACAGATTGCACAGTAATATAGGAGTTCTGATTTAGAAAAAAGTGGATGGACCTTTTTCTTACCTGTTCTGAAAATCTAATTGATGTATGAGTCAGCTACAGATGTATTGTAAGGCTGTTTTGACTGTGATTTCAGTCTTGTACTGGTGTAATGGTTATGCAAGAGACTGAGGCTGCAATCCAGAAGTGCACTTGGGCTACCCTATCACTGGAGTGGCCCAAGTCCAAGATGGGGCAGCCCATTTATGCTAAAGAAGGCTTGGGGAAGCCTAAGACAACATTGGCTGTCCCAAGGTAGATGGACCTGGGCTGCCCTAACTGGGCCACCCTAGGCAGTTCAGGAGTTCAGTTCAGGCAGTTCAGTTCAGAAAAGGCTTGCTGAAGGCATGTTTAGCATTGCCTAAGGCAGAGCAGTTATGTTATATCCACAGCCTGTTTCATGGGCAGAAATTCCCTCTTCCAGCTCCTCATAGTTATACCACCTCAGGAGCAGGTATAACAATGAGTAGACCCATAGGGGTCCTTGATAAGGTCTGAGTAGGAATGGCAGCGTTGACCAAAAAAAATCTGAGTTCTTGGCCAGCCTAGCTACAACCCCTGCCTCTCAACCTCAGGATATGGCAAAACTACAGCAGCCCACTAACCTGTGGATACAGCAGGCCACTCCAACATGCCCCTTGAATCCTTTCTCCACTAGAAGTATTATTGTACTGCATTCTCATGCTGCAGCTGTTACTGGGCTTCCTTATAAGGCAGGCACCACAGCTGTTCCTTGTTCAGTGTGATATGAAGGGGGTCTCCTCAGGAGCAAGTCCTCTCCAGATGTCACTGACTTGGTGCCAACTTAGCAGGCTCTGGAGCAGCTACGGCAGCCCAGGTTTCCTGACTCTCTGGATGCAGCATAACTTTCTGCTCTGGATTCAGAGTAGTTGGGGAAGCCCAACTGGGGCTCTCCTCACGGCCCTAACTCTGGGTTGTGCCCTTGAAAGAGAAGAAAACAAGATTGAAACAAACCTTCAGTGTGTCATCCTCATGTATTTGTACATCAAATTTCTTTTTTCCAAAATCAAGCAAACTATTCTGAGCAAGTTTATCTGTCTTTTTGTTTCTTCTAAATCAGAGGTATCCAAACCCATGATTTTAGAGGCAGGGGGCAGCAGTTTTTCTGGGGGGGGGGGAATTATGTTGGGTATCTATACTTGCATGCAAAATGAAAGGACAGTTATGGGGAAACAAAGACCTGTAACTCAACTCAAGGAAGGGACAAGCTCAGGGGAGGGACCCCTTCTGGCTTCCCCCTAACAATGGCTCTATCCAAATCCTACCCAAGGGGCCAGATGTGGCCTGCAACAAGCCTCCATCCAGACTGTGGTGTACCCTGTAATCCAGTGTGTTTTGAGAGCTGGGAAGGCTGTTTCCTTTTCTCTGTGTGTGAATGTTTTCATGAATCGGAAGATAACCCCCTCTCTGTGTGTTAGAAAGTGCATGTCATGTCTCCTAGAGTTCCTTGGGAGCAGGGAGGGGTTCTCAGGTGGGGGGGTTCTCAGGTGGGGGGGTGTGATCCTCCATCCTCTCCAAACCTTCTGAAAAATCACTTGGCCACAGGTAAGTATGAAATCAGTTTGAGGTTTACTCCTTTATAACAGCAACAACTCACAGATGATCATCTGAACAATTCAACAGGTAACACAACAGGTTATTACAAGAACAGCACCGTTTACTCCCCAGCAGGGGCAAGGCCAGTTCTACACTCCTGCCACATGTTATGTTTGAGGCCTGTGGCCAGGGGCAGGGCTCTGATTCCCCTGTTACAATCCGCACCTCCAAAACTTCCACTGTTCTTTTCTTCCTGCCCTTCCCTTCTATGGGGGTCCTTCCCCTTGGCCCTCCCCTTCTGGGCTTTTCCAAGGGAGGTTCAAAGGGGGGGCATCTCCTCCAACTCATCATGGGGTCCAGTCCATAAGTCAGTCCTCTTGAGAGGTGCCCCCCTCTGGGATTGCCTCCTAGACTGGTCCATAAAATCTGGGATATTCTCCCGGCTGTCCTCAGCACCCTCCTCCTTTGGCTGCTCCTTCTCCTCCTCATGTAACTGGAGTGGGACCCACTCCACCCTCCCCTGGTCCTCTTCATCCAAGAGGGTGAGATGCAATGCATCCATCATTATTTCCTCTATGCTGTCCAGTTCTTCCTCTTGACAGTGCATATGAATTGGTTTGAAGATCACCAACTCTTTCTGTATTAGTGTTTATGAACTGATTTGAATGAATGAATTCAAGTTCAATCTTTAATACAGTGGTGCCCCACATAAAGAGCTTAGTACATTCCAGAGGCATGCTCTTTAAGTGAAATGCTCTTTAAGTGACGTGGATTTTTCCATAGGAAACAATGGAAACTCAGACGATTGGTTCCACACCCCAAAAAATATTCATATAAAAAACTGTATGCAGTTACAGTATGCTAGTTATCCTGTCCATCCGTCCAGTAGATCTAACCAGTGAGATAGCTTCAAAACACTACATTTTGCAGGGAGACTCACTGCAGCATGCAAGTGGCCCATCCCCTTTGGAGCCATTTTGAGCAAGGAGAGCAAAACAGCAAATGCCCAGAATGGCTCTGAAGGAGAGTGTGAAGGGCTACTTGCATGCTGCAATGAGGCTTCCTGCAAAACTTTGCCACTCTAGCTATACCAGTGGATCTAATAATCCAAGCTAGGCAAGGGTCATGCAGGCAGGTAGTTTACCTCACACTGCAGCAGATCCTGTCCACATCTTTAGGCTGTATAAGCTAAACAAAATCTCAAACGACAGGACCAACAGATGCCTGGGAGATTTTGAAAGAACAATCTAATATTAATATTAATAATGTTTAACAAGTTATATGTCTAACCATGGTTGGAATCCTCTTAGGATCAGAGGCAATATGATTTTGTCCACTGTAGTGAAATCAAGTGTATCTATTACGTTTAAAGACAAGGATTCTTCAAATACGTATTACTTCCTGCTGCAAAGGCATATTCTTAAATAATCTAATTTTCATATGGGGCTATTTTTAGCGAACATGCATTTTTGCCTCATGGGGACACTGTTTATTTGAATCCAGTGACAAGGCCAAAAATTAATAAACTAGCCTGGAATTACTTGCTGGAAGCAATGCTATTAATGATCACTCAATTCAACACATTAACTAGCTTTCATTAACTGGAGCACAGCAACTGCAAATTATAATGGGCATCACAGTTATGTCCAAATGTAAGAACATAAGAATTTTATCTTTTCTGTCCTAATCCTTCCAACATTCAATTTTAGCAGATTTGGATACTTACAGTTCTTTGGTCTGTTTGTCCTTTTACATGTGAAAGTCCTTTTCTCCTGCAAATGTTGAAGTTAAATTGTTTACCAATAATAGTACATTTTAGACAGAGACTGTTATAAAATGACACAATAAGTCTTTGAAGAAACAGATGCTGTAATTTGTACAGTATTGTATTACATTTCCTCCAACACCTGAATATTTATCATCTGCAATTATATGGATTAAAAAAAGAGCAGATGGATTGTGGATAATCAATGAAAAACTTTCTGTTCTGAACCACTCTGCAATAAGAATACATAGAACACAGATGAGACATTGTCAGCAATGTAGTGCAAGCTGATTCTTAAAGTACACTTGCTATTGCTGCATTTCTAATTACTAACATTTATTGCAAAAGAGGCTAACCCTAGGCATGGATTTTATTAGGCCAGAATAAGTCCTGGCACAACTCCCTTTCTGATCAGGGGGTGTCACAAAAGTGCCTAACAGTACAATCCTAATCATAACTACTCAGAAATAAATCCCATTGTGTTCAATAGTACTTACTCCCAAGAAAGTGTGGTTAGGATTGCAGCTTATGGCACTTCTGCACCACTCCTGGGGGAGTTAAGTCAGCACACAAATATGTGCCAGCCTTCCCATACTACTGAGGGAATGGGGCGATGGTGAGTTGTTCTGGCCTAAATTGGTTAGGATTGCACCCTCTCAATGATGCTACAGTGATGCTTCCAATGCTACTGAGGGATTGGTGAGTTGTTCTGGCCTCAATTGGCTAGGATTGCCCCCTTTAAAAACTCAAGTGCAGGCAGCACATGACTATCATTACCACGACTGTGCCAGAATTAGTCACAATATTAATCATATACCACTTTTGTGGTTCAGTTTTTGAGGGCCTACTACTTCTGATGCACACAGCAGACCAAAAAACTACTGAAAAAATGGGGAAATGCTTGTGCAGCATCAGCAGACCCAGACAGCCTCATGTTACAGCCATCCAAATACAAGGTTGGCACCAATGCGTATACAAAAATGGCACCAGTGCCATCTTAGCTGAGAAAATTTTGAACAGTGATAGCACTGGTGAACTGGTGAATCACAGGGCTATGCAGCCTGCTGATCCAAAGTTTAGGTCTGGATGAGTTCTTCAACAGTTTGTTTTCTATCTTCTGACACTGTAAACAAGAACATAATTCAAACCAACAATCACAAGAGCTTAGACTACATTTTGTTCTCAGTGCCTGCAGTGTAATGCCACTTTGCATTGAATAATGCACTGAATGGTGCTATCACTGTTCAAATCTACAATTGAGATTATGGGTAAATATTTCTATAGTATAGCAGAAGATGCAAAATTTAGATTAGCTTACATACCGGCACATCTTATTTAATAGAATTCACTTGCCAATAAAGTTGTTCTCTCATTTAGTAGCAGGGGTCACAACCACATTAGAAGCAGGATGTAGATCTGAGCTCGTGTATCTGGCACAGCAGCCTCCCACACAGACTGAGAGTGCATTCTGAAGTCTTCTGCAATAAAAATATGCCTTCCTCTATCACAGTATGGCAAAAAGATTTTGAAGCAGCCTGCTTTGAAAAATTGGAAGCTTCTCTCATTTCCGTGATTGAAAGATCTACAGGGAAGCACATAGCAGTTGCCCCATCTTAGTGGCATCATTAGGGGTGCATGGATTGTACCAAATAATGTCCTTGAGGAGGTGACATCTAAAATTGTGAAAATCTTGGCATTTTAAAAAAATACCATCATGAAAATTTTTTAAAATACCATCATTTGGTGGGTAATTCAAAAAATTCATATGCCAATTTAATGCAGAATGCAATAAAACCGAATTGAAATATGTGTATTCTGTCAAACGTTATAGCCAAACAACCAGAAAAGGAAAATACAATAACTGCCTTATGTAACAAAAAGTGGATTTCTTCAACTCAAAATGACCAATGAGACTGATTGTTCTGCGAGCCAATGTCTAATTATAATGACACCACAGAGAACCAAAAAGGTATTAGTATTGGTTTTCATTTATCAGAACTAATACTAGAACTTTTAAAGACCAATCATAAGTAGTCTCCAATCAACTCCAATATTGGTGCTAGGTGTCACAAAATGCTATAAGACATCAATCAACCAATCAATCAACAGTATTTATATACTCTATTTATATACTATCCCACTTTTGAGTGTTATGCTTTTCAGCGAACATGTTGCAGCAGCACCCAGAGAGGAGGGGCTGCCAGCACTGAAACTCAGTGCTACTTGGAAGACCAGCTGGTGCACCAGCAGCACCAGCTAGTAGTAAGTAGAACCGGGATGGGGAATGGGAACAGTTGGGCAGAGGAAGATGATGGAGCTCTGTCATATCCTGAATGACAGACAGAGTGAGTGAGTGTCCCTGGAGGTGCCGCTGCATTTATGAATATGTGCATATTATTTTGTAATGGGCAGCGCAATCCTGATTTGTGCTGAAATAGGCAGGTTGGCTTGTGTACTCTTTATCCAGAACAAATATAGAGATTGCTGCCACGCTACTGCTGGGAGGGGGAAGGTTCATCCCTTTCTCAGATCTAAGACTGCAGCAGCCTCTATGAGTCTACTCAAACCTACGCCCCCTCTGGAGCTAGCATAAGTTCAAGTAGAGGAATGGCCATGCACCAATCTTACCCAGGAAGAGGAATCAGGATCCGACAGGACTGTCAGATTCTGGCTCCTTCTTTCTTCTGCCCTCTGTCCACCTCCTGCTGCCCAACCCCTACCTGGAATCCCCCCGCCTCCTCCCTGCCCTCCTCTGGCTCTTCACAACCCTCTCCCTGACCTCCCGAGGGCTTGCACTGGCAGAGAGAGGCCAACACCAGCTCCATCTTCTGCCAGCAGAGTTAGGCTGACACACATTGGTGCATCAGCCTAACTCTTCCCTCTGTGTTGCAAAAGTGCTTTACATTGTGCTTTAAGTCCCTTCCATTGGTCTAAGCCCACCTCTGGATTGTGGCCTCAGTAGTTCTCCTACTTTTAGCAGCAGGACACCCTTTTTAGAATGACAATCTATTAGGACCTGCTGGAAGTAATGTTATTTACTTTGAAGTGATGTCACAGTAGGAAGTGACACCATCAATTAAGGCTTCAACCCTAAGCTGCAATTCCTTGAAAATTCTATTACAGCGACACATGTGTGGTGTTATTTGGCATAACATGGAATTAAAATGTTCCAGCTTGGAAGTCAAAGGAGAAATAGACTTGGATTCTCCTCCAACCATACAGACCTTCCTACATTCCAGTGTCTCAGATTCCCACCTATTCAGGGAAAGCACCTTGTCTCTCTCTACCAGGATTCCACCATACCCTGATCTCTCCCCTATATTTTAAGTTCTGCATTTTCAACGATGGCTGAGCTAGGTACTAAATACTATCCAACTGAAATTGGCTTACAACTTTCCTAGTGGGTCCCAATCCTCTTGTTGAGAAACAATGTCATAATTTATTATGTATGGTCTGGTATGGGAGGAGGTCTATCATGAATGTGACGCAATGAGCTCTTGCTCCAAGTGATGCAAATCCTAGTGACACCTCTGCCCTGCCTTTATGCTACAGTTATACTGAATGTAGGCTGGCGTTGAGTCCTGACTTTGGGACTCCTGGCACCTTAAACCTTGAGCTTTGTTTCAGTATATAGTGGTCACATTGCCAAACTGGATGAAGGGGTTAGAATGACTTGACTTGGCCTGGCCTGGCCGCCAGTGTTGTGGCCTGGCCTGGCACCCAATTCCCATGTTGTGGTGACACTGCTTCCTAGCTAAAGACCATCTCCAACAAATTGGAACAATTTGTAATTCAAATCAAACTGTGTGCTGTTATTCCACAAGTTATAGTACGACCCCACTTGACAGTAAACCAACCAAACAGATCTAATGGACTATAGTGACTTCCCCACCAAAAAAAAGTATTCAAGAGCAAGCCATTAAAAATGGACTGAATGCGTAACAGCATTGAATCTCTTATATAATAACAATTACAAATACATTTATTCAGAACATTCACATTGCAGCACTGATGCGCATATGGCATTACCCATCTTTGTTGTTGGATGAAAAGGTTAGAGTCTAAAAAAGAATGGCCTTGCATTCGTGTATCTGTCTGCCTATAATTATGCATTGTTCTAAATGGATGCAAACAGCTTGAAGTTCAAACTAGTTCGTTTTCACCTTGTTGAGGAAAAGGAAGCATACAACAGCTGCAGCCCCAAAATCTTTTTTTTCAAGAATAAATGGTTTGAAAGTGAAATTAAAAATGAGAACACCTTTGAATTCCGCATTCTTAGCTTCTGTTCCAAAAGCCAATTAAATCCTCTTCTTTAACTTCTGAAATGGCAGCCTTGGAATTATGATCATATTGTCACAATGAAATGAAGAGGTTTGGCATTTTCCCCATTAACTAGATCCATGAAGTATTCATAATGATAGTTATCTACTATTTTAAATTTACATTGTAGCTGGGCTGATCAGTCATTTCATATTATTTGTCTTAATGTTGGTTGGTGGCTGGCAATACAAGGAAGTTTATTACTTTTTGCTTTGCTTTTTGTGAGTCATTCAAGGGCAAGTTTGGACCACAAACTTATGTGCCATGACTTAAAACTATCTAGCCGACCCATTGTAACTCCCCATGTGACAATGTGGCAGTACCAACACAGCATCTACTGTTTCCTCCAGGAGTGTTTTGGCATGTTGGAGGTCTCATTGAATACAGAAACATTTGTTTTCTTGCCCATCTGCTGGCAGAAGACTGAGTGGACTCAGGTAGGTGGGACAGAAGCTGGGAGCAGATATCAGTGTCATTGCTGCCACCCTTCCTGACCTTGGCACATGCCCCTCTCCATCCTGGTCCCTGCTCCATTCTGCTCACCCCAACCATTGGTGGGCTTCAGAGGGTTCTCACAGGTTCTATAGAACCTTTTGCTAATGAACGCCTGGTTCTGAAAACCAGTTACTAATGGGACATAGAACCTGTTGTTCTATGGACTTAGAACCTGTTGTTAATTTAGGTTATTAGGAAATAGAACCTGTTATTAATTTATTTGAAACCCACCACTGCCCCCAACCCCTGTGCCAACGTATTGATGGCAGGCTTCTATGGAGGCCACCATCACCTGGCTTCCCTCTTCACAGTTTGTGATGGTGGCCAGGCTACACCCATGGTGTGCTGTGTTTTGCAATCACTGCAAAGCATTCTGGTGATAGGATGGGGTTAAGTTGCTGTCTATACTTACACCACTGGAAAACTGATTAATAGATTTGCAGACATTCATTATCTGTATGCTGGGACGGTTCCACACATACCTTAAACTGCTTTTTTAAGGCCAGAAAACAAACTTTTTGTGCAAACATTTTGGCAGTAGTGCCACGTCATCTCTCTGACACTGTATTAAGGCCAGAGATAATCTGAACTGGGACCCTGATGATTTCGTTTCTCCTGAACTCCAGAGGCCTAGATTATCTCAAGACTGTTTCTTTAATGCCCACACCCCTCACTTGGTCGATTTACTCTTGGAGTTCAACCTCTTTGTATTAAATGGCTCCCTAGAAAATGACTTTCCTGGCAAGATAATGCACTTTTCTGACAGAGAGATCAGTGCCTTGTCTTCCCCAGAAGTTCTTCCTTGAATATCGGACTTCTATGTTGACCAACAGTCTGACAGTGACCACCTGACTATATTTATACACCTTTCCCTCACTCTTCCCCCCGAAAGAGATAGCCAACCTTCTACCCTTTCCTTTCCCGCCTCAGGTGGTCCCACAAGTCTGAAGAGGCCTTCAGAGCCTGGACTAAAAAGGGAAGTGGCTGATCTTAATCTAAAACTGTTGAAGACTAACTCACCCTCACTAGCTGTTGCTGTTTATGAGACTCTAGCTACCTCTCTCATCCAGTCTCTGAGTTCATCTCAGCCCTTAACGATGCACTTTCACTCCCCCTCTTGGTTTGATGTTGAGTGCTGAGCAGCAAAGAAATACATCAGACAATTTTTCCATCTAGTTTCTTCAGACCTTCTCCAGAACTGTTAAAAACTTATTTTAACTTAAGAAAATCTTGCTGTATTTAACTTGAGTATAAAAAACACTCATATGCCCAACAAAACTGGAGACTCCTATATGACTCAGTCCTTTCCAACAACCACCAACTTTTTTGGTCCCTTGTTTACTGCTCCTTACCCCATTCAGCCCCACCTTCTTCTATACCAATTTCTCCTCTTACCCGGTCAACTCACTTTACTAAAGTCTTCACCGCTTTGACCCCTCCCATAAAATACTCCCTCCCTTCTTCTGAACTACCAGAATGGCCTCCAGTCATGCCAAACAAAGTCACTGAGCTTATTTATACTCTCAAATCTGGGAAATCCCTTGGCCCCGATGGAATTCCCGCAGAGTTTCTTACAAATGATCCCCTATGGTGGTCTGTCCCTCTTGCTAACCTCTTTACCATGATTAATAAGTCGGGCGTTATTCCCGAATCTTGGCTTGCTTCCATAGTAATACCTATCTACAAAAAAGGAGACCCAGCCCTCCCAAGTAATTATAGGCCAATAAGTCTTTTATCCTTAATTGGAAAGTTGTATTTGTGATTCTTACTTAAGAAACTCACTACCTGGGCAGATAACATAGGCCTACCTACTAAGGAACAAATTGGCTTCCACCCTGGAGCATCAACTATAGATCATATCTTCACTCTCTCCTTTCTTGTAAGTAAATATTCTCAATTTCACCACGCCAAACTTCACTCAGCATTTATCGATCTCAGAGGAGCCTTTGACTTCATATAGAGAAATATCTTATGGAAAAAAACTGAAGGAATGAAAGATAGGTTCCTGTCTCCTTTTCCTTATGCAACAGCTTCACTCCTCAAATATTTGCCGCATTCAACTAGACTGTGCAGGAACTCTCACCGAAGATATCCCCATCCACAAAGGCAGACAAGGATGCATCCTGGCAACTTTTTTGTTTAATCTTTATTTGGCCAACCTTCCTCCCCTTTTCCTATTTCCAGATATCCCTCTCCCTTTCCTAAACCATTCTCCTACTCCACTTCTTTTATATGCTGACGATGCTGTCCTTCTGTCTCTTTCCAAACAAGGTCTTCATACAACCTTCAACCTTCCAACCTTCCAGCCTACAACCTTCAACCTTACAACCTTCCACGAATACTGCCTTTCCAATTACCTATCTATCAATTCAGAGAAATCAAAAATTCTTGTTTTCTCCAATACATGGGCGCCATCCCCATGGAAAGTTCATAATCTCAACTTCCAACAAGTACAATCTTTAGGTATTTAGGTGTTGTATTTCATTATCGCCACTCTTGGACCCTCCAGCGTAATTCCGCCATCGCCTCTGCTTGTTTGTCACAAAATGCAATTGCCCATTTCTTTTTCAATAAGGGCAATCAATTTATCCCTACAGCTATCCAGGCACTCTTACTTAAAACCATTCCACAATTACTGTATGGTGTTCCCATCTGGATTGAAGCTGCAAACCATGAACTAGATAAGGCAATAGTGAAATTTCTCAGGAAAATTCTAGGCATTCCCAACCTAATTAGACTTTTCACTATGGCATCAGAACATCTACCTACTACCATTGCCTGGATGTCCACTTTTAAATTCTGGTTAAAACTCCACCTGAATCCTTATCCCAATTCCATTTTACAAGACCTCATCAAGGACACCCATCTATCTAGCTGGTTCAGTTGACGCCAAATTAACAACTCTTGATCTCTCCCCGTAAATTCTAGCCGATATGGACCTCCCAACAGCCCACTGAACTATAAATCTCAGGCTATGGGAGCAAGAAACAGAAACTCTTCTCACTAACCTTAACCCGACTTGCTCACCTTCCTTTTTTGGCCTATCTCCCTTATTTGGCCACCCGACAAATTATTTCTTCCATCTAATTGACCCTAAAAAAGGGAGAGCCTTTTTATTGGCGAGATTAAATATCTTCCCATCAGCTTATCACCAGGGAAGATTTTCCAACATGCCTTGTGGTGAGATAGCCTGGGAGGACTACGAGAGGTATAACATGGAGCCTATGGGGACTTATATGGGCGAAAGCCTTTATGTCAGCAGGCGACCTCGGTACCCTCCCCTTGACATTGACTTGTTCCCAGATTCTGTGGAGGTTTGGTCTATGAAGGATTTCATGGAATTGCAGAACCGGGGAAGGGGTGGCAGCAGGCAAAGGAGGGGAATTACTGTGGGTCCCTCTCCCTGATGGTACGCTAGAGGAGGAGTTAAGTTTCTCCCACGCTCAACGTGCAGCTATTGGGGGAGGGCGGACGAGGAGGGAGATTTGAGTGGAGACAAGGAACCAAACGGACAGTTGAAGGTTTTGCCATGGAGGAGACAGGACGCAGGAGAGGAGTCAGCAGAGGAAGACGAAGTCCGGAGGCTGGAAGGGCTGTAGTTGGCTGCAGAGGACTCTGAAAAGGATTAAGACGCCGGTTAGAATACCCCGCTAATCCCTACCTCCTGGAGTTAAAGGATAAAGACTTTAAGTACTAGTTATTACTTACCTGTTGAGAGTTATATGAAGCTGGTTGAGAGAAGAGGTCTGTGAGCCTCAAGTTGTGGTTACCTGTAACAAAGAAGTGCCTTTAAAGAAAACCATTACGCGTTCATGCTGCTGTTTGCAGTAAAGAGAATCTTGTGTTTTGACTTACCTGTGAGAGCCTCTTCCTTTGACATCTTCATAATGAGAGATTCAGATGATAATGCAGACACTGAGGTTTCCTTCCCCCATGGGATCCCAAGCGGGAGAGATAGGGTGAGACCTATGATGGGGGGGCTTCACACTCCTCGACAGAACAGACTTTATCTTATTCAGCCAAACCTGATACTTTAGGCCACATCCTTCTTCGTTGTCCTGCCCATCACGCCCTCAGAACTACCTTCCTTAAACCTTTTCTTCTCTCTCTTCCTACTTCTCTTATTGATCCCCTGCCTTCTCAGTGATTTTGCCCTTCTATCACAGACCTGGTGGCTGAATTTCTGTTAGCAGTTTCCATGGGCAATCATAACACTCCCCTTTCCCTCACCTGGTCTTAGATTTGTTAATCTTGCCTTATTGATCTGTCCTGTATATTGCTAATCCTTTTGTATTCTATATGCCAATAAAGGTTATGTTATGTTAAGGCCAGAGAGGGTGATCTTCAAACCACTTTCATAGAAGAGAGAGAAGGAGCATGCAGCCTCCAAAGCCTTCAGAACACCATCTGGAGGCAAAGGGAGTAGAGTTCTCTCACCTCCACAAGGTTACAGGGCTTGCCCAAGGGCTGGATGCAGGAGGCTTGATGTTTTCTGGGACATGGAGGTCTTTGCCATAACAAGGCCTGGGCTGGGGTTTTGGGACCCCATCTTAGATGTTTCAGTAACCTTTCCAAGCACATCAGTGGTGTACTTACATGTTCATCTCAATGATTGTCTATTCAGATTATCTGGGAACCAGGCTTTGAAGGACTATCATCATACACCATCATGCCTGCACCTGCACTGGTTAATTGATTAATATAAGAATAAATCAGAGTCTCCACTGGATCAAACCACAGGCCCATCTTGTCAGAGTTCAGTATAACTACTAATTGGTTCAGTGCTTGGATCACCTGAGAGTTTTGTGTGATATGCGACTATGATAAAATGTGTGTTCCTTTTTTAAAAATACCTGTAGTTTTAATAAATCAGGACATTAATTTGGTTTGCCTACATTGTTTCTTAAAGTCATACAGAATTTTGCTATGAAATGTATGGATCTTACCTAAATACAGTGTTTAACTGGTTCTAGAACTTTTCCATACATGCCATCTCAAATGCCATTCTCTTCCAATATACCAACGATATATAGTATAGTTTTTTTGAAGCCCTCACGAAGAGTTGTTGCTATTCAGAATTTTTAGCAAAGTGTTGATTGGAAGATCAATTAAATATACAGTAATTTCAGTGATGGGCTTCAAATAAATTAACAACTGGTTCTCTGCCCATCTGGCAGCCACTTTTAAATGGCTTTTTAAATATAAACTTTATATGTCCTATCTCTCGTTAACAACCGGTTCTATAGAGTAGGTGCGAACCTGCTGGAGCCCACCACTGAGTAATTTCTGGAGAGATGAAAATGATAGACATAACCATTCATTATCTGAATAAGGCTGCAATCCTAAACACACTTTCCTGGGAGTAAAATCCATTGAACACAATGGAACTTACATCTGAGTAGACATGGTTAGGCTTCTGCTCAAAGAAATGAAATGCATGCCAAATTGAAGTGCATGAATACTCAATAAGATACAAGTGCTTGCAGAATTACCACATGCATATATGCATATATTGTATGCATGTATACAGTATATGTAATCTGCATCTGTTTGTGGTACCTAATTTGCATTCTAAAATTGCATAAAGATAACATTTGCTGTTGTTTGTCCATTTGTGTAAAAATGAATCAATTCTTCATGATATTTTTACTTCAAAATTTTTCCTCTGGAAATGTTCATTGTATAACATCAGTGGCATAGCTAATGATCATGTAACCCGGTGCAAAGCTCCAAATTTTACTTCAGAAGTAATGTCACAACCAGAAATGGTTATTTAAAAAATGATTCTAATTTTCCCCCGCAACAAAAAAATCAGATTTAACTAAGTAAAAAAATGAAAATTGTGCTGCTTATTGGTTAGGGAAACTGCTGGGGCGAAGAGGAATAGTTATTCTTTTCCTGCTAAATATAAGAGGAGCACCAATTAGAAGTGCCTGTATACTATATGTATTACGATATACATCTGTGTATTATGATATACATATATGTATTACGATAATGTATATGTTTATATGTGTTACGATATATGTATATGGAAATGAGAGCTGATTCATATTGACACCTTATTAGCTCCATAATCCATGAATGAATTATCATTCATACACACCTCATTTTCACAATTTTAGCCACTATCGTCAAGCTCAGCTTGTAGCCCCCCTAAAGCTGGTACCCTGATGCAACTGCACCCCCTGCACCCGCTAGCTATGCCACTGTGTAACATGATGGCTTACTGGAACTGCATAAGTCTTCAACTCATTTAAAAAGTAACATACAAAAGGCTCAAATATGTACCATAAGACTAGGTGCTACACAATTAAGGAAATTTAGAAATGAAATTTCTAAATTTCACTAGAACCAATGGGTACAAACTGCAAGAAAGGAGATTCTGGTTGGAAATCCGGAAAAAATTCTTGACGGGGAGGGCAGTTCGGCAGTGGAACAAATTGCCAAGGGAGGTGGTGGATTCTCCCTCACTGGGGATCTTTAAGCAGAGGCTCGACGAGCACCTGTTGGGGATGCTCTAAGAGGAATTCCTGCTGCAGACAGGGGGTTGGACTAGATGACCTACTAGGTCCCTTCCAACTCTATGATTCTATGATTTTAAATATATTCCATGCATAATGTTAGGAACAAGGAAAGAAGTCAACCTTTCCCTAAAATTGAAAAGCTCATGAAACAGCACAAATTTTATTTATTTTACAAAGAATATACTTGTAATTCAACAAAAATATTTGCTAAGATAGTATTATTGTCCTTCCTATTCCCATATCACACCTTGAGATCAGACTCTCCAAACCATTGGTTTTATGTTTATTTCACATTCTAAAGAGACAGTTTCTTAAAGTTTGTTTGTCCTTGCCTCTTACATGTTTATCTACCAGAAATTTTTAATTTGTCAGTGTTCCTCAGACTTTATGGAACTGCACCCCATTTCTCATCTCATTTCATCTTCTCATGTATTCTCACCCACCTGAACTTACAAAATTTTGGCATACTAGAGTATGGTATCATGAGAATGGCTAGAGAATAAAAGGCAGCCACCTCCACTCCCATGTCTGTGGCAGGTAAGGGAGAAAGCAGCACAAGCAGGTCTACTTGGAACATGGATGTGAGAACTGGATCATGAGAGTCTGGATGTTGTAGTGGCCTGGGAGTCAACCTTGGAAGACCCTGTTTCAAATTCCCATTCAGCTCTGAAGCTTCTTGGATGATTTTGGGCCATTCGCTAACTCTCAGCCTCACCTTCCTCATAGGATTGTTGTGAAGACAAGAGAAGGGAATATGCTGCATACACCACCATGAGCTCTTTGGAGGAAAAAATGTGAAGAATAAATATAAATAAATTTTGGTCTTTGCTAGTGAGCTTTACTAGTGACTTGGATTAAAATAGAGCTTTAGAGCTTTAGTGACTTGGATTAAAATAGAGAGAAGTAACATTTCTGAGTAACATTTCAAGCTGCCACCCTCAGCAGCACAGCACTTCCATATTAGGGCACAATCCAGAGCAAGTTCAGCCTGCTCTGCCCTAACTATTCTAACTGCTCTGCCCTCTCTCCTAACTATTCTGTATCCAGAGCAGAAAGTTATGCTGCATCCAGAGAGTCAGGAAGCCTGGGCTGCCCTAACTGCTCCAGAGCATGCTAAGTAATTGACACATGGGGAGGACTTGCTCCTGAGGAGACACCCCTCAGATCACACTGAACAAGGAACAGCTGTAGTGCCTACAGTGGTGACACAACTCTGCGCATCACCCGGTGTGGATGTCTGTGCGTCACTCCTGGGATGCACGCATCCCCCTACCTGGACTGCGCAGTCGCCAAAGTTGGCGTCTGCGCAGTTTTTTCTGAAGCCAACAGGTTTCAGACAGAGTACTGCGCAGGCACCATCTCTGACGCCTGTGCAGTACTTTTCTGAAGTCTTTCGGCTTCAGAGGAGACTGTGCAGGCGTCAGAGTTGGTGCCTGTGCAGTACTCTTTCTGAAGCTATTCGGCTGCCGTTCCGCCTCCTGAGTGAGGCTGAATGGCCGTGCAGAGGCACGGACTTCCTCCACTCTAAGGAAGTCTCCTCTGAAGCTGTTCAGCATGCTCAGTATGTTTCTGTGCAGTGCACCTCAGCTGGCCATTCGGGCCAGCTCCGCGGACAAGTGGCAGCTTCTGGCTGCTGCTCCGCCTTGGAGCAGGCCTGAATGGGCACGCTGATGCCCGGGGCCTGCCAAAGGACAGTCAAACTTCTCCGGCACATCACCCCATATGGAGCGCATCACCCAATGCAGCCCACATCAGCCGCACCAGTCTGGTGACGCCACTGGGTGCCTGCCTTATAAGGAGTCCTTGATGAGATGCCAGTACATTCTACAGTGAATACAAGGGGCTTCTTGGAGTGGCCTGCTGTATCCTGAGGTTTGTGGGCAGCTGTAGTTTGTTCCATATCCTGTGGTTGAGAGGAAGGGGTTGCAGCTAGGCTGGCCAAGAACTCAGATTTTTGGTCAACACTGCCATTCTTACTCTGCCTTATCATGGACCCCTATGGGTCTACTCATTACTATACCTGCTCCTGAGGTGGTATAAATCTGAGGAGATGGAAGAGGGCATTTCTGCCTTGGAAACAGGCTCTGGATACAGAGCAATTGCTCTGCCCTAGGCAATGCTAAACATGCCCTCAACATGCCTCTTCTGAACTGCCTAGAACAGAGCAGCTAGGGCAGAGCAGGTCCACCTCTCTTAGGCACCCTATGTGATAGATAGGGTTGCTCCACCCTAGTGATAGATAGGGCAACCCATGGTCTCTTACTCGGACAGATTAGTTGCTCTGGATTGTGCTGTTAGCAGGGTGACCAGATGCCAAACCCAAAATTCCTGAACCCTAAGGCCAAAATTCCTAATCCCAGGCCAAAATTCCTACCCGCTGAAAAAAATTGCCAAAAAGTGTATGTTTTTTGTTTTTGTTTTCCTGTTTTTTGACCATAACTTTTGATAGGAAGGAGATATCTCAAAACTGATTTTTGCATTGGATTCTGCTCTTCAGTATGAACCCAATGACACATGGCATGATGGGGTACTGTGCCCTATCATGAAATTTCAAAATGAAGCCAAAATGTAGGACAATGAAGCCAAAATGTAGGACAACCGGACAGGAGGCTAAAAATCCCGACAAATCTGGGTTTTTCCGGTCATCTGGTCACCCTGCACTGCTGTTAGAGGAGATTTTTATGGACCCAAGAGTAATTCACGGCATGTACACACATTTTTCAGAATCATGCAGTTCAGGAGGTTTTTGTCAAAAGTTACCAAAAATATGGCGCAATTCCAATACAGTAGTTTTTGGAGAAGTGGAAATACAAGGGCCAAGACGAGGAAGCATTCAGGATTCTCTTGAATCCTGAATTGAAGCATTTTCTTCAATTGAAGCATTCTCTGTCTATTTATATAATGTATAGATAAACATTATGTATAACACTGGGGAAATGTTGGAAATGAAAAGGTTTCTGCTCTGGACCCAATACTACAAGGTTTGGAATGAGGGGAGCCTAGAGGTACACTGCCTTGAAAAGTGCAAAACTTAATGTGCAATGGCACATACCCCAAACTTGTAGAATAGACATGCCCTGGGGAAAAAGTGGTGTATTTGTGTATATTTGTTTTAAGGACAGACTTGGTTATAAAACATAGGGGGGGATATTTATGAGTAGAACATTCTTAATGAGCTACTGTGCTGCTTGAAAATAATGCCTGTGAGGAGATTAATGTCTAACAATTATGATAATTGAAACTTCAAGACTTATTTCCAAATTCAAAATGTAAAGAACCTTGTCTGTGAATCCCTCTTTTTCCAAAGTTCTCAGCATGTGTTCATGATAGGGTTTTAATTCAGTTTTCTAGGTACTTCTGCATTCACTGACCCAGGGTAGCTTCTAAACTATTAAATAGGAAAACAGTAAAGTACAACCAGTACTATTTGGAGCATCACATTCATCAGGTAATTGTTACTGCAAATTATGAATTTATAGTGTGTGTTAAGAACTTTTGAAGAACAAAACATTTCAACTTTTACCACTTTTATTTTGGCATGTATTCAGTTCTATTAATATGATACTAAAATTGTTCTAGTTTTTATTTGTGCTGTCAGAAAAACAAAGACATTTAATAAATGAGGACATTTAATAAATGAAGGCCTCCCACATTAAATAAAATAGGAAAGAACTGTGAGAATATAAGGTAAGAACATGAGAAGAGATAAACACACATGAAAATAGGAATTGCTCTAAACCAGGCTTGTCCAACCCGCAGGCAGCATGCAGCCCAGGATGCAGCCCAACCCAATAAGCAAACCACCTCTGGGGGTGGGTGGAAAGACGGGGACAGCATGATGGCACAGATCATGTATGCCAATACACATTCCCTCTGTCCATGGTGACCATATGTCCTCTTTTACCATGACATGTCCTCTATAATTTAATTAATAAATTATATGTAATATATGTGATAGTTTAAAATTTGATAATAAATAATATGGTGTTTTAATTAACCAAATGAAAGCAATATACTGTATGAGTGTTTTTACCTTTTATTTTTGTGTGCTTAGACTTGTGTTGAAAAGTCAAAGATAACATTATTTAAGGAAAAGGCATTTTTGTTAGACTAGAGCAGAGTTCTCCAAACTTTCAATTTAAGGGCTCCAGGACCTTTATCAATTGTGCAGAGGAGGAAATTTCAGCAGGTGCAGCTTTTCATCTCACAGATCACAAGCTCCACCTGCTGAAATTTCCTCCTTTATACAATTTTAAAGGTCCAGGAGCCCTTAAGTTGAAAGTTTGGAGAGCCATGGACCACCAGAGGATGGATCCTTCCAACTAGTCTATCTATGTAGCTTCTCTTAGACTGGAACATAGAGATGAAGAAGGAAGTACCGTAATCTCAGAATTAGCACTTATAACAGAATAATCAAAGACAATGATAACTTAAGTAGTAGGGAGAGACAACATCTTGTCCCCCTACCACTATTTACCTAGCCTTGGTGCAACCATTGGTAATAGCACCGTAAAAATAGACACATATAAAATAGTACAGTATTGCTTTGCTGAATATTTCAGTACCCCTTCTCAGCAATGTGATGTCAGGTTCAACTCATCATTCAGAAGCTCTCTGGATAATGGCATGGCCAGTAAGCAATTCTGTTATCATCTCTTCTGTAAGACAGTAGATCATCTCAACAGGCCCTTCAATTCTGTACAATTCTGTACAAGTGATGCTCAGCATTAATGTAGCTGGTTCTTTATCTCCAGCAACAAAAAGTTCCATTGATCATATAATCTTCTATCACAGTTAGACAAACAGCATTGATTAACAGTTGTTCCATTTGCATAGAAATATCTTGCAATGGTAATTATAAGAAAGAATTTTCTTTTGGTATGGATAAGAGCTAAAGTATCTGAAGTGGAAAATGTGAAAAAATCTCAATTTTCCACTTTCCAAGGAAGCTAAGCAAGTAAGCCTCCAGCTGGTAAGCTGCAATGACTAAATTATTTCAATTTGATGCTGACGAAATGCCAGGACCATTTTTAATTTAGACATACTTAGCACCTGCAGTTCTTTGTAAATTAACAGATTTTTTTGGGGGGGGGAGCCAAGGCATGGAGTCAGGGTGACCATAAGTCCTATTTTTCCAGGACACACCCTTCCCCTTTTTAGCCTTGTGTACTGGGAAAAGTTTTTAATTGTCCCCCTTTTTCTTATGCAAAGGGAGAATGTGAATTCTTGTAATTAATAAATTAGATGTAGAATCATAGAATCCTAGAGTTGGAAGACTAGTAGGTCATCTAGTCCAGCCCCCTGCCTGCAGCAGGAAACCCTCCTAAAGCATCCCCAACAGGTGCTCGTCAAGCCTCTGCTTGAAAATGTACTAAATTATGGGTGCAATTCTGACTTAGGTCAGAGAGAATGGCCCAGCTAAACTGGCATAAGTACCTGAATTGATAGTTAGGCCAAATCCATGGGGCTAGGATGCCTCTAGGCTGGCCTAGATGCTGCAGCAAAAGGGCAGTATGCTCACTGAACTGGTATAGTTTTGCCATATCCTGAGGCTGAGAGGCTGAGTTTGTGCTTGTGTGTGTGTGTGTGTGTGTGTGTGTGAGTGAGTGAGTGATTGCATGCATGGGTGTGTGTGAGAGAGAGATTGCATGCATGGGTGGTGTGTGTGTGTGTGTGAGAGAGAGAAAGAGAGGAATTGTTTGCATGGGTGTGTGTGAGTGAGTGAGTGAGTGAATGCATGCATGGGGGTGTGTGGGAGAGTGATTGCATGCATGGGGGCATGTGTCTTCGGCATCTGGTCACTCCACCCCCCCTACTTACCTATGCCACCCACATACTTACCTATGCCACCTCCCTTCCCCTTGCATGGGTTGTGTTGCTGCAAACTGCTTTGAGTTCATCTTACATGTATTTGTCACAATCATGTATGTTAAAGTAACTGACTTTACTTTAGGGTTGTGTTGCTGCAAACTGCTTTGAGGGCATCTTATGTATGTGTCAGAATCATGCATGTTGAAGTCACTTGCGTGTATTGTGTTGCTGCAAACTGCTTTGAGGGCGTCTTACATGTCTGGGTCACAATCATGTATGTTAAAAGGTTTTTAATTTTTTAAGTATTGAAATTAAGAACAGGAAACCAATGCAAGTATTTTTTTTCTTTATTTTAATATGCCCTACATTTGTCCTACATTTTTTGTGGTGTCCCACATGTTTTTTTAACCGGGTAGGAATTTTGGCTTGAGGGATAGGAATTTTGGGGAGCTGGGGGGAAATTTTGGGTTCAGCATCTGGTCACCCTGGATATGGCCTAACTGGACTGTTCCAAGCTATGCCTCATATGCCCTCAACACACCCCTGCTGACTTGCCTAGACTAGCCCTGCTAGGCCAGCCCAGATCCATGTGTCTTGGGCACGCCCAAGGGGACTTACACCAGCTCAGTCTTTCTCTGGTACAGGTAGGCTAACCAATTTTGGAATTAGGCTATCCCAGTGGAGGTAGGCTAGACTTACTGAACTTCAAGAGTGCAACCTATATGTCATAGTTTTTAATTTAATACTAAGGCTGCAATCCTAACCTCTAGTTAGGCCAACCTAAACCCTGTTCTAAGTCCTGTCATAAAATTGCTGAAAAGCAGGGTTTCTCAGTTCCTGGTCAGGACCACTGGAGGTCCTTAGCAGCTGCCTGACCGGTCTGTGAAAGGACTCTTCTAAGTGCATTTTCCCCTCCTCACAGCAGAAGGGCTGTTGGAGGATTGCAGGCTCAAAGACCAATCCTATGCCTGTCTTCTTAGAAATAAGTCCCATTGTAGTAAGTGGAGCTTACTCCCAGGAAAGCACGGAGGGCTTTATTTAACACTAGCGAAAAGTGTACCCGTGTTGCGGGAGTACAATTCTCCTGTATGCCATCCCCCTACTGCGCATCAATTCCCCATGCACATCAACCCACATGCGCATCCACCCCATGTGCAATATCACCCATATTCATACATATCATCTCCCCTATGTACAACATCCCCCATGTTCATCAACTACCCATGCGCAAATCTCCCATGCTCAACATCCCCATGCGCAACATTCCCCATGTTCATCCCCATGTGAATCAACTACCCATGCGCATCAACCCCCCATGCGCAACATCACCCATGCGCATCATGTCCCCACGTGCAATGTTCCCCATTCACAACTTCCCCAGATGCACATCAACCCCCCATGTGCATCATGTCCCCATGCACAACATGACCCATGTGCATCAAATGCCTATGCGCAACTTCCCCCATGCGCATTATGTCCCCATGTGCAACTTCCCCCATGCGCATCAACCCCCCATGCGCATCAACCCCCCATGTGCAACATTGCCCATGCGCAACATCTCCCATGCACAACATTCCCCCATGCGCATCATTCCCCCATGAGCATCATTCCCCCATGCTCAACTTCACCCCATGCGCATCATATCCCCATGCACCTCATGTCCCATGTGCAACATCCCCATGCACAACAACCACCCATGTGCATCATGTCCTCATGCGCAATATCCCCCATGTGCATCAAACCCCCATGTGCAACCCCGCCATGCACAGCATCCTCCCCAGTGCAACCTTTTCCTCCAAACAATATCTCCCCCAGTGCACCAGGCACGGAACACCAAATTGGCTGGATGTTGGTCCTTCTTCCATGTTAAGAATAGGACAAAAACACTTTGCATCCCTTTTCAGCCCCTTAAGGTTTAAATTTCTCCACATCGGTTCTTGGTGGGTGTTCATGTGACAGAAGGAACTCCCTCCCCGAATTTCATGCTTCTAGGTCCAGGGGTTGGGGCGGAATGTTGATGAGTCATCAATTCTTCAATGCAAAGTTTGGGAGGAAAACACATTGCACCCCATTTCACCCATGTGCATCAAACGCCTATGCGCAACTTCCCCCATGCGCATTATGTCCCCATGTGCAACTTCCCCCCATGCGCATCCTTCTGGCTGTAATTTCTGGAAACTGGTTCTTAGTGACTCCCTGCATCACAGAAGGAACACCCTCCCCAAATTTCACGTTTCTAGGCCTGGCGGTTTTGGCAGGGCGTTGATGAGTCAGTAATGACGATGAAGATTAGTTTTATAAAACGCATTGTGCTCCTTTTCACCCCCTTCTGTTTGGAATTTCTGAAAACTGATTCTTAGTGGATCCCTCCGTCATGGAAGGAACACCCTCATCAAATTTCACACTTATAGGCCCGGTGGTTTTGGCTGGGTGTTGATGAGTCAGTGATGATGATGAAGATGCCTTATATATATATATATATAGATGTATAATTGAAATGCAATTTGTGGATTTGTCTAATTAAATATAATTAAATTAGAGAAAGCAAAATTTTACACACTGTTATAGTTTTGTATTTGTAAAAATGAGCTCTCTTCCACTTACCTAGGTCCTGAATTCATATTTGATTCTAAGTCTTAGGGTGCAATCCTAAGCAATTTAGGCCAACACAACTTGCCTGTCTCCTCATTTCTGTGGTGATGTGGGAAGGCAGGCACATGTCTGCACACTGGCCTAAGCCTACAGAGGTGGTGCAGAAATGATGGCACTTTTGTGACACCCTCAGGCCAGCACAGAGCTTGTGAAAGGATTTGTGCTGGCCTAACTGGGGATTAGGATTGCAGCCAGAGTGTTTGCAGTGTTTTCATCTGCAGAAATAGCTGTAAAAATTTTTTTATCTCAGGCTGTCATCAACGGTTTAACATCAGCATGGCAGTTTGAGAGTTTGCATAGAAAAATGGTGCTAATTTCTCCCTTTTGATTTTATGTAGAACACAGTGATTTTATGTAGAAAACTGAGGAAGATGTATTCAAAGAAGCAAAAAATCCCATCATTCCATGTCTGATTAACTCTGTTTTTATGAATGGATTGCAGTAAAACAATACTTTTAGAAGATTTATGCAGATTTAGTGCCCCCTGCTGTTCATTTTAATCACTGAAGAGCTGACTAGAAAAGTGCTGAAAGAAAAACTTGCAGGTGTTATTTATTTATTTATTTATTTATTTATTTATTTATTTATTATCCACTATGGTTCTGTTCTGGAACCTCTGTGGATACAAAAAAAAAATCCATATATAAAGAAAACAATGAAAAATAGGTATAAAGACTCACTTCCAGGTTTCATGTTCCTCTGGTGCACCTAACTGAATAATGTAGTGCCTCAATATCGGCAGAGGTTTGATTCTTGGACTGAAAAAAAATGGAATGATTGCTTGCGTGACTACATATCTACAACAGTAGAAAAGCAGTTTTTTAAACTGTGATTTGCAGTGGCCATTTGTGTTGAGTCAAATCTGTGTATAAAAAATAGTGTATAACAAGGTTGCACCTTTCAATAAAACACCAAATGAAAAAATACATGGTGTTTAGGAGTAAGTTGGCACAGAATTTGTGGCACCCTTCTGCCTCAGAGATACAGTACTTTGACCAAGGAAATCTCCCTTTACACTAAAAAGATTTCTAATGCAAAACTGGCAGACCAGTCCTATCCACTTCTTCCCACCCCATCAATGCAATTGTGTCAAAATTGTGACCACTGCATCTTATGTGAAAAGTGCAATCTGGGAGGTCTTCTCACTTACCCAGGAATAAGTCTCCATGGTGTCGGTGGGTTTACTTAGATCTGCAACAGCTAAATAGCTGGTGCAGTCTGTATGCATGCAAGCCGCAAGATATTAGGATATAAGTGCTGCTGGTGCTGGAAATCCCACCCTTTCCAGGCTTGAACTGCTCAATCCCTGTCCACGCTTCTGCCACCCCTGCAAAACACAGAAATATACAGTAATATAAAACACTGCAATAAAGAAAATATTGTACAGTACTGAACTGTACCTTTGAAAACCTTCATGACTGGTGTGAGAGAAACAAGAGAGAAGAGGGATATTGTAGGATTTCACTATCTCTAACAGAGTCACTGATATCCATTGGCTCAATGGAATCTTTGTCTTTTTGTGCAACTTCAACATTCCCATGCTGCTAATGGGGAGCAGCATTATAGCATTGATAAGACACACCTTCCATATTGCCACACACAGGTTCCACATACCCACCTGGCTCTGACTGCTCTCCGCAAATCCCCTTCCCTGTGAGTTTCCTGTCCATGGAAGCCTCTTCCAAACTTTGCCCAGGGCCCCACTGTAGCACACGCTACTTCCCCAAGTACCCCCCTTTGAGTTCCCTGGCCATGGAAGCCTGTTCCAAACTTCCTCAGAAGTGTTCTTCTTCCAAGTCAAAATTTCTGAGAAAATGTTGCTCTTAATACAAAACACTCTTAATTCAAGTCGCTCTTAAATAAAGGTACTAACGTACCTGTGTGTGTGTGTGTACATATGTACAATATATACATGACAGTTGAACTTCTTCTTATCATCCAGTAGGTGTCATAATTTCCAAAAGTACATTCTACACTGCGGAGACCTCAGAGGCTAAAAGTGTTTTTAATCTTCTCTAGGGTTGTCATATAGATGACTGTAGTGCTACATAGTTTACTGTGTGCACGACAGTCTTTTGATCAGTGTGTGTCTGAAGATATATTTACATTTGTATTTAGACATGGATGAACTAATTTGGCAATGGGTGATTGAATGGTCATTTGAACAAGATTATAAATTCAACATTCTGGCTCTGTCTTGAGGCATGACCTCTTCCGTTCTAAAAAGTTGTGGTGATTAAAATTAGCAAGGAAAAAATCTTTGAAGTTTGAATGTGCAAACAAAGATATGTGAAACATTAACCTCCACATATCAACAGTAAAATGCCAACTAAGGCTGCAATCCTAAACACACTTTTCTGGGAGTAAGACCCATTGAACACAATGGGGCTTACTTCTGAGTAGACGTGGTTAGGATTGTGCTCTTAATTGTCAGAATAAAACAGTCATCAGCTAGCATTAGAGGGTCAACAAAGTTGGAACTGTCTTTCTGCTCTCTTGAACAGTGTTTTACAGCATGGGTGCAACTCACAACAGGGGCCTTGCATCTCCCACAGAACCACAGGATGAATGCATCCCCCAGAAGCAAATTATCCAGCTCTCCCTTTTAATTGGGGTCTCCATTTTGACTCGCATATCTTGAAAATATGAAGATTTTCTCATTTTCTCTTCTGTCATTTGCAGCTGAAATTTCTATGTGAAATTTCTTGTGCTTATTTCTAGTTGTCATCTGCTTAATGTCACTTCCAACCCTCAGCAAGCATGATTAATACTAATTTCAGCTCTGTATGAAACACATTTGACATACCTGATCTAGGATATTCCCCTATGATGGGATGCAGATCACAACTAAGACCTGAGTGGCAGCAATGACAAATATAAAACTCTGTGGATTTGCTATAATTTTCAATCTGGATACCTCTTTTCAGAGGTGAATGACAGATGAAATGTAATTGGTGAAGTACTTGTAATTCAGCAGTACTTTGGAGGAACACCTGAATTCACTTTTGAGACCTGGAGTCTTAGGTTTTAGCTGTGACCATGAGCACAATCCTAACCATGTCTACTCAGACATAAGCCCCATTGAGTCCAATGGGTCTTACTCCCAGGAAAGTGTCTGTAGGATTGCACCCCATGTGTACCAGCTCAGCCAGTAGCATGCTAACTGTCCCCATTCCTGTGTAGATCAAGTATGGCCATCAAGACACATATACACACACAAATATAACTTTCAGATGAGCAGCTTTGTTAGACATACCCCCAAATCCAGAGTAACTATGGGAGCACATAAGAGACTTTATGTGCACCCATAGTTACTGCACACTGCCTAGTGAAACCTATGGGAAATTCATATTGGAATCCAGAGTAAGTTGTTCTTACACCGGAGCAAGGACTCCCCGTAGTTACTCTGGATTTTGCCCTAACCCTCATTTTCAGAAATGATGAAATTTTAATTAATTCTATATTTTCATTTGACCAAAGCAGTGCAGCTCTGAGCACAATGTTATGCCATGCCAGATAAGATTTTTATGTATATGCCAGATAAAAACAAGCAAATACACAAGTCAGTAGTGGGCGGATTATGAAGTTTAGTTGGAGATTTGTGTCTTGATTCCTGGCACTGTTTTGCATGCTGACTGTTTTTCTTTTGACTCCCCCTCATAAATTCTTGTTCATCCTTCAGCTCTTGTTCATCCTTCAGCTCTTTCCCACTGGCCTTTTTTTCAATAAGATTATCCGTTCTTCATACCAGATATCACATCTTCTGTTATATTCAATTATATTAAAATAAAAACAACATCTAAAAACATATTGTGCAATTTGATATCCATAACTCTTATATGTGGCATTTATTTGCTATCTACATTTTGGCTGCAATCCTCAAGACACTTTCCTGGGAGTAGGACCCACTGAACACAATGGGGCTTCTGAGTAGACACGGTTAGAATTGTGCTCTTTGTAAGGTGAACTCGACTTTCTTGAATAAGTCTGTTTTCAAGTAAAGTTTATGCAATGTGTAATGTAGTGATGACTCTGTCTTGGCATGAGAAAGATTAGTTTGATTAATGATTATCCTCTTCTCTCTCACAGTATTTCCAGAAAGGTAGGCATGTTACTGTGCTGTAACGAAAGGAACAAGGAGCTGGTTCAGAAATCCATATTTTGTTGGATCATGATAATTTTTCCACCTCCCCACTCATTCCTCCCATGATTTCCACTTGAGGGCATTGTGGTTAATTAGATCACAGCTGCATATGTCAACCAAACCTGATAACTGTGATTTAACTGCAGTTTACAAATGAAGATATGCTCTAATTTGTAAACCACAGTTCCTGTGAATAAAGAGGAACTATAACATCTCGCAACTTGGAAGCTATGGTTCTCTTAACGCAGATCTTCTTTGCAGATGCATCACACTGCTGATTCATGTTCAGGGGCATCACTAGGGAAGGCAAGCTGGTGCGGGCAAGTTGGTGGCAAGAGCAGGAGAAGATCAGAGCAGGGAGCAGCCATGAGGGTTGGTTGTTCTAGCAACACAGACTGGGATCCTATCCCTCTTTCCTGGCCCTATCCTGCTGCTACAAATCTCCTTAGATTAAACAGCTGGTATAAGTATAAGGAGATGCAATGATATTTATGCAGTCTACTGGGAATACGTAAAAATATTTTTACTTTTCTCTTCTGGGCTCTCTGGTTCACCTACAGCAGTGGTACTTGGGGTTGTAACTTCATTTCAGGAGGGGTCATGAAAAGCTGGGTGCCACCATCTTGGAATGTAGCACTGGGCACTGGCAACTTGGAATAGGGTACTCAGGCTGCTTTCCTGGGAATAAATCTCATTTAACACAATGTCTGAGTAGACAAGGAGGTTCTCTGGCATCACAGTTATGTCACATCCTGGTAAGTTTGACAGGGGATCCTATACAGATTTTTAAGCTGAAAGGGAGTCCTAGGCTGAAACGCCCTTCGTTTCCCTATGATCACGGGATGCAGTTTTTTGCTTTTTTGGTGCCTCTGCATCATGTAAACAAGTAGATGATACAATTGGGACCTAAACTGATTCCTAACCATGCTTGCAGATGCAGAGATGTAATTTTCAGCCAATCACCTTTCCCTCTGCGTCACATACCTAGTCCTGCAGAACTCTCAATGCTGAAGAACAAATTTTTGGAGATGTGGGGGCCTGGAGAAGGAAAAGGGAAAGAATCTGCTGTACACAAATGTACAGAGATGTAGCGGGGAAACAGATTAAATGTTCATGAAATACAAATTCAGACAATTTCAAGTCATGGAACTGCCTTACAAAAATTATGCAAGGTATGGATAGAGTGGATAAAGAGATGCGCTTATCTCTCTTGCATGCAATCCTTGACGGTGCAATCCTAAAGGTACTTTCTTGGGAGTAAGACCCATTTAACACAGTGGGGCTTACTTTTGAGTAGACATGGATAGGATTGTGCCAGCAGAACTAGGGAACATCCAATAAAACTGAATGCTGGGAGAGTTAGGACAGATAAATGAAAATATTTCTTTACCCACCAAGTACCAGTAATTAGTCTGTGGAACTCCTTGCCACAGGATGTGATGATGGCATCCAGCCTCAATGCCTTTAAGAAGGGACTGGATATATTCCTAGAGGAAAAGACCATCACAGGTTCCAAGCACATGATGGCAATGGGTGTGTGTTTGTGTAGAAAATTGATGTAGGCTTGGGCATCGCTAGGAGGTGTGGTCCACACCAGGTGACACGCTGAGGGATGGTTATGTGCACTGGGGGACCCCAAAAATGCAACTTCATGATGGAGCAGAAAACTCCATCATGTCATATACCATTGGATTCATATTGAAGAGCAGAATCCAATGCAAAAATTTGTTTTGACATAGCACCTTCCTATCAAATGTTATGGCCAAAAAATAAAAATATGCATTGAACTCAATGGAAAGTGAAAGTAAACCATATTGCAGCTTTACCATCCAGGCATCGCAGCTTTACCACCATCAAGGTGTTGCCCCAGCCACTGCATGAGGGTGACACACTGGCCTCCCACACCAGCTGATGCAAACCCTAGTGTCACCTCTGGATGTAGGCAACCTCAAAATGCCAGATGCATGGGCCAGCATTTGGCTGCAGGTGTCTTATGTGCTCCCTGAGATATCTGGTGGGCCGCTGAGAGATACAGGAAGCTAGACTAGGGGTGAAATCCAGAATAACTATGGGGAGTCCTTGCTCCAGAGTAAGAACAAGTTACTCTGGATTGCAATATGAATTTCCCATAGGTTTTCAATAGGTGGTGCAGTAACTATGGGTGCACATAATGTCTCTTACATACTCCCATAGTAACTCTGGATTGTGCCCTAAATGGGCATTTGTCCTGATCAAGTGGAAGCTCTTCTTATGTTCTTAAATACTAGTACAGTGGAACCTTGTAAGACAAATAACTTGTAAGACAAATGCTTTGTAAGACAAACTAAAATTTATAAAGAATTGTGCCTTGTAAAACAAACAGTGCCCTGTAAGACAATTTCACGACAAAAATTCATTGTGACAGAATTGATGGATCTGCATTGTGATCAACAGCAAGAGGTTATGGAGGAGATCTCATCTGCAGAGGATAAGGGGAATGAGGAGGAATCTCTCACATTAAATGAAATTAAGGACATTTGTAAACATTGGGAAATTGTATAAAATTTTGTAGAAAAGCACCACCCAAATAAGGCTGTAGCAGTGTGATTACCGGTAACCTGTTTAACAACAATGCAATGTTATATTTCTGTGAAATTCTCAAAAGGAGACAAAAACAGGAGTCATTAGAGAGGATCCTTGTTAAAACTGCTTAAAAAGACACCAGGGACTCTTTCAGTGAAAATTACCGGTAGTCATCCTTGGCTATAAAGGATTTTTCTTTTCTGTTTTACTGTACAGTACATTACAGTGATTTTAATTAATATTGCAGTAATTGTGTTCTGTATCATATTACAGTGTTTTGCATTTGATTCCAGAGTTTTGTCATCATTTTTACATCCTGTTAATATTTTTATATGAATATTTTTGGGTTGTGGAACCAATCAACTGAGTTTCCGTTATTTCCTATGTAAAAATCCACTTTGTATAAAGAATGCTTTGTAAGACAAATATTCTTCCAAAACAAATTATGTTTGTTTTACAAGGCACCAGTGTATTGGTTTTATTTTTATTTTTTTGCTGTCTGTCTCTCTCACACATACATATACACACATTAAAAGAAGTGCTAGGATGCATTATGTCAAAGCAGGTCATTTATAATTAGATGCAATTAAATCTTACGAGTTGCAACATTTATCAGCTCATGTGTCATACAGAAGAATGAGGTATATCTCCCTATCACTGAAATCATCTTTTTCTAAAGGTAACTTTGGCTGCAATTCTAAAGACACTTTCCTAGGAGTAAGATCCACTGAACATAATGGGGCTTACTTTTGAGTAGACATAATTAGGATTGTGCTCTGAGTGTGTTATCTTTCTATGCATCAGCTTTGATTCAATGCAGGTGTGATACTATTCACTGAAACCAGCTTTGTAAAAAGATTCACTATGACTTCCTGATTCCCATGAGAAATTCACAACATAGCATTTTTTTGTTCAAGATAATGAAAAATATTAACCCCAAGATTTGCCTAAAAAGTTAGCATTTCTCAAGTTGTTTTGTGACATGATTTAAGGGCAACCATAGGTCCTCTTTTTCCAGGACACATCCTCTTTCAAGCCTTTTGTCCTTGAAAAAAAATCTTCATTGTCCTTTTCCTTGTGAGCCGACAGTATGGAGCTTTCTGGTAATTAAAAAATTATTTAAGTTGTAAGTAATAGTTTTAAATTGAATAGTAATAATGTTAAAGATAGTGTCAAATAAGTTAGCGTTAACATTAACCACATGAAAGCAATATTCTTGAGTATTTTTAGCTTTTACTTTGTCATGCCCTATAGTTTTCTTGGGTGTCCTAAATTTTGGGGGGAGGAGGGCTTGTCCTCTTTTGCAGTCATAATATATCAGTGATTTTCAACCAGTGTGCCATGGCACACTGGTGTGCCACAGATAGTCCTCAGGAGTGCCATGGAAATTATGGAATTTGACATTGATTAATAGGAAAATTGGGGGATTTAAACAGCCTGGTGTGCCTTGTCAACGGTAAAAACAATTGATGGTGTCCCTTGACAATTTCAGTGCCTTGTTAAGTGTGTCGTGAGATGAAAAAGGTTGAAAATCACTGTAATATATGGTCACCCTTCACTATTTGTGAGACCAGGATGCCACATCTGATCATGATGAATGAGTAGCAGCCCAATCCTACTCAAATCTCCCATCAATACAGCTAAGAGGATAAGGGGATAAGAGCTCTGTTGGATCAGGCCAAGATCCCATCTAGTCCAGCTTCTTGAATGCTCCAGGGAGCCCACCACACAACACCTGCATCCTGGTGCCATCCCTGCGTCTGGCATTGCGTTCTGAGGAAGCTTACATCTAAAATAAGGAGGTTGCACATGCCCATGGTGGCCTGTAGCTCACGATAGGCTTTTCCTCCAGAAATTTATCCAGTTCCTTCTTACAAGGATCTAGATGTCATCACCACGTTCTGTGGCAAGGACTAATAACACACTGGGTAAATAAGTATTTTGTATGTCCTAAATCTTTCAACACTCAGTTTGAGTGTATGTTAGTCTGGTGCTGGTGTTGCAAGAGGGAAAAGAGTATCTCTACCTGCCCCTTGCATAATTTTGAATGTCTCAATCATGTCCCCTCTCACGTGCCTCTTTTCTAGATAGAAGATCCCCAAGTGCTGTAGCCTTTCCTCATAAGGGAAGTGCTCCAGCCAGTAATTATTTGGTCATTCTCTTCTGCACCTATATATCCTTTTTGATATGTGGCAACCAGAACTAGATACAAGACCGCAGATGTGGCCTTACCATTGATTTGTACAGTGGCATCCAGTGGTGGGCTCCAGCAGGTTCGCACCTACTCTGTAGAACCGATTGTTAACAAGAGATAGGACATATAAAGTTTAAAAATAGCCGTTTAAAAGTGGCTGCCAGGTGGGCAGAGAACTGGTTGTTAATTTCTTTGAAGCCCATCACTGGTGGCATCATAATATTTGCTGTTTCACTCTCAATACCTTTTCTAATATCCCAAGCATGGAATTAGCCTTCTTCACTCCTGTTGCACATTGGGTCAACACTTTCATCAAGCAATCCATCATCCCTCTTTCTGAATCTGTCAGCCACATACAGATCCCACACAAACACCTGGTTCAGGCTCCACCCCCCCCCCCCCCCGGCAGTTCCCTGGCTATGGAAGCCTATTTCAAACTTTCCACAGGGACCCATCCCAGCTCAAGCTACCCCACAGTCACCCCTCCTGTGAGTTCCCTGGCCATGGAAGCCTGTTCCATACTTCCTCAGAAGTGCTTGTCTTCCAAGATGATGCTAAGTCAAAATTACTGAGGAAAATTTTGCTTGTAATCCAAAATGCTTGTAATCTAAGTCACTTGTAAACCAAGGTACCACTGTAGAGCTATTTGCAAGTATCTCACTTCACTGTAATATTGTTATAACAAATTGTTATATTTCTCTGATAAACTTTTTTGAAAAGCTCTGTCTTGTGATTGCTGTTAGGATATAAACTTATGCCCACTTTCCTGTGGTAAGACCTATTGATTCTAGTGAATCTTACTTTTAAGTAGATATGCATAGGATTCCACCCTTAGCCTAACTGTGAAACACTTTGATATTGTTTGCACCACTACTCCATGTCAACAATCCCAAACCTTGTCACACTCCTAAATTTAACTTTTTGGGTGCTAAATTTCCCCAATTTCAGTTATTTACATGTGCATGCATGACATGGATTGGAAACACATGTATATGTGAACGAGAACTGTTGGCAACAAATTGCTGGAGAATGTGTGCATAACATGTTGGTGGGGTGGTGCTGGAAAAAACAGTATCACCATTCAGGCTGACTTCAATCATACTGACTGTGGGAATATGCTGTTCAAAGATCACAATTGTTTCTTTGGGAGTTTGTAGAAAGTGTTGTAACTTATTCCTCCTAAAATTTTGAACATCAACAAGTAGAACACATTTGTAAAATGGGAAAACCCTTCCGTCTCTTTCTTCACGCCACTTCAGGTGGCAAATCCTGTGTCATAATGTGACTTTTCCATTTTCAGAATTGGATAACTATATGACTGAACACTACAACGCCATAACAGAATGGAACATACCCTCCTTCTCATAGCTTTCATTGCTGATAAAGGATGAGTCTCAAGTACAAAGACTCAGGAACCCTGCTTTGTTACAAGAGAAACTGGTAAGCAAGATACTCACTGATACGCTGTGCTTGTCTCACAGCCTGATCATCAAGATGAAGGAAGGAAGGCAGATTTTGTTTGACCGTAGCTTCAAGGTAAGGAGGGCTGGCCATGGTTCTGATGGCAAGAAAAAAAAGTCTTGCTACCAAAGCTGCCAAATGCGGTTCCTCTTCTGGATTGTGGGGTAAGAGGAACATTGCAGTTGCTGAGCAACTACAAATGACCTCCTGTTGCTTTCTCATTAGGTGACAACTGATACCACTGTGACAGTTGTGTAACCACACTTCAAACATAATTACCACAGTAATAAATGCATAGTAAAATGTAGTATCTCAAGCACTTGGAGTGTATTGAAAAATAACTCCACAACAAATGTTCTACCTTGAGGGATGATGTGCTAATTATGCAAAAATTAAATCTAATCTGCATATTTAGTGCACAAATATTGTGTAGAAAGAGCCAATTCAACTGTTATTTCACAGCTTAGAAGATAACGGAATATACTTAGAACATATTAAATTTCTGGGTGACAGAATGCTCTTATTAAAACGTTAAAAGTCTAGGAATGGCTCATACAAAGTAAGTTTAGCATTTGATGACATCAAGCTCTTGTCAGATACACAAAGGCGTAGCTTGTTTGGCTTCTTTCAAATAGATTGGCAGCTAGGAGCTAATTTTATCACCCTGTCAAAGTCTGTTTCTAATATGTCACTCTCTGCTAATGAGTGCATAAGTGGTGAACCTATTTTGCAGGCCTTTTCAGATTTATATCAGCATTTTATATACAGTATCTAATGCATATCATCCACTTATAAATAGTTAGGATTAAGAATGCCTTGCTTGCACCATATGTCTCTTGCATATGAGAGAGTGTCCAACAGGACACTACTGCATGTGCACTCAGGTAGTAAAACTCTCCCTCACACATGCATTCCAAACCAAACACTGACTGCATTAATTTCTAAACCAGAGAACACAAGTGGTTGATAGTGCCATCTATGGGCACAATCCAGAGTAACTACGGGGAGTCCTTGCTCCAGTGTAAGAACAATTTACTCTGGATTGCAATATGAATTTCCCATAAGTTTTCACTAAGAGGTGCAGTAACTACGGGTGCACGTAATGTCTCTTACGTGCACCCGTAGTTACTCTAGATTGTAGGGCAAGTCTTGTTAAACTCTCTTTTCACTCCACAGACAGCTTTCCAAATGAGAAGACACAGGAACTATATCATGGCCAGTTGTGCAGATCACAAGAAAACCCACAGAATACCTGGCAAAAGTGTCCAGTGTGATCCCAGCTCTTCTTCTGTGATCTGTTTATTCCAGATCTGATCTACTGATCTATTTATTCCAGAAAGTGTGTGCATCATTTAATGCAAGGATTTCCAAACTTTGGCCCAGGGGCCAGATGTGCCCCACGCCCATTGCAAGCTTCTGCGGCCGGCTTGTGATCCTGAGAGCATCTGCCCACTCAAATGAATATGAATATGAATATGTCAGAGGGTGTTCTGAAGATTACCTGCAGCTTCTGTGGCCCTCAAAATGCCCTCAAAAGGCCTAAAAACATCACTTCCTGGTTTTTCTCTGAAAATCAGAAATAACTTTTTGTCCTGTCTGAAAGCTTTAGAAGGCATACTTGTGATTATTGGAGAAGCCTCCTCAGCCTTCAGAATACACTCCAGGTGTTGTTTTTTGGGGAGGTATTTACTCCTTTACATATGTAAGCTGCTTGTATGACAGGGGAATAGGGGTCCATGTAACCCTTAGATGACCAACCGGATTTTTTGTCCAACAATTATAATTTATGCAAATTAGTCTATTTTTAGATGGTCATCTAAATAAATGTGTGCTTACTTTTCATGGTGTGTGTTGGTGTTTGGTGAAAAACTGGAAATCTGAGCCAGTTTATTCATTGATCCAAATCCCAATGTATTTATTTAAATTTTATATTTAATTTTTTTCCTGGCCCTCGACACCTTGCCAGATATCTGATGTGGTCCTCTGGCCAAATAATTGTGAGACCCCTGATTTAATGCATGGGGCTGGTTGAATGCCATAAGTGTCCTCTGAACATAAGAAAAGCTGCCACTGGATCAGGTCAAAGACCCATCTAGTCCAGCTTCTTAACACAGCAGCCTACCAAATGCCTCAGGGAGCACATATGACACCTGCACGCTGGTGTCCTCCCTTGCATCTGGCATTTTGAGGCTGCTAATATCTATACAAACCCCTCTTGGCTTCTAACCTGTGATCTTGGAGCCTGGAACCAATCCTGGAAAAGGCTCTCCTAACCTCTACTGCCATCTGATAATCTACAGAAAGAGGGTTGGATCCAGAAGAACCTATGGGTTCTGAATCTGTTGATTCCCACATCATCATGCATTCTCTACTATCAATAACTGTGTCTTGTCTGGATTAAGTTTCAGTTCAAACACCTTCATCAGGGCCCAAACTGGGACCAGTTCAGAACTCTTACTGCTTTCTCCAGATTGGAAAATAGAAATAATAGAGCTGGGATTATAGATGACAGTAACTCATATTTCTAGAGGTTCATGCCCAGACATTTAATGTACTGTATATTTTAAACAGCATGAAGAGATAAGATGACAAGATCCAGCATGACATCCTTAGACCTACCACCAGAACTATCACACAAAATGGTTCTTCTCAAATATCTGAAGTATGCTGTCCAAACAATAACATGGTTAATAGTATTAAAAGCTATTATGAGATCTAAGAGAATCTGGGGGAGAGGAGAGGAAGGGATCACACTGTTTTCTTGCAAAGGCCATGACAACCAAGAAAGACCAAAAACTAACAGCCCAATCCAGAGCAACTAATCTGTCCACATAAGAGCCCTTAGGTTGCCCTATCTAACACTAGGTTGGAGCAACTGCAAGATGCTCCAGCCCAGTTACTCTGAAGGAGGCTTAGGGCAGAGCAAGGCAAGATAGGGTGCCCTAAGAGAGGTGGACCTGCTCTGCCCTAACTGGGGCAGCCTAAGCAGCTCAGGAGAGGCAAGTTGAGGGCATGTTTAGCATTGCCTAGGGCAGAGCAGTTACTCTGTATCCAGAGCCTGTTTCAAGGCAGAAATGCCCTCTTCCAGCCCTCAGAGTTATACCACCTCAGGAGCAGGTATAGTAACGAGTAGACCCATAGGGGTCCATGATAAGGCCCGAGTAAGAATGGCAGTGCTGACCAAAAATCTGAGTTCTTGGCCAGCCTAGCTGCAACCCCTTCCTCTCAACCTCAGGATATGGAACAAACTACGGCTGCCCACAAACCTCAGGATACAGCAGGCCACTCCAAGAAGCCCCTTGTATTCACTGTAGAATGTACTGGCATCTCATCAGGGACTCCTTATAAGGCAGGCACCCAGTGGCGTCACCAGACTGGTGCGGCTGGTGTGGGCTGCATTGGGGATGCGCTCCGTATGGGGTGATGTGCCGGAGGAGTTTGACTGTCCTTTGCCAGGCCCGGGCGTCAGCACCCCCATTCAGGCCTGCTCCAAGGCAGAGAATCAGCCAGAAGCTGCCACTTGTCTGAGGAGCTGGCCTGAACGGCCATCTGAGGTGCACTGCGCAGAAACACACTGAGCATGCCGAACAGCTTCAGAGGAGACTTCCTTAGAGCAGAGAAAGTCCGCGCCTCTGCACAGCCATTCGGCCTCACTCAGGAGGCGGAGCGGCAGCCGAATGGCTTCAGAAAGAGTACTGCACAGGCACCAACTCTGACGCCTGCACAGTCTCCCCCGAAGCCAAAAGGCTTCAGAAAAGTACTGCGCAGGTGTCAGAGATGGTGCCTACGCAGTACTCTTTCTGAAGCCAGTTGGCTTCAGAAACAACTGCGCAGGCGCCAACTTTGGTGACTGTGCAGTCAAGGTGGTGGGGGGGGCGCATCCCAGGGATGATGCACAGACTTCCGCACCAGGTGATGTGCAGAGTCATGTCACCACTGTAGGCACCACAGCTTTTCCTTGTTCAGTGTGATCTGAGGGGTGTCTCCTCAGAAGCAAGTCTTCCCCTTGTGTCAATTACTTAGCATGCTCTGGAGCAGTTAGGGCAGCCCAGGCTTCCTGACTCTCTGGATTCAGCATAACTTTCTGCTCTGGATACAGAATAGTTAGGAGAGTGCAGTTAGGTCAGAGCAGGCTGAATTTGCTCTGGATTGCAGCCTAAGAGAGTATAAAAAATGAATTTTATTCAAGAAAATCTGGAACAAGTTCAACATAGATTTAAATAAGAAAAAAAGGCAATTTCCGAGTTATAAATAATTGTAATTTTTTTTACTGTAATAATTTTACTGTAGCAAAGTGCCTGTGCTGTGATAATATTTTCAAGTTTAATATGGTTTCTCAAATGCAGACAGACGAAAGTATCAGATAGTGTTCTGTCTCATGATATACACAGTATTGTTGGGATCTAGCTAGGTAATCGACACATCTTGTTATTGCCATGTATAGGCAACCATAACCCATGCAATCATAATGTAATATATGGCTTTATGTAGCACATACTGGCTGTATGTAGACATACAATATTTGTTTGGGAACTTATATAAATGAATTTGGTGTTCCGTGCTTGTGAAAAAGAATTGGGTGCACTTAGCATGTGAAAATGAATCATGTGCTTGCTCACATTCGGCCATAGTATCTTTAGGGTGCAATCCTGACTTTAGGCCAGATTGAATGGCCCAGATAATCTCCCCTAAAGAGGCCATTTCCTGACATGCCAAATCCACAGGACTAGGAGGCCTCTAAGTTTGGCCTAACTGTTGCTGAGGACCAACTAAGTGGCACCTGGGGAGGACTTGCTCCTGAGGAGACCTTCTTCAGATCATACTGAATAAAAAACAGCTGCAGTGCCTACCACATAAAGAAGCCAAGAAGTCTCTGGCAACCAGTAACAGCTGCAGCTGATACTGCTGTAAGGAAGTGCAGGATGGGTTCAAGGGGAATGGCTGCTGGAGTGGGTTATAGTTGTGCCGAATCCTGAGGTTGAGAGGCAGGAGTGGTGCTTAGGTTGGCCAAAGACTTAGAACTTTTTCTTTTGCTTCCATTTTTACTCTGGCTTATCATGAGCCTCAGTGGGCCTACTCAGATTTACCCGTTCCTGTGGTGGTATAAGTCAGAGGGGCTGTCAGGAGGCATGTCTGCCCTGGAAACAGGCTCTGGATATGGCCCAACTGCACTGTGTTTGCCAGCAAACAGAGGCCTGACAGAGTAGGTAAGCCTGCAACAGGGGGCAGAATTTATTGAATTTGTTTATTCAATTTTTATCCTACCTTTCTTCCTTGAATAAGGAAACCCAAGGCAGCTAACAACATTTAAAAACAACAATTAAACAATTAAAACTGGGTAAAAAATTGAAATACAATTCAAACACAATTAAAATACAATTAAACTATGTAAAGAATTAAAAACCGAAGTAAAAAACAGCAGCAGATAGCAGTAAAAAACAGGAAGATAGCAATAAAATAATCTTAGTTAAGAGCTTTCGTAGGCCTGTCTTAAAAAACACATTTTTAGGACTTGCTGGAAGGACAGTAACAAAGGAACTTTCTTTCAACTGATGGGGAGGGAGTTCCACAAGGTGGATCCCACCACCAAGATGCCAAAGAACACCAACAGAAGCCACTACAACAGACAATGCTGGTGTGTGTAGGGCCAGTTACTCTTTCCCTATACTTGGGGCTATTTCCTGTTCAGTGATGGTAACAAAATTTCCATTTTATTTCTTTGCTGAAGTAAAGTGCTGGGCAGATACAGCCAGCCCAATAGACCCAGACCCAGATTTGTTGCCCTGGTTGGATTCCAGCTGGGGTTGTGGCCTGTTGGCTCCTCACAAAAGAATCACATATACACAGCACATGTTTGCCAGCTACACTGGCTGCAAATTTGTTTTAATATTGAATCTAAAGAACAGGTCTTAACCTTTAAAGATCTGAATATTCTGGGATTAGTGAACATCAGGAATCACCTCCCTGATATGAAGCATACTCAAGCACTATATTTGGCCACTAAGGCCCTCCTTGTGAGAAGGTGAGTCTAGCTTCACTGTTGCTCATTTTACAAGGTTTTATTCCTGTGGGCATTTTCTGGACATTGTTTTTAATCAAGATCTGTTAACTACTGCTTCTGCTTTCTTAAATTTGTTACAAATTTGATTATTTTAAGGTAATGTTATTTTGAAGGCTTTTTAAATGTTAGGCATCTTTGTTGCCTTACTATAAGAGTTTAACTGTTAACACACAAATTTACATACATTTACATATCACTGATCATTCATGCCACAGTACTGGTTCAGAAGAAACCCTACCTAAACTTAAGTGATGCTTCCTTAGAACATTAATAGTGACAGGTCACAGCTATTTTGAAGGTAATAACCTTTCATCATGCAGATGGTATGTAGTAGCTGTTTATTGCTACCCCATGATATTACACCACACTAATGGCAGGAAGTGAGAAAGAATAGTGTATCCACTTGAAGCTGGTGGTATTAAGCTGGCTGCTATGGTAATTACCGTACATTTAATGAAATGGGATAACACCCATGTCTTGCAAAAAGCAACATGGGATCTTTGCTGAAAAGAAGTAGCAAATGTCCTTTTGACTTATCTTCAAATAAATGGTAGCTATACTAAAACTCCTCTGGTGCGGTTAAGAATCCAGAGATAATTGTCAGGCTTGATACATGGTTGTATTACCATTATCAGATCCACAGGTTGACAAAGACAGTGGTAAGAGTAGAAATACATTAGGCTAAGATGCATTGGAGAACAAACCGAGTCAATAGGATGAGAACTAAAGAAAATGAAAACACCCAGGGTCTTTCCAGATCGCACATTAATCCTACAATCCAGAGTAACTACAGGAGCATGTAAGAGACATTACATGCACCTGTAGTTACTGCACCACCTAATGGAAACCTATGGAAAATTCATATTGCAATCCAGAGTAAATTGTTCTTACACTAGAGCAAGGACTCCCCGTAGTTACTCTGGATTGCATCCTAAATATGTGTTGTGTTTTTTTGTGCCTAGGACCTATTTTGCAGGCTTTTGATGATTCTTTGGAAACTTCAGGGTGTTTGGATGTTTTAAAATGTTTGTCACACTTGTGTTGTTGGCCACCTTGAGTCAACTTTGGTGGAGACAGATAAAAAAAGCTAGACTGTATGTCTACAGATGGGCCACCAGGTGCATTTGCATATAATCATGATCCACCTGCAGTGTTTCCCTAATGCCTCATTAACATCACAATTTACTCATTTTGACTTTGGCCTAACACTATTCCCAGTTGCTGCCTTACTACTTTAGGACATTTTCTGCAGTCAACACATTTCTTAGTTAATACATAAGCAGTTACTAATATGTCATGTATTTAAGTTTTGGCAAAGTTTAAATTATTTCTTTTTAGGGCTGCAGTAGCTCAATACTAAGATGCTGTGCTTATCAAGCTGAATGCTGGCAGTTGGAAACCCAAGAACTGCAAGTAGTGAGCTCCCCTTACTTGCCCTGCTCCTGCCAATCTAATAGTTTGAAATGATATAAATGCCAGCAGATAAATAGATACCATTTTGATGGGACAATAAGAGGGTGCTGTGTATTTCAGCCTATCATGCCAGCTGTATGACCAGTCTTCAGACAATTCTGGTTCTTCAGTAGTGTAATGGGGAAGAGCACCACGCCCTAGAATCAGTCACAGGTAGCAGGGAAACCTGCAGAAAACACCTTTACCTTTATTATGTGGGAAGCAAGTCTCCTTTTTCAAATTCAATACTACCCAACTTTCCAGCAGTAATGCAGTTGTGGGGCCTGTGCTGCATCCGGTGGTGGTGGTGGAGGCAGTCATGGAAGCCTCCACAATAAAATGTGAAAGACTACAACAAAACTCAGTCATTTAATGTTTAAATTTGATTTACTGTGTTATGCACAACTCTTCTTCAACATCAGACTCTATGCTTGCAATCCTAAAGACAATTTCCTGGGAATAAAACTCATTGCATACAGTGGGGCTTACTTTTGAATAGACATTGTTAGGATTGTGCTCTTTTACTTTTAGTGTGAAAGGGCTATCTTTCTGTACAGCAAAACTGTTTGCTTGCCTTTTTCATCAGTTTTGCAGAAAACAACTTGTGGCTGAGGTACAATAGGATAAAAAATTATGTTTACATAAGATATACATAAAAACCATAAATTACATGCATATATATAGATTAGTACTAGATTAATACAATTGTATGTCATGTAAAACATTTACTATAATGCATATTATATACATGTTACATGCATTAAACGTTTTACATGACATACAGTAGTATTAATCTAGTGGTCCTTAGCCCTTATGTGTGTGTAAGTCCTTATACGTAATGTAAAAAATTGTGGTATAACACACACATGCTTTTGCACAAACAAATCAGTTTACAATTTGTGTTACAATCAGTTGCAGTTGCATCCTTGACATTTTGATCTTTAGGGTATAAGTTTTAAAAAGTTTCTTTTTAGGGAGGAAAAGACTTTCAGGACTGAAGAACTACATCTTGTGGCAAGTAGTTCCACAGAGTAATTACCCAGCGGGTAAGATCCGGATGCCTTTAAGAGGGGACAGGACAAATTTCTGGAGGAAATGCCCATTGCAGGTTACAAGCCTTGATGTGTTATGTGCAACCTCTATATTTTAGATGTTGGCGACTTCAGGATGCCAGACATAGAGGTGTCGGCAGGTGTCCTGTGGCCTTGTGTGCCCTGTCAGGGCTACCCTGAGCACAATCCTAACCATGTCTACTCAAAAGTTAGCCTCATTGTGTTTAATGGATCTTACTCCAGGAAAGTGTCTTTAGGATTGCGATAAGTGTTGTCTCTATAGGCCTTTGGGACGTTCCTCAGAGTGGTTTGTGTGCCGCTCGGTCACAGCGAAGGCCATAAGTTGTACCTTCAGCCCCCAGGAAATCAGACTTCAGTCCTTGGGGGTGAGTAAGTCCCAGTGAGTTCAATGGGCCTTACTTCCGAGTAGACATGCCCAGGACAGTCAGACAGAGGCTGCAATCCTGAAGACACTTTCCTGGGAGTAAGACCCACTGAACACAGTAGGGCTTACTTTTGAGTAGACGTGGTTAGGCTTGTGCTGAGAGAGACTTCTCCTCTCCTCAGGACTTCCACTCCTCAGTCAGTGCAGGGTCTTTCCAGAGCCAACCCCAGAGGGGTCGAGGCCTGTCCTGACCCTGGTGGGGCCTCCAGGCGGAGCCTCCTGCAGCCCTGCCTCCCTCCGCGGGCAGATGAGGCAATCCAGGTGGAACCCCGCCAGCCAACCAGGCGGCCCGCAGCCGGCCTCGCTCACAGGCAGGTGTTGTGACCCAAGCCCCCTGCCTGGCCCGGCCGGCCTGCCTCCCTCCCTCCTTCGGGGGCTTCGCCCAGCCCGCCCAGAGAGGGTGCTGCGGAGGCGGCCTGACCCCTCTCTCCCCAGCCCCGAGGACTCCCCAGCCGAGAGGCAGCGGCGGAAGTGGGTGTCGGGGCAGTGGAGGAATTTCCTGTGACGTCCCGGCCCGGACTCCATTAGGCTGCAGCCAGCAGAGGAGCCACAGACCCAGTGGCTGCTGGAGAGAACTGGGCCGCGCTCCGGGGGCGCCGAGCCGAGAGGCCGCGGGTAGTGCAGACAGGGCGGGCGGCGGCTGCTGGGAGAGGGAGAGGCCCCGCTCCAGGCTCCGCACCGCCACCTCCTCCCTCCCTCCTTCCCTCCCTCCCTCTCCCCCGCCTCCCCTCCCTCGCTCCCCCCACCCCACCCGGCTTCCCACCACGGCCTCTCTCGGCGAGGAAACTCTGGCCTCCGCTTCCTCCTCCTCCGACTCGGACACCGGCGGAGCGTCCCCGCCACCGCGGAAGAAAGCGCGGGCCTCCCCGGCGGCGGCGGCGGCGGAGGGAGCAGGAGAGCCCGGGGCTTCCGCGGGCAGAGCAGGCCTCACCCCGTCCCCGTCCCCCTCGCTCTCGACCGGGCTCGCCCCCCCCGCTGCCAGTCTCCTCAGAACCTCCGGCGGCGGAGCCATGCAGGCCAACGGGGCAGGAGGGGGGCAGCAGCAGCAGCCGCCGCCGTCGTCGCAGGGACCGGAGCTGGGCTGCCTGGGCGCCCAGAACGGCGAGGCCTCGTCGGGGTCGAGCGCCGGGGAGCAGCTGGGTCACGCCAACGGGCTGCTGCCCTCGGCCAACAACAACAACAACGGCGGCGGAGGAGGAGGGTCGAGTGTCAACAACGGCGTCTCCGTCCCCGGGGGGTCCGCCGCAGAGATGGGGGGAGGCAGCGGCGTCGGGGTCTGTGGCAGCGCCCTGAAGAAGAAGAAGAGGCTCTCGCAGTCCGACGAGGACGTCATCAGGCTCATCGGGCAGCACCTCCACGGCCTGGGCCTCAAGTGAGTCCCTCCCTCCCTCCCGCTCCCTCCATCTTGTGCACCGCCGGCCCTCGCCCCGTGGAGACTGAGGGAGAACCGGCCTCTGGCTTGGGGTCTCACCGGCTCAGTCCCTGTCATGGCAGCCGAAGGAAGGAAGGAAGCAGGACCCCCCGCACAGTCACTGAGGGGGGAGGCAGGAACAGCCCAATCCTGTGTATGTCTATTCTGAAGTAAGCCCCATTAAAGTCAATGGGGCTTACTCCTGGGAAAGTGTAGGATTGCAGCCTTATGACCCAATCCTAGTTATGTCTACTCAGAAGTAAGCCCCACTAGAGTCAATGGGGCTTACTCCTGGGAAAGTGTAGGATTGCAGCCTTATAACCCAATCCTAGGTATGTCTACTCAGAAGTAAGCCTCACTAGAGTCAATGGGGCTTACTCCTGGGAAAGTGTCGATTGAAGCCTTACAACCCAATCCTAGGTATGTCTACTCAGAAGTAAGTCCCATTAGTATCAGTGGGGCTTACTTTTGGGAAACATGATTGGATTGCAGCCTTAGAACCCAATCCTATGAATGTCAGAAGTCCCATTATGTTCATTGGGGTTTACTGACAAGAATGTGTGGATAGGACTACAGCCTTTATGAGGCTGTGTTGTTGGGAGCCAGTGGTGTAGCTAGAGGAGGCAAAGCACCAAGTTCTACAGGGGACCTCACCGTGGCAAAGGTAGGGCCCCTTGCCCGCCACATTGAGGCTCCCTGTCGAACATAGTGCTTTGCCCCCTCCAGCTACACCACTGCTGGGAATAACAGCCCTGACATACTTGTTTATTTTAGTTCATGTTGTATGCCCAAGAGGGTGGTGGAGAAGCCATGGCTGCTTCTCTCTGTGGGCAGCTCCATATTTATATGGGGTGGGGGAGGCAAGAGAGGCAATTGGTGCTGTAGATTGTCCTGTCACAGTTTAATATTTATCTATACAGAACAATATCTGGGAGGGTGGGAGGTAAATCCAGTAAATGAAAGGATGAAGGCCCTGTGACAGGACAGGGCCTGTTTTTCAAGGCCTACTTTAGTGAACTTCTTACTGAGAAAACAGGTACATCCTGTCAATTGTGGGAGCCTATCGGCATATTATTAAACATAGGTCCATTACAAAGGTAATACTGGTAAAACAGCCTTAAAACACAATGGATTATGGCAATCTCTTTTTTTATGTGGGTCTAAAACAAAGTTGGATTATATTAAAAGAATAATAAGAAGAACTGACCAACAGCTAGGCCTCTGATAGTGAAGTCTCTTGTTTTAGCTAGTTGTTTTGGTAGGTAGCATGGAAGTATGTAGCTTGAGTATGTCTCATGTAGCCTTTGAGTATTCTGTATGTATTTAAAAATGTCAGATGTGTTGACTCTTCTGTAGCTTGCAGCACTGCAGTACTTTGAGCTGAGTAATAGGCATGCAGCTGGGGTGGAGGAGGGTGAAAGCAAATAAATACAGGACGTTAGCAATTGGAATTACCAAAACAAACCTGACTTGATAAGTACAATGTAATAGCAGCTAGATGAAGAGAAAGATTTATGTCCTTGGAAAACCAAGGATCCGTGTACACTAGGAAAGCTTTTGTCATACTGAGAATTAATAGGTTCCAATTAGTATACATAATAAGTAGACTGCTGACACAAGGCAAATAAATTTTTGTGGTATCTTTATTTTTAAAAGTGTGCAGTGGCTGTAGATTTATAGATCTGACTTAGGCTGCAATCCTAAAGACACTTTCCTGGGAGTAAGACCCATTGGACACAATGGGGCTTACATCTGAGTAGACATGGTTAGGATTGTGCTCTTTTTTTATTAAATATCCAACCTAAATGGCTGCTAACATGAAAAATGGTGGTAGGTAATGTCTTGGGTTCCAATGTGTCCAATAACAATGTGTCCAATAACTCAATAACTTCAGTAAAATATTTCAGAAGGTGGGTCGGTCAGCTGTAACAGTATAATCAGTATGCATGTTTATTCAGAAGTCTTGCTGTATTAAATGACTTTCTCCTCACTATGCATAGGATTGTAGCATAAGTAGTCTTTCACATGAATATGCTGCTGTTGAAAGTTTTAGAGGAATTTTTTATTTAATCAGGATAGTAAAGTATCTTTTCCATTTTAAGAGAAGTTTATATTTTGTATGTGAACTTGCACAGGTTGGGACATATCTACATAGCCATTTGATTTTTGTTTGAAAACCTCCAAACGTTTTGGTTGAAAAATGTGTATAAATATCTTTAATAATAATACTGTTGCTGAAGTTTGTTATAATGTTTTAGGTTTTTGTTTTTCTTATGATAAAAGTGGTGTGTTTCAAATTTTGGACAATGGCTAAATGATTGTCTCTAATGAAAGAATAAGATGTTTGCTACTTTCTTATATATATATATATATATATTGTATCTTTTTCTTGCAGCCAGACTGTTGATCTTCTCATGCAAGAGTCAGGATGTCGTTTAGAACATCCTTCGGCTACCAAATTCCGCAATCATGTCATGGAAGGAGAATGGGATAAGGTAATATTAAGGATGTGGAACTGTGCATTTATTGTTAAGGCATCAGTCCTTTACACAGTTATTTGGATATAAATTTGATGAACCTAGTGAAATGTAATTCTTAATAAAATGACAGTAACAATGAGCTATGATTTTTTGTGGTGCTTGTTGCAGTTCTTAGCTTACCTTTGTTTTCCTTTTTCCCTATCTCTCCCATGATTTAAAAAACTGATACTTATAGGCTGAAAATGACCTGAATGAACTTAAGCCTTTGGTGCACTCTCCTCATGCAATTGTGGTAAGAGATTTCGGAATTGTTTCAGTTTTGAACTGTAGTAATGACTGTTCTGCTTTGAGTTTGGATAATCATGTTACTTATGCTATCCTAAGTGCAATCCTAACATCCACTTAGGCTGGCATAAGCCCCAGCACAACTCCCATGCCATGAAAGGCACTTTTGCACCACTCCTGGGGAAGGGTTAGGCCAGTGCGCAGACATGCACTTGCTTTCCTACATCCCCATGGGAACAGGAAGACTGATGAGGTTTGCCAACCTAGGTCAGAATTGTATCCTTACTAAAATTTCAGATACCAACAATATTGCCAATACAGTTTTGTGTCACTAGGTAATATTTGTAAGTAAAGGACTAAAAGATAATTCTGGTGCTTAGTATTAGGAGTCCTTATGTTTAACTGGGGGCAGGCTTATTCTCAGGCCTAGATGTGTAGGATTGCAGTGATAGTGCTGTTCTCTTTTTATTTGACCTGCATTTGTATGGCTATTGATTTTGGGCCCTTATTTGTGGTTTTCTGTTTAAAGCTGACAAATCTTCTCTAAAATGGTATAGCTTAAATATATCAATTGTAACCTAATACTTTTTAAAACTAATTTACCCTTCCCCCTCATGGCTGTATTGTATTAGAAAGGGCATGAAGTTCTTAATCTCTTCACCCCTTAGGGGGTTAACTTTTGTATACTTTCACTTGTACTGTTACACACATGTGTTTCACTTGTTCAAGTGGAAAATATACTTCAGTGCCTCTGAAATGACTATAAAAACAGGGAAGAATCAGCTGGTGTCTGCTTTAAGATTTCTTCTGGTTGATTTGTTGTCAAAAGGCTTTTTTCCTGTTCTCTTCCCTTCCCCACCCACTACTAGGCAGGAAGTGAAGTGTGGAAAAACAGATGTTTTGTTAAGCTTACTTGCTGCCTGAAAGTAGCTGCATTTTGTTCTAGTTGGCCCAACCTTGCCAAAAACATTCTGTCAAACAAGTAGATCTGTATTAGCCTCATAGAGTCTTATGGATGCTGTTAGTTAGCAGTATCTACTTAGATAGTATACTAAATATAATGAATATTGTGTAAAGACACATAGATAAGAATTGTAGCACAAGCTGAAATCTGTTCACACAAAGGGACTTCTAATTTCTCCTTACTCTCAACTCTGCCCATCCTCTGTTCCTTAGGGTTGAAGGACCCTCCATTGCAGGATGAGGAAATGGGAAAGGGCACCTTCCATAAGTAAAGTGTCTTTCCACATGTGAAACCTTATGGATGCAACCCATATAGATTATTCCATCTCTGTAGAGATAAAGTCTTGCAGCTCATTCACTTAACGTTTTTGAATGCTTGCGGTTAAGCACACTGAACATATAAATGTCATTTTCTTTTAGTTCACATGTAGTTATATTGTCATAAGTAGTTCATTGTGAACTGGTGTTTTTTCAGTTGCTTACCTTGTAAGAGGAATGAAGGAGTGTTTATTAGCAGTTGGATATATAAAGGCTAGAGAGCTAAGTTGTTTTAAACTGGTATACCCTTCTATATAAAAATATTACAGATAGATTTAAAATCTTAATCCTAATTTTCTGTGCAATGGTTTAAATGCATGAAAATTAAGGTTCACAGATTGTAATGGGTAATATTTCTACTGCCAAAAGGTTTTTTAAGATTACTGTAAATTTTATTTGGAGCTGAGATTGAGGCTGTAGTGATTTATTATTGGAGACAGTTAAAATAAAGTGGTGTTTAATTGGATGACTCTTATATGTATACAACACTTGCTATATTTCATAGAATGAAAATAGCTATTTGGAGAAAGTCTCCTAAACTGTGGTCTTAAATATTTTTGTTGAGGAATGTGTGACTTGAAATGAAGTCTTCCTAAGCTGACTGTTCTGCCAGTAGTAGTCTTCTTGATGGAAAAATATTTCTGTAACTTTTGGGTTTTCTATGAGGCAAGAAAGAAAAACAAAGAAAATATGGCCTTATGAGTAGAAATTAAGGAATGGGCTGGAAAAACTGTTCTGATGACCTGTCAGCTATAGAAAACCTTAAATTGGTGTTATAAATCTTAAGGACATTTTGGCTTTCAAAACTTACTCTACAATCCAGAATAACTATGTGAGCACATAAGAGACATTACGTTCACCTGTAGTTACTGCACAACCTAGTGAAAACCTAAGGGAAATTCATATTGCAATCCAGAGTAAATTGTTCTTACACAGGAGTAAGGACTCCCTGTAGTTACCCTGGATTTCGCCCTTAGTCTCACTTCACTGTTTCCTATGGAAGAATGTGTCAACTGATATCAGGAATATGTTAGGCCTAGACAGATATTTCTGGAAAACTCCTTTTGACTCAAGAAACTGTGGACACAATCCTAACCAATTTAGGCCAGCGTAATTCAGTTCTTGCAGTGGCATGGAGAAGTATGTGCAAGTCTGCACCAATCTTGCAGCACTTTTGCAACATCCCTGTGCCAGCAAGGGACTTCGCTGGCCTTACCAGGGGTTAGGATTGTATTGTGTATCTGTGAAAGTCAAGGCAAAATCCAGAGTAAATACGGGGAGTCCTTGCTCTGGTGTAAGAAAGACTATGGGTGAAATCCAGAGTAACTACAGGGAGTCCTTGCACAGGTGTAAGAACAATTTGCTCTGGATTGCAATATGAATTTCCCATAGGTTTTCACTAGGTGTTGCAGTAACTACAGGTACACGTAATGTTTCTTACATGCTCCCGTAGTTACTCTGGATTGTAGGGTTAGGCTGCAATCCTAAAGACACTTTCCTGGGAGTAAGACACACTGAAGAAAAGGGGTTTACTTTTGAGTAGACATGGTTAGGATTGTGCGTTACTCTGTATTCCAGTATGAATTTCCCATAGATTTTCACTAGGTGGTGCAGTAACTATGGGTGCACGTAAAGTCTCTTACGTGCTCCCGTAGTTACTCTGGATTTGTGGGTAAGTATGGTAATACTTTGTAAATGCTGCTTATTTGGTGCTGATTGGTTTAAGCAGTCAGACCTGCTGTGATTGACAGCTGTTGGAGGTGTGCATTCTGAGAAGCATAGGACCAATTGATGCCAATTTTCTGCCTTGCCTTTGCTGATGCATCCAAAGAGTATTTTTGCATTGTTGATAATGGATCCCCTCCATTATGGGAGATATTTCTGTAGTAGACTTCCTGATTATCTTGCATATAAGGCCATATGAGAAATATTTCACCAGCTTTTCCAATATAGATTTTGATCAATATAACAAAATTGCACATGATCAGTTTTGGAGGTGAGGCTATAAGGGGTAAACTTACAAATTCAACAGCTAGATCAACTGTAGTTGGATAAATTTAATTTTTTTGAATGAGATTTTTTTAAGACACCATTTTGGTTCTGTGTTGTCATCTTTTGCTTATCTGTACAGCTGTAACTATAATGTCTGTATATTTTCTTATGACAGCAAAGTGTTGACAATCAATTGAAATCTGAATCTTAAACAACACTGAGAAGCTTTTTTCTTTTGAATTTTGAATCAGTTTATTTGCTTTAAATTATTGTTAGAAGAAGCAGGTCTGAAATTTGAAATTAGTTTTTTTCACAAGGCTGAAAAAACTAAATAATCCCATGTGGGTTCAGAAAGAGTTGCATAATCAAATTCCTTTGAAAAGCATGCTTTGAAGTTTTGTTTAATTTAGGCTGCAATCCAATGTATGCTTACTTGGGAGTCAATCTCATCAGTGTGTCATCAGAAGACACCTGTATAGGATAGAAGACTGAAATCAAAGGCAGAGACCAATAACTAAAACATGTTTGGTATTTCACAAAATATTTCAAACAAAAGGTCACAGCATTTTTTATTTTGTGTGGTGAAAAGGATCCTAAGTGGTGCACATTTTAAAATTTACACGTATTCAGCCTTGGTTTTATTACCTGCATTGGCATCCATCAATCTCGAAAGACTATGGTATCATGCGCGACGCTTTATGCGAAGCACGAAGGCCTGGGTAGATTTAATATGGAGGATAGGCTGTTACCCAAGCAGCAGATCCCCTCTCTCCATGCCTCTGAAATAGTCCAATGGAACGGCAGAGCCGATTTGATTGGTTCCAGCTGCATTGCAGAGCTAGGCTAAGGACAGGATCTCGCCCTGTCTTTTGGGGACCCAGGTCTCGAACCCTGACCAGGCACAGTTTATTAACTACTTGCACCACCCACAGCCCATGTTATCACTTGATCATTTAAATAATCAAAGATTGAAGTGGGTTGGAGGTTATGAAGATGAATAATGCACCAACTTTGGTGCAGCAGTAGATACAGCATTTGAGCCTCCAAGATCTTTAGTTGGAGCATAGAAGAGCAATTAGTAACTTCCATATCAGTAGTGAGGATGAACTGCTACTTTAAGTCTTTTGTATGCTAATGATTTATACCTGCACAGATCGTAACTGTTATTTGTTAATCTCAGTATCTGAATCATAGTTAAGGATTGGTCATGATCCACTGTGTAGTTTGAAATCTTTTTTCCTTCCAAAAGGCAACTTCTCCTACAGTTGTTCTCTGTGGTTGCAGGTTCTGAATTGGAGTTGTCTGGTCCATGTCTGATAAAACATGGAGGAAACCAACCGGCCTGTTACTGGATCATTACTTTCCTATCGGCAGGGGGGGGGGAAGATATTTATCTACTTGGACTTGCATGCTAGGTTTGCAGAAGTTGGGGTGAATGCAGTTGTGCAGTACTTGTGCCTTGCCAACCATTAGGTTGACAAGCACAGCATCTGTAGCCATTTTCAAACTCGTTTCAAACTGAAATAATTTTTTTTCAGCTATAAACAGTTTTCCCACCACTCCACAGCCCTTCTTTTTGCTACATGACAAACAGTTCTCATAGATGTCTCCATCTACCCCATCTTGGAGCAGACTTGCCACTTGACCGGCTAAGGCTGCAATCCTAATCTTCAGTTAGGCTGGCCTAAACTCTGGCACTCCTTGTAAGGCACTTCTGTGCCACTCCTGGGAGAGGGTTAGACCAGTGCAGAAGACATGTGCTTGCCTCTCTTCATCACAACGGGAATGGAAAGACCAATGAGTTGTGCTGGCCTAGGTTAAGATTGCACCCTACCTAAATCATGGTTTTATGTAATTTTAATATTTACCTGTTAGGCTTGATTGAAAACATCTAAAAATATTTATTTTTTAGTTTATTTTTAATTTATTGATTAAAACATGTATTAAACAATTTAATTATTTTTTTAATTTAGTTTTTCGACCACCTCTCTCTTTCAGAACAATCCTTATAATATAAAACTGGAAGGTAATTGCTTCCAATTATAAACTGATTCTTTTTGTGTGCTGTTTACACATTTAGCTGCCATTCCTATCTCCAAACATCTAACATGAGTGGGAAAACATGATGAGAGAAAAGTAGGGAAGGAAAGATGAAAAGGTGTAAAGAGAAAATTCCAGATGATCCACAAAGCCTATTTTGCACTGTGTGTTTATTTTCTCCCAAATGTCCGTGAATAGGTGAAGAGGTGCTTATTTGCATTCAGTTAAATATATCTACAATATATATTTATTTTCAAGGCATATTTAAAAATTGTGTACATGAAACAAATTATTGTAGAAAGTTAAAAGTGTAATTAAATGTATTAATAGTATAAACTTTTTCAGATTTATATTTCCAAAACTGCTGATAAACAAACAGCTGGTAGGCTCATTGAGACCCTGAATGTAAGCCATCTAGTGCACATCTTTGTTTTTAAGAAAGAAATCTTCTCTGTCTTGAGCTGGGTTTTCTTGCTTTTTAATTCTCTATATTTTTTAGATAAATGTGCATGTAAATAGGTGGTTTTAACAGGTTAAATATGTTGGTTAACAACCAAATGAATAAACTAAACTTATTCAGTAAAAATATAATAAACCACATTTACTATTTTAATAAACTAAATATATTCACATTAAAAAAATTAAGGCTGCAATCCTAGCCATGCCAACTCAGAAGTAAGCCCCATTATGCTCAGTGGGTCTTACTCCCAGGAAAGTGTGTTTAGGATTTAGAAGTTCTTATTTTACTCGGGAGAATGTTCTAAAATCCTGGTTACAAAATCGTATTACTTTAGACAAATTCCCAAATTTATAGCTAACTGGAGACAGGATAATTATTCTGAAAAAAATATTTCTGCTTTGGTTCTTAGTATACTGGAAAAATTATGCAAGGATGTTAGGAAAGAGCATATACTTGATAGCTAACATGTCCAGAATTTTCTGAAATAAGGTCTGTTACCTAAATGTCTTTCAATGTAATTGAAACAAAATGTTTATAACCTTTGGCTGATAAACTGTAACCTGACTAAAGAAATTTTGGACTGCTGATTAGAATTGTAACAAATAATCAGTTACAGTGGTGCCTTGTAAGACAAACGCTTTGTAAGACAAACTGAAATTTCTGAGGAATTCTGCCTTGTAAAACAAAACAGTTTTACAAAGAAAATTCGTTGTAAAACGAAATACCGGTAATTGATGGATCTGCATCGTGAGCACAAGAGGTTATGGAAGAGATTTCATTTGCAAAGGAAGAGGAAAATAAGGAGAAATCCCTCACATCAAATGAGATTAAGGACATTTGTAAACATTAGGAAATGGTGCAAAATTTTGTAGAAAAACACCACCCAAATAAGGTTGTAGCAATGCAAGCGATTAATCTGTTTAATGATAATGCAATGTCACATTTCCATCAAATCCTCAAAAGGAGACAAAGCTAGTGTCATTAGAAAGGTTCCTTGTTACAGTTGCTCCAAAAGACACCAGTGACTCTTTTAGTGAAAATTAGTCATCCTTGGCTATAAAGGTTTTTCTTTTCTGTTTTACTGTACAGTATATTACTGTGTTTTTATTAATATTACAGTATTTGTATTATGTATTATATTACAGTGTTTTGTCATCATTTTTACACACAATTAATATTTTTATATGAATATTTTTAGATTGTGGAACCAATCATCTGAGTTTCCATTATTTCCTATGGGAAAATCCGCTTTGTATAAAGAATGCTTTTTAAGACAAACATGCTTCCGGAACAAATTATATTCATCTTACAAGGCACCACTGTATTTCGATGAGCTTAACCTTACTGCCTTAAATAAATTGATCATTTATTTGACCATATAAATTGAAGATTTATGTGACCATTTTTGATTATTTTACATTCACATGTTATCTTGTTACATTTTTGGACCCCACCCCACTTTCCTGTCCTGTGTCATATTAGAGTAGCCACTTTCTTTTATGGCTGGATAAAAAGACACTATCAACTTCTAAAATTAAGTCCTTCAATGTTTTATTCATCTGCTATTTATTAACAATTTAATTTACAAATTATAATCAATAGTGGTTGACTGTTACAATTCAGCAGTCCAGTTATTCCTAAACACTTTGTACATGCACTGTTTCATCTCTTTAGTTTGTTATACTTTTGAGACAGATAATTTTTTCCATTTATTTAACTATATTGATAATTTTTGTGTTCATAATTTATTTTAAATTACAGTTTACTTCTCCTGCCTGACTCTTGTCTCAGCTTTACAATTAGAATCTTCTCTGCCTATGGGCTGCCTGTTAGCTCCTCCTCCTCCTCCTCCCTTTTGCAAAGACAGACAATAGCAGTCTCATAGATGGAGAAGGAGAACCTACTTATAACCTGCTCTTTGGACCTGAGAGTGTAGAAGGTACTTATTACAAATAGTGATGGGGCAGTGAGAATCGTCACTTGACTGACTTGGATACCCTTGGGTATGAATTGCATTAGGCTTTACTGCTGTCTAGTTATGTTTTTGGACCCCACGTTTCCTGTCCTGTGTTTAAAAAACAGTATTTTTAAACACAGATTAAAACACAGATTAAAACACAGATTAAAACACAGATTAAAACACAGATTAAAATGTGTCCTGATTAAAAAAACAGTATTCACTTCTAAAAGTGAGTCCTCCAGTGTTTCATTCATCTGCTATTAACAGTTTTAAAATAGCTTAAATAGTTTGGAGTAGGTGCATTAGATTAATAAGTGCATTATAGCTGATGGCCAAAAAACATGTGAAGTTTGCATTCTTGGAGTCTCATCTTTTTATGAGTCCCTCCAAAATCACACTGAACTCCTCTACCCAACCTAGAAGAGGTTGTATTTGATCAGACACAAAGGCTGGTTATGGTTACTCAAATGAGAGGAATTGTGCATGTGGTCATAGGTTAATACCTGGACAGACCTATGGGTTTGGAAATAGGTTGTTTAATACTGCAAACCTGGTAAACCCTTCTATCAATTTACCTGGAATACCTCTACCAATTTTAAGGAGTGGTTTGGTTTTGAGAAGCTTGAACAGATGCGTATAAGCAAAGAACAAAACAGACATGGACAAAGCTAGTGGTACATTTTAGAATACATTTTAGTATTTAAGCTATGCGTCCCTAAAATGCATGGATTCAAGAACTTTGTCATGTGATATGGATAATTTTTGTTGATATTTAGTAGATAAATTGTGTCTGACTCTTTGTGACCCCATGGACTGCAGCTCACCAGCCCACCCTATCCTCCACTAGTTTCCAAAGTCTTTCCATATTCATTTTCATTGCCTCAATGACACTATCTAACCATCCCACCCTATGCTGTACCCTTCTCCTTTCAGTTTTGCCCAGCATCAGGGTTTTTTCTAAGGAGTCCTCCCTTCTCTTGATGTAGCCAAAATAATTGAGTTTCAGCTTCAGTATCTGTTCTTCCAGTGACAGGCAGGTTTGATTTCTTGCAAGATTGACTGATTGGATCTCCTGACTGATAAGGGACTCTCAAGAGTCTTCTCCAGCGCCATAATTTAAAAGGCTGAATATTGTCTGGAATCTATTCTTAGGTCTGTAATATAGAAACAGGGTAGGGGTAGTGCCATGCACATCTAAAGGTGCTCTTTCCTGGTGCAGCCAAGACGAGTCCTGGTATGAATAAGCTTATGATCTCTCTTGGTATAATATCTATTGTGGTATACTTTCAAAAACAAAAAATGAGCAGATACAGATGGTTCTGATATTCTAAGAGTGTAAGCAGAAATTCTCAGTAGAAGTAAAGCCTACAGATTTGTGTAGTTATCCCTTTTTATGTATAAGAAATGTTTCTCTTGTGCACTATAGAACCTATCAAAGCAGCTAATATAAAAATGAAGCAGTTCTCACATACACATTTTAAAAGCAACAAAGCAATATGTAAAAATAGGCCAGAACAAAGCAGCATAACCAATGCAGTTAAAGCCCTATCAGAGTAAGTGGTTAATTAGAACAATGACAATGAAAGGAGGCACATGGATCTCCCATGGCAGACCCTGTATTTTTATCACAAAGGTATATGTAGAACTAATTTTATTAGCGTTGCCAATTAGTTCCCATCTTAATTGGTAATTTCATCCCTATCAGTCATACTTGCATAAGCACACACCCTGAGTTGTTGACACTGGCATACCTTAGTCTTGGAGACTATGCATTCGAAGTGCATATGTTGCTTTTTTTGGATGGTTACCTGTGATCAGTTCTCCCTCCTGCATTTCCTTTAACGCTTTTTGGTGGTTCTTTTCTTGTATTCCTTACAACACATTTTCATAGATGCTTTCATTTTGATGTTATCACTTCCTCCTCCGGATAGTTATGATGTCCTTCCAGTTTGTCGTCTCTTGCTGCCTTATCCTGTCACTTTCTGGTGAATCTTGGTGCCATGCTGTTATAGTTGATGGCCAAAAAACATATGAAGTTTGCATTCCTGGAGTCTCGCCCTTATTTAAATTAGAAATTCTCAATCTTAGTCATGTCAAAAGCTTGTCTTCAGCTATGTTCTTTGGTTGGTTTTCACAATCAAAAACCTAAAAGACATTTGTGCTGTCTTTGTAAGCTCCTCAGAGCACAGGCCTATTTTCTTTTGGCTTGTATTTCTGTAACAACAAATTTCAGTGATGGTGGTGTTTAATAATAACACATTGCTGCCATTAAGCTTTACTCTGTGCCAAATATTCTTCCTTCTTTCCCCCTATATTTGTATCATTGAATATGTTTATATTTGGTTATGGATATTGATGGGAATTTTAGGGATCAAAACGTATGAAGGGTCCACTGACACTGATAACCCAGATTAATTTATTTCTCCATAAGCACTACTGCTAAATTGAGCTCTAAATGGAGAAAGCTGATATTATTTGCTTTCTTTGAAGAACAATTTGCAAAATGAATACTTCAAGTTAAGCCTGTTCCTGTACTGTTGCAAAACAAGATTACAGCATCTGCTTAGACATATTACATGCTTAAGAGGTCTGTGTAAATCTAGTTTCTGGGCCACGTAAATCTAATTTATGGGCTGATCCTTCTAGTCTGGCATTCAGTATTGTCATTGTACCTAGAATTCTTCCAAAATGCTTGTGGTTGAAAAGCTCCTGCATCAAGTTGTATAGTTTATTATTGGACATGACTGCTCCATATTGGAAATGGAAGCTATTTGAGAGGATAATTTTATGTTGTTCAAAATGAATCTTTGATTTGCTCTTTCAAGATTTATAATCAGAATTGTGAGTTTTGTAAATGTTGAAAAATTGTGGAACATATTTCTGCATCATGAAATCATGCATATTTCTTTCTGAAGGACAAAGTGGAATGCTGTATGTACCTTTTGTTTAGGATCAAATATTTTCTGAAATTTCAGTCATCCCTTTCCCCCAACCTGACCTGCTGCTTTCTGTCATGTCAGAGGATGAAGTTTTTGCTGCTGCAGCAAAAGTATTTAGAATATCTAGAGGACGGTAAGGTTTTGGAGGCACTTCAAGTTCTACGTTGTGAGTTGACACCACTGAAATACAACACAGAACGCATTCATATCCTCAGTGGGTAAGTGTCTTAATTTGAATCAGAAAAAGCATTTTTGAAGGGCTATTGTAGATTACAAGTCTTTATATGAAATAATATTATAGTAAACTTTTAAAAGTAGTAATGCATCTTTGTGATGCTTAACTCTGGTGTATTTCTCTGGACTCAGCCGTTCTGAGTTGAGAATGATGTTATGGGAAATCTCCATTGCAGAAATATTTGTTGTGGGAACAACTGATGTTATGGGAAATTATTGCAGACGTAAATAAAACACATTGCAGAAGTAGATAAAACATAAAAGATTATTATTATTATTATTATTATTATTATTATTATTATTATTATTATTAGTCCAAAATTAAAATGAGTAATAGTAATGTGTTTTGTGTTCATGGGACTTTGCAATTTGATTCAGAACTATTAATAATAGAATGTCTTGGCCTCCTATGTTTTTATGTGTCTAATTAATTCAGGAAAAAAGAGTATTTATTAAATACAGAGAAGTCTGAACCATTCGGTTGGAAATGGAAACTTATTCACTGATAGATTTTCAGCAAAATAAAATGATTTTTAAAAACAATTTTGGTATCATGACCTTGAATTTTCATGACCCACCAGCTGTTAACTGTTAATCACCAATTATATAGTCATGACTAGGTGTCCTCAGAAGGTCTGTTCCAATAATGAAATATGTAGGGATCAGGCATCTTATAATCCTCTAAAATCACTTGGAGCTATACTCCAGTTGCATCTGGAGAGCCTCCTGATGATTTGGGAAGCTGAATCTGAGAAGGTCTATTAAGGGACTCCAGAAGTCCAAAAATTCAACTTTTTGGGTTTTTGCCAAGAATCCTTTCTTTTGGCCTTTTAAGGTCAGAAGGCCCTCTAGACATGACTGGGTCATGGCTTCAGTCAAGTTAAAAGGGGCCGTGTCTAGATTCAGAACCCACAATTAGATAAAACCAGCTTGGACCTGTGTGTTGAGAAACATCACATATACTATTCACAATGCAGGGGTGTCAAACATCAATGCAGGGGTGTCAAACATAAGGCCCACAGATGCGCCCCCCAGAGACAATTTATGTGGTCTCTGCTATAATTAGGCTTTCCCCATATGTTAGTTTGGCTCCCTTGTGTCTTGAAATTATGAACAAGATGTGCACATTTTCTTTGTCATTTACAGCTATATAGAACAGGTGGCACTCTTGCCAAAAGGTTTGGAGACCCATCATCTCTCTAACACTGTGCCAGGGGCAAGAAAACTAATTTACACTTCAACTTTGAATAAATTTACATAAAAATAATGTACTGGAGTGGATTACAAGGCTTGCCCAAGGGCCAGAAAGAGGGATCTGGCTGAGAGCCACACTGAGGTTAGCTGAGAGCCGCATCTGGCCCCCTGGCCTGGGTTCGGAGACCCCTGATTTTGAACAAAGTATTTCTGGCCATGATCTACTTAATGATATCACTTCTGGCCCCTTGGATGACCTCATGAAAGCTATTAGGTCCACTGCATGAAATGAGTTTGACACTCCTGAAGGAATGCATTTGAGCATTATTAAATAGGGTTAATAGAAATTAAAGTCTGAAAATTTTTAAAAAGCTACTTACACAGGATCCGAAGTTTCTTACAAATTGCTTATTTCTTCTCCCTTTCTTATGTCAGAAAAAAAGAACTGAATAGAAATTGGACAAATGTTACAGTTGGAGGAGTCCATCATTAAAAAATGAAAGCTTTTAATCATATCTCTTTTTAATACATAAACAGATATCTGATGTGTAGTCATGCAGAAGACCTTCGTGCAAAAGCAGAGTGGGAAGGGAAAGGAACAGCTTCCAGATCTAAACTTTTGGACAAGCTCCAAAGTAAGAAAACCCTGATTTATTTGTGCTATTTGCTAAAACCTGTGTCTAAATCCCCAGTACCTTTTACTCTAAAGCAGCATTCTTCAAGTTGTGGGTCAGGACCCCAGGGGGGTCACAAAGCCTCTTTTTTGGGGGGTGGGCAGGGGTTTATAGTACTGTGCAAGAGGGTCTTAGATTGTATCCAGTAATGGTACTGACTAATCAAAACTGAATACTTGATATAATCTTCTTTTTTGCTGTGTTGCCCTGCAGCTCCTAAAGTGGGCCCTGCTTAGGCTGCTGCCTTACAGGGTTGTTGTGAAGTCATAAGAATTTGAGGGAAACGGGGCATGTAGGGAGGGCAGTTAGGGACCTAGGAGGGAGATGAGATTGGTGGTGTCCCACCAGTTGTACTACATTTGTAGGGATCATGGCACAAAAAAGATAGATTAGTTTTATTGGCCAAGTATGAATACCATACTTGGAATTTGGTTTCGGCTAATGGCTACATAAATACCAGCACTAACTCATAAACAATAAACAGTGAATATAGCAGAAAAACAAATAAGAACATTCAATTCAAATTAGAACACTGCCTCGATAGTTACCCAAAAGGTTGAAGACTACTGCTCTAAAGAAACTCATTTAATGCGGTGTGAGTACAATTGGCAGTGATGGTGATCTTTTAATTCAGGATAATGAAAATTTATGTTGAAGTAAAACTTGCATTCTATTGTTAGTTATCTTTTGCCCCCTATAACTTGGGACTAGTGAAGTACAGGTCCAGCCTTGTTATGCACAGATTTTTTATACACAGATTTGACTCAAAACAAATGGGCAATTGCAAATCGCAGTTTTAAAAAACTGCTTTTCTACTGTTGTAGAGAGGTAGTCATGCAAGCAATCATTCCATTTTTCAGTGCCAGAATCAAATCCCTGCAAATATTGAGGCACTACCTTATTCAGTTAGGTGCAATAGAGGAGCAAGAAATCTAGAAGTGCATCTTTAAACCTATTTTCCATTTTTTTTCTTTATGCACAATTTTTTTTAAATCCACAGGAGGTTCTGGAATGGAACCCTAGTAAATAACACCTGTACCATGGTTTTGTCTTTGCAAGTTCCTCCTGATATAACTGTCCTTTCCTTAAATTGTATTGGCATTACAATCTTGTGCTACTTTCTGTGAAAACAAAAGATAGTTAATAGCAGTACAAAATTATTGAATTAATAAAGTCGTTATTTGTGGTAGTTAGTTTACATTTAGATCTGATCCAGTTCAATAAGAGAACAGTAGATTTCATCTGTTTTGTGGAAATCCTTGTGTTTTAATGATTTTAATTTATTGAAGCTTACCTACCACCATCAGTGATGCTCCCCCCGAGGCGTCTGCAGAATCTATTGCGTCAGGCTGTGGAGCTACAACGGGACCGGTGCCTCTACCACAATACCAAACTAGATAATAATCTAGATTCTGTATCGTTACTTATAGACCATGTTTGCAGTAGGTAAGGTCATATAAAACTATTATTCTCTTGTGAGGAAAGTTGTATGTTTGAATTGTGGTTGAGCAGTAGAACGCTGTTTGAAAGTACTGTACCCATAATCAGCAGTTTTGCCATGTAGATGTGGATTGCCATTGATGAAAAATGAATCAAAGGCTTCCTTTGGTACATGAAACTTTCTTCAATCTCCTTTGGATCCTGGCCAATATTTAGGATAGTTTTTGGACACAAAAGATGGCCAGTAACCACATGTAATGTAAGCCATGGTTTATTGTAGGAGATTAGCAGAGATGAGTCTTGGGAACGTGTGCTCTTATTTCCTTTTGGGTACAACAAAAATGAAGGTAGAGAATTGAAAACATCTTTTAAACTTTTGAAGAATCAATTTTTTGTGTGTGGGGAACTTTGTTTTATCAAACTAAGACTGATTCCAGACTCTATTCATCTAAATAGGGCAGAGGTTGGGGGGCAGTTTTATTGTTCTATTTTATTGTTTTTAACAAATGTCAAATGTCTGTTTTAATTGTTCTCAGTTTTTTAATCTAATTGGATTTTAATTGTATTTTAATTATGTTTTAATCTCTATTCATGATCTATTTTAATGGTGTTTTATTTTTCTGATGTTAGCCGCCTTGAGCTCCCTCTTGCAGGTGAGGAAAGGCGGGATATAAAATAAATAAATAAATAAGTAATTGAAAATCAATGTTAACGAGTGCATTCTGTAGTGTACTTTAAAATTTCTTCCAGATAACATTCAGGATGATTTGATAGTAATTTCGCTAAAGTCTTGAAAACAGTTCAGAAGTTGCAGTCAGTGCATAATGCAGCAGATGTGTTGGTCATTCCACGGCACGGTGTGCTGTGTTTGCCATGCTGTTGCTCCAATGGCTTCATTAACTGCTCATCTCTTTCTGGACCCACTTCAGGGAATTGATGACCATAAAAGCCCTATATGATATCAGACCAGGATATCTCAAGCACCACTTTCCCCCATATAGTTCTGCTCTTGTATGATGTGATGGTTTTATTATAATGTCTTTTACTCACATGTGTTCTCTTTTGAATGATTTATTTCTGTTTTACACTGCTCTGAGTATCAGAAAAGTGGTATATATTTTTTTAAATGTCCACACACATTTCGTATATCTGTAATAGTTCAATATTATTGAACTATTATTATTAAACTGTTAACTGTTCTATATTTGTATTTTCAGGAAACAGTTCCCATGTTATACACAACAGATACTTACAGAACACTGTAACGAAGTGTGGTTTTGTAAATTCTCAAATGATGGCACTAAACTAGCAACAGGATCAAAGGATACAACTGTTATTATATGGCAGGTTGATGCAGTAAGTGTGTACACCTTTTGGCTTAATGTTCTCCATAGAAAGGAAAAAAACATATCTAAGTCACTCGGCTTTAACTCTTATTCCATTGCAAGCTTTCTTAAGTGCCTTGGATATTTCATTTATTGTATTTATCTATTTGTATCCTGTCTTTCTCCTACACCAAGGGGAACTCAAGCTGGCTAACAATAAAAACATGAATATATTGAAGAATGAAAAAGCATCACTTTGGATATATTTTCAGCCGTAGTCTGTGTTTTTTGGTTCAATTGCTTGAGCAATATTCTGATTTATTTTTATGGGAAGGTCTATATAAGTAATCTATTGGTTGGGACATCTTTTTTCCTTGGGAAAAATTCTTTGTCTAAAAAGGTTGAAAGGAAATATTGCCATATTTGGGATTGAGCACGAACTTTCCCAATAGGATAAGCTTGTGATCCTAGGTGAGAGTGTTGCTTTCTTCCACGATGTGGCTACCTATAGGCTTATACAGATGAATATTCTTTCTCTGTGCGTCTTCTGCTTGAAAGAACATAAGAGACTTGATGGATCAGTCTAAGGACCAATCTAGCTAACTTCCTGTAACTGGCAATAACTCACCAGATGTTACTGGAAGGACACTAGACAATATCCTAGTCCTGTGCCTTGCACCTATTAGCATTTTTTATCCATTCTATCCATCCCATGCATAATTACATGTGTCTCAGTCATGACTCCATGTTGTGCTTTCTCTATAACTGAAGAATCTCCAGTATTGTAGCCTTTCCTCATAAAGAAGGTTTCCCAGCCCACTAATAGGTTTGGTTGCTCATGTCTACGCTTTTTCTGGCTATAATATATCTTTTTTTAGATGCCCTATGCTGAATTGGTCTTCCCATTTATTTTTAAAATGACATTATCTGTTTATCCTCAATCCCCTTTTAAATGATCCTGAGCTTGTACTGGCTGATTTCACAGCTATCTCTTCAACCCCAGTTTAGAGAGTTCATTCTGGAGTTTACAATCCATTCTGAACTGTCGTCTTGACAGTAAGGTAATCCCCACACATCCCTATAAGTCTGTGTTCTGCATTGTGTACCTATATTTGGTATGTTGATCAATTATGTTGGTTCTTTTTGATAGAAGGCTGGATTAGATAGAATTCCTATGCATACTTGGGAGCAAATAGCAATGGACTTTGCTTTGACTTATCTTTGAGTAAACATTCATAGGATTGTAGTGCTGGTGCTCTTAACCATCTAGTGTCTTGACAGTTTTTCTTGAAAAACTTCTAAGGAAGATTGTTTGATTATTCTAGAGAATGTTCTTATAAAACTCTTCTAATACTTGTCTGTAATTATAAGCTTATATAATCTCCTTTTCTTTCATGATTTGGAGTCTATCCAACTTTTTTCTCTCTTCTCATATCCTTTTATTAAAAAACTGTTTGCCCATAATGTCCTCTCTGCATTCCTTCAGCATAATTGCATTAATTGTTTTTCTTGTTAATAATTGGCTTTACTGTTAGTCAATATAACAGAATGTAAAAATTAAGACATAATTTTAAATTCATGAGATTTCTTGCAAGAACTGTTACCGCACTACTATTGAAACTATCACAATGACCAGTGACAGAATATTTTAGTACTCGAGGTTACTCTTTCCAGAATGCTAACAGCATACATAGTTCTGGTGCAATGGCATGTCAACGGGGAAGGGGGCCAAATACCCTGGATGTGAGGCTTGGGTGGCACCATCCCCCTCCTCCCTGGTGTTCCCCATGGTACTCAGTCAGATGCTGATCTGAGGACCTCCCCCTAGATCGGGGTCAGAGAACTTTTTTACCTTTTACCCCAAAATATATTTAGATACGCCAATATTGCCCCCTTGATTTGAAAGGAAGGAAATAATATATTAATTATTTGAATTCAAAATTTTATTTTGAATTAATGGGCTTTCTCCTGAGTAGACACCTGGGAATGGGTGCTTACTTTGGCTGGGGAGGCTCAGGATGCAGTTTAGGTGCAGGCATTGCGGGCATCCATCTTGAAAAGAATGACTGCACATGCGCACACAGTCTTTCCCTGCCTCCCTGCCTAAAGGCTCCCATGGAGAGGCTTCTCTATGGGCAGAGTATCCTCTCCTGACCTTGCTGGTACACGCCTCCAATTAGGAAAGGGAAAGTGCTGGTGAGGTCAGGAGGGAACACTCTGCCCACGGAGAAGCCTCTCCATGGCAACCTTTAGGCAGGGATGCAGGGAAAGGCTGCATAGTCATCTTTTTTCAAGATGGATGCCCACAGTGCTCAGACTTAGCCGTGCAAAGCTGCAGCTGGCTCAAACTCCTCCCCAGTGCTCCATATAGATTCAAATGCATGCCTGGCTGTGTCTCAGCAGTGCAACCATCCATTACCCCCAGGAATTTCATTTTTGCCTCATTTGGGGTAATTTACCCCTGTTCCCTGACCACTGACCTAGACAAATTCTGAGAGCCAGGGAATGCCTTCTAAGGACCGAAAATAGTAATTTCTAATTGTCGGCCAAAATAGGAAGTGATATTTTTAGCCCTTAGAAGGCATTTTGAATGCTGGGGAAGCCATGGGTGGCCTCTCCAGAAAGCTTTCAGAAGGGAAACATTGGTCACCAGGGCTTCAGCATTTCTGGGGATATGGCCCCATGTGCCACAATGGCAAGGAGTGCCACTGTTCTCATGCATTGAGATCATTTTAAAGGAACACTTGTAGGATTTCAAGATAAGTTTGAGAGTCAATGTCCTATTTAATATTGAATTTACCACTGAGTAGTCTTTGGGATGTAGAATTTCAGAATTGTTACTGAACTATTACTTCAACTTTTAACCTTCAGTTTTTATATTTACAAAAATCTCCACTAAAATCTCATCAGTAAACAGATCCAACCTTGTTATACATTGATTTTTTATACACTGATTTAACACAAATGGCCACTGAAAATTAGAAATTAAAAAAAATGAATTTTCTACTATTGTAGATAGGCAGTCATGCAAACAATCACTCCATTCTTCAGCTGTGCAAGCCAAAAGCAGTGGATTTTGCATTTCTGATTTCTGACTGCCTCTCTACAACAGTAAAAAAGCTGTTTTTAAATTGCTGAAAAGGGATGCACTTTTAAAATGCTTTTATTTAACACATTTTTGTTATCAGCAGGGAGTACCAGAATCAAACCCCTATGGATATCAAAGCACAACCTTATTCCATTAGGAATAGTGGAGGAGCAAGAAACTTGGATGTGGGTCTTTATATCTATTTCTCCACTGTTTTTTATCCCTGGACTTTTTTATCCATGAGGGTTTCTGGATCCCTAGTGGATAACGAGGGACAACTGTATAGCTGTACTTGTTGCCAATTGAAACCAGAACCTCCATCAAACTTAACACATTGTATGCTTAAATACTTTTGAACCTTGTTAATATTCCAATCTTAACCTTAATTACAACAGGAATGTCAATATTCTTGTTCCCTTATCGCTCTACAGCAACGTAACTGAAAACTTTCTTCTAAAATGATTATTCTTCCTTAGTAATTTTGCCAGACAACTTGAATTTGTCCCTTTGTAATGCCAATGTCTGGCTGTCTATATTTGCAGATCTGTGCCTTAATTTTCATTAGCCTGTCTTTACTTTGTTACCCTATCATACTGATGCTTTTAAAAAACTCTGCTGCCTCAGTATGTGAAAGTGTTCTGGTTTTCATGAGCTACTTTCAAAGAAAGACACTGAAGTTGAATAAGAAAGCAGACTTTGTCTTTCCTTGTAGCTTCTAACTTGTATGGTAAAAAGTTTTCTGTCAAGTAGTTTGAAAGCAAGTGTGTTTTTCCATCCTAAGGCAAAGTGGAACTGAGCACTTCTGATTCTTGATCTCTTGATAGGCTGCAAAGATACCATAAATTACTAACAGTCCAAAAGGTTAGAGGTACTAAGTTCGTACTTTTCCTTCATCAGGATACACATCAACTAAAACTGCTCAAGACGCTGGAAGGCCATGCATATGGTGTTTCCTATATTGCTTGGAGTCCAGATGACAACTACCTTGTTGCCTGTGGCCCAGATGACTGCTCTGAGCTTTGGCTCTGGAATGTACAAGTAAGGACTGTTCCTATGAAAATTCAGCATTGGCCTATTGATTTCACTTGAAGTCCAAGAAATTATAATTGGGGTATTTGATATTTTTTGAATGGAGCACTAAATTATGCATTTAGTATCAAAGTATCTGGCAAAAACAGTTATGCAAAAGGATACTTGATTCCTGTTGTTTCTTTATTATCAAGTAGTAAAACATACCCGTGTTACAGGAGTAAAATACCCTCCATTGCGCAGTGTCCCCCATGCAAACCCTCCTTCCCAGTGCATCAGGTACTGGGCACCAAATTGGCTGGATGTTTATCATAGAATCATAGAGTTGGAAGGGACCTGGTAGGTCATCTAGTCCAACCCCCTACCTGTAGCAGGAAATCCTCCTAAAGCATCCCTGACAGGTGCTTGTTGAGCCTCTGCTTGAAGATCTCCAGTGAAGGAAAGTCCACCACCTCCCTTGGCAATCTGTTCCACTGCTGAACCACCCTCACTGTCAAGAATTTTTTCCGGATATCCAACCGGAATCTCCTTTCTTGCAGTTTGTACCCATTGGTTCTAGTTCTGTTTTCAGAAGCAGCAAAGAACAAATGAGCCCCTTCGTCCCTAAGACAGCCCTTCAGGTATCTGAAGAGAGCAATCATGTTTCCTTTCAGCCTCCTCTTCTCCAGGCTGAACAAGTCCCCCCAACCTTTCCTTGGAGGGCTTCCCTTCCATCCCACTGATCATTCTTGTCGCTCTCCTCTGGACTTGCTCCAGTTTGGCTGCATCTTTCTTAAAGTGAGGTGCCCAGAACTGAACACAGTACTCAAGGTGGGGTCTAACCAATGCAGTACTCAAGGTGAGGTCTAACCAATGCAACTTGTGAATGAATGAATTCAAATCGGTTCTTGAAACACTTCAAACACACACAGAGGGCAATCTTCAAACCATTTCATAAGCACTTTCATACACAGAGGTATGAGAGGACCTTCAAAATACCCTCCTGAGTTGTTCCCTTGCTTCTGGAGAATTACAGGGCTTGCCTGAGAGCTGGGGGAGGCTTGCTGAAGGCCACATCTGGCCCCATTGACCAGGGTTTGGAGACCCCAGGGCTAATTCTTAATCTTCTGGAAAATACTTGTTTTTGTAAATCTTTGAAAGGCTGGAGGGGTTTCTGTTTACTGCTTGTGTATTATTAGTTTAATAGTTTTTAATTTAACTATTTACTATTCAACTATTTAATATTTTAATTAACTTTAATGTTTGTCTTGTAAGCTGCTTCGGAGAACCTTTTCAAGTAATTTAGTGAATAAACAAATTAATAATAAATGTGAATAACTAAAAATACGTTTTTCATATACTAATTTTTAATACACATAGAAGACCATGTATTTAAAGTCTCAAGGATTCCAAAGCTTATACACTTATTTGTTCTATAGACGGGGGAGCTGAGGACAAAAATGAGCCAGTCTCATGAAGATAGTTTAACAAGTGTGGCCTGGAATCCAGATGGAAAACGTTTTGTGACTGGAGGGCAACGTGGACAGTTCTACCAGTGTGTAAGTATTGGCTGCATGATCTCTTGTTTTTTAGCAAACATAGTTAATTTCTTATGTACTTCTGTTTGCTATTGCTCTTCAATACTATCAATTTAAAAAGTTTAAATTCCTATATTAGAATCATTGCTTTATAAGATTTTTCTCAGTCAAAATTCTGCTGTAAAGCCAAGTACAAGAGCTTTACTGCTTGTAATTAACTGAAAAACATTAAACTGAAATCCTATACATGCTTATCTTAGCAGTGTTATCCTTAGAGGGGCTTTGGAGGTTCCCTGGACCCTGGGTACTTCCCTTGGGGGTGACGCACTGGGGTCACCAAAATTGCTAAACTCTTATCCTCATATACTAATGTTGGGCCAGAATATTACTTTTGTTAGTTGCTTTGAGTATCAGTATAACATTTCTATTTCCTTCACTTTTCTGTTTAGGATTTAGATGGTAATCTCCTGGACTCCTGGGAAGGTGTGAGAGTGCAATGCCTGTGGTGCTTGAGTGATGGAAAGACTGTGTTGGCATCAGACACACACCAGCGAATTCGGGGCTATAATTTTGAAGACCTCACAGACAGAAACATGTAACTAACTTTTTTTGTTCTGTCAATGATGAATCTTGTTATACATTCCTAAAACAGTGAGTAACCCTGCTTAATGTCAAGCTTATGTGTCAGTTATAAAATGGACCCTTTAAAAAAGGCTGTAAAGGACAGTGACTGAATATGCCTGAAACCTCTGTAGTAATAAAGCAGGGGTTTCCAAGCTTTCTTGGCAGGAGGGTCACCTCATCCCGCTGACACTATGTTGGTAAATCAATTAATTTGCATTTCAAATTTGAATAAATTTCCATAAATGAATATATTAGACAGAATTCACATGAATTTTATTGAACTTTTTCATAATACAAAATACTAGTTAGAATACAATATAAAATTAAAACTATTATACAGGCAAAACACATGAGAACTATGAACTTTGAGAACTATGCACCTATCTTTTGACTAGGAAAAAAATACATATGAAACCAGAAACACATGGAGACAGTTGTCTGACTGTGAGGCAGGATGCTCCTAAATTACACCATTTTCATGCTGTTCCTTCTGTGGCTGGGTGTCCGCTGGGCAGAGGAAGAGAAGAGCAGTGGAGAAGAGGGAAGCAGCTCAGGGCTAGCCAGAAGGGAGCAGGGGAGAGAGAGGCTCAGGATGGAGAGAAAGTGGGGAGACACTTTGAAGGTGTCTTGGATTGCAGCCTCCTAACAATGTCTACCCAGAAGTAAGCCCCATTGTGTTAAATGGGTCTTACTCCCAGGAAAGTGTCTTTAGGACTGCAGCCTAAGTAGACTTCATGCACAGTGAATGCATGTTTTGAATTCAATTCCGGTGTTTTGTTATCATTTTTACATCCATTTATTTTGTATATTTTTTAGAGTACAAGAAGATCATCCAATTATGTCATTTACTATTTCAAAAAATGGCCGGTTAGCTTTGTTAAATGTAGCAACTCAGGTAAGTGGACAAAAAATGTGAAATGTTGCTTGGTGGGATGCTTGCATGTGATAGTGTTGCAAAAAGACACTTGCCTAAGGCACAAATCTCTTCCAAGCCTTCAGGTGATCTCTGGCTCTGTTTTCCTACTCATTTCGTAGAAAGGAAAGATGTAAGAACTCAGCTGGCCCTGCTCTATTCCTTTGTTATCTACAATGGGACTGGTTGGCTATGCTTCTGTCAGTTGTAAGGGGAGTGGAGGAGAGAATTGCAAACTTGCAGTACTTCTCTGTTCAGCTGTGGATACCTGGTACAAGATTCATCTGAACTGTTAATGGTCATCATTCCAATTCATAACGTTTCTAGAATCTATATGAATAATTTTAATCAGATTTCCATGTAATAGGTCATAGCAACAAGTCATTCCCAGAACTAAAAGTGTAAGTCAGATAAAAGGAATGATAGAAGGAAATTACAGTAGAATCAAAGTAAAAGTGTTTCTTAATACACATACAGTTGACTGATTTTTCTGTTTTGAATAATATGTGTGTTTATTGAGTTTTGGAATTCCTGCTGTGTGTATAGTTAAGTAAACTCCATTGTACTCTTTCTTTTCAGGGAGTTCATTTATGGGATTTGCAAGACAGAGTTTTAGTGAGAAAGTACCAAGGAGTTACACAAGGGTTTTACACGATTCATTCTTGTTTTGGAGGCCATAATGAAGACTTCATCGCTAGTGGCAGTGAAGGTAACACTTGCTTTTTAAAACTTCAGTTTGTCTGCATGAAGTTCAAGAGCATGCTTTCTAATTAAGTGAATGTTTATTCTCTCATCCATATTTTGCCAAATGATTTTTTCCCTATAACAGTCCCATTAAAAAGTATCAAATTTGTAGAAAGCAAGGTTGTCTTGCAAAGAACAGTTGAGTAGTTTGAAGTATGAATAATTCTGTTAATAGCTGTCACTGAGTAGAATGTATGTGATATACCTTTGGTCAAATGACTCACTGATGAGTAACAAACTTTATTTGGTATAGTTTTGTTTTCCAAAGGTAGGTGTGGTTGTAGTCATTGCATTCTGTCATCTCAAGCATAATTAATTACAATGAGAGAAACAGGTCTCATATCCTGTAGCAAATCCAGCATGCCCAGTAATTTTGATGATATGTGTGTTGAGTATTTGCTGTGTAAAAATGAGCAACTTGAAATAAACACTGCCTTCTTTCTGCATTCTCTGTTGGGCAGTTGTCTTACTGAGCAGCTTTTTCCAGGCATTAAGAGTGCTGATTTACCTATCGGTTCCAAGAGGAGGCTGGTTCCAAGTTGGGAATGGGTTTTCTAAAAAATAATGTCCTAAAGCAAAGTTTCTTTTTTGCTTGTAATCAGTTTCTTCACCTCAGAACAGCATCTGATATCTTATGTGTTCAACACATTGCCTTGTGAATGTATCTGTCAGGTTCTCATGCATGTCTCAACCCTTTCCCTTTCCAAATGGTTTCTTGTCCAGGGTCCCAACTGTATTGACTTTTGGTGTATCAGTTTATCTTTACACCACACAAGGCAGCATGGACAAGTCACATAGTTACAGCCTACTGTTTGTTTTGACATGAATGTGAAGATTAATTTATCAAGGTCAACTTAGAACAGCTTTTTATTTTTTTCATTTTCAGTGTCTTAAAACTACCCAGCTGTAGTTGAAGCTGATGGCACCTTATTTAGATTCGGACTGCCTGAGGCTGTTGCCTCTTTGCACTGAATTGTTGCAAATGTGGCTGCTGTGAAAGTCTCTATGTACAAAAAAAGTAACAGATTTAAATGTCTTAAATGTAAAGGTATGTTCTCAGCTAGGTAGGCTTTTCACCTACCAGCCCTAACATTAAGGTTCTCCCCGGGAGTAAAGTAGACATCTGACACTTTTTTTATGTGAACATCATACAAAAGCTCTCTCCTTCTGAGAGTAAGTGCTATGTCCTCAAGGTGACTCATGCAGTGTCTTGAGACAACACAAAGGGTGTATTTAATGGTTAGCGTAAAATTGGGAGATTAAAAATGTGAGTTGATGTGTTCGCACTATTGATGTTGGTAATTTTGTTTGAAAATTGAATCTGAGTTAGCTGGAAAGCAATTTTATCAAATGGTACTAGCATGTAGGTTATAGTATGTTTTGTGAGGGTTGGGAAATAAGTATTTCCATTTTGAGTATTTTTGGAACTGATGTAATGTCCGTGAACTTTAATTGTTTGAAGTTTGAGAGTGTATCATTCTTGTGTATCTTGAAATTGTTCTAGTAGTGGCTTCTATCATCCACTGAGTTAAAACAAACCTCAATCTTTTTGCTATAGGGTATTATTTAGCAAACATCTTTTTGCTACTCATTGTGGTTATCGTTAGTGCAGATGGGTGAACATCTGACATGTAACTAGCCCTTGGGATTTACTGTTCTTTTGTATGCAGTTATTACTGTGATCAGTTCTAGTGCCTGCACAGTAACAATGGCATAGAATTGCCCTCATGTCACATTACTACTGTTCAGGTATGCGGGACAGATTATTGTGTAATAGCACCATCAGAATTGTAGGCACATGTTAAATGAAATACACCTTGAAAGCAGTAGTTATTTTTACTGTGAGCCTTTGAAATGATTGTTGCCAAAATACATGGATAAGGTTGCTTCGAAGGATTTGATAGGCAACAAGAGGGCTGTTTGGTGGTTCCTTACCTCTACACATGTGATAAGATCAGGAGCGAGCCCTGGGCTTGGCTGCTTCCTTCATTGGATCTAACACCATCAATAATAGACATTTGCGTCAAATGGGGAAGTCACAGATATTTGAACACTGGATCTTCTGTAGCCCTGGATGCTGATTGATTAGAGAAAGGGATTTCAGTGTTGGGCCTAGAGAGATAATTCAAATTGTGCTGTTTGCCTGTTTGTATTACCATTGCTGCTTATAGGATGACCCAGAAAAAAATAATAGAGCAGAAATGTATGAGCCCAGGCCTTGGTTCCAATCTTGCCATATGATAGGTGTGTGTGTGTGGTTTGAAATGCAGGCTATAATTTTGAAATAAAGAAGATTTCTTAAAGGAGAGTGTCTCTCACATACTCACTCTCTCCCATTTGGATCGTATAGGCTGCAATCCTAAAGACACTTTTCTGGGAGTAAGACCCATTGAACACTTTTGAGTAGACATGGTTAGGATTGTGCTCAAAGTCTGTTTTAAAATTAATGCATTCCAGTTATCCTAAATATCTTCATCTTGCAAGAGAAGGTTAGTATTTTGTCAGTAGGTCAGTATTTTTGACACATAAGATTCAGAAAAATTTCTTGGAGGTGTTGGATGCAGCATTCAGCACGCTTAAGTTTTTGGTCGTGTGTAGTCAGTACATGGATCAGTGGCACACTGTTTAAAGATGATGTTTTAAATTTTAAGAAAGCTCTCATGTTTCTTCAATTCTGTCTGTTGTAGATCACAAAGTATATATTTGGCACAAACGTAGTGAGCTGCCAATTGCGGAGCTGACAGGGCACACGCGTACAGTCAACTGTGTGAGCTGGAACCCGCAGATTCCATCCATGATGGCCAGCGCCTCTGATGATGGCACTGTTAGAATATGGGGACCAGCACCTTTTGTAGACAACCAGGATATTGAAGGTAAATAAAGTCTAATTTTTATGGAAGAGAAAACTTGTAAGACTGAATTAATGGTGATTACAAGCAGACAACAACTAGTAGATACAAACTGTATTTTATGGAAAAAAAACTGTATTTTATGGAAAAAGGGGTCAAATTCAGCCCCTGTTATAGCATTAACATTTAAGAGCACTTTCCTTTGAAGATCTCGAGTTCCTTTGAAATTCCAAAAATGTGTGCAAATATTCTATCGTACAACAGGTCAATAGGTTATCTTCCATTTCAGGAAGATAAAAATGATTACAAAAGCACAAGCAACAGATGGCCATGCTTTCAAAAGGTGTATAGTTATGTTTACTTGTTTCTGTTTGTTCATAGAAAGAGAAAAAATATGGTGTCTTACATTATGGCAGTAAAATCTTTAGTACTGATTGAGAGATCTGCAGTTCAATTTCAGTGAAAAAGCAGGGATTATAGTTAGGCTGGGATTATATCATTACTTGGATGTCTGAGGACAGAAAGAATTCCCAGGAGATAGGATAGCTTAAAGGAGGACTACAAGGACATGAGAGTGACAAAATACAGGTACCTATGAACCTGAAACCTGGATGAAGGTTAAGTTAGGAGAGAGGTGGGCACAGCAGAAATGTCTGCTGGGTAGAATGTCTGCTCAGTGGGTAGAATGTCTGAAGAAAAGTGGGGAAGTACATTTTTTAACATGAGGAAAGGGGGGATGTGTTGTGTACCTGGAGAGAGAAGAGCCAGGAAAGCAGGTCCAGAGAGAAGATGACTTAGGAAGAGGGAAAGTGGGCAGTGACCTGTAAAGCCAAGTCTTGGAGGAGCTAAGGAGAAAATAGGACTGGGCTAACGACCAGAGATGCTGCACTCCTGGCATGACAGAAATGGGCAGACAAGAAAGAAAGTCAAGGAACTGCACAGGCATATTCAGCTGTAATATAAGATTCTGCCAGTTGTGGCTGCTCATCTTCATATTCACAGCAGCATTGGGACCTGTCAAAGTTAGCAGGGCAATGGCTGCCCCAAAGTGAAGAAGTGTTTCACTAACTGGAACAACCAAAGAACAGCTTGAACTAGCTTAAAATATGATGCATTGGGGAAGAATACCTATATGTTTTGTAAGAGAGCATCATGAAATCATGCTCATTATATGTACGTTTATGGAGTAGTTTCAGCGCTTTTTATATACCAGTTTCCTTGAAAGGTATGATGGGCAACAGAACCTTGTTGAGAGAATATAAAGGTGTTAACGTCTATTATTGGTGGATTATTGAAATCATTAGTTTAGAGTACTGAAGAAATGAAAGATAGGATTGAAGCCATTGATAATTCTCAGAATTTCTGTGCAAATATTCTCCAAGATCTGGTGCTTGTTGTAAAATGACAATCAATCAGGAATTTGTGCACCAAAAAAGAATACTCTTTTGAAACGGAGGCTGTTGCAGGTGTACCTTGAAATGAAAAAGTATCTTGCCAGCTTTTATCGTGACTGCAGTATCAGTTACAGAAGAAGAGACTTTCAAAACTCAGGCAAACCAGGTCTAGATTACTACTTGGATTTCAACTGGAACTCACTACCATAGCCTCCCTTCCAAAATTGTTCTTACTTGCAGCTTCAAAGCTGAAAAATCTTTTTTGGGTACTGTTCAATCCAGAGGAAACATTTTTAAAATGTGGCAAGTGAGATTACTATTGCAAATGAACACTTGATTGTAGCAAACTGTGTATACCTTTTGCTCCTTATGAATACCAGATTTGTTTTTGAATTTTCTGAATTTGTTTCTGAAAACATCCCTTATAAGTGAGTCTGGCTAACAAGTACAATTACTACATTTATTTTAGGTAGGAACCATAGCTTGTTCCAAAGCCATTTCAAGTTCACCCTAAATGCACTGTACTATAATAAAAAATGTGTGGCATGGTTAAATAGAATAACACTTTAATAATAGCATTAACGATAGTTGTTTAAAAATAGATTTCAAGCACCTGAGGACAGAGATGATATGGTGAATGTGGCTGCTCAGTTTGGTTACTGTTAACGGATTTCTTATTTTGTTTTGAGTTTTTCTTGTTTAAATACTTGTATAGCATGACTGAATTACAAGATTTTTCTTAATGCTTTTGTTTTTTACATTCCATCTCTTTCCCCATAGAGGAATGCAGTAGCATGGATAGTTGATGGTGAATTTGGAGCAGACGACTTCTGTTTAACTTAAATTTAGTCGTATTTTAAATGGCTTGGGATTTGGTGCAAACAAACATGATTGATAGCTGGACAGACATGCTCGTCATGAAAAAGAACCATTTCTGAAGCCCGACTGGGGCCAAACATTTTACCACCTTGCTTCATAGTAAACAGTTGAGATGAAGCACGTCGTTAGAACGTTGTTGGACACCATGTTGAAGTAAACCCCCCATCGGTTGTGAAGAACTGTGCTACATTCAGGCTAACCATTGAACTCCGTATCTACATTTTTCCCTTCTGCCATTTTGTCAGGCAGACTACTGTTCTTGTTGCTCTTCTGTGTAATGAAGTTTAAATGCTTGTTTGGAAAACCTTTTATTTAACAGTTTAGAAAGCTTGATAGAGTGCTTTAGTCTGAAGAGTACATATTCGATAGGAAAGTATTTCCTTCTCTTGTTTCTCTGAATCTCCGCCTTATTTAGCTTGAGATCTTTGCAGCTTGGTTCATGGATTCTAGCCTTGCCCGTTGCACAGTATATCTAAATTCAGATGTTAAACCAGTGAATGACATGAAAAGCACTCTCGGTATCAACACTTGACAAAAGATTTTGTACTTTTCACATAGCTTGTTGCCCTGTGAATGGGTTAACAGCACAAATTTTTTAAAAGTAAATTATTTATAGCATTAAAATGACTTCATTTGTATACATTTGGAATTTAAACCAGCTTAAAAAGTGTCATCTACAAGATAATGCAGTATAACTGGTGCTCCTCTGGAGTGTTGTGTAAGACCATTTGGCTGGCAGGAGTTTTACACCAACTATATGAAGTATTATTTTTTAAAAGAACCTTTGTTTACCACCATGACAAAAATTTGAGAGCTTTCAGGATCGCCATCTACACAATTACAATGTAATTTCTGAAGTTAATAAATGAAAATTCCAAATTGGCCTTAACTTGTGCAATGATTTTTATTTAAACCATAATAAAGAAATAAAAAAGAGAGCAGTACTTGTACCATTATCTTCAAAAATTAGTAAAATGAGGAGTGTCTCTTGTGAATTAAAATGAATACATTGGACAAGCGTTCCATAGCGCACATTCTCTTTGGGATCTTTTTTGAGATGGTATTGTCAGTTTCTTGACATTCTTAGGAATGAGTCCTTGATCTTCTGCATACAAAGGACACATAATCAGAACTCGCCCAGTGCTTACAGTATTTAGCTGTGGATTTCAAAATAGGGTTTTTTTCCCCTCCTAATTAAAGGGTAAAAATGGCTATTCTTAAGTTCAAAAAGAGCAATATAAATCAGAAATGGAAAACTGTACTTGACTTCAGGCGAGGAAATATCCAGAACTGGAGGGAAACTTATGTGTTTGTGCATGTGTGCATTTTTTAAAGCGCATTTTCTGAGATGCATAAGATGAAAGTTATGCCCACTGCACTAGTATGACTCATTCTCATTAATTTTCTAAACTTGCTACAATTTTCCTTTGGAGTCTTTTGATTTGATCACATTCCTTATTGAATTCAAGTACCTTCTAATGAGAAAAGAGATTTAAGTTTATGGACACGTCATTAAACATAATATTTTCTTCTTGTGTCTTATAATGGATTTAGGAGCAGCAGAGAAATGTATACCCAAACCCTAGCTCATTTAAGCTGTTGTATTTCAGCTTATTTTGAGTAATATTACTTTTATCCGTGATGTATAATCTTTTAATTTGATATTAAGATTTATTTTATTATTGGAGGGCTTTTAGAATATCCTTTTGAGCCTGTATAAAACTTTTACTTTTGCAGATACTCCCGTTCTGTATCTTAAAGACTCTGCAGCTGTATTTTCAACATGATGCCAAGTACTGCTTGCTAACTCCTAACATGTTTAGGTTTGGCAGTCAGGAGTGGAAAAATCAAGTGTGAATCAGATTAATTTGCACTTATTGAATAGCCTGCATAACTCAACCTGGTGCTTGTAGTTGAGAGACTTCCTCTGCAGATTCCATATCACTGAATAAATTTGACTTTAAGAAAAGACACTTCAGAGGATGGAGCTGAATGGAAAGCCTGTGTTTTGAAAGAATCACTTCTAAATTTAGTTTATAATGCAGCCATGTGCATCATAACGCTTTTCATATGAGGTACCTTGCTTGTGCTGCCTCACACAGGTTCCCATCATGTTAGACAACACACTGAACTAAACAAAAAGAAAGTTATGTTTTACACCAAAGTTATTGCACTAATACTGCTAGGGTTTCCTGTAGACTCCAAAGATTTGAGAGCAGAAGCGTCAGTATCTTCTAATGATTGGATTGAAAACTAAATATTGAAATTAAATTGAAAATTTCAATTATGATAATTGAAAAACTACCATATTTCTAAAATCCGACAGTTGTTGAATTGGAGAAGAATTAGGGGTACCTGCATCCTTCAATTTAATATATTAGAAAATATTTTACACTTCAGGCTATAGAAGCTGGAACAGTTGCAAATTGCTGGCCACATCTAAGCCTAATAAATGAGGTGACATGGAAAGGCAGTATAGTGGTTGGCATTTTGCCATAGATTTTTTTACACACAATTCCCAAAATATGCATACTATCCATCAATCATTCACTATCTTGCCACAATGTTTATGAGCATATCAGGTAAGTCATCTAGAGTAGGAGCAGAGAGGAAATAAAACTTAATTATGCTGACCTGAAATACTTATTGAACATATTATTTTGTTTCCCCACTTAAAACTGAGTTAGTTTTGAAGTGAGAGCATAATATGTCTTGATATGAAGTCACAAGTGGAAGACTATCCAACTTGCCAATAATCTCATTCTGGCTTCCAAACAGAAACTGTATTGTGGAATGTAATCTAAATGTTCAGTGCCATCTTAACTAAAAACTAATTCTTCTGTCCCAAAGGAAAAAAATAATGGCTTTAAGTTGAAATTATTCTCACAAACCAGTCCTTGCTGGCAATAAATATATTTGGGGAAGGAAAGGAAGCTCTTGAACTTTTTTGTTTAGTTTACAGCAGAAGAATGTGTAGTTCCTAATTTTGGGGGTAGGAACAGAAAAGAAGGAACCAGTTTGCAATGACTTGGTGCCCTCTGTCAAAACCCCGAAGCACACAAAGTTGCCTCAATTAGATTCATTTGAAACTGTTTAAACTGGAGTATCAGTCCTATATATAGTTAAAATGTATATTGCATTGGCTTGAGTCCATTTTCAGCTGCCATGGAACAAACAGCTAATTTGACAATAAAATTTTGGAAACACTTTGACACTTTTTGAACAGGGTGGAATAAATTGGTTTGTGCAGTGTTGTCTGCAGTAGCTGCTCTAGTAGCTGGAACGCAAACTAGAAACTCATTTCCTGTTGATTTCAGATTGTCTGAATTCAACAAAGTGTGTGTGTGTGTGTGTGTGTGAATGTGTGTGCGTGAAACACAAGCAGTCATGGAACCAACTGTTCTAGGTACATGTCATGTTTTACTGCATACTCTAAGTCATGTTGTGTGTATGTGAAGTTGTCCTGACTTTAAGATTTTTGGTTAACACCAATATATTTTTATAAATTTGAAATTGAGTGTGCCCCATCTTTTAAGTGTTTCATTGTTTAGGATAAGTGTACTAGATTTAATTAACACTTCTTGGCACAGATGGAAAAAGTTATCGGCTCCTTGAAACCGTATGAGGAAGAAATGGATCCTCAAAGCATGTATGTACTTACAAACCAAGCTGTAGAGATCAAGAAAAGAACTCTTGTTCTCAAATTTCTAAATTGTCAAGATTTATATGGAGTTGTGGTGGAACTAGTTAACACTTAGAGCTTTTGGTATGTAATGACTATTTGCTATGGACTGATATTAAATGTTTCAAAGGATTGTGTTCCTAAACTTTCTGGATTTTTTTTTTGTTATTCTCTTGGATTATATTAAGTAGTTTAAAATTTCTTTACTATATTACATTAAAACATAAGAACTTTGGGTCTCCATATTTATTTTCACTTGTTTTACTAATTATTTACAGAACACCTTAACTTCTTATATGTAGTAAAACATATCTTTAAAGTGTTCAGTTCAGACTACATTAGTTCCTGACTTTTGTTTTTATTGGGTTTTTTAAAAGATATACATTTTACCATGTTGGTGCACAGCACTTAACAAATATTTGTATTCCCTTTCTTTCCAATTCAATAAACAGAATGAATAATTGGACTTGAATAGTTCTTAGCCATCTAAGCGTCAGTGCTGTGGCTGGCTTTTTTGGATTTCTGTTTCACAGGGCTAGAGGTTCCAATTTAAGACTCTTAAACCATGTTTACTTCTACTGACAAACAGCTGTCTCATCTGTGGAGGCACCAGAAGTTGGTGGCACTCCTAGGCAGAAACAGAACAGCTATTCCTGGCAGGTGCATAATGAAGCTTACAGTCCTTTCTCTTTCCAGTGTTCAGGAAACTACTGCAAACAGATTTGATGCACATCAAGTTCAAAGTCGCCCTTATGGTCTGTTAGGTATATGACAACTTCTTTTGTCGTTCTAGGCAGGCATCTAAACCAGAATGTTTACTACATTCCTAGGAGGCTTCTCTTGTTGGGCTATGTTCAATCTGGTGGCTCAAGTGGTACTTGGCTACATTAAAAACATAACCATCTTGAAATAGGAAGGACACCATAGGTGTAGATGGTATATTATAGTAGCAGTGTTGTGATTTCATTGATGCCATGCTTGTTTTTTTAAAAAAAGGTGGTCACTATTATATAGCGCTATTTCAGATGCAAGTTTAAGAGATGCCCAAGTACAGGGTGACCATATAGAATGGAGGACAGAGTGCCTCTACCTTTAAGCATTGCATAAAAGAATTTAAGCAGGTGTTGCCTTTTAAACCCTTCTATGATGATCAAAACCTGCCTTGAATTTCCTCTTCTATGCAATGACACAATCTCTTGGGTACATGAAATTACCGTATTCTACAAGGTGAGAGCAACTGTGTAAAAAATAGTTTTTCAAGTAATAAAAGATACCATCATACCCCACCTCACACTGTTTCTTGGTCAGATGTTGTGTAATTAGACAGTATCTACCTAGATTGCAGGCCATTCAGGAATGGAATTAAGCTGGCAAAATAAAATGAAAAGTGAGCATGTAAAAAGTGACCAAAAAGTTTTTGTCATTTTACCAAATAGGAAAGTTATCTGATTCTAAAGAGTTAAATTTGGCTTTGCCGTAGATGAATTTTATTCCATACTCAGTCTGGAATTGTGCACGCCATATTTTGAATTTCACTTCTTAGCTCCAATGTCTTACAGGAGAGAGGTTTGATACAGAAGTTTTGCTAGCAGGGGGTGTGTTAAGGGCTCTCTGATCAAAGATGCTAAGGCACATGTAAAGTAGATCTCTGAATTGTAAACCAAGTCTTCCAAGCCACAGGATCTTTCAGCAAACCCACCCCTTGCTAATAAGGCTGCAGGTACAATAATCTACATTATTAAATGAGGAGAGGATCCCAGCAGGCCACAACAGCTAACCAGATTAATTTTATATTTCAGTACGTACTGAAGTACATGATGTCATGTTTATGACCATCTTTTTAAAGCTGAGGTGTTAACATAGAGCTGTGAACCGCTTTCATTGTTTTGCTAGCTTAGCTCCCAAAAAAACTATTGGTATCCTAAGGGCTGTGGGTGGCGCAAGCGGCTAAGACACTGCCTGTTAACCAGCAGGCCAGGTCAGCCCCACAAGACAGGGTGAGCTCCTGTACTTAGCCCAGCTCTGCAACGCCAGCTGGATCCAATTGTATTGGCTCTGCCTTTCCATTGGACTAATTCAGTGGCGTGGAGAGGGGGGATTTGCTGCTTGGGTAACAGCCTATCCTCCATAACAATCCAACCCAGGCTTTCGTGCTTCGCATGCAGCGTATGCAGCGCCAAGCACGATACCATAGTCTTTCAAGACTGATGGAGGCCTGCCTAAGGACAAGTCAACCTTATTTCACCATCCACTTAGCACCCCAACCTCCTAAGGTAACTGGTTTGCTCATTTGTTTAGCAGTTTGACGATGAGAGACTAAGGGCGCAATCCAGAGTAACTACGGGGAGTCCTTGCTCCGGTGTAAGAACAATTTGCTCTGGATTGCAATATGAATTTCCCATAGGTTTTCATTAGGTGGTGCAGTAACTACGGGTACACGTAATGTCCCTTACGTGCTCCCGTAGTTACTCTGGATTGTAGGGTAAGACTGTGATTCTAAAACAACTTTCCTGGGAGTAAGACCCGTTGAACACAATGGGGCTTACTTTTGAGTAGACATGGTTAGGATTGTGGTGTAAGAGTCCCCTTGCGGCAGCAGAGTAGCCACTTGAACCTGTTTCTATCCTTCGCCACAGCCATACTAGATAAGGCTGTTTTTTCCAAGCCTTGTATTTGTTAGCTTGACACTGGCAGCCAAGTTATTTTGTAATTACAGTATTTAAGCCAGGGGTGTCCAGACTTTCAACTTTAGGTATCCTGGACCTTGAACACTTGTGTAGAAGAGGAAATTTCAGCAGATGCAGCTTGTGATCTATGAGATGCTGCACCTGCTGAAACTTCCTCCTTTACCTACTTGTTAAAGCAGTGGTATTCCAGTATTTCAGCCCTGGACCCCCTTCTGAGAATGACAAATCTGTCTGGGACCCCCCAGAAATGATGCCATGGCTAGAAGTGTCATTAAAGGTGCCCAGTGCCAGATTCCAAGATGGCTTCATCCAGCTTTTCCCAAACCCCCCCCCCCCCCGCCCCCAAAATGAAGCTGCAATCCCTAAGGGGATCCTGACCCCCCCCCTTTGAAGAACACTGTTAAAGGTTGAAGAGACCGGAAGTTAAATGTTTAGACACCCCTGATCTAACTTACACAGGATCTACTAACTTTTAGCAGGTCTGCATTTTGCATCTGACATAGTGTTAAGGGCTAGAAAATAATGTGCCGAGAGTTTGATTGAAAGCTGGACAGAGATGGAAAGAGAGGGAACAGACAGAAAAACTTATTCACACAGAAAGGGAGGGGGCTGGATTTGTCACCCTTAGATGACTAACTGGATCCATTGACCGGCAATTATAATTTATTATTTATTTAATTAATTTATATCCCACCTTTCCTCCCCTGCAAGAGGGAGCTCAAGGCGGCTGACATCAGAGAATAAAACATCATTAAAATAGATCATAAATAAAGATTAAAACACCATACAAATTAGGCTGTTTTTAGATGGTCATCTAAGGATTGAAAAAGCATGGGTATATACTGCATTAGCCACAAGAGGGATATAGCATCATTCTGTTAACATTGCATTGGACAGCTCTAGAGGCTAAATGAGATTATATAAGTGACATATTTCACATCTAGCATCTGTAGTCACTAGAAGTGATGAATGTAATGGAAAATTTCCATTCCATCACATCCAGCACTGCTAGTGGCCAAATATGTTATACCTGGGGAAGTGTGTCCTTTGAGTTGTGTTTAACCCTGAGAAGGCTGAAGAACAACATGAGATAAATGAAATCCTCTGGAAGGCCAGATGAAGGAGACTCCTGCTCTAGATTTGAGATCTTGGCAATTAATGTTTGGTAGCTAAAACCTACACTATATTGATAGAAAATAAAAATTTCATACCCCCACAAGGATATTTCTTGATTTCATTTTCATGTGTTCACCACTCCCACCATTTTAGAGTTTGTGTTTGCATTTAACAGGAAGCTTTTCCTGTAGTTTTCTGGCAGCAATTCTGATTTATATTCAGATAGTCTATAATGGTACTTGCAGCACATCTTTTTAAAGTTGTTTTTCTTTACTTGCTTCCCTCACTTGTTTTTCATCTTTACATATAGTCTTCATTCTCATACTCCAAATTACCGTAGTTGACTCCAGAAAACCCTCAGCCAGCCAGGTACTATGCCTTACAATTATATGCAGGACCCCATTTTGTTTTAAACTAGGGGTGTCCAAACTTAACTTTGGTTCTCCTGGACAAGTGTGTAGAAGAGGGAATTTCAGCAGGTACAGCTTGTGATCCATGAGATAAGCTGCACTTGCTGAAGTTCCCTCCTTTAGACCCTTGTGAAAGGTTCAGCAGCCCCAAAGTTAAAAGTTTGGACACCTTGTTTGAAACCCAGTATTCAAAAGATAGAAAGATAAGTTACCTTCTACTGAGAAAAACTACCTTCTACCTTCTACCATTGGACTCTCTACCCTGTTATTAGCCCTTGTTGGCTAAAGTTCTCCAAACCCTTCAGGCCTATTTAAACTCCAAACACCAAGAATATCAGTATAAAATTTGTATGCAAAGCATCTACTCCAAGGCTAAACTGCAATACCAGTAAAATGTGATTTGTCTAGGTAAGGAAGGGGTTTCCAAACTTTCTCTGGGAACTACTGTAAGTTCCTCTAGGAGAGGAACTTAGGCAGGAATAGGGATTAATGAGCTTTATTTTGTTTATTCTGTGCTGGCCTCCAGCGGGAAGGGAATGGTGCAAGGTGTCCACAGCCCCTGACACAGGGCTTCTCCTCATGCCTCCAAATTTCTGAAAATAATAAAAAACCATTTCTATTGCAAGATTGGAAGTGTCTTTTGTGTTCAAAATATGAAGGCAGAGGAGGCTCCCTCAACCCTCTTTCCTCTGGAAGTCAGCACAGCCTAAGGTAAGGCAAAAAGGAAAAAAAAAACACTTTAACCCCCAGCAGTAGCATGTTCAAAATGATCACATTGCTGCCTTTTCCCTCCCAAGGGCAGCAACAGGGCTTCCCTGACTGGGGCATCACATCCCTTGTGTGGGAATCTCTGAGTTATAGTGTTGAGTATAAGCCAAAGAAACACACACTCAGGAGCAGAACATGAAATACAAGCATCATTTTTTTTGACAGTTCCACTCGTAACATCTTTCAGTTATACCTGGAAGTCCTTCATTCAATGCAAAGTATGCTCTTTCAACCTCTGCTCAGCTATGACATGGTGATTAAAAATTGTTTTGATGTGCATGAGAGAGTTCACACACACTAACATTAGCTCCAGGTCTAGTCCTATTAAAGCCATTAATAGAAATCCATTTGCAGTAGTTGTGTGACAGCAGGAATTTTGCAAGCTAAAAATGGCCTTTGCAATTTGCTTGTTAAAAAAGCATTAGAAACACCATTTGTAAACTTAAACAAGTTTCACTTTTCAACCATTTCTAATTTTCAGCAAGGCTGTTTACTAACATGTCAAATAAATGGGGGATGCCGGTATAATATTTGACCAGCACTGTAGACTGTCATAGATAAAAAGGCAAGTTCATGATTGCATATAACTGCAGTTTTTGAGAAAAGATACGAGTCGATTACAAAATACAATAAAGGAAAAGATACAAGTAGATTATGTCTAATGTTCATATGAAACAATCATGGAACATTCATCATTGATAAGATTTTTCTCATATAGATATGCATGCCTTATATATAAGCATATCTGTGAAACTATTGATAGCCATAGCTTGGGCCTAGCAGTTTTAAAAGCTGGTTTCACTAGATAGCTCATTCTCCTTAGAGCAGTGGTTCTCAAAACTTTTTGGGTGATTGACTTCCTATGGTAAGTCTGCTAGGGAGGGGCAACATATTGATATCCAGGATTGTACTGCTAAGGGCGGGTACTTTCACTACTTTTCCCTGATTAATAGAATACTGCAGCAGGCTCGAGGGGTGGGATGCTCGGTGTAGCACTTTGGCATATTCCATCAATGAAAATTAGTGAAAGTACCCCCTTCCTCCCATCTTAGTGGCACAATCCTGAGAATTCCATTGCTACTGTCCCTTTTCACTTTAAAAGAAGTGGTAAACCTTTGCACAAACTGAGGGGGGGGTCATGATCCCCCAGTTTTAGTATCACCGATCCAAGTCTGATTATACTGATCCATCATATACCCAGATCCAAGTCTGATTACAATAGAAAGATGAAACTGGACTGATCAAAATTAATGAATGATTCCAAAGACTCAGTATTATTTTTAAATATTTTATATGTTAAAAAATACAGCAAAAATATTTTTTGTTCGAAGAGAAAAAATATACTGCATGACAACACAGGTGTAGGTTAACTTGAAAGCTGCACAGGGCTCCACAACATTTCAATGAAGTGACAAAAAATTTGGCAAAATGCAACACTTCCATTTCAGCTTCAGTCATTTATCAAAGCCAGGATCATACTGCAGAAAGAATGAAAAAGTATTTTATTCATGTGTCTTTAAAGACAACATCACAAAGACAGAACAGACTACTCCACCCTCTTGCAAATTGCATTTTTAGTATGTCAGCAATACAGGAGACTCTTCCCTCTCCCACCATATTAGCAATTTCATGTTACTGTAAGAGAGAATTCCCACTGTACGTGGTGTTCCTATAGTGTGGATATGACTAATCTGAGAGAGCAGGGAAAATGGAAAATTCACAGTACCCTACAGTACAAAATCCATAAGAACACCCTAATGGATCAGGCCAAAGATCCATCTAAGCCAGCATCCTATATGCCACACAGTGACCCACCTTCTACTAGGAAGGCCCCTAGCAGAAGAGAAAGGCACACTTCCTATTTGCCATTGCACCCCTGCATCTGATATACAGTTGCATGTAGCTCTGAAACTTAAATTGGTGTAAAGCATATTCTTGTAAGGTAAAGAGGGAATTGATGCACCTGGAATTCCTCAGTGTGCCTCAGATCATCTTTTATAAATAGGGAAAGTTAAGTAGAAAGTAGATTCAGACAATTTTCTCTGTTTCAACTACACACTGAAAATCTCATCACAAGCAATAAAATTCCCAAAAATCTTGAGGCGGCTTTCAAAGGGAAAGCCCAATATATGAAGCAACTACAGTGATTACAACACAAACATGGTTAAGTGAATCCATCTTATAATTCAGGGGTGTCCAAACTTCTTGACAGGAGGGCCATCTGTGTCTCTCTGTCAAGGGCCAGAAAAAACAAATTTATTTACATTTCAAATTTGAATGCATTTACATAAATAACTATATTTCAGCCTCCTAGCTGAAGCTGAATCTCCGAGCAGAACCTAAGCTTCTGAACCCTTTCTCAGCAAAATTATATGACTGCCCCATTACCATAAGCAGGATAATTTTAAGCCATTTACTACTGCTTAAGGAATGTTCAATTTAAACATATAATTTCATACAGATAATTCGTTTATATTGGTATTCTTTAATTCTGTATTCTTTAGTTCTTTAACTAGCATGTGAAACCCATAACTGTAATGTGTCAGTGTGACAAAAAATTCAGCAGTCTATTCACAACCTCATCAAGATCAGCAGGTACTTAGATATATTTTCTGGCCTTTTGGGTGGCGCAAGTGGCTAAGACACTGTGCCTGTTAACCAGCAGGCCAGGGTTTGAGACCCGGGTCGGCCCTACAAGACAGGATGAGCTCCTGTCCTTAGCCTAGCTCTGCGACGCCAGCTGGATCCAATCGTACTGGCTCTGCCTTTCCATTGGACTAATTCATTGGCGTGGAGAGGGGGGATTTGCTGCTTGGGTAACAGCCTATCCTCCATAACAATCTAACTCAGGCTTTCATGCTTCGCATGCAGCGTATGCAGCACCGAGCACGATACCATAGTCTTTCAAGACTGACAGAGGCCTGCTTTTTTTTAAGACTTACCTGTAGAGGTACATGAAGAAACAAAGGAGGTGAAAGCCAAGTTTAATCATGGCTTCCTTCATGTGAGATTTTAGCTGCCCTCGGTTATGGATCTCTGTGGGATCAAATACGCCCATGTTTCCACTGGGAACCATAATGTACCTAGAAGATTTTAAAGGGAAAGTGTTTCAGTGCTAATACTGCTCCAACCACAAGATGACACAATTCAATTCATGGAGCCAATCCTAACTGTGCCCTGTGCCAGGAGGGTCACAAATGTTTGTGCCTGCTCAAAGGAAAGCTGCGCTACCCACATCCATTCTTGGGGCAGAGATGAGGATGTCTGCACTGGCCAAGCTTGGCTGACATGGAGGTCTCAGGTGGGAGGGAGGGTGGGGAGGTGGTGGAAGGGGCATTTTGAGGGGACAGGCAGAGGGTGTACCTGGGGTGGTGAACAGGAAGCAGAAGGCAGGACTGGGACCTGGCACTTAGCTCCCAACTCCATTCCTGGGGCAGCACAAAGCAGCCGCAAGCTGTTCAGCGCTGCTCCACCTCTGGTGGTGGAGCAAATCCAAGTAGACTCACTGCTTCCTCATTACCAGTTAGAAGAAAAGCTTCTCCTGGCCTCACAGCAGCAGCATCAAACACATGCTGGTTGCAGTGAAGGCATGTCAGACTGCCTGCTCCAGCACATTAGGATTGTGATGCTTTCCTTTCCAAAATTTCAATATAAAAATGAAAATCAGGAATACTGTATATGAAGGGGCATCCATCAACTTGGCACAATATGGGATATTTCAGCTAGGAAATTGAGCAGGCATCTACCAGGCATACATCTATTCTGAGGCCATGACTAGGCCTCAGAACATCCAGATATGTCCAGAAAACTAATAATTCCTATAGAGAATTCCCACCCACCTAAAGTGCTTCCCACCCAGGAAACAAATCCATTCCTAAAGATAAAATCTAAAGATGTCTTCTGACAGTTGCTATAAAGTACAGTGAGATAAATTCCCTACTTACGAACTTTCAACTTATGAACTTTCACAGATACGAACCTCTGGGACCTGGAAGTGGGTCCCTAGGCTTGTTTGTATCTGTGAAAGATAGTGAGGATTTGTTCTAGTCACTGGGGCTGGCATGGCAGCTCTCCCTGGGGTCTTAGTGCTAGCTGGCTAAGCCCAGGGAAAGCAGCTCTGCTGGCCCCAGAGTCTGTGAGTCCCTGATCAAGCACTGGACTCTCAGCACTTGGGCTTGGGAGAAGATCCATCCGCCTCCAGTCCATGCTCTGGGACATTAGCATGCAGGAGATGCTTAGTGCTTGGGATACGGGAGAATGCCTCCCCCTCCAGGTCCAGGCACTGGGACACCCATAGGTGCAGGAAACTCCCAGAGCTTCTCACCACACTGGGCTCTGGGAGCCCATTTCATTGTCAGTCTAACACATCTATGTTGGACTTACTAACAAAATGGACATACACATGAGCTTTGGAACAGAATTTGTTTGTAAGTCAGACTTCCTGTACTTCTATGGTGGACTATCACTGCAAACAGTATCTCTGGCAAGTATCTTCAAGTTATTCTCACATAATACCAGTGATAAGGTAAAGGAACAGGAAGAAAATGGTTGTATAACCAAACAAGTTTAGTTTTATAATACATTATCAGGCTGCTAATATTCTCACATCTAAGGAGCTGATCTGGTCCACTCCTGTTTAGCTGCTTTGTGAACTTTTAATTGAAAGGCAGAATATAAATATTATTGTACTGTCATTAATAATAATATACATCATATACATGCATAGGATGCATTACTATGTGTATATAGAGAGAGACACACTCACAATATTTGTATACATCATTAATATAATTATCCTAGTAGAGAAAAGTGACATCAAGGACCTGACAATTTGCCTTTTGTACTGAGAAATGGCAAATTCTATAAAACCCGAAGCAAGGTTGACTTTATTTAAGCAGATTTGATATTAAGTTCAAATTGAGCAAACTGTCATCAGTGCAGGGCCAAAACACATCACTCATCTTCTGAAATACGTTTAGGAAATACAATAGTAACTCTTTAGAAGGATCCAGAACCAGTCCCTTCCCTATTTATCTGACCCAGAACGTATTCCCTTACCTATATATATTCCAGGTTGCTACAGGTAAATTGAGGAGGAAGATGAACCAGTGCAGAGAAATAAGCATTAATACAGTTACAATGGTATGACCAATCAATTCAGGGATCACCCACTGAAAGAGAGAAAAAATAAAGAATAAGCTTTTATACAATATAATAAAAAGGTGCCCACTGAGCTATGAGTATATTAACTCAACCTTTTTCCTTCCAGCTGTGATCAAACAACACTGGCAGCTGCTGGGAGGGCAGGGACACAAACTAATTTGAGAATGAGAGCGAAAACCAGCTAAACCCACTTTCCCCACAGACCCAAACCAGATCAGGATCATAAACCACCATTTATATTTGAATAATAAGGACATAAGGAGTTTTTTTAAAACTCTCCATACTCTACCAATATAATCTAAACTCTGTAACAAGAAAGGCCACAACATTTGTAAGTTTTCCATTTGTTAGTAGTGGAGTCACATCCTGAGAAAGTTGTAAACAAGATGCTTCAAAACCTTTGAAAAGGCATCCTGAGCATTCAGGGCCAGGTTGAGGCAGTGCCTCACAGTCCACATCATGCCATTGATGCAGTGATGCAGGCCTTCCAGCCTGCACTCTGACCCCTTCCCACATACTCAAAGCGGGCAAGAAGAGAATGTGGCTGCAGCTGCCCTCCTCCAGGAAGAAGAGGTAAGGAAAAAATATACTGCCACCTCCCCATCTCCCCACTTCCTTAGAATCTTAAAAAAACAGATAAGGGGTCTTGAAGATGGAACTTCTATCCCTTGACCTGACCTTCAGCTTTGGCCACTCTATACACAGGCGTCACTCTGCCCAGATCCTGGACCTCAGAGCCAAACAAAGTCCAAAATGGACGATTTTCAGGTTATTACTATTTTGCATATATAATCTGATTCTGCATCAAATCATACATACAAAACAGTAATAACCTGAAAACCATCCATTTTGGACTTACGTTCGTCTGACTCTGAGGTACAGAATTTAAGAGCAGAGCATGGTCCGCAGACTCCAAGGCAGCTGAATCTGGAACCAATGGAAAGAGGCAGGAAACTCCACAACTTAGATTGATCTCCATTCCACCTAATTTGGACATGCTTTAAAAAAATTAGGGGGGAGGACAATGGTTAACTAGAAATGGCATGGGAGCACCAGCAAAGTCAGTCTTTGAGGGGTAACTTTATTAGACACTATAAAAATAGGTGAATTGAGAAGTTCAGATTGGAGAGAGAGCTGGCAAGAACTGAGGAAAGAAATCTGTTAAGGAAAAGGGAGATGTAAGACAAAACTGGAAGTAGAAACAAACTAAGGCAATGCTGTAAAGAGAAGCTGAAAGGATGTCAAAGACAAAGAATGGAAAGGTAAAACGTCTTAGGGGAGACTTATGGGCAACGTTCCTTCTAATTTATAAAGGGAGTATGCTGAGCCTGCATGGAGATGCACGGGGAAGTGCTGGAGCACCATGATGGAAGCTGTGCAGGACCCCAATCCAAGCTGTGTGCCTGCAGGTGGGCTAATGTCCACCATTAGCATCAGATGCCCACCCAAAGAAGGGAGAAGACTAACAGAATCACTCCCACTATGACAATTATAGTTTAGTTCTTGAAAAAACCCTTGTAACAGGATTACTTTAGGGAAGGACATCTACTTCTCCATAAGAAGGATCTGGTCTAGAGGGTAGAGCTTCCATTTGGCTGAAAGTAAGAACTGAAGGCTGCCTGTCTGAGATCACCAGAAGCCGGTTTGTGTATGGGCAGGACCTTGAAAAGTGGCTGCTGTATGAGAGTTATTCCATCTGCTCTTTGGTGGGCAACTATCTCAACTGCCCTTCATGTGAGAGCTGAAGGAGCCATTTGACAGCCAGTGTGTCAGACATTGCGGGGCAACAGTGAAAACCAGACTGTGAATGTTCCATCTTGGATGTAGCTGGTTCTTGAAAGGCAGAACCTCTCTGTTCAAAAAAATCCCTTTGGGGGTTTAGAACAGCCTTCCTATGTAAATCAGCTTGAAAAAGACTTAGGGCGCAATCCAGAGTAACTACGGGGGGTCTTTGATCCAGTGTAAGAACAATATACTCTGGATTGCAATATGAATTTCCCATAGGTTTTCACTAGGTTTTGCAATAACTATGAGTGCACGTAATGTCTCTTACGTGCTCCTATAGTTACTCTGGATTGTAGGGATAGAAGCAATCCGATGACCAGAAAGGTGGTACAAAAATACCTGTGTATTGTGGGTATAATGGATACATATTTAAATAATGAATAAACCCCAAATAACTATCCACATGTAAGGGATTCATCCATTTCAAATGAGTCCACTTCTGTGGCTTATTTCAATTAGCATCAGCACCACAGTTTTGAAGATCAAGTTTTTAATTAGCAGAGTGCTCTAGAGAGTACTAGACAGGAGACATTTGCTTGAAGAATTCATTTAAGACTCTTCCATTTTTAATGTGCATAGATTTTTTCAATGCACAGTGTATCTTTTGATTCTTATCTCAACCGCTGAGGTTCATTACTCTGCTTATAGAAACCTCCTGAACACATCCAACCAATGAATCTATGACTCTGATTAATCTTCCATCCAGGAAACCAATGTTTAATCCCGCACTCAGTTCAATGGGCTACATCAACTCTAGCTCTGCAGTTCACAACTCTGATATTTCATATTGAAAAGATGCAACACTGTTGGTTCTAAATCAACTGCTAACAGAATTTCTTCAATTTAAATAAAGATAAGAAAACTTAAGACTTACTTTATTTAACTTTGAACAACAAGATCTAGCATTAATGTAGTCGCATTCCAAATCAGAGAGTGTAATTATCTGAAGACCAAGATAAGGAATTAATAAGATGCCATTTTACTCATCAATTTCTTTTTTTAAACACAAGACTCCAAACACCTGAGTAGGCAATGTCTGGCTCTGAGAAAAGGCTTCATAATCTGCTTATGAGAACTATATAGCAGTGTCTTTGCAAAAGCCTCACAGATACTGGGCATGGCACACCATCAACCAATCACAGCAATTGCAACTGCTTCTCAAGTTGTTTGCAACTACTCTAATCAGTCAAAGCCGTCTCAGCTACTGTTGCTTCACTGTATGCCAGGTCTGGGAGTCTTCACTTTGGCTCCCAGACCAGGGCACAGTCGGCTCTGAATAGAAGCACTGTGGACCACACCTCAACACTATACGACAGCCCGCCCTTAAATGTTCATTGCTGCAAATGTAGGTGGGGCCTCCATGTCCGTGGATTATTCATTCATCAATCTGGCTCAGTGCAGGTGCCTTGGACTTGCCCATGTGAAGCCAGACTTCATCCCACCTCAGCCCTTCGGAGGTGACCATGCTCTAGTTGCCTCAAGATGACCTTCTGAAGCCTGCAGAGACAAAGCGTGCCCACTCACTGCCTCTTCACAATTCAAAATGGATCTTTCAGTGAAAAAAGCTACTACCCATATCCCTCAGGAAACTGGAAGCCATGTTTTTAGCCCTATACAGCATTCTGAGACCTGGAGAAGCATTACCGGTATGTGGTGAAAGAAGTCACTTGCAGTTTGTCAAGAGAAACCCAAAATACTGGAGCTTGTTTTTTTCACTGAATTGGCCATTCTGAAGCCCACAGAGGCAGCAGGCGGATCTAGAGGAAACCAAAAGCAGGGCTCTGGTCTCATCTGTAGGGCTCAAGTGGGGCCAACTGAAGTCTTTGAAACCAATCCTATGGGCTAAGCATGGTGCTATAAGCAAAAGAGCTGGTGCCGAAACAAGTAACCCCATTGCAGAACTGCTCTCTTACGCAGGGAAAGGGAACAGGAGTTCCTTTCCTTGCTCTAAGGATCATGTGGCAGCCATTTAGCTGTTGTGGAAGTCCTGCCACTGCAGGCAGTTCACAATGGGACTATACATGAAATTAGGAGTCAGTGGGGGCCCAGGAATCCATCCCCCACAGATACCAAGGCCCCACCAGTATACAGCAACTTTATATTGAATGCTTACTGTATATTTAAAAAGATACTGGTAATATAAGCAAATAATTGTAAACAAAAGGATTGCATCAAGTTAAGAACAGATACGCCCTCTTTGTGCTGCTGCAACAAATATTAGGACTTATGACACATGCACATTATCACAGCACCCTTGCGAAACTGTCAGAGATAAATACTGTACTTAATACATTGAAATAACCTGATGCAAAATTACACCGACATCCATAGCACTCATTAGTACCTTGTGGATAAAGCACGCACGTTTAAAAGCTACAGAATCTTACGTCCATCAGAATGACTTCAGTTCTTAACCCTACAATCCAGAGTAACTACGGGAGCACGTAAGAGACATTGTGTGTACCCGTAGTTGCTGCACCACCTAGTGAAAACCTATGGGAAATTCATATTGCAATCCAGAGAAAATTGTTCTTACACCGGAGCAAGGACTCCCCATAGTTACTCTGGATTGTGCCCTAAGAAACACTAGTCCTGTAATATCCTTACTGTTTATCAGAACAACATATATAACATAAAGAACCACAAATATTGAGTAATTAATTGAACTGAACAATGTGAACACTTTGTGGGAAAATTTGAGCTCCTTGAAATTCACAGAACATCTGAAGAAAAATAGAATTATAGGGTTATCCTGTGCATGTGTACTCAGAAGAAGGCCCCTTTGAATGCAGTGAAATTTACTGCCAGGTAAGAGCACAATCCTAACCATGTCTACTCAGATGTAAGCCCCATTGTGTCCAATGGGTCTTACTCCCAGGAAAGTGTCTTTAGGATTGCAGCCAAAGTCCCATTGGGCTGAAGTGGCTCAGTGGTTAAAGATGCTGTGCCTGTCAATCTGAAGGACACAAGAGCAGCAGTTCAAGATAAAAGTACCACACGCTGGAGTGAGCCTCTGTTAGTTGCTCAGTTCCTGCCAAACTAGCAGTTTGTAAGCATGTAAATGCAAGTAGTGTAGATAAGCAAGTAGTACTTCAGTGTTCAGCGTACCTCTGACATTTAAGTGCACCTAGAGAAAGAGTTTAGCCATTAGGTTCCTTATCCCATTCTTTCATACCAGCACGCCAAGACAAAAGTCATACAGGAGTCTCAGCAGTAAACACATCTGAAGCATTTCCATCCTTGAAATGAATCTGAAAGATAAATGTCCTTTGAACCCTAAGAAGTCATAAAACCAACAAAGTACTTATGCAAACTGAAGGAATGATGAAATCACAATTTATGGTCGCGACCTTCAGCACATTTGGCTGGAAGTGAATTCAATGAGATTTACTTCCAAAGAAATGTATATCGCACAACAGTGTACAACAGGATTCAAATTGTAAATTCCACTAGAAAAACTAAACCCGTTTCTACCTCATTAATAGGGAATTTTCTTTCAACCCCGTTATACAATTAAGTATGAATATTTTAGCACTGCGTCTTCAGTACACTGAAGATTGGTTCATTCCTAAAGATGGAGTTTCGTAATGTTTGCTCAACAACAACGAATGGATTCTTGTAATGTTCAGTGCCAAAAGATTAACTTAAGAGCACAATTCCAACCATGTCTACTCAAAGGTAAGCCCATTGTGTTCAATGGGTTTTACTCCCAGGAAAGTGTCTTTAGCATTGCAGCACCACACCAGGAGGCCGTCCTGGCAGTGCGCTGTGCGCACTGCCGCAACGGCCTCCTGGTGTGGTGCTGCAATGCTAAAGACACTTTCCTGGGAGTAAACCCCATTGAACACAATGGGCTTACCTTTGAGTAGACATGGTTAGGATTGTACTTATAGTTTGGCAGTTTCATATGGATTGTCAATAAAAGTGTCTCTCACACTGTGGGTCAGGATCCACTAGGTGAGTTGTGAGCCAATTGCAGGTGGGTCCCTGTTCTTTTCAATATTTTATTTTTAATATACTGTATTGGATTACGTGCTGTCGTGATATGTGACTGAATTTGAGGAAATGTTACATGCTGTACGTTTAACAGGCTACTATGTAGACGTACTTACCAATGAGAGTCAATAGGACTCTCCTGGGTAAATGTGGGTAGGATTACAGCCTCAGATGGATACAAGTTTACATGCTTGATAATGTCACTTCAAGTGGGTCTTGGCAGATTCTCAATCCCTATTGATGAGTGACGGATGCCCACAAAGTCCCATGGCACACGTACGGACCATCGATGCCACACGTGTGCACACATGTACGTGTGCCACAGCACACGCGTGTGTGAAAATGACTGAACCAGTCCTTAATCTTTACCACGGGTGGGGCAGAGCCACCCTATTGATGAGTGACGAGTGCCCCCAAAGTCCCATGGCACACCTATGGACCATCCATGCCACACGTGTGCACACCTGTACGTGTGCCACAGCACACGCGTGTGTGAAAATGACTGAACTAGTCCTTGGTCTTCACCACAGGCAGGGGCAGAGCCAGCAGGGATTGGGCTGTCAGAGGCTGGGCAGCCATGGTGGAGAACCAGGCACAGCCCCCCCAGGGCAGACCCCAACCTCTGACAGAGAAGGGGGCGCAGAACCCAACTCACAGCCCTGGAGGCCAGGCCTGTGCAGGTCTACTCAGAAGTAAGCCCCATGAGAGTGAATGGGCTTACTCCCTGCTGAGTGTGAAAGGGCTGGAGCCTCCTTCCTGAGTCTGCCTCCCCCTCCTGACCTCCCCAGAGAGCCTCTGCCTCCTCCTCCCCCAATGCCCTGAGTGGCCCCCACGCACCCCCCTCCCTCAGGCCCCGCCCCCTCCTCCCAGGCCCCGCCCCCGAAGGATACAAAGTACACGGAGAGGAAAATGAGAGCGCAGCAGTCGATGAGCGAGAAGATGAACACCACCGACTCCATCCCGCCGCCTCCACTCCCTTCACGGCCACCGTAGCCACCACGCCCCTCTCCACTCCCTTCATTCCTCTCGCTTTCGGTTGCCAGAGGCCGCCTATCAGCAGAGGAATATTTGAACCCCCCGGAACTCTGGGAGTTGTAGTCTTTCCCTTAGGTGCCACCCATTGAAGGATGCTGACCCCCACTGCACTCTGGGAGTCGTAGTCTTTCCCTTAGGGTGCCGCCCATTGAGGAATGCTGTTCCCCACTGCACTCTGGGAGTCGTAGTCCATCTCCCACTGCACTCTGGGAGTCGTAGTCTTTCCCTGAGGGTGCCGCCCATTGAGGAATGCTGTCCCGCACTGCACTCTGGGAGTCGTAGTCTTTCCCTTAGGGTGCCGCCCATTGAGGAATGCTGTTCCCCACTGCACTCTGGGAGTCGTAGTCCATCTCCCACTGCACTCTGGGAGTCGTAGTCTTTCCCTTAGGGTGCCGCCCATTGAGGAATGCTGTCCCGCACTGCACTCTGGGAGTCGTAGTCTTTTCCTTAGGGTGCCGCCCATTGAGGAATGCTGTTCCCCACTGCACTCTGGGAGTCGTAGTCCATCTCCCACTGCACTCTGGGAGTCGTAGTCTTTCCCTTAGGGTGCCGCCCATTGAGGGATGCTGTCCCGCACTGCACTCTGGGAGTCGTAGTCTTTCCCTAAGGACCGCCGACGAAGTCTTGTCGACGAAGGACCGCTTTCCCGCACGGCACTCTGGGAGTTGTAGTCTTTACCTCGGAGCGCGCGTTTACTCAGAAGTAAGCTCTGTGTTATCCTATGGGGCTTACTTCCAGGTAAAGGAAGGCAGAGCGCATGCGCGGGCTGGAGCAGCCCGCCCCTTGGAAGGAGGCGAGGCCTAGTCGTGGCTGAGGGGAGTGCCATGAGGAGCCGGAGTGGGACGCGTCCCGTTGGGGACCCCAGGCTGAAGCAGCGGGTCAAGCAGGTGGTCAACGGTCACTTTCAACGGTCGGGAAGCAGCCATTGGCCTCGCGCTGACTGGGGTGGGGGAGGGGTTGTGACTGGGCTCTGTGAGGAAGGGCCACAGCCTGGTGGCGTAGTTGGAGGGGGGCGCAGCAGTCAGTCTTGGAGGGAGATTACGGCTCCGTTTGGCTCCCCCCAGCCTGGAGTGGCTCCGAAGGGGAGACTCCCTCCAAGACTGACTGCTGCGCCCCCCCTCTAGCTACACCACCAGCACAGCCTGGCTCAGACCAAAGCCCCCCTCCCCACAGACCACCTCCCTGAATCCTCCCTTCAAGGGAGCACCTCAGTCTGGTTCTTCCAAGCAATTCACCTCCATTCTGTATCCATATAGATATAAACTTCGCATATAAAGCACAATCCTAACTATGTCTACTCAAAAGTCAGCCCCATTGTGTTCAGTAGGTCTTACTCCCAGGAAAATGTCTTTGCCTTAGATAGCAATGAGATGTAGTTTGCCTTTCCACGTGTTAGATTTTTTTCCCCCGCTAGGTTTTTCTTTTAACTTTATAAAGAACAAAAAAATGATAATTGTGTTTAAAATGTGCTTATTGCAGTACTTGAACAGCAATAAATGCGGCCAGTATGTAGATATCGGGGCTTTGGCAGCTGATCTGCAGAAAACATACAGGTGAGTAGAAGATTTCCTCCTTCGCTCTAAAGTAAGCACTATATATACATGTATACAGTATTTATATGTTTGCGTGTGCGTACGTGTATGCATATGTACACAGATATGTGTATGTATTCGTGTTTGTCTGTATACACACTAGCGAAAAGTGTACCCGCGTTGTGGGAGTAACATTTCCTCATACGCCATCCCCCCATGGAGCATCAGTCCCCTGTGCGCATCAACACAACATGCACATCAACATACCATGCATATCAACATACCATGCGCATCAACACACCATGCCCAACTTCCTCCCATGCGCAACATCCCCCATGTGCATCAACACCCCATGCACAACATTCCCCTATGAACAACATCTCCCTATGCGCAACATCCCACCATGCACAACATCCCCCCATGCGCAACATCTCCCATGCGCAGCATCCACCCCAGTGCAACCTCTTCCTCCGAACAACATCCCCCCAGTGCACCAGGCACCAAGCACCAAATTGGCTGGATGTTGGTCAGTCTTCCATGTTAAGTATAGGATAAAAACATGTTGCACCCCGTTGCACCCTTAAGGGTTAAATTTCTCCACATGGTTCTTGGTGGGTATTCATGTGACAGAAGGAACTCCCTCCCCGAATTTCATGCTTCTAGGTCCAGGGGTTGGAGTGGAATGTTGATGAGTCATCAGTTCTCCAATGCAAAGTATAGGGAGGAAAACGCGTTGCTCCCCTTTTCACCCCTTTCCGGTTGGAATTTCTGAAAACCCGTTCTTAATGCACCCCTCAGTCATGGAAGGAACTCCCTCCCCAAATTTCACACCTCTAGTGAGTGAGTGAGTCAGTCAAAGACTTTTCTCTTTTAAGAGTCACAGATTCATCAACACCAAGCAAAAACCCCCGGAACTAGAAGTGTGAAATTTGGAGACCTATTCCTTTCACAAAATAAAAGTACAATTTAAGAACAGATTTTTAGAAATTGAAACTCTAAAGGGGTGCAATGTGTTTTCATTCCTCTTTTTAACACTGAATACTGGCTGATTCACTGGCTTCTTAATACTCAACCCCTGCACCAAGATGCATGAAATTTGGGGAGCATATTCCTTTTGTGTTTTAAAGACCCTTTAAGAACCAATGTGGTACCCAGCAGGGATGCCCAGTGCCCAGCACCTTGTGTCTGGTAGGGGTGTCTGCAGCCCCATGGTGCCTGCTGCCAGATGTGCAGTAGGGATACCCTGTGTCTAGTAGTGCCTGCTGCCAGGTAGCTACCATTTCCTGGTGCCCTCTGCGCGCCACCCACTGGTGCCCCCAGTGCATGCCAGCGCCTACTGCCCACTGGTACGTGCTAGTGCCCAGCAGTGCCCTGTGCCTGCTGATGGCTGCTAGTTGGTGGCCAGTGGTGCCCATCCATACCTGGTGCCCACAAATATTCTTTAAATGTTACTCCTGCAATGGGTAAGTTCAGCAAATAAATTATAAAAGAAATAATGATGAATTCTGAAAGCAAGATAAGAAGTGGAGTATTGACTGTTAGCTTCTCATACTTTAAGAGACTCTTTTAGTATTATGACAATGTACTTGGGTTTTTATCATTCTTATATATCTGAAAAATAGATTCAAGAGTTCACCAGTAACATTATACTAGAGAGCCAGCAAGTCATAGTGATTAGAGTAGACAAGTTGCTAAAATTCTCAAGGCACACCATCAGTTTTTTGACATTGACAAGGCACACAATGCTACTGGTTGGGGGCTCTAATCCCCCAGTTGCACTACTAAGAATGGGGCTCAAATTCCTCAGTTGCCCTATTAAGAATGACCCTTCCCAAGTCCTGCAACACATCTGCAGACCAGTTTGCCTCAGCACATTGGTTGAAAATAACTTCGCTGGAGTGCTGAACTTTTTTCAGGAGGATCTGAATTCAAGTGCTCATTCAGCTGCAAGGTTCGCCGGAGTAGACTTCACCTGCTATCCATATGTTTACTGTACAGATTTCCACTTACCTCTACCATGTATATAGGTGTCCCCCAGTATGCGCTGGGTATACTTCCTGTGTGTCCCCTGCGTGGATACCAGAAACTGTGGGTCCTTATATTTATACCTCCTCATACCTTTTTAAAGTTCATTATGGATGTGCAAAACGTCTCTTTAATCAAACAAGCAGGAATGCTATCTCTTGCAATTATAGATGGGATAATACCTTGGTATCTGCTGATTTGTTCACTACAGCAAGTTTTGGTATCTGGCTTGGGAACACATCCTCTGTGGGGTAATGGGGAATACTTGTAACACAGTTTGGAAAATATTTGTATAAGGTGATCCTGACTTTTCCTGGGCTTGAGAGTGGATAACTTGGTGGCTCAAGACTAGTTTTTTGACTTATAGTATATATAGTACTCTGAGAATGCAGTGTGCTTAAAGAAAGGTGTTTAGTAAGTTTCTAATATCTAAAATTGATTTTCAGTGCTGATTATGGACGAAGAAAAAGGAATGCCTTTAGAATACAGGTAGAGAAAGGTGAGTCTATTAATATTGTACTTGAGGGTTAAGTCATTTCAGCAAGAGTGGCCTATATGTGGTCCAAAAGTATCCTGATACTTTCTCCTCCTCTCTCCTAACTCCCTAAACTTACAGGTCAGGTTCGCTATAATCTGGCAACTCCAGATAGCTCCTGATTCAGCTATACTCTTATTCAGAAACAAATCAGCAAGACTTACTTTCAAGTGGATATGAACAGGAGTAATTTGGCATTCTTCTCCCGGCAGTAATTCTGGTTCTTGTTTCAAAGGGTTCGTGATGCACATCTTTGAGGCTAATATGTCTGTAATTTCATTTATATTTTGACTTTCTTCTGTAGTTTTTGGCGTAATCACCAATGAACTAAAGTCTGAGGATTTAGAAGCTGTAGAGGATGAACACCTTGCCAAGAAAGCGAGACACAAAGAGGAGGATGAGTAAGTTGAAATTGCTTTATTCCAAGAGTGAGATTGTTCTGAAAGTACTGAAAGAGTACTTTGTAACTTATTCTTACTCAACATGCATAATGTTGCATGCTATCCAAGCCGTAATACATTACTGGAAGCATTCCCTTTCTTCCATTCTGAAACAATGTGTCTGAACCAGTGGCATGATTACCACTGGTTGGTATTTCAGGTGGTGGTGTCCTGTGATGCTCGTGAGACATGGCAGTGAGGTGTGCAATGCAACATGTGAAGCAGAACTGAGGGGCTTGGTTTGACAGGCAGATCCCCAGCATGTTCCAGCATGTTTGTTTGTTCCAGAAAGTCCTGCCATCAGTCCTGAGCTTCTTACTGGTGTTTGTTACATTACATATTGCCTCCCAAACGGGAAATCAGCAACGACATCACCAGTATTAAGGAAAACCACAGATCGAAATGTGATTATATATCAGTCAGTCAGTAAACCTTTATTAGGCATATGTGAAAATGGATACCATTAGTAAACAATTATGTTATAGATAAAAGGAAAAGGCAGAAAAAAACCCCAAAGGCAAGGGATTTTAGAAGTTAATATCTGCTAGAGCAATAGAACTTAGAAAGAATAATAATTCAAATAACGGCTGAAACAATGATAGATCAGAACTATCAGTTAGAAATCCTTTTCCTCAGTAAAACAGCATTGAGGAAAAGTGCAACCTTGTTGGCACACTCCTCTTCCACAGAAGACGGCAGTAGATGTAAAATGGTGTTAGGATTATCGTCAACAGGTCTTGAAATCAAGGGAGAGATATAATTTGACCTGAGCCAAATGGCAGGGGCAATAAAAAATATTAGATGTGCCAGGGATTTGGTCTTGCCTAAAGAACAGTCTCGGCAGGTTGGGCTTGCGCTTTGTTTAAATGAAACTGCTAGCTCTTGGGTAGGTATGATGTTACAACGTGCTAGTGTGTAAGCCCGTCTGAGTTGGGGGTGATTATATATTTTCTGAAATCAGATTTTTAAGAATTGGATCATTATAGGGTAGAAGGAAGTACAGAATTTATCATTGATATCAAATATCCTGGTGACATTTCAATTGCAGCTTTTTTAAAAAAACACTCTCTCCTATAATTACAGAATTGTGTTCATTCAAGGATAAATTCTTTATCCTTTTTATGGTAATTTTTTAAATTATATGGAAGTTTATGTTTGTTAAACTCACTCTCTTTTTTCCTGAAGTGACTTAGAAAGCTGCATGGACACCTCAGACACGGATGCTGAGCCCCCTGTGAGTCTTTCTGCATGTGACAATGCCAGTAAAATGCATTTAGTCCGTTTATATATAGAAATATTCATGAAGGTTCTAAATCAAGTTTATAGAACAGATATAGAGGAAAAATTTCAGACTATGTAGTGACCAACGTTTGGGCCATGTGAAATCCAAGATACAGGCTAGTGTGGCTTATGTGATTCTTTTTTTTTACTCTTCTCACTGGTAAGAGCAAGTTGCACATGCTAGATGGAGCACACCATCATTAACTTGCAGCTCCCACAAGTCTGGAACTTTCAAGTGATCTTTCTAATCAGTCCTGCAAGGTGGATTGATTAGAAAGTAAGCAGTTCAGTACTGGACAGGCAGGGAGGAGAGTAGTCCCACCTGCATTTGCTAGACCATCCCATTGTCCTCCTGCCCCTATCAAGGTGTATTACAAACTCTTGCTTCTTTGTTCTATATGGATGACCAGCATGCAATATGGAAGACATATCATAAAATGTAATCTCAGTTGTACCTAAGCAAGTAAAACTCAGTTTATTTTCACATCTTGGTTAAAAACAGTACTACTTTTTGCTTTGTTGACCACTGTAGCGGTACATTGTTCTGAAAAGTGATAATCAATTCTGTAATGTTCATGTTGGCAAAGTATTGAATGTGAAATGACTTTCTAAGCTATGATTTATTCATAGTCTGTATTCAGGCCTATGTTTTAAAAATGAAGTTTAATGGATTGCATTAATGTATGTGTGTAAAGATGGATAACCTCAAAATGCCAGATGCAGAGGAGGGCACCTGGATGTAGGTCTCTTGTGTGCTCTCTGAGGAATCTGGTGGGCCGCTGTGTGATACAGGAAGCTGGACTAGACAGGCCTTTGGCCTGATCAAGTGCAGGCTCTTCTTATGTTCTTATGAAGGGACCAAAGATGAACCTGTACCTCCTGTTGACTTTTTGATAAATTTATTTTTCAGAATTCAAATCACATGAACACCTCTTTGTTGACTTTATATCGGAGAGGAAATCCAGATTCTCTTCCAGCAACTCCTAAAAACACGTTGACAAAAACTAATGCTTCTACACAAGTGATGGAGCATGAATCAAATGCATTTCCCTCTCGAGCGTCATCTGACACTAGGATTTCAGAAGGTGGATGGTTTATAGATAAAACTCCCGTCAGAAAAGAAGACAACTTTTTTATTGATCTTTGTGCAGAAGAGGAGAGTGACAATGGGAAACAGATAGCTGAGGTACTCTTTCTAGTTTAGTGTTTTCTTACGTGATTTGTTGTATATGAAATTCTTATCTGTTCTATGTCAAAAGCTCAATCTATAGCAATAAATTATAGCATACATCTGAAATGGGTTAATACAACTGGTCTGTTAGCATTATTAACGCAAATGGAAGCTTAAGTCTTACATTGGACCAACTTTGTCCACTAAAAGTCAGTACAATATAGAGAGGGTATTCTGAGAGCTGGAGAGGCTGTATACACCTCCTCTTTGTGTATAACAGTATTATAAATTGCTTTGAAGACCACCCGCTCTTTCTGTCTTAGAGTTTATGAACCAATTTGAATTCATAGAATTTCTGTCTCTAATATATTCATTTATGCAAATTTATGTAAGTTATTTTGTCTGCCCCCCTGAAAATAAGATAAAGTGAGACAAAAATTGTCCTCTCCCTTGTTAATTTGCACAAGACATGGGGATTCAAACTGTTTTGGTATAGATGCCTGAGTGTGTGTAAAAGAGAGCAAAAGAGAGAGCAAGGTTTATTTCCATTGTTGAAAGTGTTAACGAGAGTCTGTTAGCAAAATCTTTGTAGCATTGGGGGCTGTGGTGGCTCAGTGTTTAAAACACGGCTTGACAGGAATTCTGATCAGCAGTTCAAGACCTGAGTACTACAAGATGGAATGAGCTCCTGACCTTAGCCCAGCTCCTGCCAACCTAGCAGTTAGAAAGCATGAAAATGCAAGTAGATAAATAGGTACCAACTCGGTGGGAAAGGCAATGTCCTGTCAACAGGCCCCTACAACAGCCCAGCCAGGTGGTTTGGATCATGGTTTAGATCACATCCATCATGGTTTAGGTCACTCCAGTCCACAGTAAGTGTACCCTGTCTCCACACGGGTCAAAGCCTGAAGAAAATGCTGTAGCAGAAATTTGCCAGATAAAAGAGCTGAAAAAGCATTGGAAGCAATATTTGTAAACTAACATTAACAGTTCTGCTTTTTAGTCATTTTTACTTTTTGCTACTGCTGTGTTCCCTCACCTGTCATATGAGCAGGGAATACATGTAATTATTTCTAAATAAGTCATATTGATAGTTATTCTCATATATTTGATAGGCATCCAATTTCATTTATATGAGAGTGGTCATAATTACTGAATTTGAGATGATTTAGTTTTCCCATTTCTGATCAAAATGCCACAATTCAGGGCTTTAGAAATCATTTTGAAATGTGGTTGTGATTTGGATACTTATTCGTGTTTCTTATAAATCTGATGTCGTAAGTCACACTTTGGATGTGGCCAGCAGCATCTCAATAAATTGTTATAGGTTGGCTTCATACTTCATGCATAACAATTGATTATTTTGTTTAGTTTTGATTTCTTTGATCATCCAAACAGGTATTTTTAACTAATCCTAATTTATTTTTGGGCATAAAAGCCAGAATTATACCATATCTGAACCCATGATTTGAAGTCAGTGTGGCTTGTCTCTGCAGTTTTGGATTCCATCTAAACAAAGAATCCTGATGCAATTGGGACAGCAATTCTTTCCTACAACACTGGCATCTACAGAGATGCCAGCTTAGATGAGTACCAAAATAAAGGCTATCTGGACTTAGGGCAAAATCCAGAGTAACTACAGGGAGTCCTTGCTCTGGTGTAAGAACAACTTACTCGGGATTCCAATATGAATTTCCCATAGTTTTTCACTAGGTGGTGCAGTAAGTACTGGTGCACGTAAAATCTCTTACAAGCTCCCATAGTTACTCTGGATTTGGGGGTTAAAACCATTCTCACTGGGCATTAATTGAAGAGTTCTTGCTCACTTTGGGCAAAATCCAGAGTAACTGCGGGGAGTCCTTGCTCTGGTGTAAGAACAACGTACTCTGGATTCCAGTATAAATTTCCCATAGGTTTTCACTAGGTGGTGCAGTAACTATGGGTGCACATAAAGTCTCTTACATGCTCCCATAGTTACTCTGGATTTGGGGGTTAGTTTGCCATCAATAGTTTACTTATCTGAGTAACTTGCACTAAAATGCGTATAGATACAGTAGTGTACTGGATAATTTTGTTCAGGAACTCTTCATTGTGCCCTCTAGCTTTACCACACTCCTGTGACCATGTCCCCAAACCACAAAAGATTACAATGAATATGACAACACACAATCTGATCTGACAATCATGTATAATTCCATATCAAAGTCCCCTCTCCTAGTTAGCAAATGAAGCAAGGTTTTTTGTTTGTGCCTTAATCTAGCATTCCTTGGTCCATGCTACAGCATGGACGCCACTCTCAGTGTGCAGTATTGTAACTCCACCTCCAGATATCTGGCAATTATGTCATCACTTCATTGCTGAACTTTGTGGAGCTTGGCAGGAAGGTACAGAGCCACTTGGCCACATACCGAGCAATAGTTATACCTCCAAATATTTATTTTAAGCATCTAGTCCTAAGGATTATTCTTTTAAATAAATCAAAAGTGATAAAAGGGAAAGACCTGTAAAGAAAGCTGTTTAAAGCATTATAGAAAGTGCTTTTTTTAATCTTTAATTAATGGCAGGACATTAATAAATGTTTACATGGTTTGAAATGGGGAAGAGAGTAGAACTGGGCTTTTTATTTCTTGATTCTGCCAAGAAAAGGAGGTATGTTGGAAGTCATTCTGGCTGCAGTCCTAAAGACACTGTCCTGGGAGTAAGGCGTATTAAGCACAATGGGACTTACTTCTGAGTAGACATGGTTAGGATTGTGCTCTAAGTCTGGCTTCTAGACATCAAGCAGGTTTGTGTTGGTTAATACCATACTCTGACTTGAAACATTGCTTATATTGTCCAAGGCTCTGATTTACTTGTTATGCTTATTACATAAAATGAGCTAGCAGACTCCAAAAAAATTCATTTTCCAATTTGTTGTTCTCTAGAACTCAAATGACTTTTCCTTTTTGGAGACTGCAAGAAAGAGGTCAAAGGGAAGGCGAGGTAAAAGAAGGAAAGAGGAATCTGAGGACATAGATGAAGAAACTGAAATTGCTTTGAGAAAGCAGAAAGGTAGAATCTTTATGTTGATTTCTTTCCTGCGTTTTTACAAAGTTCTATAACTCAAAAGAAGAACCGTCACTTCTCTGTCTCTTTTATCTTGAATCTAGAATATAATCCTTTCTTAAGTGTTTTTAGTAATTGTCAGATGGACGATAGGCATATTACAGAGCTGTACCCATTTTGTCTTAATGTTGCAATAATTCTGTCTTTTCTCCTAAGTTAAACAGAAAGGGATAGAATTGCGGACATCTTCAGTAACCTTTGATGATGTAGGCGGCAATGATGAGACACTTAAGGTAAGATTTAAGTCTGCTCTTGTGCCATATAACCTAATCATATTCATTCAAAAGTTAGTTCCTTTAAGTAGGACTTCTTTTCTAGTAAATATGTATATGGTTACAACTCTAACAAAAAATCATCATGAGTAAAATAAGGTAGAAACTTAATGAAGGAGAAATATTTCTTAAATTAGTAACTTAAACTTAAATTAGTAATAAGGATATTTTAAGTCCTTATTAATGATAATCAGTGTTTTGTGATCTATTCGCTTTAAAAGGAAAAAAATCTGTTTAATTCTAATTCTGCAGTAAAGGTACAATAATGGAATTTTACAGAACCACTTTTTTATGTAGTGCTGCTTTTTTATTTCAGTGTTTACCACAGAAAAAGTACCAGCACCTAATGTGGTTTGCAGTTCATACAAAACTCCAACAAAAATACAGTAAAACCTTGGATTGGGAGCATTTTTTATTTAGAGCATTTTGTAAGACAAGCAAACATTTCTAATGAATTTCTTGCAATACAAGTGATGTCTTGCAATACAAGCGAACAAAAAATTGTCCCAACCGGAATACAGCCAGTTTTGGTGCTCCTCCGCACCTGTTCAGACCAGCCTATACATGTCTACTTTAAAGTAAGCCTGTTACAGTCAATATGGCTCACTCCTATGTAAGAGGGGAAATGAAAATGAGCCTGAGAGACCTAGCCTTGCATGCCTACTCTAAAGTAAGCCCTATTATAACCAGTGGGGCTCACTCCTGTGTAAGAGTAGCATATTGCAGCCCGAGAGACTGAGCGCTGGTTAATTTGCCCTATTTTTCCTTATATTTTGAGTTTTCTTTATTATTTTGTATTATATGACAGTATTGTAATCATTTTTATATGAATCATAGAATCATAGAGTTGGAAGAGACCTAGTAGGTCATCTAGTCCAACCCCGTGCCTGCAGCAGGAATTCCCCCTAGAGAATCCCCAAATATTTTTGGATTATTGAACAAATCGTCTGAGTTTCCATTATTTATTATGAAAAATTGCTTTGGATTACAAGCATGCTTCTGGAACAAATTACACTCTTAAACCAGTGGTTCTCAAACCTCCTAATGCCGTGACCCCTTAATACAGTTCCTCATGTTGTGGGGACCCCCAAGCATAAAATTATTTTTGTTGCTACTTCATAACTGTAATTTTGCTACTGTTATGAATTGTAATGAGAATATCTGATATGCAGGATGTATTTTAATACAGCAACAGCAGGATCTGACCCTCAAGAGAGATAGCTGTGTGAAGCTCAGTCAGAATGATCACAGGCAAGCCCCACCCAAAATGTAGAACACCCAAGAAAAATGTAGGACATAACAAAATAAAAGGTATAAACACTACACACACACATACTTACACAAGGAGGAAAGAGGAAGCCCCATTGACTACAGTGGAATTTACTTGTCAGGAGATATGCAGAAAACTCGACTCTGACTGTCCAATCCTATCCTTTTTTCTCAGAACTTGTCCCCTTTTAAAGCCTTAAATTCTGGAAAAAATTCCATTATCTTCCTTTTCCTTGTGAGTAGCCTTCTTGAATTAAGAAATTATTTGTGATCAATTATATGCAGGGTGACAATATGTCCTCTTTTTCTAGGATGTATCCTCTTTTAAAGCCTGTGCCCTAGAATAGATCTTCATTGTTCTCCTGACTGCCTGCTGCCTGCTCACAAGGTTAAGGAGGACAGTGAAGATTTTCCAAGACACAACGCTTAAAAAGAGGACATATGGTGACCCCCCTTTTTCTCTCCCCCCAATGGGATCTCAAACAGTGCAGGCTGCAATATAGGGGACCTCAAGGGCAAGATCCTATGCCTTTCTACTTAGAAGCAAGTTCCATGCTGGTCAATGGGCCTTTCCTTCAAGCTAGCCTGAAGTTACACATCCACACACATTCACCTTTACCTGGGAGTAGAGCTATTGACTATAATGGGGCTTCTTGTGAGTAGAGCTGTGGAAGGCTGGGCAGTGTGATGTACCTGGGAGTAGGGCAGGGATGTCTAACTCATTTCTTATAGAGGGCCAAAGTGAGCATTAATGGTTCTCCCAGGGGCCTAATCCTTTCTGCCTCTCTACTCAGAAGCAAGCCTTATTAGATCCAATGGGGCTACTCCCAGGAAAACCTTAGGATTGCAGCCTAAAGCCTGTCTTTAGGATTGCAGCCAAGATGTAATATAGCCTATATTACATCCCTGGCTACAGGATGCCTGTTCACAAGGAAATGGAGGGAAATGGATATTTTTTCCAGGACAGAAGCCTCAAAAAGGAGGACGTGTCCTGCAGAAAAGAAAAAGAATAAAAAACAGGCTCAACCCCCAGAGGGGATGGAATAGGAGGGAAGAGAAGTCAGGACTATCGCCAGCTTTACAAATACATTTACTTTTGAGTACCTGCTGAGCCAATTTCAGTGCGGGGCTTCCTTCAGGAGCACTTTTAAGGGCCAGGTGCCTGGGATCAGGGCCATTCTGAAAGGCTTGCACACCAGCCAAAATGATTGCTTACTCGTGAGTAAGGGTGGCTGTGCAGTTTCCTTCAATGGGGTCAGTGCAAGCTTGGAGGCAGGAACTTGCTCTGGGGTGACTGTGGAGCTGCCTTCATTGGATCAGGACCCTTCATTGGATCAGGACCCTGGTGTCCTTGCATCCCCTCTGCCTGCCTTTTCTGAACCCCCACACCCCAGTCACACACACATGCCCTACCTCTGAGGCACATGGGCTGCTGCTGCTGCTGAGGAAGGGCTCTGTCCAGGCCCCACCCCCAGGCGTGAATAGCTCCACCCCTCATTTCAGCCCCTGCAGAGCGGTGGTGCTGGGGGAGGGGGGGGAGGGGGAAGGAAGCTGGGGAAGGGAGAAGGGAAGGAAGAAGACCCCAGGAGGCCTTGGGGACTGACTGAGAGGCAGGAGGGGGAGCCCTGGAGGTGGAGCCCAGCCCAGCTGAGGAGGTGGGAGGAGCAGCCCTCTGCAGTAGCCTCCCACTGAGCAGGCTGTAGGAGGAGGTGCAGGTGGGGGACACAGGCGACCCCCCTGAAAAAGAGAAGCGAACCCAAAGGGGGTCGCGACCCCCAGTTTAAGAACCACTGTCTTTAACCAAGATATTGTAGAAGTTCATAAAAACAATATAGGGAGGAGACAATAATAAAGGTTGAATCTCTGTTCCTGCAACCTCAGTGGATGCCAACTTTCGCATTTAACAAAAGCAATTAAAAGACTAGGCAGCCATTTAAAATAGTCTGCTTTCCATGATAAATATCTTGAATATACATTGAATCTTGAACCAACCAATGAACCTCCCTTTTCCTTTCTGAAGCACTTGGTTTCAGCTGACAAGCTGACCTCTCCCTTCCTTTGGAGTACAAAAAGTATGCAAAGTGATATCATTTCCCAATAGCTTTGCATTCTGTGGCACCATCAAGCCAGCCCAGGAATTGTTAGGCCAGCCCAGAGGTTAGGATTTCAGCTGGAGATTTATTTATTGTCTGCCTGCCATTTTGCCATGGTAAGCAGGCTATTTTTTGACTATGTGGATTTCTTTTAATTTAATGGGCCAGTCTCATTTGCGTTGAAATTAAACTGGGGGTGAAAAATCCGCTGATAATTAGGTTATACCTGTAATTGAATCAATTTTATCAGTGTAGTAGTCTATTAGAAACAATATTACGCTGCAAGCAAAAAAGTTTTATCTGTGTTTTTCTTAAATTGCACATAGTTTTGTATGTTTGCATTGAAGTTTCAGGAAAGTTGTTTAGTTTTAAATGAATACTAGGATTTGGATCCATAGAACCACAAGCGCTGATGTTGCTGCAGAATAAGATTTTCTTACTCCCCCCTACATCCTTTAGCCTCAAGGATTCCTCCAAAAGTTCATTCTGAAAGATTAGGATGGGAACCCTTGGGAATTTATATAATGTACAGCACCAGGTCTGCCAGTAGTAGGGAGAATCTACAGAACGATTCTCCCCCGCAAATTGGGATGTAGACATTTTCATGAATTTGCTTTTTGGGATTCAATATTACAGTCTGCAATAGTTTTCCACATTTGATGAAGGCACATAGAGCACAATCCTAACCATGTCTACTCAAAAGTAAGCCCCACTGTGTTCAATGGGTCTTACTCCCAGGAAAGTGTCTTTAGGATTGCAGCTATATTCAAGCTAACTTAGGGCACAATCCAGAGTAACTACGGGGAGTCCTTGCTCCCGTGTAAGAACAATTTGCTGTGGATTGCAGTATGAATTTCCCATAGGTTTTCATTAGAAGGTGCAGTAACTGCGGGTACACGTAATGTCTCTTACGTGCTCCCGTAGTTACTCTGGATTGTAGGGCTAGGCTGCAATCCTAAAGACAGTTTCCTGTGAGTAAGACACATTGCACCCAATGGGACTTACTTTTGAGTAGACATGGTTAGGATTGTGCTCTTAGGGTGCAATCCTAACCAACTTTCCAGCACTGGCATAAGGGCAATGCAACACTGAGGTAAGGGAATAAACATTGCCTTAGCTTGAGAAGCCCTCTGACACTGTCCCCCAACTACAGGATGCAGCACCTAATGTACTGACACAGCTATGCCAGTGCTCAAAAGCTGGTTAGGATTGCACTGTAAGTATGGAAAAATGAAGATTATGCAGAATTTACATCAGTCCCCATTTTTCATATGTCAGGTATTGACTGTTACAAAGCAGATTTTTACAGAATTAGTTCTCATTGCAGGAGGTATGTAAGATGCTGATCCATATTCGTCATCCTGAAGTGTACAACCATCTTGGAGCTGTTCCACCTCGAGGATTTCTCTTACATGGACCACCCGGATGTGGAAAGACACTACTTGCACAGGCCATTGCTGGGGTGAGATAATTAGCATATGTGTTAACTTCCTGAATCTTAAGCCCTATATAATCTAGAATCTGAAATCCACAGATTTAATATTTTTGAACTGTTTTCCATAATGCTCCCAGTAGACCTGTCATTCCAGGTGTAAGAGCACACAATATATTTTTTTATACTGGTCTTTCACTTATCACAGTAACTCTTGCTATATAAGGTAGTTTAAATTCTGTTCCGGGATAGCTTAATAGTTAATAATAGGATACTTAATAGTTAATTTAATATGATTTCCTGCTGCAGGTAGGGGGTTGGACTAGATGACCTACTAGGTCCCTTCCAACTCTATCCCTACAATCCAGAGCAACTACGGGAGCACGTAAGAGACATTACGTGTGCCCATAGTTACTGTACCACCTAATGAAAACCTACAGGAAATTCATATTGCAATCCAGAGCAAATTGTTCTTACACCAGAGCAAGGACTCCCCGTAGTTGCTCTGGATTGTGCCCTATGATTCTATGATCAAGTTAACTTAAATGTTCTGTGCATTTGTGTTAATCAGCCCTTCATTATAGAGGTCACTAATAACTTTTTAATAATAGGAAGTGCTACCTAACAATGATCTAATCTATTTGTTTATGTTTTTTAAGGAACTTGATCTTCCAATACTCAAAGTAGCTGCTACAGAGATAGTATCAGGAGTATCAGGTGAATCCGAACAGAAGCTGAGAGAGTTATTTGAGCAAGCTGTGGTAAGAGCAGCAGGAATGTTTAATGGTTCCTTGGTGTGTTTTTCCCTTATACCATAAAACCAGGTTGTCTCCATAACTGTTCAGTGTTGTTTCAAATTCTCATATCCTCAGTGCTTCAGTCTGGCAATGTCTTAATTTGTTTCTTCGGCAGCATTGGATTCATTGTGGTTGTTCATACAAACAGCATGCAAATTTTAAATGGCTTCCATAAGTTTAATTTGTATAATTGACTAAGTAATTGCACACTTTAGGGGTCTGTGAGTGTGTGAGAAAATGTTTTATGCCTGTGTCTATGCCTGCTGATGGCTACAGGCATAAAAACATATATACTACCTATATGATGGTGAGTACACTCAATAAGGATGCTTTAAAACTGATTAAAATTAATTTGGAATTTAAAAATCCATATCACCACTGTAACACCACTTTTAGCTTTTCCTTTTTTTTAGTATAACGCCACTATTCATGGCAAAGTAAAATAAAATCATTTTAGACTGCTTCTACTTATGTCACTTCTTTGGGCCATCCATTATGTTATTGTATATGATTCCCAGTAACTTCAAATCCTTCCATGCTAGAAACCCAAATCCACCTGGTTTTCTCCCTTGTGCTGGCAGAGTCCATTGCTCTGGCATTGCTACAGCCCAGAGGGGTATGTAACTGTTGTCTCTGCAACCGAATGACCCAGTTAGTAATTCATGCCTTTTGTCACCTTTTTGCTCTGTTTTGGTTTTTTATCTGTCCAAAGTAGCTTCGTGTTCATCTGGTGCAAGGAGGTTTAGTGTGTTCCTTTTCTGACAAAGGAATGTCCGCAGGTGTGACTCAAAGAGAGGCCACTGTATTCAGTTAAGGAACTTACTTCGGGTAATCTGGGATAGCATTGCTTGTATACAATTTTTAAAGTGGTAATTTGTGTTAAACACTGAATATGAAAACCCATGTATTTCTTTCACTGTATGTAAAGTATTATATGTGTAAAGATACCATAAATGTATTGTGTACCTTTGCAATTAATGTTCATGCATTTGTGTATCTTAACGAAGTAAAAAGGTAATTATTCACTTTTTATTCATCACCTTTCACAAACTTTGAGCCAGCTAGCTGGTGACTTCTTGCATGGTCGAGAATATGCTTATTATATCATAATATCTGAAATACATTAATGTCACTTTTCCATGTTGACTGATAATGATGGTTTGTAGTTAAACATGCTTTCCTGTGTGCTCAGACTTGACTTGGTTTTTATGGTTCACTCTTAGGATTCATAGCTTTACACATAGCTTTCTAGTGCCTCTCACTGTGCTGTTGGGTTTTCAGCTTGTTCTTAGCTTTCTAGTTGCTCAGCACTAGTAAATATTAGCCAAGGGATAATCATTTATACATCACATGTTTTATCATTTGTGGATTGCATGTTTTGTTTTGGAAAAAGTTACAGGTTGAGTACAAGCAATTCACAGCAAATACTTACAGTGATGCCAGACAGAATTTAGATGGCTAGCCATTTTGGTTCTTGTTTTTGATGTGTAGCAGCAAAATCAACAAAGAGTTGTCTTCAGGAATACTCTTTATAAATTCTGCTGCAGATGGCTTACTGGTTTTCTCTTGAGCCTCAGGTGGCAGGCTTATAGTTTACCTCGCTTGCAGGTAATCTCTCATTCTGATATTGGCTATTGATTCATAGCTGAGCGACTAAGGGCACAATCCAGAGTAACTACAAGAAGTCCTTGCTCCAACGTAAGAACAATTTACTCTGGATTGCAATATGAATTTCCCATAGGTTTTCACTAGGTGGTGCCATAACTACATCGACGTAAATGTCTCTTACGTGCTCCCATAGTTACTCTGGATTGTAGGGTTAGAGCTTGATAGACTGTAATAGGTAACCTTCACAAGAACATAAGAGCCTCCACTGGATTAGGCCAAAGGCCCAGCTTCCTGTATCACACCAGATGTATCCCACCAGATGCTTCATGGAGCGCATATGACACCTGCATCCAAATGCCTCCCCTGCATCTGGTGTTTTGAGGTTGTCCACGTTAACACACATCCCTCATGGCTTGTAGCCTGTGATTGTCCTTTGCTCTAGGAATTTGTCCGGTCCCTTCTTAAAGGCATTGAGGCCAGATGCCATCACCACATCCTGTGGCAGAGAGTTCCATGGACCAACTACACACTGGATAAAAATATATTTCTCTTGTCCATCCAAACCCTCCCAACATTCAATTTTAGTGGATGTCCCATAGTTCTGGTGTTATGTGAAAGGAAAAAGAGCATCTCTCTGCCCACTCTGTCCATTTCTTATAATTTTATAAAATAACTTTGTACAAAATAATCTGTACGTAATTTTGTTCAGTCAAGTCTAGAAAAGACTGAAGAGCCCCAAGCGCTATAGCCTTCCCTCATATGGAAGGTGTCCGTCATACTCTACTTGTAATTCTAACTCAACATAGTTGATTTTTTTTAGTTCTTTGTGTTGTGAGTTATCATTTTATTTTTACATAATAATAGTCACTGACTCTGTCTCCTCCATCCTATAATTCTTTGACCCCCATCTTTCACAACTCTTTTTCTGTTTCTCTGTCTTTGTATGTAGTACTCTAGTGGCTCAGTGGTTTAGACACTGTGCCTGTCAACCAGCAGGCTGGATTTGAGACCTGGGTTCTATAAGACAGACTTAGCTCCCATTTCTTGCTTCTGCCAACCTAGCAAAAAAACAAAACAAAACCACTTGGGTTCTTTTGGACCTTTCACTGTTTCCTTTGGCTAAAATCATTCTGAATACTTTGATGCCATTTACGGACCTATGCTCCCTGCAGCTCATCCCTAACTCTAGGCCATTTATGAACACATTTAAAGCACTGGTTTCAGTCAGACGTCCAGGAGCTCCTATTTTGTCTTCACTTTAAAAATTTCTCAATTGTTCCTACCGTATTTGTTCTTTAACCACTAACAAAGGATCTGTATATTCCACTATATTAAAGGATCTGTCCTCTTTTTCAACAACTACCTAAGTTTACTTTGGTGAGGAATTTTTTCAAAAGGTTTTTAAAAAATCCAAATATAACAATGTCAACTGTCATCATTGGCATCCTTCAGTATCGAAAGACTATGGTATCGTGCTCTGAGTGTCCTCTCCAGAGCACGATGGCCTGGGTAGATTAATATGGAGGGTAGACTGTTACCCAAGCAGCAAATCCCTCCCTCTCCACATCACTGAAATAGTCCAATGGAACGGCAGAGCCGTTGTTCCAGCTGCATCACAGGAGTTACCAGAACATGACTGTACACAGTCACAGACTGCTTCCGGGACTCCAGCTCCGGATTTTGCCTCGAGGTTAACTCCTGAAGCCTTTCCCATAGATGGGTATAGCCACAAGGCAGTGGAGGTTTGAGGTGGGAGTTTTCCTTCTCCAGACAACCCACATTCAGTAGGATTTTGGACAGGTTTAGTCTGGCTCCTTAACAAAGGCCTGTCTGGCATGGGAGTCCCTGCCAGTAGCTACACTACTGCCAGCATAGCCCTTTGTATCACTGGAGCACACAATCCCACTACCACAAAAAGGTACTGTCCTTTGGTGGGATGTCAACTGTATTACTTTTATTTACATGGCCATAAACATTTTCAAAGAACTCTAGTGATACAGATTGTATCTTTGCAGAAATAATGCTGATTCTTCTACTGAAAGGCTTGTAATACAAGCTCAGTGATTTTAGTTTTAATTATTCTTTCCACCATTTTACCCCGAATAGAATGTAATCTCACCAGCCTGTAATATCCTGACTACTTCCTGGATTCCTTTCTAAATATATGTTATTTTAGCTGTCTCTGGGGCAGAAGCTGATTTATAGGGCAAGTTACATATTTTTGTTAGAAGACCTATAATTTCACATTTGATTTCTTTAAACTCTTGCATGTCTGCTATCTGGACCTAGTGATTTGCTAATTTTTAATCTGTCAGAATGCTCTAAAGCTGGAATCCTATTCTCTAATGTGTAGGTATTCTGTTCTTTTTATTCCTTGGGTATGTATTCTCCCAAAGGGCTCTTTCTTAGTAGAGACTCTGTGGAAAACTATTCCCCAGTGTAGACGCTCCTCTGGGTCCTGACTTGTTAAATGATAATGAAGGTGTTATTCCAAGACTAATAGTTGTTCATGGTATGTTCTACAAGCATTTGTCTGAAATTTGTAAAATGCAATATGCAATATATAGTTTGTATTCATTTTTTCCCTTTTTAATTTCTAGGTCAATGCTCCATGTATTCTCTTTATAGATGAAATTGATGCTATCACACCCAAGAGAGAAGTTGCATCAAAGGACATGGAACGGAGAATTGTAGCTCAACTTCTAACCTGCATGGATGGTCAGTTATAAGAAATGAAGAATGGATTTGAGAATTAAATTGGAGGTTGATTCATTTACTTCTTTCTGAAACCTTAGTTGGATATCTTGCCCCCACATTAATGACATATTTCCAAGTAAAAATTCTAACAGATCTGTTGTGGCAATAGCAGCAAAGAGTTGTGTCACTTCAAAATCAACATGTTTACTATGGTATTTTTTTACACTTGGTTAGATGGCAGATAATTTTTTGTACTTTAGCAAGTGAGATAAGAAAAGGAGAAATGGGTATGCAAAATGATTGAGATGAAAGAGAAACAGTAGGTGTATTGCAGTATTATGCAAACCAGAAAAATGATGAGAATCTGAATCTCACCTGCTGCATGACTCTCACCTTAATTTAGGAAATGCCTCTCCATCATGCATATATAAAGGTCTCCCAGATCTTTTTCTTTCTTTATCTAAATGGAAGATTCCTGATGGCAAAATTTTCTTTGAGCATCTGATCTTGATCATAGTATCATCTTGATGGTTATTTAGAATCATAGAATTGGAAGGTGCCCAGTGGATCATCTCCAACTCCCTGCCTGTAGCAGGAAATCCTTGTCTTGTGGGGACCCAGGTCTCGAACCTTGGCCTTCTGGTTAAAAGGCACAGTGTCTTAACCACTTGCACCACCAGAGGATGGCTGAAAGAGAGCTACAGCATGTGCATTGTTAAGCATTATCAGTAAATACTGTTCAAGTATGTTTTCAGGTTTTGCAAAAGAAGTCTGGTAATCCTTGCATCATTTTATTGTGTCTTTTCCTTTATCTCTCAGACTTGAATAATTTGGCTGCTGCTGCTCGGGTCCTTGTAATTGGAGCAACCAACAGACCAGACTCCCTGGACCCTGCCCTGAGACGTGCAGGAAGATTTGACCGAGAAATTTGTTTGGGGATTCCAGATGAAGCAGCTAGAGAGAAGTATGTTTTCTGTGTCTGAAGCTTTTGCTAAAGTGTTTTCTGTGTCTGAAGCTTTTGCTAAAGTGTTCAAGAGTTTTCTTGCCAGTTATTCTAGCAAAATGCTAGAACTAAAATTCTTCTCTTGTGCATTTAATAGTTGAAATAGTTAGCTATACAGCCCAATCTTAACAGTGATCCCTGTGCTAAAATAGTTGCCACTGTATCCTGATTGTGCAGGGAGGCAGTCAGAGATTTCCTTAAGGTAAAAGAGCATTTGTTCCGATACTGTTGAGCCCCAGCCTACACAGTGAGACTACTTGGATCTGGACCAGTTCAGCTGCTATAATAGAACTATGTAGCCTTTCAGACTAAGGGCTTTCAGATTGGGAGAGGTTTGGCTGAAGCCTTATTTGTCATACTCTCCCCCTCCCAACAATGAACCAACGAGTTTCAAATGCACAGTTGCACAGAACTCAGAAATGGAAAGAGAACAGCAAACACTAAGCATGCAGTCAATGTGGATCATTAAAAAGGAAATTGAGAACAAAGCAACTAATCTGAGACATTATTGTGCAACTCAGTGATAAGGCCACACCTGGAGTACTGTGCGCAGTTCTGGTCTTTAAAAGGACATAAAGGAACCAGAAAAGGAGAAGAAGCAGAATTTTGTATTTGCCCCTGTGTTAATTTTAAATATGGATAAAATTTCACCTATTCCTCTACCTCCAGATGATGTCTTACATAGTACTAAAACATGTTATAGGGATTTTTTAAAAAATCAGGATTGGGAGAAAAGGCTTACCTTCCTTACGAGAAAAGGCTGAAGCATTTGAGGCTCTTCAGTCTTGAAAAGAAGTACCTGAAGAGGAACATGAATGAGATGTATACAACCATGGATATACTGTAGTAGATATAGGGATGTTCTTTTCCCTTACACACAACACCGGAACTAGGGAAACTGTTGAAAGAGTTAGCACAGACAAAATTATTTTTTTAACTAGTGTTTAATTAGTCTGTGGAACTTCCTGTCACAAGATGTGGTGATGGTTCTATCTACAATATCTACAATATTTATATACCGCTTTTCAACTGAAAAGTTCACAAAGCGGTTTACAAGAAAATGAAAAAATTAATAGCTAATTAATAGCTAATGGGTCCCTGTCCCAAAAGGGCTCACAATCTAAAGTGCAAAAAAGAACACCAGCAGAAGCCACTAGAACAGACATTGCTGGGGTGTGTAGGGTCAGTTACTCTCCCTCTGCTAAATAAAAGAGGAACACCCACTTGAAAGAGTTCTCTCGTCCAGTAAACAGGGGCAAGATGCCTTTAAAAGATACCTAAGCATTCTGGCCTAGATGCCTTTAAAAGGGGACTGGTCAGATTTCTGAAGGAAAGCTCTATCACAGGTTACAAGCCAGGATGGGTCAGAACAGTTTGAGATTAGTTGGTTGGAATTTTTTCTGTCATCCAAATTGGCCATGGATGGCAGTTTTTTCACCTACCCCAGACTGGAAAGGGAGAGAAGATATGCTTAGTAGGTGTCATGGATTAAAAATTGGTCACTTTGGTGCCTTCATTGGTGGGTAAGGGTAAATAGAATGCTAGATGCTGGAGAGTGGCAGCAAAATGCAAGTATTTCGTGGTCTTGCATTAGGTATCTGGTGGGCTGCTGTGAGATATAGGAAGCTGGACTAGATGAGCTCTGGGCCTGATCCAGCAGGGCTCTTCTTATCTTCAGTGTTACTTCACATAAGATAAAGGAAAATTAAAGGGAAGTTGGTGGTTTTTTGTAACCAGGCCACAGACCAAGGTTACTTCAAAATTAAGTACCCCGTTGGTAGTGGGAGGGGTATTCCAAAAGGTTTCCTCCCCTCACAAAAGGATTTATCAGGTAAGAAATTCCTGGGTTTTTTGTTTGTTTTTATAAAGGATATGCAATTTGTAGCTATCTGAATAACGTATTATTCACTGAATGGAACGTATGGGGTGAGGTTAAGTGTCCAGTCAGAATTCACTGAAATGTCATGATAATCACATGATCTTTGCAATTAACTATCAAAAATAGGATTTACTTATTTAGTCCACTACCCCTACAATGCAGAGTAATTACAGGAAAAGAGACACTTACTCTGGATTGCTCTATGCATTTTCCATGCCACCTAGGTTTCCCATAGGTGGCACATAACTACGTCAGTGTAAAAGGTCCCGTAGTTACTCTGGATTATAGCTTACATCATTCATCACTTGTCATCAGCTATCTAATAGCAAGAGTAAATCTTTTAACTAATGAACCTTCTATGTATTGGCTGTTTTGATACCGGACGGAAGTTGCAATCCTAATTATCATTAAGGTTGGCACAAGATCCATGTTGGCCTGAGGGTGTCACAAAAGTGCCATAAGGCATTTCTGCACCACTCCTTAGGGGGTGGTGCAGAGATATGTGGGGATTAGGCCAGTGCATAGATATGCTCCTGCCTCCGCACACCACCACAGGAATGGGACTGGGTGAGTTCTTCCAGCCTAAATTGGTTAGGATTGCACCCTCAGTCATGCTGTGATTGCAAATGTTAATCATTTGGCTAAGGTAGCTTCAGCTTAGTATTCTCTTGATTGATACTATCTATCTTTGGAGTATTGCTATTCAGTAACTATAGCTATTTTATATGGGTCAATCTTTTTCAAAGATTTTTTTCAGGAGGCTAAAACTGCACCAACATTTTCTTTCCTTTTTATCCCTCTACCAGAATCCTGAAGACATTGTGTCGAAAACTTAGACTCCCAGAATCTTTTGACTTCGCTAACTTGGCTCGTATGACTCCAGGCTATGTGGGTGCTGATTTGCTGGCGCTTTGCCGTGAGGCAGCAGTGTGCACAGTCAATAGTTTCCTTGTTAAACGGGAAGAGAAGAAGCGTGAAGCCCTAAGAGGTGGAGAAGGAACATCTGGACAAAGCACAGGCAGGAATACAGAAGAAAACCTAAAAAAAGAAAATGCAGAACCAGAGCTTCCCACCAAAGTATGCAAGTTTATGCTTATACTTCTCTGAAACTTTTAATACTGCCCAGAATAAGAGGATTTCCTTTCATAGGACAAAAGCTGCTGGTAGCCGTGTTGGTTCATTAGAAGAATTTAAAAATGACCACAGTAAAACTTGGGACCAATTAAACAGCAAACAAGAGTTTGTGTGTTTTTGTTGTTGGTTTAACTGAATCATCTCAGCTAAAAATAACAGAATTCCCTGCATAGCTATGTTAGGCTATCTAGCACAAACAACATAGGAATTTCAGTGGCAAACTTCTGAACCTGCTCCTAATGGAAAGCACCTTGGCACCCCATAATCGGAAGAGTGGCAGAGTGAGGGGATACTTACCTATTTCCCTTCTTGCTGTTTGCAGGTTTTAACTCCTTTTCCCATCTGCTCTTCCTTCCCCCTACCCCAATGTAATAGTACAATATACGGAATTCCAGTGGTTTCTCCCCTGAAGAGAGACAAGTGCTAGAAGGGCAATTTTAAGTAGGAAGGGGAAAGCATTAATTTCCATTAGTCTCTTTAGGATTGCAGCCAATGACTACCTGTAACTCCTTTGATGTACCCCCAGGGGTGCCAAACCCTGGCCTGCAGCTCTCAGAGACACCCAGTTTGAACAGCATGGAACTCCCAGTCGCCAATGAACTTATAGCCCATCAGAGACTTTTGGAGCCCATGGTGGCATATGGCTACCAGCTATGATTCAACAATTGTCCCATCTGCCTCTGTTCATGTCTCCATAAGTTCCATCTCTAATGTATTCATTTTGGTTAATTCTATGTGAATTTATTCAAATTTGAAAAATTATTTCCTTTTACCCAGCCTTATTACCTTTTATTATTTTACCCAGCCTTATTACCTTTTATTATTTCCTTTTACCCAGTGTCATAAGGATGTGGGCCCTCCTGCCAAAATGTTTGACTACCACTGCTGTACACAATCTTAGGAACAGAGTGTAGGAAAAGAAATGTTCTCTATAAAAAATTATACTGTTCCTGTCCTTGTATTAACTCTTAACCAAAAAATGTTATATGAAAAATTTGGGGGAGTTGAAAGAAATACAATGATGTTTTGTAGCTAATTCCGAATTTCTTTTGCATATATCTGGAATGTTTTAATTGAACTGGGATCATATATAAACCTTGGAGGTTGTTCCCTTATGTCCACCAAACTGATGTATTCCTCTGTTTTCCTGCTGTCCTGGGTTTTCCTCCTTTAGGATGAATTACAGAGGTTGTTGGAGTTGTTAAAGGAACCACAACCCCTTGGGGAGGATCAGTTACAAAAACTGTGCATCGAAATGAATGATTTCATTGTTGCACTCTCTTCAGTACAACCCTCTGCCAAGAGAGAAGGCTTTGTCACGGTCCCTGATGTGACATGGGCAGATATTGGAGCTCTAGAAGAGATTCGGGAGGAACTTACCATGGCAATTTTGGTAGGTGTGGACTTTTGTACAGAATCTTATTTCATGCATGCAAGGCTGAAATACCTTGCAGACATATGGAATGCTGTTAAACAAAGAACAGAGCATTTGGGGCCTTTTGCAAAGAAAAAGCAATGTTCCTTGGTTTAGTCTTTGCAATTCAGAGCAAACTAAATATTCTGTAACAGATTTACTTGAAATGGAACTGTATCAACTCAGTTACAACATGGTAATGAATTAGCTGAAGATCTTTCTTTTGGTGTACAGTGGTGCCTCACTTAAAGAGCTTAATTCGTTCCGGAAGCATGCTCTTTAAGTGGAGTGGATTTTCTCATAGGAAACAATGGAAACTCAGACAATTGGTTCCACAACCCCAAAAATATTCATATAAAAATATTAACTGTATGTAAAAATGACAAAAAACTGTAATTGAATTCAAAACACTATAATATAAAACAGACCACAATAAGTGTAATAAAACACTATAATATTCTGTACAGTAGAAAAGAAAACCTTTCTGGCCAAGGATAACTAATTTTTTTCTAAAAGAGTCACTGGTGTCTTTTGGAGCATCTTTAACAAGGAACCTCTGTCTGTGTGAGATCTATCTATGCAAACTAGATACACGGTCTGCAACAGCAAAGGGGCCAGATCCTGGGATTTCTCCTCAGAATCAAGCCCCATTGAATCCACTGGGTCTTACTCACAGGAAAGTGCATAGGATGCAAGCCTGACTCTTTCCATAGGATGCCAGCAGCAGCAGGAGATGGCTTCTGCTTACATAGAAAAGGGGCCAGATCCTGGGATTTCTCCTCAGAATCAAAGGAAAAGTGCAGGCAGGGAAGGTGCTGGTGGGGGAAAAAGGAGTGGTTGTACTTGGGTCCAGGCAGGGGGAGCTTGGGAGGAAAAGGGTCTGTTTGGGGGGTGTGCAGAGGGGATGCAGGAGGAGTTTACTCTCCTACCTGATGGAGGCTTGCAGAGGCTTGGCTTGCCTTGTTTGTTGACTGCAGAAGGCAGCCATTTTTGTTCCTCTGATGAAGAGGCTCTTCTGCTCCCTCTGCTGGCCTCTTCATCTATTGCAGGGAGGGGGAGAAAGTCCCACCTCAATCCCACAGCCCAGCCAATGGGCACTCATTATGCAAAGCAAGCCCGTTAAGTGAAGCAAAATCCCTCATAAATTTTTGCTCTTTATGTGGAACACTTACTATTTGAGGCACTTGTTAAGTGAGGTACCACTGTACGTCCATTGTATGTCCTGCATGTAATTGGAGAAAACTAATGCAGGTTTATTAGAGAAAGCAGTATTGAGTCAGTAAAAAGTATTCTAAGAAACTGTCACTGTCCAATTACTTATCCAAATACATCACCTCCTATACCACCTCTTTGTTTCCCAGTGTGCTCTACCATATGTGCAGAGACCACAGCAGCTCATATCTCATAGCCTCATAGGGGCTCCCCTTGCTCAGTAGTTAGAATGCTGGGGTAAGAACACTGTACTTGCTGGAATTCAGCTGTTCAAGACCTGAGTTCAAGGCAGGGTGAGTTCCCATCTCTGGCTTAGGTCTTGCCAACAAAGCTGTTTGAAAGCTTGTAACTGCAAGTGGATAGACACCACCTCGGTGGGAAAATAACAGCATTCCATGCGCCTTGGCATATAGTCATGCTGGCTGCATGACCTCAGAAGCATCTTCAGACAACACTGGCTCTTCGGCCTAGTACCGGAGATGAGCACTGTACCCTACGGTCAGCATGGCTAGCAGGGCAACCTACAGAGGACTATTCTATAGCAGAACTCAGTGGAATTAAATGCATGCAGCAATATCCTGATTGTCTTGTGGAAATGATGGCACAATAACTGGGGAGGGGAATCAAAAAGATAATGACCTAAAAATAAGGAGAGATTGAAAGGAGTAGAGTGTAAGGAAATTGAGGAGATTACGTGGGGGAACAGGACTAGGGAACTGGGTTATAGTGGGAATCAGAAAGGATAAGGGAAAGCAAAAAAACAAACTGGAAAAGCACCAAGGTGCCTGGTGCCCTTCATTCTTCCAAACGTTTTATCATGTACAGATTTGTCCCCATAAAACTTTAGACCTCTCCCTATCTTAGCTATGATGTTTTGGCTCCTTCAAACATTTTTCTTACAAATTTGTTTCTGTATCCTTCATTAAATTAGTTACTGTCCTCTGAAACTACTCCAGAATATCAAAATCCTTAAGGTGCTGTGCCCAAATCTGGACACAACATTGCAAACAAGAACTATTACTTTTGCTACTATAACAATTACTACTTGTGAACTAGATTCACCTGATGCCATCAGCAATGTTATTTGCTTTTATGCAACTGCATCATATTGTGGGCTCATTGTAGGCTTCCACTGGTGCTCCATCAAGACACCTAGATCTTTTTCACACATGATGTCCCTGACCCTGTTCTCATGCCTACGTTACATCTGTTCAGATATTATGAACAAATTCCAATGAGCTTGATTTTATGTGTGTTTCCGCTGAACATCTTCGGTTTGGGCCCAGTGACTGAAGCGATCAAGGCCATTTTAAATCCTTATTCCAGGATGGTAATAGTCTCATTTCCCCATTCCCCAGCTTAATGTTATCTGATGATTTGACAATATTTCCTTTATCTCTTCATCCAAGTCATTTTTAAAATGTTGAAATGCGTAGAATCTCAAAATGGAGCCCAATAACATTCCACTCAGATTCCACTCATATCTCCTCCCAGATTGCTTTAGAGCCATTTATTAGGAACTAGCGAAAGGCGTACCCCCGTTGCAGGTGTAACTTCCCCATACAACATCCTCCACGGCGCATCAACAACCCATGCACAACCTACCCCCATGTACAACATTCCCCTGTGCACAACTTCCCTACATGCGGATCATCCCCCCATGCGCAACTTCCCGCCATGGGCATCTTCCCCCCCATGCGCAACTTCCCCCCCATGCGCAACTTCCCCCCATGCGCATCATCCCCCCATGCGCATCATCCCCCATGCGCATCATCCCCCATGCGCATCTTCCCCCCATGTGCAACTTCCCCCCATGCGCACCATCCCCCATGTGCAACTTCACTCTATGCGCATCGTCCCTCCATGCGCATCATCCCCACATGCGCATTGTCCCGCCATGCGCATCATCTCCCATGCGCAACTTCCCCCATGCACAACTTTCCTCCATGCGCATCATCCCCCCATGCGCATCATCCCCCATGTGCAACTTCCCCATGCGCAACTTCCCCCATGTGCAACTTTCCTACATGCGCATCGTCCCCCCATGCACAACTTCCCCCATGCGCAACTTCCCCCATGTGCAACTTTCCTACATGCGCATCATCCCCCATGTGCAACTTTGCCATGCGCAACTTTCCTACATGCGCATCATCCCCCCATGCGCAACTTCCCCCCATGCGCAACTTCCCCCCATGCACAATTTCCCCCCATGCGCAACTTCCCCCATGTGCAACTTTCCTACATGCGCATCATCCCCCATGCGCAACTTCCCCCATGTGCAACTTTCCTACATGCGCAACTTCCGCCATGCGCAACTTTCCTACATGCGCAACTTCCCCCATGCACAACTTCCCTACATGTGCATCATCCCCCATGCGCAACTTCCCCCATGCGCAGCATCCTCTCAAGTGCAACCTCTTCCTCCTAACAACATCCCCCCAGTGCACCGGGCACTGAGCACCAAACTGGCTGGATGTGGTTCAGTCTCCCATGTTAAATGTAGGACAAAAACACGTTGCCCCCTTTTCAGCCCCTTAAGGGTTAAATTTCTCCAGATGGTTCTTGGTGGGTGTTCAGGTGACAGAAGGAACTCCCAGAATTCCATGCTTCAGGCCCGGCAGTTGGAGCAGAATGTTGCTGAGTCAGCAATTCTCAATGCAAAGTGTAGGGAGGAAAACGCGTTGCGCCCCTTTTCACCCCCTTCCGGTTGGAATTTCCGAAAACCGGTTCTTAGTGCACCCCTCAGTCATGGAAGGAACACCCACCCCAATTTTCACGCTTCTAGGCCCAGCGGTTTTGGCAGGGCAGTGATGAGTCAGTGAGTCAGTGAGTGAGTGATTTTTCTCTTTTATATATATAGATTGTGGAGAATGGTTGTTCAATCAGTTTTCACCCTATCAACAATAATAGTATCTAGCCCACTTGTTGCCTTTCTATCAACAAGTATATCATGGGAGATTTTGAGCAAAATCCTAACCTTGTCTACTCAAAAGTAAGCCTCATTGTGTTCAATGGGTCTTACTCCCAGGAAAGTGTCTTTAGGATTGCAGACTTTGTCAAGTACCATTGTTGAACTATAGGTATACTAGACCCATGATATTCCCACAGTGTACTAGACCAGAGGTCTCCAAACCCAAATGTGGCCCTCAGCAAGCCTCAATGTGGCTCCTGGGAAGAACCCTCTATCCAGCTCTTGGGCAAGCCTTGTAATCCACTCCAATACATTCTTATATGTAAATTTATTCAAATTTGAAATGTAAATTAGTTTTCTAGCCCCCGACACAGTGTCAGAGAAACGATGTGGCCCTCCTGTCAGAAAGTTTGGAGACCCCTGTATTAGACTAATCATTACAGGTGGAAGGAAACAATGCTAACAAAACAAAGGGTACAGTCCTATCCAGCTTGTCAGCAATGGCATAGCTGTGTCAAATAGAGCATATGTTGCATTCTACATTTGGAGAGCAGTCTCAGAGGCCACCTCAGGGTAAGGCAATAATTGTACCCTTGCCTTGGATTTGCACTGCCCTTATGCCAGTGCTGGAAAGTTAGTTAGGATTGGATCGAAAACACACAACACCGCTTTCTGTGTTATGTTAAAAAAATCATTTTATTTGGTTTTTATTCATTTAATTAATGGGAGATTCATGAGTAATGACACTGGCAGCATCTACTGACACTATACAATCTACATAATATAATTAACAATTATAATGTAAAAGTTGAATAAAAAATGCATAACATCATTTTCTGCACTTTTGACTTGGGAAAACAACAATATCCACAAAAAACACAATTTCTTCCACTTCTGTAATCATGTTATTAAAAAATATGATCTTAGACTGGCATGACTTGTTCTTGACAGTTGGGAACTCCAACAACTTGATGCTTTTCCTATTGGCACCCCAGTGCAGATTGTGGCAGTGAGTTGTGTGCCAAGGAAAGGTAAATGGGAGCTGAATGCTACTTGAGTTTTGTGTTACGCAAGATTCCTCTCTGGGTACCCACAAAATGGGAAAGAACCATAGGGGGTTAGCACAGCCTCTGTTGTGAAGAGAGGAGAGGATGCAGAACTTGACAGTCCCACAGTTTAGCACACTATCTCAAACTTGGGGGAGTTGGTAGGAGGAGGATTCATGTGTAGATGCCAATTTGCTCTACTCCATTCAATGTGTCTGTCAGCAAAGGGGAGTTAAAAAGCAATGGACATGAGGAGAGACTTGCACAAACCGAAGCTTGTAACTTATAATTCACCAGGAAAGCTGCATCACTTACTTTGCATTCTCTATGTCCCTCTCATTACGCTTTGAATGTGCTGAGGCATGCTGGGGAATCAGTTTTGCATCCATGTTATTTTCTGTCAACTGTTTTGAAACATGCAGTGATTTTGAGCCGTTTGTGAGCCTCCAGTGCCTTTTATTGTTAGTACTAGAGATAATGGTGAATTCTACCTTTGAGTCCCATGTGAATTCTTTGTTTAGTCACATTTTACAACATCGTACAGGCTATGATGTACAAAATCTGTTAAAAGGCCTTCATCTGTATGTTTGTTTAAAATTTATTTAATAAAATAATTTAGCTAATAAAACAGTGTGTCTAGTTTGACAACTATTCTGTTATAGGCACCTGTGCGGAATCCCGAACAATTCAGGGCACTTGGACTAACAGCCCCATCTGGAATACTGCTTGCTGGCCCTCCTGGCTGTGGCAAAACATTACTTGCTAAAGTAAGTTAATAACCACAATAACTGTATATGCCAACAAGGTATGAAAAGGAATATTGGATGTTCAGTGAATATTCATCCACATGGGTTGTTCACTTCAGAAGCAGGGCTGAGCAAAAGGCTTTTCGTTGGTGTCTTTCAGTGAGAGAAGCCTCTTCCAGAAAACCAGTTTTCTTACGATCTTGGAATGCAAAACACCATTAATTTATGTAGCAGTAAACTATAAAAATTATGAAGTTATGCATTCCTCTCCCCGTCTCCCAACAAAACAAAAAATGCATATAGAGAAGATAGTTGATCCTCCCCCTCGACACCTCTCAGTCTGTATATACAGTCCTTGAATCAATCTGGGTAATCTTTGTCTGCCAAAGAAAAGTCGCATTACCGTAAGTTCAGTATTTTTCTCTTGCTAGTGGAATCCAGGAATTAGGTACCTTTGCTAGGGTATCCAGGAGTGGAATGTGTGACCATCCCAGCTGGTGTATCTGTTTGCATAAAGTTTTCCTTTCTAAAAGTTATCCTTGTAAAAAGTTCAAAAAAGGACTAAAAGGGCTCACCGCACTCCTGTAAGGTTGCTGTAGCCTCTTGTAAATATAAGCAATCCCCTTTCCTCCTCTTCTCTGCTCCTTAAGGAGGTAGAGGTCATGACTTTTAGTCTGGGACATTGCAATGCCCAACTTTGAGAATCACTGTAATAGTGCTCTCCTTGGCTTAATAAAAGTTAGCTTAATTTGGCTTAAGTCCAATTAGCTTGTATCTTCAAGACTGTGCGTGCACTGGGAATGTTTCATGCTTTTTATTGAGGTGTTGAGACAAGAAAATAAATGGCTTTGTGATGTAAGACAGTGTACGCCTCAGCCGAACTATAGATGTTGGAAGTAGCATAATATTCCTTTCTCACAGACATATCTGGAACTGTGGCTGCCCAGTACAAACCCTTCGTACCAACAAGCTTAAGAAATGAGTTTATAGATTTCTTGATAACTCTAGAGATCCCATGGAGAATATTGGTGAACACTTGGAATCTCCTCTGGTCCCTAACCCATCCAAAAAGGGGGGCTGCCTGTATGTGGTTGGGTGATTTCCTTTTAATTTTTTTAAGCCTGTCCAATTTTCCTTTTGTTAGAGACAATATATTTGTAGACTCTGGGATTTCATTTTCAGCCTTGTTAGTTAAAGTTGCACAGGGTTGCAATTCAGATTAGGACCATGGTGTAGAGGTAGGAAGACCTTATGCATTTTTCCTGCAAATTTCCTGCAAATCTCATTTTTATGCAAATCTCCCTTCTTAATCTAAAATGCTGTTTATTCCCAAAGTGCCATTACAGGCTGTACATTTCTGGAAGGCTTATGAAGACTTGTGAACACCTGGTGGTTGGTGGAAAGACTTGTCAGTGCATGTCACTTGTTTGGAGGGACTGCCTAGACTATGATGCTCTACAAGCATATTTCCAAATTGGAAAAATAATATATTTCTCTAAGTAAGATTACGACATAATTAAGGAAAATAATTATATTTCAAAAACTCATGAGTCAGAGAAGGAAACAAATTGGATTAATGTTGCATTTGTCAATTGGTACACCACCCTGAGTGCCTTGGAAAAAGGATAATGTGTTTTGGATAATGTGTTTTGTTTTCTGTAGTGAACCTATGTGCCAGTGCTCTGTGATTAGTTTCTTATTGGCCACCTTGAGGGACAGCATGAGTGGAAAGTCAGGGCAAAGCTAGTTTAATAAAATGAAAAAATAGTGTATTCATTGGGTATATCTTTCCCTTTTTCATAGGCAGTGGCAAATGAATCAGGACTGAATTTCATTTCTGTGAAAGGCCCTGAACTGTTGAATATGGTGAGTTCTTTCTATTGGTTTGCTATTTGAATTTTGGAAGAAATAAACATATTCTGGCCAGAGTAGATAGCATAGAGCAGGGGTATCCAAACTTTTTGCCAGGAGAGTCACATGATCTGTGTGGGGGGCCAGAAAATTGATTTACATTTCAAATTTGAATAAATTTACATATAAGAGTATATGAGAAACATTACAAGTTTTGCCCATAGAGGGATCTTGCTGAGCACCACATTGAGGCTTGCAAAGGGCCGCACATTTGGCCCCAGGGCCAGGGTTTGGATATCCCTGGTGTAGAGAGCAATGTCTTTTAAACATGCATTTTAAAATGAAACTTATCATTGCTTGCTAGCCTGAAAAGAAAATATCAGGTTAGAACCGGATAATTAAATTGTAGCCTAGTTTCATTAACCTCTGTTAGTGCACTTAAAAACAGCAACCAAAAATTGAACACAAATGGATCAAATGTATTCAAAATTGTTAACTAAAATTACATTTTATTATCTCAACTTCTTTTTACAGTCTCATGTGAAAAACTGGCTATGAAAGGGGTCCATAGTTCAGTGAAAGAGTTCATGCTTTAGGTGTAAAAAATTCTAATCCAATTCCTTGCAATCTTGTTAAGGCTGGGGAAGACCCTCAATCTGAAACACTCAAGAAACTCTCAATTACTTTATGTAATTAATAAATTTTATGCAATATTTTAAAATTAATAAGTAATCTAGTGTTTTAATTAACCACATCATAGCAATATACATGCATGTTTTTAGCTTTTATTTCGTCACGTCCTTCATTGGGAGTCCTACATTTTGTGGAGGCTTGTCCTTTTCTTCAGTTATGAAATATGGTCACCCTGGCTAGAAGGTCTGATTCCTTGGAAGGGGTCTTGATAGTTCAGAAGTGTTTCCTCAGTTACATAGGATTTGCTGAAGCTTCATTTCTTCACTTATCAGAGCCAAAATTAAGGCTTAGCATTCAGTGCCACAGCTAAATGTGTGTTTAACTTTTCTGTAATTCAGTGGTCTTCAAAGTGGAAGTCGGGACATGTCGGAGGTTGGAAAATGATTAACGTTTCAAATTTGAATAAATTTACATATAAGATTGTATTGGAGACATTATAAGGCTTGTGCGTGGCCCAATAGAGGGATCTTACTGAGGGCCACATTGAGGCTTGTTGAGGGCCACATTTAGCTACAGGGTTGGAGTTTGGACACCCATGAGCTAGAACAGAATTTTGCTTCGGTAGAATTAACATTGGTAAAATCAGAATTATAATTTGAATAGGCAAAGTGGGATCAGACTTTTCACATATGAGAACGGTGCTTGGCTAAAAGAAAAGAAAATGGAGCATTTATCATAATCTGAAAATAGTCTGGTAATGAAAATAGAATAATGCACAAGCTGTGCATACTGAAAACAAGAATTTTGCTTTCATTTCTATGATCTTCTAATCTAAACCAAATTTAGATTATCATGATGAAGAAGCCATATGAGCTGTTACAGTTAGTTCTCTTTCCCCTTCTTTTGCACTAGAGGAGGAGAATGAGAACATCTGTTTTTGACCTAGCTGGAATTTCCCTGTAACATCTCAATTCAATGAACTGTAGTTTGCTTAAACCTTGGTTACCTTAGTAATTTAAAAGTTACTTAGACACAAAAGATATTTATGGTAAGTTCAAGTTCTTCTGTACTCCATGCAAAAATAGGGGAATCCCTCCTGGATTCCAAGGCACCACCTGTATAGTAAATGGTTTTTTTAAAAAAGAGAATATCAGAAGATTGTCTGAAAAATGTCAGAGGTTTGTTTGAAAAGTTGCAGTTGCGTATGTAGTATAACTTTGTAATACAGGTTTGGGTCAATTTCAGTGCAACTTCTCCACAGAGCTATATTTGTTCTATCTGAGGCAAGATTAGTCCTTGTTCAGTGCTTGTACATCCAAGTCCTTCTACATCCAAGACATACCATTTCATACTGCGTAGTTTCTTGAGATAAAAGTTATCTCCTTCGTGTGCATCAGGAAGGTGCATTTATTTGGGTAAGCAGAGAGATTTTACAATAAATTCCCCTCTCTACCTCCCGCTTCCTATTTCAGTATGTGGGGGAAAGTGAGCGTGCTGTACGCCAGGTTTTCCAGCGGGCAAGGAATTCTGCACCTTGTGTGATATTCTTTGATGAAGTTGATGCTTTGTGTCCTCGGAGATCAGATCGTGAGGTGAGCCTGAAAGTATTTCCACAAGTAAATTTACTCAGATACATAGTTTTCAATTTACTCAGTTTGGTGGACACTGAACCATTTTCTCTGCTCTCTTCAACTCATCTGCAGCTGTTTGCTACCTCTGCTGCCTCAGGCTTGCTCACTCTTCCACTGAACAAGCCTGGAAAAACAGCAATAGCTGGAATATACCTGCATGGGCATGCCTACCTGCAGACAAACTGGGGTTGTAGGGAACATTGTTCTGCAGTTATAAATACCCTTACCTGGAAGTAAAGCCTATTGACTATAATGGAACTTACTTCTAAGTGAGTACTTAGAATTGCATATTGAAAGTCTTAGGAAATTTTGTGCCTTTTTATCAGTTACATGAAGTCATGGCCCTTCCATTCTTGAACAGGTGGTAATAGAAGAGTAGCAAATAGACACCCATCACCTCCCTCAAGTTCACCACCAACAGAATCTGCTCCCTTGTCTCACTTCTTCCTCTGCACAGGAAACAAAGCAAAAAATGTGGAGCATGGCAGGAGGATCCCCTGCATGTTCTACACTTCCTGCTCTGTTTGAAGTGCCCACACAGAGAAAAGAGCGAGTTGAGAGGGCAGTGGGCTGGATTGCCACATTTAAGAATTGGAACAGAGTGGTTCTGCTCTGTGACCTTGCATCTTGCTCCAAGAGGACTCCAAAGCAGAAAATACAGAGCACTCCCCACCTGCTCTAGGATTTCCTGCTTCATTTAAAGAGCCTGTGGGGAGGGAAGCACTAGATGGGGGAACACAGAACTATTGGGCTCAGGGGCATCTCCAGGCTGGCGTGACTGGTCACTACCTACCAGGGTGGTGCGCCAGAGGAGTTTGACACTCATCTAGCTGCCCTTCCAGGCACTCTCTCAGACCCCCTTCTTCTCAGACAGCTCTGCTCCGAGAAGGGGGAGGCTACTCCTTCTTGGAGCGGAGCAGCTTGAGCACTCCCCCCCCCCACCGAGCACTCAGATTCCTCCAGTCTGAGAAGGAGCAGGCTGCTCCTCCTTTGTCCGAAGGAATAGTCTCCTCTGAAGCCAAACAACTTCAGAGGAGACTGCACAAGTGACAACCTTGGCACCTGTGCAGTTCACTTCTGAAGCCAGCTGGCCTCAGAAGTGAACTGCACAGGAGCCAAGGTTGGTGCTTGCACAGTCCCAGGGGAGGGGAGTGCCAGGGGTGATACACAGTGGCAGGAGAGCCTCACTTACTCCCTGTCTCAGGTGATGTGCAACCTCATGTTGCCCCTGGTTGAGCTATCTCACACAGCCCAATAGCTTTAGCCAGGCATGCATGATCCTTGGTTGACAGGGGTCTATGTGCCTTCATGGGATGATATCTTTTTTCTTTTGTTCCACCGAATTTGTGTTTTTACTCCCACAGTCAGGTGCCAGTGTTCGTGTAGTGAATCAGTTGCTAACAGAGATGGATGGCCTTGAACATCGTCGTCAGGTTTTCATTATGGCAGCTACCAACAGACCAGGTGAAAAGAATTGGAGCTTCTTGTGCAACCTCATTGGGCGAGCCTTGACTTGTGGCAAATGTTTAGAAGCAGCAGCCTACACATGATGTCCAACATGAAGTTGATTTGTTTTCCTCTCCCTGTGTTGAAAAATGCTTTGTGCAAAGCAACTCCTATTCCAGATGATTCAGGAATTCTAAGCAATGCCAACACCAACCAATTGTCCTGTGTGGCATTACATTTCAAGCTAACTGAAAGAGATTGAATATTAATTCCCTGTAGAAATGGCAATGTAGGAATGTAGATGGGCAAGAAGGTCCTTCTTGTAACAACAATCATTTACTGCACTACAGAGGTTGCTTTAACAGAATTTCTCAATGCATTTTTTAAATTGATAAATGGTACCTTGTGATTTCCATATACGTTATGTACACTCCACACTCTTTGTGAATAATGCTCAGGCTGCTTGCAACTTCCTACAGCTGTCAAGTGGAGTGAATCCTATAATAAACTCTTCTAAGCAAGCAATTTCCATAAATCCAAACCAAGGAACATCAGATTAGCAAGCATATTCATCAAAAGGCTCTTTGTAGAGGAGAGGGCTTTCTTGGTGTCAGTATCAAGTTTGCTATGTTGGCACAATGGCCTTAACTGTACTTGTGTTTTTCTAATGTTATGTTTCTACTGCTGCTGCTTTACATTTTAATATTTTTGGTTCTCTGCTTTATCTTTTACACTCCAGAAAATCTGTAATTGCTTAATATTGATTATATTATGAGCTGCCATAAATATTTTTATATATTTATATTTATATTTTTATAAATATTTTAAATAAACAAAGCAAATTGGTGGGCCATGACCATCTGGGCCACAACTCCTCATATTCTGGCTTCCTTTGTCATGACCTTCCAGAGGATACTTAAACAAGTATCTGGGCTGTCTCTGACTCTCATGTTAGAATTTTCAGCATTTATTTTGGCTGCTGTTCTAATCAGTTTATTTGGATATAGGGTTTGTTTTAAGAATTACTTTTAATACTTTCCTTTTCAGTTAAAACTAACTTGTTTGCTTATTGCTTAGATTACTGTGTTTGTTTTGTTGTTAACCTGCTCTGCTCTCTTAATTAACAATATGTTCAAGCCCATTATGCCTTCTTTTGTCTGCTTTCTTTATCAAAGAGAGATGTGGTACCAAAGGGGAGCCTTAGCTATTAGCTATTAATTAACCCATTAGCTTTTAATTTTTTTCATTTTGTTTGTAAACGGCTTTGTTAACTTTGTGTTGAAAAGCAGTATATAAATACTGTAGAGAGATAGTTAGATAGCCTTAGTGGACCCAATGTGCTTTTAGGCTATCAATTGATTTTAATCCTTGTAGATGGTCCAGTTGGGCCTACAGGGCTCACCAATGTATGCTTTGTCCGCTTTTGGACCAAACCATGATGTTGAACAAGAATGTTGCAGAAGCATTATGCTTCCTGGAGTTGTCTTAATGGAATGAAGTCAGTCAGACCCTAATTCACTAAGCAGCTACTCCCAGAAACTGTATATGATGACTTAGAAACTTTAGAACATTAACCCATGTATAATTCAACCCATGCTTTTAGGGTCAGTTTTTAATTATACACAAATATACGGTGTGTGTGTGTGTGTGTGTGTGTGTGTGTGTGTGTGTGTGTGTGTGTGTGTGTATGGAATATCCTTTTGCTGTTCCTGCTGGAAAATTGCTCTGGTCAATGGCATTTGCTAGTTATGGCCAACTTATTGTCTGCAGATGCACTACCTATTTTAGGAAGGAACAGAGACACTGTGCAGTGCAGCCACTGTGTCTGATAGATTCTTCTTTGTGCTGAGTCTATGAAATGTCTCTTAAGATCAAGAAAGGCACACCTGAAATGTGAGACAACAGTATAGGTCACCAGTATATGTGAGCTAGATAAAAAGTCACCAGGTACCTACTAGTGATATCAACGCCCTTTAGAGATAACCTTGCAAATATTAAGCACTTTAGTTTTCTCCTAGTAATAGTATTTCTGATACCACTATTTGTATTTTTATTTGCTTTCAGTTTTGTATCCATTGTCTGAATAACCTTTTCTCCATCAGATATTATAGATACAGCTATCCTGCGCCCAGGAAGACTGGATAAAACACTCTATGTAGGTTTGCCACCACCTTCTGATCGCCTTGCCATTTTAAAGACTATTACTAAAGTAAGTGCTTTGAAATAGACTCATAAAATGCCCCATTAACCTTTTATAGTGGAAAACTTTGCCATGCTAGATTAGTGTCTTTCGGCCAGTCGTGTCGGTTCTGAGATGTTTTAACCCAAAAAGCTTTGTTTGGTAGCTGAAAACATGTTCCTTGTTAAATATTTGCTCTAATAAATGATTTATTATTCTGAATAGAAATATTCTGAGTTTGATATTCCGGGTTTGATAGAAAGAAATTCAAAAGCTTTCCACTTCTTTCTCTGGGGGAGAAACTGGAACAGCATGGCAGGAGGACCAAAAAGCCTCTATCATACCATTCTTCACTCCCACTGATGAACACAAATGCTTGGAGAACTTACTTCTGGATAAATATACCTAAGATTATGCTTTTATTTTATTCAAAAACTGTATAACCAATCTGTTTATGTGAAGACACTCTAATGGCTTTGATAAACTGCAACATACTGGCAATAAAACAATATAAGCAGTAGCAAAATCAGAAAATGGGTAGCAGAAAAAGAATGATTTAAAATTCTATACTAAGTAGCTAGCAAGCTGAAATAAGCATTTTGATACTTGCAGCAAATAGCCACCAGGAACTCAAGCTGAAATCTTGCATGTTCCTCATGCAAACTACCTATTTGTTTGCTTCAAAAACATACTAAATTGCTTCAAAAACAAACTAAACATACTAAAACATACTAAATTTTAAATACAAATGGGAATAAATATATGAATATGGAACTTGATCCTAGAGTACCATTAGTTATAAGATAATCTTCCATCCTAGCTCAATGCATGTGGGCTATGGGTGGTACAAGTGGTTAAGACACTTTGCCTATTAACCAGAAGGCCGGGGTTCAAGACCAGGGTTTGAGACCCGGGTCCACACAAGACAGGGTGAGCTCCAGTCCTTACCACAGCTCTGCGACGCAGCTGGAACCAACCGTATTGGCTCTGCTGTTCCATTGGACTATTTCAGTGGCGTGAAGACGGGGGATTTGCTGCTTAGGTAACAGCATGTCCTCCATATCAATCTACCCAGGCCTTCGTGCTTCGCATGCAGCGTCGAGCACGATACCATAATCTTTCAAGACTGATGGATGCCAAGTTTTGTTTTTTTAAGCATAATGCATTGCATTTGGTGCTTGTTTCTAAACATGTTCTTAATTTCTATAGGGTGGAACCAGACCTCCACTTGATGTCGATGTGAATCTCGAAGAAATTGCTCATGATTCCCGTTGTAATTGTTATACGTGAGTTGCTTCCTCCTTATCCTCCACCATGTCTTGAAGGAGTTATTTGTACTTATTTGCTTTTCTTAGACTTTGCATTTTCTATGGCTTGATCTATCACCAAAAAGCACTTCATTTCACCATCATTAGTGTTTATGAACAAGTTGTTCACATTCTTCCTTCTTTGGAGTTCAAGTTCCATTACTTCCCAACACTAATTCAATGTACTAAATTTACCCAAAATTTGAACATGGTCAAAAAAGAAAAAAAGTCAAATGGACAGCAGAAGTTGCATTCTGTAATCAATTACATCTCAAAATCTGCTGAATTTCAAAAGTAGTTTTTTATACAGTTTTCTATTTCTTATATGCTATCTTGAGCTACTGTTTAATGATTATGTCTACTTTTTAAAGAAAGAATGTACTTACTGTATGTCTGTGTAATGTAATTCAGGGCACAGTCCTAAACAGTTACGGCCAGAATACCTCAGCTGGCATATCTTCTAGTAGTGGTGTGGGGATGTTGGCATATGCCTGTGCATTGGCCTAAGCCCCATATCCTCCCTCTCTCAGGAATGAGGCAGAAGTGCCTTGGGGAACTTTTGTGACACTTCCAGTTCAACACAAAATTTATGCTGGCCTAACTAGAAGTTAGGATAACAGCCTCACCTAATTACATTCTCATAATTATGTAATTCAATAAATTTACTGAGCTTATGTAAATTTACTGAGCTTAAAAGCAGTGGAAGGGGCCGTCCTTTCCAGTATTATCTACGTTTACTGAGCTTAAGATCTATAGAAGGGGCAGACCCCACTCAACCAATGTCTTGTGTTTAACTACATTATTTAACATGTTTTAAGATTTGAGTATCAGAAGGTCCAAGTCATAGAAAGAAAAAGCGTAACCAAGTTCTCTCTGTGTTGGAGGTTGGATGTTAATTTTTTTTTAAAGTTAAGGGTGTGCATGTGCATACTGCCCCCAGTCATTCAATAATTAAATGGACTTTTCTATCTGTGATCTATTCTAAGATCACAGTTAATTCCTGTATTTATTCCAAGGTATTTAAACTAGTCTAAGATAGGTGCATTTTTGTACTCATCTGCTCACCCTGACTTAAGAACAGTGATATGATTTCAGCCAGTGCCCTCTGCAGAAGAACATTTCAATGGAACTGCTCTCCTTCTGTTGCTCTTGCATTCTTCGCTAATGTGAGAAGAAATGTTGTGACATAAAATGACTCCTTGCCTTTTTAAAAACCTTTTTGCAGAGGTGCAGATCTTTCAGCGCTAGTCCGAGAAGCATCTCTTTGTGCCCTGAGACAGGAAATGACGGGTATGAATATTGCAAACATGAAAGGTAAGGAAGGAAATAGAGAATAGAGGCGGGTTTGAGAGATAATTTGCCAGGAAGAAAGATAATTGCATTTATGGGGTATGTGTGTCTTTTTCATTATGGTTGCTTACTTATTTTGATATCATCTGAGGAAACCTTTCGTATTATTATATAATAAGATGGCACTCACACTTCCATTTAACATGGGGAGAAGTATGTTCCCATAGCTTACATCACACTGTAAACAGCAGCGTCAACCACTCCTGTGTGAAGCATTCCTGGCTGTCTGGAATGTGCAGAGATAGTTGCATAGCAAAATTCACTAATCTTCTGAACATAGTAGGCATATCAAATAGTTTTTAGGAAGCTTCAAAAAGAAGGAAGATTTTTGCTGCAATCCTAAATACACTTTCCTGGGAGTAACACCCACTGAACACAGTGGGGCTTACTTTTGAGTAGACATGTTTAGGATTATACTCTTTGAAAAAGGAATCTTTAGCTTAATTTTTGCTGTACTTTATTCTTTGCTAAATGGCAAGTGAGCAGTAATAGAAAGTCAAATCTTCTTAGATTTAAGAACATAAGAAGAGCCTCCACTGGATCAGGCCAAAGGCCCATCTAGTCCAGCTTCCTGTATCTCGCAGCGGCCCAGATGTCTTGGAGATCACACAAGCTAGTAATTATCTGCTATCTAATTCTTAGCCAGTGATTTTCAATTACTGTCCCACTGCACAATAGAGTGCAGTGAATGGTTGTCAGGTGTGTCTCGGGGCCAGGGAGCAGCTGTGTGTGGGAGAGGCCACTACTTTCGGTCTTACCAGCAAAACAAGTCAAAAAAGGGCCAGCAGCAGTTTTATGCCTCACTCTGTAGCATGCTTTCAGTAAGCACAGGCAGCTGCTCCTTTAAAGCTCATTCTGCCCAGCAAGTATGAGAACCTAATCTGTGTGTCTACTCAGATGTAAGTCCCATTATAGTTAGTCGGGCTTGCTCCCAGGTAAGTGTGGATAAGATTGTAGCCTGAGTAGTTGCCTCCCAGCAAGTTGATTGGGCAGCAGAAGAAGCCAGAAGGGGCTTTGGGCGTGAGCTGTCTTGTGGCTAAGAGCATGCAAGGCAAAAAGCAGTAAGAAGATAAGAAGGAAACAAATAAAGCAGGAATAGAGCTTGGATCCAGTGACTGATGGACTGGCTAGTTGAAAAAGGGACCTTGAGAACCCCTTTTTCTTTCTGCCTGCAGTGCTCAAAAGCAAATCTCCATGTGTTACCTCCACCAGTAGGGTACTTTAAATGCTAAAGTGTACAGTGTAAAGTAGGATGTTCAGTTGTATTTCATGCATACTCAAGCAAGCTCAAGAGAGCCCAATCCTATGCATGTCTAATCAGAAGAAAGCTCCACTCTAGTCAATGGGGCTTAAACTCTGGTAAGTGTGGATAGGATTGCAGCCTCAAGCAACACACCTCTATCCTCCCCACCCCACTCACTACCATACAAAAATTATTTCCTTCTCCCCTTCCTAAATTATCATAATTAGAGTTGAAACCTTGCATTCTCTCTCTCAATCTTTCCCTCCCACACCCTAATAAATCCCACACCTTGTTTATCCGGTACCTCTGATAAAAAGTGACCACCCCACTTCTAGACAGAAAAACTTTAGAACATTTTAAAAAGTGGTCAAAAGAGTCATCAAATTTTTATCAGAAATGCCAGATAAAATAAATTGTGGAACTTCCTTCTTCTCCCTCTTATCAAGATTATGAGAAAGATCCATTCAGGTTCAGAGAAATTCAATTTCAGCTGTTTGTGAATTTCTTTAATTGTTAAATAATGATTTACCCTACAATCCAGAGTAACTACGGGAGCACGTAAAAGATATTACGTGTACCCGTAGTTACTGCAGCACCAAGTGTAAACCTATGGGAAATTCATATTGCAATCCAGAGCAAATTGTTCTTACACTAGAGCAAAGACTCCCCGTACTTACTCTGGATTGCGCCCTTATTGACTTAGGGCGCAATCCAGAGTAACTACGGGAAGTCCTTGCTCTGGTGTAAGAACAATTTACTCTGGATTTCAATATGAATTTCCCATAGATTTTCACTATATGGTGCAGTAACTACAGGTGCACATAATGTCTCTTATGTGCTCCCGTCGTTACTCTGGATTGAAGGGTTACAATGCAGTCTTGTGCCATAAGACTACCATCCTTCCTATCCCTGTGACATGACCAAGCTTAAGCATATTCAACACAAAGAAGGAGGGCAAAACAAAAGTCAGCTCTGCAAAGGAGCAACCCTCCCAGTATCTTTTACAGCCTCCATGGAAACCCTGATAATGTTCAATTTGAGGGGAAAAATGCCTTAGCAGCAGGCAGGTCAGAAGCTCAGACCACAAAGCGTTTCTCATTTTTGGCAACATGGGTGTGCTCACTCAGTTGCTCTCAGAAAGATTACATGGTTTCTGATGGTGCTTCTCACAAAGGATATGGCAGCAATCAACCTCATGATGGCTCTCACTGAACAATGTGGAAGATATTTTCTCTAGTCTAATAGCAAGGCCAGGCTATTCTTGTCAAGGGGATATACGTTTGTGACCTATTCTGAACAAATAACTGCAAGGAGTGGGGAGAGCCATATACTTATTCAAAGAATTATAAAAATCAATTTGTCTAGAAAGTACATTTCCCATAAATAATTCAGTATACTGCCCAAAGCTTGCATATATTGGTTGTCATGGAATGATGTCTGATGAAAGTTCTTCTTTACTTAGCCATCTTGTATACATATGATTGCTGCCCTACACACATTATAATAATATTCTTTCTCACATACATTCTCATTCTTTCACAAGTTAACAAATTTAATGTAATTGGTGAGGCTATTTACCCCAATATCAGCCAGCTGAGATAATCTCAATTTCCTAATCATGGAAACATGGTTTCCAGCTTCATAAAGCTACCTTTATAGCAAGTCTCAGTATTCAGTATAATCGCCTGAGTGAATGGAGAATGGCTATTCTAGACTAGAGTGGAAATTTGGGAAACACCAGCGCCTCAGAGCTTGGAGACCCTTTTTTCTGGAACAACCAACACAAGATTGGTCTTGCTTAATGTTCTATGAGAAGGGGTGGAAGTAGAATAAAAATATAGAAAAGAAAAATAAAATAATGTAGGACAGCATTGCATATTCATCATCTTCCATTCATGCAAATCACATCCAAGAATGTCATTTATGGTCATTTATGAAAGCCTGTTCATGCATGCAGTATATTAATAGGTTAGAAGAAAAACCTTTATTCTTGATCTGCATAATGATTTGGGCAAGATTTTTCCCCCGGAACATCTGTCTTCTCCTTCTTCTTGATGAATCCTTAATGCTGTCCCTCTAGCCCTGTCTATACCTTGTGCTCTTTGCCCCTCTCTCTGAATATAAGCTGTACATAATGTAGAATTCATTCTATTCCAATTCTTTCCCTTATTATCTTGTTCCAGATTACTTCTGGTTACTCTGACAGCTTTCCTTAAACATCTCATTTCTGTTGCAACTAACTTATGCTTTGTTGCAAGTTCCCACTTTTGACGCTGATAACATAAAACGGGAATGAATATGCTTTATATGATATCTTCTTTGTACTAATAGGGACTTCCTTATGTTGTCAAAGCAGAACTAACGGTCCCAATACTTGGGGTTACTATGCCTTACTAAACCATATATTGATCTATTCATTTTAGCATCTTTAGCAAATGTTGTTCCTAGATATTTTTAACTCTGACAAGTGTTCTATATTTGTTTTCTCTATTGCAATAGAGCAGGCGTCTCCAAATATTTTAGCCAAAGGGCCACATTAAATGCCTGGTACATTGTCAAGGGCTGGGAAAAAAGTATATATAATGTTTCCATATCAGAGATGGAACTTGGATTAATGAATAAATGGGCTTATATTTCCAGGATTTCTGCAAGCACCAACACATAGTACATAACTAAAGAACACACTTAAATGGACCCCCATTCATCCCCTCTCCATCACAGCTCCGGTTGTGTTTGAACAACTGGGTCACAGGGTCTTAGAGAACCAGAAGCTGACTGTGGGCCAGTTTGAGACTCACCATGGGTCTCATCTGGCCCCCTGACCAAGATTTGGAGACCCTTGCAATCATGCTTTTCTCCTCCAATTGCCATTAATTTAGTCTTTTCATTACTAATTCACGTTACTTAACTTAGGGCGCAATCCAGAGCAAAATCTGCTTGCTCTGACCTAACTACTCTGCCCTAACTATGTTATATCCTAAACACAAAGTTATGTGTGCGGCAGAGAACTTAGGAGTGCCCATAACTTAGGTCTGCCCGTAACTGCTCCGGTGCAGTGATCCACATAAGTTACTCCATCGGGCATGCTCAGAAGGCAGCCTGTAAATGCTACATGGCCTGCAGTTACACACGAGTTGACCTGCTTCCACATCACTCAGAATCACTAGCAGCTGTCCAAACTGCTGCTCTCCTGATCACATGGGGAACCAGCTGGCAAGATGGGGGGAGAGTAGCTGTCAAGCTGTCAGAGTGCCTCCCCAGCATGGTGGACAGGACAGGGCTGTCAGGGGTAGAAATGGGAAACAAGCTGCCCCCCTGCACCCCCAAACAGGCAAGGTGCCCCAGGAAAAGCCCAGGCATCAGCAGGGGCAAGATGCACAGAGGGATACATATGTGTGTGTATTGTCAATAAAAACAACGTCAACAGATAAACATGAGTGTCCTGTGGTCTTTGGCAACAGTCCGGAGGAAACATCAGCATTAAAGGTACAGCATGCCAGACGCAGGGTCCACACTCAGGTGGGCTGGGAGGAGAGGGAAGACCCCATCCAGAAGGCAGAAGGCCCAGGAAAGAGACCCCCTTGCTGACTCAGGCAGGGGAGGGGCAAGGGTCCCCCAAGCAGCTGGCAGAGCAGGGGGCAAGGGGAGGCAAGGGGGCTGCCAAGGGCATCTGTGGGTAGAGAATCCTGGAAGAGGGGACAGGAGCCCACCTGGGTCTGCCAGGGAGCAAAAGCACATCCTGGGGCACAGGGGACCTGGGGCTCCCACAACAGGGCAAGGGTGTCTGATCACTTGTGGGGCCACTGCCCACCCAAAACCTCTCACTTCACAAGCCTAAGGGGTGACATCAGGCCCCAGGAACCCTCTCTCAGCCCACCCCAGTGACTCCCAGATGGCCTTTTGCAGACACAAAAGGGGGGTCAGTTCACATGTGTACTTGTTCATATGTTTGCAGTTGCTCCTGCTCATTCAGAGGGTCACAGGGTAGGGGGGCTTCCAGATAGTCTCCAGTCACCAGTGAGCATGCAGTGGGACCCCAGAATCAACCACATTCAGATTGAGCAAATGGAAGGGATGACACAGTGCCTGCACCTTTAAACAGTGCCTGGGCCTTTCAGTATCTTCAGACTGTAGGCAGTTTGAACACAGCACTGGCATCTGCCTGAATTCCCTCATCTCTGCAATGCTCATGGGTGGTCTCACTACTTCCATGTGGCCTCTTGTTGTGGACTGTCCAATGCTAAGGAAGCATTGGCTAAGCTAAGGAAGCTACAGGCAGCCCCCTCTCCAGAAACAGAGGACCAGGTCTGGATGCCATTGGGGGTCTACACTGAGGATGGGCACCCCTGTCTCTCCCCCTGCCCCCAACCAGGTAGGCACTGCCCCACTCACCCAAACTCAGGTAATCCCTGGAGCAATCATATGCAGATGTTCATTGTGAAGTCCTTAAAATAACTACTACTACACGTTCACATCATTAACGTTCACATCATTAATGTTAACAACGTATCTGACGACAGCAACATTGACGCATTGAACTGTAAATTAGTCATCAGGCAAGGACTTCACCTGTGATGTATCATACCATCGACGTATGTAGTTGTTAATTCGTCATCATTAATAACATCAGCTGTGGAGGGGGGAAGTGATTCTGTGGCTCAAACTTGTGCTTGTTTAACTCATGTGATTGGGACTGTGGGGTTTGTGTTCTAGGTAAGTGCTTGTGCAAACATGTCTGAAGGGAGATTCTTCCCAGGGCTCCTTGCAGGGATCCAGTGGCTTGCACTCCTGAATATACTTTCCTGGGAGTAAGCCCCATTGAACACAGTGGGGCTTACATCTGAGTAGGCATATTTAGGATTGCACTGTGTCTCCTTCCCAGTGGAATGGCAGCCTGCTGCCTGCTAGCCTCCTTGCTGGTGAGACACCATCCTGCAAAGACAGAAGCATCACATCACAGGCAAAGCTTTCATTGGTATTGGCTGAGCATGGAATCAGATCAGCTGCCAAACTGTGCCCCTTGGCTTGCCGGCAAAGATGAGTGGAATCAGCACCTGCTGGCTGTGTGATCTGGCAGTCAGTCAGAGGGGCTGCAAGGACAGAGACCACACACACTTTTGAGGGGTGAGTGCCCTTGTTTCCTGGTGGGTCTGTGTGTGCACCCCTTCCCCCTTTCACTCTACAGCCCCCCCTTACCTTGGGGGACCAGTTGGGTTGGAAGGCAAACCTACAGAGGACCTCACAGCATTTCCCAACAAGTGGGCAAGCCCATTTCCTGGTGAAGCAAGGCCCCCCCTTACACAGGTGTAAGCCCCACTGAGTATACTGGGGCTTACTTTAGAGTAGACATGCAAGACTGGAGGAAGATGAAGGAAATTTAAACAAAAGAGGTGCTTCCAACACCCCCCATGCAGCCCTCCTTACCTGGTTGGAGTAACTCTGGGGAAGAGAGAAACAACAACTTGCAGAGACATAAATATGGTATTGGTAATCATCATTGCAAGATTGCCTGTATAGGAGTTTTTGAATGCAAACATTGCTCAACACCCCCACTTATCTGATTGGGGTACCTGTGGAGAGGGAGAAAGAGAGAGCAACAAACATACAAAAAAACTGCAAAGTCTACACTCTAATCATATATCACAGATATCATGTTGTTTCATATCACATCTATATCATATCAATATATCATCATATATGGACCTTATGCGTTCATGTGTTTGTGGGGAGAACGCTCCCCAAGAGCAAAGTGCCCATTGAGAGAGAGTAGAGTGACATGGTCCGTGGCCAAGCACTCTGCTTCTCTGAAAGGGAATTGTGGGTCCAGGGGTGGGCCTTTTTATGGGAGGGTAGCTGTGAGGGGATTGGTCGGCCACTGGGGTGACCCAGGTACTCCGTATCCTCAAGTAGGAAAGTACTGCCCGTAAGGTTTGGTGCGAAAATTTTTCAAAGTCCCCACTTTCCCCAGCCCCTACTTCTCCTTAACATGGAGACCTATGGGTCTCCTCGTTACTAAACTACCTCTTGAGGTAGTATAACTCAGGAGGCATTTACGTGTGCCCATAAGCCTCTGAAAATGTTCAGGATACAACATAGTTATGTGGAAGGGGGAGGAACCTAAGACCCTCCCCCAACACGCCCCCGAAACGCCCCCTGAAAAAATAAAAAAAAATCCCTCCATCGACGGAGTTACGTCGACGGAGGGTTTTCATTGCTCCGCCGATGTTGAAGTAATTGCGCCAATGGAAACATCGTTGCGTCGCCGGAGACATGCGCCGGTGTAATTGCACCAACACTATCGGCGTTTCCGTTGACGGAAACGCCGTTCCGTCGGTGCAAGAGCCCTTGCGCTGACGGATTAGTTGCTGTGGATTGGGCTGTTACACTCTTGATTCAGAGACCGAGGATGTTGCTGTAGTTCCTTAAATGTATTAATACTTGATCATCTGCAAATAATTGAAGAAAATAATTCTCTTTTATTTTTTAGTAATAAACCCATCTTTGACAGTTATTTGAGGGGGAGGCTCTGTGTACAATTGCTATCTCAGTATAATTGCTGCCTTTGTTTGCAGTCTTTGTAGAAAAGCCAAGAATAATTGGCTATGGAAACTGTATTACTCTCACCCAGATGCTTTGTTTACACTAGGGGATTTTTCTCTCCTAGTAGTACCTCTGTAAAGAATTCAGTTTTCAGTAATAAGGAGTTGTGTAAAAAAAACAAATGGTGCACATATTTGGCCAAGTAATTATTGTCAAATATGGGAAATGTTATTTTATGATATTAGCTTTCAGTTTGTTGAGAGCTAAATTAGCCATTTTGTATTATTACATTTAATTAACTCTCAAAAAATAGAAGTTGAGAAGTTAAATTTTGAATGCTGCTTTTTATAGTTCAAGAATAGATTCATCAAATGCTAATGCGATTTTTGTTAGATTCTAGGATTTGGAAACTGAGACAAAGCATGTTTCATGCTTAATAGTGTACTAGGAAGAATTGTACTGAAATTGGAACACAGTGTTGGTTCAGATTGCCAACGGAGTTGGTGCGTTCCTCCTTACTGGAGATCTTCAGGCAGAGGCTTGCTTGGCACCTGCTAGATATAGAATTTCTTGTTTATAGGCAGAAGGTTGGACTAAATGAGATATAGTCTTCCATGGTTTTACAGATTTCTCCTGATTTTTCTTGTTTTGCTGTTGTGCTGTACGTTTGCAACTGTCTGCTTCACAAGTTATAGAAGGATTAGAAGGATTATAGTGTCACCTGACGATCAGTTAAGGTCAAGAACCTGAGAGAAGCGGAGTGAGTTGTCAAAGTTTATTCGGCCGAATGGTCAGCCACAAGCAACAAGACTCTGGGTGTTGGCTGGCCTTGAGCTCAAAGTTACAATCCTTTTTATGTCATTCATCAAAACAGGGCGGTTACATGGAATATTCTAGCAAGCAATAGCTTCTAACTTTCGTTTCTCTGACATAGCTTCTGCTGCACAAGTAAGTTTTGAAAATTTCCACTAAGGCAGCTCTAGGTGCACACCGGAACCCACTACACAGTTGTGGTTAAGCTTTAAAGGTCATCAACCCACTATACAGTTGTGGGTAAGCTTCAAGGGGTTTTGCAATGAGCTTTTTAATTGTCAGCACAAATTCTGGTGATTATATTTTTGCTCTACAACTTGCATTGCAACAAGCTCTGTTTAAGAGTGCAATTGCTAATCAATACAAATCAATACTTATAGAATATTCCAGCTATGGCACGTGATCGTTTCATACATGGTCACATCATTGGTTACATTGTGAAATAACAGAAAAGTTACCTTGGAACATATTATTTCCTTTGACATGCTTGCTCCTATTCCTGTTGCTTGCTCTATTTTTCCTAAGCGCCCTTGCTCGTGGTTAGGTACTTCCTGCTAACCATTTGAAAGCTTGCTTGTCAGTTGCGTTTCCTACATGAGCACACAGACACAGTCTTTTTCTGAAAGCATTTTACGAAGGTGAAGGAGGCTAATACTAAAAGCCAGTATTCACCTTGGTCATCTAAATTATCAGCTTACAACTTGAGGTGCATGTAATTTTAGAATTTTCCATTGCATGGTACCACCATGTCTCAATAGAAGTTATAGAAGGATTGTAATATAATTGATGGTACATTGTAGGCTGTGGGTGGCGCAAGCGGTTAAGACACTGTGCCTGTTAACCTGTTAACCAGCAGGCCAGGGTTCGAGACCCGGATTGGCCCCACAAGACAGGATGAGCTCCTGTCCTTAGCCCATTTCTGCAATGCAACTGGATCCAATTGTATTGGCTCTGCCTTTCCATTGGACTAATTCAGTGGCGTGGAGAGGGGGGATTTGCTGCTTGGGTAACAGCCTATCCTCCATAACAATCTAACCCAGGCTTTCGTGCTTCACATGCAGCATATGCAGCACCGAGCACGATACCATAGTCTTTCAACACTGATGGAGGCCTGCTTTTTTTTTTACATCGTATGTTCTATTTTGTTAAAAGACAGCTGATGCTTTAACCATCATTTTTCCTATAATTATTTTAATGTATTTCAAGTTTAAACATTCCTTCTGGCCCATTGCTGTTCCTACTGTCTGCTCCCTTTGTTTCTTTTTATATTATTATGAGGAATCTTATTTAGCATATTGTGTTGTTATAGTCTCGGCAGGAGATATCAAGATTGCAAAAAACCACTTTGAAGAAGCCTTTAAAAAAGTGAAATCTTCTATTTCAAAAAAGGTAAGAAATAATGCAAGCATTCAATTAATGTAATCTAGAGATACAAAGAACACTAAATGAACAGGAAACAGCATGGGATTAAAAACACCTGAAAATTTCATATGCTTCACAAGGCAACTTCCACATAATGCAGTAGATCTGGACCCTATCAAAAGAAGGGTGTTAATATAATTCCTGGTTCCTTCACAGTTCTTTGTGAAATGGCTATATACATTCAAGCCAGCCACTGACAGGCTTAATGTTGAAAGCAACTCCACCTTATTCCTTTCAGCTTGTCTGGATAGTAGGATTGATAAGTAGGATCAGTACAGCTGTTGTGAAATAATCTTTTGGAGAAAGAAGGCCATGCTTAGCTGAACAATTTCTATGGCACACCCATACTCCTCTTCAGTTACAGGAAATAGTAGAAGTATTGAGCAAGCTTCCTTTCTTTCCTTACTGTATAATTTAATCCCTGGGAATAACTTTAAATCACTTACCTAGCTGAATCATTACCATGTCTGGAAAATGATAAATATACAGTAGAATCATATAGTGATCCTATAACCATTTGGTAATTTCTACTGTGTGAAATTTCTCTGGATACCAACAGTTCATTTTGCTACATGATAAACAGAGTTGGTATATAGACTATAGGGTCACTTTCCCAAGTCTTTGAATTGTTTCATATTATCACTACTCTGTACAGTGGTACCTTGGTTTACAAGCATAATTTATTCCAGAAGCATGCTTGTAATCCCATACACCTGTATAGCAAAGTTAGATGATAGGTTTGATGCCTTAAATTTAGATTTAAATGGCTTAAATTGTGTGTGTGTGAAAGAGTGGATTAGTTCGTGTTGTGTGTGTGGAGTGTGGGGTTGGGTTGTGTATGGGGGTTGGCCTACGTTGTGTGTGTGTGTGTGTGTGTGTGTGTGAAAGAGTGGGTTAGCATGTGTGTGTGTGGAGCTGGGTTGTGTGTGGTGGTTGGGCTACATCATGTGGGTGTGAAAGAGTAGGTTTGTGTGTGTGTGGAGTTGTGTTTTGTGTATGTGTGTGTGTGGAGTGTGGGATTGGGCCACATTGTATGTGTGTGAAAGAGTGGGTTAGCATTTGTGTGTGGAGTGTGGGGTTCTGTGTGTATGTGTGGAGTGTGAATTTGGGTTGTGTGGGGGAGCTCAATCATGGGATCGTCCTGATTCCAAAAAGGTATAATTTGCCTATGTAGATCAAGTGTAAGCAGAGCTAGAGGGGTTTAGGATGTGTGTGGAGTTGTGTTGTGTTTGTGTGTGGAGTTGGATTGTGTGTGGGGGTTGGGCTACATTTTGTGTATGTGTGTCTGTAGGGGTTAGGGGGTGTTTGTGTGTGGAGTGTGGGGTTGTGTTTGTGGAGTTGTGCTGTGTGTGTGTGGAGTGTGGGGTTGGGTTGTGTGTGTGGGTCAATTATGGGATCATTCTGTTTCCAAAAAGGTATAATATGTCTTTGTAGAGCAAGTTTAAATTAGAGCTAGAAGGGTTTAGGATGTGTATGGAGTTGTGTTATGTGTTTGTGTGTGTGTGGGGGGGAGTTAATCCCGGGATCATCCTGGTTCCAAAAAAGTATAATATGTCTATATAGAGCAGGTGTCGGCAGAGCTAGAGGGTTATCTGATGGACAGACAGACACAGTTTGCCTTTTATTAATAAAGAAAAAGTTTCTCTTCATATATCCCTTATTTCTATTGACTTCCATGCATTTTACTGGCTGGCCTTGATCAAGTGAAGATATGCAGAAGATGGAAACTATTACATTATAAGATTTCTCACCTACTTTGAAAAGAAAAAATGTTTTGCTCAAAGACACATTTTTAACTTGGCATAATTATAGTAAGAGTCTCAGCACTATTGGTAACACAGTCAAGGGTTTTGTTTGTTTAGAGATGGAGAACTTGCTTCTGAAATTCCTATATTTTTTTAAGCAGAAAACAGTCTCTGGAAACACAACTGAGAGTGATGCTCAGTATCTTTCGATCTTAGGTGACACTGGCAAGGTGCCATGGAAGATGGCTCTGGCAATGTGCTATGAACAACATGCACAATTTATCTAGTTTGGTCCCTGCCCCACACCATTTGTTATGACAAGGCTACCATCCTATACACAGTAACCCTGGACTGTGACTCATTGACCAGAAAGGGGTTTACTTCTGAGTACATTTGTATAGTAAGCACAGACTGCACGTCTCACTAAAGTCAGTGGAGCAAGATAGTCAAGCCCAAGGCCTGATAAAGTTGTTGTTGACTAACCTGACCTAGATTGTGGCCTTTGCCAAGATATGAAGTGCTAGTTTATGTTTGATAGCCTTCATCAGAATTCCAGTTGGGATAGCATGTATCTGCTCTTGCAAGTGCAGCTGTTTTTGACATCTTCCACCCCCACACTCCTGCTACGGAGCATCCACAGTACACAAAATCTTGCTGGAATCTTGAGGCTCTTGTAACAGCTTCCTGTTCAGTAGAACATGTCTGGAGTTGTATGTCTTTGAGCAGGGGAGGTTAGACTATATGTCAGAATACACTGAATGACATGAGGACTTATAGCTTGGTTAACCTACTTCTGCATGTCCCTGTGTTGTACACATTTTGTCCTTGGGAAATATATACACTAGCACTTGGCAAGAAGTGCTTAAGTAATAACTGATTTGTGTCAGTAACAACTGACAGCTTAATTAGGATGTTAAAATGAAGAAACCTTGAAGGGGGGGGTGTTCCCAAGATCAAAAATATGAAACAATCTTAAGCGTGTGAATCCTATTTAGTCATATTTTTTAAATATATAATTTCTTTAAAAATCATCTGATCCAGGTGACCTTTGTGCCAATCACTTCTCTCAGCCTATCTTCTTTAGCAAGATTTCAGCAAGATTTCACTCAAATATGAACGCAGGGGGTGTGTGGAGACATCACACATGCTCTGCCATTTCAGACTAGCTTGGAAGTGAGGGGACATTTTGAGCACAAACCTTACCGTGTCTACTCAAAAGTAAGCCCCACTGTGTTCAATAGGTCTTACTCCCAGGAAAGTGTCTTTAGGATTGCAGCCTTTGTCTACCAACTTTACAAATAAACAGTGAGTAGATGCACTTCATGGGGGGGGGGGGGAATGTGGAAAAAGTAGGCTATTCCCATCAGAATTCTAAGGTTATCAAAAGTGGAGTCCTTTTTCATGTTTGGGAAAAGGCCACAATTAGATCTTTTTTGCAACTCTGACATCCACACCTCTATCAATGGTTATAACTGTTACAGCCAGGTTTTTTCACCACCTAAACACAGGTTGTTTTCTGTTTTTAGCTAGCTCTTGTGAATCCTACAATTTTACTGTAATTTTTTGTTTTCCTTCCCTCTTGTCATTAGGATCAAATAATGTATGAAGATCTGCGCCAATCGCTGAACAGGTGACAATGAGATCACTCCTGAAGTTTGCTTACTACAAAGAGCTCACAGACTGTTCCCCAGAAGTCCTGATCTTGTTTCAGTTTGTCCTTAATTCCTCATCTGTTAAGCAATCGTGTTTGACTCCAGTGTATCATATAAAGCTATCAGATTGAAAAGGACTCCCTTATTCAACAAAACAAGATAAATTTATAAACAAGGGGAACAGAGATCCATTTAATATCTATTTACCATCTAGTGAATCCTTCATGGTTTTGTGGCTCTGGTCTAGTTTCCATATCATGGATAGAGAAGAAACTAAGTAGTTAGAGTCAATGGAAGTGATGTTGACATGGGAACTGCAATTTTTGCAAACTACAGGTACCTTCTAGCAGATGTGGAACTCAATTGGGACTGTGCGGTTAGTTCACCATCAGAAAATGTGTTGTCAGTCACCTGTCAATCACCCCTGGTCTTGATGGGCTCCATTAGGCAAACTTAAGCACTTTAAAGTTCCACAGATTTCAGTGCAAGAATTAAATATGTGCTTATGTCTTTTTCATTGATATTAACAGTGTGAAGAATTAACCTTGTCTCCATCTTTGTGTTCAGCTTCAGCTAGCTACTCCAAGCATCTCCATGCTGTTGTCTGTTACTTGAAGTTACCTGTTGAAATGCTTTAGTTTTGCATTTTATTTTATGACTGGAATTAGTAGTACTCTGGTTACAATCCTAACTTAACTCCATTTAGGCCTGCATAAGTCCTGTGCTGACCTAGTGGTGTCCAAAAAAAGTGCTGTAAGGCACTTCTGCCCCACTCCTGGGGGCAGGGAGTAGGCTAATGCACAGGCATACGCCAACATCCCACCACCACCAGGTGAGTTATGCTTGTCTAAATAGGTTAGGATTGTGCCCTCTGTCAGTTTCACATTATATTCAATTACTTGCCACTCGTCTCAAAGATATTCTAGAAACAGCAGCTAAACAGCAGCTTCCCTAGAAGTACTGGCTGGGCCTCTTCAAGCTAATTGAGTGAATGCTTTTCAGACAAAAATAGTCCCATGCGTTGAAAATTAACATGCCAGTTTTCTGTGTAACAGATGGACTTACATCACCTTTGCCTACAGCAGCACAGCAAAGCTAATGAATTAGTATAGTCTTTCTGGGGAGTAAGGTCAAAATGAGAGAGTGATGGAAAAAAGCTTTTATGTCCTTTATGAGAAGATTAAATTATATTTCCTTAAAGAGGTGTTCCTTTCTATAAAGTTTGCAGAATGGAATAAAGGCATTATCAACTCTTTTTGGCACAGAATGCTGTGATACAAAAATGTGAGTATTGATGTTCTTGGATCAGGAAAGATTCAGAGGAGAGGTCAGTGAGGCTGGAGGGCAGGAAAATTCTCATAAGAGTTTTTAAAAGTGGAGTTGCAGTTGCTTTTTTCAATGTTTATAGAATTTTATTAATTTTCAGATACAGGTAAAGGGAAAAATAGGAACAGAAAAAGGGGGAGGGGATACACAAAGGTACACATGAGGACCTCCGTTGTACAACATATATTATCTTCTCTTTAACCAGAACTTCTCACAGGTCAATAAGTCTGCATTCCATCAACTTATAATCATATTACCTGTACTATGTGCTCAATATTTCTTCTATTTCATGCCTAACATATTTGTGAATTCCTTCAAACTTCATTAATCTTTTAAATAGTATACCTGAATATACCTTCAATAATCTTATCAATGCTACATTAGCTTAATTCAGTACAGCCCGGGTTAATTGCTTTAAACTTTCTTACTCTATCTACAGTATTTATATACCGCTTTTCAACTGAAAAGTTCACAAAGTGGTTTACAAGAAAATGAAAAAATTAATAGCTAAAGAATCCTATCATATTACATGAAGATCTTACCTCTCTGAACCTCAGGCCCTACTTCAGCTCATACCCTTCCAGTTTTGGAGAAAAGGGTCCCTCAGACACCCCAGGAGAAGGGGAAAGGGGCAGGAACTGCTGTTGGCTTGGTCAGTGGCTTGGGGGGGGGTGACCCCAGTCACTGATAATGGCCCTAGTTCAATGCATGAGGTCGGAATGGTGACCAGCTGTGCTTGGATTCCTTCCCCCCCCCCCTTCATTTTGCAACAAGATTTACAACAGAATTTCTAAGAAGAATACGCTGACAACTGAAATGTTGACAGTCTATCCTAACAGTGAGAAAAGTTATGGACTTAATGAATTTATGGCAGTTAGAAGCTTATTTATGTCAGAACTCTGCTGTGGAACAGACAAACATGTAAGAGCTGGGGGGAGGACTGAGTATAAATAATAGCAGACATAAATGAAGATTTATGAGATGACTTCAAACACAGCTTCAATGTGAAACCGAGGTTATTTGGCTGTATTTTTGCTTTTCATCTTCACTTTCATAGCCGAAGAACAGATAAATAAGATAGGCTTGCTTTTATTAAAGTGGTAGGTTTGGAGTGGATAATGGAATTATTTAAAGATTACGATCAGAAGATTGAAAATTAGAAAGTACAGTAGATAGTCCAATTTTTGTAAAGAAAGTTGGGAAGTGGGAATGAGTAACTTTGATTAGCCATAAGAAGAAATGAGAGACTTTGTTGCATAATCCTAAAGAGAAGATAAAATAAATGATTATTGTAAACGAAAGCCTGGAAGTGAGGGTGAATTAATCCATTGTGCCAGAGGAGCCTCTGAGATGTTAATGCATAAGTGTAAAGAGAAGGAAATTATATATATAAGAATATTTTAGATTATAAGTTTAGAGAAGTTGCAATTGCTGAAGAAGCAGGACTTCAGCTCAGCTTACAGAAGGTCTTTGCTTTGTATCCACCTGGTAGCTGTTCACACTTTTAGTGCAGGGAAGACATTTGCAGTAGGCTCCCAATGCCAACCCGTAGACCAGATCCAGTATTCCTAGATCAATCTTATTCAAGAATGGGGCCTTGCAACACCCCAGTTTGTGTAAAGGGATGGGGAAAGGAAGAAAAGCAGTATCTATATTGTGCCCCTGCAACGGAATGTGGAACAATTTTCTGTGTCTCCAGGGATCATGCCATGCTGTGCGAGAGTCTGGTGAGCTCTGCATATGGCTTGGCAGAATTCCCCATGAGTGGAAATAAGTGAAGGTTTCTGGCCTGATTCAAGCAGAACTCAGATTGCCAGAAATTTCCACTTATTTCCAGTTTCGGGAAGTTCTGCCAAGCAATTTGTAAGGCTTCCTGGACCCATCCCAAACTCTGTCATAGCCTGGCATATGACCTCTTGGGAGGTGGAAAATCACATTCCACTTCATGCAGGCACATGATCTTGACAATTGTCCTAGCTCCTGTCTGCAAAGATTTAGGGAGATACTTACTCTCTAAATTTGAGAATCACTGTCCTAGATTACCATCTGGTCACAATAGTGACAGGTTCTTTCTGTTGTGTCCCACAGCCTCCAGTCCTTGCAGAAATGCAAGCTACCCACTGGAAATCGAGGCAGAGTCTGCTGGGATGATAGGCAGAAAAAGTGGTTGTCTGGCATGGGCTTCTGCAAAGATTTGCCCCTGAGCACCACTGGTATTAGTGGTTCTCACATGTTTCGTTTTAGAATGACAATCTGTTTGGGACCCACTGGAAGTTATATCATGGCTGGAAGTGAAATCATCAAGCAGGAAATGCTTTCCTGAAAATGTAGCAGCACTGCAATTGTGCCACTTTCCCTAGGTAGATAGGCTATAAATAATTAATTTGAAATAAAGTAAAACAAATAAGGTGTGTTTTGTAGGGGGAAGCCACCCCATTCCAGCAAAAAAATTCTTTCTGTAACCTTCCTCTAGAAACTAAGCATACCTCCCCAAAAGATTCAGTCCTACCCACTGCCCCACTTCAATTTAAAGTCTCTCTTAAGAGCTGACCACCAGGTGGTCTCTTAAGAGACATGTAAGGCAGTACTGTGTGACTTTGGACAAAATCAACCTTAAATTTTTGTGTTTTTTTTTTGTTGTAATGAGAGTCAAGCTTCCCACTCAACAGCATTAAAAACCAGAATGACGGGAAGAGGAGATTCCACTGTGTGGGAGGAGAGGAGTGAAGAATCTCTTGAACTGAGCAGTGTTTCTAAACCTATTGGCACTGCAATCCACATTTTATAATTACACACCACCAGAACCCACCTTGTTGAAGGAAGGTGGCTGAAAAAGTCCTATCAGCTCAAAAAAGAAAAAAGGGAATTTTTTATTAAAAAGCTGGGAAAGGTCAAATCAGCTGAAAAAGAAAAAAAGTCAGCTATAGCCTCATTTCTGTACAGCTGTCTTCTGGGCAGCTGTCTTCTGGAGCTATTAACTCCTTATGTATAGGATCAGGACCATACTAATAGCCTTGCATTCCCCTTTGCTTGAATCTATTTAATACTCTAACTACCAGCTTATCAGTATCACTTACTCTAGGTCCAGGTTCTGGTCAACACATTTTTTAAGTCCAGGAACATGGTGATTCTTAATTTTGAGAATGTAAAGTAGTGATTTTCAACTTTTTTCATCTCATGGCACAACGTCAGTTGTTACCACCATTGACAAGGCACACCATGCTGTTCAATTTCCTATTAATTGTCCCCCTGCAAATTCCAGCAGCACACTAGTGTGCCACAGTGCACTGGTTGAAAATCACTCATGTAAATACTGTTTTGCTGAAAAATGAGATCTAAAACAGGTGTAATTTTGCAACTGACCACCAGGTGGTCCACTTGCACACCTGGCACTTCTTATACTTTAGTGGAAGTTCAATGCACTTTCAACAGGAAGCAAGTTAGTCCTTTGCCTTAATTTTTCCCTTCCTTACGTTTATGCCAGTCTGTATTTAAGGGGCTTGTGAGAGGCTGCAAAAGGCTTAAGAACTTCCACTTGTACTTAATTGTGATCACTTGTTTAATTAAACCTTAATTAAACAGCCTAATTGCTAATATGGAAAAAATTTAAATGTGTGGATTCAAGACCAGATTAGGTAGCCCTTACTTTATTCACTGAATTATAAAGGGAAGAGGTCCTCCTCTAGGTAACCCAATCCTTTACTACTGCAGTCTCAGAATGGAAGAATTATTAACAAGCCATTCTTGCCATTCTTAACAAGGCAAGCAGGCCGTTTCTAACCCATTATCTGCTATTTATTATCTTTTAACTTGAAGTGTTATTCCTCATTCACATTGAGACTAACATCACATATACATAATTAATTTGGGATTTGGAGAGTTATGATGATGTTCCAGAAGATATGACTGTTTTTGAATAAATGTTTATTTTTGTACATAAATAAGTGTGGATTGTTGAACATTAAAAAATAAGACAAAACCTGAAAAGACCTTGTGTTTTTAAGTAAAAAATAAGATTTTGGGGGAAGCAGGGGCTTATTTTGGAAGAAGCAGGATAGAAGCTGCTGTCCCTGCAGAACACCAGTCAAATGTATCACCTGCCTACTAAACCAATACACTGTGAGCTTGACTGGAAGCTTCTCATGTCATCTCTCCAGCAACCTTTACAGCAGAAAGGTTGTGTCTATTAGTACAAATGGTCTAATTATGGACACTGATCATCAGTTAAGTTCCCTTATGAAGACAAAATGCTTTCTCTGTGCCCCCAATTGTAGAATATCAACCAGCAAGCAGGACTGTTTGAGTATTTAATTTTGGGAGCATTTAAGTATGTGCTTGATCAGTCTACTCATTTGGGGCAGAAACAAAGGAATACAAATTTTACTGTCTCTTTTTCAGTACCACCCAAACTGTGGTTTGGCCAGTTTGTCTTAAAGAGAAGCCATAAACTCTCAAACGTAAAGCAACCTACTTAGGAAAGAAATTAAGCTTCTTCGTTGGTCAGATTTGTACAGAAGTGGCTGCCACTTGCCAAGCTACCTGAAACAACTATTAAAAAGGGAATCCATCTTATGTTAAAGGCATGCTTTTGAAAATATCTCCACACGTTCAAAATAAACTCATCTTTATTCAGCTGTATCTTACTACAATTGACCTTTATTTTCAGAGAGCACATAAGTTTCCTTTTCAGAGAACACAACTTCACATTTGATGTTTTACATACTTTTATAAGCTTGCTGCCTTACATTTATTAGCTTCTAGTCTTAAACATGACAGCTAGCCTTCTAAAGCTGATACAGGTATTGGCCAGTGCTCTGCTATACAGACCTAGCAAAAAGAATGCAGCGCTGTTGCTAGAAATACCAATTTCTACTTTAACTATTAGAACTGTCCTATGGTTTTATTTTATACTGAACACACCCAACATTTCCATAGTTTATAACTTACATTGACCAAAGGGGCTCATACTGCCTGGAGCAGCAATTAAGGAAAAAGTGGCAACGCTTATTTTAGCACATCAGCAAAAATAAATCTCATTTAAGGCGAGTTGCCAGCACATGTTTTGTTCAATTCAGAAGATTTACTTTAAGCCCTCTTACAGTTTTAACTAGAAGTTAGTTTTGAAGTTAAAGCTTTGCTAAAACATTCAGTAAAGAAAACCAATACACTCCATCATGAGAAACAAGAATAAGCTAACAAGTGTTTAAAGAATAAATTCAAGTAGAAGAACTACCAAAACACATTGGGTAACTTTAATACTAACATTATAAAATGAATAGTGATTTTAAAACATTTCATTCAATGAACAGAAGCAAAAACTGCTAAGAAATGTTCGTGTTCTAGCAATACTTTAATTCCTCAGATCTTATTAGGAAATTTACCAATATTCTGTATACTGGAATATCAATATACCAAGCAAATACATGTTTATCAAATTTTAACAGCTACAATAAAGCTACATCCTTGGTGTTTATGAAGGTAGGTTTTGCAGCTGCCATTTCACTCCTGTTTCACTTCCCCCTTTAGGTGCCTTTTCATGCGTGAGTACGGGCTGACAGTATCATCCATAATAAAATCATAAAGCACTTTTACCCACGAGTTATACTGTGGTAGGTCATCATAGTATTCAGATGCTATTTTCTTCACCTACAATAAAAAGAGTTCGTTAATTCACAAGACTAAAGCTCATTTTGAGTTTATGAATAAATGGTACATGGATTTTTAGCATATATAAACAATCTGAATGTATAAACAATGAGGTTTGTTTGTGTTAAACTGAAGAGAACCAAACCTTCAAACTTCTACTACTGTTGCAAAGTTACAGTGCCTAAATCAGATCCATGCTTGCCAATCCATGAAAGCCTCCAGCATACATTATGCAGCAATAAGTTTCAACCGTTTAATAATTAAAGTTGAATACATATGGTAGGTGACAGTGGAAACTAAGGGTGTGCTTGTGTGGAGCAGGACATGTCAGAGGGCCCCAATACCTGCACCTATCACATCTAATCAGATCTCCTGGGAAGAGCAATTAATGGGGAGTGTTCAATACAACATACTGGTTATATACCCCATGTTGTGAGAACAGATCATATTCTTCTGGTCACATTACCATTTTAAAGAGGTACATCATGCAATACAGCTCTCAACTTTACAGGAAGCAAACTGATAAAAGCACATGATACATATGTGCATAGAGGAAGCACATATGATACATATGTGCATAGAGTCTGGTGGCTCAGTGTTAAGACACCATGCTTGTCGATCTGATGGACAGAAGGGCTTGTGTTAAGACCCAAGCACTGCCAGACACAGAGTGAGCTCCTGTCTCCAACCCAGCTCCTGCCAACATAGCAATTCGAAAGCATGTAAATGCAAGTAAATAATAAGTACCACTTCAATGGAAAAGGCAACATCCTAGCAACAGGCACCTGCAACAGGCCAAAAAGGGGTCGCCAATGTCAGATCAACCATTCTTTAGATGACTCCACCAGAAAAGCAGACCCCACCACCATGGGACAAATACTGAAGAAGTTGCCTTGCATAAAGTCTGCAGTATAATGGTTACATGCTTGAGCATCATGTTCTAACACTGTCATTAACCAACCAGATTACCCTTAGTCTGTTGCCACCTAGATGAATGACTGACCTTGGTAAGTCTGACCTTGGTATTAATTTGGTAATTAATAACTGCCTATATTGAGACAAATGCAGTATCCAGCATTAACTGGCTGACCTGCATCCCTAAACAAACAATTCAGACAATTACTGCAGGATTAATTGGCACTTCAGCACTATACTTGCACTAGTTTTATAATGGGTGTGTAAAGAAGCAAACTGGAAATCATCCAGATAATCTGAATCATAGAGGACTCTAGCAAGAATTGCACTCCCTTTTGCAAACTCCTCTACTCACAGGAGTTAAGATATGACCCTGTATTATCTGTCAACCTACACCTACAAGCCACACCATTAAAATGTCATAGGCCTATATCCTAAAGTGAAATTAAGCCCCTTGTTCCAGAGCAGTTAAGATGTCTTAAGATAACACTAGAGGCTGACGTAACTGCATGGACCCGTAACTGCTATGGATTTGTCCATAGAATAGTATTATTTACTCCAGATGAACAAATGTAGGTAACATAATTACTGTATAATAAAGCCATCTTTAGGTATCCTGCAGCGTGGGGAAAGATAGGGTATAAATGCATAACATATACCCTATGTACTTACCAGTGGAAGGCTTTTCCCAGGGACATTAGGAAAGTCATGGTGTTCATTATGGTAGCCAACATTGAAAGTAAGCTTGTTAAGTGGTCCATAGTAAGAATATGTTTCATGGCCCTTTAGAAACATATAATGTTCAGCTATAAAATGCCCTGAAATAGGATGCAAACCCAGCCCAAATACTGATCCTGCCATCAGGTAGAAAAGTGATTTTCCTCCCCACAGATAATATATCATGGCATTGAAGAGGAACTGAATTGCAAAGTTGATTATTTCAAGATACGAGACAGGTTTGGGATTGATATAGAGAGGGCGAATAGCATAAAAAAGGGGCTGAAGAATAATCCAAATGAGCTTTCTAAAACGTGTACAGAAAAACCATCCCTCAAAATCGGTAGGAATGTCCACATCAATTCCATCACCTCCAAGGTAACGATGATGATCCATGTGGTATCTCTTGAAGGACACAGAATAAGGAAAACCAAGTGTGAGATTGGCAAACATCCCAAACCATCGATTCCACATTGCTTTTGAATTACCAAAGGCTTCATTGTGAGAAATCTCATGAATGGCCAGAGTCATGGAGTGATCGATACAACTTCCAAACACACATGTCCAGAATATAACCCATTTCCATTCCAAGTCTTTAACCAGAGAGATGGCAACTAGCTGCACAACCGTCATCAGAATAACTATCCAAATCAAGTTGTAGTCCGGTTTCATCAGAGCTTTTATTTCTGGATATTTACCTGTTGAGAGAAAAGAATAAATAAGAATTTCAAGTATCCAACTTCCAATTGACCAAAGTTCTTTACACCCCTGAAGTAGAAGGGATAAAAAAGAAGGAACACACCTAGAGTTGCCCCACATGTTTAGATTCAGAGCGCAATCAGCACTTGTGTTGGAACAGGCCCCTTCCCCAGGGTAAAGCAAGATAAGGCAAGCACAAGGAGGTGGCACAGATCCAAGTAGACAGGAGCAGCTACAGGTTGCTCCCAGCTATCTAGAACCAAGGCTTGGATCCAGCATAACTGGATGAGACCTACCTGTCACTTCTTCATACATCCATGCACTGGCCTAACTCCAAGGAGTGGAGCAGGAATAACTTCTGGCACTTTTGCAAAATTCCAAGGCTGGCACAAAGGAACGTGTACCTAACTAAACAGGGGTTAGGACTTCACTGCCTGTTGAACTTCTACAGAAAGACATCCATATGAAGTGATTATGTAAATGGTGGAAATCTCCAACGCAATTTTAAATTGAATGTAAAAGCCACAAGATAACCACCCCACAAGAGGTGTCCAAACATTTTGGCAGGAGGGCCACATTGTCTCTCTGACACTGTGTTGGGAAGCCAGGAAAAAATTGATTTCCGGTTCGAATTTGAATAAATTTACATAAATTAATAAGGGACAAAATGAATTCAAATCAGTTCATAAACACTTTCTGAAACAGAGAATTGTTCTTCGAACCAGTTCATAGCACATTCATACAGAGAGAGGATGTACAAGCTCGGCCTATGGGCCAAAATGAGGGGGCTTGCTAAAGGCCACATCTGGCCCAGGGCCAAGATTTAGACACCCCTGGACAAACTACCTCCAACTATGCATGACCTTTCAACTATTCAAACAGAATCACTCCAGAAAAGCAGAATATAATTGGGAACCTCAAGCGTATACAACTCCTTAGACAATACCCATGTTCACATGGGATTAAAAACAAATTTGCTGCTTAATAAATAAGTCAGGCACTTTTGTTAATAGAGCTTTATCACTGAGAATACCAATAGCAGCACTTTTCAATTATTATTTTTCAACAGGTTAATTCTGAAGTTACTATAAATGTTAGTATAGAAATGTTTTCCTATCCCCTTTGGGAAGCTTATATTCCCAAAACATATGCAAAATAAGCATCATGTTGAGAGAGACAACTGCTCACGCTCCAATAAATATAATACTACAAAACGTCCTTAGTATCTGCAGAGGATTGGTTCCACAACTCCTCACAGATACCAAAATCCACAGATAATAAAATCCACAAGGTGTCAGGATAACAGTGTTCCAGCAGGGAAACACTTGGAGACCACACCAAGCCCCCTGAAGGTCATGCTGGCCCAGGGTTTTCAGAAGTAGGTACAGTTGTTGCATTCACAACTTCCAGTTGCATCTTGGAGGTGTTCTGAGCAGTCTTGGTACTAAGCAACAAGGTTTAGTATATACATGAAAGTAGCGTATGCATGAGCTAAGAGTCTGAGACATTTAAGAACAAGTGTGAGTTTACCCATTATTTTTCCTCCTCTACCTACAAGTCTACCAACAAAGGCTGAATCAAAACAAAATCCATGTCCAGGAGAGCCTAGAATGTGGGCTAAGCAGCGTTGTCCAAACTTTTTGGCAAGAGGGCTGCAAACTTTTTGGCAAGAGGCTCATATCTCTGACACTGTGTCAGGATCCAGAAGAAAACGAACTGATTTACATTTTGTATTTACATATACAAAATGTATTTACATGTATTTACATTTTGTATTACATATAAATTTGCATAAATATATTAGAGATGGAACTTATGAACTGGTATGAAGATCACCACCTCTCCCTCTGTGTTAGAATGTGTTTATGACTGCTCTGAATTCATACAGAGAAAGTGCATACAGCTTCAGAATACCTTCTGGAGATTAAGGGAGCAAAGTTTCCTTCACCCCCAGAGGATTACAAGGCTGGATGGAGGGTGCTCACCATCAGCCGCAACTAGACCAGGATTTGGACCAGTGGTGGGCTCCAGTAGGTTTGCATCTACTCTATAGAACCGGTTGTTAACGAGAGATAGGACATATAAAGTTTAAAAATAACCATTTAAAAGTTGCTGCCAGATGGGCATAGAACCAGTTGTTAATTTCTTTGAATCCCATCACTGGTTTGGACATCCATAGCTGAGAAGCTCAAGTCTTGCAGGGCTCCCTTTCCATTTTTGTACTGAATTACCTAGCTTTGGATTCTAATCATTTGGTCCAGCCATTGGTCCAGACTGAGGGAAGAGCACCTTCCCTTGGAACTCCAGGTGGGAGCAGGGCTACAATGCAACAGCAGATACCATGTTTGGCTGATAGAAGTTGCCAAGTTCAATCCTTGGCATCTGCAGATGTCAAGCAATTCTCCAAAGGAATTCCAAAAAAGAATGGAAACAGAAAGTAGAAGAACATCTCCAAAGCAATTCCTGCCCAAAGTTCTAAATGGCTACTGCCAGGCAGTTGGAACAGATGCGCCACATGTCTGTGTCTCCACAATCAGACTTTCCTCCACCTAGAAACCTCACCTAGAACCCTCAGGCTTTCCTCCACCTAGAAACCTTATTTAGAACCCTCATGCTTTCTTCCACAGACTTTCCTCCACCTAGAACCTTCAGGGTTCTACAATCAGACATTCCTCCACCTAGAACTCTCAGGCTTTCCTCCACAATCAGACATTCCTCCACCTAGAAACCTCACCTAGAACCCTCAGGCTTTCCTCCACCTAGAAACCTTATTTAGAACCCTCATGCTTTCTTCCACAGACTTTCCTCCACCTAGAACCTTCAGGGTTCTACAATCAGACATTCCTCCACCTAGAACTCTCAGGCTTTCCTCCACAATCAGACATTCCTCCACCTAGAAACCTCACCTAGAACCCTCAGGCTTTCCTCCACAAATAACACACACCCAGCTCTTTAGCCGGCATCTATAGCGGCGTTACGCAAAGCGGTGGTTCGGGACCGGTCCCGAAAGAGTGGGATCCACAGTCTTGTAATCTGTCGCTAGGCTTTCCTGGGTGTAAGTGCCATTAGAATGCAATGGGGCTTACTTCTGAGTAGACGCAGGGTGGGGGGGGTCTCTGGCATCATAGTTTTGATGTGTTTGGATGTTTTTTTTAAATGTGAAAGAGTGTTTTGAGCTGGAAAACTTAGGGGTGGAGTAGACTGGCTTGGAGGGAGTCTCACCCCTTATGAGGGGGTTGGAGCAGCCAGACCTGGAGGGAGTCTCACCCCTTGGGAGCCATTCCAGGTGCCGTAGGCTCCGTTTTGCACCCCCCACCTGGAATGACTCCCAAGGGGTGAGGCTCCCTCCAAGTCTGGCTGCTCCAACCCCCTCATAGGGGGTGAGACTCCCTCCAAGCCTGGCTGCTCCACCCCCCCTCCAGCTACGCCACCAAGGGGGCTGCTAGAGGGGGAGGCATGGAAGGCAAGCCAAGCCCTCTCCCCCTTCCTGCCCTCTCAGGCCCTGCTCCCCACCGCCCTTCCCCGACTGGAGGCCTCCTCACAGGCACTCTGAGGAGAAGCGGAGGCCGCCCACTCGACGCCCTGTGAGGGAGGCGCTCCTTCTCCCCCCGCCTGAGGGAAGCGAAGCCGGGGATGTACTCACGGAGGATCTCCTTGCGACGGTGGGCGTGAGGCTGGTCCGAGTAGACCCACTCGAAGTCCTCCCGCGCCACCCTGTTCCCCATGACTGACCCGGCCTGGCAGCTCCTTCACAGCTTCTTCGGAAGGCGCCTCGCCGGCCCTGAACCACGCCCTAGAAGGCCACGCTCGAGAAGCGACGTCACGGAAACACATTAGCCGGTCCGCCTGAGCGCAGTTGGGAGGGAAGGGACTGAGGCAGCCTCTTCGTAAGGTTAACCCCTCAGGAGGCTCTCTGAGGAGACACGCTTTCCTGGGAGTAAGACCATTGACTTCAATGGGCCTTGCTTCTGAGTAGGCAGCAAGAGGATTTTGCCCTCAGGCTGCAGTCCAATCCGTGCTTACCTGGGAGTAAGATCATTGACTTCAATGGGCCTTGCTTCTGAGTAGACAGCAAGAGGATTGTGCCCTCAGGCTGCAATCCAATCCATGCTTACCTGGGAGTAAGACCATTGACTTCAATGGGCCTTGCTTCTGAGTAGGCAGCAAGAAGATTGTGCCCTCAAGCTGCAATCCAATACATGCTTATCTGGGAGTAAGACCATTGACTTCAATGGGCCTTGCTTCTGAGTAGGCAGCAAGAGGATTGTGCCCTCAGGCTGCAATCCAATCCATGCTTACCTGGGAATAAGACCATTGACTTCAATGGGCCTTGCTTCTGAGTTGACACCAAGAGGATTGTGCCCTCAGGCTGCAATCCAATCCATGCTTACCTGGGAGTAAGACCATTGACTTCAATGGGCCTTGCTTCTGAGTAGGCAGCAAGAGGATTGTGCCCTCAGGCTGCAATCCAATCCATGCTTACCTGGGAGTAAGACCATTGACTTCAATGGGCCTTGCTTCTGAGTTGACAGCAAGAGGATTGTGCCCTCAAGCTGCAATCCAATCCATGCTTACCTGGGAGTAAGACCATTGACTTTAGTGGGCCTTGCTTCTGAGTAGGCAGCAAGAAGATTGTGCCCTCAAGCTGCAATCCAATACATGCTTATCTGGGAGTAAGACCATTGACTTCAATGGGCCTTGCTTCTGAGTAGGCAGCAAGAGGATTGTGCCCTCAGGCTACAATCCAATCCATGCTTACCTGGGAGTAAGACCATTGACTTCAATGGGCCTTGCTTCTGAGTTGACAGCAAGAGGATTGTGCCCTCAGGCACAATCCATGTTTACCTGGGAGTAAGACCATTGACTTCAATGGGCCTTGCTTCTGAGTTGACAGGTTTGTGCCCTCAGGTGCAATTAAAACTCATTGGTTTTAATGAGCCTTGCTTCTGAGTAGATAGGAAGAGGATTGTGCCCTCAAGGCTGCAATCCAATCCTGTACCTACTTTTCAGGGAGTAAGTCCAGGGCTATAGCTGGGGGGGGGAACACTTAAGTTTTGCAGAGTGCAAGGGATCTCCTCCCCCTCTGAGCCACTGCAGGCTCAGGATGCTCTGAGTCATTCCAGGATGCTTTCCCTTCCTAGAAAGGCCCAGAGGGGAGGGATATTCCTGGCACTCTGCAGTGGGACTTCCTGCAGAAGCTAGTGTACCTCTCTCAGTCTGAAGCCCTGAGCACAATCCTAACCATGTCTACTCAAAAGTAAGCCCCATTGTGTTCCATGGGTTTTACTCCCAGGAAAGTGTCTTTAGGATTTCAGCCTAAGACTCATTAACTGTAACATGAAGGAGGCTGAAGGAACAGCCTCCCCAAATTTTATGCTTCTAGGCCAAGCAGTTCTGCCTGGGTGTTGATGAATGAGTGAGTCAGTGAGTGACTTTTCAGTTTTATAGATTTAGGTTGTGACATGAGAAAGGTTGAAGTCCACTGTCCTAAAGTACTGAAAGAACAAACTCTGTGGGAGTTCTAGGCTATCAACAGCTTTCCAGAAAAAGGGACCGGAATGTAACCTTCTAGGGCAGACCAACCAAATTCACAGGACTTATTGCTAACTGGGACCAAAATAGCAAGCCACAATATTTTCCATGTCTATATTCTAATAAATAATGGGAGAATTACCAGTATGGTTTTCTGGAAAAAGTGCAGGAACACCATCTCACCAACATAGCTGGGTTTTTTCCTGGATAATTTTGTAAATTTATTTTACATAATTTTGCACCGTTTTGACTTCCACGTGTTTCAACTTTTGGACACATCTGGAACAGAAGCAGTATCTAACTTCGGAACACTGTATTGGAATGATTTCATGCTAACATACTGTATTATTCTCCTATGTTTCTAGCATAACTCATTGTTTCCTGCATCCATTAGTTTACTACAAACCTTGTTTGTAGTTTCTGCATGTTTATCCAGACACAGACGCTGCTTAGCCCCAATGATACTTAACTTCCAAGAAAGTATGCAGAAGTACAGGCTCCCAAGTCAGTTAAGAATTTTATTAATATTTTTATTTAGCCTTCCAGGATTGCCATTCTGTCCACCGCCTGAAAGATTCTTTGTTTTCACTTTACAAAGATTATTCTATTTTTTTTCCAAAAGAAGTACTGTACATTTTGAAGATTCAGTTGAGTCATGTAGAAAACAAGCTCTTTTTTTTGGCCTTTTTATCCTGCCATGCAGCTGTTAAGGATAAAAAGGAAAGGTGGTCAATCTGTTCTCCAATTATTCAAAAATCAAACTTCACATACTTGTTGGGCCTCATTCTTCCTAAATTACCCACAATAATTGAATAAGCACACCCTATTTTCTCACAATATGTCCTACGAAACTCAGGCTGCAATCCCTACACATACTTAACTGGGAATAAGTCCTATTGAATTGAGTCAGGTGTACTTCTGAGTAGGCATGCATATGATTTTACAATGACCTAAACCATTGTAACAACAAGCATTGTAAATGAAAATACCTTTATGTTAAGTCGATACTGTCTCTGAAGATGTGCAGCGTGTGACTCACTACTTCTAAATCAGTCCAAAACAATTTGGTATGACAAGCAGCTGCATAATAGAATGTTGCAATCTCAGTTATATTACAAGTGTTCTTGCAAAAAAAATCTGTCTCATTACTGATGCTGTCTATTTAGTGTGCCCTAACATATTGTTACCTGAAGCCATTGCTTAGCTTCCTTGTGCAGTCAGCTTAGCTGTAAAGCACCTGAGTCAGTTGACAGCCAATTAGGAGTTCCAGTTAGAGCTTCCAGGTCAAATGCCTAATAAAGAAATAAGGAAACGCTAGATGGCAAACAAAATTTGAAATCAGTAGAATTTTGAGATAATGGACATTCATTGAATTGTATAGTTCTAGAACTGGGAACAAAGGGCATGATGAAGAACAAGTGAGTTGTGTTTCTGAAAATGATTTCATGTACAGTTATAAAGAAAACTGAAAGTAAATTGTATCTGCTGGACTTTGTCACTTGTAGTTAGTCCACATGTTTGTTAAATTCACAGCACACAATTACATAGGAATTTCTATTATCTTCATGTATACTGGATGAGCATTATCACCTTTCAGCATTCTGTATTATTTGCGTATACCTCCATGTCCTGAGCATTACTGAGGGTCCTATACTGTCATAATTCATCCAATACCAACCATATTCCAGTATTTTATAGACAGCTACCTTTTCTCTCTGCTGCTCTCACTCCATGGAAAGGGAGGGGGAGTGGAAAAAGTGTGGAGATAAAACTGTACAACGCAAAAAATGTCTTTTAGATGAAAATATGTGTTGCTTGTATATTTTTGGCTGAATATAACGAATCTGTAATTATTTTTTGTTTACCACGCACCATTTTCCCAGAAATTTTAGCTTTTTATGTATTTTATTGATAATTAAATTTATTAATAATAACTTGCTTATTCTATTGAACTTTTCCACTGCAGGTATAGATGTACACATATTGAGCAATGGAAATCTATATTGTAGTGGCAATATAGCAAGCTCTGTGCTGGAAAAACAACTTACAGGCAAAGGAAAGGCGCTCTCGTTGACAGTGGGACTGTCACCTATTTGGCGACAGATTTTGGTGATCTTGATTTTGGCATCTTTGGCGACATTTTTGTCTACAGAAGCCTTATCTACGTTCCCAAAGTTTCGAGGCTCTAGCTGCATTAGGAAGCGAGATATCCGAGAATTCATTAGAAACTTGGAGACTTTTCTGCTGAGGGCATTTTCAGAAGTTTCCTTCTACTGTCTTATGTTGCTGTTTGAAGTGTTGCTGGTTGGAAAATTCTAGTGTTAATTGTGAAGTATACAAGTGTTGTAATAACAAGATTATATTACATTCAGTGCATTATAATGTCTCGTCAGTGTAAAAATAAGCCAAACTTATTTTGTTACGTGTGTGGCGAACTTACATTAAAGACTCAGCAATGTAGCTTGTCACCATTAGTTAGAAAGGCTTATGAACTGTACTTTGGATGTATAGTTGGGGACCAGGATAAGTCCTGGGCTCCACATATATGCTGCAATTCATGTTCCAGGAATCTGAGAAACTGATTACAAGGAAAATGTAGTGGATTGAAATTTGCAGTACCTATGGTTTGGCGTGAACCGACCAATCACGTAATGGATTGTTAGGTACTTTTGTTTGACATTTGTCAAAGGGTTCTCTTCAAAATCCAGTGTATTCAATATCCAAACTTACACTCCACTATATGACCAGTTCCTGCCACAAGCAGAAAAAGCAGCCTGGCTGGCATTCAAATCAGTGTGCTCATGTTTCCTTGGGAAATGAGAACGCTGAAAACTATGAACATCTTGTTGGTGACATGGTGCAATGCTTTCATGTTATAGGTTGCAATATGTCATTAAAACTGCACTTTTTGGACTCATATCTTGACCTCTTTCCTCAAAACCTTGGCGCAATTAGTGATGAGCATGGGGAAAGGTTTCACCACAACATCTCTACGTTTGAAAAGCGTTTCAGTGGATGATGGAATGGAAGTATGCTAGCTGAATATGGCTGGTCTATTCTCAGGGACACACCAACAGATGCCTACAAGAGGAAACGGCCAAAAAAATCATTTTAGTGTTTGTGTTTAGCCTCTGTTACGTTGCTCTGTAACCAATTTGTATAAATATGAGAGGTGGGTCTCCTACAAAAATGGTATGTGATGGACCACTTTCGTTTTGAATCAAGCACCTTTTGTTTATACAGAATCGCTTAGTTTCATCTAAAGGACAGAAAAAGCTTCAAATTTATTGTATAATGTAATGAAAGTAGAGGATCCATCAGCAAAACTCTTCTCACACTTCTTCTGCTCCAGCCCCCATTTTTTCCAACCCGGGGGAAGAGGAGAAGCCATGGTGGTGAGTCAGCATGATGAAGATGACAGTTCATACCAACCTGGTTCTTGAGATGATCACCTCATGAATGGACTGCCCTGTATGTTTACATACAAATACCACTTTGTTTTTTCAATATTAAAGTCAGTTGCTTTGGCTTCTCCTTGAAATTGTGCAACATATCACAAAGACAAACATTCTTGTTCTGTGACTCAGTGCAATCCTAATCAACTTTCCAGCACTAGCATAAGGGCAATGCAACTCTGAGGTAAGGGATCAAACATTGCCTTTAGTAGGCCGCCATGTCCTGTCTCCCTCCAACTGTAGAATGCAGCACTTGCACCACCAGATCAGCTATGCCTGTACTGGAAAGTTGGTTAGGTTGGTTAGGGCTACACCCTCAGACACATCCTTATGGTCAATAGTCCAAAATATATTTAAGTAGGATTAGTGAGTGAAGTTGTTTCCACTTAACGGTTCCAAATAACAGCTGAATACTGTGATAAACTGTGAACGAAACTACAGTGAAAACAAAGACCACGTGCCAGTTAAAAGGCCACCGTGTCATAAACTCATAAGAATAAACCAATAAAACAGAAGAATGTAACCTGGGGCATTTGCCAAACGTACTGGAACTTTACAGATAACAAAGGATGCATTTGAGACATACGGTATAATCAATCTACACTAAAGCTCAGGCAACTACAGAAAAAATTTGTAACTTAGAAAACAGATCAAAGAAGCTAAGGTCTTTTTAAATTCCCCTTTACATTTAAAATATTTTAAGTTTAGTAAATAAAAATAAGTTTATTCAATAAACTAAAATATATAAGCTGCAATTAGTCCAGAATGCGGTGGCCCGTGTGGTTGCTGGGGCTCGTCAGTTCAACTCTGTCGGGCCACTGCTTCAGTGACTACACTGGCTGCCCATTCGTTTCCGGACTGAATTCAAAGTGCTAGTCCTGACCTTTAAAGCCCTAAACGGCTCGGGTCCAGGGTATCTGAGGGACCGCCTTCTTCTGTACAATCCGACCCGTCACCTTAGGTCACCTGAGGGGGCCCTACTGACTGTGCCGCCACTCACATCAGAGATGTGAGAGGTGTGGCGGCCAGAGATAGGGCCTTCTCGGTGGTGGCACCCCAGCTTTGGAACTCCCTCTTCTTTGAACTGAGAAAACCTCCCTCAATACAGAGCTTCAGGCAGAGCTTAAAACCTATTTTAAAAAAGCATTTTAAATGGGGCAGAGGTGGGGGGACAGTTGTTTTTATTGTTTTTACTGTTTTTAAATATTTTTAGTCTGCATGTTTTTATTCAATTTAATTGTATTTTAATTATATTTAATGGTGTTTTAATCTTTATTTATGATCTATTTTAATGATGTTTTATTCCCTGAACAGCCGCCTTGAGCTCCCCCTTGTCAGCCGCCTTGAGCTCCCCCTTGCAGGGGAGGAAAGGCAGGATATTAAATAAATAAATAAATAGCCATTACAACTACAGTGGCACCTCACGTAACAAATTTAATTCATTCCAGAGGCATGTTCTTTACATGAAACATTCTTTACGTGAAGCGGATTTTCCCATAGGAAATAATGGAAACTCAGACGATTGCTTCCACAACCCCAAAAATATTCATATAAAAATATGAACTGGATGTAAAAATGATGACAGAAGACTGAGATTGAATTCAAAACATGCATTCAATGTGCATGATCTTATGAAGTCTACTTAGGCTGCAGTCCTAAAGACACTTTCCTGGGAGTAAGACCCATTTAACACAATGGGGCTTACTTCTGGGTAGACATGGTTAGGAGGCTGCAATCCAAGACACCTTCAAAGTGTCTGCCCACTTTCTCCTTCTCTCCATCCGGAGCTTCTCTCTCCCTGCTCCTTTCTGGCTAGTGCTGAGCTGCTTCCCTCTTCTCCACTGCTCTTCTCTCCCTCTGCCCAGCGGACACCCGGCCACAGGAGGAACAGCACAGAAGTGTTGCTTTCACTATGGGCAGGTGCGCTAGGCAGCCCTGACGCTTTTTAAACAGGCTGCCGGCCAGCGCGTCTGCCCCAACTGCCAACAAATGTTTTCTTTACGTGAAGCACTTTCTTTACATGAAGCAGAATCCTAGAGAAATTTTTGTTTGTTACGTGAAACATACTTTACGTGAGGCGCCACTGTATTTATACATAGTTTCAGCAATGTAGGATGTCCTTTTATGTAAGAAGAAAAAGTCTCTTAAGTAGAGTGTTTTCTGCATCTTGCTGTTCCCATTTCCTGTTCAGAGTGCCAGATCTGGCTATGAGTTGGAAGCTTTGGATTCTGAGGAAGAAGCCAACAACTCCCAGGAATGAGTCTTTTGGATTGCAGCATTCATCCAAGCTTTCAGGTTGCTAGACTTCAAAATGGGACCATCTGTATTCACAATTAGTGTTCAAACATTTATCTAGGCTGCAATCCTAAGAGCACTTCCTGGGAGTAAGCCCCATTGAACTCAAATGGAACTACTTCTAAGTAGACATGAATAGGATTGCACTGTTAGTTATTTCCTTAAAGGAAATGCACGGCAGGTTTCAAGTTTTTGAGTTGGCTTCTGAAAATAATCCATGTTAATTTTAAGATATTGCTGTAAACTTCTGAAACATTCAGTTCATTTGGCCCCTCCTATTGGAAGTGCTTTTACTCCAATACGTTTAATAACATTCCTTTTAGAATTAACATGAATGCCAAAGTGACCAGAGCTATAGTGTGACCACTTGTCCCATTGAAATAAGTAGGTGTTAAAAATTAAGCAGCCTACATGCAAGACTACAAGGCTTTCAGGGCTTGTTCCAAATACATGATTCCTTTGCTGAACAGTAAGGGTTTATTCTCATGTACTTTCTCTATTCAGACTTTTTTCCGCAGATCACATCCTCTTTCACGTTGCATTTTCTTTCCACATTTTCTGGCTTCCTTGTTCACGTACATTGAAATGTATACACAACAGAGTTTTTCACTTGTGGAAAAGAAACACACTGTTGCAATTCAGTATAAATTTTAACTGAAGCTGGAATTACTGATAAATTCTAACTCAGTAATTTCATACTGGAGTTGCTTGAAAGTATTTTTTGGCCAAGTCTGACATGCTGTGATAAACTACAGAGTTAACTTGGAAACTGAAATTTTCCCTCATGAATACTTGACATTTCTAACATCAGATCTCCATCCAGCTCCCTTCACAAAGAGATGGTTTGTCCTGTGTAGATGGCAGGACAAGCAGAAACATCAAGTTGCACATGTGCATAGTGTTATGAATGGTGTTATAAGGTCCTAAAATGTATTTCCTTAGTAATGATGAGAACAATTAACATCTGGGGCTATTACAGGAAATAGTTTGTGGTTCTGATGCAAGCCTATACAGTACTTATTTACTGGGAGTAAGAGCACAATCCTAACCATGTCTACTCAAAAGTAAGCCCCACTGTGTTCAACAGGTCTTACTCCCAGGAAAGTGTGTTTCAGCACTCTCCCATTGACATGCATCAAGTAGACATGCATTGGATTGTGCTGTGAATTTAGGTACTCTGTTGTTACTGGTGACAGGCTGCTATAGATCAGAAGTCTGCAAATTGGGGCACTGTGATGGCCTGAAGATTTCTGTATGTATCCCTAAGGTGTGGGAAGGGGGGAAATGCAGCAACACAATCTTCACATTGCATTGGGGAGAGAGTTGTCTTTAATTTATGCAAGGCAGGCAGCAGGCTCCCAAGGGAGTGAGGAGCTCTACAGAAGCCTATGAAAGCTTCCCATGCTGCAGACTATGAAAAGAACAAAGGTTCTTTGTTTATGACCCAGTTTATGACCATAAAACTAGAAGTGAGTCACCTTTTTCACAATCTCCACAGCTTGGAGAGCTCTGAAGAGGCTTCATGGGGCTTCCCAAACCCTATGGAGCTGCTGTAGACTCTAGCACAACCCTGGGAATCACATTGTTGCATTCTCCTCCTTCCCTTTCAAGACTTACCTCAGTAGTAAAAACCCTGAAGAGTATGAGAACTCCTGATTTAGGGAAAGAATATCTTCAGAAGAAAGTGTTAGTTCATGGCCTTTCATGTATTAGGCAACAACTAGGTTCAAGCATGGCCTTGGCAATGTCCAATCTCCTCATCGGGTGGGTGTTGCCATTTAAGTTGGCCAGGAGTAAACTCTTCAGGTGCGAATCTTTGACTGATCTTGATCATATTTTCAGGATATGGGTGGGCCTAATTATCACGTCACCATTCTAGCATCACCACTTCTGCCAAGGCATCACTTCATAGCTTAGCAGCAGAGAGATGATTTGAAACATAATACCTCATCAGAACCTGTGCTCACCCAACACATCCACCAATTCTTCCCCTACCTCTTCCACAGTACTTTCTTGCTTTCCAAGGCCTAATTCCAGCTCTCCCTCCCAGTACTTTGGCAGAAGCCGTGCTGTTTAAAGAGTTGCACTGCAACAGCATATTCATCATACAAGCCACCCTTTCAGAAGCACCAGTTCTGCCAATATAACACATTTGCATTGCAGCAGCTGATAGTGGTGCTGGAAAAATCCCAAGTATTAATGCAAGCTGGATAAAATGATCCCATGGGTCACATGCAGCCCATGGGCCTGATACTTGAAATCCCTGCTCTAGCTAGTGGCTACAGCATGGAGTAGCATGTAGCATCAGCTGGTGAGTTTCTAGTTTAAGGTGGTGCTTACATCTATCAGATTGTTGTATTGGAGTTTGCACAGAGTAAAGACTGTAAGATGTAGTCTATGTTCATTGTGGAGTGGAAGTTCAGAAAGAATTTCTCAATAGTCTCCTTCACATAAAATGATTATTAAGTCACTGGTGTATCTCTGGTAGAAGAAAAACTTTTGCAGACAGCAGCCGTGGGAATTTTGCTATAATATAGCAGCCCCAGAACAGGATATAAATGGGTTTGACATGAGATGTATTCTATCACCCTGGTGGACAAAATGCCCAAAGCTTTGTTCTTGTGTTCTTAACTTGAGAAGTTATTGTATTAGTAAGAATAAGTATACAAAGTTGTACCATCTTCAAGAAGAACAAACACATAAATGTACTCCCATTTTAATCAAGGAAAGATTGGCGATGAGAACATTAATTACTATCTTCAGATCTCATTTTGCATAAGCCATACTATCACACTCAAACTTAAAAAGACAGCTGCAACCTGAAGGGCTACAACCAGATCTTTCATTACGTGGTTGAAGCTTCCTGCCAGTATTGGAGTATCTGAGCTTATGAGACATGGTGATCCTGACATAGGCATTATGTACCCCAATGTGAATCATCCTTTGCAACATTGAACAACATTTACCATTTGGTTCTGTAATTCTTCACAATCTCATGCAATTTTAATCACCCTGAATAGTTGGGTGCCATCTGCAAACTTTTCCACCTCTGTGTGTCAGGCTCCTGTGATATACAGAATATACTACAAATTCAACAACCTGCTGTATAACTCCTGTCCCTCCTTTTTTTTTTCTTTGACTGGTGAGTTATATGGAACTAGGTAGTTAATTTTTAACAGAGACTTGGCAATTAATTTTGGAGAGGACTGGAAGCATTAACAGTCAAACCCAGAAATCAAGGCTAATTTAGGTACTTGGATCCAGAATAATGTTGATGATTCAGTTGATGAGAAGCTGCATGGTTTAGATTTCTTTACGTAATTGAAGCATAGATGCTTCTTCTGTTCCTTTTATATAGCACAGAGAAGCTCTAAGAATGTGATTACAAATGATTTGGGTAAAGAGGAATACATACTACTACAATTCTGCTAGTTAAAATATTATTCTCCAACAGAGGCAGCTTCAGTAAAGTTATGCATTTATCAAAATTTGGCACTTTGATATACCTCTTAACAGAAAGATGTTGGAAAGTTAAGCAAGTGAAACCATTAGGAAGAAGTGCACTTATCCAGTTACTAATGTTCTTCCACAAATGCTAATGTGGAAGCTACCATAGGAAGTGAGTTTATTACTAGATTTGTATTCCATCTTTCTCCCTGAAGGGCACTGGCAACATGGGTAAGAGATCTTGCTTTACATCTAAAGTGCCACCTTTAGAGGCTGAAACTCCTCTGTAGATAGACTCACATAACATGATATAGACTCACATAACATTAACATTATGGCATTAAAAAAACCTAGAGCATCCAACCCATCCTTTTTCCACAACAGAAGTAGACAGGACTATGCAAGGAATTAAGCTAAACATACAAAACTTCAGCACCTACTGGAGTAGCAGTTACTGCTGAAAAAGCTTCATTGATTTTTGCAGATCTTTAATGCAACTGTAAGTAATTGTGCCCAATACTGTATATTTTGTTGATACAAAATATTAGCTCATTAAAATAAGGGACGTTCAAAAAGAATGATTTAACAACTCTTGTATTATCCTTGAGACAATTCAGTGTATACCCACTGCTAAGGTACAATAGCCTGCTCCCATTTAAAAGAAAAAAATACAGTAAAGCAGCTTAAAGATAGCAAAACAAGAATATAATTAAAAAATTAAACACTTCAAACTCCTGACATAAATTTGTAATGTTCTGTTTTATGAGAAACCTATTCCAAAATATGAATGAATGGACTTTGATTGAACTTCTCAGGAAAAGCCCAGAACAATCCATAAGAAAATTTTGTGTTTGATGGACAAATGAAAATGAGTTGCTTTCATTTTAACCCAAAGTATTTTGCAAAACATTGAGCTCATGAGTGGTATTTTGTGCTATCACTCAAATTCAATTTTCTGTTCCCAATTGAAAGTTAAATTATCTAAAAGCCCAAGCAGCACCAGCAGATTAAGGAAAAAATGTAACAGTTCAGCAACAGAGCTACATCGTTTAGGGACATCAAATTAAAACCACAGACAGCAATATTTGTTTAAGTCTTCCCCCAAAAAAACCCCACACACAATTGGGGGGAAGGAGCCACTGTACAATACAACTTGGAGGCTGTTAAAGTGACAAATCCAGAGACTGTACAGTGCAAGACATGCTTTTCCAGTTACAACTTCAAAACAGAAGTGCACAAGAAATTAAAGCTTTGTTGTCTGAAGTCACTTTACTTTCAGGATAAAGAACGCGAGATTAGTTATTAACCTTCCATTTAACTAAGGTTAGAACAAACGGTTAGAACTTGAACCATGCCTGCGTACTGTAAGAATGAATAACTTTGTTCACCCCTTAATAGTCTTAACCTCTGAACCACTGTCAGTGGTGTATCATCAGAAACCCACAGGCAAAGGAACCAAACCCTGAAGTCTTGTCTTATATAAGTCTTGTCTTGTTATCTACAAGGCAGCAGAAGCAGCAAATAGGCTGGCTGATATACTCTCCTACACTAGTGTGATAAAATGGTCTCTGCAGCAAAGAAACAGCTTGTGCTGCAAGCATAGGCAGAGTCATGGCTAAGAACCAAGAAAGTGCTCTCTAAAAAGAGAAGGAGGCCCATGATTTAACTGCCACTCCAGGCAACTGCTTTAGCAAGCTCACAAAGCAATGCATGCACCTATCCATGCGAAGATAAAAATATGGCTCCAAACACTTAGAAGTAGGGGGTGCATTCGTGAAAAGTAGACTCCAGTCCCTTGCTTGTTAAGATTACAAAAATATATATAGCCAATACTGAAGGCTTCAGAAGTCATTTTGACTCATTATGTAGACTCCCATGTGTTATAAACTACTTTTCAGACATTCTAAACAAGGTCACTTGCAACCAAAAAGTCAACAAGATGTTAAAAAGTGGATCTTTTCAAGTGAAAAGGACTTCTGCTGTTGAATCAGTTTAATTTTCTAATGAATTAAGCCTGGATTTGTTTAAGATACTCATTTGTGAGAACAGATGAGTCAGGGTAAGTTAAACTTGAAAAGTTGTCTGCACAGAAAATAAAAATTAACTTTTTAGAACATGATAGAGCAGGTCTGGTTAGTACAAATCTATGGCGCAAATCATTATGATCCTGTGCAGTAGGCCCACTCAGACAAGGACAGGGTTGGGCTGGGCAGGGAAGAACTGTCTCAGCAATGAGAAAGTTTTGTTCAAGTCTGTGGTGCTCTGAAGAACAAGCCGCCTACAATGACACCATGCTGTGAATTGCAGTATACAGACACCCTTCTTGGGCTACCATGTGCATTCTCCTGAAGGTGTCATTTATCCCTAAGTTATTTGTTATTTCGAAGGCGTTTCGACTTCCTAAGCGAACCTATTGATTCGGTGGCTCTCTTCCGTTTCCTAGGGGACTCTTCACTTGGTGCTGACCCTGAAGAACTTCCGACTGCGCTTTCCATGACTTCTCGCAGTTTGCGTTCGAGCTCAGCCAGTCGGGCATTCTGCTCACCTATGATCTGAGTCTGCTCAAGCAGTTTCTGGTCTTGGTCTTGGAGCTGCTTCTGCTGCTCTTGAACTTTGGTGCGAAGCTCTGAAACTTCACGCCTCAGCACAGTCACACCTGCACCATTGGTTTTAACTTGCTGTTGGAGTTTGGTCACCTCCTGCCTTGATGGATTTTGTTTGGAGAAGAGCTGCATTGTTGTTAAGGCTGCAGAAGGACCTGGAACTTCAAGAGGAGGAATTTAAGTTATTTCCATCACATGTTAGCACAGAATTGGGTGTCAAAATTTGCACAGTGTATGAACATGTAAATCTACAGCTATTCTCTCAAACATAAATGGCACACTCAATTCATATGAGGTTTCAGAAACACTGGGTGTTTCTAAACATTTTGATTTTAAGCAGGGATAGAACACTGGTTGGAAAAACTGCTACTACAACTAGGTGTGGTCTGGAGAATAAGTTGTACTTCAAGCCTGTTGACATTACTGAACCCTCTAAACTGTCACAGACTCAAGGGTGCATGGTGCCCTTTAAACATTGCATTACTTCATATGCAGAGGAAGTGCTTCACAAACAACTAATTCTATACTTCTGGTGTATTGTTTAGAAAACTGAAGCAGACAAGTGAACTAATAACATGGATCTTTAAAATGTTATTAGTGCCACCTTCTTGATGGGTGCTAATTCCAGTCAGTACCCATTCAGTTAGCTCCTCTGACTGTTTGTTGATTGCTTAAATATTAACTCAATACTAACAATAGCCCTCTTACATTACTAACACCAAAGTATCAAAGCCCCATTCTAGTGCCTGGACTTTCTAGCTTCTCCACTTTCCCACCATTACATTCTCTGTTCACTATGAGACAAGTCACAGGTTTCCACAGTCCCTTCCCACCAAAACGCCACATTTTTAAATTCATTGTTACAAAAGACATTAATAACAAAATGCCTAGAGAATTTTTTTCAGAGTACTAAAGAAACCTCTAAGAGAAGACAGAGTCACAAGACAGTCATGAAAATTTCTCACTTCAAAGGTACTTCAAAGAATTTCTCACTTCAAGACTTCAAAGGCAGTTGAACAAGGTACCTGGAGCTGCTGCTATAAGACGTCCTGACACATCTGAACCGGGCAATTTTCTTTTTAGAATTGGTACAATCTTCTCATCAAAATACTCCATTGCCATAGATGAAATATCCCTTAGCTCCTGAAGGACTTCATGGGCTCTCTGAGGAGCTTTGGTAGAGTTTACATACCTTAATACACGATAAATTTCATCAATTACCTAAAAAAAATTGAGATGTAGGTTTAAAAATTGAGATGTGGTGACCGACAAGCTCTAGGAGTAGCATACTCCTTCGACAGGGTTATATTTCTTTTCTACAGTGACTTTTAATTTTTTTAAAAACTAATGACTTGAGGTGACCTGGAACATAACTTAAGGGTGATTTACAGCTTCTTTTGTTTGCCAGCACAGATCTGAGGACTGGACAACCAGGAAAGTTTAATTCATGTTTTCTAAATATTTCCAGAAATTAATTTTGCATACTTTATGATCAAAGCCAGGCAATCAGGTCAGCCAACCTGTAACAAAGGAACAGCAGTTGCTACACAAAAAAGTTCAGATAACACATAGACCATAATGACTTATACTTCTATCAGTGAGTGCCTCAAAAAACCTTAGTATACAAATATCTCACACTACAATCTGTTCTTATATTTTACCTTCCCAGGTATAAAGCAGCAGAGATTAGAATCCACATACTTCATGAACGTCATATTTAGAAGCGACAACCTTGTTTCTACAGCAGCAAGAATGTCAGCATGGCGAGCTAATGAGTGATTTCTCCTTTCTGATTCCCGTCTAAATAGAAATAAATTCAACAAAAACAAAGTCATTAAGCAACATGGGAGAGACTAGCAATTAAGAGAAAAAATGTATTGAAACATTATAGAAATGTAGACACTTGCAATTCCAGTACTGACCACGAACAAATGTCATTAGTTCCCCTTCAAATGGTCTTCAATAGGAAGCAAGGCATGCTTGCCTACTCATGAGTAAAAGCACATGTGTAGCTGTTTTGCTTTCCATGGGACTCCATAAATTTTCCTTGTCAGCCAAGGGGGGGGAGAGGGGGCCAGAGGAATAGTGGCATTGCATTCCTCTAAACCTGCCCTTCTAAGTGAACAGAGGAATGACTGCCTACTCATGAGCCAACATGCAATTGTGGAACAGTTTTACTTTCCATAGGATTCAATGAATTTTCCTTGTCAACTATCAGCTCAGTTTCATGACCCACCAATACTGGTGCGTCATGAAATACAGTATGGGAAACACTAAGCTAAGAGATACTGACAAACAAATGAGAATCTAGCAAACTGACTGAACAGAGATTTGAACTTGAGACTCCCCTGCTTCTCCTAGTCTGATGTGCACCAGGTCTCCAATTTTGACTGTTAAAATTGAATTATACCAACAGATCTTCTAGAAGTATAACTTCCCCAAATTTACTTCTACAAAAACTGGAATTCCTCCTTTCTAATCAAAATGCATTGATGAAAACACAGGGCTAATGGGGCCAAACTATTTATAACAAGAGATGATAAATCACTTCCTTGAGGATACTGAATATGAGTGCATGGAAGAGAACTGAATGCAGCTAGTGCTTTCCTCCCTCTGCATAACGAAAGTTCCAGGTTCAATCTGTGAATTCCTTCCTGAAGCTATGAATAGTTATTGTCAGTCAGTGTAGAGAATACTGAGCTAGATGGACCACAACCTGATTCTGTATAAAGCTGTTTCCTATATTCGTAGCAGTTGCTTTTGGCAATGATCAATATCTCCAACACCCTTGTCCCTCTTTATCCACTAAGATTTCATTTCAGAACCCTCAACAGATTTTTCTACCTGTAGATTAAAGAACAGTAGAAAAAATAGATTTAAAGACCAACTCTCAGGTTTCTTGCTCCAAATAGATTAAGATTGTGCCTCAATGTCTACAGAGTATACCTGATATACCTGGGCTGTGGGTGGCGCAAGCGGTTAAGGTGCTGTGCCTGTTAACCAGCAGGCCAGGGTTCAAGACCTGGGTCAGCCCCACAAGACAGGGTGAGCTCCTGTCCTTAGCCCAGCTCTGCGACGCCAGCTGGATCCAATCGTATCGGCTGCCTTTCCATTGGACTATTCAGTGGCATGGAGAGGGGGGATTTGCTGCTTGGGTAACAGCCTATCCTCCATAACAATCTAACCCAGGCTTTCGTGCTTCGCATGCAGCATATGCAGTGTGGAGCATGATACCATAGTCTCTCAAGACTGACAGAGGCCTGCTTACCTGATACCCTGCTGATGCAAAAAAGTGTTAAATAAAAGTTAAAAGTGCATGCCTTTACAATTGGTCAGAATAGTTTTTTTAGTATTGTAGAGAAGTAGTCAGCAATTAAAAATGCAAAGACCTGGCTCAGCTGAAGAATGGAATAATTGCGCATGTGGTCTTCAACCTTTTTGGCCCCAGGGACTGGTTCTGTGAAAAAATAATTTCCAGGGACCAGCCCAGGAGTGGGGGAGAAGAGTCCTGCCTTTGGCAACCTGGAGGGAGGGCTTCCCCACCTAGATCACTGCACAGCTGCCTCCAGATATAAATCCCATTATAATAAACCTATTGCTAGGTTACTATGGACAGGATTGCGGGTGAGAGCCCAATGTCTCAATGCATGTCTACTCAGAGCAAGGATTGTCAACCTTTTTCAGTGCAGGATGCATTGAAAATGCACAAAGCCTTCCTAGAGTACAATCCTAACTATGTCTACTCAAAAGTAAGCCCTATTGTGTTCAATGGGCCTTACTCCCAGGAAAGTGTCTTTAGGATTGCAGCACTAGTCACTTTATTGGAGAGTAAGCCTCATTGACTATAATGGGACTTATTTCTGAGTAGACAGGCATAGGATCGGTCTCTGAAGCTGCAATCCTGTTCAGTTTCCTGTGTGGGACTTATTACTGAGTAGGCAGGCATAGGATTGGTCTCTGAGGCTGCAATCCTCAGACAGAGCCCTCCTGCTGTGAGGAAGGGAAGGGGCACTTAGAATCATAGAATCACAGAATCATAGAGTTGGAAGGGACCTAGTAGGTCATCTAGTCCAACCCCCTGCCTGCAGCAGGAATTCCCCCTAGAGCATCTCCAACAGGTGCTCATCGAGCCTCTGCTTGAAGATCCCCAGTGAGGGAGAGTCCACCACCTCCCTTGGCAATCTGTTCCACTGCCGAACTGCCCTCACTTAGGACTTAGAGGATTTAGAGGAGTCCTCTCGTTGACCAGTCAGGCAGCTGCCAAGGACCTCCAGCGGTCCGAAACTCTGCCTTCTCTATAAGAAAAAAAAGCAGTTTTTCAAACTGTAATTTTAAAGGGATGCATTTTTTCACCTTCTCTAGGGTTTGGCATGTTCCTTCTTGTTTACTGTGGCCATTTGTGTTGAGTAAAATCAGTGCACATCAAGATTGAACCTGTTTACTGACATCACTTTTTCAAAGGCACTCAGGCAGACCCCATAAGCAATTCACCTAGCAAGCACCTCTTGTTTATAGACACTTACAGGCCTCCACTTCCCTTCCTCACAGCAGGATCAGTTCCACAATCATTTGGTCCACATAATTTCTCTCTTCTTCCCAATCAGGACCCTACAGTGGTCCTTGGCTACACAAACACTTTTGTTTCTGGACTCAGAATCTAGCAGAAAGAAGCGGGAATGCAAGAAATTGTCTCTCCAAAGGCTCTTCTCAGTACAGGTTGGGGCCCCAGGATCAACTGGGTTTACATTCTAGGGAGCCCTGAAGATAAGGAAATGGGATTTAAATAGGAATCCTCAATCCACTGCAAGTACCTTTGTTTTAGATTTAATAGTAATTGTTGTGCGGGTTCTTGCTGAACTTAAGAACCAGTCTGCAAGCTGCAAAGAATTGTCCTGCTTCCTGCTAGTTGCTCTCTAGCCTGCAGGTTGATTGCCTGAGGTTCCATTCTTCAGTTGAGGAAGAAGGACCCATATTGCAAATGCTACTACAGTAAAACAAAGGTACTTGCTATAGATATGGGATAAGTGGGTCTGTGGATCAGTGAAACGATGCATTCTAGAATAAAGACCTCTCTGCATTTGCAGCACTGGGAAAAAAAATCTGAAAAATCATATTTTACTTAATTAAGGCTGCAATCCTAACTTCCAGTTAGGCCAGCCTATCTATCTATCTACAGTATTTATATACCACTTTTCAACTGAAAAGTTCACAAAGCGGTTTACAAGAAAATGAAAAAAATTAATAGCTAATGGGTCCCTGTCCCAAAAGGACTCACAATCTAAAGTGCAAAAAGAACACCAGCAGAAGCCACTAGAACAGACATTGCTGGGGTGTGTAGGGCCAGTTACTCTCCCCCTGCTAAATAAAAGAGGAACTCCCACTTGAAAGAGTGTCTCTTGCCCAGTAAGCAGGGGTAAACCAGCCTGAGCCCTGACATAAGTACAGTGGTACCTCACATAACGAGTGCCTTGCATAGCGAGTGTTCTACATAACGAGTAAAAATTTGTGTGTGCTTCTGCCTCTCATAATGAGCATGATTCGCATAACGAGTGCCCACTGGCTGGGCTTCCTCTCTTCCTGTCTACATTGGCTGGGCTGAGGCACTGAGGTGGGACTTTCTCCTCCTGCCTGCAGTACATGAAAGGCCAGCAGAAGGAGCAGACGAGCGTCTTCAGCCCACCAACAAAGATGGCTTCAGCAGCCAGCAAACATGTGGCCAGCCCAGCCTCTGCACTGCAAACTCTATCAGGTAAGAGGGAAAACTCCTCCTGCACCCCCTCTGGAGTCCCCCTCAAAGAAACCCCTTCCCTCCCAAGGAAGCCCCCCCTGCCTTGACCTCACTAAACCACCCTCTCCCCCCCACCAACTTCCCTGCCTGCAGTTTTCCTTTCCTGTGAGTAAGCCCCAGTGGATTCAGTGGGGCTTGATTCTGAGGAGACATCCTAGGATGTGGCCTTTTCAATGCAAGCAAAAGCCAATCTCCTACTGCTGCTGGTATCCTATGGAAAGAGTCAGGCTTGCATCCTATGCACTTTGCTGTGAGTAGGCCCCAGTGGATTTAATGGGACTTGATTCTGAGTAGACAGCATAGGATCTGGCTCCTTTGCTGTTGCAGACTGCCTTTGCATAGACAGTTCTCACACACAGAGAGGTTCCTTGTTAAAGATGCTCCAAAAGACACCAGTGACTCTTTTAGTTAAAATTAGTCATCCTTAGCCATAAAGGTTTTGCTTTTTTTTTTACTGTACAGAATATTACAGTGTTTTATTACAGTAATTGTGGTCTGTACTATATTAAAGTGTTTTGAATTCAATTCCAGTGTTTTGTCATCATTTTTACATCCAGTTAATATTTTTATGAATATTTTTGGGGCAGTGGAACCATTCGTCTGAATTTCCATTGTTTCCTATGGGAAAATCTGCTTCACTCAAACAGTGTTTCACTTAAAGAGCATGCCTCTGGAACAAATTGAGCTCTTTATGTGAGGCACCACTGTACTGTGTTGATCTGAGGATGTCACCAAGCTGCCATAAGATAATTCTGTGCCACTCCTGGAGGAAGATGAGGCTAATGCACAGACATGCACTTGCTTCCCTGTATCACCATGAGAACGGGAAGACCAGTGAGTTGTGCTGGCCTAGATTAGGACTGTCTAAAATCCTTATCAAGCATTTCCTGATGCTTGATTCAGTTCAGCTGCAAATTCCTTTGGCATCTGCAGTACAAATGAGAAAATCTCTGGTCTGAAACTTTGGAAAGCTGCTGCAAGTCAGTATAGACAACACCGAAACTTAGTTTCAAGAGAAGAAAGCTTTATCTGTTAATTGCTCTCTTTTTCTTATGTTTGAATTCTAGTAACTACTGTCATGGAGGAATGCTGCCTTTTATCTATTCAAGCTTTACTTGATCAGTGTAAACAGCTACTTGGAATTTTATGATGGTGCATAAGATTTGTACACAGATGATATCATTTAAACTATGTCAGCAAAACAGGCCAAGCTCAACTACTAGAAAGTAAAATTGTAGAAACAGCTGCCATAACATTTAAAGAGCAATTCTACTTCTAGCCTTTGATCAGAACTGAACCGTCAAAGAGCTTACAAGAGTAATAAAATTTCACTTCAAACCAATGATACACTCTACTCTCAGTCAGGCTGTTCAAGATCTTGATCTGAGATTAGATCTATTATACATATATAATATATATAAAAAACTATAAATATTTGTGATAAAAAGTATTGTACATAATTTTTATATATCTACTAGCGAAAATGTACCCACATTGCGGGAGTAGAATTCCCCCATACGCCATCCCCCATTGCGCATCATCCCCCCATTGTGCATCAAACCACCCATGCTCAGCACCCCCATGCACATCACCTCCCTATGTTTATCATCCCCCCATGTGCATCACCCCTCCCCCTGAACAACATCCGCTCCAGTGCACCAGGTACCAAGCAACAAATTGGCTGGATGTTGGTCAGTGTCCATGTTAAGTATAGGACAAAAACATGTTGCACCCCTTTCCACCCCCTTACAGGTTAAATTTCTCAACATTGGTTCTTGGCGGGTGTTCATGTTGCAGAAGTAACACCCTTCAATGAAGGATTCTTCAATGTAAAGTATAGGGAGGAAAATGCGTTGCACCCCATTTCACAACACAGTTGGAATTTCCAAAAACTGGTTCTTAATGGGTGCCTCCATCATGGAAGAAACACCCACCCCACATTTCACGCTTCTGGGCCCAGCAGTTCAGGTTGGGCATTGATGAGTGACTTTTCAGTTTTATATAGATTACAAGGAGACATCTATTATCTGATACTGCAATTCATATATAGTCTGTGCACGTGCTTGTATATCTTACTATGTTAATAGTGTTGGAGGCAAAGTAGCAATATCTACTCCAGTGCCGAAGGCCGGAATGGGAATAAATCGCCTTCAAAGCTATTGGTACAAACAGACAAGCAGCAGTGATAAGATATGTATATGGAGTGCAGGATGATGCCTACACATAACAGCAATGGGAATATCCAGCAGGGCTTGAGTCAAGCTGAGTCTAGAGTCACTGCCATCCCTCAAAAAAATCAGAAGGGGGCACTTTCTGAGTTAACTCTTTGTGAACTGAAGGACTCAAGTTGAGTCCACTTAAAAAGCCATCTGTGGGTAAAAAAATATCTGAGATCATATGAAAGTATCAGAATGTTCAATGGTCACTGGTCCTTTCCTTCCAATCAGAGATGGGCTCCTCTAGACAATCATAAGTCAAGAATCTCATTGACTTCTCTTCTTGCCTTCCCCTCCTCAGCCAATGAAAAATATGAGAATGTTCAAAGAGAATTGGTTCCATCATTCCTATAAGAAACGGGCAAGCGTTTGTTTAAACCCTTCCTTGCCTTTTGGCTGGAACTCCCTGCTGCTTGTCCCACAATTATCCTGTCAGATAATTCATTCAGATAACAGTCTGAATGAAAACCCACAATATACGTATTTCATGCCATGAAAACAGTATCAAGCACCCCCAGACACAGGCAGTCTTGAGTCAGGATGCATGAGAACAAAATGCCAAATCAGGGGGCTCTTGACTTGAGTGTGTTTCAGTCTTCTGAAAACACAACTTTATTCTGTGTCTCACCCTTGACACAGAGGTTTTACCAGTCACAAAACCTTCAGACACAAGGCATAGTAGACACACTAACTTTAATGGTTTGCAAGATTTTCACCTATAACACCTGGATAAACAGAGGAATTATACAGCCTATTACTTCCAAACTTGAATTGTAATAAACAGCATACCTTGGAAGCTGAGCTTTGACCTGTTTCTGACATAGGTTGTGGTATCTTTCCACTTTCAGAAATCCCTGATTCAGCATTCTCTGGCATACCAAGTCCATTCGCTTGCAAACCTACAAAGGAACCAAAAATAGAATACTTCATGACCAGTTAAAAAGCTACAGGCATCTCCAGATAGTGAACTAGCTTTTGTACACCACTGGAAGACAATATTGTAGAGTTTCAAATGTGGTTCAGTTGCTATAACAAAGACCTACTCTTTGCTGTTTCTAAGTCATTTGTTCCAGAGTTCAAGTAATTTAAATGTAGAAAACACTAGCTATGCTGAGCAGAAAACAGCACTTCCAGGTTGTAAGTCTATAAGGCAGTGATTTTCAAACTTTTTCATCTCATGGCATGCTAACAAGGCACTGAAATTGTCAAGGCACACCATCAGTTGTTTGTACCATTTACAAGGCACGCCAGGCTGTTCAAATCCCCTAATTTTCCTATTAATAAATGACTTTCCAAAATCCCATGGCACACTTGGACTATCCGCAGCACACCAGTGTGCAAAAATCACTGCTATAAGGGATCACTAACGACAACAGTGACCATCTCCTCCCAGTTCACCAATCTGAACCGATAGGATTATGTCCTTGTTGTATTATAATAATTTCTATTTAATCATTTTAACTCCTCTACCTTTCCTAACTCCAACATGTAGACAGAGTTCTTTCATGGGACAAATTTCACAGCAAGTCCTAGGATTGGTCTGCCATCTAGTGACTAAGCTGAGAAGTGTAACCATAGAATTTGGACAGGATAATTGGAGAAATGAAACAGGATCTGTAAGGAGACCAATAAAGCTGCTTATCATTACTTTATACAGCACAATTAAATGTTCATGGCGCGCTAAATTACAAAGCACAGAATGAAAACCCCATCATGAAGGACTTACACTTTAAAATTTCAAACAGGAAAGACAGAGAAAGGTGATGGAACCATGGAATTTATACAAATACAAAAGCAGTCAAGTTTTCAGACAGACGGGAGACTCATTTTCTCAAGGGGGAGGGGGAAATCCTAGCAAAACAGAAGAATTTCATATATGACATGCATAATTGTGTTTTTTATAGCAGTTAAGATACTGCGCAAAACCTGAAACTATAGAATCCCTAAGCAGCTTTCTTGCTAAAGCCATCCAAGGAAAGACTTTAGGGTCATAGCCAGACTTTCATTAAAATGATCAGCTCACTGGACTGCAGCTAAGAGAGAAAGCTAATTTTGTTAGAAAAGACACTGAAAATAAAATAGCATCCCCCTAATCCAGAGTAACTACGGAAGCACGTAAGAGACTTTACATGCACCCATAGTTACTGCATCACCTAATGATGAGAAATTCATACTGGAATCCAGAGTAAGTTGTTCTTACACTGGAGCAAGGACTCCCCGTAGTTACTCTGGATTTTGCATTATGTGTCATAATGCTGCAATAATAATTTGTGGTATACCACATTTGGATTTTTGTGTGCCATTTTGGTTCCCCTTTAAAAATAAGCATCACAGAACCAAAGCACAGAAAGGCTGTGATTAACGGGCCAACTTTTCTAAGCATCATATATTGTCTCTCTATAAGAAGTATTAATCAGCAGTAAAGCAAACTCTGTATTAGGAACTGAATAGCTGTATACTACTACAGCCTGTTTCAAAAGTATTGTACTGTAGTGTCCTGATGAAGCAGGTTGAAACCTATGAACTTACATCTATAAAACATGTTAAGTTTGTAAGGGTATAAATAGTTTTGGCTTCCCGGTGAACTACTTAAGCAGTATTAGATATTTACTGGAGTATCCCTACAATCTAGAGTAACTACTGGATCACGTAAGAGACATTTACATTGAAGTAGTTATGGCACCACCTAATGAAAACCTATGGGAAATTCATATTGCAATCCAGAGTAAATTGTTTACACTGGCGGAAGGACTCCCAGTAGTTACTCTGGATTGCACTCTATGTGTATAAACACTTGTGCAAATGGCACATAAAGAATGAATTGAATTAGAGATTGCATTTCATGTTTTGATATTTTAAATTATGTTTTATGATTTTGTATGACATTCTAAGCAGCAAAAAAGGAATTAAAATCTTAAATGTTTAATGTGTCAGTTGTTCAAGTTCCAGAGGGAGATTCTGTTGCTTCTTGACAACCAGTAGTCATACCAGCACAGCATGATACTACATGTAGTTTAAAAGGCAGAAACAAATGGTGAAAAGATTAGAGGGTGGTCTTTCCCTCACCAAGGCAAATCACCTTTTCCCAGTACCCCTTTGCTTCCAGTTCTCTCTGAGGCTATCAGGATTATTTTAAAGAAAACTTTAAAGCTTTATTTATTTTTAAAGAAAATAAGAATATATATTCCTCAAATATCCCACTATTAACCATTACTGCCACACTAGTATGTATAGCATAAACATATATACTATGTATAGTACAGCAAGCTTGAAAAGCAAGAAAGGGTGCAATCCTAACCACACTTTCCTGGGAGTAAGTACTATTGAACACAATGGGACTTACTTCTAAGTAGGTATGGGTTAGGATTATACTGAAAAACTGCTTTACTCTCTTTAGCCAAATTTTGGAACTGATTAAAAGAGAGAAATGTGTTTATTTTTTAAATATTATGTGCCCCAAATCATAAAGATTGAAGAATTGAGCAGCAGACCCTGTAACCTGGAAAGGAAGTTAGTTCATTCTGGATTTGTAGGATGCTATTCTGCTTCTTCTAATCTAGACAGTGGAAGTCAGAGAGCCAAAGAAGGTTCTCCATCATTTCACTCCTGAAAATACCTTCAGCAATCACTCTGGCCTACAGGTGGGACCTCTGTATCCGCAGATTCTGTAACTGGCTCGGCACGGATCCCCTGGAGGGTTCGATGGAGCTATTCTAAAGCTTGTGGAATCCATGTGGATGATCATGGCCTCTGAGGGTTTCAGAAAGGAATGGAACATTTCTTGGGAGCACAGCTCCAAAGAGCACTGGTTGGGTCAGATCTGCATAAATAAGGATCTGAGGAACCCACATTGAGTCATATCCATTATAACAGAATCCATGGATACAGAGGACGCCCCCACCTCGTACTGTACTTACCGTATATTCTTAGAAAGCTCAGTTCTGCAGCTTTTAGCATTTACAGTTCTCAGGACTGAATGTTCTGAATGTCCATGTCTTTCTACATTAAAACTTATTTTTCATTTAATGTTTGCCTCATCTCATTTTTCTAGAAGACATCTTCACATCTACTTGAAGACACATCACCAGAGCAACCACTTTGGGGACTTTGGTTACACAATCTAGTACTAACCGAAAACGTTTTATAAAGACAATCTGTGGCAACACTGAAATTATAATGCCATGCTTTTTTTCAGCTGGCTTACAACTAAAAGCACAACAGGTTTCTCTTACAATCTGCAAGAGCTTTCAGCCTACTACAGGTAGGAATACTACCCGTATTTCATAAGCAAGCCAGAGGGAGAACATGCAAACAAAGTTCCTTTCCTTCATCCAGCTGCTGGAACTGCATATGCAAAGTCATTTCATCAAAGTCAAAATTACAGCTGATGAGCTGACCAGAACCATGGCTGGGTTTAGTGCTCTCCATTCCTGCCAAATACCTGGGAACTTTACCTTTCTCTGAAAGGGGTCTCATGCCCCATCTGCTCCTCTGGATTTAGGTACAGTGGCGCCTCACATAAAGAATGCCTCACGTACAGTATGTTTCACATAACAAACAAAAATTTCTCTAGGATTCTGCTTCACGTAACAAACTGTGCTTCACGTAAAAAACACATTCATTGGCAGTTGGGGCAGATGCTCTGGCTGGCAGCCTGTTTAAAAAGCGTCAGGGCTGCCTAGCACAGCCCTGCCCATAGTGAAAGCAACACTTCCATGCTGTTCCTCCTGTGGCTGGGTGTTCGCTGCGCAGAGGGAAAGAAGAGCAGCGGAGAAGAGAGAAGCCGCTCAGGGCTAGCCAGAAGGGAGCAGGGGGGAGAGAGGCTCAGGATGGAGAGAAGGAGAAAGTGGGGAGACACTTTGAAGGTGACTTGGATTGCAGCCTCTTAACCATGTCTACCCAGAAGTAAGCTCCATTGTGTTAAATGGGTCTTACTTCCTGGAAAGTGTCTTTAGGACTGCAGCCTAAGTAGACTTCATAAGATCATGCACACTGAATGCATGTTTTGAATTCAATCCCAATGTTCTGTCATCATTTTTACATCCCATTAATATTTTTATATTAATATTTTTGGGGTTGTGGAACCAATCGTCTGAGTTTCCATTATTTCCTATGGGAAAATCCGCTTCACGTAAAGAACGTTTCACGTAACAAACATGTCTCCAGAACGAATTAAATTTGTTACATAAGGCATCACTGTATTTGAAAGATCAGCACAGAAGGCAAGTTCAATCTGATGTCTTAGGAATATTTCCAAACATCAAACAAATATTTCAGTCAAGAACTACATTCATCATCTACTACAAACAAGCTAGCAGGAACAGTATGGTTGATAGTATTGTGTCCAAAAGGTACTGCACAATACTCTTTCCAAAGTAACTCTTTCTCTATATCATCTTTGATGGTATTGGTACTGAAGAGGAACCCATGTTTGGAAATATTTTCAAATCTTCCTTGCTTGTCCTCTTTCAGAACAATTCTGGAGCTCACAAATGTTGGAGCTACTTGTTATTATTTTAAATTCTGCAATAACCTACAACAAAATTTCTCAACGTGACACTGACAAAAACCAATGGGAGCAATATATAGTATATTTCCATGTTATAATACCCTACCTATTTCTTCCATTTTCTAGTTTTCATGACCTTCTGGTATGTCATTCTGGTCAAGCAACCTTTTGGTAACTACAACCATTATTAAAACATGTATACACTGCAAAGATTTAACTATGTACTTTAACATGCGCCTTTGCTTGGACAGATGTAGTAAGATTTTGGATTTTTTTTAAAAACAGCAGGCCCTTCTTTCATACCGCACTCTAAACTCTTCCCAGCAACATGTCATGCCATGCATCTTTAAGCACCCATAGGCATACGAACACTTCCGCATATCCCAATACTTTAATTTCTTCAAGGTGTGTTTTGTTCAAAAGCAAGGAAAGAGGTTGGTTGTAGTCAGAACAGTAATAATGATCAGGTATTATTCTGTATTCAAATTTGATGAGCTCTCAGTTCTGCAAGCTGTTGTGGATATTAAGATGAAAATCAGAACTCTTGAACACAAAAAAGAACACCTGCTGTCACTGTACCATTTGTCTGACAAAAAGCAGTTTGTGGTAAAAGAAATTTGTAGTACAGCTGTTTACCCACAACTGGATATCTAGACTTCAATTTTTATTCTGCTTTCCTGTGCAGTGGAGAACTTGATCTTATTGCAGCTCTCTGATGTTGAGAAATTTAACCCTTAAGGGAATGAAAAGGGGTGCAACGTGTCTGTCCTATAAACACTGAAGACTGACCAATCTTCCTATGGACAAGTAGAACACACTCTCTATGCTTTAATGATAGGATAACATTTAAGGTTTTGGATAATATTTATAAGGACAATGTTTTAAGCTTTGACAGAAAATGGGAACCCAAAATAATTATCTCAACTCAATTGTTGCAACTGTTTTATCCAACAAGGCAAAATTAGGGAGATTAACAGCCCAATCCTATGCTGCCCATGGCACAGGAAGCCATGGCAGCTGCCTAGAATTTACTAGGGGGAAGGAGATGTTTGTCCCCTTCCCCACATAAAAGTGCAGCCCTGCAGTAAGGTTACTCTTTCCTGCACTGGCTCTTGATGTCAGGAAAGTGACACCCTACCGTGGTTGCAGTTCTGCAGTAGGGGCTTGGAACTGGGCCCTTAATAAGTCTTTGTGGGAGATGTACAAGGACAGTGATGGAATCCCCATTATGATATTACTAAAGGGATAAGGGGGTACTGTAGTTTTCGTTTTCTTATGGCTGTTGCAAGGCTGGTGCAGGAAGCCTTGTGCAGCCCTCCCCAAGGCCTAGAACATTCTCAAATGAACTTTCCACCACTTTCACCACCACTTTCTGGTTGGAGGAGATGCTCATTTGGAATGCTCATTTGCAAATGTTCCAAGACTTAGAGAGGTTTGTGTGGGGCTCTGTACACTTCCTGGAGCCTGCAGTAGCCCAAAGAAAGTGAAATGAAAGCACCCCCTTGCTCTCCTCTTAGCAATGCGATCCTGGGGATAGCATCACTGCCCTCACCCTGATTGTAAAGGAACCAGATTATTTTCCATGAATTTATAAGCTGCAAATGTTAGTATACAGGGAGTAAAACAATGGCCCATACACAAATTGCATCAGGCATAGTGAATTTAGACATTGTCAGTTTTCACACTAACAACAATGTATTCCAAAAACATGTCAATACAAGCATGACAGATATCACACTATACCCCCACACAACCTCTTCTTTGACCTCAATAGGCAGATGTCAAGAGAGGAAGGGCACTTAGGGTACAATGCATGTCTACTCAGAAGTAAGTCCCATTCTGTTCTATGGGGCTTCCTCTTAGGAAAGTGTGTTTAGGATTGCAGCCTTAGTTCAACAGCATGAGGCACATAAGCTACAAGGAGAAATGCTTATGATTACTTTTCTTACTTGTTTTTTAACTGACTTTACTTTTATTGTACACTGATAGGCTATACTCGAGTAGAAAAGTGACCTGTAAATTTTAAAATAAATACATTCATAATCGCCATCTCAGCTCCACTAAATAGACAAGGAAAGCGCAAGCATTTGACAAGGAAACAAGCTGGGTATCTATAGTCAGCTAATAAAGATTTATTACAGCTGAACTAAATGACATGAAAATAGACCGTTTTTGATTATTTTCACTTGGAGGTATTCAAACTGGAAGAAACCTGAACAGCAACTCTCACGTCAATTTATATGCATAAGGATAATGGGTAGAGTGTAGTTGGTTGCTTAGCTACCTCAGTTTGACGCCTGCAGGACATAAATGCTTATATTAGACGATTAAAAAACAGGGTTTGGCATATGTTTTACAAAGTCAACTAGATGTCCTTTTTAACTATCTTATATTGCCTTACTAGTTTATACCAGCTTCTTTTAAATAGCACAGTGTTTAAGTAGTCATCACAACAGACTTTGGAAAAGTCTGTTTTTAACAAGAAATTGAGCATCTAGTGACACCAATTCCAAAAATATTTAATGTGACCCAATTCTAGCCAGTTTTCTAGTGCTAGTACAGTTGTGTCAGTGGAGTGTGTGCTGCAGTGGAGGTGTAGTCACTGGGGCCTCCTCAATATATGGGAACATGTGTTCTCTTACCAGGGGTCAGTATTATGGCTACACAGGAGTTGGAAAGTTGGATAGGACTGGGACTTAAGTCTCCAGTCCTGAGCACATTTACTTGAAATTAAGCCCCAGAATAGAACTCACTTCTTTTCTCAAGAAACATGCATAGTATCAAACCACACATTAGAAAACACTGTCTGAAATATCAGGAGCTAGACTGAGAGTTTGGGTATTATTTCTTCTATCTCAGGAGTTTTATTTATTGAAAATTTTTACATCTAGCCTTTCCCCCTATAAACCACTCAAGGTAGAGTTATAACCAGGTAATACAATGATCTTTGGGGAACACTCCACCTATAATAGCTTGACAAGGCCTGTGGGGCTGCTTGATGCAGAGGAGACAGACAATTCAATATGAAATATGGTCAATACTTATTTTTAACCCAACACATTTCTACAACAATCTTGTCGATCAAACTGTTTTCTTTCTTGAGCACAAGACACAGAAATCCTACATGAAAAATATAGCAAAATTCTGTACGTCAAACGCGTTATCTCTAAAAAGGCATAGTTTCCCTCTTCAATATGTCTCCATGTTTCTAAAGCAAGTCACACTCATTTACAAAACACACATCCCACTACATGCAAAAGGGTGATTTTTCAACACTAAGGACTCACAATAGGTACTAAGGTAGGTTTAACAATTTTAATCTCAAGCAATCTTTTTGCAATATGTACAACAGGACCACACATATTGTTTACTTGAATTGCAAATATTCTTCTAAGAACATTTTGCTATAATGCTGGCAATATTCTAGCTTTCGTTACACAGCTAATTTGTTTTGAGGCGAGACATAAACAAGAAACAAGTTGAGGATTATATAAGCGATGGACTATTTTTGCGCTATTTCAGGGATGGGCAAACATTTTGGCAGGAGAGCCACATCATCTTTCTGACACTTGTGTTGGGAGCTAGGAAAAAAATTAAATTACATTTCAAATTTGAATAAATTTACATAAATTTACGAAGAATGAAGGAATATTACTGAACTTATTTATAGTACACATTAGTACTATGAACAGTTTGCTACACACCTCTTACACAGTGAAAATGTATAGCCCAACCACATGGAGACATAAGTTGTCCAGAGGCCACTGGAGAGGTTAAAATAATGCCCAGGGGAAAGCAGAAAATATATGTATTGATGTATTGAGACATGGTTTGATGCACTTGGGACAATTATGGATGTTGCTACTAGCAGTTGTAGGCCAAAAAAAGGCTCCAACAGTCCGGAGACCTAAGTGCTCCTTGAGGGCCAAAGTGGAGGTCCCCAAGGGCCACAAATGACCTCCAAACCAGGGTTTGTTCACCTGTGCTTTATTTTATAAGTTCCCATGTCCAAGAAATTTGCTTCAACAGCCTAGATGTATTGCTTCTTTACTAGAAATTACTCTCTACAAAAACAATAAACAATTATTATTCCACTGCCATTTTACTGATGTTCTCTAGAATGTTTTGAGTATGAGTCTCGAGCATTTCAGCCCAGGACCCCCTTCTAAGAATAACAATCTCTCTGGGACCCACCCAGAAGTGAAACTGATGTCATGGCTGGAAGGGCTATCAAACAAGAAATGTTATCATTGTGATGCCAGAAGTCTTCTGTCTACTCGGAAGTAAGTCCCATTGTGTTCAATGAGACTTTCTCCCAGGAAAGTATGGACTGTAGTTTTGAGTGTCCTCTTCTAAGATGGTAGCAGCCAGTGTCAGGTTTCAAGACACCCCTGAAAATGTATTTGTGATCCCACACTTAAGAACCATTGTATTAGAGTCCCAGGGGTGTCCAAACTTCTTGGCAGGAGGGCCACAACTACTGCAATTCTAAACACACTTTCCTGAGAGTAAGACCCATTGAACTGAGTAGACAGGGTTAGGATTGTGCTCATCATCTGTCTAACACTGTGTTGGGGGCCAGAAAAATGATTTACATTTCAAATTTTAATAAATCAACATAAATTTACATATAAGAGTGTATTAGTGACATTACAAGGTCACTCCATGATTCAGATAGAGGGATCTTGCCACGGGTCACATTAAGGCTCACCAACTGAAGCATCTGGCCTTTGGATACCCGTTTTAGACAATTGATCCAAACTCTAATAACATAAATCAGAAAACTACTATAAGACATTTGAACACAGCATGAAACACATACACAAACAGAGGCTTAATGCATACATTATCTGTGCATGTTTATGTCTTTGAATCATTACCAGAGCATATGTATATACAGATATCCCCCATTTATTGGACAGATTAGAGATTGCTGCTTGGGTAACAGCCTATCCTCCATATCAATGTACCCAGGCCTTTGTGCTTCAGATATCATAGTCTTTCAAGACTGATGGATGCCAAGTTAGGGATTGAGGCACTGTCCAAAAGTGAAATCTGTTGAAAAGCGGAACCCAATCTTTTTTAGTTTATAAATTATGCCTCCCATGCTTTTTTTAACTAGCAAATTGCAAATACCCCTTTCATGTTGCAAATTCTTGCTGCCACACAAAGATTTCTGCAAAATGGATTCTTGTTAATTCCTTTGGGAATGGGATTAGTGAAGGGGCTACAACATGAAGAGGGCAACCTTGGCCTTTAGAACAGCAGAGGTTGAAAGAGCGGAATGCGTTGAATGAATAAGTTCTGGGTATAATTGAAAGGTGTTGAAAGAGTGGATCGCCAGAAAACGAACCATCAAAAAATGGGATACTTGTTCTGCTTTTATATAGTGAATTAAATGAAATAGCTCACCAAAGGAGACACTGTGGGCACAGTCCTAATTATGTCTACTCAAAAGTTAGCCCCATTGTGTTCAATGGGTCTTTACTCCCAGGAAAGAGTGTCTTTAGGTTTGCATCCTGTGTGTAGATGAAGAGGGACATTTACTCTCCCTTTGCTAAATATAATGGAGGAAACTAAACATGCATCATGGAAATTTTTGAAATTAAAAAAGAGGGGTTTCATCCTGGAGATGCCCTCCAAATGAAAGTAGGCTGAAAAATTACAGAAAGCAACAGGAAACAAGAAGAATTTTAAGAGAGAGAGAGAGAGAGATTAACACCATCCCTACAATAGATGGAGAGTGAGCATATGATGATGAAGATGATGATGAGGGTCTGCACCCTCAGCTCTGTTCCAATTGGTGGCAATGCCTGAGGAGGGTCTATGCAGAAGGAGGGTCTGCCTACCACAAAGGGGCTGCAACATGTGGTCCTCCCCCACCTCCCTTGGGGGGGAGCCCCTTGGATTCCTCCCACCTCAGGGTGCAGGGGGTGGGGGAGGGGAGTGTGGTGGGGAGGGGAAAGGTGAGGCTCTGCCTCACCTGCCCCCTCCCCACCACACTCCCCTCCCCCACCCCCTGCACCCTGAGGTGGGAGGAGTGTGGTGGGGAGGGAGCAGGTGAGGCAGAGCCTCCCCAGGTGGAGGGGCAGCGGGGGTCAGGCGCCCCTCCACCTCACATATGGGGCTCTCCAGGCGGAGCGGCCACCTCCCTTACCAGGCGGAGTTGGCTGGTCTCGTCGTAGGAGAGGAAGCCCAGGATGCCCTCGATGGCCACGACGGGCAGCCCCACCAGCGTGTTGCTCTGCGGGAGCTGCTCCAAGGCCTGCGCCTCCCCCCGCGGCTGGGCCTGGGACTGAGGCGGGGGAGAGAGCCGCGCGGAGTCCATGGCGCCTCCTTCCCCCTCAGACAGCAGCCGCTCAGCCGCCGCAGCCACCACCGCCATCTTGGGGCCTGTCCCCTTCCTCGGCGCCGGGAGGGGGAACTTCCTGTGCTGACGTCCAGCCTCCTCCTTCTCCGGCAAGGCGCCGCCACCGCCTCCCTCCCCCCTCAGGAGCTCTCAGGCTGGCCGCGCTTTCCTGGGAGTAAGCCCATTGACTCCAATGGGACTTACTTCTGAGTAGACGGAAGAGGATGAGCCGCTAAGGCTGCACTCCTGCCACACTTTCCTGGGAGTAAGCCCATTGACTCCAATGGGACTTACTTCTGAGTAGATGGAAGAGGATGAGGCGCTAAGGCTGCACTCCTGTCACACTTTCCTGCGAGTAAACCCATTGACTCCAATGGGACTTAGTTCTGAGTAGATGGAAGAGGATGAGGCGCTAAGACTGCACTCCTGTCACACTTTCCTGGGAGTAAACCCATTGACTCCAATGGGACTTAGTTCTGAGTAGAGAGAAGAGGATGGGACGCTAAGGCTGCACTCCTGCCACACTTTCCTGCGAGTAAGCCCACTGACTCCAATGGGACTTAGTTCTGAGTAGATGGAAGAGGATGAGGCGCTAAGGCTGAACTCCTGTCACACTTTCCTGGGAGTAAGCCCATTGACTCCAATGGGACTTAGTTCTGAGTAGATGGAAGAGGATGAGGCGCTAAGGCTGCACTCCTGTCACACTTTCCTGGGAGAAAGCCTATTGACTACAATGGAACATACTTCTGAGTAGACATGCATAGGATGGGACTCCTATCCACACACCCAAAAAAGCGTGCACTTATTGACTACAATAAGTCCCATTGACTAAGAGTACAGTCAGAGGTGGGCCCACCCTGGCCCAAGAACAGGTTCCCCAGAAGTGGGCGTGGCCATGGGCTGGGGAGTATTCAGCTGGGCTGAATACTGGGAGTGACTTAGCCCAGTCCTGTGCAGGTGTACTCAGAAGTAAGCCCTATTATAGCCAATGGGGCTTACTTCCAGGAAAGTGTGGATAGGGTTGCAGCAGCCTCAGAACCCAGTCCTGTGCAGGTCTACTCAGAAGTAAGTCCTATTATAGCCAATGGGGCTTACTCCCAGGATGTGGATAGGGTTGCAGCAGCCTCAGAACCCAGTCCTGCGCAGCCATGGTGGGCTTCAAATATTTTAACAACAGCTTCTCTATGTTCTAATGACCATTTTAACCCTTAGTTTACAAAAAAAATTGTATCACCTGTGACTGCATCAATCAGGTGAGGTGTTGTTGAAATTATTTACATTTTAAATTTACATATAAGTGAGTATTAGAGACAGTTCCAGAGGATTACAAGGCTTGCCCATGAGGCAGATGGGTGGATCTTGCTGTGGGCTGCATTGAGGCTCACTGTGGGTCACATCTGGCCCTTGCACCAGGGTTTGAACACACCTGTAGTAAGTAAATAATTATATTACTCCGAGATATGTGTGGATAGGCTTGGGCACTAAGTTCACTAGGACTTCAGTCCTATCAGTCAAGTGTATATAGGATTTCCCCTCAAAAACACTCTTTTCCCATGTATTTCCAACTGTAACAAGAGATAACAAGGGCTGACAACATTTCTGTCTAACAGTGCAATCCTAAACTACTGAGAAGTAAGTCCCATTGTATTCAATAGTTCTTACTCCCAGGAAGGTATGGTTAGGATTACAGCCTAAATCTTATATTACAACCCCTCCATTTTTTCAGCAGGCATGCTAATGAGTCAATTGTGGAGGGAATGGTTTCTTATGCCTTCATCTCTAAAAGCCTGATCCTGATGGACTCATGCTGGTCTGGGTGTACATTGTCACAAATGTACAGTAAGACACACCTGTGACAGTTACCTTTGACCCAGTATCAGAGGTGACCCAGTGTGAGCCTGTGGTGTGCCAGTGCTGGTCAGAGGCAACATGGGTGCAGGTGTAAAACAGGAGGAGGTGGAGCTCTACTGGATCCATAGCCCCAATCTGATCCTGGGTGTCCTGACATGGGGTTGCTTTAGACCCCCACAATTTTAGCAAGACATTAATTTACCAAGCTTTAAAAATTCAGCCTTCTCGGTTATTATTAATTTGCAGTCTGCATGCATGTGAGCTAATAACAAAGATGGGTTACACAGTAATATATATGGGGGAGCCTCTGTACCCACAGGGGATTTGTTCACAAACATCCTGGAGATAATAGATACCAAAATTTGCAATGTTTCTGCCCTATAAACCCTCCAAAGGGAATTAGAGCTGTGCTCTAATCCCACAGGTCTGGTCCCATCTGAAGAGCTTCCTGACGCCTGCAGAGGTAGGCATGTCCACCCAGTGCCTCTGGGGGCTTGACTACTTCCAGTTTCCCTCAGCTCACTTCTCAGAAGGAAACAATGTACAAGAACTTACCAACTTTCTTGCCATTAAGGTTAGTTTCTGGCCTGGGTGCTGAAAAAAACTAGGCAAGTTTAGTAGCAGTGACAAAGAAGCCAACCATATCGAGCACAAAATGTACTGCGTTGTGTGTGGGTTAAAATTTCAAGAATATTTGTGTGCCTGGGCTCACCATTAACGGCCCATGCAGCATTCTTCCATAGTATTGTGGGAGTAAAATACCCCGTGTGCCATCCCCTCATGCGCAACATCCCCCCTGCGCATCATCCTCCCATGTGCAACACCCCCCATACGCGTCATCCCCCCACCTGCTACATTCCTTGTGCAACATCCCCGCACACACACAACTATGAACACCCCTCCTACTGGGCATGTGCAAGATTTTGGGCTGGGTGTTGATCAGTTTTTGATGTTATGTATAAGCTGAAAATGTGTTGCACCCGTTTTCAGCCCCTTAGAAGGCCAAATTTCTCAAAATTGGTTCTTGGTTGGTGCTCCTGTCATGGTAAGAATATGCTCCCCAAATTTCATGCTTCTGTGTCCAGGGATTGGGGCAGGGGTTGATCAGTCAGTGATTCTTCAATGTAAAATATAGGGAGGAAACACATTGCACCCCTTTTCACCCTCTTCCAGTTGAAATTTCCAAAAACCAATTCTTACTGGGTGCCTCCTGGGTGCTGGAAGGGACACCTTCCCCAAATTTCACACTTCTAGGTCTAGAGTGAGTTAGTCAGTGACTTTTCAGTTTCATATACTGTATAAAGAATAAAGAATCCAGGTCAGTGGGTGTGGCTTGTAATAAATTATCATTATCCCATTAGGCATTATTTGTTTCATTTTCTCTGTAAGCTGCTTTGTGAACTTTTTGTTGAAAAGCAGTATATAAATATTGTTGATTGATAATTATTTACTGAGAGTAAAAGGTTTCACGGAGGAATGAAGTATTGAAACAAATAGCTCTGTTTGAATGAGTACTGTCAGAATGTAGAACTCAAAACTCAAGAGTAGCAAATCCGGTAATCCTATCTTTGCAAATATTTCTAAGGGAGTTTGTGGTTGCTGCTGCCTACTTTTAAAAATAATTATTAGGTTACCTCTTGTAATCATTGTAATTAGAATCAATTAGATTGCATCAAGAGTGTGTGGGATACTGAACAGGAAGGATCTAGTCCTGATCTAGTGCACAAAATGGGAAAAAATTTTCAAGACCAAACCACGTGTACTGTGAGAGGTCCATAGTCAGGTTTCTTTTGTATAAATTGAGAGCCCAATCCTATGCATGTCATTCAGAAGTTACGCTGTGTTCTGTGGGGAATATTCTCAGAAAAGTGTGCATAGAATTACCACTTAATGCAGCAAGGAATGAGTGGTTGAGTGGAAAAACATGTGTTCCAAGCAGGCTTTATGGGCTTGGTGCCTCTCTCAAGAAATGCAAGCACTGCCCATGCACCTCTAATTTGCCACCAGAAGGCACTGTGTGCCTTCATTTTCTATTTTCAAACTCAAAAAGCAGTTTTGACCTTTAAACATAGTTTTAAAGTGAAATTAGAACATCTCATCTTGACTTTTTAGAGCACTTTTAGAGACTTTTAATCTAAAGTGTCATTAAGATGATCCTACCAAGTGAGGTTCATCTTGTTCCCCCCCTACTCCCTTACTTGTGCTTACCCAGAGAGAGGCTCCATGACATGAAAAGATGGCATGCAAATTTAATCATAATTGTCATGTAACTCATTGTTGTATGCAGTAAAATTAAATTTTTTTTTCACCAGATTTGCAGCTGCACGTTACAATCACTAGTAAACTTTTTTATTTCAAGCCTTTTAAAATTGGTGTGTAGTACATTAGATTTGATGGCGCAGTACATCCAAGAAAATACAGGTATTTATCAAGCATTGCTCTGTATTTTTGTAGCGCCTTAAAGCAGGATACTTTAGAAATGTGCATAAAGTATGTGTAAAAACCACTAGGGAGCAGTTTGTGGTGCTGTAGGAAGATCAGTATGGAGCACTGTGTTTATTCAAGGGCCAAGAACCTTAATTACTTCACAAACAGAGAGGACGCAAGAAACACCCATATTTTATTTGAGAACAACAAAGGCTCTAGTGACATCTTACAAGACTAAGGCTGCATTTGATTTCTTAATTACAAGAAGGCTACATGCTGCTTGCTCACAAGGAAAAGAAAGACTATTAAGATTTTTCCCCCAGAACACAAGACTAAAAAAGAGGACATGTCCTGGAAAAGGAGGACATAATAGTCACTCTGTCTAAATCTCTTCTACCTGGTAATATGTAGGTACTGGTATCTCTATCTCCCCATGCATGGTTCCCTATTCCCTGAATACCTCTAGAATACCTCTGCTTTTACACCAGCATATTAAGCAGGCTTCCGTCAGTCTTGACAGACTATGGTATCATGCTCGGCGCTGCATACACTGCATGCGAAGCATGAAAGCCTGGGTTAGATTGTTATGGAGGATAGGCTGTTACCCAGTGGTGGGCCCAGCCTGGACAAGAACCGGTTCTCCGGAAGTGGGCGGGGCCAGGGTCAGAGGGCGGGGTCAGGGGCCGGGGAGGTTTTTAATTTAAAAATTAATAAAATAAAATAAAATAACTTACTTCTGAGTAGACCTGCATAAGATGGGGCTCTGAGGCTGCAGTCCTCTCCACACTGGCCTGGGAGCAAGTCCCATTGACTATCATGGGACTTACTTCTGAGTAGACATGCATAGAATGTGGCTCTCAGCCTCCCTGGCCGGCCGGGGAGAGGCTGGGAGAGGCGGTGGGGCCCCGCAGGTCCTTCTCAGCCTCCCCGGCTGGCCGGGGAGAGGTGGGGGGCCTCGCAGGTCTTTCTCAGCCTCCCCGGCTGGCCGGGGAGAGGCGGTGGGCTGCGCAGGCTGGCCGCAAGCGCTGCAAACCGGTCCCCCCGGTTCTCGGCACCCACCGCTGCTACCGGCACACCAGCAGCAGCCAATTAAGAAGATCCGGTTCAGGGGAGTAGGCCCGAACCGGCACCTGCCCATCATTGTTGTTACCCAAGCAGCAAATCCCCCCTCTCCACGCCACTGAATTAGTCCAATGGAAAGGCAGAGCCAATACGATTGGATCCAGCTGCGTCACAGAGCTGGGCTAAGGACAGGAGCTCACCCTGTCTTGTGGGGCCGACCCGGGTCTCGAATTAACAGGCACAGCATCTTAACTGCTTGCACCACCCACCAGCATATTACATATTACATATTAACTAATTAGGTATGCTTTCCCCAGTGTTTCAGATTCAGCAAATAAATAGCTGGTTTGGTTGGCACTGGAAGGTCTGCTGCTGACAGTAGTACCATATGTGTGGGGAGAGAGTTGCAGTTCAACAGCTCCTTACAGATAATGTAACCAGAACATAAGGGCTGGCCATTCATTGTCACTGTCAGGTGTGCCAGTCTGTTCAGATCTCATCCCAGAACAAACATATGCAATTCAAATTGTTGAAAAATGTCCAGGTACAATAATGGAATAACCTTCCTACAGTAGTTCTGTGATGCTGCGGAAGCTTCCATGGATGAGCTAAATCACTTATGGATACATCCCCAACACTTTGCTAAGAAGATGTACAATAGAATCATCTCTAAAGGTGCAATCCTAAATTAGGCTGGCACAACTCATAGATCTTCCCATTCCTGTGGTGATATAGGGAGGCGAGCACATGTCTGTGCACTGGCATAACCCTCCTCCAGGAGTTGCACAGAGTGTCTTACAGCACTTTTGTGACATTTCCAGGTCAGCACAGGACTTATGCTGGGGTGTAGGCCAGTCTAAGTGGAGTTTAGGATTGCAGCCTATGTATATGAGTAAACTAATGATGAGAGATGTACAGTTCAGTCATACCCATCAATATACATGGAAGCAAGTTCCTTACAATTGTACATAGGACTGCAGACTAGTGATACACGTGCGCAGGTAAATTGTCCTTCACTGAGTTTATAGTGTGTTTGAGATTGTTAGACTGAAATCAGAAGCGTAATGAGGATATAACACAGGATGCGATCTGCCACAGGCGCCAAGGCACCAGAGGGTGACATATACACTCCTTTGGTGGCTCCCCAGTCGCCCCACCCACGCTCCTCCTCAGGAGCACTCCGGGGCAGCCATTTTTGAATTGTGCATTGTTCTGGGTGTTCTCAGAGCTGTTAAAAGTGACGAGGGCCCAGAATAAGCTCCCCCCCAGCCTCACAGCCAGTCAGAGCACTCCTAGCAGCACTCAGAGACGCTCAGTGCTTGCAGCGCCCTGCAACCAGCTATACCTTTCCTTCGGCTGCCAGGCCACTCTCCCCTGGAGCCTGCCCATCAGCCAGCCCTGCAGCCTGAGACAGCCTGCCGCAGCCCATCCACTGCTTCCAGAGCCCCAGCGTGGCCAACCACTGGCTCCATGGAACTCCCACAGTTTCCGGAGCCTCCATACGGCCAGCCTCTTCTGCGCCACAGGACACATCTTTGGTTGGCGGCCCCCAGCAGGAGCAAAAGGCAAGTGCAACCCCCTCCCCTGAGGACCAGCCACTCATCCCCCACCCATCTACCTACCTAACCAAACCCACCCACCCATCTACCTACCTTCCAACCTCTCCCACCCAGATCCCCACCCATGCCCTCCCCCACCAAATCCCCATCTATGCCCTCTATCACTGGCATATGGCGTGTGTTGCTTTGAGACCAGCGCATCACCCCCATACATTGGATGAGTTAACAATATGAATGGTGGGTGTGTTTATGTGCCATTGCCCCACCTCCACTGGTTTTTTAGCCATATTTTAATAAAGTGGTTTGTTTCACTGCATTCTGCTGTAAATTGCACATTCAAAGGTGTATAACATGATGGGATTATCTCTACAATCCATGATTTTAGCCATTTAGTTCACGTGCTGCCTCCTCCTTCACATGCTGCCTCCTTTCTAACACCCTAGTAACGTCCCTGATCAAGACCATTTTAGAAGTCTTGCAATCCCCTGGACTGACCTTCTACTCCAGCCAAGGCATGCTTGCTTACTCACCAGTAAACACAGCTGTGCAGTTCACATCCATTTTCAATGAATTTCAATGCAATCATCAGGGACCTCCTTCTGGGGTTATTTGTGGGGGCTGTGTTTGTTGGATCAGGACAATTTTTATGTCCTTAGATTCCTCTCAGGCACGTCTGCCTACTCGTGAGTAAGGCCATGATATGGCTCACTTTCACTTTCCATAGAGTTCAATGCATTTTTAATTTTTTTTTTTGGCCATAACTTTTGATAGGAAGGTGCTATTTCAAAACTGATTCTGCTCTTCAATACGAATCCAACGGTATATGAATTGATGGGGTTGGATGCACCATAACAAAGTTATGCATGTTTTAAAGTTTTTAAGTCCCCCAGGGCGCATCACCCCCCCCCTTGGGCGTGTCACCCAGTGCGGACTGCACCACCCACACTACCCTAGTGATGCCACTGGGAAGCACACTAAGGCTGCAATCCTAATCGCCAGTTAGGCCAGCCTAAGCCCTGGCATAACCTGTGCTGACCTGGAGATATCACCAAAGACACTTCTGTGCCACTCCTGGGGGAGGACTAGGCCAGTGCACAGATATGCTCTTGCCTTCTTATTATCACAGTGGGAATAGGAAGAATAATGAGTTAGGCTGGCCTAGGTTAGAATTGCATGCTAAAAGACATAGAAGGAAGTACTGTACTTAATTTTGCCAGACATTACTTTTTTAAAGTAGCTATACAATCATCTAAATTTGTGGTAAATGAACTTTTATGAAATATTTTAAATTAGTGACTGAAAAGGAGCATAGTTGTTTATTTGCTTGTTCTAAGAATAAAATATCAGCTGCAATCCTAAAGACAATTTATTTGGAGCAAGACCAATTGAACACGTTTGAGTAGATTAGGACTGTGCTCTTTAACTATTGCATATGTTAGTCACCTAGGTTTAGAGAACTCAGTGCTGCTTTTTACATTTGTGTTACTATTCTTGCCATATGTAAAGCTGATTAGAAATACATTTGCTGTTTTTAAGTGCAATGCTATGATTATACACACATGGAAGAGTTAATTGTAGTATTTTTTGTCTGTGCCAATGTGTTGCTAAGAAACACTATTGGGCTTGGCCAATGAAAAACATCACCGATGACATAATGGTATCGCTTTATGTTTCCTTCTCCTGTCATTCAGAGAAGACTGGAGATTTCACGAGGCTTATAGATTTCTAGAAATTTAAGTTCAGTGGAGCTGCTTTTAAATTTGAATTATTTTCTAACCCAGTGGTACTCAAAGTGGAGGTTGTGACCCTCATGGGGGATTGCAACCTCAGGTCAGAGGGTTGTGAGAGGGTGGGATCTTCCATCTTAGAATTTGGCACTGGGCTTTCCTGGGAGTAAGCCTCACTGAACACAATGTTACTTACTTCAAAGTACCTACTTATTCTGGGATCACACTGATGTTACATCCAGGTAAGTTTGACAGGGGGTCCCAGACATATTTTTAAGTTTGAAAGATGGCCAGGGCTGAAATGCCTGTGTACTATGTTCTGTGTACTGTGTTCTAATCTAAATTATTCATAATTCCCTGATCACGAATCAACTTCAAAAGCATGCAAATGCAAGTAGATAAATAGGTACCACCCTGGTGGGAAGGTAAACAATGTTCCATGCATTCATGCTGGCCATGTGATGACAGAGGAGTGTTCAGACAACACAGGCCTTAGAAACACAGCCTTTAGAAACAGGGATGAGCACTGCACCCAACAGCTGTGGCTGGTGCCTCTACAAGCAGCAGGGCAATCTGCAGCCAGTTGCGGTTGGCAGGAAAATCTGCCAGAGACCTTTACCTTTATGTAGCAAGTATAATGTATATGTTGTAAGTGGCCATATACGGTAACTGAGTCATCGTAGAATTCCTTTTCTGCGCAATTCATTTTCAGCTGTTGATGAGCTTTGAAAATATTTGTTCTCCTTATCAGGAACTGAAAATCAGTAAAGTTATAAAACTTGGCATCTATCAGTCTTGAAAGACTATGGGTGAAATCCAGAGTAACTACGGGAAGTCCTTGCTCCCAAGTAAGTACAAATTACTCTGGATTGCAATATGAATTTCCCATAGGTTTTCACTAGGTACTGCAGTAACTATGGGTGCATGTAATGTCTCTTACTCTGGATTGTGCCCTTAGGTATCATGCTCAATGCTGCATGCAAAGCACAAAGGCTTGGGTAGATTGATATGGAGGATAGGCTGTTACCCAAGCAGCAAATCCCCCCTCTCCACGCCACTGAAATAGTCCAATGGAACAGCAGAGCCGACATGATTGGTTCCAGCTGCGTCACAGAGCTGGGCTAAGGGCAGGAGCTCAGGAGCTTTAGGTCTCGAACCCTGGTCTACTGGTTGGTCCGGGTCTCGAACCCTGGCCTACTGGTTAACAGGCACAGTGTCTTAACCACTTGCGCCACCCACAGTTATAGTTGGTAACTGAATGCTATCCTTGCAATGGGCATTAACTTGCTGCATGGCTATTATTTTTATATTATTATGGCTATTATTATTATATTATTTTTGTTTGATTTGGCCCAGACTTTTATTCTGCATTTCTGCTTCTTGCTATGAAAGCATGGTTGTTGTTGAGTTTGGTTGCAGTCCTATACAAATTTGAGAGTAAGGGCACAATCCAGAGTAAGGGAAGTGAGGAGAGCCCTAGCTGGGCTGTCCCAACTATTCTGTATCCAGAGCAGAGAGTTATGCTGCATCCAGAGAGTCAGGAAGCCTGTGCTGCCCCAGTTGCTCCAGAGCATGCTCAGTAGGCACCAAGTAAGTGACAGCTTACCTGGAAGGGCTCACTCCTAAGGAGACCCACCCCTCTCAGATCACACTGAACAAGGAACAGCTGTGGTGCCTGCCTATAAAGAAACCCAGAAGTTCCTGACAACCAGTAACAGCTGCAGCATAAGAATGTAATGCAGCAGTACCACTAGTAGAGGATGGTTTCTTGGAGTGGTTTGTTGTATCCCCAGGTTAGTGGGCTGCCATTGTTGTGCCATATCCTGAAGTTGAGAGGCAGAGATTGCAGATAGGCTGGCCAAGAACTCAGATTTTTGGGGGGTCAACACTGCCATTCTTACTCTGCTTTATCATGGAGCCCTATGGGTCTACTCATTACTCTACCTATTCCTGAGGTGGTATAACTTTGAGGAGCTGGAAAAGAGCATTTCTGCCCTGGAAACAAGCTCTGGATACAGAGTAACTGCTCTGCCCTAGGCAATGCTAAACATGTCCTCAACATGCTCTCCTGAATTGCCTAGGCTGCCCCAGCTAGGGCAGCCCAGGTCCCCCTGTCTTGGAGCAGCCTATTTTGCCTTAAGCTGCCCCAAGCCTTTTCCTGAGTAACTAGGGTGGAGCATCTTGCAGTTGGGTCAGCCCAGTGACAGATAGGGTAACCCAAACACACTTCTGGATTGTGCCCTAAGTCTAATTTCAGAGGGATTAACTTCTGAGTAGAAATGTATTGGATTGCAGTGGATGCATTATACTATTGTGTGTGTAATCATTTATGCTATTGGCAATGATTAAGAATAGTAATAAAAGACTAACAGCACAATCCTAAACATGTCTACTCAAAAAAGCCCCATTGTGATAAATAGGTCTTACTCCCAGGAAAGTGTCTTTAGGATTACAGCCTAAGGCTGCATCCTAAACATGTCTACTCAAAAGTAAGCCGCATTGTGCTTAATGGGTCTTACTCCCAAAAAAGTGTCTATAGGATTGCAGCCTAAGAGTCTGCTTTATTACTTTTTGACGTTATGTTTTACTGTATTTTATTATTACTGTTGGAAGCTTTACAGTGCAATCCCATGCTTAATTAAGGTAAAGGTGTCCCCTCCCCCAGGTTGCCCTGCTAGTTGTGAATGACTATAGGATGTGGTGCTCATCTCTGTTTCTAAGCCAAAGAGCCTGCACTCTCTGAAGACATCTCCGTGGTCATGTGGCCATCATAACAACCGTATACACCAAGGTGCATGGAATGCTGTTCCCACCAAGATGTACCTATTTTTTTAACTTGCATTTACATGTTTTCGAACTGCTAAGTTGGCAGGAACTGGGCCATGCTATATGTGCTATAAGACAGAGGGAGCACCTGTAGCATATTAAACCCCAAGCAGCTCCTTGACAGGCATAGCATCTTAACCACTGAGCCACTAGAATGCATAATTACTCTGGAGTAAATCCCACTGTGTTCAGTGCATGATTACTCTGGAGTAAATTCCCCTGTACTTTCAGTGCACAGGATTGCGTATTGCAATATTAAAGAAAGCAGAGAATAAATATTGTAAAATAAATAAAAATACTGTATATACAACTTGTGGATTTTATAGTGTTAGGTACATGGAATAGTTCTATTCCTTTATAGTTATAGTTAAATTAATTCTTGCAGACAGTGAGGCCGAATGTCTGACAGTGAGGCAGGCAGGCCGAATTTAGCAGATGTGAGGTGCAATTGGAAACATTTTTTGTGGGTCCCCCAGGTTCACTAATGTTATAAATAACTTTTTATAAAAAAGTTTTTTAAATGGGGCAGAGGTTGGGGGGCAGTTTTTATTGTTCTATTTTATTGTTTTTAACAAATGTTTTAGTCTGTTTTAATTGTTCTCAGTTTTTTAAACTAATTGTATTTTAATTGTGTTTTAATCTATATTTATAATTCTATTTTAATGGTGTTTATTTTTCTGATTGATGTTAGCCGCCTTGATTTCCCTCTTACAGGTGAGGAAAGGCGGGATATAAATTAAATAAATAAATAAAAATAAACTTTATTTTTATTTATAGGTATAACAACTACAGGTATAACATTGTCAGTGTTTTTCACCATTATTTTTCTAAAAAGAAAATATTTTTATGCCACTTTTCTAAAAACCCAAAGGTTTTTACAATAAAGGTTTACAATAAAGCATATATAATACAAAGTCAAAATAAAATATTAAAATTAATAAAAAATTAAAAACAATAAAAATTTAAAAACAACAATAACAGATATACCCCCCAAATCTAGAGTAACTACAGAAGTACGTAAGAGACTTTACGTGCATCCGTAGTTACTGCACCACCTAGAGAAAACCTATGGGAAATTCATATTGCAATCCAAAGTAAGTTGTTCTTACACTGGAGCAAGGACTCCCTGTAGTTGCTCTGGATTTTGCCCTTAATCTTTCTCTGCTTTAACCTATAATTTGTCATGGGAAACTGTTCAAAAAGATTATTTGTAGTATGCTACATCATGATTTGAGCATATGCTGAAGTAGTGTTCTGATCACAGCTTTATCCATCCAGAATCAAAGCTGACATCTACACAGAAAGTCAGCCAGGATTGAAAGCAAGTCCCTATAATGGCCTTGTGATCAGCCATTGGTTCCTGCATGATTAGACCAGTTCAGTTGATTACTAGGGAACAGATGGTGTCCAGAGATAGTGTGCAGAGACTATGAGAAAAGACTGTGAAACAGGCTGAAAAGTATTTTGATGCTAAGGGGAATGTCTATAACAGGTACCTTTCTTTTTTTCTTTCATTCCCTTTGACTATGAACACAATCCTAAGCATGTCTACTCAAAAGTAAGCACCATTGTGTTCAATGGGTCTTACTCCCAGGAAAGTGTCTTTAGGATTTCAGCCTATTTCTCCCTTTGGTGTCATGTGGTTTCTCTTTATGCTTCTAATGCAGTTATGACAGTAAGTAGGAACAGCCAGGTATGCTAAACATTATGCAGTACTGGGGAAAAAAATGTCACCCACATCCATCACTAAGCTTAAGAGTACCAATAAACTATTCTGGGAAGCTCAGCAAAGGTATACAGTAATTTATTTTTACCAGTGAATATCATCCTTGTGCACCATTCTGGGATTTTCCCCACATTGCTCACCTGGTGGCAGCTCTTCAGAGAGTTCCCTGAGGCCTTTTTTGTATCTGAAAGACTGGTGTTGAGTGTGTCATTTATAAATCATACAAGTACAGTGGCGCCTCACTTAACAAATTTAATTTGTTCCGGAGGCATGTTCTTTACGTGAAACATTCCTTATGTGAAGCGAATTTTCCCATAGGAAATAATGGAAACTCAGACGATTGGTTCCACAACCCCAAAAATATTCATATAAAAATATTAACTGCATGTAAAAATGATGACAGAACACTGAAATTGAATTCAAAACATGCATTCAATGTGCATGATCTTATGAAGTCTACTTAGGCTGCAGTCCTAAAGACACTTTCCTGGGAGTAAGACCCGTTTAACACAATGGGGCTCACTTCTGGGTAGACATGGTTAGGAGGCTGCAATCCAAGACAACTTCAAAGTGTCTCCCCACTTTCTCCTTCTCTCCATCCTGAGCCTCTCTCTCCCCTGGTCCCTTCTGGCTAGTCCTGAGCTGCTTCCCTCTTCTCCACTGCTCTTCTCTCCCTCTGCCCAGCGGACACCCGGCCACAGGAGGAACAGCACAGAAGTGTTGCTTTCACTATGGGCAGGTGCGCTAGGCAGCCCTGACGCTTTTTAAACAGGCTGCCGGCCAGCGCGTCTCTCCCAACTGCCAACGAATTTGTTCTTTACATGAAGCACTTTCTTTATCTAGCAGAATCCTAGAGAATCCTAGAGAAATTTTTGTTTGTTACGTGAAACATACTTTACATGAGGCGCCACTGTATTGGTTGCCCTAACCTTGTTAAAATTCATGGTTTAACATTATTAGCTGTTCAGATAACTGCATCTCACATAAATGCCAGTTTAGTTGCCTTGTGGCTAGCAGATATAGATACCCAGCTGTGGTGGGGGCAATAAAATATTTCCATACAAAACACTGGCAGAATGATTTTGCCTTCAGACCCACCTTTGCCTTTGATAGGGAATTGCTGTTCAAATAAAGGATTGCATGGACCATACTGTAATTCTTCAAAACAGCTTTGGGTTAGTTGAGGTTATATATCCCCACAGCCATTATACCATTTATCTGTTCACAGGATTTCGGCATCATTTTTGACATTGTTTCAAATTGTTCTTGACATTCTTGCCGGTGCCTGCATAGATGAGTAGTACGGAGTATTGGTGTGCACATTCCCATGAGTTGTACCAAAAGTCTGCAACATCTTTAAAGCGTCAATCTTAAAGACACTTTCCTGGGAGTAAGACCTACTGAACACAATGGTGCTTACTTTTGAGTGGACATGATTAGGATTGTGCTGTAAGTTAGATTTTAAGTTCACAACACATATTGTGAGATGATGTTCGCAATCCTAACCAATTTAGGCCGGCCTAACTCACAGGGCATATCTTTCCGTGATGGTGTGGGGATGGCTGAGTATGCCTGTGCAGTGGCTTAATTCCCCTCCAGGAGTGGAGCAGAAGTGTCTTACAGCACTTTTGTGACACCCCAGGTCAGCACAGGACTTATGCTGGGGCTTATGCTAGCCTAAAAGAAGGTGAGGATTACAGCCAATGTTTCTTTCCCCTCAAGAGAGAATCTCTCATCTGCATTACAATTATTTTTATTGAAAACTAGTGGAATTTATAATGTAAAATTTCAAGAATATTTGTGGGGCCTGAGCATGGCTGGGCACCACTGGGCACTGACAGGCACTTGGCACCAGAGGGCAGTGGTGGCCAGCAGCAGGCACCAGCGGGAACTGGGCACTACCAGTGGGCAGCTGGTAGCGGGCAGCAGCAGGCACCAGACATCCCTATTTGGCACCAGTTGGCACCAGTGGGCAGTGAGCATCGGGCATCCCGACGGAGCAGAATGTGTTGTTATATGGAATGTGTTGTTATATGTTACCGTAAATCCCACTCTTTCCCCCCTATAATTTGTGTATGGCGCCAGTATTGGAGCCATTGAATCCTAACCTCTGAAGCCTGAGAAACTAGACAAAGGGGTTTGGGGAGTGAGGGAGAGAAGGAGGGACAAAGGGAATTTTACTTCTGACATTACACAGAAAGTTTGAAATGCAGTATATTGCAAAAGCCTTAAGTGAAGTTGGGTGGGGACCTCCATTCTGATAGTATTTGTTCTGCTAGTTTGAGTTCCCTACAAACTACAAAGTCAAAAATAACATGTATACCCTGAAGGCAAAATATTGCTTAGCATTTTCTCGAAGAAGCACTGGAATAAATCAATCCTGGCAAGAAAATTGCTCATAAACTTAGGCTGAAATCCTATATATGCTTACTTGAGACAAACCTGGAAGAAAATTGCTTATCTGGAAGAAAATTCAGTAATACCTACCTCTGAGTAGACATGCATAGGATTACACTGTTAGAAAAGTTGAGTTGTGTTGACATTTCAATTACCTGTCTTTTGGATCAACAAGACTGAAATTGCAATCATTTTCCAAGCATTGTGACTGAAAGCAAAGCAAGCTGAAGAATTTTGCCCTGGAGCTGTCAGTAAAGTTTTATATGTAGTTAATGTTGGAATTTTAAGACTTGCAGTGAAAGCCCTATAAGTACCACCAACTAAAATAAAATGACATCATGGTAAATTTGCTATCAAACTACTTTTGTATTCTCTGACCTGTGTTAGTACTTGCCATATGCCAGTAAATGCAATGCTAAAAAAAAGGTGAGCCAAGAATTTGCAGCATGGAAAAGTACAATAATATCATGGTTGTGTCAAAAATATATAAAAAACAACCCAGTCCTGAAGAAAAGAATTGAAACTGTATAATCATAAAGACATTAAAGATAATTATAAAAACTGTGAAAAATGGATTGAGGGTTACTGAGTAAATTACAGTGGCTTTTAGTTCATCCTGCAAGTACATTTAAATAAAAAATGGGAAAGTGCTAAAAGAGGAAGATTAGAAGGTTATCCAAGGATAGTGCAAAACTGTAGGATATCCAAGTTATCTGAGGATAGTGGATAACTGTAGAAACTCTGTTAAAAGAAATCTGCCTTATTATGGAAAACACAGTAACCCTACAATCCTGACTAACTACGGGAGCATGTAAGAGACATTTATGTCAACATAGTTACAGCACCACCTAGTGAAAACCTGTGGGAAATTCATATTGCAATCCAGAGCAAATTGTTATTACTTCGGAGCAAGGACTCCCTGCAGTTACTCTGGATTGCGCCCTAAGAAAACACAAGCTGAATATACAGGTGTCCTCCACTTTCTGCCATCCCATTTTTGGCTGTTTCACTCTTTTATTACTCTTAAAATATACCCAGAAGTCTGTTTTTCATCAGGGAGACTTACTAAAATTCATCAGGTTAAAAGAAGTGTAATTTGCCACATATGCCTTTTTTAGTATAGTTTCATATGTATTTTGGCTATGTGCTAATAAATATATGATACTTAGGCTTTTGCAAGTGATATTCATGTCTTTTTTGTGGCCATTTTGCATTTGCAAGCTGAAAAAAGATTTGGTTCCACATTATTCCACTTATCAAATTATTTCATCAGTTTTCACTTTTGGTTGGTTCCTAACCCATTCAATAAGTCAGGGATGCATGTACACTTATTGAGTAGAAATTATAATTTAAATACAGTGGTGCTTCACATAAAGAGCTTAATTCGTTCCGGAGGCATGCTCTATAAGTGAAACGTTCTTTAAGTGAAGCAGATTTTTCCATAGGAAATAATGGAAACTCAGACGATTGGTTCCACAACCCCAAAAATATTCATATAAAAATATTAACTGGATGTAAAAATGATGACAAGACACTGGAATTGAATTCAAAACATGTATTCAATTTGCATGATCTTATGAAGTCTACTTAGGCTGCAGTCCTAAAGACACTTTCCTGGGAATAAGCCCAGGGGTGGGCAGAACCCGGTTCGGGCCGGATTGCCCGAGCCGGTTCTTGTTTCTGCCCGACCGACGGCGAGCTGGCAGCCAGCGGTGGGGCAGAAAGGGGGGGACCAGTTTGGCCAGCTGCAGTGCACACCGCGCATGCGCAGTGCGGCCGGCTGAAGTGCTGCCCTGAAGCTGGGCGACTTTCCGATCGCCCAACTTCAACACAGCACTGCGCACACGCCAAAGTTTGGCGCACTGCGCATGTGACATGGTTGGCTTCAGAAGGCCACTGCACATGCGCCATGGTTGCGTCCCTCGGGCTGCCTCGGTTGCGTCCCTCAGCCCCTCAGCCTGCCCCCTGCCCCCGGCCTCTGACCCGGCCTGGCCCCAGCCACTTCCGGGGGACCAGTTCTTGGGCCAGGCAGGGCCCATGTGTGAATAAGCCCCATTTAACACAATGGGGCTTACTTCTGTGTAGACATGGTTAGGAGGCTGCAATCAAAGACACTTTCCTGGGAGGCTTACATAGGCTGCTGCTAGAGGTTCAAGGTGGTCGGTGGGGGAACTTGGGGCAGTTAGGGGCAACTGCCTCTGGCACCTCTAGGCAACTGCCCCCAAGTTGGCCGGGGGCAACAGCGCTGGCTGGTAGCCCTTTTAAAGACCCTCCATGCGGAGTGCTTGTTAAGTGAAACGGAACTTGTTACGTGAAGCAAGATTTCTTGGAAATTTTTGCTTGTTATGTGAAACGCTTGTTAAGAGGTACCACTGTATTTATATACTGCTTTTTAATAACAAAAAATAGTTCACAAAGCAACCTCTGTATGCCAAAAGAATGCTTTGGAGTGTCAAACATGCAAATCATTTTGCAGTGGGTAAGTGATTCCAAAACAGTGAGCAGTGATTCCCTGGGGAACCATGGAATCCTCACAATACCTCACTATACAGTCTTTAGGATCATAGTTCGAATAAGGAGCTGCAGCTAGTGACAAGTAGGTCAAGGGAACACTACTGCCAGTTGAAAAAGTTTGGGAACCATTGCATAGGTTTATGGGATACATAACTATCAGAGTTTAGACCAGTGATTTTCAACCTTTTTTCCTCTTGTGGTGCACTGATAAGACCCTAATATAGTCAAGGCATATTGTCAGTTTTTTTTTATCATTGACAAAGCACACAATGCTTATAGGAGGGAGCTCAAATCCCCCAGTTGTCCTACTCATAAATTATTCTTCCCAAACTCCCCCGGCATAACTACATATCATTCTTCGCACATCAGTGTGCCATGCCACAGTGGTTGAAAACTGCCGGTTTAGACAAACATTTCAGGTGTAAGAAAAATGCTGGTCAATACATAATGTGGTGTTATAAAGGAACGGTCATTATCTTTTCACAAGGTGCGACCAAGGTACCCCTGCTTACTGGGCAACAGACACTCTTTCAAGTGGGTGTTCCTGTTTTATTTAGCAGGGGGAGAGTAACTGGCCCTACACACCCCAGCAATGTCTGTTCTAGTGGCTTCTGCTGGTGTTCTTTTTGCACTTTAGATTGTGAGTCCTTTTGGGACAGGGACCCATTAGTTATTAATTTTTTCATTTTCTTGTAAACCGCTTTGTGAACTTTTCAGTTGAAAAGCGGTATATAAATACTGTAGATAGATAGATAGGTGCCACGTCTGAGGAGTAAACCCCATTTAATACAAGAGGATGTATGTCTGAGTAGACATGTCTAGGATTGTGCTAAATGGCTGCAATCCTAACCACATTTTCCGAGGAAAAAGTACTATTGAATACAATGGGACTTACTTCTAAGTAGACACGCTCAGGACTGCACTGGGTATGGGTAAGTCTCTCTGCTGTTGGCATCCTCTCTCACAAGCTAGCAACCTAACACTTGGTAGTATATCAGCTGTCCTTACTGTCTATAAAAATCCCACTCATCAGAGCAAGATAGTGGCATAGCTAATGATCATGTTGCCCAATGCAAAGCTCAAAATACTGCCCCGGAAGGGATGTCACAGTTTTAGCCAATAGTGTCTTGATCAGTTTGTTGTCCCCAATAGCTTGCTACCCAGAACGATTGCTACCCTCTGCACCTCCTTAGCTACTCCACTGAGCAAACCTATGTATATCCTGAAGAAACAATCTATGTCAGACAGACCAGCTTCTGCTTAAAATAAGACATGTTTCTTTTAATGCGTAGTTTTCAAAGTTGTGGTAAAGAGGAATGGAAAACAGTAGAGACAACAGTCCCCAAATACCACAAAGAGTGACACTGTCTCCTCACTCCCACCCTGCAACCAGTTATTAGTTTGTGGTTGTTGAGCCACTTTGGGCACTTGGCATCCACCTAGTTGTCTACTTAGCATGCATACTCAGAAGTAAGTGAATGGGTAAATGCGAATAGGATTGCAGCCTTCGTTCTGCCCCTTTTTATGGCATCAAAGAAAGGTTATCATGCATCCTCTTTTTCCTCTTCAGCTTTGTGTTCTGAAAAAAAATTGTCCTCCCTTTTGTTTGTTTGAGCAGGCAGCATGTAGATTTATAGTAATTAATAAATTATATGTAACATATGTAAATAGTTTTAATTGAATAATACTAGTACTGTATAGAATTTAAATAAGCCACGTGAAAGCAATACAGTATATGAAACTGTTTTTTAGCTTTTATTTTATCCTGTGCTACATTTTTTTCTTGAGTGCCCTACATTTTGGTTGACCTTGTCCTCTTTTTCCATTATGACTTATAATTACCCTGTCCTATCCACACTTTCCAATGGGACTTACTTCTGAGTAGACGTTCATGGGATGGGGCTTTTGAGGCTGCATTCCTATCCACTTTCCTGGGAGTAAGCCCCATTGACTCCATTGGGCTTACTTCTGAGTAGACATGCATGGGCTGGGGCTCTTGAGGCTGCACTCCTATCCACTTTCCTGGGAGTAAGCCCCATTGACACCATTGGACTTACTTCTGAGTAGATGTGCATAGGCTGGGGCTCTTGTGGTTGCACTCCTATCCACTTTCCTGGGAGTAAGCCCCATTGACTCCAATGGGACTTACTTCTGAGTAGACATGCATAGGCTGGGGCTCTTGAGGCTGCACTCCTATCCACTTTCCTGAGAGTAAGCCTCATTGACTCCAATGGGACTTACTTCTGAGTAGACGTGCATAGGCTGGGGCTCTTGAGGCTGCACTCCTATCCACTTTCCTGGGAGTAAGCCTCATTGACTCCAATGGGACTTACTTCTGAGTAGACGTGCATAGGCTGGGGCTCTTGTGGTTGCACTCCTATCCACTTTCCTGGGAGTAAGCCCCATTTACTCCATAGGGCTTACTTCTGAGTAGACGTTCATGGGATTTTATCTGAGAGGCTATGGAGGCGCTGAGGGGCCTGTCCCTCCCCTCTGAGAGTGTGTGAGGGCGGCTGCTTCCCCTCCGCCTTGCCCAGCCTTCTCTCCTCCGAGGGTGCCGCTTCCCCTCAGCCCAGTCCAGCCCAGCCTTGGGGGCGGAGGGCTCAGCTGAGGGGAAGAGTCGTGGAGCCCAACCCTCCTCCGTGGGGCGGGCCTCCCGGGCGACTCCTCCCTGCCGGGTCGGCGGGGGACAGCTTGGGAGCGGGCTGGAGGGCGGCGGCCGCCTGGTCTGTGTGGAGAGAGCGAGAGAGCGGAGGAGGGAGGCGAGGGCAGCCCCAGGAGACAAAGCTGGGCGCGGGCGGAGGAGAGCGCAGGCCCCGCTTCCCCGGCCGGCCCGAGAGTGTCGCGGGCAGGAGTGTCTCCCGCAACAGGTTTCAGGGAGAGCCGGGCAGGCCGCCGCTCCGCCTCCCCAGGCCCCGGCCAGGCTCCTCCTCGGTCCCGGGAAGGGAAAGCGGCGTCGCTCGCCTCGATGCGGTTCGGGGCCAAGATGATGCCGGTGAGTGGAGAGAGTTGGCGGCCGGGGTGGGGGACCGAGATGGGGGTGCGCTGCTCCGGGCGGGAAGACGGAGGGGGTCCTGGTCCCACCCAAGTTGGAGGGAGGGAGCAAAAGTTGGAGTGGGGGCCGTCGGGGGCTGCGGGAAGCGGAGGGCGATGGGACGCCTGCCGGTCCCCCCCGGCTTTGGCTGCCTTCGGGGCCGTCTCCACTCCGGGTTGGTCAGCCGCCCTCGCCCTATCTCGGCTGGACCGTCGCCAGTGGAGCTGCTGCTGCTGCTGCTGACTCTGCCGGCCTCCCACCTCCCACAGAAAGGGACTGCTGGCTTTGGGGCTTGGAGCCCAATCCTCTGCCTGTCTACTCGGAAGTAAGTCCCTTTAAAGTCAGTGGAGCCGACTCCCAGGAAAGTGTGCAGCCTCAGCTCCAGCACACATGTGCCTACTCAGAAGTAAGTCCCTTTAAAGTCAGTGGAGCCGACTCCCAGGAAAGTGTGCAGCCTCAGCTCCAGCACATATGTGCCTACTCAGAAGTAAGTCCCTTTAAAGTCAGTGGAGCCGACTCCCAGGAAAGTGCAGCCTCAGCTCCAGCACACATGTGCCTACTCAGAAGTAAGTCCCTTTAAAGTCAATGGAGCCGACTCCCAGGAAAGTGTGCAGCCTCAGCTCCAGCACACATGTGCCTACTCAGAAGAAAGTCCCTTTAAAGTCAATGGAGCCGACTCCCAGGAAAGTGCGGAAAGGGCTACAGGTTTAGTTTCCGCACAAAAGCACCAAGTTTCTGAATGGACAAGAAAAGCTCTCTTGTTCTTTCCAAAACACAATGGAAGGAAGTCTCCTTCCAAGTACTGAAAGGAGAGAATAACACTCTGTGTTGAACTCACAGCCCAAACCCATCTGGTCTACTCAGAAGTAAGTTCCATTGAAGTCAGTGGGGCTTGCGCCCAAGTAAGCACACATCAGATTGTACCTTCATTTATTTTAGGAGCATCTTCTGTGCATGAACATTGAAAGGTTTTGTACCATCATTTTTTAGTAAAGCAAGAATGAAGCCTACTTTCAGTCAGTTTCTACACCTAACTACTACTACTCAGGGGGATAATACGTCTTTTTCCAGGACATGTCCTCTTTTTTAGCCTTGGATCATGAAAAAAAATGTTCATTGTCCTCCTTTTACTTGTGAGCAGGCAGCCTGTAGCCTTCTTGTAGTTAATAAATTATATATAATGCTGTAGTTTTAAATTTAATAAGAAATATACCCCCAAATCCAGAGTAACTATGGGATAATGTAAGAGACTTTTCGTGCACCCGTAGTTACTGCACCACCTAGGGATAACCTATGGGAAATTCATATTGGAATCCAGAGTAAGTTGTTCTTACACTGGAGCAAGGACTCCCCGTAGTTATTCTGGATTTTGCCCTCAGTGTTTCCATTAAGCCAATACATATGAGTGTTTTTAGCTTTTATTTTGTCAAGTCCTACATTCTTCTTGGGTGTCCTACATTTTGGGAGGCACAAATATTCAATTTGACAGTGAAGAATTATACAAACTAGTTTCCATAGCAAAAACAAATAAGGGGTCTCCTGTGCTGAAAGGCTTACTTGAATGAAGAGAATGTGCTGGGTGAATATGGGCAATTCCTCTGCCCCTGTGGGCTGTGGGTGGTGCAAGCGGTTAAGACGCTGTGCCTGTTACCCAGCAGGCCAGGGTTCAAGACCCAGATCTGCCCCACAAGACAGGGTGAGCTCCTGTCCTTAGCCCAGCTCTGCGACGCAGCTGGATCCAATCGTATTGGCTCTGCCTTTCCATTGGCCTAATTCAGTGCCATGGAGAGGGGGGATTTGCTGCTTGGGTAACAGCCTGTCCTCCATAACAATCCAACCCAGGCTTTCGTGCTTCGTATGCAGCGCCGAGCATGATACCATAGTCTTTCAAGACTGACGGAGGCCTGCTCTGCCCCTGGTAAATATAAGAGGTGCATCTTTGCCCAGTTCGCTTTTATGTGTTCCGAAGGTTTGTTTCTTTTTATTTTTGTTTTATCAAAGATTTTTAAAAAGACTTTATTATCTTTTATCAGGTAATAAAAGTCTGATAGATTGTTACCCTGTCAGAACAGAATGTATATTCTGGGTTTTAAAGCAGAACTGTTTCAGAATGTGGCCTATTTCATTGTATATTCCGAAGTGCTACTTCAGTTTGAAGTAGATATTTAGACACAAGATGTCTTAATGTTGCTTTCAAACAAAAGTGACTCACTGGAAAATATTCCATTTGCCACTCTGAAATCCAGGATTGGGAGAGCCAAGAGTTGCATGGAACTTAAAGCATGGTGTTAAGTATAAAGAAAACTAGTGGGCAAAATTGTTGAAGCTTGTTTCTTAAATGTAATTGCCGGATGTGTTTATGTTCTGAGAAAATGTATTGGGAAATCATGATTGACCTGTTGCACAGAACAAATTGCATTCAAGTCAGATTTCACTGGTATCAACACAAATGTTCTGTTTGTTGGCATGTCATAATTTGTGTTGTACCCCTTTATGCTGTAGTTGAAGCTGGATAAAGAGTAGCCTTTTACTAGGCTGAAAGAAGGAAGATTGCAGGAAGATATATTCTTCCATCTGACATAATTTTAGAATTATCCCTCAGCACCGGTAACAGAAAAATACAGTAGCCCAAGTTTTACTGGTGTTGAGTATATGTCAATGTTTCCACCAGGTCTTCTATTATTTGAATATATTTTTGGGGTTTTGAAACTAATATTGATTGTTCATACCATAGAGTACTACAACTTTACAAAAAAATTACTTAATTGTAAACATAGCCTTTTGATCCTCCCTTTCACCCAGCAAGTGTGTGTTGTGGCTGCATTTTCCTAGCACACAAACATCAATGTTTGTTACTGAATAAGTATGCTTTTTCTACTACCCTTTTGTTTGCTGTTTGGTGCTGGGTGGCGCAAGTGATTAAGACACTGTGCCTGTTAACCAGCAGGCCAGGGTTCGAGACCTGGGTCAGCCCCACAAGACAGGGTGAGCTCCAGCTCTGCGACGCCAGCTGGATCCAATCATATTGGCTATGCCTTTCCATTGGACTAATTCAGTGGCGTGGAGAGGGGGGATTTGCTGCTTGGGTAACAGCCTCTCCTCCATAACAATTTAACCCAGGCTTTCATGCTTCCTATGCAGCGCAGAGCACGATACCATAGTCTTTCAAGACTGATGGAGGCCTGTTGCTTTGTTTGCTGTATAGAAAGTGATGTGAGTGGTAATGAATTACGCCACTTTCTGCTCCCCCATTTTTAAAAGACTTTAGATGTAGTTTTAATATGCTGGTAGTCCATAGCATTAAAATGGTGACAGTGTAAAGTACTGACGTAATCCAGTTGCCAGTATTTTATTTATCAATGATTTTGTCTCAGCATGAATGAGGCTAGCTTTTTAAATTAGAAGACATCCCTTAAGTAGCTGTTTATGGCTTAAAAGCAGTTTTCTGACATAGCAACATGGCAGGCAATTAAGCTTGTCTGAGAGAAAGGTTCAGAAAGGGTTTCAGATCACATCAACACATCTGAATCGCTTTGCAAGGGGAAGGTTCTGTCTTTGAACTGATACGAAACTGTTTTAAGCCTTGGGAAAGGGAAATTGATTCATATTGATTTATTACCTGCCTTGTTACCATAGTAAACTATTGTTTTTGTATAATGTGAAAATGGATATCCTGGAATCAAATATCACAGATGGGAGGTCCAGCCTGTACAGTGGCGCCTCATGTAACAAATTTAATTCGTTCTGGAGGCATGTTTGTGAAACATTCTTTACATGAAGCGGATTTTCCCATAGGAAATATTTCCCATAGGAAATAATGGAAACTCAGACTCAGACTATTGGTTCTAGAACCCAAAAATATTCATATAAAAATATTAACTGGATGTAAAAATGATGACAAAATACTGGAATTGAATTCATAACATGCATTCAATGTGCATGATCCTATGAAGTCTACTTAGGCTGCAGTCTTAAAGACACTTTCCTAGGAGTAAGCCCCATTTAACACAATGGGGCTTACTTCTGGGTAGACATGGTTAGGTGGCTGCAATCAAAGACACTTTCCAAGTGTCTCCCCATTTTTTCCTTCTCTTCACCCTGATCTTCTCTCTCCCTTGCTCCCTTCTGGCTATCCCTGAGCTGCTTCCCTCTTCTCCACTGCTGTTCTCTCCCTCTGCCCAGTGGACGCCTGGCCACAGGAGGAACAGCATGGAAGTGTTGCTTTCTCTATGGGCAGGTGTGCTAGGCAGCCCTGATGCTTTTTAAAAGCATCGTGTCTGCCCAAAATGCCAACAGTTTTGTTTGTTACGTGAAGCAGAATCCTAGAGAAATTTTTGTTTGTTACGTGAAACATACTTTACATGAGGTGTTTGTTACGTGAGGCGCCACTGTACTTGCAAAGTCACTGCCTTCCGTATAATTGTTTGATGTTTCTTTTCTTGTTAATTCTGGAGAATATGTCCTCTGTTAAGGTATATGTGTGAAAAGATGATTTCTTGAATGGTGCTGTTGTCTATCCTGTTTAGTAGGACATAACACTGCTGATTGGGTAGTGTCACTTAGCAAATCTTTGTTTTAATCTTTTGGAAAGATTATCATTTCTGGAAGGAGAGCATGGGGCTATGTTCAAAGTGACATGCGTGTGGTAGGTGGGGAAACATTGCCATCTTAGAAGAGTTGATTGACATAGTACTTGAGAAAGGTGTTTTATGTGATGAGAGCTTAATGTTCTCAAAAAATACTTCCTTGTTTCGGAGAACTTAAAGGCTATGACTTATCAAAGAAATGAGCTCTAATTCCTGATTTTAAGAAAGTGCCAATGTGTGATGGTCAAGTAGAAATAATAAAGGAAAATATTTCTTACTGATAATAATAGAGCAATTAATACTGAGATAATGTTATTAAACCTGTGAGAGAATTGACCTGCTTGGGAAAACAATAGCAGAGTGTGTGTTTGAAAGATTATTGCAGTTAAGCTAAGGAAACATTATCAGGCAATGAAACTGCTGAAAACCTATCTCTTGTATGGAGTTTGTCTGAAGTATGTAATTTAACTTGGATTAGTTATCCTTATTAGTCATCTTCTATGTGTACAGCCAACATACAGTAAGTGAAGAGGTTTTCAAATGTATATTCCAGTCTGCTCAATTAATATTGTATAATCTGGAATAATCAATTAGTATTATATAATCTAGTATAATCAAAAGTATAAATCAACTAGTGATTTTCAACCAGTGTGCTGTGAGTGGTCCACAAATGTGCTGTGGGAGTTTGGCAAGTTAATTCGTTTATTAAACAAACATTAATAGGGTTATTGAGGAATTTAATCCCCCACTGGCAGCTTGGTGTGCCTTGTCAGTTGTCCAAAGTTTTATGGTGTGCCTTGGCAATTTTAGCATATAGTCAGTGTGCCAGGAGATGAAAAAGGTTGAAAATCACTGTTCTAGTGCTTAATCATTTTTTCCTAGATTGACAGTAGATGCAGGGCTGGTAGTTTGAATTGAGTAATCTTAATGAAGAGCCTCATCAAATGGTGTCCTCTTATAGTTAGCAGAGAGAGAGAGCAGCTGTCCTTTTTTAAAACCCCAGTGTGGCTTTTATCCCCAGCGGCTGTTGCTTTCTGCACCTCTTTTTAGACTCTGAACCTTCTGGGAACAGGGAACTATTGATTAATTTTTTTAATGTCACCTCACTGGGGTTACAAATCCTCTTTGTCGAAAAGCTGTCTTTGATTATACTGTTTCAGAGAGCATCAAAAGTATCCCCAGATATACTCTTCTATTTTGAGAACCCTTTGTACATTAGTGGTGTAAAACAGAATTTTTTTATATGTTGCTCTCAGTAGCATATGAAGTTCATTTGGTATCTAGTACTCATAAAATGTAATCCATTTTTTGTAACACTAAGGCAGTTGTGTTTTTCTTTTCTGGTTTTCTTGCTATAACATTTGATATACTGTAGTTAAACATGGTTTGTTTCATAGTATTAATGCATCGAATGATATAACATGATGGTATTTGATAATTTTTTAAATTGGAAGTTAGCCCCTGTCATCTGCCTGCAGGCTGGCATTCAGGGCCTGTGATCTCCCCATACTGCTTGTTCTTCAGGAGGTCAGAACAGTGCATATGGTTTCTGTCTTCACAACATGTCTGAGAGATCATTATTGTACACAGATCACTATATGACTGGTTTAGAATTTGAACTTGCATCTTGAGCAAAGTATAACCTTTTCAGTTCTACCATGTTTTCTTTTTAAGATACATTATACAGTACCATGCTCTTCATACTAAAGTACAGCATAAATGTGCAGTTAAATGAAATTTTTTGGAAAAGTAATGCATTTTATACTTCAGGGTGACTTTTCTAAGTTCATATATTTTCACTGAAGATGCTTATTTTTACTGAAGATGCTTATTTAAGAGCATTAAGTGCATTGCCAGTGGCACTCTAACTTAATGATTGAGAAGCAGTAAATCACTTGAAGTAATCTGTTATATTCTCTGTTATCTTAACAGAGACTTATCTCCCTGGTCTGAAGAGCACAGGACAAACAAATAATTCAAATATTTAAAAGCTTCAGTTTGTTAATTAGCATTTAGATCAGGCATGTCCAACACAGGGCCCTGAGGGCCGCATCTATGGGCTTTCTAAGCCAAATGTGGCCCTCGAGCCTCTTGTTGGACATGCCTGATTTAGATGCTTGCAGTTTTCTCTCATGTTCCAAAAGCATGGGAAATTATTGTGGTTGCCTTAGGGCAAAATCCAGAGTAACTATGGGGAGTCATTGCTCTGGTGTAAGAGCAACTTACTCTGGATTCCAATATGAATTTCCCATAGGTTTTCACTAGATGGTGCAGTAACTATGGGTGCACATAAAGTCTCTTACATGCACCCGTAGTTACTCTGGTTTTGGGGTCTAATATGTGTCATGTAAGTTGTAAAAACTTTGTACTGTATAGTGCTGTATGTTTTACTGGTTCTATAAATTAGGCTCCATAGGCTGCTTACACCTGATTTTTCAACTTGACGTTGGATCCCAGAAATACCCGTATTTACCTGAATCTAATGCACTATCAAATCTAAAGCACACCAATTTCAGAAGGCTTGAGATTATGTGCTAGGACCATATAGAACAGGGTCCAAATGAAGTCCAAACTTTTTTGCAGGAGGGCCACATCTCTGTGAAACTGTCAGAGGCCAGAAGAAAAAAAAGATGGATTTACTTTTCTCATTTGAATAATTTTACATAAATGAATATACGAGGGTGATTCAATAAATAAGGTGAATTTTTTTGTATAAGGACTTTTAATACAGATAGAAACTTACTACAGAGATTTTCAATTTTTTCATCTCATGGCGCACTGACAAGGTGCTAAAATTGTCAAGGCACACCATCAGTTTTTGGCCTATTGACAAGGCATACCATGCTGCTTGTAAGGAGCACATATCACACAGTTGCCCTTCTAATAAATGACCCTCCCCAAAATCCTGTGGCACACCTTCTCTGGAGCTTCAGGAAGCAGAGCTATAGTCATACGTCATTGTAAAGATGTCTGCCCAATGAAGTTGTCTGATGTGATACCAACTGTTCTTTGGCCCAAAGTGATACCAACAGTTGGAATAATTGGAGAGGGGTGTTTCATATCTGTAAATGAAAGTCATTACCCTTTCATTGGCATCCTTCAGTCCCGAAAGACTATGATATCGTGCTCTGATTGGAGGTCCTGAAACAACATCTAGTGTGGCTAAAAAGGCCAATTCGAGAGCGGCAATCCCTTCTACACTGAGGACAAATAAATTCCATCCCCTGCCCAGGCCCCAGGTTTTGCTGCTTTCGGGTCTGTAGCCCCTGGCGTCATGCTCTTTGCCAATCGAGCAACGACTTATAACCGGTAACTGCCACTTCCCGTGTTGTTTCCACACTGTATGCAAGGCTGGAGTTCCTCTCCAGAGCACAAAGGCCTGGGTAGGTTATTATGGGGGATAGGCTGTTACCCAAGCAGAGAATCCCCCCTCTCCACGCCACTGAAATAGAAAGGCAGAGCCAATGGAAAGGCAGAGCCAATATGATTGGTTCCAGCTGTGTTGGAGGAGTTACCAGAACATGACTGTAACACAGTCACAAACTGCTTTCGGGACTCTGGCTCTGGATTTTTGTCATTTTTTTTGTAAAACTTGATGATTCTGTATACCTCTGTTGAACTTCATGATACTTTTTTTATTACATGCCAGAAAAAAGAAAATTGAAAATGAAAATGGAAGGACAGAAAGGAATTCTGAGCAATATGGGCAGGATTGTCTGATTATAATAATTGCATTCAAACCAAATAAAGGGGTTGAAGTTTTTATATTGGTTTACAGCCACCTCAAAAGCACCTTGATTTTTGGAGTTTGAGGGAGCCATATATCCCAATTTGCTGAGGCAACATTTTTCATTCTTTTGTTCTATATTGATAGGGAAGGCTCCGCAGTAAAATAAGAGGCCATGAAGCAATTTAAACTGGCAATTTTTTTCTCCAGGCTGAGAGCCAAGAATATCCATGCATTGCCATCATTCTAAATCTGCTGTCTTCAAACTGAAGATTGTGGCACTGCGGAAGAAGTGTCCCTTGCATGACTGATGCTTATTTTTTCTGCTGGAGAGCCATTCTTTCCTGCCACTGATCTATCCCAAACTGAGCTGCATCCTGCTAAGTTGACTGAGAAATCTGGGCGTAGTGGCTGTTGGAGAGTTGGGACCCAGAAGTAGCTGGCTGGAGCTCAGTTTGCTGAAGATTGGTGGTGGGGACAACTCTTCCATGGAATGGTAAGCACTTTTCTTGTGGGAAAGGGGAAAGGCAGGCCCTCAGATCCAGTCCACGGGATGGGGTTAAAGCCCTGATTTGAATGGAAGTCAGGTTTGTCAGAGGAGAGATTTCAGAAACGACTGTTCTGGTAGAATTTCTGCTTGGGCATTCACTTATATCAGTAGTAAGCTTCAATGCCTTTAAATGAGGAACATACACAAGGAGTCTCCCATCCCTTTCCTTAGTGTTATCAAGAATGAATTCATTTTAATCCCTTCCCCTTGTTTTGGATAACCCAAAGCAGGTAATAGTATGTCTTCTCTGGTGTTTCAGCCACCTAAACATGAAATCTACAGAATTTCAGTCTTATGCGTATTTACTCAGCATAATCTACTGATTTAAAGTGGGCTTACCATAATTTGGTGATTCAGTCCTGTGCAATTACTTGGGAATAACCTCCATTAACTTTTTTGAAATATACGTAGACTGAAAGTGCTTTGTTTGCTGAAGGCAAGGGAAAAAGCAGCACAAGCAGTCTTTCTGCTTCTTACAGGCTTCACAGTGAGAAATGGAAGCCCTTTTATTCCTGATAAACTTGTTAGAAACAGCTGCTGCTAGGTAGATGTCAAAGTCTGCATCTTGGTCTTTTATAACAGATTTCCTACAGACCTAGAAAGAGATAGAACTTTAGTTCATGTAATTGGGAAAAAATTTAAGAAAGTCAGAAAAATGGTTTGTTTGTAAATGAAAGTGTAGTCAGGAGTGGATGCAGTGGTGGGCCCAGCCTGGTCCAAGAACCGGTTCCCTGGAAGTGGGCGTGGCCGGTCAGGGGCGGGGCTAGGGAGAATTTAAAGGGGGGATTTAAAAAAAAATTAAAAAATTTAATTAAAAAAAAGTTTTAGTGGGACTGTCATGGGACTTACTTCAGAGTAGGCATGCTTAGGATAGGGTTCTCAGGCTGCACCCTGTCCACACTTTCCTGGGAGTAAGACCCATTGAGCACAGTAGGGCTTACTTTTGAGTAGACATGGTTAGTATTGTAGTCACCAGGCTAAGGAAAGAGGCTCTATCATGGAAAGGAGGCAGGCAAGAGTTAAAAAGAAAAAGGGGCAGGGGAGGTTGTGTTCTCCTCCAAAAGAGGGAAAGACCTCTGTGCTGGAGCCTTTAACTGCTGCTCCAGATGGGAACTGGTCCCTTTGTTATGGCCTCCAGCTGCTGCTACTGGCTCCCCAGCAGCTGGGATTTAGAAGATCTGGTTCCCAGGGACCAGAATGAATAGGCCTCTGCCCACCTGTGAGTGGATGATTTCTCAAGGGGTTCTCAAACTTTCCAGATGCCCAAGAGGCTTCTACCTGATGTAAAAATGCCCAGAGTGTAATGACAATGGTGACTGGGTGGAAATGCCTCTTCCCATGTAAGAACTTGTTTAATCCTTGATGCACATAGCCTAATCTACCCTGTCACTCTTGCAAACCACCAAAAATTGGGTTAGGACTCACTAATGTGTTCTGGGTCCAAAGTTTGTGAACCATTGAACTATACCAAATTTGTGAAGTTTGTAGATCATGAACACTGTGGATACCATCTTTTTCAGGTGAAGTTGGCAAATGGTGTTAATTTAATGAACTCAAGAAACTTAATTCTGCCTGCTTTCTGCTCAACAACCAGCAAGCCAAACTTGTTGAGACAAACAAAAAGATCTAAAAACTGTCTTCCTCTACCCTGATACAAACATGCTTTGCATTAAATTACAGTACAGTTTGCTATTGGAAACAATGGGACTTTAAAAGTTATAGTTTCAGAAAAGAAACATCAGTCACTAAAATATGCCTGGATTTTTGGACATAACTTTAGGGGACATGGAAAAACTGTGGTTCACAACCCAGTAATTTATTGAGGTTCCCCTTTTCCTTTAAGGAGCAGGGGAAGGGGAGAGGCTGCAATTTGATGCCCAGGAAAGCAATCTGTTTCTGATAGCAACCAGGATTGTTTGTGATTGATTTTTTCTCAGCAAAGTTTTGGGGAGACCTGTGAAGGGCTGTGCAGGGTTCCCCGCCTCTCCTGGAGCCTGTTAAAGCAAGGGGCTCCTCCTAGTAGTCCTGTCGATGTGATCCAGATGATCATTTAACTTCATTTGCCCTGCTGCTGTAATGATTTAGTTTGGAAATAAAACTCCCCAAAAATTTTGAGAGTCACTGGCTTGGATTTTATATTGGTAGCATTTTTCCACCTTGTCTTTCCAGCTTGTCTTAGTATAGACATCCTGTACCTGTAATTTGGAGTTCAGCAAAGGATAGTATAGCAGAAACCAAACAGGCCCTGCATCCATACTCTAAACAAGTAGTGTCCAAAATCCTTAACTGGGTATGGAGAAATAATCATTGTAGCTGTAAGAGTTAAACTAAAGTGATTAAAAGTAATCACAATCTTCCATATGTTGCAGAAACATGTAGGCGTGATTGTTGCATAGTAGCAATGAGAGGCTGAAACACTTTAAAAATAGTATAGCAGTTTTTTATGTAGTCTGCCTATTTTTGAGTTATCTCAGGGCTGCCTCACCCCTGAGATTTAACAGACATAGGTTACAGAGCCACATTTACAGAGCCACATCTCATTTTAACAGACATAGGTTACAGAGCCACAGTAAAGCTGTATCGTAATCCCTAAAACTGCCAAAAGCTTATGTTATAGATGAGAGCTGTCCACCTTTTCCTTTAAACTTCAGGTATGATATTTTATTTTAGGGATTTATACCCACCTTTTCCATGCCAAAGCAAATACCCGAGGCAGCTTACAAGGTTGTTGTTTTTAAAAAAACAAGTACATAGTAAAACAAAGATAAAAGGAAAATATCAAATGTGTTATGGATGTAACATAGTACGATATGGATGTACACCTCACATGAAATTATTCAGTGTCGGAGGCTGCAATCCTAATCCTTTGTTAGGCCGGCCAAAGTCCCGGCATAAGTCCTGTGTTGACCTGGGAATGTCACAAAAGTGCCATAAGGCACTATTGCACCACTCCTGGGGAGTGAGGGCACTGCACAAGCATACACCAACCTTCCTATGCCAGTATGGGAATATATGCAAGGTGAGTTAGGCTGGCCTAAATTGGTTAGGATTGCACCCTGAGTGTGGTAGGTCTTCCATATTTTGCTAAAATATAACACGTAGAAGTGTTTGCAAATGGTATTTATTTACTCAGAAATAAATAAATTGTGTTTAAGATTTGAATTGTCAGCTTATTTACTCATTGGAAACAAACACTTGTAATGTGTGAAGCAGGTCTTGAAAATATAAACAGTAAATTTATGATGTGTTCCCTGGACAGGTCTGTAGTTTATATATGGGAATATTATCAGGCTATGGAACTGACATGCTTAAAGATAGCAGAGTTCTCCAATTTTTTATTAAAGTCTTTTTAATCAAAGAATTTGTCTTTTGCAGTGAGCAGATTTAGTTACTTTGGGCTGTTTGCAATATGCAATTAGTGTCACAGATAGGTATCAGGATTAGGTGCTGCAAATAATTAAATGTTAGATCTTTTGACATAAGTATGAGTTCATTCAAAGGATAAGAAAGCAGAATTCTGGAGCTTTGAGTACATAAGTAATTTAATATGATACTCGTCAATCAAAACTAAGGCAAGACATGAGGAAAATAGTTAGAAAATGATTTAATTTACCAGTGAAGAGTAAGAATATAAAAGGGGAAAACTATTCATATTGTTGGGAATCATATTCTGAATATAATATTACTGTGATTTATATTGTACCATAGTGAATGCTGTTAAAGAAAAACAGAAAATCTTGGAAATATCTAGGATTAATGCAAAATTTCCATGGATTTTAAAAATAATTTGAAGATTCAGCAAGAGATTCTCATGAGAGTTGGGACTAACTTTTAAACCTTCAAAGCTGTGCCTCTGCATAAATAGGTTACTGAAGCACTTTTTACATAGAGTGATATACTAAATAAGATTTTTAATATAAAGTACATTTTATTAAACTTGCATCTGGAAGATTTCCTTGCTGCAGGAAGAACTGATATATACCGTATATATTTTAATATATATTTAACTGATATTTTAAGAACTGATATACACCGTAAATAGGTATGTCTGTGCAAAATTGCATATATGTGAGGGATCAAATATATACACTTGTGGGCCAAACCGAAATAAGGAAAGATTAGATAGTTAATATAGATATACATTAAAAACCTTAGATTGAGAGTGTTTTGCAAGACAAGCAAACATGATATACAAGTGATGCTTGATAAACAAGCAAAAAAATGTCATGGCCAGGATATGGCCAGAATTGGCACTCTGCCCGCACCTGCTTAGCCTCTCCTGAGAGACCAGCCTATGTGTCTACTCTGAAGTAAGTCTATTACAGTCAATGGGGCTTCTATGCAATGGGGGGCACTGGAAAGGAATGAAAGAGACCCTATTATAATCAGCGGGGATTTCTCCTGTGTATGGGGCAGATTAAAGCCTGAGAGGCTAAGGCTGAAATCCAGAGTTAGGGCAGTGAGGAGTGCCCTAGATGGGCTGCCCTAACTATTCTGAATACAGAGCAGAAAGTTGTGCCAAATCCACAGGCTGCTGAGGATTTGTCCCTGATAACCAGTAACAGTTGCAGCATGATGATTTTACAGCAGTTTACAGTGGATTCAAGGGGCTTGTTGGAGTGGCCTGCTATAACCACAGGTTAGTGGGCTGCTGTAGTTGTGCCATATCCTGAGGTTGAGAGTTAGAGGTTGCAGATTGGCTGGCCAAGAACTCAGATTTTTGGTCAACACTGCCATTCTTGTCATGAACCCCTATGGGTCTACTCATTGTTATACCTGCTCTTGAGGTAGTATAACTGGGAGGAGCTGGAAGATGGAATTTCTGCCCTGGAAACAGGCTCTGGATATAGCATAACTGCTTTGCCCTAGGCAATACTGAACATGCCCTTAATATTTCTCTCCTGAACTGCCGAGGCTAGGCCCAGCTAGGCCAGCCCAGTGCCATCTGTCTTCAGGCAGCCTACCTTGACTTAGGTTGCTGCAAGCCTTTTCTGGCATAACTGGGCTGCTCCATCTTGGAATTGGGCCACCCCAGTGATATAGGGTAACTCAAGTGCACTTCTGGATTGCAGGCTCAGTGCAGGTTAATTTGTGATGAATAGATGTGCAACATGGATTTCTTCAGTTAACAGTTTCTGCCTTTCACTCCTGAATCCTGAGATAGCTGGCATAGGGTTCTAATACAGAGAAGTAGCAAAAGGATTAAAACCTAATAGAATATCATAGAAACCTAATCTGAGAGAGATCTCACAGTGGCAACTACAGTTAATCACCAGGAGAACAGGAATTCTTTGAAAGTAGCATTGTGGGAATGCCAAAAAGTGGGAGCCCTACAGTATTCCTTAGGGCAGGGGTCAGGGGACTTTTTTTACCTTTTACCCCAAAATATATTTAGGTATGCTGACATTACCCGTTTGATTTGAAAGGAAGGAAATATATATTATTTGATAATAAATAATTTTTATTATAAATAAATAACACTTTATAGGCAACAAAATAATTATTACTATTATAATATAAGTTTCCCTCCCTGCCTAAAGGTTCCCATGGAGAGGCTTCTCTGTGGGCGGAGTATCTTCTCCTGACCTCGCTGGCACACACCTCCAATTAGAAAGGGAAAGTGCCAGTGAGGTCAGGAGAGGACACTCCAGCCACAGAGAAGCCTCTTCATGGCAACCTTTAGCCTGGACGTTTCCCTAACCCCCAACAGGGTAGGAAATGTAGGACAAGTCCGGGGAAAGCCGGACGTCTGGACATCCTGGACGCACTGCACTGCGTCAGGTCCTTGTACACTACAGTACTGTAACACACATAGCCAGGCATGCATATAGAATCTATTTATATAGATTCTATCTATATAGAATCTATATTCTATCTATATGTGTATAGAATCTATATAGATTCTATATGCAATGAAATGAAATTCCTGGGGGTAATGGACTCTTGGGGGTAATAGATGCATATGCATGCCCAGCTGTGTCTCGGCAGTGCGACCATCCGTTACCCCCAGGAATTTCATTTTTACCCCATTTGGGGTAATTTACCCCTGTTCCCTGACCACTGCCTTAGGGGATACTGTAGGGGATACTGAAGAGAAGGGGAGAGAAGAGAAGGAACAGTCAAGTATGTGGGAATCTAATCTTAGCCAATGAAAGCATGCAGAGCTTTTCCTGATTATCTTAAAGGGTTGGTCAGCTCACAGGGCAATTTGTCTTACATCCTGACATATACTATACATATGAACTTTTCTGTTGCTGTTGTGGAAAAATTGAGAGTTAAGCTTTTTGGACTATTGACCTTTTCTTAATATGTTCATGGCAGATGCAGTAAACTCCTGATTCAGGGCACTTCTAAAATAATAAACTAAGATTCCAGAGGTCTGTTACACCCTATATTCTTGGCGGTGCCAAAGGAGTTTGGTTAGATTATTAGGGCTGAAAAGCCTGAGGAGGTTTGCCTGATTCCTGTATTGATCCTGAAGTTGCCACTCCCCATTTTGATCTGGAGCAGGCTCCTCTAAGCATGGAGATATTCCCATTCTGGTGGAAACATACCACTTCAGGTATGGTGTCTTGTGTTTTTTATATTGTGCCATAATTACTATCTGTGTTGGTGTCCTTTGGTGAAATGGAGAGAGGTGAATATGAATTGATTTCAGTAAATACTTGGCTGTAGGAGGAAACAAAAAGTTACTCATTGTAACTTATTCACTTAATTAATGGAGTTAATTTGTTGTGAGTTACACATAGTAATGTTTTTGTGGAAGTCATTAATTCATGGATGTCATGTGTGTCAATGTGCCTTTCTGTTCCTGCATGTAACATGAGAGATAAATGAATAATTGTGTGAAAGGTAACCAGACTTGTATCTTAATGCTACACTGATGGTGAAAGAAATTACAGGCAAGGCTTTTTCTTGCTGTAATTCATGAGAGGTCCTCACTGTAATTTATGAGAGGTCCTCATTAGTCACTTTCTGTAGTTATTCATTGAATTCTTTCATGGGTGAGTTAACAAGACAGAAACCAGTTCTATGCTGTGTTAGTCACTTCATTAGCTCATTCTATTTTTGTTGCAGCTAGTTCCAAGTTAGTCACACTGGTATTACCACTTTGTTTTGCATTGTTTCCATAAAGTCACGTTTTGAAATTTTCAAATAACAATGCTTACTTGAGGTGGGATCAGATAGCTTTTCCCATCCTTCCTCTATCATTCATTTGGTCTGAAGACTCAGGAATAATTCAGCCCAGTTGTCTATTGGTTGTATCCAATTTAGTAGTGATGGCATTTTCCTTGAACTAAATTGCAACTATTACGCTGGCTTTGTCAATGTAGTTTGTAATGTGTTGGGAACATGTTTCTGTTATGAAAGACCAACAAAGCAACTATGCTTTTAAATGACTTTACTGGGATTTGTGAAGGTAGCAGGTTATTGATATATTGTAACTTATTAAAGGAAGCTTGGTGATATACCTAGAAAACGATGCTATGTAAAGCATTTTCTTCACCCATTCTTTTAGAATTCTCCCTATGGTTCTGATGACTTTAGGATCACTTGTGAATGTGGTGTCTCTCTATTGTCTAAGGGCGCAATCCTGAGTAACTACGGGGAGTCCTTGCTCCGGTGTAAGAACAATTTGCCCTGGATTGCAAAATGAATTTCCCATAGGTTTTCACTAGGTGGTGCAGTAACTACGGGTACACATAAAGTCTCTTACGTGCTCCCGTAGTTACTCTGGATTGTAGGGCTAGTGTATCAAATTGATGAGTATTATAGCTAAAGAAATTGCAATTGAACTGTGTATGTGCAAAGCAAATTGCTACTGGTGGTGTGAATCTGAGTTTTAGTTCTAAAATTGTCAGCTGTTTGTTGATTCAAGGTGCCTATTATGTTTAGGAGAATACTTAAGTATAATACAGTAGGATTTTGCTTCTTAGTTAAATAGCTCTCGGTGTTATTCCTGAAGCTTCTTTCTGGATGCAGAGGACTACTATTTAAAACAAGTTCTGGTTATTTAAAACAAGTTCCTATCTGCCATCACTTTCATTGAGAAGCCTGTCTCTTTGCGATCTGAAAAATACTTTGAGATCATGATATAGTATAAAACAAAGTGATCTAGAAAAGGCCTATACTGTAGTCTGTGTTAGGTATAAACTTGACATGTTCTGAGATCTTAGTGCAAACCTCTTCCAAGGAGCAAAAGTCTAGAAGATTCTGAAAAGAACCTGCTGTTAGAACAATGAATATTAATTCTGTGAACAGCTTCAGATGCTGAGCTGAAAGAGCTTTCTGCTTCCCTTAGCAGAAAGGGGACTCTCTTAATACAAGAGTTTTGCTGATTAGATTTAATATTCTGCATCTTGTTTTTATAATAGCCAACCCAGTGCTGCATACAGCAGGACCTGAAAAACAGTATTAATTCCCTACTGTTCCTCCCAGGGAATTGGGATCCATATTTCTGATAATGGACGAGTCATTATCCACCACTGCTAATTAATGCACTCATAGAGAAGCAGGCCTCTAAATAGCTATTTTCATTTAAAGTCCTCTAAGCTTGTGGCTGTCATTGCATTCATAGCAACAGATGCATTAACCAATTTAGGACTGACAACAGTTCACAACCAAACACTGTTATAAATAGTTACGTGACGATGGAATTCTTATTTCTTCATACCATGCATTACCTTTTGTACTGGCTTGTGGAGTTTCAGTGCAACACAACTCTTGGTGGAAAACATCAAGCATCCTGCACTTTAAAATTGCATATCCTTGTTTTACACCTAGGTAAATTAAACCTCAGTTGTCACAGTACTTCTTGTACATTGCTGTGGTTTGTAATCTATTTTTAAGAATTGCATAGAATTCTGGTATAATGGAAATACCAGATGTTGTACCATTGTTGTACAATATCAAATGTTGATACACTTGAACTCCTCTGTACTTTGGTAGTTCCCATTTCATGTATGCCCAGGACTTATTGGAACTGCCCAGCAACTATTTTGAATCCTTCCAGGTCTCCAAGCACTAACACCACCATTGTGTCACTGGAATGGCAATTGTTTTTTTGGGGAAAATACCATGACACCAACCCTGTCATGTAGACCACTAAACAAGGTTAGTGGTCTTTAGCCCACATGTGAGCAATGCAGGCAAAATTAGGATCCTCTGACCCTGCAGATGGATCCAGCCTCAAAATACACAATGCAAACTACTATATGTGGTAGTACTGCTCCCCCAGGGTCCTGAACTCGAAAATCCCAGGAGCACTCACCATAAGACTCAAATGAAATAGAAGATTTTTTAATCATAAAACAAACTTGGGTTAAAGCACCAAAGAACAGATATGCATAACAGGTTTCTAAACATCAAAACAATAAATTTAGTTTGCTAGTGCTGATAACTATCTCACATCAGGAAAACATTCTTACAGCATGTCGGGTGCACTTCTGCAGCAGAGGCCTTACGCCCTCCAAGTCCATCTGTAGCTGGAAAACTTAACCCACAGTGGTTTGAGGATAGTCCAACATGTGAAAGCAAAGAATCCAAGATGAAGAGCACATAACACCAAACCCCAGATGAACTCCCTCTTTTATGGGGTCCCATCCAAAGACACACCCTAGATACATCCAGGCCAATCAGGATTGAATAAGGGTCTGGTATCCAGAGGCTTCTAGAAGTTGTTCCCAGCTCAGCTGAGCCTAGTTAGTTAATGGTTATCAGTGCAGGTGGCTAAAGAATGTGAGATTGTCCTTGGGGCACAAAGGGGAGAGCTGATAAGCTGGTGAGTTTCTTACCAGATCCCACCCTAGGCCTGATTACCTTCAGTCTCATAGCAGAATTCAGTAACATTCTCACAGCCTAAGTGATGCTAGTTTCCAAGCCTGTTACTCAGGCTTCTCTGCACCAAGAGCTATGACTTGATCAAATTCAAAATGGTTCCACTTCTAGGGTTTTAGTGACCCAAAGAATAACTTAAATCATTTTATACCTTGTCAGTCAGTTTCACTGGCTTGTTAGATGATGTATCCTTATTGTGGATAATGGTAAGTTGTCTTGTGGTTACAGGGATAATAATGGCAAATGGAGGAAGAGAATCAAATTAAATAGTACTCTGAATCTTGTACAGAGCTCCTCAAAACAAAACTGAATTCAATGGGATGTTTTGAGACATGATGTTTAAGGGTGCTTTGTTAAAATAGCTCATTATGCTCACTTCTTTGTTTTTTAAAGCAACTATTGGTGGCGCAAGCGGTTAAGACGCTGTGCCTGTTAACCAGCAGGCCAGGGTTTGAGACCTGGGTCGGCCCCATAAGACAGGGTGAGCTCCTGTCCTTAGCCCAGCTCTGCGGCGCCACTGGATCCAATCGTATTGGCTCTGCCTTTTCATTGGACTAATTCAGTGGTGTGGAGAGGTGGGATTTGCTGCTTGGGTAACAGCCTATCCACCATAACGATCCAACCCAGGCTTTCATGCTTCACATGCCATGCCGAGCATGATACCATAGTCTTTCAAGACTGATGGAGGGCTGCTTATTTTTGCCAAATGTTGAGAAATGAAGCAGTGTATGCTGAGTTATAAGATATTCCAATAAATAAGATTGACTTCAGCTATCTTGTATAACTATTTTTGAAAGAATGTTGTATTCTAGGTTGAAGGCTCCATTTGTTGGAGGTTGTCCATCTAGGACTTAGTTGTGCCACTGAGGTCATGCAGTTTTAGCTATAAGCTTAATGTTTTTAGATAAAGAATAGATTTTTCTTCGGGATTTTTGGAAAACTGAATGCTGAATTGTTCCCTAAAAGAAGGGGAGCAGTTTAGGTTCCAATACTTTTAGGGCAGTGGTTTCCAATCATTCTAACATTGAAACCCCCCAAAAAAAGTTTGCCTCACCTGTACACAGTTTCATGAGTCATGAAAAATTGGGTCATGACCCACAGATTGGGAACTGCTGCTTTAGGGTTTCTTTTGTACTCAACTTGCTGGAGTGTTAAAATCCAATTGTATTTCAAGGTAATAGTCTCTTGAAAACATTATATAGTGGTTAAATGTTGAGTTAACTGCAGTCTCTTTTGTTTTGGTGTCTCACAAAGCTGCTGTCATGAAATTGGGAAAAGAGGTGTTGCTAGCTTAGGCATGTTGTAGGCTTCCTTGAAGTTCTTATTTCAAATAAAGCTTTTGTTTTCCATTGTAGAGATAAGGTAAAATTTTTCTGACCAGGTAAATAAGTGAAACAACGCCTGTCTTCCTGTGTTCTGCCCAGAAGTAAAAGTTTGAGTGAAACACATTTGAGCATCTGAGCCTCTCTTCCCAGTATTTACTCAACTTACAAAATATTATAAATTTCCACGGAAACAAAAAACCATCTTATATTAATATATCTTGTATCATATTTGACTTACAACATTCTCTGTAGCAGCAGAGTTCAACTTTTTAGCACCGGGACCCACGCTTTGAATGACAATCTATCAGGACTCATCAGAAGTTATTTGCCTGGAAGTGACAAAACCTAAGCTGCAGTCAGCCAAGCGTCCTGTTACACAATACACTTTTGCATAGCTTGGAATGCACATGTTCTGGCTTAGCTCATGTCCAACCACTCAGCTCCATCCCTTCTAAGATCCCATCTTCCCACCTATTCAGGACAAACCACCATGCATCTCTCCCATGGGGAGTCTGGCCTGCCCAGGAGGTCTGTACCCTTTATTTTCAGCTCTGTATTTTCAGTGGCAGTTGGGCTAGGTGCTGTGTAACCCAGCGGAAGCAACTTGTAACCCAGTTTGAAAATTATTGCTCTGCATTGTTATGTGAAACCTTACTGTTAATTCAGGCTCCTTTCTCTTCCATTAAAAGAAAAGGACTTGTTTGCACAGGGGATGGGCAGGGTGACCTTATAGAATGGAGGACAGGGTGCTTGTACCTTTTAATCATTGCATAGAAGAGGGAATTTAGGCAGGTTTAGCTCAACGTAGAACAATTTAAAAAGCAGTACCTGCCTAAATTTCCTCTTCCTAATAATGGTTAAAAGGATAGGAACTCTGTCCTCCAGCCTATATGGTCACTCTGGAGGATGGAGGACGAGAAACTCTCCTTGTCAATCTCCATACAATTTAAGAACTCTTGGTTCATGCAGAACAGGATTTTTAAGGAAGTAAACATTTTAAAATGTTTTAAAATGTTTTTTTGAGTGGTGCATTGAACACTCTTGGGCCCAGAAGGGCATCTGAAGTTTACTTCCATCTCTTCCTGATGATGCAAAGTCCAATCTATAGTTCACCTGTTAATTTTAAAAGACAAATGTATTAAAGCTAATTACAATACATTTTTATTTTAGTTCTGCCTCATCTTTTGTAGAAGCCTTTTGCTGGACTGTAGCATCCACAGACCTTATAACACCATAATATGGCAGTGAAACAATATGACCTGTTTTTAAGGAACGTTTCTGTACAAAGTCAGCATGTGGCTCTCATGCAAGTAGTGAGGCAGGTGAGGTTTGAGATAGCCATGTTTACAAATGCACTTTGCACAGAGGTCATTTTGACGTGCTTAAATGTTAAAATATTGCGCAAGCTGAAAAGTGGTGCCTTAACAGAGCTTCCTTGTTACTGCAGAAATTGTGTTTTGCTGACTTTGTTCTTTTTCAAAACAGTATTGACTTGTGAATGCTGACAATGTACATTTTTGACAGCATATCAGGTATGCAGGTGAGTTTGGTGTCTCCTCTGAGTACAATCAAAAGAACTGCATTTGTGGGGGAGGGAAGGGTTTGGAATCACATAAATAATGCAGTCCTGGTGACAGGACTGTAATGAAATCTGCCTTTTTATTTAGTGTGATCTTCTATAAGATGGTTTATTGGTTGCTTCTGAAAAGCTGAATAGCCAAATCTCAAAGAGCTGGACTTGAAAAGGGAATGTAAAATAATGACAAATGCATGGTGCTTGGGGTGGATATTTGGTGCCCAGTTGTAGACATTATTGGATAAGATTTATGCTGATCCAGTTTTGGAACTGAAATTTCCATGGGCTGCAATTCTGTGCACACTTACTGCTGGTAAGCTCAGCTGAACTGGGACCTTATGCTCTGCTGATTCTTCTTTTACTTGATTAATCAGTTCCAGAGGGTGTAGCTGGAAGATCATGGTTAAATCCCATGGTATTTATGCTATGGGGATTTGCATGAAGTGTCTGGGGAAGTTCAGTGTGCTTCTGAAACTTTGCTGAGCATCCATTTTGTTTCTGGCTTTGCCTCTTTGCTTCTTGCTTTTGTAATAAAAATAAAAGTTGGCCCCACAAAGCTCATGTTTGCCCACTACTGCACTTAGTATAATATGGATAAAAAGCACAAATGCAAGTACATAGCCAAGTATGTGGACTTGTGGTTCTAGCTGAGGAATGCCTGAGGTATCAAATGAAGATCTGGATTAAATATTTTTCTTACTTTTAGGTAGGAGTGCAATCCCGAGTAACTGCAGGAAATCCTTGGTCCGATGTAAGAACAATTTACTCTGGACTGCAATATGAATTTCCCATAGGTTTTCACTAGGTGGTGCCATAACTACGTCAACGTAAATGTCTCTTACTCTGGATTGTAGGGTAGGTCTTGTTTCTGAAACACATCTTGTTCAATTGTTCAGTTGTGTCTTTGGCTCCTTTCCCAGCCTTTTGTGTTTTTGGCTCTTTGATTGCAGGCACAACTCCTTTAGAAAACAGGATTTCAATAGATTGTTGATGCTCACAATTTTCCTTTCTGAATTTGTTTCTATTTTAACTTGAGCATAATTGGAGCCATATATATCAATAGTTTTTCTAGATTCATATGACTTTTTTCTTGCTTTTATAAAACGAAAAAGTAAAAACATCAGACTGGGACTGTAGAGCAGGTTAGTATTTCTCAGTTGGCACATGCTCAAGACAAAATGAAATGGTAGAAAACTTGCAAGGGAGGTGGTATCAAGTAGCAGTTTTATTAGCAGGCATATTTCTGGTGTTTTAAATAGGAAAGATTTTGTCTAAAGTTGTGGTCATAGTTGGCTTTAAGAGAGTTACATATAATCAAATCTTGCTTCTTTGCAGTTTAACTTCAGGTAGGAAGGCCACTGCTGAGGAGGTCAGGTGTGATTTGATATTGGGAGGCCGTCTCTGATAACTTAGGTATGAAATCGATTATGAACAGCAGAAATAAAATGCCCATTCCCTCTGTCTGTGGTATATAATAGAGATGTAATTTTTATTTTGTTTTCCAGAGTTCTTTAGGGAGTGAGTTTATGGCCATGAATGGGGAAGCTCTTTAATTTCAGAAGATGGGCAATTTCTAATTATCAGAGATAGTACCAGCAACTTATATAATGCAAGGAGTTGGCAGTGCCTTGGGGTGATGGTAAAAAGGTCCAGGATTTTATAGCTTGGTGTGGGGAAAATAAAGGGGAAAAGGCTCATGTCTATTCATTCCCAGAATAATTGTAACAATTATGCTGCACTTCCTACTGTACTCCACCTACTCTGCATCATAACTTCCTTTCTCACAGTTGTGGCTGTATGCCAGAGCAGCACAAACAGGACTGTCTATGGTAACTGAGAAGGCAATAAGATATGCTGATCATCAGCTATGAATGTAGGTAAATACTAACTTTTCTATTCAGTTTGGTCTTAATAGCGTGAGCTGTGAGTTATCTATGAAATGATATAAGATGATAAATGTGTGTTGCTTTTTCATGAGCGAGTTTTGTATAACTACTTAATTTGTTAATATTTGAACATGCTAATATAAAACAGTTGAATGCCCTGAATAACCGTGAAGCTTGTGGAATCATTTCTGGTTTCAGTATTATCAAGCAGAACTCCCCAAATTCCCCTTGTTTAAATTTGAAAGCCGTACTTATCTACTAGCGTGGAATGTTTATCAGAAGAGTAAAACTCTACTATTGTGCAGTCTGGCTTTTGTTACTCAGCAAGTTGTAGTTGGGTCAGCAGAAATAAATGAAATGTTTTAGTTGTGTTTGGTTTGGGTGTGAAGAGATTGTATCGGTGTTTCTGGGATCAGGTATGATGAACAGTACTGGAAAAGTATTTAATTCTTTTGTTTAGTAAAAACTCTAGCTTTTCAAGTATAACTTGGCTGATATTCTCTTTCCCTTCTTATTCCCGCTGCCAACTTTAAATGTTTTTGTTTGACAGTACGAACAAAACCTTTGCAACTTGGTAAAAATGGGTATTTTCAGTTTTTTTTAAAAAGAACGCATATATATAATGTTGTATGAGGGAGGATAGCATTATAGAATCAAAATCTTGATAACTTTGGCATTATTATATCTGTTTGGTTAACATTGTCCCAGTATTAATAATGTCTTCCTTGGAAGGATTCATTCTTCGTACCACAGTGAATCTCTTTAGAAGCTCTTTTAAACTCTGCAGTTAAATCAGATTTAGGATGCAATCCAATGACTCAGAGGTAAGTCCCATTATATTCAGTGGGGCTTACTCCAGGAATGTGTTTAGGATGGCAGCCTTAAACATGTTAAACTGATGTGTGTTAATCTGTGTGTTTTAAACTGACACACTTTTCCATCCATATATTTTCAATATTTAATGTAGCACTAGCTTGAATTAAAAGGTAAAGGGGTCCCCCACAGGTTGTACTGCAAGTCATGACTGACTGTAGGGTGCAGTGCTCATTCTTGTTTCTAAGGCTTTCAAGCCAGTGTTATCCAAAGATGCTTCTGTGGTCATGGGGCCGGCATGACTATAAGCCAAGGCGCACAGAACAGTGTTACTTTCCCACCGAGGTGTTACCTATTCATCTACTTGCATTTCCATGCTTTCAAACTGCTAGGTTGGCAGGAGTTGGGCTAAGGATGCGTGCTCACTCCATCTTGTAGGACCCGTGTTTCAAACGCTGGCCTGCCAGTTGACAAACACCGTGTCTTTACCACTTGAGCCACTACAGCCCTACAGCTTGAATTACTGATATACTAATCGTGTACAGGAATAAAATTATTCTGTTAGTGGAGTGTGGGATCTTTTTCTTGCATGGCTATTGTCTCTGCATAGGAACTGTGTACATGTGTTTGATATGTGATAAGGGTATCTGTTGGGATGCAGTCTTGTGAGAAAGTACTTTTGTACTACATTTTTTCATTTGCGAAGGGATGGTATTGTTCCGATTAAAGATGGTTTTGATAGAAGGGGGTAGAATATACCAGAATAAATAAATTTATTCATTTAATAAATTTAATAAATTTATTAAATTTATTTATTAAATAAATTAATTTATTTATTAATTTATTTATTAAATTTATTTATTATTTAATAAATAATAATATTTAATATATTTATTTAATAAATAAAAGAATAAATTTATTGCCTAACACATTACCACGACAAACACACTATTTCTGAGCCTTTAACTGCTAAAGAGATATTAAAGAGACTGCTAAAGAGCCGTCCTCATTCTGTTGCATGACACAAAATTGCATATAAATAATTTGCATACATATAGGTTACACCTGGAAATTCACCTTAATTCTTTATTGCAGTATTTTTGATCTCTAAATAAAATTGGCTTGGACCTTTTCCTTTTGGTGTCCTGAAGAATTGTTCGAGGTTTGGCTTTGAATCAACTCCAGGGAAGGAACAATCTATTCTCCTCCTTTACTGCATGGTGATTCTTGCCTCAATTGATAATATTTTAAATATTGTTCAGATAAGGTCCCACACCTTTGTCATTTGGTTCCGAAGCGGTGTGGATACATCCAATTAAAGATCCATGATCTAGAACACACTGGTGCAGTGACCTAGCTCTTCATTGTATGTAAGCATCATTCACGTTGATGGTGCTATATTGATGGTGCTACTTAACTACAAAGGATATGTAGTTAAGTGATTTTTCAGTTACATTTGTCGTAGCCTCTTTGCTTTTTAACTCAAATCACCACTCACACTAGCTCAGGAGCCTCTATGCCCTGGCCCGAGGGCCAGATGCAGTCCATGGCAAGCCTCTATCTGGCCCACAGCCAGCCACCTTTGGCTTACTCAGTTGTGCATTTGAAGGATGGGTTGAGGGCCTAAAAACATAACTTCTGGTTTTCCTGAAAGAGGCCTTTGAAGGCTTAAGAAGGCTTCCTAAGGGCTAGATAAAGAGCTCAGAATATTTAAACTGTCCTGTGATGTGCTGATTCTGAGCTATTTATGCCTGTATTTTTAAGTTAGCTGCTTGGGATGTTGGACAGTAAAGGTCCATTTAAGTGTGTGCTTTATTTCTGTGGTGTGTATTGGTGCTTGGGGAAAATTATATTTAAAATTCATATTTTCTGGCTCTCCCCAGTATGCCAGATATTTGATATGGCTCTCTGGCTGAACATTTGGAGACTATTTCTAGCTATTTCAAGGGTGCAGTCGTTACAGTAATGCAGTCAAATTAAAACATGTCAGACTGTTGTCCAAATTTTATCTACTGCAGACATGGGTGCAGTTGGATCCCCTCTTGAGGCTGGGCAAAGGTGTACTTTGATATTCAGGAACGACCTTAATCTTTGAAATCAGTATTTCAAAAGGGGTGCAAACCTATCCTGAAAAGCTCCACCCTCTATCAGCAGTTCTAACAAAGAACAACTCTTCTGTCTAGCTTAAGGGTCGGTTTGTTGGCTCATATCCCACCTCTCACCAGCACAGACAACTTGACTGAAGTTATATGTTATTAGCAAAACGTACCCACATTGCAGGAGTAAAATTTCAAGTTCCCTTGGGAGAGAATTTCATAGAATGGGAATGGGCATTTTAATTTCTGCTATGAGAGAAGGTTTGCCCTCAAGCTGCCACCACCCAAACATGGGACACTTGTAGAAGTACCTCTTCAGCAGACCTAAACGTATGGACAGGGATGTATGGATGTATGGAAGGAGGAGATCTTTCAGGTTCCTTGGGCCCAAGCTATGCAGGGCCTTAAACTTTAGAACTAGCACCTTAAATTGGGATCAGATGTGAAGGTGCAGTGAAGCTGCAGCAGTGAAGCTTCTGAAGCACAGTCCTGGTGAGTCATAATGTCTGATTCCTATAACTGCTTGGGCTGAGGTTACAAACATTCATATTTCCTGTCACTGGAAAATAATGCTTAATCTTAATTTATTAGTTTTTAACATTTGATAAATGGAAAGATCAAAGACCACTTGAAATTAATTTGGGCTTTAAAATACTGAAGAGAAGTGAGACATTAGTCATCTTTTACTCAAAAAACCCCCCAAAAACACCCCCCCCCAACACTTTAGGCTAAAAAGAAACACATTTTCATTTTATTAAATAGCAGTTTTTTTAGTTCTTGTATATGAGGTATGCATTAATACTTTTAAACTTTACCTATAACCCAATAGTTTTTACAGCACTTAAGGCACCTGGCAAACTTCACATATATTGTAACTCATACTGAGAAAGTTAAAAATAAAGGGTGTTTTACAGTATACTATTCTGTGCCCACTTGTTTTTCCTGTTACACCTTTCTTTTCCGGCCTCTGGAGGTGTGTAAGCTCTGCTGGATGAAGGTGATATTTAATTGTGATGTGTAAGGAACGTAATTTGCACGTGTGGGTAGGCAGGTGTCTGGTTCAGTGACCGACAGTGATGAGAATCAGGAGGAGCACCAAGCCGAATCCATTAAATTATACTTATTCTAGTCAAATGGCTTTCTTAAAGATTCAGATTTGCTTGCTGTCTTCCAAAAACCTGTTTACTGAACATTAATTACTTGCCTGCCTTTGACACTACTCCTGTCTGTAGTAGGTACTTTGTTCAGCAAGACTCTTCAGTAATCTCTCTAATCTTCTAATCCTCTTGGCACAATGCAAGGAACCTTCTTTTGTCACTGATTGAATTATTTACTGTATTTTTTCCTAAATATGTGGCATGGTAAGCGAGCAATATTGATGTTAGTAAATTTTTCTAGTTGTTTCTAATAGCTGGAATTTTAAGCACTTTTCTGGTTCTGTTCCTATGTTTGCAGTAAATTATAGGTTAAGAAAATGTCAGTGAGTCTATGCCTAGCTTTTCTGGGAAGTGTAGACCAGTGGTTCCAAACTAGGAATCAGGTAAATATATATAAAGTTATTGTTGCATTTTCTAAAATTGTAACAAAATGTGATGTCTTCTTGTCAAAACATGGTTGTTCTAGTCCAGGGGTGTTCAAACTGTCAGGAAGGCCACATGATCTCTTTGAGACTGTGTCAGGTGCTGAAAAAATGATTTACATTTCAAATTTGAATAAATTTACATTTTCATATAAAGAGTGTATTGGACAGGTTGGTGACAGGTGCTTGTTGATGCCCAGTGCCTGCTGCCTCTGGGTGGCTGCCAGTGCCTGTCACCCAGTGCCCATCTGTGCCCAGCATTTACCAGTGCTCACAAATATTCTTTACATTTTACTCCTGTAATGATGAGTAAATTCTGCTGGTTATAGTATATAGCCCAAACCAAAGTTTGAGTTTCTGAAGTTCAACAGATGGTGGCTTGTGCAACTTGTCTGCTCATCCTTCAAGTCTACACAAAAGGCAGTCATTTTACCTGTAGAACAATGGTAATACCTTCATAAATCATGCTTAACCATAGAGTAAATTGTGATTTCTTATTCTGGTGTGATACATATTTGTATCAAAATATGTTTTGGTGTGATACATATTTGATTGAAACTGTCTGGCAACTTAAGATTTAGTGTATTTTTCATAGTCAATTTAAGTTCTGCTTAGTTTTCTGAGGAGGGGACAAGAAAAAGTTTTAGGGTTTTGAAATTCTGGTCACAGACCTGGAAATAAAATGTTAGTTGGTTAAGTATAGTTAACTCCAGTTGAGGATTTAAAAAAAAAACTAACTAGAAGTCATGATTCTGGCAGCTACTGCAGAAACCAAGGTTCAAGGTAGCTCCAGGAAGCAGCTGAATACTTTTATGTTTAACTCTTTAGTCATCTTCAGTTAGGTCATAGCTGGCTGCAGTTTACCTAGCATTTCGAAACAGCAAAAATGCATAGCTACTGCTGAAATCTGAATGTGTGGTTCAGTTGCCTTTTTTACCCTTGGAAGAAGAATCCTTGTAGCTTGTGAATTTTCAGAGCAGCAGATCAAGAATTGCTTGTGATTTTGCTGAGATAGCCAGGTACGGGAGAACTTAAATGTGAAGGTAATTGAGAAAAAATGCTAATTTGAGTGGGTTTTGAGGTGTGATGTAAGGAAAAAGAGTGGAAATGAAAATTTGGGATGGGTAAAGATGTGATAAAGCTTTATAATGCTTTAAATATTTGGAAGAACTGTCTGAATGTAAGGGTAACATTGGAATAGAGCTACATATATAGGGAAGTTATGAAACATGTTTCCTTCAGGGCTTTCAAGTAAAGGTTGGTTAGGTATTGGTGGGGTGGGGAATACTTTCAGTACACTTGTTCCTTTTTCAGGAAGGGAATTGCTAGCTTCAGCTGGCTCTTAACACAAATGTTCAGTGCATCCTGGATGACATTATACTTGCATCCTGTACATTTTGTAAAATGTTGGTGATCTTGAAAGACTTATAATTGGAGAAATTGTGCTATGTGGTAGGGTTTAGACCTCTTTGATAGGTGTTAGCAGTTTTGTTGGATGTTAAGAGAGCAGGATAGCCAAAATAAACTGTAAATAGCAATATGGGTGCTATTGGCCATTTGAATGTTATCTTGGGAGTTTGTATAAGTTTTATTTTGGGGGGAGAGCGAACCACAAGTGTACTAAAGTATTATGTCTTACCCAAAGGTACATGCTTGGACAGGGGAACAGCTTGACATATTTTAAGCATTTTTCTATACTGCTGTCAAAGCAGTATTAGTGCTCAGCTATATGAAATAGCTATGATACTTTTGGAATTACTGAGCTTGGTGAAAGCAAAGTACAATATTCAAGATTTCCTTTCTTTCATTCTGTGATTATACAGTTGGCACTTGCTTGGTTTTGTGCTGAAGAATCTTATTTTCATTTATTATGCTTTATGAACTTTGGCTGAAAAGCAGTTTTTATATTTTTAATGATATTGATGTTGGCCATGAGGAGTAAACTGGACACCTTTCCAGTTCTCACAAATAAGATAAAGAAATTCTGCTTTTCTCACTTTCAGAGATTATCTGAGGTGAAGCTTGTCAAGGATTTGAGATTTGTGAAACTCAAGAAATATTTGCAAGATCATGAGTCAGATAATACTTTGCATGCAGCTAGATTCCACTAGCCTTTCTACTCACTTCAAATTTGCACTTTTCAAGGTTATAAAAAAGCAAAATGATGCAGTCATTGCTTTAAATACAGAAGCTAACAAACACTACTTTTAGCCCTTTCCAGCTTGACAATGGAAGCCTCCATGAGCATTTCCAGCTGCTGCAAAGTGAAACTAAGAGTCCAGCGTGAAACTGAGAACCACAGACACTGAGAAATTATAGTACTTGGGAACAGACTCCTGGAACAGAACATGTTCCTAAATAGGGGAGTTTCTGTATTTTTTGCACGTGGACAACTGAAGTGCTACCATGTGTTAAATTGTCAGAGTATGCAAGTTCTACTGGACCAACAGATGAAGGGAAGCTGTTGCCTTCTTAAAAAAGTGACATACTAATTCAGTTTAATTCTATGTATCTTTTCTATGTAGAGATTGTTTGCAATTTTAGTAGAAAGTAGCGCTCTTGCATCTAGCATGTGATGTTTGCCAAAGAACTACCAATTGTCAGCTAAGACCACAAAAACTTGACCATAGGTTATGATTTTTTTGTACGTATTTAAAGAATTTTTTACTTCCCCCCAAGATTATCTTTGTATAGTCTAGGATTGTATTATAGTGCATAATGCTCCTCACCAAAACATTGTGTCCTACAGCTTCATTAACAATGGCCTGAAACTTGGCTAATGTTGGCTAACAGTATTATATTGAAAACAATACCTTGATCTGGTCTCTTTCAGATGTTTCTTACGGTGTACCTCAGCAACAATGAACAACACTTCACTGAGGTACCAGTTACCCCAGAAACCACTTGCAGGGATATAGTGGATTTGTGCAAAGAGCCTGGTGAGACAGACTGCCATCTGGCTGAAGTGTGGTGTGGCTCAGGTATGTGAGTTGTGATATTTATTTGAGTTTTGTTTATATGAATCACTTTGTGCATTGTAAGAGCAGAATATATGTTTAGGGAGGAGAATTTATTATTTTAAGCAGGCGTTCCCAACGGAGGCAAATGTCTTAGCCTCTTATACTCTTGCTCATTGACATCCTTAAACAGCCGATGACCAAAAATAATTACTTTTTTCTCATTTATGTACACATTAGCTGCAAATAGTAGAAGTGAAAATATGCAAGTCCTGAACTTATTTGAAGAGCTCAATTATCTATTATTGAAAGAGCTCAATTATCTATGATAGTTATCTCAGCACAGCTCAGCAGCTGATGGTGGTGCTGGGGGAGCCCAACTATATACAGGCCAGATAGAGCTTACCCAGGTCTTATGTTTCACATCTCTACTCTAAAGTCTTAAATAAATTCCATTTCTAATTATATGCATAGATAGTTGTGATGATTCATATCACTTGACGGATCACATCTTGGATAAGGTAAGTGGGCACACATCATTATGTGTCCTGTTGCAAACTTGTTTAAATACCTTATGTGCTCAATAACTCACTGCTTGAAACAGTGAATCTCTGTCAGATTGAGCTGTGGTTGCTCTGGATCACTGTGGTTGTCTGTTATGCCTAACTGAGGCCAGTTTGCCATATTGACACAGCAGAACATGTGAGGCATTGGTGCAGCACTTCTTTTTTTATTCAAATATTGACTTTCTGATACTGATTCATAGGAGACAGCCTTAAACTTTAGGATAAACTAGTGGACTTTATCTGTTGTTGCAGGAATAAAATATCAAGAATATTTGTGAGCCCCAGGCATGGCTTGGCACTGGCATTGGGTGGCAGGCACCGAGTACTGGGGGCCGTGGATGGCAGCAGTAGGCACTGGAGGGTCCTGGAGGCAGTGGAAGGCAGTAGCAGGCACCAGGCATCCCTCCTGGGCACCAGTGGGAAGCAGCAGGCAGTTGTGTTCACCACCTGGAACCAGGTGCCACTGGATGGCAGTGGGCATCCCTACCAGATACCACAGGGCATTAGGCACCACCATATGGCAGTGAGCAGCACCAGGCACTGGACATCAGTGGGTATTGGGCACCAGCAAGCAACACGGGGCACCAAATCTGTTCTTAGTAGGTCACTGAAGGAATATACTCTCCAAATTCATGCTTCTAGGTCCAGCAATTGTAGCTGGGTGTTGGTAAGTCGGCCATTCTTCTGTAAGTATAAGGACAAAACCACATTGCGCCCCTTCCCCATTTGAATTTCCTGAAATTTGCAGTTGTGAGTCCCTACATCTCAGAAGGATGCATGGTTCCCAAATTTCATGCTTCTAGATATGGTGGTTTTGACGTTGATGAGTGAGTCAGTGTAAGGCCCATATCCTAAAGTCAGATTAAGCCCTTTGCTTCGGAACAGTTAAGGTGACTTTAAGATAACACTAAGGTTATCATTAAGATAACACTAGAGGGTGACATAACTGCATGGACCCATAACTGCTCTGGATTTTGCCCTTAGTCTTAGTAGTCATTAGTGACTCTTCAGTTTTTATATATAGATTTAAAGTAAGAATTTACTGTTTGTTGATAAACCCATATTTGTCAGCTAAGTGCTGTCTGTAGTAATGCTATTCTTGATCTTCCTAAATTTGAGTTATCTCATGATTCCCAGAGCACCAAAGGCATTCCCTTTATTTTTAATTTGCATTCTCAAAAACCCACTATGAATCAGCCTTCTGAGCCTTTTGTAGACCCTACTTTTTCCAAATGAAACTACTTTTGTCCCATTGTGATTTAGAAGATGAGCTGTTTTAGCTGTCTAGACAAATAACAATCCAGGCTGCTTTTCCTGTAACAGTGACCTACTTACTTATATTGAAAAATTAATCTCCTTTGACAACTCCAGAAATCTTTCTTTCTTAGATTGCTTCAATATGGCTGCAGATTTTCTCCTAAAAACCCTCTTTCTGTTCTAATTTGAAATAAGGACATGTCAATACTATAAAATATTGGTGACCAGTGTTTAGTGATGCTTTATTCTGCAGCGGGCCACATTTATGATGGCTGCCTCATTCACCTTCCCCCCCCCCCCAAACCTCTGAAGCCAAAGAAAGCTGTACCGTCCAGGGATTTTTTGATCCCCACAGAGAAGGTGCACATCTTTGCACTGCCTCTCTGAGGCTCAGAATGGGTGACACTAGTAAAAAATGTGACTTCCAGTTTTCTGACAGAGCTTAGTTTCCTCTGAGGAGCTTCCCCAGACCACTTAAAGCCTTATAAGTAAAGGCAGCGTAAAATGGTTTCTTTCCTTGTGTATGACAGTTTTACCCTAAAAAGGTAAAAGGCTGAAAGCAGAGTTACATTTTTTTATTCCAGACTAATAAAATTCATAACACTGATTAAAATATTGAGTGTATTACTGTCAAATAGGTAGTATATATATATTTTTTATATCAATGACTGTCAGCAGGTATAGCCATAGGCCAAAAACACATTATACACATGGCATCCAAACTGGATTAAGTATCCTTGTTTCCTAGATGGAATGTCATGAGAATCTGTGAGAGCTTGCAGCTTCGAGGCTGATGCCGTCAGTTTTGAACCACTAACGTATAGCATGAGTGGAATCTAAGAATGTAAAGAGTCTTTGGCCACTAGACCTGCCTTAAATCAGCTTTCAGATATCTCCTTTTGTGAGAATGGAAAGCTGCTATTACTATTTAATACAGAAGAACTGCTATATGCAGGGGGTTCTACTGTTATAGATTTGTGACTCAACTCAGCTCTACCTGCACTGCATGTAGCAGTTAACTTACAAACTTAGCAGTTTAAACGTACAACAAAGAATGTACTGTTGTTCACATATGCATGGGAGCTAAATGTAAGCAGATTCCTCTTCTATACCAGACAGCAATACCCCAGCATTCTAAACTGCACTCTGTTTTGCCATAGTCTTTCTATATTTTACGTATTTATGCCACACCATATTTATGCCACACCAATTCAATGTTTTCATTTTTAGAGCTGCCAATAGAAATTAGAAGTGTGCTGTTACATCTCGTGAGTCGTTATTATGGGGTAGAAGTAAAAGCTATTGTATCTGCATGTGTTGGTTATGATGAATTCCACAAGGAGAAATTCTATATAAGTATATCTGTATAGTTTGTGGCACTTGGCAGCAGCACAGTGAAATAGACATGATAGTGCAGTCATATGGATGCAAGGATAAGAACTCCTGTGCCTCATTAGGCTTGCTGCAGTGGAGGCAATTGGGTGTGCTTGCCCCAACCTAGAATGGTTTCACTCATCCCTACAGGTGGAGGTGGAGTGGCAATGATACTGCTTTATTCTGTCTGGGGGATAAAAGGCTGACTGGAATGAGGAAAATGGAGAGTTTCTAGCAGAGAGCTCCTGGCAGTAAATTCCATGCTTGAAATTTGGGAAGGGAATCAAAAATAAGGCTGCCTGTTCTTGCCTATGGAATCTATGGTTTGGCTACATTTGGAATATTGAATACTGTTCTTGTTGCCACACCTCAAGAAGGATATTATGAAGGTGCAAAAGACTGCAACCAAAAGGATCTTAACCCTTATGTGCAACCAACTGGATCCATTGACCAACAATGATAATTTATGCAAATTAGGCTATTTTTTGATGGTCATCTAAGGGTTAAGACTGAAATATCTTCCTTATGACGTAAAACTAAATATTTGAGGTTTTTAAACTTTTTAACTCAACATGATTGAGACTTGTAAAACTATGCATGATGTACAGAGGTCTTTTTCCTCTTCGCATGATTACTGGAATCAGGAATTGATTGTTAGGAAACTTAGAACACAATTCTAACTATGGCCTAGATCCTGAATTGAAATTAACCCCCTTGCTCCAGAGCAGTTAAGATGACTTTCCATAAGATAACACTAGAGGGTGACGTAACTGTGTGGACCCTTAACTGCTATGGATTTTGCCCTATGTCTACTCAAAAGTAAGTTCCATTGTGTTCAATGGGTCTTACTACCTGGAAAGTGTCTTTAGGATTGCAGCCTGAGAATAAAGATATTTCTGTAGAATTCATTTCCATTAGATGTAGTGATGGTCACTAGATGAAATAATTTTGAAAGGCTTTTGGACAATTCATGGAAGATGGGTCTATCAATAGCTACTAGTCATGATTTCTATGCACTACTCCGGTTTCAGAAACAGTATGTCTTTGAATATTATTAGCAGGAAAGTAGAATTGGGTGAGAGGTACTTGTAGGCTTTCCAGATTCATCTGATGGGTCACTGAGAAATTAGTTGATTGTATTGACCTTTGGCCTGATCCAGCAAGAACTGTTCTGTGGAGGCAAAGACCTCCCTTCCACAGTCCATAGTGACATCTTCGTAGGGAAAGTTTTTGGAGATGTCACATCTGCCAGATCAATTAGGCTGCCTGCTGGGATTTAATATCTGCATGGGTTTGTTATGGAACTCCTCCACCCTTCAGTTTCCCAGCCACTCAAGGAGAGACTTCCCTAGCCTTCCAGCCATTGTCATCCCTCAGCCCCGTCCACTGCTAAGGAAGAGCAAATCCCCTGCAGTTGCAGTGCCCATCTCTGGAAGCTGCTGTCAGTGGAAGCCTGTTGGCCCTGTAGCATCCACTTCCAAGCCCTGCCCTCACAGGTCTGATGGTTCAGGGCCTGGGACAGCTGGAAACTGACTGCTAGCCAGGGCCACAGCAGAAAGCCCAGAGCTTGCCTCCCAACCAGTCCCAAAGCCAGCCTCTTCAGGTGTGAACACCACTCAACAGTAGCTGGAGAAACACATAGGAGGTCTGCGTGGGAACTGCTCTGTTAGTGAGAATGAGCATGCCAGCCAGCCATCCAGGTAAGAAGCAGACAGGCAACAGGAGTCCATCAGGGGGCACCTGCTGGCTGTTTGAAAAGAGTCCTTAAAGAGTTGCGTTTCCTTGCCACCATTTATCTGTCTGTGATGCCAGGAGGTGGACTGGTTAGGTAATTAGACTGAGACCTGGAAGGGCATGAAGTTTCCCTGGTGACTGTAGGTGACTCTAGGCCACTCACTCACTCACAGTCCTATCTCATGGGGTTGTTGTGAGTACAGAAGGAGGGGTAGAACTAATGCTCTGTAAGCTGTCTTGGGGATCGACTTCAGCGTGGTAAAGGGGAATTATAAGTCCCTTCATAAAAATATTATACTTTTAAGACTCTTTTTATAAATGCCCCCAATGCTATCCTTCCTGAATTGCGTCTACTGTGACAGCACTTATTGTCCTTTAAAATAAGTACATTATTTTAGCTCCCTTTCTTGCATACGTGAGCAGGCATTTGGCACTTTTTCCCACCTCACTTAATCTCATACACACCTCTTTCTCTTCCCCATTTTAAAACTTTTATATATTTACACAGTTAATACCATCCTTTCTAGCTTGTCCCTGTTTTCCAAAGGCATTGAAGTCTTTTGCCTCTCTTTCTCTCCCCCACCCTGTTGCATACCAAATCTTGTTTTGATCAGACTACCTCATTGCCTCACTTCACATTGAGCTCCCGGAGTGGGTACCATGAGCTCTGACTTCTTTGCAAACACATTCTGATACTTCTGATAAAAATTTGACTCCCTTACTTCCAAACGTATTTTTTCCTTTCTAGAAACCACCTGTGTTTTCCACTCTAATTATAGAGTTCCTTTCAAGTTTGGAGGAGTTTTAATTTTCAACTTGCAATGAATTTCCTTAATAGTCACATAATGATTTAATTGTATTAATTGTAGCAATGTAATTTACACTGGTGTGCCATGACAATTTTGCTTTCTTATCAATGTGCCTTTTTGCTTTCTTGTCAAGTGAAAAGATGAAAATCTCTGTTATATTAATCATTTGGCACATCATGCAAAGTAGCTCTTGGTGTCAATTCTTGTGCCAGTGAGATATGAGAACAAAAATTCGATTTTACTGAAAGCATGTGGAATAAAATAAATTGTTTTTCAGAACGTCCTGTATCTGATAATGAGCGTATGTTGGATCTTCTGCAGCGCTATGGAGTTCAGAGAAATGAGGTTCGTTTTTTTCTTCGCCATGAACGATCCCCTAATCGGGAAACTGGTAAGTGGAGACTTATCCTTGCCCCAGTTTGTTGCTCATAAATTCAACTCAAAAACTAGAGAGAGCACATTGGATGTTTTAATCCCCTTGATGTGAAATGTCTCATGCATTTTATTTTATGGGTATGCCTTTTGCTCAGATGCAGCATAATGTAAAGCTTGTGTGGCAGAATCTTCTTAATGTTTGAAATCTTTAACCAGAGAGATACCACTCCGCCCTCGTCCCCACCAAAGAAACCAACCCATTCAGTAGCCTGATGAATATTTTAACTGTATAGTTACATCATTGATTTCTATGGATTGGTGATACAGAATGTACTACAGGTGGAACCTCCATGGGGATTCCTGGAATCCATTTTGGTATTTTGTCAGTGTGCTGTGAGACAACGAAGGAACATCTTCTTACAGTATTGTCAATTTGTGGCAGTTTATTTGACTAAGTTATGTGTATGAATTTTTGTCATCAGTTCAGAATTGCAATAGTGTAATGAGGCTGTACAATAAGTATATTGTTCAGGTCAGTCTCCTTGATTATACTATAAAAGCTTGGTTTATGAAAAACATTTGCTTGACCTAGTGTTATATTTCAGCATGTCTACTTCAATTTCATGAAATAGTAGTGTGGTGTTTGCATTTTATTGTCCCCTGCATATCCGGCAAGGTCAATACATTTATTGCACAGACAGCAGTTAGCAAAACATGACAGAGCTGCAGTGGCTCTCACATTGACTTAGAAATGTTGTTGATGACATTGTAATGTTGTTGGATGACATTGTATGTAGTCTGAAGCTGGAAATCACCTTGATTGTCTACTTGATTGTCTTTGCAAAGCCAGTGGGCTTTGCAAAATTTTCAGACATAAAAGTAATCAGTAACATATTTTTTAAATTAACATTTTCTTTGTTTCACATCTGTATTTAGCTGGACTAAGATTACAAGATCCAAGTTCAAAGAGAAATGGTGTAAAAATGCCAGGGGAACGAAAACTAGAGAATGGAGTAAGTATTTAGGTTATTGCCTCCTCTGTGTGAGCTAGTATGTTTTCTAATAAATATTTATCTTTGCAGAGATCTATTTGAGAAATCCATATGCTTCTTATTATTAAAATTTGTTCTAATGTGCCCATGTAAATTTGAAGTGTCATCATAGAAAATGACCAGAGGGCTTGTCCATTTTTTGCTGAGATTTTTGTGTAGCTGCTGCCTTTAAAAGTCCTCTTAGGTGGACTGAGCAACTATGAATTGGCAACAAAAAATAAAACTTTTTGGAAATCAAAACTTGTGTTACCCTGTCTGTATAGGGAAGATACATACTACTATTAAATTTGGATTAAATCCCCATGAAGCAACATGCCACAATTTTCATGCTATAGGTTCCCATGAGGATAACATAAGGGGAACATATAGTTTGGATAGCTAGTGTACATTGTGAAATGTGAAACCACTTGACATTATTTTAGAAATCTTAATAGCAGATGTGGAGAAAATGGTCTTTAAGGGCCATGAAAAGAAATCGAATTGTCTCTAGTATAACATTCTCCTTGGAAATGTTGCTGTTTGTGTTTCTGCTTCTTGCTTGCTTGTAGTTGGTTAGGGAAGGGTTTCTCCCTCCTCAGACACTGTATATTTGTGTTCTACTACCTAAGCTTTGACACTGGGTGACTGGGGATGACTCAGAGTTTATTGTGCCCTATAGGCTAATATGTAATGAGTTCATAGTTGGAAGATTGCACCTTTGGCTTGGTGGCTAAATGTTAGTAACTTCCAGGGTTTTTTTCTAGGGGTACTCACCAGTACTCAATACTGGCACCTTTCCCTCCGCCCAGCAGGTTTAACTAGCAGGCTAGTTAATAATTAGTCATATGGGGATGACCTGTGGTGAGTACTGGCACCCCTTTTCCCCCAGAAAAAAGCATTCATAACTTCTATATATTATTTGACTTGCATATTTGTACTGGTACTAGTAATTTACCTTTCAATTTTTAACACACATTCATATAATTGCCTTTCCTCCCATATAGCTCAGAGTGGTTTACATGGTTATTCCCTCATTTAATCCTTTATCTTTGGATCAAGGAGTGGGACTGGGACTTGAATTGCCATGTCCAGCATGTTAGCCCCAACACCACACTGACTTTCCTCCATAAACTATATATATTATCCTGCACTCTGTTCTACAAAGAGTTGTTAGCCCTTCACCTCTGATGCTAGCATATACTATTGCCTTGTGTCTGCAAAACAAAATGCAATACTTAGATTTATTATTTTTAATACTGAAGGTCAATGTTCCTCGGATGGATATGACTTTGGCTGAACTACAGGAAATGGCATCACGACAACAGCAACAAATAGAGGCACAACAGCAAATGCTGGCTAATAAGGTTTGTTGAAATATTTTTTATAAGAGGTCTTAAATTTTTAAAGAAAACACAAAACTTATTAAACATACTGAAAAAAATAATTATTACCTAACCTAATTATTACCTAACTTAAAAACCTAATTATCAGCTTTTTGTTTATCAGCAATTTTGACTCAACACTAAATCTTGCTCTTTTAATTAAAACATCCTTTAAGTAGCAGTTAATGGCTTAAAAGCAGCCTGCTTACCATGGTAAAGTGGCAAGCAATTAATCTTGCTTGAGTAAGGGTTCATAAAGGGTTCAGTTTGGTTTCTATATCAGTTGAGAGGCAGGCTTCTTCCCTTTACCCATGTGACTATCACCTGAACACAAAGTGATCATCACTTCTGAATTGCTTTGTAAGGTGGAGCGTCTGTCTCTGAGCTGAAACTGAGCTGTTTTAAGCACCAGTGAAAGGGAAATTGATTCACTGCCTGACTTGCTACTATGGTAAACAACTGCTTTTATATAACACAAAAATGGGTATCTATGAGGGTTCCTGGAACCAAACATCAGGGATGGCGGGAGTCAACCTGTATTTAGTTTTGTAAGGCACTTTAACATTAAATATTTTTGAGACTTCGACTTCGTGAAACTGTTCTTGTTACCAGTGTGAAGTTGTGGATTGAGAGCTATTGTTTAACCTAGATGTGGCCACCCATCAAGGTCATAGCAGAGATAGGATTCTAATTTGGATGCCCTTTTGTCAAATGGCCTATCTATGGCAATTTTTCATACCAAAAATCGTAGTAATTGATTGTTTTTAAATTGTGTTAGGTTTTCAAGAAACCAATACATTTCCTATCAGGTGTACCTCAACTATGGGCAGAATCCAGAGTAACTATGGGGAATCCTTGCTCTGGTGTAAGAACAATTTACTCTGGATTGCAGTATGAATTTCCCATAAGTTTTCACTAGATGGTGCAGTAACTACAGGTGCACGTAATGTCTCTTACATGCTCCCGTAGTTCCTCTGGATTGTAGGTTAAGAACGTCTGTAATGGTGGACATGCTACCTTGATAGATAACTTTTCCATTACTTGACAGTCAAACTATACATAGGCACCTGTAATGTATTGTACACAATATATTTGTTTCATTTGTTCTAGAAATCACTATAGCCAATATTGGCATACAGGTATGTCTATAATATGACTTGGGGAGGTACTTGTGTTTGTCCACTTGCAGGAGCAACGGTTAAAATTCCTGAAACAACAGGATCAACGGCAACAACAACAAGCTGCAGAGCAGGAAAAACTCAAAAGATTAAAAGAAATTGCTGAGAATCAGGAAGCCAAGTTGAAGAAAGTAAGGGCACTCAAAGGCCATGTGGAGCAGAAAAGACTAAGTAATGGGAAACTAGGTGAGCTGTTCTTAAAAAGTATTTGGGTGTCTTAACCATTTTTTCAATTTAATAATTTGGATTTTCTCATTTAGAATAAATTGTTAGTTCCTGAAAAAGCAGATTTAGTTCCTTTAATTTATTTGCAAATATTGCAGTTTCATGCTGTAGTTCTGTGCACACTGGAAATAAAGCAGTGGGAATTGTCTTTGAGTAAATAGAGTGGGTTTACCAAGATGTTTGACTAGTGTCCTTAACTAATTTTGACTGACTTTTTTGACATTCTGTTGAAAACAAGTTCATATATTCCAGCTTTGGTTCTAGTCTCTCTTGATTTTTTTTTAATGGTATATATTTGAAGTAATGCAGGCTTCTTTCTGTATTCATACTTAAAAAGCATTTGTTGTATATTCTCAAACTGTTAGTGGCTAAACAAGCCTGCAGGCCTCATTGCTATCTAATGAATTAATTGGTCATTTGTCCACTATGCCTATAGCTCAGCATTTTCAAGATGCAGGAAAAAGTGTCTTTCATTTACCACATTGTGTATCTACCTTAAATGCATTCTCCCTTGCTGGAAATTTTCAAGCTGGACTTGCGATACGATATTCATATCATTAGTCACAGATACTATGATTGCCTGTTCTTCTCAGAGATTGGACTAGATTCCCAAGTCCCTTCTAGTTCTGGCATTCTATGAATGAATTTTGTGTGACCTTGAAGCCTTAGTGTTGATTTCAGAAATGGAGTCTGGACTCGGTGAGAAAAGAAGTGGAGTCTGGAAAAGGTTTTGAGACTCAGTGATGGTCAAAATAAAATGTTGAGCAGTGGTCAACAGTTCTACATTTTGGATTAACATAATGCACTGTGAGGTGATTCCACGCCTTGTGCATCCAATTGATTCAGACGCAACTGGTTAAGAATAGTATGCTTAGTCAGTGCCTTAATCCAAAGAGTAGTGGACAAGCTTGTGCTTCTGTTGGTGTTGTGCTTGTTTCAGTTATTTGCAAGAGTCCCCCGTATGAGATTCTTAAGACAAAAGAAGACGCATGTTGTGGATGGTAGCTTTACAAAGTGCATGGCCTGTAGAGCTAAAGATACATACGGAATTGTAAGATAAATTGTTCTCAAAAGTTAGGGGAGAACTTGAGTGCACAGGATCAAAAAAATCAAAACTTTTCCCCAAGGAGGTTCCAGCAAAACTTCAGAGCAGTTTCTGAAGATGATGCCCATTCAGTGGTTAGACAACTGACTGGGAGGGTGCTTCCCAGTCAGTTGTCATCATCTTGTTTGGTGATAACATCACCTTCTAGAAGGGAAGGTCAAGTTCTCACTCCCAAATTTTAGCACATTGGAAATTTCTGAGGTTGCTCTGTGTGGGAGCTTCTCCCACAGAGACAACACTGAAGAATACTTTTTATTTGTCCAATTGATCTTTAAGAATTGTGATAAGGTTTCAGGAAAATGTTGCATGTGGACGTCTAGAACAGAAGTAAAATATTGCAAGTGGATGCAGCTTCCTAATCTATTCTATTCTACTCTGTCCCACACTCCTAAAACAGCCTTCAGCCTTGAATATATTTTTCTGTCTTTTATTCATTCATAGCTCCTCTATATAGTGGAGAAATTCCTTAAGTTCATTATGTTGCAGGTAGATCTCATCTGTCAAATTTGGCCAGGACTTGGATAACGAGAGTTGCCTTATCCCTCTCTTGTTTCTTCTTCTTGGCTACAAATCAGTAGCAAGTTGCTTCTTGCTTAGCAAATCAGTGTCTGACATAGCCATTTTGATATTTATCATTTCCCTAAGCATAAGATAATTAACATTTAGAAAATCTGAAACTGATGTCTTATAGTGCCTTGCATTCAAATGGTTAGTCACAGATTGGTGTCGCCTTCTTCTGGCATAGTACTAAGAGCTGCAGGGTGCTTGTCCCCTTCACAGCTGCCTTGGAAGCAGCCGACATTTGGTCATTCCTCAGCTACAGCTATTGTATTCTGTCTTCCTCTTCAGTGGAGGAGATCGAGCAGATGAACAGTTTGTTCCAGCAAAAACAACGGGAACTGGTAGTGGCTGTGTCTAAGGTGGAAGAACTTACAAGGCAATTGGAGATGCTGAAGAATGGTCGGATTGATGGTTTCCATGATAACCAATCTGCGGTAGCCGAACTTGACCGTCTGTACAAGGAGCTTCAGGTAGAGGCAGTTCTGCTCTGCAAATGGGTAAAATGGCTAAAGGGGGCAGGTTAAATATTGCTTCATCCTTTTCCTTAAGGAGTCAGAATTTTAGTACTTGTAAAATTTTAATTTAATTTTAGCTATTTTAATTACCTATCTGTAAAAGGACAAAACGTAACAAGAAGTTGCTTGCAGGACCATACCTTTTTTAGAGCTCACTTAAAATTTTTTTTGTCTTACTGTCTTCCCTGAAAGTGATTTATTTTGCACTCTTGATCCCCCCAAATGTATTCAGTTGAGGAACAAACTGAACCAGGAGCAGAATGCCAAACTGCAGCAACAGAGGGACTGTTTAAACAAACGCAACTCAGAGGTGGCAGTTATGGATAAGCGTGTTAATGAGCTGAGGGAACGACTGTGGAAGAAAAAGGCGGCATTACAGCAGAAGGAGAATGTACCGGTGAGTGTAAAAAAAAAATACTGCTCTGCTGTTGAAGTATGTTAAAAACTTTCTGGGTGGGAGTGAGGTAGTTGACAGGATTATGTATCTGTAGGTGGTGGCATTTCCTTATATCATAAAAACCACATTAAATAATACATCAGCATTAACCTACTTAAAGCACAATCCTAACCATATTTACTAAAAAGTCAGCCCCATTGTGTTCAATGGGTCTTACTCCCAGGAAAATGTCTTTAGGATTGCAACAGTAGGCTTTTTGTATCGGGGAGAGTGCTTCCCCCCTTTGTATTTAGAGAATGTAGCTGGATCATAAATGTATTTTTTGTAGAAAGAATTTATAGTACCTTATATGTGTGTTCCAAATATGGAGGAGTAATAACTCCTTAATCTTCAACAACAGATGGAGTGGTGCATCTGTTGGGAGTCAATTTCAGTTATGTCAAAGGCTGTGTTTAGCCAAAAAGCAGACCGCGCCATGGCAGGAATAATGCTAGGATGATGATGGGGTGTGTGTTCCAAATATTGCAATATTCAAACCTCACCTTATGCTGCCTGTTTAGGTGTCTCCAGATGGGAATCAGCCACAACCAGTGGTTTCTACACCAAGTCGAGTGGCAGCTGTTGGTCCTTACATCCAGTCATCCACCATGCCACGCATTGCCTCAAGGAATGAGCTCCTAGTCAAACCAGCCTTTCCTGATGGGACTTCAACCTTACAGGCCCCTGATGGTCCACTGAAAACTCAGACTCTGCCAAATATGAGAGCTGGGGTGCTTTCACAAACAAAAGTTCCCAGTGGTAACTATCAGCATTTTCTGTAATTGGCACTTGATCATTTGTTGCTTCCTTTTGGCATGCAAAGTATAGCAGCTACGCTGTTTAATTTCATTTGATTATCTCTTTGCTTTTACTAATTGGTTTAATAATAATAATAAACTTTATTACGGTCTTAGACCAGCACAACTACTAATTGGTTTAATTCAGTGCCCAATGCTATGCGTGTCTACTCAAAAGAAAGTCCCATTGTGTTCAATGAGGCTTACTCTAGGAAAGAGTGCATAAGGTTGCAGCTGTAGTGTCTAATTCTTAGAAATGTGTTTCTTGTACAACAGATTGAAGAGGTAAGACAGTAATTTAAGACGTAGGCTCAAAATTCTCAGTGCATATGAATGAATAAATATATTTAAATTTATTTGGTATACCAGAATGTTTATCAACTTCTTTTTTCTTTTTATATCAAGAGCACTTTGAATAGAAGGAAGAAAATAAAGTAATAGAAAAAGAAAAAGCACACATTTAAAAAAAAAATAAGCACATTTAAAAAATAGAAAAAGCACACATTTTTCATTGTATGTTCAGTACTGTACTTAACAAGAGATATGCAATATATTGATGCCTCCATTTGTGGAACTCCCTGAAGTGTTGCCTGATGAGTGAAGCTGTATTCTTTGGCAGACACAGAATGCAGTCCTATCCAACCTGTGAGCTTTCTTTCCTGCTTTTGGGATGCAGTTACAGAGGCCTCCTCAAGATAAAGGATTATCCTTACTCTGTTGAAAAGCATTATCCTTAACCTGTTGCTGGAAAACTGGTTAGGGTTGTGCCCTTAGAGTATTGTATTTGCTTAAAAATAGAGTGTAAATCTGCATTTTCATCTTGCTCCCACTAAGAGATATGAGCAGAATTAAGTACCGGTATTCTGTGAAAGCAACTCTTTGAGCTTGTGAAGTTTGTAGCAGTGAGGCTTGAGAGATTTGGTTCACTTCCAGCTCAGCTATAAATTCACACGTGCATTCTTTTGTGAAACCACATCTTATAGCTTCCATTTCCAATTTGGAGAAAGAATAATAATGTCCACCTCCTACTCTACCCTAAGTACTCTAGTTATAAAGATGGTAGAAATCCAAGGATATAAACTACTTATTTATAATAAGTAATCTAAATAATAATTTATTATTTATAATAACTATTCACAATATTCTTGGCCTTTTTGCTGCTTGGACACTGCAAATGTTTTTGGTGTGATTTCCTTTGATTGCCTGAATTGTTCCCAAGATGTACATTTATTTCAGTATCGGAGCAATTAAGCTCATGAATCCCATGATGATTTTCTTTGGTTTCATGATTACAACACAACCATGATTACTCACTATTGAGGAGCCCCATATCTGTGGATCCAGTATCCACAGATTCACTTAGCAGTGGATGGGGTCCAGCCCCTTGTGTGTACTCTCTCTCTGGAAGTGAGGTGAGCTCTACTTCTTCTGAACTCACCAGGGGCCAAGGATATCAGTTTCTGACATCTGCCAAGCTCAGAATGAGCTCCGGAAGCGAAAAGTGACTTTTGTTTCAAAGGGAAACAAGAAGTGACATCTTTGATGTCTTATGGGCATTGTGAGGCCTAGGATTTTAGATGTGTTTTAATTTCTACTACCTGCAGGAGGTTCCCAAATGGAAACCCCTGTGCTTAAATTAAGGATTCACATTGAGCATGACTAGGATTTTCTATGCTCATCTCATGGATTAAAAGTAATTCTGTAACTACTTGTGAGTTTTTCAGGAAACATGAAAGTACAGTACTTGCTTTTTGAAGCATCTACCACTTCTCTTATTTATTTTTTTAAAATGCTAATTAAGTTTTTATTTTTTAAAGTATACTCATAAGAACTCATTGGGGAAAAAGGAAACATTAATCCAAATAGTTCAATTGGCTTTTCTTCTGTGGCCAATGTAAGCAAATGTTCTTTGAAATGTATCACGTGAATGTGGAGAGAGCCATGTTCTATGTTCAGCCTCTGGTATAACTGATCTTCCAGGTATAACTTGGTCTTCCAGGACCAAGAACAAAACTAGATAAGAATACCAGTCACCATTCAGGCCCAAAGCATGCTAAAATAAGTGTCTACCCACTTTCCGTAGTCGGGGAAGGAGGACATTCTATTGAGCAAAGAATGCTACCGAATAGGAAGATCTGCCAAAAATGACCTGCCAAATCCACCTGTCTGCTGTGGATTTGGAGCAAATCTGATGAAAGTCTTAATGTGTGTGTTAATTTATAAGGGAGGAAGCAATCTATGCTATGACCAGGTCCTAAAATTTGTAAGGTTTCTTGCAGATACTGAGAGTGAGTTGGCCTTAGGAAGAACGCTTAGGCTGCAATCCTAAAGACACTTTCTTGAGAGTAAGACCCATTGAACATAGTAGGCTTACTTTTGGGTAGAAATGGTTAGGATTGTGCTCTTAATGGTGAATTGGGAATCCTTTAAAATCTTAATCAGTTAATTTTTTTGGCATCAAGTGTTAGCTATGTCCCAGTAGAAAGGGATAGAGTAACTTTCCTCTTGATTGCCAAAACTGATTCTTTTCAAGTTAAAAGCAGTGCAAAAATGAAGGCACTTTGAGATAACACCAAAAAAGAAACACTTTTTAGTCTGAAGGTAGGTTCTTTTTAAGAGGCCAATCGGTAATTTTTTTCCCTATTGGTTCTCTTTTTCTTTATTTCAGGTACTGTAAATGCTGGCCCAAAACCCCCACTGGCTGTCAATGACTGGAATAATTCTAGTGCTGACAACTTTATCAACCAAGGCCTAACTTCCTTAATGACAAAAGCCAATGGTAACAGTGAAGGGCAAGGTAAATTCTTATGGTAATGGTTAATTTATTAGTAAGGACTATTCAAGTAAAAAACAAATCTCTTGTGACTTTCTGCCAAGGTACTGTTCTAAAATGAGAAACAGGGAATGGGAATGACTCTTAATATGAGGTCCTACTTCTAACAAATTTAGCAGCATGTTCAGTCAGCTTCGATATTTATCTTTAGCCCAGTGGCACTGGTGCTAGTGGAATAGCTGCTAGTGGAATAGCTAACACTGTTTTCCACCAGTCATGACAGTTCACTGCTCATTTCATTCTTTCTAGCTCGAGGGCACTGTTGAAAACTCAGAAGTTGTAACTGTGCAGCATGAATGGGTTTATTTTGTTCCTTATAGGAGATATGGCTGATAGTAATATGTCTCTCTGCCTCCTGTCCATTTCTGTCCATTGCCTCTTATTGGTGCTCTGCCAGGTTAATGGTCATTGACCCTATTCGCCATATCACAGTCACATTTTAGTGTGACTGCCTCAAATAGGAAACTAATTATTGACTGAATTTTTCACAGGCATTTCAGATACTGTATTTGTTCTAAATCTTTTTTTCTATTTAGTTGGTGATGGAGACACCACTTTCCGAGAAAGAGAGAAAAAAATCCGTCCCTTTTCCATGTTTGATTCTGTTGAGCCCAGTGGAAGTTCTGGAATCTCTGTGACTGGTACACTGAAGAAAAATCAGAGTAGTGAAGATCTCCTGCGTGATAGTCAGGTAATAAAGAAATGTGCATCTTACCTTGCTTTGTATGTGCAAAGTATGGAGTGTGTGTGCGTGCGCACGTACGCGTGTCGAGAGAAGTGCCTAAATCAGTTATGTAGTGCTATGAATTATGGAATTATGAACTTGGCCTAAATCGTCATTATTATCAGTGTGGTTTATTGAATGGAATCCAGTAATCTGGGATTCTATGTAGCTGAGCCAGGGACTCTGTCAGTGATTTTGGCAAGTGATCGACCCCTCAGTTCTCCATCTGTAAAAACTGGGAATGAAGGCAAATTTCCTATGTAGAGTGATGGTTCTTTGCATGAATGAGACGTGTGTAGTTTCATCTGCCAGTTTTGGATGTTAGCGGGAGTATAAAACGTCCATTACAATGTACAGGACATACCTGCGTTAGTAGTGGAGACATGTGTTGACACCCCTGCTTTAGTACTGGTGACATGTGTTTGACATGCCTACTTTAGAGCTGCTTTATGATGTTAGTGGCTGCTTCATGTGGCAAATCACCAAGTTAAGGTTTGAGAAATTATAGGGATTATTTTAGATTTTTGAGTTAATTCAATATTGGCATTTTAAGCTATACAATTCACGACTGATACTGAAGTCTCAGAATGCTGTTGTATGTCCATGTGTCTGACCTGACTGACAAGACTAGCTTAGATTTTCATTTTAATCAGTAACTATGAAAATTATTTTTCAATATCTCTGCTATTGTTTTGTCTTGCAGGTGGGGACTAAAAATGTGACAAAAGTACCACCACCTGTTCCTATCAAACCAAAACAGATTAACTTGCCTTACTTTGGTCAAGCAGCTCAGCTGTCCTCCTCAGATATTAAGTCGGATGTTAGTGCCCAGAAGCTGCCCCTGACAGTTGCAGCCATGGGAGGCAAGCAAAAACAAACAGCCCAGCCAATATTACCTTCAGCTCAGCAGGCCCAGCAAAGAATCTCAGCATTGCCAAGTGGCCCTCCTCCTAATCCAGATCTGACTCTTCCCAAACAAGAAAGTCCTCCTGCAGCAGCTGTGAGACCTTTCACCCCTCAGCCTGCAAAAGAGGCCCCACCTCCGCCATTTCGAAAGCCACAGACTGTAGCTGCAAGTTCAATTTATAGCATGTACACAAAGCAGCAGACTCCTGGGAAGAACTTTCAACAGGCAGTGCAGTCTGCACTGACGAAGGCACAGACCAAAGGGCCGCACTTTCCAAGTGGTGAGGATTTGCATGAAGTTTAACTTTTTCAGAACACATGCACTGTGCTCGGTTTTGTTTCACCAAAGATAATTGAGGTCAGGCGGCTGGGAAGGGATGTCCTACAGGGTAAGGAGAAATAGTGAAGACTTGTTGTAGTGGTTTCAGAGATGGACTGGAATCTGGAAGAACCAGGTTCAAATCCCCGCTCAGCTATGAAGCTTCTTGGGTGACGTTGGTCCAGACATTCTCGGTCTCACCCACCTCACAGGGTTGTTGTGAGGAGAAATGATAAAAGCCTTGGGCATTTGCATTAGCATTGGAAAGATGGCATATAAATAATAATTGATTAAAATTATTTAATTTTAACACTTCTCTTCTAAAAACAGTTCACCAAAATATTGTACAGCATTCAATTCTGTGACAGCTTATGATTATTCTTTTTGGGGGAGGATTTCCTTCCCAAACAGCTATTAAAAAAGACATCGCCAGGGTGGTTCAGTTTTTGCATCTGAAATATACCCAAACAGTACCCATTGAGGATAGGAATTATTCTGAGAACCCAAGTTACCTCCTATAGGACCAGCTTATCAAGGCGGAATCAGTGGAGGAGCAAGTGGAGCTAACCACATAGGTTAGGACAGACAAAAGAAAATATTTCTTTACCCAGTGTGTAGTTGGTCTGTGGAACTCCCTGACACAGGATGTGGTGATGGCATCTGGCCTCAATGCCTTTAAAAAGGCATTGGACAAATTCCTAAATAAAAAGACCATCATAGGATACAAGCCATGCCATGAGAGGACAATCTCAAAATGCCTGATGTGGAGGAGGGGGGGTGCACCTGGATGCAGATGTCATATCTGCTCCTTGAGGGATCTGTTGGGTTGCTGTGTAATACAGGAAGCTGGACTAGATGGGCCTTTGGCCTGATCCAGTGGATCCTGATCCTTAAAGTACAGGAGCAGCCTTTGGTCTCTCAGTTCTTGTATTGTGGAAGAAATTCACACATTTTCTTCAAAATCCATGAACTTTAAAATTTTGTAATGAGGATTTTGATTTTTCTATTGCTGCAGTTATGTTTTGTGTCCACAATCCAAAAGCTGTGTGCCCACACAGGAGAACCGTCAAACAGCTGGCAGTTGTCCATTGAAATTTCCGGTTTAAGCACTTGCACTGTTCAGTGAGCCAACTGCTTCTCAGTTACATTGTTAAAGCGATTGGCACTTCAGTAGTTTTCCCAATTGGTGTATCGGTCACCACTGCTTTAGTCAAAAATCATTTGGGAGAATGAGGAACATTAAATTTAATGAAAAGTGGGATTGAACTTGTGTTCTTCTTATCTGTTGCACAATTACATTTTACCAAAAGTTAGAGAGGGATAGGGATGGGAACTAATCAGTTTATTTTAGCCATTTGTGTCATTTTTATGTAATGTTCTTGACAAGTTTTATGTTTGCTTGTTTTTCCCCCACATGCTTACATTTTTTTCCACTTTGTTTCTCAGTATATGGGAAACCAGTTATTGGTGGAGCTGGCCCCCCTCATCAACAGCAGCCTACAGAGAATATTTATTCCAGTTCTCAAGGTAAACCAGCTAGTCCAGATCCTGAAATGGAAACCACAGCTTCAACTGGTGAAAATAATGAAACGGAACGCATTCCTCGCCCTCTGAGCCCAACCAAGCTGTTGCCTTTCTTGTCAAATCCTTACAGAAATCAGAGTGATGCAGATTTGGAGGCCCTCCGTAAGAAATTATCTAATGCACCAAGGCCACTGAAGAAACGAAGCTCCATTACTGAGCCAGAGGGGCCTAATGGACCTAATATTCAGAAGCTTTTGTACCAGAGAACAACACTGGCTGCTATGGAGACTATTTCAGCCCCATCGTATCCATCAAAGCAAAGCTCAGTGGCAGTTACTGAAAGCTCAGTGGAAATCCCAAACCCTTATATGAACACAGAATTGGTTAAAGAAGTGATCTCAACTCCTCCTGAGCCCACAATTGTAGAGGAGACAGAAAGCTCAAGTACAGATCAGAACACAGGATCTCTGCCTTCATTAGGGCTAGATAGCGTTCCTGAGGGTCCATCAGACAACGGCTTCCTTGCTCAGGCTGAAATGGAGGAACCAAGCATAGAGATGCCTTTGCCCATAGAAATGTACATGGAAGAATATCCTCCCTATCCACCACCTCCATACCCTTCAGGAGAACCAGATAATTCAGCAGAGGATTTGTTCAATATGCAACCTCCTGAAGTTACTGGGCAGTTTTCTTTGCCACCTGTAAGTAAAAACCATCTAGCTTGATATTAGCATGTAAATTCTACTGCAGGTGGTTGACTGTCTCAGATGGACAGAAGGGAGACAACAGTGGGAGGGAAGGAAGCAGGAGCATAACTAAACTGAGAGTGAACAACCTGACATCTGTTATGTGCATTTAGGCTTTATTAAAACAGAATATGGGCTTGGACCAAAGTTTTTACAACAAAGATGAATTTTCAGGAAGAATTTAAAAGAAATGAGAAATGGCATTGTAGAGATGGCCTGTGAGGCAGTTAGAAACATAAGGGGACTGTAAGGAGTAAGGATGGAAAAGCTGAAGAAAGCAGAAAAACATAGAGCAGATGAAGGCAGTAGAAATAGACAAATGAATGTCTTTGCAGGGTGTGTTGGAATATGTGAACAAAAAAAAGATGGGAGGCAAGGGCCATGAAACACTTTGAGGATAGTGTGAGAAGGATCTAATAGAGCAGTGGTTCTCAATCTTCCTAACGCTGTGGCCACTTTATAAGTTCCTCATGTTGTGGGGACCCCCAACCATAAAATTATTTTTGTTGCAACTTCATAACTGTAATTTTGCTACTGTTATGAATTGTAATGTAAATATCCGATTCGCAGGATGTATTTTCACTGTTACAAATGAAATGTGTGTTCTATGCACACATTGAACACAATGGGATTTATTTCAGAGTAGGCATGCATAGGATTGGGCCCTGAGGCTGCAATCCTATCCACATTTACATGGGAGTAAAGGCCCCCTGTAATGGGATTTTTTCAGAATAGGCATGCATAGGATTGGGCCCTGAGGCTGTCAGTTAGCCCCAGTGCGTGCGCAGCTGTAGCCAGAGGTCTGGCAAGCCTGACCTGGCCCCCTGCATCAGGAGTCTTTAGGCGACCCCCAGGAAAGCTCTATGCGACCCCCAAAGGGGTCCCGACCCCCACTTTGAGAAACCCTGTAATAGAGGGTGGGAAGCTTCTGTGCAGAGGTTAAGGCAGGGTACTGCCCAATCAGAATCATAAGAGGTGAATGATTATTTGCTCTCATTAAAAGGGTATGTTAATACAAAAAAATGCATTCCTATATGTTGAAAACTGAATCTGCAGCAATTTGCTCTGTAAATCTGTAACTGTCCCCTTTTCAGTAATATGTACTTTTTATGTTCACTGAAATTATAACCATTAGGCTATTCTGAAGTTTAGCATTGATTCTAAAATGAGGCAACAAATTCTCACAGTCTTTTCTCTGTGAACTGATGTCATATTTGCAATGAGTTCATAGCCCCACCCGGTGCTTGGAGGCTCCTGCTTTTCTTTACAAAGATACATTGTGCAAAATTATCTCTTGAGCTCAAGAAATACAAGAATTCTTAATCCTATTTGGCCTGCATTAAATTTGGACCTTTCTTTCCAACAATTTTCTTTATGCTAGATGAAGCCCTCAGACAGATTTTAGGGACAGTTCTAAATACCTTGTGGAGCACTTGAGACATGGTGCATGTTTGTTTTGAAAAGCTCAGACTAAAGCAGACGTGGACTGTATTAGTGGTACATTAAAAAAAACTGTCATAGCCAAATGTTCTACTAATGGGACTTTTAAAAATCAAAAGTAAGTCTGTGAAGAATTCTTATTTTCTTCCCAAGTTGTGAATTTAGCAAAAGTCAACATGTTTAATTCAGTTAAACTTTATATATTCTCTGGAAATAGTGTTTGTTTGCTGCTTTTCAGTAAGATTATTGTAAAATAAGCAGTACCAGTTTTAAGTATAAGCTAAGCAAGCTATAGCTTAGGGCCCCACTCTCTCAAGGCCCCCCCAAAAAAATTTAAAGGAAAAAAACTGGATGTTTTCCAAAATTTAAGATAAAAACAAATAAAATAAAACCTACATACAGCAACAGTGTTTTGTGTTGTGTAGTCACCCATGTAATGGGCCCTGCCTCCTAGCCTGCTGGACATATAAAGGGCCCCATTACCTTCAGTAGCTTAGGGCCTCATCAAACCTAAATCCGGCCCTGAAAATAAGCACGATGCGGAGTTGTTATGGGTTGAGCATATTAGTTGGAATCTGAACTCTATTTCCTGCAGTTGCTGAATGTTTTAAGTTGGCTTCTCCTGAGCCTCCTTTGTTCCCATGAGAACTACTTCTGTTGTAATGATTTCTGATGTTCAAATACAGTAGGAATATAATTACAAACACATCCGCTTTATGTGATTTATTTTTGTTGTTGTTGCCTTTGTAGAAAATATTGGAAATAGAAAATTTACAGTACAGTTGGTATCTGTGAGGATTGATTTCCCCACCCCATATATTGATATCAATGGATAGAGGAATTGCTTTTAAAAAGTTAAAAAAACTGAAAACCACTAAGAAAATGGCCACCTCTCTTCTCTCTTTGCCTGCAAAACTAAGCCATTTGCAGGGTTTGGGGCAGTACTTTATTACCCTATTAGGTTTCATAGACATTATTTGAATTTTTATACTTGTAAGCTTTGGTCTTTTAGCTTTTGCTTACATCTAATGGCTGCGATGAGTGAACAAATCATTTGCAAAAATTTGTAAATGAAATAAGAATCTTGGACTCTCAGAAAATGGCCAGTTCTTGTTGCAGTCTTCTGCTGACCAGTACTCCCAATTTCTGAACGTCAATTGTATCATCTAACCTGCAACCTCTCTTGATGTCTATAAAGGCCTGCTTGTACCCAGCTAAACACTTAAGCTTTCTTTGTGTTTTCCAGCCTCTGTTTCTTACCTCCTACTCTTGCCTTAATCTACCCAACTTCTTCTAAAAGCATCTCCCATCTTCTCCTGCACTTCTGAATGCAAGTTGTAGCTAGAACTATAGGAATACTTTCTGAAGGTTATTTATTGTTAACTGTGGTAATATTTGGAAGGTATTCCCTATGTTGAAGTTGAGGTAATTTTTCCAAGGTTTTCTTGGTAGAAAAAAATTGATTTTAAGCGTTTTATGTGTTTGATTATACTAGATAATGAACATTAGTTTCCTGCAGAATTAGAATTCCCTCAGTGTTTGTCTCATTTAATAGATCTTATTTATGAGTGCAAATGTTTCTACAAATTTTTGTCTTGTTTTTTTCTCCCCAGGGAAAGAGGACAAATTTGCGTAAAGCTGGATCAGACAGGATTGCCCATGGAATGCGAGTGAAATTCAATCCCCTCGCATTGCTTCTGGATTCTTCTCTTGAGGGTGAATTTGATCTAGTTCAGCGAATCATTTATGAGGTATTAATTCCTAATTGCATAACAATTTTTGCATTTAAAAAATGTCTAATACTGTATCTTTAGCCATTTGAATTACAAGGCACTGAGATTAATGGAAGAGTATTTTTTTAGACACCCTGTCTTTCTCTTTGCTCCATAGGTTGAAGATCCTAGCTTACCCAATGATGAGGGCATCACTGCACTTCATAATGCTGTATGTGCTGGTCATACAGAGATAGTAAAATTTCTGGTACAGTTTGGAGTAAACGTAAATGCAGCTGATAGTGATGGATGGTAAGGGTGATCTTTTGTTTTCTCGTTAGTTCTTGTGCAAGTTAAACTGTTGGATTTTTCTGATCTTTTATGCTATTGTGCAACTCTCCCATTCTTATCACTGGTTTGGCTATGGAAGAATTCCCTTAAAAATCATTTTTTAAAGGGAAGTTGACTGTCTTGAGTAGAAAAATGAAACAAAAGTGAGATGCAAGTAAGGAGATCACTGTCTCTATTTTGATGAGAGAGAAAATAAGTTACTCACGTCAGTTACTATTGAACTTTGTAGCAAAAATGAGATTGAGTGTCATATTGGTGTTCTTAGCTGTTGCTCATAACTGTTGATGAAAGAGGTTCAGGAACCCCCCCCCCAAACCCTGGTAAACATTCATTGACAGCATTTTTTGTAGTAATGCACACATCTTCACTTCTTTCAAGTCTTGGTGTGTATGAAAAGGTATTCAGAGCACATAATTTTCTTCCTATTTATAGGACACCATTGCATTGTGCAGCATCTTGCAATAATGTGCAGGTGTGCAAATTTCTTGTGGAATCAGGTGCTGCTGTATTTGCTATGACCTATAGTGACATGCAGACTGCGGCAGACAAATGTGAAGAAATGGAGGAAGGCTATACCCAGTGTTCCCAGTTTCTCTATGGTAAGTTCCAGTAACTGCTTTGTGTAATGCTCTTGTGTGTTTTTGGACTTGTTTTTAAAATAAAGGTTCTCCCTGCTTAAGTTCAATGGATTGCAGCATTTACTGAAAAATTAAGTCATGTTTATCACCATGTCATTTAGTGTGCAGCCTTCTGAGCTGCAAACCATTAAAAAGCATTTTTGCCTTTTTTTCTGTAGAGCTGCTCACTCTTTCTTTGTGGGCCACACTTATTGGCCCCTTTCCTTTAAGATTCATTGTTTCTTACTTTTTCTTAGTAATCACATCAGCTGATTGACGTTTTTATTGAGGTTTGTTAGAGGTTCTTTCTCTACTATCTCTCTTTTGGTGCATTTCCTCGGAAGGTTAAGGCAAGAATGCTTATTCTCAACTCCCCCTCCCCCCTGTGGAAATTAAAGTGGTCTGTTGATCAATTCAAAGTATTGATTGTGAATGTGGTTTTGTATCTGAGCTTAGGGCAAGAGAGTTAAATGAGATCTGGGTCATTTAGATTGTTGTCACCTGCTCATTTAGGGTAAGATTCATAATGATTCTGTAGATACTGAGAATGGTATCTTGCAGCATGTGTGGTTTTGTGGTTTTAAACATTACTCTGGTCAGTCATCCACCAATAATGTCAGGATGTGTATTTTCATCGGTATTGATTAATTCTAACTTTATGCTTTAGGCAGCTTGAATTGGAGCCCCATGCTATTTCTAACATAGCATTTCAAAGCTCAGTGATGTCATTGATTTGCTCCTGCTTAGCTCTTTTATAATTTCATTTGCTTTCTATAAAAAGTATAGAAAATATTGACAATACTGTGTAATTGGTGTAGTATGAATATTTGGCTGCCTTACAGTTAATTGAACACAAGGCTCTCTTTACCATTAGAAAATGTGTTTCTGAAAGCCTGTGTTTCTTAAAGCAAATTGTATGTATCATAAATCACCGATTAAAATTCAAAGGTTTTATGTCGGATTGCCGCTGCTTACCTATCTCTTGATTGGGGTGATTGTAAACTAATGTTAAAATTAACATTAATTAATGTTAACATTGATTCTTAATATGATAACTGTAAGTATCACTCACTACTAGGAGATGTAGAAAAGACTGTGAAAGGTTCTTGGATAACATTTACAAGTGACAAACTCAGTTTGTTAGCCCAGAAATGAGTGTCTTTTTAAATAAATGAGTCTTTTGAACAGGAGTGTGAGTGCAAAAAGAATCCTAGTAGAGAAAAAGATGAATTTCTGGTGGGGTTATTGAACATAAGCTTCAAGAGAGGAGGAAACTAGAACATAGATTTGAAAGATTAAATTCTATTTATTGGTATAAATGAACAATTGGCTTTTTTCGTTTGGTTTGGCTATTATAAAACGAAAAGTCACTGACTTGACTGACCCAGTGACTGATGATCTTATGATGGTGCACTGTGGGGAGATGGTACATGGTACCCTCACATGCCTGGGTCCTGTCAGTGCCCAGCTGTGCCCAGGCCCACAAATATTCTTGAAATTTTACTCCTGCAACGGTGAAATTTTGCTAGTTCTTATCTTTATTTAATCACTAGTATTACAACTGCATTTTTTTCCAGGTAGTGTTTTCATATGCCTTCCAGTTACTTATAGGTTGAAGTAATTTTCATTCTGTTGTGGGCTGCTTGCATGTATTATGATCTCATAATTACTTGGGTGGTCCCATAACTTTCCAAATTCTAATGCATTTGTAATCCTTACTTACAGTAATAATCTAATGTAGTTTAGTATTCACAATTTTATTCTAGTCAAGATGAGGCATATTGGTTCTTGTATTGGATGTGGTATGAGTGCTTTATCATGTGAACATCCTATTTAGCTATCTCTCTTTCTATGGTAGGAGTCCAAGAGAAGATGGGAATAATGAACAAAGGAGTGGTCTACGCTCTCTGGGATTATGAAGCTCAGAATGATGATGAACTGTCTATGAAAGGAGGTGACTGCATGACAGTACTTCGCCGGGAAGATGAAGAGGAAATTGAGTGGTGGTGGGCACAGCTGAATGACAAGGAAGGATATGTGCCTCGTAATCTACTTGGGGTAGGAATAGCTTCCAACAAATTGTTCAGTAAAAATGTATTTGCATGAATACTTGCATGGGTGACTAATTTTTAAGCACACAAATATTCAAAGTTTTCTACTTTTTGTTTCAAGATTAGGTGTTTGGTGGTGGTCCTAAAGATTAAAAAAACTGAATATAAATTTGGTCCACAGAAGAAAATTCCTCCTTTCCAACCACTTAAAGTTTGCTTCAAGTAACATTAGCTGAGCTACTCTAAAATTCAGAGCAATATGTTTGATATGCTACAAGGACTAACAAAATAGCTTGAGTTTTATTTTTGTACTTTTTTATCCCATAATTTCTATAGGAAGCTAGTGTTGTGTACTGATCTTAGACTGAGTTACTCCACATCACCGAAGATGTTTTGTGAAAGAGCAGTGGCTCCTAAACTGGGTTACTTTCTTCCCCAGGGTTACTTGCCAAGACCTTTAGGGGTACTTGAAGAAAAAAACCCAAATAATGGCAGAAAAAGGCAGGTCTGTATTAGAATGCCTTGTGGGGCTGGAAAGGCAGGAAGGAAAACATAGTTGGCTATGATAGCCCCAGCAGCTGCTAGTTGCTGGTCCTCCATTTGTGCACATGTGGATACCAGATGTGGATCAGCAGATCTAGGCACTTTCTTCAGTCCTGAACAGGTTTGTAATGAGAACCATGCTTTGTAAAGTAAAGTAGTGGTTTTGAGTCCTTTCTTCGCTGTTTTCTGAGGCACTGTCAATGCAGAAATGGGGGCAGATTGCTTTGAAACATCTTTTTCATATGTATAAGTATAGGCCTAAACTTCAGTAAAACTGTAGCAGATGGACTCTGACATCACTTTATTTCTAATTCCTTTCTTTGTTTAATCCTTTTATGTGTGCCTACTATCTCTGGCCAAGGAGGTAATCCATCAGTTCTGGCAGAGTCTTAACATGGCGGTTTTAGCTGATTGATATTTTATGCCTAGCAATACCACATCCTCAAAAAGATAATCCATGTGCTCATGAACACAACATTTTTTAAAGGCAGCTTTGAAGCCTGGAATCTAAGGACTTTCAAATTAAGTTTTATAAAAGGATTTCCTCCTCTTCACCTTGGTATTAGTCAGAAATGGCCTTCACTGCTTGTCTGTGATCAAAATGCCCCTTTACTAAACAGACACATCTTTTAGACCCTTTAAAATTCGTGCAGTAGCCTAAGGTAATCCAACACTTTGCTTCAGCCATCCTTTTTTATAGGAACATGAGAAGTGCCTTGCTTAATCAGGCCGAGGGCAGGCATCCTGTACCTAACCTATATATATATCTTGTTTCCACTCCCTTGTATCTGGGATACTATGGTAGGCTACCTCTTAAACCTAATGTAGGTAGTTGTCATGGCTGGTAACTTGTGATGGACTTTTCCTCCATGAATTTGTCCAATCCCCTTTTAAAGACATCTAGGCCAGGTACCATCACCACATCCTGTGGTAAGGAGTTCTGTAGATGAATACCGATGTACAGAAACATTGGTTATAATGTTGGTTTTAGTGTATGGTCATTGTGACAATCTAGTCTTCTGACCCATACAGTCACCCATAAATCTTTCCTACCCCTTCTTTAGCCATATCTGATTTGTTTACCAACAAATTCTGCATTGTTGAATCAATGGTTTTAGCCTTGGTATCAAGATCTGTCTGTCTGTCTACAGTATTTATATACCACTTTTCAACTAAAAAGTTCACAAAAAGGTTTACAAAGAAAATGAAAGATTAATGGCTAATGGGTCGCTGTCCCAAAAGGGCTCACAATCTAAAATGCAAACGAACACCAGTAGAAGCCACTAGAACAGACATTGCTGGTTTGGGGAGGGCCAGTTACTCTTCCCCTGCTAAATAAAAGAGAAACATCCACTTGAAAGAGTGCTGCTTGTCCAGTCATTTCACTTCTTCATCTAAATCAGGGGTCTCTGAACTTTTTGGCAGGAGTGTCACATCGTCTTTCGGATACTGTGTTGAGGGCTAGAATAATTTATTTACATTTCAAATTTGAATAAATTGACATAAATGACAACTTGTGAACACTTTCCAACACACAAAGGGTGAGTGATTTTCATGCAGTTCATAAGCACTACCATACACACAGAGAGAAGGTGTATGCAGCTTTTCTCACCCTCCAAATATTCCTCCCAAGGACTGGAGAACAGAGCTCCCCTCACCTCCAGAGGATTACAGGGCTTGCCAAGGGCCAGAAGGAGCCCTGCCAAGGGCCAGATCTGGCTCCAGGGCTGGGGTTTGGAGATCCGTGTGCTAAAACAGTGGTTCTTGGGCATTTCAGCCAACCTCTTCTAAAAATAACAATCTGTCTGGGACCTACTGACAATCTGTCCAGGAAGTGATGTCACGGTCAAAGTGCCATAAACAGGAAGTGACATCACTGTGGTGTCAGAGCTCCACCATGTCTATTTGGAAGTTCCATTGTTTACAATGATACTTACTCTGAGAAAAGTATGGATTGCAGCCTGTGCTTCAGCCTCTGTATGTCTACTCAGAAGTCAATTCCTTTTTAGCCTGCAGGGTTTTGCTCCCAGACAGGTTTGCAAAGCACTGCAACCTCAGAACCCAATCCTAGACATGTCTACTCAGAGGAGTATATTGTCCCTTTATTGTCCTCACGTTAGCCTCTAGTTATCTGCCTAAGATGTTATCTCCAGAAGATATGTTTAAAGGTGCAGTGGCGCCTCATGTAACAAATTTAATTTGTTCCAGAGGCAGGTTTGTTACATGAAAGAGGCAGGTTTGTTACATGAAACGTTCTTTATGTGAAGCGGATTTTCCTATAGGAAATAATGGAAACTCAGATGAATGGTTCCACAACCCAAAAAATAATCATATAAAAATAGTAACTGGATATAAAAATGATGAGAAAACACTGGAATTGAATTAAAAACATGCATTCAAATGTGCATGATCCTATGAAGTCTACTTAGGCTGCAGTCCTAAACTCACTTTCCTGGGAGTAAGCCCCATTTAACACAATGGGGCTTACTTCTGGGTAGACATGGTTAAGAGACTGCAATCAAAGACACTTTCCTGGGAGTAAGCCCCATTGAACACATCCCTGGCGCTTTTAAAAAGGGCCGCCAGCCAGTGCGTCTGCCCCAACTGCCAACGAGTGTTTGTTACGTGAAGCACAGTTTGTTACTTGAAGCAGAATCCTAGAGAAATTTTTGTTTGTTATGTGGAACATACTTTATGTGAGGTGTTTGTTACGTGAGGCACCACTGTATTTAGCATATGTTAAGTACATTGACTTATAGTAAATCAGATTCTAATGTCCAGTTCACCCAGCCATTCAAGGACAGAGTGGTCTATGTTGAAAAATAACACACTGGACTGGTGTAAGCTCTTGATGAACACTCGGACACAATGTGTTGAATAATTGGTCAAAAGCACCACAGTCACACTGAGGGGTAGTTACAAGGCCTTCTTATTCAGTAAGTCCGGAAGACACCATGTTGGGTATAGATCCTGTTCAGAGTTGTCCAATGCTGGCAAAGTAAGTCAAAACCTGACACCTTTTGCGTAGGATCCTCTATGTAGCTGCATGTATCTGGGTGTTCAGCAGCCCATTTAGCCTTCCATTACATGTTGATGTAAGCTGTTGTTCAAATGCCCATAGAGGGCATTCTGGATTTAAGCCTGCCAATTGATAGGTGAGGAAGGTTAGTTTGCACAGAGAATATCGGTGCTATGTGTTGGGTGTTATGTGTTATCTTGATTCTTCTCTGTTGTAATTTTGCTAGAGTGATTTAAGTTAGCAAGCCTTAAAACAAAAGTGCACACATATGTACTTTGCTGGGCTTAGACTATTAAGTGTTTCTCCTTTGTCAGCCTCCTGTGTGCTGAGAACTACAATATAATTTCAATTTTATGTGCCAGCCGTATTTTATGATATTCCTTTTCTATAGCTCAGTGAGGACTGTGGATGTGAGATCAAAGAAATCTCCTTATTCTCAGCCTAATGCTATGACACTTTTGGTTCAATGAGGGAGAGCCACAAAACACTGAATTGGGTTAGAGATGAATTTCAGCCACTTGTTACTGCTTTCAATCACAGTGGAACATCAGTGAAGGATTCTTTAATGCTCATAATGGCACCTGAAATTCTTGTGTGGCTGGTTGACACTTTGCCCAAAGGAGAAAGGTAGTTTCTCATACAGAGATGCATCTAGAGGTTGAAAGATAAAAATTTCTTTCAGGTCTTTCCTGACCTCATTGGTAAAATATGGCTGAAAACCAAGATACTATACCTGCTTTGCATACAAATGCCTGGCAAGTTTAGGTAGGACTGAGCAGCACCCCTGAAGAGTTGCTGGTGGTAAACAATTCTGAGCTGGAATTGTGTGGATCAGGCCTAACTAAGGTCTGCTTCATATGTTCAGATGCATTGTGTAATCTTTGGTACAGAACAGTTTCCAAGTATCATTCATATCTGCTTCCATGAACTTACTGAGAAAATAGATAGGTGTGATAGAATTATGTTATTAGGGTTGCAAACCTAACCACACTTTCCTGGGGAGTAAGTACTGTACTATAGAACACAGTGAGACTTACTTCTGAGTAGACATGTTTAGGATTATGCTGTAGAACTTTCTATTTGTATCATGCTGTTATAAAGTTTGGCTTTTTTCAAGCAAGCTTCACAAGCTTGTGATAACAAAAATGTTGCACACATGTAGGTAGTCCCTGGTTTCTCAGTAGGCAAATTCTATACTGTATTTACTTGAATATAGTGCAGGTTTTTTTGCCAAATAGACCTTTCAGAATAGAGCTGCACATTGTATTCAATGGCGCATTATATTTGAAGAAGGCAGGCAGGGCAAGGGCAGCTCCTGATTGGCTCCCAGCAGAGGTTGAGTAAAAGGAAAGTTTTAGGGCCGGTCAGCCATTGCTGAGACCTACAGGAGCAAAGCCAGCCCAGGGATCTGCTTGCGGAGCAGGGAGCCCTGCAGAGGAGTCTCTTCCTTGGAAAGTATGCCTGGAGTTTCCCTGAGTGTTCCACACGTGAACCCCTAAGGAGAAAGAGGAGAGAGGAGGAGGCAGGGAGGAAGAGCAGGGGCTCAGCTTGAGTCTCCTCGGGGCTTCTCCTTCTCCTACAGTCCCAGTCTCTGCAGCCCTGTGAAAGGAGCCCCCCACCTTCCCGCCCTGCTTCTCTCTGTCCCTCATGGCTGTCCGTGGTTCAGTCCTTCTCTTGTAGTGCAACACTAAGCAGGTATACTCAGATGTAAGTCCCATCTCACTCTATGGGACTTACTTATCCACAGGAAACTGTGGATAGCAGTGTAGCTTCAGCTTCTCTCACCCTCCTCAGGGAAGGCACCATCTACAATCTCCTGTTAGAAAGATACATAGTTGTGTCCACCCTGTTGAATATTTCCCTCTGATGTATTCAGAATGTTATGGAAGTTGATCATTAAATTATAAATGTGTCTAATTGATTTTTCCTGCTTTGTGGGAGAGAAACCTTTTCTCCTTCCATGAAGGCAGTGGGGTGGGGGAAAGACAGAATGCAGAATTTTTAACCCTTTTTTTCTTGTTGATTCAGATCATGATTACAGTCAATCCAACCAGATGTATTTGATATATAGTATCTGTTTATTGCTTTGTTTTCCAGAATTGTAATGGACAGAATTGAGTACAAATTAAAATGTACACTCTTCTGTGTGTTTCTGTTCACAACACTTTTGCCCTGTCTAATCTGTTGTTGTGCCTGTCATTCTGTATTGAGTGCAAAGTGCTGCGTGGTTAGATTGGAATATCAAAGGTATTGCTTTTATCTTTCCTATTACCTGCACTATTGTCACAATTGCTACATCCCTCTAAAACATTATGGTTGTCTGAAGTGTGGCAAGCTTTTTTATGAACGAAATTCATTTTTGTTGGCTCTGGTGATGACCATAGAAATATGTGTTCTTCTAAAAATCAGTTAGGTAATGAAATTGTAGGCACTAACACTGCGAAGATTCCTGTTTACCATTTCTTAAAACATATACTCTGCATCTGAATTGCTTATTCTAGTCTCTTTTTTTTCCTTCCCCAGCTCTATCCAAGGATTAAACCAAGGCAAAGAAGCCTGGCATGAAGACATTTGGAAGCAATTTTATGAAGTATTGGTTGCTGGAAGAGTTTATTATTCTTGTTAGGAAAAAATACATTGCATTTGTGTTCACACCAACTTTGAGACTTCTTCAATTACAATGTGATATGAAAGCAATATGGAGTGTGCTTTGCAAACAGATGAAGGATAGATTGCATTTGCAGATGGTGGAAGATGTTCTCCAATGTAGAATGCAACTTTCAAGCAAATGAACTTGACTCGGTTTAAGCAAACTGAGCCTAATGGTCAATCACTGCCTGCTCCGCATCTGTAGATGACTTTCTTTTTTCTCCAGTGTAGTGAACAGCAAAGAATCCAATCAGTTCTCTAATCTAGGTAGTCGCTACTCTCCAGCTCCTTGCAGTACCAACTTTTAGAAACTGGTCCAGTGTTAGTCAGCTGAGCCGTTTATAAAGAAAATAAAAACACATTCCATAGCAGAAGGTTTAAATAACAGCATTTACTATTATGAAAAGGACATGATGCAGCTTAACAATAAATAACTTCTTAAAAATCTTGGAGCAATAATTTTAAACTATAGTAGCATTCTAGGATTCCAAAGTATTTGAAATTGCTATATCATGTAGCTTTTAGTGTTTTTTAAAAATGAACTTGTTTGTCTTTTGTAACTTGGATATTAAATATAGAAAACCTGTGTAGACTTCCTATTTCACATATTTTGTTCACTATCTTTTATTAACTGTGATTAAAATTTTGCTTCAAAAATTCAGATTTGTCAAGTTAATAGTCAGCCACTCTGCTTCTGTCATTGAGTTATCCTCATATGCCGAGATGGACACAATAGTTTATAACTGTGTTGCTAGCATTTCCTTGTTAGATTAGGAAGGCAAAATCCAGAGTAACTATGGGGAATCCTTGCTCCAGTGTAAGAACAATTTACTTTGGATTGAAATATGGATTTCCCATAGGTTGTCACTAGGTGGTGCAGTAACTATGGGTGCATGTAAAGTCTCTTATGTGCTCCTGTAGTTACTCTGGATTTGGGGGATTGTTTTTGACCTGTGACTTACACTGATATAGCTTATCTATCAGGTGGAATGTAACAAAAAAAATGTCTTTATACGGCTGGGGTGGGCTTTTGGCGGATGTTCGATAAAGACGCTTCCTGTATCAAATTAATTGTGAAGAAGCTGTCTTATGTGTGAACCATCAACCCACTGAAGGAATACAACCATAAATACTGTGTTGTATAGCCAGCTGTAATAGTGAACCTATAAGCACTGAAGACAATGCATAACTGTATAATTCCAAGGAATTTATTATCTTTTCAGCGGTAAGAACATTTCTAACTCAATTTTGTAATTTTTATAAGAACTCTTAATTGAGGAAATGCAGGTGTCGTGTCACAGGAGATAAGAACATATTGTGTCATTAAGTTTGATCCCAAATGAAGCATGTATTTTTAGAATTGCGAAGCACTGCTTCCATTAGTGTCAAAGATGCTAAAGAGCCTTGCAGCAGCCTTGAAGCGTGATGAGCAGGTTAGGGATTGACCAATCTCTTCTTGCTTTCCCTCAAGTTGATATTGATCACATTTTGCAGTTCAAATAAGTGAAGCTGCCACTTTAATGAAAACTGTTCTCTCAGATGCAAATCAAAATACAAACATTGTTTAGAAAAATAAAAACCACAAGGATGGTGGATCCTGGCTGCATAAGGAGTTTTTATTCTGTATTTCAGTAGCGTAGGAAATGTTATAGCCCTACAGTGTGCTAAACAAGTGGTTCCCAAACTTTTTAAACACTGGGACCCACTTTGTAAAATTACCATCTATTGCAAATATTAATATAAATATTAATACGAGGGTGCTTTCAGCAGACATGTTTTATCAGGGGCCTTAAACCATTTCTGCCCAATGTTGCATATACACAACAGGGAACAAATGTACACCTGTGAATCAGGCAAGAATGGGTTTAATTACTTGTCAAGGTTAGACATGAACTGCATTGGGTAACTTGCTATCTTGCCTAGTATTAAGACTCATTTTCAGATACTTTAGTGTTGAACATGTGCTAATTAAAGAATGAATAAAATAATTGTGCTTTGTTTTCAGCAGGGTAGAAGATGCTACTTTCCAGTTAAACAGCAATTATGAGCTTTAATTTTAAAAATAGCATATCCTTACGGCAAACTTGGCACCGCTTAAGCAAATAGTATTGATTAAATAAAAAGTTAAAATTGTATAATGAGGCCATTAAGGATTAACTCTGCATTTGTTCTGCTTTTTCAATATTCTTTTTTCCTCAGTGGCTTTGTTCATAAATAGGGTACAGTTCACTGCTGAAATGTCCTGGTTTTGTTTTTGTTTTTAATTTTTTTAGCATGTTCTTCCATATTAGTCTTTAAACCGATGCTCATGTACCCAGGAGCAACTTCATCTGTGGTGTGTGTGTTCATATGATGGTAAAGCACACCCACTGTGGAACAGAAAGGAAAAAATAAGTAAACATAAGAAACTTGATAAAGCTTGTAAAATAATTTTAGTGATTCCTCAGGCCAGCTCCAGAAACTGCACTGCTTACTACTGAGAAACAGAAGGGATGAGAACTAGAGAGGAAATCTCTTGGTCCAACTTCTGCTCCTCAGTCTTAAAAGAATCTGTCTCTAGAAGGCACCTTCCCATGCCTAGGCCACTGGAAAGTGACAAGCAGGAGAAAAAAAATGCTATAAGAGCTAGACTAAACTTGACAAAGCTCAGGAAAATAACTGAAATATGTTAATGCTTCCTAAAAGGAAGTAATCTGCCCCACAAAAAGTGCTTGAGGTGAAAAGGGGCAGTAAATATTATATAGAAGTTTAACTCTATATAGTAAATACTTAAAAAGGAGAAGTAAATACTATACTACTGCTACTACTAGAGGTCTTTGCCTCGATCCCAAGCAAAATAAATTTTAGAGTGGGTGAGCAGCTGCTAACAATTCATATCTTCTTTATTTTCACTTATGCTGTGGTGGATGTTGCTTCTGCACCTGCCAGATAGTACGGGCAGCACTAATCCACATAAATCTGTAGAGACTGGAATACTCCAGAATTCATGTTAGTGCACAGATCTGATCACAAGTGACACTTGTTCATGGTTCATGCATTTCTTGAAATCAAAAAAGACCTTTATAAGCAAAGATGATAGACGGTGAGTGTGTGGCTACATAGGCAGCAGAGGAAGTATAGGAACAACCCAAGTGATGATGCAGGAGGTACTGAATTGAATTTACTCCCACCTCTCTCCAAATAGGTGTTCATCTGTTTAGGGATGGGTGATCTTAACATGCAGAGAGAGTTGCTCATCCAACCTGTAACTGTAGGAAGGTTCTATCTTAGTCCATTTTTCTTCTATATAAAAAGCCCCATAAGTGTGTTGCAAATCCTGCATATGAAAATTATTTTGTATTTCTGATGGGGACAAAGTTCACGAGCTGATCAATAAACCACAAGTGCATCTCTGGAATAGTCTAGGAAAATGGTCCCTTAGCTATAGTAGTTCTGTGAGTAAGGGGGTGGGATGCCGATTCTCACTGCAAAGCAGGAGCTGTTGCATCTTGACAGGTTTATTAACTTACTGTGACAAGGTTCATCTGTACTGTTCCTGTTTTCTCAGTATCCAGTTTCTTAAATATCTCTGTGGGAGGAGGAGGATGAAAAGAAGATAAATAAGTCTCATTTGATGTCAAAACTGCAGAACAGGAATGAAATGTTTCATTAATGAAGGCATGTGGGAGAAGTTCTAGGCTCCAGTGGCTCCCATGCTGCTAAGCAGCCTTTACAGTACCAGTAATTCAAGTAGTTGGATCATGGTCCAAGTATCTACTGGAACAGCCCATAGGGTGTTGGAGCATTGAAGAGTACTTCTGTACAATTTAGTTAATCATATGGGAAATCAGTAACAGGATGTTACAATAAAATGGGGTGCCTCCTTCAAACAAAAGTGGGGGTGAATTGTTTAAGTTGAGCTAAACATGCATTACTCATAACTGGTGTAATTGCAGCTTGAACATGCCTGTGAAAGATTCCGGTGCCTACTCTAATGTGGATAAATATCAATCTGATAACTACTGCCTGAACCAGTTAGGTGAATTTGAGAATCTGGGAGAGGCCCTAAAGCGACCATTGTATGAACATCCTATAACACATGTGCTTGTTAGTCCATTGTTTGTTAGACAAGCTTATAAATTTGAATCAGCATATGTAGGCATCTACTGAAAAGCCACTTAATAGCTTTTTGAATTAGACTGAAGGAATTGTATAGAGCAGTCATTGCTTATTGTGTAGCAGAGTCATTGTTTAGGTTGATAAAAATTTGTTGGTAAGATACTTACTGAACAAAGTTTCCAGTCGAATCAAGCATCTCACAAAGTTGTCAAAATCGATTATCAGCTGCTCATCAGCAAATCTGGCCACAATCACCTGGTGTAACTGACAATCCAGTTTGAAGCCTAAATCCAAATGGAATATTGGCTGAAACAGTTGAATGTCTTGAATTGTGACTAAACATGGGGTTATGAAAAATGAAACTGCACACAGTCCTAAAAGAGAGGCTTGAGTTTTTTGGCACACTGTGAATAGGAAAACTTGGAGCAAACACACAAGCTTGGTTGACTTGGGTTCTTGGCTCAGAGGTTTGTTTGTACACAGTCCCATAATGAATGATTAGGATAGTCAGAGCTGAGGCCTCTCTTTCTGCATGGAAAGTATAGGCTGGAGGTATAAAGCACACTTATAGATCTCAAGCTAAACATGAGCCACCTCAGCTCCAGCGTGTGAAAGGAGCATGTTGGTGATGATGAGTTATAAACTTTACAGAGGCTCTCATTTTGTTCAGTGTAAAGTTGCTAAACAATCACCTCAGGAAACTGCTGCTGGCTGACCAAACTGGGAGAAAATCTAAGATGGTCAGTTATACTCCTTACTACATCCTTTTCATTTGGCAGCTTTAATTGTAGAAACGGATCTTAGTTCAGAGACATCTTATAAAAAGGTCAAGTAAAAATACAAGTGACCCTGTTAAAAAAATTAACTAAAAAACTAATATTTCATATAAAAAAACTAACAATCACGATTCTATAATCACAAAGTAATGAATGAATCCAAATATATATATATATACAATTATTTATTTACTTATTTATTATCCTATCTGAGCAAAAAGCAATCTGTTGCTATAAAAGGCTACCCAAAAATATGTGTCTTTCAATTCCCTTTCACCTGAACACTCAGCTCAGAATGTGTACCAGGGCTTCAGCAAGTTCTACCATCATTGTGGAATTGATGGGTCATGCCCTTTTGTTGGTCAGTTCCTCTGAAAAGTTATGAGAGGCTGCATAACAACTTCAGACTGTGACCTGTGTCTGAAAATGAAATGTCATCTGGGTTAGGAAGATCTGAGTCCTTTGTACCACATCCAATCCACCTGACTTTGCTGCCTTAGATTATGATGGTGCCACAAGATGTACCTGCTGCTTCTAAGGCTTTCCGCATCTCATATGCATTCATGGTCCCAGAGCGATCTACATCCATGTCTCGGTAAATTTTCTGCAGGACACCAAAGCCATTGTTTAGAAGTCTGATAGCAGTTCAGAGAAGAGAAGAATGTCTGCAAAGTAAACTGTTTTCATTGAGGGGAACAGAACAAGCCTTAAAACAGTGGCTGTTTTAAGCGTTTGTTTATGTATTCTTTTTGCAGTTTTCAAAAACTTGCAATTATTTAAAAATCTTGACATCAAGTCATCAAAAAAATATAAGTGGTATATGTGAGGCAGGTGAAAGGAAGCATAGATCTATGCAAAATAGTGTCACCTTCTAATTGATAAATAATATGGCTAATAAACTGGCAAGCTTTAAAATGTCTCTGGGTGTTGTGCTATTTGCCTTCATTTTTCCTATAGGACAAAATGACTCTGCGCCGACCTGTCTGACAAGACAGCACTAATACATATGGTTCCATGGCTGGCATCTTGATAAACTACATGCATGGCTTTGTGCTCTGGAGCTAAAATGGCTATGCGCCAGCAACATAGTTTTGAGCATCTATGTACAGTAACAGATTGCAATACTTTGCATCATCTACACTGCATCTCTAAGTGGTGGGATAAAAAAGAAGCCACACTTGATACTGAAATGGCACCTGGGGTAAATGGGATACTGGTCTCTGGCACTTCATTTAAGCACCTCCCCACACCACAAAGTTGATCCAAAAAATGAGGCCCATGTGGTTTATTTTTAAAGCAGATATTTTTCAGCTCAATATTGCCTTCATTCCCTCATTTACAGTATTTGTTGCATGGCTCCTGTTTTGTCCATATTTTAATTTTTAGCCAAAACTGAACAGAAAAACGGGAGGGGGGAGAAATCGACATTTGAAAAGGTTTCATGTTTTGTTTCATGTTTAATGGGAATCAAGATACAGTTGAGTATATGTAATTCCCACTAACATTAGTGGTGTAACATTAGCGGTCACATGTTTTAATCTGCTTTCATTTATATTGTTTGAATCATGTATAGCAGTGGTTTTCAAAATGTTAGGGAGCTTTACTCCTTAAGTAAAGCAATTACTAAGTAAGGCATGTTACTATGGCAGTAGCAGGATCTCCAGTATCACAACAATGTGGGGGAAGGGAGGCTACTTTGAAACCTAACAGAGGTTCTGCCATGATGTGGGAAGCCCCACAGAGCCCCCCACGACTTAAAAATAATGAAAGTGCAATCGTGTTTAAACCAGAAGCGAAAATTAGATTTAAAAAACCAAACTTATTTCAATAGGTCCTCTGACCTGATATTTTTGAATCTTTGTCCAAAGTACATGAAATTCCTTCAGTCCCAGTTTACCACTTCCATCAGTCTGTTTGCATTAAGGAAATTGTCATTTCAAGCAGCAAATATATTTTCCCCCTCAAATTCAGTATTCTGTGAAATATACTGTCAAAAGGTCTTAGATCATAGATTCTCTTGCATCTGGGCATCCCATCTCCACAGCCCCCCAACACAGCATCCCAAGACATGGCTTACAATCCCCACCTTAGCAGTGTTTTTTCAGGAGCTCGGAAGCCTTTGGTTGGAAGGTAAGTGCCTGTGGTTGCACATATTGCGACAATGCTACCTCTAGAATGTTGTTTGGTGCAGCGTAGATTATATCAGTTTAATGTCTAAAGTTGGTTTTTCCGCTCCAGATGTGATAAGTGCTGTTTTATATTTTGGTCAGCTAATAGCAGAAAGTGGTGGTTTTGTAGGTGTTGCCAAACTTCAACTTCCACACCCCTCACTGACACCAACCAGTCTGACACTGTGAAGGATGCTCCTCACAAACAAAGCATTTTGAAGGCTGGGGAACTTCTGCCACCTTCAGAGGATTTCAGGGCACTGCCAAGCCTTTGAAGGCCAGTGTCTTGCTGAGAATTGCTGGCCAGATGAAGGCTCAGTGCAGGCCACAACTGGCCTCCAGGGTAGATTTTGGAGATTTCATTTAGACTACCACTGTGTGGTGAACAAACTCTATAGTGGTTTTCTACTGCCTCAACCAGTGGTCTGTTCCCTTTCAGTGGAACTGCTAAGTTAGAGCTATGAACCTTTACTATCCAAAACAGAGTCTCTCTACACCAACTACTGCTCCAAACTCACAAAAATATTTCTCATAGCTAACATGCAGAGTATGCTATGCTTTTCAACATGATTTTTTTGAAAAATACACATCTTGGTTAATCTTTGTCCCATTTCAACCAACACCATATTATTCCTTTGTCTTAACACTATCCCATTCTTGACTTGAAATGTTATAACTATCTAATAAGCAGAAAGCATGTAGTCTAACAAAATGTATTAAAGGATACATCTAATAAGTCCACCATAATTTTACATGTTTCAATGCTGAAGCCATCTGATTTGATGTCTTGGCCTGCAAAGGAAAACAGATTTGTTCTGTGCTGAAAATTTCACTCCCCTCTCGCATTCAAGGCCAACGCGCTAGTGAAAAGATAAAAGGTTAGGACAAGGGAGATCCAACCTGATGGATTTTAACTATTGCTATATAAAAATGATTCATACTTCTTCAGCAACCAAAGTAGAGTAAAATTTCCATGACTGCCAGACAAAAGACCAGAGGTTTTATCCACTGTGAGAAGTAGAGAATACATTAACTGCAAGCCTAGAGTTAAATCAAGCGTCTCTCATAGCCTTGGTTAAGTAGATACCAAAAATATATTTGAGAGTTTCTAGACCATCAGCTTTCTGAAGACTGAACTCTGATCAGATATATAAAAATTAGGGAATCAATAGCATACAGCAGTATTTAAATAAAGAGGAGAAAAAAAGAATCAGCCTTGCTCTGGCACACTGGTGTCCATAAAAATAAGAAGATTATTTGTTTTTGGATTAGGTGACTGCTGCCTAAGGGGAATCGCATCCAGCACTGTGCCTAGGCAATTTTTATAACCAGTAAATAATCTTTTTTTAAAAATCAGAGTTACAGATCTCCAAGAGACAAGCCCCAGCTCAAAGGCGTGACACATCAGCTTTGGCTGATTAAGTAGAAGAATCTAGTGTGACAAATGGATCACCAGAGGTGGGAGGGAGCACTCCATTTAGCAGGAGCTGACAACTCTGGGTTCCCAACCACCTGAGCCGAGTCCTACACTTGCAGGATTGAAATACTTTCATGTAGGCAAGTCTACTAACTGTGCAAATACATTATGAATCTGGATTTTCAGTGGAACCTGCTCTTTACATCTCACTGTGCCCTACTGACTCACATATACTACGAAAAGGTCAGATTCTAGTTAGCCTGGTGGGAAAAATGGGACTTGAATCTTCTGCTCATACCGAAGTAAAGTAAGAACTTCTTACAGAAGTAAAACTTGTGTCTAGGGGTTGAGTATCCATCCTTAAAAGCTGTGGATCTACTTTTTGTCTCCTTCAAAGCCGTAGATAAGTGATTTTCAACCAGTGTCCCATGGCACACTGGTGTGCTGTGGATAGTTCTCAGGTATGCTGTGAGGATTTGGTGAGAATCATTAATTAACAGAAAAATTGGGGGATTTGAATAGATTGTTGTGCCTTATCGATGGTAAAAACAACTGATGGTGTGCCTTGACAATTTCAGTGCCTTGTTAGTGTGCTGTGAGATGGAAAACAGTGAAAATAATTGCTGTAGAAATGTTCACAGACAATTAGCAGAGTAGGTTTTGCTAGTACAACAAGAGTCCCAAAAGGGGGAGGGAGGAGTACTTACGTTTTGCCAAAATTTTTCTCAAAATATTGCAAAGTTCAAAGGCTGAGATCTCAGCATCCTGTGAAAATTGAAGACAAATGCAGTTCAGAAAGGTTTCCTTTAAATGTGATACTGTATGGTTAATTAATATATTTCCCCATGAAGATGCCTGTATTTCTATTTTGGAGTCCAGATGTTTTACCAAAGATGATGCAGTCTGTATATAACAATATATCCAACCTGGATAGAGAAAATGCAAGTAACTGAACCACTCACCTTTCCTGCTAATTGTCCAAATAGTTTCTTAAAACCTGGTTCAATTTCATCTTCAGTGACTTCTTTCTGTGAAGAGGAATTAATGACAGGGAGAAAAAAGTCAAACTATACCCCCAAAATCATCCTAAATTTAAGCAATTTTTTTCCTCTTTTGCTTCTGAGGTTTCAATTTAAATTTTCAATTACAGGTTTGAATTCTGTTCAGAATGAACAACGCAGAAGCCCTTCAGTGTATCCCAAGTTGGTTCTCCCATTCTGCAGCGCTAAGATTACAAACAGTTCAAGGTGACAAGAAACTCAGTTTTCTAATTCACCATTAAGTATGGAGAAGACTTTCTGTCCATTTTAGTGAGGGAAGTGCGTGCTTATTTTGGTAGTGCTTCAGTATTTTTATTTCAGATTTTAAAAAACAAAAGAGAGGTTTGATTGACATTTTTGGCCCATGGTTGTTTGAATAAGATACACTGATGAAGCTAAGCTCAAGTTCTGGTCAGTGCTTGGATGGATGGATGACAGCCTAGGAAGCTAGTCTGTTTCCATAAGTCACACCACGGAAGTAGAACAGAAATGTAATAAAAACCTCAATCACAGGACTAGAAAATAAAAGTGCAAGGATGAAGCCTGAACTGTGACAAGATTTATGGACATGCTTAGGAGGGTTAATGGGCCCAGTGTGTGTGTTTGTTTTATTCATTCATTCCCATACTCCTTAGAAATTGATCCCACATCTCCACTAATTTTAAATCCTTCAACAGAAACAGTTGTCTGTAAGGAATTTTAATACTGTCCAAATTCTGCAAGAACTGGAGGACACAACTGGAGGGAATCAACACATAGTGTGTTTGAAAATAGCACTCCAGGAGCAGTGGGAATAATTTTCACAATTATTTCAATAATTTTCACATACCTCTTCAATATTGGCTTCAATTTCATCATCAATAACTCTAAAACAAATACAGGAATCAGCATTACAACAAAGCAAATATAGAGAAGCTTACATTATTATTTTTTTAGGGGGGGAAAACATATTAATAGTTACATCCTGATCCTGCCAAAAGACATCTGGGCATACAACAGACACACTAATGTATTTGCAATGCAAAACTCATTTACAACCCATTAAGCATGTGAATGTACACCCTTTTGGGAGGGGGTCATTAGTTGTGTATAGTCAAGCACAATACAATACACACTAGATCAGAGCCTGAGAAAGCCATCAGTTTTGTGAAGTACAATGCTGAAAGCTCAGGGTTCAATTTAATACTTGGAGTACCAGATCCGGTAAAAACAAAAGATAGGAATCAATTGGCAGAAACTGGATTTACATGGCCTGCTGTGTGGGAGTTCCATTTAATTGAAGATCTCCCACCACATCAGCAAAGATTATCCCCATCAGCTTGAAGGGGAACATGATTGGAGGCAGGGGTTCAAGGTATGAAGACAATAGCCTCTGTTGTTAGCTGTTCCAGAGACAGAGACATAGGCTGCAATCATAACCTCCATTTCAGCCGGCATAAGTCCTACTCTGACCTGGGGGTGTCTCATTAGTGCTGTAAGGCACTCCTCCTCCACTCCATGGTAGGGGTTAGGCCAGTGGACATGCATATAACAACCTCCCCAAACCACCATGGGAAAATATGCCATGTGAGTTAGGCCAGCCTAAATTGGTTAGAACTGCACCCATAGTCTGATAAGAGAGAAAGCAACATGGGGCCTCACCCCCGCTCCTCAAATCACACCCCACAGAGGGCTCAAAACCTAGTTTTGAATTTTGCTTTTATGCACTTTCTTTATCTGCAATGATAGCTTGATGATCATGATTCCACTCTAATCTCCTGGTATTAAAATATATACTAGAAGTGACACAATAGGCCTTGAAAGTCTGACTGCCTGAGTCTCACAACGCCCATGTCAACACTACTCTTTTTGACTAGTAATAGTAGCCCTTATCTCTTAATTTCCACCATGGACCCCAAGCATTCCAGATAGAAAGGCTATAACAACAAGAACAAACATGGTTCCCTGGGGCTTCAGATTCATCAAGTCATCCAGGTTGGGGACAGAGAATAAGATGGGCGACTCAGCTACATACTGTGAATCAGCATTCTTTTCGGAGAAGACTCGTAGGCAGAAATCCCCATTCTTGTTGGGTTCAAAAGTGGATGGCACAATAATGTATTCTCCTGGTGGAAGCTTGAACCGGTTCAGCACCTCTCGGAGATTGATGAAAGTGTTTGATCGTTCCCTCGCTCGGTTTGTTAGAAAGAAGTTTTTGTTCAGGTGGATGTTTGTTTTGCCAGAAGACTTCATAGTAGAAAACAACAACAGCAGTGTTATTTCAACTGAGAAGGCAACCCAAGAGAGAATAAAATACTGAACCTTCCCAATCAATATAAAGGCCAGTTAAAGCAAATATAAAGGATTATAGAAGTATTTCATGAGAAGGAAATTGCACTGTGGCATGAAATACCTGTTCTAATAAGCTATATACAGTGGCGCTTCACGTAACAAATTTAATTCATTCCAGAGGCATGTTTGTTACATGAAACGTTCTTTACGTGAAGCAGACTTTCCCATAGGAAATAATGGAAACTCATATGATTGGTTCCACAACCCCAAAAATATTCATATAAAAATATTAACTAGATGTAAAAATGATGAGAAAACACTGGAATTGAATTAAAAACATGCATCCAATGTGCATGATCCTATGAAGTCTACTTAAGCTGCAATCCTAGAGACACTTTCCTGGGAGTAAGCCCCATTGAACACAATGGGACTTACTTCTGAGTAGACATGGTTAGGAGGCTGCAAGGACACTTCTGTAATCCAAGACACTTTCAAAGTGTCTCCCCACTTTCTCCTTCTCTTCCCCCTGAGCCTCTCTCTCCCCTGCTCCCTTCTGGCTAGCCCTGAGCTGCTTCCCTCTTCTCCACTGCTCTTCTCTCCCTCCGGCCACAGGAGGAACAGCATGGAAGTATTGCTTTCGCTATGGGCAGGTGCGCTAGGCAGCCCTGATGCTTTTTAAAAGGGCTGCCGGCCAGAGCGTCTGCTCCAACTGCCAATGAGTTTGTTTGTTACGTGAAGCAGAATTCTAGAGAAATTTTTGTTTGTTACGTGGAACATGCTTTATGTGAGGCATTTGTTACATGAAGGCGCCACTGCAAAAGGATCCTTCAATTTTGCTCTATTGGTCTCATAACGGGAGCCTCCATAAAATCTATCACAGACTAGTAGTTCAATTAGTGTTTACACTATGTAAGGGTGAGTGAGGGTTAATTACGGTAATTTGTTTAGAAATTTTTTATTCCATCTTTCCTCTGTTAAAAACAGATGCTCAAGATGGATTACAATAATAAATATACAATTAAAATATTCATTCATTTACATGAACCAATTCCTAGAATTTCACAGAAAATGGAAAAACAGGCCTGGTACTGCGCCACTGCTGACTTGGATAAATGATAAACCCTTTGTTATAGAAACTACATACAGTTTTGAACTTTAAACACATTGGGCTTTAATCATCAATAGGAAGGCAGCTTTCCTCAGGATATCCTTGAGCATACATTTTTCATTCCTTAGAAAATAGACACTACACACCTCTGGCGGCACCTGTAAGAAAGCAGAAGGAAGAAGAAGCCATTACTTTTAATAGTCAGAACTCACTTGCAGCTTCAATTTAACTGACTCAATCCTTACCATGATCAATATGTATGACATTCCTAATGGAAGTAACAGTAATCAGATTTGTCAGGTACCTGTACTTGTTTGACCACTTATGACTTTTGTTTGAGTTCTTCATTTGCTGCACCGTAGCCAAGTGTATGATCCACCTCCACTGGATCTAAATATTTATACTCTAAAAATACAATATTTCAACTGCCTTAAGAGTTTTTGAGAGTCCTATCTGCAGTGATTGAATTGTGACAATCATTTGCAGGTAATCTCTTGATGCTAAAACCAGACAAGTGAAAACACACATTTGTTAACTGGCATTTTGTGGAAACAGGAGCACCAGACTTTTGTCCATCTAAATAAGCAGTGAGATTTTGCAAGCTATTACTATATGTCATTCAGTATCTCAGCATTGTCTCTAAAAATAGTTATCCATTCCCTTTATTCCAATGAATATCCACCACTCTGTCATGGCAAACTGTTGTGCCATAGATGGTCTGCAATTGTGCCATGGGACTTTGGGGATGGGGATTAGTAGGGCAATTGAGGGATTTCAGCCCCTTACCAGCAGCATGGTGTGCCTTATTAATGTTAAAAAAACTTATGATGTGCCTTGACAACTTTAGCCTTCTTAGAGTGCTTGAGATGAAAAATATCAAAAAACCATTGCTTTATTCAATGCCTCTGCAAGAGGGAAAGAGAACTTGCCTCATAGATGGCAAAGCCAATAGTATGCATATCTTCTCCCATCTTCCTTTGCCTCTGGCGGTGCTTCTGAATTAGGCCAACCAGAAATGTGCAGCCTCTCTCAGGATCACCTGGATCTTCATCTTCTTCCTCAAGTTTAATCAAATACTGTGGGTTCATCCAAAAGGTATCTGGTAAAAGAATGAATGCAAATTGGTATACATCAATAAGGAATATAAGGAAGAATTTAGCATTCATCCTGACTTGGAAAGATGCAGTTCTTCTGAGTTACCCACTTTACAGGCACTTAACATGTCTTTTTTTACTTACTACATGTCTTTCTTTCAATAAGCCTGGTGGCCCCCATGAATCCTGCACATGCAGTTTTTTTAAATGTTCCTTTTTGAACCTCTGCATTTTTGTGAAGATGAGATTCTATATGCTACAAGTTGAGAACCAAATACCAGAAAGTTCCCAAATTAGTGAATATTTTTAGATAACTAAGTTATAAAACTTGATAAATAGGTTATTTCGTTTTAGGTGTAACCTAATTATGCCAACTCAGGACGAAACTCCTTTGAAGAACAGGAAACAGAGAATGGGGATAAATGGACAATTTTCGCACTGGAGAGATGTGAGGAGCAGTGTGTCCCAAGGACTGATCTTGAACCTGGTGCTTTTCAGGTTTTTCATAGTGATTTGGAGTTTGGGATGAACAGCAAGGTGTCCGTGTGCGTGTGTGAGTGAGAGAAAAAATCTAAATTCAATAATTCCAGAAGATTCTTTCTAATATAGGAAAATGGGTGATAAGCAGTGGTGGGCCCAGCCTGGCCCAAGAACCGATTCTCTGGAAGTGGGCGGGGCCAGGCCGGGGCAGGGCCAGGGTCAGGGGGCGGGGCCAGGGAGGTTTTTAAAGTTTAAAAAATTTTTAAAAAATAAAATTACTTACTTCTGAGTAGTCAGGTTGGGCTCTCAGGCTGCAGTGCCACTGGCATTCTGGGGGGTGGGAGGGTGACTGGAGGCACTTGGGGGCAGTGGGGGCTCTTTAGAGCCAGTTCTGGGGGGTGGGAGGGTGATTGGGGGCACTGGGGGTTTGCTACAATCAGTAGTGGTTAGCCGCGGCTAACCGCTACTGAGATTTTTTTAAAAAATCACTGCGCATGCGCGTGCAGCTAATTATTGGCTGGGAGAGCTCCTAGAGAGTCCCTGCATAGGCAGGGACCTTAGTTGAACTCTTCTGGACTTTCACTTGCCGGAAGAGTTCAATTGAGGTCCCCACATACGCAGGGACCTCTAGGAGCTCTCCCAGCCAGTAATTAGCTGCGCACACATGCGCAGTGATTTTTTTTGAATATCTCAGCAGCAGTTAACCGCAGCTAACCGCTACTGATTATAGCAAGCCCCTAGTGCACCCTGTCACCCCGAAAGCCTCTGAACTGGTCCGCCCGGTTCTCACTCCCCCCCCCCCCCCCCACAACCGGATCGCCAGCGCCGCCAAATTTTAAGATCCGGATCTGGCGATCCGGTGCGAATAGGCAACTGTGGTGGTAAGGTGTGGACTGACGGTTGAGTGGGTGATACTGCCTGAAGAGCTAAGCAAGAAACTATTGGGTTGTGGTTTTGAGTGTAAGTGGAAAGTGATGCATGTTGGGTGAGAAATTAAAATTTGGGTACTGAGCTGTCTATGACTGCTCAGGAAAGAAATATTGAGGTACTGATGGACAACTTTATGAAAGTGTTGACATGAAGCAAAGAAGGTCAATTCCACGCTTGGGATCATTAAAAGGGAACTGAGAATAAAATGGCCAATATTATGCCACTGTATCAATTGATGGTGAACCACACCTGGAATATTGTGTCTGAGTCTGGTCATCACATCTCAAAAAGGCCACTTCGAGAAAATAATTGTAAGCTTGGTTTTAAACAAAACCAAAAAATAGGTTTATATACTGCCTTTCTGGACATTTGATTGCTCCTTTGGTTTTATTCAAGGTGGTTTATGGGGCAGGCTTTCTCTAACTCCGGAACAGATTTTCATAATACACAGAGAAGACCTATCTATCTTTCTATCTAAAAACTGACAACATTCTAGTGGATTTTCTCACAGTCTGGACACATTCTGGCTGTTGTCACTTCCCACAGAGACTTCAAAGTGGCTTCAAAGAGGCTTCAAAGTGGCTTCTTTGGTTCTTACCCCAAAAAGTTCAGCTCAGCCTGTCAATGTTTTGCCACTCTGGAGAATTTCAGTGATCTTGAATAGGCAACCTTCAGATGATACCTTTGGGCATAATGGCAGCTCTACCTTCTAGACTAGACCTCCCACCCTGGTTTGCTTCCTGATTAACAAAACGTTATCTCAAGAAAATCTAGTTATTGACCAAAGCTTTACTACATCAAAACTTCACGTCAGAATTGGGCAACAAACTAAAAGACTATCATTTATTTCAAAAGGAAATAACATGTCTGATAATCAAACCTTAAATGCTTAATCCCAAGAAATGTTATAACCTTGTCACAAAAAGCATGTGAAACCATTGTTTTAGCCTGAAGCTATCAGGCTATTGGAATCATATTATCTCAGGCTTCAGTAAACCAAACTGTAACATGCTTTCAAGAGCAATGATGGTTGTGACGCACACTCTACAAAGCAGAGAATTAGGGAGACATACTTGAGATGGCCCAGTATAAAAGCGCTCTCTGTAATTCTGTATCATCGCTAGGAAAGTACAAGCGAGAAACCCTTAGCAGTGAATGAAAGCAAAGGTTGAAGTGTCCCATACCAGGGTAATTTCTGCAGCCACCTGCGGTGGATCCTTTTCTCCAGTTCCCGTCCAATGTGATCAGGCTCCATTTCTTGTACTGGTCTGCAGTCAGTGTGTCCGGAGTCAAGTTACAGATTTCAAGACGGGAATAATGCCTCATGAAATCACTGAATGACATCCTATGGAATAAGAAAGGAGATGCCTGACACAGTGGCATAGCTAATGATTTAGGTGCAATCCTAACCTAGGTAGATAGAAAGACTGGTGCAACTCATCAATCTTTCCATTCCTATGGTGATGTTGGGAGGCAAGTGAATGTCTGTATTGGCCCACATGCAAGAGTGGCACAAAAGTGTCTTATGACACTTTTGTGACATGCCCTGGTCAGAACAGGACTTACCAGTATATGCCAAGGTTTAGGCTGGCCTAATTGTAGGTTAGGATTGCAGCCTTAGCAGTCTGGTGCTGAGCTCAAAATATCCAGCTCAAAAGGTATAATGTCCAGAAGTAACATTATACCTGGACTTTTTAAAAATCCACCTCCTCCCCTCAGCAGCTTGCCAGAATCAGAGCACAATCCTAACCACATCTACTCAAAAGTAAGTCCCCTTGTGGTCAATGGGTCTTACTCCCAGGAAAGTGTCTTTAAGATTGCAGCCTCGGTCTCATTGGTCAGTTTTAAGTTGAGAAAATCCAGTTTTTTGTTACAAAATGCAGGTGTGCTTTTATTTTCTGATTATTTGGCTATTTTTTATACAATAGAGATATTTTGACATGAATTGTTTCATTGCACTCTGCATTTAATTCTGCTTCAAAGAGTATATAATAACATGATGGTATATTTTTGAAAGTATCAAGATTTTCATACTTTTGGTCACTTGTCAAGCTCAAGTTGTTGCCCCCTAAAGTTTGTTGTGCAATTGCACCCTTTGCACCCCCCAGCTATGCTGCTGCCCTGCTATGCCCTGCTGCAGCTATGCTTCTTCTTTCCAACTATCACTCTCTGGTTGTTCCTTTCCACATATTTTTCTACATATCTGAGACCTTGCTCTTGATTCTGTTACCATTTAAAATGGTATCCAGAAGGAGCAGAACTTCTTTGGCTGAAAGTTGCTGATTGCTATGTCAATTTAAATCTCACCAAAAATTCTTACCAAAACTCTCCATCTTCATGTCTCCTAGTTAGTCTCTCTCTCACTTTAGGATCAACATTATTCCAGCTAGGACAGCTGAGAGAGAGAGAGAGAGAGAGAGAGAGAGAGAGAGAGAGAGAGAGAGATTATCTAAAAGCTCATTGCTAAAACAAGAGATTTAGCCCTGTAGCATTTTGGACAACCCATGTGGACCACTTTCCAAATTATTTTTTTGCCATAGACCCCCTGCCTGCCTAATATTAAATTTTCCTAAACTTTATATCATCAAATATGTTTTTCACAGCTGAAACAGTGCTGTTCACTTTGATAGGGCTTTGTAAAACAAGAAAACGAACTTACGGTAAATTTTTTATTCAGGCCTTTACTGAAACAATTAAATTAAAAATCTTATTTTTAAGTGAAATAAAACAAAATTAAACATTAATAGTCCAGGTTTTCCTGGACTCGCAGCTGCTCCTGGAGTCCCAGGTGGCGGCTGTGGCCAGGGGAGCCTTTGCTCAGCTTCGGCTGATCCGCCAGCTACAACCATACCTGAGTCGCTTGGATCTGGCCATAGTGACCCATGCCCTAGTGACATCGAGACTAGATTATTGCAATGCGCTCTGCGTGGGGCTGCCTCTGAAGACGGTTCGGAAACTTCAACTAGTCCAGAATGTGGCGGCCCGTGTGGTTGCTGGGGCTCGTCGGTTCGACTCTGTTGGGCCACTGCTTCAGCGACTACACTGGCTGCCCATTCGTTTCCGGGCTGAATTCAAAGTGCTGGTCCTGACCTTTAAAGCCCTAAACGGCTTGGGTCCAGGGTATCTGAGGGACCGCCTTCTTCCGTACAATCCGACCCGTCACCTAAGGTCATCTGAGGGGGCCCTTCTGACTGTGCTGCCACTAAGAGACGTGAGAGGTGTGGCGGCCAGAGATAGAGCCTTCTCGGTGGTGGCACCCCGGCTTTGGTACTCCCTCCCCTTAGAACTGAGGAAAGCTCCCTCACTACAGAGCTTCAGGCGGAGCCTTAAAACCTTTTATTTTAAAAAAGCTTTTTAAATGGGGGCAGAGGTTGGGGGGCTTTTATCTTTTTTATCTTTTCTGTTTTATCGTTTTTAGTCTACGTTTTTAGCTTTAATCTAATAGTATTTTAATTACATTTTAATGTGTTTTTATCTCTATTACCATATGTAATTTTAGTGGTGTTTTATTGTTTTTTAATTGTTTGGCTGCCTTGAGTTCCCCCCTGTGGGGGAAGAAAGGCGGGATAAAAATTACTTAAATAAATAAAACTAAATAAATAGTTCAGAATAAAAAAGGCTAAATTAAAATTCTTTTTAAAATTTAGCAGAAAACTCTGTAAATATTTGGATAAAAATCAAAACTTAGGAACAAAACAAAACCATAAAATAAAGCTAAGGTTCAAAACAAAAAATACAATAATTAATGGTGTTAATGGGAGGGATGAACTTGATGGTCTGATAGCAATTGCTTAATATTTGGAGACAAATGACTGAGGTATAGCCTTAAACCTCCTTGTTCAGTTATTTGCAAATGATTTCTTTTTTGTAAGCAGATTACTTACTGCGCTAAAACATTGTAAAATCTTTATTTTTAGAACCTATATCGCAATTTTTGTGATTTGCAAGAATTATAATAAAGTCCAAAACGTATTGTACCTACTCATATAATTATTTCAAATTTAAAATATCTACTTAAAAGTTCACGAAACACCTGAAATAATGATTTCAGTGGGTGGACCCCCATTTACATATTGTGGACCCTCAAATTTTTCTGTCATTGACATGGACCCCCTGGAAGTCGAAATCAACTCCTGGCGGTCAATACTGACCACTTTGGGAACCAGTGCTGTAGAAGGTACAGTTATAATTGTTGTGATCATAACTGGCAACTTTATAATTAGCTTATACACACAGAGTTTATAAATTTTATAAATATATATATAGGCATCCCTTGCTTATCTGACAGGTTAAGGACCAGAGCTGAGGTGAAAAGCTAGCAAATGGCCTTTTATCCTGCAAATTCCTGCTACCACACAGAAATTTTTGCAAATGGGTTCTCATCAACTTCTTCAGGAATGGGAATAGGCCAGGAGATACAACATGTAGGGAAGACAATTCTGGCCTTTAGGACAGCAGAGAGAGATTAAAAGAGAAGTACCGTACATGCACTGAATGAATGACTTCTGGGTATAATTGAAAGAACTGTCAAGAAATGAACCGTCAGAAAGCAGAGGATACTTGTGTATGTGTACACACACACACACACACCCACCCTATATTGTAAAGTTGGGCAACTGGCTTGGAAAGCATGAAATCTAATGCAGACATATATAAAATATTTTCCATATGAAAGAACTGATCAGCTTTTGGCAGTGCACAACAGGAATGATATTGGCAGATTGGAAAACATACAAAAAAGCAATGAGACTGAGAGAGAACTTGAGAGCAAAATGTACGTTGGTGATCCAGAGGAGCTGGGATGTTCACCACTAAAAACAGCACATTACAGGGGACACGATGTCAGCAGGAGGTAAGGATATTTGTTCACCACTGTCTACAAGAGAAGGGCAAGATGTAATGGTTTGAAATAACACAGGGACAGAAATTTAGGTCAAATGCTGCAAAGAGGTTTCTAACCGTCAGACCAGCACAGCAGTGGAACAAGCTATCTATGAAGATTGTGGCAGGTTTCTCCTTGAAGGGCAAAAAAATAGAGAACCACGTTAGAACCCCGTGTGCCTGAAGGGGAGAGTATTTCACCCACAAGAGCAAGATCAGAAGCCAAAACAGAGGTATAAAGTATGGTACGTTAGCTGGAGAGACCTGGTGAACCCTGATTCAGACTCAGCCATTAAGCACACTAGGAGACAATGGACAAGCCTCTACCTTTCACCCTATCTTACTTCATTAGACTGTTGTGATCAACACACTGCTCTAAGCTCAGGACTAATAAAGACATCAAAGCCAACATTTTAAATAGACTAGAAAAATCCAGAGTAACTATGGGGAGTCCTTGCTCTGGTGTAAGAACAACTTACTCTGGATTGCAAAATGAATTTCCCATAGATTTTCACTAGGTGGTGCAGTAACTATGGGTGTACGTAAAGTCTCTTACATGCTCCCGTAGTTTCTCTGGATTTGGGGGTAAGAAAAGGATATCAGAAGAAAAACCTAAGAATGATTCACCAAATGAGGTTGTAGCAAATAAAAACACAACAAATGCCATTTTGACAGGGTGACCATATGTCCTCTATTTCAAGGTCTTTACTTTTTTTGGCCTTGTGTCTGGAAAAGAGCATCATTCTCCTACTTTTCCTTGTGAACAGGCAGCATGTAGCCTTCTTGTAATTAATAAATTATACATAATAGTTTTACATATTAATAATAAGTTATATAACGTTTAACCACATGAAAGCAGTACATTTTAATGTTTTTAGCTTTTATGTCTTACATTTTTATTGGGTGTCCTGCATTTTGGGGAAAGGGCTTGTCTTCTTTTTTGGTTATGACATCTGGTCACCTTGCATTTCAGAATATGTTTGAAGCTTTGACAGCAATAACTGCAATGACTTCCCAACAAGGGATTCTAAAATTGGCACTCTAAAAATAGCTATTCTGCAAGGTGGCGAACACAAGAATTTGTGGCACCCTCCGAAAATTAGACAGATTTCATTTAAAGGCATATAAGCCTTTCTACTGTGAAGCATATGTGAAGGACAGAAATATATTTTTAAAGGAATCAGAGCTTGGGTTTTTTTAAATCTATCGGTGGCCATGCAGAAAGCAGATTTACAACTACCTTTCAATATCAAATTTACAATTGCATTTCTACACTCTTTAGTAACCTTTTCATATTCTGTTGAAAAGTGTGTATTTAGTCTTCTGCACTTAATTTTTTCCCCCAACAGACCTGGACACATGGAGACTTTTTCACATTTTAACCTCTTCACCCTGTACAAAATTCCCGTCTTTGACACTATTAGCAAGTACACTTTTTTCTCCAAGACTGTGACATCTCAGACATGATCATTCCTTTCTGTACACTACCTCAGCCCTGTAGTGAAACTGAAAAAGCTGTGGAAAGACTTGTCCGTTCAATGCATTTTCTTTTTTGAAAGGGAATGTGCAAACATCAGGACTGATCCCCACAATTATCATTTAATTTTTAAAACATTGATAAGGTACTGGTGAAAATTAAAATTTTCCACAGTCTTGTCAGTTTCACTGGACTCCCTATGGTGAAGGAAACCAGTGGGAATGAAATTGACATGACCTTTTCCAACCTTGTCAAGTGAAGGAAATTGACCTGAAACAAGTAGGAAGATCATGCAGAAGGAAGAAGTATAGAATACCAGTCTGCCACCAGTCAAACCATCATGAATTTGCATCCACAGCTAGTCATGAAGCAGTAAGGATAGTGACATTAGTTGCCAGTGTGTCTTCAAGGAAGCCGGGACAGCTGCTGTATAATTAAAGAACCCAACTGTCAACTCTTGATGCAAAACACTATGCCAAATACAGAGCAAATTCATAGCTCTAAACCTCACTTGTCATTCCATTTTCCAGTCCATTCGACTTCCCCCCAGGGGTTTCGGATTCTGATCAGTTTCTGCAGGGTGCCTCTGAAATTCACCTGATGGGGCGAGAAAGCAAAATCAAAGTTACTAATAGATCCACCTTCCTAGTAATCCTGGTTAAAAGTGATATATTTGAAATGCTAATCACAAATTTAACAGGGTTGAAGGTTTGGTTTCTACATCAAAATCTGCATTTCCAAGAATTAGAATTATTCATCAGATCTGCAAATCAAACATGCAAATATATATGTTTTCTAGGTGTTTCACGCTATTTGGCCACTGCTGTTTGTCATCATCTCCAGGAATGATTTCTGTAATCATAAGTGATCAAACGATAGCAAAGAAAGAAAATTTAAATCACTATAAAATGCTTGTGTTCTCTGTCCCTCTCCCTCTCCAAGTCTTCTTGTGATAAAATCCTATTTTGCTGGGTAAGATGTGTGAATAATCCAACCCTAGGGATATGGCTGACTATGTGGGTCTTTCCTACCCAAAGGCATCCTGTCTGTGTGAGGAGGACAAAACAGAAAATCTGTTATATGACAATGTCTTTTGTTTGAAGCATGCAGAGAAAAATGGCAGGAGCAGCTAGTTAAACAATTAAATAGATGGTTTACAAAAGCCAAATGTTTCTGGTTGTTCAGTAACTATTCATCACTTGGATGATGTTTTGTTGTTATGCTTCTTTGCTCAATGACGAAAAATAATTATACAGACCAGCTAATTGTTTTATGTAAGGAGAAATAATATGCTGTATGTTTTAGTGTTATTTCCATGTATTCTTGGTGAATTCTTGGTAAACATGTTGATTTTTGGAAGCTCTTTGCACATCCTTCTTGGATTCCAAATCATAATCAATATACAGTGATTTATCACTGTTAAAAGTAAATTATCAATACATTTCCAGATATTGTTCAGAAGTTAAGATGCATGCTTTATTGAATAAGTCCACATACAATGTGCCTCATCACTTCCTGTGAAAGGCTGAAAGATCAAATTTGATGTGATAAAAAGGGATACCTGGGTGCAAGTTTCCTCTTTGACAGGATAATTTGAAAGTCTTGCATAGACATGATGTAACCATGGACAATGTCTATGAGGGCCGCAGCATGTCCCACCCCATTGTGCTCCACATTACTTTCCCCATAAGGATCTCTTATAAACCTTACCCAAAATACCTCAGATTAACTTTGGATCGGACTCCCTCTAAAAAGACAAACCCAGAGAATGTCAGTTTAAAATTACATTTTAAATCTCGGAACAACATGGTCCAGAAACCAAAAGAATCAAGATGGGGAACCTTAGCCTCTACTCTTAGAATATCTGTACTAGGGTTGGTCTAGCAGAATCCTGTTCCCTGTACGGCTGTATAGTAAGATCAAAGCCAAATTAAATGAGACAATGAGGATTATAAACAGTTGTATAAAATCTACTCCTACATGTTGGCTCCCTGTTTTAAGCCGCCAGCTTAATACCAGCACCACCAGCTCCACAAAGCCAAGATGCCTTAGTGAAAGTATGTAATCAAATTATGAGCACCCCACTTCTACTGTGCACGCTGATCTTGCACAACGGCTAACAACTTTAACATCAACATCAAACAGAAAGCTAAATGGGCTGCTCAACACTCAGATACAGATAAATACATAGACAACCTTACACGAAAGGCACCAGGTTTTGACTTACCTTAGTCTACTCAACACTGAACAGAATCTGCACCCAACACAGTGTCTACCAGGGCTCACTATTTATATGGGGTCTAATATCTACTCCTCAAGAGTGACAATGGTGCTCTTCAACAAACTATTCATCACATTGTGTCCAAATGTAAACTGAGAGCTTATACCGGCTCAGTGTCTGATTTTTTTTTCAATTTAAGCCACCCTGTCCTTGAATGTCTGGATGGACTGGACATTAACATCTGATTAATCCTAAGTCCGTGTATTGTATGCCATGCACTAAATAAATACTCTCCCACTCTCCTTGGGGGCAGTGTTTCCCTCTACAGATAAGTGCTATGGTTTTTTTTTTGGGGGGGGGGGAGGCGGGGGAGAGCTACCTATGGAGTACATCAGAGCAAGAATGTGCGCACTCTTCAGAATGGCACAACTTCCAAACAAAGCCTTAGGGGATTTTGAGCAAAATGCTCTCTTCAGGCTTCAAATTCCAGCTGTAAAATGAGAACAAAAACAATCTATCATGCAGGACTTTTGTGGAGATTTTAAAAATTGCAAAAAACACTCTAGTTGTTATAGCTGATATTTAGTTGTTATCTGTGACAGCAATTGTTGAACAAGCCATAACGGACAGCTGTTGCCCTTAGTTGGAGGCATGGAATAAAATAGCTTCTCTGAATATCCTTGAGAGGTTACAGAGGCCAAATCCAGTTCTCTTTTATTTCTTTTTCAAGCGGACCAGCCTGCTCCCTCATGACTGTCTGCACCGGGAAATGCCAAAGCCAAAAGACCCGAGGCCAACCACAGCGAAAAGCTTACCAATTTCTTATTTTCCTGCCCAATCCTGAGACAGCCTACTGGGGGCTCAGATTTGACAAAGTATACATGAGAAGGGAAAGGATGCTGCTAGTGTAATTATCATGGGCCTCTTCCAAAGTGAGAAACAGAAAATCCTTGGGTTTATAGTCTCTCTCTCCCTTTCCCATTCTGCCTTTTTTAATACCCTTCATGGCACACAGCAATATTTTTAAAGAAAGTGATCCACCATTTTCAACAAATAGCTGAAAAATAGCTGTGCATTGCAATGCTTAGACAGGTTCCCTCAAGACAAAAGCAAGGTGTCCTACTGATGTCCTAAAGATGATGTCCTACATTTCCGCCCAGGTGCTGCAATACTCTCATTGAGAACATGAAAACGTGCACTAGATGGAGGAATAATCATCTTGGGAAGCCAGTCATGTGTGTCCTGCATTGGCCAGCACCAGCTGTCATATCAGACATGATAAAACAGCAGCACACCTGATTTTAGCATGGCTGGATGTACCCTCGGCCTTCTTGTACAGAAGAATACAGTACTACTTACTAGCCTTATGGTACTACTGGAAAAACTACTGATAAGATAATATGTGGAAGTACTTCTCAATCTATTATCTTATGGTTGTATTTTAATATTAATGTTTAGCATTTCCATAACAATGACAGTGCAAAGTACGGCGTCAGTACGACAGAAATGCTAAACATGAGTATGATTCCTCTCTAAGCTACATTTCTTTGTATAGGACTTATTGTCTGGAGGAGCACTCAACCATAGGGGCATCCATGGACACTGTCAATTGGGGCACAAAAAAAGTTTATCACCCCATCTGATTCTGAAGAAAAGGAAACCTATATTGTAAACATATTCAAAGATCTAGGCAACAATCCAGAGCAACTACAGGACCTTCTACACTGACATAGTTATGGTACCACCAATGGGAAACCTATGTGAAATAGAGCAATCCTGAGTAAGTGCCTCTTGCGTCTTCTTGTAGTTACGCTGAATTGTAGGGCTAGTCTTCTTTTGGGGGTCTTGACTGTATGTATATGGTATGACTTGCTTGCTGCAGCTACACATAATTGTTACTGAACCTGTACCTCTGACAAGGCTAACCTCTAATGGTTACAGTAGTATCTATAAGTGTCCACAGGAATACAGTCTGCTTGGCTGTGGGTAACTTTTACAGAAAGCCCTACTAAGGGAGGCCTACCTGGCTCATCGTGGTGTTTCCAGACACACATAAAGATGCGTATCTTTAGAAAGGACTTTGATGTGGGCCACTTGTCCACTTTTAATTTTTTCACCTATGTTGTTACTTTCATGGTGCAATATGCATTTCCTAGGGTGTTTAATTCTGGTGGTTCGTGTTTTAGAGGGCTGCATCTTTTTATTTTGCAACTTTTAAATTGGGTTTGCTTTTTGATGTGTAAGCCACTCTGATTGTTGCTGCTGAACAGTGGGATATCAATTTAAAACAATGCACAATATAATTATTAAAAACACAAGGGCATCCCACAATGCTCACTAAACTAGGAATTTCCTGGTTTTGGACTCACAGCAAGATACACTTAAAAAGAAAGTCATGGGGCGCAAACCAGAGTAACTACGGGGAGTCCTTGCTCCGGTATAAAAACAATTTACTCTGGATTGCAATATGAATTTCCCATAGGTTTTCATTAGGTGGTGCAGTAACTATGGGTGCACGTAAAGTCTTTTATGTGCTCCCGTAGTTACTCTGGATTGTAGGGATAGTTGTACATTTTAAGACATTCTGCAATTGTATTTTGTCCATAGTTTCATCACATATTAAATATATACTACCTCTTTAATTTTAGATTAGCCAGTCATAAAGGGGATGTCTTGCTTTTTTTGCAGAAGGCAATTTTGTTTGTTTGCAAGGTTTGCAATAAACATGCATTTATTGTACTTGGTTTCACTGTGGGAAATGTCCATTGGGGAACTGGGTGCACTGCAATTCATGATTAAGCCACAAGAGGTCAGCACAGTTAAACATGTTGTACAACATCTCACATACAAAATAGAAATCACATGGATGGGAAATATTATTGGTTCATCATGATATCATATCTTTAATGCACCACATTTCCCCCTTCCCAAGACAGAGAAGTTACCTCTTCTGCACCGGTTACAGAGTATGCATGCCCTTTGACCAACTTCTGGGTTGTGACAGCCTCAGTCTCAGCAGCACTTGTGATCTGCAAACAAAGATGTTTCTGTGATATTTATTTTCATCTTTGAGAAGTCAGCAGAAGGTTAGTTGCAGGATGCAATATCCAAATTACATGTTGGCAATATAAAAATAACTCGAGCCATTTCTTTTAGCAGACCAAACCTTCTGGGCGAAGGAGTCTTCCCACACGCTTTTCTTTGGCACTGACCTCCACATCAAGAAGGTAGGTAGTGCCAGTAATCAGTTATGACAGATAGTTGAGCAGAATCCTCCACATTCACAGAAATTTTATAGGACAATAGTTTTCAATAGAATCCTGAAAATCTCTTCTGTCTGTTCCCTGGAAGCTTATCAGGAATTCCTCTGTGACAAGATCATGAATGGAAGATAAGCTTCCCCCAAAATAGCTTGCCAACCATCTCTCCTGCAATGCGTAGCTTCAGGACAATGGATGAGATGTTTTAGGACTCACTGTGAGTTTACTCAAGGCAAGAGGGAAACAAAAGACATGGTAGGTACCATGAATGAACAGTAGTATTAGAACTACCTGTCCCAGCATCAACTGCAACACACAGGGGTTTTATGGTAGTCAAAGCAATGTATGAAGTGTTTCCAGAAGACAAGCTGTAACCACACTTGATAATAAATCCCGTTCAACATAGCAGACTATACTCATGAGCAAACAGTATTGCACAGTATTGTGTTATACATATAAAGTGTCCGTGAGAAAGAGATTCCCATTGATCCAACACCAGTCTCCAAGCAGTGAGAAAACACGTTTGAAAATGTGTAAGCAGTTGCTTAGGATCCACAATTCAGACACTCATTTTCCTTCCAAATATTTCAATACTCACCATGGAGATAAGCAGTGGACAAAATAAAATGAGAGCATACTCATTTCATAACATGAGATGCCCTTAGATCTCTCACTGATCAACCACCTTTCAAGCTTCACTGGGCCACAAAAACCCAGTCTTGCGTATCTCATCTGTCTCCTTCATTTTCTAAATGGAAAGAGACTTGATGCTTGGTTAATCAAAACAAATCTCTTATTTAAAAGTGGCTAAACTTCTGCTAGTAATGTAGTGTAAAAGCAGAAATATATGAAACCAAGACACCATCTTCTATTGATCACTATAAGTCTTACAGCTGGTAGGAATTTTAGGAAAGAAACAAGTGCTGTTACTTCTAAATCCACACGTGGTAGGTCTTGATCAACCAATAATGCTGGTTACATATGCACACAACCACCATTTTTCCTGTGTGCAATTTCTTAGTCATACCCTACAATCCACAGTAACTATGGGAAGACATAAAAGGCACTTACTCTGGATTGCTCTATGCATTTCCCATAGGTTTCTCATAGGTGGCACCATTAACTACATCAGTGTTAAAGATCCCATAGTTACTCTGGATTGTAGCCTAAGGCAGGAATTTTCGCTCACTCTTCCCTAGATTGGGCTCCAGCATCTTGGATCTTGCAAAAACTCACAAGGTTTGGGTACACCATCTCATGAGGTCCAAGTTGGTGGAGCCCAGCTGAGAAGAGGCTACGTACAGGGTGCTGTGACTCAAGTTTGGGAAGCGTTCTTGTAAGTGGTCAGTGCAGTTGTGGCATACATATATTACTGGTCTGCTGCAACAGAAACAGAATTTTCATGGTAGTCTGCAGGCAGGAAATCCCAGGAGGTGCAAACTGCCAAGCAAACCTACCTAAAGCAACAGAATCTCTCCTTTAAGACTGTGTCTTTGGCCTGTTTTGTCTTGCTTTTACTTGGAAACATTTGTGTTGTGAAGTGAATTTTAAACAACTGCCCCCAATCTCTGAAAAGAATAAAAAGGATACTCACATACCCTTAGAGAATTTGTCACAGCCTGCTACCATACTGATAAGTACAGGCTGAAAATTATTTCTTCCAGATGTATTTTATCTGCTCAAGATTTGCATTCTTGGCCTTGAGTTCCTATCCTTAGGACTTTTCCATTCACTGTCATAGTGCTTTCAAAATAAATTGTTTTGTCTTGAATTGATTATTTTTTCAAGGACTGTAAGCTCAAGCTCCTTCCTAGAATTTCTGCCTCTTGTTTACTGAAATGGCACAGCAAGCTTTTGGTCATCCATATGCGTTATTAACATTTTTCTGGAAAGGAGCCAATTCATCAATCAATATGAAATTCATACAGTACCAAGGTTCAATTTTTGCTGCACTAAGGCATGGGGACTTCTATGTCACTGATGTCTAGGAATCTGTTATAGTTTTTATCTGCCAGTTTATTATGCCAAACCAGAGATTCTGATGATCGAGTCGAGTTAACTATCGTGTATTGGACTAGAATAGGGAAAATATATTTCAGGGTGAAATAACATGCAGTTGTGGTATTTATCATGTTTCATGCAGAAAGCCCATCTTCCGATAGAAGTGTAAGGGAGGAGGTACCAACAATCCAGGAACAGCCTCATCCTAGCAGGAGGTTTGGAAATCCATGTTATCTGGAAGTTACTCATACAAAAAGTTCTGCCAAGTGATCAGTGAGAAGTGAGTGGAAAAATAATGTTTGAAATCCATGTTATCTGGCAGTTACTCATCTAGCAAACCTTGCCAATTGCTCAGTGTTCAGAAGTGGTGCTGACTCACATCAATAGAACATCCGAGGAGAGAACCTTTTTGAAGAGCTTTCTGGATAATTTTGAAAAGATTGGGTGGTGCTTTTCGAAGCTCATACCACTCTGCGATTCCACCAGTGAAATCCTCAAAGCCTTCGGTGGTGCTTCCCCCAGAGAGTGCCTCATACGATCCATTCAACCTATGAACAAGACAACCAGGACATTTTAATAGTTCAAGTGTCTTCTCAGCAGGATAAGCTGCAAACAACAGCTTGGGGTGGGGGCTGGAGTTGAGGGGGGGAATCATTTAATTGGAAAAACAGCATGAAGAAGTGAAATCTCCCTGTCCTAGCCCATGGAACCATTTTCTGCTATCTCCTACAGGTGCTACTGGTCTCAGTTCTCACTATTCCAGAACAAAGCTCCATTGACTACAATGGGAATTACATCTGAGTAGACAGGCCTAGGATTGGGCTCACAGTTCTTTTTCAAAAAAGCAGGACATATACTGATCACAGATCTCCTGATTTGCTGCCTTGTTACCCAGTTTTGCCCTGTTACCCAGTTTTTTCCTCTCTAATTTGGCCAGTTATGACCAGTTTCTGCCTGCAGCCCAAATTAAAAGGTTGCTGGTCACGCTCAATTATATCTGCAGGTACTGTGATGATATACCGTAAACAGAAATATATGTTCAGGTGTGCTCCATGGGGGCTCTGTTTTGGAACCCCCATGCTTACGTGAAATTGCGGATAACTGGGACACCCCATCCCCACCCTCTGAGAGTAGAGAAGCTGTGTTCCTTCAACTCCAGAGGGTACACGTATCCCCTGCTTTCTGACCATTTGTTTTCTGATTCTGTTCTTTCAAAACCTTTCAATTATAACCAGAACTCATTCAATTCAGTACATGTTCTGACCTTTCAACCTCTCTCTGCTGTTCTAAGGGCTAAAATTGCCATCCCTCATGTTGATTCAAACTGTTTGGGCATGTGTGTGAGTAAGACAGAGAGCTCACATGACTACTTTAGCTCCTGGTCTATTTCAATTCCCAAAGGAATTAAGAATCCATTTGCAAAATATTAGTGTGACAGGAGGAACTGGCAAGGTTAAAAGGACATCTGCAGTTTGCTAGCTAAAAAAGGATCAGAAGCAACATTTGTAAAAAAAAAAACTAACCCTACAATCCAGAGTAACGACGGCAGCACGCAAGAGAAATTATGTGCACCTGTAGTTACTCACCACCGAGTGAAAACCTATGGGAAATTCATATTGCAATCCAGAGCAAATTGTTCTTACACCAGAGCAAGGACTCCCCATAGTTTCTCTGGATTGCACCCTAAGTTCCACTTTTCAGCCATTTCCACTTTTCATCACTTGTTCCTTATCTGTCAGATAAATGGGGGCTGCTTGTATTCTGAGCCTGAAGAGGCTGACTGCATCTGCTCATGACCTCTAAGGCCTCAACATGGCTTTTTAAAGAGAAAAGGTGACTTCTAGTTTTCTGTAAAAAGTGATATAAGTGCTCCAAGGGGCACATAGAGAACATCTATGGGGAAGTTCAGATATGATACACAGTTAACTGAAATTGAAGATATGGGTCCACAGAAACAAGGTCCATGAATCACAAAAAACTACCTTTCCAATGTTTCCTAATTTTGACACTAGTTGTTGCTTCCTAATTCTGGACAAACAGAAAAGCAGGCTTTTAAAATTGTTTTAAATGATGCCATGGTCGTGATTTCATCCACTTACTTGGCATAGGCCTTCTCTAGCAGGGCACTCCAGAACTCAGTTCCTTCTGCTGAGTGAACAAAGAGTAGTTCCCCATTTTTGATGGGGAGCCGGTCATCCACAACAACATCCACCCACTCTCCATATTGCCAGAACTGAAAGGAAGAAAGAAAACAAGATGATCAAAATCTAACAATGTACACTGAGCCTTTCTCTTTATAATAGATGGGCTGTGGGTGGCGCAAGTGGTTAAGGCACTATGCCTGTTAACCAGCAGGCCAGGATTCAAGACTCAGCTTGGCCCCACAAGACAGGGTGAGCTCCTGTCCTTAGACCAGCTCTGCGATGCCAGCTGGATCCAATCGTATTGGCTCTGCCTTTCCATTGGACTAATTCAGTGGTGTGAAGAGGGGGGATTTGCTGCTTGGGTAACAGCCTATCCTCCATAACAATCCAAACCAGGCTTTCGTTCTTTCTTGCTTCAGAGACCATAGTCTCTGAAGACTGATGGAGGCCTGCTTTAGATGAAAATAGGTGGCATTTCCTAGCAATAAATTCAGCAGCACCTACAGCAGCATATTGGCTGAAAGCCTCCCCAATTGCCAGCAAAGGACTAAAGAAGACTTTATGACATGTTTGTGACTTTATGGCATGTTTGTGACCTTCCACTTGTGGAAAAGAAACTCGTGCTGGCCCAGGGTGCAGTTAGGATTGTGTCCTGGGTTATACCCCACCACTGGGCTATAGCCTAACTTCCTCATCCCTTCCTTCTCACAATGGTCCCTCCAACAGCCATTTTAAGGGTTGAGGAGCCTTTGCAACGGGATGGAATGAGAAATGGAAAGCTGCAAGGGGAGGAGGAAAGAGCCTTATACCTGTTTGGGGAATTCCTTGCTTCCTTGCATTCCTTTCCACCTCTTTTCTGAGGGTCCCTCAACTTTACAATTAGTTTTTGGGGGGTGACTTGGGAACTATGGGAGGAATAAGGGGTAATATAATATCATCAGGCATATCAGAAATCCCTCTAAGCCTACTCTTCCAATTTTGAGTTCCCTGGTAGCTGCAGAAACCCCAGTTTTCAATTCTAGTCCTCAAATATACACATCCTAGTATTAAGACAGCAGCAGAACAGTCCCTCCCCACTACTGCAAGGGTATCTCTGCCAGAAAGGCAAGCTCTACCTCTTTCTGTTACAAGGAAATGGAGCTGTCACTGGATCAGTCTAGAAAATGCTAATGAGAAAGCTGTTTTGCCCACATGGGAAAGCATAACCTTTGCCAGGAAAAGCTCTCAATGCATCCCTTCATAATGCATTAGAGAAAGGAAAGAAGCCAGTGTCAGCAGTACCTGGAAATGGAAGATTCCTGCATATCTGTCCTGGAAACTTTGATCGCTGGGAACAACTCTAGCCAAAACCTCTTTATTCAAAGTGAGAGACGCAATTGCTGCCAGGAGCCAGCAGTCTCCTGCAGAAAAACCAAAACAATCTCCAATTAGCCCCATACTGGTATGTAAATAAGGCAAAAAAGAAGAAATGGTACATTTCTAAGTCACATCAGTTTCAGTAAGAGAGATGTAAGTCACCCATGAAATCAATGGGATTTGGAAACATTGAAATTTCCATGGATCATGTCCATCAATACTTGGACAAAATAATGGAGAAGAAGTCCTCATCTCTAAAATAGAAATAGTTCTCAGTTATCCCAAGTTAAGAATTACTCTGCTAGATATTCATAGCAAAATTCAAAATGTGATTTTGATGGTTGACAAAGGTATCTTACAGAAAGAAACCAGCTTTGAGAATTACGAGATCCATCTCAATTACATTTACAAGGGACCTTCTTAATTGTGTGGAAATTCACCAGTTCTTTTCAGGTCCAGCAGTTTTCATCCTCACCCATTTGCCACATGTGAGTCAGAGAAACTCTGAAGACTGGCTCTGTTTTTCAGATGCTTACCACTAAACTCTGGCTGGATGTGTGCCAGAGTACACTCTGTCTATATGCCAGCTTCTCGCCTTTGGTGCTACTACTACCATGCTTCACTAAATGCAGACATAACTAAGCACAGTTTATGAGTAGCAAAGGCAGATTAAAAATAATTCATGGAATAATAAGTTTAATACCAGTATTTCCAAACCCAATGGAATTGACTTCACAATACCTTTTTGAGATTGATGTATACTTCTGAAGCTACTGGTGTGGGAAAGCATCTAGAGCTCTCCTGCTGCCCTAGAGACTATGTAGATCTAGTGGCCCACTGCCCACAGATGCTTACAAATGATGCACATCACTATCAAGAAAGCGCAAGGGAGATCAATGCAAATATAATAATCTGTGCTGAGAAACAGCTTTACAGAGGGAAGGCAGGCTTAATTCATTGGGGCGGGGATATTTGTTCCCATAACTCGGTGCTACAACGTGGCTGCATCCGTGCTGGAAAGCTGGATAGGATTGGGCCATGCATCTTTCACAGAGTGCATTTAGAAATTCACATCTTAACTTCTTTCACTTAGAAACAGTTACTTTGATTCATGATTTTTCTTTCCCCAAGTAGTTATATGTACTATAACAATAAATTCCATATACCCGTTTCATATGCCAGCATGAGAGGATGGTTATTACTCTTACAGGGCATGGCATTTCTAGATCAGACTCTTCTGATTATGGAAAAGACAAAGGCAGATCCATTAACGATGCATAGAAGAAGATGCGTAAGTGAAAATTTTTAAAGACAAAATCAATAGAGGCAATTCCAGAGCTTCAATCAGCACATGTATTAGGTTGTTCCAGCTTGAAGCTCGCACAGCAGGATAGGAAAAAAATATGTATCCATTATGGGCAGCAGCAGTGATATCAATCCCACCTCCTGAAAATGTTATGTCTCTACACAACCATAAAACACAAGATAAAGATCCCCGCAGCAACCAAATATTGCATGAAAAAGATTAAATTTTTATAATGTCGTTTTTAAAATGAGAAATATGTATCTGTTGGCAAAATCAGAGGGGAAACACCAGACTATTTAAAGTTCATTACTAGGATGCCATAGCAACAATTGCTGAAAAATATACAGAAAACGGAGCATGTTTCCTCTGTGTAAGAGAGATGGCTTCCTGTTTTATGTTTAAATGACTCACTGTGTCCCATCTTTGTGGTCTCATATATGACTGTGCAATTGGACACCATTCCCCCCCCCCAAAAAAAATCAGAGTTATAAAACCTTCTAAAAAGTTTCATAAAGAATAAACATGAACAGAGATGTCTTGTTAGCCACCTGTACAATAAAGACTTTTTTGTAGTACTTTAGGGTTGACACATTTACTGGACAATAAGCTTTCATGGACTATAGTTAACTCCATGAGATATAGGATGTGTTGTCTTGAGCTGGTTCTCTGTGTGAAATGCCCATGCAGTGCAGGAGAAAACTATCTGTGTTACATGTGGGGAATTTATTTTTTAACTTGATTTCAAAGCATCTACTCTCCCACTTTCTTCCTACCACTTGTTTCAATCATGCATTTTGTTTCTACAGCTACAGTGACTTTCTACAGTGACTTACAAAACTCTGTCAAATTCAAACTCTAAATTCCACCCCACTGCTATTATCCATAAAGTGATCCATTTGTGTTTTCCTACTGTGTTGATAGCCTAGATAAATACCTGAATCCTAATCTTATATACTCAGAAGCAAGTTACACTAGAGTCAAAAAATACCAAGATTTAGGCTGCAATCCTAAAGATACTTTCCTGGGAGGAAGACCCACTGAACACAATGAGACTTACTTTTGAGTAGACATGGTTAGGACTGTTCTCTCAGGCTGCAGTCCTGAAGCATACTTGGGCTAGGGTTGCCATATTTCCCAAAAAACACAATCCTGATTTTGGGGGATTGTGTTCACATAGTGGTAAATGGGACAGAGGATCCTGTCCTGATTTTGTGGAAGAGAATTATGGCAACCCTATCTTGGGCTAGCCTATCTATCACTTGTACTGTGGTGGCAAAAGTGGTTAAGACATTGTGCCTGTTAATCTGTAGGCCAGGGTTTGAGACCTGGGTCTTACATGATAAGGAGAGCTCCTATCCTTAGCCCAGCTCCTGCCAACCTTGCTGGTCGAGGAGGCAAAGTCTGGAGATATGGTGGACATCTCAGGCCCTACATGAACTCATACCCCTTCCACCGTGTCAAGATTTATGGATGTGACCCATTGTGGGTCCTAATCAGGAAGTCACTCTATATTTCCCAGTCATACCCAGAAGATTCTGAGGCTAGAGAAGGTCATATGTGGCCAAAACAGGCCTCTGATAGCTTATGAAGGTCCTTAGAAGTACACTTCCAATTTTGGGAAAATCCGGAAATGCACTTCTAAGGTTTTCTGAGGGCCTTCAAAAATTTGAGAGGCCATACTTGATTTGGCATTACCTGGGCATCTATATCCAGTTCATTCAAATACATACCAAAGAGGTGTTTAACTTAAGTTAAACTGCTGTAAATAATGTTTAACTTAAGTTAAACACTAAGTTTAACTTAAGTTAAACACTAACCATAAGAAACATGGTTAGTCCTTTAACAGCTGTTGAGAGTCAATCCAGTGCTGGGTCTGGGTGTGAAAAAATCATATTAATTCAACTTGATCAGCTCCCCAAGACTTCTGACAACATCTTGAAGGTGCACAAAACATAATATTACACTGGACTGAGGCCTGCAGTTTCTGCCATTACAGCAGCAAAAAGAAACTTGCAAAGAAACATTATTTAAAGCAAAGAAGAAACAGCAAGACATTTGTACTGGAATATTATTTGTCTCAGGATGCAGCCAGCAGATCACTGCATACTTACCCTGAAGCGCAAGTAGCATTCCAGTCATAGCATATGCAATTTGCATGAAGAGTGACAGCATGCCAAGAAAATGAGGGCTTTTGTCCAGAAGCTGCAGAGAACATCAAGCAAAAGTCAAGTTCCCCAATCCAAGAATAACTCAGAGGTGTGGAAAGTGCATATGATTCTGGAGTAATACAATAAAAGAAAAGGCCAAATTGCACTGGGCAAGAAGGGTTCAAGGCCCAGAAATGTGATGTAATGATAAATGGACAAAAGAGAAATTCAGATTATTAAGAGATACTGGTTTTATGACTGCATCAGGTAGGGAAAGGGGGATGATTCAAGAAGTTCAGAGAGGGTTTGTGGTTCTCAGGAAGAAGAAAAAGAATTTATAGCCACCAATTCAATTCAGTATGAGAAACAGGGTCCTTCAGTATGAGAGAAAGGGCATCCTCAATGGCTGCCAAGGAACCAGCAAACTCCTTCTAGGATCTCCAAGCATTTTGGCGAAAGGGCCGCATCAAATATCTGGAATGTTGTCGAGGGCCAAAAACATTTAAATTTAAAATTTAAATAAATACATTTGAGATGGAACTCTAATTCTGAGGCTCTCTGAACACCTTCTGGATGCAAACAAAGCACAACTCTGGTTGTGTTCTGTTAAGAGGGCCAAAAGCTCTTAGTGGACCAGAGGCTGGCTGATGACCTGATAGACGCTTGCTGAGGGCCAGGGTTTGGAGATCCCTATCCTAGACCACCATTCCCAGATTGGTTTCTGCAAGGTGTTCTCAAATGTTTTACTAGCATTTGCATGTAGTCTCACAGAGCCCCAGAAAACTGGCACATGTGCAGATACCAAGACTGCAGATAAGAAGAGCACACTGTACAGATGGAAACAGGCAAACTATTAGAAATTAATATTTTGTATTTATGTAGTATACTTCATTTCATGTAATCATCTTAGTAAGCCTTTCACCCACCCTCTAAGTAGGCCAATATTATCCATGTTTTGCACCTGGGGCTGAGATAGTTAATGGCTTGCTAAGGCCACTAGGTAACTTCATGGGAGAGACAAAACTGAATTGGGAAATTCCCAATTTCTTTCTAACAGGTCAGTATTATGACCAATACTTTGGTAGTGGTTGCCCCACTCTTGCATGTGTAATATGCATTCCTATAATCTTCCTATAACAAAGCTTGAAGCACAATCCCATCTGAAACAGGAACTAATATAGCAACACCAACAGTCAATCCTACAGAGTTTTTATCATTCACCAGTTACGAATTTGTTCACTGAACATGTTCCATGTTAGCCATGAATCAAAATCCCCACTCAATATGGAGTGATATCTATTGCTGTGCAAGCATATTTGCTCAGCCAGTATATTTTTGTTAGTGTTTTTGTTTTGTTGTTGTGCAAAGGAATTTTGTAGCAATCCTGTCCTCACCTAAGACACCTTGTGCTGTCAGTCTGAAGCCGTAATCCTACTGGAGCTGTTGCAATGAGTATTCTGTAAAGCTTGCCGAACAAAAATACTGCCTATAGGCTGCCTGTCCCCACCTCCACCATCAAAGCATTGGAATGGCTGCATGTTATAAGGTGATGGAGATATGATTGTGCTGACAATCAAAATACTACTACACCACCAGCACAATTCTATGCATGTCTATTCATAAGTTAATTAAGGAGACGGGCCCATTCTTATTGGATCGTAGCACCATAGGTGAGCTCCAGAGCATGAATGTGCTTTAAAGCATGTTTAGGGCACCCTTGATAGACGAAGCAAGACCTAGCACTGCGGCACTGTGGACTTTCAGGGAAGAGAAAGGGATACCAGGATGGATTGTGTGGGGTGAGATCGAGAGAGGAACTGGACCTGGACAAGGGTGGAACAGGTGGAGGCTTGCTCTGGTGGATCCTATCCTCCATGTCAGGCTGAAAAGCCCAACAGGAAAGTTCTTAAGTTTGTGCAACCAAAATATTATGAGCTGTGGAAGAGATGAATATCCCCTTCTCCCAAGGAGACCTCTGGTGACTTCTCAGTGCTTGCAGGATACAGCAGTCATCATTTTGGTGCTGCTTTTTTCTGTGTATTGGGCTGTTACTCCCTAGTAACTCCCTGATGTACCTTTCAGTCTATGATATCTTAGTCTAATATATATTATTAGACTAATATAGGCTATCTTGCAGTCTAAGATCAGTAATTCCTTTTGCCCCATTATCATCTCTGATCAGCAATTACATGGATTTGAAAAAGATATATAATCTATGAAAGTACATGGTGCTTATACCATGTACGTTCATCATCACACCCTTGTGTTCATCATCACACCCTCGTGCTAAATAACTGATAAATTAAAATCAAATGTAGCAGCAAAATGAACCCCAAATACTTATAATTCTTGATCTATCAGATGGATCTTCAGGCCGTAACAAAAAAATGAGAAAACTTAATTTCTGTCATAACTACCACCCTGCTGAATCAGGTCAAAAGTCCATCTAGTTTAGCATCCTGTTTCCCAGACTGACCAAGAGTTTGTGTCTCTGGGAAGACCACAAACCCAACAACCCTTTCCTCCTTTAGGGACTGCTATTCAGATCAATACTGCCAAAGGAAGTAGTGTATTGATAAGACCGCTATTTCTAGTGGCAAAATGCACTTGCCAATCCTTTTTTGAAGCCATCCAAACCACACCTTGTTGCAATGAATTCCAAAGACTAATTATATGCTATATGAAAAAGCTATACTGGAGAAGAACCTCCTTTCGTTTGTTCTGAACCAGTTTCATGGGATGACCCCTGGTTCTAGTGTAGAGATAGGGATAAAAAGTCCTCCATACATAATTTTATGTCACATGTTCCCTCCCACCCCACTGCTTATTTCCCAAACATCCAAATGTTAAAATCATTCTTTTAAGGCAGGTGCTCCAACACCTTGTTCATTTTTGTGCTGTGTACTTTTTCAGATCTAATGGACTTTCTGATCTAAAACTCTTATGTACTTTTTCATCTTAAGGACTGCAAGTACATTGTTCAAACCTAATCAACAGTGCTGGGTGGGGGAAGAAAACAAGAAAATCAGGTGAGTGGGATAGAGGTTGCAAGAGATGAAGAATTCTACCTTTCAGAGCCCCTCTCAATCCCTCTCCCAAAAAAGATGTGAGCTTTTACCTGCTCTGAACTTTCAAATATTGGACTAGACCATTCTAATTGTAGAGATATATCCAAAAATAATAAGGAGGATCAATGTGACAATACTACTTTGTGAATATGTAATCAAGCTCCAACACAGGAAAGAACCATGGCTCAGGGGCAGAGCACTTGTTTTCTCTGAAGAAGGACCTGGGTTCAATTTACTTCAAAGGATTGTAGGTTGTGGGCTGGAAAAATCTCTTCGAAAACTGTTACTGGTTGGATTAAACTGTATTGGGACAGACTAATGGTCTGACTACACAAGGCATTTCCATATATTTACAAGCCATATATTTATATATATAAGAGAAAAGTTACACACTCACTCACTAACTGACTCACTGATCAATGCCCTGCCAAAACCGCTGGGACTAGAAGCATGAAATTTGGGGTTGGTGTTCCTTCTGTGACAGAGGGGTGCACCAAGAACCAGTTTTCGAAAATTCCAACTGAAGGGGGTGAAATGGGGCGCAACGTGTTTTCCTCCCTATACTTTGCATTGACGTATCGGTGACTGAAGGATGCTGTGGCCAAACCCCGAGACATAGAAGAGTGAAATTTGGGGAGGGTGTTCCTTATGTCACATGAACACCCACTAAGAACAGATGTGGAGAAATTTAACCCTTAAGGGGCTGAAAAGGGGTGCAACGTGCTTTTGTCCTATACTTAATATGGAACACTGACCAACCTCCAGCCAGTTTGGTGCTCGGTGCCTGGTGCACTGGGAGGATGTTGTTCGGAGGAAGAGGTTGCACTGGGGAGGATGCTGTGCATGGGGAGGTTGCACATGGGGGGAAGATGTGCATGGAGGAAAGATGCGCCTGATGGGGGACTGATGCGCCTGATGGGGGACTGATGGGGGATTGCATACAGGGGAATTTTACTCCCGCAACGCGGGTACGTTTTTCGCTAGTACTTTAATAAAACAAATAATTTTTGCTGGGGTCTAAATTAATTACCAAGTCAAACGAGGATGTCCTGGAACCCTATCCTTTTCCCTGTGTTTGAGGTCTTTGCAATTCCCCACAACATGACTGATTCTGTATTACTGTACAGCAAACAGTGGGAAAAGGAGAATATTTTAATAACTTGCTCAGTCTGAAGAAGAGAACATCATGATAGGCAACAAGTGTGGCCATATAATCCAGCAGGTTGCAAGAAACAACATCAGTATTGTTTGAAACAGATGGTTTTTAGGAACACACATTTGTCCCTGTGTATTTATTTATCTTATTTTGGCTCTGTTTGGTTCACATACATGGTTACCTTCTGCTGCAGTATATTCAGTGATTAGCTTTTTCATTGCTATCAATGCAACCCGATAAAGACAGAGTTATTAATTAAACTAGTTTAGCAGAAATGGCTTGGCAAACACCTTATGACTGACAAGAAGATGTATCTGTAGCTAAAGGGGCAGAAATCAAAGCTTCCTCCAGAGGCATTCTTGCCTCTTCCTAACCAGAGGGATATTTAAATGTCTCTTGACAGTGGTTCTTCACCACCTGCAGGGCTTAAAATGCCAAAATTCAGAGATATTCAAATCTGCTATTTAAAAAATGTTTTTAAAAACATAAAAGACGTTCCTACTTTAACACAGCAAACCATGCCCGCAGGGCTTCAGAGCAGTTTCTAGCACTCCTGGAAGCCGGTTCTGGGTCACACTGATACCTGTGACCCTCTCCCTTGGCCCAGAGTCATCCCAAAATACACTGCAGATCTGTATGACATTTAGCCAAGCCAGTTGAAAGCATCCAAGCTGGCTAATGAACCATTTTTAGAATTAGCATCTGAACCAGAGAGAGTTAAAGATACCAATGAACCTGACCTGGAATGGAACCCAGATTTGACTTTCTGGTGTAAAAAGGATCCAATAGCTGATCTATCCTCATGTGTGTCGGTAACAGCAAAAAGAAGAAGAAATCTTTATAGTCTTGAAAGTCTCATGTGGAAAAGAGCCTATTTCAACAGATACATAAGTAGCCCCACTGCCCCACAGATGTAGCTGTGCCATCAAAGTACACACTACATCTGGTGAGGGGGGTCCTGGAGGCCTCCTCTAGGAAAGAGAACATTTGGTCCCTTTCCTGTGGATAAGCTTTGGATGCCCTGCTGGGTACACTGTGCCAGCAATATGATCCATGATGGTGGATCAAGGCCAGAAAAGGGGTACAAGGTGGTTCTGCTCCTGCTGACACTGCCATATTCCTGGCTTCAATACACAGCCCTCACCATCTCAGCCTTATCCCCATTTCTCCTCCACCCAGCCTTGTTTTGCCCTCTCTGCCAACTTGCTGGCATCAGGGGGTCTTTAAAAGTTGCTGGCACATGGCTATTCACATGAGCTTAATGGGATCACCTTTCACTGCAGCAGTAAAGAATGCTGCACTGCCAGAATGTGAGTTCCAACATAGCAACAGATCCATAGGATTGGGCCCCAAGAAAGAAAAATGTATTAATGATTTTTTTTCCAAAATCTTAGAAAGCAGACCAGTTGCAACTTAACTATTCCTATCCCTCCAAATGAAAGGATTATGGGAATCTCTCAACAAGCCTCCAGGAAGAAGTACAGTGGTGCCTCGCATAAAGAGCTTAATTCGTTCCAGAAGCATGCTCTTTAAATAAAATGCTCTTTAAGTGAAGCAGATTTTCCCATAGGGAAAATCCCATAATGTAAACTCAGACGATTGGTTCCACAACCCAAAAAATATTCATATAAAAATATTAACTGGATGTAAAAATGATGACAAAACACTGGAATTGAATTCAAAACATGCATTCAATGTGCATGATCCTATAAAGTCTACTTAGGCTGCAATCCTAAAGAAATTTCCTGGGAGTAAGCCCCATTTAACACAATGGGGCTTACTTCTGGGTAGACATGGTTAAGAGGCTGTAATCAAAGATACTTTCCTGGGAGGCTTACCTGGGCTGCTGCTGGAGGTGGGGGCATTTGGGGGCAGTTAGGGGCAGCAGCCTCTGGCACCTCCAGGCAAAGTTAGAGGCAGCAGCGCTGGCCGGCAACCCTTTTAAAGAGCCTCCATGCGGAGCGTCAGGGCTGCATAGCACGCTTGCTTGTTAAGTGAAGTGGAACTTGCTATGTGAAGCAAGATTTCTTGGAAATTTTTGCTTGTTATGTGAAACGCTTTTTAAAGGAGGTAACACTGTATTCTTATATTTCTCACCTCTCAAGATCCAAGTAATGTAACAGGTTTTACAGTGGCACAGAATACATGATTCTGCTAAAAGCAGGGAACAATTTTGAATAAACTGTAACGGAATAGATACATTCATTAAGTTTATCAAGAGCAATATTTTAAAAATACAAGCATCATGTTAAGCTGAATCCCATAAGAAAGTAGAACATAGTATACATCTTACCTAAAGCTCCTTGGCAGATATCAGTCCGGGTAGCGCCTCCAACAATGAACTGAGGATTTGAACAAAACTCCTGGCAAAAAAATTAGAAGAAGCTCATGGGAGAGAGCAAGATTAAAGACACAGACATCATATTGTAATATCCTATGGTAATCTTGGTATAACCATGAAGGGAATTTATGTGTCCCTGCCAAAACATAAAAGATGCAATCTTGCAAGGAGTTAAATTACATAACAGCATAATTCTATGTATGATCCCTATATTATTTAGAACTGGCCCAGAGTGCATAATGGCTCTGCACGCAGTGGTCCAGGAGGGGATTTGGCAGACAAAGGAAAACAGAAAATTTACCCAATGGGACAACTTCGACCTGCACAGCTATTTGGCTGGCATCAATCTGAGGAGTTCAAGGAGGGGAATCAAGGTTGGGCTGGGGCAAAGAATACTGGCACCACCACTGCACCAATATATCTGGTTATATGGCCATATCCATACGGTGATTTCCAGTCATAAAGCCATAACTGTCACCAGTCTGCCTTGGCCAGTCCTGCTCCCTGCCCCAATCCTCACTGGAAAGCTTTATACTGATCTGCTTGCAATGACAGAGAGATTGGCACTCCACTGATACTCGGTGGCTCTGAATCAGCTGCTGCACCAATACCCTTGGCCTTGCAAAGATGGAGCATGAATTCTGTCAGCACAAGGCCCCAAAAGGACTGGAACTAAGTTCTGAGCTGGCAGCTGGCAGAGTTGGTTTTAGGACTGGAACAGTACTCCCAGGTAAAAGCGTAAATGATTGCAGCCTAAATCTCTTTGAAATCCATACAATCTAAGCAGACTAAGTGTTCTGAAGAGAGTAGCCAACAACAAGACTGTATCTAATCTGACAATTATATTTCCCAATTGTGATAATCCTGATTATGGTCACACAAATTCTGTTCATGGTTTAATCCTCTGACTGACTTAAAGGATTTTAGTTACTATAGCTCATCAGATAATCCCCTCCCCAATATGTGAACAGGCACTTAATTAGGTGAAGAGGACCCAACCAAATCAGCACATCAAAAATGAGCAAAAGAAATAATATTCAAGGGTGTCATCCATTTTCACAGAATAAAAAATGGCTTGGATCCAGAAAAATCATTCTATTGGTAGAAAAGGGACTTTCCATCCCTTCTTCCATTCCACAGTTCCCAGTACCGCCAAAAGGCTGGTCCTGAGTTTTGAGGGACCAATATGGGATATACCTATGGAACAATATGGGGTACAGTGCTAAGGACTGCCAATGGAGCAGGGAAGGGTGGTCAGAAATCCCTCCTCACATTGTGAGAGCAAAAGCATCAATCCACTTCCACAAATGCTTGCTGGCATCTAATTAAACATCTTGAAATATTTTTTGGGAAATGGGATAGACATAAGCTAACAAATCTGAAATAACAAATCAAATGACTCCAGTACATGGCCTTGTCCAGTACATGCCCAGCAGAAATCTTTGTGAACCTTTTCACAGCAAGGAACACCTTTTCACAGCTATCATCTGGTAGATCAGGAATCAGGATGGTGGTGAGAAACACTTAGAAGCAGAGGCTTCACCTCTGCTCTATCCGCACCCATTTGAATTCTGAAGAGAGGCTCCCCATAAATCTTTCTTATTGGGGGATCTTTGCATCTGATCTAGCAAATCTGCTGTAGGTTTCCCTCTCCCATCATTGACACTAAAGCATACTGTCCTTTTCCTTACTTTTTGGTTTAGTGTGATCTATGTTCTTTTTTCTGTTGCTTTTGTTAAATACTCAACCTCCAGGCAGTCTAGACATTGAGCATAATCGACTGAAAAGTAAGCCCCATTGTGTTCAATGGGTCTTACTCCCAGAAAAGTGTGTTTAGGATTGCAGCCATCCTTACTAAAAAGAACACTCAATTTCTTTCAGACCAGTTCATTGAATAACAGAGGCCTCCAGTTTCTGGGCTGCAGCTTGTTTTTGAAAGTACATGTTGACTGAATTCTGAAGGGCTGCATACTACCATCGTGAACGTACCAGTTTGCCTGGAACTGTTAAAAAAGACACTCCAGTCAAGATCCTGGGCTGAACAACTCCTTCTCTTCAAAAGGGGAGTTTTCCTTTTCTTCAGTTTCATACTGAAAGTGAAATTATGCTGTCCTATTTTGTAAAAAATAGAGGCAAATCACTGTACAGTATCTGATTCTGAAAAAATAGGATTTGCTATGTGCCATTGCTGCCAGATCCACCAGATTGGGGCCAGTGAGTTCATTTCCATGACAAGCCTCCATGTGGTCTGTGGCAAACCCTCTCCATCTGGCCTACGGGTAAGACCTGTAATCAGTCAGAGGTGAACACTGACCCAGTCTGGAGGGTGTTCTGAGGGGCAGGGAGGCTGCACATACATCCTCTCTCTGAGCAAGAAAGTGTTCATGAACTGTTTGAAGATCACCTCTGCTCTTTGTGTTAGAAAGTGCTTATGAACTGGTTTGAAGCTCACCCCTTTGAGATCATCCAGTCCACCTTCTCACTCATTGCAGGTATCTTCTACATCATCCCTGACAATTGGCTATTTATGCAGCCTCTGTTAAAAAACCTGGCCTTAGGGACAGTCCACTATGGCACAGGTCCCCAACCCTGAGGCTGTGAACCACTACCAGTCCATGATCTGTTAGGAACCAGTCCACCAGAGTGCAGGCAGGCAGCTGCAGGACCAGGGCAGTCTGCCTGTGGGTCATGATCCAGTCTGCCTAGTTCCTCCTGTGCACCTGCCCATGGCTTGGCTCTCCATGCTAATGCCCTGCTGCCACCACCACCCAGGTCTGTGGAAAATCATTTTCCATGCAATTGATGCCTGGAGCCAAAAAAGTTGGGGGTCGCTGTGCTACAGGACAAGACAAGACTATTCCAATGCCAGTCATCTTTTTTAGTTCAGACATTCTTCTTGATGTCTATCCTAGTTTCTACATTTTGGTTCTTGTCCTGCCCCTGGGAATTACATCAAACATTCTTTAATATTAAATCTAGTTTGGAATATTCAGTAGCTACTCTAAAAGGGTGTCATTTCAGGACAAACGATGTCAAAGGGGAAACAAAGTCTACTCTCTAGAGAAGGGTAGAACCAAAATACAATGAGCAGCTGAAAAGCAATGTACATGGGGACCAATTCGACGATCTGATTTGGATGATCCAGGTAATGTTACCACAAGTGTACAGCAATGTACAGCCATGTGGAATGGCTACATCAGAAATTTATTACAGACTACAAGGTTATAAATAGTTTGCAGATGTGCAATTTCATGCACATTTCTAGTAATGCTGACTCATAGGTGAATAGGATTCAAAGGGAAGTGTATTTATTACTTTACAACAGAATAGTTATATTCCACTGTTCAACTAAAAGTAGAGTTGTGTTCCTTAGAAACACTTTTAGGAACAAAAGAAGTGTTCCTTAGTCATGAACATGGCCAGAGCAAAAATGCAGCTGTTTTGTGGTGCACTTTATCTGAATTTTCCACTTGAAGAACTCGATGTTGAGCCAATACTTTCATATGATTTCAGATATTATGACAAAGTGCAGATCACAAAATATCCTATTTATCTATCTACAATATTCATATACTGTTTTTCAACTAAAAAGTTCACAAAACAGTTTACAAAAAAAAATATGAAAAAATTAATAGCTAATTAATAGCTAATGGGTCCCTGCCCGAAAAGGGCTCACAATCTAAAATGCAAAAAGATTGGATTTCAGACATTATGACAAAGTGCAGATAATAAAATATCCTATTTATTCCAGCCTGAAAGGTCGGTCTGAGTCACAGCTTTGGAATTCAAGAATTCAGCCTGTCACTTAATTTCGATTCACCTTTGTGCCTTTGAGTTTTCAGACACAGAACATTTCTGAAATTCCTACAGTTTCCAAGCCTGAATTTTACATAAAGGGTGGGCTAGTCCTACCTAGAAAAACTCAAACCATCTTCTGTAACTATCAGTTCTGTTTAATTACTTGCATCTCTAAAGGCTGTATTTGGACACATGGGAATACTTGGCACATGGACACTACTTGTTGAAAACTTTTAGACTTTCTGTGCCCTGTAGAAAAACAGTGCAATCCTAAGCATGTATACCCAGAAGTAAGTCTCATTGTGTTCAATAGTACTTAATCCCAGAAAAGTTAGTGTGGTTAGGATTGCAGCCAAAAGCATCTGAAAAATCTATTGATGTTTTATGTGAGTGGCTTCAATCCTATCCATATCCAATGGATATGGCTTCAATCCTAATCCAATCCCACTTTTCTGAGAGTAAGCCACATTGACTGTAATGGAATTTACTTCTGAGTATATAACATAGGATTATGTTACAGGTATAGGATTGGGTTCTTAATAGGATTGGGCTCTTAATGTTGAAAAGAGAATCCACCAATTTACTGGTGGAGATATTCTGACTCCACAGCATCCTGAGTACAGCAATGAGGACCATCATCATCATGTTTTAGTCCCTATAAAGACAAACAGGCCTGCTTCCTATCCCAGCCCCACCCAAAACAGAGTTAACATTTTCTACAACTTAGTCATACATACAAGATTCCACCCTTGCACTCTGCATTGACTGTGACCCTCTGGTCCCACATAAAGAATAACACAAAAGAGAGACAAAACATCCCAACACTTGCAAAAGCCTAAGGCTGTGATCCTAAATTCCACTTAGGCCAGCATAAGTCCTGTGCTGACCTGGGATTGTCACAAAAGTGCAGTATGGCACTTCTGCCCCACTCCTGGGGGAATAGGGGAGCACAGAGGCATATACAGACACCCCCACACCATCACAGGAAGATATGCCAGGTGAGTTGGACCAGGCTAAATTGGTTAGGATTGTGGCCTTAGGATCCACTCCTATCCAGTGTCCATGCAGCCAAGGCAATGGGGTGGTTGTGGGGTGCTGCATCCTGTGGTTGTGGAGCAGTCACAGAGACCCTTCTTGAAATGTTCCCTTAACTCAAGGCTGCACGGCAGTTGCATCAATGCTGGGAAACTGGATAGGATTGGGTCCTGAACTGTATGCACTGTAATGTGGCTAAGGGGACTGTAATCATAGCCACACTTTCCTAGGAGTAAGCCCTCCTGATTCTAATGAGACTTACTTCTGAGTATGGAGGCATAGGATTGAGCTCTTATTAAGTTCCATTCGAGTCAAGGGGGTTTGCTCCCAGAAAAGTGTGGATAGGATTGCTGCTCAGAGCCCAGTCCTATGCATGTCTACGGGTCCCATTAGAATTAATGGAGATTACTCGCAGGAAAGTGTGAATGGACTGTCCACACTTTCCTGGGAGTAAGCGCTAATGGGACTTACTTCTGAGTAGGCAGGCATAGAACTGGGCTCTGAACCGTCTCCTCTGGATGATCTTGGGTACTGTGTTGGTCTTTGATGCCTCCTCCTCACAGGTTGCAGCAAACAAAACAAAACTTCTCCAAGAGGAGAAACTTGCTCAACATTCAGGCTCAGCTTTAGCAGGCATCTTTCCCTCCCTGTCCTCTTCCTCAATCTATCCCCGCATGGGATATGGTTACGACCAGATGTCATCACCACAAAAGGAGGACAAGGCCCCCCAAAATGTAGGACATAACCAAGTAAAAGCTTAAAACATTTATGTATTGTTCCCCCATAATGTAGGACACCCAAGAAAAATGTAGGACATGAGCAAGTAGGAGCTGAAAACATTTATATATTGTCTCCCATAATGTAGGACACCTGAGAAAAATGTAGGACATGACCAAGTAGGGGCTTAAAACATTTATGTATTGTTCCTCCATAATGTAGGACACCCAAGAAAAATGTAGGACATGACCAAGTAAAAGCTAAAAGCATTCATATATTGCTTTTGTGCAGTTAGACACTATATTATTATTCAGTTTAAAACTATAAGATGTCATTAATGACATTGATTTAATGTCCTAGTTTTGAATGGAGTGTACTTGGTGACTTCCAAGAGGGCTGGCTGGTCAAGAAGGGAAGGGAGGAGAGTGGAGGCTGGAAAGCGGAGGTGTCCTGCCTGGCCGGGGGAGAGGAGGTGAGCCTGGGTTCCTACCGTGGGTCTCTTCCAGAGGACGCCCCTGGTCTTGCCGGAGTGGGGTCCCAGCTCCTTGAAGCCCAGGGAGGGGGCTGCTGCGGGGAAGGAGGGGTCTTGGAAGAGGCTGCTGCTCTCTAGGCACTCGCTCCGCAGCGCCCCGAAGTCCTGGCCCAAGAAGCGCACCGCCCTCTTGTTGGAGCCCCAGCCCAGCGCCGTGGCCCTTTCCTTGGCCAGCTTCCCTGCTATGCCGGTCATGGTCGCGCTCACTCTCGGGCAGGGCAGCTGGGACAACACAGGCAAGCCCAGCTGAGGCGAGCCGAGCGGGTGTTGCGCGCCCTCATCACACTATAGCCCAGCCCAGCCAGCCAGCCCAGCCAGGGTGTGGTCGGGCCAGGCAGCCCAGCCTCCCTCCAGGGCAGGCTGACCACATCCCACCGGTCCTCTTTGGCCAGGACACGTCCTCCTTTTTCAGCCTCATGTCCTAGAAAACAAACAACACTCTCCATTGTCCTCCTTTTTCCTGGTGAGCAGGCATCATAGAGCCTCCTTGGAATTCATAAATAAGGACCACAATCCCAATGGCTACAGCCCCATTGTGTTCAGTGGTTCTTACTCCCAGGAAAGTGTCATTAGGATTGCAGCATCTATCTATCTATCTACAGTATTTATATACCGCTTTTCAACTAAAAAGTTTACAAAGCGGCTTACAAAGAAAATGAAAAGCTTACTAGCTAATTAATAGGTAATGGGTCTATATATAGCTATATAATATAACAGCTATATATGTAATAGTTTTCAATTTAGTAAGAAGTCATATAGTATTTAAATTAACCACTCAAAAGCAATATGAGTTTGTTCGTTCTTTCCTTTCTTTCCTATCTTTCCTTTTTTCCTTTCTTCCTTTCCTTCCTCTCTTCCTTCCTTCCTTTTCCTTTCCTTCTCAGGCTGCAATCGTAAACACACTTTCCTGGGAGTAAGCCCTACTGAGCACAGTGGGGCTTACTTCTGCGCAGATATGGTTACCCACTTCTATCCCGCCCAAACAGATGCCCAAGATGGCTTTACCACATGCCACTATAATGGGCAAGCACCACTAACACATCACTGGTAACAAGGTAAGATTTGTTTCTCTTACTAAGAATAGGGTCAATGTTAGAGTGTTGAACTTAAAACGAGACACCTGGGATCAAATTTCCTTACTCAGTGACCTTGGACCAGATGCAGTCTACCATACCTCATAGGGATGTATCAAGTATAGTATTTTGTCTTGAACTCTTTGAAGGAAGGATGGGAAGGATCATAAGTAATATTAGATGGATATTACGACAGACAAAATAAACCATTTCTTTATCCAGCGTGTAGTTGGTCCATGGAACTCTTTGATACAGTGTGTGGTGATGGCATCTAGCCTTACTGCCTTTAAGAAGGGATTGGACAAATTCCTAGAGGAAAGGACCATCACAGGTTCACAAGCCATGAGAGGTGTGTGTAGACGTGGACAACCTCAAAATGCCAGATGCGGGGGGGGGGGGGCGCCTGGATGCAGGTGTCACATGTGCTCCCTGAAGCACGTGGTGGGCCGCCATGTGATAGAGGAAGCTGGACTAAACCAGGATGATCATACAACTGGAAATTTTCGGATTTGTCCTCGTTTTTAGCCTTCTGTCTGGATGTCCTCCAAAAGGGCTTCATTGTCCTCCACTCTGGTTTCATTTTCATAGTTTGCAATGGTGTGCAGTACTCCATCATGTCATATGTTGTTGGTTTCATATTGTAGAGCAGAATCCAATGCAAAAATTGGTTTTGAAATCGCTCCTTCCTATCAAAGGTTATGGCCAAAAATCTAAAAATAAAAAAATGCATTGAGCTTTATGGGAAAGTGTAAGTGCCCAATATCATGGCTTTACTCATGAGTAGGCAATAGTACTATTGTCTGCCGGAAAGGCCAGGCTGAGAGGAATCCAAGACCTTGTCCACCTTTTGAGGTGTGGGCGTCTGGTCACCTTGGATTAGATGAGCCTGTAGCCTGATCCACAGGCTGATCTTATATTCTTGATATCCTGATCTTCTTATATTCTTGATATCCTGATATTCTTATATCCTGATCTTCTTATATTCTTATGGATATGAGAGGTCTGACTGGGCCACTGTGCCCCAAGAAGAGTTCAATAGTGCATATCTGTTCGCCCTTTTTATGTTTTCTTTTTACAGTTATTTTTTCCTATGCAAGAAGTCACCTACTCACAAAATCCTAGCTCAATGAATAAGTTATATTCATCCAAATGTGTCTGAACCAGCAGCATAAGTAGATTCTATTACACACCTTATTCCAGTAGCATCAATGTTTTGAGATGTGCTCTTGGGGAAAGGAGGATTCTTTGCATAAGTACGTAACTTGCTTGTCTCAGCCAGGGGTGAGCGCTCACTGAATTTAAATCTGAACATACACAGCCCTTTGGGGAAAACAGTGTGATACTGTTACCTGTGAAACAGTATCACCTGCAACACCACCCTGCAAGGGGAGAAATGACCCTTAGGGGAGAAGGAGATACTGTATTAAATTATTTCCCTACTTACCAAATCACACTCCATAAAGTGATTTTTCCCCCTCCACATGGTTCAAACTATGACCAGGTAGAGAAAATGTAGGCTTAAAAATTGCTAACACTTTGCCTTTCCAACCACATTTCTGCCTTCAATTCTAAAATTATAAATAAAAAGGTACTTATACTGTACCACAGGGTGGTACTGGTGGCAGGGAACACCTTTACCTTTTTTATACTGTATATATGCTCATACATAATGTATAATTTTAAGCAGATTCTGGATAGAAACCTCTGCCACTGAATTTTCTGCACTGAGCAGGGGTTGGTTAATTCTATAATTCTCCAATGGGCTACTTATACAGTATATATGTTTATTTGCCTTTTTAACAAAATGCCATTAATCCCAACAGGATATGTGTAGCCAGTTAAACCTGTGTCATTCAAATGATTTTACATGTCTAGACATAATATTGTCTAGACATAATATTTAAAATGACCTCTTCTCTAATAATTTGGCTTTCTTTGGCATCTTCATTGTGAGATATTTGTCCATACCTGTCTGAAAATATATACAATGTCCCTTTTGTGTTGTGTTTACTGCTCCCATAATCTGAGTGAATCAGTAAATACTTGCACAACCTTGATATGCACAGCAAGCTATATGATTCTTTGAAACCACACATTACTGATTTTTTTTTTTTTGCAGAATCAGAAAGTACTCTGAGCACTGTCCTAACCATGTCTACTCAAAAGTCAGCCCCATTGTGTTCAATGGGTCTTACTCCCAGGAAATTTCTTTAGGATTGCAGTCTGTGATGGGATTCAAAGAAATTAACAACCGGTTCTATGCCCATCTGGCAGCCACTTTTAAATGGCTATTTTTAAACTTTATATGTCCTATCTCTCATTAACAACTGGTTATATAGAGTAGGTGTGAACCTGCTGGAGCCCACCATCAGATATAGGCCAGGGGTGGGCCCGGCCTGGCCCAAGAACCGGTTCTCCAGAAGTGGGCAGGGCCAGAGGGCGGGGCCAGGGCCAGGAGGCGGGGCGGGGAAGATTTTCAATTTATAAATTAAATTTTTTTTAAATTACTTACTTCTGAGTAGACCTGCATAGGAAGGGGCTCTGAGGCTGCAGTCCTCTTCACACTTTCCTGGGAGTAAGTCCCATTGACTATACTGGGATTTACTTCTGAGTAGACCTGCATAGGAAGGGGCTCTGAGGCTCTGGCCTCTCCCGGCAGCAGGGAGAAGAGGGAGGTGGAGCGCAGTGGCGGTGGCTCCGCACGGCTCCCTGCATTTCTCCCCGCCAGCAGGGAGAAGAGGGAGGCGGAGCGCGGTGGCGCTGGGCAGCTCCCTGCGTTCCTCCCTGGCTGGCAGGGTGCCGCGCAGAGCAAAAATGGTGGCCGCGGTGGGCGGTAGAGGCTCAGAACCGGTCCCCACGGTTCTGGTCCCAACACGTCCTACCGGCTCGCCACTGGCGGCCCAATAACAAGATCCGGTTCGGGCGAGTAGGCCCGAACCGGTAAGTGCCCACCACTGATATAGGCCCACGTTTCATACAATCTCTTCCCCTTTTTATAGTGCTACATATGGTAGGGAGGGAGATTGCTCATTGCAACTTGCAGAATGCAAAAGAGAAACAACAAGATATGGGTATTTTGTCTTATGTGCTCATTGGCATGTGGTGGTCCTCTGTGTGATACAACAAGCCTGACTAGAGCAGTTGGCCTGATCTGGTGGGCACTTATGCTCTTAACTAAACATTACCTTTCTGAACACATGTGCAAGGAAAACAGGAATTCTTGTTTAGGCCAAAGGCCAGCATTGTTCTTAACCTTACGGTCTTTCCAGCTGAGTGTGTTACAGTGCACAGGAACTTTGCAGTTATGACTCAGTGGTTATGAGAGATCCAAACTTCTTTCCTTCAGTACTACATTAAAAATGAATTTCCCACATCTGTAATTTTCTTTCTGGAAAAAATCTGTTGTCGAACCACACCTTGCTAAAATTGCCATAGAATTCCATAAATACTTCTGGGGTACACTCCTCCAGGTCTGGGGTCAGAAAAAGGAAAGTCAGACCCATCAGTGTTTTTATGATGCTTTGATTATGCCGTAGTATTCATTTTTCTAGCATGCCTGCAGAACTGCTTTGCAGCTTCACTAACAACATCCAACTCTGAAGGTGGTGATACAATGGAGACATGTGCCCACACCCTCTGGCAATCTGAGCTGAACTCTGGGCTGTGGGAGGGAAGGGAGGGGACATTCAATTCCAAAGTTATTTGTTGTACTTGTGGCAGTCATTTTTTCCGTTGGATTATACCATTCTTGGCAATTTCAACTGCCAGCTTTTATCTAAGCAGAGAGGGCCTCACTGCTCCAAAATTACTGTTCTGTAAACTTTGTTCAGTTTTAGCTTTGAAAAACAGTAAATCTAATGAAAATCCATGGTTTTTACAAGGTGGAAGAAAGTGGCCATATAAACAAATGAATAAATAATATAGTAATATCTCCAAGAAATAATAATATCTCCAAGAAAGGAGATTCCAGTTGGATATCCAGAAAAATTCCTGATGGTTCGGGCAGTTCGGCAGTGGAACAGATTGCCAAGGGAGGTGGTGGACTCTCCCTCACTGGGGATCTTCAAGCAGAGGCTCAACGAGCACCTGTCAGAGATGCTCTAGGAGGATTTCCTGCTGCAGGCAGGGGGTTGGCCTAGATGACCTACTAGGTCCCTTCCAACTCTAGGATTCTATGATTCTAGTCAAAGGAAGTTAAACTCATACGTTAACTTTACAGAGGACTGGCCACGATGCCACCCAAACTCTAGATTCCTTTGGAAAAAAAGAACAATTGCTGATGTCGCAGGCCCTCTTCTGCAACCACACAGATGAGGCCAACTGGGTCATGTCACAGGCAGATTCCTTGCTAGAGTTTATAAGGAACAGAATTGAAATTGAAATGATGAAATCAGGCATTAGATAAATGGGTGAAGTATCCGAATTTTATGTCCAAATATTATGTACAGGTTCAAACAAGTGTTTTAAAGGGCAGGCAAAATGATTAAGATGATAGTGCAACTTCTCTGTGAATAACGCATAAAGATTTTGGGATTGCTTTAGAAAAAAAAGACCAATTGGGAGGAGCATCCTAGATGTTTTTGAAATGATTCATCATATGGGAAAAGCAGGGAGATATTTCTTTCTGTCTTATAATTCTCAAACTTGGAGTAATCCCAGTGAATTGATTTAGAACGAAGTATTTCACAGGATGGATAATTCTCTTATAGAACAATTTTCTGCATGTCTATTCATAAATAAATGCCATTCTGTTCAATGGGATTTTCTCTCAATAAAGTGGGTATAGGATTGCAAACATTAGAATTTGCTGCCTTCAGACATGGTAATGATCACAGATAGCTTTGAGAAGGGGTTCAAGTTCATTTAGGACAGGCATATTGGCAGCTGTAAGCCATGACACATAAGAGATCTCTATCCTCAAAAGCAGTAGGACACTGAATAGTTGTGGAGGGGATTATGGGAGAGATCTGTCTGTCTGTCTGTCTGTCTGTCTGTCTGTCTGTCTATCTGCTTTTCAACTGAAAAGTTCACAAAGCAGTTTACAAAGAAAATGGAAACCCTGGGATTAACGATGGGATTATGGGCTTCCAGAAGCATCAGGATGATGGAATAGATATAGTAGACCCTTGATCTTGTGGCCAGATACATTTTTTCAACATTAGCATGAATGTGATGAGCATGACCCACAGGGTGACCAGACGCCAAATGCAAAATCCCTGAACAGCAAGGCCAAAATTCCTGATCGAAGGCCAAAATTCCTACTCTCTACCCGGAAAATGTAGGACAAAATATAGGACATGTTAAAATAAGCTAAAAACACTAAAAATAAGCTAAAATCACTGGTATTGCTTTCCTGTACATAATATATTGCACTATATTATTTATTTTAAATTGAAAAATGATGAACTCTCCACTTACCCCGTCCCAGTCTGGGTTGGGGGTTGTGGAACCAATTTTGGGGGTTCCCAAAGTTTTCCAAACAACTTTGCCAAATGAGGTATTCAGCTTCATGTAGATTCTGTTCAGGTTTGAATGAATTGGGGAAAAATTGGCACTTGTGTTTTGGCATTATGGAAAATAAAAGCAGATATTTATTTTTATGCCCAGACACTAAGTTTTTTGCACAGGGTGATCAGATGACAAATGCAAAATCCCTAAACCCCTAAAATCCCTATGTGCTTAAAAAATTGAAGGACACCACAAAAATGTAGGACACATGTAGGACATGTTAAAATAAAGCAGAAATACTCATATTGTTTTCCTGTACTTAATTTCAACCCTTTAAAATTGAGAACCTTGTAAAATGCATGATTCAGACCCAAACATTAAAGCAACCATTTGTAGTAGCATAACACAAGCCAGTGACCCCAACATATGTGGTTCAGATCCAAACACAAGCACACACACACACACACACACACACACACACACACACACACAAAAGCAAGATATCAAGCAGGGAGGGGGATAGAAAGGAGGACATCTCTGCATCAGGGAGGTGGGACCTGGAACCACCAAGATAAATCTGCAGTGCCCCTGAGGGTGTGCAGAGTACAAAAGCAGACTGTGGGGAGCCAGAAGGACCAGGATGTAAAGGACTGGGACGGAGGAATCAGAGTATCCCCAGGCAGGAGTTACCTTGCATGTCTACAAGCGGAGCACAGCCTGAATTGTTGGCTGAGACAGGGTTAAGAGGCACTGAAAGGGTTAAGTTTTAGGGCTGGAGTTTTAGGGCTAGGGAAATCTGAGCTGCGTGGCTCATAAATTCTGGAGGCACTCTTGCGTTTCCCTACTCCCCCGGAGAAGGTAATACCAGAGGTGTCTGGGGAAAGCCGAACTTCTGGACAGCCTGGACCCAGAACATCCTTGTGTATTTTACTTGGGCTGAGAGCAAAGAAGGATCAGGTCCACAGGCATTTAGGGGGGAAAATCCCAAATTTTGATTCTTCAGTCTCTCCTACTTCTACGGCTGCAATTCAAAACACACTTTCCTGGGAGTAAGACTCATTGAACACAATGTAGTTTACTTCTGAGTAGACATGGTTAAGGTTATGCTCTAGGTCTCTGGCTTAGGAGAATCCTTGCCTTTTGAGGACTATCTCATGATCAGCCTAACCCTGTTTGGTCAGCAGATGTAAACCTCTAATCAGTTTCATATCCTGAAAGCCTCCTTGACTTTGAGGCAAAGTAATCAATGAACACAGGTGTCTTCAACATTGGCTTCCTGCATCAACTTCACTATCAGTCAATAATTGAGGAACAGATAGCATGAGCAATCAGGGAGTCATATCTTTGGTGTGCTTTCCTCAGGGTGCAGAACAATAATGGATAGACCATCCAGGACCATCAAGAAACAAAAGAACAGAGCTTGATATGTTCACCTAATAGTAGCCTCCATGTTGTCCTTTGGGATTTTGGATTATATACTGTATGATGATGATGAATGACTCGAATTGAATGCAACATCGAATCTCATGCTCACCCCAATTTAAAATATCTTGAGATAAAAAAAGTTTATTGGCTGATGTAATGCACAGCTGCAAAGCAGGTGCAAAATTTAATTTTACTGCACATAACAATGAGTTTTATGACAACAATAATGTGATAATGGGTTTATGTTTTGTTTTTTACCTTATTGCAGTAGATAATAAACCCCATCCAACAATGGATTTATGTTACATTTTTATTACAATATAGCAAACTGTTAAACTTACTACTGACCTACTTACAATCAAAATACTGTACTTACTTGAATCTAATGCACCATCAAATCTAATGTGCATTCTGATTTTGGTGACTAAATTTGGCTGGAAAAGTGAGCAGTAGATTCAAGTAAAGAGGGTATATAGCTGTAATACAAAGCTGGGTCACAGACCCCCTCATGTTCCCATTTATCCCATTGTTTGTCTGTTGCAGGATGCTGTTCCTGCCAATGGATGGATCCCTTGGGTACCCACAAGAAGTTTATCAAGCACCATATGACCATTGCTACTAAGAACCCTTGTGTTAGGCACCCTGGAAAGGTATCTTCTCTTTCAAGCCTATTCTCAGTATGTTCTGACTACATCTGACATGCAGCTGACACATAAATTCAAGTTTCCCTTGAAAGAAAGAAAGAAGGAAAGGAAAGGAAAAGAAAGTCTAAACAGTGCAAGCAACTCCACCCCCATCAATCCTCTATCCTGGAACAACCCTGAAGTGAAGCTGCTGTTTCCTCAATTCCTATGAGTCTCTGCTTTTAATTCTTAAAGCATCACTCTGTATTTTTTTACTTTAAGGGAGTTTCAACAACAGGTGTGTCCTTGTATTTGTGGGGCTTTTGCTCAGAACCCCTTATGGTAAAGTGAAACTTCAGATAGGGTGAACTCCTCTTCCCCACCCTTTGCTCCCTTTTGCTCTGGAAGTTATTCTAAGCTCAGCAAATGCTGAAAACATCTGTCCTAGGCCTCTGGCAGGTTCAATCTGAGCCCAAGCCAACAGTAAAAAAGTCACTTCTGTAAAACCAGAAGTAACATTTTAATATTAGGGGCCTGGAGAAGCTCCAGAAATTAAAGGCACAATGATTACAGGTGTAGGCACCCTGTTCCTATTTGTATCTGGTAATACATTACTACCCAAGCAGCTGATTGCTTTGCAGAGGAATTTTATGCTCTTTGCCTATTTCTTTTATTATACTGTGCATGTAACCAAAAGTAAAGTAACCTGGAATAGCTGAACAATAAAAAAAACCAAGCTCAGCTAATCCCAGGTGTTCTCTCAGACTGTGCTAAGAAGAAAATTTGTTTTTGTGTACCAATAAGAAAAGTATAAAGATGTGAGCACTGGTGTAGTGTAGGGAGGTGCAGGGGATGTAGTTGCACCAGACAGCAGTTGTTTAGGGGGGCAACAATCTGAGCTTGACACAAGTGGCTAAAATTGTGAATAATGGGGTTATGTATGTATGAATGACAATACCATCATGTTATATATTTTTGGAAAGGTAATTTAATGCAGAATGCAATGAAACAAACTGCATTGAAATAGCCATATTCTATCAAAAGTTATGGCCAATCAGAAAATGAAAATACAAAAGCCTATAGGACAAAAAAGTGGATTTTTAACTCATAACATTGTCATGACACTGATTCCTCTGAGAGCCAATGAGATGCCATTCTGATACTGTACAGTATATAATTAATAAGATGTTTAATATGAATCAGCTCTCATTTCCATATACATATTTCACAAGACCGTTACCTACACTAACTGGGTATACAGGCATTTCTCTGTGGTGCTCCTCTTACGTTTAGCAGGGAAAAAATAACCATTCCTTTTTGCCCCTGTGTTTTCCCTAACTAATAATGGACCCATTCATTTTTTCACTTGGAGCACAATCCTAACCATGCCGATTCAAAAGTAATCCCCACTGTGTTCAATGGGTCTTACTCCCAGGAAAGTGTATTTAGGATTGCACCTTAATTAAATTTGATTTTGGGTTGGTTCTTAGTGGGTGCCTACATCATGGAAAGAAGACCCCCCCCCCCCCAAGTTTCACACTTTTAGGTCTGGAAGTTTTGGCTGGGCAGTAGTGAGTGAGTCAATCAGTCAGTCAGTGATCTTTCAATTTATGTATATATGCACACATATATATGCACACTAAATAGAATAGGGACCCAATTGAAATTGACTCATGACTCATCTAGTGGGTCCTGATCCAGTTTGAGAAATACTGTTTTAACCACTTCATCCCTTGGTTTTCACCCTTCCCCCTACCTAGCAGTTCAAATGTAAAGGGAACAGTATATGAGAAGGCAAGTTGGATTTGAGTCAGGTCCACGTTCTCAGGTATATTTTGTCTTGTTTTTGCAAAACTCCTTTTTATTTTACAAAACCATTTCTTGGAGTGTTTTGCTGTCCACAGTTGTCATGTTACTTGCACAGCCAAGCTTTGGAGGGTGACAGCCAAAACAAAGTTGCTGCTCTTGATGCCTGGCCATGCTAATCTGTTCCTTGCATTCCCTTTTGTTCAGCCTCAACCCCAGGTTGCTAATTTGCTGCCATCACACTTTTTGCTGCCTTTCCTCCTGAAGGCAGCTTCTTCCGTTCTGTGCTGTGATATTCTGCTGCCAAGAATTGCTGAAGTGCAACCGCTGCGTGCCAATTTAATATTATTTTGTACCAATGGGAAATGTATACCAATTGTTACATAGTTTGATGCTGACTCAGGGAGTCCTTGGAGCCAACCTTGGCTCATTCTCTTCAAAGAGTGCACTTTAATATTCTGTGCTGCATACATGAATAATGTTTAAGAGCCATCTGTCCTGCATCTGTAAAGGGTGCATTTGTATGGATCAGCCTTTTATCAGCAGCAGGCTGGTGAATAGGTCTCTAATGCTATCCCTGCATCCTGTGGGGTAACTGTGCGCTAAGTCTTCAAGAGAATGTAATGAAAGAATTGCATGGGGACACCACATATTTTTGCTTCTCATTATGCCAAAGGACTATGGTATCAGATTTCACAGATCAAAAGCAAAATTATCTTGTTGAAGAAAACACCAGAAAAAGGTATCTTCTGGAAGGAAGAGCCATAGAAGACCTGGACTGAAGTAAAACTAGGATCCAGATTAAAGAAGAGGGAGGAAGCTCAGTCCTTGCTTATACATGTTAAGCACAATCCTAACCAAGCTGGCCTAACTTGGCTGGCCTAATTTAGCTTGCATATCTTCCTGTGGGGAGGTTGGCGTATGTCTGTGCACTGGCCTAACCCTTCCTGGAGTGGGGCAAAAGTTCCTTATGAAACTTTTGTGACACTCTCAGTTCAGCACAGGACTTATGTTAGGGCTTATGCTAGCCTTACTGGAGGTTGGGATTGCAACTAAATCTATGCTGTGAGACTATGGCTGCAATCCTAAACACACTTTCCTGGAAGTATACAATGGTACTTGAGTAGACATGCCTAGTGCACTGTATGGCTCTGGTGGTTAGCAATTATTTTGCAAATGAATTTGACAACTAGTGTGTGGAGCTGGCCTCCCATAAATTGCTTGCTCTGACCCATCTACAGTGGTACCTGTCATAACAAGCACCTCACATAAAGTAATTTCCAGATAACAAGTCTAAATTTCCAAGGAATCCTGCTTCACATAACAAATCTGCTTCATGTAACAAGCAAACCGGCACCTAATGGGCATGTGCACTATGCAGCTCTGATGCTCCACATGGAGGCTCTTTACAAGGGCTGTTGGCCAGTGCTGCTGCCTCTAACTGCTCCCAACTTGGGGGGGGGCAGTTGCCTGGGGACATCAGAGGCAGCTGCCCCTTAACTTTCCCCACGTACCCCCACTGGTCACCTTGAACCTTCAGCAGCTGCCCAGGTAAGCCTCCCAGGAAAGTCTCTTTGATTGCAGCCTCCTAACCATGTCTACCCAGAAATAAGCCCCATTGTGTTCAATGGGGCTTACTTCCAGGAAAGCGTCTTTAGGATTGCAGCCTAAGTAGACTTCAATTACAGTGTTTTGTCATCATTTTAACGTACAGTTAATATTATTATATGAATATTTTTGGGGTTGTGGAACCAATTGTCTGAGTTTCCATTATTTCTTATGGGGAAATCTGCTTCACATAAAGAGCATTTTGCATAACAAGTTTAATTTGTTCCAGAAGCATGCTTGTTATGTGAGCCACCACTTGTATGTCTCTTTTTGAGAAGGGGCCATTATACAGTGATAGAGCACCTGCCTTGCCTTCAGAAGGTCCCAGGCTTAACCCCTGGCATTTTCAAGAAGGGTTGGGAGAAGCTTTAAGACCATGGTTATTAAAGGTTAATCGTGGAAGTCATTAACATGAGCCAGAGTCCCGTGACAATTCCTAATTGAGAGGAAAAATGTCCTTCCCTTGTCGGATATGCCAAACACCGCATCGATCACTGGCCAGAATGAATGATCATCACATTCTGGCTCTTACTGTTACCTCTAGGTGGTGCTTGTGCATTAGTTTTTATGTTTAATTGTTTCTCCTAGGAACATTGTATGAGAATGAAGGTCAGAAGCAGCAATACTAAGTACCGCTTGGCTCTTTCTTTACCCAGATCTAAATCTCCAGGTAAGGACAATGATTCACTACCACTTGAGAAAGAAAAGCCCAAGCATTTGGCTTGCTGAGTGCATGGGTTGGAAAAGTTGCTGCACACACTGGAAAAAACATTGTGTGTGAATTGACATTCTTAACAATAGATGTCTTGGGAAAGGAAGGGCACAGTGAGAAAGCAGGCACTTCAACTAGGAAACAGGATAAATTAGAGTCATAGCTGAACAAGAGCCAAGGAGAAAGATTTGGTGGTTGATGGATGCTGAAAGAAAGTAATCATGGAGAAAAACTTGGTATACTCTTTTGTTTGCTCATCTGCTGTATAAAACAAATGAAGACCAAATGAGAGCTTTGTGCAAGTGAGGGCCAGGTTGCTGAGCGTTCTGCATTTGGCCTTCATTGCACTTCCATGCCCTCATGATACAATAGGTGCTGCCGTTAGTGCTGATCCCAGGAACATAACAAAGTACTGGTAAGCAGAAATTGCAAGAGATATTATGCAATTAAAATTACATTTATGAATTTACAATTTACAAATTTTACAATTAGCAATTTTATGAACTTGCAAAAATTACATTTATGAATTTACATTTCATAAATTTATATAATTTGTATAGGTTGCAAATTTTTGTGCTCAATCAGGGTCCCATGGATCTGGACTTTTTATCCTTTTCTGCAGTGCAAAGTACATGCAACCCTGCACATAGTAGCTCTAAATAACTGGGAATGACTCAGTTCCAAAATGTCATTGTAATTGAATTGTTCAAGCAATAACACATTTATTCAAATCTAATGTACCATTGAATCTAATGCGTTCCCTATACTTATAAGCAAAACATAACATTCACTGAAATCTAATTAATCATTGAATCTAATGCGCATCCTGATTTTTGAGATTAAATTCAGCTGAAAAAGGTGAGCGTTAGCTGTGAGTGAGTCAGTCTGTGATTTTTCAGTCTTCTGTATTTAGATGTATTGTATATGATACTAGCGAAAAGCGTACCCGTGTTGCGGGAATAAAATTCCCCCATATGCCTTCCCCCATGTGCATCAACCCCCCATGTGCAACTTCCCCATACGCATCAACCCCTATTGCACAACTTTCCCCATGCGCAACTTCCCCCATGTGCATCAACCCCCCATGTGCAACTTCCCCCATGCACATCAACCCCCATCCGCAACTTCCCCATCCGCAACTTCCCCCATGCGCATCAACCCCCATGCACAACTTCCCCATGCACATCAAAACCCCATGCTCATCAACCCCAATGCGCAACTTCCCCCATGCGCATCAACCCCCATGCGCAATTTACCCCACGCACAATTTACCCCATGTGCACCAACCCCCCATGCGCAGTATTCTCCCCAGTGCAACTTCTTCTTCCAAACAACATCCCCACCAGTGCGCCAGGGTCCAAGCACCAAACTGGCTGGATGTTGTTCAGTCTCCCATGTTAAGTATAGGACAGAAACACGTTGCCCCCTTTTCAGCCCCTGAAGGGTTAATTTCTCCAGATGGTTCTTGGTGGGTGTTCAGGTGACAGAAGGAACTCCCAGAATTCCATGCTTCAGGCCCAGCAGTTGGGGCAGAATGTTGATGAGTCAGCAATTCTCCAATGGAAAGTATAGGGAGGAAAAAGCGTTGCGCCCCTTTTCACCCCCTTCCGGTTGGAATTTCCAAAAACTGGTTCTTAGTGCACCCCTCTGTCACGGAAGGAACACCCACCCCTAATTTCATGCTTCTAGGCACACCGGTTTTGGCAGGGCGGTGATGAGTCAGTGAGTGAGTCAGCCAGTCAGTGACTTTTCTCTTTTATATATATAGATAAGTACTGAGAGCTGATTTAACACATTGTTAGTTCCATACAGTATCAAAATTGCATCTCATTGGCTCTCTGAGCAGTCAGTATCATGGGAAAGTTTGAGTTAAGAAAATCCACTTTTTGTTCCATAGGCTGTTGTGCTTTCATTTTCTGGTTAATTGACCATAGCTTCTGATAGAATGTAGATATCCCAATGCAGTTTGTTTCATTGCATTCTGCATAAAATTATCTTTCCAATTATTTATAACTTGATGGTATTAACATTCATACATACCCCTAGCTATGCCACTGCCTCAGGGTAATCTGGGGCAGGTCTGTGACATGCTACCGTCCCCCTAGCATACAGGCCTCCCTCCCCAGGATACTTACTGAAGCATACAGAGCCTCACTTATTGTCCTGCAGCCATCAAGAAGTGTTCTAGGCTTCTCTGGGTATGTCCACAACATTTCCAGTTTCCCAATGAAATATGAAGTAATGCTTATAACAGCTGTCACTTGTTTTGGGCCAGCTACAGGCATGTGATTTGCAGAAGATTTGAACATAGAATATGTTGAACTTGTAGGTGTGAGAAGATAATGAGTTTTAATGAGAGAAAAAGTCCCATGAGATTAAAACAAAACCTTGACAAAATCTACTATAAGTTATCAGACTATAAAAATGACATAGCAAGGAGTGGACAAATGATTTGCGATGAGTAACTCTGTTCAGAAAAATGATATATGTGTATGCACAGTGACTTACAAGGCAATCCAATGTATATTTAACTCAGAAATAAATACCGATATTACTGAGTGGGCCAGCATGCAGAAGAATTGCGGTCCTGGTGGTGGCACAGAGAAACAAACAAGTTTGGATTACAGTACTAGGTGCAAAACACTTACGGATAGGAAATGCATGAAACTAAGGGCACAATCCAGAGTAACTACGGGAGCACGTAAGAGACATTACATGCACCCATAGTTACTGCACCGCCTAGTGAAAACCTATGGGAAATTCATATTGCAATCCAGAGCAACATGTTCTTACTCCGGAGCAAGGACTCCCCGTAGTTACTCAGGATTTCACCCTATGTACCATTTCTCACTTGGTGTTGTCAGCATGCCAGGAGGTCAGCAGGAGTATTTTTTCCTTCTTCCAATTTGTGAACTTCTGAGTTTCTGAAGGTAGGTAGGGATGGAGGACTGGCATTTTCATGAAACTCCCTAGTTGCTAGATGGGAACACCAATATGGTGTAATGATTAGAATCAAAGAATCATAGAATCCTAGAGTTGAAAGGGACCTAGTAGGTCATCTAGTCCAACCCCCTGCCTGCAGCAGGAAATCCTCCTACTTCATCCCCAACAGGTGCTCATCAAGCCTCTGCTTGAAGATCCCTAGTGAGGGAGAGTCCACCACCTCCCTTGGCAATCTGTTCCACTGCCGAACCGCCCTCACCCTCAGGAATTTTTTTCAGATATCCAACCGGAATCTCCTTTCTTGCAGTTTGTACCCATTGGTGCTATTTCTGCTTTCAGAAGCAGCTTTGAACAAGTGAGCCCCTTCCTCCCTATGACAGCCCTTCAGGTGTCTGAAGAGGGCAATCATGTCTCCCCTCAGCCTCCTCTTCTCCAGGCTGAACATCCCAAGTTCCCCCAACCTTTCCTCGTAGGGCTTCCCTTCGATCCCGCTGATCATTCTTGTCGCTCTCCTCTGGACTTGCTCCAGTTTGGCTGCATCTTTCTTCAAGTGAGGTGCCCAGAACTGAACACAGTACTCAAGGTGAGGTCTCACCAATGCTAAATAAAGAGGAACTATAACTTCTCGCGACTTGGAAGCTACAGACCTCTTAATGCAACCTAAAATGGCATTTGCCTTCTTTGCAGACACACCACACTGCTGACTCATGTTCAGCTTGTGATCTACGGCAACTCCAAGATCCCGCTCACCTGTTGTGCTGCCAAGCCAAGTATCTCCCATTTATACCTGTATTTTTGGTTTTTATTGCCCAAGTGCAGAACCTTGCACTTCTCCCTGTTGAAATTCATTCTATTTGTTACAGCCCAGTATTCTAGTTTATCCAGATCCTCCTGGAGGTTTCTCATGTCTTCTGTTGTGTTTGCTACTCCTTCCAGCTTGGTGTCATCTGCAAATTTGATCAGGCTCCCCCGTATCCCTTCCTCCAAGTCATTGATGAAAATGTTAAAGAGAACCGGGCCCAAGACAGAGCCCTGGGCTACCCAACTTGAAACCAATCTCCAGGTTGATGCAGACCCATTTACTAAAACCCTTTGAGTGCAGCCATCGAGTCAGTTGCAGATCCACCTAACGATTGCCTCGTCTAGCCCATATTTTTCCAACTTCCCAATTAAGATGTCATGTGGGACCTTGTCAAATGCTTTCCTGAAGTCAAGATCAATGACATCCACAGCATTGCCACTGTCCAGTAAGCTCGTAACCCGATCAAAAATGGAGATCAGATTTGTCTGGCAAGATTTATTCTTGGTAAATCCATGCTGGGTTGTTTTGATCACCGAGTACTTGTCTAGATGTGCACAAATTGTGTGTTTTATGTTTTGCTCTAATATCTTGCCTGGGAATGAAGTCAAACTGACTGGTCTATAATTTCCCGGGTCTTCTTTTTTCCCCTTCTTAAAGATTGGGACTACATTTGCCCTCTTCCAGTCCAGTGGCACTTCTCCACTCCTCAAGGATTTCTCAAAGATGATCGACAGAGGCTCTGCAAGGACATCTGTGAGTTCCTTAAGACCTCGAGAATGCAGCTCATCTGGTCCAATGACTTGAATTAATTTAGGCCAGCTAAGTGGTTATGAACCAGTTCTCTGTCAATCATAATCTGCTGTACTGCACCATCCATGTTACCATTACCTCTTTGGGGATGTCTCTTTGGCACCTCTTACTGTGCCAAACAAGGAACAGAAAGACTATAGTTCAAATCTCCCCTCGTCCATGAAGCTCTCCATGAGACTTGTGCTTTAAGTGGAGTTGTCACATTCACCATAGAAGTATGGCAGTACCTTGTAAGACAAATGCTTTGTAAGATAAATGCTTTGTAAGACAAACTAAAATTTCTAAGGAATTCTGCCTTGTAAGATAAACAGTGCCTTGAAAAACAGATTTACAACAAAAAATTCATTGTAAAACGAATGAATTGATGGATCTGCAGAGGAGGAGGAGAATAAGGAGGATGAATCCCTCACATCAAATGAGATTGACATTTGTAAACATTGAGAAAATGTGCAAAATTTGGTAGAAAAGCACCACCCAAATAAGTCTGTAGCAATGCAAGCGAGGAATCTGTTTTATGACAATGCATGTCACATTTCCATGAAACCCTCAAAAACAGGTTTCAGCAAGTGTCATTAGAAGGTTCCTTGTTAAAGATGTTCCAAAAGACAGCAGTGACTCTTTTAGTGAAAATTAGTTATCTTTGGCCATAAAGGTTTTTTCTTTTCTGTTTAACTGTACAGTATATTACAGTATTTTTATTAATATTAGAGTAATTGTGTTCTGTATTATACTAGTGTTTTGAATTTGATTGCAGTGTTTTGTCGTCATTTTTACATATAGCTAATATTTTTATATAAATATTTTTGGGTTGTGGAACCAATCGTCTGAGTTTCTATTATTTCCTATGGAAAAATCCGCTTTGTATAAAAAACACTTTGTAAGACAAACATGCTTCTGGAACGAATTATGTTAGTCTTACAAGGCACCACTGTATTTAAAGAACTCTGAGCCAGTTTTTTTAAATGGCATGGTCAACCAAGGTGACCATGTGTACTCTTTTTCCAGGGCATGTCCTCTTTTTATCCTTGTGTCCTGGAAAAAAACACTCAGTTGTCCTCCTTTTTGTTGTGAGCAGGCAGCATGTAGCCTTCTTATAATTAATAAATTATATGTAAAAATTATATGTAAGAATTTAAATGTAATAATATAGTGTTTAAATTAATCGTATGCAAGCAATATATATGAGTGTTTTTAGCTTTTATTTTGGCATGTCCTACATTTTTCTTGGGTTCCCGACATTTTGGGGCACTATGTTGTCTTTTACAGTTATAACATTTCTTCATCCTGAATTCAAGCTATGCCATACTTCCGTTCTAAAGCAATCATGTGGAAAACGGAGGTTCAGGTGTTGCTAGTTCTACTGTACAGTGGTACCTCTCTTACCAACAAGCAAAAATTTCTTGCTTCACATAACAAGTTCCGCTTCACTTAACAAGCAAGCGTGTTATGGGCACGCGTGCTGTGGAGGCTCTTTAAAAGGGCTGCCGGCCAGCGCTGCTGCCTCTAACTTGCCCCCAACTTGTGGGGAAACTCTAACTGCCCCCAACTTGGGGGCAGTTGCCTGGAAGTACCAGAGGCAGCTGCCCCTAACTGCTCCCAAGGACCCCCCCCACCATCACCTTTAACCTCCAGTAGCAGCCCAGGTAAGCCTCCCAAGAAAGTGTCTTCAATTGCAGTCTCCTAACTATGTCTACTCAGAAGTAAGCCCCATTGTGTTAAATGGGGCTTACTCCCAGGAAAGTGTCTTTGATTGAAGCCTCCTAACCATGTCTACCCAAAAGTAAGCCCCATTGTGCTTACTCCTAGGAAAGTGTCTTTAGGATTGCAGCCTAAGTAGACTTCATAGGATCATGCACATTGAATGTATGTTTTGAATTCAATTCCAGTGTTGTGTCATCATTTTTACATCCAGTTAATATTTTTATATGAATATTTTTTGGGTTGTGGAACCAGTGTCTGAGTTTCCATTATTTCCTATGGGAAAATCCGCTTCACTTAAAGAGCATGCCTCCAGAACGAATTAAGCTCTTTATGTGAGTCACCACTGTATTTCAAAAAGTATGGCTGGCAATTGTAATAAAGAATTACAGAAAAATACTAACAGCCCAATCCTATCCAGGTCTACTCAAATGTAAGCCCTATTGTGTTCACTGGGTCTTACTCCCAGGAAATTGGCTTTAGGATTGCAGCCTAATTGTGTGAGTCATTCCTTGAATTTTACAGGGGCATAATGTCAGTCTTGAGAGTCTGAGAATGTGTATACATTTCCAAGTGCTTTTTAATCACAATGAATTGTTTAAATTCAATATGGGCCCAAATATCTAAACAAGGTGCATTTTTTCATTTGGACTAAAGAGTTACCAGATATGCAGGTGACTAACCTCTCCTCAAGCTGCAGTCCCACATATCTGGGGTGTGGAGAATTGGTTTCTGTCTCCATACAAACTGAATGAAAAATACACATCCTCTCTTGCTGATAATATTATAGCCTAGATACTGTGAACACTGTCATACTGGAATGCGTGTCCCCTTATTGTTGGTTCTCCCCACCTAATTTCTCTTATGTACTTATTGATATTCAAAAGCTGGAGAGACAATTATTAAAGACATATTCCACTCTCCCATGTTCCAAATAATAGCATCCAAAGTGTCTTATACAACATTCAATTAAAGCAACATAACGACTGCAATCCTAAAGACACTTTCCTGAGAGTAAGACCCATTAAACACAATGGGGCTTACTTTTGAGTAGACATAGTTACGATTTGTGCTCAAAGCGTAACAATAGAAAGAACAGGACTCGACCATAGTTCGGTGGTGTGGCCCATTGTCCTTACACGAAGAAGGAGGTTGGTTTAACTCTTGGCAACTCTAGGAGCTTTGATGCCTTGTGTTGTCTTCATTACTAGAAAGAACTGAGAAAGATCCCCCAACTGAAGTCTTTGAGACACAAGATTGAGGAAAATGGACCACTCAGGATAAGATTGGTATAGGTACAACTAGCATCTCCTTCTCATGGAAGTATTAATTGTATGTATGCTTCAGTGGTTGTAAAATATCCTAGATTTTACCCACAGTCCCAACCCTTTCCTTCTGAATTATGTACATATTTGTCTTAGACTTATGACTCTTCCTTCTACAGGTGTTGGGCTGTGTAAATGTGTTTGCTCGCTCCACCCACACATATACCTGTTCCACATTTCCTTTTGGCTTTTGGACCTACAGAGTCTTTGATTTTACAGGAAGGGAGCCAAACACTATGGCAAGCGTAGCAACTAAGCTAGCTAGAGAGAAGGCAGTACTGGAAGGCCTGGGTTCCAATGGGAATGCAGTGAAATACTTAAAACAGGATTTTGAAACCCTGCGGAAACAGTGCTTGCAGTCTGGGACTCTCTTCAAGGATGAAGAATTCCCAGCTTGTCCTTCTGCTCTTGGCTATCGGGATTTGGGTCCATATTCCCCTAAAACTCAAGGTATTATCTGGAAACGACCTACGGTAAGCATTGATATTGTATTGATATAAGAATGTATTGGAGTGGATTATAAGGCTTGCCCAAGGGCCGGATAGAGGGGCTTTCTGGAGGACACATTGAGGCTCACCAATGGCCGCATCTGGCCCCTAGGCTGGTGTTTGGAGACCCCCGATATAACTTGTTGTTATATCTAGTAAAATTAAATTTTGCCCATTGTCCTATTACTGTTGCCATATAACTCACCGTTATATGTAGTAAAATTAAATTTTGCCAATAAACATTTATTATCTCAAGATTTTTAATATTTGGGTGCATATTAGATTCAAAGGTGCATTAGATTTGAGTAAATACGGGTTTGTTCTTTGGTTTCAAAGCTAATTACACACAACATGGAAGTTGTTTAAAAACCCATTTTTTTGACAAAATGTTGGGCCCATGGAATTTTTTCTAAATAGATGTAGTCAAAAATGATATCTTTCTTTTTTTCTATTTTGTAAATGGTTTCCCTTTTATTTGAAAGAGTCTGGTTTCATTCTCTTTCCATTTCTTATTCCAGCTGTGGCTCTCAAACCTGCTTTAATGTGTACTCAGGTATTGTTTAGGGACATCTTATTTCCTTTTTGTCCTTGCAGCACTTGGAGTAAAAGTGGCCACTCCTGAACTACTTTTCTGTTTTGAATGCAGCAATAAAGAGATCATTTACAGAACACTGATGCCTTGTGTTGTCTAGAATAATAATATAATAAATGTCAGAAGCAGGGGAGGTGTGTTATTGATGCCTTTTGACTTTTTTTGTTACATCTCACCCAAGGTGACCATATGTCCTCTTTTTCCAGGATATGTGCTCTTTTTTTAGCCTTGTGAGCAGGCAGCATGTAGCCTTCTTGTAGTTAATGCATTATAGGCACAATCCTAACTAGGTTTGCCATAATTCTCTTCCACAAAATTGGGGCAGGACCCTCTTTCCCATTTGCCAGTATTTGTACACAGTCCCCAAAAATCAGGACTGTACCTGTTTTTCAAATCATATGGCAAGCCTAATCCTAACCAACTTTCTAGCACTGGCATAGTTATGTTAGACTGCCATTGGGGTATATGCTGCATCCTGCAGTTGGAGGGGGTGGCAGGCGGTCACAGGTGTTTCCACAAGGTAAGGCACTGTTTATTCCTTTAACTTGGAGTTGCATTGCTCAAACACTGGAGCTGAAAATTGGTTAGGATTGCACCCTAACCAATGGCTGCAATACGAATCTCCACTTAGGCCCGCAGAAGTCACGGCATATGTCCTGTGCTGTCCTGGGAGTATAAAAAAGTGCCATAAGGCACTTCTGCCCCACTCCTTGAGGCATTAGACCAGGTCACAGGCACAGTGGCATAGCTAGGGGAGTGCAGGGGGTGCAGTTGCTCTGGGCTACAAGGTTTAGAGGGGCTACAAACTGAGCGTGACACTACTAACTAAAAATGTGAAAACTGAGTATTTATGAATGATAATACCATCATGTTATATATCTTTGGACAGGTAATTTTATGCAGAGTGCAATGAAACAAACTGCATTGGAATATTTATATTCTATCAAAGGTTATGGCCAATTAATCAGAATATGAAAACACGAAAGCCTATGGAACAAAAGTGGAATTTCTTAACTCAAACTTTCCCATGTTATGATGGCTCTGAGAACCAATGAGATATAGTTCTGATACTGGATGGAACCCTTGTACTCAGTGATGGGATTCAAAGAAATTAACCGGTTCTATGCCCATCTGGCAGCTACTTTTTAAATGGCTATTTTTAAACTTTCTATGTCCTATCTCTTGTTAACAATCAATTTTATAGAGGAGGCGCGAACCTGCTGGAGCCCACCACTGCTTATACTGCCTACTTTTAACCTCTGAGCTACCACAGCCCAGCCTAGATGTACTGTATTTTAAAATAAATACTGTACATGTACAATATATGCTGCCTTTCTCCACAAGGCCATTTAAGAGGGGTGTCCGCTCACCTGGGCAACCAGACCTACACCTGCTCAGGCTGTCGCATGTGCTCTCAGACCTTGCTCTGGATTGCAGCAGGCATTAGCAGACACACTCCAGCTGTCCTAAAGCTTTTAGTTCCCTGTCTTCAAAAATCTCTTTCATGATGGGAGTATTTTAGAAATCAGTAAACAAAGAGCATGAAACAGTGCTGAAATTGTCAGAGTTCTGTCATGCGGCCTGTCCTCCTCTGTTCACAACACATTCCCAAGGCTGCAGGCTCCTGCCTTTCAAGTTGGCTGATTATCTTTTGCTGTATCTCTTGCCTTCATGCTGGAGGCAAGCTAAAAAATAACCTAATGCTCACCCTGCATGCTGACGCATCATCTCAGGATCTGACAATATGACATGTGGGGATCAGATCTTTTAGTAACTGCTAGTTAGAAAATTTCAACTTCCTCTTGAAAGCTGGGCCACACCGGCTTCCTCCCATGGCCCACAACTGTCGACTGTGTACAGCCTTTCACCTTCGTTTAGAACACTACATAAAATGCTTTCAGCAAGACATGGTTTTTCTTTCTTTCTTTTCCGTGGAGAGTCTGCGTGGATATGACATGAATTGTAACTGGAGGACACTTCAGGTTTGTCATGGAGAAAAATGATTCAGTTCTGTCGCAGGCTCCAAATTCAGACTGGCATAAAAACATGCGAATGTGACACTGCATCATATAGAAAAGAATATGTTTGTGATACTTTTGTGAGCATTTTTTTCATTCAGTACCACAAACGGAGATCCCAAGCACGTTTCTACAGGATAACCATTGTGCAAAATTGACAATGATGCGGAAAAATTAAGCCGAGTTGGTGACCAATTGTGTTTCTGATTTTCCCTGCATTAGAATATCTTGTGGATTCAGTGCTGCTCTGGACTAGAAATAGGATTACCTGCAACCTGCACTTAAGTGTTCATAAGCTTGGTTCTACATGCCAGGGCTCATTGAAAAGAATCAACTGTGGTTAACCATTGCATAAAACATGGCTGGAATACAATGGTGCATATACGCCACTCTGAAAGAAAGGTGTGATACACTTAATAAATAAATGATTTGAATGACCTTTGTAAGGTGGAGAAACTTGAATTTGCTATGTTAGCGGAGAGCCAGTTTAACGCTGAAAATGTGGAAAAGAAGAAATTGAAAGTGACTCAGAGCTATTCAGGGTCTCTTCAAAAAACAATTTTTTGACATGTGTACTGTGTAATGTGACTTTTTTGGTGTTCACCATGTTTATCTGCATACTGCATGTCCCAGAGCTTATCCAAGTTATCCAAGACATGTGTGACATTTTTGTGACAGATGAATTTTGTGACAGCAGATGAACATAGATATTATAACTGTCAGCAGTCATTTATGCCTGCTGTGCAGTGGCCCTCAGTGGAGCCTGCCATATCCCATGGGAGAATGGATATCCCTGGCACTAGTCCCCAGTGACTGATTAAGGTGGATCAGGCTCAGTTATGGGGTTAGGATTCTTCAGGAGCTGCTGCTGCCAACCTGCCTCCTTCTGGGCCTGATCCTCCCTCCCCATTCTGCCGAATTTGTTCAATTCCATCCCCTCACTGTCTCCCTATCCCTGCCTTAGTGGTGGCACCCTCTCTTTGTTGTCGCATGGATGTGGCCACTTGCTGCTTTCAACCATAAGCTGTTCATGCCATAAAGGTGTTTACACTACTGGAACACTTCTTCAGGCAATATAAATGTAATGTAACCTGACCTTTAAAAAGGATACATATTTTTACTGATTGATTGATTGATTGATGAATAATGACTTAACAATATACCTAATTTATACCTGCATACATTACACATATACCTAAGTTTTATCTCCCTAATGGGAGTATGAAGTATTAATATTCTGTGTGACATTACCTTAAATTTTCTCTGTGGGGATTGGGGCTGAGCAGACCACGTTGTGTAAGATCCATAAGTTTCAGAACTAAATTGACCTCATTCTGGGTAAGATATGCAAATCTCATTTCTTACATTATAGTTACTTTTTACAGTTCGTTCTTTAATTACAGTTACGTACTAAGTAACTGTATGACACCAGTCAGTGAATTCATAGGAAGAACTCATTTGGTGAAGAAACACAGGTAATAACATGTTTTAAGACATCACAGCTGTTGTCTGTGCAGTATATAGCAGCTTTCCCTTCAAATAGCAGCTTTGATTCAGTGTGCATTTGCGCATACAACTTTCAGTCAAAACATAGTTCCAGGAGGAAAGCCTAATTTCCTGCCCCTGCCTGTTCAACATAGTCACCGTTTAATTTGTGTCTCCACAACTGCTTACAGTTAAAAACAAGCAAAATCCACAAGGAACCCCAAACACAGGTGCAGAATATAGGAAATCCATTTATTTTTGGCAATTTATCCCCTCCCAAGACTCAAAGAAATGTTCAAAACAGCATGTAACTATAATGTATAATTGAACAATTATTTTCAGGAGCTCGTCCCCAACCCTCAGTTCATTGAAGAGGGAGCCACACGCACTGATATTTGCCAAGGGGATCTGGGTGAGTAGAACATACACATTTGCTTGATTAGAAGAAAAGAACCTCTTTTGTTGTATGGAGACAAGAGTTACAAAATGTACCAAATTTCTGTGTGCAACATCAGTGAGTAGATGCACTGTGCCCAAGGTGTACGTCAAGCAAGTTGCTAGAGATGACATAAATAAAGAAATATCAAAGCCCCGAGTACAAAATCCAGTATGCAAATCCTGTTGCCTGAATGCCAGCTTGGTGCCTTGTTTTGCATATGACCCACTGACTAGACTCTGCAGCAAAGGCACTTCTTGCCCTTCTGTGCGTCTTCTGTGAAATGTTTTTCTTTCCGAACCAGCACAGAATGTCTAATTTCGAGGAATAAGAGACAGGCTGTCTCCAAGGTCTTACTTCATTAAACGTTATTTCTTTGTCAACAGTGCAAGTTAGATGAAACATCAGCCAGGCAGGTCTCATGAGAACTCCACAGACTTTGAATCTTTTGCATACACTATTTGAACAAGTTGCTTTAAAAAATTGGAGCTCAGTTTTGGCTTATATGCATAATCATAGGCACCACAGGCAGAATAATATGATTTAAAGGTGCTCTCGGAAGGCCCTTTGCATTTTCTACAGATAGTAACCCTATCATTTATTTAGCTGCTAAAACCTTCAAGTGGCAAATGGCAGGGGCTTACATTGGATATTATTTTACAGCTCTTGGCATTTACACTAAGTTTGAAATATCTTTCCATATCCTTTCCATTTCCTCTTATTAAATGCCTTGAAGTGTATCAAAGCAGTGCACATGTTTGCAGGGCAGGGCAAGGTCCCTAACCGAGAGAAGCAAGAGGGATTTGGAGGTGGGAAATCTCATTGAGAAGGGTTGCTGCTCAGTATCAGAGCACAAGCTTGGCATGGAAAAGGTCCCAGATTTAGCCCCTTGGAATTTAGAGACTTCTCTCTGAAATCCTGTATAGCTAGTCATTATAGACAGTACTGAGCTACTTGAAACAATCTTATGATTCAAGATACGCCTCCATCGCATATATGATTTACTTTTAAAAGATCCCTTCCTCAGGGTACATGAGACCATAATGACATGGTGTGGATGAAAGGAATCTAGAGCAGTGGTTCTCAATCTTCTTAATGCCATGACCCCTTTATAAGTTCCTCATGTTGTGGGGACCCCCAACCATAAAATTATTTTTGTTGCTACTTTATAACTGTAATTTTGCTACTGTTATGAATTGTAATGTAAATATCCGATATGCAGGATGTATTTTCATTGTTACAAATGAAATGTGTGTTCTATGCACACGTTGAACACAATGGGATTTATTTCGGAGTAGGCATGCATAGGATTGGGCCCAGAGGCTGCAGTCCTATCCACATTTACATGGGAGAAAAGGCCCCCCCTGACTATAATGGGATTTCAGAGTAGGCATGCATAGGATTGGGCCCTGAGGCTGTCAGTCAGCCACAGTGCACACAGAGCTACAGCCAGAGGTCTGGCAAGCCTGACCTGGCCCCCTGCACCAGGGGTCTGTAGGCGACCCCCAGGAAAGCTCTAGGCAACCCCCGAAGGGGTCCCGACCCCCACTTTGAAAAACACTGATCTAGAGTAACACTGTTTTTCTTCTGAAATTTAAAAGGAGCCATTATTGGCTCCAGTTTGGATATGGATTGCAGAACTGGGGCAGGGGTTTCCTCTATGCTTGTTTCATGATTGAAATTTTCTCAGCTGCTGTTTACCCATCTTGTTATCTCTATTTTGCTCTTTGCTGCAAATAGCTTTTGTCTGGCAAAAATGGGGAAGTCTTGAGAAAATGATGAGAAATTCTCAAACGTCAATTGAGAAAATGATGTTGGGGAAGGTATTAAATCCCTCCACCAATGCTGAGGTTCACATCCAAATCAACCCTACATTTTTAAAAATTAGCAGTATCACCTTCCTCCAGTCTAGTCTGGCTGTAAGTTATGTACAGTTTTACATGAAGTGACATATTAATGTCAGCCAAACCAGATATTATGTTAGGCAACCACAGAAACTCACCAGATCAGTGGTTCCCAAACTGTGGGTTTGGGACTCACTGGTGGGTCACGACCAGATTTTGGGGGAGTCACTAAAGGGTAATGGAAAGATCAGCTAACCAGTTGCCTTGTGCTCTTCAAAAATCAGATAGTGTAGTTACTACGGTAATTACCCTGCAAAGTGCTCTGCTCCTGCAGTTTGCAAGCATGTGTAAATATAGGGAAATAAATGTTGGAGGACTATTTTCCGGTTATTATTACTCATAAGCAAATTGATAAAATATTACTGAATTTCTTTCTAGATCTTTTACAAAGTTTGATAAACCTAAATGGGTCCAGAAAGAGTATTGGTGGGTCCTGATAGAGTATTGTAAAGTGGGTCCCAGTGCTAAAATGTTTGGGAACCATTGCTAGATGTTTGGTAGCAAATATGATCTGGGAACCCTGTTTATTGCTGCTAGAAAGTGTTAGGGTTAAGGCATGTTTTGTGGGGAAAGGATGTAGCTGAGTGGAGGGTGTGTAATTCATACCCCACTTTCAAATTCCCTCTTTCTTCTCCCCCTCTGTTCTTTCATGTTATATAATAATGTGTGTATACTGAGGAGACCCTGGCTGGGAAGAAAGGCTGGCAGTTAGGCTGGCACAAGTCCCATGCTGGCCTGGAGGTGTCACAACTTCTGTACCACTTCGGGGAGGGGTGGCCAGTGCACAGATATGTGCTAGTCTCTCCAACCACCAGTGGAATGGGAAGATGGGTGAGTTGCGCTGGCCTAAATTAGTTAGGATTGTGCCCTGAGAAGAATAACGCAGGGAAGCAGTAACAAACATTTTCTCCTACAAAGTGGGACTTCCCACTGCCTTTTAGTAGTAACTGGGATTCCCAAGACATATTGATGTCTGGACATCTTGTTTGGTCTTATGGTAGTTGCCTGGGGGAGCAGCTTGCAAAGGGTCGAACTTTTATTCCTGTGACAAATGGAAGGGAGATGGTCCTTCTTAGGGTGGTCATGGTGGTCTAGCTTCTTCTAATAAAAAATAACCAAATTCTAGACATGGCCTGCCGAGCACACCAGTCAGGGAGACAATTGATTTCTAATGGACGGGATGTGTTTATAACTGGGAGAGGAGGACATGGTAGCAGACAGAACTGATGTGCAGGCTGACGAGAAATTCATTAACTCCACAGTAAAATTCAGCAGCAACATTCTGATTGTGGACTCACAGAATACTGATGAGTTGCCACATGTGGAGTCGACTCTGTGATTGCAATATAGATGCAAAGCAGCTTTAGAGAACACTAATCATTTGGCATGATACTCAAAACGGAATACAATTATGGCCCTGGGCAGATGTAAAACCCCTGTGGTTAAACAGTTGGGCTATGCAATTGCATGCAGCCTCCCTTTCCATTCCTTTCAGGATCATGTCGTTCTCCCCAAATCATCTTTATTGGCAGTAGCAGCCCAGTCCTTTCCTCTGACATACTACAGCATGCAGCCGCAGGGTGACCAGATGCCAAACCCAAAATTTCCCCCAAGTTCCTCAAAAGTCCTGTCATCCAAGACAAAATTCCTACCTTTTAAAAAAATGTAGGACACCCCAAAAATGTAGGACAAATGTAGGACATGTTAAAATGAAGCAAAAATACTCATATTGTTTTCCTGTACTTAATTTCAACATTTTTAAAATTAAAAACCTCTTTGCAAGACCTGTTTTCACCAACAATGCACATGTGAAGTGCTCAAAGCAGACATAATCTTGTCCCAGAGACCCAGACACACAATTCCTGTTCCCATCACCCAAAGACAAAACAGTCGCTCAGAGTAGACCTGATTCTGACACAGGCTGTTAAGTCTCTCCAAAAGCAGTCTCTCTCAAAAGCAGTTGCAAGCAACTTTAACATACAGTGGTATCTTGAGTAAAGAGCGACTTGAATAAAGAGCGTTTTAGGTAAAGACCAAAATGTTCTTAGAAATTTTGACTTCCTTAAAGAGCGTCTTGAGTAAAGAGCACTTCTGAGGAAGTTTGGAACAGGCTTCCATGGCAAGGGAACTCACAGGTGGGACAAGGGGTCTAGCTTGAGCTACAGTGGGGCCCTGGGCAAAGTTTGGAATGGGCTTCCATGGCCAGGGAACTCATGTAATCATTTTTATAAACAGTTAATATTTTATATGAATATTTTTCGGGTTGTGGAACCAATCGTCTGAGTTTCCATTATTTTCTATGGGAAAATCCGCTTCACGTAAAGAGGGTTTCACGTAACAAGCATGCTTCTGGAATGAATTAAACTTGTTATGTGAGGCACCGCTGTATGTGATTCTGACCCAGACACGCAAGACGCACTCTAACCAGTTTGCAGCAACAGAACCCATGCAAACAACTTTAACATACATAATTCTGACCCAGACATATAAGACATAGTTTGTAGCTAACGAACCCATGCAAGTGGGAAGGGGGTGGGAGAGGTAAGTGGGAAAGGGGAAGGAGTGGTATGTGGGGAAGAGGAAGGGGGTGAGAGGTAAGTGGGGAAGGGAGGAAAGGTAGGTAGGTTAGAGGGAGAGAGGAAAGGTAAGTAGGTGGGAGGTAAGGTCGGTAAGTGGGTGGGAGACACTTACCTGAGTGGGTGTCATGGTAATGGCGGAGGGCTGTGGAGGCCCTCTAGACTGGAGGTCTGGGGGACTGGCGGTGGGGACTGGTGAGGAGCCTACAAAGTCTGTGACTAGTCTTTATAGGCCCAGGGGACAAGCAGGGGTGGTGGGGACTGGAGGGAGCTGGTAGGAGTATGAAGGCCATGACCGGCCTTTGGAGGCCTGGGGGACCGGCAGAGGGACAGAGGGGACTGGCAGAGGGGCAGCATGGTGGCTGAAGAGGTCACAGAAATCAGCAACAGCCCTCTGCCACCCTGGCTGGCGGGTGGACAGGTGGATGAGCGGGGCAAGGCTGGTGGTGGTGGCTACTGGCCAACCATGAGGTGGGAACAAGACTTCCTCCTGGTCCCACCTCTTCTTGCTTCTCTGGGAACTCCCAGAGCTGCGCACAGCTATAGCTGCACACAAAAATCAAAATGGTGACCAGGGAATGCTCAGAACCCAGTAAAAGGGTTTTTCCGGTTGCACGATAAGCCCCACCTTTTCCCAGAAGTTTCCGGGAATTTCCTGTCATCTGGGCACCCTGTGCAGCCAGAGGTCTCCAGAACATACCCTATATGCTATAGTGGGGGTGTGATTAAAAGGCCAACCAGAGGGAAGTAAAAATTTCTAGGTAAGCCTTCTGTCTTCCTATGGGTTTCATGTTAGGTATTTCACTGGCATAAGTCCAAGAGAGGACAGGGAATGGGCTCGAAAATTGAGGATAAGATTTAGTGTCTTAACCTTTGCCATTAAGACACACCACTTCCAGTTTAAAGAGTTTATATCTAAAGAGTTATATCCAGTTTATATCTAAAAAGCTTCTTTAGATATGCCCAAAGGAACAGGAGGAGAGATGAGGGGGTGGGGCTGCTCCTGGACAAAGATGGACAGCAGGTGTCTGGAAAACAGGAGAAGGCAGAGCTGCTCAACTCCTACTTTGTGTCCGTCTATTCTCAAAAGGAGGGCTGTGCAAATGGGGGTGCGGGATCATTCGCTGATGTGGGGATGTGCTTGCATCCCCAAAGAGGTAATGAAAACTGCAGAACAGCAGAACAGCAGATTATGATTGACAGAGAACTGGTTTGAAACCACTTAGCTGGCCTAAATTAATTCAAGTCATTTGGACCAGATGAGCTGCATCCTCGAGTTCTTAAGGAACTCATAGATGTCCTTGCAGAGCCTCTGTCGATCATCTTTGAGAAATCCCTGAGGAGTGGAGAAGTGCCACTGGACTGGAAGAGGGCAAATGTAGTCCCAATCTTTAAGAAGGGGAAAAAAGAAGACCCGGGAAATTATAGACCAGTCAGTTTGACTTCATTCCCAGGCAAGATATTAGAACAAATCATAAAACACACAATTTGTGCACATCTAGACAAGTATTCGGTGATCAAAACAACCCAGCATGGATTTACCAAGAATAAATCTTGCCAGACAAATCTGATCTCCTTTTTTGATCAGGTTACGAGCTTACTGGACAGTGGCAATGCTGTGGATGTCATTGATCTTGACTTCAGCAAAGCATTTGACAAGGTCCCACATGACATCTTAATTGGGAAGTTGGAAAAATATGGGCTAGATGAGGCAATTGTTGGGTGGATCTGAAACTGGCTCAATGACCGCACTCAAAGGGTTTTAGTAAATGGCGCTGTGTCAACCTGGAGGTCGGTTTCAAGTGGGGTACCCCAAGGCTCTGTCTTGGGCCAGGTTCCCTTTAACATTTTCATCTTGGAGGAAGGGATACGGGGGAACCTGATCAAATTTGCGGATGACACCAAGCTGGGAGGAGTAGCAAACACAACAGAAGACAGGAGAAACCTCCAGGAAGATCTGGATAAACTGGAATTCTGGGCTATAACAAATAGAATGAATTTCAACAGGACGAAGTGCAAGGTTCTGCACTTGGGCAATAAAAACCAAAAATACAGGTATAAAATGGGGGGTACTTGGCTTGGCAGCACAACAGGTGAGCGGGATCTTGGAGTCGCCGTGGATCACAAGCTGAACATGAGTCAGCAGTGTGATGTGTCTGCAAAGAAGGCAAATGCCATTTTAGGTTGCATTAAGAGGACTGTAGCTTCCAAGTCACGAGAAGTTATAGTTCCTCTTTATTCTGCATTGGTGAGACCTCACCTTGAGTACTGTGTTCAGTTCTGGGCACCTCACTTGAAGAAAGATGCAGCCAAGCTGGAGCAAGTCCAGAGGAGAGCAACAAGAATGATCAGTGGGATGGAAGGGAAGCCCTACGAGGAAAGGTTGGGGGAACTTGGGATGTTCAGCCTGGAGAAGAGGAGGCTGAGGGGAGACACGATTGCCCTCTTCAGATACCTGAAGGGCTGTCATAGGGAGGAAGGGGCTCATTTGTTCATAGCTGCTTCTGAAAGCAGAACTAGAACCAATGGGTACAAACTGCAAGAGAGGAGATTCTGGTTGGATATCTGGAAAAAATTCCTGACAGTTCGGGTGGTTCGGCAGTGGAACAGATTGCCAAGGGAGGTGGTGGACTCTTCCTCACTAAGGATCTTCAAGCAGAGGCTCGATGAGCACCTGTCAGGGATGCTCTAGGGGGTTTCCTGATGCAGGCAGGGGGTTGGACTAGATGACCTACTAGGTCCCTTCCAACTCTAGGATTCTATTATTCTACTCCCTGACCCCAGAACACCCCAGAACCTCTCCATCCATATTGCTGAGGATAACTTTCTGACACTGACACAACCTATGGGAGCTAATGGCATGAAAGCTGGAATTCTGGCTACTTGTATCAGTGGCCTGGCAGTGCGCAATGACATCCCTTGAGAGACAACCAGACTTGATGGACTAGTGCAGTGGATCTGTCTGTCTGTCTGTCTGTCTGTCTGTCTGTCTGTCTGTCTGTCTGTCCACAGTATTTATATACCACTTTTCATCTGAAAAGTTCACAAAGCGGTTTACAAGAAAAATGAAAAATTAATAGCTAATTAATAGCTAATGGGTCCTTCTCCCAAAAGGGCTCACAATCTAAAGTGCAAAAAGAACACCAGCAGAAGCCACTAGAACAGACATTGCTGGGGTGTGTAGGGCCAGTTACTCTCCCCCTGCTAAATAAAAGAGGAACACACACTTGAAAGAGTGTCTCTTGCCCAGTAAGCAGGGCAAGATCCCAACTGAACTCTTGTGGATGCCATAGAATGCCCTTATTCCTAGTTGTCCTCTCAGGCTCTTTGGGGAAGGGGTGCTGCCGTGGCACTGCAGTTACAAGCCACCATGGAAGAAGGGCACTGTGAGTTTGGGATCTGGGAGATTGGTGGTTGAACTCACACTGTTTACTATGTTCCTATCAGATTCAACTATCACATACTGTTCTTTCATAAAACTTGATTTTTCCAGGAGACTGCTGGCTTTTGGCAGCTATTGCATCTCTCACATTGGATCAAGAAATTTTAGATCGTGTGGTTCCCAAAGACCAGAGCTTCCAAAAGGGTTATGCTGGGATCTTTCACTTTCAGGTATTGCTTTCAAAATATACATATATTAAGACGAGGAGTAAAGGAGACAAAGGAATGAACTAAGCATAATGTAAATCCAATGTCATATTACACAAAAGGGTGAACTTTGTCCATTTATGTCTGCTAATGTCCTTTATAGTAAAGTTTACAGTATATATAATCTCAACAGAAGCTGCCTCTTTCTTCACTGCACCCTGGATCAGTTTGGTTCTACCTCCTCATATGACCTTACACTGCAAGCTTCACAGTTATTATTTGCACAGAAAGATAAAGCAGTGTTGGTACATGTGTTTAAAGGTGGTGTGATTTTTTCTATTAAATCTAGCTTAGGGCTGTTTGGTTTGGTTTTCAATATAAGGATCTTTTTTCTTTTATGGTCAGTTCTGGCAGTATGGAGAATGGGTGGATGTCGTTGTTGATGACCGACTCCCCACTAAAAATGGACAGCTTCTTTTTTTGCACTCAGAAGAAGGCAACGAGTTCTGGAGTGCCCTGTTGGAGAAGGCCTATGCCAAGTAAGTTGGAGCTAATTCTGAGATATTTTCCATTTATAGCTGACAGGTGATTTACAGACCTATCAGTTACATTCTGCTTCTTCATAGTTTTGAATGCTACCAGGTGGCTTGTAGTGCAAGCTGGTTTTTGTAAATGCATAGAGTTAGCCTCATGCTCTTTTTGAATGTCTCTCATTTTAAAAACTATTCTTTCCCTGTAGATTGAATGGCTCCTATGAAGCTCTTATTGGAGGTTCTACTGTGGAAGGATTTGAAGATTTTACTGGTGGTATCTCTGAATCTTATGACTTGAAGAAGGCTCCACCAAACCTCTATCAAATAATCCAGAAGGCCCTACGAGCAGGTTCACTGTTGGGCTGCTCCATTGATGTGAGATGCTGGCATCATTGTTTGTTTTTTGAATATCTGACCTGGGTTGCACTACTGAAATATTTTTAAAGAATTTTATACTGCTATTAAAAATGGATAATGTTTTCATAGTAAAACAACAGATCAGAATCAGGTATCTGACCTGGTGAAATTGAGTGGAGGGCTTTGCATGAACTTCTGTGAACTTTGACAAATAGAAAGGCAATTATCCCCATTCAAGGAAGGAGCTTTGGGTTCAGAAATGGTAGAGAACTAAGGTTCAGCTATACAGAAACATTTTCTATTTTGATGAAGGATGTTTTCATACTTGCTTTTTAGTCTCAAATGTACAGGTTCCAGCAGATGCTACTGCAAGCTGGTTGCATTGCAGTATTTTCCTCAGTTTTCATCCTGCATTTCTCTATGAACCCTACAATCCAGAATAACTACGTGAGCACGTAAGAGACATTACGTGTACCCGTAGTTACTGCACCACCTAATAAAAACCTATGGGAAAGTAGTATGCAGTCATTTTTTCCCCCAATCTAAGACTCAGGGAGACCTGTGGAGGGCTGTATGGGGCTCCCTACAACACCTGCTACCTGCAGCATCCCCTTTGCTCCCATTAGTGATGCAAACATGGGAATATATCACTGATTCTCCCTCTGCCATAAATAGGAAAGGGTCTGTGTTACATGAACTGCTGGTTCATGATCCACCAGTTTGGGTACCACTGAAATTCTATACAAAGTCATACATTCCAACTAAACTATTTAAAATTCACATTTATCTATTTTGTCTGTTAAATAGCATATAAGTACACATCATGTCTTGATAATCTTTTAAATGCCCTAGATCACCAGTGTCGCTGAAACAGAAGCAATTACAAGTCGCAAGCTCGTCAAAGGTCATGCGTACTCTGTTACTGGAGCAGAAGAGGTAAAAACATGGATGGTCTGTATATGCCATATTAACACAGGATGTCAGCAATTAAATTCATGTTCATTGTCATTTTTAGATCTCAACTCTTAGAACATACCTTTTAGAGCTGGTACTTTCAAGAAAGTTTCATCCACACAATGGATGAGCTATTTACACTGTAAGATCATCTGGACAGTAGAACATGTCCAGGGAATATGTGGAACCTCCTTCCTGGAGCTTTTAAAGAAAGGGTTGTACCTGAACATGATGTTCAGCTCCAGTTCATGGTTCTATGAATCCTGTGATAACAGCTGATTGGCAGCAGATGATGAGCAGATCATGTTCTTAAAATAACACAGTCAGGAACATTATTATGGAAGGCAATACTATGTCAAATAATTACTATATGTACCCAAAATTCTGTTTGTGATGTTTGCTTGCAGGTCAACTATCGTGGTCACCCAGAGAAACTAATCAGGTTAAGAAACCCATGGGGTGAAGTGGAGTGGACTGGAGCCTGGAGCGATAAGTACGTTTTGTGCTATGTGTTCTTTCTTCTGTCCTGGATTAACACTGCAGTATCATATCCTGTTTTCCTGTTTGCACATGTAAACTGGTTGCTCATTAATGCACTTGATATTATTTTAATCATGATATTGATCCTTAACACTATAATCAATGTATGTGGAGAACTGATTGTGACTGTGGGAATAGGGCTAACGCCCTCATTCCCCATCAGAGTTCTAAACGGCATCAGTAACCCCCTGCTCCAACATGCAATTAATAGAAGAAAGCAAGCATGCCAGAGCTAAGGATGTGATTAAGTTTCCCCCCAGTTTTCCATCTAGTTTTCCCCTTAATTTTAAACTACGGTATATAACCCCCTTCCTGAAGTGAATGTGATGGAAGAGGGACAGACAATTCTTTACTAAAGGCAGTTGCTCTAGAAACAGAGCTGCAGAACCCAAAAGAGTCTTTCAGTAATTTTAAACTGCTGTGCTCCAAATTGACTTGGCACACCAATGGACTTTTCATGTTTCACCAATGTGCTACGACACAGTGACTGAAAAATCACTGTCCTAATCCGTCATTGGGGCAGAATAGAGGAGTATTGCTGCAGTCCACATTGTGGCTTGCTGTGGGCTGCATTTGGCCCCCAGCGTGGGTTTGGACATCCCGCTCTATAGGTATAGAACTTAAGTTGAGTTGCCCACCTCCTTTAAAAAGCCCTTCACTAAAAATGTTGGGGCTGCTGCTAGGCACTCTGTGTGCCACAGCTCTTTTTAAACACTCCTTTGCTGTCCGTGCCCATTTATAAACAGGGTGGGAGGGACTGCAGAAGAGTAGGAAAGAGTGGCAAGAAGAAAGAGGCTCATGAGCAACAGCTGTGAAGCCTATCAGGATGGCCCAAGCCTTGGCATCCATACACAAAAGTAGTGTATGGATGGCATGGCATAGCCATGGCAGCTAATTTTTGTCTGCCATGAAATGAGTGCCTCCCTCTTTCCCTGTCTCATCCCCTCCCTAGGCTTTTCAAGCCAATTATATGGCTCCTTAGGCTTTTCATCCTGTCCTCCATCAGTTAATGAAAAATATTTGAACTCCAATCCTTTGTCCAATGATGATAAATTCCTGCCTTCTCATCAGAATCTGGCTAAAGAGTTTTTCCCTACCTCACTTTGCTGAAAAGGACACACACTGCCATGTGGCTGGAACTCCCTGCTGCTTGCCCATCTGAATGACAGCCCCTCAAGGTTTCTCATACCATGAAAATAATCACCCTCAAGACACAGGCAGACTTGACTTGACAACTTGAATTGGTGAGGCCCTGATGTGTTTTTAGTGTTCCATCCACATAACTTGCACATTGGTGAATAATGCAAATTTTTATGAGTCATCCAAGTTGAATTCCCAACACAGATCTACCAATCTCATAAATCTACCAGTTGAGGTAACCATAAGATATATGTGCATCTATTTAGAAATAAACTATTTACATGTCTTCGTTATGGATTTTCAATTCACAAGTTGGTCCCACAACCTTTTCTGGTCACTGCTTGTGAATATTTTGAAAGCAAAAACCTGTGATTGACACATTCGTTTGTCACCCCCTAAGGGTGTAAAATCAAATGTAAAATTGCTGCTGGGTGCATTCCAGGCTCCGTGCTTCGAGACATTATCTTTCTAGGCAGCCTTGCTCTCAACCCAGATGTCTCTCTTTACTTAAGGGCACAATCCAGAGTAACTACAGGGAGTCCTTGCTCCGATGTTAGAACAATTTACTCTGGATTGCAATATGAATTTCCCATAGGTTTTCACTAGGTGGTGGCGTAACTATGGGTGCTATCCAGAGTAATTATGGGGAGTCCTTGCTGTGGTGTAAGAACAATTTGCTCTGGATTGCAATATGAATTTCTCATAGGTTTTTACCAGGTAGTGCAGTAACTATGGGTGCCTGTAAAGTCTCTTATGTGCTCCTGTAGTTACTCTGGATTGTAGGGTATGTCAGCGTAAATGTTTCTTACATGCTCCCTTGTTACTCTGGATTATAGGGTTAGTTATTCCTGTCACAGGGAACCTACACATGCAGAGAAGCTGTATGTGTGAGGTTTGCTGCTTCACTGCTATCCTGCACCAACTGAAATTCTGAAAACTAAAGAGAAAAATGTTCTCAACCTTGAACTGAATGTTTTGGCTGCAGAATGGTGGTCTGATAGCTGAGGTGTGAAGCAGGTCCTTGGGGTAGATGAGATACAGTTGGCCTATGGTAGAAATGGAGTACCAATAAGCTAGTCTCATACAGTGCCAATTTTTCAATGAGCGCAGTTGATCCAGGTGGACTCGATGGCAACAGCAGCCTCCTGCATTCCTCTCAGCATGGATACTGAGGAGGCTGTTTGTATGTGCCTTTGTTTCACAGCCGCTAGCTTATTTTCCTACAAGCTTCGTTCTTTAGATCAAATCTTTTCTTCCACTCTCTAATTCACAAGTTTGCATTTCCCAGAGATATGGAGAACATATTGCTAATCCTATTGCTAAAGAACTATTTATTGCTATCTGGTGTGTGTTGTTAAATTCAGCATCTTTTTTCTCACAATGAATAATCACAGGAGTCTCTGGGAAGCCATGAACAAAAGATGGAGGAGCTTCTCTTCCCCTGCTGAATTGGATTGCCCCGAACATGGAAGGAGTCATGATGACTCCTTTTCAAACCATCCAAGTTAGTGGCCTTCACCACAGTTTGTGATGGCAAATTCCAAGCATTAACTATTCCACAGGATAGCAATGTATCAAGTTATTTCCCTTCTGTCTTTGCAGTGCTCCTGAATGGAATTATATTGACCCTATGCAAAGAAACGCACTGGATAAGAAGGCAGATGATGGCGAATTTTGGTGAGAATCTTTGAACTGAGGGAATATTAGCAGGATATGGAGCAATCCAATGCACACATACTGGGCAGTAAGACTACAATGCTATCCACACTTTCTTGGGAGTAAGCCCCATTGACTATACAGGTATCCCCCACTTTCCGCTGGTTCATTTTCTGATGATCCACTCTTTTAACACCTATCAATTATACCCAGAACTCATTCATTCAATTTATGTTTTGCTCTTTCAACCTCTCTCTGCTGTTCTAAAGACCAAAATTGTTCTCCCCCATGTTTTAGCTCCTGGTCTAATCCCATTCCCAAAGGAGTTGTTGAGAATCCATTTGAAGAAAACTTTGTGTGGCAGCAGGAATTTGCAAGATAAAAAGGGCTTTGCAATTTGTTAGCTAAAAAAGCATAGGAAGAAACATTTAAAAGCAGGCCTCCGTCAGTCTTGAAAGACTATGGTATCGTGCTCAGCGCTGTGTATGCTGCATGCAAAGCACAAAAGCCTGGGTTGGATTGTTATGGAGGATAGGCTGTTACCCAAGCAGCAAATCCCCCCTCTCCACGCCACTGAATTAGTCCAATGGAAAGGCAGAGCCAATACGATTGGATCCAGCTGGCATCACAGAGCTGGGCTAAGGACAGGAGCTCACCCTGTCTTGTGGGGCCGACCCGGGTCTCGAACCCTGGCCTGCTGGTTAACAGGCACAGCGTCTTAACTGCTTGCACCGCCCACAGCCCATAGGAAGAAACATTAATAAGCTAAAAAAGGTTGGGTTCCACTTTTCAACGATTTTCACTTTTGGATGGTGCTCCGGTCCCTAACTTGTGCAATAAATGGGGGATGCTTGTAATGGGGCTTATTTCAGGGTGGACATGCATAGGATTTGCTCTGAGTCTCATTGATGGCAGCAGGACCAGGGTTAGCTTTTCTTGGTCCTCGCTGGGATCCCCTTATCTTCGGTGAGCTTCCTCCTTCATGCTGCCACCAGGGGCTACAGATCTGACTGGTCGTCTACTTATTCACCTAGCTAGTTACGCAGTAGAGAGTAGTCCAAGTGTCTGAGGCAGAGTGCCAAATTCTTTTGCTTCTGCTCTACCTCTCCTTCCTTTTTCCAAGAGGAAATAGTGGAGGTAAATGGGCAGATGGAGGTTGTTGCCCTCTATTAATCTCATTCCTGGGGCACTAATCTTAGTCTGTGTTACAACAGAAGGTTTCAGCGGAAGTAAGATTGCGATATGTCCTGTAAAACCAGGACTGTCCCTGTTTTCAGGGATTGCATTCACATACTGGCAAGTTGGCCAGGATGTCCAGCCTTGGTTTTGGGGAAGAGAATTATGGCAAACCTAAGCAGAAGCCATTTTGGTGTTGGTGTTTCAGTGGTGGGGAAAGATAGGATTGGGCTGATTAATCTATGATTAAATCAATGCATCAGAACAAGATTTATTTCAGAAGGTTACAACCTAGACACGTGTCCTCAAGAAGTGTACAGTATAAGAAAAAAATGCATGAGATTTCTGGAAAATGACATTATACTCTTCTTGGAAATATTATATATAAGGAGACAGTGATAACTGGCTGTAGGCTAGGCCTTCGTTAGTACTGTCAGAATGGTGAGACCTGAGGAAGAAATGTTTACTTCATAGAAGATCCCATTAACTTTGCAAGGTGGGTGATAAATACTTGAGCTTGACATTGGGGGTTCAAAATATTCATATCCTCCTTTTCTGCTTGCATGTATTTTCAAAATGCAGAAACTAACAAAAAACCCTTAAACTAGCATTTGGTGGGTAGGATAGTTGATCCCTTCAAAAGCTTTCAGCAGTGTTCTCACACTGCATATAGACAAGGTCATAAGACCAAGTCCGTATAGCACCTTTCAGGTAAAAGGCCTGTGGCCTGGTGATGGCCTGTGGCAAGTCTTTATCTGGCCAATGTGATAATTCAGCTCTCCCAGTGACACCCTTTCAGCAGCACCACTTCTGCTGAGGCACTGGAAAGGAGAGATAGAAGGAGGCATCTCTGAGCACGTATAGAGTGTTTCCCGTCTCATTCTGTTGCTTTATGTCACTCTGTGTTGGATGAAGGTAGCAACAGTGAGATAAAACCATGAGACATTTTCAGAAATTGCAAATTCCCTCCCCCTTTACCTGGCCTTTGAGCAGGGAGCAGATGGTAAGGGTTTAATTGCCACAGGATAGTAGTGGAGGCTTAGTGGTACAATTCACTCTTTCACCACAGAGCTTCTTTCTTAATAGTGCAACACAGTTCTCTATGATTAGGGAAGATGTACTAGATTTTAAAGCAGGCCTCCGTCAGTCTTGAAAGACTATGCTATCTTGCTCAGAGCTGCATACGCTGCATGCGAAACATGCTAGCTTGGGTTTGATTGATATGGAGGTTAGGCTGTTACCCAAGCAGCAAATCCCCCTTCTCCACACCACTGAATTAGTCCAATGGAAAGGCAGAGCCAATACGTTTGGATCCAGCTGGCATTGCAGAGCTGGGCTAAGGACAGGAGCTCACCCTGTCTTGTGGGGCCAACCCGGGTCTTGAACCCTGGCCTGCTGGTTAACAGGCACAGTGTCTTAACCGCTTGCGCCACCCACAGATTTTAATCCAGTGTTAAATCAGGATCCATGACTGGATTCAAGACATTGATCACTCAGGAATTCAGATTACCGGTATAAATATCAACAGGGAATTCCTAAACACTTCAAAGTTTTGAGAATCTAAATGTCAAGTTGTTTCTCATGTGATTGTTCTTTGCAGCCTAGCAGAAGGAAAATTAAATGGCAAGGAGTATAGCCTGACTGAAATAGTCTTGTGTTCTCTTATGGTGGCAGGATGTCCTATTTGGATTTTCAAGGGCAGTTTACAAAACTGGAAATCTGCAACTTGACTCCTGATACCCTGACCAGTAATGAAATTCACAAATGGGGAATGACCTTGTTCAGTGGAAGCTGGCGACGGGGAGCTACAGCTGGTGGCTGCCAAAATTATCCAGGTAATGTCTCAAGGGAAAAGAATATCATTCGCCATATACCATAATTGCCACATTGCCAGCTTTTCAGTTGCTGAATCGCATGCAGATGGTTTCAGTGGGCTCTCTTTATGAGTCTCTATAGAAAATGCAGACAGTGTATCAAGTTATTTTAAGTACCTTCCTTCATTAGATAAAAAATATCAGCTGTCAAGGAGCAAAATCTTCACTGCTGTAGCCCCAAAGCTCTGGAATTCCCTCATAGATGTAATGTGGAGTTTTGGGAGAATGCAAAATTTGTCAATTTGGAATTCTGCTTCTGTGTTATGACTCTTTGTTTTATTAAGTATTATTATATATCCAAACTGCCTTTGAGAACATTTTCATCAAACGGGACATAAATTTAAGAACTATTATAAATGTTTTAAAATAGATCATTTAATTTTTATTATTTGTTAATTTTTTGGCCCAGTGATGTACCTTTTGCTAAGGAAAGGGGTGAACAATGTGTTTTTGTCCCTATACTTAACATTGAAGAATCGCTGCCTCATCAATGCCCAGCCCCAAGCCCTGGACCTAGAAGCTTGAAATTTGGGGAGCATGTTCCTTCTGTGATGTAAAGCCCTTCTAATAACCAATTTGGTGCCCGGTGATGCTTGGTGCCCCATGTTGCCTGGTGCCCAGTGGTGCCTGATAGGGATGCCCACTGCTTGATGGTGCCCAGTGCCTGATGGTGCCTGCTGCCCACAGTGCCCTATGCCCGCTGCTGCCCCCGGGATCCCCTTGTTCCCGGTGGCCACCGGTGTCTGTCAGTGTTCACTGATTGCCATTGGCTGCCAATACCCAGTGCCTGAAGGTGCCCACTACCTGGTGTTCACTGCACAGTGCTTATTGTTTCCCCGTGCATTCTGGTGCTCTGTGTCTACTGAAGTCCTGGAGACGCTCAAAGGGACAGTGGATGGATGCATGTTGCTTCCATGGGCATCAGAAAGTCCACAAGAGGGGACCAGTGTAGCTTCAGTCTTCCTCAAAGGGTTCAAGTGGAGCTGAGTCTGACCCAATATGCAGGGTGACCATATGGGTGACAATGGAGGACAGAGTGCCTCTATCTTTAAGCATTGTATGAAAGAGGTAATTTTGGCAGGTGCTACTTTTTAAACCCTTCCATGCTGAACTGAACCTGCATTAATACAATGCTTAAATGTACAGGCATTCTATCCACAACTGTATCAGGTCACCCTGCTCAGTTTTGGGTCCAGAGGATCCACGTATGAAAACATTGCAGATAATCAGACTCCATCCATACCAGTACTCTTTAAAAATTTATTTATGCGCATTTGTGTACGCATATTTAATTCTAGTACTGTTATGGGATAACTGCATTGTAAAGTTATTAAATTGGATCCAGCTGGATCCAGCTGTTGATAAATTAAATGTATCAACAGTTAAGCAAAACAGTTTTGTACTTATAATTTCTAAAGCTAGATTAATGTCTCAATCTGATGCTGTTTGTGGCTGTACAACTTGGATATGCAATTCAAATGAACAGTAATATTGTTGGTTTAAGTATTTAAAAATGTTTTCTAAAAGGAAAACAGCTTTTCTGTGGAAAAATTAAATCTTGATTTCACTTGTAGGAGCCATTGGTAAATCCATGCTGTACTAATTTTTTAAAATGCCTGTAATTAAGTAAAACTGCAAGACTGCATGGCATCTAATTATGCTGGAATGGTGAAAGCAAATATTTGAATTAATTGCTGCTAAAGTTCCCAGTCTAATCATCACCCTTCTGTGATGGAGTCATCCCATGGGCAGGTTTTGCTCCTTCCATGCTGTGCCTGTGTGCCAATTGCTTGTGGGGCCGCTGACTGTTCACTTCTGCCATTAAAGCAACATACTGGACCAATCCCCAGTTTAAAATGAGGCTGGATGAGCCAGATGATGACCATCAAGGAAGTGCGAGTGAGCCATGTTGTACGCTGGTGGTGGGCTTGATGCAAAAGAATCGCAGAAGGCAGAAGAGGATGGGCGAAGGGCTACTCAGCATTGGCTATTCCATTTATCAGGTATAGACTTATTCTGCATTATGACCAATATAAGAATGATTTCTCTTACATCATTTTATGTATGATTTTGGTTGATTTGATTTTTGGGGAGTTAGGCCATTGCTCAATGTTACAATGCATTCTTTTGTGTGCACAAGGTCACCTCCAGCACCTCTGCTGGGAGATGCTGGAGAGCAAGTGGCAATCTTGGGCAGGCACTCCTGGAGTAGATTGACTATTTTATCCAGCATGTTATATCTCTCCAGAGTCCATCCTGACAGATCAGCTGTGAAATACCCCAAACCTTGTGAATTTCAAGTTGACTTCCATTTTTGGCTAGCAAAAATGAATACATTTCAGGCTGTTGTCAAATATGGCATGCCTCCATCCAATAATAATTGTTTGCTGCAGCCTTTCTTATGCATGAAATAGCTTCAGAAACAACAGCAATGAGAGACTGTTTTGTAATTAGATATGATGGGTTGATACCAAGTGTTTACTTCGGAGATAGAGAAGTGGTTGTCCTTGGGGCTGTTCACTGGTAAGAAGATAGATGATGTAAAAAGTGATTGCATAGTTATGTTAATATGATTGATTGTATAATTTGCTTTTTGGTGTTTTTCATGTCTGGACTTTACATGAAGTGTGAATAGCTACTAAATTCTGACTTTATTAAATCTCTACCCATTTTTTCTTTGTGAAAGACAAGTTGGTCACCTAATGAGCCAGCTGTTCTCACTTTCACTTGTTATAGTATACAAAAGGGAGCAAAAAATACATATTAAGTCTAAGCAAGGATAGTTGAAGTGTAAGTGTATCTTGTGGTCTAAAGCATCTGGTGGGCAGCTGTGAGATAAGAAGACTAGACTAGACGAACCCTGGGCCTGACCCAGCAGGTTGTTCTTATGTACTTGAAAAGACTGGGAAGACTGCTAAATCTCTCTGTAACAGTAGTGCTAACAGTGTGCTAGGCACTGTACAAGCTCACAATTCCAGTTAGGTATGGAAATCTTATGTGGAAGGAAGAGTCTAGAAGGTTTTCGTAAGAAATCTGTTGCTTTCTTAACAATAAAATTGTTTTATTGACTATTTTGTTAATATTCACAATTATTAGGACCCTGCAACCCTTGAATTTTTCTTTTCTAAATGGTACCTTTTCCAGTCTCCACTGAGACCACGTAATATGATGGAAGAAAGGCTGTAACCCTTCACTTTCCTCATCTGCCGGCCAGGACCAATCCATAATTTATGCAGTGTCCCATTTGGCATTTCCTTATCTCCTCTTCATCACTAGAGGAGATTAGTGCTATGCATAATTAGATAGAATGTAATGTTGGAAAAGACCTTATAACATTGGGCTGTCGAATTTCAGGATTGGGGAAACATTATTCTACAGAGAAATCCTGTGCATATTTACTAAGAAGTAAGTCCCACTGTATTCAGTGGAGCTTACTCACAGGGATGTGTGCATAGGATTGCAACCTTAATGTCATAGTCAGAGTAGAGATATTGCAGAGAAAATTGCATGTCATCATGTATGCAACAAATGTTTGGAGGAAAAGGCCAGTGAATCTAATGCAGGCCTCCGTCAGTCTTGAGAGACTATGGTATCGTGCTCAGCGCTGCATACGCTGCATGCGAAGCACAAAAGCCTGGATTGGATTGTTATGGAGGATAGGCTGTTACCCAAGCAGCAAATCCCCCCTCTCCACGCCACTGAATTAGTCCAATGGAAAGGCAGAGCCAGTATGATTGGATCCAGCTGGCATCGCAGAGCTGGGCTAAGGACAGGAGCTCACCCTGTCTTGTGGGGCTGACCCGGGTCTTGAACCCTGGCCTGCTGGTTAACCGCTCGCACCACCCACAGCCCATTTTACAGTGAATCTAAAAGTAAAAGTAAAAGATATATTAATTTATGAAATGTTCTATTTTGTTTCATCTCAGTGTTTGTTTTTTTAAAAAACCAGGTAACTGTCTTCTTCCATCAGCTTTTTTATGTTTTGCAGATCCCCAAAGAGGTACGCAAGATGTGCTGGAAGTATGCCCCTTCACAATGATCAAGGGTGTAGATAATAAACTGCTTCCCCAAGGTTGATGCCTACACTTGGACCATTGCCCTGGTGATAAGTGGGAATTTTGATATTTTCCTAGGAAACTAAGATTTCTTTTTGATGATATATACAAAATATATTTTTCGTTTTAAGTAATTGAATGGAAAACAGCTCTCCTAATTATTTCTGTCAGAGGGGCTACAGGGGCTCTCTATCTATCTACAGTATTTATTTACCGCTTTTCAACTAACAAGTTCGCAAAGCAGTTTACAAAGAAAATGAAAAAAATAATAATAGCTAATTAAAAGCTAATGGGTCACTGTCCCAAAAGGGCTCACAATCTAAAATGCAAAAAAGAACACCAGCAGAAGCCACTTGAACAGACACTGCTGGGGTGTGTAGGGCCAGTTACTCTCTCCCTGCTAAATAAAAGAGGAACACCCATTTGAAAGAGTGCCTCTTGCTCAGTTAGCAGGGGTTAGGGTCTAGGCCCTGTAGTGTAGCCCAGGCCTAGTTATGTTTTAGGTGAGAGTGTTCGATGAATGCAATCATATTAAGTCCATCTGTGCTGATGCAGCCGTGCCATCACAGTGCAAACTACATCCTTTTGTAGAAGTGGGCAGCCCCTAAAGTCTCCTCAAGCCTTTTTCCCTTACCTGGGGTAAACCTTTGTTTCCTTGATGGGTCTCCTCAGATCTATGCCAGCTATTTTGCTGATGTAATTATGAGGAAGAGGAGAGAGAACAAGAGTAAGATACCGTTGTGCGCGGGTGCTGTAGAGACTCACCAAACCTCTTCCTGTTCTGTTCCTCCACCCTCTCCCACTTACCTCTTGCAAATGGTGGCAGTAGACCACCAGCTCTGCTGCTATTTGCAGCGGTGGTTCCAAAATGTCTGCCAGCAGCATGCTGCATGTACCGCAGTATGGCCTCTTATGTGTCCTGTTATCATGAACCCAGTGTTCGGATTGGGCTGACTTATTTTTTCCCCCTCCCGCAGTCTTATTACCTTAAAATGTGGATTTTGGAGTCATACAATTTGCTTAATACATCCACCCAGAACACAATATTAATGTATCATCCAAACTATTAATGATGATATTTATTCATAAGCTATAATTAGTGCATGTTTAGCCTACAATTCCTGCACAGAACTTTGGATTATGTGTAGAGTTCTCTCATTCCCTTTAATTTGATCTTTACAACAAACCAAGGCTAGCTCAAAGAGTTAGCTCCAAGGTGAGAAGGGATTTAATTCAGGTCTCTCCAGTCTTAAACCACTACACTGGATTTCTTTATTCTGGTTTCAGAAAACATGATTACAACTTGCAGAGTGATGAGTGAAATGGAAAGAGAGACTAAAGAGGTGTTTCACCTTTTCTCTTGATATTAGAACATAGGGTCACCAATCCTACCAATTGGTGGCCCAGTCCTACCAATGGTGTTTGTGGTGAAGGGGCAGTCACTGGGTCCTTCTTTAAGGCATGAGAACATTCCCTTAGCAGGGGCCTGCATTGGGGCTGCACTGGAGCTGGAAAGTGGGATAGGATTGGGCCCTAAATTCATTAGCAGTAGGTTCAGGATAGGCAAGAAAACGTACTTCAACACCCAGTTCATAAATTACGTGTGAAGCTAATTGCTACAAAGAGCACAATCCTAACCATGGCTACTCAAAAGTAATCCCCATTGTGTTCAATGGCTCTTACTCCCAGGAAAGGGTCTTTAGGATTGCAGCCATAGAGTCATTATGGACACCAGCATCTGTCTTACCTCATGTGTCACTTGAAAGTATTTTCTCCTTTCCTGGGTCTCTTTGGCATAAGAGCAAGGTTAGGGAAAAATGCCTGGAAGCAGAGGAGTGCACTGAGGTGCAATGGAGGACTAGTTTTTTAGGATTTTCTCCCTCTCTGTATTACTTATCAGGAATGTAGTTAAAGGGGGGAGGAGAAGGAACTCTAGATCCTCTGGATCTGGATGGTGACATTGACAGAACGTCCAGCTGCTGTATTTGTCCAATGTTTGTAGGCAGAGCCAGCTAGCTACTAGCTCCACGTATTGAATTTTTAAAAAACCTGTGTACTGAAGTGAATTGCCACTCTATTAGCTGACCCTGCAACACTCAAGCATCCTTTCTGTAGACCAGGGATCTCCAGACCTTGGCCCAGGGACCAAATGTGGCCTTCAGTGAGGCTCTGTCCAGCCTGTGACAAGACTCTTGTCCCTGCAAGGCTCTGAACGTGACCAGAGCTGTGCTTGCACCTGGAGGGTGTTCTGAGGGCCTGGGAGGCCATGCCTCAGAATGCCTTTTAAAGGACTAAAAACAGCTCTTTCTGGTTTTTCTGAAAAACCAGAAGTGACAGTTTAGTGGTCTCCACAGTTCTCAGAACATGCGCCAAGTATTTCCTGTAATGTGCTGGTTATTTGTTATTACTCTTGTATATATAAGTAAACCACTTGTGTGGTGGAGGATCGGAGGTCCATCTGAGTTTGTGCTTTATTTCTGAGGTATTTGGAAAAATCCTAGAACTTAGAGCCAAGTTCTGTCTCTAATTAATTTATTCAAATCTTATATTTAAAATTTCTTTCTTTTTCTGGCCCTTGACACAGTGCTAGACATTTGATGTGGTCCTTTGACTGAAAGGACTAGTCTGGTCAGTGACTGAAACTTGTACTATGCATGCCTTGGTTCTAAATCAAATGAGCTGCCTTACAGTAAAGAAAAGCATGAAAACTAAATAATCAATGTTCAAATAGCATCTTCACTGCACAGGTTTGCCTTTCAGAATATGACTCATATAAGCCAGGTGGAGATTGTTGGCAACAGGGTGTGCATCTCTTTCAACTGATAGTATATCTCTCTCAACTAGCAAAGCCACACAGCAGTTAAACATTTAGAACTGAAATCAGATGCAAGTTTCCATGCTAGGTAAATAGTATTTTTTTTATTTTGAAGTTATCATACCCCTGAATATATTTTCTGTGATACCCATATAGGAATCAAAATGCTGATTTTTGAGGAAAAGGTGTAATAGGAAGAAAATGATTGAGAAGCTAGGAAAGGAGAAAAGTGACAGACTGGGCATTATAATAAGCTAACGGTTGAACCATGTGAAGTTAAATTGTTTTAAAAAATAAACAGCAATGGATCAGTGTCGTGATCCAGATTGGGACTGCAGCAAGGAGAAGGGATGTTAATCTAGGATCTGTTCTTCAAGAGTTAATCCAGGATCTGTTGTTCATTAGGATTTCAGCCTTTGATAGATCCTAAAGACACTTTCCTGGGAGTAAAACCCTTGAACACAACAGGGCTTTCTTCTGAGTAGACATTGTTAGGATTGTGCTCTTAGTGTTAATCAGTTTACTTCAGAAAACAGCTATCTACTTATAATTATCCAGTTCCATCCTTGGGTAAATAGCAACTGAGGACAGATTATCACTGAGAAAGTTGCACAGGGAGTTAATTTCCTCCCCTTCCATGTCCCTAATCCAGACTAACCCCTACTCATGGGTGCTACTATTAAAACCAAGCAGAAACGCAAAGATAAATTTCATATCATATGTAGCTGGATGGTAAAGAGTACAGCAGTGCACTTCATGTCAGCAGTGGCTTACCCAAATCAGCAGAACTAGAACTTCATAATACAATCTGTTATGAGAAAGGTCTACAATCATATTTGCCTTATGTGTTCCCATATGATGGCTCCACACATTGCACCAACCTTTGTTTCTTAAAAGGTACAGTGTAAACATTACATGAACAGGTAGACCACTGGAAAAGAATAACCATAGGTTGTATAGGGTTCTAATTTTTTTGTATGAAAGTTAAGGTTTATGAGCCCATGGCTTTTGGTAATGTAGGCAGAAGAAAAGCATTGATAACTGACACTTTGGACACAGGTGTGAACACATGTACTCTGCAACACTGCTGTTCTTTGTTCTTCTCACCTAGGCTTATTCACAATCTCTTCAGGTATACAGTGTGAATGAACAACAAAATTGTGTACAGGTACACACAATACGTAGCCCCAGCCTGAACATAATTCTATTGGTCCTGTATTGTTATTCCTTTTACTCTTCAGAAAAAGTTTCCTATAGCCTAAGGTGAAAATGCATAAAGTGTCCTTAACACACCATATAGTAACAAAAGGAGCAGAAACCCCATCTGGCAGGTTTGTCTCCCTTAACTGAGTAGTCCCCTCCTGTTCAGCAAGGCAAATATGTTGGACAGAGTCAAGGGGATGCCCTGATAGACCATAGGGGTGGGAAGGTTATCTCTTAAACTTGAGTATGAGTGACTTATGACTGTTTGACATATCCTCGTCCATGGCCACTGTTTTACACATTGTTCAATGTTGTTACTCCCACTAGTTGGAAAGTCAAATGGAACTTCATTTTGGCAGAGATTTCTTCTTAAGGAACAGACCTGTAGCTCGCTCGGAGACCTACGTCAACTTACGGGAAGTCTCTAGCCGCTTGCACTTGCCTCAGGGAGAGTACCTCATTGTACCATCTACCTTTGAGCCATTCAGAGATGGAGAGTTCTGCCTTAGAGTCTTCTCGGAAAAACAGGCTAAAGCTCAGTATGTTATGTTCTGCCATAATTGTGCCAAAATGTGCTGTCAAATTTAGTATGCAATGTGCGGAGCTATCTCATCAGGCTGTTTTTTATGATTTTTTTTTACATTCAATGTACCCATTAAAGGAAAGGGCTATTCAGCTGCACTCCAATATACCTACTGTCATAGTGATTGAAGTTATATAATAATCCCTGTATGAGAAGGTGCTTGGAAGAGTGTGGGAATTTGATTTTTTAAAATCCTCAAATACGCATACAAATATGTATGCACGTGGAACAACGTGTGTGTCTTTAAAGGGAGGGAGGGATGGTGGAAGAATCTCCTCTTCTTTGTCTCTTTCTTCTTCTTTGTCTTCTCCTTTTGACCTGCAATTGGCATGCTCTCCACTTCCCCAAGGACTGTGAAGTTCCAGATGTAGTACTAGCAAGGCTTGATTTTCTCTGTAGAAGACAACATTTGGAGACTTATGGCAATTTTGTAATATGTCTTTACAGTGCAATCCTATTAATGTCTACTCAGAAGTAAGTTCCATTGAGATCAATGGGGCTTACTCTCAGGAAAGTGCTCAGGATTGCAGCCTTAGTTACAAATATTCAAGCAGAACTAATAGCAAGTGCCCATGACGGTAGCAGACCTGATACTTTATATCAAACACCCAGGTCTTTCAGCTATTCTCAGCATTCTCTAAGAACATAAGAAGATCCTCCACTGGATCAGGCCACAGCCCATTATTCTAATCCAGCTTTCAGTATCACACAGCGGCCCACCAGATGCTTCAGGGAGCACATATGACACCTGCATCCAAGTGCCCCCCCCTGCATCTGGCATTTTGAGGTTGTTCACATCTACACACACCCCTCATGGCTTGTAACCTGTATCAAATTAGTTGTGAGTACAGATGCAGCTAAATTCTATGTTCAGGTTTCCTGAAACATTTTTTTAAGTGACCAATCTTGATGGGGAAATTGGTAGGGGGGCTAAGGATGTTTAACTCTGTCTCCTTCCCTATTTTCCTACTGAAAATTGCCCTGCTCAATTCTTCTCTGTGGGAAGTTTTTTTTTAAATTAGCTGGCATGGAGAAGAAGGGTTAACCCTGCTGATCTTGATGAGGACCCTTCTGGCTGCTTTTGATTAAATTAAACGCATCAGGAATTTCAAGTACAGCAGAGTCATCTAGTTTAAGACATATTAAAGACACATACTATTTAGTGCTCAGATCCAAACTGAACTTGTTACTTTGCATAAGTTCAAGTACATACACATGTGCATCTTTGTTAGTCCTTGCCTGCTGATGAGAGTCATATTCCCTAAATTCTCATGATTCATTCATTCATTCACATTGACAAAGTATCAACCAACTATTCTGGGCTATTAAACAATTTATCTAACCAACAGCCTAATCCTGTCTAATGCTAACACTGGTGGAATATGTGTACTGCCAAAGCAGGCTGTCATACTGCAGCTGTAAAGCACTTTGTGGCAGTGCTGGCATCTGTCATGCTGGTGAGAAGCCTGGGACCCTGCAGGTATCAATAGGCCTATTGGAGCAGGAAATCCCATTGCACGAGGTGGAACAGAGTAGGGTTGCGATGGGGAAGGAATAGAACTGGAAGGAAATGGGGCAGGGAATGGGTGGATTTAGCTGAGGAGGGGCTGGATTCAGCAGCTGACCTTCCTTGGCCTAATCCACTTGCATGGACCAATGTAGAGTTGCACCAGTGTTGCTGGTGCAATTCTGAGTTGCTCCATTGTGGTTGCTGGAGGTTACTTCAGGGCAAGGGGCTGAATGTCCCATTACCTAGAGGAGACTCGCTGAAAATATATGGTGGGATTTAGTGGAAGTCATGCTGCCACTGCAGCATTACAGAGTGGGAATTTCCATATGATTGGGCTCTTAGGAAGATTAGTAGCCATAACATTATGGGTGCAACACTAACCAATTTAGGCTAATGCAACTCATCCATCTCCCTGTGGTGCTGTGGGGAGGTTGGTTCATGTCTGTGCCCTGGCCTAACCCCTCCAGGTATGGCTCAGAAGTGTCTTACAGCACTTTTGCACACACCCTGGCCAGCTTATGTCTTGTGTACTGGCCTAACTGAAGTTTAGAATTGCAGCTTATGTTTACTTGGGTCTGATCCACTTCCTTTTCAGTATCCTGGGAAAGCTATGTATATGCTCATACATTTAAATAAAGAAAGAAATATCAAATTGGCACTAATGTTGTTTAATCAGAATTAAGTACTTTGATTATTTTTCCCTAGTAGTTAATATTTTAATGTCACTAATCGCTATTTTTTTTAATCACAGGGAAATTGGCAATACTGTGGCTGCAAATCCATATGAGGTAAACAAATTAAGCATTGTGAAATTAACAGATTTCATTTGACATTGGCATTTGAACCAAGGTCTTGTAGCTGAATAAACCAAGGCCACCAGCTACAAGTCACATCAAGTAACTATTCACAGGAAAAGAACATTTTGTTTGTATTGTGATAAGATTTTCTTTAATGTCTTCTTTGCATGCCCCATTTCTGGTGAAATGGAACTCTGTGTCATTCCTCTCCTGGGACACAAAACCCGACAACTACTATCATCCCTATATTTTTGCTTTTGGCAGTGAAAGAGTCCTTTGACTCTTAAGCATAGCCAAAGAGTTTTCAGACTCATAAACCTTTTGCAGATAAAACTGATCAGATTTGTCATGACTTGGATGCCACAATGACAGTATCTGATGATGTCCCTTTGGCAACTGCTTGTCTTGTTTTGTGGGATTCTTTTCAGCTTGTACAGTTTAGGATGTGGACAGTGTCCTCTTGAGTGTGAGGCCATCCACTTGCCTGCTTGACCCTTGCCCAGCCTGGCTTGTTAAGTCTGTGGGAGCCCTGGCTTTGAAGTGAGGTGCACCCCCCTCTCGCCTCTCCTTAAGTGGCTCTCCCTGGATCCAACAGTGATGAACAACTACCAGCCAGTCTCTAACCTCCAGTTTCTAGCCCAGGTGGAGGCCAGGTGGGCTCAATCTCTGCTCCAGAGGAACCTGGATGACCTCTAGATCCCTTTCAATCTGGATTCAGGCCAGGCTTGGTTGCCTTACTAGATGACCTGCGTGGGGATTGGTCAGAGAAAATGCATCTCTGTTCTTCCTGCTGGACCTCTCAGTGGTTTTTGACACCACCAACTCTGATGTCCTTCTGGGCCATTTAGCTGAGGTTAACATAGCTTGGAGAAGGAAGGGAGGCTTGCAGATTTCAAGGCTATGCAGACTTCTGCTTTATTGAGAGCTTCTGCTAATAATCCAAGGGCCCTTTGCAAGAATCCTCACGAGACCCCTCTGCTTACTGGTGAAATGTCACATTACTCATTATGTCTTCTCTTTTAGCCTCATGTTGCTAACAAGGACATAGACAATGAGTTCAAGAGCCTGTTTCAAAAGCTTTCTGGTGAGGTAAGTGTCATTATATTTAACTAAAGCATCAGAAATTTTGTCCAAAATGAAAAACACCGAAAGAGACACATAACTCTGAAGTATTTGCAAAAGTTAACATAGGCCTCAAATTGTATTCAACTTTCCAGCACTGATGCAGCTGTGCTAACAGGGCATGGATTGCTTCAGGAGAGCAGTCATGGAGGGCTCCTCAAGGTGTGGGAACTTACCACAGGACTGCAGTGTATCTGCATCAGACCTGGAAAGTTGGGTAGGATTGGACTCCAAATTCTGTTTTACATCAATACCTGCATTTGGAACTCTTGAGTAAGAAAAATGGTGAGTGGGAGGATTGGGAGCAGAAAAATAGGTAGCCAGGAAAACATTTTGCCCCCTTCCACTGCTCCACCAGCCTTGATTGCCTTTTCCCAAAGTTACATTTGGTTTTTATAAAAATAGTCAGCAGGCTGCAGTAGAACTCATTTCCACTGTTTGAAAAGCTCAATTCTAAAATATAGTTAATGTGACATACTTGCTAAGGGGTGGATAAATGTAGCTTTTGAACTCTGCAGACTCCGGTGCTACCCTCAAAGATCAAAGATTCAGCTTCTGTGCAAGCGCAGATCTTCTTGGCTTGTTACTCAGGTTGGCTGGACAATGTGGTTTTTTAATTAGAGTGGAAAAACTATTTTGTTTTGTGTTAATGTCCAATTAGTAGTTCTTGCGGGTGATATGTTCTTTGTGTGCAGAAGGCAGAAGATTCCAAATAATGGCAATGATTAATAGAGCATATTTATTATTGTTTAGAGATTTCGCAGTCAAGGGGAATAGCCTGTTTTTAGGACACACTGACTTCTTTTTGATGAGCCTAGACAAGGCATTACAGCCCTTGTTTGGTGTCTGTGCACAGTGCTGCAGTCCCTTTTATGCAACTGAAGTGAATAGAACAGATTGTATGTGCACTGTCATGCACTTTGGACAGTGATGAAAAAGCTTCCTTAGGTTTTTGTTTCAAATTGGATCTAGGGCGGAGGCTTAGGTCAACCCAGAAGGTGAAGGGTTTGTGACCAGTGCTATGTCCTTTTTTCATGTGAACAGTTGCCCACCTCAGGTTTATCTTTGTTCTGCAGGACTGTGAAATAACAGCTAATGAACTTCAGACTATTCTGAACAGAGTTATATCCAAGAGTAAGTTACAACAGATGCTTCGTAATTGTGGAAGATAGGCATGATTGTCACTAAGCCCAGTCCACCACAAAGCTAATGTAGTACTTGCTGAATCCTGTGAGGAAGTTTTTCGGCACAATCCTAACCAGTTTAGGCTGGCTTACGTCACCTGGCACACCTTCCTGTTTTGGTGTGTGAAGGTCGGTATATGCCTGTGCACTGGCCTAATACCCCAGGAATGGGGCAGAAGTACCTTATGGCACTTTTGTGACACCCCCAGGTCAGCACAGGACTTATGCCAGCCTAACTGGAAGTTAAGATTGCAGTCTTTGTTCTCCAGAAGCCTCACTGGGGAAAGGGTGCATTTGTTCCCTTGCTCCAGGATAATCCTCTGTTGCCCATGTGAGTCAACTCAGATCTGCACCAGTGATTTCTCTAGGACAAGTCTGTGATGATCTGGGAAGATGACTAGGCACTGCAGTCGAACCTGCCCCCTGCCCAGGCCTGAACTGCTTTTCTCTCTGCCCCATCATTATTCAGTTTTTTCCAACCCCCTCCTCATTCCATTCCCCCCCCCCACTTCCCTCCTGGCCCCTATGCAGCTTCATCTGGGACAGTGGGTTTCTGGCATCTATCATCACACAGATCTAGCCACGTACCACTTCCATCAGTGGCTAGGTGATGCTCTCCAGCTGTGTCACTTTTTGACATCCAGAAAGTGCACTATGCCAGCAGAACACATATTCAGCAGCATAGTGCTCTCTTAGGATTATCCTTGAACAGTTATCCCTATTATCCTTATTAATAGTTATCACTGAATGGCAGGGATAATGATATTGGCAGAAACTTGTGGGGGGGGGAAGAGACTATTTTTCTCCAAGAAATTATGACAGTACCTCAGATTAGCTTGGTGGGTTTTGTAGCAATAGTTAGATTTACCACAATTATTTGAAGGATCAATGAATTTTTCTTTGTACTGGAAGTCCTTGTTATTTTGTGATTTCCTGTTTTACCTTGTGGCTCATTTGATTTTAGGGCTGCTAGCTTTTCAAATTTTTTTAGCCATTCTCTTGTTTTTATTTCAAATAATGTGCAAGTTGAACCTTGCCATCAGTGACATTTGGTTCCAGGAACCTCTATGGTTGCCCATTTTGTTATACAAAAGCAACTGTTTTTCCTGGTAGCAAGACAGGAAAGTAATCAATATGAATCCCTTTCCTTGGGGCTTAAAACAGTTTAGTTTCAATTCAGAGACAAAAGGTTCCCCTTACAAAGCAATTCAGAAGTGATTATCACATGGGATAAGGGACGGTGTCTGCCTCCCAACTGAAACCTGAAACCAAAGCTGAACTCTTTCTGAATTTTTTTAAGGCTAGCTAAACTGCCTGCCAGTTACAATGGTAAGCAGGCTGCTTTTAAGCCGTTAACTGCTACTTTAGGGATGTATATCTTTTAAAGAGCTGACCTAATTTGTGTTGAGACAAAATTGCTGATAAATAAAACATTGATTAGGTTATATCTATACTTGAAAAGAACAATCTAAGCAGCAGACATGGGGAAAGCATTTAGAATTGGGGAGCCACCACCAAAAAAGCTCTTTGCATAATACATATAGCTGTACAAATGTGTTTGTTGCTTAGTTGTTTTTTCCTGGAGCTCTTTCTGTATGATGCTTTAATGTTTTGATATTCAGTATTTTAAAAACTAATAAGATATTTGCTTTTGCCATGGAATCAGTACTTGCCCATATCCTACAGTGAATGCACTTATTTTTTGGTTGTAGAATCCTGCTTTTATGAAATGGGTGGCTGTGTTTAAATGATCATGGAGAAATAGGGATATAGCTGGGGTATAGCTGTCTTAACAGAAGAGCAGGCTCTGCAGGAAGATACATCCCTTGTGTTTTCATGGTATATAGATCAATATTTGTCTAACATATTTTTTTGCATTTTTTTACTGTATAGGAGCAGACATTAAAAGTGATGGATTCAACATAAGCACCTGCAGGGAGATGATCAGCCTCTTAGATGTATCCTTTAAATGTCACTCCTCTCTCCCAGGTTTCCCTTATGAATCTTTTGACAAGTTAAGGCAAGATTTTCATGTCTCATTTTCCTTATGCATCTGTCTTCACTTGCTGTAGGCATAAAGAGCAAAGAGTGGATCTAAACAGCTTGGTTTGGCAAGGACATTAACCCTTTATTGCTAGTAATGCATCACAGTTGGTTTCCTTCTGTCTTGTGTTCATGTTCTGCTCGGATGCACAAAAGCATCTCATCAACTGAGTCCTGTTCGGACTTGGCAGCAGTTACCTGTGTTATACCCAACCTGCATGCAGTTTGATTCAAATCAGACCATATGTTGTAGTTTCTGTTTACATGAGAAACGTGCACACAGAGATGTGGGTATCTGTGGGGGTGGGAATCATCATGCAACACTTGCTACCACCCATCCAAATGGCTCAAAAGACAAGGAAGAAAAAGATGGACGTTTCCAATCTTTGCATGTCCTCCTCTCACCGGAGTCATTAGCAATGCAAATGGTTTAACATGCTAGAATAAATTTATTGCAAATGTGGAGGAAGGTGGCTGGCAGAAAGCCACAGTCAGAACTGCCATAATCTCGGGCTGAGCTCTCCTGCTTCAGTAGATCAGGGTGTGTTTTTATAGAAAGGATGCTAAAATTGCAATAAATGGTGGGCTAGATCTCAATGAACAAGTGCCATACCAAAGCTTCTAGTGCTTAACTAGAAGTACTAGTTCAATGGATCTTGCTTCTAACTTTTAAAACTCTCCACTTGCCTTCTTTCTCCTGGCTAATCATTTTCCATCCCTTTCATTACACACATCCTTCTCTATAGTCCTTCCCATTATCACTTCTGCAACCTCTGATTGTTGCTTCCCGACTTTGGAATTGGTGATGAATTTGCTTTCTCACTGTTAACAGCGGACCCACAGTAAGTCAGATTTTTGCAGTCTAATATTTTCTGCATTCGCCTTCCTTTTTACAAACTTGGATTTATATGCTTGTTTGTAATAAAACAAAATTGTCGTTTTATTATGTCCATTCAGAATAGAGCTTCTGTTTTTAAGGTATTTCTGGCCAATGTTGCATAAATGCAGCATGGGTTAAGTCCTCTGGTGGTGCAAGTGGTTAAGACACTGTGCCTATTAACCCACCCAGGTCCCACAAGAGGAGGATTTCCTGTTAAAGGCAGGGAAGGTTGGACTAGATTATCCACTGGGTCTCTTCCAACTCTATGATTCTGTGATTAAATTATTACACCTGTAGGCTGGGCAAGAAATGGGTTAACTTGAACATGGCTGCTCTGAAAGCACAGCCCATTTTATTGCTTTCTGTTGACCCTGATTGGGAGAAATATGAATACCGTAATTCCCCTTTGAATAGCCTTTTCCCAAGTACTCCATAGTCAGATTTAAATCAAAATACACACAGGTTGGGTATAACACAGATACTGCCAAGTCTGAGTAGGACTCAGTTGATGAGATGCTTTCATGCATCCAATGTCTGTTCCTGTGATGTGGCATGGCAAGGCTTTAATTAGTAATTTTCATCTTGTACTGCTATTTTGCTATTAAAAAGAATAGAAAAAGAGAAGAAACCAGTAAATACTCCACCCCCATTCTAGGAGGGAACTCCGACATGTATTGCAGTGAGGTGGAGATGGCTTTAACCATTTTGTCCTACAACATCCTAAATCAGACCTTTGCAGTTGCTACTTTCTCCAGGAAAAAAACCTCCAGAAGTTAAAACTCCATCCCATTTCCTCATGTCAGTCTGGATCAAAGCATTCACAGATGCCAAATATATATTTAAGCATGTATACTCCATTCCTGCAGGAAGCATACTGTCTAGTTAAGTATGGGCAAAATCCAGGGCAAAATCCAGAGTAACTATGGGGAGTCCTTGCTCTGGTGTAAGAACAACTTATTCTGGATTCCAATATTAATTTCCCATAGATTTTCACTAGGTGGTGCAGTAACTATGGGTGCATGTAAAGCCTCTTACGTGCTCCTGTAGTTACTCTGGATTTGGGGGTTAGTCTCATTTACTTGCACTCTCTCTCCCCCCTCTCTCTCCATCTTCATCTCTGTCTTGTCAACCTGCATCTGATATACACTGTAATCAACTGGGCAGGGAAGAACTAAATCTTTAAATGCCCCTGCTTGACATATTTATATGTTTGCTGCCATAGAATGTAGTAAAGGGAAGCAGTTGTACTGATGTCTTCTACTAAACTGTGAATAATGATCAGCCTCATTGCTAGATTGGAAGGATGAAGCTGTGGACTTCTGTGCACAATTACGGACTGCAGAACTAATAAGAATAAATCCCTTGGGGACAGAGCTTCTTCATCACTTGTCTGTGCAGCCAGCTTCCTTCTGCCCCCCATGACTCAGATAGACCCAGTAATGCAACTGTTAGATCAGTTCTTTGCTCCTGCTGTGTTCTAACAGGCTATGGGTCATTGACTGGCTTCCTATGATATCAGAATTGGATACTGCATCTTGCTTATTACCCTCAGTGTTTGCTCTGCATAATCAGAATTACTGTCTCAGCAGAAATATATTTTGCTGAGCAAACAGAATACTTTTTTCCTCTTCTTTCTATTGCATCCACAATAATACAGTCAATAGCCTGGGTACAATCCATTCATTTAAATCAGTGGAAGTTTGTCCTAGCAACTCTTATGGGAGATGGATGCCACCCATGCAGTCTGATCCTGCATATGATCCTGGTGGCCTTGCAATCCTCTGTGCCTGACCAGAATACAAGCCAAGACATGTTTGCTTATTCATGGGTAAACACAGCTGTGTAGCTCAGTCCCATAGGACTGAGTGCAATTATCAGTGACTTTCTTCTGGGGAGATTTGTCAGGGCTCCATTCATTGGATCAGAACTATTCTGGGGTGTTGGATTTTTCTCAATCTACCCTTTCCAATGGACTAAGGCACGTTTGTCTACTCATGAGTAAAGGTGTGATACTGCTCACTTTCCCTTTCCATGCTCCATGCATTTTAGTTTTTTGGCCATAATGTTTGAAAGGAAAGAGGTATTTCAAAGCTGTTTTTTGCATAGGATTCTGCTGGAAAATATGCATCCAATGATATAGGACATTATGGGGCTCTTTAAAAATATCCTAGTGTTTTAGTGTCTCAGTCCCCTGAGGGTAGTACCTTGGGTCAGTGTCTCAGTCCCTGAGGGTGGTATCTGGGGCCCGGGGCCACTTAGGTTCCTCCAGTATGCCACTGGCAGGAGATGGATAATCTGGATCAGAGGCATGAAAAGGGGTATTCAGTGGCAGGGGAGAGGAGGCCACAGAGGGGGCAGTTCAGATCCAGGGAGCGGGCAGCGTTGGTGGAGGTTGTCCCCATTATATCCTTTTCCCCTCCTGGGCCAAAAACCCTACACAAATCATAGGTGCCCTGGTGAACAAGCGAGAGCTCAACCTGGGATGGTTGTTGTTTAGTCATTAAGTCATGTCTGTCTCTTCATGGCCCCATGGGCTGCAGCCTGCCAGGCCACCCTATCTTCCACTAGTTTCCAAAGTCTGTCCAAATTCATATCCATTGCTTCAGTAACACTATCTAACCACCTCCTCCTCTGCTGTCCCCTTCCCCTTTTGCCTTCAGTTTTTCCAGCATAAGAATCTTTTTTAAGGAGTCCTCTTTTCACATAATGTGCCCAAAACATTTGATCTTCAGCTTCAGTATCTGTCCTTCCAGTGAACAGTCAGGGTTGAATGCCTGGAGGATGGACTGATTTGATCTCCTTGCAATCCAAGGGACTATCTAGAGTCTTCTCCACACCATAATTCAAAGGCATCTATTCTTCGGTGGACATCCTGCCTTCCTTACACAGCCATATATTATCACAGGGAAAACCATAGCTTTGTCAGCAAGGTGATGTCTTGATTTTTAAGTTGTCTAGACCTGTCATAGTTTTTGCCCCAGAAGCAGGCATCTTTTAGGGGAACAAATATTTCCTTATTCTGAGACTTCCAGCCTGTTCATTTTCAATGCTGGATATTATGAGAGCCATGTGGCAATGATGCACCAGTGCTGCATAGGACTGAACTGGCCAAGTCAATCAAAAGGAATATCTCAACAGCCTATGTGGGGCCATGTGGGTTCTCTGGAAAGGGTATTCCATAAAGGAGATGCTCCCACTAAAAAAGGTCCTGTCTCTTGTCCCCAACAAACAAATTTCTATTAATGGTGTACCTATAGTAACATTTTAGGGTGTTTTCATAGCTTGATTTTTAATTGGCCTAAAAAAATTCTCTGTACTGCCTTGTCTTGTTGTTCAGTTATATTTTTACTGAAAATAAGTTGAACAGTTTTGTGATGTTGTGATATCTACATGTAAAGTGCAATAGAAATTAAGTAAAACAAACCTTCTAATCTAAAGGAGACATATAATAAAAAAATGCGATGTGAGTGGCCCAAATGTGTGCAGTATTTTAAACTTCTATTTATCTTTTTATTTTATGAAAGCACTTAAAAAAGACAGCAGGTTCTTACAATTCAGTGGGTGAGCACCGACTATGCAGTCTTACAATCCTATAATAAATCATTCTGCAAAAGAGAACCCAGGAATTCTTGGCACATCCTGCTTAAGCAAGCTGAAACCAGCAGATGTTTCTCCACTGGTGGGTTGAAAATGTAGATTCATGCATCAATTAAACGTGTACATTTCAATGAGCGTTTCATTATCATTGGTGCCAGAAGCTCAGGGACTATCCAACTTGATGCACTGCTTGATGACTACCACTGTGGTTGGCCCAATCCAGTGTGGTTGCCAGTGTGGTTGGCCCAATCCAGAATCTAGTAAAAATAAAAGAGAAAAGAGGAGAAAAAGAGATGCTTCCTATCATCCTGGTGCTAGCAAACATGGGTGGACACCGAGCATCTGTTGCTTATCTGCTGTCTGATGGAAGCTGCATCATACTCTGATCACAGTCCACACAAGCTGATACTGATTTTTAAAAAATCCGTACAGTGTTAAACTGGACCTTAACAATTTTCAGATCAATGGAACTGGAACATTGGGACTTGTGGAATTCAAGATACTTTGGATGAAGATTCAGAAATATCTGGTAAAAAATTGCTTTAAAAAATCTGGTTTAAAAATTTCTTCCTAATTGCAACATTATCTTTGATATCATATAATGTATCTTTAAACACAAAAAAGGTCAGAAATGAGTGTTAGCAGAAATGATCTTGGCCAGCACAGGGGGCCTGGGGGGCAGGTGAGGGAGTACAGGGAGGAGATGGAAGGGTTGTGTTTTGGGGCAGGGGAGGGTGGGAGAAGGGTGTTCCTGGGGTGGGCAACAAGAGGCAGGCCTGGGACTTGTGCTTTCGGTCTGCTTGGAGTTGTATCACAAAAATTGGTGGTGCAGCTCCAAGCAGACTCATCGGGGTTGCTGCAGCACTACCCAGAATAAAGAGAAAGTTTTCTTGCATGTTCCAGCACAAGACAGAATTGTGTTGCCCTTCTCTTAATGCCTCCTGCAGATTCATGTTGTAGGCACTGTTGAATATAGGAGAACAAGAAAAAACTTCTAGAATGACAGTCATATTAGCCTGTTACCTGCTCACAATGTGGCTGTTTCTAGGCGTCGATAAAAGGTGCTAAGAGTCCTTGTTCATTCATCTCCCATGTCTTATCTAGTTTGTCCATCCACTTCCATTTTTCAAGGCCGGCTTGCATTTTCTAATTTTAGTATAACAGTTTCAGATGAAGAATACTGTAGGGATAAAAAAAAGCCATATGTCTTCATTCTGGTAGCTTGGCACCTGCTACGTGCATGGAAAACAATGTTAATAACGTGCAACTAGAATAGGCAGCTTAGCTAGCCCTCTGGCTCATGGCAAATGTCTTATTGGGCCTCAACATTTTGATTACTTTTCGAGTGAAGGGTGAGTGTGAAAGAAAAGTGTGGCAAAATTTCTTATTAAGTTGGAGGCCAGAATAGCTTCTAATTACACAGCCAGAGCTGGATAAAAAACCATTTGGCACACAGACGTATCTGTTGTTGCTTTAAAGTATTAATCTCAATAGTGTTTTATAGTGGCGTCTTTGCCAGAAGAAGGGCTTATTTCTCTAGGGCCTGTTTGTCATGTGGGTGGGCAAGCTGCCAGCCCTGTGGGAACACTTTCCCAGGGCGCACAGCTTGCCATTAGTTAATTGAAATTTCTTCCTTCAGTCATTAACACTTTCAGAGAGAACAGGCATTCTTGCCAGACAGGAGCAGCAGCACATATCCCAGCCAAAAAAGGTCTTCTAAAATTAGCTGAAAATGGTAGCAAAAGGTCTCATTTTTCTTTTCCTCTAGGAAATCTATAAGAAGGTGGATACTGACTTCTCTGGAACCATAGATGCACATGAAATGAGAAATGCACTCAAGGAAGCAGGTAACAGTCTTACATATTGGTGGTTTTCACATACTTTCTCTTTTTAGGGAACTCCTTCAAAGTTGACTTGTTTGCCAAGCACCTTGGTACATCTGCTTTAAACCCCAAGTGCACTGCAGAGGATTTTGGGATTGTTCTAAGGTCCACACTTAATATAGGCAGATAACTGGTAGGCCCCTATGTAAAATTGCAGGGCCCTCTATTCATAAGAACATAAGAAGAGCCCTGCTGGAACAGACCAAAGGCCCATCTGGTCCAGCTTCCTGTATCTCACAGTGGCTCACCAAATGTTTCAGAAAGCACATACATCAACAGGAGACCTGCATCCTAATGCCCTCCCTTGCATCTAGCATTCTAAGTTAGCTACATCTAAAATAAGAAGGTTGCACATATTCATCATGGCTTGTAACCTGTGATGGACTTTTCTTCCACAAAGCTGTTCAATCCACTCTTAAAGTCATCTAGGCTAGAAGCCATCACCATATCCATTGGCTATAGGGTTACCATATGTCCTGAAAAACAGGGACAATCCTGATTTTTGGGATTGTGTTCACATACTTGCAAACAGGTCAAAGGTTTTGTCCCGATTTTGTGGAACAGAATTATGGCAACCTTATGTGGCAAGGAGCTCCACAGATCAGACACTGGGAACAATGAGTGGCCATGATGATAGCAAGGCACCTGGCAGTTGGGGGGCAGTTGGGCTGTCCAGTGGCAGTGTTCCATGTGACAACTGGCATGGAAGATTCCATGCTATAGGATGAGGTGCCAACTGTGGGTGCTGCAGTTGCTGCCCTTCTGCAATGTCCCTCTAGGCATGGATCCCAATTTGGCCCAATTTGTCAAATTGCCCTAAAGTCGTCCCTGTATAGGGCAATACTGGCCAGACTCTAAGGCCTTAAGATTGTCCCACTCAGACTGAAAGTAATGACTAGGAACATACCCAACAATCTTCTGAAGTTGTCCATGAAAGGGGAGTGTTAGGCCAAACAGTCTTATAGGGAAACGTCCTACAATTGTTGTCTTTCTGGTGAACATGGGTAACAATTTCTGGTGAGAATGGGGGTGCAGCCAGCACTTAAATGCATAGTATTTGAAAATGATTCTAAAGCCTGTTTCATATCAAATGTCACTGCAACAGCTTTCTGCTTTGTTGAAGCCCCAGGAGTACATTAAAGCTGTATTAATTAGGTACTTATATTCCAAATATAGGACAAGGAAAGTCTTGTCAAATGGCATAAAATATTAGGAGATACTGTGAAGGACTGATAGGTCTGTGACCACTTCAGAAGAGCAGTTATAGGGAAGAAGTATACATTGATAACAGTGACCAATGTACTTGTTAGGAGGAACTGCTAATGATCATCCATGCCTACCTGCCATAGTAAACAGGCAGAGTGGTGGATTAGAGCACTTTACTGATTCTGTTTCTTCATAGGTTTCACTCTTGACAATAAAGTCCAGCACACTATTGCTCTTCGCTATGCCTGCAGCAAGCTGACCATTGACTTTGATGGTTTTGTGTCCTGCATGATTCGCCTGGAGACACTTTTCAGTAAGTTCCCCTGCAGCCAGAAGAAGAAAAAGAGAGATACTGAGCCTTCCCTCACCACTGTGTTTTGGCTAAGATGTGAAAGAGAAAAATTTCTCCCTATTTTTAGCCTGAGTACAAAGAACCATGTGTCACTGAAAAAGCCATTGAAAAATGTTTCTAATTGCCGAATTAGATAAGAAGCCAAGCCCTCTCTGTTCCCCAGCCATGACAAGAACCAAGCCTGTCAGCATCCATTTTTGGCACTGCAGACACAGCAAGACGTTCGTAGGCAAAACAAACGGTTTTCCACGAGGCCAAAATCAAACGGAGAGCAGTGATCAAACGGAAAGATTTGCAAACCCTACTGTATTGTTATATGTGCTGAGCTGTGTCAATGTCCTGCAGTGTACCCATATATAACCTTTTCAGAGGAGGAGTCTTTATACAGGCAATGCGCAATGGCCATGGGACGCAGGTGATTCCCCTCTTCCATGCTAAGAAAGGAATCCTTCTTTCCTAGCACCTGTACTGCAAGAACGAATTCCAGGGTCAGCTTGATATAAGATAGTGAAGATATTTATTTCTCACATTTTTATACCACTCTTCCTCCAAGGTGCTCAGGATTGTGTACGTAATTCCTTCCCTCCTGTGAGGTAGTATGTGAGACTGAACTGGTCCAAGGTCATCCAGGAAGCATCATGACTGAAAGGGAATTTGAACCTGCATCTTCCAAACCATGACACCAATCTTGCTCTCAATGTCCTCTATGTCCTGGGACATGTGGTATCTGTGACTAATTGCTGAATTAGATAAGAAGCCAAGCCCTCACTATTCCCCAGCCAGACTGTGAAAGTCTATTTCCCAGACTGTGAAAGTAACAGTGTGCAGTGTGGCTTTGTGAGTTCACTGCCGGATGGTGCCTGCAATGTTTCCAGTGACAAACAACTCAATCCCAGGCCTGTACTGTATTTTATTGTATAAAACTCCCTCATTAGAAGCTGAGTACAGGTTACTGAAGTGCTGATCAGCAGCAAATACCCCCTTCTATTGCTTCCCTTACTATATAAGCTGTGTCCAATTATTTTGTGTTATATGGTCTTGCTTTTCCAGTGCAGAATTATAGCATGTCTGTTGACTTTCTAATATAAACAAAAAGTGCAAGCCTAAGCATGTCTACTCAGAAGTAAGTCCCATTGTGTTTAGTAGTACTTACTCCCAGGAAAGTGTGTTTATGATTGCAGCGTAAGTGACATTTTGTGGGAAGTCTGCCCTGAATTAGTTATGCAGGGCTGGAAACTGTAGTGATGGTGCTGAATTGGGTCTGGGTCATATGTGCTGCAAAGAGAAAAATGTGAATTTTTAAAATAAATAAACTGGAAAGGCCCTTTGTGTAAAAACACAGCAGGACCACAATGAGAAAGCACAACAACGATGAGCTGGGACTACTGTATTTTATTTTAATGCCTAACATTATGCTTGTTGAATCTGGCAGTCTGTCACGGAAATGTTTCTGGTGCTCCATTGGAAATGTTGGGAATATGCAGGATGAGATACCCTATATGGCTCTAGATATATAGAGCACCTTATATGCAATGGCTTCTGACTCAAAAATTTGAATGAAATTTTCCCCACTCCTTAAATCTCCCAGGTCAGTAGAGGTTAGGTGTAATTTATTCCCCCAAGCCAGTATGTATTCCTAAAAACACTAGTGGTGAAAACACAAAAATCAAAACATGGCCATCTTATAAGCTGGTTCTTTTCTTTTGCTACAGTGCCCCAATGCTGTCCCAATGGATACTGCTGTCTGCTTGTGGCACAAAAGTCCTGAATATGGATAGATCTTGTGCATGTGTGGATGGTTTTGCCTTTGGGCTAGAGAAGTTTAGAATACATGGCTTTTTGGACCCTGCTAATTCTGTTGACTCCTGTAAGAGGAAAGAGCATTGCATGCAAAATGGAAAATACAGATTCTTTCCCTCTCTTTGGCAAGGGGATTGTGGTCATTGTTGGGCAGTCCATTCCTAACTTGCTCTGAAGCTGGTAGACAAGGCTGCCTTCACTGCATCCAGAGCAGAACTAGGCCAGGCTGCTGGACAACATGGAGTAAGGGGAATTCATTCCCCTTAACCCCTGTTGTGAAGAGCTGGCCCTATGGGGCTACTCAGTTCTACACCAACTAAAGAGGTGGAGAGATCTGAGTGGCCTGGTGTAAGGCCAGGCTTCTCAAGATGAGGTCTAGGATGTGGTCTAAATCTCACTGGACCATTGTGCCAGCCAAGGCAGGCCAGTGCAGACTTACTGGGCACTGGTGCTCCAGAGGCCAGATTTGGATGCTTGCCTCCTCCTGTAGGAGCACAGAAGTGCCTAGGGCACTTTGTGACACACAGAGGCTGCCACAAAGAACTTGTGCAGGCCTAAGGTATCATTTGGATTATGTCCCAAATGTCATAAAACAAGAAAAAAATATTTATCTTGACTAAGCCAGATTTCAAGAATGCCTCCTAGCCAATCTTACCGTTTGTGTTTCTCCTTCATCATACTCTGTTATTTAACCTTAACATCTGTTCTTCTGCCATCCAGAAATGTTTCAGATTCTTGACAAAAATAAGCGTGGAACCGTCCAGCTCACTCTGGCTGAGGTAATCATGATTGAATGAACCTACCATATGGTTCGACATACAAGTAATAAGATGGCAGAATAAAACCATGCCTTTGCAAACAAATTCTGATTGTTTCTAGCACTTTCAATGCTAATAGATCTGCTAAAATCACAATGCTGCATGCAAAGGAGGATGGCCCTTGTTGGATAGAAAGCTCACAAGTTGAAATTTGCTAATAGGAATGTATATATAGAAACATGGGGTTACAGATAGTCTGGCCTCAACTATATTCCATGGTGGGTAATTTAATACTCCTCACAAACATTAAGGATGGAAGTTGCACATTATGCTGGCAAACACCTGTGTGCCTGAAAAAAAACATGTCTGCCAGTTAATAGAGGATGGCTAGAAGGTTATCTTGCTTTCCCTAAGCTGTTTTTGCCTTCAGCTATGGTTCTTCCAGCCACAGGAAAGGTTTCCTCATTTGGCAGGGAAGAAAATCAGAAAAAAATATGATAGGGGATTTTTCAGGGAAGAAAAGATCGGTATAGGAAAAGTTAAGCACACTCACCACTACTCTCCTGCACTTGTTGCTTTGTATTATGCAGCTCTCCCTAAAAATAACATAGTTCTGTAGCACTCACAAGACTATTAGACTCACGCATGGTTTCATGAGGAAGGAGAATGGATGGCACTCATAGCTTTGAGTGATGATGATTTAGCAATAGCTGTGGTCTGATGCAGTAGCCACCAGACACCAATTTATATTTTCTAGGGAAATGAGTACCCAAAAGACCTAGAGTAGTCCTTGGAGAAAGCAGTCCTTGGAGAAAAATGGAAGAAATTTTTAACTTGCTTGCTGATTTGAAGTGAAGCTGCAAACCTGAGATGCAATCCTGGATATTCTTACTTGTAAGGAAGTTCTGCTTGAGATCAGTAGAGCCTTTAGGGTTGGTTCACACAAGAACCTGTGAACCTCACTCCAGATGTACTGTAGAAGCCTCTAGTTGACTTCTACTAGTGAAGAGCTAGTGAAGTGGGACAGTCAAACATGATTAGTGAAGGAAGCAGAAGTGGCACATTTCTGCAAGGGGCAAGCATGTGGTGTTCTGGTTGTTGCATTGTAGAGCCAATGGCTGCAGTAACCAGCTGGAAGCTTTTGGCTACAATCCAGAGTAACTATGGGACCTTTTACACTGACATAGTTACAGTGCCACCTATGGGAAACCTATGGGAAATGCATAGAGCAATCCAGAGTAAGTGCCTCTTACGTCTTCCCATAGTTACTCTGGATTGTAGGGTTTGTCCCTCTGTTTTTTACAGGGTCCTATGTGACAAGGCCATACTTTTGAGTAACGTGTTTAAACCAGGTTGTAATTTTTGTGGCACATGTTTTCATCAACTAAGGATGGGTTTCACTTCCCTCCCGTGTCCATCTTCCTTCTCCCTTCCTTGCCCATCAGATTCATAATTAGTACAAAAATGAGATTGTCACAAAGAGTTCTTTGGAGACTCGAATCCTTCAAATCTGTCAATGTATCTTAGACACTCATCCTCCCCGGTCCATGCTACTAGAAAATGTTATAGTGGTATCACTTGTGAATATTGTGAAGCTTAGTAGCAATAGAGACCTTGAGTAAATAATTCTAATTCCTATGTTCTCTTTTTCTTTCCTAGTGGCTGTGTTGTGCGTTGGTTTAAAGCACTTCGGGGAGCTCTACAACTTATTTTTCTAGCAAAACATTTCTGGGAAAACATCCACTCCATCTGCATTTTAACGATACAAAGAAACAAATGTCTATGTTGGGCAATGCATTTTAATGTAAAAGCTCTTTCAGAAATAAACTTAGTCTATATTTGGAAACAACAAATGGACTGTATAGCTGTGCATCTGCATAAGTGGCTTTGTTAGAATGAACAACATACGCTATGAAATCCAAGCTTTAAAACAATGCCTAGATTTCCAAGTGTGTGCATGTAGCATGTCTATTTGTTGATTATGGAAGAAATTCAGCAAAGGAAGCTTATGCCTCGCTTTTAAAATATTAATTGTACCATTATTTAACAGTTAAGTGCTAACAGTGTGCTGGAAGATATAAAGAACACAAAAAGGATATAGTCTTAGGCAGGGCTTTTTTCTGGGGATACTCACTGGTATTCAGTACCGGCACCTTTTTCCACCTCCCATCCCCAGCTAAGGGGATTAATGATTAATAATTACATGGTGAGTAGGGGCATTTTTTTTCCTGGGAAAAAACCACTGTTCTTAGGCCCTGACACGTCTTTAAGCATGCAACATGGTCTAGTGGTGTACTGTTTATTTTTCTTAAATAGCAGGGCACAAGTCAGAATGAAACTGTGTTAGGGACAAAGTCCTAAAATCCCCTTCCCTCAATTTCAGTTATGTTTCATGCCTACTCTAGCCACTTTTTAAAAAGATAACCAACTATGGGACATACTGAATGTTTAGAACCACATCTGACTTAAACAAGTTCACTGTTTAAGCATGACATTCTCAACACACACTGTGGACATAGCATGGAGAAGTAGCCCCCACAACAACCTGAGATGGCTTGAAATGGAAATAATCACTTCTTTTTCAACAATCAGAAATGTGGATGTGACCTGCATGTTGCAAAGCTGTGACACCTTCTCTGCAGTTAATGCATGTCCTACTTTTCTTCGGATTTTCTGATACTGATGTTTTCTTTGACTGTGTGTCAGATATACACAAAAGGCAAGGTGAGGAATGTGATATCTCCAGCAATTCTGAGACAGACAAGACAGATAGACAGGACAAAGGTGAAGGCACTAATAACCACTGGGTACTGGGGAGTTGACTTGTGGTTCAGAAAAGGCAAGACTTCACAAATAAAGTGAGCTTTCAGGACAGATCTGAATGAATGGTCTTAAGGTTGCTTCTATGTACCCAAACCCTAAAAAATAATTGGCACTAAATCTTGAATATAGGCACTATATAAGAACTAAATATTTATTATATAAGAACTAAAAATTGTTTACAGGCATTAATAACAGGCACTAAATATTCACTAAAGCTTTAAACAACCCACTAACAAATAGTGGACAATTTTATGATCTTCAGATTTATACAGCTAAAAAGCGTTTTGTGCTTCTTCCAGAATGAACAGCATTGTACTATTCTGGAACAAGGGATGCAGTGGTGGGCACCAGCAGGTTCGCACCTACTCTATAGAACCGGTTCTTAACAAGAGATAGTACATATAAAGTTTAAAAATAGCCATTTAAAAGTGGCTGCCAGATGGACAGAGAACCGGTTCTTAATTTCTTTGAAGCCCATCACTGAAGGGATGGGATGGACAAACGTCTCGTTCAGAAATCTGGTTAGGATCAAGCAATGGTTCTATCATAAACATAACTGATGGTTATCTCCTTTTAGGATTAATTATTTTGAAAACATAAGGAAGTGCCTTCTAAAGAGGAGCCCTGGGCCTCTCACTGAGGCTGCAATGCTAACTCCCAGTTAGGCCAGCGCACAAGTCTGTACTGGTCTGGAGGTGTTGCAAAAGTTCTGTAAGTCACTCATGGGTGGGGGGGGAGGACATAGGAATGGGGGACGGGTGAGTTGTGCTGGTCTGAATTGGTTCGGATTGTGCCCTCACCTATTGCTATGAATGAAGTCATCCCAGGGCAATAAGTTGCTTTCCACTTCTAATTCTTAAACCCTTTTACTATTCTTTGTATTTAGCTCTTGGATTTTTGTTTGATTTTAACATATTAAGCAACATAAAAGCAATTAACATAAAAGCAATTATGGTAAGTTTTTGTTTACATGTGTGTCTTACTAATCATCACTCTGCTTACCTGGTTGCTTTGTAACCAGAATAAGGTGAGGCTTCCCCCAAATGGCCTATGAAAGATTTAATCTGTGGCTATTTTGTGTATTTGGATGGTGATGACACATAATGGAACATGTTTCAATATGACAGGAGTTCAGAAAGCAAATATTGTCAGTGGACTGTGCTGTAACAAAAAGAAAACAGTTTATTTCATGGAAATCTGCTTATTCATAATGTAAATGCTGAGAATGAGATGGAAAAGAGGAGTATGGACTATATTCAGTCCAGCGTAGGACTGCAAAATTCATAGCAATTGGATAGCGCAAGGCTCAGACTGGTTTCAGGTTTCTTCTCTAGCCTACTGTAGAAGAAATTGTGCTGTCAGTGCCCAATCCTGAGATCTCTTTGCTGCTGGTATCAGTGTTCCACCAGCGCTGGGTGTCATAAATATGACATAAAGCATGTTTATGGCACCTTCTGTGAAAATAAGAGAACGCTCCAGGCAGTGGTAAGGTTTGTAGGACAGGTGCCAGAAGGAAGCATTCGGGGGTGGAGAGAAGGCAGAGGGAACTTGGGAACTGGGGTGGGAATGGAATCCAATGCTCCATGTTGGGCTTTTTCTCCAGTCTCAACTCCACCAGCAAAATAAATGGCACAGACTGGATAAGACCAGTGGTGGGCTCCAACAGGTTCGCACCTACTCTATAGAACCGGTTGTTAACAAGAGATAGGACGTATAAAGTTTAAAAATAGCCATTTAAAAGTGGCTGCCAGATGTGCATAGAACCGGTTGTTAATTTCTTTGAAGCCCATCACTGGATAAGACCCAATGCAGGGTCTGGCCCCTCACAAAGAGGAAGGGGACAAACATCCTCTTTCCCCTGAGGAGTTCTGGTGGTGACCATAGGATGTGGTGGAATCTGTTTTGGTGCCACTGATCTTCTGGGCACTGGGCAGCTTAGGATTGGGCTGGCACATAACACAAGTTTCCTGTGTTAGTCCAGAGAACCATATCACCTCTAAAAACCATCTGTGTTAACTAAAGAAACTGGTGACTAACAGCCCAATCCTACAGGCCTATGGGTGAAATCCAGAGTAACTACGGGGAGTCCCTGCTCTGGAGTAAGAACAAGTTACTCTGGATTGCAATATGAATTTCCCATAGGTTTTTACTAGGTGGTGCAGTAACTACAGGTGCACGTAATGTCTCTTACGTGCTCCCATAGTTACTCTGGATTGTCCCCTGAGTCTACATGCTGCTGCCATTGAGTGTCACAAACATGCCATAAAGCACATTTCTGATTCCCAGCATCAGTGTCAGAAGTGCAGCACTAGTGCCAGTTCTGCACAGGTGCTCCACTACTCAAGGGTTCCCTTTACCACTAGCAAGTGTGTGTTCCCTTGACCACTGGCAAGGATGTTAATAGGGGTGTGAGGAATGTGGGGGAGAGAGCAGGGAGAAGGAATGGTGAGTGAGATGGGGCTACACGAGATCCTGAGTCTCCATGTAAGACCTCCAGCAGTACATGGAATCTCTTAATTCTGCACCAGCTCTAAAGCTACCACAGAATTGAGTAGCCCCATTGTGGTGGGACTACTTCCCTCATTTTGGGAAAGGGGACAAAATTCCCCTTCTTCTGAGGTGTTGATGACAGTAGCCTCAGCACTCGGGATATCATGACAGCCATTTTGGTGCTGCAGTAGTCCTGGCACCTCAGGTACCATAGGATTGGGCTGTGAGAGGGGCTTCAAAGTGGTTTGCAGCTGCTCCAGCAAATATTCTCATACTAAAAGAGTCAGTCTACTGATTCTTCCCAGCATTGTGCTTTACAGTCCCTAGCATTCCATCCTATACATTTTCTTCCGTAGCTCCATAGTGAGCAAACAGCAGGCGGCTCTGGATTAATTTTCTGTTCACAGATGCTGTTCATAAAAGCTTATCCTGAATCACAAAAGACATCCCTTGGCAGGTAGGAGAAGAGTCAGCTGTACACAAAATGGATATGGCGTCTTCTTTTCTCCTCCTTGGCAAGTTATCCTAATTGTATTGTTCCTAATACCTATCTCAATGGCTCCCTCTCATGCACCTGTATTAGCAGGACAGAGTGCAGCACACTCCACTTTCTCTTTTATCTTCAGAAGGCAGAGCCTCCTAGGAAATGCTACTCCTTTCCTTTGTGCTTTTTGCACAGCACTTGGGTAGCTGGTGTCAGACAACAGCTGAAAAATGAGGTTCTTTTCACCGTGTCTGCTTCTTTTCTCTGGAGGCTCCATCTGCAAGAAGTTGATTGAGGTTGCCTTGTGTCTTTTCATCACACAAAACTGAACAAGTCTCTGTGTTTATCATCCCTCTTCTCTCTTAGCAGTAAAAAGCATGTTGCAAAAAATAAAATAAAAATGCTTACAGCTGCTTCAGAAACTTGGGCAAACTGGGGGTAAGGAGCTGAGAACTGCTGAACCACTTTCTCTAAGACGGGTGTAACCTGCTAGTAGGATGGGGATTCAATCTGGCCCCCGAGGGTTTCTTGCTACTTCATTATTTGCTGAACGTGTAAACTGCCTTTTCTCACAGTAGTTTGGTGAGAAGTGACATGGAAGTTTTCCATGTGGTATTTGAACAGTAACAGCGTCACACGTTCTCATCATCACCACTTGAGCCAAATCAATTCTTTCCCATGAAAACATGTAGTAGAGGATAGTACAGCCTTTATCATGTCTTATCTCGTTTGCAAGATACTGTGCCAGTACCAGGTTGTTAGGGTTTCCTGGGGCAAAGCTCTGCCTCCTGACAATGCATTGGACATGAGACCTGGGGGTTTAGGGGTTGGCCTGGCCAGAAAGGTGTGGGCCCTGATCTGGTTTACACCTGATGTAAAGCAGATCTCTGGGAAATCTGATCTCTGGTAGCACAGATGTGCAGGAAATAAATGGATCTTTCTCAGACATCCCAGGTTACAAGTTGGTTCTTTTGGAAGTTCAATCACCTGTAACCAATGTAAAGTATGGAGCATCTCTGGATCTAATATTTGCCTGTCTTACATCTCTGCCTGTCTTTGCCTTTCTTTTGTTGTGCTTCATCAGCTAGAAAGCAGATCAAACCAGAGGGACTGAGAAACCTTCTCTTTGACTGCTTTACATATCCCATTTTCAGCAATGACTTTTTTTATCAGAGCCATCAGAGAAAAGAGTGTGGCACATCAGCAACAGAGCTATTCTCTAGAAATTAAAGATATGATGACCAGCTGTGCTCAATGTAGCTCCCAGCATATTCCCTTTTGGTTATTATTTAATTACGCATAATACTTGCATTCTACTACTTTGCAGCTCTATTAATTTTCAGGGGAGCCTGGCGAGAGTGATTATCATTAAAGCTTAGGGATTATTCAAGCAAAGGGGTTACACTGTGCTTTTATTTAGACTTACATAACGTATGATTGTAGACAGGGTCTGAAAAAGCTGCTCTGATGAATGCTTATTTGTGCAGTGGCAAAAGTTTCACTAATCCAGAATTTTACTGTGATGAATACTCCTTGTTTGTGTGTGTGTTTGTGAAAGAGAAAGTGAGCGAGGGAGCGACAGTGAGAAAACATATTAAGGGCTGTGTGTGTGACAGGGTGATCATATGACCAGAAATTTCTGGTTTTGTCCTCTTTTCTAGTCGCTTGTCCTGCTGTCCTCCAAAAGGGCTTCACTGTCCTCCATTTTGGCTTTATTTTGAAACTTTGCAATGATGTGCAGTCCCCCAATATGTCATATGTTGTTAGATTCGAATTGAAAAGCAGAATCCAATGCAAAAATCAGTTTTGAAATATCTCCTTCCTATCAAAAGTAATAGCCAAAAGACTAAAAATTAAAAAATGCATTGAGCTCTATGGGAAAGTGAAAGTGTCCAATATCGCCGATTTACTCGTGAGTAGACAAAAGTGCCATTGTCTGCCGGAAAGGCCAGGCTGAGAGGAATCCAAGATCTTACCCAACTACACTCTCCATTGGGTGACACACTTTGGCTGTTTGGAGAGCGGCAAAGTGTTCCTGCAAATGGAGGAGACTGATGGAAAAACATCTGTTGGGGAAGAGACTGAACTAGAGTAGATAAAGCTGAGAAAAGGAGATTAAAAGCAGAATGCTCAAAGAAATTACAAAATACCAGTCTTCTTTGTGATGTGTAAACACCATCAGTTAAAGAATCTCTGAATGCATGTTCCAGGAAAAGAACCCAAGCCAAAGAACAGCACGTAGACACAACATTCATATTAACAGCAATTGCCAATTAATTGGGCAGCTAATATATTAAGTAATAGTGGACAGTGTGCAGTAGAGGAGGTTGGATTTGAGTGTATGAGCATCTGAAGGAGCCCTGGCATAGGATGCTGCCTTCTACTCAGACCTTTGACCCTTCGAGTTGAGCATTTTCAACATGGGCTAGCAGTAGCTCATTTGGATTTCAGTCAGGAATAATACTCTGCCCTCTCTGGACATGCTAGGAAGTCCTTCTTCAGATGCTCTTTCCTGGAGTCCTTCAGAAAATTCCTACACCCATTGAGCACCTTGCTGTTGTTGAATTCTGCTTTTCACAACCAACCAGGTTACCAGATCAGATAGGTAACAGCCTGATTCCTAACAGCTAAATCCTAAACAGCCTGATTCCTAACAGCTAAATCCTAAGCAGTGGTGCCCTCTGAATCCCAAGTCCCTTCCTAGGCCTAGTACACCTTCACAGCTCAATGTGGACTACCTCTTATATAGTTGGTGCAGATCTGGGTTGATCCAAAGCAGTTTAATCCAAGGACAAGGGAACAAATGTTCTCTTATCCCAAAGAAGCCAAAAATCAGCTGAGGAAGCAAAAAAATTCTTTGCTTCTGCTGCATTGCTTCTGAATAAGAATGCGCCGTAGGAATTCAGTTGAACACTGATTTCAGGATGCATGATTTCAGGAAAAAAGATCATAAGGTGTCCCTCATTTTAAAAAAAGATGAAGATGACTGGGGCATATGGAACACCCCTTATATTAAAGCCAACTTAGCTAACATAAAGATTCCCAAGTTAAATTTTGGCTTATATCCTAAAGTGAAATTAAGCCTCTTGCTCCGGAGCAGTTAAGATAACTTTCCATAAGATAAGTGGATCCGTAACTGCTATGGATTTTGCCCTTTGTCCTCTGCCTTACAAGCAGCCCAAGTACTCCAATTTGCTCTGAACACAAAAGCAGCGGCTATATTTTTTATTTTTAAAAAATGAGGGAAAAGAGCATACTATAGTCCCAATCCAGATAGCACCTGTAGGGCTCCTCTTTCAACTTGCAAAGTGTGAGCACACATTGTGTATTTAGTATCCCAATTGCTGGACCCTAAAATTGCAAACTGAAACACATTTGCTAAGGACAAAAATGCATTGAACTCCAAAAACCTGCTTCTAAGTGAGTCTGCTTACAGACTGGGCTGCCACATGGGATATCCTATGCAAATATACATTGTGGACCTTCTCCATATATAAGGAATAGGGTCTGACTATGTGGAATTTATTCCATTAACAATATGGGGTTTACGATCATTTTTCTGGAATAGCTGTAGCCTGACTCTATACATGATCAGGAATTCAAACATCTGGGCCAAACCCAAATACATTCCTGCAGCTTAGTTTCCAATCTCTGCTGCCTAGAATGAATGTGTGACTAGAAAGTTATTCTCTGTTGATGCAAGGTGAATGCAGTTTACTTTCAGGGATTTGCACTGGAATATACAATGAGAAGCATTCCTCAGAACTAGTGGGTAGAAAAGGTTATGCAGACCTACAATGAGATTGTTTTGAAACCCCGCAGTGCAGGGAAAAAAATAAAAAGACAGGCCTGCTTGTGCGATGGTCTGGATTCAACATTCCCTCCCTCAAATGTCCTGTTAATTAATTTCCTTAATTATAACACGATGCCCTTGCTAATTGCCCATAAAATCACTTTAATCTGTGGAAGGATCTTGACCTACAATATGAATTACAGTAGATGTTTTATGAGCAAATATTGTCTGATCTATTGTTATACCAACCCCATGCCTTTTGAGTTCTTATGAAGCAGAAATGAGAAATGGAAGCAGTATCTGAGCAGTAATAGCCAGAAAGTAGCAAAGGCTTTTTTCATGAGCCTAAAGCTGGCTTAGGGCCCAATCCTGATGTGGGCCAGCACCGGCACTGACTTCCACCATCATGGAAGCGCCTTGTCCCTCTTCTCCCAGTTCCTGCCAAAGCATGCAAATGCAAGTAGATAAATAGGTACCACTTTGGTGGAAAAATAACATCCTGGTGACAGGCCACTGCAACAGGCCAGCCAAGTTTCCTCATGTTGTGTCAATCATCTAAGCCAGGGGCGGTCCAAACATTCTGGCAAGAGGGCCACATCATCTCTCTGACATTGTGTCGGGGGTTTTATATTAAATTTAAATATAAGTGTATTAGATATATTACAAGGCTTGTCTATGGGCCAGATGGAGGGATCTTGCATTGGACTGCATCGAGGCTTGCTAAGGCCACATCTGGGCCCTGAGCCGGGTCTGGACACCTTTGATCTAAGAGGACCCCATCATGGAGTGGGAACAATGCTAAAAAAATGATTCCTCCCTCTTCAAATGACCAAGAGCCATTTTTCTTCAGATATACCCTTAGAGTTCAGCTCAGTAAGGATCCCTTTTTGTAAGTGCAACAGCTCCTGATGTTAATAATGTCCAGAGCCTTCAGCTTGTTCTAACATTCCCAGAGTAATTTTTCTAAGCCTAGAGAAAAATTCTTTAAGACTTCTGGGTATTTAAAAAAGATAACTTTGTGCCTGTTCTTGTATACACACTGCCATTCACACTCGCACACACACACAGAGAGAGAAAAGAGCAAGAGAACTATATTTAACAAATGTACCCTTTAGAATTTGATCTAAGGATTATGCTATGCAGCCCCCTGTGCAGATACTGAAAATATGTATCTAAGAGTGTGAAGGAAGTGAAGGAATAAGCCACCTTTTTCAAGTCAGCAGATCTGGGGATTTGCTTTCCAGGGTGTCGTGCTGAGGGTTTGCTTTCATTTGGCTAGGTGTGTAGACCTTGGATCAGCGTGAGGTTTTCATTTGCATCATTCATCCTGGCAGCCGCTACTTCTTTGTTAGGTGTGCCTTCATTTCAAATTGAAAGTGATGATCCCCAGATGCTACCGGAACAGGCGCACTGTATGAGCCACAAGGAGAGAAAGAAAATTGCCTTTCATTCAGGCTGATTATAATTCTGGGTGGCAGGGTAGTGAATGTCACTCAAGCTTTTACTTTTTACCTTTGTCCACTCCACAGCTTGTTGTTTCCCTATAATGCAGTGTAACGCTTTCTGAGTTTCTAGTGACAGAAAGAGCAACCTGTTTGGGAAAGTGTCTATATATGGCAGGTTCTAGGCCACATAATCAAATTAAAAGTAGGAGAGATATTTCTTCCATATGATTAGGATCATCCAATTTGTAAACTAATTTTGCTTTTAATAGCAGCCTATCATTGTAGACCTTGAGCACAATCCTAACCATGTCTACTCAGATGTAAGCCCCATTGTGTCCAATGGGTCTTACTCCCAGGAAAGTGTCTTTAGGATTGCAGCCCTTAGCAGGTAAGGTTTTTGCTTGTCCCTTTTCTCTATGCCATTACGAAGCTTTATTCCTGTGCATCAACCTGTTGTTAAAAGCATGGAAAGAGCACCAGTTAAAAATGTGACATCCTTACATGTGATCTATTTTTACTTTAATTCTCATGAACGAAGACATGATCATGAAAAGCCACTTATTCATACCCAAGAATTTTGGCATCCCCATAAGATTGTTAAGTATTGTTAAGTATTTTCTTTTGGACCCTTTTCCATGCCACATCCCCATTAGCTATTGAAAGACCCCTTCAGTTTCAAAAACGAATTGCCACAAAGCATGGCAGATCATACACTCACAAGTACAAAGCTTTTCCATTTAGGCCTGCCGTACTTAGAGCATAATCTTATAATATCCTGGGAAGACGCCCCATTTAATAAAATGGGATTTATTTTTGAGTGATAGAATTGTGCTGGAGCAACCAGCACAAGTTTGCTGCTTTCTCCAAGGAGGTGCAAACATGCTTTATAGTATGTAATGTTTGCAACACTAGGGACTTGCACTGACCCAAGAACAACAAGGATCGCATCCATAGGCACACAGTTGTTTTGATTATGCCAATGGCTACAATCCTAAAGACACTTTTCTGGGAGGAAAAGTCATTGAACTCAATGGGATTACTTTTGAGTAGACATGGTTAGGATTGTGCTCAATGTGGAAATGGAACTTGTATGTTTAGGGTCATGTCTAATTTGACCCTTATATAGACCTCTCAAAGAAATTCTGAGGGTTTTGTTTTCCTGCTAGGATGTCTCAGAATTGGTTTGCCATAGAGAACTGAAGGATCTTTCTGTAGTTGCATACATTTATTTTTCCTGGAAACAGTACTTGTCAGTTGGCCAAAATGGAAATCAATACTTTCTGAAGACTCTCGAGAGCGAGCTCAGAAGACTCAGCTATTTTAATGGTTACAATGCTTTTCCATTGTCAGACTAGTGATTTATTTGTGATTTCCTTGAGAATAAATGGTTTTTGCCCTCCTCCAATTGGACTTTTTAAAATTATCTTTTGTGATTTTATTTGTTTTGGTTTTGAATAATGAATATTTATATCCTATTTTATATTTTTAGCTTTGACAGAGAAAAGGCAAGTTAGACCTTTTTGAATGAATGAATGCCCCCCCCCTTACACAGGAATGAGTGCCACAGATTATAATAGGGCTTACTTTAGAGTAGACATGCAAGGCTAGGTCTCATTGAGCACAATCCTAACCATCTCTATGCAAAAGTAAGCCCCATTGTGTTCAATGGGTTTTACTCCCAGGAAAGTGTCTTTAGGATTGCAGCCTTAGGCTCCTATCCTTTGCCCCCCTTATATAGGAGTGAGCCCCACTGATTGTAATAGGCATACTTCTGACTTGACATGCATAGACTGGTCTCTCAGGTGAGGCTCAGCAGGTGCAGTTCTCTTCTTCTCCGAGCATGGCTTGCCTTCCTCTTATGATACAAATATAGTATTATCTACTCTTTGCCTTTTATGTTAATAAGAAGCTGAAAGTGGCTATTTCCAGCCACTCCAAATGTAGTCAAGTGTTCTGTGGTTTATATGAATTGGTTGAGGGATGGGGCAGATGCTATTTATGCTTGATATTAAACAGCAGGCAGCTGAAATTAAAACCTGATTAAAACTGTACACAGCGGGCAATGAGTGACTGAGTGCTGACCTTTGAACACTAGAAGAGCCCCTGCCCCCCGTTTGATCTTGAAGTCAAATACAGTAAGCCAAATACTGGCATGGGAAAAAGGAAGTGAGTGAGCAGAGTTGGAAACTCAAGCCAGATTACTTGGACTCAAGTTGTGAAAGTGCACATTTTTACTGATTTGTTGACTCACGAGTCATGCACATGGAAGACTGAGCAAATCTCAAGTCAAAGGTAATCTGACTCCTATTTGAGTCAGATGAGTTGAGTCACATGACCAATGGCTGTGCATTGCACCACCTCCATCTAGCCTGCCAAAATTTCTTCCAACATTGTTTTGGCACATTTCTTCATTGTTTCATTTTGGCCTTCATTTCTTCCAAAGCAAGCAGATGTGTTGTCCCTTATGCTGTCCCGGGAAAATCCTTGTTCTGGGTACAGCGCAGACTAAGTTTGGATTGTGCTGAGTCTCCTCTTCAAGCAAAGGGTATTTCTTTGCATTATGCAAAGGCTTGTTTTTCAGCCTAAGATCCCAAAGTTCCACTATGGGCAGTGTAATAACTTCCCCTAAACAGTGACAACCCTTTTTGTTGTCCACCACAGTGGAAGTGGTGGTGACTCCAGACTCAAATTGATCAAGCCCTGCTGGTTTCTCCCATCACTGGGTACGAGGGAATATCAATATGTTGCATGTGATGAACACAGACCTGCAATTTTACTATAGTCCTTTCTGGATTGCACCCCACAACGGTTTAAAATAACTGGACCTGTCCTCTAGTGAGATAACACAATTCTGATAATTTACAACTTCAGTAAATAAGCGATTTTAAAGTTAATTGTACAGCATCCTAGTAAGATTAGCTATTGTTGACTTTAATTCAGATTATCATGTCAGGTTGGAACACACTTCATCTAAAGATATTTTATTTACCAAGTTCTTTATTCTGTAAATTTCTGTGCTACATATTTTATAAACATTCTGGGTGGCATACAGGAAAAATCACTCCATACTAATGTTTCTGTAAAAATGGATCTAGTATTAAAACTATGGCTCGAAATCTCCAGGGAGCAAGTGAAATGTTTCCCTAAATTAAAAAACAACAACAAGAAGCCCTGTTCATGCATTCATCTTAGAAATGAATCAGTGTAGAAGAGAAATCAGGCTACAAAAACGTAAATATCTCCCTAGGTTTGAGAAACACTGGTATAAAAGACTTGAGAACATGGGTCAGCCATTGGTCCATCATAAATCCTTTCCATAGGAGACCCAGTGGCATTTTAAAATTTCAGAGGTAAACACTTTTAGCCAGTGATTTTCCATCTTTTTCATTTCATGGCACAGCATCAGTTGTTTTTACCTTTGACAAGGCATACCTCGCTGTTCAAATCCCCAACTTTTCCTATTAATAAATGTTCCTCCCCATATTCTCGCAGCACACCTGAGGACTATTCACGGCACACCAATGTGCCAAGGAACACTAGTTGAAAATAGCTGCTTTAAGGGCTTCCATTTTCATTTGTCTCATTTTTTTTAAAGTGAAAGGAACATTTTTAAGCTTTTCATTCAAAATTTGCTGTGCCTCACTGAATCATATGTCATGCCACCTTTTGACTGAGTGACAAAAAGGCTGACTGAGAAAGCTTGTTGCCTTAAACCTAAACTTTGTACAGTTTCCTGTAATAATGGAAGAAATTTTAATCCCTCTTATATAGAGGAAGCTCTATATAAAAGTTTTATACGAGTACTTTTATACAACAAAAACTTTTATACAACAAAAAAGTTAAACCCATAGGCAGCAATCCTAACTCCCAGTTAAGTGGGCACAAGTTCTGGCATAAGCCTTGTGCTACCCTGGGATGTCACAAAAATGCCATAAGGCACCCTCTGAGCCTCTCCTGGGGGGCTATGCCAGTGCATGGATATGCGCCAGTCACTCCACACCACCAGGGGAATGGGGAGATGGGTGAGTTGCACAGGCCTAAATTGGTTAGGCTTCTGCCCTGAATCTTATGCTTTCAGATTCACTTGTCCCTAATTTATATGTTCTTTTTAATATTTTGACTGATGGATGTTTCTTCCGACGGAGCTTTGGCTACTTACAATTTCTATTTTACAATGCAGTATAATTGGATTCACCTATAGTCAAGCTGCCCCACAATTTTCATAGTGAAAGAAAAAGATCCCGAGGAAGACTCTGAAATGATAATGGCTTGCCTCATGTGAACCAGAGTTTCATTGTTTAATGAGTCCTGCCGGGTGACATTGCATATTCTGTCCCGCAGAAATTGACAGTGATTTTCTCTTTTAAAAAAAAACAACTAGAGAGGATTTTTCTGCCCACTTATGAAAACTATAGAAAGACAAGTCTGAATATGTCCACTTCTGACTGTGAGAAGACATGGAAATAAAAGTTGCTTACATATTGATTTGCTTGTGCTTAAAATACAGGGTACATAGCATTTCTGCTTAAACTTTGAGGGAATAAGTATCAGCATCTAACAAACTCTAATCTGTAAAACTCTTCTTTTCCAATTTGACAGTCTAAGGCTGCAATCCTATTCACACTTTTCAAGGAGTAAGCCCCATTAAGCATAATTCTTTCTGAGTAGAATCCATAGGATTGAGCTGTTTATGTATGTGGAAGATGATGGTACAGATGATTTTTTTTTCTTGACAGTTCTTATAGGGATATGATTTGAACAAAGACTTTTATGGACTTTTATGTATTTCAATATGTGATCCATCCCAAGCACAAGGAATGGAATGGGTGGAAATGGGAGCAGCCTAACCTTTCAACTTTAAGGCTCCTGGACCATTAATACCGTTTTTACTTGAATCGAATGTGCATTGTTTTAGTCTCCAAAATCAGGATGCACATTAGATTTGATGGCGCATAAGATTCAAGTAAATATGATATTTTGATTATAAGTACAGGTCAGTATTAAGTTTAACAGTTTACTATAAAGTTGTATAAAGTAGTGCTAATAGGTAAAAATCATAACATAAACCTATTATTTTATTATTGTCATATAACTCATTGTTGTATGCAGTAAAATTAAATTTTCACTTGCTTTGCAGCTGTGCATTACAATCACCAGTAAACACAAGCTTTACTTTTTTAATCGTGAGCTTTTTAAAATCAGGGTGCATATTGGATTTGATGGTGCATTAGATTCAAATAAATACAAATGTGTAGCAGAAGGCATTTCAGGTTTTGTTTCTAAAAGTTATTATTACTAATGGGTTACCTACCACATCTAATAACATCTAATAATGGGTTGTTTAACACAATAAGATTTGCCACAGTAAGTTTTGCATTCTTGCCACCCAAAAGTGGAAAAGCACATGCCTATGGGAAATTCATAAGCAGGAGCTGATGCCCTGAGGTCAGTGCCTTGAAAGAGTGAAGAAAAGTCATTTACACTGGGAAGCTTCTTTGTGTTTTGTCAAGAGGCTGCAAGGAGCATAGCTGTGATTACATAACTGTATGGCATTAAAATGAGAATATTAAAAATGTATCCTACTGAGAGTAATATTTGGCTGCTCTCTAGTGCACTGTTTTGACACTGCTAGATGGCAAGTTCCAATCAGTTTTTTTAGTTTCTTATTTTTTGCAACCTAAGGCCTTGACCTTAAAAGAAAGGGTTCAAGTGACTGAATGAAGACAGTTGTGCCCGGAAGGAAAGAACATTACTGGAGTCTAAGCATTACATAAGAATCTGAGAAAATGTAGGGCATGTTAAAATTCTTCAGTGGATAGATCTAGCTTCACATTCAGGGTCTGATTAACCAGGGTTAGAAATTTTTCCTCAGGAATTCCTGCCCCCTATGTACATGCACACTGCATGCACATGTGTGTGTGTGTGTGTGCATGAGCATACACACCCCTTTTATTGCACAAAAGGTGTCAAAGAGAAATTTTCCTGTTTTTGAATCAGCTCAAGGTTCTTCGTGGCAATGCAATCTATATACAGTGGTGCCACTCCTGGGGAGGTTAGACCAATGCACAGATATGCGCTGTCCTCCCCACACCATCACAGGAACAAGGAGATGGGTGACCTCTGACGTAACATCTCCAGGAGTGGCACAGAAGTGCCTTATGGCACTTTTGCAACACCCACACATCAGCATGTGAGTTGTGCCATCCTAATGAGGGACTGGGATTGCATCATTTGCAAGTGTCTCATCTGCTGTGACAAATTTAAAGTGAGATCTTGTTTGTGGCCTACAGAATCCTAGATTTCTTGCCATCAATCCAATTCTGAAGTCATGCTACTCGCCTTCATCAAACTGTACTGGCAGGCACTCAGCATCATGTATATGTGTAAACCAATGTCACACACTTAATAGCAAATAAAAAGCTTGTCAGGCAACACTCTAGCTCTCCTCTAATGGTACTGCATAAATGCAAACATCTTTCCTTTTCAAAAGACACCCCTGCATTTGTGTCAAGCAAAGAATGTGGCTTATACACCAAGACCTCGAGTCTTGTGAATGATTTTTCACCATTTATAGACATACATGCCCAGACAAAGAGAGAAGGTGGAGTTGTCAGTATCACTTCTGAATGGATCCTACACATTTAGCAATTAGTTCCTGATGAGCCACCCGTAGCTGAAAAACAAGGCATCCAAGCACAAAGATAGGAGCTATTTGGTTCCAAAAATTCTCAGCTGATCCATCTTTTGAGACTGGTGAGCCGTTGAGGGCATTTTTATAGCATATGCCAATTTATTTATTAGTATTATATTCTGGCAGAATTGCATTCCACTTTCTCTGAAGCATGTTGGAAATGTTATGATGCCTTTCTCGGCCCCTCTTCCTCCTCCTTTTAGTAAAGTCAAAGTGCTCCAGAAACAACTGGCTATCTGCAGACTGAGTAATCAGCCCCCTGCTAGCTTTACTCTCAGCTAATTAACTATCATCTCCTGGAAGAATTCCCAGCCCAGCTGAGCACCACCAGAGCTTGTTTAAATACTGTGCTTGTTGCTGTTGAGTTGATGTGCGAAATCTCCATCTTGAGGCTTCTCCCAAAACAAAACTGGATTTAAAAATTCATATTAGTGAGATGCTGGATGAAATTATATGGGATTTGATTCTTCTCCCCCTCTTGTATTTGAATTTTATCTAAACTTATTTGGAGACAGGAATTTTCAGGTGCACTAAAGCATCCCTAAAGCATACTTACTTGGAAATAGATCCCACTGAAATCAATTATTTCACAATAAACATAGGTAGGTTTGGGCTATAGGAATTCCATTTCATAGGATGCAGCACAGTTGCAATAAGTGGGAACCCAACAAAATGGTAAGGAAAAGAACTAAGCTGTCTTTGAGTCCACCCCCATTCCACACTTGGTCATTCTCATGATGAAAATAGGGTTCAGCTTTCCCTTCTCCTCCTTAAACTGCAAGTAATAGTCATAGAGGAGAGTGGAGAAGCCTGGCCCCTTCAAGCATATTCAGATAATGCTATAATGTTGTCCCAACAATGGTGCAAAGATCCATCACCTTATCCTGAAGCCCACCCAGCAAGGGGATAAGGAAGAGAAACACAAGCCATGCCAGAGTAACCCATCCACCATCCAGGTTTACCAGTTGGCAGGGGAGCTGTGGAAGAAGTCTTTTATCCCCAGGACCTGAGGCTCCGGTCCCATACCATGACCCAGAAGCACGACCATGGTCTCAGTTTCACTTCTGACACAGAGGGCCACAGGGGTTCAGCTGGCTCCTAGGAAGGACATGATCTGAGAGGTTAGGGAGGACCATGTGGTCATGGGAATGATATCTACCTTCCTCATCCATCAAGGGGATGATGGCTATTTCCTACTATGGCTACCTTATGTTGAACCTTTATGAAATGCTATGTGGCTGGCCTCTCAGCCGTGTGTTGAACCGTATACTCATGTGCAGATTGGTATGCTCATGGACACAACTGGGTTTTGAACACTTCAGAATGCTGAAGATGTAAGGTATTTACTCGTATCTAAAGCTCACCTTTTTCAGCCAAATTCAGTCTCCAAAATCAGGGTGTGCATTATATTTGATGTTTAATTAGATTTGAGAAAATATGGTATTTTGATTATAAGTATAGGGTGAGCATTAGATTTGATGGCGTGTTAGATTCAAGTAAATACGGGTATTTTGACATCCATATTTAGAATGCCTGACAGAACACCAGGGAAAGGAAGCTGGCCAAGCTATACAGCATTGCTCGGCAGAGAAATATGCCCCTCTAGCTCCTTGAGACACTTTGGATTTCCCCTGCAGTAACCTTGGAGGCAAAGAGCAGGGCTTAATCTTGCTGTACTCCAGAAGCAACTGAGTGTGTGTGGGAGGACTGTGAAGCTCCTTGTCTTGTGGGAAGTGGGAAGTGTGCTATGGTGCATAACTCTGTGGCATTCCTAGACATGAAGATGTATTATATGGGGATGATATGCACTACTGGATTAAATTATGTGTTCATTCATTTCCAGCACTGTAGACCTTGTTTTATGTACTGTATATTATTGTTTATTTTAGTTTTATGTATGTTACCCTGACAGATTTACAGGCTGACAGATTGTCAGGAAATGTTTTAAATGAATAGTCTGCTTTGGTCTTTTGTTCTCAGTGAAAACATGCTGTGATTTTGCTTTAAAGAGTTATCCAGGCAAAGGAGCTGAAATGAAGCTGAGCATACAGAAGAGGTAGACTCAGCAGCCCCCAAAAGTATTAGAAACACCACCCACTTCTATTCAATAATGTCTGCAAAAGTTTCTAGGGAACAATTTCCAATTTCCATAATGTCTAGTACTGTATCAACATATTCTTCATCTGCAGATAAAGTCTGAAATTTCATGTTATGCTGATCTGCTCTGATCAATCTTGTGAACTAAGTCTGATACATACTAGAAGCAATTAGATACATTTAATATAAGCAATTAGATGTCTGATGCAAGATTAGAAGCATTAGATGCTCTAGGCAAACATCATTTCCTTCCACAGATATGTGTGCTGAGTTAAGACCATGTTAGACTCCAATCTATCTGCACTGTGCACAGCCAATGATAATGACTGTAATGACTGTTCTGTGTTAGTATGAGATTTCCCCCCCCCCCCTAAAAATAAGGTGCCACTCAAGCTTTTAAATGTATCAACACACAAGTTGTATTATAAATAAAAATGGATAGTTTTCCTGAAGATAATCTCAGACTTGGAATCAACAGCCAGTATATCACTGCAGAGACAAGGAGGAACTTGATGCAGAAGAAAATACTGCTCGATCCAATTTTGAGTGGTATCTGTATGTTCTCTGCAAGGGGTCAAATATTAGCACAGAGCAAAAGTGTATGATGATTTCAAGTTTGAACTAAACTTCTGCTGCAGGGTGCCAAGATCTCTAAGGATCAGGTAGACAGTGAGCAGCCAAAATCCAGGCATACTGTATTCTCACATGTGGAAATTAGCCATCCCCTTAGTTAAAAGTTTCTTGCATAACTTTGATTTGAACTACACAGCTAATGCAACATTCACCAAATTAGACTTGCTTCTATTTGCTATGTAATTACTGAAATATCCAGTCCAAGTCCATTATCTCCTCTCCTGGTCTGCGTTATATGCTAGAGCCACTTGAATGCCAAAGAGTTCTACATTCACTTTGTCACGCTTGTCAACCTTTGTCCAGTGAGACCTGATCTATGGTGAAGGCCCGGGATAATGAGATTCCTGCCTGTTGGAGTTTGGAATCGTTATGATTCAGCACCACTGGTTCAGTGACACTTTATGGAGACTGAAAGCTCCTTCATTACACAAGTGTGGAATAAAAATCTGTGACTGACCAACGTGACTGCTTCCTGTAATGAAATCAAATTAAAACGTTGCTCAGGCTTCTTTTACCCTCTGCTATTCCATAAGAAACGGGGTTGCAAACATTTTCTGCTAGCAAAAAGATTACACTGTTCCTTCAAAGCCAGGAACAGGTCACTTAGCCCAGTCATATCAATGCCAATTTATGGCATTACAAAATATTGCATGCTTCAGGGTTGCTGCCAGAAATCATGAGTGGTGCTAGATGTGCAGCAGTGGCCTCTTTGGAACCCTCATTTCTGATAAGTCAGCAGCAGGGTTGGCCATGCGTGGGGAGGAGGAACACTGAGCCCTGCTCTGCCAAAAGCCCAACACAGCATTCCTCCAGTAGGGTGCACACTGGAGGAGACCCACAGGCAGCACAGACTGCTTTGTGAGCTTTGTCATTGAAAAGCAGTATATACAGACAGACAGACATATAGGAAAAGACCTGTTGAGGCTCTAGTACCATTACTTGGGGCACAGAAGTCTCCTCCCTGAAGAGGCATCTGGCAGCTCCAGGGGGGCTACTGGATCCAGTGGTCGCCATTTTGGCATCACCGCACCTGAGCAATGCTGCTGTTCGGATTGGGATGTCCCTGCACTACTGTTGGTATTTCTTTACTAAACAAGAGGAAAGTCCCTCCACCTAATTTCTCTTTTCTGGATAATTATTTCTTTACAGCCATGACTGCAGCTGTCCCTTTTGCTGCCTGTAACTTGGGCCAGTATAACAAATGGCACCTTTTAAATTCTTCCAGCATATATTGTCTTTCAGTTCCTGGTTAATGTACAGAAATTAACAGTGATCACACTTTTCAGGGAAATGGCAATTCCTAATTTCAATGAAATATAGTCAGCTTCTCAAGCTTCCTGGCTCTCTTCTCGGAGACAAACATCCCTGTTTTGCTCCTTCTTCAAGTCATCTCATAAAACAGTCACTGTCCTTATGGGAAAGCAATTAGAAATGTAATTACTGCAGTCTTCTATTTAAAAAGGCAGGCAAGCAGCATGTTCGCCCTGGCTGATGAGGGCTATAATGATGGAGGCAGCCCTGTTGTATAAACTGACGAATTGACTGTGTGTCTGGTGATAAAGGATGCATTCTGGTGAACGAGGCCAAACTCTTGTCCTCCTTGACTTCCTCATGGTTATCCCTGCTCCAACCCAGTTTAGACACAGGCTTGAGAAAGAAAAGGATGGAGGAATGGATCATCAGGAGATAAAGCAGGGAAGGCAGGATTCAGCTCTTCTCAGCTGCACATCTATTTTGATATTAAAATTAAGTACATAATTTAATTTAAAAACTATATTACTTATTATTAAATTTAAAACTGTTACATATAATTTATTATAGGAAGACTATATCCTGCCTCCTTACAAGAAAAAAGGAGGACAATGAAGATTTTTTTTCAAGGCACAAAGCTAAAAAAGAGGAGATATGGTCACCCTGTGGGTGGGTAGGTTGTACTGGTGATAGAAGATCAGATTCTGCCCAACAATGGACAGAGCTGAACCTCCAGCAAAAAATGCATCTCCCTTGCTTCAGCCTTGGCAAATAAGTACCTTCCAATAGTACCTATTTATTACATTAGAACACCAGGGTGAACAGAAGTATATTGAAGCAGCAATATCTAAATGAAACCGAAATGAAAAGCATAATAATATCATTATACAAATGGGTTTGTGCATGTGTGTCATTTTCACAGTAGGGTTAGCTCCAGAGCTTTTGTGCAGAGTATCTTTAACCATCAGATAAATTCAGTCCCTGCTCTTAAATACATTGTTCTGTCTGAAATAACCACAGTTAGCTTTAAATCATCCACAATGACTTAATATCTTTAAAACTGCAGAAAAGTTTTGTTCTCCTGAAATCATTTCAACCATGATTTTTTTCCAGTTTTAATGCTATACTTGTGGCACTATTACTCTCATACGTAGCCCATGATCTTTACTCCAAGAAGAACCTGTTTCAGTGGTGCAGAAATATTTTGTCCCAAGGAAAAAATTCAGTTCTCCAAGCTTATTGTGCTGTTGTGACTGATATATGGAAGAGTTTACAAATGTCATGGACAGCTGTATATAGAACAAGGCTTTGAGAAGCATTTTTCTTGCACAGGAAAAGCTCAAATCTAGTAATCGGTCTGGTAGTCTGAGTGATGACCTCTTTCTGATTTGTAAAATGTGGTATCTGGAAATATAATCAATTCAGATAGAAAAGATGAAGAGCAGAATCTTTAGGATATTAATCAACATGCATGTGCAAAAAGGTAAGGGCTAACAAAAGTTGCCAGACAACAATAAAAACCTATAAGAATGGTGATCACTTCTGGTTTTGATGACTTAAAAAAGAGATGGGATACATTCCTGGAGAGGATAAGATTGTCACTAGCCATTATAATGGCTACTGTTGCTGGGGGTCAGTTCTGAGTGGAGGGTGGCCATATTTCCTGCTTATTGATTTCCCAGAGGCTGGTGGTGGGGCACTGTAGGAAACAGAACGCTGGCCTGATGAACCTGCGGAAAGAAGCTGATCTTCTTTTATGTCACAGCATGTAATGTTAGGACTGCGACCCTGGGAGGAAACTGAACAACACATGATACAAGAGATCTAGATTGTCTAATGTTAAAGCACCTTTTGGTGGGGGCTTAATATCTGAGAAATGGTGCTGGAGAATAGAAGATTACTAGCAGTAGGTGGACAATTCAAACTGAGAAAAATGCCTAGAGAAGGGCTAACCCTCATTCCCGATACTACTGTTCCATTCCAATCTTGCTCACGAAGGAAAAATAACATAAAATAATATAATCAAAATATTTGATAATAAATTTCTTCTGTGTGATGCATGTGCTTTTGTGAGGGTTGTGTTCATTCATTAATTCATTTGATTTATAACCCACCTTTCTTCCTAAGAAGGATACCCAAGACTTGCTGGACTTAGCAATGTAGCCTATAATCCTATAAGCCTATAAACAGAGCAGCATCTAATTTGAATTAATTTAATTTTGATTGTGAAGGTATATTGCAGCTTTTGACAGTGTCTATTCTTGCCAAAAAAAGGCAATCCAGGGAGTGTGGGTACAAGCTGTGATTATTGGATGATGGAAATGCACTTTATACATCAGCTCACAGGCTGATTGTTAAAATCAGTGTTTCACAAGTTGTAGAACTTTGTGTCATTTTGATTGGCACTACTGAAAGCATTACCAAACTGGCTCTAGGAAGTGTCTTCAATGAGACGGGTAAGGCTGCAATCATAAAGTCATTTTCCTGGGAGTAAGACCCCATTGAACACAATGGGACATAACTTTGAGTAGACTGAATAATCTTGATAGGTGCATGCAGTAGTGGGCATCAGGGGTTTCTCATGGGTTCTATAGAACGATGGGACATGGACATGGGACATGGAACCTGTTGTTCTATAGACATAGAACCTATTGTTAATTTAGGTTATTAGGACATAGAACCTGTTGTTAATTTATTTGAATCCCACAACTGGGGGCATGCACTTGCCTCCCTACATCGCTACAGGAATGTGAAGACCGATGAGTTGTGCCAGCCTAAGTTAGGATTGCACACTTAGCCTGCTATCCTAAAGACATCCTAAAGGAGTAAGACCTATTGAACACAGTGGGTTTACATTTGAGTAGACATGCTGTATTATTGCTAACTATGCATTTTATGTACTTTCCACAAGAATTCTATGGCCATATACAGACTTTCAAACTCACTGCACAGCAGAGAATCAAGATTGTGTTGACCTAGCTCACCTCTATCAGGGGTTGCCGTGTTTGCACAGAGAAATATATACACATAGTTGTTAAAGCATAAATTCCCAATTTATTCAGTCTATGTACTGAAACTTCATGGTGTACAGAAACAAGGATTAGAATCTATCATGTGGTTCACTGTGCAAATATGTTCTTAATGCAGGAAGCACTAGTGGAAACAGCTAGTTCCAGTCCTAATCCCTGGCTGCATGGTGAGTTTGAATATTTCTTGGGGTTGTTCATATTTTCAAGCAAAAATTAGAAACTCTGGCTTCCGGTCACTATCCACAGTCTCTCAGTAATCACTGTGGGTTTTCTGTCTGCTTGCTGTCTGCAAAATGAAGGAAAGTACTAACTTAACTCAATAGCAGAATGATGTTTGTAAGATGCTTAGGAGCAGGCTGTTCTGTAAATGCTAATATCTTGCTGCAGCAAAAAGGGAAATGGCGCACATCGGGAAATGGCGCACACCTCTTATGACCTTCACCAATTCTGTCCATCATAAAACAGATTCTTCAAAGGGGAGCAGAGTCGCAACTAGTCCTTGGGGAGTCATGTGCTTCCCCCCAAATTTACACAGGGAGGCTTCTGCTAATCTCAGCTGTGAAGAAGAAGCCATATGTCTCTTTAATAACATTGCCCTGTGGGAAGGGAAGAGTTGGAGGACAGCTGTTCTTTCACATAATTCATAGTAGCTCTTTTTTCAAACCTGTGCTCTTCTGCGCCACATTGATCTAAGCGCAGCCCTGTTTTAGCACATTTATTTTCTCTCTGCACAGAAAGACTAGTCAGTAGTTCTTGAAGAGAGGAGGCTCAAAGAACAAGCTTTGGGCTGGTTCACATGTGCCAGATATTGCCTGAGAAGTACATTATGTGGAATGCTTGCTGGCAGGTGCACAGGCAGGCTGTGATCACGCACGCATGAAATTTCATGTAAACAAGCATAAGAGGTGGCAGTAATTTGAAGATTTTGCAGTTCTGTGAGATTGCATAATGAGCCTAAACTCCATAATCTGGAGCCAGTTTTCTGTTTTGTGTTAAAAACACAATATGTGTTTTTAATGTAAATAGGTGTCATGCAGGGTTTTCACACAGCGGTGCAACTGGATCACAGAGACGGGGACTTTTCATCTGCTACTGTTGCAAACTCCCAATCCAGATAAGATCTCTCTGTTGTCCCAGGAAGAAATATATCTCTGGCTCCAATGAAGGCTTTCCTCCATGGATAAATAAGAGGTGGTGGACAATAATGGTGATCTGGTTCAGGGCTATGGCAGGTGAAATGGATATGGGTGCAATCCTAAAGACACTTTCCTGGGAGTGAGACCCATTGAACACAATGGGGGGCTTACTTTTGAGTAGACATGGTTAGGATTGTGTTCTCTTTCTCTAACTGCGGTCCAGATAGGGGCTCATCGCTTTAAAAAATGTTCAAGGTGGTTTATGAAAACTATAAATGTGTAAAACAGATAATAAGATAAAGCATATAAAAACTTGAATATCATGGCAACAGAAAAGAAAAACAACCTGTTTAAAACTCCCGATAAAACCTAGATAAAAAATAATGTTATAAAATAAAATATACTATAAGAGCATACCAGGTTCAATGCATATTTGCTGAGTTAAGGCCGGGGATGTCTGCGGAATGATGCTTAAGATGCACAATAGTCTTATTATGTTTATTATTTATTTTCTGGATTAGAATTTCATCCTTCCTCTCCTTAAAAAAGAAGATGCTCAATGCAGCTTACAATTTACAGACAATAAAATAAAGCCAAGGTAAAACAGAAAGTAATATACATAAATTATAATGTAACAAAAAACAGCACTTCAACAAATAGGTGGCAAACCTTTCCAACCAAAGGTTACCTGGAATTATATTCAAGTTCTTTCTTTGCACAGAACAACAAACACACCAATATTCTTTATAATGAATTCCCTTCAACTTCCATTTCATTGACGTAAGCCCTATGGTGAATTTGCTGTGGATAATCCAAAGTATTCTAAAATATTGACCTGAATTAAGGAAGGAGTTCATTAGAAACATCATACCTAGCACTGGAAAGACATTAATTCAGGCTCTAGGCATAAGCAAGGAACAGTATTCCATGGGTCAGTGGTTCTCAAGCATTTCAGCTAAGATCTCTTTCTGAGAATAGCAGTTTGTCCAGGACCCTCCGAGAAATGAAATCATGGCCAGAAGTGACATCAAACTGAAAGTGCCATCACTGTGATGCCAGAGCTTCTCCATGTTTACTCAGAAGTAAGTCCCATTGTATTCAATGAGACTGGGTGCAACCCAGAGTAAATACGGAGAGTCCTTCCTCCTGTGTAAGAACAATTTACTCTGGATTGCAATATGAATTTCCCATAGGTTTTCACTAGGTGGTGCCATAACTATGTCTCTTACATGCTCCTGTAGTTACTCTGGATTGTAGGGTTATTCCCAAGAATAGTGGCTGAATGTCCCATTCCAAGATGATGGCACCCAATGCCAGATTCCCAATGCCAGATGGCAGCACCCAGCTTTTTGTGACCCCCCTGAAATGAAGTCACGACCTCCCCAAAGATGTCCTAACCCCCACTTTGAAAAGCACTGCACTGTGTGGTAGTCCTAATTGACACACATAGCAGTCACAATTTTTAATTTCCTTTTACCTGCAGACATCTTATGTAGCTGCGGGAGGTCACTGGCTAAACTGGCTACTGCTTCATTTCTGGGTCAAATTCAAGATTCTGATTTGTACCTTTAAAGGTTTAAATGGCTTGGGACCTACATATCTGACACTGCCTTTTTCTGTAGAAGTCTGTTCTCTGTGGTCATCAGAGGAGGCCCTGTTGGTTGTGGAGAGGTGGGGGTTGGCAGCCAGAAACATGGCCTTCTCTGAGGTGGAGCTGTATTGTGGAATTTCATCCCCATCAAGCTGAGGAAAACGTCCTCCTTATTAACCTTCTATTGGGGCCTGAAGACCTTATTTTGAAAAGACTTGGGGGCCTAATAATAGCTACTTTTATGAATTAGGGTGCTATCCTATTCCACTTTTACAGGATTGAGGTAAGGGCAATGCAACTTTGAGATAAGGGAACAAATATTGCTTTACCTTGAGGAGGCCTCTATGACTGTCCCCCAAATTCAGGAGGCAGCATATGCCCCACTGGCACATGGATGCCAAAACTGGAAAACTGATTAGGATTGCGTCCTTAATATTGTCGAGTATTTTATTGTTGACAGCTTAGTATTTTATATTGGCTGCTCCTAACCACACTTTCCTGGGAGTAAGTACAATATAATGAACTTCTGAGTAGACATGTTTTTTAGTGGTAGTAACCTTTATTAGCATTAAAGACATATTTAGTAATTAGGTGTAAGTTTGTTGCTTTTATTGATTTTATTGTTTTTGATGTTTTTATCTGTATTTTTATTATATATTTTAAGTATTGATTGTTTCAGAAGAGGGATAACACAGTGCTTGCCAACTGGAGTTGGCAGTTTAAGACCAGAGTTCAAGACCCCAGAGTGCCACAAAACGGAGTGAACTCAGTCTCTGGCCCAGCTCCTGCCAACCTAGCAGTTTGAAAGCATGCAAATGCAAGTAGATAAATAGGTGCCATCCTGGCAACAGGCCCCTGCGACAGGCCAGCTAGGTATCCCCATGCCGTGTCTATCATGGATGGGATGCAATTCCAATCCACAACAAGCTGTCACCGTCACCACACAGTACAAATGCTGAAGAAGTTGTCTTAAAGTTGCCTTTAGTACAAATCCAATAAATAAAATAATTGATAATAATAAAGTGAGTAAAAAATTTATTGACGTGACAGCACTACATTCACTATTTCTCTGCCTCCCTCCGTTTATAGGTTCTCATTGGCAGGATTACAGTAAAGTTGTTTAAGTGAATTTTAAAAACAGATACATTGATCATGTACTTTTTGCACCATAAATTACCAACACAGCAGCACACCTTTTCTGTCTCTAGTATTGATCTCTCTTTACCTGAGGACCACAACCACTTGGCAATACATTCATGCACAGGCATATGTGTGAGTGAGAATTAAATACACTGTGGCTAGAGGGCAGTCTCAAGCCAGAAAGAGTACATTTTGGAGCACTATATGTATGCAGCAATACAGGCTATATAGGATCTTGAAATTGGCAAAAGGAATTGGCTTTTGAACTGTGAATTATTTTGTTTCTTTGGAAAAAAAGATTCCCTTTCCCCTCATTTCTAACAAAATTTGCTTACAAGTGGGAATAGTCATTCAGACTTTGAACACTTCATATGATATATTAAAAATGGAACTTCATCCCTGATGCCCTGAAATCTGCTCCCTACTGTCTTCTAATTGGTTTCCTCTCCTTTACAAGGCATTGGCAATTAAAGTAAACCAGCTGAATGCACTAGATCAAAGCAAAGTACTACTGCAAGTCAGCTCAATTGCTCTACACAAGTTTGGCAACACAGCGCAGATCATCTGCAAGAAATGTGAAATCTTTTGTGCAGCCTTAAAATTCTGGGAAACATCATAAGATTTTTTCACACTTCTACAAAGATGCCTGAAGGAGAAATATAAGAACATAAGCCTCCACTGGATCAGGCCAAAGGCCCATCTAGTCCAACTTCCTGTATCTCACAGCTGCCCATCAGATACCCAAGGGAGCACATAGACACCTGCATCCAGATGCCCTCCCCTGCATCTAGCATTCTGAGGTTGCGTACATCTACATCTTTCTATGCACACACACAATCCTAACGTGGCTGATGGTCCCCTCCTCCAGGAATCTGTCCAAACCCTTCTTAATGGCATTGAGGCAAGGATGCAATTACCACATCCTGTGGCAAGGAATTCCACAGATTAATTATACACTGGGTAAAGAAATATTTCCTTTTGTCTGTCCTAGTCCTCGCAACATTCAATTTTAGTGGATGTCCCCTAATTCTGGTGTTGTGTGAAAGGAAAAAAGAGCATCTCCCTATCCACCCTATCCAACCCTTGCCAAATTTTGTACGTCTCAATCATGTCCCCTCTCAAGCATCTCTTTTCTAGACTGAAGAGCCCCAAACACTGTAGCCTTTCCTAATACAGAAGGTGTCCCAGATCATCAATCATTTTAGTCGCTCTGAACCTTTTCCATTTCTCTATATTCTTTTTGAGATATGGCAACCAGAACTGAACACAGTATTCCAAATATGGCCTCACCATCAATTTGTACAATAGCATTATAATTTTTGCCATTTTATTCTTGATGCCCTTTCTAATAACCCCAAACATGGAATTTGCCTTCTTCACTGCCACTGCACATTGGGCCAACATCTTTATTGAGCTATCCATCAGCACCCTTAGATCTCTCTCCTGCTCTGTCACAGCTATCTCAGAGCCCATTAGCCTATATGTAAAGTTAACAATCTTTAACTTTACATTTACTTATGTGCATAACTTTACATTTACTTATGTTAAAATGCATCTGCCATTTTGTTGCCCTTTCTTCCAGTACGGAGAGATCCTTTGAGAGCTTTTACTGTCTCTTCTGGTCTTCACAACTTGGAATAGTTTGGTGTTGTCTGAACTTGGCTACTGAAAGTCCAGATATATAATATCCACAGGTTCTCCCACATCCACATGCCTGTTGACCTTTTCAAAGAATTATAAAAGGTTTGTGAGACAAGACTTACCTTTACTGAACCCATGCTGATTCTCCCGGTGCAAGGCCTGCTCACCCATGCGTTTAATCTGGAACTGGACATTAGACTTATCTTGACTTAACTTATTAGTTATTAACTTATTAGTTCTTATCTGGAACTGACATTAGACTGACCGCCCTATAATTCCCCAGGTACCCTCTCCTACCCTTGTTGGAAGGGCACAATCATGGTTCAGAATTTTCAATATGCTGAGAGCACAGTCATAGTACATGGTACAGTATATTCCATAGTACATGGTACAGTATAGTAATATGTTGGAGGGCACCGTCATGGTACAGCATAGTCAAATTGTTACTCCTAATCAGGTCTAGGACTAGGCTGTGATTGGGGCAACCTCATCTAAACTGTCTTGAGTTCCATGATGAAAGAAAAGTTAATTCTTTCATCATCTGACATCCCGTTATCTTGAGCTGGCAACCTTCAGTTCTTATTGTCAGGCAAACAGAGCCTCTACCCTATAGACCAGACCTCCTGGTTGATAAGTTGAATAAGCTGATAAAGAAAACCAATTTAAAAAGGTTAAGAATGACCCTCCATTTGCCCCAAGAAATGTCACCTGCTGCTCCATCACTTTGCCTTTTATTAGGCAACTCCAGATTGAGATCATGTATCTGTTACAAATGGGAAATTCCATCACAATCTTTCACGTTTTGTGAAATGATGCAGTTGCTAAACATGTTTTAACTGTAGCAGTACAGTCCAACCACAAACCTGAGAAACCAAGAGCAATTGAATTAAATATTAGGAGCAGACTTGGACCTAAAATGAGATCAGAATTTCATATTTTGTTTTATAAATAAATAGGTTTAATTTGCATCTGATAAAAATAAGCATAGATTACAAACTTGCATTTACCGTCAGATATTTCATTTTCACTGCATTGAAAATCCTCAAGATTTTCCATTGATAAAAGGATTCTCAACTGCTTTCAAATGAAATTTTGAGGGAAGAACAATACACAGGAATACATTTAAATCACTTGCATTTGTGCTCTATTTTTCTTTCCTAGACTCTTTTTAAATGCTAATCTGGGACTTTGTTAACACCTTCTGTTAAAAAGAAAGAATGGTAGTTTTTGGTGCTTTTTTCCTGCTCCCAAGCTGATATGGAAAGATTTAATTACTGAGACCTGTTAGTTTTTTAAAGAAGGAAAGAAAAATGGATGATTTAATGAAGTTATTCCTCTCATTTGCATTCACAGGTAGACCACATGCAGATGGTATAAGATACACTAAATTAAAATACAGCATAGTACAGTCATTGCCAACGTTGTAATTCCTTTTGAGGATACAGTACTTTAATTTGAATGGTTTGTAGTCCAATCCTATCTAGGGTGAGTGCTAGTGGAAGACATGTTATGCCACACTGGCAACTGAAAAAGTGTTGTAAAGCACTTTCTGGCACCATTATTTAAAGAATTTATAACCACCTTTTCCCTGCTAATGCAAATGCCTAAGGCAGCTTACAAAGCTTTAATTCCTCCCCTCCTGCCCTCCTCACAACAATCCTGTGTGGTAGATGAATATGATGAGAGTGAGTGACTGGCCCAATGTCACACAGGAACCTTCATGGCCAAGAAGGGATCTGAACCTGTGATCTTCCATGTCTCTATCCAACTCCCTAACCACACCATCCTGGCTCTCTAATTAGCTTGCTGAGTATCACAGTGCTTGGACAGTGGAAAAAGCCATACCCTTCCTGAATGTATCATCAGCTCTCCTGCTGTCTGCTAAGGCAGGTAAGCCAGTGGCAGGAGGGGTGGGAGTGGATGGAAGTGGGCATGGAGGGTGTGTAATGGGGTGAGGAGGATGTGGAACAGGATGGATCCAGAGATGATGATGCTCACCAGGTCCTACCTGCCTTTCCTGTAGCCTTCTCACCCATTTCTCTTTCGAGATCACCAGGGCAGGTCCAAAGTCCTGTACAGTAGGAGATTTATGGGATTTAAACCCTTTCTACCTCTGAAGCCTCTTTATCTGCCCCACCCCCAATATAGCACATCTTTTTTGGCATCCACCGGTGGAAAATGGAAGAAAGGTGTCAGGTATGACTCTGCAAGGGGCAGAGCAGCAGAGTGCTGATGCAGAAGAATGATGCAGATACCAGAAGCAGTTTAGAACCAGAGTGTATTCAGTAGGCAAAAGCAAGTCCATTAAACATTCCAAGTCGTGCACTTTACCAGTCCAAGTAATCAAAGTCCAAAGGATAGTCCAAAGAGCAGAGTCAGTATACAGTCCAAGTCAGTAGGCAATGCACCAGCATAACAAGCTACAATACTTCCACCTACTCCCACACGGGCCATTACCGAGACCTTAGCTCTATTACACTGTGGTATACAGAGTAGCCATTGCATCTCATTAAGTATCTGTTGGCTAGGTATCTCTTGGCCAGGTGTATGTGATCAACAAAGAATACTGCTGGAGAGAATTCTTATTGAACTTACTATTTTCCTGACCCAACCTGCTTGGGGACTGCAGGCCCCAACAAAAGGGATTGGGCTTTTAGTTTCCAAATAAAATGAATCTTTCAGAAAGCAATTACAGTTTCTGCTTGGGAGAATATATAGTTCAGTAAAACCTTGGATTGAGAGTGTTTTGCAAGACAAGCAAATATTTCTAATAAATTTTTACTTGTTATATAAGTGATGTATTGATAAACTAATGGAAAAAAATAGTCCTGGCCAGGATACGGATGGTTTCAGCACTCCTCCAGCACCTGTTCAACCTCTCCTAAGAGACCAACCTATGCATGTCTATTCTGAAGTAAGCCTATTACAGTCAGAGGGACTAACTCCTATGTAAGGAGGGCAATGGAAAGGAGCCTGTGCCTTTAATGACCTAGCCTTGACTGTGCCTTTAATGACCTAGCCCTATTATAATCACAAACCTTTTAGAATCCTTCGAAAAGGTTAACAGTCAAGTGAATGTGGGAGAACCTGTGGACATTATATATTTGGACTTTCAGAAGGAGTTTGCTACAGTCTCTCACCAAAGACTTCTGAGAAAACTCAACAGTCAGGGAATTAAAGGGCAAGTCCACTTATGGATTAGAAACTGGTTGAGGGCTAGGACACAGAGGGTGAGTGTCAATGGACAATTTTCCCAAAGGAGAGAGGTGAAAAGTGGTATGCCCCAGGGGTCTTGTTGTCTTCTGTGATTAAATCATTTAAAAGCAGATTTTGTTTTCTGTGTAATATAAATATTTCAGATCTGACCATTAATTACAAAAAAGAAAGGGCATTTAATAAAAAGGAATAATTAACAGCCTAGCAAGAGTGTCCTTTTCTTGGCTCTCCTATGGTTATCATATGGTTCAGCTCAGATGAACCAGGAAGACTAATAGTCTAGACAACCCAAGAAACTTGTGATTTGGCATCTTTTAAAAAAAAGTGGACATATTATTTCAGAAGCATAAGAAAGGGCTCATTGGAATGTTTTTGTAAATGCAAGGTAACCTACAGGTCATTCCTTCATGAGAAGGAAATCTGCAATTTATCTTTATTCACAGCTTCCTTAGACACGTCAGGATTAAATAAAATACAGTATTTTCTGAGCTAGCATGCAGCTTTCTGAGAGGGGGTAGCTCATATTTGAGCACCAAAACATGTTTACGAAACAAATCCAGAAGTTTGTACTTAACTCTCTCCTCAGTATCAGTCTGGTGTGGCGATATGCCAGTGCTGCTTCTCTTACTTCCAGAACTGGAAAACGAGGCTAGAGAAGAAGCTGTGTGGAAGAGAACAGAGTGGCAGGCTAGAGTGTCAGACAAACTTATCTACAATTCCCTTTTCCTTCACACTTCCTCTTCTTCTCTATCTTATGATCCAGGGAGTAGGGAAGAGGAGGAGCTGGGAACATGGACTGATAAATGGAAGAGGGCTCTCACGAGTAGTCTAAGGTCAGATGTGATCAATGCAGTTAGCCTCAGAATGCTCTGGCCCTGTGCATGCCTCGTGGCCCACAGCAAGCCTTGCAATTCTCCATATCTGTCTCTAATATGTAATCCTCCGTATCTGTCTCTGGTATGTAAATTTATTCAAATTTGAAATGTAAATAATTTTTCCAGCCCTACAGTGTCAGAATGATGATGTGTCCCTCCTGCCAAAAGGTTTGGACAACCCGGGACTAAGGGCTCATCTAGTCCAACTGCCATCTCTCTCACAGAGATGCCCAGGGGAGCACACAAGATAACATCTGTAACATCAAGATAACGTCTAATGCTATTCCCTTGCAATTGGTGTTCTGACAAAGAGCACAATCCTAACCATGTCTACTCAAAAGAAAGCCCCATTGTGTTCAATGGGTCTTACTCCCAGGAAAGTGTCTTTAGGATTGCAGCCAAAGCCTACTTTAAAATGAGGAGACTGCATGTACCCATGATTGAAACCCGTGATGGACTTCCATAAATCTGTCCAATCCACTGAAAAGCCACCCAGGCCATATTACAAACGTAGAGAGAAAACTCACATTAATTGGGAAATTAGTTGGGTTGTGAATAGTGACCAACGATTATGGATCTTGTTTTTTGTTGAGGCACATCAAGGAAAAATGGCAGCAGAAATCTTAACAAAAAATGGTTACCCTAATACTTCCATAAAATAAGTGGCTAATTAAAAAACAAAATAGTTATTTTGTAGTTTGAACATAAAATGTAAATGAAATCATTTTGGAAGGTACTCATAGTGGCTGAAGAACAGTTTAGCACAAGATGGATGGGATTTTTCCTTAGTGACCAATTTTTTTTAAACTAGTGAACTGGAAATAAATGACATGAAGAGAAAAGGTGCTGTAACTTAATCTATATGATCTAAAATATACTATCCCTAGTGACTTCTTCCTTGCCCTAGAAACGCTAATCATAGGCTGCAATCCTAAAGACAGTTTCTTGGGGTAAGACCCATTGAACATAATGGGGCTTACTTTTGAGTAGACATGGTTAGGATTGTGCTCATAGTCTCGTACATGTTGCTGATAGGTTTCTTGTTCAGATTGGTGTTAAAAAAAAATATAGAGTACCAAAGAGCTTAATTATTTTACAAGGAGGTTGTTTTTCTTCCACTGGGATGATATAAGTAGTGGGTATGGGGAAATTGTTCCTAGATGAAATGTGCACCTTGAAATTGAGAAAAATAAAACCCATTGTTCACTGTACCATGAATATTTTGGCAGGAAACAATTTTCTGAAAAGAAATCTTCCTTTAGTTAACTAGGTAAGATTGAGTTGTGATTGTTCATATATTAATAAACTATAATACTGATTAAACTGTACAAAACTATAATAAATAATGGTGTTTTGCATATTACCTACGCAAAATGCAAGAAAAAGTGGTATATAAATACTAGTACTGTGTGCCCATTTTTCATGGCTAATATCAGCTGGGACGGTTTGTATTGTAGTTTAGGAAAGGGTACAGAACTCCAATAAAAATTTAGAAGAAGCCTCTTTAAAAAGATGAATATTATGTACATGGAGAGGTCCCCCCTTGGGGATGGTGCAGCTTGAATCAAGTTGAATTACAAATCTGCAGCCCACAACTGAACTTGAAAATAAGTCCTAATACATGGACTTTCCAAGTCACCCATAGTGTTTTTGTGACTGAAAAGACTTGAGTCATGAAACTTTTTGATGTCAGATGCAGCTACATGGAGAAAAAACAGAGCTACTGGCATGTATGTGAGTGCTCTTTAAACATTCCCCCACTGTAAACAAGGAGGGAAAGGTGGGATGGACTGCATGGAAGCAGGGACCAAAGCAGCAAAAGGGAGGAGAGTCACATGTAATAGAACAACCCAGCTTTACTCAGAAATATTCCAGTCCCATTTGCACCAGGCATTCAATTATGCTTCCTCCTCCCAAGTAGCAACAAACCCTTATTTCTGTCATGCAGATGGAAATACTGGACATACTCTGTGACTCTCCCACACAGACAAGGCTTCAATGCTGACTCCTTTTGACTGCCACCCAAAAGATCTCTGCTCGGCTTCGTTAAGTTCATTTCTCTGGAGTCTTCCAGTGATCTTGAACAGATGACCTTCAGATGAATGATCTATAGGGTTGGCAGCTCAACCCACTAGACCAGACCTCCTGCCCAAATGATGACTCCACAAGGTCTTTCACATCACAAAACAGTAAGCAAGCACATTCAGAGACAGACAGACCTGAATCTGCACATGTAGAGACCAAGTGCCTCAGGCTTGAGTCATTGGTACAAGTGATGTGAGTGTACACGAGTCAGCAAAAACATGTGCTTTTTACAACTCAGATTCAAGTCACCTGACTCAAGTTCCCATCCCTATTATAATGTGGCCCAGAATTGTCAGTTCACTCAGGCAGTTTCATGTTTTAAGAATCTAGGGTAATTGAAGTTGATTTGGCATCACCATACTTGAAATCCACTTTTAAGAGTCAAATCATTTATTTAGGTTATGATAGCCAAGGGGAAGAAGAGGTTCAATCAGAGTTCTCTTTCTTCTTGAAGCCTTTCTAATAAAGCTTAATTAGCAGTAATTGGTAAAACTAGAATGATAACTTGATATGTATACATGTGACTGGTGGAGCTCAGTTATGGCTGTATTCCTGCCTGTAAATTATAATGATTCACTGATTAGACCAGAATCCTCCTCCTCTGTCCCATTCAGTTCACTTGACAAGACGGAAGAATAGAATACAAGCTCATTGTCCAAATAACATATCAGAAAGAGAGAGATGCTGCTGCTACTAAAAACACTGTGCAGTTTTGATCTTTGTTCAGTTTAAGCATCCACTTAAAGTAGTGATACAAATAGGATAAAACCAAAAGCTAGCATGAGAGAAAAGAAACTTTGAATCAACAAAAGAGCCATTGTCAAATACCTGTGCAAAAGTGGTTTAAAAAATATCTGCATAGAATTCCACTCAGTGGCATAGCTAATGATCATGTATTCCGGTGCAAAGCTCAAAATGTTGCCCCTGATGTGATGTCACAACCAGAAGTGATGTCATCCCTGAGTATTTTTTAAAAAGAAAATTGGGGGGAAATCCTGCCCCAGCCTCCTCAGCACTTCATCATTTGCTCTGCTAGTGACATAGCTAAACCATTCTATTTGTATTTAGAGTTGAAGATTTTGTTGCCCCAACCCTGTAACAACAAAATCAAATTTAATCAAGTAAAAAAAGAAAATTGTGTCCCTTATTGGTTAGGAAAACCGTGCTGGGGCAAAGAGGAATTCTTTTCCTGACAAATAGAAGAGGTGCACCACTTAGATGTGCCTGTATACCATAGTTAGCATGGGGTAACTATTTTGTGATATCTGTACTTTATATATAAGCCTTGTAAGACAAACTTAATTCATTCCAGAAGCATGTTTGTCTTACAAAGAATTCTTCTTACAAAGCAGATTTTCCCATTGGAAATAATGGGAACTCAGACGATTGGTTCCACAACCCAAAAATATTCATATAAAAATATTAACTGTATGTAAAAATGATGACAAAACACTGTAAACAAATTCAAAACATTGTCATATAATGCAGAACACAATTACTGTAATAGAACACTGTAATATACTGTCTAGTAAAACAGAAAAGAAAATCCTTTATGGCCAAGGATGACTAATTTTCAGTAGAAGAGTCTCTGGTGTCTTTTGGAGCAACTTTAACAAGGAATTTCTCTCTGTCTCTCTGTGAGATCTACCTATGCAAACTTCTGCCTTGATGCAAAAGGGGCAAGATCCTCTGTGGTCTACTCAGAATCAATTCCTATTGTATCCAGTGGGGCTTACTCACAGTAAAGTGGCTGCAAAAGTGGGGCTTATTCACAGGGAAGTGGGGTGGAGTGGGCCCCAGGCATGGAGAGGGTTTCCTGGGGGGAAGGGGAAAGGGGTTTCTTTTGAGGGGGTTTCCCCTTGAGGAGTCTCCTTGAGGAGACTTGGTGGGGGAAGCTCAGAAATCCAGGCCCCAGGCTCAGAGGGAGCTCAAGGCTTTCCCCACAGATGCTGTGCCTGTGCTCCCTCTGCTGGCCTGTTCACTGGTACTGCAGGCAGGAGAAGTCCCTCCTCAGCCACTGGAGCCCAGCCAAAGGAGATTCATCTTATAAAGCACATATATATACAGGGCAGATGGGTAGTGTAGTGGTTAAGAGCACTGCCTCTGGTGTGGAAAAGCCAGAGTGCAGAAGGATCAGGGTTCAAATCCCCATACAGCCACTTGGGTTCAACCCTGGTCTAGAAACCTCCTACTCCAGTAAGGGGTTGTTGGGCGAGACCCCCTAATGCCTTAACAGCCTACCTCAAAAATAATATGAGAGTAAAACGAACAAAGAGAGTCATGCCGACTCAGACGTTGCCCGGATTAACAAGGTCCGCGTCAGATGTTGAGGGACCAGGACAATCTGATGACAAATGGGCTACTGGAACAAATCATAAATGGACGAGAAAAGAGAACCTGGAATTAATGGAATGCTGCTACAACAGCAGACCTAATGAAAGGGAATGCATGGAACGTATGGAAAGACTGTGGGTGGAGAAAAGACCTACATCCACACTAACCAAGAAACAACTAGGTGCTCAGTGCTATAACATAGTAAAGTGAAAGCTATTGTCAAACCTTGAGATTGAACAACTACACCTAACATCACAGACCAAATGACAGCAACATCAGGAAAAAAGAGCATGAAAAGGAAGAAAAGTCACACTGGCATGCACCTCCAGTCCAAAAGTTGTTTATGGAACTTTTTCTGACAACCAGGCCAGTGACATTGATGGAGTGTTGGTACTGGGCTGATAGGATTGGTCCCTAAGTCTCACTGACTCAATGAGATTTACTTCTGAGTTATGCATGAGTTCAGACTGCTTAGCTATGAAAGGGTTAAAATAAACTGTCTATAACCTATTTTAATAACAACACTATCTCAATACAAGTGATGTTGAGAGGATAATTGAACTGGGTTTTTGAATGAATTAACACTGGCAATTCAAAAACATCAAAACTATTTGAACACTTATCTTGAGCATGTTGCCAAATCTAAATTCTGATTAATCTCATTAATGCTTTTAGCCTCTCTAAAGACACAATTATTGTTGTTTATGTAGCAACATTAATATTTGTGGGGCTTTTCTGAGTAAAAGCCAGGTCCCTACATGAGGGGCATATGATATGTGATACGGAAACAATGATAGAGTGAGGACTTCACAACTTTTTTGTCTCTCTCCACAGGAACTCCATCCAGGTAAGAGGGGGGTCAGTGGGAGGGCGGCATTGTTTGCATTCACAAATACCTCAACAGGCAATGATGCAATGATGTTAGCAATACAAGTTGTATGTCTGTACAAGTCATTTGTCTTTCTCCACAGGTACTCCAACCAGATAAGGGGGCTGCATGGGGGGGGGAGCACCTTTTGCATTCACAAACACCCACCCAGGGAAGGAGCTTGCACACTTGCTGGAAAATGTTATGAGTTCTCTCTGCAGGTTTGCCTTACCTCCCAACAGGTATCTCAAGTAATGGGGGCAATGGGGTGGAGAACAGGGAGCACACACAAGGCGCACACACAAAGACCCACCAGGAAATAAGAAGGGCATTTACTCCTCACAGGTGTGTTGTGTCCTCCACCCTCTCCTTGCAGGTACAGTCCTGCATCTTCTCCATCCAGTTAAGGGGGGGACAACCTTCTGCAACCAACCCATGCTGCTAGATGGATGCACCCCTTGGATCCTGCCCTGGTTGGCATGGGGCTCCCCCTCCTCATCCGGGGGCATTGCCATGGACTCCTAACTGTCTCCCGCATCTTCCAGCAAGGTGATTCTTATCTGTAGGCACGTGTTCTGCAGCATTGCACCTGCCACAATGATCCTTGAAGCCTGTCCACTGGGCAATGGGGTGATGTACAGCGCAACTGGGGACACGCTGGGGACACAGGCCTTAGCGGAGTAACCCTTCCCAGGGATTCTGGCCCAGCTACTGGGGTCAGGGTTGCCCTGGGAAGGTTGGTTGGACAAAAGGGGAACCTCCTACCTGGGAGTGGGTTGGCAGAGCCCCCATAACCTAGTGTGGAAGCCTCAGGTCCCCTCTACAGGGGATCTTTTGCTCCCTGGCAGATCCAGGTGGGCTCCTGTTCTCTCTTCCAGCCTTCCCTCCCCACAAAAGTCCTGGAAGCCCCCTCACCTTCCCTTCCTCCCTACAGCATCCTCCACCTGCCCACTCCTTTGCCAGCTGCTTGGGCAAACCTTGTCCCTTCCCCTTTCTGAGCCAGCAACTCCAATCCAGGTGCTACTTACTGGGTGCCTACTGAACATACCTGGAGGAGCAGACTTGTGCTGATCACTGCTCTGGAGCAGCTATGGGCAGCCCAGGTTCCCTGATGCTCTGGATTTCACATTACTCTCTGCTCTGTAACCAGAATAGTTGGGGCAGCATAGCTACTGCTCTCCTCAGTGCCCTTACTCTGGATTATGCCCCTAATCTATTTACTAAGTAGCAGTTGAGGCCCCTTTGAATGTAATGGATTTTAGTCATCCATTTGGGATTTCTTTGGCGGTATAAATAGCCCGAGAAATATACAAATATATAAATTCTCCCATCTCCAAAGCTGCTTTGAGTCTTGTGAAGAAAAAAAGGATATCTATCTGTGAGTTTTCTCTAGCAGGGCTAATAGCAATGGTGGGAGGAGGGAAGAAGAGGAACTTAGGTTACAGTCCTAAACCAGCCCAGCACCAGTGCAGAGCTCTAGCACTAAAATAGGGGTGCCTTAAAATATGCCATAAAACATGTTCACAGCATCCTCAGAGTAGGAAGTGCTGATGCTGGTGCCATGCCAGTCAGCTACCCTGGCAGGCAGGAGGATGCATCACTTCTGGAAGTGAGTGCAACTGTCAGGAGCTGGGGCAGAGGCAGGGCAGAAGGGGACAGTTTTGGTGTTGGGGTCAGTGGGGCAGAGCTTCGCTGTATCATGCATTCTGTGTTGGGCCAGAATGCCAGACATGGAGTCTTTCAAGTCTGTGATAGCAAAACAGCCAGCACCGACTTGACAAGCCTCAGTGCATAGCTTGGGGCTTTTTCTGGTGGTAGGGTGTGAAAGTCCCCTTCCCCTGAGACCTCCTGCAGTTTCCCAGCACCTGCTGGATACAGCCGTAGCTGCTTTGACATCTTATTTAATTTGGCCTTTAGATTTTATTTTGGCTCAGTGAAGAGATTTGGGGTTACCTGTAATTTCCCATTCTTGGTGGTCTCCATGATGGGTTAGTCTAGCCTCAATGACTTTAAGAAGGGTTTGGACCAATTCCGAGAGGAAAGGACCATCTCAGGTTACAGGCCATGAGCGGTGTGTAGAGCTGGACAACCATCCAGATGCGGGGGGGAGGGGGCGCACCTGGATGCAGGTGTCTTGTGTGGTCCCTGAGGCATCTGGTGGGCTGCTGTGTGATACAGGAAGCTGGACTAGCTGGACTAGATCCAGTGGAGGATCAGGCTTATATTATTTTCTTAGTCCACCCACTCTCACAGCCCGAAGCATACAGAAAAAGCAATGGGGTGGAAAGAGATAAGGACAAAAGATCCCTGAGAGGTCCTTGCACAGGGATGCAGTATAGTAGTCTTTCTTGGTTACAAATTGTGCTAGATTTCAGTCATTTGGCTGCAGATTGGATAGAGCTGTCTGCCTATGCAAGGAATGACCTTCTCAGTAGTTGTAGGGCTAAGCACTTAAGACTTTGCTGATACTGGAGCAAAAGGGCTGTGATTGACTGTGATCATTTGCTGCATCCTATCTAAAAGAAGGCAGGGGAAAGTAGACAGTAGAAATTTGTTGTTGTGTTCGTCATCTTTCCTATTTTTTCCTATTCCTATTTATATTTTCTGAGGTTTACTTAAATTTTCCATTTCAGTTCTGATATTGATGGATGGTTTGGCCAACATTTGGGACATGCATGTTTCCTGAAGGTGTTTAGGATATGACATACAGCAACTTCTCCACAACATGTCCCATGTGAGAGTTTATCCTGGTGGTAGTTGCCCTAGTGTTGAAGGCACAGAAGCATAGTGTTGCAGCATCACCTGTGACATTTGAAGAACTAGGGCTCTGAAGACAGGATAGTCATTGCACTGATATCCAAGGGCAATGCTGTTCATATTGGCACTTCTGAATTATACAGGGTATCCCATAAGTTTCCATACATAGGAAAAATAAACTTTTTTATAAAAACCATTTTTATTTATATAATATGCTGTACGTACTGTAACTATTATTGTTTTGAATACACGTAATTCAAATGCCTTTTTAGGATATCTGAAATATAAAAAATAAAAACAAAAATGGTTTTCATTTAAAAAAATTATTTTTCCTATGTATGGAAACTTACGGGACACCCTGAATAGCACCCTGAAGAGTTGTGCTATTCTTTTTAAAATGCTTTTAGTTATAAGAAAATTAGGCTAAAAAACTGTGAAACTAACACTACATGTGAAGCACATGTTTGTTCTTGGGTAAGTGTTTTGACCAGAAGGGTTTTTTATGCAGTGCCAGAAGGGTTCACATTGGAATGTATCTGAATATCAGTTGACATATTTCAGGAAATGTTGACACTTCCGAGTTGAGAGAAGCAGCTGATTCTACTGGTAACTGCATAATCCTTCCACAACCTGGCAGACTTCCTACAACTTGGCAATGACCAATCTATTATGGAAGCATATCCATCTAGGATGGACAATTTACTCAGATGCTGCACAAATAAGATCCTCGTTTCATGAAAATTTCATGGATCCTCATTTCTTTGGCCATTGAACTCAATGTGGGTTATCACTGCAGTTGTAAAACTTTGGAGGATAAATGGCAGCTATTTGAACATGTGTAGTATATATAAACATGTTTATGAGATGTAAGCCTCATAATAGTCAACAAAGCTTACTTCCAGGTACGTATGGACAGGATTGCAGCCTGTAAGACTATTTATCCTCCTAGCTCAAGCTTGTTCATATGGATTGGCTGCAGTTCTTCAGGATTTCAGAAAGATACTGGTATTTCCAGAGCTACCTGGCGGTATTAGGGATTGAACCTGGGACTTCTGATTTATAAAGAATGTTTTACTCATGTGCTTAGCCATACCCGCTATTTATCTTGAACAATGCCTCCCTGCCCAATATGATGACAAATGGCACTGATCCATTAATCAAGCAAGATCCATTAATGTGAAAAAAGAGCAAACACATATTAAAAATGTCAATTAGTTCACAATCTGTGAGTTTTCAGGGCCAGACTTAAGGCAAAATCCAGAGTAACTACAGGGAGTCCTTGCTCCGGTATAAGAACAACTTACTCTGGATTCCAATATGACTTTCCCATAGGTTTTCACTAGGTGGTGCAGTAACAACGGGTGCACGTAAAGTCTCTTACGTGCTCCCGTAGTTACTCTGGATTTGGGGGTTAGGCTACAATCCAGAGTGACTACGGGACCTTTTACACTGATGTAGTTATGGTGCCACCTATGGGAAACCTATGGGAAATGCATAGAGCAATCCAAAGAACTCTTATGACTTATGTCTTCCTGTAGTTATTCTGGATTGTAGGGACAGTGTTGCTAGTGTTGCTACAAAGCACAAAGATCAAATTTCCTAAATTCTAAATTGACAATCTATTGGGACCCACCTAGTTTTATGAGACTGTAATAGGAATTTCATTTTAACTGCCCCTAGAGCAGTGTAAAATAAAGTAAAACAGTGTTCCATGCGCCTCGGCCAGTGGTGGGCTCCAGCAGGTTCACACCTACTCTATAGAACTGGTTGTTAACAAGAGATAGGACATATAAAGTTTTAAAATAGCCGTTTAAAAGTGGCTGCCAGATGGGCATAGAACCGGTTGTTAATTTCGTTGAATCTCATCACTGGCCTTGGCATACAGTCATGCCAGCCCCACAAACACGGAAGTGTCTTTGGACACTGCTGGCTCTAAAGTCTTAGAAACAGTGATAAGCATGCATATGGTTAGTCAGTAAGCATACATACAACTCCGTTTCGTTTTCTAAAGGGAAAATTTTCAAAACATTTTCCTGGTCAGCTATCTTGTCAGTTTTATGACTCACCAAAATTCATGATTTACTGGTGGGTCACAACCCACATTTGGGAACACTGTCTTAGAAAGAGTGGAGTATACAAATACGAAAATGAACATACACACATAGGGTGGTGTCAGTCCAGAAGGCCATTTCCAAAATCAATGTGAACTAAAGAACAAAGCAATCATTTTTGTATGTAAAGTTTTCCTCTGTTTTTCACTTTTAAAAGATTCTAATAAGGCTTTATTTAACTGTATTTACAAAAGTGCAACTTTCTGTCACTGCGTTAAGTGTATCTAAGTGGAGATGTTTGGCCAAAGTTTGGAAACAGTGCCCCTAGTGGCCCTTGGTGCATGCTCAAAGATGGAATTTAATTTACCCAGGACATACAAGCTCAGGTGAGGCAGAGCCTCTCCATCAGAGTCCTTCAAGAAGGGTCCTTCAAGACTCCTTCATGCCTGTAGGAGTGCCAGAGAACCTAGAACCCAATGCAGAGTACACACCACAACCCTGTTGAGATCCCTCTGTGTCTGCCACCAGAGAGACCCCAATCACATGACTGTCTACTCAGAAGTCCCATTATAGTCAATGGGATTTACTTCCAGGAAAGTGTGGAGAGGATTGCAAGCCTTAGAACCCAATCCTATGCCTGTCTACTCAGAAGTAAGCCCCACTCCAGTCAGTGGGGCTTACTCCCAGGAAAGTGTAAGAGGATTGCAAGCCTTAGAACCCAATCCTATGCCTGTCTACTCAGAAGTAAATCCCACTCCAGTCAATGGGACTTCCTCCCAGGAAAGTGTGGAGAGGATTGCAAGCCTTAGAACCCAATCCTATGCCTGCCTACTCGGAATTAAGTCCTATTCTAGTCAATGGGACTTACTCCCAGGAAAGTGTGGGGAGGACTGCAGCCTGAGAGGCTGTTGGAAAATGGCTGCCAGTACTGCCAAAGCAGCCCAGAACCCAGCGGGTGCTTCCTGCATGCCCTGTTTGACCAGCCCTGCAAGGGAGCCCCTGGCCTGCCCCCCACTGCAGCAACCACCAGCCTCCCAGCTGAAGGGGGAGAGGGAGGGCAGGCGCCTCCTCCCAGCACTCCTGGCTGCCAAGGAGTCAGGGACGGGCGGCGGAGCAGCCACCGTGCTGGGGGCGCGGGGTGCCTCTGCAGCTGGCCCCAGCCAGGCAGGCAGTGGAGAGGCTGCTGAGCTGCGCGCGAGGCGAGGCGGGTGGCTGGGCTCGTGCACTAAGCAGGTGCAGGCTCAGCCTCCTCATTGGCAGCGGCTGGAGCAGCCGGCGCAGGGGTTGCGCTCCGTTATATGTCCCCCTCCCTCCCGCAGACAGGTAGGGTGAGCGCGCGCCCTGCCTCAGCCTCAGCCTAGCAGGCGAGGGGACAAGCGACGGCTGGGGGGAGGGGAGGAAGGAGGGAGACTCCATGCAGCCCTCAGGTAAGGGCGCACTGCGCAGCTGAGGGGAAGGGGGCAGGGAGGTGGAGGCAGGCCAGCCTGTGCCTCAGAGGGAGGGCTGCGGGTGGGCAATGCGGGGAGAGAACCTCACCTCTCTCAGGCTTACCTACCTGAGTTAAAGCCCTATTCACTAGAATGGGACTTACTTCTGAGTAGACAGGCAGAGGATTGGAGTCTAAGGCTGTAATCCTATCCACACTTTCCTGGGAGTAAGCTCCATTGATTAGAATGGGACTTCTGTCCTCAAACTGTGTCAAGGATTGTGTCCTCAAGCTGCAGTCCTAACCACACTTTCCTGGGAGTAAGCCTCATTGACTAGAATAGGATTTACTTCTGAGTAGACAGGCATTGGGTTGTGTCCTCAGGCTGCAACTCTAGCCACACTTTCCTGGGAGTAAGTCTCATTGACTAAAATGGGACTTACTAATGAGTAGACAGGCATAGGATTGGAATCTGAGGCTTCAACTAGCCACATTTTCCTGCGAGTAAGCCCCATTGACTACAAAAGGACTTACTTCCGAGTAGACAGGCATTGGATTGTGTCCTCAGGCTGTAATCCTAGTCACACCTTCCTGGGAATAAACCTACTGACTTACTTCTGAGTAGACATGCAGAGGTTTGGGCTCTGAGGCTGCAATCTTCTCCACACTTTCCCATAGACTATAATGGGACTTATTTCTTAGTAGGCATGCATAGGCTTCAGCTATGAGGCTGCAATCCTATCCATAGTATTCTGGGAGTAAGCCCTATTGACTATAATGAGACTTACTTCTTGGTAGATTGCATAGGCTTGGACTCTTTGGTGAGCAGTTCTTTTGCTTTCCCACTTAACCAAAGCCCCTCCCCCCACAGCTCTTCAGGCACCCCTGGGTGAAGAAGGGAACTGGGGTTGTTGGTGTCACCTATGTATGGAGCATTTGCAGGAGATTACTGGGGTCCTCTGCATCTGGTGGAAAAGAGCTGTGCCTGGGAAGGTTGGCACTTCTTTACAGGGGATGGATTTACCTGCAAGGATGGTCCAAGGAATTTGTGCTGGGTGTTATTCCTGATCCACCACCAGAGGGTGGGCAAACACTGCCTGGGCAACTGGGTGACAGGTTGGAAACAGCTCCTCAGGTCTGGTAGTGGCCAGAAACCCTTTGCCCCTGCTTTGGATCCTGAGTGTGATCTCTCCTGGAGGAAGGAAGGGGAAGGTGTGTGTGGAAGAAACTAGGATTGTGTTACTAAAGCTACGCCTGGGTGAATCTGTTGGCAGACCCTGGCAATCCGGATGCCCTTTGCGGATGAAAGATGTATCATGGAATGAACCCGAACAGCAGAGATCCGTTCTTTGAGAAACAGCAACAGCAACCTCCACAGCAGCACCTGCAACGCTCCCAATCCAAGCTCTCCCTGGTGGTCTTGTGGTTCCAACTGGCTCTTTGCTTCTGCCCAGCACAGATCACAGGAGGTGAGTGAGTGACAAACTTGTGTGACAGGCCATAGGGGAGTGCTCAGATGCCCAGGAGGGGGTGGGAAATTGGCTGTCAGCCTAAGGATCCGCTTCACATAGGAGGAGATGGCTTCTGGCTATTGATATCATGGACACAAAATGCTAAGGGGAGCATCCTCTCTCACTGTCTTGCTCCTCTGCTATTCAAATCATACAGGCAAAGAACAGCATGTACACCACCCATTATGAAGGTGAACTGTTTTTCCATTCTCTCCAAAATCTTCAGAAGAATAACCTTTTATATTGCTGTTTCCTATTCAAGTCCATGCATGAAAAGGGGGGAATTGCACCCAAAATGCAGACAAAAAAATCTGCTTCCCTTTCCCTTAGAAACAGAGAAATGATGCTTCAGGTATATCCATGCAGGATCCTTCTGTCTCCCCCCTTCCCCCAATCAACCAGCCCAGATGAATTCTTGCCAGGAAAGCACAGTCATCTTTTGCAACCCTAACTCATACTCTACTCCCTGCTAACAGGATCATTGCATGAAAAAGAGAACCCACACATGGATATTAATAGGAGGAACTCCCACCACAGTCTCCCAAATTTATATGTGAAAAGACAGCACAGGGATGCTGAGTGGGAGGAGTCTTTTTCTGTTCTCACACCCACACTGATGAGAAATCCTCCTCCAATGATACATCCTACACTGGTAGGAATTCTTTAGCTCCTAGAATATATGCATAGATCCTAACAGCTGAGAGTTCCCATCATGTTTGATCCATAAATTATATCAGGGTGGTGTGCTCCACTTGCAAAGGAGTGGGCCGGTATGAAGGCACACATTCTTTTCTAGTGGAAGTGGAAACTAGTTTAGGAATCTTCTAGTATCATGGGTTTTCCCTCCCCCATCTCCACCCATAGCTAATCCTGGGAGACAGGAGGAATAAGTGGTAGTTGTAGCAGAGGATTTCCATGTACAAAAAAGGGGCAATAAAGCTTGGCACTGAGATGGAGCTTGGCACTGCTTGAGGAGGAGACTCAAAGGAGGTATTCAAGGACATATTCCCATATAGAGTTGTGTATGTTTAAGAATGCAGCCTTAACCTAGGCTGGAACAACTCATTGGTGTTCCCATTCCTGTGGTGATGTAGGGAGGCAAGCTCATATCTGTTCACTGGCCTAACACTCCCTCAGGGGTAATGCAGAGCTACCTTATGGCACTTTGGTGATACTCCCAGTTTGGCACAGGGCTTATGACTGGCCTATCAGGAGATTAAAGACACTTTTTTGGGAGTAAGACCATTGAACTAATGGGGCATATTTTTGAGTAGACATGGTTAGGATTGCACTGTATATCTTTTTAAATCATTAAACTCACTAATTGAATTGTGGCCAAAAGGAAGTTGTATGGGTATTTCAGAAGGTGACCCCAGGAAATTATTTGGATTAAAGGTTAAGATTAATCCAGACTTGGATTAAAAATTGTTTGTATAAAATATATGAGACTTGACTACATAAAACTTGGGCTTTAAGCTGATCAGTATAACTTGGCAATGTATGGATCAACTAACGACAGTCAATGAGGACAGTCATCATAGATATATGGAGTGAGTGAAAGTATGCCACATCGACTGTGTTAGGCGCTTGTCCCCTGTTTGACTTTCAGTCAGTGCAGGATTGTGAGTGTGTATGTTTATCATTCCATTTTCAATTGTCGGCTATGTTAAATGACTTTGGAATTGTGGTGTTACAGTAAGTAGCTGCTGAGACTGATATCTAAGAATCATACAGTGCAATCTTAACTCCTGCTGGTGTTGAAAAAGTGCCATAAGGGACCTCTGCACCACTCCTGGGAGGGTTACAACAATACATAAACATGTGCTGGATTCCCTACACCGCCATGGGAATGGGGAGACAGGTGAGTTGTGCTAAATTGGTCAGATAGGTGCCTATAGACACCTAGAAGCATTTTCCTTTTGCTTTGTTTATAGCAACACACATTTTTCTACTGTTGCATTATTCCTGTTGAAGCTTTGGAAGCAAGTTCTGTTGCCGTTGATTGAACTTAAATCCAAGACCATGTATACTGGACTAAAACTTGCTATATTTATGCATACTGCAGAAATAATTAATTCATGATTTTTATGGAATGTATTACCTGAACAAATTGGACAATGTCCCAGGTTTGAAATGGCTGCTAAAGTTTTGTATTATATTTCACTTGGAAATAACTTCTGTTCTTCAGGGCAAACTAAAATACATTATTATTGTAAGTTATTGTTGTGATAAAGTTTTTAAAGGGATTTTTAGTGAATTAATTAAAATGAACCAGTTTAAAATATTAATCTGTTTCTCTACCAAAACAACATTTTCTGGTCTACTGTGCTAAGAATGATTTATATGTAGCATTGTGTATGCTGGTTACAGAATTAACAAACATTTGTTGTAGAATTTTTGTGCTTTTTTTTCTGATGCATCACTGGAAAATGTATGTTAATAATAAGATATGTGTTTTCATTCTAGGGCACTGAATTCTAGGGCACAGACCATGCTCTGTCTGGAGTATGTTTTTCTAGTAAAGACCAAACTGAGCATGCACTTAAATGCATTTGTTTAGTTTTTTTAAAAAAACAATATTATTTGCAAATGCCCAAAACAGGATGAAACCATGGCCGAGGGAACCAATGGATTAAGGAGACCTATTGCACCTTACCCCATCATGGTTCCAGTAGCAGCTTTCAAAATTATTTATTAATAATTTATTATTTTAAAATAACATAGAAGGAAACATGTAATAAGGATCAGAACCTGGGGGAATTGTTACAGGCTCTCTACCTTGGTTCAGTGACAAAATAGTAGACAACTCTTCTTTGTCCTAGCAATTATCCTGCAAAGAAGTATGGACCATTTGTTTGTATGCTTTTCTCCACTTGACCCAGTCAAAGGCAACTTTGGGGTAATTTTAATGCATCACATGTCCTCGATCACTCTGTCCATCTATCATTTCTTTGGCTGGCCATGTGCAGGCAACTATTGCTATAAAAACTGGAATACCAAACATAGCCTACAATCCAGAGTAACTATGGGAGCGCGTAAGAGACATTACGTGCACCCATAGTTACTGCACCACCTAGTGAAAACCTATGGGAAATTAATGGTGCAATCCAGAGTAAGTTGTTCTTACACCAGAGCAAGGACTCCCCATAGTTACTCTGGATTGCGCCCTTAGGGTGCAGTCCTAAGCATAACTCACCTACATATCTTCCTGTGGTGGTGTGGGGATGTCAGTATATGCCTGTGCACTTGCCTAAATCCACCAGGAGTAGGGCAGAAGTGCCTCATGGCACTTTTTTGACACCCCCAGGTCAGCCCAGGACTTACGTTGGCACTTATGCAGGTCTAATTGGAAGTTAGGATTGCAGCCTTATTCTAAATACTGTGTGTTATTTAATGGCTCAGTTTGAAAATATGTTCTATTTTAAATGAAAAGAGGAGGTGGTGTTACATATTAAAACTTGTTGTAATTCTGCCAGTTAATGGGAGTTTAATTTTCTACCTTGTCCCAGGTGCAAATTTTCTTTGTTATGGCACTGTTAACTCAACCCATCAGTAGCTTCTACAAAGGCAGCTAAATGACAACCCACTAAATTGTCTGTGAATGTGGAGTAGACAAAAAAGAGTTTTAAAAATGGTAACTTGTTTATTAAAAGTCCAAAATAGCCTTAAGCAAAATGAGTGGCAAGAGTGATGGAAAATTGGTAGCTTATTCAATAGGTATAAAGTAGCCTCATTTTTTGCCTAATGGGCTCTAAATTTTGGGTAGATTTGTCTACAAAATGACAGTATTTTGTTTAAAAAAAGGCTTTTTGAAACTTTTGCATATATTTACCTATAAATGAGGGTGTGCAGGTAGAAATATTTCATCTGCATTATCCAATATGCATTAAAACATCCTAAATATTGAAGAAAAATTAATTGTCGAGAGAACAATTCAGCCCAGAGGTAAGCACTTTTCTAAATTGCATTAGTTTCAGAGGGAGATATATGTTCTTTTTATCCATAGCTTTAAACACTTACTATGATCCCAGTTAAATCAATGGAACCTAAATGTGCTTAATTTTGACTAGATTATGCACTTGGAAAGAAAAACGTAAATGATGTAAATGGGAAAAAAGAAGTAAAATAAGTAAATGGTTCTTTAAACATATGGTAAAAAGTGAATATATAATTAGTTCAGTTTAATTGTTTTGTTCTTAGATATAAGCCATGGCAAAAAAGTAAAATTAGCAGAAATATTTCATAGAGTCAATACAGAATAAATTTTGCAAACATTTGTAGTAGTCATTTAACAGCATGATACCTATAAACTTGTTTTTCATTTGCTGAAGAGGAAAATATCATTTAAGCACTAATGATCTTTACACGGGAAAGTATCTCTTGTATAGATAGAAGTAGGCTCATTATTTTCAAAGCAATCATAGCATAGAGTTGAAAGATGACCTCCATTGCCACTCTGAATGTTGAGCAGAAACTAAAATAAGTCCAGCTGTTTAGTGTAGTAATGAAGGTAGTTTGCTGTTTCTGGTTCTGCAAGGATTCTGTCTATGATTGCCTAAGGATAGAATTTAACCCAAGAAGCAGTCTTGAAACTGGTATTAGTATACTGTAAGTATTCTTTTTATTTTATAACTGGCTGTTCTCTAAGCTATATTGATAATTAGATTTTGCTACTTCACTTCAAATCAATATAACATACAAATCTTTCTTTTCCTGTCACTGATTCTGTAATGAATAATTCTGCCTGCATGCTTCTTTTTTTAAACTTGGAGAGAAATTTTTATAATTTTTTTTCTTCAGTTGTGAATTTAAATGAAAATCTCTCATGCGGACAGATTTCTACTTACAGGTGTGCCCATGTATCACTTCCATGGATATGGAAAAGGGGTTTAAAAGCAGTTCCTGCACTTCCTTTCTTGCCAATATGTTTAAAGCTTTCCAGCAAAATGCTTGTTGCTTTTAATAGAATTGCTATAAGGATCCATAAACATAGATCCATAAACTATGACATTTTTATATTGGGATTTGGTATAACCTAATTATCAACAGATTTTTTCACCCAAGGTTTAGCCTTGCCATGAATGAAGTTGGCCATCAAGATAGATATCCCTTTTGGTTTAAAAACATCCTGTTTACCTGGTAACAGGTAGGCAGATAGGTAACCAATCACTTTCTCTTTCTGTGGCTTAGAGCAGCTTTTTTATCTGGAAAAGTAGACCCTTCTATACTTAGGAGCAACAAAAGAATGCAAAGTAATTGAGAAGTGGTTATCTCTTTGCATTGTTTTGCTGCTCCAGAGGGATGGGAGGGGTTTTCCTCCGATTTGAAACAAAGCTGTTCTAAGCCTGAGAGAGATTGATTTTCCTGCCTACTGCATTATCATGGTAAGCAGGCTTTTTAAATTGCTGAAGGGACATTTATCTTTTAATTGATTTTGCTCAATGCAAAATTCAGCATCCACCGGAGGAAGCCTTGCATATCTGAGACTTAACCTGTATTCACAGTTTTCTACATTATTAAGCAGTTGGAGTGTGAGGGAAGCAGTTGGAGTATGATGGTGTTCAGCAGTTGACTGGGCAATTTTTTGTGACCAACTGCTGAGAGGATGCTTGTGCTTCAATTGCTTCTTGAGTGAGGAAGCAATTGGAGTGAATAGTGTTGTACGCACCCATCCTTTGCAGCCTTAGCTTGAGCTACATTTTGCTGCTTGGATGGTTCACCTTTGTATATAACTTTTTTATTTCAACATATTTTTGGAATCCACATCATTCCTATGTTAGTATTTTTGAATAATGTATAGTTTAGAATGGCAGATGGAAAGATGGAAATTGTCTGCTGTACAAGTGACAGAATATTTCAGTTCTGCAGATCATTGCCATATTGCAATAAGAGCTAAATTCTTATTCACATATATGCAATAATAATAATTATTCCTTTTAAATATTTCAGATATCTCCAGTTCTCACATGGAAAGCATCTCATATGGGAGTCCAGCCTGCATGGAAGGGCATCTAGAGCAGTGATTTTCAACACTTAACAAGGCAGTAAAATTGTCAAGGCACACCATCAGTTATTCTTACCATTGATAAGGCACACCAGGCTGTTCAAATCCCCCAATTTTCCTATTAATTAATGTCAACCCCCAAATTCCCTTGGCACACTTGAGGACTATCTGTGGCACACCAGTGTGCCACGGCACACTGGTTGAAAATCACTGGTCTGGAGGGAGCAGGCTATTGACTTACTGTGTGAAAAATATGACAAGGTTTCTTGGTACTGGAAATGACTGTGTATCTTTCAGTATATCCTGCACAATGGCAGTGGGGCTGACTCTGGCTGATTAATGGCATAGGAGAGTGTAATAGAATACTTATGGGAATGCCATTTATGAGTGTAGAAGATGGAGATTCCTGTGCAATCAGATGATGTTGGATTGTGCTAATATTGGTTTCACTGGACCTTATTTGTCTGTAGTAAATGCTATATTTAAAAGCTGTGTCATGACATTTTTCTTTCAAGTGGTCTAACGAAGAATAAAAAGACATCATATTACTTCTTTTTTCCTTGTGGAGGAAAAATAAACTGGTATTTTTAATATGAGATTGTTGAGCAATGCACTCAATCCTTCTTGGCTGCATACATTTTTGTTCTATTTTTTAAATGCTTTTTGAATGGTGGAATTCACCAGCTGATAGGGGCAACTTTAGCTTTCAAGAAGCTATGAAGGCCAATTGTTTTGCTAATTTTAACTTGAAGGAATGTTCTACCATTGGAAATCAATTAAGTGTCAAGCTTCTTATCTAAATTTATTTATCTGAATCCTAGAAATACCCATGCTTCTAATAGAACAAGTGTCTCCAGATTTGGCCTGTGTCCAGCCTCAAGGAAATCTGTGGTCAGCCGCTGGACCCCTGCAAGTTCCAGGCCTTCTTGACCAAATACAGCTGGAGTTGTGCTTTGGTTATGTCTGAAGGGTGTTCTGAGGGCCTAAAATCACTTTCTGGTTTTCCCAAAAATCTAGAAATAAGTTTTTGTGCTGTCTGAAGGCCTTTGCTGAAAAGGTGCTTGGGAGGTAGATAAATGGGGATCCATATGAGTATGTGCTTTATTTCTGTGATGTGTGTTGGTGCTTGGAGAAATCCTAGATATTTGAGCCCATTCATTCTCATTTATTCATTTATCTGGGATCCATCTCAAATATATTTTAGTATTTAAATTTTACATTTAATTTTTTTCTGATTCTCAGCGCTGTGGCAAATATTTGTCGTGGCCCTCTGGCACCCCTGTAGTAGTACAGAATACTTTTTAAAAGTTTGGTGACTGTGCACGAAGATTACTTATAAACTTGGACTTTGATGCAAAAGCATAGCAACACATTGCGTTTTCATGATTATGTTCAGTATTGGTTTCAGCCTTCCAGTAGCATAGCTAACCATTCTACTTTTCCAAAAAAGGGGAAAAATAAAAAAATCTGCCACCTCCCCAGCTGCTTGATGCCTCCCTGCACCAATTTCCTCTTATTAATCTCAAGGAACAACAAGTCAGGGTGAGCTCCTGTCCTTAGCCCAGCTCTGTGATGCAGCTGGAACCAATCGTATCGGCTCTGCCGTTCCACTGGACTATTTCAGTGGCGTGGAGAGGGGGGACTTGCTGTTTGGGTAACAGCCTTTCCTCCATATCAATCTACCTAGGCCTTCGTGCATTAAGTGTTGAGCATGATACCATAGTCCAGGGGTCCTCAAACTTTTAAAACGGGGCCGGTTCACTGTCCCTCAGATACTGTCGGGGGGCGGATTATAGCTTCCTCCCAGCAAGCCATGCCCTGTGCCCGTGACGTATTCCTACACTGAAGTAAATCCCATGATAGTCAATGGGCTTACTTCCAGGAAAGTGTGGCAGGCTTGCAGCATCAGAGCCCCATCCTAAGCATTCCTACACAGAAGTAAATCCCATGATAGTCAATGGGTTTACTCCTAGGAAAGTCTGGCTAGCATTGCAGCATCAGAGCCCCATCCTAAGCATCAGAGCCCCATCCATCCTAGGAAAGTGTGGCAGGACTGCAGCATCAGAGCCCCATCCTAAGAATTCCTACACAGAAGTAATGGGCATCCTAGGAAACTATGGCAGGCTTGCAGCATCAGAGCCCCATCCATCCATCATCTATCCATCCATCCCTACACAGAAGTAATGGGCTTACTCCTAGGAAAGTGTGGCAGGCTTGCAGCATCAGAGCTCCATCCATCATCCATCCATCCCTACACAGAAGTAATGGGCTTACTCCTAGGAAAGTGTGGCAGGCTTGCAGCATCAGAGCCCCGTCCATCCTAGGAAAGTGTGACTTACAAGCCAGCGACTGAGCGGGAAGGGCGCAGGAGGGACTGAGTGGGAAGTGCGCATGCCTTTTGCTGCTTCTCCACAGCGCCAGGGATTCCCTGGCCAGCACGCGCACAGTGACTGAGCGAAAAGCAGCGACTGAGTGGGAAGGGCGCGTGCGCCAGCCAGCTGGCACTGTGGAGAAGCGGCCACAGGTGTGCGCGCTTCCTGCTCAGTCCCTCATGCGGCTGGCGTCGAGGCCTCTGGGGTTTCCCCCAACCCCTAGAAGGGGAGGCAGGGGGTCTGAAAGTGCCTGCGGGCCGGATTAGGTTCCGGGCGGGCCGTAGTTTGAGGACCCCTGCCATAGTCTTTCAAGACTGATGGATGCCAAGTATCCAGGCATCTTGCTATTATAAGACCTCCCCTCCCTGTTCTTTAGGCTTGCCCTTCTGCTCCCTAATCCAGAGGGAAAAACAATCGGGCCATCAATTTTGGTAACTTAGATGACCAACTGGATCCATTGACTGGCAATTATAATTTATGCAAATTAGGCTATTTTTAGATGGTCATCTAAGGGTCAGTGCTGTTCCTTTCAAGATGCAAAGAGGGAACCCACTCCCACTTGTCCTGTCTGCCCTGTTTTTTGGGAGGGTTCCTTCCCCAGTCTTGTTAATCCTTCCTCTTCCCAGTCCCCCCTCTCTCTCCCTCTCCCTCCTACTTTTCAACTAAAAAGTTCACAAAACAGTTTACAAGAAAATGAAAAAATTAATAGCTAATGGGTCCCTGTCCCAAAAGGGCTCACCATCTAAAATGCAAAAAGAAAACCAGCAGAAGCCATTTGAATAGGCATTGCCAGGGTGCGTAGGGCCAGTTACTCTCCCTTTGCTAAATAGAGTACCTCTTGCCCAGTTAGCAAAGTGCCACTGACTCGAAACTTGGGATTTTTTACACAAAATGAGTTATGTATAGGCTTGAGTCATGAAGAGTTGTCATTTTGGGCCCAGGAATGGTAACTTGGCTTTGTTTGCATACTTATTTGCTTAATAATGTTTTCACCATTTCTGTGTCGAAGAAAAAGACGTTGTTGGTGATCCAGAAGCCAATATTCAAAATAACTGAAGATGCAGTCCTAATCTATTTAGGCTAGCATAATCCACCTGTCTCCCCATTCCTGAAGTGGTGTGGGGAGACCGGTGCATAATTGTGCACTGGCCTAATCCCCAGGAGTGGTGCAGAAGAGCTTTGTAGCACTTTTGGGGCATGTGGGGCATGTGACTTTAGTTCCTACAAGTTGCAAAAATGTGTGTTTGAGACTCAAGTTGAATCTGTTAATCACAAGTCCCCATCCCTGGTTCACAGGGTGCAAATCCACAGTATATGAAGCTATAATATTGACAATGTGAGGGCAGGGCATGTAGTTGATGTAGAATAATCACTTGAGGAGTTAAAAATGATTTCAAAACCATACTTTTTGTTTGTCCACTGGCACTAAGTGTGAAGCAGTGTTTTAGATGTAACAATGATACATTGCAACACCAACTATTAGTATTCAAGCAGCATAAGTACTTATGAGAGACAGACATTTTTCTCTGCATCACATCACACAAACAATGCTGTAATATTTTAACACACTGAATGCACAATGTAGAGTTGAATAGATTCAACCTGCTCCAAAGAAAAACAAATACTGTAGTAATTGGATTTTGCTAGCATAAGTTGAAATTATAAGTGCCTTTTGAAAACAGCATAATTACGACTAATTGCTTTATTAACCTTAGCCACAACAACCTGGGGACATAAGGACAGGTGAGATATAATGACTATCATTATAAGGGGAAATGTCTATAGCTGGATTATACAAAAAATACCTGTTGCTCCTCGTCTTATTAAAGTTAACTGGAAGAAACCTATGTACAAATAAACATATATAAACAGAAAGAATACTGTGAAAATACTTATTTTTTGTGGGATGATAATGTATAAGATTGCCAGCCCTCTAGGTTTCACCTGGAGCCTGAAAAAACTGGCATCTCATCCAGGTGACTACAGTGAGCAATCTTAGATTTTAATAGGCACTTGCATAGTGAAGTCATATTATGGTATGTTGGAAGAATAAGGCTGCAATCCAGAGCAAATTCAGCCTGCTCTGACCTAACTGCACTCTCCTAACTATTCTGTATCCAGAGCAGAAAGTTATGCTGAATCCAGAGAGTCAGGAAGCCTGGGCTGCCTAACTGCTCCAGAGCATGCTAAGTAATTGACACAAGGGGAGGACTTGCTCCTGAGGAGACACCCCTCAGATCACTCTGAACAAGGAACAGCTGTGGTGCCTACAGTGGTGACATGACTCTGCACATCACCTGGTGCGGAAGTCTGTGCGTCATCCCTGGGATGCGCCCCCCCCCCCCCACCTGGACTGCACAGTCACCAAAGTTGGCACCTGCGCAGTTGTTTCTGAAGCCAACTGGCTTCAGAAAGAGTACTGCGCAGGCACCATCTCTGACACCTGCGCAGTACTTTTCTGAAGCCTTTTGGCTTCGGGGGAGACTGTGCAGGCGTCAGAGTTGGTGCCTGTGCAGTACTCTTTCTGAAGCCATTTGGCTGTCGCTCCGCCTCCTGAGTGAGGCCGAATGGCTGTGCAGAGGCGCGGACTTTCTTTGCTCTAAGGAAGTCTCCACTGAAGCTGTTCGGCATGCTCAGTGTGTTTCTGCGCAGTGCACCTCAGATGGCCGTTCAGGCCAGCTCCTCAGTCAAGTGTCAGCTTCTGGCTGATTCTCCGCCTTGGAGCAGGCCTGAATGGGGGTGCTGACGCCCGGGGCCTGCCAAAGGACAGTCAAACTCCTCCGGCACATCACCCCATACGGAGCGCATCCCCAATGCAGCCCACACCAGCCGCACCAGTCTGGTGACGCCACTGGGTGACTGCCTTATAAGGAGTCCCTGATGAGATGCCAGTACATTCTACAGTGAATACAAGGGGCTTCTTGGAGTGGCCTGCTGTATCCTGAGGTTTGTGGGCAGCCGCAGTTTGTTCCATATCCTGAGGTTGAGAGGAAGGGGTTGCAGCTAGGCTGGCCAAGAACCCAGATTTTTGGTCAGCACTGCCATTCTTACTCGGGCCTTATCATGGACCCCTATGGGTCTACTCATTACTATACCTGCTCCTGAGGCGGTATAACTCTGAGGGCTGGAAGAGGGCATTTCTGCCTTGGAAACAGGCTTTGGATACAGAGTAACTGCTCTGCCCTAGGCAATGCTAAACATGCCCTCAACTTGCCTCTCCTGAGCTGCTTAGGCTGCCCCAGTTAGGGCAGAGCAGGTCCACCTCTCTTAGGGCACCCTATCTTGCCTTGCTCTGCCCTAAGCCTCCTTCAGAGTAACTGGGCTGGAGCATCTTGCAGTTGCTCCAACCTAGTGTTAGATAGGGCAACCTAAGGGCTCTTATGTGGACAGATTAGTTGCTCTGGATTGGGCTGTAAGTCTACAGGAATAGCTTCTATCAGATTTGACAACCCAGGGATAGATAGGAAAGAGAAGTGTGTTGCCTTGTCTTGCAATAAATGCCACTACTAGATTTAACTGAGAACATATTCTGGGAGGTAAGGCTCCTAGGAATTTAATAGAAAGTCTGTGTTAGGAGAGGCTAGTATCAGGGATACTCTTGAAATACTCGTAACTTAAATAATGCTTGCTTGAATTTGAAATCCAGAGTTGTTACAGGCCAGAAGGGCACAGTCTTTTAGGTGAGAAGAAGAGAGTTAAAAATGAGCAGAGAGTAGATAGGTAAGAAAGAGAGGAAAAATAAGTGCATCTCTTAAGTGCATCTCTTAAGTGCATTGAAAAATGGGGAACTGACAGGTTTCTAAATTTATTCATAAATACTGTAGATTTTCATTGAGTGAACGAGCCAGCAAGTGCCCAAAAGTATCAGCCACAGTACCTTATATTGTTTTTCAGCTAAGGAGAATGGGGTCATCTTTAACTGCAAATGCACCAACCTTGAGGGTATTATGCGTTTAGTTTGTTTGAAGCACCTATCAATTTTTCAGAAAGTATTGGCTCAACAATCTCTTTCTCAAAGACAAACTCCCTTCCTTTTCCATTTCAGCATAGTATTTTAACTCCAAATTCAAACTAAAAAGCAATCTTCAATCTGGGTGTTTTTGAAGCTGTAGCTTTAGAACAGCATTCAATCTTTGCCCACATAGTTGTTGTTGCAATGAGTTTATCATTTTGAATAAGTTTATGTAGAAATGTATAAGTCCTCCATGATTAGATTTGTTCTTGTGTTAATCTGACTGACAAGGTGCAAATGGTCTTTCATATAGCTCTATTCCCTTTTCCTCCTTTCTTTTCTATGTATGGGGATAGATGGATAAAAGGTGGATACATACTTTAAGAGATTACTATGTATTCTGGCATAAACTGTGCCAAATTTTACCCAAGTCAATTTTACCCATTCAAGAGTAATTAAAATTTCTGTTGTAAAATGATAATAGGAGCATGGAATAGAATTAGATTAACATGCATTCCCAGTGAAAAGAGGGGGGGAAACCTTGTACTTAATTTGGTACAATAATCAAGCCTGATCTTCTCTAGCTTTTACATGATCAAAGAGTGGCCACGCCAAGAGTAGCAAAATAGCTGTACGATTTCAGCTGTTCTTTGTAACTTTTGGCCATTTGGCAGGATTCACAAAGGATTTTAGCTTTCTTATACATGTTTATTAACAGTTTCCAGTTCAGTCCAAGGGCACTTACCATACTTCCCTGTAAACATGTTTAAGATTTCAGTCTAAGACCATGTTACCCAAAGAGGTGAAGTTAGCCCTCCAAAACAACATAAATTCAAGATAAGACACTAACTTACAACCTGTTTCCTTGACCAGTTATTCTGAAAGAAAAAACTCCTTATTCATTTCAGTTTCCAGTTTGTTCATATCAAGTGGCTGAACAGAGCTGAGCAAGCAGAAAACAATATACCCCTAAACCAGAAATAATCCTAAATGAGACGATCATTGTGGAAAAGGGTCACTTCATACTCTTTAACTAGAATGCTTGACTGTAGGGCATTAGTAATGTGTTGTTTTTAATCACAATTCTGATGAAATTTTGACCATGGATTTTCAGCACTCTCGCTGTAAATTTGCAATTCTCCTGGTCAATGCATGATAAGCCTAGTTCTTTATTTATTTGCTTATAAAGTATGTCATGGCATAATAATTAAGACATTTATTTATTACTAGCGAAACAATAACCACATTGCAGGAGTAAAATTCCCCCCAGTGCGCAATGCGCATCATTCCTCCCAGTGCATCAGCTGGTTATTGATCAGTCAGTCTTCAATGTTAAGTATAGGCCGAAATGCGTTGCACCCCTTTTCAGACCCTTAGGGGGTTAAATTTCTAGAAATTGGTTCTTGGTGGATGCTCCCTTCATGGAAGGAATATGCTCCCCAAATTTCGTTCTTTTAGTTCTGGAGGTTGGGGCAGAGAGTCCCTCAGCCAGGGATTCTTCAATGCAAAGTATAGGGAGGAAAACGGTTGAGCCCCTTTTCATTCCCTTCCGGTGGGAATTTCCAAAAACTGATTCTTAGTGGGTCCCTCCATCATGGAAGGAACACCTTCCCCAAATTGTACACTTCTAAGCCAGGTAGTTTTGTCTGGGTGTTGATGAGTTAGTGAGTAACCCTACAATCCAGAGTAACTACGGGAGCACGTAAGAGACATTACGTGTACACATAGTTACTGCATCACCAAGTGAAAAACTATGGGAAATTCATATTGCAATCCAGAGCAAATTGTTCTTACACCGGAGCAAGGACTCCCCATAGTTACTCTGGATTGCGCCCTTAGTCAATCAGTGAGTCAGTTACTTTACAGTTTTATATATACAGTGGTGCCTCACAAATAACTTAATTCGTTCCGGAGGCATGCTCTTTAAGTGAAACGCTCTTTAAGTGAAGCGGATTTTTCCATAGGAAACAATGGAAACTCATACGATTGGTTCCACAACCCCAAAAATATTCATATAAAAATATTAATTATGTAAAAATGATGAAAAAACACAGGAATTGAATTCAAAACACTATAATATAATACAGACCACAATTACTGTAATAAAACACCGTAATAGTCTATACAGTAAAAAAGAAAAGAAAAACTTTTATGGCCAAGGATGACTAATTTTCACTAAAAGAGTCACTGGTGTCTTTTGGAGCATCTTTAACCCTCCGTCACTCGAAGCTCTATTACTCCCAGTAGGCTCAAAGTGTGCTTTTTAGAACACTGTTAGAAAACTGTCATAAGCACCTAATTAACGCAATTGTAACACTCTTAAAGTGTTAAGTGACATTCATTAGGATGTACAAAGAGAAAACAATCAAAATCTGATTCAAAAATCTTCATTTATTAATCATACAGCAAGTAAAACTAAAATCACTGAAAATTCATACCCACTTCCACATTGCCTTATGTTTTCATGAAAAAGAAAGACATATGAACATTAATTATGAGCTGAACTGGAAATATAGGCACAGGAGAGTCACTCTGAGTCACTGTTGGGACGTTCAGTAGTTCAGCTCTGTGACTGAAAGGCTTGTCCAACAAGAGGCTCGAGGGCCGCATTTGGCTTAGAAAACCCATAGATGCGGCCCTTGTTGGACAAGCCTGCGGATGTGTTCTCTGGAGGTTGAAATCAACAGGAAAGAGAACAATACAATTCAAGAGATGCAGCTATCTCTGGAAGGTGAAACCAACACCTCACCAAAGTAGGGGTGAAAGAGCCTTGGAAAGGAGAAACATCCATATCATCAACAGGGTCAGGACAGGGTAAGGAACCACATGAACAATGGGAGAGTCCTACCTCAAGGCAAAGAGGACTTGTTCATTAGCATGTGCATAGAGACCAATCAAAGGTGTGAAGACAACATGAGGAAATGGTCAGTAATAAAATGCAGGCTGAAATGGCTTTTTTCAAAGACAAGAGAAAAAGCAAACAGGAGTACATGCTTGCTTGAACTGTACCTAATTGGCAACCCCAGGCAAAAATACATATTTATGTCCAAAATATGTACAATATTATGAATAAAATATCCACAATCTTTGTAATTTCCATTCATAAAAAGAGCTAAATGAACAGTTATGAATATAAAAGGAAATAAGAAATTTCCCAGGAGGGTCAAAGTTGGAATTTTTGTCCAGGGGCTCCCCACACAAGAAGCTGGAAAAATGACTAAGGGGGGGTCTCAAACAGCACCTAGAAATAGGAAGGTACTAGGAGGGGCACGCCTCTTGGTCATCATGGGGCAGAGAGGGAGAAAAAACAAAACCACATGCAATAGTTATTGCAGCCTCGAGCCCCCTAGAGTTAACAAGGAACCTCTCTCTCTGTGTGAGATCTATCTATGCAAACTAGATAGGCAGTTTGCAACAGCAGAGGGGCAAGATCCTATGCTGTCTACTCAGAATCAAGCCCCATTAAATCCACTGGGGCTTACAGGAAAGTATGTAGGATGCAGCCTGACTCCAAGTTTGCATGAAGAGCAACAGCAGAAGGGCAAGATCCTATGCTGTCTACTCAGAATCAAGCCACATTAAATCCACTGAGGCTTACTCATAGGAAAGGAAAACTGCTGGCAGGGAAGTTGGTGGGGGCAAGAGGGTGGTTGTAGTGGGGTCCAGGCATGGGGGCTTCCTTGGGGGCTTCTGTTTGAGGGGGGCTCCAGAGCGGGATGCAAGAGGAGTTTTCCCTCCTACCTGATGGAGGCTGCAGAGACTGGGCTGGCCACACGTTTGCTGGCTGAAGGAGGCAGCTATCTTTGTTGCTTGACTGAAGAGATTCCTGAGCTCCCTCTGCTGGCCTCTTCATGTACTGCAGGCAGGTGGAGAAAGTCCTGCCTCATTCCTACAGCCCAGGCAATGCAGACAGGAGGAGAGGGAGCCCAGCCAATGCACACTTGTTATGCGAATAAGGCTCGTTATGAGAGGCAGAAGCCCACACAAATTTTAACTCGTTAGGTGGAAGATTCGTTATTCGAGGCACTCGTTATGCGAGGTACCTGTGTGTGTGTATTATTTAAGAGATTTATACGCTGCCTTTCCTGTGCCAAAGCAAATGCCCAAGTGCTACTATTTTTACCATCCAATCTTAATTCCCTTGCGACTTTGCAGTGGTGATAATATGGCATTTGAGGAAGTACTGGCTTCTAGAAGCCTCCAAGTGGAAGAGAACATTTCCCTGGGGTAAGCCCCTGTTGGGTGGGTAGATCAATTCAGATCTACATATTGCTGGTGCATATCTAGCATAGGATCAGCAGTTCCTGTGACTGGGTGCACAAAAGGGTTTGGGATTCTGTAAGCAACATTAATGATTAATCTGCCCCAGGACTGTTCCACTCTCTCCCTCCTGCCCATTGCATGATCCTACCTGGGTTGGCAGATGTTTGTTATCCACTGTGCACAGAACCAGCTGCTCACTGCCTCCAGCATCAGACATCCTATACAATCTGGTATACTGGCTTTTGCAGTAACAGTAAAGTGGCTTGTGCTTAGAGAACACTCATTCCAGCAGTGTAACAAACTTTCAGTATTGGGTTGTTAATGGTTGATTGTATGTCTTGTTATCATCTTGCAGAGTGCCTTACTTGGCTTAAGTAAAGGAGCACTATTGGTGGAGAGTTGCATGTATCAATTTAGATGATCCCCCAAATCCAGAGTAACCATTCCACTAGATGTGTTGCAGCAAGGTAGATTTGCGTTGACACAGTTACGACGCCATCTAGTGGAACCTATGGGAAAGTCATATTGCAATCCACAGTAACTTTTACATACGTTGACGCAAGAAGTGCTATAACTTCTATGGATTGAGCCTGACGTGTAACAAGCCTTTACGTGCTGCTTGAACAGACATGGGGACAGAGTTTGTTCCTGGGTTTCTATTTGTGATTCTTCCTGGTTTTATGTTATGATCAAAGCATTTCACATGCATCATCTTGGTGATCCTTAAAACCTTATAAAATGGCCAGGTATTATACCGGAATAACAGATGAAACCTGAGGGTAAGAGATAATGGCTTGTCCAAAACTATATGGGGCAGAACTGAAGTTTAAATAAAAAATTCTGGCTCATATGTGCTCCTCTTAACTAGATGTTTGACCAAAATGGCTATGTACACACTGGTTTTTAATAGTTATACCTTACAGTTTTTCTTTGATTAATGGTAGCCATTCATATCGCCTATTCTGGTTTTTGCTCCCCATCCTTTGTAAATCAACTTACATGTTAAAAGTGAAAGTTTCTTCCAAAGGTTACAGAGGAGGAATGGAAAATGGGAGATTCCACATAAAGGGGTAAATTTGTGTTTTATATTATTTAAAGGAGAGGTCTCCAGACCCTGGCCTGGAGGCCAGATGTTGTTCATGGCAAGCCTCTATCCAGCCCCTCTGGTTCTTTATCCTCTATCTGGTCCCCTGCAAACTTCTATCTGGTCCCCTGTGCACTAGTCATGTCTGGAGGGTGTTCTGAAGGCTTAAAATACACTTCCTGGCTTTTCCAAAGTCCAGAAGTAATGTTTGTGCCCTCTTAAGGCCTTAGAATATGTTTCGGAGGTGAGGAATCGGGGCTCCGTTTGACTTAGTAATTTGTTTATGTGATGTTTGTTGGTGCTTGGAAAAATCTTGAACATTTGATCCCATTCATTTATTCATCCATGGTGTCTATTGTGTTTATTTAAATTGCATATTTACATTTTTCTGGCCCTTGACACCATGTCAGTTATTTCATGTGGCTCTCTGGCTGAAAACGTTTTGAGACCCCTGATTTAAAGAAACATTAAGATGTTTGCTCTTGTATGTTTTACCTTAATTCAGCCTTGAAATGGCAACCCAAATCAATGCTGACCTTGGCAGTTGAAGCATAGGGGAATAACTGTTCCTGAACAGTTTCTCCTGCAGTGCATTAAGACTGTTCAGCATTCTTTGAGGATTGACTGTGGAAACCTGTTTTATTTCTAAGCAAACACAATGGCTGCAAATAATGAATGGGTAATTTAGTCCCTCTGTCTGAACTGTATTGCTTGGTACCCCAGGGCATTTTTGCATTAGACCTTCATCTCACATTCTATCTCCATCTTCTCAATACTAAGGTTAATGGTATAATGCTTTATTTTGTATTCTGATAATACAAATGATTTTCTGTCATTTTGGTCAGGACAAATAATTGTTTTGTGTCCTGGAGTTTTAATCTTTGTGGATGCACATCTACTTTTTAAAACATGTGCGTGCACAGACACAAAAGTGTTCAATTACTCTCTCTCTCTCTCTCTCTCTTTGTGTGTGCATGCATCTTTTACTTGAATAGTTTTCAAGAGTTAGAAGTGGCAGCTTCAAGCACATCAGCTCTAGGATGCAAAGCTAAAGCAATTTGACCACAACTGTACTATTTTAAGCTTTCCTTCCACTGAATAATACTGCCTGTGAGAGATACAGAAGAGCAGCTAAATATGCTAGGTCTGTGGGTATTTCCTGTTGCCTCGATGTAGTTGCTGCAGTGTAGATCTTTACATTGTAGAGTGTTCCAGCTTGCATAAACTCTTTTGAAGAGGGATATAAAAAGCAATTTCATTGTTCAAAAGGTCAGATCAAAGTTTCATCAAGTCTATCATAATGTTTTCTATTGTTGGAAGCCCACAAGCAAGCATTAAGACAGTGGCCCTCCATTGTCACCCTCTGGGATTGCATGGCATACTGCCTTAGATCGAGACTAAAAGTTCTTGCCTATGTATTTGTCTAATATCCTTTTAAAACCATGAAAGCTAACTGTCATCACCAAATACAAGTGAATCTTTAAGAGTTATTTGTGAGGAGTAATTCCCATCTGTCTTGAATATTCTACTTGCCCATTTCAGTAAGAGACTGCCCCCCAAATGACGAGTTATTAAGGGAGCATGTAAGAGACTTTACGTGCATCCGTAGTTACTGCACCACCTAGTGAAAACCTATGCGAAATTCATATTGGAATCCAAAGTAAGTTGTTCTTGCACTGGAGGAAGGACTCCCTGTAGTTACTCTGGATTTTGTCCTGCGACTGTTATTATAACAGAGGAAGAAACATGTCTTATATTTGCAGTAAATCCTTACCAAGCTCATTTACTGCTCTGCAGTGTACTGAACTACATCAGAACTGCCCACTATTTAATATTTCTGCCCCACTTTTCCTTCACTTGGCAGCAGCCACAGAAGTTACTAAGTAAAGGCTGCAATTTTTATTTTCAGCAGCTTTTAACAAAACTAATGGACCTGTGCCTGTTGCTGAAGATTAGTGCTTGAGGTCAGAGCAGAAGAGCAAAAGTAGAAGAGAAATATAATCTGTGGTGGGCACCAGCAGGTTCGCACCTCCTCTATAGAACCTGTTGTTAAAATTTCCTGACAATGGCAATCCGGTAGCTGTGGGGAGGGGGATAACCAACGAACCGGTTCCTTCAGCTGCTGGAGAGGCAGTTAAAAGGTGCAGCTGGGAGCACTTTTACATTTGCCTCTCCAAGAGGCAGCCCAGCAAGCACCCCACAAGCTCCAGAGTCCTTTCCTTTCTATGCTTGAAGCAAAGTGCTCCCAGCTGCACCCTTTAACTGCTGACTCCCAGGAAAGTGTGGCTGGGACTGCAGCCTGAGAGCCCAATCCTATGCATGACTACTCAAAAGTAAGTCCCATGATAGTCAATGGGGCTTACTCCCAAGCAAGTGTGGCTGGGACTGCAGCCTGAGAGCCCAAGCCAATCCTATGCATGACTACTCTGAAGTAGAGTAGGATAGATCTTCTTTTCTCAGCCTGGTGATTACAATCCTAACCAAGTCTACTCAAAAGTAAGCCCTATTGTGCTGAATGGGTCTTATTCCCAGGAAAGTGTGGAGAGGATTGCAGCCTCAGAGCCCGATCCTATGCAGGTCTACTCAGAAGTAAGTCCCAATATAGTCAATGGGACTTACTCCCAGGAAAGTGTGGAGAGGATTGCAGCCTCAGAGCCCCATCCTATGTAGGTCTACTCAGAAGTAAGTCCCAGTATAGTCAATGGGACTTACACCCAGGAAAGTGTGGAGAGGATTGCAGCCTCAGAGCCCCATCCTATGCAGGCCTACTCAGAAGTAAGTAACTTAATTTTTTTAATTTTTTCAATTTTTTAATTAAAAATGTCCCCAGCCCTGGCCCTGGCCCTGCCCCCGCCCACTTCCGGAGAACGGGTTGTTGGGTCAGGCCCTGCCCACCCCTGAATATAATGCTTGTTTCGTCATGGAGTTAAACTAAACTCACTAACACCTTGGGTCAGAAACATTTTCCAAGTTTGTGATGATTTATATCATCATCTAAATCTTATCTGTTACAATATAGAGCTGAGTTGGCTTGCAGTCAAATTCTCTCATTTACAGTATTTGTTCATATCCTGCTTTATGGCATTAAGAATCTCTTAAAGCAACTTACAAAAACCATGACAGTAAAAACATTCTCATGGTGCAGGCTTATGTATGTCTACCCAAAAGTAAATTCTGTCAAATTCAGTAGTATTTGCTGCCAACCATGCTCCAGATGACCTCTTTAATTAAAAATAAGGCAATATATTAATCAGGGTGTAAATGCACAAGTTCCTTTATTGAAAAAAGTATTTTCCATCCAAATGAAAGCTCAGCGAGTAGTTGGGTCCCCCTGGGAAGCAGTTTACCATGTACAGTGGCACCTTGTAAGACAAACAGAATTCGTTCAGGAAGATGTTTGTCTTACAAAGCATTCTTTATGTAAAGTTGATTTTCCTATAGGAAATAATGGAAACTCAGACATTGGTTCCACAGCCCAAAAATATTCATATAAAAATATTAAATGTATGTAAAAATGATGACAAAACACTGTAATTGAATTCAAAACGCTATAATATAGTACAGAATAAATAAATATTAATAAAAACACTATAATATTTTGTACAGTAAAACAGAAATAAAAACCTTTATGGCCAAGGATGACTGATTTTCACTAAAAGAGGCAATTGTGTCTTTTTGAGCAATGTTAACAAGGAACTTATCTAATGACACTTGCTTTTGAGGATTTCATAGAAATGTGACAAGGCATTGTCATTAAACAGATTAATTGCTCACACTGCTACAGCCTTATTTGGGTGGTACTTTTCTACAAAATTCTGCACAATTTCCCAATGTTTACAAATGTCCTTATTTGTGAGAGGATTTCATTTAATGTGAGAGGATTCTTCCTCCTTATTCTTCTCCTCCTCTGCAAAGCATCTTACAAAGCATTTGTCTTACAAGTTATTTGTCTTACAAGGTACCACTGGTACAAGGTACCACATATCATAACTGGGGATTCTTGCACATGAAGAATGGATGTGTGTGTCCTTCTCTTTGCTCCTCCTGACCCAGACTGCCTTGTTTCCCCGCCCTTTTCCCTCTTTTATTAATTCCAGGGGCCCCGCCCCCTGGGGAGTTTCCATCCCTCAGCCCTGGGAGGGGGTGGAAGATTCCACCACCATTCAGGCCCTCTAATGGGTCCCGGCCTCCTAAGTGTGAACCCCTCTCCAGGAGCCATTCTAGGCCTCCTTCTAGCCAACCATTCCCTCACTTCTGCATCCTCCCTCCACTTCTTCTGATTCTCCTTGTACTCTCTGAGGTATCTCTCCACCTCCTCAGGGTCCTCTACCCTGTTCCACACTTCCTCAGTCTCCTTGTCCATTATTTCCTGCTCCTCCGGTTATCCTGGAAAGTGGCACCCGGACAGCTGCCCCGCAATGACAGTCCGGGTCCCCCTCTTCATAAGACATTTCCAGGAACATGAAGTCCTCCGCTAGTTCTTCCTCTGGAGTCTGTTTCTTGGTTCCCCCACAGTGTGTCTCGGGCCATCTACTGGTTTAGATATTCTTGTAAATGCTCGGGCTTGAAAAATATTGCTGTGACTGTGAACATTGGTGCCAGGTTACTGTGTCTGGATCAGAAACTTCATGTGCAGGTACTGCTTCTCTATCTGCAGATTTGCCTTAGTTCAGAAGCTGGCGCCCCCTGGTCTAGCTGGTCCCCTGCCAGAGACTTCCAAGATGCGAATGGTACCTTGTTCCAGCTGTTGTCTGGGAAGTTTTCTGAGCCTTGGAGAGGCTGTGAAGCTCTGCACGTGACTTCTGTGAGGCCCAGAAGGCCTCCAGGAGCCAGAATCACACATCCTGTTTCCTGGCAAAAACTAAAAATTGCATTCTAAAGGCTCCAAGCAGTATTCTGAGCTTTGGAGAGCTTGCACTTAATGGCACTTTGCTTCTCTGAGGCTCAAAAAGCTCTGGTCACATTGTGGGTTTGGTTTGGGATGGATTTGATTATCTGTGATTTTCACTATTGGTGTGTGGGTGTGTCCAGGAACAGGTCTCACCTGAATATGTAGAAAATCATCATTTGTGTTGCTCAAATTATTACCTAGCCTTCTGTAATGTCACTTTTTATTAGTTTTGCCAGAGTTTCGATTCCATTTTTGTTTCCTGTATTTTGATCAAAATTACTTAAAGTAAGCATAAATATTCTGTTTAACTTATGTCCAAGAATATCAATCATTCAATCAACAGTATTTATATACCATTTTTCAATAAAAAGTTCACAAAGCAGTTTACAGAGAAAATGAAATACCGATACTATTTGCTCCCTGTCCCAAAAGGGTTCACAATCTAAAAACGATGTCAAAACACAAGCCACTAGAGAAGTGGCTAGAGTGTGACAGGGGTGAGGAGGGCAAGTTACTGCTAAATAAAAGATTAACACCCACTTGAAAGAATTCCTCTTCCCTAGCTAGCAAGGGTTAATATACCTGTTTTATCTCACCATGATCACCAACTCTGTTGATGCCACTGTCCCTGCTTGTCTAACTAGTCTTATGGCATTCACCAACAACCTGTACAAAACATTGTCTTATTTCTGTTTTGCCTTATTTCTGTTTTAAGAGCACTGAGAATGCCCCTGAACAACGTCTCTCCAAAAGTGTTCCAGACTCTTGGGAAGTGAGAGCAAAATCTATCTCTTGCCCAAATTCAAAGCACAGAAGTGGGGTTGATCTGAGATTGGGCAGGTTGGAGACCATCCAATTCAGTGCCCTGTTTAGCATAGGCAAAAAAACCCCACTGCTTTCAACTGGCAGGTGACAATCTAGTCTTTGCTTGAATCCCTCCAAAAAGGGAATGCTGTTACTAGACAAAACAGTTCTGCTACACAGTGTGTAGTTAATGATCATGTAGCCCAGAACAAAGCTCAGACTGCTGCTCCGGAAGTTGTGTCACAACCAGAAGTGACATCATCCCGGGCGTTTTTAAAAAGAAAATTGGGGGGAAATCTGCCTCCTTGTCCTCAGCAGTTCACCCACATTTGCTTAGCTAGTGGCACAGCTGAAGCACCTATTTACTATCTGGACTTGAAGAAGATATTGTTGCCTGCCGCCTGCCCTGAAACAACAAAATCAAATTTAATTAAGTTAAAAAAATTGTGTCCCTTATTGATTAGGGAAACTGTGCTGGGGCAAAGAGGAATGGTTATTCTTTCCATGCTAAATATAAGAGGAGCACCACTTAGAACTGCCTGTATACTCAGTAGGCATGGGTAAATGTATTATCATATACTATCATATACTATCATATACTATCAAAACATACATGCATTGTGTGGGTGAAATACCCCCGTAAGACCCCCCCCATTGCACAAGACCCCCCCCATTCACATCCCCATGTGCGCCATTCCCCCAGTGCACCAGTCACTGGGCACCAAATTGGCTGGATGTTGACCAGTGAGTCTTCAATGTTAAGTATAGGACAAAAACACGTTGCACCCCTCTTCACCCCCTTAAGGATTAAATTTGTCAATATTGGTTCTTGGTGGGTGCTCATGTGACAGAAGGAACACCCTCCAAAAATTTCAAGCTTCTAGGTCCAGGGGGTTGGGGCAGGGCAGTGATCAGTCACCAATTCTTCAATGTAAAGTATAGGGAGGAAAAGCATCTGAGGAGGTGATGGCAGGGACTGTGATGCAAGGAAACTTTTTTACTCTTTATTTTGGGGATTCAGAACTTAATGTGCAAAAATGATGAAGAGGGGTGTGGCACTGTTGACATGATTCATTTGTTTACCTGTTTTTGTATTTTTTTGTATTTGTCTTAGGTGCATTTTTATCTCAGACAGAGATGTAAAATAACTTCCAAGCTTCCTGAACGGATTTGATTCACTTGTGCTCTCTTTCAACCTTCTTTCTACTAATCTTATTAGTTTCTGAAAAAAGTAACTCTTGGCATTTGGCAGTGGTTTTTATGCTCTCAGCTACACAGAAGTGCTTACCAGATATGTCTTTCTTACTTTATTTTTACCCCGCCCCCCGTCTCTCTGAATAAACCCAAGATTTGGTTTGTAACATTAGAAAGAGCTCGTAGGAATAACTGAAGGACATAAAGTACATAGTGAACAGGATATTTATGATGATTTATTTACCATCCACTCTGAATTGAAGTAGCAAGAAGACTCGAGAACGGTAGTGGCTTCAGCCTCCAAGCATCACTTACAAAGCAAATACTGCAGAAACACTTCTTGGCATGGGAGGAATGAATATCCATGACTAATATTCATAATAGCCTGTGCACTAGCTCTATCTTTAGCAGCAATCTGCCTCTGAATATCATTTATAGTGGTACAATAGAATAGGTAAGCAGGCCTTTCTGTCTTGCTTCTGGGCTTCCTAAAGGCAGCTGAAGGCAAATAAGATGCTGGCTCTTCTATCTGATGCAGCAGGATTCTTTCTCATGTTTTTGTATGGTCTCAAAATGCTCACTTATAAAAGCTGCAAAAATAATTTTGAGAGCATTCAGTTTGTTTTGTTTACACCTCCATGCACTCTCAAACCTTTAATCTTAAAACCAACACATTTGAATGCAGTGAAATATACTCAAGGACTGATAACTGAACAATCAGCTGAAATAAGCAGCGAACTCTACTTTTTGCAACTGTACATTAAGCAATTGATTCCTGAATCAAAAACATTTGTCTGTCCGTGGATGTGCTTAGTAAAATTTAAAGTTCAATTTTGTAAAATTGAAAGGATCTGGTGTTGAAATGTTGTAAAGTTGAAAGGATCTGGCTTTCAAATGTTCATAGATCAGGGTGAATGTTTTATTTTTCCAGGACGTCCTCTTTTTTAGCCTTGTGTTCTGGGAAAAAAATCTTCCTTGTCATTTCCTTGTGAGCAGGTAAATTATCAGTGCAATCCTAAACATGTCTGCTCAAAGGTAAGTCCCAATGTGTTCAATAGTACTTATTCCCAGGAAAGTGTGGTTAGGATTGCAGTTTATATGTAAAATATAAATTTAATGTGTAATATGTAAATTTTATATGTAAATTTAATAAGTATAGAGTTTAACATGAAAGCAATATACATGATTATTTTGTCATGTTCTACATTTTTCTTCAGTGTCCTACATTTTTTGGGAAGAGGGGGCTTGTCTTCTTTTGCAATTATGATATCTAGTCACCTTGTCATAGATGGTACATAAACCTAGAAAATCTCTGGTATTTTGATCATTTGTTGCTTTTAAATGAAACTGGAGAGTTTTTGAAATAGGTACAGAATTTTACCCATGTGCTGCCCAACCATGCTTGAATGATGATACTGCATTGTGCAACAGGGGCTAGCCTCTAAAATACAGAAAATGTCTTCAGTGGTGTGGCGGCCCTCCGATGCATATGCAGAATGTTAGATTTTTTTATTCTGTCAGCCAAAGTGCCTAAGAGGTATACAAAATGGGATATAGGAACAGTTATTCAGTGGCGTGAAGAGGGGGGAATTTGCTGCTTGGGTAACAGCCTATCCTCCATAACAATCCAACCCAGGCTTTCGTGCTTCGCATGCAGCGTATGCAGCGCCGAGCACGATACCATATTCTTTCAAGACTGACGGAGGCCTGCTTTAAAAAATGGGATATAGAAACAAATTTCCATTATTTGTCATGAGTTGCTTCTCCTTACACTGTATGTAGTAGTCCTGTAGTGGTTCAGCTTTTAAGACACTGTGCCTTTCAACCTGCAGGCTGGGGTTCAAGATCCAGGTGCTACAAGATGTAGTGAGCTCTTGTCCTTTGCCCAGCTCCTGCCAATCTAGCAGTTCAAAACCATATAAATGCAAGTAGATATGTAGGTACCACCTCAGTGGGAAGGTGACATGCTGACCGCATGACAAGAGGCATCTTCAGACATCACTGGCTCTTTGGCTTAGAAATGGGAAAGAACACCGCACCCTACAGTTGGTCACAACTAGCAGTACAACCTGCAGGGGACACCTTTACCTTTACACTGTACAGTAGTGCCTCACATAAAGAGCTTAATTTGTTTTGGAGGCATGCTCTTTAAGTGAAATGGATTTTACCATAGGAAACAATGGAAATGCAGATGATTGGTTCCACAACCCAAAAAATATTCATATAAAAATATTAACTACCATATATATTGGAGTATAAGCTGAGTTTTTTGGGCCCAAAAAATGGGCCCCAAAAGCCCCCTCGACTTATACTTGGGTGAAGCCCCAACTTATACTTGGGTGAAAATATTCATATAAAAATATTAACTACCATATATACTGGAGTATAAGCTGAGTTTTTTGGGCCCAAAAAATGGGCCCCAAAAGCCCCCTCGACTTATACTTGGGTGAACTGAAAAATGGCGGGATCAAACCCCATCATGTCATATACTGTTGGATTTGTATTGAAGAGCAGAATCCAATGCAAAAATTGGTTTTAGATATCTCCTTCTTATTGAAAGTTATGGCAAAAAAAAACAAAAAGGAAAAACTATAAAAATAAAAATATACATTTTTGGCAATTTTTTTTAAGCAGGTAGGAATTTTGCCCTGGGGGTAGGAATTTTGGCCTTGGGGTTCAGAAATTTTGGGTTTGGCATCTGGTCACCCTGTCCTATGCATGTCTACTCTGAAGTAAGCCCCACTAAGTTCAATAAGGCTTACTCCAAGGAAAGTGTGCTTAGGATTGCAGCCTATGAGTTCCAAGAAGGCTACAAGGAAAAGGACCAGTACTACTACCTGCTGCATTTCCCACCTAGGCTTATACTCAAGTCAATAAGTTTTCCCAGTTTTTGTGGTAAAATTAGGTGCCTCAGCTTATACTCAAGTATATATGGTATGTAAAAATGATGACAAAACACTGGAATTGAATTCAAAACACTGTAATATAACTCAATTAACTGTAATAAAGCTCTGTTGTTAATTGTATGTAAAATAAAACAGAAAATAAAAGGATCACTAATTTTCAACTAGTCACTGGTGTCTTTTTTAGCAACTGGAACTAGGAACCTATCTGACACTTGCTTTTGCCTCCTTTTAAGCTTAGGCTGCAATCCCAAAGACACTTTCCTGGGCGTATGACCCATTGAACACAAAGGGGCTTACTTCTGAGTAGGCATGCCTTGTGCCCTGAAAAGAGATCTTCTTTGTCCTCCTTTTCCTTGTAGGCAAGCAGCTTCTTGGAATTAAAGTAGGCTACAAGCTGCTTGCCTAGATGGAAAAGGAGGGCTATGAAGATATCTTTCCAGGACATGTCTTCTTTATCAGCCTTGTGAGGATATGTCCTGGCAAGAGATCTTCATTGTCCTTCTTTTATTTCAAGCTGCAAGCTGCTTGTCTAGAAGGAAAAGGAGGACAATGGAACTCTCTTGCCAGGACATATCCTCACAAGGCTGATAAAGAGAATATGTCCTGGAAAGAGATCTTCATTGTCCTCCTTTTCCTTGTAAGGTGCTTGCACTGGGGGGCCCTGGCACGGAGGGGGGGGGGGCGGGCACTGGGGGTGGGCCCTGGCACTGGTAGTGGCTTTTGCTTGGGTTGAAAAACTTTTGCTTGGGTTGAATGGCTTTTGCTTGGATTGAAAAGGGGCCAGATCCTATGATGTCTTCTCAGAATCAAGCCCCACTGAATCCACTGGGGTTTACTCACAGGAAAGGAAAACTGCAGACAGGGAAGGTGGGGTCCAGGCAGGGGAGGCTTCATTGGGGTAAGGGATCTGTTTCAGGGGGGCTGCAGAGGGGGTGCAGGAGGAGTTTTCCCTCCTACCTGATGAAGGCTGGCCTGTCCTCATGTTTTCTGGCTACAGTAGGCAGCCATGTTTGTTTTTCTGACCAAAGAGGCTCTTCTGCTCCCTCTGTTGGCCTCTTCCCTGGAACTGCACATGGGGGGAGAAAGTCCCACCTCAATGCCTCAGCCCAGCCAATACAGGGAGAAGGGAGAGCCCAGCCAATGGGCACTCATTATGCAAATCAAGCTTGTTAAGTGAAGCAAAATCCCCCACAAATTTTTACTCTTTATGTGGAACGCTCGCTAATCGAGGCACTCGTTAAGCAAGGTACCACTGTATATGCAGTGCATTGACCTAGGCCCTAGACAATGCACAATAAATGCATATGGTTGCAATTCTGAAGTGTACTTAGGCCTATCTGGCACTTGGGCTGGCTTAATCCCAGATAGGCCAGCCTAGCTGCACCAGAAAAGGCCAGGGCTAGTGTAAGTCCACTTAGGCTGGCCCAAGACAGATGGACCTGCACCAGCCTAGCAGTGCTAGCCTAGGCAGCTCAGCAAGGGCATATTGAGGGCATATTAAGCATGGCCTAGAACAGGTCAGTTAGGCCTTATCCAGAGCCTGTTTCCAGGACAGACATGCTCCCCTCCCAGGCCTTCTGACTTAGGCCACCTCAGAAACAGGCACAAGTCTGAGTAGACCCATAGGGGTCCATCATAAGCCAGAGTAAAAATGGAAGCAAAATTAAATGTTCTGAGTCTGAGGCCAACATAAACACCACTGCTGCCTCTCAACCTCAGTTTATGCCACAACTTCCACAGCCCAGTGAGCATGCTGCCCTTGTGCTGATGCATCTTCACCCCCAGTTAGGCCAGCCTAGAGGCCTCCTAGCCCCATGGATTTGTCTGTTAACTGTCAGCTCAGGATATGGCCTACCTTAGGCCAGGTTAGCTGGGCTATTTTCTTTGGCTTAAGTCAGGATTCCACCCTTTGTGTATGTAGTCCATGCACTTCTATGGCAGACCTGTTGCTGTGAATTGTGTCCATTTCAGAAAATGAATTATATAAACAGAAGTCTTGTTCATTGAGTAGTGTTAGACAGGAATTTAATATTAAGTAGTTTTTTCTGTAGGTATTTTGTATAATTTGTCTGATTATAGAAACTGTGCATAAATTTATTACACATACATTTTCAAAAGGCAGATAATTACACTTGTGAATTTCTGCTATATCCTTTGGCTGTAAGAACCTTGCAGGATGAATAAGAAACTGTATAACTTTGCAGCCTCTTTGCTTTCAAATATTTGGCTTTATAAAGCATAAATTCTTAATAGATGATCTAAATTTCATGTTACTACCTTGGAGATAAACATTGATCTTAACGGCTTGCTGCTTAGTAGAAACTGGTCTATTGACTCTGCTTATATAGAGCCTAGACAAAAAGAGACGTTCTTAAAACCCAGTGCTTTTTTCAATAATTGATTAAGCATTTTGAATAGCAAGCTTCAGGCTGTAATTCTAATCCATGGTTTGGCTGGCAAAAGTCCTATCCTGGCCTGGGGGTGTAACCAAAATGCCATAAGGCACTCCTGCACCACTCCAGGGGTGTGGGGGGGGGGGGTTGGGTCCAGCCAGTGTACAGACATGCACTGGCCTCCCCACACCTCCATGGGAACAGGGAGATAAGTGAGTCGCACCAGCTTAAATTGGTTAGTATTGCACCCACATTTTCTTAAAATCTGCAATTAAAATAAAAAGTCTGAATTAACAGTTGTTTTCATATCAGTCATCATTCATTGGCATCCTCCAGTCTCGAAAGACTATGGTATCGTGCTCTGATTGGAGGTCCTAAAACAGCATCTGGTGTGGCTAAAAAGACCAATTCGAGAGTGGCAATCCCTTCCATACTGAGGACAGATAAAGTCTGTCCCCTGCCCAGCCCCAGGTTTCACTGCTTCAGGGTCTGTCTCTTTGCTTCAGCCTGCCGAACAAGTGTCTCTTCATATTGGAGAAGGCCATGCTGCATCTTTTGCCTCCAAGCTGAATGATCAGAGGTCAAGGTTTCCCAATCGTTGGTGTCCATTCCCAACGCCTTTAGATCCCTCTTGCAGATGTCCTTGTATCGCAGCTGTGGTCTCCCTCTAGGATGCTTTCCCTGCACTAATTCTCCATATAGGAGATCTTTTGGAATCTGACCATCAGCCATTCTCACGCCATGCCCAAGCCAGCATAGATGTCACTGTTTCAGATGGGTGTACATGCTAGAGATTCCAGCACATTCCAAGACTGAATCATTTGAGACTTTGTCATGCTAGGTGATGCCAAGGATACGTCAGAGACAGTGCATATGGAAGGTGTTCAGCTTTCTCTCCTTCCATGAATAAAGCGTCCAAGACTCACTGCAGTACAAGAGTGTGCTCAGGACGCAGGCTCTGTAGACCTGGATCTTTGTATGTTCCATCAGCTTCTTATTAAGCCATACTCTCTTTGTAAGTGTAGAAAACGTGGTAGCCGCTTTTCCAATACATTTATTTAGCTTTATTCATATATGTAGAACTTCATTATTGACCAAAATCCCTATTTTCTTCCTGTTTCCTTAATGAGTGATCTTTTTATTTGGATGTTCATATGTTCCTCTTATGGTTTCAGTAATTTAAATTGATTCTTCAGTTAAAAAAATAGATTGGTTAGGTTTGGTTTTGGATATAGAGATAATCTGTGATAGACCAAAACTCAAATCATACAATTGAAAGGTCAGAGCTACAAACTTTGGTATTGTGGTTGGAAATGAATCTGCATCCGGTATAGATGTAAGAGAAGTGAGCCAAAGGAATCAATCTCCCTCACCAGCACCACCACATGGGTTTCCACATTTTGTGCTAATTAAAAGTTCTAAACAGACTTTAAAGGCTGCCCCATATAACAATATTGATGGTAATTTTATTGGCTCTGGCCAACAGCAGAATGCATGTTCTGCTACTGGACACTGGTTTAAAAGTTCAGGAAAGCATTTACTGACAGCAAGCTCAGCAGCATGCTGCCATGACCACCAATGGGAAGACCAGAATAACCCATGCAAAACCTGCAATGCCTGTTTAAAGGTGCTCCCCTGCAGGTTATGCTGCTGTTTGTGGCTGACTATACGGTGTGGAGCTCATCACCATTTCTAGAGCCATAGGGCCAACATTGTCCAATATCTGGCTCACATGCGTAAGAAACACTCTTATCTTCCCACCAAAGTGGTATCTATTGCATTTGGCAGGAACTAGGCTAATGATAGGAGCTCACCCTATCTTGTAGGACCCAGGTCTAAAATCCTAAGAACATAAGAAGAGCCTCCCCTGAATCAGGCCAAAGGCCAATCTAGTCCAGCTTCCTGTATCATACAGTGGCCCGCCTTAGTGAACACATACGATACCTGCATCCAGGTGGTTAACCAGCAGTGTCTTAACCACTTGCACCACCACAGGGACAATAGTAGGATGAGGGTATATACCAGTGGTTGGAGAACCAGGGTAAATTACCCCAAATGGGGTAAAAATGAAATTCCTAGGGGTTATAGACAGTTGTGCAGTGCGACAGTCCATTACCCCCAGGCACTGGGGAATGAGCATGCCTCATGAGGTGCAGAAAGAGGGTGAAGACAAAGTGGGGGTGCCTCCGGGCATAACTGCCACTCCTCTGGTGCCCCTCCAGATGCCCCCGTCAACGCCACAGCCACCCCCAGCGGGAAGACACAAAGCAGTCCCTGGAGGAAGCTCCTCCCCCCTCCTTGCGGCCAGGGCAAGGAAAGCGGCCGAGAAGCAGCAGAGTGAGCTCCATTGTGATGCTCCATTGCAGCCTCCAGCCTGGCAGGTAGCACAGCCTCTGCTCTTCTAGAAACCCCTGCCTGGCTGGCCTGCCTTCCTCCTGCCGCCCCCCTGCCAGCCTGGAGATCAGTGGTGGGCACTGACTGGTTCGGGCCGGATCGCCCAAACCGGATATAGTGTGCAGATGTTGGGGCCCAAACCGGATGTCGCCCAAACCAGATGTTGGGGCCTGCCCCTCGCCCCTCCCACCTGCACCCACAGCGCGCTGGGGTGGGTGGCGTGCCCGCCCCTGGCCCTCCCCGCCCCCTGACCTTGCCCCACCCACTTCTGGTGAACCGGATGTTGGGCCAGGCCCACCTCTGTGGAGATGGCCGACGGAGAGCCCGGCAGCCACACTCCTCCAAGAACAGCTGTCCCATCACCTGCCCACCTGCCACTGTGCCAGGTACTAATCCTAACCATGTCTACTCAGAAGTAAGCCCCATTGTGTTCAGTGGGGCTTACTCCCAGGAAAGTGTAGGCAGAGACTTGGATCTGTCTCCAACCACACATCACCTCCTCCCCTCTTTACACAGCCCAACATGTAATGCACAGTGTTCAATGGGGCTTACTCCCAGGAAAGTGTCAGGCCCTTGTGTATTTCCCTGCGTTCCCCAGGCCCTGCCTCCAAGTCCTTTCAAATCAAGGGGGTAAGGCATATCTAAATATATTTTGGGGTAAAAGGTTAAAAAGTTCCCTGACCCTTATATATAGAGATATAGATATAGATTTAAATATAGATACACACACACACACACACACATATATACACCATAGAAAAAATATACCATAGAAAAAAATTCTCTTTCAAATTGCTTCCTAAGTGCCTTCTTCCAGCCTTCCTTTTTACAATGTTAAAAACTATCAAGTTAGTATTGAAACAATTTGGGTATGTTGCTATTGTGTGCAGTATGTCATAACTGTGAAAAAGTTTACAGTGTGAAGCTTATAAGTATAAATGAGAAATACTGTCTTGAACAAAGCTAGTATTTCAAGATTCTTTCTCTACTCAGAATATGTTTGTTGCATGATCAATAAAATAGGTTTGTAAAAAATAGGTTCAGTAGCTTCCAAATCCAGACTTGTTTTTATATATTCATAAAATATAAAAAATGAAGGGTTTTTTTTTTCAAAAATCTCTATTTTGTCATCTGTAGGCTTATTTGGTATTGTATACATTTCTAGGCACATCTTTTTCACATACAGAAAAGATGGAAGACTCTGTAGCAGATAAGAAGTAGTGAGAGTTTAAGACTACTGTAATTATGACTGCCTTACATATTAGTTGGATTTTATTATCGTTTTTAATTGCCCGGGGGGAGGATGGAGGCTTGCTAAGGACCACCTCCGACTCCAGGGCCAGGGTTTAGCGATGTCTGGCATAAACATACAAAATGGGTATGGGGCATGTCTATGTGATTGACAGATGCCAGTCTAAGGGCAAAATCCAGAGTAACTACGGGGAGTCCTTGCTCTGGTGTAAAAACAACTTACTCTGGATTCCAAAAGGAATTTACCATAGGTTTTCACAAGGTGGTGCAGTAACTACGAGTGCACGTAAACTCTCTTACGTGCTCCCGTAGTTACTCTGGATTTGGGGGTAAGTCTGCAGTCTTAAAGACACTTTCCTGGGTGTAAGACCCATTGAACACAATGGGGCTTACTTTTGAGTAGACACGGTTAGGATTGTGCTCTAAATGTAGTTCAGTGCACTTCTTTACATTTTCTTTCTGTGTAAGGACATTTGCTATATTTTAATGTATGCAAATGGTAAGAGTATACTATAGTTCTTATAAGGTCATCTATAGTAAATAAAAATGAAAAGTGATAGATTCATCAACGGCAACATGTGTGCATCCAAGTTATCCAAGTCTGATCAAAACTGAGCCAAGAAAGCTCCTTTTTTGCCATGTGAATCTTTCCAAGGCCAGATAAAAATATCTTCACCTCAATGCTGTTCTGAACCAGTAGGGTTTCTTCAGGATTTGTGAAAGTTTGGGGTCTGTGGAAGTTTGGGGAAAATAGATAGAGGAGCAGGGTACAACTTTTCCCTTCACTTTCTTATGTGAAGATGCAGGAATTACTGCTTTTAAATATGATTAGAAAAGTACACCTATGCTGTGTGTTATTCTGAAGTACTAATTTTTTTTCCTGTCTGTGCACTGCAGACAGGATGACTCATTGTATGGCAGGGGAGTGCTAATGTAGAATTTCAGTAATGTGGTCATTTCATAGTGACAGGAGTTCATTATCTGTTTCCAAAAAGAACAGACTCTTTTGTGTTCAGCTGTTTAGTTGTTACAATCACAGAAGCAAGCAAATCTTTGTAGTCACACTTATTTCTACATTTTATTTTCCATGAAAAGATATCCAGGGTAAGATAGCTTATTACTTTGGTGCACTTATTGTACTATACCTGAGGAAGAGGCAATGTAGCACTTAAATTTTCAGTGAAATGTACCCACGTTGCTAGAGTAAAATTTCAAGAATATTTATAACCTTTTCTAAAAAATCAGTTCTCAGTGGGTGCTCCTGTCACGGAAGGAATACACTCCCTTCATGTCATGCTTCTAGGTCTGGTGGTTGAGGCAGAGTGTCCATCAGTCAGCGACTGTTCAATGTAAAGTATAGGGAGGAAAATTGCGCCCCTTTTCACCACTTCTGGTGGGCATTTCTGAAAATTGGTTCTTAGTGGGTGCCTCCATCATGGAAGGAACACCCTCCCCAAATTTCATGCTTCTAGGTCCAGTGGTTTTGGCTGGGAGTTGAGTCAGTGAGTGACTTCAGTTTTATATATAGTACTAGTGAAAATGTACCTGCGTTGTAGGAGTAAAATTCCCCCTATATGCCATCCCCCCACTTCACAACAACTCCCCATGTGCATCGTTCCCCCCCCCCCCCCCGTGTGCACCCTCCCTCCCAGTGCATCACGCACTGGACACCAAATTGGCAGGATGTTGATAAGTCAGTCTTCAATGTTAAGTGTAGGACAAAAACACTTTGGACTCCTTTTCAGACCCTTAAAGGTTAAATTTCTCAACCTTGGTTCCTGGTGGTTGTTGATTTCACATAAGGAACACCCCCCAAATTTCAAGCTTCTAGGTCCAGAGGTTGGGGCAGTGCAATGATCAGTCAACAATTGTTCATTGCCTCCCTTTTCACCCCCTTTGTGCCCCCTTTTCACCCCCATTGTGCCCCTTTTCACCCCCTTAAGGATTAAATTTGTCAACATTGGTTCTTGGTGGGTGCTCATGTCACAGAAGGAACACCCTCCCAAAATTTTGGCAGGGCAGTGATGGGTCACCAATTCTTCAATGTAAAGTATAGGGAGGAAAATACATTCTGCCCCTTTTCACCCCCTTCCATTTGGAATTTCTTCCATTTGGGCTGTACTCTGCAGTGTGTATGGAGGCAAAAGGGCGCGAAATAGGGGATCCAGCTGGGGAACCCCATGCCCACCCTAGGGCTGTTCATACCTCTCCCAGATTGAGAGATGAGCCCATTTTAACTGTGGCCTCCCTTTCCCAGCTCATGAAGGAGGCTGTAAAGGGTGCCTTGCAAGAACAATTAGAGAAGCATTTCTCAAAGTTGGGGTCGGGACCCCTTTCGGGGTTGCCTAGAGGTTTCCTGGGGGTCGCCTACAGACCCCTGGTGCAGGGGGCTAGGTCCGGCTTGCCAGACCTCCGGCTGTAGCTGCACACGCACTGGGGTTGACTGACAGCCTCAGGGCCCAATCCTATGCATGCCTACTCTAAAATAAATCCCATTATAGTCAGGGGGGCCTTTACTCCCATGTAAATGTGGATAGGATTGCAGCCTCAGGGCTCAATCCTATGCACGCCTACTCTGAAATAAATCCCATTGTGTTCAATGTGTGCATAGAACGCCCATTGCATTTGTAACAATGAAAATACATCCTGCATATTGGATATTTACATTACGATTCATAACAGTGGCAAAATTACAGTTATAAAATAGCAACAAAAATAATTTTATGGTGGGGGTCTCCACAACAAGAGGAGCCTATAAAGGGGTCACGGTGTTAGGAAGATTGAGAACTACTGGTCCAATAGTACACCCTCAACCAGCAATCCTCAACTTGAGAATTTGAAGGTTGAGAGGAAATCTCTAGTTAGCAAGGGGTATTCCCATAGAATTGTTAACACCATGCTGGCGTCTAAAAAGGTGTCTACCACCAGGGTGTACAATGCCACCTGGAAGAGGTTCAAATCTTGGTGTAATGGCAAGGGTCTTTCACCTTTTTGTTGGAAACTTAATCTCTGTTGGAGTTTCTGCACATGGTTTTGAAATGGAGCTTAGCGCCAGCACGCTACGTTGGCAAGTGGCAGTTTTAAGGAGCACCCTGTGGTCCTTTTCGGTCAAGAAGACCCTTTCCCTTCATGTTACCAGGTTCCTTAAGGGGATGAGTCAGTTAAGTCCCCCCCCCCTGCAGGTTCATCATTTCCCCTCGTGGGACTTACCTTTGGTTTTATCAGCATTGCAAAAGGCTCCCGTTTGAACCTTTGCACAGTGCTGAGCTGAAGTTTCTGACACTTAAAAGCATCTTTCCGGTTTCCATTACCTCGGCCAGACGGGTCTCCGAGATTGGGGCCCTGTTGATCAACCCCAACTTATGCATATTTCACGAGGATAAGGTGATTCTATGAACTGACTCGGCTTTTATTCCCAAAAGTTAACTCCTGGTATCATCGGGGTCAGGAGTTAGCTATTCCATCATTCTGTCCTCATCCCATATTGGGTAGAGAAGTGGGTTGGCATAAGTCGGATGCTAGGAGAGCAGTTAGTTAGTACATAGAACGGACCAAGACATTTAGGAAGACTGACTGCCTCTTTGTTCTCTTCAAGGGTCCTGCAATGGGCAAGCAGCCCTCGAGGAGCACTTTAGCTAACTGGCTCAAGGGAACCATAGCACTGGCATATTCGTCCTCAGAAAGAGACCCTCCTGCTGGAATTACCGCTCATTCTGTTAGGAGTGCGGCTGCATCTGTTGCATTTGAAGGGGTGACGTCCATAGAATCCATCTGTAAGGCTGCTACTTGGGCGTCACCTACTACCTACATCAAACATTATAAAATCAATAAGTCAGCTTCGGCAGATGCAGCGTTTGGCAGGAGGGTGTAACAAAAGCTGGTTACAGCGTAGGACCTTCGGGTCAGCCCTCCCTTCCTCCGGACAAATACGGCTTTGCTATATCCCATGAGTAACAGAACACCCTCCTTCCTGAATCCAGGGAAAAGAAAGTTTTTCTTACCATAGACTTCTTTTCCGGGACGAAGGAAGGAGGGTATTCTATGCACCTCTCTCTGACCCTCAGTTCCAGGCTGTTGGTCGCATGGTTTTCCATGGGGGAAGAAGTTGGGGGACATGGTCTTCTAATCTTTTTCCTTCTTATGTGTTCAAGCTGTTCTTTCAGTCTGTAGGCTCTGCTATGGCTGCTTATGCCTTCAGACATATAATTGGGGTTCGGTATTTCTGCTCAGCTCGGCTTGGGAGACTGGGAGTAGGTGGTGCCGCCCCTAGAGGAGGAGAACGGACTTCGTCCAGCCTCCTGAATGGGAGGGGCGACAACCCATGAGTGACAGAACATTCTCCTTCCTTTTTCCCGGAAAAGAAGTCTACGGTAAGAAAAACTTTCTTTTTCATTTATTTCCCACCTTTTTCCTAAAAGGGCACTCAGGGTGATTATATGCTTATTAACCATAATGGCTACTGAGTAGTTTGCGCAGGGGAGTAATTGCAAGGGAGGGCACTGTCTGACGTTCATCCATTGCTTGTGGAGAAATATTCACTGCATTAATTTTTTGGCTATTATTTTATTTAAATCTCAGTCACATGTCACAGCAGCCAGTTCTTAAGCTGAGCTTGCCACCAATCACTGGTCAGGCCCCGCCCAGAGAGCTAGGATGTTGTGATGTATTTACATATGATGTTTGCTGAGTCGAACAGGGTACTCTTTTGAATTTGTCCAATGGTGATCTTGCCAGATGTAATTCAAGCTCTTTTGGGACTGCACCTAAAGCGCCAATCACCTCAGGAGCAACTAATCTTTATTATTATTAATGTCATGACTTTTACTATATCTCAGCCTCACCTACCACAGGGTTGTTGTGAGAATAAAAGAAACTCCTCAACCATATTGAAATATGTCTGTCAAACTTTATAATCAAAATGTGGAGTATGGCAGTGGTACAGAGCGTATCCCTGCCCCACTGCATGGGAGGAGGTGATGCCTTGGCCACCTGAGTTCATGTATACTTAGAAGTAACTCTCTTTGTGTTCAGTAGGGCTTACTACCAGTGTGCGTAGAAATGCAGCCCTAGTGAAATGAGATGGCTTTTTGATTCTTGAGACTTTAAAAAACCAGACCGTTCATACTGTATTCTGCTACTACATTTCCTAAGTGATACATTAGTGATACATTTCCCCACTTTTAAATAAACTTCAGTTCAGTTCTGAGGCAGAAGCTTCCCCTTATAAAGCAATTCAGAAGTGTTAATGTGATAATCACACTTTGTGTTAATGTGATAATCACATGGGTGAAAGGAGTCTCCCTTCCAGCTGAAACAGAAACCAAATTTAACCCTTTGTGAGCCCTTTTGAAGGAAAGCTTAATTTTCTGCCACTTTACCAATGTAAGCAGGATGCTTTTAAGACAGCCATTAACTGCTATTTAAAGATGTTTATCTTTTAATTTAAAGAGCCAACCTCATTGAGACAGAATAACTGATACTGTAAATATAATGCTGAAATTTGGATTAAACCTGTATTTTAAATGAAGTTAAATACTTTTTCTAAAATCAACACCCAGAAGTATCAATAGTGTTGATATTATTTCTCTGAGACCTTTTTTCTATATTAACTCTTTGAGTTATATTTATTTTTGTTGATATGTCATGCTTTCTCTAAACTAAAGCTAAGCTAAAATTTAGTGAAATACAGGGGGAGTAGTGTACATAATCTTTATATACAGTAAACCGTTATGACAGTTGTAAGCAATCTTTTCATATGAAAACAAAAGCTGTGCTAGTAAGAGCTAAATGCTCTGAGAACAGTTCTGGCAGATTTACTTTGTACATTTTTGTCTTTTGTTTTAAGACAAATTCGAGGAACTGCTGAGTAGTACTTTGAACTTATTTCACAGGGAATCATAAATTATGCATTCAGACCTGTCTTTTTTTAAATGACTGGAAGCATTAAATCCATCTTTGGTATGAATAACTCATTCCAATGCCCAATTTACACAACTGCTGTTATTTTGACTTATTTTCAATTTATGGTAGATTTATTTTTTTAACCATACTATATATGGAAGAGGTTAAGTGTTCTGTAAGTAGTAATGTTGTTCTTTGTTAAGTTGAGACACTAATTTCTAGTTGGACAATTGTCCATTCCATTGACCACTTGTTTAACTCTGGTCAGATATGACCAAATAGTCCATGCTGTTATGTCCTTGTAGAACTTACCTGCTGCTTACTTGGCATGGTGTAAAACCACAGCTGTTTTTAAAAAAAAAAAAACAAAAAACAACTATTTGCTTTTTTGTTTGGTTTTTTGCTTCATTTCTACTTGTAATTTATTTTTTTAAGTTTTGGAAATTGTATATTGACCTTGGTGTTGTAGGAATAATGAAGAACTGTTTAGTAAATGATTTTCATTTATACGAATCTATTGAACAGTCATTATATTTTAAAAGTTAATTCCATTGCTTCAAAATAAGTGTACCATGCAGTGATGGAATTCAAAGAAATTAACAACCGGTTCTGTGCCCATCTGGCAGCCACTTTTAAATGGCTATTTTTAAACTTTATATGTCCTATCTCTCGTTAACGACCGGTTCTATAGAATAGGTGCGAACCTGCTGGAGCCCACCACTGGCATGTTGTTTATATTAGCATGTATTAACACTTGTTGGTGATTTAAAGTTTCTTTTTTGTTCTAATAACATTTTAGTATTTGACTAATATCTGACTACTATTTAGCTGCTGAATTAGTCAAAACTTTTTATTGGACAAATGACTGGAAAGAATGCTCTTAATTTTTAATGTTTGACAGAGAATGTGAATATTTTATACCTAGGGATAAATGCACACATATTAAAAAGGGAATTGGTTCTTTGTATCCATATGGAAATATGCCTTTGATAATTCAAAGAAGGCCAGTATAATGAAGGTCAGAAATCAGCTGGAGATTTTGGCTGTACAACCTCTTGTATTGCAGTGATAAGACACTAGGTGGTGATGGTGAATGTTGGTCTGCCTCCCAGTGAAATCATAAGGAAGACTAAGGAAATGGGAGGAACTTGCGTCTTCCTTGGAACGTCTTTGGAATTAAAACTTTTGCATTCAGAGAAGAAGAAATAAACACAACTGAATATACAAGAGAATGCATGTTACTTACAGTATGTTAAAAGTTAAGCTACAGTATGTTAAAAATGAAGAAGAAAAAAATGCTGTCATATTTGACAGCCCAATTCCAATGCAGCAACGCAGTGGTCAAATTGCATAGGCAATCCTGTATTCTGCAGGGGATTTCTGGCTGCTTGAGGTGTCCACAGAATAAGGGGCCTTTGTTTGCCTTTCCCTGGGGTAAGCTTTGGCTGCTACTATAGGTCAGCTTTGACCTGTGCCATTGATATTACATGTGCAAGTCCAAGTTGATCTACAGTATATAGGTAGACTAGGCCCAGGAAGCAGTGGTGGGCAGTGGCCGGTTCGGGCTGGATCGCCCAAACCGGATGTTCCTTAAGCCCCCCCGCTACCGATCGGGTAGCTACGGGGGGCCACAAAACTGGGCGCATCGGTTCAGCGCTGTGCAGGTGCAGCGCGCCAGGGTTGAGGCCTGCCCCTCGCCCAGCCCACCCGCACCCACAGTGCGCTGGGGTAGGTGGCGTGCCCTCCCCGTCCTCGCCCCTGATCCTCCCCGTCCCCTTGACCCTGGCCTGGCCTGTCCACTTACGGTGAGCCGGTTGTTGGACCAGGCCGGGCCCACCACTGCCAGGAAGGTTAGGATATGGCACACCCTCCTGGGATTTGACCATCCCACTCCATCCCGTCTCCTGGGATCTGGCAACCCTTCCCTGTATCTTCACCATTTCACCCCCTTCCTGCCCTCCTGGACTTATATGCTCCAACTGCCATCAATAACTGCCAACAAGGCTTTACTGCACTTGTATTTAAGTGCTCAATTGGTGGAATAGGTGTTCTGCCTGTGGAACTCTTAGATAAGATTAAACCATCAATAAAAACAAAATTCTTACAGGATACTATAAAAATAGCAGTTAAACACAAGGATAATATTTAATGTGGGAGCTTTTAGGTTTTGTTATATCTTGGGAACTTGTATTTGTGGTATGAATTTTTCTGTTTGCTAAACAGTCTTTCACCTGTTGATACCATAACTGAATTTTTGATGTTTTGAGTTTTCCTTTGTTTTCCGTATACTGATTATATTACTGACCATGTTATACTAATCAAAGAAATCTTAATTCATTATGTATTAATGAAACAAGTACTGCAGAAAGTTTGGAAATACATTCAGGAGTGCCACCTAAGGACCAGGTTCATTAGTGAGTGTTCTTATTTACAGAGGTTCAGTAGTAAGTAGTAAGTGACAGAAATATAAGATTTCAAAATATTTAAGCTATAACTCAAACAATTGAAGATAATGATCTAAGGGCATTGCAGCTTTCTTGTAAAAGGGGTGCATGTGTGCCTTTGTGTTTACATTTGTGAATAGTCATGATGAAGAGTGGGTACAACATTAATTCTTATTTCATTATATTTATATGTCACCCTTCCTCAAAAAGGCTCATAATGATATGCATGATTACTTTCCCTTTTCTATTCTTGCAGCAACTGCATTTACTGAATTCATGTGACCTACCAAGTATCATCAGTATGGTTTGAACCTGGGTGTCTCCCGTCTGTCACTCTGCCATTCTCAACTTCTAAGCATATGGTAGATCCTTACAAAATTTGCTGAGGGGAAGTGCTAACTACTCCAATTTTCTGAGCCTAGCTTTTTGATACAGAGCATGTAGATAAATAATTGGAAAACAGCTTCTGCTTAAATTTCTCCAAAGGTGCTCAGCCTCAAGCTTTGCATCTAGGAAGCTGTTTTTGTTCCTTTGTTTCTGTTTACCCTATTGTATTCACTCTTATAAGATTTTTCCGCAGCTCTAAATTTTTCCTGCTGACCTTTCTAGTCCTGTCTGGTCCTGCCTGATTGTCTTAGTTTCCCTTGTTCTAATGTAACCAAAATCTGATGCATAGCATTTTCTTATTGTTCACTAATGCCGCTCACATCCCAGCAACCAACCCCCCCTGACAATGAAATAAGCAAACTGCATCTTAAATGAGATTGTGGTTTACACAGTAGTTTTGTGCTTGGAGGTACAGTCAGTGGTGGAGATTCACCAGGGATAACGGGAGAGGGAAATATGTTTGTGTTTCTGTGCATGTATGCAATATCAGGAGGAGATTCTCTGATGAAATGCTAAGCTTTGCATTTGATACTCAAGGAAAGGCTTGTTAATCTGAGCACGTCTGTCCTTTTTCTTGCCATGGCAGTAAGTGGACACTTCAGCTAATGTCCCTAATGACAGAGAAAAGCTGCCTGAGGCAGAGAGATCTGCATCTGCATTCTTGAAAGCAGGAGCTCTTGGTATTTGTGATTGTTCAAGTGGTTCAAATAGTTCTTTTGCTTTCAGTGTGATGCATTTGGCATATTTTTTTGCCCCTTCTGCTCTGGTCCCTCTGCAGCATTTTGTTACAAGTTGATCTGAGGTAACCCTGCAGCTGCAGTGTACACTGAGTGCATATGAGAGTCATGAGCAAAGATTGTGTCCTGCTGTCAGCAACAAAGTCTACACTTTCTGACACAGCAGAACAACAGACGAGAGAAAAGGCCAGCCAGAATCAGATGCCCAAAGAATACAATAGGATGAAGCCTGCTTTTGAAAGCAGTAGGTTTAACGAAGGAGACCATGACTGGCTAGATGTATAGAAAGGTGGGCAATGCTTAGTATTGTACAGTTAATACTGAAATGTTGCCCTGAGTTAATATCTTGTTTTTCAATTTTTTTTAAAAATAGGAAATAATTTCTAAGGGTATCCTCTACAACAGTGGTTCTCAAACTTTGAGGGAGTTTTATTCCCTTACTAAGTCTTTGCAGGAGAGATGCTAGTGCAGTGATGTGATCCCCAGGATTGGGTACCTGTGGTGGAAAGTAGGGTTATCTTTATACTTACCGGAGGTGTTGCCAGAGGTCCCGGAGGTTTGGAAAGAGTGAAAGTCAAAGCTGCAACTAACCAGAAATTCAACTTGAACTCCCAAGGGCTCCCTAGATCCTAGCAGCACCTCTGGTAAGTCTATTCATTGCCGCCATTCCTCCCGTAGGAGCATGATCGTGGATATTGTGCTGTTACTTTCTCTCCTATCCCTTAAAGAGGTCAGGGGACCTTAAATGAAATCAACTCCCCAGTTTGAGTAACACTACTCAATAGCAAATCTCAACCCTGGGGGTTGATATCAAACAGCCCCTAAACATGGGGTTGCCTTTTCCAGTGGCAAAAGTGGTGTTTGTGCTCATGGAAAGGCATTAGAAAATGCAAATTTTGCTACAAATATTTGAATACAATTAAATCACAATAATGATGTACAGTACTTCAAATTTTAAGGACAGTGACTTGTATTAATTGAAATAGGAAGGCTATTGATAGTTCCAATGAAAAACTTGAGTACATTAGTGTCCTAGCTTTGTCTACCTTTTTGGTTACTAGTTACATCCTTGCTAATAGGAAAGGATGAGATAGCACTTTGAAGATGCTATAACTGCTTCAGTGGCATATCTGCCCTATGGCAACACATGGTGTTTGCTCTAGGTGACATTTATTGAGGGGCACCAGAAGTTGCCTGACATGAGCTGTGCTTTCCGAGGAAGTGGTGGCAGCATCTCTCCTTCTCCCACACAAACTACGTTGTCCCTGAACGTAATTTGTTCTGGAAGAATGCTTGTAATCCAAAATGCTTGTATATCAAAGTGAATTTTTCAATAAGAAATAATGGAAACTCTTACTCAGTTATCAGGGGTTACTGTTTACAGTGGTGCCTCACATAAAGAGCTTAATTCGTTCCAGAGGCATGCTCTTTAAGTGAAACGCTCTTTAAGCAGATTTTTCCATGGGAAATAATGCTAACTAAGATGATTGGTTCCACAACCCCCAAAATATTCATATAAAAATATTAACTGGATGTAAAAATGATGACAAAACACTGGAATTGAATTCAAACCATGCATTCAATGTGCATGATCCTATGAAGTCTATTTAGGCTGCAATCCTAAAGACACTTTCTTAGGAGTAAGCCCCATTTCACACAGTGGGGCTTACTTCTGGGTAGACATGGTTAACAGGCTGCAATCAAAGACACTTTCCAGGGAGTAAGCCCCATTTAACACAATGGGGCTTACTTCTGAGTAGACATAGTTACGAGATTGCAATCAAAGACATTTTCTTGGGAGGCTTACCTGGGCTGCTGCTGGAGGTTTAAGGTGGTTGGTGGGGGCACTTGGGGGCAGTTAGGGGCAGCTGCCTCTGGCACCTCCAGGCAAGTGGGGGCAGTTAGAGGTAGCAGCGCTGGCCGGCAACCCTTTTAAAGAGCCTCCATGCAGAGCGCCAGGGCTGCATAGCACATGTGCCCAGAGCGTGCTTCCTTGTTAAGTGAAGTGGAACTTGTTATGTGAAGCAAGGTTTCTTAGAAATTTTTGCTTGTTATATGAAACGCTTGTTAAGCGAGGTACCACTGTAATGTACTGTATAATGTGACATTTTATAATGGTGATATCTGGATAATTCCTATTAGAGGTGTTTGGTTTTGATAAGATAGGATTGCTGCCTACACCTTACTGAACACAGTGGGCATATTTCTGAGTGATATAAAAATTTTCAAACACTTCTACCTGTTATGCATGAAATATGAAGTGAGTCCTGGAACTAAATCCTTATAACTCTTGGTTCAGTTATGACAACTCTTTCTCTTACATAAAATGGTGGAGTAAGAACCTAACCTAACTAGTGTACTTACTCCATTTCAACCTTACCTAACTACTACACTTATTCCACTATCGATACCAAAGAGCAACCAGACATAGGATTAAAAGTTTTAATAGAACACATATATGCATCAAACCCTACATATCTTTGTTGTGAACTGTGTGTATATTGTTGTAAATAAAAATCTGGAAATCAACCATGTGATTGAGCCTATGTGTGCAGCTTATTGAAACATGATACGTAGTATCTGGTAACCTTGGTGATGAGTCAAGCACTCAGTGAGAAAGAGAGAGACAGTCAGATTTCTGAAACAAGTCCTTTGTTATAAAGATATCTGGACTGTATAATAGAACTCCTTTATCTAACATTAAAACTATCTGCTTTGCAGTATAGGGCAGGAACTGTTGGCGTGTTTGATTCTTTTCAGTTCAGTGCTCCTTCAGAGAGACCATATATGCTGCTTGAATACTAACTTTGGTTTTCTCTGAGTGCTGAAATATTGCCATTTTCTTTCAACTTCATCAGGTCTGCAAGAGCTAAAGGTTAACTTTCATGTGAAGATAGCTGTTGCTCTACCCCGGATATGGAAAGTTATTCACAGCAAGTGCTTTGATGATTATTCTAGTCTGCTTGGCATTTCCTGGCAGACAGGAAACGGGCTATGGGATATGATGGAAATTCTATGTTTTTATCTTATTCGTCTGTCCTAGTTCAGTACTAGAATGAAATCCACATAGCATACGAGGTCTTGTGCTTTAACAAAAAATGTGTGTGCTTTGTTCCAAACATACAGACCACTGACCTTGTGAATCCAATAACTTTTCTTCAAATAGGAATGTCACATATGCACCATTGAGAAGCTGGTGTCTCTGCAAACAATTTAATTTGAATATTAACATTGGGTAGCCTGGAGATATCAGTATCAAATAGGAATAAAGCCTGAGCATAAGGCAGAGCACATGCTTTGCTTGTGGTTCCAGGTTCAATTTCTGACATCTCTGATTAGGACCTGGAAAAAGGCTCTGGCTAACACTCTGGATAGTAGCAGCTGTACAAGGCAGACAATACAGAACTAGATGGCCCAATCGCCTGACTTAGGGCTGTTTCAAGCTGTGCTTCAGGCAGCAAGTCATTCATGGTCCCTATTGCCTTCTCTTTTTCTCTCCCTTTGCTGTCCTTTTCCTCTTCCCATTTTGAAAAGGCAGAAGTGAAAGCCACCTCATTCAAACACCCTCTCTATTATACACGCTACACGCTGCCTTTTTAAAATGGGAGTGTGAATAAGAGAAGAATTAGTGTTGGCTGGCACTGGGCAGTGTGTGGGTTCAGATGGGTATAATTTGGTATAAGCTGGCATTCCATGAACTCCAAATGGGTTTTGTGACTAAATTCCTTGCTAAGCAGATGCTCAGGACCACATTTTATTTGTTAGATTTATTCTTCAACTCAGTTTTGCTGGAAATACTGCATTAAGCAGCTTACCAAAAATAAAACCTGACACACGTATTCTGTAATACCAAAACACCAATTAAACAATGAGTAAGGCAGTTTAACTGCATCTATGAAACATTTAAAAAATTCAAAACATCAGCTATCATCAGATTAGAAGCCCACCAGAATAAGTGTGAAAAATTTAACACACAGTCAAGATCAAGCCCCCTGGGGAGGAATTTCCTGAGTCTGGTTACAACCAGAGAGAAGGTTGCACAGGATTCTTTCTGGCATCCCAATGAAAAAAATTTCAGATCTTTGTGGAAAGCAGAGAAAAAAAAAACCTTTCTGGCAGAACTTGGAATTGGGTCTGAGATCCAGGAACTTTCATTGAAAAATTGTCAATTCTACATCTTGCTCCTTGAGATTCTTTGCAACTTTGCCTGCCCCTAATCTCCAACATGCCTTTCCTAGGCCTTGCTGGTTTAATAAACTGGTCCTGTTGATATTTGAAACTGATTTTTTCCTTCTACAAATGAAGTAGAAAAGAGATCTTTAGAAAATGATGGTTTCTGTTCTCTCTGACTGAGATGAATACTGCAATGGAGTGTAGGCCTTCTAAAGAATGGTTAGAACTCCAGCTGTCGGGTCATAACAATTTCCATCTTCAGCAAAATTGGAGCTTAGACTAAGTTATCATGCAGTTTCAATATTTATTTTCTTGTAGTCCTAGCATTCTTGTCTGTGTTTCTTGATAAATGCTTTTTTCTTGCTTGTTCGGTATTGGTTCATTCAAACTACCTGGTTTGCCAGGAAGCCTTGAATACTCTTAAGGAAGGGACAGACTTGACTAGATAGACTAGAACACTCTCTCACCCTGGGCTAACTAATATGTCACAGATAACCCTGCATCTTTTGAACATCTTCAGAAACGATAAGGCATAAATTTGTTATTGTCCAAAAAAGGAAATTCTTGATATATAGAGCAGTAGTGGTTGTCATTGATCTAGTTGGAAACCCGTTCATAATGGTAACTCCAAGAAGCATTATTGGTATTCACATTGCTTGAGGGCAAACATGAGTAATGCATAAACATTGCTTTCACTGTGTGAGATACATTTTGTGGCAGACTTTGTGGCTCAGAATCTGTCACTGCAGTCTGTGTAAACTGGCAGATAATCCATCCTAGTGAGGACTATATATGTATGCTGTTATTGTGTTTCGTGGGTAACAGTTCCACCATTTTTGAATTACTGACTCTGCCTTTCTAGAGACCCTAGGATTAGTATTCTGGTCATCTTTTGGCGTCATTTGGGCTTTGGTTCCCAAATCCCCAGCAGATGCCAAAATCTATATAGTCCACTTAAACATTTTTAGAATTTTTTTAAAGGATAAAAATAAAAAGAACATAAGAGGAGCCCTTCTGCATCAGGTCAAAGGCCAATTTAGTGCATCTTATCTATATACAGTATATGAAATGGAAGACACTCATCAACGTCCAGCCAAAACTGCTGAACCTAGAAGCATAAAAGTTGGGGAAGGTCTTCCTTCCATGACGTAGGCACCAACTAAAACAGTTTTTGGAAATCAAAACTGGAAGGGGATTAAAAGGGGCGCAACACATTATCATCCCAATACTTTACATTGAAGACTTAACAAGGGTTGCAGTGGCTTGGTGGTTAGAATGCTGGAGTTAGAACACTGCATGACACTGAAGAAGTTGCCTTTGAAGACTGATCAACACTCAATCCCAAGTCCCTGAAGCAAGAAATTTGGGGACTGTATTCCTTCTGTGATGTAAGGACCCACTAAGAACTGATTTGGTGCCTGGTGGTGCTGGTGCCTGGTGTTATGGTACCTGCTGCTCAGTATTGCCTAGTGGTGCCAGGTGACGCTCAGTACCTGGAACCTGGCAGGGATGCCTGATGCTTAATAATGGTGCCCAGTACTGCCCAGTTGTGCCTACTGAGCAGTGATGCCCAGTGGTGCCTGATAAGAGTGCCCAGTGCTAAGTAGAGGTGCCCACTGATGCCCACCACTCACTGTCGGGTGGTGCCCAATGTGCAGTGGTGTGCTAGAAGTGGAAACTTAATCTTATTAAACTTCCTCAAGCTGTTGTATCTGTTCTGCTAATACTTTTTAATTTTTCATTCTAATTCCCAGTCCAAAAATGTCTAATTTCACTAAGCCTCTATGCTATAGAAAGCCACTCCATGTCATCAACCTCACCCTTTTCCTTATTACCTAAAAATTTCCCTAATTATTTTGGTAGTCCTTCTTTGCACCTTTGTATTTTATGACTTCTTTCAACTGCCTGGGGTTGTGTTCACGGCTGTGTAGCTTACAGGGAGCAGTTCTCACAACACGTATTAAAGTGAAGAAATTAACTTCAGTTACCCTTTCCTCCCCATGTTTGTGTAATTTTATTTTAAATGAAGCACCTGATCCTAATTAGCAGAGCCCTTGCTAATTAGAATCAGCTGTTTCTCATAGTTCCCATCTTTTAGGCCCATTATTCAAGAACTGCTGCTGGAGGATAAATTAAACTACATTGCATTTGGGCATTTTGTAAAATGATTTAAGTAGTGTCATAGTGTGACCAGTTTTTTTGCCCTATAAAGCACACTTTGGCTGTGCCTAAGATGGTGGCTTGATTATCTCATGACAGGTCAAACTTGCTTCATTGTACACTTCATCAGAGATTTTGTCCAGCAAAATGTATCTATAAACCATTTTTAATCTGTATCACTTTTTAAGAAGACTATGACAATAACATTGTATTGGAATCTGTATTTCAGATAGTTTTCCCAATTTTAGCAGTGGAAAGAATATTACCTAAGTAATTTGTTTCAACATAAATCCTTTCCAATTTTTCTCATAGGCTTTGATGACCTACATGCGTGTGCTGATCCTGGTTTCCTTGAATATGGATATAAGATGCCCAGTGCAGGTGTTTTCTTTGAAAGCTTAGTAGTCCGGTTTCATTGCCAACAAGGATATAGACTTAAGGGTCCGTCTGAAAAGCTTTGTGTGAGACATTTTAATGGCTCCCTAAGCTGGAAGCCCAGTGAAAAACCTGTGTGCCTACAAGAAGGTAAGTCTGATTTATAATAATAATATTAATAAACATGGCTTGTGATAACCCCCTTTTTTGGATAATGTTTCTTCTTCCAGATGATGAGCTAAACTGTGTTCACTTAATTATGAAACAAATATATTGTATTTTACAAACAGAAGCAACGTTAGGTTTGTTCAGACAGCCAAACACCATGGATTGTGTGGGTTTTGAATGTGTTCCTGTGCATGTGTTGTGTGTTGTGCATGTTGAATGTGTTGTGTGGGTTTTGAACTGTGTTCCTGTGCATTCCTTCACCTCCCTACCTTAGGACCTTCTTAAATCATAGATCTGCATAGATCTTGGATTCATTTTCTGGTTTGTAAAGGATAAACTATGGCTCCTGTATCTGGATGACTAGCATAACCAATGTTGAGCAATGAAGGATTGCTGTGTTGTAGCACAAAAAGCATTGTATGCTGCCCAACTTTGTTAGAAGTTTATGCTTGTGTTTGGGGATGGGTGGCACAGAACTTTAAGGGTGACTGTGATTTATGTCAACAAACAGATGACACTGCCTCTGATAACATTGGTTTTGTTTAATTACTCTCCTGCCAACTGAATGCCCTTAGTAGAACAGTGATTTTCTGTTTTACTATAAGAGTATAACTAATTTATAATAATAATAAAACAGGTTTTTAACAATACTAAATTGTCAATCATTAGTTACTGCTGGGGTGTACATTTATTACTCATGTGGGTGACAAATGGGGAGTGCTAATTGAATTATAATATGTAGTAATAAATATAGTAATAAAACACTTTTTCATCTCTATTAAACATGGCTATGAATTTGTTAACCTATGGGCATATGTATATTGTCTTTTTCAGAGAATTTGATAGAAGCAGGCAGAGGTGTACCTAGGCAAAACATCAAAACAGTTAGAAGGGATCTCAGGAGGTCATCTAGTCCAACCCCCTGCTTGTAGCAGGAGAGATGGGGCCCTGTCACCCGTGGCAGGTCGCATCCCTCGTTACATGGCAGATCCCTATACCCTCGTTACTCCTCCGGAAGCAGGGTAGACAATCTGTGTTAATCTGGGACAAATCTGTACCCAATAAAAAAATCATAATTTATTAAACCAAATGCATTATTTTAATGATAGTTTTTTCAGCAGTCAAGAAGTATACAAGCTAGACTACACTTAGGAGCCCATTCCTAGCCGGATTTCCAGCACTTATAAAGTCATTCCAATGGGATGTGTGGTAGGGGGAAGGGTGATAGTCACATGGGCCTTTTCAAGGTAAGGAATATTGTTCAGGGATTCTTTGTGGTTGCAGCAGTTCTGGAAATTTGGATAGGTTTACTCTCTAAGACCATGGGTATGTGCATGCATGTACAAGCACACTCCTACTGAGTGTTCAGATGCCATTCTTGTGATTTCCAGACAGCTATGTTGGTGATGTTGGGCCATGATGGAGAATATGAATATTCCTTCATGGCCAACAACTCCCACTGGCTAATAATCCTATTCAGATTGGTATGTTTCTACTGATTTAGCAAACAAACATGTCTGACTAGGTAAAGGGTTGTGCTAGAGTGTCCTGGTAGGTTCCGCGTTTCCATCAGGTAATACTATGACATCATCAAACCTAGATTACTGTACTTAAATTTAAGCGCAGTACTATCTGTTTGCTCTGCTCTGAAGAAATGCACAATATGGAGAGGAGGGAGGAAAAGTCTTGTTCCCCAGATCATCCACTGGATGGAGGATGGGTTCTCTAGGAGAGGGGGGTGGGAAAAGGAATTTTTTGTCATAGGACAAACGGATTTTGCAAACAAAAGAGGGGCTGGAGAAGGCATAGGAAAGCTGGAGAGAGGCTGTACCTGGAGCGATAGAAATAGTCACCCATGGCTTATATCCTTATTGCATAGCTTGCTCCCATACAGCAAATAACAGGTCTCTGCACGTGCTGTCTCTCGGGGATGAGAGTCCCACCTCTACTCTCGGGACAGTGGTAATCCAGGCAGGCAGTATTCCTTAAGTTTTCGACTGTGCCTCTCTTTCCTGTGCCCGGCTAAGCCTGTGCCATAGCTTAGGTTGCTATGTCTGTCTGTATGTCCACTATTCTCACGAGTCTCTTCTTCCACAGTCACCTGGGAGATGGGTAAAGCCCCTATTGTTGAACAGCATAATGAGACTCTTGCAGTGAATTCTAGGTAGAGAAGCAAAGGAGGAGTGGGTGGATTGTAAGCTAGCCATTTAGCTGCTGTGGGCGAGCAATGTGTCCCACCTTCTTAAGGCCACTTCTTCCCTATTGCTTGATCACTTGTGCTGCTTCCATGCCTCCTACCTTGCCTATCAATGCCACCCCTCAAGGGTCAAAGCAGCTGGCAGTTGGCTGGTAGGGCATACCTTTCCACACCTCCCATATGCCAACCTTGGGATTAGTCAGTCCCACCTCCCTGAGCTAGTCAAGCATCAAGAGAGTGGGGCGACATCACCCCAAGGCCTTGCCACCTTGGACGGACACCAAAGATGGTCCTCACCTACCCAAAAACTGCACGCTATCCAGGTTGCGAAGTAGGAAAAAATTTGTCCATCCAGGTGCAGTTCCATGAGGGGGACCTGCCATTTCTGGGTGGGCCCAAGAAAATGGTCCCTGGGCCCACCCACGGCCCACCCACCCCCATTTGAAACAACCAGTAGGCTGGGTTCACAACCTGCCCAGTCCTGGGGGAGGGGGCAAGGTAAAAATGTCGGCGCAGGTTTGGTCTAACACCCATTTTCATTTGGTAGGCAAAAAAACTAACAGTTTCTGGAATTATAGAGTCTAATTTTTTATGAGTAGTTTTAGTTCTGCAATATGATTGTGCGTTTCAGAGGGCAGCAAAATGAAGTGAAATGTATCTTCTATATGTTCCCTTTTTGTGTGTTGCTTTACATTTTGAAGAATGGTCACATCAAGGAGAATCTCAGAATCCTGGGAGATGCAGAGGTGCAGTTACTATTGAAGAATAGAAGAACATAACATTTTTGAATTAGAGATGAAATAACACTTGAGACTAATAGTTATTTTTTCCTGAAAATGGCACCAGATATCTATGGATACACTGAACAAAAGGAAGTGATGTCATTGTTTACAAATGGAGCCATTAAATAAGAATGATAGAAGTTAAGATTATGAGGACAGTTTATACCTAGATATTTGATACTGTGTGTGCTTTAATTTTGTAAATGATGATGTCTTTGCCATGTTGTGTGTGTTCAATAAAAACTGCCTCTTGGTGACAAGATGTAGCTTTGCTACTTTTGCATGTGACAGAATACAGAAACGCTGTCCCTTATCCCAGAAAAAAAATATTCATCACATCTTGTATTGCTCTGCTGCGTTTTCCTTGAAGGAGCTGCTGTGATTGATGAAACTGCCTGTGTGTGCGTGCACTTAATTCATGGAGGGAAATAAGGAGATAATGCATTATGAGAATATAGTAGTTTTTGCCGGTGTATATTTACTCTCTCTCTTTTTCTGTTCTCTGCTCCTCTTGCATATGACTCAGAGTACATAGTCTTACAACAGCAACAGGGTTTTCCCAGTTTATAGCTGTCTAGGCTCTGCTACCCTTTTCTTCTCCAACGGGGATGTTGTATTCATCATATTTTAAAATTTTAAATTAATACAATTTGAATACAGAATTATTATAATCCTGTATTTAATTAGATAATAATTTATATAATTAAATATTATACAAAATTATTCTTAAAAATTATACAGTTTAATATATATTTTGTATTAAGTTTTTAGTCATCAACAATTCATGTCTTTGCTTTAATTTTTGCTGATTTTATATAGAAATATATTTTAAAAAATATTTGTTCCTACTAACTAGTTCATGGATTGCTTTATCAGGGGATAAGTTTCAGATATGCAGGGAGTTTATTGAAAAACAGAACAATAAAACACATTTTGGAAACACAGATGAAAAATATTAATTTTTAACTCTAATCTGTTCCCGTATGGAACATGCATCTCCTTATCCAATTGCTGGGGAAAAAATAATAGCAGATTTGCAAGGTTTTCAGATTCATGAAACTAAAACAGTACAGACCTCTCCTATGAGCAGCCTATGTGCATGTAAAAATTCAGCCAGCTTTCTGACCACACTAATTGTATTGTAACAGCTTAAGAGATGCAAGTTTGGAAATTGGTTTTTATAATGTAAACCGGTAATAGTATCACTGGCCACTAATGATTGTGCAGGCAGCTGTGAGTCTGGCTAGCATCCCCACAATTAAAATGATTCAATCTACAGCTTATCATACGAGATAGAGAAAATGAAATTGTTGTAGCAAAATCAATGTTTCCTGCTTCAAAAATGAAAATCTCATATTTCACTTATGTTCTAAGACTCTATTTCTGGAACAGCAAAACTCCAAGGCAACAGCAAATCCAAAGTCAGTGATGTTTTCATTGATGTCTACTTTTCATGACAGCTAGTGGAAACATCATTCTCAGAACTAGGAAATCTGTTGTTTCATGACTGAAGCCCCTCTGTGCTTAAGTTCGTTTAGTTTCATCATATTTTCAATTCCCCCCATTTTCCATTTTCCCCTTTTCTTGTTTTAGGGGGAGCATGATAGCAGGGTGACCAGATGCCAAACCCAAAATTCCTGAACCCCAAGGCCAAAATTCCTACCCCCAGGGCAAAATTCCTACCCACTGAAAAAATACAAAAATGTATTTTTTTGTTTTTGTTTTTTTTGTTTTTTAACCATAACTTTTGATAGGAAGGAGATATCTCCAAACTTATTTTTGCGTTGGATTCTGCTCTTCAATACAAATCCAACAACATATGGCATGATGGGATACTGTGCACTATCGCGAAGTTTCAAAATGAAGCCAAAATGTAGGACAATGATGCCAAAATGTAGGACACCCAGACAGGAGGCTAAAAATCCAGACAAATTCGGGTTTTTCCGGTCATCTGGTCACCCTGCATGGTAGTGTATGTATATAACCAAAGACATAGTTTATATATAAACAAAGATGGTTCTCCAGTGCCTAACCCATCCAGTAAGTGGGGGACATCTGGATATAGGAAACAAAGTGTCCAGTGATATACTTAATGTGGTGTAGACTGGCTCTCAGAGAGGCCAAGGACACATAAATGAATCTGTTGCCAGTTTCACCTTGCTTTACAAGGCTAGTCCCAACTAAAATATAAATATTTGAGAATTCGCGTATATATATGCCAATATACATACACACCATATATCCTACCTTATCAGGTGCACTGTACCATAAGACACACCTAGATTCAAAGGAGAAAAACACAGAAAAATACCTACAGTGCATCCCTGGCCGGTGCGCCAGGGTCTCGCACAGCCATAGCGCTGCCTTCTCAAGCCTGCCCAAGTCTCTGGAAGCCCTGGGTAGGCTGAAGGCAGCAGCACTCCAGCCGTACGATGGCCTCCCAGGCCCTCCCTGGACAGCTGAGGTAGCGCTCTGGCCATGTGCGGCTTGGGAGAGCCCTGCGCGTCCATTGCCCTGCCTCCCTGAACACGCCCAGGCTGAGGCTCTGGCCGTACGAGGCTCTCCCAAAAGCATTGCCTCCCTCAGCCAGGACAGGCTGAAGGAGATGGCGTTCCAGCTATAATTTTCTTTCACAAAATTGGGATAGAGCCATCTGTCCATTTTGCCATTATATGAACACAATCCTGCCAAATTGGGATTGTCCCTATTTTTTGGGACATATGGGCACCTTACTCATTTCCCCCACCCCTCCATTACATGTTTGGTCAACTGAGTCAGAGGCTTTTAGGGGAGAAGAGGTTGGACATTGGCTCACCATGGGCTGCATCAAGCCCCGGGCTGTGTTTTGGAGACCCCTATTCTAGAACAAAAAGGCTTGTACAACTGCTTAGAAATAATATCAGTTTCGTATTTGAAAAGCTTTTACTTCTCATTATTGTTTTATGATACCTTGTGGAGACTCATTACAGACTGTAGGATGTCATGTTTTAGCAAAATTGACTTAATGATGTTTGATCTGTTGAGAGAGTTATTGGAATTGCAGAAGGAAGAAATTGTTTTCATAGGAATGTCACCATTTCACCAGTGAAACAGTTGTGATTTTCAAAATAACTTGGAATTTTGGAATGCCTCTGAAAATGCCTCTATATTTTGTAGCTAGATACAATCAAATAGGAGCTTTTTGCTTGCTCTTCTCATCCTGAGGCAGCCTGTGAACATCCCTGATGAATTGTTCTTTTCTCCTAGCTCCCCATGTCGGGCATTCCTAGTTCTGCACCTAATTTTGTCAAGCTATATCTTGTGGCTAGCCAGAAAAAAATTGGCCGTTTTTCACCACCCTGCCTGTTGTACATCACTCCATTCCATTCCTTTGTTGTTTCTTCTTCATTTCCTCTTTTTCCATTTTGGATATTGAGAAACACCTGTTTGGTTTATTGCATTATATTTTGAGCTTTCATAAACTGATTATATCATGAATATTTGCCTGCCTAGCCTCTGTCCACAAGTTATTCAGTGAATCATCACATCTGATTTGGTACAGATATATACCAATTAAGGGTGCAATCCAGAGTAACTATGGGGAGGCCTTGCTCCGGTGTAAGAACAATTTGCTCTGGATTGCAATATGAATTTCCCATAGGTTTTCACTAGATGGTGCAGTAACTACAGGTACACGTAATGTCTCTTACGTGCTCCCGTAGTTACTCTGGATTGTAGGGTTAGCCTCTGTTCCAGAAAATTAATGGAGCAGAGAGTAGGAGAGAATGCACTGAGCAGTAGCCATAGATGCTACTACATTTGATCAGCTGCCTGTTTCCCCAACAACACCACACTTTATTTTAGATTGCTACTCACTAGAAAGCAAATTAGTATGGAATTCTTATATGCTGTTTGCATCTATCCCATAGATAGTGTTGGGGATGTGCTGAATTCTGCCTTTAAATTTGTGTGTGTGTGTGTGAGACATTTTGTGACTGACTCTGATATCAATTGTTGAAAGAGAATCCATAATAATGTGAAATAGAATAGACAATGAATGCCAGCTATAAGGAAACAAAAGACTAAAGATATGCAAACACTTTATGTCAGTTTTTATGTAAAGAGGGATTTGAAGTATCTTCTGCTGTGTGGGCAGCCAAGGTTTGAAAGTAATTGTGGATGCAAGTACAGCCTTTAAACTTTTTTATAAATTATTTATCTGATTGAAAGTGTGTTGCATTAAAGGGAAGCTTTATAGTTTGTTAGCTTTCCATCTCATACTGTGACAGGAAAAAAATGCTTCATGAGCCGTTGACCTATTCTTGAAAATAAAAGAAACTTCCTAGCCTCCTCACTACTGCCGCGTCACTGCTAGTTTCAGAGATGTGGGGAATGCCAGAAATCATCATTTTGCCATGTACAGTGGTGACTTGGTTTGTGAGCATAATTCGTTCTGAAAGCATGCTTGTTATCCAAAACACTTGTAATCCAAAGCAGATTTTCCCATAGGAAATAATAGAAACTCAGACAATTGGTTCCACAGTCCAAAAACATTTATATAAAAATATTTACTAAAAATGATTGCAAAGCACTGTAATATAAAACAAACGCTGTAATAAAGAAAATACTGTACAGTACTGAATTGTATTTACCTTTGAAAACCTTCATGGCTGATGTGAGAAGATGAGAGAGGAGGATGACATATTTAATAGGATGACTTTCACTATCACTAGCAGAGTCACTGCTCTCCACTGGCTCAATTGAATATTTGTCTTTTCATGCAACTTTAACATTCCCGTGCTGCTGATGGGGAACAGTATTGTCACAATGATAAGGCACAACTTCCACACTGCCATACACAGACCCCACAGTGAGATACCCACAGTGAGTATCCATATTTAGGCATAGTCTGTTGAACATTATATAGTCTTCCTTCTGAAGCTAAGTAGGCTCCATGAAGTCAGTGCTTGGATTGGTGACTACTTAGAAAATCCCACATTGGCCTGCTCAAGTTTCATGATGACAAGAGGACATACATGTAACTTTAAAAAAAAATTAAATTCCCATGAAGCCCTATTGCTTGCTCTTTCCGTATATTTATAAATTAGTTCTATGAACCTTTGAATTGATTAGTTCTATGAACCTTTGAATCCTCTCAAAGGAAAAGATGCCTGCGCATGCATCATTTCCCCCACCATCCATACTAATTTCTCACAATGTCTTACATCCAAAACAACAGTCTGAATTTATTTTCAAAATTGGATGTTTAAAGATTGATTTGAGGTTTGGGAGTGGGGACCTTTACACAAGTCATCAGCAAAATAATAAGGTACCTGAGAGAGATGCAAGCAAAGACTATATTGGTTCTTGGTATGTTTGAACAAGATGTTCATTTTTATTCTATAAGCCTCTGCAGGTTCTTTCTTCCATTTTTTCCCGTGAAATCAGTTTATTAACATTTTTCAGTGTGTGCGTTAGTCTTTTCCTTTTTCTCACCAGAGGTGGTTTTGTTTCTTGGGGGGAGGCACAATCTAGCTTAAAAAGTTTTTTCCTCTTATGCTCGTTGCATGAAAATTACCATATTGACTTGAATCTAATGCACACCTTTTTCAGCCCAACTGAGTCTGTAAAATCAGTATGTGCATTATATTTGATGATGCATTAGATTCAAGTAAATATGGTGCTTTGATTATAAGTATAGGTCAGTATTTAGTTTAACAGTTTAATATATTGTAATTAAAATGTAGTAGAAATCCATTGTTGTAAAAAGTAGTGCAATTAGTAAAAAATCATAATATAAACCCATTGTCATATGACTAGTTGTTGTATGCTATAAAATTAAATTGTACACCTGCTTTGCAGCAGTGCATTACAATTGCCAGTAAACATTTTTAATATGAAGCCTTTTAAAATTGAGATGCACATTAGATTTGATGGTGCATTCGATTTGAGTAAATACTCATAAATACTATGTAAACCACACAGATATTTTAAAATTATAGTTTCAATATCTCTTTTAGGTAACTTCTATATCTCTTTTATAGATTCCATTTTAGATTTTTTCTTTTACAGCAATATTACTAATGGTTGATATTGAATGTCTTGCTCTATAAAATGTAGTTCAAATTATACATATTACATGATGAAAGGAGCAGAATAAATTTTTACTACCTATTTAAGTTTAAATGGTCTCTGACATGTTATAGTATTTGAAAGAATGAGACCTTAGGTTTAATGAACCAGAACCTAGTATTTAGTACTGTGCTCAAATTATGTGGTAAGTGTAACAGATCCTTAATTAAATGTCCAGTTTCTACCTCCTGACCTTCACCAATTTAAGCCAGCTTATGACTTTTCCTTTTTTATAAGAATTATTGCTTAGAGCCATCACAGAAGAGTTGGGCCTGTGAACACCCCTGCTCTCATTGCAATTCAAATATTGTATTTTTTCGGCTTATAAGATGCACCTACCCATAAGACCTAACCTCTAAACCAAAGTTTAGAGGAGCAAAACAAGAAAAAATATTCTGAACCAAATGGTGTACAGCAGAATAATATTACAACCATGTAAAGTCAACAGTGGTATTAAGAACCATCATCACTGTCATTAAAAAATGAGGAAAGACTTTAAGGTTCAAAACTCTTCTAATTTTCTGGAAACACCAAGAACTCATCACTAGTGTCAGTGATTTGTGACTTTTGCACAAATCTCATTGCACATGAGCAGACACCAATATTTTGCACAAATCTCATCGCAAAGGGTCCAGGGAGGCAGGTAAGTTTGGGGGAGGGGGTTTCTTTTGGAGGTTGGGGGATCCAGGTAGGCAGGGAAGGGTGGGGTGTTTCTTTTGCTGGGTGGGGGGATACAGGCAGGCAGGTAAGTGGGGAGGTATCCAGGCAAACAGGGATGCATAGGATTGCAGCACTAAGGACCAGATCCTGTACATGTCTGGAAAGAATGCTTAGCCTTGCAGCTCTTGGAACCAGATCCTGTGCGTGCATACTCAATTGCAAGCCTCCCCCACCCCTGGAAAGCATGCATAGGATTGCAGCTCTAGGAACCAGATCCTGTGCATGAATACTCATTTGCAAGCCTCCTCCACCTATGCATGGAAAGCATGCATAGAATTGCAGCAGCAGGGACCTCTCTCTCTCCTGGGCTGCTGCTTCTTCCCCTCTTTCCACCAGTGCCCCTTATTTTTGCCTGTCTGCCTACATGCTCTGCTATTCCTCTGGGCTCCGTTTGTTTCTTTGGGGGAGGAGCCTGTGGGGAAACCTCTGTCCTTCCTCCCCAGCTTGCCCTGGCCTTCCTGTAGACTTGCCCTGCCCAGGGGGCAGAGCACAGCTGCAGAAGGTGCTCCAGGATTGGCCCCTTCGCTTCATAAGACGCACAGACATTTCCACCTCCTTGGGGGGAGGGGGGAGAGTGCATCTTATAAGCAGGAAAATATGGTACTTATTTTTGTATTTGTTTTAAGGTTGTTATTAAGAATGTGTGATGAATTGAAATGAATTGGATCATGTTTGCATATAGTTAAGTTATACTTGTTATTGTGGGTGATCTTCGAATGATAATTTAGGCATTGTTTTGGCTGATCAATACTTTTAAGCTAAGCTAGACTACTAATAAAACACATAAATTTCTTTATGAAGTCAGAGATTGCCATTCTCCAATTGTTGAACATTTAGGAAGCTTCTGTACTGACTGTTCTGGGATATATGTCTATCATTGTAGTAGAAGAAATTCTGCTCATGCAAGGAAAAAGAAGTGATTACCACCCCCTTACAAAATATGACTTCCTGTTGAAGCACACTTGGCACATGCCATCTTTCTGTAGCAGTCACTCTCCCCCTCTACAGGAATAGAAACATAAGCATTCTTTACTTTCATTACAAGAATACAACCCACTATTTAGAAATTTTGCAGATTTTGAAAGGTAAGAATAAAACCCATTGTTAGCTCGGTGTCAGTCTACAATCTAGCATCAAAGAATTATGTGAAAAACAGAATGGTTATATGAAGTTGAGAGGCAAAGAACATATTAAAAATCATGATTGAATTAATCCATGGCTAAATTTACAAGCAATATTTTGTACTTTGTCTCAGTTGTATGTTGAGCAGTTAGAATCATGAACTGGCACAATGGGGACGATTTTGAGAGCGAGTCAGATGAGGAGTGGAATTTGCTGTAGGAGAGAATAGGGAATATATGGTTTAACTTGATTGCTGTAATTAGGATGTTTTAAAAGTGAGCATCTCAAAAGATACCTCCTTAATTTGCAGGTTGCTTCAGAACTATGGTTCTTCATAGTTATATTAACATAACTGAGATTGAGTCCTCCATATGGTCAGTGTGAACAATGATATAATTGAAAAGCGGTATATAAATACTATAGATAGATAGATTTTAGTGCTGTAGTCCATCTAAGTGCCCACCTATACTTCCAAATAATATGCTTTAACCTTCTACTTCAAATGTCATTTGTTTTAGCTAACATCTAAATATATAAAACTGAAAAGTCACTGACTGGCTTACTCATTCACTGACTCATCAAAACCCAGCCAAAACAGCTGGGCCTAGAAGCATGAAATTTGGGGAGGGTGTTCCATGAGTGAGGCACCCACCAAGAACCGGTTTTCAGAAATTCCAACTGGAAGGGGGTGAAATGGGGCACAACACATTTTCCTCCCTATACTTTACACTGAAGAATCACTGACTGAGAGACACTCTGCCCCAATACCCAGACCAAGAGGCATGAAATTCAGGTAGAATTTTTGAATAATGTTGAAGAAAATATTTATTTTCCTATTTGTTCATAATGGTGATTGAAGGCACCTGTAGCATTTCACGACTTTGCCAAAGTTGCACAAAACATAAAGCTAATGAAACCAAATCTATATTTTCTGATTTTGCATTCCTGCTACCATAATCACAAATTTGTCATGTCTTTTTAAATCCAGTAACTCATATACATAATTAACAAAAGATTTTGGTGGGATGGTTGCTAGCGGGAGGTTTCAATTTATAATTCTATTTTTTTAGGTTGGAATATGATTCAGTTCATGATCCAGTATGACAGCACAATCCAGAGCAACTAATCTGTCCACATCAGAGCCCTTGGGTTGCCCTGTCTATCACTAGGTTGGAGCAACTGCAAGATGCTCCACCCCAGTTACTCTGGAAGAGGCTTAGGGCAGAGGAAGGCAACATAGGGTGCCCTAAGAGAGGTGGACCTGCTCTGCCCTAACTGCTCTGCCCTAAGCAGTTCAGGAGAGGCCTGTTGAGGACATGTTTAGCATTACTCTGTATCCAGATTACTCTGTATCCAGAGATTACTCTGTAGATTACTCTGTATCCAGAGCCTGTTTCCAAGGCAGAAATGCCCTCTTCCAACCCTCAGAGTTATACCACCTCAGGAGCAGGTATAGTAATGAGTAGACCCATAGGGGTCCATAATAAGGCCCGAGTAAGAATGGCAGTGTTGACCAAAAATCTGAGTTCTTGCCCAGTGTGGCTGCAACCCCTTCCTCTCAACCTCATGATGTGGAACAACTACGGCTGCCCGCAAACGTCAGGATACAGCAGGCCACTCCAAGAAACCCCTTGTATTCACTGTAGAATGTACTGGCATCTCATCAGGGACTCCTTATAAGGCAGGCACCCAGTGGCGTCACCAGACTGGTGCAGCTGGTGTGGGCAGCATTGGGTGATGCACTCTGTATGGGGTGATGCACCGGAGGAGTTTGACTGTCCTTTGGCAGGCCCCAGGCGTCAGCCCACCCATTTGGGCCTGCTCCAAGGCGGAGCAGCAGCCAGAAACTGCCACTCATCCTCGGAGCTGGCCTGAATGGCCAGCTGAGATGCACTGCGCAGAAACACACTGAGCATGCCGAACAGCTACAGAGGAGACTTCCTTAGAGCAGAGGAAGTCCACACCTCTGCACGTGGCCTTGCTCAGGAGGCGGCCTTGCTCAGGAGGCGGAGTGGCAGCTGAATGGCTTCAGAAGAGTATTGCAAGGCACCAACTCTGACGCCTGCACAGTCTCCTCTGAAGCCAAAAGCCTTCAGAAAAGTACTGCGCAAGTATCAGAGATGGTGCCTGCACAGTACTCTTTCTGAAGCCAGTTGGCTTCAGAAAGAACTGCGCAAGCGCCAACTTTGGCGACTGCACAGTCCAGGTAGGGGGGTGCGTGCATCCCAGGGGTGACACGCAGACTTCCGCACCGGGTGATGCGCAGAGTTGTGTCATCACTGTAGGCACCACAGCTGTTCCTTGTTCAGTGTGATCTGAGGGGTGTCTTCTCAGGAGCGAGTCCTTCCCATGTGTCAATTACTTAGCATGCTCTGGAGCAGTTAGGGTAGCCTAGGCTTCCTGACTCTCTGGATGCAGCATAACTTTCTGCTCTGGATACAGAATAGTTAGGAGAGAGCAGTTAGGGCCTAGCAGGCTGAACTTGCTCTGGATTGTGCCCTGAGTCTCTGAAGCATATTATACACATCTCTCCACTGTGAGAACTGACCATTGCTGCTGTTTATCTCCTGTATTTCAAGTAGCTGTGTTTTCATGACATGGCACTTTTTGCTTCTTTAAAAGAACTGACTGAATAGATGTTTTTACATGACAGTAGTTCTTGTTCTGGAATTGTATCGTAGAGTACATTTCATTAACAGCTCTATTCTTTTAAGGGGGTTTATTACTATTTTTTTCTAATTCAGTCCCCAATACTTGCCTCTTATTTGCTACCAAAACAGGTTTAGATGGCAACCAGGGCTGCAGCGGCAAGAGAAGATTGGTGAAAGTTGAAATCTCTCGGTGTATTTTTAAAAGTATCTGCAACAAATGTCCCTAAAATATTGAGTCTGTCCTCATTATCTACTAGGGGTAAAAGGTAAAGGTGTCCCCTGCAGGTTGCCCTGCTATAGTCATGACTGACTCTAAGGTATGGTGCTCATCTCCGTTTCTAAAATGAAGAGCCAGCTTTGTTCAAAGATGCTTCCATGGTAATGGGGCTGGCATGATTATAATACTGAGGTACTTAAAATGCTGATACCTTCCCACCAAGGTGGTACCTATTTATCTACTTGCATTCCATGCTTTTGAACTGCTAGGTTGGCAGGAGCTGGGCTAAGGACAGGCGCTCACCTTGTCTTGGAGTACTCAGGTCTTGAACCACTGATCTGCCGATCTTCTGATGGACAGGCACAGCGCCTTTAATCAATAAGCCAAATGCAGCCCTATCTGCTAGGGTTCGGCACTTGCAAAAACAAATAGATACTGACTCATTGAGCCTACTGGGAAATTGAGATTGGGAACCCAGTTCCAGGGAACCCTTGTTACCATACGTTCTATAAACTTCAGTACTGGAATCTTCCTTTGAAGTCTGGGTGATAGTGAGGGCTCATCAGCATCTGATTCTTGCTCTACCATGCTGGCTATGTTCAGCTAAAGCAACAAGGCCTCTGAATTCACAACAAGGCCTCTGAGTTCAGCAGCTGTCAGAGGGTTGCTTCACTCTTCCTCTCCACCATTCTTTTATTTCCTTTGTCTTGCCTCACTGCAGTATTCATCTACTGTATATATATAAAATTGAAAAGTGCCTGCCTGACTCACTCACTTACTCACTCACTCACTCACGCAGGGCCTAGAAGTGTGAAATTTGGGGAGGGTGTTCCTTCCATGGTGGAGGTACCCACTGAGAACCAGTTTTCAAAATTCCAACTGAAAGGGGGTGAAAAGGGGGGCAAAGCATTTTCCTCCCAATACTTTACATTGAAAATTGGGGGATTTGAACAGCCTGGTGTGCCTTGTCAATGGTAAAAACAATTGATGGTGTGCCTTGACAATTTCAGTGCCTTGTTAAGTGTGCCAATAGATAAAAACGGTTGAAAAAACTGGTCTACAGTTTAATGGTGAATGTACTGAAGGGTAGATTTCCAGAAGGATGTCCTTTTCAGTCTTGCTGGGATTCTCTCCCTCTTTCCCTTGTACTAATCTGAAATGCTGCCTCAGACTTCAGGGATCATCTCTGGAGCCTCTTCAAGAGACTTGTAATACATTGTCTATTGCTTAACCCTCCAATGTAGAGACCAATTATAGGGATAAATTGCATAAAGATTAAATCTTTCAACAATTTCACTGAGTTCTTTCAGAACACTTGCGTTAACACTATCTGATGTTGGTGGCTTATTACCAGTGAACTTATTGATTCCCATTAAAATCTTATCTGTAGGCACTGGTATTAGACTCTGTGCCTGTTAACCAGCAGGCCAGGGTTCGAGTCCCGGGTTGGCCCCACAAGACAGGGTGAGCTCCTGTCCTTAGCCCAGCTCTGTGACGCAGCTGGAACCAATCGTATCTGCTCTGCCTTTCCATTGGACTAATTCAGTGGCATGGAGAGGGGGGATTTGCTGCTTGGGTAACAGCCTATCCTCCATAAAAATCCAACCCAAGCTTTCCTGCTTCGCATGCAGCGTATGCAGCGCCGAGCACAATGCCATAGTCTTTCAAGACTGACGGAGGCCTGCTATTAGTAACACTGTTCAAAACAACCAATCAGCTGGAAAAAAAATTGCTCAATTTCAGCTCTTTCAGTAACATTCCCTTTTGAGAGCGGGAAGACAGCACATAGTCACAGTGTTGAACTGTATGGCATTTCAGTTCTGGACAGCTCCATAGCGTAACAAATATAGTGTAATAATTTTAACAGTGTCTTCTGCTTCAGAAAGAGTGTTCTTGCTCCAAAATTAACCCTAGCATACCCAGGCGAGCGGAGCCCCAGAACTGGTCAGATTTTCTTTTTTTTCTAATGGAAGTTATGCTTATAATTTTACAAGGTCTTTTGACTTTTTTTCTTTTCCGTAAACAGTTTTAAATCCGAAATAATAAATGCTTTGAAACTTTTATTTTTCCTGTAAAATCAAATTTTACCAATTGCACCCTGGTGGGCAGAAAGCCAGAATTGGATTTAAAGGGAGTCATGCTTATAATTTGGCAAGATCTTGTGGCTTTAGGTCAAAGTGGGGCCCATCTGCTGATGAACACTGATTTGCATCTGTGGGAAGAGAGGAAAACAGCATTCTCAGAATTCTAAGAACAAAAGGTGTACTTTGCATCCACTTGCTAATAAGCTTTGTAACATCTTTGTAAACAGAATATGAAAGCACAGTTGTGTGTGAGAGGAAGGGCCTACAATTTGTAGGTGAAAGCCCAGGAAGGGAATGCAATTTTTAGTCCTGATTTCTGAGGCACTGAATATTTCCTGAATAGAGTTGTGTGTGAAAGGATTAGAGGAATAGTAATGTGTACAGTGAAGCTTCTTTATGGAATCCCACTTTTAAATATTGTGTAGCAAGTTGTGAGCAAGAAAGGCGAATATTCTGTCTGCCTAGCTAAGAGCTCCTTAAAATACTGTACTTTTGTTATGTTATATTGTTATGTTATTAAATGTAGACAGATGGCCATAAAGTCAATGGTTTCCTATAGTCAATGGTTGGAGAGAAGGGGAGAAGGCAAAAGGCTTAAATTGAAAAATGTATCAATTTAGATTTCATAACCAGGAAGAATTATCTATCAAGGGGACTTGTTTGGCAGCGCAACAAATTTTCATGTGAACCTGATGATTCCCAGCACTTGAGGCATCTAAAATAGGGTAATTAGATAATCTGTCAGAAATGATTTAGGCATAATTGGTCCTTCTGAAGGGCAGTGAAATAGATTTGGGCTTCAATCCTAACCTCTAGTTAGGCTGGCCTATGTCCCAGCATAAGTCCTGTGCTAACTTGGGGGTGTCAAAAAATACAGTAAGATACTTACCGGTATGTGCCACTCTTGGGGGAGGGTTAGGCCAGTGCAAAGAACATGAGCTTGCTTCCATATATCACCATGGGAACAGGAAGACTGATGAGTTATGCCAGGTTAGGTTAGGATTGCCCCCTTAGTTGACTTTCTAGAGTCATTTTCTCAGAATCCGTGCAACATTACTGAAGCAAATGTCAGTGCAATCACCACACTGAAATATTTGGGGATCCGCTCCTGAATTTTACGTGTAGAATCAAAGTTAGATCTAGGAAGGAAAACTTAATTTTATTCTGCTAATGATGAGTTACTTCTTGCCCTCTAACATGTAGTAGTCCTATTTTATCCAGTCTAATTTTAAATGTTTCCAAGTCTTGGGCTTCTGTTTTTACTTCTGAGAAAGAGGCAGTTTTACATCTCTTAATAGGCAATTTTTAGGCAATAACGAAACACTGGTTGACCATCTTCAGATGCATAACACAAAATTGCTTTACCAAATTTTGCATCTATCTTCTCTATGGATGCATACAACTGATGATGATGGGTTTTATTTTTTTCCTTTCAACATGCTAGGTTAGTAAGCATATCACTGCCAAAATAACAGACGTGTTTTGAAATATGCCTTGATGATTTAAAAAGCAGAAAACTCAAGCTGCTTCTTAAGAGGTGTTTTTTTGTAAGTAGATCTGCATTGCACATAGTGTAATGTAGTGCAGCATTTATCAAACATTTTGGTTTGTGGAACCTTTTACAGGACAGACTCTTGGGAGCCCTTTCAGCACATGCATGGGTATCAATGAGGCCCAGAGTGCTAATGCATGTAGAACCACTCCCAATGCTGAATATTGGCAAAGCATTACTGGATTCAGTATTCAGACATTCTGAATACTGGAGCAAGAGTGAAAGGATAACCATGAAGAGGGAGGCAGGTAAAATGCACAAACTGGGCAAGGAACAGAAAGCAACTATACCTGTGAAGCCCTAGGAACCTCCCCCCCACCCCACCCCACCCCGGTGCAGTCAGAACAAGCCCTCCTGGAGGGAGGTGAGAGAAGATGCTCCTCAGGGCTCAGGTGGTAGGAAGTCCTGGCAGAGTGGCGGGGATGTTGGCTTGGTGGCTTTTGGCACTTCCTCCCTTCCCCAAGCCTAACTGCTCCCTTCTTTCCTGGGGCTCCTGTGGGTGCCCACAAGAAGCCTTGCACCACTCCAGCCAGCCTTCCCACTGACTCCTTCTCCTTGGGCATCCTGGCGCCACCCTGCCGGGACTCCTCCTTGTGGGCACCTGCTGCGCTGTGGAAGCCTCACTGAGGGAGGCTGGTGGACCCCGTTTGCACCCTCCCTCCCACAGGAGCCCCAGGAAAGAAGGGAGCAGCCAGGCTTGGGGAGGGGAGGGAGCGCCAGGAAGCCCCCAAGCCAACCTCCCCACTACTGTGCCTGGGCTTCCTGCCACCTGAGTCCTGAGCAGCACCTTCTCCAATCTTCCACCAGGAGCATGGGTGTGAGTGTATGTGCATGCATAAGTGAGTGCATGGGTTTTGTGTGTTTGTTTATGCATGTGTGTGCATATTTTGACTCCATGAGTTGTGTATATATTTGTGTGTGAGTGCAAGGGGTGTGTGTGTGTGTTGTGTGTGTGTAAAAATGAGTGCATGGGATGAAAAGTGTGTGCATCTGTGTGTGAGATAGCACTTGTATAGGTTGGAAGCAGTGGGGTGGAAGACAGCATGGAGACTTGGGGGCAAAGTGACCGTATGTCCTCTTTTCCCAAGACATGTCCTCTTTTTTAGCCTTGTGTCCTGGATTGGGGGTAAGCAAGTTTGACAGGGGTGGAGTCCTGGATAGATTCCAAAGATTGAAAGGGGTTCCTGGGCTGAAATGGCTGAAGAGGAAATACCCCCCAGAAGTGAGAGGAATACAGTTTCCTGGAAAGGGTGTGCAGTTGTCCTATGGAATTGTGGTTATTGAAAACTGTGGATAAAAGATCTGTGCATATGTCATCCTCCGTATATGGATATGGCAGAAGGACAGGTTACAAAACAATGTTCTGTTAGACATCTGAGCTTCACTTGGCTTTTCTAGTTGTTCATTATTCATGAAACCTGCATTGTTAGAAATGGAAACAAAAATAGTTATTGAAAGTTACGTGGCAAGTGTGGATTTCTGAATCAACATTGTTTAAGATATTATTATATGTTAATATGCTAATATGTTATATGATTTTGTAGAAGAACAATCTCTTGGTTATGTCAAAAATACCTTTTTTATTTATAGCAAAAGTATATCTGTATATCAATTATCTACTCGTCAAATCCATAATTTATTCATATTATTTTTTCCCCTTTGTGTGCAGAAAGTCCATGTATGGTTTCCAATTGTTGATAAAAAAATTTTACTGACTTTTCTTTAAGTAAAATCTAAAGTTTTTCCATTTCAGCGAGGTCATCATATTGTTTCCCGTTTTGGAGAGGGCTGCAGTGGCTCAGTGGTCAGAGTTAGCTCAGTGGCTGGAGTTAGCACACTGCTTGACCAGAATTCTGCTCAGTAGGCCAGCAGTTCAAGACCCGAGTGTTGCCGGATGGGGTTAGCTCCCATCCGAAGCCCAGCTCCTGCCAACCTAGCAGTTTGAAAGCATGCAAATGCAAGTAGATAAATAGGTACCACTTCAGTGGGAAAGGCAAAGTCCTGGAGACAGGCCACTCAAGTATCCCCATATTGTGTCCATCATGGATTGGAGGAAACTCCAGTCCACAAGAAGCAGATACCGTCTCACATGGTATAAATGCTGAAGAAGTTTTGCCTCTTATATTCCCACCATTCTTCAATGGAGGGTATCACTGGAACCTTCTAATACTTAGCATACAGTATTCCTGCCACTGTTGTCACATGTAAAAATATAGATTCAAAATCTTTCTGGCAAAATTCATTCCATTGCTAACAGAACAAAAGATGGCCCTGTGGTAGATCTCTTTATTTCAACTCTTCTAATTTGATAACATGATTCTCAAAATTAAATTGCCATGCTGCATCTATTCTCAGTAGTCTCCATGACAGCTTCAATGAAGAAAAGGAGTGCTAAGATTTGCATTAGCATGGCTCACAAGCCCTCAGAAGTGACGCTTGCCCTACAATCCAGAGTAACTATAGGAAGACGTAAGAGGCACTTACTCTGGATTGCTCTATGCATTTCCCATATGTTTCCCATAGGTGGCACTATAACTACATCCGTGTAAAAGGTCCCATAGTTACTCTGGATTGTAGTCTTGGTTTCCTTGGTAGCAGAAGCCAGAAAAGTGGCAGGAACCCTAAACAAGCCTCCATTGCCATGGGAAGATTGGAGGACTTCTTGGAGCTCATCACCTCAGGAAGACTATCATCTGGCCTGCCTGTCTGAGGAAGAAGGTTGCTTTCCAGTTCACAAGAACTGACCATGCCATGGAGATCACTGAGAAGGGAGTTTAACAGCTAAGACCAAATCTCCTGTTATTACCTGTGTGCTCACTGAAGGAAAGAGATCTACTTTGTCCCAAAGGCCTACTCTATAATATTAAACTTGAATTTTGACAGTGTAGCAAATAAAAGAACTAGCATATACTACTCGGGGTTATGTAGAAGAAATGAATCTTCGGCTACATTTATTGATTCTTATTCAGGCACCAGGTCAGTGGGAAATTTTTTATTTTGTTCTTGTTGAAGGTTTTAGTATGTAACCAAAGCTACACTGTCAGTTATAAGCTATTATCAGACACTGCTCATGCAGGACAGACAGCCATTGATGATAAAATTATATTAAACTGGCAAAACGCATACCCGTGTTGTGGGAGTAAAATTCCCCTGTAGGCCATCCCAACACGGCACATCATCCCTCCCATGCGTATCATCCCTCCCATGCGCATCAGACCTCCATGTGCAACATCTCCCATGTGCAGCAACCCCCATGCACATCATTCACCCTTGCGCAACAGTTCCCCATGCACAGCATCCTCCCCAGTGCAACCCCTACCGAACAACATCCCCCCCAGTGCTCCAGGCACTGAGCGCCCAATTGGCTGGATGTTGTTCAGTATTCCACATTAAGTTTAGGACAAAAACATGTTGCACCCCTTTTCATTCTCTTAAGCATTAAATTTCTCCACATCAGTTCTTGGTAGGTGTTCAGTTCTTGGTGGGTGACAGACAGAACACCCTCCTCAAATTTCATGCTTCTAGGTCTGGGGGTTGGGGCAGAGCATCCCTCAGTCACCAATTCTTCAATGCAAAGTATAGGGAGGAAAACGTGTTGCACCCCTCTCCACCCTTTTCTGGTTGGAATTTCCAAAAACTAGTTCTTAGTGCTCTTCTCCATCATGGAAGGGACATCCACCCCAAATTTCACACTTCTAGGCCCAACAGTTTTGGCTGGGTGTTGATGAGTCATTGAGTAAGTGACTTTTCTCTTTTTTATATATATAGATGACTTTTCTTTTATATATATATATATATATATATATATATATATATATATATATATATATATATATATATATATATATATATATATATATATATATATATATATATATATATATATATATATATATTTCCTGATAGAGGTCCAACCTTGCTATACATTGGTTTTTTTATACACGGATTTGACACAACATGAATGGCCACTGCAAATCACAGGTTTTTTTTTAAACTGCTTTGCTGCTGTAGATAGGTAGAGATGCAAGCAATCATTCCATTTTTTCATTCCCAGAATCAAACACCTGCAGATATTGAGGCATTACCTTATTCTATTAGGCACAATGAAGGAGCAAGAAAACTTGCAGCATAATCCTAAACATGACTACTCAGAAATACGTTGGCTAGTATTCAGTGGGGCCTATTCCCAGGAAACCATGTTTAGGATTGCAGTCTGAAATTGGGTCTTTAAACCTACTTTTCCCTATACAGTGGTACCTCGCAAAACAAATGCCCTGTATAACAAATGCTCTGAATAACGAATTGAAATTCTCCTGAGATTCTGCTTCTTTGAACGAATGTGCTTTGAATAGTGAATCCCCATTGGCTGGGCTCCCTCTCCTCCTGCCTGCAGTGGGTGGGTTGGGTGGCTAAGGAAGGACTTCTCCTCCTGCCTGCAGTACCAGTGAACAGGCCAGCAGAGGGAGCACAGGAGTGTCTTCAGTCCAACAAACATGGCTTCTCCTGCAGCCAACAAACATGTGGCCAGCATCTGCACTACAGCCTCCATCAGGTAGGAGGGAAAATTCCTTCACCCCGCTCTGGAGCCCCCTCAAACAAACCCCTTCCCCAAGGAAGCCCCCACTGCCTGGACCCCACTGCCCACAACCACCCATCTTTCCCCCCCATCACCTTCCCTGCCTGCAGTTTTCCTTTCCTGTGGGTAAGCCCCAGTGGATTCAATGGGCCTTGATTCCAAGGAGACATCATAGGATCTGGCCCCTTTTCAATCCAAGCAGAAGCCATTCTCCTGCTGCTAGCATCTTGTGAAAAGAGTCAGGCTTGCACTTTCCTGTGAGTAAGCCCCAGTGGATCCAATGGGCCTTGATTCCGAGGAGACATCATAGGATCTGGTCCCTTTTCAATCCAAGCAGGAGCCATTTCCTGCTGCTGGCATCCTGTGGAAAGAGTCAGGCTTGCACTTTCCTGTGAGTAAGCCCCAGTGGATTCAATGGGGCTCGATTCTAAGTAGACAGGATAGGATCTTGCCCCTCTGCTGTTGCAACTGCCTATCTATTTTGCATAGGTAGATTTCACACACAGAGGAAGGTTCCTTGTTAAAGATGCTCAAAAAGACACCAGTGACTTTTAGTGAAAATGAGTAATCCTTGGCCATAAAGGTTTTTCTTTTCTGTTTTACTTTAGAGAAGATTACAATGTTTTATTACAGCAATTGTAATCTTTATTATATTATAGTGTTTTGATTTTGATTACAGTGTTTTGTCATCATTTTTACATACAGTTAATATTTTTATATGAGTATTTTTGGGTTCTGGAAGTTCCCATTATTTCCTATGGGAAAATCTGCTTCATATAAAGAATGCTTTGTATAACAAACATGCTTCCAGAACAAATTAAATTTGTTATGCGAGGCACCACAGTACAGATTTTCTAATCCACGGGATGTCTGGAACAGAACCCTAGTGGATAACAAGGGAAACCTGCAGATTATTTTGAATGGGTCCTTATACCCATAAGGACCTGTATTTCTGTTTCTGAGCATTTGCAACCAGATGTCAGGGTGGTTTTTTTTAATCCACTGCGTATGCTAGAAAAGGGTGGCTGGGGAGAATGAGGCATTTTCAGTCATCCATTTGAATGAAAAATCATTCACCAGATCCAATCTGCTTTGACACGACATTATTCACAGATCCCATTGTATAGCTTTTTCTGTAGATTGATTCTCACCATAGAATATTCTCATCTGGTTCTAGTGTATTGTGCATGACCCAATTGTCTTGATCCTTAGCAAATCCACTCACACCAAAAAAGCAGCTTTCAAAAAGGACAGCAATACAAGACTTGATGCATCTGTATCATGCCCTGTATGTATGCTGCATCTATATCATCTGTATCATATATATTTGTGGTATAAAAACCATGCTTCCGAGCCCAAACTGGCAGTTTGTGCAACTTGTCCAAATGGCTGTATGGACTCTCTCATCCTGCTCTCTCTTATCTCTGGTTTGCTGTTAGACTGATTTACTAGGTACTTGACCCCTTATGAGCCCTGATCACAGTCATTTCACTGATCACACATGATCATTTGTCATTTTAAATTTATATTTTGATACTCCCTGAAGCAACTGGTGGGCTGCCTTGTGATACAGTTACCCCTGCTAACTGGGCAAAAGGCACTCTTTCAAGTGGGAGTTCCTCCTTTATTTAGCAGGGGGAGAGTAATTGGTCCTACACATCCCAGCAATGCCTGTTCTAGTGGCTTCTGCTGGTGTTCTTGTTGCATTTTAGATTGTGAGCCCTTTTGGGACAGTGACCCATTAGCTATTAATTAGCTATTAGTTTTTTTTCACTTTGTGAACCTTTTTGTTGAAAAGTGGTATATAAATACTGTAGATAGATACAGGAAGCTGGATTAGATGGGCCTTTGGCTTGATCCTGTGGAGGCTATTCTTATGTTCTTATAACAGAAAAAACACATCCATATTATTTATTTTTAAATTGAAAACTGATGGAAGTCTCTACTAACACCCCCACTCCCCCCCGGGGTGTGGATGAGCAAATCATAACCTAAAAAAGAGGACAAGGACTCCCAAAATGTAGAATAAAGAAAATGTAAGACATATAAAAACTAAAAACACTCGTATTGCTTTCCTGTACAGTACTTAATTTCAGCGCTATATTATTTTTAGATTAAAAAGAGGACAAGCCCCCCAAATGTAGGACATCAAGCAAAATGTAGGACATGACAAAATAAAAGCTGAAAACATTCAAATGCTTGTGGAGCATTTGCTGAGTTCCAGGTGTACATGATCAGGTCCATTCTGGAAGCCTTGCACACTGACCAAGGCAAGGCCATACTGACCAAGTAAAAGTGGCTGTGCAGTCTCATTTCAAAAGAGTTTAATACAGTAGAGCTCGGGGGGGGGGGTTTCCTTGTCGAGTGCCTAGTAGGGGCTGCATTTATTAAATCAGGATCATATTCCTTTCAGACTGCCCTTTCCAAATATCTAAGGCAAGTTCACTTACTCGCAAGAAAAGGTTGCATATGGCTCCCTTTCAGTTCCCGATTTGGGTCAGTTGTCATTAGAGGTATCACTGTAATCTCTACAGTTCTTTTACAATCCGAATTCTTAATGAAATGTTCAGGGTAAATGCTGTGCGTGAGGCTACAAAATATTTTCAATCCTTTGGTGCCATATCCTAACAATTTATTCTGCGTATTCATGGTGTAGAATGTTTTTCAGTTTTTCATTATTAAAGAATATCATTTGTAGTGTGTTGTGACACATTTTTAATGTTTTTACTGACTGTGATATTTTTTGGTTCATTGTTCTTGGAAAATGTGCCTGTTCTCAGTTTTCATGTTCTCTACCGTTGCATAAAATAATTTAGTGAGCAGTTGCCGGACGGATACCGTAAATCCTTTCTAAACTCTTAAGACTGGGCCATCTGGAGGAAGGAATTCTGCAATTTGAGTGCCTTGAAAAGTCCTTCAATAGGAAAAATATCGGAAAAGTAACAGGCATAGCTCCCTTCTCTCGGGAGGGGGCACACGCAAGGAGCCCACAAACCTGATCCACGGGAAATAAAATTGCAGAAATGGGGTCTGTGGTTATGGAAGTCCTCTGTATTGTGATAAATATTTTGTGACTGAACATAACTGATCATTCAGAGTGAACAGTCAAATGACATCACAGCAACCCAAAGAGTGACTGGATCTTCCAGGAGTTGGGCAATAGCTAGTTTGTTTTTTTTAAGTGAACACTGGATATTAAACATGTCTGCTTTGTTGTATCAGTGTGGGGATAGAATGGAATTGATCTGTAAACTAAGTTTAGTAAATCAAAATGAAAAATAATAATGACATATCTCCTGGATGCTTCTATGAGGAAGATAAGATTTTCTTTGTTGAAGGTGATAGATTAGAGAGGCTTTGTACTGAGAAGTGCTTTATAATTTCCAAACTATATGGAATAGTACTATTCTGGAGCATTGTAATACAGCAGCTAATCTGGGCCTGAGAGGAATGTAATGTAATGCTTTTTATTCAAAGTCTCTAAAGCCTTTTTGAAGTATGATAAGCCTTGAGAAAAGGAAAGTCACATGTGTTTTGAGGAGCAAAGGCTCCTGTGCGTTTCCTCCACTGATAAAATGAAGAGAGATTATCTGGTTGGTTCTAAATGCAAACTGATCTCTTGTGAACTTGAATTGCTTTTTCCAATCCCATTTGCTTCTCTTGTACTGTAGAGGCTTTTTTGGCTCACAGTGCCCAAATAAACGTGTTGCCCATAATTTCCTAGATGCTTTTCTCAGGGGAAAGCAAGAATCTCTGTGTTCAGAGTGATAGAGCTTATACTGGGTGGTGGACCTTGACTCCAGATAAATTTAATATCTGGCATCATTTTAATTAGTCTTTAGCTAAGCTTAGAATCATAGAATCCTAGAGTTGAAAGGGACCCAGAAGGTCATCTAGTGGTCATCTAGGTCATCTCCCTTGCCTATAGCAGGAAATATTTCTAGAGCATCTCCGGCAGGTGCTCATCAAGCCTCTGCTTGAAGATCCTCAGTGAGGGAGAGTCCACACCGACCACAGTGAGGAAGAGTCCACACATTGTTGTCCCTTGGCAATCTGTTCCACTGCCGAACTGCCCTCACTCTCAGGAATTTTTTCCGGATATCCAACCAGAATCTCCTTTCTTGCAGTTTGTACCCATTGGTTCTAGTTCTGCTTTCAGAAGCAGCTAAGAACAAATGAGCCCCTTCCTCCACATGACAGCTCTTCAGGTATCTGAAGAGGGCAATCATGTCTCCTCTCAGTCTCCTCTTCTCCAGGCTGAACATCCCAAGTTCCAATAACCTTTCCTTGAAGGGTTTCCCTTCCATCCCACTGATCATTCTTGTTGCTCTCCTCTGGACTTGCTCCAGTTTGGCTGCATCTTTCTTAAAGTGAGGTGCCCAGAACTGAACACAGTACTCAAGGTGAGGTCTAACCAATGCAGAATAAAAAGGAACTATAACTTCTCATGACTTGGAAGCTACAGTCCTCTTAATACAGCCTAAAATGGCATTTGCCTTCTTTGCAGACACATCACACTGCTGACTCATGTTCAACTTATGATCCACAGCAACTCCAAGATCCTGCCACATGTTGTGCTGCCAAGCCAAGTATTGTATCTCATAGCAGTGTCTTTGGTTTTTATTGCTTAAGTGCAGAACTTTGCACTTCTCCCTGTTGAAATTCATTCTATTGGTTAAAGCCCTTTATTCCAGTTTGTGTTGATCCTCCTGGAGTTTTCTCATGTCTTCTGTTGTGTTTGCTACTCTTCCCAGCTTGGTGTCATCCGCAAATTTGATCAGGCTCCCCCGTATCCCTTCCTCCAAGTCATTGATGAAGATATTAAAGAGAACTGGGCCCAAGACAGAGCCCTGGGGCACCCCATTCAAAAACAACCTCCAGGTTGACGCAGAACCATTTACTAAAACCCTTCAAATTCGGCCGTCAAGCCAGCTGTAGATCTACCTAATGATTGCCTTGTCTAGTCCATACTTTTCCAACTTTCCGATTAAGAAGTTGTGGGAAGCTTGTCAAATGTGGGAGCTTCATGTGTCAAATGCTTTGCTGAAGTAAAGATAAATGACACCAACAGCATTACCACTGTCCAGTAAGCTCGTAACCCTGTCAAAAAAAGATCAGATTTATCTGGCAAGGTTTATTCTTGGTAAAAGAATAAACCCACTTGGCAAACCCACTCATGCTGGGTTCTTTTGATCACAGAGTATTTGTCTAGATGTGCACAAATTGTGTTTTATGACTTGTTCTAATATCTTCCCTGGGACTGAAGTCAAACTGAGCGGTCTGTTATTTCCTGGGTCTTCTTTTTCTTCCTATTTCTTCATTGTGCTGTATTTTGAAGGGAGGAAACATGCAGATATCTTGAAATTTCTGGAGCCCAGTTTGATTGCAGTAGTATGACATTTGAACAACAAAGTTTTGATAAATCCTTATCTGTGTTCACAATTAGTGCATAGCGTATATGGGCTGAGAAGGCAGATTTTCATATACTTATGAAGGGAGGAAGCCATTGGATTTTTTTTGTTTTGTTTTCTTCATTCCTTTTATATAGGCATTTATTTTTCTGCTTTTAAACCTCCTTCATGTCCTGAAGAATAAACAGATAGGAGTAAATGAACAATTTGAAGCACCTGCCTGAAAGATGTTTGCTAGTCTTAGCTCTTCCCAGTTTCTGCAATGTTTATTATATACAAAAATGTTAGTAAAATATTGTAAAATGGTTAAGACTGTAATTTTTGTTTATTTTGTTGACTGTAAATTTTGTTTAATTGTTTGTTTGATTTTGCAACTGTGTTTTGGTAGAACTGAAATATACTTTTGTGTTGGTTGGGATTTTAGATTTCTTTTCTTTGCTTGTAAACCTACACATGCACTGTGGTAGCAGGAAGATTCACTCAGAAAAAGGAAACTACTTTTTCTAAGGTTGTGTGTCACTTGTATGCATCTGCCTAAAATTATTGTATTGCTTCTAATACAAATTGTGCTGATTTATGGAGAGAGCAATTTCTAACTTGTTCTCTGACAGGCTGGCTTAGCTTGCATATTGAGTGCAAGTTTGGGGCTGCTACAGCAGGGAACAGAAACTTTTTTCCTTTCCCTAGGTATGCTCTTGCATATTGTCTGAGCCCAGCTCTGCCTCTTACTTCCTGCCCACCTATGCCTGGGAACAACCTCCGCCTACCTTCTCTCCACCCCAGATTTTAAAATTAAGAATCAAACATCATCTTTCATTCACAATGAGTGAATGTTTCATTCACATTCACCTGTTTTCCAGTGTCATTATCCGATGCTGTCTTTTTCTAAGATGTAAAATATTAAGGCCAGAGTCAAGCAATGCAGAACAATAGGCAGTTCAAGTATTGCATTTTTTGAGAAGATAATATCTACTTTCTGCTGAAAGGGTGTGTTATAAAGTAACTATATTTTATGTATGTTGTATTGTGTTCTATTTCCTTATGTGTTTAAATTCAGTCTTGGATTGAAACTCAGCGGTCCAATCAGTGCCAGCCAAAGCTGGAATGCAATTAACAGGCAGTTTGCCAGACAATTAACCAGCAAAACAGGTTGTGCTGTTTTCTGAGGGGTTTCAAGTTGATTAGCCAGGCCTGGCTTACCAATCTCCACAGGAAAATGCAAAAGATCAGGTAACAGATGATATCACTAAGTCAAAGGAGTAAAACCCCAATTGACTTGAAACGCTCTTCTCCTTTCCTCCAGCCAGTGAGAGGGGATCCGGGAAGAGCCTACCACCCTCCTGGAAGTGAGGACAAAGACTGGTGGTTCCATCATCAGCATTGGCCAGAAAAAGCAGGCCTCCGTCAGTCTTAAAAGACTATGGTATTGTGCTTGGCGCCGCATACGCTGCATGTGAAGCACGAAGGCCTGGGTTGGATTGTTATGGAGGATAGGCTGTTACCCAAGCAGCAAATCCCCCCTCTCCACGTCACTGAATTAGTCCAATGGAAAGGCAGAGCCAATAAAATTGGATCAGTGATGGGCACAGCTTCCCCTAACAACCGGTTCTCCGGAAGTGGGCGGGGCCAGGCTGGGTCAGGGGGTGGGGCCAAGGTCAGGGCGGGGCCAGGGAGAATTTAAAGGGGAATTTTTTAATTTAAAAATTTTTTGAAAATTAAGCATGCGGCTTACTTCTGAGTAGACCTGCATAAGATGGGGCTCTGAAGCTGCAGTCCTTTCCACTCCACCCTGGGAGTAAGCCCCATTGACCTGCATGGGACTTACCTCTGAGTAGTCAGGTTGGGCTCTCAGGCTGCAGTTCCAGCCACTTTCCTGGGAAAGGGTTGCAGCATCCTCAGAGCCCAGATCTGTGCAGGTCTACTCAGACGTAAGCCCTATTATAGCCAATGGGGCTTACTCCAAGGAAAGTGTGGATAGGGTTTCAGCAGGTTTCCAGAGCCAGGCTCAGCCCCTGCAATAAAAGGTCTATGGAACTCCCTGCCAAAGGAGATGGGAAGACAGGTTGCAGGCAGAGAAAGAGAACTCTTTCCAGTGGTGGGCTCCAGCAGGTTCGCACCTACCCTATGGAACCGGTTGTTAACAAGAGATAAGACATATAAAGTTTAAAAATAGCCATTTAAAAGTGGCTGCCAGATGGGCAGAGAACCGGTTGTTAATTTATTTGAAGCCCATCACTGACTCTTTCCCCTCAAACACACCAGAGCCTGCAAAGGAGGGTCTATGGAACTCCCTGCCACAGGAGATGGGGAGACACTTGCAGGTGGAGAAAGAGAACTTTTTCCCCTCAAACACACCAGAGCCTGCAATGGAGGGTCTATGGAACTCCCTGCCACAGGAGATGGGGAGACACTTGCAGGTGGAGAAAGAGAACTTTTCCCCCTCAAACACACCAGAGCCTGCAATGGAGGGTCTATGGAACTCCCTGCCACAGGAGATTGATCAGCCAGCCAGCCAGGGGTAGGTGTATTATCAGTACCTTGTGTAAGAGTGCATTCTGTCCCTGCACTGAAGGCAGTCATCGGCAGCAGAAGCAGCAGCAGCAGCACAGCACTGGGCTGTGTAAACATGGTCTATTCAGAGGTAAGCCCTGTTATAACCAATGGGGCTTACTACAAGGAAAGTGTGGATAGGATTTCAGCATCCCAGAGCCCAGACCTGTGCAGGTCTACTCAGAAGTAAGCCCTATTATAGCCAATATGCTTACCCCCAGGAAAGTGTGAATAGGTTTGCAGCAGCCACCGTTTCTTTTCCCTGGCTTCTGGGGCTTACCGGCTGCAATTAGAGCAAACTTAAAAGTGCCCGACCAGCCTCTTTAACTGCCTCCAGCTGCTGAAGGAGCATCTCTGTCCCCATCTAAGGAGCCCTTTGTAAAGCTCTCCATGCCTCATTTGCATTTGAGAAACCCATAATTCTTTGCAAACTGCACCAAGAAGTAACTTCTGAAAATATTGCTACTGAAAACTTGCTGGAAATAATGTTTATAATCAAAATAAGATGTTTAGCAAAGACAGGATTCCTGAATAGCTTCAGATAAAGGTTTGGGGCATGAAGAATTTCTTCACTCTGACTGGAAAATATTACAGATAAAGAGACATATAATACTCCAGACCCCTCCCATCTTAGCTGTGAGTGTTTGATATGCTCTGGAATGACTGCAATGCTTTGTCTGAACGAGGGTAATGGGAACAGACTGTTTGTATTTTAAAATTAAAGATAACCTAGGGAGGGGGGGGCGAGAGAAGGGGAGGGGAGAGGGAGTGGGAGCCCTGCTCAGAAGGGGAGGGAGTGGAGCTGAACCTCTGGAAGACAGACCCAGAGGCCCTTTAAGAGAAATTCAAACACACTTGCATGCAGTTCAAAGATGATGGCCCCCAATTAACAATAGGTTCGCTAACGTCAGCCCCTAATTAACAGCCACCTCTACAGAACCGGTATCAGCCCATCTGTGAATTGGATCCAGCTGGCGTTGCAAAGCTGGGCTAAGGACAGGAGCTCACCCTGTCTTGTGGGGCCGACCCGGGTCTCGAATCCTGGCCTGCTGGTTAACAGGCACAGCGGCTTAACCACTTGCGCCACCCACAAACCATAATATTTTATGGTAGTTTTGGTTTGTTTTCTGCATCCCATACTCTCACATGAGAAATTGCATTATAAAACAGAGCTCTATGAAAAAAGCCTTGAGTTAAAATGTGCATAAACCCGTGAGTTTATGCAGTATCACAGTTCCATCTGAATTATTTTTCACCGGCTCTATGACTTTGCAGAAAATTAACCTATTTCTACCAAACTAATGTTCTTTCCTTTTCTTTGTTCCATGAGTTCTGTTATCTTATTAAAATTTTAATAAACATTTTTTGCATATTATATTTTCACTTTGAATCTGTCTAGTTCCTGGCAAGTGTGAAATCACATCCTCTTGCTCTGCAGGTACTACTGTCAGAGTGGTTTTGATAGAGACCCCTGAAATTTAGTATTCTAAGAGAAAGGTTCTGCTCAGGGGGAAAAAGCTCAGATAAGCAAATAAGAAATATCTATATATAGGTCTCTGGACCAGAGGATTTATTAGCAGAATAATATTCTCAACTAATTGAGATGTAAACTGTTGTTTGATGTAAAAACCTTTGTTTTGTCAAAGAGCCGTTACTCGAACCATTGCATAACAACTGAGAAACATATTATGGCTCCATTTATTTCTGCACAGAGTAGACAAAAGTCTTTGTACAGTTATTTACACTTGGAGAACAGTGTTTGTTACAGGGACCAATACACCCAAGGGGCTCTTGTTACAAAGAGTTATGTTTGAATCTCAAGATTAACTGATGTTTAAAATACACACAGATATTTAGATATAGATATTCATTATCTATAAGATATTTATTAAACCATTTTCATCAAACCATTTAATTTTCATTAAACTATTTAATTTTCATTAAACCAAGGGGGAAAAAACCAATATAAATTATTCTCATGAAATTAATAAAGGACCATTTCTTCTGAAATGCCTGTGAGTTACCTCTTTGTTTTAAATGATAAACCATCTTTATCCAAGCAGTTCCTACTAGTAAGTTTATTTTTATATATCACCATTGGCTAATAATCAAGATTTTTGCAGCAGGGGGAAAAAACTGTCAGATCATTTCGTTATCTGGTCATAGGTCTCATCCAGATAAGTCAACAGGTCAAATAGTTCACTTGAACAGTGCATCATCTAATTTGAACTAAGGAGACTGCCAAGAAAAAAAACACGACTATTTTAGGATGATTTTAGAACAAATCCATCAAATATTGGGGGTGAGGAGAAACGTTTTCAACATACTGCAATATTCTTAAGTCAAACTGACAACAATTTATGGTTTTCTGTTCAATTCGTACAGAGAGACAGTTTAGAATTCTTTACATTTATAGAATGCCTTTTTTGATAATGAACTCCTGCATATTTAAATCTTACTTAAATCACACAGTTGCATGAAGTCAGTTAACTGACTTTTTAATGTGCACTATTAATAGAAATGCAAAGCTGTTTTTCTGTTTATAACCAGTTTTGTTGAAGTTTGTAGCCTTCATTTTTGTCAAACCTGTCAATTTTTTCTGGCTTTCTAGTTACCTAATCTTGAAGAATCATGTTATTTTAGTTGATAAAGCATAATACAACAAAAAGAAAAACTGGAGAAGAAAGTGAACCTACGAGTCATTGACAGTTTTAAAACTGTCAATGTTTTGACTTGATAGAGAACAATAGAGGGAAGTAAAGTTCCTCACAGGATGGAAGTAAAGTTTGACACAGTGTAAACAATCACAAGAAAATCTTCAAAAAATCAGTAGCAAGAGTCAATAGGTGTAAATAACCCGATGAATTTCTTCCGGCACTATGTCATCTGATCCTTTCTGAATTGATATCTGTAAAATAGTCAGTAGCCAATAACATGCATCTTCTTCTCTTTTGAACAAGCTTCTAGAGTGGCTTCTGGATCGTACTAGAATCTCCAGGTTGAGAATCCTGGCACGTAGCACTCTTGAATGGGATCTACCCAGAAAAGGATCTACCCAGATCCTTCCACTCTTAAACAATCAGCAATCTACAGAACATGATCTGCACTTAATACTAGTACTGCATAGTGATCTTTTTACTGTCTCTGATAAATGGTGGATTTAATCATGATTTTTGATAATATTATTATTCATAAAATTGAGACAAAAATTGAAATATGAAATATGATAGAGTTTCAATCTCCATTCCTTGCTCAACTCTATCTTATAAAGGCTGCAATCCTAAACTCCAGTTATGCTGGCATAAATCCTGTGCTGATCTGGGGTTGTCACAAAAGTGCTGTAAGACACAACTGCCCCACTCCTGGGAGAGTTCTGGGCAGTTTACAGGCATACACTGACTTTCTCACACCAACCTGGGTAGATATGACGAGTTATGTAAGCCGGTGAGCACAATCCTAACCATGTCTACTCAAAAGTAAGCCCCATTGTGTCCAATGGGTCTTACTCCCAGGAAAGTGTCTTTAGGATTGCAGCCTAAGTCTGCAATCCTAAAGACACTTTATTGGGAGTAAGTTCCACTGAATATAATCGGACTTCTGAGTAAATGGGCATAGGCTTGTACCGTAAATTGGTTAAGATTGGCCCAAAGTCACTTGCCAGATATTGTCTGCAAGACCTGTGAGAATCTGAATGTTATCAACTAAAATACAGTATCAGCTTCTTAATATGTCAGCCAAACAGCATACGCTCTTACTGCATGCAGATTTCTAAAGGAGAGACTGCTCTTCTCTGTATTAGCATAAAATTCATTAGTAAGTCATAGCTGGAATGAGGAAACGACCCTTATTCCTATGGGCATAACTACAGTAAGAAGTATGTCCTATTTGAATCCATGGTCGTTCAAATAGAACAAGGTTATTCTGAAACCTGTCCCATTATTTTCTGATTTAAGAACAATGGAAAAGGATGGTTATCAGGCAAGAATAGTAATTTAAAAAATTACCTGAAGTTCATTAAATTATGCATATTTAGTATTTTGCTCCAATTATAATAAAACTGCAGTTTGCTGTTCAGTTCAGCTGCAAAATATGTAAATAACTCATTCTGAGGAGAAGAATAGTCCTCAGACATTACTGTCTATTACATTACAAATATTACTGCCATAATGCCATTGTTAGACATTGTGTTTTGATTTTGCTGTCAAGGTCTACAGAGGGATCTAATATCACATAGTGATCAGGGTGTTGTAGGAATGGGAAATATCTGTGTTCAAATGTCCCTGTGGTCATAATCAGGCTGGTTAACCAAACTGGGCATTTGCCAAATTGTAGGAAAAATATTTGTATCTTCCTTGCCCGTTTTATACTTATAAATCCAAGACATTTGTTTCCATAAAATCACTGTAGTTTTTAATTTTGCTTGTAACCTTTTCTTGCATGTGCTGTGTTTATTTTTTTAATACAAGATACTGTATTTTCTCGAATCTAACGCTTACCTTTTTCAGTCAAATTTAGTCTCCAAAATCAGATTCAATGGTTAATTAGATTCGAGTAAATGTGGTATTTTGATTCTAAGTATAGGGTGTGCAAACTGCACATTAGATTTGGTGGCGCATTAGATTCAAGTAAATGCGGTATTTTTGCAATATATGCAGCAAGTGTTGGTTCTTGCTAACATAAAGCATTTCTTCTTGCTAGCATCCAGTCAGGTTATGCATTGTTTGAGACTGCTACAAAGCAAGCTGTTTTCTTGGAGGCATATCCAATAGTCAGTTTAGGGTGCAATCAAAACCAATTTTCCAGCTCTGGTGTATGGCAATGCCACTCTGAGGTAAGGGAACAAACATTGCCTTTCCTTGGAAGAGACCTCCATGACTGCCCCCAACCACAGACAGGATGCAGCACATGCCCCACTGGCACAGCTATGCCAGTGCTGGAAAAGTTAATTAGGATTGTGTCCATTATGTTTCAAATGATTGTTTTTGGTCCCCAATATTATTAATCTATTTGGGGTTTTGGATACTAACAGAAACAGTAGGTGATATTACAATATAAATTGTCATCAAAGCAGTTAGTGTCACTAACTGCTTTATGGAGAATGTCACTCCATAAAGCATCAAAGCAGTTAGTGTCACTAACTAACTGGAGAATGCAGTCATCAAAGCAGTTAGTGTCACTAACTAACTGGAGAATGTTTTAATATTAGTTGCATTTGGATCAGTCCTCTGTACTGTCACATCTCTGGCAGTCTTATTTATCTGTGCTGGGTCCTCACAATCCACTCTGTTGCAAAGATGTTAAGATAGAAAAGCAAAGGAATGGCTAGAGACAGCAGATAATAATGCAGCCTCTGATCAGCTAAGATTATTGTCAGGTTAGCTCATTGAGAGAGATTAGCTTGGCACAAACCAGCAGACTTTTCTCCTAAACGATTTAGAGAAGTTGTGTTAAACTAAACAAGGAAACCATTTCAAACCTTTCATTGCCTTTCTGATTAACAATTTGATTTTTCCATGAGTCAAGTCCAGTTTAGAAAAGATGCAGAATGCTCTTGTTTTGAGTTTCAAGTAGTTATAATTTAGAAAGCCTCACCTGGTGCAAATACAAACAAGGATGTGGCTTGAGGTAATATGGATTAGACGGTGCTGCACATTGTGACTGTGTGTGTGTTTGCTGTGGAAAATCCGTTGTTGTGAATTGGTGTGTACGTTACTTATATCTATGCAAAAGGTTTTTCGTTCACTGCAGGGGTGGGTAAACTCTTTTCCAGGGGCCATTTTCAGCCTTAAGGTACTCCCTTTTCGGCTTCCAAGGAGCCCCAAGTTTCCACTGAGCCTCTGGCCACTCATATATTTTTGGAGCACACACTGACCTGTGGGCATTATTATTTTAACTCCCAATTGCCTCTGAACAACTTACATTTCTGGCTTGGTCTGTATGCTTTCACTGTATGCTTGGTCTGTATGCTTTCAAGAGGTATATAGCAAACTAGCGAAAAGTGTACCCGCGTTGCGGGTGTAACATTTTCCCCTATTCCATCCCCTCATGGCACAGAAACACCCCATGCGTATCATCCCCCCATGCGTATCATCCCCCCATGCGTATCATCCCCCCATGCGCATCATCCCCCCATGTGCAACATACCCTCATGCGCAACTTTCCTCCATGCGCATCATCCGCCGATGCGCAGCTTTTCCCCATGCGCAACTTTTCCCCATGCGCAACTTTCCCACTTGCGCAACTTCCCCCCATGCGCAACTTTCCCTTGTGCGCATCATCCCCCCATGTACATCATCCCCCCATGCGCAACTTTCCCCATGTGCAACTTTCCCCCCACGTGCAACTTTCCCTCATGCGCATCAACCCCCATGCGCATCAACCCCCATGCACAACTTTCCCTCATGCGAAACTTTCCCTCATGCGCAACTTTCCCCATGCGCAACTTCCACCCATGCGCATCATCCCCTCATGTGCAACTTCCCCCCATACGCAACTTTCCTCCCATGCGCAACTTTCCTCCCATGCGCAACTTCCCCCCCACACAACTTTTCCCCATGCACATCATCCGCTGATGCGCAACTTTCCCCATGCGCAAATTTCCCCCATGCGCAACTTTCCTCCATGCTCAACTTTCCCCCATGCACATAATCCCCCATATGCATCATTCCCCATGCGCAACTTCCACCCATGCGCAACTTCCCCCATGCACCTTCCCCCATGCACAACTTTCCCCATGCGCATCATCCGCCAATGTGCAACTTCCCCCCATGCGCAACTTTCCTCCCATGCGCATCATCCTCCCATGCGCAACTTTCCTCCATGCGCAACTTCCCCCCATGCACAGCATCCTCGCCAGTGTAACCTCTTCCTCCGAAAAACATCCCCCAGTTCACCAGGCACTGAGCACCATATTGGCTAGATGTTATTCAGTCTCCCATGTTAAGTATAGGACAAAAACACGTTGCCCCCTTTTCAGCCCCTGAAGGGTTAAATTTCTCCAGATGGTTCTTGGTGGGAGTTCAGGTGACAGAAGGAACTCCCAGAATTCCATGCTTCAGGCCCAGCAGTTGGGGCAGAATGTTGCTGAGTCAGCAATTCTCAATGCAAAGTATAGGGAGGAAAACGCGTTGCGCCCCTTTTCACTCCCTTCCGGTTGGAATTTCTGAAAACCGGTTCTTAGTGCACCCCTTGGTCACAGAAGGAACACCCACCCCTAATTTCACACTTCTAGGCTCTGCAGTTTTGGCAGGGCTGTGATGAGTCAGTCAGTGAGTCAGTCAGGGACTTTTCTCTTTTATATATATAGATAGTTCAAAATTCTCATGTGTTACTACATCAAACTTTTCATGTATATTTTAAATAAATATTATTATAAGCGCAGTAAAATCATTCATATGAGTTCCATCTCTTATGTATCCATTTATGTAAATGTATTCATATTTGAAATGTAAATTAATTTCCTGGCTCCTAGCGCTGTCAGAGATACTGTGCCCCTCCTACCAAAATATTTGCTTACCCCCACCCCTCCCCTCACTTTACTGCATTAGGGAGTTGTAAAACAAACACAGCAATGAACTACTTTGTTTCTTTCTTGAAAGGGGAAAGAGTCTGGCTTTTCAAGGTAACCCAGATCTTTGTACCTCCAATGCACTTGGAGCTCTTTATTATTAAACATACATTGATCTGTTTGTCTGTTGAACTTGAAATGCTAAAAAAATTAATATTGGAAGGCTTGTTGCACTCTCTTTCTTTGGCTTAGGGTATGAGTTTCCAATCCCTGGCCCTGGAGCCAGATGTGGTCCAAGCGAGCCTCTATTTGGTTTGCAACAAGCCTCTGGTCCCCTGCAAACTTCTGATCAACTTGAAAGCCCTAGACTTTTGAGAATCAGGGAGACTTCTAGAGCCCTCAGAAAATACTTCCTGTGGTGTCTCAGTTCTGAGTTATTTACTATGTAAGTAAGAAGCTTTTGGGATGGGAGAATTTGAGTCCATTTGAGTGTGTCTTTTTTTTCTGGGTGTGTGTTAGTGCTTGGAGAAATCATGGAACTTATAGCCCATTCATTCATTCAAGTTCCATCTCTAATGTATTTATTAAAAAAATATTTTTCTGGACCTTGTCACCATGCCAGATATTTGAATCAGCCATCTGGGTAAAAGGTTTGGAGACCCTGGCTTAGGATATCAAATACTTTAGATTGCTTTGGCATCACAAGACCATTTAAACTGATGATGACTTTTGTGTCTCTTGATTTTGCTTAATTGAACTATTGTTTCTATTAACATGGTTAATTCAGCATGTAACATGGGAAACAGCCAGAACAGTGATGTCCTCCACATCTGCAAATTTCACACAACATGGGTTGCCTAGCCAATGGCTGGAAGACCCCAAAAACTTCCTGCAGGCAAACAGGAGTGTTTCCAGATATGTCAAGGAGGTGATCTGTGGCATGCCTTCCAGAAATTCTTCCAGATACAGTACTTCCAGATCCTTCCAGATACAGTACAGTACAGATACAGATAAAAAGCAATTCTGGTTTGCTGGTATGCCATTCCCCCACCAAGGATTTGATTTTTTGCCAAATTTGTAATCTGAAGTTCTAGTAATGGTTCTCCCATGGAATCTGGGGGCACGCAATGATTTATTTCTATGAAAAGATGCACATTCCCTTGCATGGCTACCTTCATAAACTGAGATGTATTGGTTGATTGTCTTTCCTTTACCACTGAGCTATTTCCACATTCAAAGTACAAAACTTGCTTTATTTTGCATGCCATCCCATTTAGCCAAGAGGTCCACTGAAGAGGTTTCCTTAGGCAACAAGCAGATTTGTGGGACTGTTTATTTCTATCTATTCATTTGTTCATATCTTCTATTTCCATTTGTTATCCCAATATCTGGATGAGAAGTGAGGGGAGATGGAGTAGAAAAAGAGTAGTGGGCTAATGTGAGCCCCAATGCTATATCCCTCAGCTTCTCTTTGCAAGTGGTAGGAGCAGTTGCTGGCTTTTGGAATGGTTGGGCTGCTCATGGCTGAGCTTTGTCAATGAATACACACTTAACAGCCATTCCTAAACTGTTTACAGTATAGATGCATCCACAATGAAGGCCTCTGGTAAGGGAACATGTATTCCCTTACTTCGAGGTCATGTCTGTGACTGCTCTCCCATTATAGAATACAGTGCTCGGCCCATTGGCACAGCTGCATTGGCACTGAGAAGTTGGCTAGGATTGGGCTGTAAGTCCTGATGAGTCACAGGATCACATTAAGCTTTGGAAGCTGCCAAATTTCAACAATTAGAGCACTCTTAAAAGATCTGCACATAATAACAGTACTGTGATACAAGAAACCTTAAATTTGCAATATCAGTTGCATCAGCTGTTGCTTCATATATTCTTGTTATATATTTATTTTTCCCCATTTATCTGTATATATAAAATAGAAGATTGACTGACTGACTGAGGGCGCAAACCAAACCAATTTGTGCCGGCCTTACTCACCTGGCATATCTTCCCATGTTAGTGTGGGGGGGCATTGTATTCATGTGCCCCAGGAGTTGGGCAGAAATGTTTATGTGCCTGGTAGGGATGTTGTGACATCCCCAGGTCAGCAAAGGACATATGTCTGGGCTTATGTTGGCCTAACTGGAGATTAGGATTGCAGCCCCACTCACTCAGTCACCTACTCAGCAACACCGAGCCAAAATGTCCAGACCTAGAAGTATGAACTTTGGGGAGGGTATTTCTTCTGTGATGTGATGTAGAACTGATTTTTAGAAATGTAACCTTGAAGGTGGTGAAAAGGGGTTGAATGTGTTTTCGTCCCTATATGTAACATTGACGACTCCTGGACCTTGAAGTAAGAAATTTGTGGATCTTATTCCTTCTGTGATGTAAGGTCCCACTAACAACATTTGTTCATTTGGTGCCTGGTGGAGACAAAGGCCTGGTGTTGCCCACAGGTGCCTAGCAGGGATGCCTGGTGCTTGATAGGGATGCCTGGTGGTGACCAGTGGTGCCCAGTGCCTAATACAGGTGTGTGGTGCCCTGTGCCTAGTGTCTGGCAGGGATCCCCGGTGTTACCCAGTGGTGCCTGGTAGCAGAGCCCATTGGTGCCCTTGCCTGGTGGTGTCTGCCAGTGCCTGGTAGGCATGCCCAGTGTTCTGTGGTGCTCACTATTGTCCTCTGCACAGTGGCACCCAGTGTCTGGTAGGGATATCCAGTGCCCAGAAGGAATGTCAAGTGCCCAGTGTTGCCTGCTGCATACTGGTGCCTAGTGGTGCCTGTTGCCCAGTAGGGACACCCTGTGTCCAGTAGGAATGACAGGTGCCCAGTGGTGGCAGCTGCCCACCAGTGCCCTATGCCACTTAACGGTGGTGAATTTTACTCCCCCAACAACTGGTAAATTCCACTGTATAATCAATCCCATCTTTGAAGAGCAGCATTACATGAGGTTATTTGATGTGTCATGTAGTCTACCTGTTTTGTATAGTGTTAATTGCATTATTTTGGAATAAAAAACTACCATAAATAGGAGTAAGAATGAATGTTTTTAGTACTATATGTTGGTTCCTAATCTAGAGACCTGCAAAAGGCGAGGTTATTTTTCTTGACAAAGAGGTGTTATCCTTTGTCAGGAAAAAATAACCTCGCGTTTTGCAGGTCCTGTAATGTCACTTATACAGTATAATACAATCTTATATATTATAGGCAAGGTTTTTGTGTATTGGAATGGGAAAGTGGAAAGCTATATAAAATCTTATACTGAGTAGTTTTGTAGAACTGAGACTATTGTAACTAACTCACCTTTGTGTTTATGTTTTTGTTCAAGTTTGTCCACTACCTCCTATGGTCACCCATGGAGATTACATTTGCCATCCGCGGCCTTGTGAGCGTTACAACCATGGAACTGTGGTTGAGTTCTACTGTGACCCTGGATACACTCTCACCAATGATTATAAATATATCACCTGCCAATATGGAGAATGGTTTCCATCATATCAAGTATATTGTGTCAAAACAGGTAAAAAAACACTTAAGAATTCAATATTGACATGAAAATTAGACATAGAATATTAGGGCAATTATGAATGAAGGAGGCAGGGTCACTTTTGAACTGAAACTGCCTTGCAATACCTTATCAAAAATAAACTTTTTTTGCCTTATATTGTATTTGTCTTGATACATTGCTTATGTTTGCAAATCTTAAGGAAAATATAAAGTACACAGTGTGTTGTGTTTGTATATCATGTAGGACTTAGGTGAGCAAAGATTGAGACAATTGAGCCCTGAACTGTTCTGGTTCTAATCAAATGCAAATATCACACTAATGTGACTGCTTTTGACCTCTGTTTATGTCACAGAACAAACCTGGCCAAATACACAGGAAACTCTTCTGACGACATGGAAGATTGTGGCTTTCACTGCCACTAGTGTCCTTCTGGTGCTTCTGTTAGTTATCCTTGCCAGAATGTTCCAGACCAAATTTAAGGCAACCTTTCTTCCAAGGTAAGTCTAAAGTTCCTCAAATAGTTGGCAGTACAGTACAGTGGCGCCTCGCGTAAAGAATGCCTCACGCAAAGTATGTTTCACGTAACAAACAAAAATTTCTCTAGGATTCTGCTTTATGTAAAGAAAGTGCTTCACGTAAAGAACACATTTGTTGGCAGTTCGGGCAGACGCACTGGCCGGCAGCTTGTTTAAAAAGCGTCAGGGCTGCCTAGCGCACCTGCACATAATGAAAGCAACACTTCCATGCTGTTCCTCCTGTGGCCGGGTGTCCGCTGGGCAGAAGAGAGAAGACTAGTAGAGAAGAGGGAAGCAGCTCAGGGCTAGCTAGAAGGGAGCAGGGGAGAGAGAGGCTCAGGATGGAGAGAAGGAGAAAGTGGGGAGACACTTTGAAGGTGTCTTGGATTGCAGCCTCCTAACCATGTCTACCCAGATGTAAGCCCCTTTGTGTTCAATGGGTCTTACTCTCAGGAAAGTGTCTTTAGGACTGCAGCCTAAGTAGACTTCATAAAATCATGCACATTGAATGCATGTTTTGAATTCAATCCCAGTGTTCTGACATCATTTTTACATCCAGTTAATATTTTTATATTAATATTTTGGGGGTTGTGGAACCAATCATCTGAGTTTCCATTATTTCCTATGGGAAAATCTGCTTCACGTAAAGAATGTTTCACATAAAGAATATGCCTCCAGAACTAATTAAATTTGTTACGTGAGGCGCCACTGTAATTGGTTCAGTGGATTTGGGGACTGGAGGAGATTGTATACTTCCCTATGACACCAAAGTATTTGTTCATCTTTAGTTTTCCTTTTGATACATACTTTTTTTTCCTTCCTAGGAGGGAAGCCTTCAGTTGGTGGTAGAATGCATGCTATTTATGCCATATGTTCCATAATCAGTCCCTAGCATCTCCAAGTAGAGCTGGGAAAGATCTCTGCCTGAAACAGTGAAGAGATCCTGAGCTAGATAGACCAATAAGGCAGCTTCATACATTAGGGTACCACCCATCCACTCACACATACAGATATACCTTTTGAGTGGCACTTCCACTTTGCTGAAACATTGGAAGTGCTTCTCAGAATTCATCATGGACATGACTTCCAGTTGTGTCCAAGACGTCCTCTGAGACCTTTCAGCATGGACTTGTGATCTGCCCTGAATCAGATATGTGGATCACAAGCCCATAAAAAAGAAGGCGCATTCTCTGAATTGCATCTATCTCACGAAATGCAAAATTGCATGTTAATAATTATCACTGCCAAAAATGGCATTCCCTCCCCTCAATACAACTTCTTAGTGCAATCCTGTGTCAAGCCTCATTGACTATAATGGAACTTGCTTCTGAGTAGTCCTGCATAGGATTGTGCTCTAAGTGATTCTTATTCTCAAATATGTTGAGTGTTTTCCCACTACTAGTAGTTATTCCATTTGAATTAATTACGTATCACTGTTTGGCTGGTTAACATATAGAAAAGCTGTACAATAAGTGAGATAAAAGGAGGCACCTTAGTTGGGAAAGAAAAAGGAAAGATGTGCGAGTCAAGAAAAGTTAGGATGAATAGATACAACGCTAGAAAAGGCATTTGATTGATAATAACAGAGAGGAAAACAGAGATATTTGTGGAAGGGCGTTCTAGTAGTAGGAAGCTTCCAAAGAATGAATCAGGGAAGATAATCTTAGCCTTGATGAAACTGGGATTTAGATGTAAACTAGGGTTTGTTACCCTGAGTTGTGTTCTTGGATTCTGGAGATCTTACTGTGGGCTGATGTTCAGAGAGGGAGGAATTGCAGAAAATTCCTGATCTATGCCGCTTACCGTACCTTGTTTTCCCTCTCTAAACCATTTCTTGATTTGAAATGGTTTAGAGGTATTTACTTGTTTGGTAAATGGAGGTATTTACTTGTTTGTGATAAAATGGAGTATTTACTTGTTTGTGATAAATCTCACTTGGCTACCTGACCAACAGCCACAGCATATCTTAGAAGCAAATGTTAATAATGCCAGGTGCAGAATATTTGAGTGCCAGGGTGGTGTAGTGGTTAGAGAGAAGGACTGAGTTAAGGGTTCAAATCCACCCTCCTGTGTATCCACTCATTCTCAGCCTTACCTACCTCACAGGGTTATTGTGAGGACAAAAGGATATAAAAAACTGTAAGCTGCCTTTGGCATTTGGGAAATATGGGGTATAAATTAGATAGGTAGGTTGATTGGTTGGTAGGTTGCTCAAGAATGTTGTAGTAAGGGAAATCTGTCTGTTGCCTGAAAATGATATTTAGCTTTCTGCAAACTGTTGCCCTGTTTCTGTTCCCATGCAGAGGTGCCCAGGAGAGCTGTAGCAGTGCGCCTGACTTTGTGGTGGTGGATGGTGTTCCCGTCATGCTGCCAACCTACGATGAAGCTGTGAACAGTGGCTTAAATGCCTTGGCAACTGGATGTGTAGCCCCTGCAGGCCAGGGGTATGTTTTGCAGGAAGATGATCAAAACCCTCCTGCTTATCCTGGGCCAGAGGATTTGGACAGGTTACCAGCTGAATTTGACACCTGTGACAGCATTTCGGGTTCTTCTGAACTCCTACAAAGTTTGTACACATCTTCTGTGTGTCAAATGGGAGCACATCCTATCTCAGAGAGAACTGATGGCACTACTGGGGACGTAGCATCTACCAGCCCAAGCATTGATATTGCAGATGGTAATTTTGATTATTGAACATTCTGTGGGCTTGCTTTAGTGTTTAAATTTTTTTCTATATGAAGAAATCCCAAGATTTTCCTTGGGAGAAACAGAGTCAAAGTCAAAGATATGTTGACTTTAAAAAAAGAAACAAAGTTTTAATGACAACATCAAAGAAAACCAAGAGCTTTGTCTAAGAATACTTTAATGGCAGGAGAGCATTAGGATCACAGCTTTATTCCTGCACATTGTTGACAGAGCCACTGAACAACAGTAATTGTCTCATTTCCAAGTTTGATTGTTACCAAACTGAGTATTTTTAATAATTATTTCTGCCTCTTATAAGCAAAGGTGTATTACAAGGTGTAATTAAGGTTCATCACAAAGTGGAGAGGGATCTTCCCTTGTTCAAAACATTTCTAATGGCTCAAAATCACCCACAATTTAATAAGCTCCATACTCACATCACATGGCTCACATCACAAAATGAACACTTGGCTATTTCAGATACATCTGTACATTTGTACAAATATGCACAGAATCTGGGTTGGAAGAGTGAGGGCAATCGTGTAAATGTACATGCCTCATTTCATGAGCCCCTACATGGTTTCTAAAATCAACAAATAAACAAATTGTAAGGAATTCAAAATGTTATTGTGATTCAGTACAACATAATATCTGCCAAGTATCCATTACCCTATCAAAAAGAACAATCTAATTACCTTGTTTTAATATTGATTTTCCTGGTGTTAGCCTGTGCATTTAAATGTGCTGAGGTTAAATGTAGCTTGCTTTGTGCTCAGTCTGCAGAATGAAAAGAGTGAATAACAGCCAGCTGATATTGGCCATCTATGATGAGTGAGGACAGGGCAGTATGGTCACTTATGAGAAAGATGACTCACTTTACCTTTTACATAAAAAGCTAAATAAAGAAAAAATGCATTACTTTTAGAATTCAACATTTGATGAGCTCCAGAGCTAAAATGATTTTAGCAAGCCTTAAACAGTTGGTTTGCTATCATTTTGATTGTCTCTTAACTCATTTCACATTGGATAGTTTTATGCAATATCTTAATTCATATGGCCACTTAATTAAGTCTCAAATGTTTGTGAAATGTTTAGCCCCGTAAGTTGAAAAGTTTGGATTGTCTTTCCGTGCTGAAAATGGAAAATGAAAACATGAGACGGAATAGTTGGAGGCCTACTTCGCTACACCACAGCCAATTTCAAGAACCTTAAACCTGTCAAGTAAATTTGCCTGAAATTACCTACTGTGATTTCTCTGTCATAAAACAAATCCATGGATTGTTGTGCTGTAACATCCTAGCAGCAGTGGCCCTCTAGATATGTTGTCTCTAAATACAGTTGCCGGTCCTTCCTTCAGACAGTTCATTATACAAACCCAATTAATTCTTTCTTTTATTTTCTAGAAATTCCATTGATGGATGAAGACCCTTAATGTGCACAAATCTTGCTCATTATTTGCTCACACCTTTGTGGGGGATGGGGGAAGAATCATGCACATATGTATACATACATACTTATATCTAAATAAATCTCTATATAAAGACTTCCTAAAGATGGAGGGGAGGGTATTTTTTGTTTTTATAAATCTTCCACATGATGATGTCACCAGAATTTGTGCACATATCTTAATCAACTTTGGAGGTTGAGAGTATCAGCTATTCAACAGCAGCTTTACAAAATGAATCCTGAGGATTTGATGAGACTAGTCACTGCAAAAGAACTATAAATTCATGGAATAGTGACTAATATATCTGCATCGCAGGAAGTCTTAACAACTATTTAGAAACACCAGTGAGAGTGATTTGTGGCATAGGTACAAGCTGATGAAAGCATGCCAGGTGATGTAAATTTTGCTTTATCAAAGCTGCTTCCTATTTATGATGGACACAATTTACAAAGGAATTCTAACTTATTGGGAGGAAATAAACACTGTTGAAATTAAAATCAAGGAGATGTTCCTTTCTAAATAGTCTGTGTTAACTAATCTTGCAAAAGAAAACTCTTAGGTAATGGTGTCATTTTTAAAAGTGGCTGCTTCTTTTAGCAGTATATATTTATATCTTCCTTGAAGGTAATGGTCTGAGTGGCTTTAGTCTCATAACAAAATTGAAGAGTATGTTGGGTACCAACACAATAATTTCCTGACATTCCTGTACAGTAAATTTTGGAACATCAGTGTTTTTCAATCCTAACCAATTTAGGCTGGCATAACTCAGCTGCTTCCCCTTCCCGTGATGGTGTGGGAAGGCCAGCACATGTCTATGAACTGGCCTAACTCCTCACCTCCTGTAGTGGTGCAAAGGTGTCTTGCAGCACTTTTGTGACAGCCTCAGACAGGACTTATGCCAGCCCAACTGGGGCTTAGGATTGCAGCCTCAGTATTACAAGTCACTGCATCAATTGGCCAAACAGAAAATGCTTTTAGCAATGTCAGCATTGCCAGTATGACACCAAACTATTCAGGGTGGTAAACATCAAAGTAGACAGTAAATATCTGTGAAAGAACCTCTCCAAACTGAGTGAATGACAACCAGTACATTTTAGTGTCACTAAGTGTAAAGCAGTGCATGTTAGAGCAAGAAATCCTAAAAGCTGCAAGCACCAAGCCGAGGAATGCATACATGATACCCCTTATCTCTGGGAGGAGACTGGCCTGCTATAATAGCTCTTTGCCTTTTGCACCTTCTAACCATGAAGGAATATATAGGACACAGCAGAAGTATGTTTGATACACAAAAAAACATGTTTCATTCTAGTGTGAGACGAAATACAATGATGCTAATTTTCTGCCCTGATTTTCTGTTTAAAAGATTTTTAGAGAAATTTCGGAATGTGTTTCATTTTTTCATATTATAGTATTTAGCTGCTGATGCCACATGGGCAGGTAGACCTGCGTTCCTAAATCCTAAGACCTAAATCCGGTAGACCCAGGCTCCAAAGAATATTCCAGTTGTTACCACCTTCCTCCCATCCTGTTTCTGATGTCTTGGGGACAGGGCCCAAAAGAAACTATGTATGTCCTGATAAAATTCCTCCAGGAGGAAACAGAGTCTTAAAACACTCTTAAAACAGTCATTCAATGAAATTGATTGGCATAAACTTAGGAGGGACAAACAGGTATTTCATCACATGCTATCATCTTTATGAAAAGATAACTTTCTCTGAAAAGTCTACATTTTAAACTTGCAGTGACACAATAGATGAATTCAATAGGCCCGTGGAAAGGGAGGGATTGTGTAGTTCCAGGATGGGCAAATGTTTTAGCAGAAGGGCCATATCTCTCTAGCAAGGTTATGGGCTGTGAAACTTGAAAAAAAGAAACTAATTTTCAAATTTACATAAATGAATATATTAGAGTCACACCTATATAAATGAGTTAGTTTTACTAAGCTTATTTATAATACACATGAGAATTGTAATATGGGCTGTAGAATCATATGAAAATTGTTTGCTATATACCTTTTGCACAGTGAAAGCATACAGAACAAGTGAAACTAAAGATGCAATCCTAAAGAAACTTTCCTGGGAGTAAGTAAGTCCCATTGAATACAATGGGACTTACTTTTGAGTAGACATGGTTAGGATTGTGTCAAAAACATAAAAGGAGGGGTATAAAATACTCCTGAGCACACCCCTCCAGCCTGAGCACACAACTCCTGAGGAATGAGCCAGGCCAGCATGTGGTCTAACAGTACTGACAGGCTAGTGGTTCATTGGAGGTGGGGGAAATCCCTGCAAATGGCCGCCTTGGTGAGGGACAACTTATAACTTCGGTTTAAAATTTTGTAACATTGGCAGTACATAATTAGCACCACAAAATTCCCAGAAATGTGTTTGTAACACAGGAGAATTTAGACAACAATAGTCTGAAATCAATTATTGCTTAACAGCCATGCATTAAGCACCCTGGATAATCATCCTTGGGAAAACTGGAATCAGTGAGTGATAACAGCATGCCTTTCTATTGACATTTGCTTTCAAGCAGTTAAGCAGAATCCAAATAATCCTGGTGTGTATAGTAAAGTGTAGGTAAAGGTTGTTACCTTATTGTACCCAACTGCTACATTTACTTTAGACTTCATATCTTGTAAATCAAAGAAATCCTGGGGACCAAAATTACTCTGAAGTCTATTTCAAGTGAGTTATTTTAAAGTGTTTTTTCACTGAAATTTGACTTGCTTTGACCAGCTCTCCTTTTTACTACTGTATTTCTTAAATTATATAACCAAAATCAGGGCCCAATCCTGAGCCCTGTGCACCAGCTTACCACAAGGATGCATTGTTGCAAATTTTCCCTAAGGGCACTGGTGCTGGGCCCCTGTTCTGCAGCCTGGTGGGCACCCAGACTGCTGGGCAGCAAAGAGGTGAGTGGGCATCAGGGTGGAAGGGAAGAGGTGGGGATGAAGTGGAGAGGGCATTGAGGAGACATGGTGAGGGGAGGGAGTAGGAAGAAGGATCCTTGTAACCAGAGCCATGTGGCCCTTATTTGTTAACAGTACTTATATTCCACAGTACTGTATATAACAGTACTTATATAACAGTATATAACAGTACTTACATGTATTCCACTTTTCAATTTAAAAAGTTCAGAAAGAGGTTTATGGAGAAAGTCAAACTATGGGTCCCTTTCCCTAAAAGATTCACCATCTTAAAAAACACCAAACAAATAGCAGCAACTAGAAAAGAGGAAAAACAGTTACTCTTCCCCTCCCCCCAATAAAATAGGGGTACCCACTTTAAAAAATGCTTCTTACCCAGGTAGCAGGCTTTATAGAACTTGGGCTGCAATCTTAACTCCAGTTAGGCTGGCCTAAGCCAGGGCATAAATCCTGTGCTGACATGGGGCTGTTACAAAAGTGCCATAAGACACTGTTGCACCACTTCAGGGGAAGGGTTAGGCCAGGGCTGAGACTTTTTAAACGGGGCTGGTTCACTGTTCCTCAGACACTGTCGGGGGCCGGACTATAGTTAATTATTTAATCAATTTAATTAAGTAATAAGGAACAAATTATTTTGCAAACAGTGTGTTACTTTCATGTTAAAATGCTACTCAACATAATATATACCAAAGTTGATGGAAAGATGAAAACATTTTATGAATTATGCCACAAAAAAACCCCAAAAGTGAGGCTAGGATTGCAGCCTCAGAGCCCCATCCTAAGCATTCCTACACAGAAGTAAGTCCCATGATAGTCAATGGGCTTACTCCCAGGAAAGTGTGGCTAGCATTGCAACCTCAGAACCCCATCCTAAGCGTTCCTACACAGAAGTAATGGGCTAACTCATAGGAAAGTGTGGCAGGCTTGCAGCACTGAGCCCCATCCTAAGCATCAGAGCCCCATCCATCCTAGGAAAGTGTGGCAGGCTTGCAGCATCAGAGCCCCATCCTAAGCATCCTTACACAGAATTAATGGGCTTACTCATTAAGCAAGTGGGAAGCAGGAAGCCAGTGGCTGAGGGAAGGGCGCATGACTGTTGCTGCTTCTCTGCAGTGCTAGAGGTTCCCTAGCTGGCATGCACACCTGCCAGGAAGCAGCGACTGAGTGGGAAGGGCTCGTGCGCCAGCCAGGGAACCTCTGGCGCTGCGGAGAAGCGGCAACAGGTGTGTGCGCTTCCCACTCAGTTGCTCGTGTGCCTGGCGTCAAGGCCTCTGGGGCTTTCCCCCAACCCCTGGTGGGGGTGATGTGGGGAGGGGCTCTGAAAATGGCCGCAGGCCAGATTGAGGGCCCTGGCGGGCTGTAGTTTGAGGATCCCTGGGTTAGGCCAATGCACAGGCATGTGCTTGCCTCCCTACATCACTATGGGAGCAGGAAGACCAGTGGAGTTGTGCTGGTCTAAGTTAGGATAGCACTAGGTTAGGATTTTAATATTTGTAAACTGTTAACCAGAAACGTAGCTATGGTATGTTGCCTTTGACTCCAGATCATTAATGAATAACAGCTCAAATATGGACTCTCGGCATATCCTGCTCCATACATCACTTTCCCAGTTGTGAGGATTGTTTTTCTACCTCTACTTTCACCAGTTAACGCATCTGCTACTGAGTGGTTCGGAGGAGTAATTTGCTTATTACTTGATGCACTTGCATGATGGATATTTTGCCGATTAACATGCAAAAATATTGCTGAGCATCCAGTTCATCAGCAGCCCAATGCGTTCTACTAATCTATCAAAATTTGGCAGAATTAATTGTGTGAAATGCTGTCTGCTGTTTTCCTCCCTGAAATATGTCAGGACTGGAGGCCTCTTTATGATTTGATAATGTTCTGGAGTGTTACCATGCCAATGACTTTTTCTATAACTAAGTCGTCATTGTCTGGCATGAAAAACAAAGGGCAGGAAGCAAAGGAGACTTGTTATGATTCTCTTCTCTGCTTTCTGTTTTGCGGGGCCGTGCTGTCCTCCAAAGGTTTGCTGGGCTCATAGATCAGGGTGACCATATGACCATAAATTCACAGATTTGTCTTGATTTTAAGTCTCCTGTCCAGGTGTCCTCCATTTTGGCTTCATTGTCCTACATTTTGGCTTCATTTTGGAACTTCACGATGGTGCGCAGTAACACATCATGTCATATGTCGTTGGATTCATATTGAAGAGCAGAATCCAATGTTTTGAAATATCTCCTTCCTATCAAAGGTTATGGCCAAAATACTGAAAAACAAAAATATGCATTGAGCTCTTTGGGAAAGCGAAAGTGCCCTATATTGCGGCCTTACTAATGAGTAGGAGAATGTGCCATTGTCTGCCAGAAAGGCCAGGCAGAGAGGAATCCAAGGACATCAGACTGGTCCTGATCCAATGAACAGAGCCTCCAAAATAACCCCCAAAAGTAGTCCCTGATAATTGCATTGATCTCTATGGGAACTGAAAGGGAACCTTATTGCACCTTTACTCACAAATAGGCAAACTTGCCTTAGATATTTTGGATAGGGTGAGAGAAATCTGGTTCTGATCCAATAAATGAATCCCCTACCAGGCACATCACAAGAAAACCCTTTCTCCAAGCTCCACTGCATTAAACCCTTTTGAAAGTGAGGGTTTTACTCCTGAGTAAGCAAGCATGCCTTGCAGGCGTGGAAGGTAAATCCAGAGAGTGCAAGGCTTCCAGAATGGTCCTGATCCTGTGCACTTGGAGCTCAGCAAATACTCCACAAGGCAGCATTTGAGTGTTTTCAGCATATGAGTGTTTTCAGATTTTGTCATGCCCTACATTTTGCTTGGATGTCCTACATTTGGGGGGGGGGGTCTTGTCCTCTTTTTTGGCTATAACATATGGTCACCCTGAGTGCCTGCTTTGAGCCACTTACATATGCATTGTTGGTGAAAACAGGTCTTACAAAGAGGTTTTCAATTTAAAAAGAAGTATGATAATGTTGAAATTAAGTACAGGAAAGCGATATGAGTGTTTTAGCTTATTTTAATATGTCCTACATTTTGTCCTACATATTTTGGGGTGTCCTACAATTTTTAAGCAGGTAGGAATTTTGGCTTGGGGGTAGGAATTTTGGCCTTGGGGTTCAGGAATTTTGCATTTGCCATCTGGTCACCCTGTCAGAGAAAGGGATTGCCGAAGTGGTTGGAAAATATGATCTCTTAGGTCCTAACCAACATTGCCTTCAAAGCTTTTAGGTTTGGAAGAGAGGCATGTGCATTGCCAGAACACCGTCGAAATGGCTGATAGCTTCTAAATCAGCTAATAATTCTAAATTGGCTTTGTAACGGATGCTCTTCCCTGCGTATCATAATCAGGATTTCGTGGGAAGCAGCTAGGAATGCACAGCTAATAACCGCAGAATGATTGGATACGCTTGTCTCCAGCTGGTGCTGAAACCGCACAGCATATGCCTGGAGCAATTTCTTTGTCAGCACCTAACTTAGAATCCATTGGCTTTGTTTATTGCTGTGGGCCGTTACCCATGTTAGAAACCAGTTAGGGGACTGCATCGCGAAATCTCTCCTGTGATGAGCAGACTCGGAAATACCATTGTAGTACTTCACCTCTGCAGTGTCTTCATGCTTGGAGATTTCAGGAACTAATGTGGCAAATTTGATATTCAAACCATACATAGCCAGATTAATGGGAGGTCACCTGCAAAATATGAACACATCTTCAATATACTTGATTTACACTAACCATGGCATATTCTTTTGCAAACAAATGATCAGATGCATGAGACTTTCAACCTGTTTTCAAGAAAGAAATTAAGATATTTTTTGTCACAAATATACAACAAAATTCAGGTGCACTGACAGGATACAGACTCAACTGATCACTGGAGTGCAGAGCCTCTGCATGTACACGCACCGCCACAGTTAATCCTCACAGCAACCATGTCAGGTAGGTAATAGTTCTACGGGCAGCTTGTAGGACTCTTCTCTTCCTGGTGGGATCCTTCACAGCATGGTCATCATCACCACAACCAGCATCAGGGAATATCTTCCAGGAGATTACAGGTCAGCCAAGCTGTAAACAACAAAACCTCTGGTGCTCTTATCTCATGATAACTTTATCAGCTTTCAGGTCTCCCTTCCAAGAGTTATCCAGGTCTGAATCTCCCGATCACACCTGCTTCCTTTGATGTGCCTCTGCCCTAATAGATGACTTGTTAATAAATGTATGTAGATACTATGTAAAGCAAGTAACTTTTCAGGGAAAGAAGAGCAAACTGAGTTATAGCACAATCCAAACCTGTGCTGGAACGGGCAGGTTTGCTTATGGTGAATTCAGAATGTAGTGCTGTTAAGTTATTTCTCATCTCTGAGTTCTCCCATTGTATATTTCTGAAGATCATCTAGCAAACATTTATTATTTAGTAAATAATATACTTTGTTCTTCAATGCATGTTTCCAGTATATGAGGCTAACAGTTTAAAAAGTGAAAGGATTTTACAAGCATGTCTTTCTTCCCCTGTTCTCCTGTGTATTGTTTAAGGCAGCATAAAACATCACAGGAGTATGCTATTTATTTATGCTACAAAAAAATAAAAGAAGGATTTCAAAACTGGGAGGCCACAAACATGGGCCCATTTCCCCTACTATTCTTGCCAACTCTCCAGGATTTCCCTGTAATCTCCAGGAATCACATTAGTCTTTAGGCAACTATGGAAAAAAGACCTTAAAGGATCTGCAGAAGTTTCCAACATATTTATGTTGGGAAGATAATCCCTAGAAATAATTTCAGTCTGAGTTGGCAACTCTGGTCAACACTTGCTTTTCTTGAAATTTGGGGGCAACCAGGATAGAAGCCCTTGAAAAATGACCTCAGTTCATGAGCAGACTCATATGGAAGAAGATATTTGTATACATTTCAAACCATGTGTTCCCCACAGGTTGTACTGCTCATTGTAACTAACTGAAGGGTGTGATGCTCATCCTGGTTTCTAAGCCGAAGAGCTAGTATTGTCCAAAGATGCTACCATAGTTATGTGGCTGGCATGACTGTATGCTGAAGTGCATGGAACACGGTTATCAGGTGGGACCTGACAGGTACCTGAGGTGGTACCTATTTATCTATTTGCATTTACATGCCTTTGAATTGCTAGAGTGGGCAGGAGCCAGGCAAGGGACAGGTCTCAAACCCTGGTCTGCTGGTTGACAGGCATGGCATCTTAACCACTGGGCCACTACAGCTCTTCTCAAATCATGCAGGGCAGTGTTCTTCAACCTTGGGGTTGGTACCCCAATTGCATCACGAAGCCTCAGTTGTGTGCCCACGCCAACCTATAGGAATAGAAAAGGTTGGCCTAGAGTACCACCAGTTAAAGGGAGAGACAAATAGTGTACCCCTTCAGGTACCAGGAGGTTGTGTCCCAGTCCTGCTCAGCTTCTTAGAAATTGTGCCAAAATAGCTTTCATTAGTGCCAGGCTTCATGGTAATGCTCTCTCTAATAATATTTGGTTACAATATCATGGTAATGCTCTCTCTAATAATATTTGGTTACCATGACCAATACTGAGTGGGCATCACTAGGTCTGGAAGTGGCCAGCGACAGAGATGAAGAGGCAGATAAGATCTTGGAGGTTGATGGGTTTGATGGTGGAGTCCCTAGTCCTCGTACTTTATATTTTAGGGACATGGCATGAAAAGGATTGAAAACCACTGATGTAGGACATGAACAAGCTGACATGTATCATGTTTGAAAATAAGTGGGGAGCTAGTGAAACCAGTTTCCATGGAGCCATTCCAGTTAGCACCTAATAACGGGTTTTGCACTAACTGTAGCTTTGCAGACTTCAAAGGAATACAGCCAATACAGACTTCCAGATACAGCCAATTTTGGAAGTCTACAGTAATTTGGTAGCTATTGGAGTATGGCAGTAGCAGTAAAAGGGTTCTAAGATCCTATTAAAAATGCTGCCTTATAAATATAATGAGAACATTATTTAGGCAGCAATAATATAAGTACTATTCACACAAGGAGCCCAGTTACGTTCAGGATACCATTTTAGCATTGCAGCCATCCTGGCACTCTGGGCAGCTTAGGATTGGGTTGCCAGTTACAGTACAAGTTTAGGAATATAATATGAATGTTTGGCAATGTGTCTCAATTGTGTGTTTTATGACTGAAGAGGATAAGACTCACGAGTGGGGTTGGAGCACAATACTTATCAGGACTGTGGAACAGTGAAAGCAAGGTGTTGTTATTGTTTAGTTGTTTAGTCGTGTCCGACTCTTCGTGACCCCATGGACTGCAGCAGACACCTCTTTTTCCTGCTGAAAACTACCCATGTTGTCATTTGCTCACAAAATAGCTAGTGATAGCCAATAGTGTGTAAGTGGGGTTGCACACTCAGATTCATGCTGTAAGGAAGTGCCAGCTTGCCTGTCCCTTCAATTGCGGGACATTTTCTTGATCTTGGGAAATCTCAATGCAGATGCCTGCTCTACCTTCACTGCTTTGAATGGCAGGTAGACAAAGCCTCTGAAAAGGGATCACAAGGTGGAAACTTAGGTCTACTCATGCACCAGCCAAGGGTGTGGAGGTGAGAACAATCTGCCCATGGTACCCATGTTGCTGTGTAAACCCCTGACTGCAGCAAGTAGTTTCAATGGTTTTTTAATGTTGCAGCATGGAAACATTCCCCTTCCAGTCCTGGCATGCTGGAATCCCAATCCTCCTCTCCCCCATCACTTACTTTTGTGAAAAAATATGGAAGCAGGCCTCCGTCGGTCTTGAAAGACTATGGTATCGTGCTCAGAGCTGCATACGCTGTATGCGAAGCACGAAAGCCTGGGTTAGATTGTTATGGAGGATAGGCTGTTACCCAAGCAGCAAATCCCCCCTCTCCACGCCACTGAATTAGTCCAATGGAAAGGCAGAGCCAATACGATTGGATCCAGCTGGCATCGCAAACCCTGGCCTGCTGGTTAACAGGCATAGTGTCTTAGCGACTTGCGCCACCCACACCTCTTTAAAATTGCATTCCCACACAGACTTCTAGTTTGATTTGAATATTATGGAACTTGCAAATCAAGCAAAACTACATTTTTTCTAAGCTAACTTACTGAAGGAACTATAAGTTCACAGAAAGAAATTCTCATAAATCTGCGGGGATAAAAATACATGTGCAGGTACTTGTTATTTATTTAGTGTACGGCATACAAAACATGGACTCATGGTAAATCAGATGTCAATATTCAGTCCATCCAGCCATTCAAGGACAGAGTGGTCCACATTGAAAAAAAAAAATCAGATACTGGGCTGGTACAGGCTTTCAGTTTACAGTCGAACACAATGTAATGGCTAGTTTGTCAAGGAGCACCACAGTCACACTGAGTGGTAGATACTAGATCCCATTTAAACAGTGAGTCCTGGCAGACACCATGCTGAGTATGGATCCTGTTTAGAGTCAATCAATGCTGGTGAGGTAGATCAAAACCTGGCATCTTTTGTGTAGGGTCTGCCTGTATCTGGGCATTCAGCAGCCCATTTAACTTTCGATTGGATGTTGATGTTGTTAGACAGCTGTTGTGTGATTGCCAGAGAGGGCTTTCTAGATTTAAGCCTGCCAATAGCTAGATGCTCAGGTAAAGTTGGGTGCTGATAATTTTGTACTTGTATTTTGAAGGGACTGTATGGCTAAGGAATGATGTGACATCAGTGGATGTCCAGGTACTGGCTATTACTGGACTTGCTGTAAGATAATGTTTAACTTGTGCATTTGGGGGAGGAATTGGCTATCTGTTCAGGAATTTTGACCAGGAGCATATGGCACAACTCAACAAATTAGCATGGAATCAGAATATAGGCAAGGATATGTGAGCAAAGTAGGACTTTATTATGGGAATCAAGTCATTAAGATCCTAGAAAAATCTGAGATATCACCTAAGGGAAGCAGTGACAGAAAACTGGGGCTGGATAGTATTGAGGGAGAGGGGAAAGGTTGAAGGCTGAGAATCCAATTGGATCCTGTGTTTTTGAATGAAGAAAAGGAACTAAGGCTGCAATCCTAAAGACATTTTCCTGGAAGTCAGATCCATTTGGGGTTACTTTTGAGTAGACATGGATTGTGCTCTAAACCCCACTCCACCTCAATCAACTCTGTTGATTGCTGTCATTAGTGCCCTGTTGTTGCTGTCATTAGAGGTCAACAGAATGAAAAACTTCATAATTTATGGCTCCTGACTGGACATGTTATACTGTATATGAATGTTATACCTGGAACCTTCACATGGACTATAATTTAACTATTCATCTCAGGCCTGGTTATCTTCTGACCCCTTCCAGAATTTTTGCTTACAGTTCTTCCCAGGGGCAGCTGAACCCATAAGTTTGCCACAGCAGATTGGTGGCAAGGATCCATCTCTGTCTCTTTGCCTCCACTGCTTCTCCTCCTCCCTTGGACTGAAAAAAGAAGATGGGGACAAAGAAAGAGGAAAGTATAGATGTGAGAAGGGTGTTAAGTGTTGAATACAGAGTATTTGCTTTATTACATGTGGAAAATACTTGGCCTCATGGATTTTGCATCCAAATGTACAGAACATCGATGGGAAATGCTGATTTCTCCTTGGCATATTTATTTTGGAACTTACTCTTTGTCCAGATAGGCTTTTCCCATTTTATATCTTCTTAGTTTTGCTGGCAACAGCATGCTCCACCTTACACCTTATGGAAGACAAACCCAGAAGAGGTGAGTTCACACCCATCTCCAAGAGCCCAACTCAAGGTACTGGTGGTTGATTGCCTGTTGCCATTTTGACATTCAATTCAGTAAAGCATCACCTTGAAGGGTTCTGCTTTAGCTTCCCGAACCTCTGCCACCAACTAGTCAGTGTTTGCTAAAACAAGGAGGGGTCGCTAGAATGATGTGCAGACACCACAGGCTGGTATTCTCAGGAGCGCCATGGAGTTGAACACTGAAAGTAAGAACTGAAGCGGGACCTCCTGAGCAGCTGCAGGAGGGAATTCCCACCTGTCTTGTGCTGATGGGAGCTGAAAATGCTCATTCTCCAGCATTCCACTTGAGGTATATCTCTGTGAACATCCAGTACAAATCCTTTACCAAAAAAATCTGTGCTACTTTAAAGAGACAACAAATAATATTAATGAATGTCCTGAAGATGATTACATGGTAGTCATGGTACGCAAAAGTGACCACCTGCATGGTAGTCATATGTCCTGTTCCCTGTATATATGTCCTATATATGTCCTGTATATATGACAATGACAAATACTTTTGATTTCCTTATCTACATACCATGATGGAGGACACCCGATTTAAGTGCAGAAGGTCCCAGATTCAATTTCCAATATTTCCGGGCAGGAGAAGGCCTTTGTCTGATAACCCAGAGCTGCTACCTGTCTGCGTAGACAGCTCTAAGTGAAACAGGTCAGAGGTCTGACTTGGGATGTGAAGAAAGTTTCCATGTGTTCATTATTCAATGAACCAACGGTGCAGTTAGTATGGGACAATATAGGTACACCAGTTCTGGACCCAAATGGTGGAACAAAGATTACATAATGCATATGGCAGTTATGAAAATAACAATAAACCAGTAGGATCTATATCTAAGAAAATAGGATTAGGATTGTAACCAGGTATCCCATTTCTATGAATGTTTGCTCAGAAGAAAACCCTATTAAGCACATTAGTGTTTGTACACAAATGTATGTAGGATATGGCCTTAAGATTGGAGCACCAGTCTTGTAGCCTGATCCTATGCAGGTATTCAGGGCATGGAGGAGGGCAGGGTGGCCATCTCTTGTGAGATGCATTTTTCCATTTGGCTTTGTCACTGTCGAAGAGTGTGCTTTTTGCTTGAAGTACACAGGTATTCTTGTTTTCCTCCTCTCTGGATACTATTTTCGTTTTGGTACTGCCACTTTTATCATTTTATGCCATTGGCTTTCTTATTACTGTGGTATGTGCTGCTTTTTTTATTATGGCTTATGCTAACAGTACTATTTATTTTACTTATTATTGATTCAGGTTTATGAGGGTTGTAGGCTGCCTAGGACACTCCATTATGAGGCAGAGGCAGGATAAAAATCTTTAAATAGATGATCCAACCCTACTCAAAATCCAAGTGTTGTGGTTCTCCTGCAATGAAGGCAAAACACTCGGGCCCTGATCAAGAATGACCAGTATTTCTTAAGGTTTGTCCTCTGTTGATCCACTTTACATAGTAAACAACCACAGGGGTTCTAGCACCAAAGTAGGTACAGTGTGACCATACGTTAGACCATACGTGTGACCAAAAAAAGAGAACAAGGCCCTCCCCAAAATTTAGGAAAAATGTAGGACTAAACTTAGGAGAGAAAATTTTCTTAGGAAAAATGTAGGACTATTCTCCCAAAACTATTGGGAGAATGAGTTTTGGATTTGAGAATTACTTTTAAAGGATTAGAGAAAAAAAAATCTGAAAAGGAATTTATAAAGAGGGACTGTTGGAGATATAGCTATGCAGAGACTGCAATCCTAACCACACCTTCCTGGGAGTAAGTAGTATTGAACTCAATCGGACTTGCCTCTGAGTAGACATGCTTAGATTACACTGTACGACAGTAATTCAAATTTTTTGGCTTTGCTCTTGCACTGTTGAATGTAGTACTCATACTACATGTAGCTTTTGCCCCTCTTCTGTTTATTTTTATGTATTTTTGGTCTAATGACGTTTAATTTTTTTTTAACATAAAATATTTCTTTTAACATAAAATAAATGTACCACACATGTGATGCAACAGAAAAATGTAGGATGTGTCTGAATAAAAGCTAAAAACGTTCAGATATATACAGTATATATATGGAATATACATATGCCGAATATATATTATACAATATACACACACACACATTTACAGAATATACATATATACAGATTTCCTTACATATGTATTTATACTGTAAATAAAGTATATATATTGTAAAAGTGTGTGTGTGTACACATATGTATACAGAATACTGTAAATACTAGCTAGCTAGTTAGCTAGCATTTGTGTACTAATTTAAACAATATTATTAAATTTAAAACTATTACGTATAATTTATTAATTTTAGGAAGGCTTCCTGCTGCCTTCTCACAGGGAAAAGATTTTTCTTCTAGGACACAAGGCTTAAAAAGAGGACATGTCCTGGAAAAGGAGGACATACAGTCACCCTGACTGTACTACTACAGTATTATTATATATAATTTATTAATTATATTATAATTATATATAATTTAAATTATATATAATTATATAAATAAATAAAAAAACTATAATTATATAAATAAATAAAATAAATTATATATAATTTATTAATTACAGGAGGCTGCCTGGTCACAAGGAAAAGGAGGACAAAGAAGATTTTTCCCCCCCAGGACATGTGGCTGAAAAAGAGGACATGTCCTGGGAAAAGGGGACAAGTGGGCAACCTGGGCGGGTGCAGGGCTGCCAGGGCACAGTCAGTGCCTGTAGGCAGCTGGGAGGCGCTTGAGCTCTGCCAAGAGAGGGAAGGGCAAGGAAAGGAAGGCTCTGCCTCCTCACTCCAAAGCGGGAGCAGCAGCAACAGCAGGAGGAGGAGGAGGCAGTGAGTCCCACAGGCACAGCTGAGTCTCTGCCCCGCTGTCCAGCACAGGTATGCAGGGCGTGGAGGAGGGCAGGGTGGCCAGAAGAGCTGCTGAGGCTGTGGAAGTGCCTGGTCACAAGGAGAAAGAGGACAAGGAAGAGTAACCAGTGGGAAGCCAAGTGTGCTCCTGAGCATGGGCAGAGCGCCTTCTCCTCCCCAGGGAGGAATCTTATCTCCCCTCTCAGGGGCTTGGGGCAGCAGCACACTTCCAAGTCCCTCTGAGGCAGGCAGGCAGGCAGGGGGACCAGGACATGTCCTCTTTTTCAGCCTGGAAAAAGAAAAAGCTTTCTTTTCTTGTGAGCAGGCAGCAGGTAGTCTGATATATAATTAATAAATTATACCTCATAAATTACATATATAATACAATTACAATATATCAGAATACAGAGGGTTGCAAAAATATGTATACCGATTTTATTATGAAAAAAACAGCGTCACAACAATTATGAACATACAAACTGCAATCAAGTACAATCTCTGAAGTGCTGAAATTGCTCGCCTTCAGCATGTACACATTTTTAACTCTTATAGCTACACACACACACGCGCACACACACACACATATATATACACACCTTTGCATCCCCTATATTACAATACATACAATAAAATTACAATATAATGGTTTTAAATGTAGTTATAATATAGTGTCTAAGTTAACCACATGAAACCAATGTATATGAGTGTTTTAGCTTATATTTTGTCCTATCCTACATTTTTCATGTGTGTCCTACATTTTAGAGGGGGTGGAACTCTTTTTTGGTTATGACATTTGGTCACCCTGGACTTGGGCTGTGAAAGGGGCACCTTCAAGAAACTGTGGAGACCCACATCAAGTAATGCACTCCTGAGCATGTGCAGTGAGATCTCTGCCCCTCGCATGGACCTTCTGGTGCAGCTCAGTTCCAAGTGCCTCTGAGCATAAGCAGATGTCTGTCCTTCTATATCGGGGGAGGGGTGCAGCTCTTGATCCCAATGAAGAATGTCAATCCTATGCATGTCTACTCAGAAGTAAGTCTCACTGTATTCAGTGGGCTCACTCCCAGGAAAGTGGGTTGCAGCTTAAAGAAAGTGTCCCTTACCATGTGATGGTAGGGTTTGCTATACATTTGCCCCCTGTAGAAGGCTGTATGCATCTGGGGTTGGGCTGCTTGGTCAGAGACAGTGTGACTTCCATGTGGCTTGAGCTGTGAAAAGTCAGTAGTGTAAGGGAGCCAGGATGGTGTAGTGGTTAGGGTATTGGACTGAGACATGGAAACCTCAGGTTCATATCCTTCCATGGTCATGATGCCTTCTCCGTGACCTTGGGCCAGGGTGACCAGATGCCAAACCCAAAATTCCTGAACCCCAAGGCTAAAATTCCTACCCCCCCCAGCCAAAATTCCTACCCACTTAAAAATTGCTGAAATTTTTTTTATATTTTTTTGTTTTTTGGCCATAATTTTTGATAGGAATGAGGTATCTCAAAACTGATTTTTGCATTGGACTCTGCTCTTCAATATGAATTCAATAACATATAACATGATGAGGTACTGCGCACCATCACGAAGTTCAAAACTGAAGCCAAAATGTAAGACACCCAGACAGGAGGCTAAAAATCCCGACAAATCCATGTTTTTCCGGTCATATGGTCACCCTGCCTTGGGCTAGGCATTATCAGCTTTACCTACCTCACAGGGTTATTGTGAATACAAAAGCAGGTGCAGGAACTAAAGCTTTGTAAGCCTTCCTGGGCATTGGCATGGGAAAGGCAATTTATCCCTTAAATAAAATAAATAGTTTGGGGAAAGCATGTGGGATGCTCTGGGTTAGTCACATGTCCTTTAACAGCAGTCCGGTAATTTAGTACGGTACTTTAGTAGTATCATGCGGAAGGAACATAATAATTGCATGATTGGTTAACTGAAAATTTCTACCTGGGTAGCAGGTTGGCTGTCATTGAACTACTTCTGAATAGTAATCACTAGGTCCTTCCTATTCTCCTTTATGGGTCAGAAATGGACTTTGTTCAATTCAGATACAAACAAGCTCATCTTTTTCCAAATGTGAAATGGGATGTGATGCCTGAGACAGATGCCTGTGATGTCAAATGTGATGCCTGAGATAGATCTTGAGTGTCTCTCTTCATGATCGCCACCTGTAATGAGACCTACAGAAAAGGCACGACCATCAACCTTCAGTCAAAGAGCAAATTCAAAAACTTAGATTGCTATGGTTTGGCCACATCTGTTGAATGAACACCAATCAGCTGCCATATAGGCTCCTCTGGCAAGAGCAGAGGAGATAAGAGATGTGGCTTATTGAGGAAGACTTAAGGAACCAGGTGGCTGACCCCTGATGAGGTTAGAAACATTGCCACCAACGGCCAAGAGTGGGAGCATATCATGAATGACACACAGAATCCAGCGGCACTTACAACAGCAAATTGGTTGAGAGGATGACCTGCTCCCCAGTCGCCAGCTAAGGAGTAACGAAGAAGAGCAGACATGGAGAAACTCAGACGTCACTGAAGTCACTTCCTTTTGATGTTACTTCTGGCCATGACATTACTTCCAGGTTGCTGACATCACTTCTTGTGTGCCCAGCCAGATTATCATTCTCAGAGGGGGTCCTGGGCTGAAATGCTTGTGTGTATGATTAGAGTATCTATTAGTGCATACAACACTGCCTTAGAATAACAAAACAATGGGCTCACTGTTCTCTCTTAGTCATCTTTTAGACTGGGTAATAATTAATAAATAATAAAATTATCATGCTTGACCTGAATGTTCAATTCCCTTTGCGTAGCTTATAGCGTATAGTTAAATGAGTCCTATTCTCTGTAAATGGCTTCCTAGTGATTGGACTGCTAGGTTTCCTGGGAAGTACAGTTATTGGTCTAAGACATTGGGATTGGGAACATGATGCATTTGACACTGCTGTGCTAAACTAGTTTAATGGTCTAGCCCAGCATTGTCTGCTCTTACTTGGTAGCAGTTTATTTATTTACGGGATTTATACCCTCCTTCCCCATGTCAATACAAATCCCCAAGACAGCTTTTAAAAAAACAACGCTTTTTGTCTTCACAATCACCCTGTGAGGTGCATAATTTTTTCTATGTGCAGCGCACAGAACTCTCCAAATTGAAAACTTCATGGTGTGGTCATCATGGAAGGCATCAGGGGATGCCTTCCATACTTCCAACAGGAGCAGTTTCTGAGCTGAGCTGTAAACAATGCCGGCTCTTGGCTCTGTTGTCATTAACACTGGCATCCTTCAGTCTCCAAAGACTATGGTATCATGCTCTGAATGGAAGTCCTAAAACAACATCTAGTATGGCTACAAAGGCCAATTCGAGAATGGCAATCCCTTCCACACTGCGGGCAGATACAGTCTGTCCCCTGCCCAGCGCCCAGATTTTGTTGGTTCCGGTACTGCCTCTTTGCCTCAGCCTGTCGAATGAGTATCTCTTCATAACACTCTGTTGTCAAATGACAGCTTTATTAGTTTTCAGTCTCCCAGCCAAGATTTATTCAAGTCTTTTTTTTTTGACATAGCTGTTTTCTGGTAGCCCTCAGCTCATCTACCAGACCGAGGGCTTTCTTATTGTTTGGACAAAAACATAGAAACTTCTATGTGTAAAACATATGCTTGTCACTATGACCCACTGAACTTTACTTCTTCCTAGTGTACCTATTGGGTGTGTTAGTTTCAGTAAGGGATGTAGCTGTGGTGGATTTTAAATGGGAAAAACTGTCAGATGGAAAGGATAAGGAAACAAACCAGTTTTCTGTGTTGCAAAATGCAGCCTCTGCACTTTGTTTAGGTAAAAAAATACCCACCATATGACTGAATGTCATCAGCTGTTTGCCTATAAAAACTTGTGTTTTTTTAAGCAAACTGTTTGGCCTATAAAAACTATAATTGCCAAAGCTTATTACACTGGCGAAAAATAACAGGATAAATTAATTTGTAAAATGAAGCTCCATATCCCATTTAATCTATTCTAATGTTTACAATTCTCTTCTAAATAGTTCTGATGTTTGTTTGGAGGTGATTGGTTTTTTTTATAGTTCTGTAGCTCTTATTTTGTCATTATCACTGGCTTATCATCAAACAAATGAAAGCATTACTGTTACTTCTTTGCAAAAGCACCAAGCCCATTCTGGAAAAATCATAAAGTGTACTTGGTAGTCTGTAAAAACCATTTGGTGAAAACATTGTGTGCTGCTCAAAAGAAGTAAACAGAATTTCTGCTGCATTACAAATCACATGAAGGCTACAATCCAGAGTAACTACCGGACCTTTTACACCGACGTAGTTACAGTGCCACCTTTAGGAAACCTATGGGAAATGCATTGAGCAATCCAGAGTAAGTGCCTCTTACATCTTCCTGTAGTTACTCTGGATTGTAGTGTTAGTCCCAAATCCTAATCAGCTTTTCAGAACTGGCATAGTTGTGCCAGTAAGGGATATGTGGTATCCTGCAGTTGGGAGGCATACAGAGACCTCCTCAAGGCAAGGGGATGTTGGTTAGGATTAGGGTTAACAGCTCTTAATTGCTGTTTCTCTTCTGCTAACCTCCAAGGATGTGATGACTCACAGATTCCTTGGGAGAATGCCTAGCTGTCCGTTTTGTTTGTTTTCTTTAAACTTGGAAATACTCTGTGCTACTTTGATACATGTGTGCACGTGTTACGACAAAGTCAGATTCCAAATTTTGATTTTTTTTTTTAGGGGGAGGGGAGGAAGAAGGAAGGTCATAGAAGGCACTTTAACATACAAATTGTATTGGCTCCAACAAACATGGTCTGTCCTGGGCACTACGGGAAAGACTGACAAAATGAAAGCATCCTCTGGATGGCAGTTGGAACAGTTCAGGAATATATTGAAATTGCACAATCCAGAGAAACCTAGGAGTCTTTTGCAAAAGCCTTGCCAGGACAGCAAAACCACTTCTCCTTTTAGTGAGAGAGAAAAGAGAAGCAACTTCTCTCTCTCAGTAGCATGGAATGTGTTCAGTCCTGTGCACGTCACATTAGTCCCTGCATGAGTTTTTTGCTTTCCTGCTTGTCTTACTATGCTGTCTCAGCACCAGAACAGCAGATCAGCAGGAAGGCTGCTCTCAGGATGTATTGGGTTTAATATTCTCAGTATTCTCAGGTTTTATGCTTAGTATTCTCCTCCTTTTCACGCTGATGTTGCAATCCACCCCCTGCTAACATGCTGAATGTGGACACCAGATGAAATGCATAAAAAGCAAACCAAGTGGGTAAAAGGTCTTTGTAGTAAGTCAAACATAACTGTGTTGCAAGAGTTTTCTTGAGGATGGAATCATGTGAACATTTTAGAGTTGCTATGTGAAAATGGGTAGCAAGGTGTCCCACCTTGGAAAAGGAGAAAGCACCCAGATTTACATCAGCTCTCTTAGTTTTGTCTTGTCAGGGCTGATTTTTAAAAGGAAACCTCCAAAGAGGTTTTTTTTTGGGGGGGGGGGGGCAGGTCGTGTGTGCTGAAAATCAGGAGTGAATAACTTTTTTTGGAGGGAGAGACTTGGCTTGTGGTTCTTTACATCCCTGGTGATAAGAAACACATTCGACTGTGGTGTGGCCCAAATAAAGGTCTGTGTCTGGGTGGGTCACCCAATTTCTGGAAGCCTTACAGTGCAATCTTATGTCTACTCAGAAGTAAGTCCTATTGCATTTAATGGGGCCAACTCCCAGGAAAGTGTGTTTAGGATTGCAGCAGTGATGGGCTTCAAAGAAATTAAGAACCGGTTCTCTGTCCATCTGGCAGCCACTTTTAAATGGCTATTTTTAAACTTTATATGTACTATCTCTTGTTAAGAACCGGTTCTATAGAGTAGGTGCGAACCTGCTGGAGCCCACCACTGGATTGCAGGCATAATCCCTGTTTCCTACTGTCAATAACCTTAAATACCTGCAACAAAGAATTGCTTACAAATGTCCCCTTACCCAAGCAGATCTCAAGCAGCCAAAACTCCTCTGTGGGATGCAACAAAGCCAGCACCTGGGTCTCTGCATCATAGGGTGGGAATTTAGTTAGGACTAGGCTGTGTGTCTTATAAATAGTGAGGTTCAAAACCCAACCTTATATGTTTTTGATTTATATGTTTTAATTGTTTTTAATTGAATATTCTATTTATGTTTTTAATTATGTTTTAATGTGACACGCCTTGAATCGGTCTACGACCTGAGAAAGGCGGGATACAAATTTTTAAAATAAATAAACCTTTGCAAAAAATGATCAAAACCCTTTTCTCTGATTCTTCTTCATCGCTTAAGTATGAACACACTTTTATTTAATTCATTCACATAATTTAGCATTAGTGTGGTTCATTGACCAGTTGGTCAAAGTCTTTGTGTATCATCATGATCAAAACCACAGTGTTATCCAAATGTAGAATTCTCTTTTGGTAGCATACTCTTTGGGAAGCTGCAAGTGGCACAGATTTTTTGAGCCACGCCAAACAGCAGTTAACTTCATGAGATTCAATCACACATGCCCTATTGAACCACTAAACATGCCAGAATTGGTCATGCTATAATTGACAAGGTGCTTGACTGCTCTATTTGTGCTCCAAACAGAACACTAATAAGTTAACATAGTGCATACTCGGTGAAACTGTTCATTTAAGTTGCCATAGAAAGTGTCTCTGAAATGTGCTTGGATAAACAACCCAAAATTATAGTAAAAAGAAACACAGCAGTTTCCCATGATACAGAGGAATAGAGTTCCTCAGATAGATGAAGATTTCTGCTCTACATTACCCTGTGATACAGAGACAAACCCTACAATCCAGAGTAACTACGGGAAGATGTAAGATGCACTTAACTCTGGACTGCTCTATGCATTTCTCATAGGTGGCACCATAACTACATCGGTGTAAAAGATCCTGTAGTTACTCTGGATTGTAGCCAAAGATACAGAAACAGATAAGATTTTTGCGTGCCTTTTTTCAAGAGTGCCATAGCAAAAAATGTTTCATCCTGTGAAATCTTCCCATCTCATGTGCAGGGGCATCTCTAGGGTTTGCGTCACACGGGGTGGGAGGCCAGCCCCTCACCCCCATACACTGGGCGGGGTAACAATATGAATGGTGGGCATGGTTATGTGCCATTTTATTTATTTATTTATTTATTTATTTATTTATTTATTTATTTTCCTAATTTATACCCAGCTTTTCCTCCCCTACAAGAGGGACCCCAAGGCGGCTAACATTGGAGAAGAATAAAACACCATTAAAATTGTTAATAAATACAGGTTAAAACATAATTAAAATACAATTAAAATACAGTTAGAATAAAAAAGACTAAAAACAATTAAAAGCCAGCTAAAAGACATTTGTTAAAACAATAAAATAAAACAATAAAACACTGCCCCCAACCTCTGCCCCGTTTAAAATGCTTTTTTAAAATAAAAGGTTTTAAGGCTCCGCCTGAAGCTCTGTATTGAGGGAGCTTTCCTCAGTTCTAAGGGGAGGGAGTTCCAAAGCCGGGGTGCCGCCACAGAGAAGGCCCTATCTCTGGCCGCCACACCTCTCACATCTCTTAGTGGTGGCACAGTCAGTAGGGCCCCCTCAGATGACCTTAGGTGACGGGTTGGATTATAGGGAAGAAGGCGGTCCCTCAGATACCCTGTACCCGAGCCGTTTAGGGCTTTAAAGGTCAGGACCAGCACTTTGAATTCAGCCCGGAAACGAATGGGCAGCCAGTGTAGTCGCTGAAGCAGTGGCCCGACAGTCGAACCAACGATCCCCAGCAACCACACGGGCTGCCACATTCTGGACTAGTTGAAGCTTCTGGACCGTCTTCAGAGGCAGCCCCACATAGAGCGCGTTACAATAATCTAGTCTCGATGCCACTAGGGCATGGGTCACCGTGGCCAGATCCGAGCGACTCAGGTATGGTTGCAGCTGGCGGATCAGCCGAAGCTGAGCAAAGGCTCCCCTGGCCACAGCCGCTACCTGGGACTCCATTGCCCCGTCTCCACTGGTTTTTTAGCCACACATTTTAATAGAATAAAGATATTTCAAAGTGGTTTGTTTCACTGCATTCTCCTGTAAATTACACATTCAAAGGCATAAACATGATGGGATTATTTCTACAAACCATGATTTTACAATTTAGGTCACAAGGGTTGCCATCCCTTTTCTAATGCCCTAGTAATGTTCCTGATCAGGACCATTTTGGAAGTCTTGTACTCTCCTGGACTGACCTCCCACTCCAGCCAAGGCATGTTTGTTTACTTGCCAGTAAGCACAGCTGTACAGTTCACATGAACTTGGGATGTTCAGCCTGGAGAAGAGGAGGATGAGGGGAGACATGATTGCCCTCTTCAGATACCTGAAGGGCTGTCATATGGAGGTAGGGCTCATTTTTTCATCACTGCTTCTGAAAGCAGAACTAGAACCAGTGGGTACAAACTGCAAGAAAGGAGATTCCGGCTGGATATCCGGAAAAAATTCTTGATGGTGGAACAGATTGCCAAGGGAGGTGGTGGACTCTCCCTCACTGGGGATCTTCAAGCAGAGGCTCGACGAGCACCTGTCGGGGATGGTCTAGGAGGATTTCCTGCTGCAGGAAAGGTTGGACTAGATGGCAGGTTGGCAGGACTAGATGGACTAGTTGGCAGGGGGTTGGACTAGATGACATACTAGGTCCCTTCCAATTCTATGATTCAATGATTCTACATCCATTTTCAATTAATTTCAATGCAATAATCAGGGACCTCCTTCTGGGGTGATTTTTGGGGCTGTGTTCATTGGATCAGGACATTTCTGGTGTCCTTAGAGTCTTCTCAGCCTGCCCTTTCCAATGAACTTAGGCAAGTTCGCCAACTCATGAGTAAAGCCACAATATGGGTCACTTTCACTTTCCATAGAGATCAATGTGTTTTTTTAGTTTTTTGGCAATAACGTTTGATAGGTAAGTGCTATTTCAAAATGGCATTGGATTGCATTGAATTCTGCTCTTCAGTACGAATCCAACTGTATATGACATGACATGGACGCACTATCATGAAGTTACGTGTGTTTTAACGTTTTTTAGTCCTCTAGTGTGCATCACCCCCTTTGGGCGCATCATCCAGTGCTGACCACACCACCTGCACCACTCTGGTGACGCCACTGCTCATGTGATTGCTTCATGAAAGCTTGGTCTTATTCATACCATTATATCATAAAAAGGTTTTAGATGGGTCCATAACTTTATTCAAAGTAAAATGAAAGTGGGTTCAAACTGGTATACTTAAGGTTGATATGGCAGAGATTATGCCATATTCAAGATCCATTGAACACAATGGGGCTTACTTTTGAGTAGGAATGGTTTGGATTGTGTTCTATGTCAGATAATTTTTTTCCTTTCATTTTCTATTCTGTTTTGTTTATGTGAAAAAAGCAGATAATGAAGTGTGGTTTGAAGTTCAAGGTCTGTTTCTCACCCCCTCTCTCTAGTTCTCCTTTTGTCCAGATTAGCAGTAAATCAGATAGCTTGCTTTTTTATTTTACTACTGTCTGAATATACCCGTTGTTGTGGGAGTAAAATTTCAAGAATATTTGTGGGCACTGCTGGCCACCACTGGGGACCAGGCTCTGGCACTAGGCTGTGGGCAGCAGGCAGGCGGGCACCACCAGGCACCAGCAGACAGTGGGCACAACCAGATACTGGGTATCCATACCAGGTAGGATTAAATTTCTGGAAATTAGTTCTTCTTAGGTATCTGCATCACAGAAGGAATACACTCCCCAAATTTCATGCTTCCAGGTCCAGTAGTTTAGGCTGTGCATCAATGAGTCAGTGAGTCAGAGACAAAGTTCAGAAATAGATAAGATTTTTGTGTGCCTTTTTTCAAGAGAGCCATAAATGAAAAGGTGTCACTCTTCGATTTTATATATATAGATAAGAGTCAACTGAAATGTGCACTGCTTCAGAAGTCAGCAACCATAGCTTGTAATAATGGAAAAAATAGAGCATTTGTTCAAAACAAAGCCTCAAAAAAGCAATTTGTGGGAGATGGTGGCAGGCTAGACTGTTAATGTGGCCATTTGTTAGTAATATCAATAATGCATGAGATTGACCTGTTTGCTAATTTTGGGGATAGACTGGCTTGCAGTGATTTTGATCACAGCTGTTTATTCTTTGTATAAACACAATTACGCTGAAGGATACACAATTTCCTTCTCTGGATTCCAGCCAGTTATTTCACCTATAATCTTGGTGATCTTTAGCGGAACTGGCTGTTCTGCTGTTTGGAATGCAAGTGTTCCGTGCAAGAACATCTCATTGTTCTTTATATGATTTAGCTTTGTTGTGGAAGCGGATTTCTTTAGGCTTTAGTCATTCTTAATTACTTTAGGCTTTATTGTTTAAAATCTCATAGCCACATTGGCAGGGCCAATTTCCCCCCAGAATTGGACAAGACAGAAAGACCAATTTGGGGGACCTGCGGCCTGCCCTATCTACTTCTGAATCTTAACATTATGGTTGAGCCACAGGATTAAGCAACAGGAAGTCATGGGTTTTTAACAGTCCAATTGTATGCAGAAGGAAGTCCCATTATATTTGGTGAAACCTCTTCCCAGGAAAGAATGAATGTACAGGATTGCATCCTGAGATACATTATTGCTATTTGACTCTTTTTTATGGTGGAGTTGGTATTTTAAGAAATAACAGCCACAATGGCAGGATAATCACATGTTCAGAGAACTATACATCCAAAGAATGAAAAAATTAGTCAAAATGCACTTTATTTTTTGTGTAAAGGTTGTGGCTGTGTGTTGCTGGCTTGCCCTTAAACACAATCTATATGTGCTTTTCTGACTTTCACTTTTTAAGCACTGTATTCACAGCCAAAGATGGCTAATTCACAGGGACTACTTCCCTACTATTCCCTCCCAACTAGTGCACTGGGTTATTCATTCCTGAGGATTATGATAGTAATCTGCCTAATGTCCAAGATTTCCTGAGGTTTTTTCAGTATTTTTTCCCTTACTTGCTGGTTTGTGACTAAAGCTACAAGCCCAGTTTCAGTATTGAACTTTCAAGTGTGATCATACTTGCGCTAATGTAGAGGAGGGTCAGGAATGTGAAAGGTGATCCTTTGCCCACTGGCTCACTCATGATGTGCACTGATGCATATGTGCTATAAGGCTTGTTTGCAAGCAGTACCCACAAACGCAGCTGGTCCAGTGAGAGGTAAGTGAGAGCATAGAGGAAGTTGTTCCAGGGTAGGGGAGAGTGTGGAGGAGGCACGGCGGAGGAGGGAGAATTTGGGACCTACGGAACTCTGCATGAGACTTGATTCTACAAGTTGCTGACACATAGTCAAGAACCCCTATTGCAGCAAGCAACTGCCTTCTCCCCTATGTACAGTATATGCCCAGTGGTGGGACTCAAATAAATTAACAACAGTTCTTTGTCCTAATAACAGAAATTAACAACGGGTTCTATGTCCATAAAACAACAGGTTCTATGTCCCATTAGTAACCAGTTCTCAGAACCAGTCTCTCATTAGCAAAGGATTCTATAGAACCTGTGAGAACCCCCTGAAGCCCACCATGCCCTTACACTTTCTTCTGTATATGAGGCCTTGCTTAGTTTGTCACCTTCCAGTGAAGCACAATTAGCAGAAATAAAAGTAGAACCTTTTTGGTGGTGGCACCTAAATTGTGCAGCTTTCTTCTTGGGAACTATGAATGGTTTAATCTCTGTTGGCTTTTAAACAGAGGGTAAAGATGTTTGCATTTAATTTATGATTAAATTCATGTCTGCGTAAATATATGTACTGTACGAGGCTGCCTTTATTAACAGCTAGCATTAATACCCCATATTTAGTCGAATCTAATGCACCAACGAATCTAATGTGCAACCCGTATTTTAAAAGGCTTGAGATTAAAAAAATGTTTACTGGCAATTGTAAAGTGCCACAGCAAAGCAGGTGCAAAATTTAATTTTAGTGCTTACATCAGTGAGTTATATCTCAGGTCACTAAACTTTTTGGCAGAAAAACTTCATTTTTCTGATACTCTGTCAGGGGCTGGAAGAGAAAAAGGAATTTATTTACATTTTAAATTTGAATAAATTTACATAAATGAATATAATAGTGACAGAAGTTGTAAATGAATGAATTCATGGAGATGTGGTAATCTTCAAAAGTAAATCTCTTTGTTAATGGGACTTATTCCCAAATCAATGTGAATTGGATTGCTGTCTAAAAGTTCATCATATCTATTTAAAACCGTGTTTTCTGAACTGTGGGTCAGGACTCACAAGTGGATTGTGACCTACAAGTTGGGTGGGTCATGAAGTGTTTTTGAAACATTTTTTAAAAGCCTTTCCAAGCACCTTTGCCCAGTTTGCAGTAGAGTAGACAATTCTTAGCTGGAATACTAACCTGTGGTATGAAATATTCCAGTGTTTCTCAAACTGTGTCGTGAGCCCCAACCATTTCAATGTGTATTTTATTTTTAATGTATTAGACTTGATTGCTATTTGATTGCATTTGAGGAAATGTTACTGATCAGTGCTTTTTAACAGGCTACTGTATATACGAGGGCATTTCAACCAGGGCATTTTTTTCTGGGGATGTATACCCGTATATATACTGGCACCTTTTTGCCCACCAGGCAATGGCCATATGCAGGCAGGAGAGCAGGATTGGAGAGCACATCCAGTAATTCCAATAATTAAGCCCACATCTCCTCCTTCACTGGCAACTCTGGAGGGGAATACAGACCAGCCTCCCCCAGAGCTTGCGGCCCTTAATTCCTGGTGAGCCAGGCAGCTCCAGGAGCCTGGCTGCCTTCATCGCTCTTCCAGAGAGGGAGACCTTTCCAGCAGACCTATTCTAGTCTGATCACCACATCCAAGGCTGCCTTTACCCAGACTCAGGGTAGCCTCAGAGCCCAGTCCTATACCTGTCTACTCTGCAGCAACATCTATTAGACTCATTGGGATTTACTTCTAGGTTAATGTGGATAGGACTGCAACCTCAAGAGTCCAGTCCTACACCTGTCTACTCAGAAGCAAGTCCCATTGTAGTCAAATGGTAAATATGGTAAATTTAGGTAAATATGAATAGGGTAGCCTCAACAGTCCAATCCTATGGAAATCTACTCAGGAGTAAATCTTATTGTAGTCAATGGGTTTACTCCCAGGTAAATATGGATAGGGTTGTAGCCTCAGAGTTCAATTCTATGCCTGTTTCCTCAGAAGCATGTCCCACCACAATTGCTACCTGCTCGTCTTACAAAGAAGTCTGCTACTCCTGAGTGGACATGCCCAGGACTGGGAAACAGGTCTTCATAGTGAGTACCAGTATCTTTTGTTCCAAAAAAGGCACTGCTTCCAACAATGATCATCAATGGGGCTTACTTCCCATGTTGATAGCTTTGCAGCCTTTGGGATGTTTGGGGAATTTAGTACAATTTGTTTCCTTTTTTACAAAGTTTATTGTTGCTCTTTTCAGACCTGCAATTCTTATTTTTTTTTACAATAAAAGATTTTTGAAATATAATGTGGTTGTATTAATGTTTGTTCAGCAGTTCAGTTCTTCCATCCAAGAAAAGAGGCTTATACTGCAATCCTAAAGACACTTTGTTGGGGCTTTAGACATAATGGGGCTTACTTTTGAGTAGGCATGTTTAGAGTAGGCATGTTTACTTTTGAGTAGGCACTGTGCTCTTAATCTATTGCTCCTGTTGTGCAGCAGGTGATGCTCAATTTCCACTGGATGAAGGAGCCAGAAGCTGCCAACAGCCAACAGGAATGGACAGTCTCCTATGGCCTTCCAGGTACTCAGACAGCCCCTCTGCTGGATCAGGCATGGGAGGGGAACACATTGCCTGTCTCGGCATTAAAAGAGAACCAGATATTAGATGAGGAAGACTCCATTGTTAAGGCCTTGGTGAAAACCAGCTTGTTACAGTGATTGACAAGGTGGAATATAACACAAGTTTGTACATATCACATGAACTTTTCTACTTCCGCTTGCTCAAAGTCACCATGCATTTTAATTCCTTGTTTAAATCTATTTAAACTATGCATGTTATTGGCATCACCATATATGCTGTAGCAATGACTCCTGGATATATATTTTAAAATATAAATTTCCACAAAGAGCTACACAATGCCACATAAGACTATCTGGTCTTTGGGAATGTATCCATTTCATTTATAAATCTTCATTTCTTCAGTAAGAAGGTGGACACAGGGCCCTGAGTGGTCACAATCCAGGAGGATTTGTAAAACAAGACTGTGATAGGCAGAAAGATTTCTAGATTAATGGTTGAGGAATGTTTCAAAACATGCTGATTTTATTGACTGTTGGACATGGAGTGCAATCCTAACCATGTCTACTCAAGAGGTAAACCCCATTGTGCTCGTCTCTGAAAGTGTAATTTTAGGATTGTAATCATGGTGGCTAAGTTGAAGCGTTTTCTGAGACTCAATGTCAGATGAAGAGGACAAGCCAGTAATAACCATCACTTTCATATCTTGCATGTCACCCTTCAGGCAGCTGCTCTTAGGATGAGGATATTGAACAAGATGGGTATTGATCTGTTGCAGCAACAGATCTGTTCTTATGTTTAACTCAGGTCTCCCCAAGCCAAATGGGAAATGCATGCTAACCAATTGTTTTCTCATTGTTTTATGGTGCTCTTTTCATCTGCTGCATGCTTGTTTCTGGATTTACTCGCCATTGATTAAATGGATGGCAAAATGTTGAGCTCAGATGATCGTGTTTATCAGTGTTTCATACATTTGGAAACCAACGATTAGCAGATGATTATAGCTGGCCAGAAGAATCTTAAATTTCAAAATGCTCTTTTCTTCCTTCCCCCAGGGTAAAGGCATGATGCTACCTCCTCACTTCATAATTATCATTGGACTATCACTAATGTGCAGGAAAACACATTCCTTTCCTGGATGTTCAGTGGTAGGTCTTTCAGCCATCTACGATTGGTGTAACCTCACTCGAGTTCCACCTGTGCCTGGAAATATTACTCTACTCTCTCTCAATTACAATTTCATCCAGGATGTGAATTCTACCTTTTTTCCTTTGCTCACAAGATTAACCTATTTGTTACTTGGAGGCCAGAAAGTCATTCCTGTGACCATACGAAATAAAGCTTTTAGTAACCTGCCAAATCTTCAACACCTGGATTTGGGTTCCAATAAAATGCTGCTATTGGAACCAGATGCCTTTGTCAGCCTTTTTGCCTTGCGTATCCTTCAGCTATACGGAAATGGATTAGACGAGTCTATTCTGGAAGAGGGTTACCTTCGAGATTCAGTCTCTCTGGAATATCTGGATCTGGCCTACAATAAGATCACTAGGCTTCGTCCTCACCTTTCATTTTACAGCATGACATCTTTGGAAATCCTGAACTTGAAGTTAAACCGCATTGAGGCCATATGTGAAGGAGATCTCAACAGCCTTCAGGGAAAAGCTTTCAAAGTATTCAGCCTTCAATCTAACTGGTTGTATATAAATGGACAGTCTATGGACTGGACAGCTTGTGGGAACCCTTTAAGAAATATTATCCTAGACACCTTGGATGTTGGTAACAATGGCTGGGATGTAGCTACAACCCAACAATTCTGTACAGCTATTCAGGGATCTCCAATTGTGGGTTTGATGCTCTCATCTCACAGCATGGGCAAATCATTTGGCTATAATAACCTGGGAGATCCAGACAATGCAACATTTGCAGGTCTGGCTGGGAGTGGCCTTCGCTTGCTTGATATTTCACATGGCTATATATTTTCCCTTAATCCATATGTATTTCAGTATCTTACTGTCTTGGAATTGCTTAATCTTCACAAAAATAACATAAACCAGATTCAAAAAGAAGCATTTTTTGGGCTTGGAAACTTGCAACGCTTAAATCTGTCTTACAATCTACTGGGTGAACTCCTTGATTACTCTTTCAAAGGTCTCCATAATGTGCTTGAGCTAGATCTGCAATATAATCATATTGGAGTAATTGGTGGAGCTCCATTCAACTATTTACCAAAACTTCAAATACTGAATCTCAGGGATAATGCCCTGAAAACAATAAGATCACTTCCATATATGCCTTATGTTTTTTTAGGTGGCAATCAGTTAATCTCTACAAATACGCAAAAATTAAACGCTATAAATGCTTCATTCCTTGACTTAGAAGGAAACAGACTGGGCAATCTGCGTGACCTCTATGAATTTCTTCAAATTCCAAATTTGCAGTATCTCATTTTGCGATATAATCGTTTATCTTATTGTGAAGAATGTTATGAAAGATGCAGTGATCTGGCAGAAAACAGTCAGTTAGTCTATTTGGATCTTGGGGAGAATATGCTAAGGCTTGTATGGGAAAGCAGGACTTGCTTAGATGTTTTCCAGAGGCTCTCTAAGCTTCTTACCCTCCATCTGAACAATAACTACCTTAGTTTCCTTCCAGAGGGTATCTTTAATGGTTTGGTATCATTGAACAGGCTTAACCTGGCACATAACCAGTTGACTTACATTACTCATGGTGTGCTCCCTAGCAGCTTAAGGAAGCTTGAATTATCACATAACTACTTACTTTATCCAAATCCTGACCTCTTTGCAACACTAGACTTTCTTGATATGACATATAATAAATTTTACTGCGATTGTCATTTAAGCAGTCTGATTGTGCGGCTAAACCACACTAACCTCACCTTAGCTGGATCACCAAAGGACATGTTTTGTTTTGGACCTCCTGAACTAGCAACTGTTCCCCTTTATGAACTTTCTGTAGATAACTGTTTGGAAGACAAGGTCTTGGAGCCTCTTCACTTGTCACTCTTCATCTTTACCTGTGTCACTCTGACAATGTTCCTGCTGACAGTGATTGTTTTTGTCCGCTTCAGGGGGACTTGTTTTGTCTGCTATAGGACTGTAATAAGAGTGTTCTTGAAGGAACGCCAGCCAGAGTTTGATAGAAGGACATGTAAATATGATGCCTATCTTTGTTATAGTAATAGGGATTTTGAATGGGTCCAAAAATCCTTCATAAAACACTTGGACTCCCAGTACTCTGACAACAACAGATTTACTCTGTGCTTTGAAGATCGAGATTTCCTACCAGGGGAGGATCACATCGTTAACATCCGTGATGCCATTTGGAATAGTAGGAAAACAATCTGCATTGTGACAAAACAGTTTCTCAAGGATGGTTGGTGTGTGGAAGCATTTAATTGTGCTCAAAGCCGGTATTTTTGTGACCTGAAGGATGTCCTCATTATGGTGGTGGCTGGATCACTTTCTCAGTATCAGTTGATGAAATACAGTCCAATCAGAGTCTATTTGCAAAGGGGTCATTACTATAGGTGGCCTGAAGAACATCAAGATGTGGAGTGGTTTTTACACTCACTTTCTCACCAAATACTCAAGGAGGAGGTTAAGAAGAAGGTATCTACATTAGAATTGCAAAATGTAGCTGTCACATAATGTGCCAGTTCCTTAAACATTTTGAACCAGAAATGTCTATGTGACATTTTTGGATGAGCCTTCTGGTGATCTTCAAATAACCCGTTCAACTGAATCCTGCCTGTGCCTCACCCTGAACTGTTTTGGAGGAGCCTTGCATATGTAACTATAGTCCAGTGAAATGGCTTCTGCAGTTTTATGTTACTGAAAAATTAGAAGCTCTTGTTGACTTAAGTATTCTGAATTGTTGGGTTGATTAGGCAAAGAAAAATCCTATTACGCTGCCTTGGAAGCCTGTTATCAATGTGATTGCTAATTTTCTAGGTTTGTTTTTGTTTGTTTGATGACATTGAATTTATAAAATTGCTTTCCACTAATTAAGATCATTGGTCCATCTTAGTACTATTGACAGGAACTCATCAGGTTTTCAGGACAAGGCTTTTCCAGTCTTACTGGAAGATGCCAGAGAAGATCCCAGGACCCTCAATTTGCAAAGCAAGTGATCGGCCACTGAGCTGTGGCTCTTATCCACAGAGCATAGGGTAGCCCATTTACCATGGGTTGGCTAAACTTTCCAGTGTGCCTTTTCTAACACCAGAGCTGGGGGCTTCTTCTCATGCCTTTGACAAAACCAGCCTGGTAAGGTTTCTCAAGCACAATGTCCTGAGTCACCAAATTACAATAATGGTTGTCTGCCCACTACCTCGAAAGCAGGGAAGGTTTGGCTCTTTGGGGAGTATGAAGCCCAAATTGTTTTGTTTGATACATAATATGAAGCTGAAACATAACAATTACTGAAACATAACAATTACTTACTTACTGAAACATAACAATTGTTGAAATATAATGATTGTTGCTGAATTTCAGTTTGAATGTGTTTCAAACTACCTCAGAATCTGTCGTTTTGTATGGAATGGGATTATTCCGACAGCTGCTAGGCACAAAGTTATGACCAGCCATGTGCCTGAAGGAATGTAAATGTTTACTGTTCCAAATAGAAGTTTTAAATCTGCTGCTTAATGTAAAGTTCCTTAATCCACTATCTTAAAACACGTAAAGCACAATCCCATGCATGTCTGTTTAGTGAATTCAATGGGCCTTTCTCCTGGTATATGTGTATAGAATTTCAACTTCAGAAAAGTTTCTCCACTTTTAGTGGGCATTATAGACAATGCTGATTCCAGATTACCGGAGACCTTAGAACAAAATCCTGTGTTGTCATGCTGTCCCCACTTTCCCCCTATGGAATCTATCTACAATATTTCTATACCTCTTTTTCAACTGAAAAGTTCACAAAGCGGTTTACAAAGAAAATGAAAATAATTAATGGCTAATGGGTCCCTGTCCCAAAAGGGCTCACAATCTAAAAAGATGTCAAAGAACACCAGCAGAAGCCACTATAACAGACATTGCTGGGGCGGGGAGGGCCGGTTACTCTTCCCCTGCTAAATAAAACCCACTTGAAAGAGTGTCTCTTGCCCAGATAGCAGTGGTATTGGTCATTGCCACTACTAGACTATTTGGGTGTTGACAGGGTTTGGTGGGGCTTAAGCAAGGTGACCGTACAGAATGGCGGACAGAGTGTCTCTACCTTTAACCATTGAACAGAAGAGGGAATTGAGTCAGGTTTAGCTTATTATAGAAGGTTTTAAAAAGCAGCACCTGTCTAAATTCCCCCTTCTATGCAATAGTTAAAGGTACAGGCACTCTGTCCTCCATTCTGTATGGTCACCCTGGGCTTAAGAGGGATATGATGCCTCTGGATGGGCCTAACCTCTGCTAATTCCCAAACTTTCAGTGGTGCCAGCTCCTATATAAGTCAGTGGTTGGAGGAAATTTTTTAAATATAAACTGTCACATGCTGGGGATGATTTGATGCTTCTTAGGTATGACCTTGTGCAGAATCAATACTTGGAAGGGTCTTGAGACAAGTTGATTTGATAGTATTAGCCTCATAGACTTCAAAAAATATTGCGATAAAGCATTGCTGGTGGTAAAAATTATAGTAATGGTAATAAAAACTACTGTAATTTTTAAAGCTTCTGTTGAAAGCCAATCAGTTTTAGTTTATTACACCATAATTGGCACATCTGACCATTATAATTATGTGCCTTTTTGTTAAAAAAAATCAGTACACATACCTAGATAATAAGTTCGCCTTCTTGGATGCACTGACTGGAAAATGGAAAAAAGGGATAAAAAATCTGTACAGAAAAGTAATGAAATGACTTCAAGAAGTGGTTACCTTTTTATTGTAATACAATATTGATTTATGGAACTGTTAAACACTTGATCTTTTAATGTGGTACTGTTTAATGTGGGTCTGTTCACCTATCTCCGTATCTTAACCTGTATGTGAGGATGTCCAAATCTTCTGGCCAACATTCCATGTCAATTAAGCATGCTGAGGAAACTGTCAACATTCCATCTGTCAACATTCTACCTACTACTGAAAACATGGGAAGGTGCTGGAATGGGAGATGTTTTACTACCGATGAATGTTGTTATATTGTACCTCCAGAAGCAGCAGCTGCAGGCTTATACTGGTTTTTTTAATATTGGCGCTTCTGTTTTGTCTTTTTACTATGGTGAAATGCTGCCTATGTTGGGAACTTTGCTATTTGCTTACTTGAATTGTATATATTTTCTAAAAACTTAATAATTTTTTATATTTTAAAGAGTGGAAACACCTTTTGCAAAGTCAATTCAACTGAAGTCTTTTATTTTATGAAAACTCTTAAGTACAGAATAAAAATATGAGATGGACTTACGTTTTTGCATTTCTCTACTTAGAAGGCTGTGAAACGAAAGCTGGGTGATTTACAGCATGACAAAAGAAAAATACCCTTTTCCATTTGATCTCTTACCAGGCAAATAGTTTTTTCTTTATTGCTCTCTCTTGCATGTCTTTATTTATTTAAAAAATTTGTTTCCCACCTTTCTCAGGTCGTAGACCGACTCAAGGCAGCTCACATCAAAACATAATTTAAAACATTAAATAGAATTAATATTTAAAAATTAATTCGGGTCTGTGACCGTTATTAAATAATTGATTGAATATTTAAAAATTTAAATTAATTAAAAAATTAAATTTCTTTAGTGCATAACCAAGGGATGGTTCAGATGTTACTCTGCTCAATAGAGAAAGGATATGTATGCTCTTGAGGGCACATCCTGCCCCCTCTAGTTGGAAATTTCAGAGCATTTTCTCTAATTTAAAAAACTGAATTGTATTATGGTAATTAGCAGCATTCACAACTGACAACTTTAAAAAAGAAAGATCATGCTTATTTTATCCTCTAGGTGGTAGTGTAGGATCAATATAGCTCCTTTGCTATTTGAGTAGCACATCCCTGTGATGAATAACCCATCTGAAGAATTTCAATAAACAGCTTGCCACATTAGATTCAAACAAGATCCTATGGTTTGTGGTTAAATTTGGGTAGTTCTTGTGCACATATAGACAGCATGTAACTATCGTGGCTATATGCCATTGATAACCTTGTCCTCCCTGAACTGATCTAATTCTCTTCTTACGTCATCTAGACCAGAGATCTTCATCCTTATGAGACACTGCCAGTCAATTTTATAGGATGACAGTGGTTTCCAGTGTAATGCAAGTGGGAATAAAACTTCTCACTGGATAACTTTAGGATGACTCAAGAGATTTCTATAGACCCCACTTTGTCTGCCAGTCATTCCAGTCAACGAGCATATTTCTCAATTCTATTAGCAGTTATAACCAAAAACCCAGTGAGGTAAAGCAATGTAGCATCACCATCCCCACTCCTAGGGGTGTAGCCTCACCCACTGTTTGGGAGGAGGTCCATTATAGGGGTGATGCACTGGCCTCCCACACCGCATAACACAAACCTTAGTGATCCCACTGCCTGAGTCCATGTGAGATGGGAAACGTTATTCTGCTGTTATTCCTTCAGAAAATCTTTCCCACATGCCTCTCAGTGTGATATAAGTGGCCCCTAAATGCAAGTCATGTCAAGGATTTTCAACTAAATGCAATTTTTGCCTTGCACACTGTTTTCAGATCCTAACCCCTGGGTTAAATGTGACTCCACTGCATATTCTAAATCAAAAGAAGTCTGCTAGATCAAATTAAAAGAAGTTGGTTTAACAGTGATCAAGATTTATGCAGGTATAGTCAAGGAAATTCAGAACTTTCCAAACCAAACACTCCATTAGTTTAAATAGGTGAATCTCACTAACCAGAGACTTAATAGTCTGGGTAGTTTAATTAATAGCTTAATTCTCAGCTGCTAGGATGGGTAGAGACTGTGTGGACAAGCCTGGCTTTGAAGGTCTTTTTATAGCTGAAGTTATATAAATTGGATCTGCGACAGCAGGATATCCACCCCCCAAGACATGCTGCCAATGAATGCTCATATAGATAGCCATGCAGCTACCTTTACTAAGTTAGCATCTTCAGCAGTCATTTGCTGATGCTTGCTGTGACTGCTGCTGAGAAGGAATGCTTTCCACCCATTTAATTTTATACCAAAACCAGAATGTCTCTGTTTGATTAATAGAGACAGTCTCATAACTATTGATTGGATTCCCTTTAGTCCATGGGAAAATTACAGGTACTGCTTTACTTGAATTTTATGGCATGTGTTAGATCAGTTTTATGGAGCTCATTGAAGAAAAGATGTTGAGGTACAGGGGAGTCTCCCATCGAAGTTGCAGGGGAGGATTCCTCTTAAACAGTTGTGATGAAAGCCAGCATTATTCGCTGTAGCAACTCAAGGCAAAACAACACATTAAACCAGTTCTGTATTAAAACCTACACTCTGTTGGTCTGAGTCAAACCAGACCAGCATTTCTTCTCTCCAGCTATTCAGAGATCCAGGACATGGTCTGGGTTAGATACTGTCACTCTACATATCTGATGTAAAATTTCTAAGCCAGGCAGGACAGAAACAATCCAGACCCTTTCCTGCTATGTGTCCCTCATCTCCCATCCCCCTTCCCTTACTGGCTGAAAAGAGCCATAGTAGAAAGAGCAGCATCCAGCTTACTGGGCGAGAGGCACTATTTCAAGTGGCTGTTCCTCTTTTATTTAGCAGGGGAAGAGTAATGGGCCCTCCTCTCCCCAGCAATGTCTTTTATAGAGGCGTCTGCTTTTTTGCATCCTTTTGCATCTTGCATTCTTTTGCATCTTTTTAGACTGTGAGCCCTTTTGATACAGGTAGTCACTGGTTATTTCATTTTCTCTGTAAACTGCTTTGCAAACATTTTGAAAAGTTCTGTTTGTAAAGTTGACAACATTTTGAAAAGTTCTGTTGAAAATTGTTCTGTTGATTGACTGAACTGTTGAATATTCAGCACTTCTTTCTCACTCCCACCAAGCATGTGTCAAATATTTATCCTGTGGTTTTTCCATGAGATGATGCAACAGAACCTTCAAATCTGGAATTGCAAGTGAAGGAGATGATAGACCCATAATTTCACATAGTAAAGTACAGTACGGCACTTTGGTCCATCCCCATTGAGAGAATTGGCCCATGTGGGTGTGAGTCCCCTCCCCTGACACTGTTTTAAGTATATGATAAGGTTACAAGCACGTGCTGCTTTGAATCAAGCATCCCTGTCTGCTATTAAGTGATAGTTCACCCCAATTTGTGTACTCTCTCCGTTCTTGCATTATCAACATGCAACTCTGCAGAACATGCAGAGCAAAACTGAGCATGGTTAAATACCCTCGGGGATATATGCTTGCTATAGGTGCTTTGGAACTTTAACTCAAAAGAACAGAAGCCTTGGATCATTTGTCAACAAAGGAAGAGTCAGGATAAAATCTTTTAAACAAACAAAGCATTTTATTGGGGTAGCTTTTAAGAACACACATGAAACCTAAGCCAAATTGGTACTTGCTTGATCAGTTTCAGTCTGGTGCTTCCACAAACTTTGTTTGCTGTATTCTTGGATTTCAAGGTGACAAGGAACAAAAGGATGCCATGCAGCTGCTTTATAGTATGGCATGTGGCACTTTGAAGCCAAGACACAGATGCAATGAGAGTCAACTCTGCTTGTTACTACATGTACAAGCACCTTTCAAGTGTGTGGAAGATCCACCCAGCACCTGGGCCAGACTGGATGGGATGCTGTTGTTACTTGTACTCAGCTAGAAGTTATAATTGTCTCTAGAAGTGGTCTGAAAGCAGAAAACATGGAACAAAAACGCATTCAGGTGACAAACAGTTCCCCAGAAAAAGCGTAAGAAACTACAGTATTCAGCCTCCAACTCAGCAATTTTTCACCATTGGACTCCAAATCTTGTGACTCACCAGTTGGGCTTTGTGGCACATCAATGTGCCACCGCACATCAGCTGAAACTTACTGTTCTCTCTTGCCCTGTGCACACTGCTATCTCTTTTTATGGAGGACAAATTTAATGATGTGCATATCTTATATCTTGATTTCCTTTCCCAGACACTTATGCTATGACATAAGTTACTTATTTCACATTGCAAAAATAAAATTATCTATTCATGGCTGAGACCTTTTTGGCTTTTCCTTCCTCTCAGACAGACATACTAAAGCAAACAATTGCCTATTAATAGTAAAGTCTTTGAAAATGCCTAGTAAGGAGGAAAGACCTCATCTTTAAAAAATAGACAGTGCTTGAAAAGGAAGGATAGCTATTTCCTGAATAAACATAATTTCTAAAAAAGAAGACATCTGGATGCTAACATTATTACAGTTATTGGACAGAGCAATGATGTGCAAGCACTATTATTTGCCTTCTGAGCCAGGGTTATTGTTTTGACCTTTCTTTTGCCTGACTGCTCATGAACTACCTAGGAGGCCCAGTACTACCACTCTCTTAATCTGGGTCAAGAGATGAGGACATATGCCATAGGACCGCATGCCCCCATTCCTTGGATTTTTCCCTCTGCACATCACGACAGGAATCATGCACATCACAAAAGGAATTGTGCACATCACAACACACATACCACAACATGCACATCACAACACACATTACACTGCTGTAGTCATAGCTAATACTGACGAGTGAACTCTTTGAAATGGACTTGTGCTGGATAAGTGCATAGATAATATTTATAAAAATCCCAGTTCCTGACCATTTAACCATGGACAGAGAAGATCTTGAAATATCAGGGCCTGTTTTAAATCAGAACCTAAGCCTGTTCTAACTCTGGTTTTTTAGGCTGATTCATGCATTTATATTGAAATTATCTGGTGTGTGTGATGTGTGAGGTTACCATTTCAGGGCAGAGACCCCTCTTCAGTTGTAGAACGCGTTGCTGGTGAGAGTGGCATAGCGATGGGGGCTGTGAGGTACATTATACTGGTAACATGCCTTGAGGGGCTTCCAATCCACACCCCAATGGCAATTCCAAGCCGGAACTGGAGTTGTCCCACCCGCAATATCTCCCTGCACATGCTGCAAAGGGGAATACTAAAGAAGATACTGTGACAGCAAGGGGACTTCATTTCCACTGCATAACCTTCTCCTGGACCCCGTCATGAGCACACAGAACAGTTAGATGATGCAATGAACAGCCAACAGCAACCACTCCAAGAGCCATAACCTCATAGTAATTTTGGTGATATCATCAAGTGACTGCAATTATTTTTGGGTAAGGTACTGGGCAACTTGTGATGTGGCATAGGTGGCCCTGGTCCTGGTGATCCAGCTGTGCCACGAGATGTTGCTGTATTACTATATAACTTAAATATTGATAACTGAAACTAACAACTGAATTCTACTTCCTTTTATCCTGGTAACTTAGCAGTTACATTGTAAACTGGATTAGAGGAGTACCTAGAGACTAGTTCTACCACTCTGAGTACATTCATTTTAAGGCATGGATGTTATGGTGGACATCACTATAAGGCAGTAGTTCTGGGACTAGCTTCTATTGCTTACTAAGCACCATTCAGATTCTGGATTACGGAGGATCAGTAAAGACTGAACGTGGACTGCTGAGGCTTAGAGATCTCTATGTGATACCGTGTGCCAATCTCGAAACCACCCAACTTCTCTCAAAGCATTATTTTTACCTCCCTTGCTGTGTTAGCCAAAAGGATGCAGACACTCCCATGGAATGAGATAAACCATACAGAGTCTCCTCAGATCACAACACGCAGAGTCACAGCAGGAAGGCAATCATTGCGACATTCATGAGAAATCAGATCCTTCTGCCTGCCTGTCAGAAAACATGACATAGAAATCAGTTAGTTGTTCAGGCTTGCCCTAGCAGGAACAGTTTCATTTGAGAGCAAAGCTGAACCAGCCAAAATTGGTAACAAGGGAAGTTTTTTGGAAAGCCAAGCCAGGGTCCTCTGCCCCTCTTCTAAGGGAGGCTGCTTCAGCTCCCATTGTTAATTACCTGCGTGACCACTTACGCCTCTCTTGATATCATGTGACTACTGATGAAGCCTCCAATGATATAAACCAGGCTGGCATAACTGGTCATCCACACCATGCATTATAGTTTGTTAGATGCCTGAAAATGTCTTGCAGGCAGCAAAAACCAGACATTGATCAGGTTGACATCAGTCGCTGTGCCATGACAGTAAGCCATGTTGGGCAGCACAAACCTGATGGCACCTACTGATTTGGATGCATACTTTCAAAATGCCACCTAAGTTGGATGGAGCAAGACCTGGCTAATAGAGGGAAGAGATAAACAGATAATCCTTTTGAAACCCAAGCAGACTGAAATTTCAGCCTGATCTACTGTGCCAATTTTTGTTCAGCCAGCATTCTCACCTATGGCGAGTTTTGGGGCACCACTAGAGCACATTCCTAACCACGTCTACCCAAAAGTGAGACCCATTATGTTCAATGGGACTTACTCCTAGGACAACGTCTTTAGGATTGCAGCCATAGTCCTGGTACTTGGGGATGCCTCAGGAAAAACATTTGGGCTGATTTTGAGCTGTGTTTAATGCTTTAAACTGAAACACCTCTATTTCAGAAAGTGGTGAAACCATGTGTCTTTCCTAGGCACCTAACTATTGCTGAAAGTCAATTTGTACCATGGAGTACATTGTCACATTATGTGACCAGCATGATGTGCCCTTGCATTTCAAGATGGAAGAGGACGTCCAGCAGAAAAACTGCACTTTCACAGCTATTATCACAAGTAATAGCATTTCAATTTAAAGCAATTGCTTTAAAAGGCATTACTGCAGACAATCACTACAAAAACCTCCCTGATTTTTAGGGGCTGACATATGAAAATGAACAATACCTTCTCCACATTTTCTCTAGAATTTTTTGGGACTGCAGAATTTTTTGGCAGGAGGCACCTGAACCCTGGGATACTGAACCCTGGGATTTGTCCATCAATTTTAATAGCGTTTAGGTTGCACCATTCCTAGAATATAACTATTCCCTCAAGTACGTTCCCCAATTCATTTAAGAATGACTTTTTGTTTTAGTTCCTTTCCAGAATGAGGAAACTGTCCTGTTCACCAAGCCTGTCAACAACAACATGGTTGAGTAGGAAACCACGCAAGTGTGTGGGCTTTCCCTGGAGCATGTGCTCTTGCCTTTGTGGTTATTTGTACTTAACAGTGTCCTTTTCATTGGTGTTCATCTCTGAAGAGCTTCATTCATCATATTCTTAGGTGGTGGCATTCACGGGCCTCACAGAGTTTGCTAAATCCACAGCTTCAGTCATTTGCTAAACACACACTTGCTTGACAGTGGATTCAAACAGCCAGCGTCAAGGAAGTTTGCTCACAAATACATTCTATTTTAAGCTTTGGGTATTTTACGTCTAGAAGATTTGGCAGCCCATCTTTATTTCTCTACCATTTGAGCACAGTTAGAACATGTACAGTACACCATTGGGAGGAAGGTTATTGCTTAAACCAAAAGCAATATATATATAGAGAGAGAGATGTTAAGGAAATCCTTTCTATAGTAAGGCCCATCATTGCTGGGGGTTGGCTACTCTTGCCTCAACTGTCAACTGTGTTAAAGAAACCAACACTGACAATTATTAGGTGAAGTCTAGTAAGTGCATTTTAGACCGGTGTGTGATTTGCAGGACTACTTGCAACAGGACTTTGTGATGGTGTCTGGCCTATATTTTAAAAAAAGACTGGACAGATTTCTGGAGGAAAAGTCCATCACAGGTTATAGCCATAATGAGGAAGTATAGTTGATATTAGCTGTTGTTCAGACTGGTTTATGCTTGATATACAGCACAATCCAGAGTAACTACGGGACCTCTTATGTCAATGTAAGAAAAATTTACTCTGGATTGCTCTATGCATTTTCCATAGGTTTCCCATAGGTGGTGCCGTAACTACATCGATGTAAATGTCTCTTACGTCGATGTAAGAGCTCCCATAGTTACTTTGGATTGTGCTGATAGTCACATGCAACATACCAATTGCTGCATAAATAGAACACCATGCAAATAACAGAGAGCAGCAAAGATCTCCACAGCAGTAAAAAAAATACAGTCACAATCAAGAGGTGACCAGATGTTAGACCCCAAGATGTAGGACAAAGTCCTACAAAAGTCTGGTTTTTAAATGGAGGAGAAAATGTAGGATGTGTTTAAACATGTCCTACATTTTGTCATACATCACCAATGGGGCTTACCTTGGCTGGGGTCTGGGGAGGCTGCTGGGGAGACTCAGGCTGCTGGTAATGGTACTGGTGCTGGTGCTGGTGGTGATTCTTCAGACCCAGCACCCAGTGCCAGTGTTGGCTGCCCTGGCCATCCTGGCTGCCATGATAAAAAGAATGTCTCTGCGCATGCGCACGCAGTAATTCTCTTCCATCTGGCCGGACCACTGCACTAGGAACGTGGGCAGAGCATCCCTCCTGGGACATCACCGGCACGTGCCGGCACACGTCTCCACTTAAAGGCCTCTCACGAAAGTCTCTTAGGTCAATGTAAGAGCTCCCGTAGTTACTCTGGATTGTGCTGATAGTCACATGCAACATACCAATTGCCAGAGGCAGAAACCTCTGTGAAGGGACTTGAAAGACAAAACCAGCAATTTAAATTGTGCCCAGAAACTAACCAACAGCCAGTGCAACCATTGGAACAGCGGTCTGATAAAACTGAATCACCGAGGGCCCAAGCCTCGCCAGTTTAGGCCAGCACAATTCAACAATCTACCCATTCCTGCAGTGGCATGGTAAAGCAGGCATATATCTGTACACTGGCCTAACCTGCTGTCCAAGAGGGGCACAGAAGTGCTTTATGTCACTTTTGCAACACCCCAGGCCAGGCACAGGACTTGAGTCAAGACTTACGCCAGCCTAACCAGGATTAGGATTGCTACCTCAGTCCGATAACCACTTGGGCTGTCACATTCTCCAAGACATAATTGCAATTTGTGGACAGTCTTCAAAGAGCAACCCTATGCAGATTGAATTGCCATAAACAGGTTGCCATGTTCAACATGATCTTCCTAATGTGCATCCATTTGGCCATGTGCATCCACTGTTGTGCTTCCATTTACTTCTGAATCTTCGTGGGCTAACAGGTGGTTCAGGAGCCTGACTCTATAATTGGATATAGGCTTCCTCGAAACAGTCACTGGTTCTTTTTCATCTCCTTATCAAGCCATGCAGTCAAGCTATCCCAGCTCTACCCTTCCTTGGAACTCTTAGTTGTAGTGTTGCAGAAGTGAATGTGTCTGGACAAGTTTCTCCTTGTGGTGGAAACAGCTGCATAGGCACAACAAAGCACTCCTGCCACAGGTGTCATCGTGGGGGATGAGGCAACACACTATATCTCTATTACAGTCCCTGTGCCTAAAGGCAACCTGGCAGTGTACGTGACTCTGATAACATGTCTATAAACCCTCTGAAAGTGTGAAATCAACATTGGGTATATGTTCTTCTTCCTTTCTGCTCCAACCTCCATTGCTTCTTGTATGTGCATCTATGCCCTAAACAGAAATTCTTTTCTAGCAGTTGGTCAAAAGGGCCTTTTTCAGAGTATGCAGAGTATGCAGGTTTACTACTGAGTGTGCACTCAACAGGGGACCATAGCCAGTCCTGGATCTGATCCAGTCCTACACTCTGATTAATGTAGCTGGATGTTACACATTTTTGTGGCACTCCTAACTAGGCAATCAGCTGAACTACATAACGGGTGCAATCCAGAGTAACTACGGGGAGTCCTTGCTCCGGTGTAAGAACAATTTGCTCTGGATTGCAATATGAATTTCCCATAGGTTTTAACTTGGTGGTGCAGTAACTACGGGTACACGTAATGTCTCTTACGTGCTCCTGTAGTTACTCTGGATTGTAGGGTATATGTGACAATGGCAAGGTCTTTGAAAACTGACACTATGATTGTTGGATTGGTCTAGCAACAATCGGCCAAATTGACCTATACAGTGGTACCTTGTAAGACAAACGCTTTGTAAGACAAATGCAAATTTCTAAGGAATTCTAACTTGTAAGGCAAACAGTGCCTTGTAAGATAGTTTTAAAACAAAAATTTGTTGTAAAATAAACTAATTGATGGATCTGCATCGTGTGCTACAGCAAGAGGTGATGGAGGAGATCTCATCGGCAGAGGAAGAGGAGGAAGAGGAATCCCTCCCATCAATTAAGATTAAGGAGATTTGTAAACATTAGGAAATTGTGCAAAATTTTGTAGAAAAACACTACCCAAATAAGGCTGCAGTAGTGTCAGCAATGAATCTGTTCACTGATAATGCAATGTCACATTTCCTTGAAATCCCCGGGAGACAAAAGGAAGTGTCATTAGAGAGGTTGCAAAAGTTACTCAAAAAGACACCAGTGATTCTTTTAGTGAAAAGTAGTCAGCCTTGGCCATAAAGGTTTTTCTTTTCTGTTTTCCTTTACAGTGTTTTTTATTACTGTTACAGTAATTGTGTTCTGTATTATATAACAGTGTTTTGAATTTGATTACAGCATTTGGTCACCATTTTTACATACAGTTAATATTTTGATATGGATATTTTTGGGTTGTGGAACCAATCGTCTGAGTTTCCATTATTTCCTATAGGAAAATCAGCTTTGTATAAAGAATGCTTTGTAAGATCAACATGCTTCTGGAACTAATTATGTTCGTCTTATAAGGCACCACTGTATTTGCAAGCAGGTCTACTGATAAGCTATGAAACTCTAGCACTACTGGTAAGGATATCTGGAATGTCTTTCTCCTATTTGAGAATGTGACTGATTTCAGGGGAGCTCATTCACAGTTCAGTCCCATGGAGGCTTAGGAACAAACTAGCAATTATATTGGACTTTGTAGTGCTCTCCAAATAACAGGTGGAGACGGATGATGACCTAAATCAGACTATCGGGGAAGGAGGCTGCAACTTGGCCCACCATGGTCACAGTCTGAATCTCTCCATGACTGTGTTCTGCTCCAGGTGCCATTGGAAGATTTCCTTGAAGGACAAACAAGAGGTTCAAGGAGCTTAGAAGGGATTGGGATCATGGAAGGGGGAAAGGGTTAAGGCCTCTTTCCCCTTCCTATAGTCCCATTCTTTATCAGGTCCGCCAGCACTGCTGTTTGGAAAAGAAAAACCTCATTATATTGTATTTACTGGGACATGCAGTTGGTTACCTTTGAGCTCATTATTCACTCCTAATATTCAAAGGAGATGATGTGGTTTTCAGACTCTTCCCTTTCAACAGGTGAGAGAAATAATCTATGAGAAATGTTGAGTTCAATCCTTGGAGGTTTTCCCATGTGAAAATTGCATATCCCAATAGAAACAGGCCACCCTCATTTAGAGGGAGGCTCCTTAGAAGATTTGCCTCTCAGCCCTATGCGCCGTTGGCTCAGAGGTCAATCCCACAGGGTTCAAAGGCACTAACCGCCAAGAAAAAGTATCTTTAGTGTTCTTGTGGCAATTGCCTGGGTAAAAGGAGCAGCGAATGAACAGATGAATTTGTAATTAGCTACTAATTGACTCCCAGAATAGCTAGATAACAATCATAGTGTAGCAATTAAGGCCATTTCCCAAGCAGCTTTGTGCAGCAGTGTACTTTTCAAAACACACAAAATCAGAAGTCAACCTATTTAAGTTGAATCAACAATACGTTGTGTGCAAAAATTAACAGTTGCAGGGTAACTGGTTTCCACAAGATGTGGACTGAAAGAATGTCCATTTACTCTTAATTTTTGCAGTCAAGACAAAAGCATTAGGCTGAAATAATTTTTAATACTAACAATTTTAAACTATACAAAGTGCAGCTTGCTCTGGGTGACCGTATGACCGGAAATTTCCAGATTTGTCCTCTTTTTTAGCCTCCTGCCTGGGTGTCCTTCAAAAGAGTTTCGTTATTCTCCATTTTGGCTTCTTTTTGGAACTTTGCAATGGCGTGCAGTATGTCATATGTTGTTGGATTCATACAGAAGAGCAGAATCCAATGCAAGAATCGGTTTTGAAATATCTCCTTCCTATCAAAAGTTATGGCCAAAAAACTAAAACTAAAAAAATATGCATTGAGCTATATGCAAAAGTGAAAGTGTCTAACGTCGCTACTTTACTCATGAGTAGGCTACTTTCTGGCGTGCCACTGTCCGCCAGAAAGGCCAGGCTGAAAGGAATCCAAAACCTTGTCCTCCTTCCAGGCATCTGTTCACCCTGAGCTTGCTGAAGAGCACAATAAGGAAGAGAAGCTTCTAGAGAAAGCTTCTAAAGGCTGCTTTCCAGATTGCTTTACTAAGGCTGTAATCCTAAAGACACGTTCCTGGAAGTAAGACCCATTGAACACAATGAGGCTTATTTGTGAGTAGACATGGTTAGGCTTGTGCTCTAAGATGGATTTTAGGACTCTTGTCAATGCAGCTTCGAAGCGCTTGAAGGTAAGTCAATTTTAGTCCCAAGAGGAGCATTTCTGTGTAATCTTCTGCAATTTTCTCCAGGCCCAGCTCCAGAGTTAAATTGACACCCACCTCGCAAAGCTAAAACCCTTTTACACACAAAAATGCCAGAAATCTCACTAGATAAATGAGCTCCTCCATCAACCACCTGAAATTAGATGAAACTCCCTTGAAAGTGAAGAGTGCCAGTGTTGCTTTGTCAGCCAGAGACAAGAATGGCATTTTAATAGTCCACTTAACTGTAATGAAACAGTAATTTATCCTAATTGGGAGAACGCTGATTATATAGGAAACGTGATGTACTCACAGACACAGATGTCAGAGCCCACTCATGCACATACGCATCTGCATGCACAAACCCACCCACACAATTCCAGCATGGTGTGAAGGCAAAATTTCTTGGCCAAGTCACTGTCTTTCTACATCCCTTGAGGTTTTCTTCAACCTGTTGGAACCTGGTACCAGTTAAAATTAAAACCTCAAGAATTGGTTCAGCTAAACGCCTGTCTTTTCCAGCTGGGACTAATAAAGCAGCAATCCAACCACACAGACATAAGGGGGAAAGGGCCAAACTATGTGTTAACATAAATGTGTGGTTTGGGTGCTTTTTAAATTCATTTTCTCTTTAAAATTCATCCAGACCATGCCTCTTATAGCTGTCACCTCCCTGGAAAAAAGCTCCCATGGACATCAAGTGGTCCAAATGACTGTTCTTAGCAAAAAGGTGCTTCCTCCAGTGGTAAACATAACTCTTAGAAATGTCCTTAAGCGCATATCTAATACAGGGTGACCAGATGTCCTCTTTTTCCAGGACACATCTTCTTTTTAAGCCTTGTGCACTGGAACAAAATTCTTCTTGTCCTCCTTTTCCTTGTGAGCAGGACGGATGGAGCCTTCTGATAAGTAATCAATTACATACAATTGCTTTCCATTTAATAATAAGTAACATTGTATATTATATACATGACCTAAATATTGTTGCCATATGTCCTGAAAAACAGGGACAATCCTAATTTGGGGGGATTGTGTTCACATACTGGCAAATGGATCAGAGGGTCCTGTCCCTATTTTGTGAAAGAGAATTCTGGCAACCCTAGATATAAGTTATATTATGTTTAAATTAAAGAGCCTTGTCCTCTTTTTGTGATTAGGACGTATAATCACCCTGTAAGTCTAATGTTCAATCAGGACAATCCAATCTTGTGCTAGAACAGGCAGTTCTGCAGTGGTCATGTGAATACTGTCATCACTTGATATGGCCAGATGCGGGATTTGGCTGGAGGAGGGATAGAGTGCAATCCAAGTCAGAGTTGGATTCAGATTGAAAGGGATTGGAGAGCTGGCTGAAATTGAGGCCAAAAATTTTCAAGTAGGAGGGAGTTTGGATGTGCCTTACTCCTACACACATAACAGTGCAATCCTAAGCATGTCTACTTACAAGTAAGTCCCGTTGTGTTCAATAGTACTTTGTCCTGGGAAAGTGTGGTTAGGATTGAAGCCACAGAGTCCCAACACACCATTAATTTTGGTTGTGATCACTTGTTTGTACGGTAATCTAGGAGAGGGAGGAACACAATGGTAAGGCATTGGGACTGGAAGAGGATGGAGGCGTAGCAGCAGTGCTGAATATGAGTGGAAAGGGGGGAAGAGATTCCCTGCTAGACTACTATTTACTATTTATTTAATGAGGGTTCCTCATGGATGAATAGCCAGATGTTTCTTCAGCTAGTACCTCTTAGGGCACAGCTTACTAAGAGGACAATCCTAACCATGTCTACTCAAAAGTAAGCCCCATTGTGTTCAATGGGCCTTACTCAGTGGTGGGATTCAAATAAATTAACAATAGGTTCTATGTCCTAATAACCTAAATTAACAACAGGTTCTATGTCCCATTAGTAACCGGTTCTCAGAACCAGGCGCTCATTAGCAAAGGGTTCTATAGAACCTGTGAGAACCCCCTGAAGCCCACCACTGGCCTTACACTCAGGAAAGTGTCTTTAGGATTGTGCTGATGGTCTAATAGAGATTTTGCTGCACTTGTATGGCACTTGGGCTTGAACCTGGGACATTTGGATGCATCTCTTTAAACATGAATTCAGCAGAGTTACTTGAGAAAACAATTCTCCTAACTTCAGCTTTTTCACAGCATAGCATGTGAACATTTAATAAACTTATGAGGCTATCCTGATGAAGTGCAGATAATAGTGATAATGAGAAAATTCCATCTAGATTCTAGAATATCCTAGAATGGATATGTTGGCCTTTAGAACTTTGGAAAAGCACTATGTCTGCAACCCAGCCCAAGTTCAACAATTCTAGAAACATTTATTGTAGTGAGTTTCAAGCATTTGCCCACTGAAATCAATGGAGCTTAAGTGCTACAGCATGCTCTGAATAAATAAGTGTTGTCATTGGCTCAGCCATGGGTAAATTTGCTGTGGAAAATCATGCCTGGTTTTAGCAGCATCTATATATGGAACAGGCCTTCTATGTACCATTCATCAGCACCATTCATCATGGAGCAAGAATTAAAATTTTGCCACCCATTTAACTGGGAACCAAAACAAAATTCAGAGGTCGTCAGTGAACAAACAGAATCAGATTCCCAACCTTAGAGGACGGTACCCCCAAAATGTACTTCTGTGGCAATGTACTTACCAGAAAACATTTATTCTACAACCGCATTAGTCAGAGGTTTCAAATATTATCAGATCCGGCTGTGACTAAACCATGTAAACAGAGTTGGTGGTTTAAAGGACTGAAGAGTCCTTGTAAATGCATAGATACAAGTAAAACGGTGTGGAAATTTAAATTTGCTCTTTTAGAAAGAGAACTGAATATGAGGACAAACCTGACCACATCTCTAAAACTCAGTGTTGGAATTGTAAGGTCAGAAAGCTAGCAAAGATAAGACATGAAGGGAAGACCACCCACCAAGTCCTCACCCCACTATGGATGAACTAATTCTCAAAGCCAAGAGAAGCACCATCCAAACTCGTGCTGGAGCAGGCAGGCTGACTTGCTTGTGTTCCATCCAGCTCAACTGACAAGGCGCACCATGCTTAAGGTTGCCATAATTCACAAAACTGGGACAGGAACATCTATCAAATGTGTCAGTGCGTGAATGCAATCCCTGAAAATGGGGACTGTCCCAGTTTGGGGAGACATATGGCAACAAGGTGAACAGATGCCCAAACCTCTAAAGGAGGACAAGGTCTTAGATTTCTCTCAGCCTGGCCTTTCTGGCAGACAATGGCACATTTGCCTACTCACATGTAAAGCTGCGATATTTGGCACTTTCACTTTCCCATAATTAATGCATATTTTTTATTTTTAGTTTTTTGGCCATAACTTTTGAGGAGGAGATATTTTCAAAACCAATAATGAAGCCCTTTCGGAGGACACCCAGACAGGAGACAAAAAAAAGAGGACAAATACGGAAATTTCCAGTCAGATGGTCATTCTGTATGGCAATCCTAACCATTGTGTCATTGCTGCACTCACATCCCCAATGGCCCTACTAATAAATGAGCAACCCCCAAACACTTTCGGAGCATTCACACCACAATAATTGAAAATGGCTAACTGGTGAATTGCTGAATGAGTGTTTAAGAGAGAACGAATCCTCTACACTAGTGTCAAATGCAATCAGGGTGAATGGGGAGCTTCTTTCCAATCAGTTTTCTGAAGGTGTCCTTGTCCTGCTACTCACCTCTGAATGAACCACAACCACAACACCAGCAAATCCCCGCAGCTGTCTCTATTACTCCTGTTACGTCCTGTCACTCAGTGATGTATTACCCCCTGAAGCTATTGCATCAGGGATCCAAAGAAGAGGTTTATGCCAAATCTACATTTTTATTTTGATTTACCAACATTTCAAAAATATATGAAATCTTACAAAAATTCAGGTTTTCATTCTGTTCCCTATTCCTGGATGCCAGAAAAATTTCTAGCCCAAATGGAGCCATTGATCATATTTTGCACAGGACTTGAGTTTTGCAGGTAAAAACACGTCTCTGGCTGTGATGGATCAGGAAGCTATTAGTCATCTATCAGTGCAGGTTAGACAGATTACTGCTTGGTTGGGCTGTAACCCTGCGGCTGCAGTCCTTGCTGGAGAGGAATGTTTTCCTACAGCTGAAAATTAGAAAGTTGGAAATCACAGAGAAAGGCCTCCTATAAAAGCAATGAGCAATATTTTCTTAAAGAGGCTGATTTCCCTTCGTTTTATGTTCCTGATGGTTTATCTGCTGGAGAAAAAGATTAATTATGTTAATCAGAAAGCTGTTTGAGGATTTGGAAACACAATCAGTTCTATTTATGTGTGAATATGCTTATCTGCAAGGGGCAGAACTACTAAGTTCTCTCATGTTCAGCTATCTCTTCTCATTACCTGCTATGCAGAGACCTTCCAGAGGATGCAGGCATCTTCAAAATGGTACCTGTGACCAGTGTAGACCCCTTTAAAATGGCCAGCAGAAGCTTCCGCCTGTCATTTTTAAAGGCTCTGCACTGGTTGTGGATGCTATTCAAAAGCAGTCCCTGGAGCATTTGAATATATTTTACCATCTCCTCTTGCACTCTGCTGGCTTTCTGAGAGTCTCTATTCTTCTGATGGCAAAGAAGGTACCCTTTTCCTCCCCCCGGGGTACCTGTTGTACCTAACCCCACTTATCCCATAAGAACAATGGTTTGCAATTTGCAAATTTGCTATTCGCTAAGTTTTCCAAGAACATAATCCTGGAGGACAATGAGACACAAGTATAGAAACTCAAATCTTAGCTTTGCCTGAGTTGATATTGGCCTTCTGGGCTGAGGGTGGTCAGAACCATGTTTCTTTGGTTTTGGGGGTATATGTATTCCTCCATCTCTTTCCACAGCAAACCTTGCTTGGTTGTGTTTGGGAATATATAGGTTTGGGAAATGCTACACCGCTTTGGATTTGGGAATTGGCATGAGATGGCATTTTTGAACTTCTGATGGTATGTGGTAACCCTGAAATGGGCACTTGCTCAAATAAATTGAAAGATAACACAAAGCTGTGATAACACAAAGCACAATCTTAACCCCTAGTTAGGCCAGCAGAAGTCCCACACTGAGGACATCACAAAAGTACTATAAATCACTTCTGCACCATTCCTGGGATGTTAGGCCAGGGCACAGACATGCGCCAGCCTCCCCCTGCTACCATGGAACAGGGAGGTGGATGAGTTGGGCTGGCCTAAATTGTTTAGGATTGCGTCCTATGTCTCACAAGTACACTGATCGCACATATTACTTTCAGAAGTATTATTAGGAGCCTTCCAAGCACCTTTCCACATGAATGTGGGATGCCACTGACAAAAGTCATTGTTCAGGTGCCTCAAGTCCTACAAAAAGAGAATTTATGAATTTGAGAAGCAATGTTAAAATGAAAACATACAAACAATTGAGTAGACAGGAACAAGAATACATCAATACAGCCCCAGAACTCCCAGACTTCTATTTGCAGGCAGATAATTATGAAATGTGAACAGTTGCAGAGTCTAACTAAAATGTCCTTTGCCTTTCATCTTCATATTATTCCACAAAATGCTAGCTAAGTTCCATTTCAGACTAATTCCATCCAGCACAGCAATGAAATAAAATGTGGGGGAAAATGTTGTAAGTCCTAGGAAAGTAGTTTTAAATACGAGGCACAGTAACGCTTGTTGAAAGCTCTTTTACCAAAACTAATAGGCTAATAAAATGATTACAAATTAGGAGCCATTACACAATACAGTAATTAGAAATTTCAAGCTATTTTACAAGCATAGGTGTAGAGCTAATGTGTCACGCAGTCTCATCCTAGTTCACAGAAATGAAGCACTCTGAGGTGAGATCAGCTTTCTTAAATATTCTTATATATAGAAAGACACTGTGTAAGTCACAGCAAGTAAACCACTCATAAGAAAAGCCTAGTGGATCAGGCCAAACCAGTGGTCCATCTAACTGCATTTTGTCTGGATTGGCCTTTCTAGCAAACATGCTTCATCTAACGCTTTTGCGACCTTCTTTCAGACAGAAATGTTTTGTTCAGTTCAAATGTCAATGACCACGCAATTAAATGACACAACTCTATTCCATTTGGGAAAAGGCAGGCTTTTCAGAGGGTTTTCCTCCAACGCAAAACGCTCTTATTAAAAGGAAATCTTTGTGTATAGAATGGAAATGAGTGCCCTGTAAGCAATGTGGGTGGCAGCTGCAAGGCACACACTAATTTCTAAGGCAGTTGAGGATTTTGGTAGATAGATACAGGTTTAAGGGTACATTCCTAACCATGTCTACTCAAAGTAAGCCCCATTGTGTTCTATGGCTCTTAGATCCCAGGAAATTGTCTTCAAAATTGCAGCCTAAGGCTATTGCTATGAAATCTCAGAGATTGAAAGAAAAGGGACCTCTTCTCTGCTTTCACAATTTACTGCCAGTAATTAGAGTAAAATGAGAATGTTTTCCTGGATCCATCCCTTAAACCTTCTCAAAGTTATCAGTTAAGCAGAGGGGGGACTTGCTGCTTGGGTAACAGTCTATCCTCCATATTAATCTACCCAGTCCTTCGTGCTTCGCATACAGCATTGAGCATGATACCATAGTGTTTCAAGACTGATGGATGCCAATACTAAAATACAGCTTAACTGGCATCTAAAAAGGATAGGGAAACTTTGTACAGGGTGACCATATGTCCTTTTTTCCAGGATGTATCCTCTTTGTTAGACTTGTGTCCTGGAAAAAAAAAATCCTTGTTATCCTCCTTTTCCTTGTGAGCAGACAGAATGTAGCAATCTTGTAATTAATGATTAAATGTAATTAATTATATGTAATAGTTTTAAATTTAATAATAAGTGGTATAATGGTTAAATTAACCACATGAAAGCAATGTATGAGAGTGTTTTTAGCTTTTATTTAATCATGTCCTATATTGTTCTTGGATGTCCTACATTTTGGAAGGCTCTTGTCTTCTTTTCTGATTATATGGTCACTCTGATCTTGTAGTATGATGTAAAATGCACTGCAGAGTTTTCTTGCCACAGCATTGTAATAGACTCAGGCTGTCATAAAGATACTTTCCTGGGAGTAACATCCAGTGAACACAATGGTGCTTACTTTTGAGTAGACAGCCCCCCAAATCCAGAGTAACTACGGGAGCACGTAGAGACTTTATGTGCACCCGTAGTTACTGTACCACCTTGTGAAATCCTATGGGAATCCAGAGTAAGTTGTTCTTACTCCGGAGCAAGGACTCCTTGTAGTTACTATGGATTTTGCCTATGGTTAGGATTGCACTGTCAGAGAGTTATCACCTGCCTTCGTAATTTTTAAAGAGTCATATTTTCATGCATATGGGATTTTCAAGGTAATTTGAGGTATAGACAATTTTTGCTTTATGTAAAGGCAAAGGTAAAAGTGTCCCCGCAAGTTGTTCTGCTAGTCTGACTGTAGGGTGTGGTGCTCATCCCCATTTCAAAACCTTTAGAGCCAGTGTTCTCCGAGGATGCTTCCATGGACATGAGGCCAGCATGACTGACAAACAGAATGCTGTTTTTATCTTACTACCGAAGGTATCGAAGTGGTACCTATTTATTTACTTGCATTTACATTCTTTCAAACTGCTAGGTTAGCAGGAGGTGGGTTAAGGATGGGAGCTCACCCCGTCTTGTAGGACCCATCTCACAAACCTTGGTCTGTCAGTTAATATGTGTCACTTGTGCCATTAGAGCCCCCCCTACTTGCTAGAAAATTAAACAAAGTTATAATTGGAAATCAATCACCTTTTTATCAAACAGCAGATTAGACACTGTATTTGCAACAATAAAAAATATCAATTTGAGGAAGCCCATATTACTGTTTCAATTAACAAATTAAAATAAGGAATAAAGAGAAAGGTTGTTAACCAAGGTATATGTAAATTAGGGCACAAACCTAACTTGAACTGCAACAGCTCAGACAAATGGCCAGCCCTGTATCCAGTGCAAGTTAGATGCCAGCAGGAAGTCAATTTGAGGTAAAGGAATATTTTTCCCCTTACCCCATTTCAAGTCCAGTCACCTCTATGTGTCTACTTGGATCTGCTCTAGCAAATTTTCTAGATCAAATCCAAGTAACCTGAGTAAGGTGTTACAGCTAATCCTGGGTCTTCCCATTCCTGATCAGCCTCCCATTCTGTCCTAAAATATCCCTCTCTACTTCTGGAATACCATCTTGCACTCACTCCACACTAGGTGTGAGGTTGACAGAAGTGGAATGGGGTTAACAGACCAATCTTGTCCAAAACTCCACTGTGTTGACGCAGAGGGGCCAGTGCAGGCCATGCTGCATCCTATGCAGGAAATTGGAAGGCTGGGAGGATCCTCAAGGTAAGGGGATATTAATCCCCTTGACCCTGGGTAAATCACAGAGGTTGCAATCCTAACCCTCAGTTAGGCTGGCATAAATTCCAGTTGGCCTGGGGGTGTCACAAAAGTTGCATAAGGCACTTCTGTGCCACTCCAGTGCACAGACATGCACCAGTCTTCCCATGCTACCACAGGAACAGGGATCAGGTGAGTTATGCCAGCCTAAATTATTAAGATTGTGCCCAAAATCAGAATGGTGCAATCTAAATAGCTGGTGTTAAGTCCAAATGGATCCATGTTGGCAGATCCGACCTGGGAAGGGGAATAGAATACAACATGCACGATTGCCAGTGATCCTACCTCTCCTATTGTTTTTGTTGCATGACTATGACAATACTCGTATTATGCTTCAGTGCGGCTGGAATCACACTATAGGAAACTATTAGCTGCCCCTCCAAATGCTCTCCTGAAGACAACCTTAATTGTTTAAAGTTTGCTACACAGTTTATTTGCAAATAAACCATTAAGGTATTTGTTCCATTCAAATGTCACAGATCAATTTATTTGGGAAGGAGGGCAGGGGGAAGACCAGAGCAGTGGGACTTATTGCGGTTGTGCTCTAAGAATATCCCGTGGCATCCTACAAAGATTTTTGCCACGCTCCATGAATTGCTTTTTTAGCCACATTAGGGTTTGGCAGCATGGAGAAGGAATTCCTAAACCACAATGGTTTGGGTAAAATGCTTTGACTTCCTACCTCATTTGAACAGAAGCTGTTTGATCTGTATTTTTGACTGAGAACAACTTTGCTTTGGCAGCAGCACACGCAATTTCCTGAGGTCTTGTCAATATTTTGCAGTTATGGAGGCCCCAACTCCTTCACAACACTACGGTTCTTATTAGGTGTGCACAATATATGAAAGGATTAGGCCAAACCATCATCAGGGTTGCCAGCGAAAGGCAGCACAACTTCGGCGGGAGGAGAAACCTTGTAAATTGCCAGTACCATCATACATACATTGAAACATCATGCTCACCCAGCAACTTTCCCATCTGTGGTGTGCTTTCACTTTAAAAGGCAACCCAGAAAACACAAATCTAAACTATGCAGTTGTATACACTAGACCCATTATATCATGGGTTCCAAATCTATAGATTTAACTGACCCTGTATGGAAAATGTATTTGGAAAAAAATTATGCTTACCCTTCTGTAGCTTTCTGCCACTTCACAGATCTCTCTCCAGCACTTGTCTTAATAAGTTACACAATTTATATTATGCAGTTTGATGCCATTTTAGCCACAGATTTGAGCCTCGGTGTTTTTTAGTATCCAAGTGGAATTCTAGAACCACTCCTCAATGGGTACAGTAGTCCCACCATAAACTCAGGGTTTCCAAACTGTTCAGCCCAAGAACCACTTCAAACATCTGACACAGTGCCAGAAAAATAAATTGTAAATCAATACGTTAGAAACAGAACTTAAATGAATGAATGAATAGGCTCTAAGTTCCAGGATTTCTCCAACCACCATCACACACCACAGAAATAAAGCACACATCAAATGAACTCCCCACAAGCCTTTTTCTTATATATACAGAAGTACCTCAGAACCAGCACATTGCGGGTAACACCCAGAGCATGTTATGGGGAGGCTTCCCTGACATTCAGAAATCCTAAAGCCTTCATGTGGATGTGGGCTGTGCCAGAAGCTTGTCACAGGCCAGATATAGGCTTTCCATGGACTGCATCTGGCCCCTGGGCTGAGGTTTGGAGACCCCTGCCATAGGGAAATAACTGGCACATCTCTAGAATAGAAATCAGTGATTTTCAATCTTATTCATATCATGGCACACTGACAAGGCACTAAAATCCTCAAGATACATCATCAGTTTTTTGACAACTGTCAAGGCACACTGTATTGCTTTAGGGAAATACACAACTAATTGGATTCAATAATGGTTGGATCCACTCATAAATTAACCTTCCCCCAAACTCCCACAGCACACCTACTGACTATTGTGCCATTGCACACTGGTTAAAAATTAGCTGATCTAGATGGCACAAGCATTATTGTTATTGAGAATAGTAGGATGGCTTGGCGTAGTCAGTGTTCATAGATTTAAGCTGATTGCCACTGAAAGGACAGAAGCAGAATAACCATTACAGTAGGTAAAGAGATTTAGGGTGCAATCCAGAGTAACTACGGGGGTCCTTGCTCCGGTGTAAGAACAAGTTAGTCTGGATTGCAATATGAATTTCCCATAGGTTTTCACTAGGTGGTGCAGTAACTACGGGTGCACGTAATGCTTCTTATGTGCTCCCGTAGTTACTCTGGATTGTGGGGTTATGCATCCTTTGGAAAGAACCAGCAATAGCTATTTTGTTAACTCCAATATATGACTGGATGATGGATCTCCAGGTTTTACAATGCCGTAGATTCAGGTTGTCCTAAATACAGTCCAAGATTTAGCTTTAGCAGGTGAGGAGGAAAATTTGATCAATATTGAAAATCATGATTCTGTAATTCTTATTCAGCAATTTCATTCTTCTGAAGCTGCTATTTTCAAGCGTGGGAAATATGAATCAGCTCCATGAAACAAACAGGCTGCAATCCTAAGAGCATTTTCCTGGGAATAAGCCCGATTGAACTCAGTGGAACTTACTTCGGAGTACACACAAATAGGATAGCACTGTAAAGGTTAAAATTCAAGGAATTCTGTCTTTTTCAGATCATCATCTGCTTTTTGTTTGAATCTTCCAACAGCATTTGCCTCATGCCCAAATCTATCAAAGTGAACTATGCAGACCACATGGTTTCCATTAAACACGAAAGACCGCATGCCCACAGGGTGACCAGATGCTGAACCCAAAATTCCCCCCAAGTGCCCCAAAATTTCTGTCTCCCAAGCCAAAATTCCTACCCAGCTGAAAAAATGTAGGACAAATGTAGGACATGTTAAAATAAAGGTAAAAACACTTGTATTACTTTTCTGTACTTAATTTCAACACTATAGTATACTTTGTATACTATATTAGTATAATTTATATACTATATAATACAGTATAGTATACTTTATATACTATATAAAAGCAGGCCTCCGTCAGTCTTGAAAGACTATGGTATCGTGCTTGGCGCTGCATTACGCTGCATGTGAAGCACGAAAACCTGGGTAATATATACTATATAGCTATATATAAAATATATATAGCATATATATAAAATATGAAGTTATGTATATATTATATACTTATATATGTATACAGTATGTCCCAAAAATGTACTCACACTTTAACTGGCTGTGTGAGTGATGGGTCAATCAAGAGTAAGTACATTTTTTTGAAACACCCAGCATATGGTGGGGGGGAAAGAGGGGGACCAGCCAGGGCAGGGAAGGCTTTAGGGGTTTCCCTGGGGTGGAGGGAAAGAGGTGGGTCAAAGAAGGGTTTGTTGGGGGCTCTGGGACTGGGAGGCTCAGGCTGCAGGGAGGGAGGAGAGGGACACTCCACTTTCTTAGTGGCTGCCCTGATAGCGGCAAAGCTTGGAGTTGGCCGCCACTCTGTCAGGGAGGCAGCCACACGCCCCCGCAGCCACTGGCCATCTGATGAGGCTTCCTCCCAAGGGAGGAAGCCAGGTGTGGGTGGAACATCCACACCAAATTGGCTGGGGCTCTTCAGACCGTGCGTGCCTCCTTATCCTTTCTGTGCATGGTCTGAGGAGGCACAGCCAAGCCAAAGCGGATGTTCCTCCCACTTCTGTCTTCCCCACTTGGGAGGAAGCCACATCAGATGACTGGCAGCTGCAGGGATGTGCGGCTGCCCCCCACCCCCAAAAGAGCAAAAGCCAGCTCCAAGCCTTGCTGCCACCAGGGCAGCAACTAGGAAGCCCCAAGGACCCCGGAGCTCCTCCTTTTCTGGAAGAGTGGTGCCACTTTCCTGTTCCCTGGTCCAGGGGCTCAATTTCCAGAGGTCTCGGGGGAAACCTGGGGGTCTGGGCACCCTGCATGCCCAGGATTTTTATAGAGTCTTTCAAGCTCATGAGAGTCTTTTAGGCACCTCATGCAAACCACAAACCAAAGGCTGCCGGATTCTGGCCCTTGGTGTTCTTGTTATCACAGCTATGACACCCCAAGGATGGCAAGGAGTGAAGGATGGAAATGTTCACTATCACTACAGTGTTGCGATGGGAGAAAAGGTACCTGGGCTTTTTTCAAAGCTCACAATGTTTTTGGTATGTGCTCATTTTCAGCTCAGTGGTAGGGATCAAGTAGAGCATCTCTCAGCTGACATGGTATGAGAAGTCATGAATATCAAGAAAGCAGAGTTTCTTCCATGATTCTAGAACCTAATTTCCTCAGGCTGGAATTCAACTCTGCACCAGCCTTTAATAGCACAATATAGCACTAGGTCTGCAGGGTTTCCACCTGGAGCAGAGGTGCCATTTTATTATACAGTATAATGATATACTGTATATAAATATATTACATTATGGGTGCAATTCTAATCTAGGCCGGCAAGTTTGGAAACTCTAAAACACTTAAGCTGGAACCTCACAGACGTGAGTCTTTTTCTAAGTTGAGTCACCAAATCTCCTGTGTATAGTGGGTGATCCTCCTTCACTGTGTTTGGAGGCACTTGAGTAGTTAAGGTTAACTCAAGTAGTTGATGTTAACTCAAGTGCTTTTAACTCAAAAACACCTAATGAGGACTCAAGGTGAAACCCCCCAGAATTGTGGGGGTCTAGTGAGTCTGCACTCTTACTTTCCCCATCCCTGTTAATTTCTCAGCTTCAACATCTTTTGCCAACACTTTGGTCAAGACTGGCAGATTCACAGCCAGAAAGCACAATCCCTTCCTCTCCAAACCCATATAAAAAGTTATTTGTTTGTTTAGACTTCAACGTACTGGTATCAGATATTCTGACAAAGTGTGGAGCTGCCATTAGCAATACAAAATACTGTGGGGAAGGAGGGCATGGTGAACATCTGATAAGATCTCTGTTCTCTTAATCCTAAATCATAACAGTGTGAAACCAGAGAAAGTGTGAGCGTTCCCGTATCCAGCTGGTATTCACATCAGCCCTTGTGCTTCATGTTGAGTGAGAAAGAGAGGCTTGCTCATTACAAGCAATGGTAATTTGGACATCTTTGTCTAATCAAATTGGCTCTGTGATGGCACGGACTCTGCCGGGGCTAGTGACCAAATCAGCCGATTCCCATCAAGATACGGAAGGGGTGCTTTAACGTTATTAGGGAAAAAACAAAGAGCCGCATTCAACTGGATGCCATTAAATGTGCAGACCTTGTGAGCGTCCCTCCCCTTTGGCAAGGGTTTCAGGGCAACGCAGTGCGTGAGCGTTTTGGAATGCAAACCAGGAAGGTGCCATGATGGACAAGAGCAGCTGCCAACTATCAGGAAGGCTGGTGCCAAGAGCCTCATTCCATATAATGAGGTGTGGTGATGATAAAAACACTCTAAGGGGATTCTGAATGCAAATACCACTTGGAAAAAGTGAGCAGAGAAGCCAAAAAGACAGTGAGTCAAGGAAAATTCAGACCAAATGTCAGAAAAATAAATTGCTGCAAGATCCATTAAGCTGGAGCTTTAAATCCCCCAAGAGAGATGAGGAGAAGCTTCACTGCTTTGTAATTAGGACTGTATTCGTTTTCATGGCAATAGATTGGGTGTTTCACGGTACGTTCCCCTCCTCCTTCCAGTTCTAAAATGGAACTGCCTGCAACTTTCACAAACAAAGATTTTCACAGGAAAGTGATATCACAGAGTCCTGGAAAGATTTCACAGAAATTTCAAAATCCTTAATGCCTGTGAAAAAGGAAAAAAAGTTATATTTTTTAATAAATATATAATAAAATATACATATATAAAATTATATATATACCATATATATAATTTACAAATGTGTGTGTGTGTGTGTGTGTGTGTATGACTCTGTTTGCCAAGTGCCAGATTGTGATGTGTGAATCACTGTTCCCCTTTCCAAGGAATGTTACAGTTCCTTTAAGAGAACAAAACATAAGGGATGCAGAGAATTCAAGTCTGACCTCTTAAACCAAATTGGCACTGTTCTTCTTTGCCTGTGATTACAAGGTTCAGTTCAGAGTCAGATCACTTTGTGACAGTATCTATAAATATGGTTTCACTGAAATCACAAACCAAAGCCAGCATCAGAAGCTTCTTTTCAAACTGAAAGTTATTGAATGGCTGCATGTTGATTAGACCCCCCCAAAATAAATTATCAACCTCATCGAGAGGATACAACTTGTTGAAAAGTCCCTTCGGAACAGGTAGAAACCACATCCTGTTAATCAAAAACCTAGTCACACAAAGCCCTGTCTGATGTGGTTGGAACAAAGCATTCCACATCTAATAATAGGGAAAAATAGTCTACAGACAGAGGGGAATGGCTACTGCATGCCTTTGGACATTTCTGATACCATCTTCTTTCTGTGTTGTTGTCTTTCTGCCCCTTTCTGTAGAAGCAGAGAACGACTGGTGGTACTAACATTATTTTCTATTGAAATGTCTTTTGGGCATGTACCACCACACAGCACATATTAAGTGCACCAAAATATATCAACTCCCACACACTAAAATGCATGATGAATTTATGTCAATCTCCGTTTGGATAAGTCTTTAATTTTTTGTACCTTTTTTCTTACAGAGACTGGGGTCTGTTTTCCCAATCTACGGATTAGAAGGTCAATGCTGGAGGCACACTAAAGGATGAGCAAATGAATGAGCCCCTGATGTTATGACTGTAGGTCCTGCCCAAGATCTCCCAATGTGGGACCAGCCCAATTTTGGTTGACCAGCAAATCAATGCAACAGCAAACTAAGTTCATACATTAAATACATACTAACTTATACATAAGATGATACATAATTTACACACTGTGCTCCAATGTGTAGCTACTGGCAGGGACTCCCATGCCAGAGAGGCCTTTGTTGAGGAGCCAGACTAAACCTGTCCAAAATTCCACTGAACATAGGTTGTCTGGAGAAGGACAACCTCAAACCTCCACTGCCTTCTGGCTATTCCCATCTATGGGAAAGGCTTCAGGAGTCAACCTCGAGGCAAAATCCGGAGCCGCAGTCCCAGAAGCAGTTCGTGACTGTGTACAATCACATTCTGGTATCTCCTGTGATGCAGCTGGAACCAACTGTATCGTCTCTGCTGTTCCACTGGACTAGTTCAGTGACGTGGAGAGGGAGGAGTCTATCCTCCATATTTATCTACTCAGGCCATTGTGCTCTGGAGAGGACACTCAGAGCACGATACCAGTCTTTCAAGACTGAAGGTTTCCAATTATGAATGAAGGCCCAAGGTCCACCTGGTCTAGCAACCTATTTCCTACAGTGGCTCACCAGCTACTTTCTGGACAGCCAACAAGCAGCAGGGAAAGGGATGCCTCCTGCCATAGCTGCCTTACAAGTGGTGTTCAGAGATACACGGCCTTTGAACTTAAAGGTAGGTCATAGGCAACCAAGAGACTTGTCCTCTGTTAAATGTACCCAATACTCTTTAAAGCCATCTATGCTCATGGCTAGAACCAACTCTTGTGGCAATGAGTTTCACATATTAAATATGGTCTGCATGCAAGAGGTGGGCTTCAGGGGGTTTTCACAGGTTCTATAGAACCCTTTGCTAATGTACACCTGGTTCTGAGAACTGGTTACTAATGGGACATAGAACCTGTTGTTCATTTCGGTTATTAGGACATACAACCTGTCCTACCTTTGAATCCCACCACTGTCTGCATGTAGGTACTTACTTTTGTCCAATCTGAATCTCCTACCAGTTAGTTTCCTAACGATGCAGAGTTGAATTTGCCTTCTGCTCAACCTGTTAATTTCCATTACAACCTGAAGATCCTGTTCCTGGTTCATCACTACTGGCTCAGACTCCATCAGTGTATGTAAGAAATTGGGAAATTGCCTCAATGTGCAGCATTTTACACTGATCCTCATTTGCCCGTTTTGTTGTTTGTTGCCCTTTTTGGGAGAGATCCTTTTGGAGCACTTCTCAATCTGATTTGGTTTAAGTATTCTGAAGATCAGATATTAGAAGTAGTTCGGCATCACCTCATTGTTCATTTCTAGCTCCAGATTTATGAAGCTAGAAAGCACTGATCCCAATAACATCTGCACAGCATCTTCAACCTGCCAGAAAACATTTTTCCCATAAAGCTGATACAGTTGCATTTTTAAACAGACAGGGACCAGTTCAAATGCAGGCCTTATTTCCTGGCAAGCAAGAACAAACCAGATTTCCACAAACTGGCCTATAAATGATCTCTCCACCTTTGAATGACCCATAAGTGACCAACAGTTCAGGATATCCTGTGTCCTGATTTTTGTCAATCTGGTATCTGGTCTTCATATAGAATCATGTTTTGCAAGGAGTATTCAAGGAACTTAAATCCCAGTGAAACAGACTTGACTTTCTTAACTTTTTTCACTAAGGATGTTTTAGAGATAATACTGTACTAAGATTATAATAATCTGATAATACTATATAATACTGATTAATATAATACTGTCTGGAATACGTGTGAATGCTGATAATGCAGGGCAGAAAAATGATGTTTCAGAGCCAAGTTTAATCCATATACTGTATATGTTCTAGTCATTGTCAGTTTTGGATTCAAATTGCAGGTACAGAAAACATAAAACTAATTTAAGCATCTCTCATGAAAATGACTGATCAACAGAACGAGCTGTTCAGGATGAATGCCATTTTCTCACGGTTTTACGTGTATTTATTGCTTTAGACTACATGTCTGGGCTGTGGTGGAGCAAGTGGATAAGACACTGTGCCTGTTAAACAGCAGGCCAGGGTTCGAGACCCGGATCCTACAAACTGAGTAGGGAAGGAATGCAACAGAAGGGGTGGATCTGTGGAAGGGATGGATCCAGTGGTGATAGCGTGTGCTGGAACCTTTCCCCTCCATGTGTTGCCCTGCCCCTTTCTGTCCTTGGACATGTACCAGTGATGTTGCTGGCTCAGATCTAATGAGAGCCTTTATGGAGTTAGAAACTGATGAAGTATAAGGAATTAAATCCCTTTCCCCTCCAAAGCCTCCTGATCCACCTCCCAAAGTAGGGTATAACATTTTTGTTTTGAGTATGGCTGTATCAGTTGGGATGGATGACAGGGCTATTAAAAGTGTTTTATATTTTACACAATATTGGATGCCAGGAGCATAATGCTCTCCAACAAAGTGACCGTTCACATTTCCCTTTCTCATAACATCAGGTGTCACTTCTCATACTTAGGGCCAACATTACATTGATTACCTTATAAATATACTACACACTTTATATTATCCTATTAATTCCCCCACCAGTTCTCTAAAGGTAGTCAAATACTATTTGTCCTCATATTGCCAAAGTCACAGACAAGATGCAAACCTGGGAACTCACAATTTGCAATTCACACTTTTTGAAGCCTTTTGCGAAAAGTAGGGGAATTGAACATGTCTAAATCTGTTTGAGTTTTGTCTGTGTGTCCAAAACGCACTTGATGGAACAGTGGCTCTGGGGCACTTTTGCTTTTTATTGGCTTAATAATTGAAAGCTTTCAATCTGAGCTGTCCAGGTTACCCACTGAGCCGTCTCAAATTCTCCCTTAGGGGCTTGTATCGCTTGCAGTTAAAATATTCTCATTCCAATCCCTTATATAGCTTTGCCTCTGCAAACAATGAGAGCAACAAAGTCACACTTGAGAGTCTTCATTAAGGCTCTTGTTGCCTTTGGCAGAAGTAATCATCTTCCTTTAGTGTCATTCAAACGGTTGGATTTCCCACCCTTGGCTGACATTTAGAGGTGCCAACCCTTAAATTTATGGAACTTTCCCACTTTGGAGTCATGCTTTGTGCTTATGTGTTGGAATTAAATGGCTTAAAACGTAAGTAATTAGTTTTCCTAAGAAAGTAGAAGAAATTGTTTTATTACGTGCAGATGGCTTCTCCTTACCCAGATGTCGGCAAAAAATTAAGGAGCATTTTGGGGGAGGGGAAAGGCCTTGTTCATTTTAACGTCATTATTTGATTTAATGAAAAGCAGGTGACTGCCACAGCATGCATGGCAAGCATCGGAAGAAACATGGACTCCAGTGCAAAATCATGTACAAAGATGATGGGTAAAACCATCAACCAGCAGATTAGATCAAACATCAACCAGCAGATTAGGGGCCAGTGTATGGAAATCCTAAATACTTTGGTCTACTATTGTGAAAGTGTTTTGCAAGTTGACTCAGACTGCTAAAGATCTTGGGCCAATCTACATCCAATTGAAGACCATGAGTGAACCAGCTTCAGTAGGTAAAGAGAAATTCTTGAAAGTATAACATTCAATCATGCTCAATCACATGAGCCTACATTTTGTCTGAGGTTCTGATTGCAAAACTAGAGCTGAATGTTTCAGTGCAAAGAGCAGGAAACATACCTGCATCTGAGCCCATGCGCACTTTGAACAAGCAGATTTTTATCCTTATAATTAACAGTGAAATACTTCAGCAACTGGATCCAAAAGTGGTCTTGATAGAACAAAACATTGACTTGTGCAAAGTACCCCAATACTCTGCTTCCTGCTAGTTCCCCCTTTCTACTGCAATCTCCTTCATTCTGGTCTGGAGAATACTGAAACCTCCTGCGATCTGCTTCAATAGGCAGATTTTATGGGACTGCTGCAGACTTCCCTGGGAATATGGCCTGGGAAAGCCCCACTGTGAGCAAACAATTCCACTTATCATCTCCGGATCCAACCTGGATCAGCTTGACATTTTTTCCCTAAAGTTTTTTAAAGCTACATTTTATATCTACACACCCATTTTCTCTCTCTCTCTCTCGCTCCTTACATATATACAGATATAAAAATACACATATCTACAGAGACAAATGTGGGTCCTCCCCTTGGACAGCTTTGTTTCCATCTGGTAAAATTCAAATGTGCTCCAAATGTATTTTCCAGGGACTCTCCTTGTTCTAATTTAATCATACACTAGTCAGAGTTTGTGCCAGATGTCCAGTGATGAGTTAAGAATTGCACTCGGGTCAGAGGAGACTGGAAGGGGATGAAAGCAAACAAACATTTGGCTACTTCCCATTTCATTTTATTTTGAATTCAGCTACATTGAATAGCAGCACTAAATTTAGAATGTTTTTATTTGAGTTGTGTCAGTGTAATGAAGTGTTTAATAAAGAGGGTACACTAGCCTTTCCCTCCCTCGTATTAGCTTATGGACATCAGGCTGTACCAAGACACCAGGATACGAAGATTTTAACTAAGTTGCTTAGTACTCCCCAATGGTACTGGTTATCAAATTAAAGTTCTGTTAACTTAAGCTTGTTGCTGAACATCAACTCTCTTTGGCATCTATCTGAAGTATAAATATGATGGATGAATAACAAGGTTTATTCTCATTCGTTTGCATGATTAGAGCCACGCCATGCCTCTATCCAACTGCAGCATGCTGACATGAAGGCAATTTGCAGCAGCATCAAAGATGGTAAACGCTAAAATAAAAATGTCCCCTGCAGATTGCCCTGCTAGTCGTGACTGACTCAAGGAAGCTGTGCTGATCCGTTAAAAGGCTGCAGTGTTGTCCAATGATACCTCTATGGTCATGTATCCAGCATGATTAAATACCAAAGCGCACAGAACACCATCACTTTCCCAGTGAAGTGGTACCTATTCACCTACCTGCACTGACATACTTTCTAACTGCTACGTTGGCAGGAGCTGGGAAAAAGAGACAAGAGCTCCCTCTGACTTACAGTACTTGGATCTCAAACTGCTGACCTGCCGACCTTCAGATTAACAAGCACAGCATCTTTAACCACTAAGCCACTGCAACACAGATGAAAACATAATTAATAGACTCGGAATGCTGTTTTTTGTGGCAGGTTTAGCACTATATTTGGATGGCTGGTTTTTATAATTTTTCGTGAGCATGCTGGTTACATTTTCAACTGCAGTCAGTCTTGCTTATTTCTTTGAAAGCAGGCATGTTGTTATTTTAAAAGTTCATAAAAAACAATGCATAACACCTTATATGTTTATTTCAACCTTACAACTACAGACAAGGCTCTTGGTTCTTTTATTCTGTTTTAGATTGTATAAAATAACTTTTAAAAACCCGAATAACACTAGAGGTTATTTTAGGCAGTTTGATTGCTTGCTACCGAAAGAATTTGCTCATTAAAAATTTGACTTTGGCCACAATCCTAAATACACTTTTCTGGGAGTAAGTCTCACTGAACATAATGGGGCTTACTTCTAAGTAGACTTGGCTAGGATTGTGCTTTTAGAATGTTAAATTCCATACGAGTGGAAACAAAACCAATTCAAAAACCTGCAGTAGATGCACAAGGCATTCTAGGTTTATGAATAAGTTGACAGCATATAAGAGGGTGTGGGAAGCAATTCCAAGAACAATGGCACCTATTTATTTTGGAGATAAAAGAAAACAGAATGAAAATGTAATAATGAAAGTATTGGTTTTCATATATTTATTTTTGTTTTTACAAAGATTGTGGCTTTGTTCTTTATAGATTTATGGCAATGGTTCGTTTTTGGATTATGAATTTTTTTCCCCCTTTTAAAAAGCAATCGAGGTTTGACTTAACAGAAATAGTTGGGCAGGAGCCACTAATTCAAGTTGGATAAAATCACAAAGCTTCAAAAACATACATGCTACTTTGTTCTGTTCACCAGCCAAGAGCACAGCTAATTTAGTATATTTATAAAACATCATAACCCTTTATCTAAATCCAGAGACGTTCCCACTATCTTCCCACTATCATTTTAAAAACAGTCCATTAATCTTGCACTTTTTACCTTTTCCATCCAACACTTACTAAATGACAAGGGCTAGATTTCCTTGTACAGATTTCTTCATAAAAATTATGTTGATCAGATTATAGCTGGATAGCCAAACCAAAGAGGACACATCCACACAAGTTCAAAACTTCTATACTGTCTGAGTTTCTACCAAAGAATCTTAGGAAATGGTAGTTTGGGAAGGGTTCTGAATATTCTGTCCCAGGTTACCAGTTGTTCCTTTTTATTTAAATAGATGTCTTAATACTTCATGCATGCACTCTTTATTCTTGATTTAAGTGTACATGCAGCAGCCCAAGTAGAAAGCAACTCAACACACTCCTACCCACTAGGGACACCTGAAAATGGGACAATGAAAGGTCAGCAGGATTGCAGGCATAAGTAACTTGCCAAGTCTGGTCAGTGCTGGGGAGCCAGGATGATGCAGTAGAGTGGTTTCCAACATTTCAGCCTGGGACCCCATCTGGAAGTGATGTCATTAACCTTGGAATGATCTGATGGCCATCAAACAAGCACCATCAAACAGGAAGTAAAATCACTGTGATGCAAGAGATCCTTCATATCAGCTTAGAAGTCCCATGGTGTTCAAAGAGACTTACTTCCAGGAAGGTACTAATTGAAACCCAAGTGCTTCATTTCAAGATGATGGCACCCAAGATTCCAGATTCCAAGATGCTGGTACCCAGCATTTTGTAACCCCCGGGAATGAAGATGCTGCCCCAAACTTCCTGATCCCACTTTGAGAACCACTGTTGTAGCGGTTAGGTGCATGGAAGATCCATGTTTAACCAGCCTTGAAGCTCCCTGGGTGACCTTGAGCAAGTCACTCTCAGCTTCATCTATCTCACAGGGTTGCTGTGAGGTCAGAAGGATAAAGCGAACAATCCTAACCATGTCTATTCAAAAGTAAGCCCCATTATGTTCAATGGGTCTAACTCCCTGGAAAATGTTTTGAGGATTGCAGCCAAAAGCTTTGTAAAGCCATCTGGGGCATTGGTGCCACCACGGAAAAAGGGGGTTATAAATCATTTAAATAGAGGACAGACTGTCTAGGAACCAAATGTATGGTGCCTTGACTCTGAAGAAAAAAGGAGAAAACAGAAACATCAGTAATAGATTTATTGAAAACTATTACTTTTTTCAGTCATTTTTGCCTACAGATGCTAGCCAATTGGATGCTGGTTGTAATCCTGATACTAGTTGCTCTTTAGAATCATGCAGGACTTAGCAATTTCCAAAATCATGACTGTGATTAAAAAATAAGTAGAATCCCATACAAGTGATATAATTGCTTGGCTTTTTTAAGGCTCTAGTTTCCAATAGTGCCCTAATACCTTGCTGACATATACCTATTGTAGATGACATCTGGAGACAATCAGTATAACAGAGTTGTGGGAGGAGGAGGACAACGAGGAGGGGATTCTCCATTTCTGATCTATAAAGCTTTCTAGCTATATGCATGCTGATGAACATTCCTATTCATAAACCAATGGAAGGAACTAAACACTCCAGGCAGTTTGTTTAGTGATGGCAGCCCTTTCGGACACGATTAAGGTCAAGTGGGGGAGATGTGTCTCACACACACACACACACACACACACACACACACACACACACACACACACACACACACAGAGTAGACTAATCCTAAAACAGATTGTGTGAGGGGTGTAACTTAGTAATTAGAGGTGTGTGAGGATAATTCAAATGGCAGATGAAGGGGAGTGGTAGCAAGATGCAAGTATCTTCTGTGCTCTGAAGTATCTTTGAGAAACAAAGACTAGATGGGTTCCAGACCCAATCTAGAAGGGCTCCTCTTGTACCCTTCATAACTCCAACTTATGAATCAAGCAAACTGACTGGAGGACATCTGTGCCATTTATTCTGAAACAAGATGGAATGGAGGACAAGGGCCGTCCACCACAATTTCCTAGGCAGTCAAGGACAGCCCTTAGTTCCTAGTACCCCTTACATAAGTACCTTGGTTTCTATACCTCCTACCCATTCCTATGTAGGGCATAGTTCTTGAGTCCAGATATCATCCACCCTTTCCTCTAGGGATGTGAACTCACTTCCCATAGCCAAACACAGCTTTGAATCCCATCTTGGGACACATATAAGGGAGCGAACTGTGAAATTTGTGAAATACAGTGTAACTGTCTTTTAACTTATTTTTAAAAATACTCACAATTAGCATTCACACAATTTTGGGTTTGTGATTGTATTTGTTATGTGTACTGACCAAGAAATAACCTGCAAGAATATATTTATGACATGACACAGTAGAACCTTTAACTTCTAACATGCGATCCTTCAAGTTAGGCTCCACATGAAAACAAAGTGAATTTAGAAAAAGTTTGTTAGTATTGCTGCTTAGAAAAAGGCAAGAAAAACAGTGGAATTTTTTTTGTAATATCTCTTTTTCCTATAGACTTTTTCACCTTTTGTTTCCCAAACATTTGGACTTTCAACACACTTTGTCATTCAGTCTGTTAGCATTAATGAGTTGCAATGTGGATATCCCTTCTGGGGTGTTCCTGCTTCATTGGCCATGTCACATCCCATAATGTAATGTGTTATGAATCTGTGGGTTGCAACCCAATTTTTGGTTAGTCATAGCCCTTCCAGAGTCAGGAAGATAACAGGGCAGCTAATGACATGTGTGACACACAGGTGTGATCTGGAAGCAACTTCATTGTTGTGTACCAGGATGCCCAATCGTTTCCTGCTTGTGGCAGGCTGTGACTCAAAAAATGTGAGTCACAGCCCACTGTTTGAGATAGGCAATTACCCTAATTGATCCTTTGGAGTGAAGTGATTCAATTGGGCTCCATGGGTCACTTTCTAAAAGAGAGGTCTTGGCTCACTGCTCTATGATCCCATAAAAGCTATAGGTATAGCAATGGTCTCAGAGAACTGAACTGAGGCTAAGGATTTGGGGCCTTTGCAGTTGCCCAACAACACTGAAACCTAACACCAGCCCTGAACAGGGTCAGCTACAAATCTAAATAATTAGGGAAACAAATATCAATACTATTATTGCAGTATGCCAAGATGACATGGCACAATTATAACCTGAAAGAATAAACTTCTCTTGCCAAAACTTGCAGCAAAAGCATTTATATAATGGCTCACTTTTCAGTTTTGTGGAAAAAATAGCCCACTTGCTTTTTGCTATCCATACAATGAGATCCAAATTAAGAATTTAATTTTCATTCCTGAGAGGGGTGTCTAATCCATTTGTAACGGGTTAATAAAATTTGCAAGCATTCACTTTTTTTCAAAGTAAGTTTTTAATTCCAGAATGTGAACTTTACTATTATTTTCTAACAATGTGAGCTGGTTTCATTATTTTAAACTGTAGTTATTAAAAAGAGTCAGAATTTCCAAGCTTAGGATTAGAGTGTTTTTATTAGCAAACTTTCACTGGAAAGTTCTGGGTGTGCTAACAGGGCAGGCACATGGGCTTCAGTGTTTGGCATACGACACTCAACAGAATTGCACTTTGTCATTATGGTTCTGTTACAACACTGTGAATTTTCAGGACAAGATTCATAACCAGCCTCAACGGCAGTACTGCTGTCTATACAACTCCACTCATTCTGGTTGGCCATCACACTTGAAGTGGTTTGTGGTACGTTCTGGAAGCCTTCTGTTTCTGTTGTCTTGTTCTGCCTTGAAGCAGGAACCTTGTTTTCATTCCCGTTTACTTCAGTGACCCATTTGTCTCTGTAGTCGTTACAGAGTCCTCTTTGATTATTGGACATGCTGTTCTCCACTTCACAACAAGGTTTCATTAGCGAACCAGCACTTTTGCAAATAAATGGGGAAGACCTTGCCTCTTTTGGAAGTGTTCTCAAGTTCTCCTCTGTGTTTGGAAGACTTGGGGATTGAAAATGTTGCACTGAGTGCAGGAAAATGTTTCTGGGGAGTGAATTCTGAATCGGAGGTCTTTTGAATCTGCCATGGAGACAGTTGCAGTGAAGGACATGCTGGACTGTGTTCACGTAACTGTCGGAAGAGTGATGCAAGGCATGTACGGGAACCAGAGAACTCTGGACATGAACATTCCCAGGAGAGCTGTGGTAGCATAAATTTTCATTTAACTGTTGACAGGATCGTGGGCTCCATCTCATGCCTACAGGCTTATATCCATCTGAACAATTACATTCTTGGTTCTGTGACAACAATTGGCATGGGGTACTCTGCTCACCCGAAGATGTCACAGCTGATCCAGATTCACTTTTAGTACTTATGCTCATTTCATTGTTATGTGATGACTGGGTAAGAACGCACGCATTTGGAGGTCTACCATTGAGAAGTTCAGAACAGATGTGGGATTCTTCATAAGTTGTCTTGTCTGATGCATTGCACTTATTGGTATGCAATGCCAAAGGCTCCAACTCATACTGCTCAAGCTCCATGTCTGCTTTTTGACTTCGAGAGTCCAACTGGTACTTGGTGGCAGGATGAGTTCTGTTTTGTTCCCCATCTCCTTTGTTTCCCGACAATGCCTCAGAAAAGGCACTACACTGCAGTCTTTTTGGCAGAGGAATCTGACCACAAGTACCTTGGGGTCCAAGGCAACGGCACATGCATTGGAAAAAGAATGTTGCAAAAGCCCAACTAATGCACATTATAAGCATCATGAAGGTGCCAAGCTGAGTATATGCTAGGACTGTAGAAGGCATCATCATTGCTCCAGCTATGAATGTTGTTAATGCAGCCATAGCAATAGCTGAACCCATGCGACTTAGGGAAAATATTACTTTTCCTTCTTGGTCAGGGTCAGGAGCTAAACGATAAGCAACTCCATAATGGACAGCAAAGTCTACAGATAATCCAACAGCAACAGATATGGTGACAGATTCCAAAACATTTAGTTCCCACCCCAGAAGAACCAGAGATCCAACCGTGACAAATATAGTTCCTGCTATTGATACTATTGCATAAAGGCTTATTATGATATTCCAAGTTGTAAGCAACATTACACTGAATGCTACAGCCACTGAAAGCCCCATGGCAATCAACGTACCATCAGAAAGACTATCCTGGAGGTCATAGAACTCTAAATTGCTCACAAACCAACCGTTGCTTAAACCATCAGGAGCAGTAACAAGCTCATCTGAAATCCATGAATCAACCTCTTTGTAGAACTGATGCATCTTCTCATAAGCCAAGGTGAAGAGATAAGTGCTTTGGAACTCCAAAACAACTGCTCTGATGGTATCATTTATGTCAAAGCGAGGACCTGGCGTTTTGCTATCTAAATGGTACCCTGTGCTTATTTCAAGTTCCATGATGGCCCTCTTGATGCATACCTCAAAAACTTCCTGTTTGTACGGAAAGCTCCAGTGACTGCAACAGGGATGCAGAGCCGATTCATCACAGTCCTGATTTTCCATCCACTGCTTAAATGTCTCAATGAAGCAGCTTGTGAAGTCTTGCTCTTCTGTTTGATAAAAAAATGTTTGATTTCTCAGCTTCTGACAAAACTTTAAAATCCAGAGCTGTGAATCGGGGCTTGCAATATTGAAGCTACTATCTAACTTTAGTTTTCCTTTACTTTTAGGATTTAAAGGATCCCCATTATCCTCAGGAGAGACGCCCCAAATAATAGTGATTGGCATATGAAGCTCTTCCCCATGATGGACACGTTCAAACATAAAAAGCTTTTTAAACTCAGCATCATAGCGTTCAAAAGGATGAGAAGACCTGAACACTTGAAACTCTGAGAGCTCTAGAGATGGTAACTTCATCTTTGGATTCACACACACAACATATGCTCCACCAACAGTTAAGGCTAGAAACCAAACCAACCAGATATAGCGAAATTTGATAACAACGCATGGCAACACTTTTTCAAAAAATATCCGGGATGCTTCTGAGGCAGCAAAAACAACCTTATGGATCATTTGGCACAGCACTGTCCAGCAGCTTTTGTTACTGTACACTCTTCCCCGAGTCTTTCTGAAGCAACTGAATATATCGAGAAGATACCGTTCATGTAACACAACAACTGCAGGTAACCATGTTACCATTAGAACATAGTTCACTAAAATGGCAGTACCGGCGTAAACACCGAAACATCTGATTGCCGTAATATTGCTGACGTAATTGGCATAGAAGGCAGCAGCGGTAGTAAAACTGGTGACAAACATGGAAAGGGCAGCATGTTGTAAGGTGATGCTCACCGTCTCTGAAGTGTCAGCATGAGACTTGTCAAATTTTGTGTAGTTCCACACGTCACACAAGACAAAGGCATCATCTGCTCCAATACCAACAAGAATAATCAGTGCAGTAAGGTTCATAAAGGGGAAAAACTCAAAATTAAATACTACCCGATAAAGGAAGTAGGAAACAATCAAGGAGCTAATTATTGCAAACATGGTCATCAGTGTGATAAACATGGACTTGGTATATATGCACATGACTAAAAGAACAATCACAATGGCTATAGCAGGATACACAGTATCCATTAAAAGATAATCCTGGAATAAACTGTGCTTTATTCCAAATTCAATCCCAGTGATGGTGGTTATTCCATCTGAAGAGTTCCAGTTCTCAAAGTTATCCAAGTAGATATTCATCATGCTATCCCCCTTTTCAGTAGGTGAAAAGAGCATGCTGTACTTTAAAGCTGGTAAGACATAGTCCATGGTCTTTGGGCTTAAAAAATCTTTGTCTACTAGGTAGTGGAGGATCTGATACACAGCATTGTACTTTGTACATTTACGAGGCACATTTGTACACTTGAGCTGGTCCTTCCTTCTGGCTGCCATATCCCAGCAATCTGGCCCCAGGGTCCCATTATAGTAGTATTTGGCACATGTGCGGAGCAGCTTCAGAGTATGAGAAATATCTCTCTCTAAAATTTTTTGACAAGATGATCTGTTGTTTAAAATGGCAATATAATTGCCTAATGTCCAACTGGGACAGCATGAAGCAGCAGTGGTCCTCTGGCAGAGATCACCAAACTGGGAATGGGATCGTATCTGTGAAAAGACAGACATACAGAATTATAGTACAATGCAGAAATGCATAACTTAAAAACCATTTTAACCATCATTATCCACACAGACAACAAAATAATATTATTACCAACCTTAAACATTAGTTCAACTGTGGGTTTTTGCCAGAAGCACTTTAGAGTGATTTAGCGATAATACATGCATGTCCCAGTATATGGATTCCCCAAGAACAAGGAAATCACTAATACCAGGAAATCCCCCTGCATGGCCATTATCCTGTTTTAAAGTTTTAATAGGCAGAAATCTTCTTCCTTAAACAGCTAGAACCATACAGGCTTATGACACCTTGCAGTTTGCCTCCCAGCAGCTGGAACGCTTGAAAAAATTCAAAGGAGATCATGAAGTGCTAACTTCCATCTGTTAAATATAGTTAAAGAGATAGTTGTACTGCGGCCAGAATCTTGTTTGCGCAAAACTGGAAGAAAGGTTTAATTCCACACAAAGAGATGGTAATTGATAAAATTTATGAAATAGTTGAGATGGATGTCCTGACTGACAGATTGAAAGATGGAGACGATGAAGGAATTACAAAAAGGTGGACGCCCTTTTATGTTTGGTTAAAGCTGTAATATTTACATAACAGAGATAAGGGTAAACATGTCAGTCAAGAAATTATGAATTACTGATTATGTAGAGTGATTAGAATTTTAAATAAGAGAAGTTTAAATAATAATTTATAGATTATGCATTACTTGTAGATTATATGTAAGACAATTAATTGCATTTAAATCTAGATGTATAAGAAGCTAAAAAGAAACTGTACCAGAAAAACCTTATGTGTCATACTTATTGTTACCTATACCCTTCATGTATTGTACAGCCTTCCTATTCCCATATCTGAAATTAACAAAAATTATTCAAAAAGAGATATTTTAAGCAAGAACATTTTTGTGTAATAAGTATTTAAAACAAGTTAATGGAAGCAGCGGGGAGCACATGGGGTAGGCCTCTACATTCACTGATTCTGGAAATCACAGGTATGGGCCCCTTGGATATGTTCCCTTTTATTTTATATCCTTAATTACACATACTTTCAATTCAGTTCCTCCCTTATGCAAATTTCAAACCACATTATTGAAGAGGTTTATATTTCACCCTTGTGGATCTAGCAAATAGTAGTTAGAACATTGCAAAAGTGGAGCATGAAGTGAGCTAACGAAACAATTTCGAAGATAAACTTACCCTAAAATCCAGAGTAACTACGGGAAGATGTAAGAGGCGCTTACTCTGGATTGCTTTATGTATTTCTCATAGATTTCCTATAGATGGCACCATAACTACGTCAGTGAAAAAGGTCCTGAAGTTACTCTGGATTGTAGCCTTAGTCCACAAATTTTGTTTATGGCTCAAGGATACAAGACAGGGGCAAGAGAAACATCAGCAATTTCAACTATACACTGAGGATATGGGGAATTTGTATCTGAGAACACTGTACAAGTGTCACTGAGTCAATGGTGCACCCATGTACCAAACCCAAATTTTGCCATTTCTTTGGTTACACTAGCAGTAAAAATCCAACTGATATAATTCAGTTCTCAAGCAGAACTACAGTTTTTCTTACATAGAAGAGATTCTCTGTTGAGAAAAGGCTACATATATACAAAAGCTGTTTAGTTTTTATGTGGCCCTTGAATTTCTCAGTCTGTTTAAGAAATTGTCCTAAACTGAACAATAGTAATGGCAGCCATGATGCTGCCACTGATACAGTGAATAACATCTGAAAAATGGTGACTACAGAGCTAAGCATACATAACAAAAATAATTTGAGCAAGCTCATTGAGAAGGAAATTCTATTTGTTTAATTGTCCCTCCTCTGGTATGTTCAGGATCGTGACCTTAAAAATGTAGCTTGTATATACTGTTGTATGATCTAGATCTCAATATACATGTACTTTTTCAGGCATGTCTTCTGAATTGGTCATTGCTGCAGTTTTGTTTGGCAGGCCCGACTCAGAAGTCCCATTATATTCAATGGGACTTACTTCCAGGAAAGTGTGTTTAGGATTGCAGCTTTAGACAGACTCGAATAACCTTAGAATATTTTCAAGCTATAGTGGGGCCTTGGTATACAAGTGACTTGGATTACAAAATCATTTTAATCAGAAATTTTTGTTTAACAGCACTGTCTTGGAAGACAAGCAATTCTGAGGAAGTTTGGAACTAGTTTCCCTGACCAGGGAACTGGGAGGATCTGGGGGGAGTAGCCGGAGCCAGGGGTGTGTGTGTGAGAACTGTGTGTGGCAGTGTGGAAAGTGTGCCTTATCAATGTTCCAGTGCTGTTCCCCATCACCAGCTTGGGAATGTTAAAGTTGCACAAAAAGACAAAGATTCCACTAAGCCAATGGACAGCAATGACTCCGTTAGTGAAAGTCATCCTTCAAAAGAAGTCATCCCTCCTCTCTCGTCTCCCTCATACCAGCCATAAAGGTTTTCAAAGGTACAGTACAGTTCAATACTGTACAGTACATCAGTCTTGAAAGACTATGGTATTGTGTTCGGTGCTGCATACGCTGCATGCGAAGCACGAAAACCTAGGTTAGATTATTATGGAGGATAGGCTGTTATCCAAGCAGCAAATCCCCCCTCTCCACGCCACTAAATTAGTCCAATGGAAAGGCAGAGCCAATACAATTGGATTCAGCTGGCGTCGCAGAGCTGGGCTAAGGACAGTAGGTCACCCTGTCTTGTGGGGCCGACCCGGGTCTCGAACCCTGGCCTGCTGGTTAACAGGCACAGCGTCTTAACCACTTGCACCACCCACACCTCATTACTGTACAGTCTTTTCTTTATTACAGTGTTTTATATTATATTAGTGTTTCGTAATCATTTTTATATACAGTAAATATCTTTGGTTTGTGGAACCAATCATCTGAGTTTCCATTATTTTCTATGGGAAAAATCTGTTTTGGATTACAAGCATGCTTCCAGAATGAATTATGCTTGTAAACCAAGGCACCATTGTACATCTGAACCCCCTCGTCCAATTTCCTGCTTGGATCACAGAACAATAGACATGTGCATTCCCAATATTATCAAAGGATTCGTCTAAGTCAGTTTCACACGTTTAAGCATTTGAAAACTAGGCAGATTTAAGACATTCAAACATTCTGGTTTTGAGTCAGAATGAAATTGCTTCGGCTTATTATGAGCAATCCTTTTATAGTACAGAAAAGCTGGGGTTAGAAATTCTCATGATTGTTATAAAAGATTTAATATGGCCTTAATTTTGTCAAACAATTTCAGAACAAGAATGACCTGGCATTCCATAAAAACAGGATAATTCACATTTGATTGTTTCCAGATAAAAACACTCACACATGTGAACTCAGGAAAAATGAACAACCTAATAAATAAAAGGAAGCCCTGCAATACCATCTCCTTATTTTTCATGGCACACATCCAGATTTATCAAGGAGGATACAATGCACACACCCCTTGGGTCAGTTAGGCAAGCTACGAGGAAGAGACTATTGTCAGTTTCACTTACTGGCGTTCAAGACGAAATGCTGGGCTCTATAGCACACTGTAGGCCATAATAATATTTGTTTGCAGCAGAAGTACTATTACTAAAGAGAATTATGAACTAAGTGCCAGAACTGGGATTTCCTACCATGGAAATGCCTTCAATAAAACATTCTGAAAACAGTATTGCTGGCTTGTCTTTGCTTAAGACATCTTGTCGAGTCAAACATTATAATATTTGCTATATAAAATAGTGGGCTTATATCTCAGTGGTTTTCACACTGTGATCAGAGAACTGTTCCCACAAACAGCTATCTGCAAATCAGACTGTACATGGCAAACAACACAGGCATTCTATAGAAACACATTCTTAGTTCATGTGAGGAGCCAGGCAGTCCTGTGAGTCCAAGACATCGTACAGGTAGAGTATAGAGGAAGATTTTAGGGAGACATTGTCTACCATTTCTGTTCAAGGAGCTCCAAGAGAGGAGATAAGTAAATATCTCAGGGGTTCTTAGGACACATGTACCACTACTACACATCAGGATAAATGTACTTAGAACAAGATATTCTCTGAATGTTATGCTCATTTGCTTCTATATTTGCTGAAAGTACACTGAAGAGATTTTCAGATCCATTCAAATTTTAAAAGCATACAATTTCTTTAGAAAATACAGTATGTGAGTGATATACAAGATGGGGTTAGATCTCATAGCCACTCAGCATATGGCATAGACATTAAGATTATGAGGGTGCCATATGTGGAACCGTGACAGGATACAATCCAAAATACAAGGAAACCAGATGGCTAAAGTGGACACAGCATGCCTAAGACATTTTGAACAGTGCACTACTGGCAATGCAGTATTCTTTTCCCATTGATGTAATGGGAATTTACACATCAAAATTTCCATTAAGATACATGACATGGAAAATATGCACAACTTTTAATTTCCTCTTTCCCTTCCATCCATCCATCTCATGCATAGTTTTATGTTTCAGTCATGTCCTCTCTCAGATGCCCTCTCTCTAGCCTAAGCAGCCCCAAATGTGCAACAACAAGGGAGATTTCCCAGCCCACATTCTGGTCACTGTCTTCTGCACCTTTTCCAGTTCTGCTATACCGTTTTAAAGATGTGTATACCTATGTCTGAATGTTCAGAAGTCCCACTGTTTCAATGGTGCTTACTCTCAGGAAATACATCTAATACAAAGAGTTTTCCATCATCCCTATTTTCACAATATCATCTTGCATTGTGGTACAGCAGTCATGAACCCTAAAAAAATTAGTTTTCTTTCTCCTCCACAAGACAGCTTTGCCCACATTACAATCTAAAGATCTGAGATTATCTATGGGATTATAATCTAAATACAGTGACACCTCACATAAAGAATAAGTCATGTAAAGTATGTTTCATGTAACAAACAAAAAATTATTCTGCTTCACGTAAAGAACATGCTTCACGTAAAGAACACATTTGTTGGCAGTTGGGGCAGATGCGCTGGCCAGCAGCCTGTTTAAAAAGCATCAGGGCTGCCTAGCGCACCTGCCCATAGTGAAAGCAACACTTCTGCGCTGTTCCTCCTGCGGCTGGAGGGAGAGAAGAGCAGTGGAGAAAAGGGAAGCAGCTCAGGGCTAGCCAGAAGGAAGCAGGTGAGAGAGAGGCTCAGGATGGAGAGAAGGAGAAAGTGGGGAGACACTTTGAAGGTTTCTTGGATTGCAGCCTCCTAAAAATGTCTACCCAGATGTAAGCCCCATTGTGTTAAATGGGTCTTACTCCCAGGGAAGTGTCTTTAGGACTGCAGCCTAAGTAGACTTCATAAGATCATGCACATTGAATGCATATTTTGAATTCAATCCCAGTGTTCTGTCATCATTTTTACATCCAGTTAATGAGTTTCCATTATTTCCTATGGGAAAATCCGCTTCACGTAAAGAATGTTTCACATAAAGAACATGCCTCTGGAACGAATTAAATTTGTTACGTGAGACGCCACTGTATTTGAGAGCATCTATGACACTTAGGTTTATGATTTTTGGTTTTATGATACTTTGGTTTATGACAGTTTTGGTTTTATGATCACTGTAGCTCTGGCACCTGACTTGGCACACTAATAACCAAGCTTTCAGAGTGCAAAAAGCTCAGGTATGATCACAAATATACAACACAAATATGTACTTTTTACTTCAGCATAGACCTTGCACCAGTTCATTAGTTAAAACCAGATTTCAGTCTCAACTACGTGCAATGTTAACATCTAACATATGCAAGAAGAACTTGTGAAGTCCCTGAGCCTGCCAGTTACTTTTACATTTTGGTTCCTTGGAGAAATAAAAAAGGGCCTAACTATTTTGGTGATGGAAAACATTCTCTCCTGATGAGAGCAGTCAGGACCAAAGTGTCTCCTTTCATTCCCTTGTGTGCTAAAGAGGAAGCAAACATTGCCTTTTCAGAACTCCGTGGTCTGGATCAAATTATTTTTTGGTATTCACATAGTCACTGTATATATGCTGGGCTGGGGACCCTATTGCCAACCTATTGCCTATAGGAGTTACAGGCCTGAGCATCCACCTCAGAATCATACACAACATAATACTGCCAAACTGCTCTGAGAAAAATTAAAAATGGTCATATAAATACTTTTTGGCCGAGTTTTGGAAGAGGAGATAATAGAAAACAAGACAGGAAAAAAGTAAAATCTTGTTCTGCAAAGAATTGTTCTAAACCGTGCCCCAAACTACTTCCTCCTTCAAGTCTTCAAAACAGGAAATGTTGGAGAAAAGAAACAGATGGGATTGTTAAGTTTGAGAATGTTAGACTGCATCCTTATCACAGAAAAGGCAAAGTGAGCTTTTCTTCACGTCAACTAGTATCAACAGCTTACTCTCCAGTAGCCAAACATTCATTCATTTTAAGAAATTTATAGCCTTATTTCCCATGCTGAAGCAAAGTTCAAGGCACCTTACAGAGCTTTATAGTCGAGTGCACAGTATCACAACAGAAACATCAAGCAAAGCATTAAAATGTTAAAGTGTAACTTTTTAAACATTACTTGAAAAAAAATATAAGGAGAAAAAGAAAAAAAAGGAGGAACTACTGTATTTCCCAGCTTATTACACGCACCGGACCATGAGACGCACCAAAGTTTAGAGGAGCAAAACAAAAAAAAAATATTCTGAACAAAATGGTGTACTAATATATTTAATAAACTATAGCAGAATAATATTTCAACCATGTAAAGTCAACAGTGGTATTAAGAACCATTATCACTGTCGTTAACAAATGAGGAAAGACTTTAAGCTTCAAGCACTCTTATTATTTTCTGGAAACCCCCAAAACTCATCATCTCTAGTGTCAGTGATTTGTGACTTTTGCACAAATCTCACTGCAAATGGTCCAGGAAGGCAGGTAAGTTGGGGGGGGGTTCTTTTGGGGGTGGGGGATCCAGGTAGGTAGGGAAAGGTGAGGGGATCTAGATAGGAAAGTGTGAGGGATGCACAGGCATGGAGCAGCAGGGACCAGGTCTTTTGCATGTCTACTTTGGAGCAAGTCTCCAAGCCAGGGAAGCCTGCTTAGGATTGCAACTGTGCATGTTTACTTTAGAGCAAATCTCCAACCCAGGGAGGGATGAAGAGCATGAAGAAGTAGGGACCAGGTCTTGTGCATATCTACTTTGGAGCAAGTCTCCAAGCCAGGGAAGGCTGCTTAGGATTGCAACTGTGCCAGGGTGACCAATGCCAAACCCAAAATTCCTACCCCCTCAGCCAAAATTCCTACCCCCCATCCAAAATTCCTACCTGCTTAAAAAATTGCCAAAAATGCATTTTTTGTTTTTATATTTTTGTTTTTTGGCCATAACTTTTGACAGAAAGGAGATATCTCAAAACTGATTTTTTGCATTGGATTCTGCTCTTCAATAAGAATCCAACGACATATGACATGATGGGGTAAGGTTCTCCAGAATTGGCCCTATCACTCTATAAGACGCATAGACATTTCCCTCCTTAGCGGAGAAAAAGTGCGTCTTACAAGCCGGGAAATACGGTAATTGAACCAAATGGGAAACAGATATGTCCAGGAGGCAGTCAAGTTACAACATTATCAATCATCGCTACAGTCTGATATACAAGACTATATCAGACACACAGTAACCAAATGTCTCTCAAAACAGGCTTGTTTTGAGTCCTCGCCAAAAAGCCATGAGATAAGGAGTTTTCAGCTCTTCTAGAATGACATTCCCAGGTTCCACCTTGCACCAAATCCTTGGATTATCTTTCCCCATTGGTTTCATGTAGGTGTGAAATAGCATGGAGGATAGGGATAGATCCATGTACAGAACAGGTTGCAACCCAGCACATCATTGGCTGTCTTTGGACATTGGGGGCACTTCTCTTCAACAATCCCATTCCTTCCTGTCTAATAGATGATGGCTGCAATCCTAACCATGTCTACTCAAAAGTAAGCCCCATTCTGTTCAATAGGTCTTATTCCCAGGAAAGTGTCTTTAGGACACCTATTTGATGTGCTTTATCATAGAGATAAAAATGCTTTAATCTTTTTTAAAAAGGAAAAAGATAGCACCCCACAGGTTAATTGCTAGTTGCAACAGACTGTAGGGTGCAATGCTCATTCCCATTACAATTCTGAAGACCCAGTGCTGTCCAAGAGTTGGCTCCATGGTCATGAGGCCAGCATGACAAAATGCCAAAGCGCACAGATAACGTTATTACCTTCCCACTGAACTGGTACCTAACTGTGGATAATAATAATAGTTAATTTCCATGGTTTTGAACTGCTAAGGTGGCAGGAGATGGGCAAGAAACAGGAGCTCAGTCTTGCAGTAGTTGGGTCTTGAACCGCCAACCTGCCAAGTTTCAGGTTGACAATCACAGTGTCTTAACCACTGAGGCAGTGGAGCCGAATCTTTACATATCTTTACTTACCCTCAAATTATCAACATTGCACATTGATTTTATTGCCTGCAAATTCCACAAATTCTCTCCATCTGATGATGTAAATACCATACGCGAATAGCGATCACCTAAAAATAAAACAAATATATCAAAAAGGTTTCTCATGTCCCAGATCTTCAGAGCTAATGCATGTCAATACGACAGAAGACATCAGTTTACTTTCAGTGTGGTGGTTCAGCATAGAACATTTATTCAATCTACTTAACAGGGTGTGCCGAAGACGTTTTCCATACTTTAGCACACAGTAATTCCTTGCCAAGAAACTCAATGTACAATATACAAATCCAATCACAGCTCAGTTTAATGGGTTATTTTTATTAAGCTATTTTAAGATATACTGACTAATGACTTTATGGTAACAGGTTTTTTGGTTTTTTTAACAAACTATAGAATAAGAAGCGCTGCACTCACACAGAATCTTTGTGCAGAACACACAGTTTGGTGAAAGCTTCAACTCACAAACCTCACTTCCATTTAGGGCTACCCTGAAGAATCCTGATGTCAAAGTAATTTTACAATATGAAAAAATGTACATTGGATATAGATTTTAGAATAGGGAAAAAATCATGCAACTGTCAAATGCAATTACTCCTATAATAATCTAAAAATGATATAAAGATGATTTATGATTTGCTAATGAGATAGCCCTACTGTATATAGTTAGAGTAAATATGTATAAGCTTGAGCTGTAAGTATAAAACTTGAGGCTTAGTAAACAAAAAACAGTACAATTATTTTCTTTGTTGCTTCAAATTCAGAACAACACTGCTGACTACAAATAAAATATGAATTTGTATGAATTCCTCAGATTCTCAGGAAAACAAATATACAGAACTAGGATTCTGTTAATACCGAGGGCATTTCCTGATACATTTTTATGGAAACCTAAATCAACTCACTTGGAATGTCACAGAAAAAGTTGTCCTTGTGGAAATTCCAGTCTGCTTCCCTTCTCTCTCTTTCATAGTGATCATCTGACCATCTGTCATCCCGATGACTATAAAAAATAATTTTATCTTAACAGTTTAGAGCAGCATCCAAATTAATCCAAAAATGTTTTAACAGTTTTTTTTCCTTTCAATAATAAAACCAAAGAGAAATAAGTGCCTAAGGATTCCTAAGAAAGGAAAAATGAAAACCTAACTTCTCAACAGATAGCTACAGCAAACAAAGTAAGGACACAATCCAGAATTAGGGTAGTGAGGAGTGCCCCAGCTGGGCTGCCCCAACTATTCTGAATCCAGAGCAAAAAGTTATGCTGCATCCAGAGTCAGGAAGCCTGGGCTGCCCTAACTGCTCCAGAGCGTGCTCAGTAGGCACCAAATCAGTGACACCTGGGGAGTGCTTGCTCCTGAGGAAACCCGCCTCAGATCACAGTGAACAAGAAACAGCTGTGGTGCCTGCCTTATAAGGAAGCCCAGAAGTTCCTGATAACTAGTAACAACTGCAGCATGTGAATGCAGTACAGCAATACCTCTTGTGGAGGATGGTTGCAAGGGGCTTGTTTGAGTGGCCTGCTGTAGGTGTGCTATGTCCTGAGTTTGAGAGGCAGGGGTTGCAGCTCGGCTGGCCAAGCACTAACATTTTTTGTCAACACTGCCATTCTTACTCTGCCTCATCATGGACCCCTATGTTGTACCTGCTCCTGAGGTGGTATAACTTGTATAGCCTTAGAGCACAATCCTAACCATGTCTACTCAAAAGTAAGCCCCATTGTGTTCAGTTGGGTCTTACTTCAAGGAAAGTGTCTTTGGGATTGCAGCCCTAGAGGCCTCCTGCACAGAGCCTGCACTTCTGGTTTGCTGGCATGATCTAGAATTCCCAGTCATGTCCAGGAGGCTTCTGGATTAAAAACTGCGGATTTAATTATCCATAGAATTCTGTATCTGAATTCTGAACTCTGAGAACAGAGTGCCTAAGCGGTAACATGTACCAATGACATGAGTTGCTGGACAGAGAGACAACTATACTTAGGTTTATGTACAAAACTATTTGGGAAACAGTGCACTACAGAAGTAGTACTGCAAAGAAATATAACTACAAATTTGATGAAAACATTAAGAAGACTGGTTGTGTTAATAAGAAACCAAAATCTGGAACACCAGGGATTCTTCAAAATTATACTGTATAGATAGATGATGGTGGGTAATACACCTAAAGCTGTCTTAAGTTATCTTAACAATCCTCAGATATGGACACCCTGTTAACATATGTAAACTAAAATATACATAAACGCAAGATAATTGTGGAAAAGTACGAATTTAAAAATAAAGAGATCCTTACTTTTTAGCTTGCTCATCTGCATATTTAAAAGGATAGTTTGCTAATGTTGCTTTATAGCCTGTGTTTTTCACCATATTGTTCCAGGTGACCAGTCTCTGTCCTATTGCAGTTCCCCTTGGCTCAAAACCCTAAGACAGAAACAGGAGAGCATTATTTTAGTGCATACCATCCCTTAATCAAAACTGATTAACAAATTTCAATAGTAAGCACATTCTCTATATAGAAGTTTTGAATTTCTTTATGATCTGACGTAGAATTATGTAACAAGAATTATGTAAAAAAATGGCAGATCCATGCCAAATTCATCCTTTCCCCACAACATGGAGTACTACTTATTAAGTACTTATTAAGTTCCAAAATTATGGTACTTTATTTTCCATTACCACAACACTGGAGTAAGTGCAGTGTAATAGACAGCATGAACATGTCAGTGGGTGCAGCAAGTCATTCTACCCATTATGGGAGAGGAAAAAATTGGCATAGAGGCCACTGTCTTCCTTTTAATAAGTGGTTTTATCTTCAAACTTCTACAGCAACTATTCTGGAGATATTGTGGAAGGGGGAGCATCTTTTACACTTCTGTTTCTTGGCCTTAAAAGGGGGAAAGGGGGGCTTTGCTTGTAGCAGAGCCTCTGAAGCCCGACCTGCTATTCTCCAAGGTAAGTTAAGTCTGGGATGCTAGGGGAAGCTCCTCTCCACAGAACATCAAGCCTGACTTGCCTGAAATGAGAGGAGCAGAACCCATAAGAGCATCCAAACAGACCCTGTTATGGAGAATCCCACCAGAGAAATATCCAGCAGCTGCACAGAAATATTTCACTGTTATGATCTTTACCAAACTTCATAAATATTCATAGTAGAGTCTTGTACTTGTGCATGTCTGAATTTGAAATCAATATATTTAGAATTCTTGTAATTATCATTACATATGAAAAAAATAATATGGCACCTCAGTTCTCTCACAGCACAGGACAACCCTGCTTACTTACCAATAAAGGATCAGAGAAGTCTGGAAGATCTGGTACTAATATTCCAACCAATGCACACACAACTATTAACACAGTACACATCCCTAAAACCACCACTGGCCAGTCAGCTATCAGGGCTGCATAGCTAGAACAAAAATGAAAAAAGCAATTAAAATGGGAGTATTCCAAGGGAGAAAAGAGAGGTTATTTTATATGATTTTTCATCCCAAAAGCTGTTTTAGATTTCCACTATATTCATTTTATAATTCCTTGTTCATTTTTCATACCCAGTTCTAAAATAAGATGTTATAAGTGAACCACTACTCACTTTATGATCCTTTTAGAAAGCAGTTCTTCTAAGGTCCAACAATATATGTGGGGGGCTTATACTGGTCCAGTGTCTGATTTTTTTCAATGTAGGCCACTCTCTCATTTAATGGCTGGATGGACTGGACACTAACATTTGATTTACTATAAAGTCCAAGTATTGAATGTCATATGTTAAATAAATAAACCTATGGGTTTACGCACAAGTACATTAGAGCATATGCACTCCCCTTTTATACACATAAAAGGGAGTATGTATATGTGTATTAAAGTATCTATATATTAAATGACCCATGATTGTAAAAAATGACCCCAAATTCCTGTGCCACACCTGTGGACAACTCACAGCACACCAATATGCCACAGCACGGTGGTTGAAAATGGCTGCCCTATTTCTATTTTCCAAAAAATAAAATAAAAAATGAACAAAAGCCAAATTGCGTGCATTGGTTGAACTATGCAATTAGCCCCTGATGAATACTAACTTAAATCTTTAACTAGCCCTGAATTACAGTGTGATTACTTTTTAGGTTATTCTTTTGGGGAAAAATTTACATCTGCCTATGGCTACCTGTTCCAAATTATTCATTAAGAATTAACACCGGTTAAAATAAATCCATTTAATTGTGCCACAACTGTTTACTATTCCTAATCTGCTCAGTAAGAGATTTATTTCACTCACAGAGAAGCAATGGTAATCCACACTTACTACAGACCATTCTGGCACCTACAACTTTTAGAAAAAATAATACCATTTTGAATAAAATAGCAATACGAGAATAAGCACACATAAAACACTAGTTTTAAAATTTCTTTAGCTTAATGTCTTCAGATTGATGAGAATGTTTCTCTATCTAATCTAATATTAGATCTATCTATCAATCAAACTGAAAAGTCACTGACTGACATGACGGAGACCTGAAAGATCATGGTTCAAATCCCCTAGAAGGGGACACCCTATTCCTTCCATATTTATTCCAGTCTGGGGGTCCCATGGCTGTTATGTATGGTTAAAAAAATAACAAGCATAGAAGTGCTAAGCATAATACCTGGGCTGCTCACCTTTGTAAAAAGCTTGGACAAGTCCCCCCCCCCCCCACAACACACACACACACTTTTTAGCTAAAGTTTGCCATTGATGTATTATTACAACTACCACTGCAATCCTAGCCTCACTTATTTGGGAGTACGCATTGACTATTATGGGGCTTACATATCAGTAGACAGGGATAGGATTGTACTCTATCACTGGGCTGGCTCAACTGCAAGATAGGCCACCCTAGTTATTCTGGAAAAGGCTTGGGGCAGCCTATGCAGCTCAGGAGAGGCAGGTTGAGGGCATGTTTAGCATTGCCTAGGGCAGAGCAGTTATTCTGAATCCAGAGCCTGTTTCCAGGGCAGAAATTCCCTCTTCCATCTCCTCAGTGTTACACCACCTGAGGAGCAGGTTTAATAAGACCCATAGGGGTCCATGATAAAGAAAGAGTAAGAATGGCAGTGTTGACAAAATAATCTGAGTTCTTGGCCAGCCTAGCTGCAATCCCTCCCTCTCAACTTCAGGATATGGCACAGTGGCAGCCCACTAACCTGGGGATACAGCAGGCCACTCCAAGAAGCCCTTTGTATTCACTGTAGACTGTACTGGCATCTCATCAGGGCTTCCTTCTAAGGAAGGCACCACAGCTCTGCCTTATTCAGTGTGACTTGAGAGAGGTCTCCTCAGGAGCAAGCCCTCCCCAGGTGTCACTGACTTGGTGCCTACTGAGCATGCTCTGGAGCAGGTAGGGCAGCCCAGGCTTCCTGACTTTCTGGATGCTGCATAACTTTCTGCTCTGGATTCAGTATAGTTTACGCAGCCCAGCTGGGGCACTCCTCACTACCCTCACTCTGGATTGTGCCCTAAATCTATTTCAAACGCCTAAACCGCAAATCTGGAAGTCAGCTATTGCCAGTTTCTAAGAGTGAAACTGTTTCTCTTTTAACATAACCCCAGAAATACAATGCTATTACTGTCTTTTGCAGACTTCTCACTCTGTCAAGAAATCTCTAATTTAGGAATGAGAGCAGCAAGATGGGGCTGTCACCTAACAGTGGTCTCAACAAATGTTTGCCAACTATGGATATAAGCATGCCTTGTTTCACTTCTTGCTTTTACAAATAAATTGGGAATAATTATTTAATTTCTTAAATTGGGGTAATTAATCTTCATTAGAAAATGACTGGGGAAAAGCTTCATCATTATTAACATGAGTAATGAGTGGCATCTTATGGAGACAAAGCTAACAACTGGGCAACACTTCAAAAAAGGTTCTGCATAAATTCTGTCTGAATTCTCTCTTTAGAAATTCATATTAAAGAAACGCTATAATTTACTAACTGCTGCTATGTTTGCCACCATACTAACACATCTGTCTTTCCCTTCCCATGGTGATGTAGGGAGGCAACCGCATGACTTGCACTGGCCTAACCCTTCCCAGGAGTGGTCTCATCTTTTTCATCCATGGTTTGATATCAACTTTGTTGTAGATGAACATTCCAGGTTGAGTAATGATTTGGCAAAAGTCATCTTTGCCATTATGCAGTGGAGTGTATGTTTTATATTTTATCTCATTTTTATTTACTTTATATGCTTTTGAGATAATTGTTGGTTAGCATTTCTAGATCAGGGGTCTCCAAACTTTCAGGGCTCTTGTTTAATAACTGTGTAGAGGAAGAAATTTCAGGGCTCTTGTTTAATAATTGTGTAGAGGAAGAAATTTCAGCAGGTGAAGTTTTTCATCTCAAATTTCACAACCTACACTTGCTGAAATTCCCTCTTCTACACAATTATTCAAGGTTCTAGACCCCTGAAGATAAAAGTAGAGACCCTAGCTCTAGAAGATGAAAAAAATTAAAAGAAATATAAATGAACTTTAAACAATGACCACATTGGGTAGCATTGCAGCCACCATCACTAAAAGTATCTTGAACAAAGGTACTACACAAAGTCACAATTGTATATTGTGGTCTTGGGGTAGATGATCCTGCTGCACATGAAGCATATGGGTTTTTATTTGTCCCACCTTTGTTATAACACATAAGAATACATGAAAAGAGTTCACAAGAGAATGGAACCTACCTTTTTGGAAGTGTTAACATTCTGGCTGGCCTGAAAAAATGAGACAGAACAGTTTTAAGTACTTAAAATATTCATGTTTTTTAGACTATAAAACATATCTGAAACAAGAGTTGCTTTTTAAAAATTTTATGCTGTGCTAATATTTTCATGCAACGGAATCATCTGCACTTGTATGCATATACAGCTTGCAAAGTTAAGACATACTGAATTTTAGAACTTTAAAAACCTGCTTTTTGCCCCCTGAATGAATAGCGGAAGAGTTTTGTAAAGAAAATTTTCAAAGGCAAACTAACAACATTGTTTACAATACTAGGTTACCATGTTGTTAGAAGAGAGCAGGCAGAAAATGTAAAATCCTCTTCTATGCAACTCCTAATTAGACCCAACTAAGCACTTCTTCTGCAGTGTTTTAAAATGTTTTTCTTCTTCAATTTGAAATAATGGGAAAATGTACCAAAAATAAAGTACAGAAGTTTTTCATTTAGATCAGCAATCTCCAAATTATAGTCCAAGGGCCGGATCCAGATAGCCCTTCCTGTGCAATGAGAGCTGAGTTCCTGTGCAATGAGTTCTGTTGTGCTGCTGCTGCTCCTGGCATCTGCTCCTGATACAAGGACATTCTGGGCAGTCATGTCTGCCCAGACATCCTGTTGCTAAGCCTGCTGGGTTGATGGACAATAGATGTGACTACTGAGGGTTTTAGGGTGAGATTAGGGGTGAAGAGCAGCAGCAGAGTGGTGGAACTGAACACACTGACCAAAACAGGAAGGACTTTTCAGTTGCACAGCAGTCTCCAATTTGAAGACTGCTGATTTAGATCCTTGTGTACAAATCTATTCATATTATTGCAGTGATGAAGTATAGCATGACAAAGAGTCTGGATCAGCATTTGTTCAGGGAGAGAGGAAAACCACAAAAATTCATGATCGTATTTAGAAAAAAACATTTTAAATCTTGCTTTCTAAACTGTAATCAGTTTGCTAAAAAAGATTTCCTGGAGAAACTGCAAATCCTTTGAAAAATGCCTTTGAATCCTTTGAATTTGGACGTGACAAACAAAACTAACAGATGCTCAGCAGTAGTAACGTAAGCCATGGCTCCAGGTAAAACAGGAACATCACAGAGAAGGTCAGCTCTAAAAGGTGCTTCTGTGCACTCCTATGCCACAGAATTGTTGGTCTAATTTTTTTCAACAGAAGCACACTTGAAGACATTCTGTTTCAGGTTTTGAAAAATTATGTGTTTTTATTACCTTGTAGCGATGCCACTTCTGAAACCATGAAATACAGCTACAACCTATAAAAACATTGACCACCACCACACACAGTACCTTCCCAGGAAAAACAACACATTTTATAATTCTGTGATTTAAAATTTCAGAAATCCCCCTCTCCTATTATAAAGGCCTAAATGACCTGGGGAACACAAAATGCCACAATACTGACAGCAACTTTTTAATGATTCACTATTGATTCATTTAAGCATTTCAAAGGATTCATTGCCCTGATAGTTATCCACCAAGAGTAGGCCTTAGTTAATTTATCCATATGTTAACAAAGTTCTTGCCAAGGAATGGCAGCACTTTCTCACTCTGCCACTTGGGAAGGGTTTCTTTGACAAACCTTTCAGAATTCTGCATATCAGAAAGTATTAACTGAGCAAGAAAGATCTATTTGTTATGCATTTCTGTATTTAGAGCATAACTGATGCAGTTTTGTTGAAGTCTAGGATGGATAACATAATAAAGTTGTCATAAACAGCTGCAACATATTGGTTACAGTGCAGGAATTCATTTTTGTATAAAGGGTTTTTTTAAAGGCATAGTTTCAAAACCAAACAGTTTGATAGCAGGTAAGCCCTTTAACCCTTTCAAATTTGAAGGACTTCATCACTTAATGCAGCATGGAATATGCGCTAAAGAACTGAGGAAGAAAGAGGGAGAAGAACAGACATGGGATGAGATCCCAAGTCATAAGCATACACAAAGGAATACCCAGCTAGGGAGTGGGAGGATTTCTTTGAATTTTTGAACATGTCATATCACAAACAGCTTGTGAAACAGTCCCAGCTTTCAGAAGTGACTTGTTTTGGAGCATTGCTAAGAAAGGGTGAGGGCAATGTGGTTTTTATGAAGAACAAATGAAGTGTGATGTTGCAACTAACAGAAAGTTACTACATACTGGATTAAAAATAATTTACAAGCCAAGAGCTAGAGTTAAATCTATACAAATAGTGTAGATATTGATATGTAGTGTAATTTTTTTAGGACTGCCTTCAGTTTGGTAAGCAGTAGAATTCCATTGTTTGGTTTAATGAATTTGTTTTCATCTTCCCAGCCAACATATAGATTTTACTAAAACACCATTCTCACCTTCAGCATGTTTAAGATGGCTATTTTAGAGAGAGAGAAAAACAATGCAACTGTAAAATAAAATAGGAGAAAGGAAACAGCATTCTCCTATTGAACAGCTACTTCCCAATAAACTTAGATGTTGGTGAAAAGAAAAGCAAATATTCCCTAAGGTAGTAGCTCTCAAACATTTTAGCTTTGGGACCCACTTTTCAGAACAATAATCTGTTGGGACCCACCAATGACAGTCATCATCACTGCAGCCACAACCACTTAAATGTCAGCTGTGGCAGTACATTCTCTGACCTCTCAGATAGTCTGTAGGGAACTACTTGGGAAACAACCTACCATACAATGTGGTAGTTTGACCATCCCAGCCACCCACAGCTGGATGTGGTGCAGGACAATTCTAATTTTTGACTCAGTGGGATTCCTAAAGGTTGGGAACCACTGTGCCAGAGGGACACAGCTAGGATGTTTAGAGGAAGCAAGAACTGTAATCTCCTCCCTCTAGTGTACAGACGCCTTGCCTGCATGTCGCATTCTTTGCCTGCATGTTGCATTAAGTAAGAAAATAAAAGTATAGGAAAACAGAGGTTAAGTGCATGAAGGGCATGTTGTACAATGTTTTAGGTAGGGTTTTCCATATCATGGATGGAACACCCACATATGTTGAGGCCCTGTAAGGTGGTAGAGAATAATAGGCACTTCAATTGAGAGACATTGACTGCAATAGCTTGGCTGTCGTGATAATATGGGCTGGGTTGGATTACATTTTTAAGGTAGTTCTTGCCTTCTGTTGGGATCTCTTTTTAAACAAGTCTAGTTAAGTTTAGACTGGAATTTATCCCCTCCCCCACATCCAGAAAATAACACATTTCTTGCCCAAGTATTAGCTTACAGTGATGATGGCTAAACCAGTTTTCTCTCACTCCTGTAAACATGACACTAAACAATCCAGATGTTGATTCTAAATCCTTCTATAGATTAAAATATCAACTGGGTATAGTGTTGCAAAATTCTGACAATTTTAGAACATTAAGACCATTAAACTCCAGCAGGAAAACTAAGAGGATTAACTATAAATGGAGAATGTTATGCTGGGATCTAAAATGTTGCTGAGTGTTTGGATTTTGGAGTAAACATAATACACCAGAAATCATTAGAGGAACTTTTCTAATATTTCTAACAACTACAAAACAAAAAAATCACTTGATAGGCAATATTGACCTGTGCAGTATCTAATTTTGTTGGCTATGTTTTTTTGAGCACCATCTTCTGAAATTTATTTTTATGAAAATATATGCTGTGTTTCTTCATTGTCTTGGGGTTATTTCACATATTATATTTTCATAAACAAGGATAGATATATTACTACTTAACATTTTAAGTCATGAATACATAATGCCATGAATGTGATCATACTCAGCTGTTTCTAAGGGCAAAATTCATAGCAGTTACGGGTCCACGCAGTTACGTCACCCTCTAGTGTTATCTTATGTTGTCATCTTAACTGTTCCAGAGCCAGGGGCTTAATTTCACTTTAGGACATAGACCTAAATCTGCATGTTTACTGGCAAATGCTCTTCTATTGACTTCACATTTGATGATGCATCCACTTCCACCTTCTTTCCTGAAGCCAATCTCTGCACACCATTCTCTTTTTATAAGTACTCTCAGTATACAGATTTTCACTTATACATGCTGCAAATATTAAGACCATCAATCTTTACCCATAGAGGATGGGTCAGGAGAAGTTGTGCAAAACTTCCTTTTACAGTGTATTTATTTTTTTGGACAGTGTTTCTTAAAAAATTACTGTGAATATGTTCCTGCAGAACAGAAAATGAAAAACCCATGACAAAAGTTAAATACAGATTAAACATAAGAATTGCTCACAGTTTGCACCTAACGCCTGAAGTGCTAAATCTCATCAGTGATGTTAGAACTTCTGAAACAATATCATCATTGACCTTTAACACTTTATAGATGCTGTATAATGTTACTAAATGTTTTTTTTTATAATGCCATTTCCTCATAGCAGTAGTTCCCAAACTGTGATTTATTGGAAATCAGTTAAGGAGCTACCAAATCCTCACAAAAATCCTGCCACTCTATACAGCGTAAAGGATTGTAGTGCAAATGGGGAGCCATGGCTAATGGTCAAGAGAACTTTCAGTCAAAATAGTTTGGGATCTTTTGGTTATGGAATTGGGCATTTAGGGTGATAGATTAGGGTCAACATGGAATGACTTTAGAACAATTTAGAATTTTTCCCATTGAAATTACTGCAATAATTGTAATTGAGGTTTTTATTATAAGGGCTTTTTTAAGGAATGGGTTTAGGTAAGCAGGAAGAAGGAAAGATGAAAAGAAAAAAAAATGTCATTTGTGAATCAGTGATCAAGAATGCATGAAGTACAAGTATTTAGCAATGCCCATGGTTACTGCTAGATGCAATGAATACTTAGACGTTAAATTCATACAATAAGTATTCAATGGTTCAGTTGAGACACACTGATCTATGGTTTATTATATTGAAACCATAAAATATACATAAGTGTGCTTATAAAACCAGTTTATGGTTTCAACTATACAGGCTAATCATAAATATCTGCTCGTATTCTTCAGTACAAGCATTGTATCATTGCTCAACATACCAGACTAAAGGTATGGACATCTCCATAGTCCGACCTTATCCTAAAAAGAGTGATCCCCCAAAATGAATAAAATAGCAAAAAAATGACAATAAAAAACTGACAAGTCACAATTTGAGTACAAGCCAATATCTAATTTGGAACAAAATTTTTACCTCAAGATACTTCACCAGCAAAAATCCTTTTCTCTCTTTTCCCCACATCCAATTCCTTAACTGAAATTAAATATGTGTGTACCTGAATCTAAATGATGATCAAATAGCTCAATAGCTTTTTTTGGAACAGAGTGCCTTTTACAAAACATTCTTTTTGTAGAATCTTCCCATGTTCATAAAGCATCACAAGGTCAAGTGGGCATCTCTAGAAGGAAATTGAAATGACTCGTGGCATATTACTGAAGTCTTTCACAAGTCCGTAAGAGTGAACATAAAAAATGAATGTGAAATAAAATGTCATCTATAATATAGAATAAGAAAATTTTATATACACAGATAAAGCTTATGTAATTTTGGAAGCTGGATAATAGTCTTCAGTATTTCCAGATAGCCCAAACTTTGTTTTCCTCTGGAGAAACAGAGGAGTTCCAATAAATATACCTTCAGGTCTTTGTGAAAATTTATCGAATACCTACAAACACCACAAGATTACACTGAAGTCTGTAGAACATTGCAGGCTGTAGAAGGCAATTATTTGTATGGATCAGATTTTAGACCGCTTTTTCCCCAAAATTCAAAAAAACGAATCCAAGTGTTTGGTTTGCTTCAGTACATGATTATTTAAGAGATGGAATCTGGAAGCACTTTAACGCATTCCACAGAATCTGGTTTTTTGAAGATGACATTCTTCCACAAATAGTTAATGTATGCACATTAACTTTAAAATGCCAACCTGGCCGAGCATCCTACTCAAGTCACTTCATTATCAATTCCAAATGTCCAGCCTTCTGGCACAAATCAATCTCCACAAATTTATTCAGAAAAGCTTATGATGACCATTCTTAGATATTTAATGCTTTTTAAACTGTTGTCATTTTATTTTTGTCTGCCTTTTATGTGATCCATTTTAATCCAGGTTTTTCTTGCTTATTTTACTTACAGTGCAATTCTATTTGTGTATACTAAGAAGTAAGTTCAACTGAGTTCAATTGGGTTTATTCCCAGGAAAGTGATCTTTGGATTACAGCCTTAGTTTTTAAACCAGATTTTTATCTGTTGTTTTTTAATTCATTGTTAACTGCCTTAAGTGCCCTGTTAGAAAGGCGGAATACAAATTGAATAAATAATTTATTTGTATGGCAAAATGCAGTACCATAACATGAAATTTATTCTAATTATTTCATAATAATAGTCCTTTGTTGTCCAACTATACCTGAATAAGGTTAATGCTATGAAAGCAACTTGGAATTGGACTGTGCTATAGTTGCAGGTAAATATGAAGACAGGTTTTCTTCTTCCCTGCTGTTTCAGTTGTAGTCTTTCATTTTTCCCCGTGGAAATAGAAGTCCAGTGCAAACAAGTAAAGTAGAAGTACTTTTGAAGCATGACACATGTGAATAGCCTCAAGCAGCACCAATACACGTATTCTTTGTAAATCCGGTGAAGAGTTTGATTCGCAGCTGACACACCTGGTTATTAAAATTTCTTTAGCTTGTTTAGACACCTATTTTATTTCCTGAGGAAAAATTCTTTACCTCAAGCTGGTGTCTTCATTAAGTAGAAAGTGACGAAAGGATTTGAGGCTATATCCAAAGAAAATGCCAGAGCTTCAGCATTTCATTTTATTTGTGGAAAGAAAAGGTTGGTGACCTAAAAGTTTAGGAAAGTTTGAGCGGTAATATAATATTGAAGTATGCACATATTTGTAGAATAAGGTCTTATGGACTAAAAACCAGAATTATTTTCACAAGTTAGACAAAAAAGATGTAGGAAGGTTTGATCTAAAAAGAATAAAAAGGTCATAGTTATTTACAATTTTATCTCATCCCATTCTGTTTGGAGAAAAACAGGAGAACCATAGTTGACTCACATGAGGTACAGTACTTAAGCAGGAAGGTAATTCCACCTATATGAGGCAGACACTATGGGCTGTATCCATAGACTGTTTACTAATAAGGCTGTTTACCTCATTCATGCTTTCCCAAAAGTAAAACCTACGGAACAATAGGACTTATTCAAAACGAATAGACAAATTACACTGTTAAGTCCCATTAATTTCACTAGCACTGAGCTTTCTTTCAATACTCTTTGGAATCCCGAGAATATCTCCATGAATTCTTATTTAGACCTGGTTATCATCAACAGATTACTTGCCAAGTCTATGTCTAGACTAGTAATCTTCAGCTTTGGGGTTGTGACCCCAATGGTATTGCAAAGCTTCAGTTGTGGGGTAGGGGCAACATAAAGGAATTATATGGTGGAAGATTGCTGGACTAGTGAGCCTCCAGGCAAAGATGGGGGTATCTGACACACCCCAGGTATCAGTAGACTGTATACCAATACTGCTTGGGTTTTTAGCAGCTCTGCTAAAATAGCTTTCAGTAGTTCTGGGGTCCATGATAACATTTTCTGCTTGCTAAAATAAGAACATTTGGTTTCATGAACAATGCTAGAAGGGCATAATGAAAGTGGGGAGTGAATGGCCAAGTGGGCAGATAGGATCCTGGGTGGGGAATGGAAAAGACCAAGGGTTCCCAGTCAAATGTATTTATTTGGGTCATGGCACAAAAAAAGATTGAATACCACTAATTTATAAAACTACTTCAGGTAGAGGCTCACATATCTGACTGCATGACCCTTCAAAAATACAGTTAGCTGGATAATGATATTAGATACAATGGTAGTACAGTATAATTTGACATCACTTCTGCTAATTACCTTAAGCAGGTAAAGCACAATAAAAGCAGGTAGGAGTGGGTCCTGAATCCTTTTTCCAACCTATTGCTTCCCCTAAAACCACTTCTCCCCAGCTGTTTTCCATTTGCTAGGAGTTACTTTTGAATTTGAAATTGAAAAAACAGATTAAAACAGCTGGAGAAATATTGTTTGATGAGAAAGCATGGACAGAGGTTTGCTTCCCATTATACAATACTTCAAACAGTGCAAACCTACTATACTTGATAGAGATTCATCGGCAATCCAAATTTTGACACAAAAGTTTTCTGGCATAACACTTAGCTTGACCTCATGGCAGACCCTTAAATCACTCACTGACTCCTGATTATTGCATGTTGTGCAAACGTTTATAATAATCACTGGATGCATACTTTCATAAAGTCACTGTATATTACTTTAACTTAGTAAACAGTCATTGTTGAAACAAAAATATAGAAACTGGCTACATACGCAACTATGATTACCTAGATAAAGAATATGGCATCTTTTATTTATAACTGTATTGGATACTAACCACTTTCCATATCTTTTTACATATCTGAGTCTATACCCAATTTTCTTTTACCAAAGCAAACAAAAAACTCGAAGGATTGTCAGTTTTGAGAAACAGCATTTGTCTTATAGAAATAAAATGCGCTACTTCATTATTGTGCATCCTTACAAAATTTTTTATCCACTCTGTGAGCTCTGCTGATATGTAAGGTGCAACCATCAACCATGTCACTAAGCTGTCACCCACCCTTGGCTGTCAGATGGCCACATAGGCAGCAGCTGGCCATAGGAGGATGGGACTAATTCAGGCAGTTCTGGGCAAGGAAGAGGAAACAAACGGAGAAGAAACAACAAAGGAAGAACAAGAACATCAATGAGAAAAGGAGAGAAAGAGCTGTAGAGTAAATAGAGTAAATAGTAAATAGTCTGCTGGGAAGCCCACAACCCATCTCAAGAGAACACTGGACAGAATTAATGATACAGCAGTTGGCTTAGATATTGGTATTCTTATAAGTGCTACTCAAGGCTGGACTATATTTAAAGCACCTGAAAAGGTACATCAGGGGCTAGGACTACAGAAAAAGGAGGAGACCAGTCCATTTCCTGTTCTTCTGCTGCTGCACCAAATTAAGGAGCCAAAAACACACAGCATGAGTCCAGCTGATATGTTAGTGGGTTTTATTAGCACCCTGCAGTGTGTCCCCTTCCTGGACTGGAGGGGGGGAGAGAATGTATTCCAAATTCCTCAACATATTAATATTTCCAAAGTCTTACAATGATACATACAATGATTCCATGATCATGTAAGAAACAAATTTCTCCATTAATTACAATAACATTTCTTGTACAGGTTGCAAAACAAGACAGAATGCTACTGGATTTCATAACATAACTATGTAGTTTATTAATATTATGACAGACCACCAACCTGTTTCGCTTTAGGGCATGTCCATCATAAATCAATGCATGTATCAACAGGAGAATGATACCAGACAGAGCTGCAATGTTTATTTTCTTAGGTTTATTAGAACTTATATACCACTACATAATTCTCTTATATGACATTTAAAAATTAATAGAACAGTCTCACTGCTTGATTGCCTGGAGTGCCCAGGGGAACAGGCCGGCCAGAATGCTAAAAAGAATACCAAAGTGCACTGAGTATGTTCATCCCCTTCCCCAGGTAAAAAAAGTAGCCCCGTAAAGAGGTTATTTAATTCTGCGGAAGCTCTTGAACTGCTGCAGAATCAAGAGCCTCTGGGCCTGCCCTCTCCCACTCTCCACCCAAGGAATGCCTCCTCCATACCTTCCTACATTCCTCCAGCCAGGTCTCCGCTGCTCAGTGGGCTGGGCAACTGCTGAGTGGTGGACAACTTCTTCCCACAAGTGTTAGCCCAATACCAGCAGCTGCTGGGCCAGCACTAGAACATTTGCAACAGTGCACGCTAGTGACAAGCTGGTGCACTGAGCTCAAGATTGGGCGCTTAGTACATCTTAAAAACCAACAAAATTTTAGCACACGCTTTCATGGACTAGAGCTCACTTCATCAGAAGCATTATGTTAATGCCCTTTTGACAAATGTTTCCAACAGTAACAGAATGGCAAGTGTTCAAATTATAAGCTCAAATTTTATAGTTTTTAATTTTCTTCTGAGTTGCATTTTTATTTCAACAACCCTAAGATTCTTAGAGCACAATCCTAACCATGTCTACTCAAAAGTAAACCCCATTGTGTTCAGTGGGTCTTACTCCCAGAAAGTGTCCTTAGGATTGCAGCCTTACACAGTAATTTCTTCCATTCGTCAAAATGACATGGGGTGAGATCCTAACCAACTTTCCAGCATTGGCATAGCTGTGCTAGTGGGGCACATGTTTTTAATCCTGCAGTTGGGGTGGCAGTCATGGTGGCCTCCTCAAGGTAAGGCAATGTCGTTCACTTATCTTAGAGTTGACTTGCCCTTATTGTAACAGTGCTAGAGAATTGACCAGGGTTGTGCCCCAAATATCACTCAATGGATTAAACTATATGTCTTTTACCACAGATGCTTGTGAAAATTTAATTGGGATGAAAACTGATATACATTTACCTCATATTCTAAGAACAAAAATGTTTTAATAACAGCAACTGCATTTACATATATACATAATAGTATTATATATACAATATATGCAACAGTATATATTTATCTCTCTATATAAAATTGAAGAGTCACTGACTGAAAGATTCACTGACTTCTCAATGCCTAGCCCAAAAACCTGGACTCAGAAGCATAAAACTTGGGGAGCATATTCCTTATTTGATGTAAGGACCCAATAAGAACAAATTTGGTGCCTGGTGTTGCCCGGATCCTGCTGGTGCCCAGTAAGTAACAGGTGCCCAGTTGTGCCTATGTCCAATGGTGCCTGGTAGGGATGCTCATTAGTGCTCAGTGCCTGGTGACCACCAGTAGCTGCCAGTGCCTGATGGTACACATTTGCAGTGCTCAGTGCTTGCTGCACACCAGTGGTCACCAATAGCTGGTGTCCCCTGATGACTGCTAGCGCCCAGTGGTGCCCACTCCTGTCAGTGGTCACCGGTGCCTAAAGGCCATTGGTGCCCACCAGTGTCCACAAAGATTCTTTAAATTTTACTCCCACAACGATGGATAAGTTCAGCTAGTAATAGTATATAAAAGCTGTCAAGGATAAACAGGATGACCTGTTTTCTAGGACCAGAAAATGAAGTGTAAAATGAATAACTATATATTCTTATTCATATACAGAGCCGTCCATGTACATATTGTTTTACAGAGAATGTAAGTTCCTGCTCCAAGACAGGCAGATCTCCGAAGATCTGGACACGAGACATGTTTAATACACGTCTTATTCTGCTTGAATGGGTATGTACATATGCAGGGGATGCAGTTGGCTTAGTGGTCATAGGCACTGTGCCTGCCCATCTGAAGACTGGCATGTCAGCAGTTTGAGACCTGAGTACTGCAAGATAGAGTGAGCTCCTGTCCTTAGCCCAGCTCCTGCCAACCTAGCAGTTCAAAAGCATATGAATGCAAGTAAATAAGTACCATCTTAGTATTCCGTGAGCCAAGTAGGAGTCATGCCGGCCTGACGACGCTGGCTCTTTGACTTAGAAACAGGGATGAGCACTGCAGTCTACCGTTCGTCATGACTAGCAAGGCAACCTACATGGGACAATATTACCTTTACCTTTTAGAGATATGCAATTAAATAATATACATGTAATCTGGTAATCTAGCATCTAGATTACTAGTCTACTTTTCATAATCATTAGGGGCAAAATCCAGGGCAGTTATGGGTCCACACAGTTACAGCACCCTCTAGTGTTACCTTATGGAAAGTCATCTTAACTGCTCCCGAGCTAGGGGCTTAATTTCACTTTAGGATATAGGCCTATGACACATTTTATCCATGCACTACTTTGTTCAAATGAACAATAACATTTTTTTTCCAAAGCATAAATTTGTATTTCTTCTGCTTCTTCTTCTACTGGGAAAAAGTTGCAATTTCCAAATCTGTGGTTATATCGATGGCCTATTAGCAGAGGTAGTCAGCTAAAGGAAATTAAATTGTATAATGGGGCACATCTGTATACAGATGTTTGATGTACACAAGAGGTTCACTTTCATAAAAGAAGATTCAGAAAAATGACTAGTGTTTGTACATATGTCTATGAATGGTGAACAGCAAAAAGTGTTTGAAGCATGTGTTTCTAAAACTATCTAATGACTTGTTTAGAATTTATTGCTCAAATGTTAGGAAAAAAGAAGTCATTCACCTATCTAACCAAAAGAGCTCTGCTTTCTGACCTTTTATTTTGACCTATTCAGTGTGCATTTTCTGACCTATTCAGTGAGCATTTTACCACTTTTAAACATTTGCGTAAAAATTTGCTACAAGCTTTATAACTGAAATAGTACTTCTCACATTTAATTAGCCACAGGATACAATTCCAGTTACAGTGGCGCCTCACGCAACAAGTTTAATTTGTTCCGGAGACATGCTTGTTACATGAAATGCTCTTTAAGTGAAGCGGATTTTCCCATAGGAAATAATGGAAACTCAGACAATTGGTTCCACAATCCAAAAATATTCAAATAAAAATATTAACTGTTTATAAAAATGATTACAAAACAATGTAATATAACACAGTACAAAACACTGTACTATACAGTAACACACAACACTGCAATAAAGAAAATACTATACAGTACTGAACTGTATTGTACCTTTGAAAACCTTCATGGCTGGTGTGAGGGTTACAGAGAGGGGGATGATTTGGGCTGCAATCCTAAAGACACTTTCCTGGGAGTAAGACCCACTGGACACAATGGGGCTTACGTCTGCGTAGACATGGTTAGGATTGTGCTCTTTCACAATCACTAATGGAGTCACTGCTATCCATTGGCTCAATGTGCAACTTTAACATTCCCAAGCTGTTGATGGGGAGCAGCACTAGAACATTGATAAGGAACACCTTCCATGCTGCTGTACACAGATCCCACATACAAACCTGGCTCAGGCTGCTTCCCCCAGACACCTCCATGAGTTCCCTGGCCACGGAAGCCTATTCCAAACTTTGCCGAGGACCCCACTGTAGCTCAAGCTAGTCCCCTTGTCCTCCCTGTGAATTCCCTTGCCATAGAACAGGGTTGCCATACCCCCAGAATTCCCGGGAGCCCTCCGGAAAACAAGCTCCGCCTCTGGACCAGCAAGCTCCACCTCCAGGCTCTGGAAAAAGAGCCTCCTACTGCCAGCGGCCATTTAAATTTGGCGCGCTGCAGCTGTGTAGCTGCCTCCGTCCCTACTGATTCCAGCCTCACTGGCTCAAAAGTAAGCCCCTCTGCGTTGAATGGGTCTTACTCCCAGGGAGGGATCTTCATGTTGGCAGCCTTAGAAAACAATCCTGACCATTCCTACTCAAAAGTAAGCCCCTCTGCGTTGAATGGGTCTTACTCCCAGGGAGGGATCTTCATATTGGCAGCCTTAGAAAACAATCCTGACCATTCCTACTCAAAAGTAAGCCCCTCACCAGTCTCCCCTGCTGCCTGTAGCACCCACTATCCTCAGCCACCCTACCCTCAGCTCCCTCAACTCCCCTGGCCCTGCCTGTGCCCACTACCCCAAAGAAAACCCCCACCAGCCCTGCATTCCACCCCCTCCCCCAGAAACCTCCCACTTACTTACTTTCCCCACCCCAGAGAAACCCTCCACCAGCTACCCCTGGATGCACCCACTGCTCCTCCCCCCAGGGTTTGTGTGTCTATTACCTTACAAAGGTAATATAGTGTTGAAATTAAGTACAGGAAAGCAATACAAGTATTTTAAGCTTATTTTAACATGTCCTACATTTTGTCCTACATTTTTGGACAATTTTTTTAATTACAGGAATTTTCTCAGGAATTTTGGCTGGACTGAGAGGAATTTTGGCGTCAAATCAGGAATTTTGGGGTTGCCGTGCAGGAATTTCCAGTTTGGCTTCTGGTAACCCTGCCATAGAAGCCTGTTCCAAACTTCCTCCGATGTGATTTTAACTCAAGACAGTGCTCTTTACGCAAGTCAAAATTTCTGAGAAAATTTTGCTCTTTACACAAAACACTCTTTATTCAAGTTGCTCTTTACTCAAGGTACCACTGTACCAAGAATAAAAAAGAGGCTGTTAAATTTTTTTGTTAATATTACTTATTTTATTTGGACTCCATAGTTCAAAAGAGTAACCGATCATTAGGTTAGGTACTAATTATTCTGTTTGTTATTTTTTTATGGTGAAGACGCAGGACATGGAAAATGAGTTTACAACACTTTTTTGTACCATTTGCCATGATAGATTCTAAAGGACAGAAGATGCCAATACTCTAGGACTGTAGAACACGTCAAGCAAGAATTTATGCCATTTCTGAAATTGCAAAAGTACCTGATATAAAATAACAGGATAGCTTAGTTAGAATTATTGCAAGTCCTTTGGACAGTGATTTTCAACCAGTGACATACTGATTTTCAACCGTGACATACTGGTGTGCTGTGAATAGTATAAGATGTGCCATGAAAGGTTTTTTTTTTTTTTTTGAGGGGGGAATAATATCTTAGTAAGGCCGATGGGATGTCTCTTGTCAATGGTCCAAAAACTGATGGTATGCCTTGAGAATTTTAGCACCTTGTCAGTGTGTCATGAGGAAAAGGTTGAAAATTCCTGCCTTAGGATAACTATTTAATGTGCCATTTTATTAAATTAGGCAGTTAGCTCGTACATCTGTACATATTAAAGTGTACAAAGTTAGCCTGAAAATCTTACTTTTCCAGGTATGGTATTTTAGCATAGAACGTAAGGCAATAGGCAAGAGTTCAGCAAATAGTTTTCATGCACAACATATGCAAATTAACAATCAACACGGGATCTATGAAAATATATTAATAAAGCTTGGAACTTACTAAAATAATCTTAACTGCAACTAATTTATTAAACAAGAACAGCAAGGCAGACCAAAGCCTAGCAAACTGGACTTAGATTTCAGAGTTCTCATGAGAAATTTCTGGGGCAGCAGTGAAGGAAGTTTCAAGAAAGACTGCAGAGCTGGGAAAGGTGCATAAGAAGGCAACCAAAATAATCAAGAGGCCAGAACAGGAAAAGTTTCAATGTGCTTTTTAAGCTTGGAGAAACAACAAGGGATGTAAATATAAAATTCTATCATGTGTGGAGTGGGTGGATAGGAAAATGTTTCTCACAAATGGCACTAGAACCAAAGGTCATCCAGTGAAAAAGATTTGCAGGAGATTTAGGACAAAGAAAGATGCTTCCTTGGTGATGCCCACCACAGCTCTAAAAATGGATTGGATAAATTCTTAGATGAAAGATCTATCAATGACGGCCGTATCCCTCCAGGTTCAGAGGCAGTATGCCTTGGAATACCATTTGCTGGGGATCAACAAGGGAAAGTATTATTAAGCATTTCCCCAACTCCACCCCAACATAAATTATTGCTGCCGGGTCACTCCTTGAAACAGGATGCTGAACTAGATGGGCCTGATTCAGTACAGCTTTTCTTATGTTTTGCATTATTCATACCTACTACACAATGGGAAATTCTTACTGAGTGAACAAGGCTAACCGGAAAGGTAAGCGAATCAGACCCACTCTGAAGCTTTATAACTCGAGCACTGGAAAAATCCTGGAATGGTATCCATTCATGGCCATGGGGAAAAATGTTCCCATGCTGCACACCATCTCCTGAATATTCATTTCTGGTTCTACTATGTGCAACAACATTGTGGTTGGTAGCAATAGGATGTTATAATCTAAAATACAGGTTTTAAAAAGTGCTTTAGCCCTGTAGTGCTCAAGCATCTCAGCTTGCAGCCCCTTTGGTGTCTTTGTCCAGGAACCTGGCAGTGATGTCATGCATTCCATGCTTTCTAAAAAGCCTTTTTAAGGTGTTTTTCTTCCTCAAATTCTCAACTGCCTACCAAGTAATTAACTACAGGTGAGAAAATTGATGAAAGTCAGCTAAAAATGTCATCTTTAGTCAAGCAATTGGTTTTATAAATTTTATAAAATTGCTTTTAAAAACTATTTTATTATGGGACAGCTGTACAGTGCCAGAAAAACACTATCAAACGTGCAATGGAAAATTGTGAAGAACAGTAGACCCTTTAATCCAAGAGTACAATAATCAATCACAGTAGCGGGCAAAAACACTGCTATTCGGGGCAATATAGCTTCTTCATCTCTAAAGACTAAAACAAACTTCTAACACAGCATAAACTGTATTTGCCATATTTCTAACATGAACTATAATTTGGATAACTTTCATACTTAAGCCACATATTGAAAATAGACTCCATGCAATAAGATAGCCCACCTAAAAATAGCCCAATTTGCATAAATTACAAATGCAGGTGGAATCCACCCGCCTGGGATTATAAGGGTTACATACTCAAGAGGCCATTTTTTTCAAAGATGGCTGCATCTCTTTACTGTAAGAAAGAATAAAACACGTGTACATCACTTGGAAAAAAAGTGTTCATAGAAATTAGCTCATGTGAACATTCTTCAAATGAAACATTTGTTTCATGCCAACAGCACAGCACAAAAACAGAACATAGATATGACAGTCTTCATTCGAGTCCAGGGATGCCCAAACATTTTGGCAGGAGCACAACATCATCTGACACTGTCTTGGGGCTGGAAAAAATTATTTACATTTCAAATTTGAATAAATTTACATATAAGAGTGTATTAGAGACAGATACAGAGGATTACAAGGCTTGCCTGAGGGCCTGATTGCGGCCCTTGTTGACTGGTCCTTGTGTTGGTGTTTAGACAACCCTGTTCTCGTCAAACACAATTTAGTGGTCTTAGCACAAGCATAGCACTGAAACAAGCATTAGTTATACACATGCATTAGCTCTCATTTCCAACATAACATCACATGATCACTATTCAGTGATATACTGAAAAGCCTTGAATTGACAGCAATGCTGTCCATGGGCACCATGAAATCTGAAAATGTTTGATATAAAACTATGATAGCTTGTTTGCCAAATAGTGAACTTCTGCCCTTTTATCTGGATGCCTTTTGTCTGTAGTGGTATTTCTTATAAGCTGTTTAAAGATAAGCAATGTTAAAGTTCTTTACAGACAGGAGTGCTTGATGGTCATAAATATAACATCAAAACTGCTTATGATAAATGAACTACCATCAGCCAGGATCTACCTGACACTTCCCCACCTCACAAAAATGGTTCAGAAGAGGAAGCGAAGTTACACCAGCAATTACCCCATTTTCAGAGAAATGAATAAATACAGTAGATTTAAAGGACATTGTACAAAATGTCTTTAAAGGGGAAGAAAAACTTCAGCTAACCAGACTCAACTTCTTCCCTAACTCCAAGAAATGTAACAAAAACTAGAGAAGACTAGTGGTGAAAGTTTTATATGGAGTCTGATTCTTTCATATACTAAACACATAAATTTGAAATACTGAAATGTCCTCATATTTCATTTCAAATTCAACAAAATTTTTGCAATTCAAAGCTCAATGTGACACCAAATCCCATTTAACTGAAAAAAAAACACAGCACAAGTACTGTTCCTTTCTAACAACCAATTTACAGTGAAAATCAACACTTCATTCTTTTAATGTTACGTCACTGACAAATGGTAAGCTCTGCAGCCTTGGAAATCATGCTCTAACCTGCTGTGCTGAATTGGCTACTTGCCAAGTCTCAAATTTTACTTAAATTTGTACCGAGTTCCTTCCCTAGTAACAGCATCACATTTTTCTTCAAGTCCCATGTAAAGCTAACAAATGTAGGCATTTTATACTAAATTTAATTAATATGTCATAGGAAAATGGGAGGACACCTGCATTTAATATTACACTGTCAGAACATTCACACTGCATACATAAGTTGTGGATAACTTCCAAGTAGGGCCATTTCAGACACAAAGTTTCCTGAACTAGCTTCTCAACATTTCTATTCATAAGAAAAATAGGTGCTTTGCACGCTCTTCACACAGTTTTCCTGAATCACACAAATTCAGGAAATGGTTGAGGTGCAACCTGCATGTTAAAGAGATGGGTCTGGATTTAAAGAAGTTAGAAAATGTGAGGAACTTGCTCTGCCAAGCTCACTGACGAGTAACACATCCTAGATCCAAATATATTCTTCAGGTAACGACTATATTAAAATGGATGCCATCCTTTGAATAACCTGGCTGTTCACAAGTTGTGGGTATGGGTGGCGCAAGTGGCTAAGACACTGTGCCTGTTAACCAGCAGACCAGGGTTCAATTCCCGGGTCGGCCCCACAAGACAAGGTGAGCTCCTGTCCTTAGCCCAGCTCTGCAAGGCCAACTGGATCCAATCGTATCGACTCTGCCTTTCCGATGGACTAATTCAGTGGTGTGAAGAGGGGGGATTTGCTGCTTGGGTAACAAGCCTATCCTCCATAACAATCCAACCCAGGCTTTCGTGCTTCTCATGCAGCGTATGCAGCGCTGAGCACGATACCACAGCATTTCAAGACTGACGGAGGCCTGCTTTTTTGTTCACAAGTCTATCTTTTGAGATGTCATGATTTTTATGTATTTAGAAGTTCACAAATTCAATGCTTATGAGATAGTTGCTTTGGCATTTGTTGATAGATTACAAGCGTGTTTGTAGATGCGTAAAAAAACTTAAAAGATTATTTACATCACCATAGTTTACTTTAAATCTCTATTACTGTGAAGCGAAATATATATGAAACTAGTTCCACGAGAAATTAATCTACTCACCTTATATTGGCTATATGCTGTTGTGCAGTCTGGTGCTGAAAATGTTCAGGCCACTGATGACGAAGGCAGAATGAGGGAGCAGACTGAAGACAACAGGGAGTCTGATACAAGGGTGCATGTTTTTGGCAAGCAGATGCTGAATATTCAGTATGAGGGTTTGGGCAGCAGGAAGTCAATGGAGATGGTGCAGCACTGCCAGTCAGTAAAAGACATTCTTGTTGATTATTATGGTTATTTAAAGGATGATGATATGCACAAGGATGACAACATTGCGACAAAATCTGTGGAGTTCTTTGGTCATCTACAGGCAAAAATGATGTTTTTAGCATGCCATTAAGCTGAAGGCACCTATTTGCACTCACTTTTCTTCTGGTAGTTTCTTTCGATGGGACATTTTGGGCTGCAACACTTCCGTCACTTGTTGCAAGATGATCAGGATTTGTAGCACTGGACAGAATGTTCCCATTGCTCAGAACCATAAAGTCATTGTTTCCATCGCCTGCAGCCATTCTCCAAAGTCCTGATGACTCTCAATGCTTCTAAAGAAGAAAAAGGGAGGGTTATTTTCACAAGAATAATATTATTATACAGGCTTGATGAGATCTATTAAAAACAGATCTTCAAAATAGATCCAAAAATATATCTTCAGAATACACACTCTTTTTCATTGTTATGTTAACAGTACAAAGTTTGAAACATTTCTTTCCTCTAATATACCTACCTTCTCCACCTGCAACTGATTAAATTAACATGTGAAACATGCATAAAAATCAAAGTTTTAAAACTGCAATTCAAACAAAAAACGCTAGAACCAAATAGAAAGTCACTTTTTCAAAATATATTTGAGCTGCTGGACACAATTTGTCCTGGAGCCTTATCAGGTTCTTTGGGATTCTCAAAGGAACCCATAGCATCCCTACTACAATCCAGTGTCAAGGAAGTAATGACCTTGGAGCCTATAATTTAGTCATAACTTTGGAGGAGGGGAAATCTCTTTAGCAAGATCTTCTATTTCATTTAAATTAGCAATGCTGGCAACAAGACAAACTGTATTTTGATTAGGCAGTTTTCTTCACCGAAATTCATTTACATCCACATGGAGAAAATAAAAGGGTTTGCACCAGGAGTCAATGCTAAACCGGCTTTAGGTAAGTCCAATAATTGAAATGATTGGGTTTTGTTGTTGTTGTTTGGCCACCTTTCATCTGGGACCAACAGAGATGGTTACTCGTTTTGTTCCATACAATTCGTCAATAGGAATGATTTTGTCCTGCAGGAAATTGAACTAGCTTTCAATTATATAGCCTTATCCTTTCATCTACATGCTCCTACACTGTGTCTGTTTTTTGTTGTGGTTCATGACAGATCATGTGGAATTTTGTACTGCTGGCCAAAATTTTGTACTGTTTTGTACAAATTTTGTACAATTTGAATTTTGTACTGTTGCAAATTGGAGGCTCTAAAGCAGTGATTTTCAACCAGTGTGCTGTGTGCCACTGGTGTGCCGTGGATAGTCCTCAGGTGTGCCGCAGGAATTTGGGGAGTATCATTATTTTAATAGGAAAATTGGGGTATTTGAACAGCCTGGTGTGCCTTGTCAATGGTAAAAACAACTGATGGTGTGCCTTGAGAATTTCAATGCCTTGTTAGTGTGCCATGAGTTGAAAAAGATTGAAAATCACTGCTCTAAACACAAATGGTTTGAGAAAATGCAAAAATGTAGGTACAAGCCTGCCTGTGTTACGCGTGGATATTGAATCCACAGATTTTCTTATCTGCAAGCAGGCAGAATAGCTCCCCTCACCTCTTTGGAAGATCTTCTGAGCCCTGCAGAGGTGCCAAAATCTGCCGATTTGAACATCCTCAGATTTCCTTATTTACTGGGGTTTCGAGAATGGAGCCCACAAAATTAACACAGGACCCCTGGGCACAGCGATCACAATATCAAGGTCTTTTGAATGCCGTATATGCAACATAAAACCTTGTGTTTAAAGTTCAGATGAGTTTTGGTTTGCTGATCAACTTCACAATTATCTTTCAAGCCTAGTTTTCCACTTCCTAGTTTTCTCTTCTTTTTTTCTACTACTGAACTGTTCTAAGTGCTTGAAATATTGAGCCAGTCAATCAGTTTAATTGGCTCATCCCTAAAATATAGAGCAGAAGGTGCTTTGCACATTGGAATGCTGCCCTTAGCAACCTGGGGTGCTGCTTCTCATACTCATTTGTGTTTGGAATCCTCAAGAGGAAAATGCAAGTACTGAATAAGGCAACTTCACACTATTTGCTATATATTAGATTCTTTGCAAATCTCAAACAGAAAATAGTCATAAAATAAAAAATACTTTGAACAGGAATATTTTGATTCAAATTCTATTTTGTTACATTCTTGCTTAACATTCACTCCTCCACCAAACCAGGAGAGACTGTTTCAACCCTAATGAATACGGTGTAGTTCACTGAATCTGGATGATGTCTGAAGACTGATTTGTTTGAAAAAGTGCAGGTCTAAAGCAGCTTGTCTTTCTCAGGACTGCATGGCAGCTTCCATGAGGCAACAGAAAAGGATATAGCAATAAATACATTCAGGAATGTTGCAGTAGTTTAAAGTTTCCAGGGCCCTCAGAAGCCCAGAAAACTCCCCATATTGTACTCACATGGGTGGGGAGAACACTAGAGAAAACTGAAAGGCTGCCGTTCACTTTTTATGTCTCCAAGGCATTCTGTGTACTTCAGAAATCCAGTCTCAACGAATCTAAGCCCCACTACCTTTTTCAACACTCAAAGTGGGAAACTGGGACAGTAGCTTGTTTGTGGTTACATTTGAGGTGCATGGAGCACTAAGGAGGTCAAGGGCCAATCTGCTGTTCCCACAGTACCTTATCAACCTAGAGCTGGTGATAGGTGGTTGCAACTACACTGTGATTTCATTTCCACAAATGTACTGCTTAACTACAGACACCCTCACAACCCCAACACTCCATGCAGCTCCAAGAGATAACCATGCACAAGAATCCCATCACCCCACAGTCTTTTGATCAACCACACAAAGGGTTGAACTACAAATGCTGAACAGAGGAATCAAGACTCAGCAATACTGCAGAACTTATCCCATAAAGAGGATGAAGCATAACCAACTCTTGAGACTTCCCCTTCTTGAAACCACTCAAGTGTGGTGTTGCAAAGTTCTAATACTCTGAACATCACAGTTGGGCCAATATCCTGACCTACAGCAGGTTTCATCTTCCCTGGTCAATTATATATGATCGTATCAGCAGCTTCTACTCACTGGTTTCAAACTGTGCATCAAATACTGGGGTGCTGTGATGAGTCTCCAGGACCTTTACAGTCCACATACAGGCCAAACCACTCAAAAGAGAGCATGATGGATCATGGAACAAACTCTGTTCTATTAGCTGGAGACCACATGTGGTGGTTGTTTTTTTGCCCTCCCTTACTGTTTTTAACATTGATTTTCAAGCCTTTTTCCAGGCACAACTCATCACCAGCATTTACTTCTTGGTTCTGGTACAGGCAGAAGAGGAAGGGTGTTGCCTCATAGGAAGGTTTAGGAATCAAAGGAAAAGCCTGTGGAAAGCAAGACTTGCTCTTACTGATCAACTAGGTAGGATAAATCCTGCATATTTTCCTTAAAATCTTCAAAATTAAAAGTGCCACAGACATTGTTTAAATCAGCGTTTCTTGAAGTGCGGGTCAGGACCACTTTGGGGGTCACCTAGAGGTTTCCTGGGGGTCGCCTAAAGACCCCTGGTGCAGGGGGCCAGGTCAGGCTTGCCAGACCTCCGGCTGTAGCTCCGTGTGAACTGGGGCTGACTGACAGCCTCAGGGCCCAATCCTATGCATGCCTACTCTGAAATAAAACCCATTATAGTCAGGGGGGCCTTAACTCCCTTGTAAATGTGGGTAGGATTGCAGCCTCAAGGCCCAATCCTATGCATGCCTACTCTGAAATAAATCCCATTGTGTTCAATGTGTGCATAGAACACACATTTCATTTGTAACAATGAAAATACATCCTGCATATCAGATATTTACATTTTGATTCATAACAGTAACAAAATTACAGTTATAAAGTAGAAACGAAAATAATTTTATGGTTGGGGGTCCCCACAACATAAGGAACTTATAAAGGGGTCTCAGCATTAGGAAGATTGAGAACCACTGGTTTAAATGAAAGCTTGGAACCCAGTCTAATAACCTAAAGAGCACCAGGCAAGTGAATTTTGCCTAGATTCTAGCCATACAATGTTGGTAATATGGTAACTCCATACATGGAGAGTTCTTATTAACAGTTCTCTTTGCAACACTGCTGATCACTGTCTTCCTATCAATCAAAGTTGGCCAATCTTAAGGAACTATAATGCTGATTACATTCAAACATGTTTAGGATTTGTGTTTACTCATGTGAACGTTAGTTTTAGATATGAATAAAATTTCACTTATTCCTCTACCTCCAGATGACATTGCTCTAAAACTTTTTATATGGTTTTTTTAAAGCAGAAGTGGGAGAGAAGCAGGTTTAAAACAACATTGGTTCAAGAGCAGCCATCTGGACTAACACTACTTACTATTCAAAATGACAAGGGCAAAATCAGGTGGGTATGATGTATTTGAAATGTGGTTTAAGTTGCTACACTGAGCATTTATAAGATCTTTATAATAAGTTAGCCAATTTCAAACAGTTTTAAATGTACCCAATCCCCCAGAGTAAAACTTAAGTTTTCATAATAAGCTTATATTTAGCCTGGGGTTCAACTAATACTATAGGGTACAAAATTAACATCCATTCTAACAAAAGCTTCCAGCTATCTATCCTATTAATGCTGGTTAGAGTATCTTTAAAAATCCTTATATTCCTGCCAAATAAAGAAATAACAGTGCTTATAAAATTATAGAACTTACAATATGGAAAAATGTGTGCACGCCAACAGTATCACTTAAAAAATCCAAACTGCTGCAAGAATGTGAAAATTAAGTAACAGGCAACAATCTACATGCATTAAATTCAAAAAAGAACTGTACATTTAACTAAAAGTTCACAACTACCCATCTATATGAAACAAAAAACCATATTTGTTATTGAGTCATAAAAGTATCCTATGCAGCAACAGGATATAAGCCTTTCCAGTCTGATAATGGCAAGCACTGGAAGCTAGTTTTGTTCTGTCACAAATGTTTGGACTAGGTAAGTGTGGAAAGGGGGTTCTTTAGCTGGTGCTTGATACTTCTATGAATGAGATCTATTTGCTGCTACTCAGAACTCTTCAGGCAGTGAAAGATTTTTTTTTTGTACATGCTTAGTGTCACTGATCTTAGCTTCTGACTCCCAGCTTGACATTTCTGAAATTCTCTAGCTTTTTTGCTATTCACAATACCGTTTGACATTTGTTTTTGGCTTATGGGATCTGTGAGCTATGTCTTAAAACATCTGTATTATTCAGCTATGGTAACTTCTTCACCATGTCACATCACATAAAAGTACTAGAGACCAACCAATATGTAGTAGGACATTTAGAGGTTAAAAGAGGTTATTGACAAATTAAAGATTAACAAATCACTGGGCCCAGATTGCATCCACTCAAGTGTTCTTGAGAAACTCAATGAAATTAATGGCTTTTTGGAAGAAAATATGTAACTTGTCCCTTCAGATGGCCACAGTCCCAGAGGATTGGTGTTATGTTAGTTATCCTCCAATCTTCAGATGTAGAAGAAGGGACATTGGAATCTGGAGGCCTAACGTAAGTTTCAGATAAGATGGAGACAAGCCTAATAAAGAATAAAATCTTGAAACATACTGAATAATAAGTTTTGTTGAGGGAACTCAACATAGATTCTATAAGGGTCTTCGTTAATTTTTAGATTTTTTTGTACATCTATATGCATATGGATGAACCCACTGATACTGTGTAACTGGACGTAGCAGATGGGATGATACTGATATTTCTGGGTTGGAACAGAATGCACTGTTGAAAGCTTCCAAATTCTCCCCAAACTGGGAAAACAAATGTAAAAACAACTGATAACATCAAAAGTAAGAGCAATCATGGCAGGGAATCAGTATTTTACATATACATTGAGGGGTTATAAGATATCTGAAATGAATGAGGAGGGTGAATTTAGGGTAGTGGTGGACAAGTTGATGAAAGTTTCAATCTAGTGTGTAGCAGCTGTGAGGAAGGACAATTCAATGCTTGGGATCATTAACAAAGATTGTGAATTAAATGGCCAGTATTATTCTGCCATACAACTCAGTGTCGTCAGTGAAGCTGAAGTGTCTAAAAATATGTTGCAATACACACTGGTTCAATGTATATGCATTTTGAGTAACTGTGGTCACATTGTCTTGGATTCCAGAATCCACTGGAATCCTCCATGCATGTGTCAGCTAAATTGATTTGACATACTGCATTACACCTTCCAAGCCACAAAACATTTTCAATTATGTTTTCTCCACTCATATAAAGAATCTTGCAGACTCACTGCCAACCCATACCCCCCAAAGGGCATGGCATGTCCCTCCTCAACTTTATAAATCATTTCATGTCCTGTGCTGAAGGGCTGGATTATAAATTGCAATCTCTCTGTATTATTTTCCAGAGATAATCAAGCCAAGGTGGACATTTCTCCACCGATAAGACACCAAACAGATTAAATTTGAACAAACACATTCACCCATCATTGGCAGCAATGGAGTGAAGAAATGGCTAATGGGATTAGGGATAAGGACAAGCAGACAAAATGATTTTGAATGATTTTGAATGATTTCAAAATCTGATTAAGAGGTTAACTTACCCAGAAGAAAAGGAGCTGAGGATAAAACATGGCATAAGAAAAGTCAATTTAATAGCTTTTCATCTCCCCTGGGATTACATCAAACTAACTAGAATACACAAATGTTATTTCTGTTTAGGCCAATATCCTGTACAACCAAAAGTGAAAAGAAATGAAATACACTACAAACTACATATTTTGAGACATAAAACAAAAGAAAAATAGCAACACAATTTAAAAGAGCAAGTAACCCTAGGTAATAGGTTAAATGCTACAGCCTACAATTTAAGTAGTGTTATTACATTAAATCTTGCTTACACAGATTAAAGACTTGCCATTCCTACTGTAAGTAGGTGGTAAGTTTTCATTAATATAAATTGTTTGCTTAAATGATTTCTGCATCCATACCATCATATAGTATTTTTTCTTGCTTAAAAATATCTGTTTGTACAGAAAGTTTCACAGGGACTTGTCATAAATTATGCAGATGCAGAAGGTAAACATTTAAACTAACACAGCTATAGAAAATTTTGCTACAATGTACTCATAAAAAGAGCATATACCACTCCATTGTGCAACACTCTGAAATTACATTAAAGAAGTGTTTCAAAAACAATTTTGGATAACTACCTACCTTCTAGAGTGCTGCACTAACAAAGGTTGCATAGCTGAAAATTAAGCTAACAGTCACATTACTAGTTTCGAGTTACAGTTCAAAAATATAACTTCTGAAATATTTTCAACTTGAACACTGATTTTCTTTTAAAAGTGAAATTACAGTATATTTGGAAATACCTTAAAATGTTTGTACCCAACAACTATTTAATATGAAAACAATGGCACAACCCTTTACAATTCCAGGTCGTAAATCAGTTTTATCTACCTTTTAAAAAAAGCTTTGTATGTCTATGTCTCCAATGGATAAAAGTGGTATATCAAATGTAATCAATTTCCATCTACTCGCTGCCAGTCTTGCAGGAATATTCTGCTTTCTTTCAAAATATCAACTTAAATTTTCCTTCCTCTGAAATAACTGTATTGTCTCTCACATTGTGTTCTAACCCTTATAGAAAGCAATTCCCTGACAGAGTCTTAAACTCAAGCATAAAGGTTTAGTCACATCTCTTACTTCAGCAATCTAAAGATCTACTTTCAACTGCAGTCTCCTAAGTAAATGATTCTGTATGGAATAGCAAGACAAATATTTTGCAAAAAAGTAAGTACTTACATTAGCTCATCTAACTGTTCCAAAATGCTTGCCTGATAGACTATATCAAACATGTAGTATGAAAGCTTGAGATGCAAATTTCACATGTCTTCTGAAAAAGATCCCCTTGCTTAGCAAAGTTAAAGAGTTAAAGTGTTGCCTTGGACAGAAAAAAAATTCAGAGTTACATGTATAATCTTTTATGAAGGCAAGGCAAATGCTGTTGGCTAACAGCTTAAAACCAGTGGAAAAGCTGGATGAGGCTGTTCCGCAATACTGCAGAGAAGAGCTGGAATGACACACACATGCAAATTGCCTTGAATCAGCTTATTGGGGGCTGGAATTTCCAGCTCTCATGCTCTTCTATAGGGCTGCTGAATTTGTCTCCTATTTAACCTCAGCAGGGAAGGTCTTAAACGGCAACAGCTGGTATAGTGAAGACACAATCTCCATGAAAGATAAGGCAATAAAGGCAATATTTTATTGAACTTGCTTTTTCCCAATTTCTACTAGTGAACATGCAATTGTTGTTCTTAATCATAACACCAACCTTCTCCCTCAAATTAGTTGCTAGATTACTCTTTCCCCCCCCCCCCAGAGAAACTTTACAGTGGTACTCAAAATGGTGGGTCATGACCCACCAGTTTCTTTAGCTTTTCCCATTCCTTGAATGGACTAGAGAAGAGGAGAGACAGCAGTCAGATTCCCATGATCACATCAGTAAGGAGGGCGCTTGTATTTACTGAAAGCTTGCACAAGTAGCAAGAGATGTAGGGTGCCCCACACATGCCTCCACAGGGGTTCCTGGAGGATTCAAATATTGGGGGAAAAGCAATCACATGCCAGTTCCTGCAGATTCTAAGCCCCAGAGATCTTTTGTGGAGAGATGCACACGGCACCCTGCACAACCTGTTGCTGTGCAAGCCATCAGCAAGTACAAGCACCACCCTTCATTCTCTTAGCAACACAATCCTTGGGATTGCATTGCTGCCCCCCTCCCACCAGCAAAGACTTCAGATTTAGAACTCCCAAGAAATCTAAGAACCACAGCTAACACTTTAGATACATCACTAAAGGACTGTCACGTGCATTTTTTAAACACAATTTGCTATCTAAGTAAGCTACAGAATAAGAGTAGTCCAGAAAGCCATCCAGTCCAACGCATCCTACAGTATCCAGTCAGCTGCTTCCCAAGGAACAGGCAGCCTATCAATGAACCCAATTGAGGCAGTCACCTCAATCCAAAGTTTTACTGTATATAAAACTGAAGAGTCACTGACTGATTCACTTACCTATTCACTCATCAATGCCCAGCCAAAACTGCCAGACCTAGAAGTGTGAAATTTGGGGAAGGTGTTCCTTCCATGATATAGTCATCCACTAAGAACTGATTTTGAGAAATTCAAACCAGAAAGGGGGTAGGAAAGGGACTCAATGAGTTTTCATCCCTATACTTTACATCAGTCAACAGTATTTATATACCACCTTTCAACAAAAAGTTCACCAAGAGCAAATGAAATAGCTAATTGCAAATGGTCCCTGTCCCAAAACAGGTAACCATCTAAAAAGATGTCAAAAAACACCAACAGAAGCCACTAAAGAAGACACTGCTAGGGTGAGGAAGGCCATTTACTCTTCCCCCACTAAATAAAAGATGAACACCCACTTGAAAGAGTGCCTTTTGCCCAGTTACCAGGGTCGCTAACTGCCCAGTTGAAGAATCGCTGACTCATCAATATCTAGTCCCAACCCCTGGACTTAGAAGTATGAAATTTGGGGATGGTATTCCTTCTGTGATGTAAGGACCCATGAATAACCAATTTGGTGCCTGGTGGTACCTGCTGCACCTTGGGGTCCACTAGTGCTGGGTACCTGGTGCTCAGTAGGGGTGCCAGATGGTGCCCAGTACCTGGTGGTACCCAGTACTCAGTGGGCCTGCTGCCCATTGCATGGCGATAGCCTGGTAAGGATGCCCAGTGCACAGTCACCATTCGTGCCCACTGCTCACTGCACAGTGGTACTCATTAGGAATGCCCACTGCCACATAGTGTCTGTTGGGGTGTCTGATCACTACTGCTGCCCCCTGCTCCCTCTGCCTCATGGTACCCGGTCCCTGTTGGTGCTTGATGCCTGCCCACATGTGCCTGTGCCAGTGTCCCACAGTACCCACCCAGACTCATAAATATTCTTGAAATTTTACTCCTGCAGGTTCATTCTGCTAGTTTTTATGTAATCAAATTTATCACCACTATTTATCATTCTACTATCCATACCGTTATAGAAAAGAATATTTTTTCCATAGGTGGCAGAAGAGACACTAGTGAAGACAGGTCCAGCGAGCTAAAGAATTTCACACAGTGGAAGTAAACCAATAAGTTGATCAGGCATGTTTAATTTTAGTTCTTTATGGATACACAATGTAGGCTCTTTAGTTCAAAAGGAACTTTTCACCCACCTGTAGAGTTTCAATCAACCCACAAAATCTGTTAAATATACTGATTATTACATTCTACACAGTCAGCTGGTTATATGAAATGGAACATGCTGTTTTGATGGTGCAAGAACCTATGCATCTTACTGGGAACTTTAAAAGATCTGGTGGATTATTATGAGGTATGATAGCTGGTCCATTGCCAAGCTTACAAGCACATGTGGGCCTATAAACATTACTCAAGCATATAAAATTATAATTTGTAGAGTCACAGAAGTTCAAAATAAAATAATGACATTTGACTTGCTGATTCATCTATTAACTTTGCCCACAAATTGATTGTATTAAGGTGTAATAATGTACTACTAAGATAATGTTATGACAAATTGCCACTGTATTTTATTTATATGATTTATACCCTGCCTTCCCATGCTGAAGCAAATGCCCAGGCAGCTTGCATAGCTTTTTATCCTTTTTGCTCTCACAACCCTGTGAGGTAGGGTAATTTTTCTACCAGCGGCACAGATAAATCTTCCCTTTCAGGTGGGAAATGGCTGTCCCCAATAGGAAGAGGAAACTGCACATAGCTAATTCTATATTTTCAGAGCTTGCAGAGGTGAAGGGTTAATTCTGCAGCAGCCAACCAGGCTAGAAAGGTTTTTCATAGAATCCTAGAGTTGGAAAGGACCCAGTAGGTCATCTAGTCCAACCCCCTGCCTGTAGCAGGAAATCCTCCTAGAACATCTCTGACAGGTGGTTGTCGAGCCTCCGCTTGAAGATCTCCAGTGAGGGAGAGTCCACCACCTCCCTTGGCAATCTGTTCCACTGCCGAACCGCCCTCACCGTCAGGATTTTTTTCCTGATATCCAACCGGAATCTCCTTTCTTGCAGTTTGTAACCATTGGTTCTAGTTCTGCTTTCAGAGGCAGCTAAGAACAAATGAGCCCCTTCCTCCATATGACAGCCCTTCAGGTATTTGAAGAGTGTGATAAGATCTCCTCTCAGCCTTCTCTTCTCCAGGATAAAGATCCCAAGTTCCCTCAACCTTTCCTCATAGGGCTTCCCTTCCATCCCACTGATCATTCTTGTCGCTCTCCTCTGGACTTGCTCCAGTTTGGCTGCATCTTTTTTAAACTGAAGTGCCCAGAACTGAACACATAGACCTCAAGATGAGGTCTAACCAATGCAGAATATGCTCAGCTTGTGATCCACAGCGACTCCAATATCCCACTCATATGCTGTGTTGCCAAGCCTAGTATCTCCCATTTTATACCTGTGTTTTTGGTTTTTATTTCCTAAGTGTAGAATCTGGCAAGATTTATTGGTAAATCCGTGCTGAGCTCTTTTGAGCTGGACTTGCTCTCATACTCCATCTCCTTCCACCTCTGGCTCCCTTATAAACATCTACATAAACAACAACAAACCTGAGTAGTCCTACTCCAGAATCAAGAAGACGTTTAAAGACATTGTGCCATACTGCTTTCCCATAAAGGAGAAATGCTTTGGCAGCAGTTTCTTAAATGTGTCAATTTCTGCCTACCAGGTCAATGCAAAAATTTCATATTGCACCTCATCTGGTATAGATCTGATTCTTTGGAAAGAGCTTAAAAGGGTAGGGGGAACAATAGCCATGATATGGCAACAACCTCTAGTTTCCATTAGAAACCAAGCAGTTGCATCTTCTATACTACTTAAAATTTCTAGGCAGCCTTCATAGTCTCATACAGAGAACGTTACTATAGGAAATCTAAATGCCAATAGTGAATGGGTGGATATAGATGTTACATGGTGATAGGGAACAAAGAATAAAAAGCAGAGATACAAAAAACTAGTAAGTAAAACTAATAAGTATGGTGCCAAATGAGAACCTCTCAGCACTACCTTCCAAAATCAATTTCTTCAGGAACTGCTGTAGTGCAATCTCTACCACACGCTTACTGAAAGTGCTTTGCCCAAGAACAGCAGATTAGAAATTAGTTGACTTTTCCTTCCTACCTCATTCAAGGTCTTGTTGAGCCTACAGAAGGGCTATCAAAATGCAGGTCAAAAATTATAATTTGTAATCATGGTGTATGGCTTAAAACGTAAACGGTTATTTAAAAATTGCCTGTTTATTTCAATAATCCTGCCTTAAAATGTTATTTTGATCTCCTTATCTAGATTAATTCCCTCATCCAGATTGTTTTAAAAGTCAGAGGAGTCCAGATTTCTAAGCAGAATTTAACATAACCTGTTTGTAACTTCAGTACGTTGCATGATTCTACAAGCATGCACAATAATAAATGACTAACACTAAAGTGCAGCTGTACTAACATTTATACAAAGTTACAGTCATATGCATTCCATTATCACAGGTGTTGCCTTTCCAGTACGAGTCATAACTAATAGGAAACTTATTTGAACAAGCACACACAAAACCCAGGCCTGGCTATTTTTACAAGCAGCCAAGAAGGGAGATGATATAAGAGTCCATCACCCATAAACATAACAAATGATGCAAAAAGCCATATGCAACACATAATAAATTGGCCAAGGCTGGCACTTTTAACACTCTACCATCTTTATGTTATATAGTGACTGCGTTGTTAGGAGTCCCCAACTCCCTATTAACGGGCAATGCCTTTAGAAAGAACAAAAGAAAATATTCTCTTGCTATTCTGTTGAGAAAGTGAGAAGGCCAAATGTACAGTAACTATATAGGTTGAACTTCCCCATTTGTGACGTTTGGTTCCTGAAACCTCCATGATTACCTATTTTTGCATTATACAGAACTATTTACCAAGGTAAGAGGGCAGGCAATGATTCAAGATTAATCAAGTCAAGTAGGGCTTCATTTCAGCTCAGAGGCAATTCAGGAGTGATTATTATCACATTGTCTTCTCCTTCCCAGCTGTAACCTGAACCAAAGTTGACTCTTTTGTGAACCTTTCTAAGGTAAGCTTACGGAGACTTAGCAAAGTTTTTATATGTAAAGTTTTTATAGTGTTTTTTATTGTTTTTTATAGTGTTAAAACAATATAATATTGTTTTAAATTAAATTACAGTGTTTAAACTTATGATATCAATATATGCATTTTTAGCTTTACATTTTCCTTGAATGTCCTACATTTTGGGGCATCTTGTCCTTTTTTCGAGTTTTGAACAGATGGTCACTCTGCCATCCACTGCTACTTAAAGGATGTTTATCTTTTGATTTAAAGAGGCAATTTCATTTGCTTTGAGACAAAATCACATATAAATAAATCACACATAATTAGATTCCACCTGCACTGAACTAATCATTAGCTCTAAGAATAATGGTTATGAAAAGTTACAAAATTCCATACTAACCCTAAGAAAAATATGAGAAGTGTAAAAATATTTATAGTTCTGTAAAGTACTGAATTTTCTATAGAGAGCCACAATTGGTTTTTATGATGGAAATACAGTACAATTTCTATCAAGTCAAAGCCTCTGGATCTAGTCCAGCTTCCTGCATCTCACAATGGCAATCCAGATGCATCAAAGCACAAAGGAAAATAAGGAGACCTGCATTGTTGCCACTATCTCACATGTGGCTTTCAGACGTAGCCTGCTTCTAAAACCAAGAGATTACACATATCCAACATGGTTTGTATCCTGTGATATACTTTTCTTCTAGAAATTTGTCTAGTCTCTTTTAAAAAACATCTGGACAATAGGCTGCATTCTGTGGTAGGGAGTTCCACAGACAATTACACAGTATGTAGTAAATTTTTTCTGTTCTAGCTCTCCCAGCATTCAGTTTCAGTCCCCTGGTTCTGGTATTGTAAGAAAGGGAAAAGAACATTCCGTTATTCACTCTATCCATCCCCTGCGTGATTTTGTACTTTAGCCAAGTCTCTCCTCAGGCACCTTGTTTCTAGCCCCAAATGCTGTAGTCTTGACTCATGAAGGAAGTGCCCCAACCCAGTAAACATTCTGGTATAACTCATTTGTTTTTCCATTTTTTTTCCTTTTCCATTTCTACTATATATATATTTTTGAGACATGGTGACCATAACTGGATGCAGTAATCCCCATAATACTACATTTGTCCAATGACATAATACTGGATGTTTTATTCACAAATCGCTTTTTAAATTATCTCAAGCATGAAATTGGCCTTCATTACCATTATCTACAAGCAATCCCCAGATTTTTCTTATGATCCATCACAGACACCTCACAGCCCATTAGCCTATAAGTTTTTTTTTCCAAAGTGCATTACTTCACACTTACTCAGGTGGCAAATGTGAGAGTTACGGTAATTTAAGAACAAAATGGCACAAATAAGAGCCTTTGCTGCCGTTATTCAGCAAGTACAGTGTATTGCCACATTTATTAATTACAGTGTATTGCCACAAAAATGACACATGCAATAGACTTTTTCTTCTTTGTAAAAAAACAGGCCATCTGGTCTGAGGAAAGCCCAATGCAGCAGCTCACAGAAGTTTTTATTTGATTTGCTGAGCCACTAATGAGGACTGAGGCAGGCAAAGCAAAATAAAATGTTACTTGAACACAAATGTTTATAAAGATTATAACTAGACTGAGAACACTGCCCAAAAGCAGACGAGATGATCTTTTCTAATTGTCCTCCAGGAGATGGAAGCCTGGGAATTTTTCTTGAATGCAGATAAATCAAGGGTTGGGCTTTCAAACCTTCAATGCCTTGAGAAAGTGTTAAATTTCTCAAGGACACTTCAGTTTTGCAAAGTTTATGCTAATGTCACCTCTAAATTAGACAGCAACAAATGCTTGATTCACTAACTGTAATATCCTCTTCCAAAATACATTAATTTAAAAACATTTTTAAAGCTACGTATAAATACCACTGCTTTTTTCAAGCCAACATTTAAAATTTATTAGAAGAATCTGTCTCTTATATTGGCCACAAGCCATATCTATATTAAACACATCTTCATGCTCATTTTCTGAAATCTGAAACTAAGAAACAAGAGAAAGCACTGACATGAGAGTTTAGGAAGACAGAAAGAATCCATAACAGAACCATTCCAGAAAACAAAATGCACCAAGGATATAGGAGTTTAACAGGGTAGGATTTGGTCAATTTATCATTATACCATTCTACTTTTTTTAAACCATCTTAGCCCATGAACAGCAGAAGATACATACATACAGCACCTACACAAGCTAAAGCAGAGTGTGTCAACGATCTAGATGAAATTGTCAAATGCCTCACACCCAACAGGTAAATAGCTAGGAGTCTTATATTTGTATATCGGTAATGTTTAATACTTGGGACAAAATCATTTTTGCACTGCTATTATAATTATTATGATTTATAAAGAATTCAGTTAGAACTACAGGCTGAACCTCATTACCTGCAGATTTTGTATCTACGGGTTTCAACTTAACAAGCATTCCCCAAACTACATTGAGGGCCATACTGTATCTCCAGATATGATCAAAGGTGACCTCTGGAAGGTGACCTCTGGAGGGATGCAGGGATACTGCCTCCCTACAACTCAGAATGCCTGTGAGAGGCATCTAAGATGCAGTTCAATTTTTAAAAAAACAGAAATACTGTACATCTTAGACTCTTCAAACAGATTTGAGACACAGGAAGCAGCACATTACCTCCCTGCACCTCCAAACACCTTCCAGGTACAAGGGGAAAGCGGCTCCAGTTGCATTTGGTAGTCCCCTGCAGGGCAAACACAGATTTGATTATGGTTTTCTGCATCAGTGGGGTTTCTCAGAATGGCATGCATGTATATGGCAAGGTCCAACTGTATTTCCTTGCAAACACCACCTGGTGTTTCCTTTTATCACCATCTTGGTTGCACAAACTCACAAATATACCGTAATACCATAACGCTTTACTCTCATTTGGATATTATCTGCTTTTTAAGGTATATGTAATTTATAATTTGGAATATGGACATATGATTTTTGCTCCCAAAGTATTGAAGGGGACAGAAATTCCATACAGTAGATTTCCATTAATTATATAATTACCACAAAACCCACTGTCACAAACTCAATCCTCCCTTACTTTCTGCACTTTGCCTCATCCCTAAAACCTGCAGACTATTAAGGAAAAAGATGAAAACAGTACAAACGAGGATTTTATGCATGAGTTCCTATAGCAATAACCCTAAATCTTTGTGGAAATATATTCATATTGACAAGATTTAAACAAAATTTGTATAATTTCAGAACCAAATACAGCAAATTAAGAATCAAAGATACAGTTATGCATAACTTCTGTTTTATATTGAAGGTCTTACAGAAAGCACTTCTAGAGCTTAAAGAAGGCTTAACTTCTCTTCAAAGTACAAAATCTGCTAAACCCTGTTTAAATATACAGCGCACGCACCCATATCCTTCAATGTGGTTAGAAATTCTTCCCTAGGGGAAAGAGGCCTAGCTCATAATTTCTGGATTAAACTTTGTACTATTAGCTAAGGAATGGAATTATCAGTGACAGGTTCACTGAATTACTTTTTAGAGGTCACTATAATTTCCTCAAAACCTACAACTGTCTCTGTAAATTTAACTAATGGCAAATGATACTCTAAGTTACCAAAAACAGGTTTTAAAAAGACCCAAAATGGTCCTAATACTAAGCTAAGTGTTGTACAATGCTTCATTTACTTTCTACTGCAATGTGGATTATACATGTTCCACAAAGGTACCATCCATGAAAATACTTTAAATTCTGTTTTCATAATTGTGGTAGAAATAATTTTATTAGTTCATTTAATGGCAGAGACAGTTTTCAGACACTTAAAAGGCATAATGGAATTGCAACCAACACACAATGACAATGTAGGAAGTGAAGACTTGGTAAAGTCCAATTTTAAGGGAAATTTGACCATGTTGAAAACATCTCCCTCCTTTTTAAGGGTTTTAACAACCCCTCCAAGAACCTAAAAGTCAACAAAGCAGCATTTTTATTGGTCCTGCCTCTTGTGCATAAGGCTTGGGATTTCTTACTATACCACACATTCATCACAAAGACATGCTACAATTCAGCTCACAGGAAATTACACACAGATGCAAATAATACCAATTGTTCTCACTCTCTCTGTTCATGAAAAGAAGAATTGAAAACACTTAAATGCAACTACAAACTGCGTGACATTTCCAATCACCAAAGTGCTCTATCAAAAGTTAACTCAAGTTTGGAAGATGCTTTAGATCACCATCATTTTGCTCCCTTCTGACTTCTTGAAATGGCTAGAGATGGCTGTTATGTGACTAGGCTGGATAAAGGCAGAGTTAGGATACAGACAGCACATATAACACCCTTAACAATAAGCCTCATTAGGGCCTCAGTTGTGAGCAAGATAAAAGCCAGCTTCTGTCACTGACTATTTAGTTGCTGGACCTGCAAGTTTACGACAGTGCTATATTGGCCCTACCTGGTCAAAGGGGCAAGCTCTGGATAATATGCCTCATCAACCCAAATACTTCATATGATTTGCCAACAAATCCCACAGATTAACATTACACATCCCTATTTCTAGTCTGAGATGAAGAGTAGGAAGCTTACTAAGCGATGTCCAAGTCTCAGGCCACAAGAAATCCAGTTTTGACACAAAGTCCTCAGTGTCCACTTATAATTTCAGTTCTATATTACACAGTTTGTCTGTACTGCTTGTTCTTAATTTTAATTGTGAGATATTGGTATACATCCAGCAATACCACACTTCTATCTTACAATATGATGAACGTGATGTTTTCAGGTTTTTAAAAATGTTAATTGCATATTTTATATTTTTCCACACTGAGAATGAGAACTTTAACAATCTGTATTACCGTATATACAGTTTCTCTATAAAAAATGCCACATGATTTTTAATAACCTTACTCAAGTTTAAAATTAGCCACTTCAACAAAATACATGTTTATTTTTTTGCCTACATTTGGGATGTGAAACTTTTTTCACACTAAACGGTAGAGAATCTCTCCCCCGCCCCTGAACTTCAAGACAAATACATCTTAGGACAAGATCCCAGTACACTTTAATTTATTTCTCTTTTTTGCTATTGTTAAGAGTGTTTCTAAATATTTGCCCTTCCCAGATAACTAAAATGGACTGAGATGCTATTCCTTTGTAGTGCAGATGATTTGCACAGTCCTCAAGAAGGAGAGAAATTCTCACGCCTTCAAGGGAAGCACTGGATTTAGGAGATGCTTTGCTCAAATGGCAGTGTAAACTATTCATTCAAGTCAAACAGTTCTTAACACTAAAGGGCGGGTAACACTTCCCTACAGAGGGTACTCATTTCTAAATTGTATTCAAGCTTTAATCAAGTTTCATTAAATATAAGTATATTAATAAAACATGATTCTTAAATACTGAATCTGACCAAGTAGCTGACAAAGAGTTATATGTGTTCATATTTGTTTAAAGTTGTAGGTCATAATAAAATTAAAAATATCATCAAGAAACAGGATCCTCATGACAACCTCTAACCATGAACTGTAAAAATGGATGCCTTATTTTCTGAGAAATATGTAGTACATATTCCCTGGATTTAAGTATGAAATTTTGACACTAGGCTTCCGAAGCCTTATTTGAAAATGCGTATCATTTTGGCATGGCTTCTATTCGGGATTCATCTATATATATAAAAGAGAAAAGTCACTGACTCACTCACTGACTGACTGACTCATCACCGCCCTGCCAAAACTGCCCACCGTAGACGCATGAAATTTGGGGTGGGTGTTCCTTCCATGACTGAGGGGTGCACTAAGAACTGGTTTTCGGAAATTCCAACCGGAAGGGGGTGAAAAGGGGCACAACGCGTTTTCCTCCCTATACTTTGCATTGAGAATTAATGACTCATCAACATTCCGCCCAACTGCTGGGCCTGAAGCATGGAATTCTGGGAGTTCCTTCTGTCACCTGAACATCCACCAAGAACCATCTGGAGAATTTAACCCTTCAGGGGCTGAAAAGGGGGCAACGTGTTTTTGTCCTATACTTAACATGGGAGACTGAATAACATCCAGCCAGTTTGGTGCTCAGTGCCCGGAAACTGGGGGATGTTTTCCGGAGGAAGAGGTTGCACTGGCAAGGATGCTGCGCATGGGGGAAGTTGTGCTTGAGGGGATGATGCACATGGGGGAAGTTGCGCATGGCGGAAGTTGCGCATCGGCAGATGATGAGCATGGGGAAAGTTGTGCATGAGGAGATGATGCACATGGGGAAGTTGCGCATGGGAGGATGATGCGCATGGGAGGAAAGTTGCGCATGGGGGAAAGTTGCGCATGGGGGAAAGTTGCGCATGGGGGAAAGTTGCGCATGGGGAAACGTTGCGCATGGGGAAACGTTGCGCATGGGAAAACGTTGCGCATGGGAAAACGTTGCGCATGGGAAAACATTGCGCATGGGAAAACATTGCGCATCGGCGGATGATGCGCATGGGGAAAGTTGTGCTTGAGGGGATGATGCACATGGGTGAAAGTTGCGCGTGGGGGAAAGTTGCGCGTGGGGGAAAGTTGCGCCTGGGGGAAAGTTGCGCCTGGGGGAAAGTTGCGCCTGGGGGAAAGTTGCGCCTGGGGGGAAGTTGCGCATGGGGGGAAGTTGCGCATTGGCAGATGATGCGCATGGGGGAAAGTTGCACATCGGCAGATGATGCGCATGGGGAAGAGTTGCGCATGGGGAAGAGTTGCGCATGGGGGATGATGTGCATGGGGGGAAGTTGCGCATGGGGGGATGATGCGCATGGGGGGATGATGCGCATGGGGGGATGATGCGCATGGGGGGATGATGCGCCTGGGCGGATGATGCGCATGGGGGGAAGTTGCGCCTGGGGGGAAGTTGCGCCTGGGGGGAAGTTGCGCATGGGGGGAAGTTGCGCATGGGGGGGAAGTTGCGCATGGGGGGGAAGTTGAGCATGGGGAGAAGTTGAGCATGGGGAGAAGTTGAGCATGGGGAGAAGTTGCGCATGGGGGATGATGCGCTTGGGGGATGATGCGCATGGCAGAAGTTGCGCATGGGGGAAAATTGCGCATGGGGGAAAGTTGCGCATGGGGGAAGTTGCACATGGGGGAAGTTGCACATGGGGGAAGTTGCACATGGGGGAAGTTGCGCATTGGCAGATGGTGCGCATGGGAGAAAGTTGCGCATGGGAGAAAGTTGCGCATCGGCAGTTGTTGCACATGGGGAAGAGTTGCGCATGGGGAAGAGTTGCGCATGGGGAAGAGTTGCGCATGGGTGGAAGTTGCGCATGGGTGGAAGTTGCGCATGGGGGGATGATGCGCATGGGGGGATGATGCGCATGGGGGGATGATGCGCATGGGGGGATGATGCGCATGGGGGGAAGTTGCGCATGGGGGGAAGTTGCGCATGGGGGGAAGTTGCGCATTGGCAGATGATGCGCATGGGGGAAAGTTGCGCATGGGGAAAGTTGCACATCGGCAGATGATGCGCATGGGGAAGAGTTGCGCATGGGGAAGAGTTGCGCATGGGGGATGATGTGCATGGGTGGAAGTTGCACATGGGGGGAAGTTGCGCATGGGGGGATGATGCGCATGGGGGGATGATGCGCCTGGGCAGATGATGCGCATGGGGGGAAGTTGCGCATGGGGGGGAAGTTGCGCATGGGGAGAAGTTGAGCATGGGGAGAAGTTGAGCATGGGGAGAAGTTGAGCATGGGGGGATGATGCGCATGGGGAAAAGTTGAGCATGGGGGAAAGTTGCGCATGGGGGATGATGCGCTTGGGGGATGATGCGCATGTCAGAAGTTGCGCATGGGGGAAAATTGCACATGGGGGAAGTTGCACATGGGGGAAGTTGCACATGGGGGGAAGTTGCGCATTGGCAGATGGTGCGCATGGGAGAAAGTTGCGCATGGGGAAAGTTGTGCATCGGCAGTTGTTGCACATGGGGAAGAGTTGCGCATGGGGAAGAGTTGCGCATGGGGAAGAGTTGCGCATGGGGAAGAGTTGCGCATGGGGAAGAGTTGCGCATGGGGAAGAGTTGCGCATGGGTGGAAGTTGCGCATGGGTGGAAGTTGCGCATGGGGGGATGATGCGTATGGGGGATGATGCGCACAGGGGGAAGTTGCACATGGGGGAAATTTGCACATGGGGACATGATGCTCTTGGGGACATGATGCGCATGTGGGAAAGTTGTGCATTGGGGTTGATGCGTATGGGGGAAAGTTGCACATGGGGGAAAGTTGCGCAAGGGGGAAAGTTGCGCATGGGGGAAAGTTGCGCATGGGGGAAACTTGCACATTGGGGTTGATGCATATGGGGGAAAGTTGCACATGGGGAAGTTGCGCATTGGGGAAGTTGTGCATGAGGCGACATTGCACATGGGGGGATGATTCACATGGAGGGACGATGCGCATGGGGGATGATGCGCATGGAGGAAGTGGCACATGGGGTGTTTCTGCGCCATGGGGGGATGGCATAGGGAGAAATGTTACTCCCACAACGCGGGTATGCTTTTTGCTAGTTCAGTTATAAAGTACCAGTAAGTAATGCTCAGGTTTGACACTGAACATGAACTGAAGCAAGTGTAGAGCTTTATTAGTCTGAATAGAGAAAGGCTGGCATCAGAGTTCACTTCCAAGAACATTTATATATTCAAAAGTATCTTTGACCGCTATCTATTTAAAATTTTCTATATTGAGACTAACAGGCCTCCGTCAGTCTTGAAAGACTATGGTATCGTGCACAGCGCTGCATACGCTGCATGTGAAGCACGAAAGCCTGGGTTAGATTGTTATGGAGGATAGGCTGTTACCCAAGCAGCAAATCTCCCCTCTCCACGCCATTGAATTAGTCCAATGGAAAGGCAGAGCCAATATGATTGGATCCAGCAGTGTCACAGAGCTGGGCTAAAGGACAGGAGCTCACCCTGCCTTGTGGGGCCGACCCGGGTCTGTTAGCTGACAAAATACATGTGATTCACCACCTGGAAATCTTAGTTGCTACCATAGCAAGGAAGGTGTCCTGTTTTCCCTTTTGGTGCATGAACAACTGCTGCCTCATGATCATGTAAAAACAGTAGGAGACCTGATGCTATAGGGAACAAAGGAAGAGCTAAATCACAGACAAGGGGTTTCAGTGCGAGGGAATGGCAGATTTATACTACCAAATAAGGCACCTATCAACAGGGGTATCACTAGGGTTCACATCACCCGATGCGGAAGCCAGCGCATTACCCCCATGCAGTGGGTGGGGCAATAACATGAATGGTGGGTGTGGTTATGTGCCATTGCCCCGCCTCCACTGGTTTTTTGGCCATACATTTTGATTGAATAAAGATATTTCAAAGTAGTTTGATTCACTGCATTCTGCTGTAAATTACACCCCCAACAGTATATAACATGGGATTATTTCTACAAACCATAATTTTAGCCATTTTGGTCACTAGGGGCATCATGAAGAGTGTCCCGTTTATAGCACCTGGAGGCTTCCCTGGTCAGGACCATTTTGAAAGCTTTGCACTCCACTGGACTGACCTTCCACACCAGACAAGTTACTAGCTTGCTTATTTGCTAGTAAACACGGCTGTGCAGTTCACTTTCATTTACAAAGCATTTCAATGCAATCATCAGGGAAATCCTAGGGTGATTTGTGATGGCTGCGATCGTTGGATCAGGATAATTTTGGTGTTCTTGGATTCCTCTCACCCTGCCCTATGGCACATTTGTCTACTTGCAAGTAAAGCCGTGATATGTGTCACTTTCACCTTCCAGGAAGTTCAATGCATACTTTTGGTTTTTTGTTTGTTTTTTTGGCCATAACATTTGATATAAAGGTTCATTGACTCAAAACACTAGGTGTTTTTTTGCCATAATGTTTGATAGAAAGGTGCTACTTCAAAACATTTTTGCATTGAATTTTGCTCTTCAATACAAATCCAATGGTATATGACACGGTCTGGTTTTCTGCACCATTGTGAAGCTGCATTTTTTTGGGTCCTTCAGTACACATCGTCCCCCAGGCTTGTCACTTAGTGTGGGCTGCACCCCCCAATACCCCTCTAGTGACTTCCCTATCACAGTTGGGAATTAACAACTAAGGAGTGTTAACACGTTCTGAACAAATGACAGGGTAGATAACAGAACTTACTTTTGAGTAAACATGCAGAGGGCCACACCACTAAGGGCCCAATCCTATCCAGTTTTCCAGTGTTGCTGCAGTTGTGCCAGTGGGTGTGCATTGTATCCTGTGGTGGAGAAGAGGTCATTAGGGCTTTCTCAAGATACGGGAACATCAGTGGTGGGCTCCAGCAGGTTCACACCTACTCTATAGAACTGATTGTTAAGATAGGACATATAAAGTTTTAAAATAGCCATTTAAAAGTGGCTGCCAGATGGGCATAGAACCGGTTGTTAATTTCTTTGAATCTCATCACTGGGGAACATGTTCCCTTACCAAAGGGCCATACTGTGGCCCCACTGGAGCTGGAAAGTTGGATAGGATTAGGCCCTAAGAGAGGCTCTCTACTCCAAAGACGCATGCAAACACAGTTCATAGTGTGGCTTCACTGTCACAAGTACAGTGCAGTACATTTCTATGTGATCTGGCTAGTAAATCCATTAGCAATTGTTTTACTGAATGAGCAGGCTAGCTTGGGGCAGGGAGTGGTGTGGAAAAAGCATGTGGATATATACAAAACTGCAGCAAATTTATCCATGCAATGTGAACCAATTTATTACCACCATAGAAATTCTTATCCCTTAACTTACTCTCACTATAACTGTGGCACTTGCAGAATCTGAATAAGATGCAGAGACAAAGAAATACAGTATAGCGCAAATGATCAAACATCTGCCACTTCTTCCCACCAACTTTAGGTAGCCCTAAATCATAGAATCATAGAATTGGAAGGTACCTAGTAGGTCATCTAGTCCAACCCCCTGCCTGCAGCAGGAAATCCCGCTAGAGCAGTGTTTCTCAAAGTGGGGGTCGGGACCCCTTTGGGGGTCGCCTAGAGCTTTCCTGGGGGTCGCCTAAAGACCTCTGGTGCAGGAGGCCAGGTCAGGCTTGCAAGACCTCCGGCTGTAGCTGCGCGCACACTGGGACTGACTGACAGCCTCAGGGCCCAATCCTATGCATGCCTACTCTGAAATAAATCCCATTATAGTCAGGGTGGCCTTTACTCCCATGTAAATATGGATAGGATTGCAGCCTCAGGGCCCAATCCTATGCATGCATACTCTGAAATAAATCCCATTGTGTTCAATGTGTGCATAGAACACATATTTCATTTGTAACAATGAAAATACATCCTGCATATTGAATATTTAAATTACGATTCATAACAGTAGCAAAATTACAGTTATAAAGTAGCAATGAAAATAATTTTATGGTTGGGGGTCCCCACAACATGAGGAACTTATAAAAGGGTCACAGCATTAGGAAGACTGAGAACCACTGCGCTAGAGCATTGTTTCTCAAAGTGTGCTACTAAGAGCATTGCGGCTCCCCAAAACCCATTCAAGGACTCCACAGGTATACCGTAAGCAGTTGCTATCTTCTCAGTATTGTACTGATGTGCCCTGAGAATTTCTGCATACACCAGTGGGACTTCTTGAAACTCCGTTTAGGAATACAAAGAGCTCTGAAGACCAAAAAAAGTTTGAGAACCGCTACGCTAGAGCATCTCTGACAGGTGCTCATCGAGCCTCCGCTTGAAGATCTCCAGTGAGGGAGAGTCCACCACCTCCCTTGGCAATCTGTTCCACTGCTGAACCGCCCTCACCATCAGGAATTTTCTCCAGATATCCAACCGGAATCTCCTTTCTTGCAGTTTGTACCCATTGGTTCTAGTCCTGCTTTCAGAAGCAGCTATGAACAAATGAGCCCCTTCCACCATATGACAGCCCTTCAGTATCTGAAGAGGGCAATCATGTCTCCCCTCAGCCTCCTCTTCTCCAGGCTGAACATCCCAAGTTCCCCCAACCTTTCCTCGCAGGGCTTCCCTTCCATCCCATTGATCATTCTTGTCGCTCTCCTCTGGACTTGCTCCAGTTTGGCTGCATCTTTCTTAAAGTGAGGTGCCCAGAACTGAAGGCATCAATTTAATCCCATTTAAAAATTATATATGTTAAAAACCTTTACACAGAACAATCTTAGGAACAATGTTTGAAAGTTCAAAGCAAAAGTTTAAAATTGTTATCTTGGAAAATACCTTGTACAGTTTTGAAGTCTTAAAGCAATCATATGTAAAAGCTATTGTGTTTTCAGCTGCTGCATTTTACAATGAAAATGAATCAAAGGGAAATGTTAATTGAAGCTCTATTTTGCTAACACACTTCAAATCTGTTTGATATAACAGTTAATCCAGCTGGTAACATGGCACAGAACTTTGAAACTAGCATTTAAAAGAAAAATGTTTCTAAGCAGACAAAAATTCCTAAAAATTCATTTGATTGTCTATGACACAACTAACCAGCATTTCTTAATATTGACTTAATCAGTCTTCCCAGAAACCTTTGATCTACTCAAAGAAAAGATCTATGTACTTGTCAAAACTTCAAATACTGTGCCTCAACTACAAGCAGAGTTGAGACACATACAATCTAGTCAACACCACACAAATGAAAGCAGCATGTTGAAATACATTTGTAATATAAATTAGCAAGACTATCAAAAGTATAGTAAGAAGGCAATCCACACTCAACAATAAAAGCTTATTTTTAAAGATCAATTCACACTGGAGAGGTTATCATGGATTATTAGTATTTCACAAAGTTGTTTACTATGCTTCTCATTATCAAGGGTCCCATCTATGGTAAGTACAGCAAACAATCCATTTCCATTTCCATCTGCTCAATTCCTGCCACTGTCTTTTTCAGTAGTATGTTACTACTGGTGTTATTGGTTACTTAGTGCAATCCTTTACATGTTTTTAAAAAGTAATGTCTATCATTTTAGAGTTAAAGTATATATGATTTAAAAGCCTTCACTTGGCATCCATCAGTCTTGAAAGACTATGGTATCATGCTCAGGAGTGTCTTCTCCAGAGCACAAAGGCCTGGGTAGATTAATATGGAGGATCAGCTGTTACCCAAGCAGCAAATCCCCCCTCTCCACTCCACTTAAATAGTCCAATGGAACAGAAGAGTCGACACAATTGGTTCCAGCTGCAGTGCAGAGCTGGGCTAAGCCAGGAGCTCACCCTGTCTTGTGGGGACCCAGGTCTCGAACCCAGGCCTTCTGGTTAACAGGAACAGCGTCTTAACCGCTTGCGCCACCCACAGCCTTAATATTTGCTATAAAGATGCAGTCATTGATTCATTGTACTTTGATAAACTTTCTATGGCAGTGGTCCTCAACCTTTTTGGCCCCAGGGACCAGTTCTGTGGAAAATAAATTTTCCAGGGACCAGCCCAGTGGTGGGGGGAGAGTCCTGCCCCAGTGGTGGGGGGAGAGTCCTGCCTCTCCAGCTGTAAATCCCATTATAATAAATAGAGCTATTGCTAGATTACTGTGGATAGGATTGCAAGGTAGAGCCCAATGTCTACTCATGTCTACTCAATGTCTACTTATCGCATGTCTACTCAGAGCAGGGATTTTCAACCTTTTCCAATGCACCTTTTCCAATTCCGGAATGACTGACAATGCACAAAGCCACCCTAGTCACTCTTATTGGAGAGTAAGCTTCATTGACTATAATGGGACTGATTTCTGAGTAACAGGCATTGGATTGGACTCTAAGACTGCAATCTTATCTGTGCTTTATCGGGAGTAAGCTCCACTGACTACAATGGGACTTACTACAAAGTAGACAGGCAAAGGATTGGGCTCTGAGGCTGCAATCCTCCAACAGAGCCCTCCTGCTGTGAGAAGGGGAAGAGGCACTTCTCCCAGATCAGTCAGAAAGCTGCAAAATACCTCCAGTGGTCCCCAGACCACGGGTTGAGAAACCTTGATATACAGTATATATATCATAATACAGTTACCTGTGCTTACTGGGTAGAGAGGCTCCTCTTATATTTAGCAGGGAAAGAATAACCATTCATCTTTGCCCCAGTTTCCCTAATCAATAAGAGACACACTTTTCATTTTTTTAGTTAATTTTTTAGTTAACCTTGGGGAAGAGCACCTCATTTCGTTGCACCCAGTTATGAGTATAATGACAAATAAATTTCTCATGTCTTATGTCTCTTATGTCTTAATTAAATTTGATTTTGTTGCTGCAGGGCAGGTGGGGGACAACAAAATCTTCCGTGACACCAGATAGCAAATAGGCGCTTTAGCTAAGCCACTAGCAGAGCAAATGGTGAACTGCTGAGGAGGAGAAGACAAAATTTTCCCCAATTTTCTTTTTTAAACACACCCGGTGATGACTCACTTCTGGTTGTGACATCACTTCTGGGGCAACATTTTGAGCTTTAAATCGAGCTACATGATCATTAGCTATGCCACCGACTTGGATCATTTTAAAAAGATGAACCTTTTGTTTTCAAAAATATATTTTCATCTAAAAGCCTTGCCATGTACTTGCCACATTATTTGGATCACAGAAAAAACATTTTCTTGAATTTTTCTGGAATAAATGATAGTTGGACAATTTTTCTAGTGTATTCCAGAAAAAGCCTCAATTCAGGATTTTCTGAGAAGAATTATATTTGTTGAGAGTTTCAACATTACAAAGATGTTAATTGCCTATAAAGCAGATCATTTATGAAATTAGTCAACAAAAAGAATTCTTGGACTTTGTACAAATACATTTTACATGTGTTGGATGTGTTGGATGCAGGCACTACAGTCCTCTTCCAACTACACATACACAATTTGCCAGAAAGGAAACAAACCAGAAAACACTCTGTCACAAAACACAGTCTCTCCTGGTTCTTGCAATATCTAAGGCAAAGGATATGTGTTTTTCTGTGTATGTGTGTGGCTCTGTATTTTTAATGTTATGCTAATTGCCTCTGAAAGCTCCCACCCAAAGAGTTCAGAAAATGAATAGTGTTAACAATATTCATAACTGTTATTACAAACATACTGGTCAGTGCGTGGGGTAACAAGAATGGCTGAACACTTTGCTTCACATAATAGATTGGGAAAGATATCAAACTAACTACAGGGAAATGCCCTGCAACCTGCATTCACTCATCACCTACCTCCCTTAATCCACTTCTTGCATATCCAGATTTTGCTGGCAGGTGGGACAACCTCTTCTTCCATTTCTGCCGCTGCAATCCTTTTCCCCATAGGGTTCAATGTGAATTCTTAACCTTTTTTGTTTATTTTAACCGCAAGAATATGAAACAGTAGAGAGTGAACACTAACCTTGCTTGAGGCAAATTCTAGCATGGAGGACAGAAAGGTGTTTGGGGGAAAGTTACTGTTTGGAGGGAGATGTCCATAAGGACATCGGGGAATCTCCTTCAGGGGTTTCCTCTCTTTGTCTCTTAGCTGGAGAGTCCCCCTCCATAAGGACATGGCTCTTCTTGGGAACCATGCTGGACAGCAAGTGTGCACAGGTTACAAAAAAAGCTTCATAGCTTGTGCATGGGCCTAGAGGAAGCCACAACCACATGACAAAGACCTAGAGGAAGCCACAACCAGGTGATAGAGCGGTTTATGCCTTAAGGCAGAGTTCACAAACAAGGGCAAAGTTTTGATGAACTTCCTGTTTGTGAACCAAATTGCTTGTGAACAGAAGCATTTGTGAACCGAGGTACCACTGTACAAAGGAATGAAGTTAAGTTGTGTTAATTATTCCAAACTACAGAGCTATCTATTCACAATCACAGGAAAAAAACCTGAATAAAAAAAATCTAAGAAAAACAAGCATTTGTTATGAAGGGAATGATTATTCTCGGCTGTACTGAAACTGCTGAAAAGTTGGAGGGACTATTAAGGTGAAGAGAACCAATGAGCCCTGGGCCTTGACTTTTATACATAGTCAGTAGGTTTAGGTACTTTGCCCAGTTCCACCCTAAAGTTTGGATGTATTTTTGGAATTTTCCTATTTTAGTTGGCACACTGACATTTGAAAAAAGCCAGATTATGTAAGTCTTTTTGTTAAGTAAAAGGCTTTCATTTCAAGTAAAAAATGCATCAGAGCACAATCCTATCCATGTCTAATCAGAGGCAAGCCCAATTGTGTTCAATGGATCTTACTCCCAGGAAAGTGTGTTTAGGATTGCAACCTAAATATCACAACTTTTTCAGAAGTTGTCAGATCTGATTTGCTGCTTCAGACACAAATAGTCATCTCTTAAAAGTTCTTGGAGCTCTCACATTCCTGAAAATTACTAAGCATATTAAAAGTTCAAAGTAAACTGAGTTAGCAAGTGGACATCAAAGATTGATTTGAGCATGCATGAAAATAATAAAGGTCATGAAGGACATATGACCACTTCTGATTGCGTGATTTTAACTGACTAGCAAAGGTATGCATTGAACACCTGCATATTAAGTCATGTGGTTTAGAGGGCCAAAAAAAGTACTGCATGTTTGCCATTAATTTTCCAACACCATCTGGACCCTCAATTCTACAAATTTTGCAAAATCTTGTCCCCTTCTCTATGTTCAATCATCAGAAAGCTATAGTGGATCCACCTTATCCAGGGTTCTAGTATTCCTGATTTACATTCTCCATGGGTGCTGGGCTTCACTACTAAAAGTTAAAGAAGTCAGAAAATAGCCAGTGGTGGACTTCAGGGGATTCTCACAAGTTCTACAGAACGCTTTGCTAATGAGTGCCTGGTTCTGAGAACCGGCTACTAATGGGATATAGAACCTGTTGTTAATTTATTTGAATGCTACCACTGAAAATAGTCTTCCCTACCATAACATTGCAAAACATGGCATTTTCAGGACTGAAAGGCACTGACTGGTACTCTGGGAACTATTCCCAAAACTTGCTGTGGTGACAAAGGAGAGGACCCGCAACCAAGACAGAGGAAGGCACACAGACATATATGTATGTGAGAGAGAGGGAAGAAGGGATCGAGTGGCAAGATCACAAGGGCTGTCTTTCAAGCCTTTTGCAATAGAGGGGGAGACCTGTACAGCTCCATTCACTGCCTGCTGTGTAGGCTAAGGAAAACTTACACACGCACACATTTCTGTCTGCCTACAAACAATTAAAATGACATTTTTGGTCTGTTTTATTTCCAGTTTGAAATAGCACGTTTTTTGTTATCAATGTCCATGTCTGGTACGAATCCCTGTGTATTAGCTTTATAGTTTTATTAGTTTTTGTATTAGTTTTAGCTGCACATAATGGCTACAAGGGCTCAGTGGTTAGAACACTGGAGTTGACTGGAAGGTCAGCAAGCCAGCATGCAGTTCAAGAACTGAGCACTGCAGGATGGGGTGAGCTCCCGTTATTAGCCCAAATCCTGCCAATTTAACAGTTCAATAGCATGCAAATGCAAGTACAGAAAAGCCATGAATTGAGAGTAACTTGGATTGAAAGTGTTTTGCAGTACAAGCAAAAATCTATATACAGTATATAAAAATGAAAAGTCACTGACTGACTCATTCATCAACGGCCAGCCAAAACCGCTGGACCCAGAAGAGTGAAATTTTGGGAGGGTATCCCTTCCATGATGGAGGCACCACTAAGAACCAGTTTTCAGAAATTCCAACCGGAAGGGGGTGACAAGGGGAGCAACACGTTTTCTTCCCTATACTTCACATTGACAATCCCTGACCGAGAGATGCTCTGTTCCAACCCCTGGATCTAGAAGCATGAAATTCGGGGGAGGGTGATCCTTCTGTGACAACAACACCCACCAATAACCAATGTCGAGAAATTTAACCCTTAAGGGGCTTAAAAGGGGTGCAACATGTTTTTGTCCTATACTTAACATTGAAGATTGATTAACATCCAGCAGTTTGGTGACTGGTGACTGGTGCCTGATGCACTGGGAAAAAGGGTGCACTGGAAGGGATGGTGCATATGAGAGGATATTGCGCATGGGAGGTTCATGCACATGAGAGGATGTTGCAAATAAGGGATGTTGCACATGACAGGATGTTGCGCATGGGGGGATTGATGCGCAAAGTGGGTATGCATACAGAGGGTATTGTACTCCCACCATGCAGGTACATTTCACTAGTTTCTAATAAACTTTAACTTGATATACAAATGATGTCTTGATAAGTAAGCAAAAAAAATAGTCCCAGCCAGGATACAGCTGATTTTGTCACCCTGCAAGCATCTCCTCAGCCTGTACCAAGAGACCAGCTTATGCATGTCTACTCTAAAGTAAGCCTATTACAGTCAATAAGGCTCACTCCTATGTAAGGGAGGATAAAGGAAAGGAGGCTGAGAGACCTAGCCTTGCATGTCTACTCTAAAGTCAGCCCTATTATAATCAGGGAGCTCACTCTGGAGTGAGCCCCATGGATTGTAATAGGCTCACTTTTGAGTAGACATGCATAGGCTGGTGTCTCAGGACTTTTTTTTTCTTTTTTTGCTTGTATTGCAAGACCTAATTTATTACAAATGTTTGCTTGGTTTGGATAACATTCTCAACCCAAAATGCTCACAATCCAAGGTTTTACTGTAATACATTTTCCTTTAAGTCAGCATTTCTCAAAGTGGGGGTCGGAACCCCTTTGGGGGCCGCCTAGAGCTTTCCTGGGGGTTGCCTAAAGACCCCTGGTGCAGGGGGCAAGATCAGGCTTGCCAGACCTCCGGCTGTAGCTGCGTATGCATTAGGGCTGACTGACAGCCTCAGGGCCCAATCCTATGCATGCCTACCCTGAAATAAATCCCATTATAGTCAGGGGGCCTTTACTCCCATGTAAATGTGGATAGGATTGCAGCCTCAGGGCCCAATCCTATGCATGCCTACTCTGAAATAAATTCCATTGTGTTCAATGTGTGCATAGAACACACATTTCATTTGTAACAATGAAAATACATCCTGCATATCGGATATTTACATTACGATTCGGTAACAGTAGCAAAATTACACTTATAAATTACAACGAAAATAATTTTATGGGTTGGGGGTCCCCACAACATGAGGAACTTATAAAGGGGTCACGGCGTTAGGAAGATTGAGAACCACTGCTTTAAGTAGTTCTCTGTTAAATAGCTAGATGTTTTTATTGTGACTGCCAGTGTCTAGCAGAGCCAAATCAGATTTCAACCATTCCTCTCACTTGCTCCTATATCCCAATTTCCACTCAAGAACATAAGAAGAGCCTCTGCTGGATCAGACCAAAGGCTCATCTAGTCCAGCTTCATGTATCTCACAGTAGCCACCAGATGTCTCAGGGAGAACATACTCCCATTCCTGGTGTCCTCTGACAATGCTCAGTCGTCTTTTAATTTCTTTTAATTCAATGCAATCTCTTTTAATTCACTCCTCAACACTCTTTGCCCGTTTTCCACCGCATCTGGTTTTGCTTCTCCATTATAGTTTTTCCCTACTATTCCACAACAAGTGATCTTCAGTATAATCAATTTACAGATTGAACCTTCGCATCCATGAACCCCCATGGATATCAATTTTTCCATTAAACAAAAGCAATTGTTTATATTTTAATATATAAGCATTTATAAAAACTGCACAAGGCAGACAATCTTGAATGGATTTCTCGACTTGACACCAAATGAAGGATGCCTTTTCCAAGTTGGTGTCTGCTAAGACATGTGAATCCACATCACCTAAACGTAAGTGGTATGTATGACAGGACAAAAGGTCTACCTTTTTCGTTCAATGACCAAACACACATCTGGGAACAGTCACAAACAGGAAATAAAGATACAGTTTATCTCTCCCCCACTGTTGCTCCCCCACAACTGGTTCTCGGGGCATATGAAGAGAGCATATTGCCATCATGATTATTAGTAGACTTATCTAGCATGAAAGATAGTTATTTCTTCGCAAAATTGTTTTCATTCATGTGCCAATATTTACCATAGCCTTAGTTTTATCAACCAGCTGACTTAGCAAGGAGCTGTTTTTAAACCCAGTTAACTGTGACCACAAGAAAGCACAAGTAACTGTAAACTATTGCTTGGTGGACTGTTTCTTATTTCATTCATCAGCACAATTTTTTTACTGTTTACTTCTGTTTCCAAACATCCCTTGCACCTCACCCAAGTATTTTCATACCACTATACCACATAGTGTAATCTTGTGCACATGAAAAGTAATTTAACTTCTTGCTCAGTGACAGTTGTGAGTTGTTGGCATGTGGCCGATTTGCAACCGATACCACAGCTTAAATACCTTCACAGCAAAGTTACATATTAACTTCAAAATACTCTGGGATTAAATGTGTTTTTGTTTCATTTACGAAGCTAATGAAAACCAAATGTCTGAATTCGATTTAGTTCATGTAATGCACAAGGGATTTCACTTAAAAGACAAAGTTTTGAACAAACTTTCATTTAGGCAGATGAACACGTAATGAGCACTATGCTACATAGAGGGACAGGTTATTACAGAGAAATTTCAATATAAAGTGAAATATTTATGCTCCCCAATTGAAATTATTTAAGCTGCACACTATTCATAATACATATAAAAACTGCACAAATTCATAATACATATAAAAGAGTGAAGGTTTCAACCACTACAACTTAAGTCAGACTTCCTCTTTCATCACAGCTGGATCTTTCACTATTTTCCAGCCACCATGAGCTCTGCCACAGATCTGCTGGCACTAGCAGGACCCCTGGGAAAGGTGAAAATAGCCCCCATTCCTCTGCAGGGGCATGCAGAGTTTCGATTCCAATCTGCTCCGGCTGCTGGGACCCCATAATTTGCACTGGGTTCAGTGCGAGTATTCCAGCCTGCCTGTTCTAGCACAAGTTAGGATTGTACTGTCATTATACCAAGTAGGGCTTACTCTCAAGTTGGTGGGTGTAAAATTATATCTATCTGTTAATCATGATAAAAAGAGACAGCATCAACACAAACTCTGCCAGACTAACAGCAAAATTAAGTTCTCAGTGACACAGTGTAACAATTTATCAATTACCGCCGATATTTAAGCTATTATGTACCACCTGTTTCTAACTGACATTAGAAATATCACTGACTGTACAGTTTAGACAGCTGTTGAGAACCATCAGATCAAAATACGCATTATAAAAGAAAGAATGTTTGAGAGTTATAGAAGAGAGTCTCTTCTCCAAGTTATATTGTTATAGATATCCATATACTAACATATGGGAGTTCACACATGTGTAAGTAATCATGTATGACTTTTGAATCCAGAAATCCAAATGGAATTTTCACTTGGCTAATGTGTTTCACAAGTAAATACACATATGATTAACAGGACTTCACTCTTATGCAATTTCTTCTACATATACTTTCACAACCACAAATGTAACAGAACAAAAAGCCATCTTATTTTTACATGCACTCTATCACATTATTTCAGATATATGTTAGGTGCCTTTTTTCCACCTTAGGAAAACAAAAGTAGCCAATGACCAATTTTCAAAACCATTGGAATTAGTATAGAAACCAATTCATGCAAGGGGAAAAAAAATAGCAACACCAATCAGACATTTACAGAAGCAATTAGAAAGTATAGCTAATAAATAGTAAATCACCAAGAACTCTTTAAAATCATGGTGAATACAGGAGTTTTGGTCTACTGCATGGATTATGCCAATATAGGCTTTTCCTTCAATTGTTGGGAAAAGAACATTTTCACAGACAAGCAATCACCTTTGAAAAAGCCCTTTCCCCAATTGCCACCTCACCTCTAAAGGAAAGGGCCCCTGAAGAACAATATCTGTTGAAGCTCTGAACAATTGAGCATGTTCATATGGAAGTAAGAAATGCCTTATGTATGTATGTATGAATGTACGTATGTATGTACGTATGGGATTTCTATCCCGCCTTTCTCAGTTAAACCGACTCAAGGCAGTTGACAATAATAAATAACATGACAATAGTCATTTAAAAACAACCCAACCAAAAATTAAGTTAAAAAATTAGTTTAAAAACACGACTAAAAGCACAACCCCTCCTCCAAACCTCCTTATCAACTGAATGCCTTTGTCCATAAGAATGTTTTCAATATTCCCATTTAGATTATTACCAGCACTTCAAAATGCGTTCATAAAATAAACTGATAGCAACACAGGTATTTTAAGATAGCCAAGACTTTATCAAACACATGTTAAATCTCATCCATGAGACAGAAGGGAATAATCTCACACACCAGAATCTTCCTTTTATTAATTTTAAGCTAACCAAGCAACCTGCTGCAAAGTGCTTTCACTTGGAACTCAGCTTGTTCATAAGAAATGAAGCCTCAAGCAGAGCAAAATTCTGTAATAGATTTCTGGGTCATCTAGAGGTTTCCAAGGTTTAGTTACTGCAATAAAATTCTGCCTTTGACTACATTTTAGGATTGGCACAATATTCTAGGCAGCTGTGGAAGATATAAAGCAGTGCATTTTTGGCACATGATCTAAGGTGATGAAGAAACCCATTGTGGGTTTTAATCCAATTCCAATGCATTTCCAACCTAAGTGCCTTTCAGAGCTGTGTCCAATAAGTGTTGTGAACATATGCTCTCCCATAGCACAGCTTTTCCATTTTGTATCACTAGTTAAGTCATCATTAAACAGCAACTGTGTTGTCTACAATTAAATATTTCACTTGTGAGTTTCTGTGATTCCCACCCCCCACCCCATAGCCCTTGCTTTAAGTATATCTGCACATAAAAGCAATATTTTCCAATTAGCAGGTATTGGAATATAGTCTTTTTCCAACTTCTTTGAAAAAGAGAAACTTTTTTATTTTGTAATGTTTTTATTAGGATGGTGCAAACTCCTTTGAGCAGCCCAATTATTTGAGGAAAGCAGGATACAGATTTAAGAAATCAGTAGGATACAGATTTAAATAACTCATTTTAACACGATAAACTAACTCTCAAAAATTTTAGCGCAAGGGTCACTTTTTAGAATGATAATATGATGGGACCCAATGGAAGTGATGTCATTAACTAGGAAGTAATCTCATGGCTGAAGTTATATAATCCAGCAGGAAAATTTTTTAATACCCCAATACAACAAAATTAAATCAAAGTAAATTAGCTTACAATAAGTTGAAAAATTTAAAACAAAGAACACAAGTCTGGAATCACAGTGGTGTCACTTCCTGTTTGATGGCACTTCTGGCCATGACATCACATCCAGATTGATGACATCACTTCCAGAGGTTACTGGACAGATTTTCATTCTCAGTATGGACGCAGGTTGAAATGCTTAAGAACAACTGGCTTGCCGTGTTCTGTAAAAGCACTTCACAATGGTATGTCTAAACATTAATTTGTGAATAGGGTGGGGAAATCTGTGAAAAACTGAATCCATTCATACAGGGCTCCTATACTCATAACTACCTTGACAATCCGTTATAAACCAAAAATATGTAAAAATTATGAAGGGCACATGGAAACTGAGACTAACTAAAGGAATCAGCAGATACAGTCTTCCACCTTAGATTCACTCCAGGACATAATCAATACTGAGAGGCAGAATTGTCTACAATATTTAACTGTCCTCTCTCTTTTTACCCAAAAATTTACTCTTGAATTCACACTTATGTAAAAAAGCAAAGTATGCATAATATGTAGGTAGATTTTATTGACATCAATTGTTTTAAGATTTCATTTGTGGGACCCACCAAAACCTAAGTGTATATGAGTTATAATAAATCAAATAGCATGTGGCCTTGAAAGAACAGAGGAGCTTCACATTCTTATGATTGGTAATTGGTACAACTTTCCAGAAAATTTGGTAATAGCCTTGGAAACTGCATGAACTCCATGCATTTGAGAGCTAAATTAAAGTGATTTTATATGAATAGGGATTTATAAAAAATTATACATGCAATTGTTACATAAAAGGCTTACTTTTTAGGAGACAGATTTTTTCAGTTGTTACAAACTTCAGTGCATGGCAATTAATTAAAAGTATAATTACATCTTATACTCCCCTTCATAACTGGCACTTCAAATAATCTAAAAAGCCCCAATCTATTTCTCCTCTGCTAAAAAAAGTACGGTATTTCTGCATAGCCTTGAGAATGAGAAAATACAATATTCTTATCACAATAAAATGGCATATCCACAAGAATTATCAAGATCATATTTATAATGAGGTCTTAACTGATTTTATTGTCAGTCTCGTATCAACGGTATATCCATTAGGTAGAAAAACAAACTTTGCCACTATAGTAGTAACAATAAAGTAAAAACTTACTTTAAAGTTTGATGGCAAGCAGAGACCGCTTTCCCCTAGCTGAATTCACTTAGCAATTCAATAATAATAATAGCAGGCCTCTGTTAGTCTTGGAAGACTATGGTATCGTGCTCTGCACTGCATACGCTGCATGCGAAGCACGAAAGCCTGGGTTAGATTGTTATGGAGGATAGGCTGTTACCCAAGCAGCAAATCCCCCCTCTCCATGCCACTGAATTAGTCCAATGGAAAGGCAGAGCCAATATGATTGGATCCAGCTGGCATCGCAGAGCTGGGCTAAGTACAGGAGCTCACCCTGTCTTGTGAGGCCGACCCAGGTCTTAAACCCCGGCCTGCTGGTTAACAGGCACAGTGTCTTAGCCACTTGCGCCACCCACTGCCCACAATAATAATAATAATAATAATAATAATAATAATAATAATAATAATAATAATAAAGCATACAATTTTTGGTATAAATTTTCAAACCTTTTTTGGGGAGGGGGGAGATTTTTATGATAGCACTCTCAGGATACAAGACCTTCTCTGGTCTTAAGTTGATCAAATTCCAGCCTCTTAGGCTGGCAGGAGAAAGCAAGAGCTTTGTTTCTCCAGCTACCATTACTGAGCCAGACTCTCCCCTTAACTCTTGCTGCCTTTCTTAATGTCACTGTGAGGATTCATAAATTGAGTTCTAATAACTAAGGAAATAGCTCTACTTTGGGGACACATGAAAATGCATGAGGTTTTCCACCTTGACATAATAGAGCTATTAAAAAGCCAAAGTGTTAAAAAAAATGGATGATTGACGTGACAGCAAGTACAGTACTACTCAGAAACCACCATTGGAGTTCTGACTACATTTTGTTAGTCATAAATAAGTCACAGACATTTTTAAAGTACTTGAAGCCTGCTTAGAGGAGAAAAAACTTCATGTCATAAAAGCACTATAGGCTAAACAATATTCAGATGGGAATGTATGCCAAAGTGAAAACCTATATTTTAAGAACAGTTTTCAGCAAAGAGGCAGGCACAATGCACAGACATGTCTGAAACCAATGCAACACATTAGGAAGCAAGCAGGAACAGGTTTTGCAGACACAGCACTGTACCTCAGGGAAAATTGGTTCTCAAAACTGCAAAGTTACTGTCTTAAGAACATTTACTTAAAAATAAGTCCTCCTGAGTGGCAGTCACTTCCAGGCACAAAATTCAGTATCAGACAGTATCATAAAGTTGTCAGTGAAATAGTCAATGCTACACTATTCCACAGAAACTGCTGACTCTACCATTTATTTTGGTGAAATTCAGAAGGTAAATTAGGGTAACAACAAACCTTGAGGAGCTCTATTGGTACGCTGTTCCCTAATCTGGATAATCTTCTTCTGTAAGTAACTATAAAAAGGGAATTTTTAAATTCCTTCAGTTCTCAAGCAGGGTTTACACATTTAAGATCCTATCATGAAGACATTGAGCACAATCCTAACCAGGTCTACTCAAAAGTAAGCCCCACTGTGTTCAATTGGACTTACTCCCGTGAAAGTATCTTTAGGATTGCAGCCATTGACTATATTCAGCTTCATATGTGTTCATATTAATCCACCTTTTCCTTATCTTGAGTTTATTCAAGCTCTGCTTCTTTCTCTTCTCCTCCATAAAGGGAATCAGAAGATGAAAATACCCCAAGCATATCATGACAAAGTAGCTCCTGACAGAAAACAGCTTGACAAGAAACATGTTCAATTCAGCAAACATAACTTTTTCCTAGGGAAACAGATTTCCACTCTCAAAGATTATACTATCAAGAAGGAAGTCAGTTGTACTGAATTGTATTGTATTATATATTCTGATGCTGAAATGAATTCTCTGGTCACATTTTTACCACCACTAAACATAATTCATTTTAAACTTACAGACACTGTATCTTTCTGTTAATCTGCAAGCAACAGAAAGGTTTGAGGAAAAGAAAGGCATCTGGAAGTAAATGTCTTTCACATGGCAGAAAATCTACGGGAATCTTTCTTCCCCTAGGAATTGGATTGGAAAAAAACCCATAGAAAACAGAATGCAGATTCAAGTGTCTTTATAATATCAGAGCAATCCCCTTATCGCAGATCAAGCCACATATTTTAAACCCACCACTAAATGACATGAAACAACTAAGTAAACTAATACTATTGCTTAGCATTACATTACATTGAACTGATAGGTGATGATAAAAAGTTGATAAAAAATTTGATGATAAAAAGTTGAGAAGGAACAAAAAGAGAGAGAAAAAAACATTTGGATAAGACCAACATAACAAAATTGGAAGGGGACAAACAACTGAAGAGGGAGAAGAGAGTAGTGACTGTTCAGAGAATGGGTATTGATCAGCATGGTCAGAACCTGTGTCACTTACCTTTTCTTTAATGCCACTGTTTTTATCCTAGTTGAAGGATAAATGGAGGTCTTCAAAGTCATGAAATGGACCCACTAAATCATTTGAATCAATACTAAGCACTTCTGCTTCTCAGATCCTAAAAGAGAAAATATAATGCATTAACCATATTTGTAAAGCATTAACATTTCTATATATACAACAGCAAAGGCAACATTTCAAAAAGCAGTAAAACTTTGGTCAACTACAGCACTTGTTTTGATCTACTTATTTCAACAGGGTCTTCTAAGTAACAAGAGGTTTGTCACAAGAATAAGTATAATGCCGAATTTAAAATAAAAAAAGCAGAAAAAGAATAAGAATAATGTAGTTCTTCAGGAATGCTATTTTGTTAGCTTTTCATTGAAATTAATGAATTTCACTTTAAACCCTTAGATGACCATCTAAAATAGCCTAACCCCCAAATCCAGAGTAACTACGGGAGCACGAAAGAAACTTTACGTGCACCCGTAGTTACTGCACCACCTAGTGAAAACCTATGGGAAATTCATATTGGAATCCAGAGTAAGTTGTTCTTACACCAGAGCAAGGACTCCCTGTAGTCACTCTGGATTTTGCCCTAATTTGCATAAATTATAATTGCCGGTCAATAAATTCGGTTGGTCATCTAAGGATTATGATGCTACAGTAAAGACTAAGACGCAAGATGTCTAAGCTTCTATGCACTGTTTTTAGGAAAACACAAACAAATAATCATACTTCACTTGCACATGTTTATTTTATAGTGCTACCAAATGGTGGTTTAGCACCCATGGCAGTGACAGCACACACTGTGCTTAACAAGAGACTGGCAAGGAGTGTCAGGTGGGGAGAGGTCAAAGTTTTGCCCAGGGAACTTCAAGAGGTCAAAGTTTGAACCTGGAACTTCAAGAAGGCAAGCAAGAAGAATTGTCGGCTGATACCAACCACAAGATATAAAACTAGGAGCACAATGGGCGAATAAAGATTACAAGATGGTATTTGGAGCTGGTTGCGGCTTTCAAGAACAGTGTGGGCTACATCCAGAAGGTGATATTTTCTAACAAAAGAAAAGGAGAATGTTTACCAAGTAATTTTGTGGCATGATGATGAGACTTTGGGACTCTATGTTTGAGTTTCATTTGAGTATAATAAGGATTTCACCCTGTTGAGACAGACACACCAACCCAAGCAGTAATTTATGGGTTGTAAAATAAAAGGCTTCCAGTGAAGCCCCTTTAGTTCACACCTTCAAATCAGACACTACCCTGAAGCATAATTGGAGTTTGAGAAATACCATTCTTTGCAACATTCCGGCTTAAACAGAGGTGGGCAAATTGTTTCCACAGTTAATCCTGTTTAATTTTTTTAAGCATTCCCAACTGAGACTTCCATTTCTAAAGGAATCCACTTTGGAACATCAAAATAGAAACAGGTTAAAAGAAACAGAAGAATTCACCTTCTGGGTTTGTCAAGACACAACTATTTGAAGCAGCTACACTTTAAAAATGAGTTTAACTACAGCAGGTAATGCAGTACTGTTCACATGTGAAACATAACTGAATATTTTTCGGTAAGATGACTAACTGAAATTTATTGCATACTTTCAGGAGATATAGGTTATCTGGAATAAATCTATTATAGTAAAAGATTGTGTGGATGTAAAGTAAACATGGTTAGAAAGTACAGAATTTTTAAAAGACCTCATCTGATAAAACTTTAAACCTAAAAGAAGGGAATGGATCAGATCTAGTGCCTCTACGTAAGGGCAAAAATGCCATCCATTAAGACTTTTTTCTGGACCAGCTCAAGAGAAGGGGAAGAAAGTTCCCTTTCCAAAAGAGGCTGGTACCTTGCTCACCTGCAGGATACCACAGCAGCCATTTAGGCGCAGCCATTCAGACTTCGGGAGTCACAGGCAGCTCAGGATTGGGCTACCTGGCTATAATCTTAGGCACTCTTTCCTGGGAGCAAGCCCAATTTGAACACAATGAGATTTTCTTCTGAACAGACATGCATAGGATTGTGCTGTCAGTCTTGCATAAGCAAATAGGTATGGGAAACATAAAGACGTCACATGGCATCAGCACACAATTCCCTAGACTCTTGCTTGTCATTATTGTTACTCTTATTTGCATTCCAGCTTGTGTTGCCCAACAGATCCTATTTTATTTTAATGCAAACTGAGAATATGCACATGCTCATGTGTACGTAACACTGGGTTTCTGCTAGAAAACATAACACAGGTCAGTAATGCAGTATTAATTTCAGGAATTATTTCTTTACATCCATTCTTCCCCCACATACATCATTATGAGCCCCTTTTCTCCTTCCAAGGACTCTTTTCTCTTCCCTTTGTCTTTTGCTTCCTCTGCTCTATAGCAGGGGTTTCCAAAACCCTGCCCAGGGACCAGATGCAGCCCTTGGCAAGCTCAGTGTGGCCTTCTATCAAGAAGGCCCTTCTATCAGCAAGACCCTTCTATCTGGCCCTTGGGGAAGCCTTGTAATCCCCTCCAATACATTCTTATATGTAAATTTATTCAAATTTGAAATGTAAATTAGTTTTCTAGCCCCCAACACAGTGTCAAGAGAGATGATGTGACCTTCCTGCCAAAAAGTTTGGAGACTCCTGCTCTATAGCAACTAGTCGGACATACTGCACTGCTTTCATCAATTTCTCTTCCCTATTACTGTGAAACACCCACATTAAAGTTTTGTTTAAAGCATGGTTTTGTTGGACCATTCATCCTCGCTTCCCTCACCAAACCAGATAACTACATAGGAGTCTAGCCCATGAATTAGGTTTCCCCTGCATAATCTTGTTATCCATGTTTAAATGCACAGCTGGTAACAGGGGGAAGCAGCAGCATCATTGCAATTTAGCATTTAGTTGTGCAGACATTTGGTTCACATGCAACACTATGTTCTTTGAACCATAGGCGTCAGGGTCTTTTCATCCCTCTGCCTCACTTCCCATGAGTGCTTCCTGCTTCTACTTTACAATCAGTAAAGAGCCAGTGAGACCCAGGTACAGCAACAGGAAAGTTAAAACACAAGCAGATATATAATTTGTATGAAAAGGTGGGATTTTATAACCATGGGTAGTTGAAACTGTGGATACTGGATCTTTAAATACTAGAGGGGGCCTGTTTGGAGAATAAGTTGTTGAATCAAGCAACAATCAAGCTTATCAGATTATCATTACAAATCTACCCTTTCCGGCTACTTAGTTCTAGTGGTTTCCCACCATGGTTGTCACCAGCAGAAAGTATGCCAACTGAATCGATCTACATGGAGAAGTACCCAAGAGAGCAGGGGATCCATTTCTACACCCAACTCCTGTAGATACAGAAAATCATGGATAATCACTGTTTTTGGCCTATTTCTTCCTCTGAAGTCCCCTTGATAAGTTTGCCCTTTGTGTGCTTCAGGCCCACTCACAGGTAAACTCAGACTAAAATATTTCATCCTCTCATGGAAGTGACCAAGGCATTCTGATGCCCAAGGAAGCTCCAATCTCTTTCAGAGGGCTCAAGTGGAGCCATGTATGGCTCAAGTCTGATCCAGGGACCCACAAAGCACCAGATTTGTGGATGAAAAATCCATGGATAAACAATCTCCACCTATAGTTAAGTTTTAGGCCCAAACCAATTATGCAACTACTCCACATGAGAACACATCCATGAGGTTGAATTCACATGGGATTTGCAACCATACTCACTACTGTGGTTAAAGGTGCTGTCCTGTTGATTTTTGTTGCTGTCCTGTTGATTAGCAGATCAGTGGTTCGAGACCCGTAGGGTCAGGTACTCTTTCATCTCCCTGATTCCCATTTACAGTTACACTAAGAGCACAAGCCTACCATGTTTACTCAAAAGTAAGCCCCATAGTGTTCAATGGGTCTTACTCCCAGAAAAGTGTCTTTAGGATTGCAGCCTAAGTCAAGCAGATAAAAATTTTCCAGTTTCATGCTCCCTGCTTCATTTTCATTTATGCCTCTCCATTACCATGTGGATTCCTGTACATGTGATTTGGGGCTTACTCTCAGAGAGAATCTGAGAGAGTAAAATCAAAGAAGAATGTTGTGCATAATACAGTACTGTAAAACCTTGGATTGAGAGTGTTTTGCAAGACAAGCAAACGGTTCCAATAAATTTTGTTCTGCAATACAAGCAATGTCTTGCAATACAAGTGAAAAATAGTCACGGCAGGAAAACAACCAATTTCACGCTCTGCCAGCACCTGCTTAGCCACTCCTGAGAGACAAGCCTATGCATGTCTACTCTGAAGTAAGCCGAATACAGTCAATGGGGCTCACTCCTATGTGGGGGGAGGAATGGAAAGGCACCTGAGACACCTAGCCTTGCATGTCTACTCTAAAGTAGACTATGAGCACAATCCTAACCATGTCTACTCAAAAGTAAGCCCCATTGTGATCAATGGATCTTACTCCCAGGAAAGTGTCTTTAGGATTGCAGCCTTTATAAGCAGTGGGGCTCACTCCTGTAAGGGGAATAGACTGTAGCCAGAGAGACCTGAAAGACTTAAGTGCAGGATAATTTATTTTATTTTTCTTTATATGTTGTATCTTTATTATTTTGTATTATATTACAGTGGTGCCTCACATAAAGAGCTTAATTCGTTCTGGAGGCATGCTCTTTAAGTGAAATGCTCTTTAAGTGTAGGAGATTTTCCCATAGGAAATAATGGAAATTCAGACGATTGGTTCTACAACCCAAAAAATATTCATATAAAAATATTAACTGGATGTAAACTGATGATAAAACACTGGAATTGAATTCAAAACATGCATTCAATGTGCATAATCCTATGAAGTCTACTTAAGTCTGCAGTCCTAAAGTCACTTTCCTGGGAGTAAGCCCCATTTAACACAATGGGGCTTACTTCCGGGTAGACATGGAAGCCCGGCCACAGGTGGAAGAGCTTGGAAGTGTTGCTTTCGCTATGGGCAGGTGCGGTAGGCAGCCCTGATGCTTTTTTAAAGGGCTGCCAGCCATCGCGTCTGCCCCAACTGCCAACAAGTGTGTTTGTTACATGAAGCACAGTTTGTTACGTGAAGCAGAATCCTAGAGAAATTTTTGCTTGTTACGTGGAACGTACTTTACGTGAGGCACTTGTTACGTGAGGTGCCACTGTATATTAATGTCTAGCATAGAGTGAGGATAATCAACATTAATTTGCAGAACAGATCCCATACCAGAAAATGGCTTTTCCATTTTTTATTGAATTAACAAATTATTTATATTTTGGGTGGTGCAAGTGGTTAAGACACTGTGCCTGTAACCAGCAGGCCAGGGTTCAAGACCCGGGTTGGCCCCACAAGACAGGGTGAGCTCCTGTTCTTAGCCCAGCTCTGCGATCCCAGCTGGATCCAATCGTATGGGCTCTGCCTTTCCATTGGACTAATTCAGTGGCGTGGAGAGGGGGGATTTGCTGCTTGGGTAACAGCCTATCCTCCATAACAATCCAACCCAGGTTTTCGTGCTTCGCATGCAGCGTATGCAGCGCCGAGCACGATACCATAGTCAAGACTGACGGAGGCCTGCTTTTTTTATATTTTGGGTGGTATTCTTACTGAAGACACAAAAGAGTTATCCACTATTCTTCTAAAATAAATTGTGAGGAAATATTTGCATCTTCTGTTTCCACCCATAAATGAAGAATGTTAAGTAGGAGCCTAAACTAATTCTGAAGAATCTTGAACAAGCAGAAGTATGGTTTCATAAATGTTATGGCTAAAGTCAGGAAATCACTCTTTGCTTTGGATATATGCTTTGTTCAGGAATGTAAATATACTGATGCAGCAAATCATTGTTAAGTACTTCAGAAAATTAACCAAGAAGAATATTAAGTATCTCCAAGGGAGGGACCATGCTCCACTTGTACGCTACATGATTTCCACCCAGACTGTCCTGTCACATTCATTTTTCAGACATCTCCTGTTAAAAGATTGCAGCTGGCAGGCTAGAAAATACCTCAGCCTGAATCCCTGGAGATTCGGAATAAACTAAGCAAGAAAGATCAATGGTCTAACTTTGGACTAAGCAGCTTCATATGTAATTTTAGTTCCTTATTTGCAAGTTTTTGGACAGACATCTGTCTGTGGGATCTTTCGGATAGGGATGCCCTTACGTTTCAAGCAGATCATACCAGCCATATGATCCTTTCCAAATCTGTCCTTTTTCATACTTGTCTCTAGAATGTAACCCGATCAGTACCCACAGATCTTTTAGGTGTAAAGGTCCTTTTAAGAAGATTTGTACCTACATAAGCTACCTGAACAAGAGTTCAATCCTCAAAACATGCAATAAAAATCCTGACTGCAGCAGGCCTCCGTCAGTCTTGGAAGACTATGGTATCATGCTCGGTGCCGCATACACTGCATGCGAAGCACAAAAGCCTGGGTTGGATTGTCATGGAGGATAGGCTGTTACCCAAGCAGCAAATCCCCCCTCTCCACACCACTGAATTAGTCCAATGGAAAGGCAGAGCCCATACGATTGGATCCAGCTGGTGTTGCAGAGCTGGGCTAAGGACAGGAGCTCACCCTGTCTTGTGGGGCTGACCCGGTTCTCGAACCCTGGCCTGCTGGTTAACAGGCACAGTGTCTTAGCCTCTTGCGCCACCCACAGCCCTTTATATAGGGCAAAATCCAGAGTAACTATGGGGAGTTCTTGCTCCGGTGTAAAAACAACTTACTTTGAATTGCAATATGAATTTCCCATAGGTTTTCACTAGGTGGTGCAGTAACTACAGGTGCACGTAAAGTCTCTTACGTGCTCCCATAGTTACTCTGGATTTGGGGGTAAATACGGGAACTTCCTTTGAGCCACATTTCCCATTTCTCTGCAAAGAACAGCAAAACTCTGCCACATGACTTTTATTAGAATAGCATCCAAATGTTCTTGTTCTTTGCACAGAAGAACAGAAAGCATCATTCTGGTACTTCCAATGCCCTCAAATGTTTCACTGGGCTAGACTGCTTCTCAAATGCAACACAACAGGAATCCCAACAGAAAGAGGTGCATCATACCCACACTACTGGGGGACTTTCTTTACAGAAATGTAGAAGAAAATAAATATTTTTGCATATATAGGCTAGAGGAAGGCAACATATTTGGAGAAATCCAAATCTAGTTGGGGGGATTAAAATAAGTAGTCCAGTATCAGATTGCCGAACAAGCTTCTTCTGCTCCAGAACATGAATGGGAAAAAAATCCAGCTACTCTACACACAGCCTCAACTCCAGACAACTGAACACATCAGACACTGGAAGGGTAGGTAGGGCACAACAGGTAGGAAACCTGGATACAGTTTGGAAAGTGCTGCTTGGGTCCTGGTAACAGTGGATAGAAGAGACGTCCAAAGAAAGGATGTAATCCATACTATCCATACTTTCCTTGGAGAAAGCCTCACTGGCTATAACTGTGCTTAGTTCTGAGTAGAAATGCATAGGATTGGGATTTGAGGCTGAAAAAATATCCATGCTCACATAAGAGAAAGCCTTATTGACTACAATGGGACTACCTCTGAACTTACATGCATAGGATTGCACTTTGAGGCTGCAAACCTATTCACAGTTTCCTGGGAGTAAGACTCATTGACTATATAGGGACTTACTGCTAAGTAGACATGCACAGTATTGCACTTTAAAGCTGCAAACCTATTCACAGTTTCCTGGGAGTAAGACTCATTGACTATATAGGGACTTACTGCTAAGTAGACATGCACAGTATTGCACTTTAAGGCTGCAAACCTATTCACAGTTTCCTGGGAGTAAGACTCATTGACTATATAGGGACTTACTGCTGAGTAGACATGCACAGGATTGCACTTTAAGGCTGCAAACCTATTCAGTTTCCTGGGAGTAAGACCCGTTGAATATATAGGGACTTACTTCTGAGTAGACATGCACAGGATTGCACTTTAAGGCTGCAAACCTATTCACAGTTTCCTGGGAGTAAGACCTATTGACTATATAGGGACTTACTTCTGAGTAGACATGCACAGGATTGCACTTTAAGGCTGCAAACCTATTCACAGTTTCCTGGGAGTAAGACCCATTGAATATATAGGGACTTACTTCTGAGTAGACATGCACAGGATTGCACTTTAAGGCTGCAAACCTATTCAATATCCTGGAGTAAGCCCCATTGACTGTAATGTAGCTTACTTCTGAGTAGACCGCATAGGACTGGACTCTGAAGCTGCAAACAAATCCACACTTACTTAAGAGAAAGCCTCATTGACCACAAGACTTACTTCTGAGTAGACATGTATATCTCTAACTAAGGCAAGAACGCTCTCCACACTTTCTTGGGAGTAAGCTTCATTGAGTATAATGGGAGTAACTTCTGAGCAGGCTTGGGCTTGCAATCCTGATCCACACTTTCCTGGGAGTAAGCCTCGTTGAAGACAATGGGGCTTACTTCAGAGTAGACAAGGGCAGGGCTGGTCTGAGAGGCTGCAGGGCAGCCCTGGGACCCTCTGAAGGTTGGAGGTTTTGGGAAGGCAGGGAAGGAAGGCTCCCTCTGCGCCTCCCCCAACCCGAGGCAGCCCCGCCGCCTCCACACGGCCGCGGTGGGCCTCCTCGGAGCTCCCACCTGCCTGGATACCTGGGGCAGCCTCAGCTCGGGGCCCGGGAGGAGGAAGGAGGGGAAGGACGCCGTACCTGCCGCTGCTCCTGAGGGACAGTGGAGTGGCTCCCTCGGCTGTGCTGGAAGGAGGAGGGGAGGAAGGAAGCCAGCGAGCGGACCCTCCGGCGTCCCCGACCGCGTTACCAGGGGACGGACAAGCCTCCCTCGCTCCGGAAGTCACTGCTGGGAAAGGCTCGGCCCGCAAGGGGGAAGGAGAGGGAGGAGCAGGGCCCAGACAGCCCCCATCTTGAGTGTGGCAGACACGCAGCCTCTGCTCCGGCTGGGAAGGAGCTCCAGGCACGGTGGAGGCTGCAGGGCACAGGCCTAGCATGGTCTACTCAGAAGCCAGTCCCATTGACTTCAGTGAGGGTGACTCTCAGGAAAGTATTCACAGCATTGCATCCACACGGCCCACTCCTATGTCTACTCAGAAGTCAGTCCCATTGACTTCAGTGAGGATTACTCTCAGGAAAGTATTCACAGCATTGCATCCACACGGCCCACTCCTATGTCTACTCAGAAGTCAGTCCCATTGACTTCAGTGAGGATTACTCTCAGGAAAGTATTCACAGCATTGCATCCACACGGCCCACTCCTATGTCTACTCAGAAGTCAGTCCCATTGACTTCAGTGAGGATTACTCTCAGGAAAGTATTCACAGCATTGCCTCCACACGGCCCACTCCTATGTCTACTCAGAAGTCAGTCCCATTGACTTCAGTGAGGGTTACTCTCAGGAAAGTATTCACAGCATTGCCTCCACACGGCCCACTCCTATGTCTACTCAGAAGTCAGTCCCATTGACTTCAGTGAGGGTTACTCTCAGGAAAGTATTCACAGCATTGCCTCCACACGGCCCACTCCTATGTCTACTCAGAAGTCAGTCCCATTGACTTCAGTGAGGGTTACTCTCAGGAAAGTATTCACAGCATTGCCTCCACACGGCCCACTCCTATGTCTACTCAGAAGCCAGTCCCATTGACTTCAGTGAGGGTTACTCTCAGGAAAGTATTCACAGCATTGCCTCCACAAGGCCCACTCCTATGTCTACTCAGAAGCCAGTCCCATTGACTTCAGTGAGGATTACTCTCAGGAAAGTATTCACAGCATTGCATCCACAGGGCCCATTCCTATGTCTACTCAGAAGTCAGTCCCATTGACTTCAGTGAGGATTACTCTCAGGAAAGTATTCACAGCATTGCATCCACACGGCCCACTCCTATGTCTACTCAGAAGCCAGTCCCATTGACTTCAGTGAGGGTTACTCTCAGGAAAGTATTCACAGCATTGCCTCCACACGGCCCACTCCTATGTCTACTCAGAAGCCAGTCCCATTGACTTCAGTGAGGATTACTCTCAGGAAAGTATTCACAGCATTGCATCCACAGGGCCCATTCCTATGTCTACTCAGAAGTCAGTCCCATTGACTTCAGTGAGGATTACTCTCAGGAAAATATTCACAGCATTGCATCCACACAGCCCACTCCTATGTCTACTTAGAAGTCAGTCCCATTGACGGCAAAGGGGCTTCCTCTCAGGAAAGTATGCACAGCATTGCAACCAGCGTTGGAGTCCCATTGTCTTCAGTGAGGATTAGGAAAGTGTCCAAAGGACAGTAGCCTTGGTCTGAAGCCTGTTCTGTACAATGTAAGTCATTGTACTGTTGCTTCCTAAGATGCCAAGTGTGGGGCTGTACAGTCAATGTTTCTGCCTTACTCAGAGAAGTCAAGCTTATGCCTCAATCCATTTTCATGGGAGTGCCAGCCCCATTAAATACACTGAGATTTTCTTTCACACAGAGAATTGTGCTACTGTGATTGTCTGATCCAGGCCTCAGTTAATGTTTACTAAGGGTTTACAACCCTGGGTGATTTCTCTTTGTATGGGTACCTCCAGCGGTACCTGCAGACAGTGTCTTGTGGTACTCTTGGGAAGCCTTGACAGCTGCCTCCTTGCAGCAAGAGCAAGAATATAATGCAACAAACATTTTAGGTGGCTCCAAAGCATACTTTTCAGTGCTCAAAAAAGCTCTCCTGCCCATCCTGAGCTTTTTATTAGTGAAACTAGTGATGATGTCCAGTGGTACTTCAAATAGGTGGACCATGAAGTGATATGGCAGAGGACAAAATACTGTTTTGTAGTGTTTTTGGGAAAGCAATAGCAACAATCTCTGAATGGTGTACCAGATGATGCCCTGGCTCTGTTTGTGATTACTACTACTTACTGCGTTTGTAGCAGATGGCATTATTCTGGTGATTTGTCACAGGGGTATTTCACTCTATATGTTAAACACCAGGTGGTATTCCTAAGGGAAGAGGAATATATTTTACATTCCCTCAGAAGCTCCTAAAAAGGATTTTTTTTTAACACAGTATTCATACATTTTCATAACTCTATGATGACTGGGCACGATTTTGTAGAAATAATATAACCTGTATCATTGACAGCAAAAAATTAAGGAGAAACAGTGAAATGAAAGAATACACCAAAGGAATAATAGGCACAATACCAAAAGAATAATGGACAGCCCAATACTACACATAGGCCCATATCCTAAAGTCAAATTAAGCCCTTTGCTCCGGAGCAGTTAAGGTGACTTTCCATAAAATAGCTCTAGAGGGAGATGTAACTGTGTGGACCCATAACTGCTCTGGATTTTGCCCATAAGGAATAACTAGCAGCCCAATCCTAGGCTACCTGGAACACCAGGACTGCCATGATGCCTTAATGGCTGGTGCGGTATCCTGAGCTCTACCAGACAACTGCCAGCAGATCCTTAGGTGAAGACGATTTTTGCCGCTTCCACCTGGTTAAGGGAAGTAGCCTTGCAGTGGGGCTATTCGATTCCGTGACAATTTTTGGGTTGCTGTATAATCGAGTCTCCATGTTATACTGCAAGGCTCTGTTATACACAAGAGGCTGTGGATCTGGTGGATCTGAGCTCCCAAGCTGGTCCCTCCCCAGCATGCATCCTCCCTGCCTGGTTCTGAGTGGAAGCCATTCTGAGCTTGAGATAGCGGAATCTCTCACTTTTCCTTGTTCCATGGTCTCAAATAGACAATTTCCTTTCTTTATAAAGAAAAGGATGGGGGAAACCCCAAACATTGGACTCTAATACACTTGTAATAAATCAATTACCGGTACTTTGGACTAAACCTAAATGTTGTAAAGACAAAGAAAATGATGCAGTCAGTATTCTAGCCAATTGCTTACTATGGAGTAAGAAGTACATGCTTCAGTGCTGCAATGTCTGACGCTGCAAACATATCCACACTTACTTGGGAACAAGTGCCACTGACTATAATGGAACCTATTTCTGATGAAGCCCAACATAGTATTGGCCTCTGAGTCTGATACAAAGATGCAAAGGTAAAGTGTTCAGTGGCTTATCTTCCCAATTTTCATTTAGTGCTGAAATTAAATGCCTCGAGGAAAGAATACAGGAGTATGTGTCAGTGGCGTAGCTGCTGACAAGAGGTGCAGGGGGTGCAGCTGCACCAGGCAGTAGGCTTTAGGCAGCAACAAACTGAGTTTGACTAGTGGCTAAAATTTAAACATTTCTTTTTAAAAATACCCAGGTATCACTTCCAGTTGTGACGTCACTTCTAAGGTGACGTTTTGAGCTTTGTATTAATCTACATGAACATTAGCTATGCCACCACAGTGTGTGTGTGTGTGTGTATGTTTATATATGTGTACCTGCATTCATGCTTATGTGCCCCTTAGTCCACTGGTTAGGCCAACAAATGTCCCGTGCTGGCCTGGGGGTGCTGCAAAAGTACCCCACTTGGGCCAGTGCTCAGACATGCACCATACTCCCCATTCCATCCTCGGACCAGTCCAGTGTGATACAGGAAGCTGGACTAGATGGCCTTCGGCCTGATCCAGTGGAGGCTCTTCTTACGTTTTTAGATGGGAGCAGTTGTGATGAGTTAGGACTTCATCCAGGACTGCCTTTATCCTGAGCCACTTTGCCTGTTTAACAGCCAGAATAAGTGATTACTGAAAAATTAAGGCATACAAAGAAAACTATTCTATCACACTTTTATTTTGACCATGAACTTCTGGACCTCATTTACACTTCTTTTGCCGCTCAAAATGAAAGATGGTACCCCAATCTAAAGCTTTCTAAATTCTATATTCTATAATTCTTCCTCCAATGTATGCCAGATTGCTTGTTGTCTTCCAGTGCCTTCTTACAGAAGGAAAAAGAGCTGAACGTAATAAAGAATATTTTGTACTCATGTCTGGATATCAGCCCAGATTAGCCCTCACTCTCGTACTCTGTGTGACAAATGCAATTCCCACAGAAACTTGATAACTTGTCAGCTTGCAGACCGACATACTTGTATGTACATCTTTAGCTAAGGGGATTTAAATTAAAGGGAGCTCCAGGCTTCTATAAAAGTATTCACCATACCAACAACATCTTCACAGCTGGGATACACTTGAATGGAAGAGAGATACCACTTTTCCCACCCCTCTGCATGATTCCTATGCATCTACATGGTACACTGATGAGATAGAACTGCACCTGTTGAATTTTTGGTGGCTTTGCAGCTGTTCAAGTCTTCTTGGTCCTACAACATGAAAACAGGCAGCAGCCCTATTGAGCACCTTTATATATGGGTGATACTGTATTTGTCTTTTTTGCAATATACAGCAATTCTGACTGCTGCTTATAATATTGCATGTATATTTCAGATTTGAATAAATAAATATAAATGAATTCATATAAATGAATACATCAGGGACTATACTTATATGAGTGAATGAGTTTATGATTTCAATACACTCCACAGGTTGACCATATGACTGGAAAAACACAGATTTGTCCAGATTTTTAGCTTGCTGTCCAGGTGTCCTACATTTTGGCTTCATTGTCCTACATTTTGACTTCATTTTTGAACTTTGCGATGGTGCGCAGTACACCATCATATCATATGTAGTTGGATTAGTACTGAAGAGCAGAATCTAATGCAAAAATCGGTTTTGAGATATCTCCTTCCTATCAAAGGATATAGCCAAAAAACAAAAAAAATTTAAAAATACATTTTTGGCAATTTTTTAAAAGCGGTTAGGAATTCTGGCCTTTGGAAAATTCAGGCCAGTTTTGGCCTGGGGTAGGAATTTTGGCCTGGGGGTTCAGGAATTTTAGGTTTGGCGTCTGATCACCTTGAATAAAGCAGGCCTCTGTCAGTCTTGAAAGACTATGGTGTGCTCAGCGCTGCGTACGCTGCATGCAAAGCACGAAAGCCTGGGTTGGATTGTTATGGAGGATAGGCTGTTACCCAAGCAGCAAATCCCCCTCTCCACGCCACTGAATTAGTCCAATGGAAAGGCAGAGCCAATACGATTGGATCCAGCTGGCATCGCAGAGGCTTTCTTTTGGGGCTGACAAGGGAATCGAACTCTGGCCTTCTGGTTAACAGGCACAGCGTCTTTACCGCCCGCGCCACCCACAGCCCTCACCTTGAATACACATGAGAATTATGAACTGTGGGCACAGTTCATACCAGTTTAACTAACCAGTTTACAACTCACCCATCTCCCCCATTCCATGGTGGTGTAGGGAAGCTGGCACATGTGTAGGCACTGGCCTATCCTGACCCTTATCCTGAGGAGTGGCAGTGCCCCCTCTTACGGCATGTTTGTGATACCCTCAGGCCAGAACAGAACTTGTGCCGGCCTAATTGGGGGGTTAGGATTGTAGCCTGTTTGCCACATACTTCTTCCACAATGAAAACATACAGACTTAAGCCAGAAACACAAAAGTTGTTCAGAGGCAATAGGGAATTATAATATTGCCCTTGGGCCAGCTCCAACTATCTTCAAAGGGCCAGAGGCTCATTGCAGAATAAGGGCTCCCTACAGGGTGAATTGGGGGTCCTGAGGGCTGCAAATGGCTCCTGGGCTTGGGTTTGCTCTAGAGAAATGACATAAACCTGTCTTCCTTTCATACTTTGGGAAGCTCCATGCACACTGAAGTTGCAAGATATGCATTAAAAAATACAGCCAGTCACTGAGCCTCATTTCCTCCCAGTGTGAGCTTAATAAGCTATCAAATTTGATTCCCTGTTTGAAGGAGGAGGAAGGCCTTGATAGTCTGTCCATGGGATAAATGGCACATCTGGCCTGACAGCTGCTACAGAGCCTTCTGACTCCCCCAATGGCCAGTTTAAGCACTGGATGAGGGCCAACACCAAAACCCTCATTTCTGGTGGCAGGATAGTGCCAGCTGAACTGGGCAGGGGGGCCAGGGTGGGACCAGTGCAGGGCTTGGTCCAGAGCTTACAGTCACCTGGCACCCCTATATTGTGTGTGTGTGTGTGTGTGAGAGAGAGAGAGAGAGAGAGAGCTGTGAAATTGTTGCTCATTTTGACAAACAGGAACTCAGAATAAGGGAAACAGGCTATACAGTATTTATTCACAATTTGTTTTAAATCAATCTGACCACAGTATCTTGGCTATACGATTACTTTTCAAATATCTTACAGTGCAATCCTAGGCATGGCTTCTCTAAGAAAGTCCCCATTTTCAGTGGGGCTACTTCTGGGTAAGTGTGTGCAGGATTGAAGGCTTAGGAACAGGGCAACACAAATTTGAACACTGCCATCTTGGGCCTGCCACTTCTGCTCTATTAAAAAATCCAACATTTTTAGCATTTTCCTATATTCTGCCATGGAACCTAGAAATGCAAGACTCCCAGTATCATTTACAGGAATAGTGCAAGCCCTGTCCCTTTAAATAAACTGGAAGTCCAGCACTTCTTTTTTCATGGCAGTGTGCAACAAACACCATAACATGGGGAATAATCCACTTCAAGTGAACAGGTAGCAGATCATTGGTGGCAGGTGGTGCAGGTAGAAGGAAAGTGGTAGCTGATGCATAGGATTCAGGCTGAAAGGCATCCCAAATTCACTTGCCCAAAAGATATCTTACAAGTTTCTTACTTAGGAATCAGCATTCAGAAGCTTCATGGAGGCCTCATGGATACCTCATGCTGTGCTTAGAGATGCAACAACAGTATAACTGGCTTCAGAGTGAGAACATACATGATTTTTCATGCCACTTAAAAAAACTGTCAATGTTAGAGCTTGTTAGGCAGTGCCATCGAGTGGTAAAATGCAGTAAGACTTCTCAGTTGAAACAATCTACAAGACAGTTACAGTGTAATGAAAATAGAGGCGCATGTTTTTTATTGAGTACCATGCATGCTATGTATACATCCATGTGTCTTACACAATTCTTTACAAAATTTCAGAATCATTTGAAAGTGAGGTAAGATATCATAAGTTCCTCCTCCCATTTCTTACAGTGAATGATCCTTGTGTATGAGACTGTGTATCTAGTGACATGGAGGAGTTAGTTATTTGGAATCAGAAGTGAAAGATATTCTAAAATAAGAGTACTGGATTATTAGATAAACATACCCTTCCTTTCACAAGACATTTTGCAAATCACAGCATATTGTTTGTCAAAAACAACTCTAACTGGAGATGGAACTCAGGAGCAGGTTCGTAGGCTGAAATCTAGAGATCATGTGTGACTTCTAACACCTCCACAGTAATCAAACAGCAGTATAGACATCTGCCCTTCTCTTTTGCTGTTTGTAGCAAAAAAAGTGGACTTATTGCTCCATCAAGCAGAAGGATCAGAAAAAGCCAAAACTTTTTTTCACATTTCAATAACATTAAACAATGCATTTTCAGAAATGCATTTTCAGAAGCATTTCCCAACATCATGATTCAGTGATGGGAATTTTCACCTTTTCAGTTCCTGAAGGCTATTAACAGCTTTGGAGCCCTGCCAGAGAAAGAAGTAGCAATCTAGTTAATAAGGAGGATATTTTTACGGATGAAGAAGTTTAGAAATGCCCAAGATCATATCTAGGACCAGCATGTCCATCAGGGTTTCTTTCCTTCCTCTCATTTGGAAGTAATGTTACAGTTTTTGCCAACATTATCCCTTTGCTTACATAGGTACAAAGATAAGAGAATCAACTTCCTCTAAAGTAGATTACAAAACATGCTGCCTTTCAGACGATCTTTTGGACGTCAGGTTGCCTGCTGAGGAACTTCAGCACACTGTAGATAACTGTGAGGATTATGAAGGGCACATGCAGTTATGTAGGACATTAAGCATTTCCTATCAAAAATTGTGCATTGTTCATTAATGCAAAATGCATTAATTTTTTAAAAAATTGCATTATCAAATAATTTTGCATTTAGATGCAAAATCCACATGGGCTTTGTTATGAAAGGAAAGAAAATAAGCAGCACATGAATCCTGCCCTCACTGGATATTTCCTGCCTCAGAAGGGCAAGCTCTCAGGAGGAAGCTCCCATCCCTTTTGGCTGACAAGTTCTGCGGGATGCATGCAAACACAGGATGTTTGATGGATGATAACTGTGTAGGGAGAATAGCACAGTGCTTGCCATATACAAAGCATGGGATGCCAAACCCACATGGGGTTCCATATGGCTAAATATGTAGTTGCAAATCCCACATGGGTGGTAACTCATGGATGTTACTCACAAATGTATTTTCCCACTGACTAGCTGCACATTTGATTTGGGCCTGAGAATGTATCCCTGAACATACACATCGCTCTCCATGACTGCATGTTGTATGTTAGTCTTTCAGGGAATCATAAGGAGTATTACTAGAGCATGAGAGCGGGCAAGTGTCACTCCCACTGCAGGATCACTGTGGTTATTTGCAGAAATTGCACCTCATTTTATTATTATTCAGAAGACATTTTCGCAGAGCATGAGTATTTCACAATACTGCCTTCACTTCAGTGATGGGCTTCAAAGAAATTAAGAACCGGTTCTCTGTCCATTTGGCAGCCACTTTTAAATGGCTATTTTTAAACTTTATATGTACTATCTCTTGTTAAGAACCGGTTCTATAGAGTAGGTGCGAACCTGCTGGTGCCCACCACTGCTTCACTTCCCATTGACCTGGTTACATTTTGGATCTGGCAAGCAACCATCTTTTCCAAGTTCATTGACATTTTCAACAGCATCTTGCTGAGAAAATACAGGTGTGTCTTCATGATGAATGGACCCATATCCTAAACTCTGCATTTCCAGGTGCTCTTTTTCACCAACGGCAGAGACCGCTTCCATCACTTCACCATCTTCATCACTTTCATTTCCCTGAAACATATCACAGCAATAAAAGATTTCTGGTTCCAGACCAAAACTATATTGGTAATATCTCGAGGGAGGTATGACAACAGCCAGGCCAAAGATTCTCTTGACCTTATGGAAGAATTTTTAAATGTAACAGACAAAACACCCTTCTAGGTGGCTGCTCTAGCTTTTGCATGTTGAGTGAGTTGTTTGGAGAATGTGTATAAAAACCAGAGTTTTGGCATAAATGTGCAGAATTCATAAGTAATTTCATATAGTTAACATGCATGGTTTCTAAACAGACATTACGCAGACAGAGTGGGAACTATATGACATCCTCTGATGAATTCACATTCCACAATTGCTAATGTTTATCCACTTTCTCCATTCAGTTCACTTTAGCAAACTTATTCATAAACAGCTGCATAATGCTGCAAATATTTATTGTCTCTTATTCTTCCTTGGAAGAGACATTTTATCCCCCATTATTTTTTAACTGAAGCATCTTCTTGCAGATATTGGATTTTATGGTGTTCTTGTAAAAATCAATTAAAAACTCAGATTCTCCAAAATTAACCATGCAATCCTAACCCTGTTTACTCAGAAGTAAGTCCTATTGTATTCAATGGGACCTACTCCCAGGACAGTGTGTTTTGGATTATAGCCTAACTGGCATGCTTTCAAACTCTGGAAAATCCAATAAATTCTTCCACCTGGGAGCTCCTGTCCTTAGCCCAGCTCTGCGACACAGCTGGAACCAATCGTATTGGCTCTGCCTTTCCATTGGACTATTTCAGTGGCGTGGAGAGGGGGGATTTGCTGCTTAGGTAACAGCCTATCCTCCATATCAATCTAACCCAGGCCTTCGTGCTTCACATGCAGCGCCAAGCACGATACCATAGTCTTTCAAAACTGACAGATGTCTGCTGCTTCCAGAATATTGTATTTTATTTTTTATTTTATTTTGTATTTTATGTACCTTATAGCAGTTTGCAGCAAAAAAAAGGATATAATAATAACAATGTCTGTAAGTAAAACCTAGCAAGGTAAAAAGAAATTAAAGCAGCCAATACCAGGCAAATATTCAATGAGTTTGTTTGTGTGTACACACTGGGAAAACATTAAAATTTATATCAGCATGTTCTTTGACTACTCGGGGACAATGTAAATGAGTCACATATTTAATCCTCAATGTCGGACCTAGAATCTAAGTAAAGCATTCTCCATAAAGAGGGCTTTCTCTTTGTACTTCACAAATTCCCCAATTCTAAGATGATTGCATTCCAGCCACTTGGTTCTTATTCCTTAGCTTCTCACAAACACCAGAATCTGCCTTTGAGCAGCTTAGCCTTCAAGAAAATACCCACAAATCAACCCACAACAGGTTTCTCCACATAGTAAGGTAGGCAGGTCATTTGGCTCCACATTCTCAGAAGACTTGCCAGAGAAAGAAAAGTTGTTTTATGGGGATAATTTAATGGGATTGACTGTGTTCTGGTCCATGAACTGTAAATCAGAAATGGTTCAGTTCAATAGAATGACTGGTCTGAAATGGGTTCCTGGTAAGACATAAGCAAAAAAGTGAAATACGAACTTTTTAAAGGGGAGGCCTCTTTGTTTATCACTTTATGAAGTAGCATGATGGAAACTTGTGAACATGGACAGAATTTAGAGGCTCCCTTTCACCTTGAGTCAGCCACCACTTCACTTCAACCTCCCTATGTGAGTTGCATAGATCCACTTTGCATTCAATAAAAGGAAGTGGAATTGAATAATCTACTTGAACAGCTTCCCTCACTGTGCTCAATCTTTGTGTGGAGTATAAAGGGATGTGTCCCTTTAAACTTTAAACCATGCACAAGGATGAAGTGAGAGGATGTGGCACAGTGATGGGATTCAAAGAAATTAACAGCCCATCTGGCAGCCACTTTTAAATGGCTATTTTTAAACATAAACAAGAGATATGTCCTATCTCTTGTTAACAACCGGTTCTATAGAGTAGGTGCGAACCTGCTGGAGCCCACCACTGATGTGGCAGCAATGCACTGCTTCTTCCCACAGTGTTTAAAGCAGTGGTATCAGTGGTGGGCCCAAGTGGTCTGGTCCAAGATCCGGTTCTCCGGAAGTGGGCGGGGCAAGGGAGGTTTTTAACTTAAAAATAAAAAATATTTAAAAATTACTTACTTCAGGGTAGACCTGCATAGGATGGATCTCTGAAGCTGCAGTCTTCTCCACACTTTCCTGGGAGTAAGTCCCAATGACTACACTGGTACTTACTTCAGAGTAGAATGCTTAGGCTGGGGCTCTGAGACTGGAGTCCTCTCCAGACCTGCCTGGGAGTAAGTCCCATTGACTATACTGGGACTTACTTCAGAGTAGACTGCTTAGGCTGGGGCTCTGAGACTGCAGTCCTCTCCACACCTGCCTGGGAGTAAGTCCCATTGACTACACTGGGACTTACTTCAGAGTAGACTGCTTAGGCTGGGGCTCTGAGACTGCAGTCCTCTCCACACCTGCCTGGGAGTAAGTCCCATTGACTACACTGGGACTTACTTCATAGTAGACCTGTATAGAGAGGAGAGACCTGCATAGGGAGAGGCAGGGAGAGCACGATGGTGGCACTGCCCCCCCCCACTGAGCCTCCCCACCTGCAGGAGAGGCAGGGAGACCGCAGTGGCGCCCCTGGCCAGCTGGGAGGAAGGGGGAGGAGGGAGGAGGAAGGGAAGCAGCAGCTGTGCCTAGTGTTCTGCTCCTCCTTGGTCCTACCGGCTCCCCATTGGCTGCCAAAAGACAAGAACCTATTCTTGAGAGTAGATGCGTCCCCCCTAGTGCCCACCTGTGAGTGGTATTCACGCATTTCAGCCTGAGACCCCCTTTCAAAGTTAAAAATCTGTCAAACTTACTGGGATGTTCTTCCATGTCTACTTGGAAGTAAGTCCCATTGTGTTCATTGAGACTTACTCCCAGAAAATCCCATTGCCAGATTTCAAGATGGTGGATCCCACCCTCTTGCAACCCCCTTGACCTGCAGTTGGGATCAACCCCCATTTTGAAGACCACTAGTACTCTTTAAATGATGTGAAAGATCAAAGGGAAAAGATAAAGGGCAAAAGATAAAGAGTTTGGGGTTCTTTTTGGGGGGAGGGGGAGATTCATGAGGACATGTTTTCACCCTGGTAAAGGCAGCAAAGAGAAACTGGGGTGATGTTGAGCAGTGGACCTAGTTGGACAATCCCTGCATTCACTTAATTAATTTCAAGGTCTTTGTGATTGAAATTCTCTGTATAACAAGGTCAAATGAAACATCATTTGGTTTTATTCCATGCAAGGCTTTTACCTGTCTCTGTGTCCTGTAGTATTCATCGATTGCATACTGATATTTCGGTTTGTCGAGTCCAAACAGTGAGGCTAATTTCCCACCAAGGAATTCACAAGCTGGAAGCATATTGGAAAAAAATAGCCATTGAAACCCCCATTTTATAAACAGGAGAGAGAGCTGTGATGGAGAAAAGTTCTTGAGACCCAATGAAGCCAGTTGCTGCAAGCCATACTCTGACCAATCTCTGACCAAGCTCATTAGAAGAGTATGCAGAGATAGAAGAAGACACTTCCATGGGTCACACTGTCCTTTAGCTCCAAGTTCACAGGATCCTGTCCTAGCTTACTGGTCTAATTTATGTCAGTATTGTCAACATAACTGTATATGGATCTTATGGATCTCTTCATATGTGGATCTCTCCAAAATTTTCCTACACTAAATCAGAATAAGTTTGTTTTTAACTAGTGATATTGCAATTTTGCCAAAACATTCACCATGAAAAAAATGCTTACTGAAAAAAGTTGTCATTGCAAAGCGAAGTGCCCAAAATCTTAAGTAAGTACCCCAGGAGAGCTTGGCCTATAAAATAAAGACAAAAATGTCTATTAGTCACATTAAAGTAGCACATATTCATTGGGAGTCTGATCACATATTTGTAATGGACAGTAGAGTCCTATCTTGGCAAGAGCTGTTGCAATTCAGCAGCAATTTCTGTTGAAATCTGGCTTTTTGGCATGTTTTACAAATATACAGATGTGCATTGCTTTCTTGAAAATATTGTTCCATTGAAAGAACATGGCAAAAAAATCATACAGAAAGATTTAGCTTGTGAGATTTATTTTAGGATTTTATATTCTGTTGTCCAACAGGACACAGAATTCTGAGGACACAATCCTAACCAATTTTCCAGCACTGGCATTGTAAGGAAAAAAAATTGGAGGGAACACAGCAAGTCAGAAATGGCACTGCCAAAAGGGTGTCTCATGGAATAATTGGGCTCTCTTGTATCTTGAAAATATGATATATTCAATATGTATATTGGAAAATATTGAAATCAAGATCTGCAAACTTTTTCTGTCATTTACTACTAATGAACAAAATGCTTATTTCAGGTAATTGTTTAGTGACATCAAAATCAGCACCACAGATGCTAATTTCAAACAAGAGGGCAAACCATAGTTTGGCATTTCATCATCTCCTATCATGTCAAAAGCTCCCAATAATTAGTATTAACTCATATTCTTCCACCCTTCTCGTTATATTTTGTCATTCTCCAGAGCAGATGAAGTAGCCCAGGCTGTCACTTTTCCAGTATGCAAAATTAATCTCACAGTATCATGGAGCAGCTGATGACCCTCCTCTGCAGTATCTTCTTCCTCTGTGCTGTATTCTTCCAGTGATTCACCACTTGTAAAGTGAATAATCCTTCTCGGGGTTTTAGCTTTTGGTAAACTGGTGTCTTCCTCTTGTTGCCCACCATCTTCTTTCCTCTGGTCATAAAAAATAATAAAAACAACCAAGATCACTTAGAGGCAGGATCATTACAAGGAATGCTACACTTGCTTGATAAATACATTGGCTGTACAGTGGAGCCTCACAAAAAGAGCTTAATTCGTTGCAGAGGCATGCTCTTTAAGTGAAACGCTCTTTAAGTGAAGCAGATTTTTCCATAAGATATAATGGAAACTCAGACGATTGGTTTCACAACCCCCCAAAATATTCATATAAAAATATTAACTGGATGTAAAAATGACAAAACACTGGAACTGAATTCAAAACATGCATTCAATGTGCATGATGCTATGAAGTCTACTTAGGCTGCAATCCTAAAGAAACTTTCCTGGGAGTAAGCCCCATTTAACACAATGGGGCTTACTTCTGGGTAGACATGGTTAGGAGGCTGCAATCAAAGACACTTTCCTGGGAGGCTTACCTGGGCTGCTTCTGGAGGTTCAAGGTGGTTGATGGGGGCACTTGAGGGCAGTTTGCAGTGGTGGCCGGCAGCCCTTTTAAAGCACCTCCGTGCGGAGTGTCAGAGCTGCATAGCATGTGTGCCCAAAGCACACTTGCTTGTTAAGTGAAGCAGAACTGTTATGTGAAGCAAGATTTCTTGGACATTTTTGCTTGTTACGTGAAACGCTTGTTAAGCAAGGCTCTTGTTAAGCAAGGTACCACTGTATCTTTTGGGAACCATGCAGACAAGCTAAGTAAATTGGGACTAAGGGCCTCCAAATACAACAGTTTTAAATTTTATGTCGTACATCGTAATGCAAGGTGGTGGGTTATTTGTGAGGATTCAGCAAAATCCTAACTAGTTTGTATAGTTCCCAGGGAGCCATGGTTTAGTTTGGAAATAACTGATCTAATCACATGCTAGAGTAGTAAGAAGCAAAAGGCAGGGTGGGCCTCTAAAACATTATCACTGAGATAAGGGACAAGTTTAGCCCCACTACAACAATAAGCCCAAGATTTCTTAAAAGTGCACACGCACACACAGGGACATCTGGAATTGTCATCCAGAGGAAGAATAATTCTGTGTTCTACTCAATGTGCAGTTAAATTATACAACAAGGGGGTGTCAACATGTGGATTTGGAACAGCTTGATGTTTCAAAACAGTGTACACACTTCCGCTTAAATGTTTATTTTATTTTGTCAACCCTGCCAAAAACACATCTCCCTTATTCTCAAGCAGAAACCATAATGGCAACTTTTGTTTAAAGCTCCCATTTCCTAGCCCTAGTAACAAAAAGCAGATGAATTCAATATTTCTTGAGGCTTGTAAGTCATTCTGAATTGTAGCTATTTCTTTTAAAAAAATAATAACCAGGGACTAGTTTGAAAACACATACACAATGTTTGCTTACCTTTAGAATCTCTGGGTTATCTTCCATCATAGAAAGAAAATCTGATTAAGATGTTGTGGAGGGAATTAGGGGGAAAACAACACAACATAACTGGGGACAGGCAGACAGGTCTTCTGGGATCTGAGCCTTGAAACTCCGACGAAGAGGCCGGTCAGGAAAAGCCACCTATAATCTTCAGGATATTGCTCTCTGAAAAATGTCTGACTTTATTTGAACAGTGGGCAGGGCTCTTTTTAAACACACATGCCCCAGGTGATCTTAACTTTTGCAACAGGAGCCAGAGACCTGCAAAAATCAGACTTTGGAGGCGGTCAAACCTGCAATTACCAGTAAATAATAATCAATGCTAGTTTGGGGAAGAATTTTTCAGGATCTCCTTTTTACAGTCTTCTCCTCCCCCATCAAAAGGTTCCTATGTTCAACAAAGTTAAGAGTCAGAGACACAATATTTACTCTTTCCCAATAGATTTATGCAGCCAAAAACTGCCACACCTTGCAAAGTGGGTTGCTACAAGTTTGTGTGTGCCACCTACTGGCTACAAAATGCAAGCTGTTAAGAACTGGAACATACAGTGGCGCCTCACAAAACAAATTTAATTCGTTCCGGAGGCATGTTCGTGACGTGAAACATTCTTTACGTGAAGCAGATTTTCCCATAGAAAATAATGGAAACTCAAATGATTGGTTCCACAACCCCCAAAATATTCATATAAAAATATTAACTGGATGTAAAAATGATGACAAAACACTGGGATTGAATTCAAACTATTCATTCAATGTGCATGATCTTATGAAGTCTACTTAGGCTGTAGTCCTAAAGACACTTTCCTGGGAGGAAGACCCATTTAACACAATGGGGCTGACTTCTGGGCAGACATGGTTAGGAGGCTGCAATCCAAGACACCTTCAAAGTGTCTCCCCACTTTCTCCTTCTCTCCATCCTGAGCCTCTCTCTCCCCTGCTCCCTTCTGGCTAGCCCTGAGCTGCTTTCCTCTTCTCCACTGCTCTCCTCTCTCTCCGGCCACAGGAGGAACAGCAAGGAAGTGTTGCTTTCACTATGGGCAGGTGCGCTAGGCAGCCCTGATGCTTTTTAAATAGGCTGCAGGCCAGCACATCTGCCCCAACTGCCAACAAATGTTTTCTTTACATGAAGCACAGTTTGTTACGTGAAGCAGAATCCTAGAGAAATTTCTGTTTGTTACATGAAACATACTTTACGTGAGGCGTTCTGTACGTGAGGCGCCACTGTAGTTGCAAAGAACAGCAACTGTTACATCAGTGGTATTCAATGTGGGTTTTGCACTGGGCACATTTAAGGTAACTTCCAGCCACGGCATCACTTTGGGGGAGTCCTGGAAAGATCATCATTCTCAGAAAGTGGTTCTGGACTGTACCAGAACAGTACCACTGTTCAAGTACCACAGTGTTACATGATGGAAATCATAACATTACTGGAGCTTCTTGTAGTGTGTAATCTAAAAGCCAGCAACTCAAGAGCATTTTTTCTGTGTTTCTTTGTTCAATGATGGAAATGTAGCCTTCCTTTTGCAGGGATGCCTTCATATTGCGCTTTTCGAGTTGCTTAATGTATTTTCAGGGTTATCCTGAAAGTTAGGGCATTATTACTCCCAGCTTGCCCATTGGAGGAAGGTCAGAGGCTCGAGAGATAAGTTGACAGCCATTTGTATCTGATACATCTCCGTACTGTTAGGGCAGCGTTTCTCAAAGTGGGGGTCAGGACCCCTTTGGGGGTCTCCTAGAGCTTTCCTGGGGGTCACCTAAAGACCCCTGGTGCAGGGGGCCAAGTCAGTCTTGTCAGACTTCCAGCTGTAGCTGCGCGCGCACTGGGGCTGACTGACAGCCTCAGGGCCCAATCCTATGCATGCCTACTCTGAAAGAAATCCCATTATAGTCAGGGGGCCTTTACTCCTGTGTAAATGTGGATAGGATTGCAGCCTCAGGCCCCAATCCTATACATGCCTACTCTGAAATAAATCCCATTGTGTTCAGTGTGTGCATAGAACACACATTTCATTTGTAACAATGAAAATACATCCTGCATATCAGATATTTACATTACGATTCATAACAGTAGCAAAATTACAGTTATAAAGTAGCAACAGAAATAATTTTATGGTTGGGGTCCCCACAACATGAGGAACTTATAAAGGGGTCAAGGCATTAGGAAGACTGAGAACCACTGTGTTAGGGAATGCCATGGGTGTATTTTGGCAGCTGTGAGGCATGTTGACTTAAATGAATGTTTTCCACAAATCCTTTGTCTCTATCCTAGCGAAAATGGCAACATTATTGGCAAGTTCGTTGTGGCAAGATTTGAACCTGGGACTTCACACATTCTGCTAATCTATATGCAATATATTTGTATATATAAAACTCAAGTCACTGACTCATCCATCAACACCCTGTCCAAAAACCCAGCCCTAGAAGGTGAAATTTTGGGATGGTATTTCTTCCAAGATGTAGGCATATGCTAAGAACCATTTTTTAGAAATTCAAACACTAAGGGGGCAAAAGGGTAAAATGAGTTTTTGTCCCTATACAGTACTTAACATTGAATTGCCGATTCCTAAATGCCCAGCCCCAACCCCTGGATCTAGAAGCTTGAAACTGGGGGAGCATATCCTTCTGTGATATAAAGGTAAAGGTGTCCCCCACAAGTTACACTTCTGGTTGTGACTGACTGTAGGATGTGGTGCTCATCCCTGTTTCTAGAGCCAGCATTGTCAGACATGTGGCTTGCATGTGCATGCAGCACTGTTACCTTCCCATCAAAGTGGTACTTATTTATCTACTTGCATTTACATGCTTTCAAAACTGCTAGGTTGGCAGTGGGTGAGGGTTGGCAATGGGCTGTGGGTGGCACAAGTGGCTAAGACACTGTGCCTGTTAACCAGCAGAGCAGGGTTCGATTCCCGGGTCGGCCCCACAAGACAGGGTGAGCTCCTGTCCTTAGCCCAGCTCTGCGACGCCAGTCTGGATCCAATCGTATGGGCTCTGCCTTTCCATTGGACTAATTCAGTGCCGTGGAGAGGGGGGATTTGCTGCTTGGGTAACAGCCTATCCTCCATAACAATCCAACCCAGGCTTTCATGCTTTGCATGCAGCGTATGCAGTGTCAAGCACGATACCATAGTCTTTCAAGACTGACGGAGGCCTGCTTTTTAGGTTGGCAGGAGCTGGGCTAAGCACAGGAGCTCACCCTGTCTTGTAGGTCCAGGGTCTCAAACCCTGGCCTGCTGGTTAACAGGCAGTGTGTCTTAACCACTTGCACCATCACAGCCAAAACTTCTGTGATATAAGGACCCACTAAGAACTCATTGGATGCCTGCTGCCAAGGTACCTGGTGTGGAGGGATGCACAGAGGTGTCCATAAATGGGGCCCATTGCTTGTTGCCATTACCCAGTGCCTGCCAGCTGGAGTCAAGAGTGGCCAGTGCCAATGAATATTTTAATTTTACTCCTACAACAACAGGTAAATTCAGCTACCTGTTGTGATGCTGAAGGCAGATGGCAGAGCTACACATCTATTGCTTTTCATGGCCAAGAGCCTTTGGTGCAGTTTACTTGTGAAATGAATTGCTGTGGACAAACTCCAGCAATAATAGAAAGGGGTAGAAAAGATAGCTAAATATCAGCTGGTGTGATGAATCCAGTGATTGTCCAGTGAGATGGAAAATTCAGCTTACCATAAATTCTAGGCTACAGCTTGAAAGCTCGAAAGTACTATGCAGTTTTGTGGCAGCCTCTCTCCAAATGAGCTGGCTCCAGCTGCATTGGCTGCAGCATTTCCTCTGGATTCAGAATGCAGCATCATGGAAGAAAATCAAGTGTTCACCTGAAACTCTGATTCAATATATCCTTTTGCAATGGAGCATGAAGCCCTTTGCAAAAGAGCATGAAGACATTTTCTCTTTGCTGTGACTCTGAGAAACAGAGCAAAGCTATTAAAAAGTATTAATTGCCCCCTTTCTTCCTCTTTTCAAATCCCTTTTTAAAACCATGAAGCCATTAGTTCTCCTTACTAGTCCCTATAATCCAACAACATTTAAGCCTATGCATCCATGAAATAATCATTTTCCTCCCCATTTACCCTACTACCTGTTGTCTATCCTGCCCCCTATAAACAGGGTGCCCTATCCTTATTGCAAAGTGCCATGTACACTGATAGTATAATAGCAAGCAGTATAAGAGATGATGCACAGTATTCCAAGACACATAACCAACATTACAGAGGCTATTCTGGAATCTTTACCCTGAAGTGCTAGTTTTCTATGTGTAAGGGGATGATTATAAGGAGAATTCAAGCATTTGGCACAAATCAGTACACTGAGACCATGCAGCTCAACCTGCCTCTACCATGATCATTAGCAGAAATCCCATTACAAATTGTTATAGCAGAAATTTGCATTTAATACAAAAATAATTCAGTTTTGATTTGTAATTTGACCTATCTCATGCAATCTGTGTCCATTACAACATATAGCCAACACTGATAGTTTAAAATGTTTTAATTAACCCTGATTATACCACCTCTCCATACGAGGAATTTGTATGTAATATTTACAGGATTATACAATATTGTGAAAAATATTCAAAGCACAAAGTTGAATTTACAATAATATATTCAAAGTACTGCTGCTTGCTTTGTATAAGACTATTGTAGGACAACAAGTATTAGCACTGAATACATAAATGAACCAAGTTTCTTGAAAACTCATATTGAAGTCCATGTGGACGATACATGTCTTAAAGGACATACAATTCTGAACTGAAGTGTTGCATATCTTAAGCAAAATAGTATAACCAGACTTCTTCAGAGAAAAAGTCACCTAACCAATTTGTGCAAACACATTAAACAAAAGCTTTAAAGTTTCATGGCCATAGCAAAGATGGAAAACCAGCTTGAGTGTGTTAGCTAAACAAGAACAAAAATGGTCAGAGATTTGTAAAAGTATGTATTATATATATACACATACTCAAGTAGTAGTCTGGTTTGCATGTTCAATGCTTTGGATCCCAGTTTGACGCTGACACCCAAACAACAGAAAAGCCATGACATTCGGACAATATTTATATCACTTTAAAAATTCCAGTCTTGGAATTCCTCTCAAATATAACACCTCTCAAATTTTGTTGCTAGGAGTTTCTGGCTCACTGTGACATTGGAGCAGATCAATCCTCTATTGAAGAATATGACTCACAGCCTACATAGGTGCTGTGAACATGATCAGTCCTTTTATTAATGTTCCTGATGTTTTACAGAGACATTTAAAGAACCTACTACACTTTGTTTTAGATACATTCAATCATCAAACAAAACGGCACTCCAGTGTTCAGAAGGATATAAATGCACCCAGCTTCCTTTGTGGCTTAAGAGTATTTTTCTATATGCCGAGTTTTTCAACTACAAATGTATACTGCAAGTGTTCTGAAAGCATGCACCAAAAGTAATAGAAAATAGACATTAAACAATAAATTATCTTTCATGAAGAAAAACCTACTATTACAAAATATACAAATATACTTTGGAGTGCCATCTCGCCTTGTTCTCAGAACAAGAGCCACCCCCAAACCACCCTCTACTTTACACAGGAATCAAAATATTGGTTAGAGTGATGCTAACTTTGAGAGATCAAAGCTTAACAAAATAAGTGGTTGCTTCAATTTAATGTGTACATTTAAATTTTTTAAGGTCACTGTAGTTTGTGAAAATTACACAGGAAGATGTCTGCGACTGCAGAGATAGTTTAACAAATCTCTTTAGATTCAAGCACAGGCAAAGCTAAAAGGGAACATTTCCCTACTACCAAAAACAGATAATCATAAACATTGTTTTCAGGCCATGGGACTTCATGGAGAAATACTCAATGTCAGTCATTAAGCTCAAAGTGTACCAGAGTATGCCAAGATATTGTATTTTAATCTTTTATTATACAGCTACTCCATCTTTATATGGGCTACTAAGGTGGTCCACCATCCATAACTGCTTAGGTTTACACCTCCATAAATTGAGCAACTCTGTAGGAATCTAGTACTCCCGGATCATTCACTAAACCCAGGCTAGAAATCTGGACAAAAACTGAATGGAACGGGTTCGCTGAAAATTTTACCTGTGAAGTTTTCAAAAACATCAAGATCTTATTATTAATGTCTCAGTGCTGAAAATGGGTTCATTAATATTCTGATATTGTTGAACAAACAGTAAAGAGTTTGTTCTGCCAAGAAATATTTTGCAGTTCCAGCATCTTCACTAAATCAAACAGGCTCAGTCTGAGGGAATGCCCTTTTAGCAAAATGACAAGGTGGGGGTAACCCAGAGTATTATCACTATGCAGTATGCTTTAACTGTGAAGCTGCAGAGTGGTGAAGCAGACTTTATTCAGATAGCTCCAGAAAAGACTTGGACTGCATAGCACGGAGGGGAGTGCCACACACTGAGTACAAACATCTTGGCAATAAGAAGGCAGTCTCAGATACAAAGCAGCATCCAAGTCATATTTTGTCATGCACTAGATCAGGGTCCTCCAGACACTAGCCTGCGGATCAGGCACCCTTCCAAAGCCCTCCCCTACATGAATGGTGCTTACGTTCCACAGGGGAGCCACAACAAAGCACCTCAATTCACACCCATTCCTTCTTGCATCCAGCCACTTCCAACCCAGATATCCTGGCAGGCTTTGCACTCAGATTCCAGGCAGAAGCAGGTACATATAAGGGAGGAATGGGTGTGAACCGAGGTGCTTTGTTGCAGCCCCCCTGCAAGCCAGTAATCACCATCCATGCCAGGGAAGGCTTTGCAGGCATGCAGTAGTCACCATTTTGGAGAACTCTGCACTAGGTAAAAGTTAAATGCAGCTGCCATTAAATTTATATTCAGAACAAGCGCAAACTGTCTTTAATCAGCAGTTGATTCATTAGGTTTAAGAAAAGGACAATCAGCCAGAATGTAAAGACAGCATAAAAATCAACACCTTTCTACAGAAAGGAAGCTTGGGCAATATGATGCAAAGTGGTTATTTCTGTATAACAGTTTGAAAAGCTTTTATAAGGCATGCATTCTCAAGCAACACATGTTGACCAGGAAGCGGAATGCTGCAAGGCACACATACGGAGAACTCTCACTTCAATAGGTACGAATGAGTGAGAAGCAGGAAGAAAGATTATGGATAACCCACAGAGGCATAAAAAGCAGTCAGTAAGTCCAAGAACAGCAGGCTGCAATCACTATCCTGAAAGTGGGTGGTGCTTGACACAAGTGGCTTGGTAGAACAGCCTCAAAACGAGCGAGTAATTGAACTGGAAAAGGTTGAAAACAAGGCATCTTGATTAAACTGTAAAAATAATATAATGTAGACACATGTATGAGTGTGGGAGAAAATACTGTTAGAAGAAATAGGGGCACTGAAATTATGGTTAAGGAAAAACACATTAAAGCCACAATCTTATGTTCACTTATTGGACATAACTCAGTGAAATCAGTGGAACCTCAATTCCCATGGCGTGACCAGACTGTAAAATCTATTTTCTTTGCAAAGCCAACAGGGTCACTTCTGAATAACTACATTTTATTAACTAGTTAGCAGTATACTGGTCAAAAAAGTCACTATACAGGTAATTACAATTCCCATAGTACCAATACATTCCAAAGCTTATTCAGTCTCTGACAGCCACTATCTGACTCCAGCTGAACATTTTCCATGCTCTACATACTCCCTACGTCTTCGTAACATCTCGTAACATGCAATATTTTCTAACAGGTTTCCACATAATCAAATATCTTCTCAATATTCTTGTTCTGCAATTTATTTGAGATAGCAGCATGATAAAAATAACCAGTAATTTTAACTTTGATGAAGCTGAATTGTTAAGAGCACAGACACAGATTATGTCTGGGTAAAGAGGCTAAGCTTCTGAATTCCAGTCAGGCAGATCCTATGCTACATTACATTATCTTGCTCAATCGTATATTGATCCGGGAAATAAGCCAAAACAATCTGCAAAAGAAGTTGTTGCCATATATATACAATTTCATTTTAGAAGTACAGATTAGAGTGTCACATCTCCATTTTACTTATGTGCAGTTCCAACAACAAGATGTTCTACTTCAAAAGCAGATTTCATAGCATGGATTTCCACACTGATTTCTTTCAATGTTCAGCCAAGGATTGTTTATCACAAACAACAGAGAGCACTGTGTGAAAAGTGGAACTACCTTGCAAACTTCCTTTTAAGTCCTGCATGTTAGAACATTCCAACTGCTAAAAGGATTTCACTGTTATACAGAAAAAACTTCATTTAAAAATTACTCCTCTGGCTTTGTACACTGAAACTGATTTCTTCCAATTCCAGATCTTTTAAATTTCAACCAAAAAAAGACATGAGAGCAGCAACGTTCTTAAGTCCTGTAGACCTACGGGAAATGTCAACATTTTTTGTTTTAAAACATAACTCTTGGAACTTCTGAAATCTGCAAGTCTTACACAAAGCAAATGTTTTGAATGACATCAGTATATCCAGTTCCAACTGCACCCTTTTTGTGTGACAAATGGAAGATACTTTGATTCCAGAGCGACTTGAATCCTGTAGTTGAAACAATTTTTGTCATCAAGCCCCAGGTTCTGACATTGCTCTTCCCTCTAACCTGTTCACTTGCTCTTTATAAAAACTGCAATAATATGCAACATTTCCTCCAGTAATTTCCCTTTTAGCCTCTGTAGTACATTTCATTATATAGCTGAGCAGTTTAGTGCTTATCTAAGATAGTTTGCCTTCAGTAAGCAGCTATACAATCCTTCCATAAAACATTTACATCTGTTGAGCTTTTATGGTATCAAGACCAAGCCAGTCACAACATATGCTTTGCAGTCTTATTAAACAAAAATATTCCTAATGTCAAAAGATTGCTATCTATTTGTGATTTTCTTGCAATTTTTAAAAAGACAACAACAACAGGCTTCAGTGGCACTCTAACCCGGAACTAAAAGTACACAACATTAATTAGCATCTCATCTTTTCAGGAAGTTGAATGTTTTATCTTTTAATACGATTTTTGTTATGATTCAAAAGCTCGATACTCCTTTGGAAACTTCCAGAGTCTTGAATAACTCCTGTGCTCTTAAAATGTTGTTGTGCCTCTAGTTCTCCATTTTCCTGCCTTACATATTTCAATCATGTCAATTTTTACAGGGAAAGACTCCCCATAAATTTCTTCTTGTTCAGTCTTCCCTTTCTAGCCCCAGCGATACAGAGACTATCTCTGATCCATACTAATATTCATCAGGATTTATTTCATGATTCATTCTCTACTCTTGCTCTAAAACTTATCTAAATCCAGTTTTACTCTCTTCATTTTTAAAACACACATTTCAAAATGCAGCCACACACATTCAGACTAGAAGAATACCTACAAAACATGGAAAGCAGCAATTTCAGTTTGTGAGTGAAGAATGTCCAGAAGGGTTAACAAAGGGGACGGAAAAGAAAACCCCACAGTTTGTAAAATGCAGCCTTCAAGGGATATTTCAAAGCACTTGTGTTTAGGAAATCTGGCATCCAGTGTCTTTTTGAGGCTTTATGTCTGGCTCTTTCACAGGTTTCACTTCCTCTTCTGATTTTGATTTAGGCTGCAACAGAAATGGAGAAACATTTATAATTGGGTATCTCACACACATATTAAAATACAGTTCTTAATAACGTGAGTTTTCAGAATTGAGAGATTAGCTCAGTTTTTCTTTGCAAGTGTTATCAAGACAGGTGACACATTTAGAATAGTTCTTCAATAACTATAGTCCTGAAGGATTGATAATTGTCTTAATTAAGTCATCCTTTTAAAGGGCTGCAGTGGCTTAGTGATTAAAGGAGCTGTGTGTCAATCTGAAGATTGGCTGGTCAGTAGTTTGAGACCCAAGTATTGCAAGATGGAGTGAACTTTGGTCTTTAGCCCAGCTCCTGCCAACCTAGCAGTTCAAAAGGATGCGATTGCTATTAGATAAATAGGTATCACCTCGGTGGAAAGGTAACAGTGTTCCATACGTATCTGGGTCACAAGTCCATGGAGGCATCTTTGGACAATGCTGGCTCTATGATTCTAGAAATGGGAATGAGCACTGCACCATAGAGTCTGTCACAACTAGCAGGGCAATCTGCAGGGGTACCTTTACATCATCCTTTTATTTGCAATCTGGTAACCCTTGCAATGCAGAAACCCTTGTGGCTCCTTCCAAATACAAATCTACACAGGATGACTGTCTTATCTTTGTCATTTTTATTGCACAAAAAAGAGCAGATGATCACAGGATACATCTGTTGGAAAACAGTACAAGAAACTGGACTTACATTGTCCTCCTTTGGCCTTTTGGTAAGATCAAATGCAGCAAGAGATTCTGTGGTCCAGTGTGCATGCACAGCAGGGAATTCAAAAGGAATAGGCTCAACCAGACCATAGTTTGCCTTCAGTTCCAACTGAGGAGCCTCTGGTGGAATTTTCTGGAAGTAACTGAAAGAATACCATATTGGCAATTAATTGAATTTCCTGACATAAATCACCATGAAGCTCGAACAGTTTGCAGGTCACAATCTTCACATGTTCATAAATGTTCATAAGCAGGTGCAAAGCTTACCACACTTATGGAAATACTTGTCCAGACACACCAGAAATACCACCAGACACACACTATTGCAAACAAACTAAAAGTTTGCAAAACAATGATGAAGACCAGAAGCGTTACTTGGAAATTACTAGCTGCTTTTGCACTGTAAAAAAATATAGCTTTAGTCATGAAAGCACAGGGCTGGGGAAAAGAGATAATGGGTCCCCTCCTTGGGTTCCCTAGAGAAAGGTGAGTTACAAATACCAAAATAAATAAATGGAGCATTATTGTTACTAGCAATAATCAGTATATAAGCTATGATTAATTTATTTAACCCCATTAAGCAAAAATAATACAAAATAATATATTAAAGGCCTATGATATTACAATTTCAAGTTGGCTGTCCATCTTCATATGCACCTTACAGTTAGCTATTATTAGCAACACCTACTAAACTCAATAAAACCTACTTCTCAGTAAACAGGTTTACAAATTGGTGAAAGATATAACAAAACATAAGAGACCAAGAATTGCTTCAGTGCTTGATAACAGCACCAAGGAGTCACTATACTCACATAAATCCATTCTCTCGTTGGCACTTTTCCAATGTATTTTTCACCGTGGTCCCCAATTTCCTAAAGAAGAGGTGGCCAGAAGGCTTAGCTGTTGTCCCAGGCCCTTTGGTTTCACCATATTCTTTGCACAGAGCTTCAGCCTTGGCAAAAACTTTGCCAGAAAAAATACAAAGACAATTATTGCACACATTATTATGTACACATATAATGTGTACAACTGTGGAACAAGTTTAATATTTAAGTTCACACCAATATTTCTCAACCAGTGGTGGTATATGAGGTGGTGTCACTCCAATGATACTCACAGGTCCTCCAGATCCCTCACTGCCTGGTAGCAAGACCAGCAATGCAGTGTGTCAAGCAGCATTAAAAGGCTTGGCAAGCAGAGCTCCAGCATGCTCTTTTTCACATGCTTGAAAAAGCCCTCCTTTCCCCCTTGGCCCTAACACTGGTGTGTGTCTCATTGCTCTAACCTCCCAACCTGGAAGTAACTGATGATAGCATCAGTACCAGTCCATAGTATTTCCAGTAGTACTTTGAATAGGTGGACTATGAAAAGTGATATAATGGAGGACAAATGTTAAGAAACACTGGTTTACAATATTCATCCATATTCTTAGAGCAGCAACTTTCAACCTATGGCTAGGGACCTGCAAAAGGCAAGGTGTTTTTTTTTTCCTGACTGAGGATAACACCCCTTCATCATGAAAAATAACCTTGCCTTTTGCAGGTCCCTACCTATGCCACATCATCAAGGTGCTAAAATTGCCAGGGCACACCATGTTTTTTTTTACAATTAACACTGCACTGCCAGTGGGGGTTCACATCTCCCAATGGCCGTACTAATAAAATCAATCTATCCATCTATCATATCTAAGTCTACTGTATCTATCAGAATTATCAGATATTTTTCCTTTTTAACACAAGAATGCAACTCCCATCCTAAATCATAAGAACACTGTTTAACAGAATCGTGTACCTTGACATATCAGTCCAAGTTATGCAGCAGCAAATGAATGTATTGCCTTTCTACTTTTTGCTGCTTGTCCTTGTCCTTCAGTGGTAGAAACCCAGCTACAAAAGCAAGCGCACAATTGTTCCTGTGTATACAGTTTCAACTGATTCTTGTGTGCATCCAGCTCAGATATTCACCTCAAACATAGTTTAGATCAGGGGTTCTCAGACAGTGTCCCACCAGCGGGTCACAATCCAATTTTTGGTTGGTCATGATACTAATAACACAGATTAGACTATATGCATCAGGAGTTAACCCGTTACTTGGTAGGAGAGTAGGATTGCTGCTTAATCATCATTACAGTCACATTACAGGCTTAAATAGCTGGTGAAGTGAGGGCACAATCTGAACCAATTTTCCAGCACTGGCTTATCTGTGCAGGTGAAGTATGTGCTGCATCCTGCAATTGGGGGGACAGTCATGGAGGCTTCCACAAGGCAAGGCAATATTTATTTCATTACCTTGATATTGCATTACCCTTATCCAGCAGCTGGGAAATTGAGTTAGGTTTGCCCTGAAACCTTTTTTAGCATCCAAACCCACCTAAAAAAGGTTTGAAATCAAATGATTTAGAATTATTGTGAGTGCACCTGAACTCCTGCTTCCCTGCGCCAAAGTAAAAGGTTAGAAGTTTCAGCTTTGTAACTAACCACTTTTCATTAATGCTCAAATTTAGCAAACTGAGGTTTGCTATAGTTGGGTACTGTTATCAGGCTATCAAACCACAACTCAAAAGGTCTTAAGTTCTCAAAACATCTTAATCTAGATGTTTCTGTTTTCCTAGCATGTAAGAAATAACCAAGAACGAATTTGTTGTACTTACATTTTTCTGCTTCTTGCAGAGATCTAATAGCTTCTCCACATTTGTCACTGGCCAGGAGGGTTTGACCATGGAAGCAGTAAGCCTGGCGAGGGAAAGCATTTTATGTGCTATGCTAGTATGCAACAACATAAAAATCCTACTGGTTCAGCAAATGACAGAGGAGAAAAAGTGTCATTCTCCAGGAAGAGAACACTATAGGTCAGAAGGCATGGTGGGACAACCTCTTCTGCCATCTCAGTGCTATTAACAAAAACTGAAAGTTGTCTGCAATGGAGTCTGGGCAATCCCACCAATATATTGCCAGCGACAGCTGAAGTTCTTATGGAATTAATGTTGACTGAAACCAGTTTTGCAACTCATACTAGGGTAAAAACCTGCAGCATTGTTGGCTGTTTTATGACTATACAATTCCACAACCATCCTTTTAAAACATCCTTAACACAAAACCAAGTACTCACATAAGCCATATAGAAACATGACTTCAAGTGAAGGTATTTTCGCCACTTAATTGTGTATGCTGGATCCAAACTAGCTAACATTTGATCTAGAAGAAGAAAATAGCATTGTTGATACTATGCTAATTTACACAGTCATGTTACATTACGTTTTGGGCAACAATTGTATTTGTCGTACAATTGTGGCTGCAAACATTGTAGGGCTAACATTTATAGAAGAAAATCATATTGAATTTAACAGGATTGACTTTTGATATGCATATGATTGTACTCTTAATTCAGTATGAAAGTCCTAGTTACTATGTGAAGTATCTTGAATGGATTGGTTTTTTATTTGAGGTACAGACCTCTATCTACAAACAAAGGCACGTGTAGCAAACTGAGTGATTGTTGGATTTAAGTCTGGTTCCAACCCCAAGGGAACTAGAATAATGACCAAGGAAACTTTGGAGACTCTATAGCAGTGATTCCCAAACTGGTGGGTCACAACCCATCAGGAAGATGTCCTGGCTTAAAGTGCCCCTTTAGGTGATGGGAAAGGCTGCAATGTAATCCACAGAATGCACTACTGCCGTGGGATGGGGGAAGAGGAGAGAATATGTGTTTAAATCTTTCCTAAGGGACTGGTGGCTTTGGGAGGTTGGTGTGAGGGAGTGTGGGGAGTCCTGCAGATGCATCTACAGGCCTTCTCCACATCTCCAAATAGTAAAAATAAGCCAGAAGTGCTTTAAAACCTTAGGCAAGTTTTAAAGTAAATCTCCCACTGGATTAATGCAATGCATAGCACCTCCCCTGCACATATTTGGAGAGTGTCCAAACTTTTTAAAGGAGGGTGACCAAAATTTTTGGCATCATCTCTCTGACATTGTGTCAGGGCCGGAAAATAATTTACATGAATATATTAGAGATGGAACTTAGATGAATGAGTGACTGTATTCAAATCAGTTCAAAACAGCGTCTTAAAATTGAGATGCGGTAGTCTTCAACCAGTTCATAAGCACTTTCATGTACAGACAAAGGAGGTGTATGCATTCTGCCAAACCCTCAGAATACTCTCTGGAATTGCCATAAAGAATATGTCTTTATAGTATGCTATACACTAAATAAATACTCTCTGGAATACCTTCAGAGCTCCCCTCGCTTGTGAAGGGTTACAGGCTTGCTTGAGGGCCAGATGGAAGGAGATTGCCGCAGGCTCCATCTGGCCCCTGGGCTGGTGTTTGGACACCCAACGCTATATAGCATGACAGAAGGCCATGGAAACTGATTTTTATTCATAACTACTCCTTATTTTTTTCTAGATTATAGCAAGTAAACCACCATCCTCAAACCTTTAAAGAGAAATAAGTATCTATAATACATACTACAACACTCATACCTGCTTTTTGATAGAAGTTAGCAGTTTCGTAGGCTAGAGCAGCTATTAGGCCAGGATTGTGCTTCAGCTCAATAGCTCGGGCAATTGTCACTAAGACAAAAATTTAATTTAAATATAAACCTCAACCTTCAATTACAGATTTAAAAGTTTAAAAAAATGACTCCTGCTCAGAATGCAACATATTGTGTTTTTTTAAAGTTTTTACTAACTGAAAAGAAGTGAACTGAATAGAAATGTTTCTCAATTGAAAGAAAATTATCCTGAAAGAAATTAAATTTAAAAATTATCTTCTATTTTAACTTTCATTTTAAAATACCATTAAGAAAAATGGCTGAAGATGATGAGTTTTTATTAACACTGGAATGACTGATTATATAATTAATACTGGCATGTAAAATAGAACATGAAACATGTACCACAAATCCTACTGCATTCTACAGAGCCTCAGGAAAATGAACAACTAAACAAATCCTCAAATAGAGAGCCATTAAAAATTTGCATAAATACCTTCTTGAGCTTCAGCTTGACATTGGATAATGTAGGAATCTATTAGTCGAGCTTCCAAATCTCTCCCCTTTTCTACAGGAGTAATTAGTTTAGGGATGTGGCTCTCCTAGGGAAAGCAAATAATCAAATTTAACAGTTACATTAGCTAAATGTGTATTGTACATAAAGGATAATGCCACCAAATTATAAGATTTGTAAAAGCTACAGAACCTTTATGCTTCCATACACAGGTAGTATTCCCCAATTTTGAGTGAGTGACTAGGACAGCACTATGGAAAACATGAATGCTTCAATAAAGCATTTCACCAATGTCTAGTGAGCCATTAGATTAGCCGTCAGATTATATTAGTTGCTGAGCAAATCCCACGAGGAAGGGCATGTGATACAATACTGACAGGACTTCAATGCTTGTTCAACTTCTTCAGCATTTGTACCATGTAAGTTGGTGTCTGCTTGTAGTGGATTGAGAGTTTCCTCCAATCCATGATGGATGTGACATGGGATACCTAGCCAGTCTGTTGCAGGGGCCAGGACGTTGCCTTTCCAACCAAAGCAGAGCCTATTTATCTACTTGCATTTGAATGCTTTCGCATTGCTAGGTTGGCAGGAGCTGGGAGCTCACCCCATCTGGCAGTACTCAGGTCTTGAGCCGCTGGCCTGCTGAGCGGAATTCCAGTCAAGCAGTGTTCAAACTCCAGTGTTCTAACCACTGAGCCCTACTAAATAAAGCAACTTCAGCATTTGTACCATGTGGTGACAGTATCTGCTTGTGGATAGTACCTATTTATCTACTTGCATTTGCATGTTTTCGAACTGCTAGGTTGGCAGGAGCTGGGCCAGAGATGGGAGCTCACGCCACCTTCAGCACTGGGGTCTTGAACTCTGGTCTTAAACTGCCAACATTCCAGTTTTTCAGTTGACAAGCATAGTGTTCTAACCACTGAGCCACTGCAACCCATATATAACTATCTTCAATGCTTGTTCAAATTTAGTTTTCCACATTTAAAAAGATTTTGATATTAGAATGCATTCAAGCAATCAGTTACACCTACACACTCTGAAAGGAACAAAAGGAATTGCAATTTATCATTGCACCCTTTCTGATCATTTGAAATTGCTCTTAGTATTCCGTATCACACTTCTAAAGTTTAGGTGCCAGAAGATAGTGGGTTTTTTTAAACAATGTATCCACTCCTGTGAAAACAGATCCAAATTGATTTTAATATTTTTAAAAATGGGGACAGACTAACAGCCACCTAAAGCAGGGTTTCTCAACCTCTGGGTTGGGGACCACTGGAGGTCCTTGACAACTGGTCCTACCAGTCCACGAGAGGAGCCTCTGCCCCTCCTCCCAGCAGGGGACCAAAGTGTATCCTCAGAATCTGCCTAACAGGCCATAAGAGGACTTGGCTGGAGGAGGTCTCTGTCCAGCCCCACTAATAGCCTTAGTGCTTAATTTTCCCACAGAACAGGCCCCTGGGGCCAACAGGGGGCTGAGGACTGCTGATGTAAAGCATACAAGCCAAATTATGGGTTTTATGTGGGACAAAGAAAAAAGCCAGGGCAGAAAACATGTCTTCAGAGAAAATCATATATAATAGTTTAAAAGAAGTTTTCTACCTTTAAGTGTTTGAAAATCCCAGCTGCTATTTTCATACTTCGGTGCACATCTTTTGCTTCATCTTCAGTGATGCTAAATGATTAGTTATTTATTAGTATTAACACTTCGTGTATGTGAAAATTACATGCCAATTTATTCACGTTAACATTTAACATTCTTGCAAATTTCCACATTTACTGTTAATTTTCTATCACACCCTATTTTAGAATAAATCACTAAATAAAACACTATTTTAAGTGTTTAGAACAGTTTAGAGAGTTGGATGAAATTAAACACTGCAATGAATATATTCAAGCAATCCCAATTTTACACACAATATATTTTGTGTAAAAATATGCAGTATACACACTATAGTCCATGTTTCATAGGCTACAATCCAGAGGGGGACCTTTTACACTGATGTAGTTACGGTGCCACCTATGGGAAATGCATAGAGCAATCCAGAGTAAATGTCTCTTGCATTTTCCCATAGTTACTCTGGATTGTAAGGAAAAGCAAAGATAGCTAGAGCAAAGTCTCCAACAAAGTCCTTAGAAAGGCTCATGTATCCTAGTTACAAGCTGTACTTGGCTTTGAAGGTTGACACCAATTATTTTGTAACACCCACAAGTTTTAGCGGCCACCATTGGGTGTTCCATTTTCTGGACTATTTTGTAGTTTAAGTTTTTGAATCTCGTATGGGGTCAATCTATTAAAACAGGCACTCATGAAGCATTTTTAAATAAGAATGCTTGAAGTATTTTTGCATAAATTTGTAGCAATGATACAAAAGAACCTTTATTTCCTAGTTGAAATGCTGTGGTAGCTAAACAGCCCAATTGCTCTGATGTTGAGAAGCCAACATGAATACATACTACAAAGGGGAAAAACATCAATGTTGTTTTGATCCGCATTCTTATGATAAATAGAGTGGGCATTTTGATTAGCTAAAGCTGAAATGCAATTACAGATGTGCCTCCTCATCCATAGGGGTTCCATTCTGGACAACCCCACCACCACTACAGATAGCTGAAACCATGATTATGGGTGCATGATTGTCCCTAGTCCCAAAGGGCAACCCTTGGAGGGGTCTCTAAGCTCAGCAGAGGTCAAGATACCCATCCCTTGCCTTTGCTGAGCTCAAGACAATAAGAGTTCTCAAGCTAAAAAAGTGACTTTGGTTTCTCTGTGACTTTTTAATGCCTTATAAGGCACTGGAAGACTGGGGAAGAACTTGACCCCCAAAAGGCATGCACATGCTGTGGTGGCCAGACCTGATCTTCAGATCAGTGAATCTGTGGATATAGAATCATAGAATCATAGAGTTGGAAGGGACCTAGTAGGTCATCTAGTCCAACCCCCTGCCTGCAGCAGGAAATCCCCCTAGAGCATCTCTGACAGGTGCTCGTCGAGCCTCTGCTTAAAGATCCCTAGTGAGGGAGAGTCCACCACCTCCCTTGGCAATCTGTTCCACTGCCAAACCGCCCGAACGGTCAGGAATTTTTTCCGGATATCCAACCGGATATGCCCTCCACCCTCTTGTACAAAGAAGCTAGTTATGAATAGATAATATCCAATAATGCATTCCTATACGCACTTACTAGGAAGTAAATCTCACTGAACTCAGTAAGATTACCACATATGCACAAATACGGTGGGGCTGTAAGATGATTCTAAGACAAGTTCATTCCACAACATGAAATATTTTTGCTTTAATGTGCTTGGACATTGGTTAACAGCCACTTAAGAGTCATGGCAATCTTGGTGGCAACAACTATCAGTGTTAAGTGCAAACAAGCCCACATTTCAGTGGCACACCTCTGCATAAGATTAGTTGCAAAGTTTTTTTTAACTATTAGTCAAGTGAGAATACTTACTCTTCTTTCCCAGCCAGCCTAGATGCATATTTAGTATACCACAATGCAACATTAAATCCCATGGAAATTAGTTCAAACACAGCATCTTGCTGGGAGCTGAAGAAAGTGAAAAAGCAGAATAAATTAAGGTGATTTCTTGCACCAGAAGCACAAGAATACTATCTTGAACAACAACTATTTAGATTTCTTAGAGAGAAACTAAACTTCTTTTGTTTCAATCACCTCTCATACTCCCATCCCAAATCATATGATAAACTCCAGTTTCAAATTCATGTTTCTCATACAAGATTCCCGACTGTTTGAAAAGGATATTTGTTTCACACTTTATTATAGCATTACCCAAGAATGGCTGTAACATAAACCTTTGTACAATCCTCAAGTTTCCATTAATCCTTCCTCTACACTAAAAGCACAGAAGAAGCACTCAGCTAAGTTACAACAGAATTTTTATAGCTTTCCACTACCATAAGAATGAACACACTGTAATTTATTTTGCGTCACACACTGCAAAGTCAATTTCACTTTGATTTTAATGTTTGTCTGGGCTTATACTGTCAAACAAGGTCTTTGTGATTGAGAAAGATGTCAAAGATTGTTTTGGGAGATTATAATTTGGGAGAACAAATAAAAGTTCCATTTTCATATTAGCAAGTTGCTTACGCTGCACAAATCACAACTTGCTTAAGCTGTCATAGTTGGAGATGTGTGGATCATTAGCACCCCTTCCCCCTCCCAAGAGAAAAAAACATGATTTGCACAGTTTCCACCTGGACCTAAAAAGCTAAAGGTTATTACCACCAGAGTGTGATGCAAATGACATACATCTAAATAAGCACAAAAAGAAAGCCTTGTTGAATCAGACTCCATGAATCAGTCCATCTTGTTCAAGATCAAAGCTTCCCCCATGTTTTATCCTTCCAACAAATCAACTGGTATTAAATACTGCCCCGAATGATAAAAAACTACTGAGTTATTAATTCTATTGTTATTAATTACTCAATAATTACTATTGACTGCTCTTTTGTAATTTCACATTTCTCAAATGCAAGTTTCACATTTTTGGCAAGAAAAGGGAAGGGAATCCATGTATGTTTGATTGGGATGAAAAACACACTCTTCAAAGGCTGACAGAAGCAGCATATGGAACACTGAAGGACACTGAAGCTTTGGCTAAAACCCACTTTGTTTCAAAAGACAGACAACAGGACAATAATGAAATCTACACATCTGTTAAGGAGAAATAAAGCAAGCAATCGGACAAAGAATCATGCAATTTCTCACTGTACCTGTCCATGCTTTTGCACTTTTAAGTGCTATGACTGTTCTAAAATATTAGCTCAAGTTGCATGCTTCAAGGAAGCCCCATTGAGTACAGTGGGACTTCTGAATAAAAGCACCTAGGAGCAAGCTGCAACAATAGTTTTGCAAGCTGCAACAATAGTTATGCATTAAAAACAAAATAAAAATGGAAAAGATCAACATTTTCCCACAAGCAAACTGCATTAGAAAAAAAAGAGAAGACTCAAACAACACTGTAAGTGCTCTTGCCTGGTCTAACACCATACATGCTGCATTGAAAACTCTTACATTACTCAGTATGTATGCTATCAACTAAAAATATTTATTTCAATAGGTGCTTGAAACCACATTGTAAGTATACCTTGGAATCTGTCCATGCAAAGTGTCTGTCCACTTAAAATTCTGAATGTATCTCAGTTTGCTGTCCTGCGAAGAGTCATCCAGTGAAACTATAAAGCCTGATAATAAATAATGGCATTTTATAAAGTCAAAAATGACTGGCATAAAATAGCTGATATTTTTCAGTTTATGGTATTCCCAATTCTATATATAAGAATATAGACTGCTCAGCTCTTTCTACAACATGCTGAAATATAAACTGTCCAGCTATAATCAATCAATTAAAGAAATAAAATGTGAAAGGACATTCCTATTTTAGAGGCTACTATAATCCAATTTTATTGACAGAACATACCAAGAAGTAAGACCAATTTAACCACTTGCCCTCAGCTTACCTTTTAAAAGTGAAAAATAGGAATCAGTTGCATTCTTCATCATTTCTGGATTACAACTCAAGTCTGTAAAAAGCTCCAAGAGTCGTGTTCTTGATAACCTAAGATCACTATACAAAAGAAATAAAAAATAACTCAATACCCCATTGTATCCATTTCAATTATATGTGAATTAACTTGAATGTTTAATAGAGTTCATACCCCATAAGCATGCATAGCAATCTGAATCACTCATTCAACAGTGTTGCTGTTTCGTACATCACTATTTGCAAATGCATGTTATATTGTATGTTGATATGCACCATCAGTTGCAAGAACCACTTACTTGCAAATCTTTGTTGCAGCTGTAGTGGTAGCAACTCCATAGTAATTGAACGAGACAGGTGCTGTAGCCTTTAAAGGGTTGCGATGAAACCAGTGCGTCATTGCTCTCAGGTGTTTCCTTCAGAATCAGCAGTATCAGCTTAAACCTGTGAAGGAAAGACATTTACAGAAATACGGTATGAACCAGTTAAAAAGATGTATTTTTGTGTTGGTAAATATATGTTAATCATTTTGAATTTTCAAGTATCCAACTGTTTAAAAAATAACCACAGGACATAAGACAGGTTCTGTCATTAATGCATGATTACTGAAACATGTTACTTTTCCTAAGATAGGGCTGAAAACCTGAAAACATTTCTGGGAGTAAGCCACACTGAACACAATGGGTCTTGCATTGGAGTAGGCATGCATGAGATTGCACTTCAGATTTATAATGATATTTGATTTGAAATGAGGTCATTGTACTCAACTTCATGAGCCAGTGATCAATGGTTGTGATACACGCCTTCAGTAGGTTTATTATTCAAAATTTTTATCCATGGAGTCATTATTAATTGCTTTTTTGCATTCTGTGAGGTCAATAGAGTCCAAATTACAAATTCATAACAGCACATCTGTAATAATGATTAGACTTCAGTGTCAAAACATGTACCAGAACTAGTTCAGCATTACCACAGAAAATATGTAGTATATTTACTTTTATTTTAAAACTCGGGGCACAATCCAAACCATGTCTACTGAGAAGTAAGTCACACTGAGTTAAATGTGTCTTGCTCTTAGGAAAGTGTCTTTAGGATTGCAGCCTAAGGGCACAATCCTAACCATGTCTACTCAAAAGTAAGCCCCATTGTGTTCAATGGATCTTACTCCCAGGAAAGTGTCTTTAGGACTGCAGCCTAATTCTTACTTTAGCAAATTTGTTGTACTAAAAGGCAAGCACATTCGCTCCGGCCCACAGAAAAGGAAGCGGCATGTCAATCTTTTGCAGTCTCATTCTGGCATAAGAACGTGAACAAAAGGATGCAAAAGTGAATCAAAAGGTCACTGAAATCTTTCAGTCCAAAACTATAGGAACTAACAAGTGTCATGATCCTACTAAGCAATACCCAGGCAAACAACACTTACAGCTAGAGATTTTGTAATTTCTACTGCAGCCAATTGACCCGGCTGAACAAGCAAGCTTACGAATGCTAAAGAAACAACTAAGAAAACTGCAGTTACGCAGGAAAAGTATTTATAAAATTCATAAACAGGAAGACCAAGGATTGTTGCATATTTGAAGCCCTCATGATGCCACAGAATCCTGACAGCATGAAGTGCAATGAAAAGTGCAAGCACAGCCATTACATCAAAGGGAATTAAGCTGCATGTCTCTCTTCAGTCTGGGACAGGGTGACCATATGATTGGAAAAACCCAGATTTGTCCAGATTTTTAGCCTCCTGTCCAGGTGTCCTACATTTTGGCTTCATTTTTTAACTTTGCGATGGTGCGCAGTACCCCATCACGTCATATGTTGTTGGATTCATATTGTAGAGCAGAATCCAATGCAAAAATCAGTTTTGAGATATCTCCTTCCTATCAAAAGTTATGGCCAAAAAACAAAAAAACCACAAAATTATAAAAACAAAAAAATACATTTTTTGGCAATTTTTAAAGCAGGTAGGAATTTTGGCTCGGGGGCCGGGGGGGGGGTAGAAATTTTGCCCTGGGTGGGTAGGAATTTTGGCCTTGGGGTTCAGGAATTTTGGGTTTGGCATCTGGTCACCCTGGTCTGGGACCCAACGGTACATGGCAAATAGAGATACAATGTTTGTGTCCTATAAGTTGTTCAGCATCTGCCTCCTTCCAATCTTATGGAGTCCTTTGGAGGTGATTAGCTGAGAAAAGCATTTCCTGATCCAAATGAACCAACTTCAAATTTTAAATAGGAAGATAACCTCATGCATCCTGGACAGAGGCAAATGAACACAACCATGAAAGCAAGTCTCACCATAATCATCAACATACTACATGGCATGAGGTTCAGCCATCCTGAGAATTCAGGAACGATTCCACAGCCACTTCAGGCCTTAATCTTCATGAAGTCCCTGTAACACAGGTGCTATTGTGACCATTGCACAACTGCCCAGGAACAAACAATCTTACTTAGTTCTGGCTCAGCTTCACAGTCTCCGGGCTCCCACCAGACAGGTGGCACAGACAACTTCAAGGACTCCGTCTCCTTGCCAAAAGACAATTACTGTACAGAAAGATTTTATTTAAACAGAAACTTGCAGAGGCTATCACTCTTATGGTCATCCGACCAGGAGGCAAACATAACATTCTGAAATCAGCAATACATATGTTAGAAAACAAATGTCACAGCTAATCAATGGCTTTATACTGAGTCATGATATCCCATTCTCTTGATTGTTACTAGGCAGAAAGTACCTCTGCCTAATTCCTAACACCTGTGCTTCCATCTGTGTTATAGGTGACGCTTGTTATCCACTAGTATTATCCACTAGTGTTCCACTCCTGTGGATAAAAAAAAGTGGAAAAAATAGATTTAAAGACCCACATCTAGGTTTCTTGCTCCCCCACTGCTCGTAACGGAATAAGATTGTGCTTCAATATCTACATGAGTTTCATTCTGGGAATCTATGGAGATATTATTTACTGAATTTGTATTCTACCTTGCTCTCCCTTCAGGGGACCCAAGGCAGCTAATAGCAACAAACTACACAATAAAAGATAAAAACCTTTACTGGTAACTACCTGATTAGCAACAAACTAGAGTTATTTTAACAAGCCAGCATTAATCAGAAACTCTTAAAATAGATATCAAAAACGTGTTGAGTCATTAAGCATCATTCATTGAGTGATGAGTCAATCCATATACAGTGGCGCCTCACGTAACAAATTTAATTCATTCCGGAGGCATGGTTTTTATGTGAAACGTTCTTTACAGGAAGCAGATTTTCCCATAGGAAATAATGGAAACTCAGACAATTGGTTCCGCAACCCAAAAAATATTCATATAAAAATATTAACTGGATGTAAAAATGATGACAAAACACTGCAATTGAATTAAAAAATATAGAATCATAGAATCATAGAGTTGGAAGGGACCTAGTAGGTCATCTAGTCCAAACCCCTGCCTGCAGCAGGAATTCCCCTAGAGCATCACCAACAGGTGCTCATCGAGGGGAATTATGCATTGAATGTACATGATCCTATGAAGTCTACTTAGGCTGCAATCCTAAAGGCACAATCCTAAAGAGACTTAGGAGGTTGCAATTCTTAAGACACTTTCCTGGGAGTAAGACCTATTGAAGACAATGGGGCTTACTTCTGAGTAGGCATGGTTAGGAATCAGCAATCTTAGACACTTTCCTGGGAGTAAGACATATTGAACACAATGGGACTTACTTCTGAGTAGGCATGGTTAGGCATCAGCAATCTTAGACACTTTCCTGGGAGTAAGCCCCATTGGGAGGACTGGGAGTCTTCTGGAGGTGGATGGGAGGGTGTTTGGAGACAGTGGGGGGGGGATTCAGGCAGCTGGGAGTAGTGGCTGCCACTTTAAAAGCCAGGCTCCCTGCAGAGCCGGCTGGAGGGAGGAGCATCCCCTCTCCAGTTCCCATTCTCCAGCCTCTTCTAAAGTTCCGCAGGGAGCCTGGGGTTGGAATGCAGGCTTTTAAAGTGGCAGCAACTATTTGCAGCAGCCTATATCTCCCCCCCTGTCCCCAAACACCCTCCCACACCCCCAGAAGACCCCCCAGCCCCCTCCCATGAACGAACCTGCGTTACCTGACCTGTTCATTCAGGTAACAAGTGCAGGCTGGCAGCTCTTTAAACCTTAAAGAGCTGCCAGCTGGCCTTTGTTACCCAAATCAGCTTCGCTACCCAAGTCGGAAGCCCAGGGGAACAGTATTCATTACCCAAGGTACCACTGTATATATAAAAAAACCAGTGTACAACAAGGTTGGCCCTATATTTTTCACTCTTCTCTTCCTTTGTTCCCAAACTTTTCTTTTACTTTTTTCTACTTGATCTTTCTTACATGTACTGGCACTTTTACCCTAAGATTTATACTTATTTAGTGCATTCACATATCCCATATTATATCACCCTTATAACACTCCCCATAAACAGCTTAGCCCTCTCTCCTATTTCCTGAAAACTCTCACAATTTTTTAAAACTAAATTTAAAATTAAAATAAAAAATAGATACTTTATCCCATTATAGAGACTTTCTCCTAGTGTAGAGTTTTTCAACCACTTGGACTAACTCTATCACTGGTGGTATAAGGCGGTGTCGAGTGATACTTGCAGGACCCCCAGTTCCCCACTGTCTAGCAGTGACACCAACCATGCAACGCTGCAAGAAGCCATGTTTAGTTGTGGCTCATGAGTATGTACTTTTTGCATATTCAAAAAAGCCCTCACATCCATCCAGAGCTTCTTACTGGTGTATATTATATATTACACTTGGCCTCCCAACCTGAAAGTAACCAGCAGTTACATCACCACCAATTACTTCCAGTAGTATTTCCAACAGGTGGACCATGCAAAGTGATCTGGTGATGGGGGGACCACACACTTAGAAATGGTGTCCTCGGGGGACTTTCTCCCACTAAGGTTGCAATCCTAAAGACACTTTCCTGGAAGTAAGTCCCATTGAACACAATGGGGCTTACTTTTGAGTAGACATGGTTAGGATTGTTCTCTAAGTGCTAGGGCACCCTTGGAGCCTAGCACCTATCCCAGGCTACAATCCTATTCTCACTTACCTGGGAAAAAGCCACACTGACTCCAAGGGGACTTGCTTCTGAGTAGACACACACAAAGAAATAGGCTACAAGGCAGTACTCCTATCCACACTTACTTCAGAGTAACCTACATTGAATACAAGGGCCTTCCTTTTGAGTAGACACACATCAAATTGGGCCACTGTAGAAAGCTATACTCCTATCCACACTTACCTCAGAGTAAGCTACACTGAATATAAGGGGCCTTCCTTCTGAGTTAGACACACATCAAATTGGGCAGTAAGGCTATAGTCCTGGGAGTAAAAAGCATTGACTCCAAAGGTATTTACTTCCGAGTTTTATGCGTAGAGTTGAGGGAAGAGCCCCCTGGATGAGGAGAGGATGCCTCTACCCTCGTCTGCCACTCCCAAGAATAGCTTCGCTCCACCCGGAGGGGAAAAATGCTTCCCCTCCGGACCACCCAGTCTCAGGGGAAGGTCTCGGGAGGGGCTGCTCTGTTTACCTTCTCAGGCCAGGCCGGGCCAGGCTCTTCCTGCTGTCGTCGCAGCTCCGCTGAAGCAGCTTCCGACCAAAGGCCTGACGTCAGAAAAGCCGAAAGGCGCCTGCGCTGCCGCTTCTCCTCCGAGGAGCTTCCCCTGAGCGGCTGTGGGGAGCCCTGCAGGAGGACGCAGAACTCCCTGCCCCTGACACACACCCCCGCCTGGCTGGGAGCAGACCCATTGGCCCCAGCACTGGGGACTTACTCCCGAGTAGGCATGCAGGGGATGGGGCCTCAGGCTGCACCTCTCCACACTTACCTGGGAGTAAGCCCCATTCATTACAATGAGACTTACTCCCGAGTAGCCATGCAGGGGATGGGGCCTCAGGCTGCACCTCTCCACACTTACCTGGGAGTAAGCCCCATTCATTACAATGAGACTTACTCCTGAGTAGCCATGCAGGGGATGGGGCCTCAGGCTGCACCTCTCCACACTTACCTGGGAGTAAGCCCCATTCATTACAATGAGACTTACTCCTGAGTAGACAGGCATTGAGTTGGGCTCTAGAAAAGCAGCAGGGGCAGGTGATGTCCCGCTTTCAATCCATGGAAATGTGAGTCTATGATATTTTTAGGTTTATACTCTCACTTTTCCTCTCTCCCAGTAGGCGGGACTAGTGCAACCGAACATGACAGGCGTGGAGGCGGGGCTGTGCAGAGACGGCACCAGGCTCGGTTGAGAGGTCGGATGGGCTTGGTCGGGGACTGGTAGTGTCTGGGCTGGGCTGAGGCTGCCGGGCGACCTACCTTCCTTCCTTCCCCCGCTCCTACGGGGTGGAGATGGTGCCGTAGCAGCGCCGGGACCATGTCTGAGGCGGCCCGGAGCCTCCTGCAGCGCTGGGGCGCCAGTTTCAGGAAAGGGACCGACTTCGACTCCTGGGGGCAGCTGGTGGAGGCGATAGACGAGTACCAGATGTGAGTGAGGGAGTGACTGAGGGAGTGCGCGCGCCCTGGGCGGCCGTTGGAACCGTTGAAGGAGGGGGGAGGGGAGCTCTGGGCGGGGCTCCGAGGGTGCTGACCTGAGGGCTCCCAGGGCGTCTCTGGGTGGGGCTGAGGAGTGAAGGGGGGCTTGTGGCCAGCTAGGGAGGGCCTAGGGGGCCTCTGTGGTGATGGGGCGAGGGGTGGTGGGTGAGGCAGGGGTTCCTGTGGTGCCAGAGGGGTGGGGTGGGTGGAGATGAGACTGGGGTTGGGGGTGGGGTGGGTTTCTTGAGTGGCCTTCCTACATTTCCCCCTTCAAAACCCTTCTCTCTGGGCTGCAGTCTCTGTCTGGGATAGGAATGGACAGCCTCAAAGAGGAGTGGAGCCCAATCCTGTGCATGTCTACTCAGAAGAAAGTCCCATCAGAGTCAATGTGACTTAGAGCACAGTCCTAACCATGTCTACTCAGAAGTAAGCCCCATTGTGTTCAATGGGACTTATTCCCAGGAAAGTGTCTTTAGGATTGCAGCCTTCTTCCCAGGAAAATGGGTAGGATTGGGCTGTCAGACCCCACCCACCCCCATCTTCCAGAACTGTTTTGTGAGCACAATCCTAACCATGTCTACTCGGAAGTAAGCCCCATTGTGTTCAATGAGACTTACTCCCAGGAAAGTGTGGGTAGTATTGGGCTGTCAGACCCCACCCTCCCATCTTCCAGAACTGTCTTGTGAGCACAGTCCTAACCATGTCTACTCAAAAGTGAGCCCTGTTGTGTTCAGTGGGTCTTACTCCCAGGAAAGTGTCTTTAGGATTGTGGCCTGTGTGTGAACATGGGCTTGGAATTGAAAAAGAGAACAAAATGATTTTGGTTTAACTTTGTATCACCTCCTTGGGCTCAGACTACTTACACATCTGCCAGCATCTTTCTCCACCAATGTTCGCCTTTGGGACCATCTATTGCCCACTTAAAGCACAATCCTATTCAAGCCCACTCAGAAGCTCCATTGTCTTCAACGGGACTTTCTTGCAGGCAAGTATAGACAGGATTCCAGCATGTGCTTTGTTCTCTCCTACTTCTTTCTGGACCTTCCAGATGTGAATGGCACAGAGCTGAACAAAATTTCAGCAACTGTAGCCAGTTTTCTTACTGTATTCTGAAACTCTGTGCTAAACATTATTCTCCCTTTTCTGAAACTTTATACAGCTAGCATTCTGCTCCATGCAATCCTTCCATTGCTCTCCCTCTAGATTTTTTTGGTTCACTGAAGATGGAGGGCAAGGGATGATGGGTGAGGCCCAGGCAGTTGGAGAGTCTCAGGGTTCCTGTGATGTCAGGTGTCTCATGACATCATCTTGTCATGTTTGTTATTAATAACTTGTAGATAAACAGTTTTTTTCTTAATTCTGGAGATATAGACTGGGAGTTACAGAACTGCTTGGGCTCATGCTGACCCTTGCTTAGTGTCATAAGCCAGTATTTCTCAACCAGGTACTCACAAGTTGTGTGTGGTGGTAAATGCAGGACTCCTGGATCAACAGTGTGAACAGTGAGACCAACATTGTTCACAACAACAAACACTGGAAGGAGACTTAGCTCAGCAGGCAGAACTCCAAAGAATGGAGTTCTTTTAAGGCACTCAAAAAAGCTGACATCCACCTTGAGCCTCATACTGTCATGTTGTCTCATCTTCCAACCTGGAAGTATCTAGTGAGGACATCATCACCAGTACACTGGTTCTGGTGATACTTCCCATACATGAACCATTCAAAGTGATAAAGTTTGGTGTAAACATTGAGAAATTCTGTCAAAACCTATTTTAAAAGTTTCTTTCAGTCATGCCCCCCCACAAATCTGCCATGTGTACAAAATTTTCCTCTTGAAGAAAAACAAGCTGCACACTCCTTTGCAATCATAGAATTGGATGCATAGCTCTTCAGATGCATAGCCATCATGTATCATAGTATTTATATTTTAGTTTCAGCATGTTTTGTTGAACATTCTGACTCTTCTCTACCTCTTCCCACTCCCTTGCCTATTCACAACACACTTGAAGTATCTCCCCCTGAATGTATCCAAATGGGATGTAAGGGAACACTAGGGAACAAACGCTGCAAAAGTTTGTTCTGAATTTCCCTTAGTTTGTAATATATCATAAAATTTTGATGCATGATATTAGGTAGGAAAAATGAGCCAAGATCCATTGTGAAAATCCTGGGCACAATTTAGGCCAGAACAACTCACCCACCCACAATTCACACAGTGGCATGGGGAGGCCATCACATGTCTGTGCACGAGCATAATGCAACCTCGCAGAAGTGCCTTTCAGCACTTTTGCAACTCCCCTAGGCCAGCACAGGACTTGTGCAGGGACTTATATTGGCCTAACCAGGGTTAGGATTTCACTGTCAGTTTATTTGTTTATGTATGTGCAAAAATGGTGCTATTTTTCATCACAGTCATTCTGTGACATTGTTGAAAAGTCAACATGCAGAAACCCAGTTTGTTTTATCAGCAGGGGTTAGGTTAACACTGAATAATTATGGTTTGAGGATCTTAAAGCATGTGGTGTTTGCTTTGTTGGTGATTTCAAAGTGATTGAAAATGAGCATTGAACCAGACTGACATTGCTTTGGCCATGTGGAAAGGAGTGTGATGGACAGAACTGCATATACAGTAAAACCTCTCTACATTGATTAAGTTGACCTAATTTTCAAAGATTGGACATACACCAGATGTACACAGTAAAAAACCAACATATCTAAATTGACCATAACTGTATCTTGAGCACCTTTACCTTGATACACATTATTAATTTACTCTTAATTAACTCTATAACATGATCTGTTGAGTCCATTCTGTAGCACAGGCAAGAATAAATGAAATACAGAATTAGTAATAATGAATTTCTTTCAAGAAGAATATCTAGTCTATATATATAAAAGAGAAAAGTCACTGACTGACTCACTGACTCATCACCGCCCTGCCAAAACCGCCGGGCCTAGAAGTGTGAAATTGGGTGGGTGTTCCTTCCATGCGCAATTTTGGAGGGGTGCACTAAGAACTGGTTTTCAGAAATTCCAACCGGAAGGGGGTGAAAAGGGGCGCAACAGGTTTTCCTCCCTATACTTTGCATTGGAGAATTGATGACTCATCAACATTCCGCCCCAACTGCTGGGCCTAGAAGCATGGTATTCTGGGAGGGAGTTCCTTCTGTCACCTGAACACCCACCAAGAACCCATGTGGAGAAATTTAACCCTTCAGGGGCTGAAAAGGGGTCAAAGTGTTTTTGTCCTATACTTAACATGGGAGACTGACCAATATCCAGCCAATTTGGTGCTCTGTGCCTGGTGCACTGGGGGACATTGTTCAGAGGAAGAGGTTGCACTGGTGAGGATGCTGCACATGGGGAAGGTTGCGCATGGGGGGCTGATACGCATGGGGAAAAGTTGCACATGGGCGGATGATGCGCATGGGGAAAAGTTGCACATGGGCAGATGATGCGCATGGGGAAAGTTACGCATGGGCGGTTGATGCACATGGGGGAAAGTTGCGTATGGGGGAAAGTTGCGCATGGGCAGATGATGTGCGTGGGCAGATGATGTGCATGGGGAAAGTTGCACGTGGTGGAATGATGCGCATGGGAGAAGTTGCGCATGTGGGGATGATGCATATGAGGGTTGATGCGCATGGGGGACGTTGCGCATGGGCAGATGATGTGCATGGGGAAAGTTGCACATGGGGAAGTTGTGCATGTGGGGGATGGTGCACATGAGGGTTGATGCACCTGGGTGAAGTTGTGCATGGGGGGAAGATGCACATGGGGAAAAGTTGTGCATGGGAGGATGATGCGCATGGGGAAAGTTGCGCATGTGGGGATGATGCACATGAGGGTTGATGCACCTGGTTAAAGTTGCGCATGGGGTAGTGGCGCATGGGGGTTGATGCACATGGGGGGAAGTGGCGCATGGGGTGTTTATGCACTGTGGGGGGATGGCGTATGGGGAAATGTTACTCCCACAACACGGGTACGCTTTTTGCTAGTAATACAGTATTTTTTACTGTGAAAGAAAGAAAAATACACTTTTAAAGTGTAACAATGTTTAGGCACAATTAAGTGGTTGTATGAGAATAACCAGGTTTTATTTTTTTGTCTTTTATGCAAGTTGACTGAAAATTATTTTGCTATACAATAAAATGAAGCACATGTACGTATCAGTACAGTTGTTCCATATGTTGACCACCTCTGTATGTTGGCCACTTTCCTTGGTGGTCAACCTTCAGAGGTTTACTGTATTAACTTTCTGACCTCATGCTGGGGGTTGCTGAGTGTATGTACAGACTTTTTCAGTTGAAAATGAAGATTGTAGAAGCTCTTAAATGCGGGTTTAAGTTTATTCAGATCTTCTACAGGTATACTTTTACGTTTTACGTTTGTATGCATTATATACATCCTGTTTATGAAGAGGATTAGAATATAGATCTATAGATCCAATAGCTGTATAAAGACTGCATCATTTTTAAATGTACACAGTTACACTTGTCATCCCAAATTGTAAAAAGTCCTCAAAATGTGGTTTTTCTCAATCCAGATTGGCAAGACATCTACAGAAAGAGGCCCAGTCTCAACCAAATAATTCAGAATTCACAGAAGATCAAAAGGTACATAATATATATTCTGTGGAGATAGAGTACAGTTTAGAAAAGTGTCTCTTAAAATGTGAATTACAACCATTTTGTGGGTAGTGAAATGATTGTGAAGCATTAGTGCAGCCCTGTTCCTTTATTTTTGAAGAGGGAGAATCACTTGTCCCTGGGGAATTCTTAGGCCGTCCAAAATGCTGCCACCGTAAAGAGTCACTTAGCCCTATGGAGAATTTTATGAATGCAGCAAATCCATTTTTACAGCCAGATCCCTTAGCGCACTTCCCACTCAAGCCTCTACAGGTCACCCCAATATTGTGGCACTGCTCAGCCCTCCACAGCACTCCAAAGTATCAATGTGTCACAAAGGCAAGAAAGAATGTGGAAGGTGATGGAGCTCAGCAGAGCAGAAAGAAATGGGATACTGTCCTGAGTGGCAGTAATTGCATGCACATCAGCAATTGCATGCTTCTCTCAGAGGAGCTCATGTTTCCCTCCCCACCTTGCTCTTTCTGAGGCAGGGAAAGTTGACCGCTTCTTCAGGAGATCAATTGAGTGAAATGGCAAGCAGAGGGGTGATAGGTGAGTCTTGGGCTCCCACATTTTAAAAAAAGATTTTATGTTGGATATTCAAAATAAATGAAAATTTAAATATGTAACTGTATAAGTTAAAGAGGCTAAATATTATTGCGCATTCCCCTTCCCTATTACTCTGTTAGATAACTGAGTGAAGTTTTAGCTGTAAAAAAAATTTCAGCTACTTGAAACACTGCTGCTGACAAGAATCACACAGCTGCAACTGCCAGAGTAGTTATGTAGGCGATTTCTTAAAGAATCCTTGAAAGTTCTGGAAAAATACTGAACTCCTTGTGTATTTTTCTGGAATTTCTTTATCTGATATAGGCTGTTGTTTTTTCCATGCTTCCTTTGAAGAAAGCATCATTAAATTCAGTGGATGTTAAGCATGAGAGAGTAAAGATGTCTAAAACTGCGGCAGCTATTATTTAAACCCTCAGAATGTTTGATGAAACATATTTAATACAACTCTCAGTGACTTTAAGGCAGTGGTACTTAAACTGGGAGGTTGCAACCCACCATGTAAAGATTCTCCGTCCCTTTAAGTGGAGAGGGTGAGGGTAGGAGTTGTTCTTGAGAACAAAAATGAATGCTTCAGTTATTCTGTCTATGACAGCAAGACAAAATAGGGCTTTTTCATGATGACAGAGATGGCTGCAGCAGCTTAGTGGTTAGAGACACTGTGCCTGTCAATCTGAAGAGTGGCAGGTCAGTGGTTTGAGACCCAAGTACTGCAAGACGGAGCAAGTTCCCATCAACTGCCTAGCTTCTGCCAACCTAGCAGTTTGAAAGCATGCAAAATGCAGGTAGATAAATAGGTACCACCTCCGTAGGAAGATAAAAGCATTCCTTGTGCAAAAGGTACCACCTATAAAAAGATTGCTACCTTATTTAGGGTGGCTTTTCTTTTGCCTTTTTCCACTATGGCAGCTTAAGCACCTTTTAAGAACTGGCAATATTACTTGTAGGACTTTTAAAAAACTTTTTGTCATGCCTTTTCAGTGTTGGAAAGTGCCATGCCTAAGCAGTGGTGGAAGTGCACTGATAACCTTCTTGTATGGTCATTTCCTGATACATTCTAGAAAGTAGCAACTGGCTGAGCCAGTTGGAAAAGTTATTCAAGTGCTGCTAAAGTTGTAGCCCAGAAGTACAGTGAAGAAAAGTAAGTCAATGGCACTCATTGGGATGTCAGTTCTAGATCGCCAGTAGCTTAATGCCAACTCTGTGTTAGGATCAGATATGTTACGATAATTATTGTTATAATCTCTATATGTTTGTATGTACTGTACCTACAATACTTCAGGTATTTGCATTGTCTTTATATCTGTGCTCTGCAAAATGGTGAGTCTTTAGCTTGAATTTTAGGGCACAATCCTAAGAAATTTAGGCCTGCCGAACTCACTTGGTCTGAGCATTGGCCAACCCCTCCCCAAAATTGGGAGAGAATTGTCTTACTGCATTTTTGTGACATCCTTGGGTGAGCACAGGACTTCTGCCGGGGCATAGGTCAGCATAACTGAAGGCTAGGATTGCAGCCTTAAGCTTTGTTCTGGTATTTTGATAAGTGGTTCTCAAAACCCATTTTTTAGAATTTAGAACTAGGACCCATTTTTAGGACCCATTAGGATCCATTTTTTAGAATTACAATCTGTTGGGACCCACCAGAAATGATGTCATTTATCTTGGAAGCAATATTATTGCTGGAAAGGACATCAAGCGGGAACGTTTTTAACCCAAATGGAGTCATATACCATAATAGCACAAAGTCTAATATATTAAAAATAAAATATTAAAACGAATAGGGAACCACCAGAAATGGCCTTGTAACCCACATAGAAGGTCCCAACCTACAGTTTGAGAAACACTGAACTGGACAAATTACTAAAACTGACCATATTTACTTGTAGTAAATTAATCTCTTGGTTGATTACTAGCTTGTCATAACTATGTTCCCATATGTGACCTCTTGAGTCCTTGGCTCTTGTAAGAAGGACTTTTTTAATATTCTATTATACATGGCTATATGAATTAAAATCTTGTTATGAACGGTTAAAATAATTTTCAGTTGAAATCTACAATCGTGTAGTCTTACAGTTCTAACAAGGCAAAAATATGTTTGCAGATTTCTGTAGTGCATTGTTTCTGTTATTACAGCATCAATGATAAGTAACACATCTAGCATTACTCTCTGTTCAAAATCCCCTAACTTTGTTGAAAGCTATGAGGAACTGCCACTTTCAACCAAACATTTTAATGAGATCAAGTGTTTTAATGATATCAAGTGTTGAAAAATCTAGTTTTGTGTTGGAAAATAACACTTGGAAAAACACTAGCTGTATGTGTAGGGGTTCTTTTTTTACTTTTCAGTTGGGTGTGGTTCCCTAGGAACAGTTATGAATAATGCTTATTGGTATCTTGCCACAATTCAATAGATTTTTTTATTTAAAAAAAAATCTCCGTTTTTTATACTTTTAAAGCTCTCCCAAGCAAATCTTTTGCAAGTACATTATCATTCTTTAACTCTCCAGTGCTTTCTAATGCATCTTAAAGCATCCTTCTCCACCATAAGGGCAGCTAGGAAGTTCAAGCAGCTGTAATACCCTTTGAGTAGAGGAAAGTAGAGCTGTTAATATGGGAAAGCAAGCTGAAATCTTGCTTACCTCTAGGCTCAGTGCATGGGAAGAGACAGGAATAGATGAGAAAGAAAAGAAAGCTTCTGTTTCCCCTTTTGTTTGCAGCCTGGTACAATAGGGAGGCTTCTATTTCACATATATAAGCAAATTCATTCTAATGTAGGAAGCCATATATCTCTGGCAATGTAATATCAAACAGTTGTGTTGCCAGATCTGGTATCAGTTGAGGTCATGGTGGAGTGTGGCATTGCCTGTGCTATCATCCCTCCCCTATACATGCTTAGTCCTTGCCTCCTATAACCGCTCCATTTGATTCCAGCTCTGCGGAACCAAGGGTCAATTTTGTGGTGTTAGTTGCACTCCTGAGGTGAGTGCTGTTGCCCTTTCCAGCTGAGATGGTGAAAAACTGCCACTCTGCCATTGGTTGGCAGGTATCCCCCACCCCTGCTTTGAACATGTCACAAATCTCAAAACTGATTTTCATTTTGCTTCCAGACCATGTGTATTTTACAGTTCTGCTCGCATGACAAAAAGTACATGTGTCTCTGTGAGGTAGCTACCAGTTTATTGGACCATAACAACAAGAGTATTATGTCTCCTTTGAAGATTTTCAAATATGTTGCAGCATAAACTTTCATAGGCATGACTCTGGAACTTAATGTGTACACTATGTACTGTAATGGATCTCGTACTAATTTACTAAGTGGGCCTTAGGAATACAACATAATGTTTCTTTTTGCTGTTGTCACTACAGTGTTGATGGGCACTTCAAATGTCCCTTGCTGCTTTTTCATTCTAAATTGGTTTTTTATCTTCTACAAATCCAGGAGAAGGTTGTCTTTGTTCAAGTATACAATACAGTAATTATTCTAATAACAGTGACAAAACTAATTAATATTCCTATTTTTTCCAGAAAATATTAGCTAAAATTGCAACATGCTTGGAACTAAGGAGTGCAGCTTTACAGGTACAGTTGTTCAGTTTTACCTTTGTGGTTTTCAGTTTCTTCATAAATGTTTGACCAACAACAGCTGGCTTGTATACAGACTGTATTCCAGTTCTGTTCTTTGTTCTGAGTCATTTGTTGCAGTGCATGAGAAAATAAGGAACAGATCTGACTCAAAACTGGGGACACAAAACTTGTAAATACTGAGACTAGTAAAAAGTCTGGCCCAACATGACCTTGATATCTGGCTTAATTTGTTCTTTGCCATTATCATTCTAGTTTCTTCCTGTGGCAATTGAACAGGAAGAAACAGACATACAGTAATTCAAAGGTACATGTACAGTAACATGATCTTGAGAGTATGTTTAGTACAGTTAGGGAGGGGCAATAGCTCAAGTCATAGGACAAGTGCTTTGTAGTATTTCAGGTTCTGTTCCTGGCATCTTCAAGAATTGCAGGAACAGGCATGGGCCCTTTTTTGGCTGAAAACCCTGGAGATGCATTGCCAATCAGTGAAGGCCATTTATTGTAGTTTTATTGTATAAAACTACAATATTAAAGCTATAAATAACAAAGCTGACAAAATCACTACTGATAAAAAAATCATAGCCGAAGGCATGAGAACACAATGGAATTAAATTAGTATGTTATGCCTACTATGTTTGTGTTGAAATTTTCCATAGAAAGCTGCGGTGTACAGCCAGACCACTGGTACTTCTAGCCCAGTGCTATGTCCTCTAAATGGCAGAACCTGTCCCATGATCTTAGGGAAAGTCAATCTCTCTTAGTCCTGCTACTTGAGATCCTTTTAACTGAAAGTGTTGGGGATTGTTGGGACCTTCTGCATGCAACATGTGTAAATTTACCATTGAAATGCAAAATGGGAGGTGGGGGAAGAAGGCTCACTTGCCTTAAAATTACTTGCCAGGTTTCAACTAATGAGAATTTTGAATCTTCCCTTTGAAATTGCTACTTGTAGCATTTTGCTACAGGGTAGGTATCTTTTATCTCACTTCGTGAACTTCTCCTATGTAAAGAGAAGCGAACTAGAGGGAAAAGGCTGTTGCCCAGCAGCATCTCAGTATGACTAAGGCAAGCCCTATCAGAAGGTCTTTTCAGAATTCATGGTTATCAACCTGGCTTTTTGGGTGAGTGTAACCTCTCACCAGACTTTTACTTTCTCTTGTACATGGGAATGGAAAGGATCAAATTAATAGCTTAACTGTCAATTTTTCCTTTTCCTGTAAATTGTAGTCTTTGTTGTTTAGCTATCTGGTTACAAGATAGGTTATCCCACCAGTTTCTGTTCTATCTGTTGTTGACTTCTTATAGAATCAGTTCTTTTTAACTTTGTCATATGGACTTGGATCATATCCACAAAATATCATTGTTTGGCTTGCCATCTTCTTCCACTTGGCTTTCTGACTAATTTGCAATACTAGTTCTGTCTTGGAGGGTCTGTAATTTTGTGGTAGAGACTGGAGTACATGCTTTGCACGCAGAAAATCCTAGATTCAGTTTCTAGCATTTACAGGTAGAGCTAGGCAGGACCCATATTTGAAATCCTCAAGAGCCACTACCAATTAGTGTAGACAGTTCAGACCATATAATAGATCAATTGTGTGATTCAGTAGGAGGCAGCCTTCTGTATTTTTACTTTTACTTTTTTCCTTATAAATTTTGGTTCTAATAAACACTTCCTTAGCCTTGACTTGCTCAGGCCAGGGTGACTATATAGCATGGAAGACAGAGTGCCTCCACCTTTAACTATTGCGTTGAAGAGGGAATTTAGGCAGGTTTAATTCAACATAGAAGGATTTAAAAAGCAGCATCTGCCTAAATTCTCTCTTCTATACAATGCTTAAATATAGAGGCACTTTGTCCACCATTCTATATGGTCACCTTGGCTCAGGCATGTTTATCCCTTTGTTTCAATCAGTCCCAATTTCAGGGAATTGCTGCTTATGAGTGCATGCATTGGGAAATGCGTATATCTAATATCTAATATTTTTATATTGGGGAAAAATATCCTCCTTTAGTACCTGCTGTTGGCAAATAAAACTTTCTGAAAACTCAGAGGGACCTGTTTTCTTTAATGTTAATGCAATAATGAATCTTCAAGAAACAAAAAAGAATGTCCTCTTCTGGGATGCATTTAAGATGTTGTTCAACAAAAAATTTAACAACCTGGAGTGAGAGTGATCAGCTTGGAAATGATAACAAGAGTTTTGGGGTCTAGATATTTTCCTATGTAGCCATAAATGATAGATGCAGATGCATACTTTTCTTTTAGTCTTCACAGGCCCAGGAAGAGTTTAAGCTAGAAGATCTCAAGAAACTAGAACCAAGTAAGAACCTTGCCTTTAATGTCAATGCACCGTTTGAAACAGTAACGTAGTGTGGGGAAAGGGCAAAGGGGACATCTGGTCATGGGTACAAAATGGAGGGGGTGATATGCTACCCTGTCCCATCCCTGCATTTCCTAACATGGTGGTGATTGTGCATTGAGTATGGCTTTGAGGAGCCACTACAGCCTCCAGACATGGCTCAAGCAGTACAGTGCCGCCTCCCCTCCAGCAAGGGCAGGTCTTTTGTTAACCTAAGGAGCTATAGAAACTAACCAGGAGAGCCACAGAATCCTTTTGAAAACCCCACCACCCTAAACAATGTATAGGCTTGTAATCCTAATGGGGAGCTGTAGTCAGTGAACCAGTAGGTCACCAAAATCTTTTACATTGTCTATTTCTTACATTTATACATTAATTTGGCTGGATGATGATGACGATGATGATTTTACCTTGCAGTCTTAAAGAATATTCTCACCTATAATAAAGAATTTCCCTTTGATGTTCAGCCTGTTCCACCAAGGTAAGGAAAAATTAAATCTGAGGTTTACAAGTGGTGACGTTAAGAATTCATGCTAGAAACACTGGAATCGATTCTTTTAATGCAAAATAGTTGAATTCAGAATGGATGGCTCCAGTCATCCAGCTTTTATATGGAAATCTAGCAGTTTTGCCAGATACCATTTCAAACCAATGTTCTTTATTTCAAACCAATGTACCAAAGGCTGTTTACTAACCAGTTAGTCATCAGATGATATGCTTTTCTGAATAAGTTCTCAGATACCTCTGTGTGTATGTGTTTTTGAAGGAAGATCTTGGCACCAGGTGAAGAGGAAGATCTAGAAATTGAAGAGGATGAGGAGGAGGGTGGAGCTGGAGCAGGATCTCCAGACACATTTCCTGCCAGAGTTCCAGGTAGGAAAGCCTGTTGTAATAAATGTGATTTATTAGAATCCCAATAGGGATATGGGACTGAATATTTGTTGTCATGGTGTTTGGGTGAAGAATCTGCAATGAGGATGGTAATTGGCTAGATAGACATAGTGGTATGTCACTTTGATAACAATTTTAGTGACAGTCTGTTAGTAGTAATCAAGCAGCACTCAGGCTTTTCTTTACCATTCTATTTCTGGTCCTAGAAATTATCAAAAGTGGAGCAACAACAACTTTGGTGGAACTTTCCCAAAGTACAATATGCCCAACTGAGAGCTTATTGTGAAACAATTGTGGTACCAGCTATATTCAGTGACTAGCGAAGACCATGTTTCAGGAGTAAAATTTGCCCATGTGCCATCCCCCATGCACATCAGTCCCCCCATGCGCATCCACCCCCATGCACATGAACCCCCCCATCCGCAACATCCCCAATGAGCATCACCTCCCCATGCACAACACACCCCTATGCGCAATACCCCCCATGCGTACCATCCTCCCCAGTGCAACCCCTCCCACCGAACAACATCCCCCCCAGTGCACCAGGCACTGAGCACCAAATTGGCTGGATGTCAGTCAGACTTCCATGTCAGTATAGGACCAAAACACCTTGCACCCCTTTTCAGCTCCTTAAGGGTTAAATTTCTCCACATCAATTCTTGGTGGGTGTTGATGTCACAGAAGGAACATGCTTAATTACATGCTTCTAGGTCCAGAGGCAGAGCATCCCTCAGTCACCGATTCTTCAATGGAAAGTATAGGGAGGAAAACGTGTTGTGCCCCATTTCACCCTCTTCAGGTTGGAATTTCCAAAAACCGGTTCTTGGTGACTCCCTCCGTCATGGAAGGAACACCCCAAATTTCACACTTCTAGGCCCAGCGGTTTTGGCTGGGTATTGAGTGAGTGAGTCAGTGATGTTTCTCTTTTATATATAGAGATTAATGTTTGTGTGTTTGATATGATTTGGATGTAAACTGTATCTGTAATGCAGATTTAATATGGGGGTGGTAGTGGTATGCAGTAGTACAGGGAAACAGATTCAGTTCTGTGTGGATAGGTCCATGTACATGCTTGCGCGCACACACAAACACTGGAGGATTGCTCCTCTCAACTCTGCAGGGTTTTATCAGCCCAGCAACTGAAAACGTGACTTTGTTTCACGGAGAAACTGAAGTTGTACTGTATGTTTAGCTACAAAGCTCAGTCTGAGCCTGGCAGAGGCTATGGATGGATGTCCACAGAGTCTGCTGAGTGCTGAGGAGCCTCTGGGGGCAAGGGGACTAGAGCTTGCCTCTGGAGTTTAGGGTGCAGGTGTTTGCCATGTCCATGGTTTCAGGTAACCATGTTCTCAATTGGAAGTATCGCAGATATGGGGGCACGTCTGGTTTTTTTAAAAAAATTGTATGTGGAATAATTGCTCATAATGAGTAACTTTACACTAGGGCTAAAACACCATAGCATAGATAGTAAGGCATCTGCTTACAATCAGTCTATCAAAGCAGCAAAGAAAAGTTTTTATGTACATATTTAGTGTACACTGTGTTAATAGTGTGTGGAAATAATTTGCCTATCAACAGTTATCTTTTATGAGAAATTATTTTGAATAGGGTACTCATGCTTTCTGTTTTCATTGCTCATCAAACTTGAATGCCTGTTCAACTACATTTGTCTCAGTTGGCCCTCTTCATGAGGGCCAGCTGAGACAAATGTAGTTGAACAGGCATTCAAGTTTGATGAGCAGTGAAAACAGAAAGCATGAGTACCCTATTCAAAAGAGTGACTGACCCTCATGAAGAGTCTCGTGACTGACCCTCATGACTGACCCTCATGAAGAGTCAAATTTGAGAGAAAAACAAACATCTTGAATCAGGAGTGTCACTAGGATTTGTGTCACTTAGTGGGGGAGGCCAGCTCATCACTCCCATGCAGTGGGCGGAGCAACAACCTGAACAATGTGCCGTTCCCCTGCCTCCAATGGTTTTTAGCCACAAATTTTAAATGAATAAAGATATTTCAAAGTGGTTTATTTCACTGCATTCTGCTGCAAATTTCACATCCAGTGGTATATAACATGATGGGATTATTTCTACAAACCATGTTTTAGCTGTTTTGGTCACTTGGGGTGTCACCACCTCAAGGCTGTCCGCTTTCTAACTCCTAGTGATATCCCTGATCAGGACCATTTTTGAAGCCTTGCAGTCCCCTGGACTGACCTTCCACATCAGCCACGGCATGCATGCTTACTTGTTAGTAAACACAGCTATGCAGGTTACTTTCATTTTCAGTGAATTTCAATGCAATCATCAGGGACCTCTTTCAGACAGCTGTTTACTGGACCTGGACAATTCTGGAGTCCTTAGACTTCTCTCAGCCTGCCCTTTCCAGTTAACTATGGCACATTTGCTTACTTGAAAGTAATGCCGCAATATAGGTCACTTTCACTTTTCATAGAGTTCAATGGATATTTTAGTTTTTTAGTCTTTTGGTCATAACCTTTGATAGGAAGGTATGATTTCAAAACAAATTGTTGCATTGGATTCTGCTCTTCCAACAGTATATGAGATGATGGGGGTATTCCACACAACTGTGAAGCTGCATTTTTGGGGTCCCTAGGCATGCCACCTGGTGTTGTCCACATCCTTGCACCTTCTAACAATGCTCCTGCCTTGAATAGTATTTTGTCTTCCATGTGTGCATTGGGCAGTCTCTCAGCCAACCAAAGCTTCCTCCTTGAACAAAAGATTAATACTGCTTGTGGAGGCAGTCCTTGTACAAGCAGTAGAATTCCTTGTACCAGTGGAACACTCCTTCCATTCGCCTAGGAAACTTTTGGGGGGAATGAAACTCTCAATTACTGAAAAACATAATCCTCTCAAATTTGGACTGCATCCAGATCATGAATGTGGGCATATGCAAGTGATAAAGCCTCCATTCAATGGAGGAGGAAGTGTTGTACTGGTGTGAGGCATTCACGGGCAAGTGGAACTTTCCTGAGCATGAAAGCTGTTCCTGCTGATGGCGTACTGCTGCAAAAAAGGTCTGGATATGACCCAACATTAAAATGCCATTTACAGAGCAGTTTAGAAGTAAAGGCAGGTGGTGTGCTATATACACTAGGTTTGAGGACTATTTTGGCAACAACTGTTCTTAACTGCTTTGCTATGTTTGTAATTCCCATTATATTTGTCTATACACTGCTTGCTCATTTGTGTTCTCTTATTGTATTATCGTGCTGCTTAACTGTACATGGTCTTGTCTTCTACATGCATGGCTCCATCGTGTAACCATATGCTACATCATTCACCTAACCAAGGAACCAATGAAGGTATAGTAATGTTTTAATGTGAACAGCTGCTAATTGTGAATGTGTTTATTTCACTGTGGCATTGCTTTTGTGCTCTGCTTCACACTTAAAATATGCCAAAAACTGTTTTTGTTCAGTGCTGGGTGGTGTGGAGTGTGCTTCCTATGTCCACAAGAGTGTTGTTGAAACTTTGAAGACTAAACACCATGGGGGAATTCCACTTTTTTTTAGGGGGGATGAATTGGGGAAACTTGCATATGAATTTTTGTACTCACTTCTTTAGGAATGTAGTTAAAATGTTCCCACCAGAAGCATTACACAGACAGCTGAAAATATTTATTTTTCACATTTTTATTCCACCTTTCCTCCAAAGAGCTCAGAATGGTGTATATAGTTCCTCTCCTCTTTTCTCCTCACAACCATTTGAGGTAGGTGAGGCTGAGAGAGGAAGGTTTGTGGCTAACAAAGGGTTTGAACCTGGATCTTCCAGTTCCAGAACACTATACCATCATGGCTCTCCAAGATGAAGATGTACAGGATTATGTATGTACAGGATATGGAATATTTAACACAGAATACTTGAATACAAGTTTTGAAAGATATAGTTTGCTACATAGGAATTATATATCTTAAACTGAATCAGACTATTAATCCATCTAGCTCAGTATTATCAACACAACCTGGCAGTGGCTCTCCAATGTTTGTCAGGATATTTTTTTTTGCCCTATTTGGAGGTATCAGAGATGGGACCTTCTGTGTGTAAAACAGTCTTTTACCACCTAGCAAAAGCCCTTCCCTAAAGGAAGTGCTGTGTGTTGGCAATTTCAAATGGCGATGGTGAAAACAAGTGCAACTCACCTTGGATAGGGTGGTAAGAAATAGATAGTGGTGAGAAACCAGAAATGATAGGGAAGTACGTCTGCAATTGCTTGGCAGCTGCCCACAAAATTCTTTTCCTCACAGGATGGTGCTCCAGGCAGCTAAAGAGCTAACTGGTTAGAAAATGCATAGGATTCGCCCCTCTGTCTCCTTATCTTGCTGGCTGTTGGCTGACTGGGAGGAGGGACTGCTGAGGCCATCTGGCCTTTGATGCTGACCGGTATGCCCATTGCTAATGAAAGTATTTTGGTATATTTGGGCTTTACAGTTCTTTAAACAAATACTATTTCTTGGTGGAATTAATTTTGTGACTCCTATCGAGTCCTTCCTTTTAACTTCTTCTCTGGCCTTTGAGTTTTCCAACTGTGCATTACATTTTTTTTGTCATGTAGCTGGTGGGTTTCATGGTTTGTTAACTGCTGTGTGAAATTCTGTATATGTTATGCATCTGAATTTATAATAGCTAACCTTGAAGACACCAGAGCATGCTGTAATTAAGCTGAAAATGATAACCTCACTTATATTAAAAAAGGATTTTGTTTGACTTGGATTGGACTGGATTCACTTGTGACAAAAGCATGTGAGCAGCTGTATGAATCTTTACAAGCTGTGCACTGCTGAGGTTGGAATACTGAAGCTAAGAGTGCAATCCTAACCATGTCTACTCAAAAATTAGCCCCATTGTGTTCATTGGGTTTTACCCCCAGGAAAGTCTTTCGGATTGCAGCCTAAGAAACTCTTAACATAATTTTTTCCCAAAATTTACAGCATTCTACAACATACCCCTAAATCCATAGTTACTATAGGAGCACGTAGGAGACTTTACATGCATCTGTAGTTACTGCACCACTTAGTGAAAACCTATGGGAAATTCATATTGGAATCCAAAGTAAGTTCTTACACCGCAGCAAGGATTTTATACTTGACAATCTTTCCTATGAACTAAAACCATGTTTTAAAGTAGTGTGGGTTGAGTACCATGGTTGAATTTGGTTCCTTAAGAGTGGCTTCTCTCAGAATAAAGGAGGATGCAAGGAACTGTTCTCCGTGGTTACTTTTTGTTCAGGTTTTGTCTTTCTTTTAATAATGTAGAAAATTCTTACTGATTTTGTGTTGGGGACCTATGTTAGTACTGTACAGAACAATTTTCTCTGTTTTGTTTTGGAAAAATATTTTAAATAAAGCTGACTCTTGAAATATTGTTTGTGTATGGTGGTGACTCTGTCTTAGGAAGGGTGCATCAGTTCAGTGTTTTGATATGCTCAGTAGGTGCATCTGATTCTGGAAAGCTTAAAAGAGTAGAGGGCCTTGGCCTCTGATAGTTCCACGCCTAGCCCCAAATTGAACAAGGAAAGAAAACCTTTTTTCAGATACTGTACACTTCTAGCATTATTGTTTTACTGTTTGTTTCAAATGAATTGTTGTCCTTTTGTTTATCCTTTTGACCCAAGATTGGCCTTTTCGTAGGGAGGCTACCTTCCTTTGGACAGAGCTAGTAACAATGGGCTGGAAGCCAGAACAAACATTACTTGTTTCACAGGATTTTTATTCTTTTTTATTGCAATTCCATGTGGATATTTTCATCCATAGTTTGTGTTTTCTGTGCAGTTGACATGGTTCCACTTCCTCAGTCCATGATTCTATTCCAGCTGATTCAAGTAGTGTTTGTTAGAAGATCTTTATGGTATTAGATGAGCCCAAACACAAAAGTGACTGACACAGATATGGCTGAAACCAAGGTGAATTCTCATGGGTAAATGCCATTCTCCAAACGTTTGAATGTACAGAGTGGCCTGTAAGTCCCTACCCATCCATATCTTATGTTCAATTATGCATTCTGTCTAAAAATTATAATTCTAATGGTGAGTTGAAGGCGGCTGTTACCATGGCATTTGTAACAATAACCCTTGCTATGTTAAGGAAAATGTCTCACAGAACATAGCGTTGCATAATATTATGCAGCAAGAATGAGGGACAGCTCACAGATACACTGAATGCATAGATAACACTGAATGCATAAGATATGAATGGGTAGGGACTTGCAGGCCTCCCTATACTTTCAACTGGGAAATAACAGATCTGAACTCTCATGCAATGAATTGGATGTTCTGGCTGAAATTTTTTTATGGCAAGGATTCAAAACCAAAAAGCAGTAGTGAAAACTATAATAAAGCACCATCATTCAGTTATTTTAACATTCTGGTCTGTTTTCTTGCCAGGTACTTTATTACCCCGATTGCCATCTGAACCTGGGATGACATTGCTTACTATCAAAATAGAAAAAATTGGTCTTAAAGATGCTGGGCAGTGCATTGATCCTTATATCACAGTTAGTGTGAAAGGTAGATACTTTTGCATTTGTTGGGTTCTCATTAAAACTTGGTTTCTTTGGGTACTTGGTTTCTTTGGGTATTAATCTCCTACAGGTAGTTAGTGAGAAGAAATCAAAAGTGGCTTCCACAATTTTTACTGTTTTGAAGACTTGGGAGCCCTTTTGAGGGCTGTTCAGGACTCTCTGCATACTCCAGAAGCTGGTGCTGAACTAAAGTGAATTTTAAAAAAATCTTGTCGTTGGCAGTGGTGCAATTCTGGATATTACATTGCTTATTTCCTGCCTCCCCCACAATTTACCTGACAGTACAATTCTTGCTCGCACTGGAACAAGCAAGCTGCGCTATATCCAGCCAAAGTATTGGGACTGCTACTATGGGGAAAGTGTGGCTCATCCCCTTCTCCACCCTACGGCTACTGCAGCCCCAATGGATTCCCTTACATGTAGGTCTAAATCTGAGCAGACTGCCACAGCTTCTGCTTGCTCCACACTGCTCCCCTAACAAGGGTTGAATCCAGCATATCAACCCTTTCTCCCCTTCCACCCACCCCAAAATATCCCAGTTGCACTGGTTCACCTGCCTAGTAGGAATGCTCTCTCAGCTGCTAAGCTCCTTGGGTGTTTCAGAACAGGTGGCCTAGAGCACCCTTACATGTGACTTTTCTATACCAGTATCACTTTTAGATAGGAAACGGTGCATAGTGTTATGCTTGGGGAATGCCTTTATATTTCATTAGCAAAAATAAATACTGATAGTCAAAATGTTTCTATAGTATGCAATAGTAGATTGCACATAGTATACTATAGTAGATTGTAATTGTTGATTATTTTGATGTTTTCTCCTGAACAAAACAACTTTTTTGTCTTATAGATCTGAATGGAATTGATTTAACCCCTGTGCAAGACACTTCAGTTGCTTCAAGAAAGGAGGATACATATGTTCATTTTAATGTGGACATTGAGATTCAGAAACATGTTGAAAAATTAACAAAAGGTGCGTGACAGAGATCTAGCACTCACATAAATATGATAATTGGCTCAATATTGAAAGTGGGAATGGGACCCATAATTCCATGGCAATCTGCTGTTAAGATGGTTATTTGTAATAATAGCTCAGTATCTTTTAGTGATATTTGGAAATGTGACTCTAATAGCAAACAGCTCCATCCCCAGCATTAAAGAGCTGTGGCTTTGGCATTTTGCAGCATGCTTGACTACTTGTTTTTCCTTTCTTCAGGTGCAGCTATTTTCTTTGAATTCAAACACTATAAACCTAAGAAAAGGTTCACCAGTACTAAGTGCTTTGCATTCATGGAGATGGATGAAATTAAACCTGGGCCAATTGTTATAGAACTGTAAGTGACACATTTCATACTTTACAGATTTCCAGCACTTGGGAAGTGCTAGAACTCACCTGGCATATCATCCCATGGTGATGTGGGGAGATCTGTACACTGAACTAAACCCTCCAGGAGTGGGGCAGCCGCGGAAATGCCTTTATGGCACTTTGTGACACACCCAAGTTGGCACAGGACTTATGCCAGGGCTTATTTAGGCCTACATGGAGGTTAGGATTGCAGCCTTGATATTGCAGAAGTATTGAATGACTGAAACATTCTAAAAATTTTTTTATTTGAATTTAAATATTTGGACTAAAACTGTATGTAGGGTTTCTGGAGCAAAAAACCAATAATCACTATCTTATGTAACTGACAAGCTTGTGGATTAATAAGAAACCTGCTGGATTGAGTCAGGGCCCATCTAATTTAGCCTCCCAGGTGACGCTAGGAACACAATAAGTATTTTTCCTCCCTTTTGTCACTTTCTTGCATTTGGCATTCAGAAATAAGTCCATTCCCTTTTAAAGATATCCAGGTAAGGTGTCAAAATTTTGTGGCAAGACATTCCTTAGATTATGTGCTTAAGTCTCCAACCAGTTCATTTTGATGGATGTTTGCTAAACTTTATACATCTTGACAGCACAATTCTAAGCCCTTGTTAGGCCAGCACAGGTCCCATGCTGGCCTGGGATGTTATAAAACTGCAGTAAGGCACTCAAAAAAAGCCTCCACTGGATCAGGCCAAAGGCCCATCTAATCCAGCTTCTTGTATCTCATGGCACCCCACCAGATGTCTCAGGAAACACATGAGACACCTGCATCCAGGTGAGGTCCTTTCCTCCAGGAATCTGTTAAAACCCTTCTTAAAGGCAGTGAGTTTAGATGCCATCACCACATCCTGTGGCAAGGAATTCCACAGATTAATGACAAGCTGGATAAAGAAACATTTCCTTTTGTCTGTCATATCCCTCCCAACATTTAATTTTTGTGGATGTCCCCTAGTTCTGATGTTATGTGAAAGAGAAAAGAGCCTATCTCTGTCTACCCTTTCCATAATTTTGTACCTCAGTCATGTCCCCTCTCAAGCATTTCTTTTCTAAAGAGCCTCATATGGAAGGTGTCCCGGACCGTCAATCATTTAAGTTTCTCTCCTCTGAACCATTTTCATTTCATTTATATTCTTTTTGGTTTGTGGCAACCAGAACTGAACACTACTCCAAATGTGGGCTTGCCATCAATTTGTACAATGGCATCATAGTTGTTGCCATTTTATTCTCAATCCCTTTTCGAATGATCCCAAGCTTGGAATTTGCCTTCTTAGGATCATTAGAAAATTTAGGCCAACACATTTAATCTGTGCCACTCGTGGGTGATGATGGGATGTTAGGCCAGTGTACAGACATGCACTAGCATCCCCACATCAGCTTGAACAGAGAGATGGTTGAGTTCTGCTGGTCTAAATTGGTTAGGATTGCACTTTCATTCATATTTAATATAGTGCTTGATCCAGGGCAATGTCCCTATGGCTTTGATCTTCCAAGGAGAAATTGGATGGCACTTAACCAGATTTGCACTAACCATAGCAGACGTCTATACTGGAAATGCAAATGGAGGGCTGTGTGATAATTCTAATTGCAACTATGGTTTGTTCTGCAAACATAACATCACACTTGAATGTCACACTTGAATTACATCACACATACAGTTGAATGTCCCCTCAGAAGGTACTCTGGTTCCCTGCAGGAGTTGCACCAAGTTGGGGGTACACCTGTCCATTGGTTCAATCGTTTGGATATTTGGCCATAGGCTCAGGCATCTAATCACTGGTCATTTATGTGTGGGAATTATATGAAGCTGCTGCATTTTGCCATATGGTTAAAAAAAACCACTGTCACACAATGGATTGACACTTTTCATTGAGCTGTCTACCACCCCCCAATATTTCACTCCTGTTCTATTACAGACAGTTCAGTGTACAAAGTGTAATTTTGATTTTTTTTATTTGCCGCAGGAACATTTTGCTTACTTAAACTGAAGCACATGTACCATTTTTCCACACATTCCCAGAGTTCAAAGAGATCCTTCTGGAGCTCTTTGTAATCATTTTAGATTTCTCTAGAAAAGGCTGGTGCCACCCACAAGCTTGTTCCAGGTCATTTAAGAATAAATTAAAAAGCATTTTGGGCACACTGATTTTCTGTCTATCTACCTACAGTATTTATATACCGCTTTTCAACTGGAAAGTTCACAAAGCGGTTTACAAGAAAATGAAAAAAATTAATAGCTAATTAATAGCTAATGGGTACCTGTCCCAAAAGGGCTCACCATCTAAAATGCAAAAAGAAAACCAGCAGAAGCCACTAGTGCAGACATTGCTGGGTTGTGGAGGGCCAATTACTCTGCCCCTGCTAAAGAAAAGAGGAACACCCACTTGAAAGAGTGTCTCTTACCCAGTTAGCAGGGGTTTTAACTTCTTTCCATTGTGAAAATTGTTCATTTACACCACAGTCTGTTATGCTTCAGATCATAATCCATAAAAGGACCTGCCCTCTTATTTTCTGACACTGGCATTTTTCCAAGAACCTTTGAGGGATGCTTGCGATCACTCAGCTGATATTAGATTGCTGCCACAACTGTGTTAATTCAGCGGCAACTACATTCAGTGGAATGTTTACCTGTGTTCTGGTGGTGGAGGGGATCATATAATTAGGTTTTGTGAAGAAGTATTGGGGGAAATGAGAATCTCTTCCAAGGTTTAAAAGTCTTCAGTAGAGCCATTATACTTCAGTAAGGGGTAGCTAAACTGCTATCCTTTGATATTTCCTTTGAAATATTGAGACATTTCCTTTGATAATGTCCTACATCTCCTCTGGCATTAAAGTGTACTTGATACAATACAGCTTGAGAAGTTCTATAAAGACATAGCAATAATAAAGGTTTTAAAATCTGACAGTTCTCTTTTTTACTGATTTATAGATACAAGAAACCCACTGACTTCAAAAGGAAGAAACTTCAATTGTTGACCAAGAAGCCACTTTATCTTCACCTTCATCAAACACTGCACAAAGAGTGACTCTTGTGAACTGAATCACTTGCCACAGAACCATAGTAGCTGCCTATGTAGCACTTACCCTTCAGATGGCAGGAAAAATGGCTATATTTTATCCACCTGGTCAATGGGACCATTGTTTGCTGGACAGCAATGGATCAGCAGCCAAGCCCTTCTACCCAAGAAGTCCAGTTTCCTTTGGAATGTATATTTTTTATCACAGATGTTCCAGAGTATGTTGTGAATTTCTTCTACCTGGGCTGGTTGTGTGTTCAGTTTTATAATTTGATATTTTTTTAGTACAGGGTGTCCATGCATGACTGCAGCTAAAGATCCCCTCCTTTTCCTTAATAATTTCAGTATTTCAGATGTCTTTTTCCTTTGATAATGTCCTACATATTTGATGATAAAATGCTAGAGGAAGATCTGAATGTGGTCCTGTGGGGATTCTCTACCTCAGGATAACTCCAGACACAGAAGCTCACTTCATAAACTTGTCCATTCTCTGTGGATGAAAGTACAGTTTTTCTTCAATGAACCTGAAGGCTGCTTCTCAAAGCTGTAGCCAACTTACAACTCTCAACATGCAATATACAAAAACATACCTGTGTTGATCGTTTAGCCTATGTAAATAAGTTGATGATTTCAAAATTCAGACTGATCTGAACATTTCCTGTGGAAATATGTTTTTAAAAGCTACCCTGTCACAAACAGCCTACAGTGACTGTAGCCAAGTGGTTTACATAAAGAACTAATGCAAATCTTTTAAAATCTGTTGTAAAAAGGCCAGAGGCTAAACTGTACTGATAGCTATCCTGTACTGATAGGATAAATCTACTAATAAAGAGAAAGATCCTTTTTGCTATGTTTGAAGGATGGATTTCTTTTCCCAATATTAAGCCGTTCCTCCTAGCCCAAGAACACTGGCAAAGAACACCAATCTAGTTCTGCCAGAACTGGAGGACTGCGCTGAGCTGTCCAGGCAAGGGAAGGAAGGGGGAGTGCAAATAAACACTATATATGTATGGCTGTGGGTGGCGCAAGTGCTTAAGACACTGTGCCAGTTAACCAGCAGGCCAGGGTTCGAGACCCGAGTCGACCCCACAAGACAGGGTGAGCTCCTGTCCTTAGCCCAGCTCTGTGACGCAACTGGATCCAATCATATTGGCTCTGCCTTTCCATTGGACTAATTCAGTGGTATGGAGAGGGGGGATTTGCTGCTTGAGTAACAGCCTATCCTCCATAACAATCTAACCCAGGCTTTCGTGCTTCATGTGTTTCGTCAGTCTTTCAAGTCTTTCATATATATTCATTCATATATATATATATATACACACACACACACACAAAATCAGTGGTGCCTCACATAAAGAGCTTAATTCATTCTGGAGGCATGCTATTTAAGTGAAATACTCTTTAAGTGAAGCAGATTTTTCCATAGAAAATAAAGGAAATTCAGATTATTGGTTCCACAAAATATTCATATAAAAATATTAACTGGATGTAAAAATGATGACAAAACACTGGAATTGAATTCAAAACATGCATTCAGTGTGCAAGATCCTATGAAGTCTACATAGGCTGCAATCCTAAAGACACTTTTCTGGGAGTAAGCCCCATTTAACACAATGGGGCTTACTTCTGAGTAGACATAGTTAGGACACTGTAATCAAAGACACTTTCCTGGGAGGATTACCTGGGCTGCTGCTGGAGGTTCAAGGTGGTCGTTGGGGCACTTGGGGGCAGTTAGGGCCAGCTGCCTCTGGCACCTCCAGGCAACTGCCCCCAAGTTGGGGGCAGTTAGAGGCAGCAGTGCTGGCCGGCAGCCCTTTTTTAAAGAGCCTCCGTGCGGAGCGTCAGGGCTGCATAGCACGCGTGCCCATAGCGTACTTGCTTGTTAAGTGAAGCAGAACTTCATATATATATATATAACTTACACAGAGGCAGACATGTTATTACATTGGATAGAGAAAAATCTGTTGTCCCCATAAAAGCTGAACATCTTCCAGATAAAACAGATATATTACACTAGCGAAAAGCGTACCTCCTTTGCAGGAGTAACATTTCCCCATATGCAATCCCCCCACGGTGCATCAACACCCCATGCTCATCAATACCACATGTGCATCAACACCCCCTCCACAACTTTCCCCCATGCACATCATCCCCCATGCGCATCTTCCCCTATGCGCATCATCCCCCCATGCGCAATTTTCCCCATGCGCAACTTCCACCATGTGCATCATCCCTCCATGCACAACTTCCCCCATGCGCATCAGTTCCCCATGCGCATCATCCCCCATGCAAAACTTTCCCCCACGCACAAGTTGCGCATCATCCCCCCATGCGCAACTTTCCCCCACGTACATCATCCCCCTGTGCGCATCATCCCCCTGTGCGCAGCTTTTCCCCTGTGCGCAGCTTTCTCCCGTGTGCAACTTCCCCCCATGTGCAACATTCTTCCTATGCATCATCCCCCATGCGCAACTTTCCCCATGCGCATCATTACCCATGCGCGTCATTACCCATGCACAACTTGCCCCCATGCGCAACTTCCCCCATGCGCAACTCCCCCCCCGTGCGCAACATCCCCCCATGCGCAACTTCCACCCGTGCGCAACATCCTCCATGCACAGCATCCTCCACAGTGCAACCTCTTTCTCCGAACAACATCCCCCAGTGCACCAGGCACCGAGCACCGAATAGGCTGGATGTTGTTCAGTCTCCCATGTTAAGTATAGGACAAAAACACGTTGCCCCCTTTTCAGGGTTAATTTCTCCAGATGGTTCTTGGTGGGAGTTCAGGTGACAGAAGGAACTCCCAGAATTCCATGCTTCAGGCCCAGCAGTTGGGGCGGAATGTTGATGAGTCAGCAATTCTCAATGCAAAGTATAGGGAGGAAAACGCGTTGCGCCCCTTTTCACCCCCTTCCCGTTGGAATTTCCGAAAACTGGTTCTTAGTGCACCCCTCCGTCACAGAAGGAACACCCACCCCAAATTTCATGCTTCTAGGCCCAGCAGTTTTGGCAGGGCGGTGATGAGTCACTGAGTGAGTGACTTTTCCCTTTTATATATATAGAAGATGGATAGCACAATGCCCATGTCCTGGATACTTCCATTTAACAGCCTAGAAGTTGAATGAGAGGGTGCACAGGAGTTCAAAAGCTGCTGACATTCTAGCCTCTTATGGGAGGGGGGTGTACACAGGATGGGATATATTTATATACAAACACATAAATACAGTGGGTGTGAGGATTCTGACTCTCAGGAATATTAGGTGTTATTTCACACCAAGGCTTCCATAAAATTTTGTTTGGATCCCACATAGGGAATTTGCCCAGATCAGGTCTCATATATGTCCCTTTCCTGACAAATGAGGGATGCAAGCATAGCTGCTTAGAACAGTGGTCAGGGAACAGGGGTAAATTACCCTAAATGGGTTAAAAAATGAAATTCCTGGGGGTAATGCACACTCAGTTGCAGCCTGAGATCACAATCCTAACCATGTCTACTCAGAAGAAAGCTCCATTGTGTTCAATGGGTGTTACTCGCAGGTAAGTGTGTTTAGGATTGCAATGAGCCTCCCCAGCAGTCTCCCCAGCCAAGGTAAGCACCCATTCCCAGGTGTCTACTCAGGAGTAAGTCCATTGATTCAGTGGAGCTTACTCCTAATTTTTTGAAAATGTAGGACATCCGACATTTTTGTCATTGCCAGTGTCACTGCCAGTTTCAGTTTTGTTCACTAGCTCAGTGAGTTGTGTGCATGCCATGCTTGCATATCAGTGGTGGGCACAGCCTGGCCCAAGAACTGGTTCTCCGGAAGTGGGCGGGGCCAGGGTCAAGGGGCGGGGCCAGGGTGGTTTTTAATTTAAGAATTAATTTTTTTTTAAATTACTTACTTCAGAGTAGACCTGCATAGGATGGTGCTCTGAGGCTGCAATCCTCTACACAGTTTCCTGGGAGTAAACCCCATTGACTACACTGGGACTTACTTCTGAGTAGACCTGCATAAGATGGGGCTCTGAGGCTGCAATCCTCTCCACATTTTCCTGGGAGTAAGCCCCATTGACTATACTGGGACTTACTTCTGAGTAGACCTGTATAGGATGGGGCTCTGAGGCTGCAGTCCTCTCAACACTGACCTGGGAGTAAGTTCCACTGACCATACTGGAACTTACTTCTGAGTAGACCTGCATAGGATGGGGCTCTGAGGCTGCTCTGAGGCTCTCTTCACACTGGCCTGGGAGTAAGTCCCATTGACTATACTGGGGATGAGGGACCTGCTTGAGTAGACCTGGGTGAGGTCTGGGTGAGCCTCAGAAGATGAGGGTCTTCTGAGTAGACCTGCTTAGGATGGGGCTCTGAGGCTGCTCTGAGGCTCTCTTCACACTGGCCTGGGAGTAAGTCCCATTGACTATACTGGGACTTACTTCAGAGTAGACCTGCTTAGGCTGGGGGTCTGAGACTGCAGTCCTCCCCACACCTGCCTGGAGTAAGTCCCATTGACTACACTGGGACTTACTTCATAGTAGACCTGTATAGAGAGGAGAGACCTGATAGGGAGAGGCAGGGAGAGCACGACGGTGGTGCTGCCCCCCCCCACTGAGCCTCCCCGCCTGCAGGAGAGAAAGGGAGAGCGCGATGGTGGCGCTGCCCCCCCTTCTGTACCTCCCACCAGCAGCAGAGGAAGGGAGGTGGCGCCCCTGGCCAGCTGGGAGGAAGGGGGAGGAGGGAGGAAGAAGGGAAGCAGCAGCTGTGCTGCCTACCGGTCCCTAGTGTTCTGCTCCTCCTTGGTCCTACCGGCTCCCCATTGGCTGCCAAAAGACAAGAACCTACTCTTGAGAGTAGGTGCGTCCCCCCTAGTGCCCACCTGTGGTGCACATGCACAGCTTAGAGGGAACTATGGTTCCATCTGGTGAGGACTTCTGGCCAAAGCACCGTGACTCACCATACAAACTAGCCTTTCTCCAGCAGAGGGATCTATTTCCTCACATTTGAAACCCCTTTGTGAAATCCACAAGCCGGAAGTCCTTGCTCTTTGTAAGATTTTAACTAAAGTTTCTGTGATTCCAGTGTTTTATATTTTGCAAACAAGCACCTGTTTCCTCAGTATATGTTATATCTCATTGTAATATGAATTGAAATTATGTCTATTATTTTGGCTGATTTCCTTTATGTATAGATGGGGTGAAATACAACTACAGTGGATGTGATGGCCACACAGCCCATTCTGGCTATGAGTTCCATCATATGGCCTTCTCCAGTTAATCAGATTTGTTGCAAATAGTGCTGATATTGCTTCCTCGAATGCCTTTTTTTCTTTGCAGGTGAGAGGGTCCTGAGATATTCCTCCCCTTGGTACAGACAATTAACAGAGATATGAGAACAGAAGGCAAGATATGTTTTCAGCTAAATCTGACCTAGGTTGACTACCAGTAGGAAAGTCTTGAAAGGGAGTTTCCATAAGGGCTTGGCATCATTACCCTTGCATAGTCTTCTAAGGCTCAAATCCTAAAAACACTTTCCTGAGAGTAAGATCCATTGAACACAATGGGGCTTACTTTTGAGTAGACATGGTTAGGCTTGTGCTCTGAGAGAGAGCAGGTACAAGCAAGCCACTGAAAAGCAGGAAAGCACTAATAGATGTATATACACATTTACAGATTTTTAACCCCCATCCATACAGTAGCAAGAAGCTTAAACAGGAATAAGCTTTGTTAAGATTATGCATTATAAAATACTTTCTGGTTGCAGTAATATGAATGCTCTGAATCTGGGTCAAAATCGATTTCCAGGTTGCAGTAGTTTGCTCACCTTCACTGGTATGCTACCTGCACCTTTTCCTGAAGACAGCAATTCTGGTCACAGTAACCTAGGCCAGTTACATCATGGTTGTACTGCATTGGACTATTGCATCATGCTTGCATGATGCAATAGTCCAATGCAGTACAACCATGATGTAACTGGCCTAGGTTACAAGGGGCTGCCCTTGAAGACTATGCAGAACCTACAGCTGGTTCTGACTGCTGCAGCTTCAGTTCATCTTTTCAGCTTTTTCATCTACACTGGCTACGTTTTGGGTCTCAACTCAAGATCGTGGTTCTGACCTTCAAAACCTTTGACTGTGGTCCTTTTGGGACAGGGAGCCATATAGTTCTTTGATATTCTTTGTAAACCACTTTGTGAATAGGGATTAGGCAGGCTGAGGGAGGAGATGGATCTTTTGATGATGGTGCGTTCCAGATTCTATCCCCTCTTTTAACAGCCTCTGCTGCCTCTTTTCTGCTTGGACTTGCTTCAGCTATACCTGCTAGTGTAGGTCTGAGGAGACCCATTGTAGAGCAGTAGGAAATAATTCTCCTTTTCCTTCCAAACTCTATTCTGGATTCATACAGCATGCGGCATTTTTTGTGCTGCCGCAGTGGTGGGCTTCAGGGGGTTCTCACAGGTTCTATAGAACCCTTTGCTAATGAGTGCCTTGTTCTGAGAACAGGTTACTAATGGGACACAGAACCTGTTGTTCTATGGATATAGAACCTGTTAATAATTTAGGTTATTAGGACTTAGAACCTGGAGAAGAGGAGGCTGAGAGGAGACATGATTGCCCTCTTCAGATACCTGAAGGGCTGTCATAGGGAGGAAGGGGCTCATTTGTTCATAGCTGCTTCTGAAAGCAGAACTAGAACCAATGGGTACAAACTGCAAAAAAGGAGATTCCAGTTGGATATCCGGAAAAAATTCTTGATTGTGGAACAGACTGCCAAGGGAGGTGGTGGACTCTCCCTCACTGAGGATCTTCAAGCAGAGGCTCAACGAGCACCTGTCGGGGATGCTCTTGGGGGATTTTCTGCTTCAGGAAGGGGGTTGGACTAGATGACCTACTAGGTCCCTTCCAACTCTATGATTCTATGATTGTTTATTTGAATCCCACCACTAGATGGGACCCCAGGTCTGCATACATCATACATGCTGTGATGACGTGTCAAGGAGGGATCCCTAAGGGGAGGGAGAGATTTTTTTTTAAGGAACTTCAAGTAACAAAGCCAAAGTGAAGCCATGCAAGATGGAATATGGCTTGTCAAGGCAACTGGAAAACTGAGAAGAAAGCAAAATGGTTCTGATTGTCATGCTCCTTTTCATTCCAAAGTTGCAGGTGCATAAACTGGTTAAATTAAACCGGTTCTGAATAGGTGTCATGACATTTATATTGTGTAGAGCAGGGTGTCCCAGCTTTTTAGCAGGAGGGCCACATCATCTCTCCGACACTGTGTTGGGGGCCAGGAAAATGATGTACATTTCAAATTTGAATAAATTTACATATAAGATTGTATTAGAGACATTACAAGGCTTTACCATGACCTAATAAATAGAGGGATCTTGCTGAGGTCCACAATTGGCCCCTGGACTGGGGTTTGGACGCCCCTGGTGGAGTTTGATGCTGCCTCCTACAGGACCATACAGACCCAAACCCTGATAAGACTAGAGTGATGTGCAGCCTTTCCATGCCACGTTCACTCATCTGCTAGCAGAGGAACATGAAAACACTTCTTGCTTTTGTGACAGTGCTTCATAAGCTAAGGCTTGGAGGTTTGTGCCTGCCCAAAAGAAGAGTAATGGAAGGGAGGGAAGGGGAAGGAGTTGTTCAGTCATTTGAGAGTGACATAGAAAAAGAAGGGTCTCAAGAGGCAGTGCACAGCTGGGAGCGTAATTTTTTAACCCACCTAGGAGGAGGAACCAGAGTTTTGTCCAAAAAGAGATGGAACCAGGGGATTCCTATATACAGTGTTGCCTCACATAACAAGTTTAATTTGTTCCAGAAGCATGTTTGTAATGTGAAATGCTCTTTATGTGAAATGGATTTTCCCATAGGAAATAATGGAAACTCAGACAATTGGTTCCACAACCCAAAAAATATTCATATAAAAATATTAACTGGATGTAAAAATGATGACAAAACACTGGAATTGAATTCAAAACATGCATTCAATGTGCATGATCCTATGAAGTCTACTTAGGCTGCAATCCTGAAGACACTTTCATGGGAATAAGTCCCATTGAACACAATGGGGCTTAATTCTGGGTAGACATGGTTAAGAGGCTGCAATCAAAGACACTTTAAGTGTCTCCCCACTTTCTCCTTCTCTTCATCCTGAGCCTCTCTCTCTCCTGCTCCCTTCCGGCTAGCCCTGAGCTGCTTCCCTCTTCTCCAATGCTGTTTTCTCCCTCTGCCCAGAGAACACCCAGCCACAGGAGGAACAGCGCGGCAGTGTTGCTTTTGCTATGGGCAGGCGCGCTAGGCTGCCAGCCCTGATGCTTTTTAAAAGGGCTGCCGGCCAGCGCGTCTGCCCCAACTGCCAACAAGTGTGCTTGTTATGTGAAGCAACGCTTGTTATGTGAGGCAGAATCCTGCAGAAATTTTTGCTTGTGGTGGATCACTTGTTAAGCGAGGCACTTCTTAAGCGAGGTACCACTGTAGTTCAAACCAGGCTTGTGATGAGAAGGCTGGAGAAAGTAGCCTACAAGGGGGATAGCAGCCTGAAGCCTACTACCAACAAGGGCAGGCTCTCGCTGTGGTGGTGGGAGTGGAGCAAGTAGAGAGAATAAAGCAAATCCATGGGATCAGCAGGAACACCCTACATTTATGTAATCCAAGACAAGGGTCCAAATCAAGCAGAAAATTAATTGCATTTTGAGCAGACTCTTACTGATTTATTGATTTTCTTTTTAGTGACAGAAATATGAGCATGGGTTGGTTCGCAAAGTTAACAAGTGAACAGTGCCGACTCTGCCGAGTAACGAAAATGCAAAGAGCAGTCCCAAGGTCTCGTTAGTCACCACGAAGAAGTGCAAATATGAACCCCACCTGCCAAGGGCATGGGGCAGTTTCTAAGGACATCAGAGTAGTTTATTCCTGCTACCTGCTCCTAACTGAACACAAAATGGCTCATGATTTATATCAATAGGCCCAAGAAAATGCTGTGTAGGCTCCAGCATGTTGAAGCCTTAAAATCATCCTTCTTTTGTTCCTGCCCTAAGAGTCCATCTATTTTCCATCCAAATGACTGAGTTGTTTTCTACAGTTTCTATTATCTTCTACTCCATTTCAGCGAAGGAGTTCTTGAAGACTTAGATTCTCATACCACCACCTCTTGGCTGTAAAAAATAATAGCTGAGGTCTTCTCAGATGTTTTTAGGGAGACATCATGGGCTTCTGAAATAGGACTAACTAGGCCTACAAGCCTGTGCTTGTGCAAGAATGTGTTGTGACACACAGATCCCATGCTCATACCCTACCATCCTGCCATATATTCTGCCATATATTCCTGTTTTGAAATTTATGGCAAGATATCCTGCCATATATTCCTGTTTTGAAATTTATTATACATCATTAACAACTCAATCCTATTCTTTGCACACATATATAGACACAGCAATGCAGTTGCTCCTAAATACCCATGCTGCGTCCTGCAAGGGAGCAGTCACAGAGGTCTTCTCTGAGTAAAGGAACATTTGTTTCCTTATCTAGTAGTAAGCATCCAAGGTGCAAGAGAGGGTCGATTTGGATTTACACCAATCCAGGTCACCATGGACTTGCACCAGCAGTCCATGTAGCATAGGTCCATTTTTATTTTTTTACCAGCTGACTCCTCTATAAACTACTCCTTCCTACACTGACCTCAGTTTCCCGTCCAAGCAACTGATCCTGCCTAGCTTTTCTCAGATAAAGCAACAGCTCAACTTCTAGAGACCACAGGGCCTATCCTCATTAATTAGCTTAAGTTCTTAAAGAGGAAAATTAAATGTCAAAATGAGTGGGTGTCCCAACCACCACCTCTGTTTGCTTCATGTGTGTTCCTTCATGGCTCTGTCTCTGTCTCATTAGTCTGTAGGCAGCTTGTAGCGTGCTTTGAGCAAGAATGAATCTTCATCATGGTTGCTCCTCACTTCCCCTACAAGTACTACACTGCTCTGGTCATATTGGGTGCCTGGAGATTATATAATGGGGACATTAATTCGGCAAGTACCTACTTAATTGGCCCCTTCCCCTTGACCTTTCAAATATTACAAAAGTGGTGTGGAAAACACCCATGTGGAGAGTGGTGCAACTTGGCATTGCATCTTCCACCTTCGGAGCAACATCAACTCAGCTGGAATGGAGGATTCCACATAGGCTCTGGAGAATCAGGGGTGTTCATTAACCTGACCAAGCAAAGATCTGACAAGACTATTTTCCAAGAGTTATCAACATACCATGGTCTTTGATTTTTCCGTATCTCAGTTCTGACGCACTTCTTACGTCAAAACCTATGCAAATGTTTCAATCACAAGAACTCTGCTACCTCGTTATTGCTTACTCCATTTAGAAAGTAATAATCATTACAGCTGTTAGCTTGGCCTTTTTTCCAAAACACAGAATCAAGAGCATACACTCAACTGTGCCCTCCTTTACCTTTACAGTTATAAGCCTTTGGCAAAGAATTGATTAAGTGCACTCCTAACCATGTCTCCTCAAACATAAGCCCCATTGTGTTCAGTGGGTCTTACTCCCAGGAAAGTGTCTTTAGGATTGCAGCCATATTCTCAAAAACTATTCACTATATCTTGCTAATTCAGCCTGCAACATGTTTCCATGACATAAGTTATTTTTGGATATCCTGATGATATCTGATTCATTGGATTAGCACAGGCCTTCATTCAACTGAACTATGTACAGTGGCATTAAATGTGTACAGGTGTTAAATGAGGTGCCAAGGGAGGTAGTGGACTCTCCCTCACTGGGGATCTTCAAGCAGAGGCTCGACGATCACCTGTCGGGGATGCTCTAGGAGGATTTCCTGCTGCAGGCAGGGGGTTGGACTAGATGACCTACTAGGTCTCTTCCAACTCTAGGATTCTATGATTCTAAGTGTTAAGTTAATACCAGTTAAGTGTCTGCCAGTCATGTATAGAAGAGGCAGACGTAATTGATGCAAAAGATACCTTTTTCATCCTAGAAAGGCCAACCATCCTAGAAACCAACAATGATTTGGTTTCATTGTAACACATTGTGATACAAATCTTTGCCTGGCCATCAGTCTAGAGCAGGGGCCCCCAATGTTTTTGGCAGGTGGGCCACATCATCTCTCTGACGCTGTGTCGGGGCCAGGAAGACTAATATAACTGTCAAATTTGAATACATTTACATAAATTTACATATAAGAATGGATTGGAGTGGATTACTAGGCTTGCCCAAGGGCCAGATGAAGGGGTCTTTCTGGAGGCCACATTGAGGCTAACCAAGTGCCTCATCTGGCCCCTGGGCCAAGGTTTGGAGACCCCGGTCTACAGCACATTGCTATTTCAAAGAGAAGGCTGGTGAAATTATGATGCCATTGTACAAATCAATGGTGAGGCCACATTTGGAGTACTGTGTCCAGTTCTGGTCACCAAATCTCAAAAAGGATATAGAGGAAATGGAGAAGGTTCAGAGGAGAGCAACCGAAATGATTGATGGTATGGGACACCTTCCGTATGAGGAAAGGCTACAGTGTTTGTGACTCTTCAGTCTAGTAAAGAGGCACTCAAGGGTGAAAAATTATGCAAGGGTGGATAGAGAGGATAGAAAGATTCTATTTTCTCTCTCACATTACACCAGAACTAGGGGACATCCTCTAAAATTGAATGTTGAGAGATTAGGACAAACAAAATAAAATATTTCTTTGCCCACGTGCAGTTGCTCTGTGGAACTCCTTGCCACAGAATGTGGTGATGGCATCTATTCTTAAAGCCTTTAAGAAGGGATTGAACAAATTCCTAGAGAAAAGGACCATCACAGTTTACAAGCCATGAGGGATGTGCGTAGATGTGGACAACCTCAAAATGGCAGGGTGACCAGATGCCCAAATCCAAAAAAGAGGACAAGGTCTTGGATTCCTCTCAGCCTGGCCTTTCTGGACCACAATGGCACATTTGCCTACTCATGAGTAAAGCCGCAATATTGGGCACTTTAGTTTGCATATTTTTGATTTTTAGTTTTTTTGGCGATAAACTTTGATAGAAAGGGGATATTTCAAAACTGATTTTTGCATTGGATTCTGCTCTTCAACTCAAATCCAACAACATATGACATGATGGGGTACTATGCACCATTGCAAAGTTCCAAAATGAAGCTACAATGGAGGACAATGAAGCCCATTTGGAGGACACCCAGACAGGAAACCAAAAATGAGACAAATCTGGAAATTTCCAGTCATATGGTCACCCTGATTCGAATGCAGGTGTCATATGTGCTCCCTGAAGCATCTGGTGGTATGTTATATGATACAGGAAGTTATACTAGATGGGCCTTTGGCCTGATCCAGCGAAGGTTCTTATTGCTTCAGCAACCACACCAGCTTTGCACAACAGAAACATGACACCTGCTTTATATTTTTCATGCTGTCTATGCATGTGGGAAGACCAATGAGTTGTGCTAGCCTAGTTTAGGATTGCACCCTTAATTTTGATGAAGAGAGAAATTGACAAACCTGAAGGTCTTCTGACATATTCCCTCATGAGTTTATTCCAATGTACTGTTTTTATCTAACTATAGAGCTTTACGTATGGATGGTGAATGCTGTCGCCTTTTTTCCATCTTTTTACAATGCCTGATTATGTTTGCTGCATGTGCAATTTACCTCAGTGGAAATATAGGAGTCACTGGGTTTGTTGATCATGTTTGCTTTGCAGTCACCTATAACAATGCTTTGAAACTGATAATTCCTGGATCTCGTGCTGATGCAAATGAGAAAATAAATGGACGACTTGAAGTGTGGCTGGCAGAAATGGAGGGAAAAGTCAAATCCCATCCCTATGATGATTTCCTTTTCCACCCCACAAGGGAAAAAAAAAACCTCACCTTTTCTAGTTCTCCAGAAGCATATCCTTTATGCCCTAACTACCTTTTGGAATTGCAGTCAGCATTCTCTAGCACTTCTTTGACTGGGTTTGATGGTGCTTGCTTGTTGGCACATCAAGAAAGTACAGAAGTAGCAATTTATGGTATCATTTGGACTGTTCAGATCAGTGATTTTCAACCTTTATCATATTATGGCACACTAACAAGGCACTGAAATTGTCAAGGCACACCATCAGTTGTTTTACCATGACAAGGCACAGCAGGCCTCCATCAGTCTTGGAAGACTATGGTATCATGCTCGGCGGTGCATACGCTGCATGCGAAGCACAAAAGCCTGGGTTAAATTGTTATGGAGGATAGGCTGTTACCCAAGCAGCAAATCCCCCCTCTCCACGCCACTGAATTAGTCCAGTGGAAAGGCAGAACCAAAACGATTGGATCCAGCTGCGTCGCAGAGCTGGCCTAAGGACAGGAGTTCACCCTGTCTTGTGGGGCCGACCCGGGCCTTGAACGCTGGCCTGCTGGTTAACTGGCACAGTGTCTTAACCACTTGCACCACCCACAGCCCTTACAATGCACACCAGGCTGTTCAAATCCCCAAATTTTCCTATTAATAAATGACTTTTCTCAAAATCCCATGGCACACCAGTGTGCCATGGCACACTGATTGAAAATCACTGGTTCAGATGAGTGGCTGGAGTCATTACTGGTTGTCAGGGACTCCTGGGCTTCCTTACAAGGCAGGCACCACAGCTGTTCCTTGTTCAGTGTGATCTGAGGCAGGTCTCCTCGGGAACAAGTCCTCTCCAGGTGCCACTTACTTGGTGCTCAGCAGTCTCCTAGCCCAGCTCCTAGCTCTTTGGCCCAACTTTGGATATAGCCTAGTTGGACCAGCCCAGCTGGGCATTCTCACTGGCCTCACTTCAGGATTGCTCCCTAGGTCTTATGTTTCAAGGCCATTGGACTGCACAACTTACAACCTTTTTATTTCATAGTTAATTTTCTTTATATTGAATATATTTATTATTTAAGGCAGCGGTAAACAAAGTGGGGGTCGGGACCACTATGGGGGGTTGCGACCTTTAGTCAGGGGGTTTGTGAGAGGGTGGAATCCACTATTTTGCAATCTGTCACTGTGCTTTCCTGGGAGTAAGTCTCATTAAACACAATGGGACTTACTTTCAAGTCTATATGGGGGAGCTCTGGCATCATATCCCAGAAAGTTTGCCACAGAGGTCCCAGACAGATTTTTAAGTTTGAAAATGGGTCCCGGGCTGAATCAGTATGGTACCACTGATTTAAGGGATATATATCCTGCTTTCCCATGCCAAACAAATGCCTAAGGCAGCTTACAAAGTTTTTATCATTTCATCCTCACAACAATCCTGTGAGGTAGATGAGAGTGAGTGAGTGATAGTGTGCAGTACATAGGAGAGTGAGTACAAGGTAGGTGAGAGTGAGTGGTTCAAGGTAATCCATGAAGCTTCATGGCTAACAGCAGTTTTGAACCCAGATCTTCTGGGTTTGGTCCAATCCCTTAAGCACTACATCTAGGATCTTAGAGCACAATCCTAAACATGTCTACTCAAAAGTGAGCCCCATTGTGTTCAATGGATCTTACTCCCAGGAAAGTGTTCAGGATTGTAGTCATACCCTACAATCCAGAGTAACTACGGGAGCACGTAAGAGACATTACGTGCACCCGTAGTTACTGCACTACCAACTGAGAACCTATGGGAAATTCATTTTGCAATCCAGAGCAATTTGTTCTTACACCGGAGCAAGGACTCCCCGTAGTTACTCTGGATTGCGCCCTTAGTCTCTCTCTATATACACCAGCCAGCTAAGTTACACTTTGTGCAACTGTGTTGTTCAGAAAATGTGTGCTTCTGTTCTCCAGGCTTCAGAGTGATACTCCCTTTTCAGCATCTGCACCTTATCTGTCAAGAAAACAAGTTACTTTTGAGGAGTCAAACCTTGCCACTCCCTGCTATCATACGAAGGTCTGGCTTTTTGAAGTCGGTGCCTTGCTGAGATGGCGACAATGAGTTTTGCTGAGTCACCATTGTCAGATATTGTTCAAAACCACTGATATACTGAGCTGAAGTGATGATGGAGAAAGAGAAGCGAATGAGGCTGGATGGTTTGCTGAATTCTGAAAGATAAAAGCTTTGCACCTTTAAAGTGTTTTCATTTTTTCATAACAGTTAATGTTGTAATAGTCGGTGACGAATTCCATTCCCAAAAGTTGTACCAAATGACATCAGAAACAATTCAAATATTAAGGCTGCAATCTTAACCTCCAGTTAGACTGGCCTAAGCCCTGGCGTCAATCCTGTGCTGGCGTTGGGGTGTCACCAAATTGCTGTAAGACACTCCTGCACACTCCTGGGGGTGGGTGAGGCCAGTGCTCAATCATGCTCCCTATGTCACCACAGGAATGGGAAGACCAATTGGTTATGCTGGCCTAGGTTAGGATTGCACCCTATGAAAAACATTCTAAAAATAAAACGAATAACATCTTCCCTTGGCAGATCCTGTACCTCCCCAAATATCACTTACTGAAGGTTGAAGTTCCCCAGATGGTAAGAGGTAAGAGTCTTGAACATCAAAAGTCAGAACTTTAAAAAAATTAATTTTTTATTTATTTCGGAAACGGGGCCAGTAATATTGGGTATACTACAATGGGGATAGATAAGTCAGAACTTATATTGGGAGAAGGAAGCAGATCTTCTTCCCAGAGACTTTAAAATCAACTTCTGTTCCAATGATAACTAATTTTATAAAGACTTTTACATTATTCTGCAAAGTGGAGAAAGGAAGATCTTGCTCTCTCTTTTGCATAAGAACTTCGGGGCATCTGAAATTGCTTTGGCAGGAGACAGACAGACAGACAGACAGACAGACAGACAGACAGACAGACAGAGAGAGAGAGAGAGAGAGAGAGAGAGAGAGAGAGAGAGAGAGAGAGAGATAGATAGATAGATAGATAGATAGATAGATAGATAGATAGATAGATAGATAGATAGATAGATAGATAGATGGATGGATGGATGGATGGATGGATGGATGGATGGATGGATGGATGATAAAACAGAAAAAAATGCCCACAAGATGTGAGAATAGGGCATTAAAGGGGGTCTAAGCAAAGTCATGGTGATATATTGTGCTGGTTATTTAAACTCTCTATGTTCAGAGGGTGCATAACTGGGAAAACAATAGCTGGGAAGCAACATTGGAGATGGCTACTGCAATTATGGCTTTTCCATAAGCATCTAGGAGGTCTGGCTACTGAAAGAAACAAAGACACTAGAAAGAACAGAGCTTTGGTTTGACACATGAGGGCTCTTCATAGGTTCCAAAATAACACAGCCTTGAGGAAAAATGAGATGGCCAAATACTCCTCGAAATAGACCTGCTACAATAACCAAGAACCTGAGCAAAAGCACTCATGCTAATGAATGAGAGGATGCTCTTGGACTGTCCAGCACAGGTCACAAAATGGCAAGATAGACCAATGATAGACCAGTCATAGACCAATGATAGACCAATCATAAACCAAGGTCTATGCTATGGTAGACCAATTCCCTGGATAATGGAAAACATGTCACATCACCAAAGAGAAACAACACCCATTTTTTTCTCCACGTAACCAATTGAATAAACAGAGTAGATGGGATGCTAAAATAATTTTTCTCTAGGTTGAAGTAGTCAGTGTTTTGTAGCGCTCCATAAAAGAAAGGAGAAAAGTGCTCCTTGACAGCACATAACCTCACAATCACGTACGGTAAACAGTCTTGAGATAGTCATACCATATACTGTATTATGGGAGAATGAGTTCAAAACTGTAAAACCTGGAAACTTTTTACCATGTGAGTTAGGTGTTATTGGCCTCAAAGTTATAACATTGGTTGTTATCATTCTTCACACAATCTCCAAGAGATATGAAGATGTGAATTGACCGAGCCTGTCCAAGAACTACTGCATTTGAACTTGAACGATCCAGATCTCTTCCACAGCCCATTTAATACACAGTCAGCCCTCCTCGTTCAGACGTTATGGCCTCATGAAGGGCCAATGAATGACGTAAAGTAAACAAATGGTGGTGCGCTGGCTGGCAAACAAGCTCTGAAGCCTGGCCCGTCAGCACCAATGGCCACAGTCCCAGATTAATAGCAATCACAGACACAATGTTAGGCAGTGCAGACAAATTCTATAAGCATAGGGGCTTTGGGAGTGTGCATGCCTGGGGACAGAACTTTCCAGAACATTCTCATTCCTTCCCATCTCATGGACCTTTCCACACAAGAAAGCTAGAATAGAACTAGTTTTGAGCCAGCCAAGGGTCTAGAATTCAGGGAGAGCCAGGAACATAGCTATGAGCCCCAACCTTACACTGCTTCTCCTCAGCTTCTCCTCGTTCCTTCTCCTCAGACAGAAGCTTTGAGCTTTGGAATTTGTGCAGAGACGGTGCTGTTGTGTGGAATTTGACATTTAAAATCCTGTCATAGATAATCAGCTGCTAAACTGATCAGTAATAATTAATTGATAATTAACTGTTAAACTGAGCTGTTAAACTTTCCAAAGCAAATTTCCTACTATGGGCTTGAAAACAGATGGATGATATCTCGGAAAATTTCAGAAACCAAAGGGAGCCAAGTGTGATTTTGTGATCAGTTATAAGACTGGGCACAATCCTATCCATATCTACTCAAACGTAAGCCCCATTGGATTCAATGGGCCTTACTCCCAGGAAAGTATGCTTAGTATTGCAGATTTCCTTGGTTAATAACCCTTTACCTGACCCTATGGTGATTTTTTAAAAAAAAGTTGTGTCATTGTGCAACGGGGTAAATATATGCTAAATTTGCCAATTTGTTCCACTTGTTTAGCCTTCCTTTATTTTTGTTCTTCTGTTCTGAAAGGCTTACTTGAATGAAGAGAATGTGCTGGGTGAATATGGGCAATTGCTCTGCCCCTGTGGGCGGCGCAAGCGGTTAAGACGCTGTGCCTGTTAACCAGCAGGCCAGGGTTCGAGACCCAGGTCTGCTCCACAAGACAGGGTAAGCTCCTGTCCTTAGCCCAGCTCTGCAACGCCAGCTGGATCCAATCGTGCTGGCTCTACCTTTCCATTGGACTAATCCAGCGGCGTGGAGAGGGGGGATTTGCTGCTTGGGTAACAGCCTATCCTCCATAACAATCCAACCCAGGCTTTCGTGCTTCGCATGCAGCGTATGCAGTGCCGAGCACCATAGTCTGACTTGAATCCCCATGATCCACTCATGTGTTTTACAGTTACAAAAAAGGGATAGCAAAGAAAGAAATTAATAAGAGTTACGGCACTAAAAAACTGATTTAAGTTATCCTAAGTAAACTCTCTGATCATGAAAAAGCCTACTGCAGTTCACCAAGAATGCAGCTCAGTAACCACCAGGTACTTCGTAGTTTACTTTAGATTTTTCTGTGGAACATGGTCCATATTTAGTCATCATTGATTTATTCATGTTGTACTGTACTGTGTGGTTGTTTTCTAACATCTTAATTTAGGAGTGGGGTTTAACACATGTTCTACTTCCCTCTCCCCTTACCACCAAAAAAGTCACACTCCAAGAACTTGCAGCAAACTGCTCCTAACAGGAAGAGACAGGTTCTTATATGAACCTCTTGGATGTATGGACAAATATAGAATTATAGAGTTGGACGCGACCAAACAGGTCATCAGCCGATGATCCTGCCTCTATCAGGAAATACTGTATATACTACTACTACTACTACTACTACTACTACTACTACTACTACTACTACTACTACTACGAAGAAGAAGAAGAAGAAGAAGAAGAAGAAGAAGAAGAACAGGCAATCAGGACAAAGGCCATCAAGGTCAGAATTGAAAAATCAGCCAATGACCCAAAATGCTGGCTCTGCAAAGAAGTGGATGAAACAATTGACCACATTCTAAGTGGCTGCAAGAAGATTGCGTAGACTGACTACAAACTGAGGCACAACTCTGTTGCCCAGATGATCCACTGGAATCTATGCCAAAAGTATCATCTGCCAGTGGCAAAAAATTGGTGGGACCACAAGCTTGAAAAAGTGGTTGCAAATAAACATGTTAAACTTCTGTGGGACTTCAGGATACAGAGGGACAAGGTCTTGGAACACAATAGTCCCGATATCACCATCATAGAAAGCAGTCAGGTGTGGCTTGTTGACATCGCCATACCAGGTGACAGCAGAATTGAGGAGAAACACCTGGAAAAGATCTCCCGCTACCAAGACCTAAGAATCGAATTACAGCGTATCTGGTGTAAGCCGGTGCAGGTGGTTCCAGTGGTAATTGGCACACTCGGTGCAGTCCCAAAAGACCTTGGCAGGCACCTGAAAACTATTGGCATTGACAAAATATCACTCTGCCAACTGCAGAAAGCCGCTCTTCTGGGATCAGCACAAATTATACACCGCTACATCACACAGTGCTAGACTCTTGGGAAGGGTCCGACTGGTGATGTGAATGAAACCAGCACGAAATTGTTTGCTGTGTATTTATGGATAATAATAATACCTTATTTATATCTCTCCTTTCTCCCAGAGGGACTCAAGGTGGCTTACAACATTATTATTTTTAAAACAGTAACAATAAAAACAATACATTAATACATTACATTAAATGTATAGTGTTTCTAAAGAGAATTTATTATTTAGCCTATGATTTAATATGCCTAATATATAGACAGAAAAAGTTGGACGAGAATGTGTGTGTGTATGAGAGAAAGAGAGAGAGAGACAGACAGACAGGACAGAGAGGATGGATGTTTGAGTGAGTGAGTGAGCAAGTGAGCAAGCAAGCAAGCAGACAGGTGGACTACGAAAGGGACATTGTACAAGCATCACAAACCATTTACTCTTTTTTTTACACTCACAGCAATTTCAGAATAGGAATGGTACCAACGCTGGCCCCAACTACAAAAATAAGTCAAGACCTCTCCGTGTCTGCAGAGAACTGATTGGCAATGTAAGATATGAACCAAAGTGTTGAGCAATGAGATTAGGGAGGCCAAGAGTAATTGAGTAAATTTATGACCACCTCCAAGGATGCCTACGGAGCCTTAAATGAGAATTTGGGATCATGGGTGGACATAAATTTGAACATATATATCATAAACTTGGAGGTTTACTGGAGAAATAGAACTTGTGTAATAGGGATTATCTCCCCATTGATGTTTCACGATGAGAACAATGAGTTATTTATCCCTTTTGTTCCCATTCAAGGTAATGTGTTACCCAGAAGCAGTGGCAGAGAAAAAGGTTTCATTTGTACATTTTCTTTTCATGCTTCATCACTGCATGTCCCTTATCTTTTCACACCATTGTGACAAGCTGGGAACACAGTTGCATAGAACACTTGGTTGGAAGGTTGCTACAGATGGCTGTAGTAGTTACTACTCTTTTATTTTGTTACCTACTGTTTAATTTCTGGTTCATGAATGTTTTGTTTGAAAGTATTAATATTTGTTGTTTTGTACCATAATTATCAGAAACAGTGTGGTTTATTTAGTTCTTTAACATTTTAAAGGATACAGTGAGCAGCATTTCTTGAGGCAGGTTAATTGTTAAGAGTGTACTAAGTACTTAGTGTACTAAGGACTACAGGTGCTGGTGCACTCTAAGGGTATACAAGTTCAAAACCTTTATACTATACTATTATTTGAAGCCAGTGTAATCAGCATTCCTAGCAAACTGTGCAAATAGGACTTCTCCAAGGCCAACCCCAAATTTCTGATGACTGCCCTGAGAGGCAGCATGCCAAAACTTGCACCTCTTTTCCCAGTGATGTGCCATCCTCTACTCCATTCTACTAAGTTCTAGCTGAGGACTCTCCTCCGTCCATATTTCATCTTCCTCTCTTTCTTCCTTACTTGCAGTAGCAGAAAGAAGGTGGACAGAGATGGATACCCCTTCCCCACCAATCTGCTGCCTGTGATGACTATTTTAGCTGATAAGGTCCTGAAATTCTCTAATAGAGAATTTTCAGCCTGTTGACCATACAGTTCCCAGAATTGTCTGGAGAAAGCCATGACTGTTCATTTGGCGTAAAATCAGAGGGGTAATTACAGAGATATGGGCAGTGCTTTTTTCTGGGAAAAAGATGCCAGTACTCACCATGGAGGCTAGTCATCCCTAGATGTCTAATTATTAATTAGCTGCGGGTGTAAGTGTGTGAAAAATGTGCTTCTACTGAGTACCAATGAATATCCTCAGAAATATGGGTAATAAAGCATTTACTATTTGAGCAGGTGTAAAAAAATATGCTACTGTGCATCCTCTGAAGTGGCTAGATATGTCTCTCCATCTATGAAGTGATTGGAACACAGGATTGTGTGATGTTTCTCACAAAGAAACCAGTGGCATCACCTGACTTTATTGGTGAAATTAGAAAAGTCACATATATTCAAATATGACTGACTTTTGCAAATATGACTGTTTTGCATCTCTACAATGCCTTTTATTCTCATAACAACCCTTTGAGGTCAGTTGGAGTCAGATTTTGGAACTTGAAGAAGCTTTCCTCGCAATTGATTGCAATCTCCTGAAATTTGCAGACTTATCAATAATGGTTTACTCTTCAGGTTAATCAATCAGCGATGAATTCAGTGAAATCAATCAGACATTCTGAATTCAGACATTCTGGTATTCTAGAAAATATTGTTTTCTACCTGACATTCCCCTAATCAGTGTCCAGACCCTTTCTGGACAAGGTCCTGAGATTTCCCTTTGTTTTGTCAACACTCACTCTCATTCAAGTTTGCATAGGATTGTAGTCTTTTTAATGTAAATTAATAACATACTGTTTCTTAGGCATTATTAGCAAACGTTCATGGCTTATATGTTAACGTATTATTAGCGAACGTTCATGGCTTATATGTTAACGTATTCTCCTATGCCTGCCTGATGCTGATGCTTCTTTTCAGTTAAGGTCCTTTGGAAAGTCATTTCAAGGACAGCACTTGAGAGCTCCTGCTGCATCACCACTCCTGCTATATGAGAATTCCATAGGAGAAAACTTGGCGCTGTGCTTCTGATGACATCTTTTGTGGAAGCCTTTTCTAAAGCAGTACCAGTGCTACATTCCCAGTCTATGCAAACCTCTCCGAAAAATCAATGCACTTTTCAGTCAATGAATATTTTTTTCAATACACAATAAGCTTTCACAAAGAATCCACTGAGGGGCAGTGCACTGCAGCATATATTAATTTCAGCTGGACTTGCATCCAAGCAGCATTTGGAAAAGTGAATCCAGAATTTTTTTCCTTCTTAATTTGCCACTTCCATGCACTATTCACATTCAACACTACTTTTGCCTTCTCTATGGGGCCAATTCAGATTTGCCATTATATTCACCAGGGATTGCCTTTTCTCCTGTGGGAGATGTGCCCTGTAAGCCCTGTAACACAGACACCATGATATCCTCATAATGAGAACAAGCCTAAGATTAAATTCAACTGTCCATGAAAGCCTTAGGGCACAATCTTAGCAAAATTAGGCCAGCCTAACTCTCTTGGCCTGTCTTTCCATGATGGTGTGGGGAGGTCGGTGTAACCTGCCCAGGAGTGATGCAGAAGTGTCTTATGTCAGTTTTGTGACACCCCCAGGTTAGCACAGGATTTATGCTGGCCTAACTGAAGATTAGAATTACAGAATAATTTATTTATAAGAGCCAAGATTCCTCTCTGCTTTTAGCTGATCCAATTTGTATTCCTAAAATCTGGACTGAGACAGGTTTGCATTGGACTATACTTTTACTGCTAAAGGCAGTTTTCAGAAGGAGGCCCCTGTGGCATTTGCACTGCTTTCATTTGTGGAGAGGGTGTAGCGGTCTAGCATTTTGCATTATCTCATTTTTTGATTGGAAGTTTGCTGATAATTGTTTTCAGGCCACCAAGTGCAGTCATACTGACAAGAAATGTCCTTGTACCTGTGAAGTGTCAGATAAGAAGTGGCAGCTTTTCAAGCAGCGAAGAAAAAGTGGTCCGCAGCTCTTTTGTAGAGTGCCTGTTTTGCATTCAAAAGGTCTCGTGTTCAGTCCCTGAAAAAGATGGGAAAGGCTGGTGTCTGGACAGTGGTGAGATTCAAATAAATTAACAACAGGTTCTATGTCCTAATAACGTAAATTAACAACAGGTTCTGTGTTCATAGAACAACAGGTTCCGTGTCCCATTAGTAACCAGTTCTCAGAACCAGGCGCTCATTAGCAAAGGGTTCTATAGAACCTGTGAGAACCCCCTGAAGCCCACCACTGGCTTCAGGACACAATGTGAACAATATTGTCTATAAAGTTTAATGCTACTTGGTGGTCCAAAATTCTTTGACTCAGTTTAAGGCTCATCAGCACCAGGTTGATGGTGGCCCTGGGATAAGCTCCTATACTGTGCTCATACAAGCTCATGGCGCACAAGCTTATAGCACCTCCTGCCTGCCCTATGATAGCATATTGGGCACTTGTACTAAGGGTTCAGGGATTACTTTGATGAATTCCTATTCCAGCAGCCACCCCTGATGCCAGGCTGAGCATGAGACAGTTACTTTAACTTTAAGAGTTTTTTCCCCATCCAGCAGCACAATCTGCCCAGTAACAGGGCTAGGAATAGGATGCAACACAAGTGTCACCTGGTCCTGCTTCCCACTCACTACCTGCCCACTCATTCTCACCCTGGAACATCTGTCTCCTTGCCCACAACCCAAGCTTACTGTGTCAGCAGAGCTCGACTTATTTTGCTGAGCATGGATCCGGTGCAGGTTGGCCAGTGCAACTCCTTATACAGTATTTGTCTCCACTTCTCTCTCAGGCTGCAATCATAGCCTCACTTTCTTGGGAATAAGCTCCATTGATTATAATGGGACCTACTTCTGAGAAGACAAGCATAAGATTGGGCTCACAGTGGTGCAAATGTGCTTTATGGCATGTCTGTGAAACCCCTAAATTACCACAAAGGACTTGTGCCAGCCCCCACAGATAGGGTTGCTCTTATGTCCTGAAAAACAGGGACAATCCTGATTTGGGGGGATTATGTTCACATACAGTACTGGCAAATGGGACAGACAGCCTTGTCCCAATTTTGTGGAAGAGAATTATGGCTACCCTAACCACAGATCAAATATTAGCTACTGGGAAAGGCAATCCAGATCAGAAATGTGGCAGGGTTGATGCCCCTTTTCTTCCCATTGATTTGATCTCCCCCCCCCCCCCGCTCTCACACACACGACATGACTTGTTACATTTGTACAAATGTACTCTCTTGTACTCTTTTTGGAAGAGTATATTTTCAAAATTAAGAGTGGAATTTTGAACTCATTATATTGAGTCCCACATCAAATATGCAGAAACCCTTGTGGATATATCAGTTTTCTGCAGAAAAAAAACTGCAAGTTTGAATGCAAAGTTTGGACGCAAGTCTTTCTTACTTATACCGGTATGTGTTTTTCACATAATTTAACAGATTTCTAGAAGGTTACAATCAAAGGCTACACACCCTGATCAGGAAGACCTTGGATCCTCTTTTTCCAGGCCACGTCCTCTTTTTTAGCCTTGTGTCCTGGAAAAAAATCTTTATTGTCCTCCTTTTCTTTGTAAGCAGGCAACATGTACTATTCATGTAATTATATATTATATGTAATAAACTAGCTGAATATACCTGTTGTTTCAGGACTAAAATTTTAAGAATATTTGGGGGGCCCACGCACTGGCAGGCACTCCACAGCATTGGGGGACACAACTGGGAACTAGCCACTGATCAGCATTCAAATCAGCATTCTCCTGATTTAAAAAGTTGGGTACTTCAAAATACCAGGTGCCATCAAATTGCAACATCTCTCTAGTTGTTTTGTGTGCTCCCTGAGGCATCTGGTAAGCCTCTGTGAGATACAGGACATTAGACTATATGGGCCTTCAGCCTGATCCAGTGGGGCTCCTTATATGTTCCTTGTAGTGATCATGCAGGTGGAGTAAAAATCCTGCACAGCCTCACTCATCCAGAGCTTGATGCAATAACCTCACTGCTAAGTAGCCTGGAGCTTCTCTGTGCATTCCTCTTAAAAGGGAGAGGGAACACTGGAATCAGTGAGATTGGCTAGAACCAGAGGGTGGTCTCTTTCCTGCCTTGAACATTTGTAAGGATCAGGTTCTGCATTAAGACCAATACCTTGGAAAGTTTCAAGAAGTGGCCAGTCAGCAGGAGTGAGGACTCTTTCAAAATTTTTCTTGCAACTGAATTTTTTCTTTCCCAAAATCTCTTTTAAGTACTTATTCAGTTTTGTCTTCCTGAGTTTGAAAATTTGAGGGGTTTTTTAACCAAGGTTTTTTTAACCAATCCCACACTAGTAAGGACAAAAAGCAAAAGGTTTCCCAAGGTAAGAACATCTAAACCAAGAACATCTATTTAGTGAAAGCAAAGACAAACAAGGACAGGAGAAGTAAGGAGGAGATAAGGGGTTTTGGCTCACCTTTCCTCATTTTCAAGTCGTATGCCACTGCAAGACTGTGACTACATTAAAGTTTAAACTGAGAACCAGGCTTTAGAAGCCCTGATTATATAATACATAACTGACAGACAGTAGGCAAGACGAAAGTGGTTTATTTAAAAAAATAGTTTTTATTTACAGCATCAAGCTTTTATTCCTGCAACAAATGAAATTCACTTGGCACAAGAAGAATATTCATACATGGTTCATAAAAAGCACGTATATAGCTCACAGTTTTCCAGTATTAAATTTAAATTGTTGGAACATGACTGAATTGACTTACGGTCATTATATACAGATATACATTATATACAAGTGGGAACATTGTATAGACAGGAGGCAACATATATGGGGTACACATAGATGGAGGTAATGTCACAGATTATAACATAAACCTTCCCAGAATGAAGCTATCAGAAGAGATCTTAGCTCCAAAAATTAAATTTCATAAGCTAACACTGAGTGGGATGGTTGTTGGACTGTAGCCATAAAATTTGGCAGAGTAGAAATCTTCAGAGTCTTTTTGTTGTATGATCCAGGAAAGTGTTTGACCACCACACCTCAACATTAAGGATGAAAATTTGCCTTAACCAGCAATTCTGGTTAAGAATGGCAATCAGTCCCAAAGAATGGCCATTAATCAGTCCCATTAAACTGAGTGGAGTTTCTCGTACATATAAGGTTGGGTTGTTAGTATTATCATAATTTTTGCATGCAAAAAAAATGTGGGCACTTGAAGGTGTATGTGAGGATTTCAGATTGACAAACAGCAGAAAGTTTATGGCAAATTTTAATCAGGCCAGAAAGCTGCCCAGATAACCAAAAACCTTTTCTTGAAAAAGTGCCATGATATAGTTTCATAATGGCTTCTCTTTATGAATCTCTTTAATCTCCAATAGCAGCAGTATGGATACAGACCTAGCTTTCTTTGCCAGAATAATCCTGTTCAAGCAACTGAATTTTTAAAACAACTCAGGACTAGAAGGACCACGAATGGGCCTGAAATTCTGTACATTAGAATGAACAAGATTTTTTCCTACACCTTTTAAAATATTACTGAAAATTTCTGTAATTGCTGCTGTTCATTAATCAAATATGGGAAGTTTGATGCAAAGTTGCACATGAATTGCTTCAACATCTCTTTGGGTTACAAAAAACACTTGCAAGAGCTTGAGTGGAAGATGGCTTTTTCTTTAAAGGAATGCTAACGAAAATAATTGTGATCCACACTCATTTATTTGTATATTTTATGGAAGTAAATGTTATATGAACCATCACCCTCCAAAAAACATGATTAAGCAGTGAAGAAAGTTCTTTAAAATTTGACTGCAGTAGTTTGGGGGTGGGTGGGAAGCATTAACAATATATTTGGAAAAAAATATTCACTATGACATGAAGGTGACACATTCTAAAACACACACACACAAGGATAGCTTCAACTGCTGCTACAAAAATATATACATTCAGTGAAAGAACAGAAAAATATATACAGGAAAGGGGATGAAGTCATATATTTCAATGGAGCTTTCAAGAAGTATTAGAACATAAAATAGCTTTTGTGCTCTGGGGTTACAAAGGCTCTCCAACTTATGGACATCCAGTTTATGGATGGCTGTAGTCAGTGCTTCTTGGCAGTGCAATATATTCTTTATGGTGCTTTTGTGAAGCCAATGAATGAAACTGGTACTATGTTGGTGGTATAGTGTGCAATGAAATCCACTGCCAATAAATCAGTTTTCTGTTTTATAATAACTCATTTAGTAATCTATGGTGTAGGCTTCTAATTCTCACATTCCCTAAACTCAGCCCATAATTAATTGAATGATACAACCCTGCTCTCAGTAAAATATGGAATGGTACAAACACATCTAAAAACCCTATTATGGCACAATGTTACTGCATTAGACTGTCTTTTAATTTTAAAAAAATCAGTTTTCATTAACTTGTATGGTTTTCATGTGCAATGCAGTGCCTGAGCTTTTGGTGGCCATAGTCAAAATTTCAGAACTAATGTTATGAGCTTGCATTAGGTTCTAGCACATTTAGTATTCTGAAACAAAAGCTACCTTATAACCACCCTATTCAGTCAAGATGTGAAAAAAATGAAGTCACAGTACCAGTAAATGTATTTAGAATTGAGTGCACAATGGGATGGAGTGAAAGATATGAACACTTTACAAATAAATTTCAAGTAGAAATCAGTAAGAAATTGTTCAAAAAGGGGAAGATGATGTAAGGATTGTGTTTAGATATAGACAGTAAATAGCACCATACTGAAAAGCACGGAAATATAAAACCCTGATTTCTCAAAAATCCTATGCATGTTTGTTGGAAAGTGAATCTCACTTGTTCTAACATTAACTTACTCCTAGGAACACATGCACACAAATGCAGCCTGACTGATTCATTTAACATGAACAAACTAAAATTCTGCAAGTTATTGGGAAAAAATATCTACTTTTCTGTGCAAACTAGATCCATAGAGGTTGCTTGTTGAAAAACAACAGTACCACTTTGAGTTACTGTAGTAGAAATATGAATTTTATGAGATTATTAGGAAGCAGTGAGGATAAACCCTGTAGTCATATCTTTATTTACAATGCTGTTGTACCATCATTCTCAATTTTTGAAACTATGCCTTGCAGTGTTGTGTGATTGGTTCTCTTTGACTTTGGCCATTCGGTCAAGTGCAATATAGAGGCAGCTAAATGGGTTCCTCTTATCTCCAAATTTGCTGACACTGGAAGCCAACATTGCCACACCTGGTTTCTTATGGACTTTTGTTTCCCTCTGTCCCTCTTTGGAATGTTAAATAGCTCTATGGACCTATGGAGGCCTTGTGCCCTCCCATGCTCTTTCTTCCTGCCATCCACTCCTGGCTTCAGGTAACACAGGTCTTTTTTTAATGATACCTGAAATGTCCCCCTTCTTTCACTCCTTCACCACAATACAGTAAGCTAAGCAAAATCATGAGGTCATTAAAATCATTAGCCCACTTGAAGTAATAAGACCAGAGGAGACTCCCAGTATCTCTGGCCACAAACTAATTGTGTCCAGAAGAGAAATATACCAGGATGTTGGCACATAAGCTAGGTGAAGAATTGCACAGGACATATTTGGTAAAGACAGTGATCCAAAAACTTAAAGCACTTCTGCTCACCTGAAGGGGGGGAGACAAGTTCTCTGGTATAGCCACTTTTCCCCCCTTTTGCCAAATTCCCCTAAAATCTGCTTCCAAAAAACCTTCAGAACAGCTTTTCATGGAAAGGGGAGACAAAACAATCAATGGAAATGCCTTCTACTTGCAAACTGGGATCTTTGGATGCAAGTCAATAGACCTATTTTTATCTTTAGTGTTTCTGCATGGGCTTGGTAGACACCAGTGAAACACTACTTTCAAAGATTACATCAAGCAATGCCAATGATGACTTGCTTTGGAGCCATGTGGGCTCTGCCAAGAGAAGGTTTTGCCCTAAGTAAGGAAAAAGCCAACCAGCACAAAACAAAATCTAAAACCGTGTACTACCCGTGTATGGTTTGGTACTGCCTGAATCTTTATAACTGTCCTTTTCACAACTGTTCTTTTTAACAACATCTTCTGCCCACATGGGCTCAATGGGAATTTCCACAACATCTTTTATATGGAAGGCTTTCTGCAGGGTTGGGGAAAGGCTGCTGGTTTTCCCACTGTAGCCATTCACCTGAGCCAAGGCGATTTCCTGCTGGCTGCAACACAACTGCGGGTCACAAGACTTGGAGATACAGGGGGCACTGCACAGGAACTCGATACCTATGTGATCTGTGTACTCTGGCTGGATGGTCACTGAATGGATTCCTGCTTCATGGAACACCTGTCTCATTTTGTAAGAAGACTCAAGGTAATCGGAGGTGGTGTGGCATTTGACATGGAGGGTGGCAATGTTCTTCCCACTGACAAGCTGCCAGATGTGCACTTCATGAATGCTGCTCACCCCTGGCACTTCAGAGAGCTTGTTTGCTAAAAATAAATAAATAAATACTGTTAGTTTTCTACTGAGAGTCCAGCTGCCAATAGTTTTACAAGGCTTGCAGTGATTTCCAACCTTTTTCATCTTATAGCACACTAAACAGACACTAACATGACCAAGGCACACCATCAGTTTTTTATAATTGACAAGGCACACTGTGCTGCGAGTGGGCGATTCACATTCCCCAATGGCTCAACTAAAATGACCTTTTCCCAAATTTCCACAACATACCAGCAGACCATTTATGGCACATCCAAGTGCCATAACACAATGGTTAAAAATAGCCAGTCTAGCAGCTGTTAAAATGCAGAGAACCTTCTTTAAAATGATGTTTTACACCCAACTAAGTGCCTGATCTATAACTTTCCAATACGGTGCAATACTGCAAGGAGCTGCACCCAAATTAGCCTCGATAAGCATGATAAATGATGCACTCATATGCCCTAGTCATGGGGAAAGAGGAAATAGGCTCTGTTCTTGACCAGAGCTTGCTGGCCAAATCCAAACCACAGGTCCAAAATCTGGCTTCTCCATAAAGGTCTCCAAAAAGCCATCTCCAGGAAGACCTCATCTGAAAACCAGGAAAACCAGCAGCTTAGACAATACTAAGCAAGACGGAACAATGGCTTGATCTGGTACAAGGTTGTTACAAAAAAATGCAGATAGCAAAAACAACACGTAGGCAGATAGGCGCTGCAATCCTGTATTATTTGGGAATTAACTGCCATTTAATTCAGTGGAATTTCCTTCAGATTTCTGTAAGATTTAACAGCTGATCTTTTGAGAAACTCAATAGAAAACAAACTACAAACTGTGTCAGAGTCTATCATGTTTCATAATGCAAGATGGTTAACAAATACATCTTTCTCCTATTAGCAATTAGGCTACGAACTTTGATAAGAGTTGCACAGTGAGTCTAGACAACACCAGACAACATTAGTAGCAGTCTACTACTTCCATGTATCTTAGGAGGGTTGTGTTCACAAACATGCTTCCACTAATCCATCTAATATCTGAGTTATGTTGCTAGGACACCACCATGTGACTCAGTTTCTCAAAGCTCTTGAGAATTTAGAGCTGGTGTGAGTGTATAATCCAAAAATAACTTTCTCTACCCCCCAGCAAGAAATAACACTGGATTTAAATACTTCAACTGTAAAATGCAACTTACTCAGCATTTGCATATTAATGCTCTTGGGAACCATCTGCAGCAAGATGGTAGCTGTCTCTTTGATGAGTGGGAAAGCTGATGACAAGATAATGATGACCATAAGGATGGTCAGGCTTGGATCAATGTAGCACTCCCAGTTACATGGGGTATTAACATCCAGGGGGAGTGCATAAAAGATGGAGGCAGCAATTACCACCACTACTGAACCAAGAGCATCACCCATCACATGCAAAAGAACACCTGAAAAAGAAGATAAGCATATGTTGTAAGGACAAGGTGGAGAAATCCAGGAGCAGACTCATGGAAACCATGAAACCAAGAATGGAAACCATGTCTCAAGAATGAGAATATTCAAGACAAAGTGTAATACCTCTGATATTCAAGGCTTCGGACTTCTTTTCTTTCTTCTGTGTTGCCTCTTCTTCAGGCTGTTTCTGGGTAGTTACAGAGTCACCTGCATTCAAAGAAGAAACGCTGTGTTGTGTATAAGTTCTACAAACAGAAAAAACACCAATCTTTTCAAAACCAAAGTAATCTCAAGTAATTAAAATCAAACTGATACCAAAATCTTTTCCTAAGGCTACCACTCACACACATACAGGCAGAGAACAAGTCCCATAATAATTACAAGCCAAAGAAGGACTTAAAGGAAGGTGCAGAATTGCACCTTGCAAGACAACATGGACTTTGTCTCAATGATATTCAAAAGATATAAACTACAGCAGATACAAAGATCACGGTACGCTGTAATTATTTTATTTGCATGTAAAGCAACTATGCAACTTTTCTTACAAATCTTCATAAAGCAAAAATAATTACAAATTACAGGATTTTGTAACAGGATTGTTACAGGATTACAAAAAACATTTGAAGAGGAAGAAATGTTACAAACACAGAATGCTGTTAGGGAAAAAGAAATAAATAGGAATAAGCAGGAAAGGAAGGGTAAAAGTGTAAAAGTGGAGAAAAACAGGCAAAAGGCAAGAACTAAAGCTCCATGTTTATTGGGATGCCTCATTCAGTTTTAAGTAACAATGCACAAGTCTAATCATGTCTACTCAAATGGAAGTCCCATTTTGTTCAATGGGTCCTACTCCCAGGAAAGTGTCTTTAGGATTGCAGTCAAATTAATTTAATCCAGCACAATCTTGATATATAATAGTTAAATATGTATTACATATAATTGGACCCCATTCAGTGCAGCAGAGACTACCAAATCAGAATGAGAACAAGTGAAAGCAAAGCAAAGCAAAGAACGTGAAGATGCATGGAAAGGGAGATGCTGGGGAGGAGTAGTCAAGGGTGGGGGAGTAGTCAAAGTTGGGGACATGGGAGATGGTGAGGATAGTAGTTAAAGAGGAAATGGGGAGATGGAAGGGAGAGTTGTCAAGGAAGAGGAAGGGAGAGGGAAGATGGATAAAGGAAAGAATGAATTTTGGGGGGAAAGTAATGAATTTTTCAAATTGTATTACTGAACTATTCTACCATCCTTTACAATTTTCTTGATGCTTTGTTACATTTCGTAAAACTTGATTACATGTCTTATTTACAGTTCTAGATACAGGGCTATGTACATTAACTATCAAAATCCATATACATACAGTTAAAATGATGGGTAGGGGAGCAGTCTAGGAAGGGAGATGGATAGAAGGAATAGTCAGGGGAGGGAAGAGGGGGAGATAGATGGGAGAGGAGTAGGGTTAGAGGAGTAGTTAGTTTGGGGAAAAATAAAGGAATAGGAAATGGTTGGGGGAAGTGGTCAAGGAAGGGGAGAAAAGAAGATGTATGGGGAGGGAGTAGTCAAAGGGGAGAAGGAAGGGGAGAGATGAGTGAGTAATTGACAAGGAATGGAAGAGATGTGTGGAGGTAGTGGTCAGAAGAGGGGAGGTGAAGGAAGGGGAATGAAGGGGAGAGGAGAGATGGGACGGGGGAGTAGTCAAGGGAGAGAAGGAAGGGGAGAGGAGTGAGATTAGAGTAGGAAGTTTGGGGAGAAGTAAAGGGAGGGGAGATGGGGAGTAGTCAAGGGGCAGAAGGAAGGGGAGAGATGAGTGAGTAGTAGTAAAGGAAGGGGAGATGTGTGGAGGTGGTCAGGACAGGAGAGGGGAGATGGATGGGGGAGAAGAGAAGGTTGGGGAAGGGGTCGGGGGAGAGCAGGAGAGGGTGTGGGGGTGGGAGTAGTCAGTGGGAGAGGCGTGGGGTGGTAGAGTGAGACATACATCAGTGAGGGTGGTAGAGGGGAGGGGGTGGTGGTGAAGGGGGCGTGTGGGGCGAGGGGAGGCAACCGAGAGGCACCTGCTGCGTCTGAGGCGCGGGCCTGCTGCTGAGCCTGGGGGGCGTCTGGAGGCGGTGCGGGGGTCCGGGGGTTGGGGCGGAGGCAGGGGCAGCAGGCGGCCCAGTCCTGGAAGAGGAGGAGGCCGAGGAGGTTGACGGCGAGCCCGAGGGCGCCGACGATGAGTACGAGTACGGGGTCGCTGACGCGTCCGGGCTGTGCGAGGCGCTGCAGGGCCTCTACGAAGACGGTGAAGTTGAGGGCTGCCAGGAAGACGGCGTTGCAGAGGGCGCCCACCACTTCAGCGCGGCCGTGGCCGAAGGAGGCTGCGGGGCTGCGGCGGGGGCGGCGGCGGGAGAGGCGGCCGGTGGCCAGGCCCACGCCGAGGGCGATGAGGTCGGAGAGCATGCTGAAGGAGTCCGACACCAGCGCGATGGAGTTCCCCGCGTAGCCCGCGCCCAGCTCCGCCACGAAGAAGCCGCCCGTCAGCACCAGCATCACCACCAGCCGGCACGCCTGGCCCGAGTAGCGCCCCATCGCCTCAGCCGCCCGCCCGCCTGAGGAGAGTCCGCCGCCTCAGCCGCCCTCGGCTTTATAGAGGCGGAGACGCCCCACAGACGCACCTTGGACCGGCCTCAGGCAGGCAGGCAGGCAGTCAGTCAGGGCCGCCTCTCTCTCAGTCAGCACCTGTGGGGTGGACAGCCTGAGGGGCTGGCTCTGGAAGACCCCCCAAGGAAAGGCCCTCCGGCCCCTCAGCTCACCCCCCACAAGCACAAGGAACACCACAAAACATAGCCTTAAAACAGGCTTCCTTCCTTCTGGGTCCTTCAAACAATATGGCTGCGATCCTAAAGACACTTTCCTGGGAGTAAGTGCCATTGAACACAGTGGGGCTTAGAGCACAATTCTATGTCTACTCAAAAGTAAGCCCGAAGGGATTGTGCTCTAAGCCCCATTGTGTTCAATGGCACTTACTCCCAGGAAAGTGTCTTTAGGATCGCAGCCTCACTTGAGTAGACATGGGCTGCAATCCTAAACACACTTGGAGTAAACCTCCAATAAGAATTACTTCTGAGTAGACATGCTTAGGATTGCACTGATGGTTAGGATTGCAGCCTATGAGCACAATCCTAACCATGTCTACTCAAAAGTAAGCCCCATTGTATCCAATGGGTCTTACTCCCAGGAAAGTGTCTTTAGGATTGCAGCCTATATTAATTATAAAGTTTAAGGCTATCACATACAGAGCACAATCCTAACCATGTCTACTCAAAGGGAAGCCCCATTCATTGTGTTCAGTGGTCTTAATCCCAGGAAAGTGTTTTAGGATTACAGCCGTAACAAGAAGGCTACTCTCAAGGAAAAGGAAGACAATGAAGATTTTTTTTCTAGGACACAAAGCTAAGAGGACATGTCCTGGAAAAAGAGGACATAAGTCACTCTGGACTTGTTACATGGACCCACCAGGCTTGCACTGTTATCTTGTTCACCATACGATGAACCAATCCATATGGAGAATGGGGGCCCAATCCAGAGTAACTATGTGGAGTCCTTGCTCTGGTATAAGAACAATTTACTCTGGATTGCAATATGAATTTCCCACAGGTTTTCACTAGATGGTGCTGTAACTGCAGATGCATATAATGTCTCTTATGTGCTCCCATAGTTACTCTGGATTACAGATTGCGTCTCACATGTTACACAGCTCCCACTTCTCTTTTGGGAGAACACTAAGACTATAAGGCTGCAATCCTAAAGTCCTGTGAGTAAGTCCTATTGAACACAGTGGGGCTTACTTTTGGGTAGACATGGTTAGGATTGTGCTTTAACTCTCTCCTTCATGACACTGCTACCTAAAACATAGGTGGCTGTGGCCAACCTTTCAATTTTAAGGCTTCTGGACCTTTAACAAGAAAAAGGAGTTTCTGCAGTGCAGCTTCTCATCTCACAGAGAAGTTGCACCTGCTGAGACTCCTTCCTCTTACACCTCTGAAAGCTGAAAGGCTGGCCATCCCAATTTAAAATCAAGCAATAACACCAATGGCAAATAAAAGAAGGAAACTAAGCCTGAACACACTTTCCTGGCAGTAAGACCCATTGAACACAATGGGGCTTACTTTTGATTAGGCATAGTTAGGATTGTGCTCTGAATCAACCAAACCATCTCATCAACCAAACAAGAATCAAATCAACCATCTAGATGAGCCTTAGGAGGCTTGATTAGGATAACTCTAAGGAGACGAATGGCACAATCATGTGCATGTCTACTCAGAAGTAAGTCACATTCTGTTCAGTGGGTCTAACTCCTAGGAAAGTGTGTATAGGACAGCAGCGCCGGGTTACAATAGAAATAGCAATAGAAAAACATCAGAAAGAATACCTAAATGTGTATTTACAAAGGTGACAAAGCACACATTACATGCAAAAATCTTTAAAGCATTGCCTAAGATTAATTCTTATGGAATAAGTAGTACTATGGGAATTACTTCTGAATAAATATATAGGATAGCAATACTGAGAAAGCATTAGGGATACTTCTAAGCTGGGTGCACAAGGAATTGTTTGCATTACATCACTACTTCATTTCTGAGCATGTAATCATGCCTAAGATCACACCAACAGTCTTATTTAAAGAGAAGCAGATGAATACAGTATATAAACATGACAATTTCATTTAAAGTTCCTTTACCATCTCTCAAGGATGGTAAATGGAGCTTTAAATAGCACTTAATACAGTCCCTTTCATTTTACACGTGTGTGATTTAGATGTTTTTGAAATAGTTCATTTGATTACTTAATACCCCTGCTAACTGGCCAAGAGACACTCCTTCAAGTGGGTGTTCCTCTTTTATTTAGCAGGGGGAGAGTAACTGGTCCTCCACACCCCAGCAATGTCTGTTCTAGTGGCTTCTGCTGGTGTTCTTTTTGCATTTTAGATGGTGAGCCCTTTTGGGACAGGTACCCATTAGCTATTAATTAGCTATTAATTTTTTTCATTTTCTTGTAAACCGCTTTGTGAACTTTTCAGTTGAAAAGCGGTATATAAATACTGTAGATAGATAGATAATATCCAAGCATACTTAATACCTAATCTATGCAGGCAAATTTTTGAAATAATTCTAATTTTCACAAACATAATCCCCACACAGAACAAAAAAGTGCTTATATATTGAAATTCTATGTTAAATCAATCTTGGACTTTGACAGATCTTTCCTTTATCATGAGATTTATCAGAAAACCTAGAAGTGCATTATCTCTAGAGGATACTTAAGCACAGGCACTCTTTGGGCCATTATGTTTCCAGGATTCTGAGATATTCAATTATTACAACGTTAATGCTATCAATTTCCTCCTTTATATTTGGTGGCTCATATAACAACTTATGAATGACTGCTGTAATAACAAAGCAATCAAATATATGGACTACAATATTCTGTATTCTCTAATCATGAGCAGATTCCTCTGTCATTTATAAGCATCCAGTTATCACTACTCAAAATGGGAAATGATCCTTCAACAGATTGTTTTCTGAATTTAATTAGGTTATTATCCTATTTTGGCATTCAGAGTTATTACATGATGCAAGACTCAGAATAGCAAAAAGCTTGCCCAGGAAATAAGGAAGATGGTGCTACAATGGACGAAGAAAGAATATATTAAAGATTTCTGGATTTTATTGAAATTACATGCCACATATTAGCTACTTGAAAGGATTATACTTTGGAGACAAGTAGGAAACTATTATGGTATGTATAGTGGGTTACAGAAGCAGGTGACTGGATACAATTGAGGACAGAGTGTCTATATGTTTAACCATTGCATAGAAGAAAAAACTTTGGCAACTCAACTTGTCAAAATCTCCCCTTATAGTCACTGTGACCCCTATTATATCTGTTCACCCTATACACAGATCTTCCTTTTTAGTCATTTTATACATAACAAGTATGTATAACATTTTTACATCACAAGTCATTTTATACATAACATAACAAGTATAGAACTCATGGCTAAGTTCTACCCCAACCCCCAACCCAAGATCAAGGCAATAGTGCAGTTGAGTTCAATAGTGTCAGAATTTCTCCACTTTTTGAAAGTGCTGCTAAGCATATAAAAGCAAATAGAAATGTTCCTGCCTTCTTCCACTGGAAAGAAATGTTTAGCAAACATAAAAATGCAATAAATGTATTGTATTCCTTTATAGTAGGAATGCTACTTTGTGCATTGACCTTTGTGCATTGAATCTGTGCATCAGATTCACATTCTGGGGTGTGATTTGGGAGATGGAGATGCCTTTTTAGCTAATTAAAATGTTTTTTTAATATTCTAGCCCAACGGAAGAGAGCTGGTGTGGAGAAAAGAGGCAATATGTGACATAGTAGCTGGAACACCGGGTTTAAATGTAAAACAGCCTGGGGCATGTTGCATCCTAAGACTACAATCATATATACATTATCTGAAGCATAGACCCTATTGAACACTATAGGACTGCATAGGATTGGGCTGCATTTGTTCTAAGATATAATAGAAACATATGGACTCAACTTACCTGGATCCTGATTTGATGCAATGTTTGAGACTTCTTGTTCACAATTTGCAATGTGGGTTCTGATGTCAGTGGTAAATGGTGAGGACTTTCCTCAATTGTTAGCATTAAAAAAGCACAGTTGCAACCCGCTGTTAGGTGTGTTTTCTCCTTTTCTTAAAGCTGCTCTTTGTTTTGAATAAACTGGTGGTGGTGATGGTGGTGACATCAGGGATGCTATACTTTGAATTTTCTAAAAAGATGCTTTTTTTAGCACATGTTGGGCTTGCGTTGTTAGGCTTGCTTTAGGGAACTGGCTCCTAAAGCAAATATCACAGGCATCAATGGATTTCAGTGCCTTCAACTCTATACTGGATTGAGGGCATGGGATCTTGATACAACCTGAATGGCACAGAGAGATACTTCTTCTCTTACTGAGAGGTACTCCAGTACTTCTTGCAAATTTAACCATCATTGTGTGACTCACTTACTACAATAGAGACTGTGCCCTTGCTATATTGTTCCACCCCGGAGGGGCCACTCAGCCCTCTTGTGCTGGACATTGGAAAGCTACCCTGTCCATATCAGGAAATCTTTTTGTAAACCTTTTCTTTAAATTACAAGTACAGGCATCCCCCACTTATTGGACAGGTTAGGGACGGGAACACTGTCCAAAAGTGAAAACCGTTGCAAAGCGGAACCCAATCTTTTCTAGTTTATAAATGCTGCTTCCAATGCTTTCTTAGCTAACAAATTGCAAATGCCCCTTTTATCTTACAAATTTCTGCTGCCACGCAAATGGATTTCTGCAACTGGATTCTCATTAAGTCCTTCAGGAATGGGATTAGACCAGGAGCTACAACATGGGGGAGGGCAATTTTGGCCTTTATAACTGCAGAGAGAGGCTGAAAGAGCAGAACATGCTTTGAATGAATGAGTTCTGGATATAATTGAAAGGTGTTGAAAGAGTGGATTATCAGAAAACGAAACATCAGAAGGCAGCGGATATCTGTATCTAGATTTTTCTGTGACCCTGGGCTTCCCCTTCTCCCCTTCTGATGCTTCGGTGTACCCAAGCAAAATAGTTACCCAAGCAAAATAGTTACAGTAAAATGACGGGTTCATTTGCCATTGCTTTTCTAGTGTAAATTTAGGGGTCATTATGTAAATAAGGGGCCATTATGTAAATTTGTAACTGAGACATGTGTTTACTGAACATATAAAAACTAAACTAAAAAACTTAAATAAAAATATAACTTTTATCTCTATTTCTAGATAAAATTATATTTAGAAAATAGAAATTATCCCCCACATACCAGGCAGCCAGTTCATTTTGCAAATAGCATACCTGTAGTATTTAGTGGAAGAACCAATGACTTAAACAAGAAGCTGTGGCTTCTCTAACAACCAATATCATACACAAATTTGCAGATAGTTTGGTGTGTTTCATGCTTCAGCATACACAGGACATGTTGTTCACATGTCAACAGGTCCCATCACAGCAGCCCTGAATCCCACAGTTACTACTTTGCAAGCTGGCATGTGAGTTGTTCATGTCAACTTATTAATGACAATTAATTGTTCTCATTAGTGTGGGTTAAATGCCCAGCTAGCTAAGTGAAAACTATACATTAATCAGATTAAGTGCTTGAAAGAGATAGCTATAGGTCCATTGACGTCAACAGACTGTACGGTTATCATTAAGGGCAGAGTGTGAAGACAACTGGATTACATAATTTGGCAGCGTGTCCTTTGATTCTGCTACTTTGGAATAGAGGGGGGTAAGAGGTGGTCTATGTGGACTTTAGGGAACAGGTCAAGTCAAAAGATATGCTATTTTATGAGAAATTATCTCCTCAAACTTTCCTACACTTTTACAAGCAAGTTGTAAAATATACAAGCTATAGCTGAGTTGAACTACTTTTCAGACAAACATAGATAACAAAAAGCCCAATCCTAGCCAACTTTACAACACTGAGACAGCCATACCAATGGGATATGTGCTGCATTCTGATGTGGGGGACAGTCATTGAGATCTCAAGGGAAGGGAACATATGTTCCCTTATTTTGTGGCTGTGTTGCTGCTGTATTAATGCTGGAAAGTTGGATAGAATAAGGTTCCTAACATAAATACCATAAGTTTACGTTCCATCTTGAATTCTGGATTCAAGAAACAGTTCTCCATGAACAACTGTACAACATCTCCATAGACGAGTTTCTGAGAGTCCCAACGTAGAATCATAGTTGGAAGTTACCCAAGGGTCATCTAGTCCAACCCCAGGTCTATAGCAGGAAATTCTCTTAGAGCAGTGGTTCTCAATCTTCCTTTATAAGTTTCTCATGTTGTGGGGACCTCCAACCATAAAATTATTTTCGTTGCTACTGCTGCAGTGCTATGCACACTTTCCTGGGAGTAAATCTCACTGAACTCAATGGGAATGACTTCTGAGTACATGCATAGAATTGGGCTCTAAGGCTGGAATCCTAGTACATTCCTGGGAGCAGCCCCATTCACTACCATGGGACTGACTTCTGAGGAGACCTCCATAGGATTAGGATCTCAGGCAGCAGAGCCAGCCACTGTTTCCTGGGAGTAAGTCCCATTCACTTATCATGAACAACAACAACATTGAGGGGGCTTACTTTTGAGTAAGGAGCAGGGCACAACAGTCGGTGCACAAGTGGGATGCCCACCAGACAGCCCACCCGCTAGAGCTCTAGTGCCATACTCACACCTCAGCGCACTTAACACTCTCAGCCGGCAGGTGGACTGAGGATCGGGGGGGGGGGGGAGAAGGAGGCTGCCGTCTGTGGTGAGTGTGTTGGGCGCCTCCCCACCCCCAAGCCTCCACATCGGTCTCACACCAGCTCAGAGGCTCCTTCTAAGCCGCTTCTCAGTGGCTTCTTTCAGCCGCAGCGGCTCCAGCATTTCTGCCAGATCTTCCCACCTGGCCCCCTGCACCAGGGGTCCTTAGGCGACCCCAGGAAAGCTCCAGGCGACCCCCAAAGGGGTCCTGACCCCCACTTTGACAAACGCTGTCTTAGAGCCTCTCCAGCTGATTCCTGTTGACCCTCTGCTTGAAGGTATCCCACATAAGAGAGAATCCATCATCTAATTAAGCAGTCTGTTTCATCTGTTACTTTGCTGAATTGATTCACTGACAAGAATTTCTTTCTGATGTTCAAACAGAATCTCTTCTGTTGAAGTTTGTATCCATTTGATTCTCTGAATATGGGGCACGTTCACATAGGTTTTGGAACCTCACACTTGCCCTGCAAGGGATGAGCATATGCTCTACAACAATTTGTGGAACAATTTCTCAGGAACCTTCATCCACCATTACAATCTCCCAGAGGGACCCAGGGCAGTGGCAAAGTTAAGGTACTTGAGGTACAAAAATTTAACCCCCCTATTGCCATAATACCCCCCCCCCATTTTGACAACTCCTTACAACATCTTAGGGGCAGGACAAATCCATGTATCTGAAGGCACAGTATGTAGGGCTGTGTACCCACTGCCTCTCTTAGCTACACCTCTCAGAGCTCAAACTTAGCTTACGAGCCACTGTTTTATCCAGATATCTCAACTGTTTTAACTTAATTTTAATTTAATTTTAAAACAACTGTTTTAATTTAACAGTGGGAGAAAAGGAAGATCTCATTTTAGGAAAGCACAAACCTTAAACCTTAAACATTGAATGGATTTAAGAAAAGGTGACTTGTTTTTTAAATCCTCAAGACCATTTGGGAACAGAATCGACATACAACTTGCCATTTTAAAATATTATTTATTTATTTCCTTATAACTTTAACACATTAAAGACCTCCTGACTTAACAGATTAAAACAAAGATGCTTGATAGAATCTAGGAGTCCATGAACTAGTAACATCCAGCAAAACAGAAGGTGCTGTACAATTTATTTCAAGCAAGTTGGAAAGACAATTTCTTGTTTGAAGGATGACTTATAACAGAGAACAAATCATTTGTTGTATAGACGTTGCATTCTTTGTTGTTGATTTTAGAACTCAGTGTGAGAATTTGCCATGTAGAACTACAGCAGATTCTTATTATTTTTTAAGATGGTAGAGCAGAGTTTTTAACACTTCATCTTACGGCACATGAGAAGGTGCTAAGATGGCCAAAGCACACCATCCATTTTTGTTTTTTACAAATGACAAGGCATAGCAAACTGGCAGTCCCAATGACTGCCACATCTCCCAATGGCCCTATTAATACGACCCTCCTCTAAACTTTGGTAGTACAACTGCAGGCTATTCACAGCACATCAGCATGTCATGGCAGAGTGGTTGAAAATCATTGCTCCAATGCAGGGGTTTCCAAACCCTCTCAGGTTTACTGGGTAGATTAAGCAATGAGTCCATCCCATCCATCCCGTCCCATTGCAAAATAAAATATTTGCAATGGGGCTATTTAATATGTAGCACCTTTCAGACACTTTCACACACATATGCGGGCACACACACACATACAACTACTAATTCTGTAGATTCCATTTGCGCATGCTGACGAATGTATTTTCAAAACTCACCAAAAGCAGGCAGGGGAGTGTTCCCTGGGCTATCTTTACAACAGGAGCCTAAAACACAAAGTATGACAAACACACTATTTAATATTCCCTAAAAAATGGGTGAGATGAACAGCACTGCAGTAGAAGAATATCCATTTGGAAAATGCCATTTAACGTGATAGACCCAACTGTGTATCCATAACGTTAGCAAAGATTGTAAAAAATCTATAATCTCGGCATCTAGTTTCCATCACTAGCAGCTAATACTGCTTCAGAACTTATCACACCATGGCTGAATTTTAGCAGAGCAGAAACTGGGCTCTTTGTGGATGGACAATCCAAACATATTGCGTTGATTCGTACCATTGCTGTTCCATACCACTATTTTCTGTTTCAGCAACATGTGCTGTAGTCATTAGCTAGTTTGACTACGGCGCAAGATGCTGACACACTATATAGTGGTAAAGTGGTATTTTTCACGCTTCTGGTCTAATGTCGCAAAGAATAAGCTGCGTGCCTCCTCCATAGTATATCCTGTCACAGCTTCAGAAATAATTTTCCCCTTTGCCTTTGACATCCCACTTTATCTGAAGTCACTTCAGGTTTCCTCATCCCAGCTCTGTATGTGCTAAGCCCATTGACATGAACTTTCTCTTTGCTCTACTCTACCTGGATAATAAATGCTAGGTATCATAAATGGTTGATACAAAAAATAAACATTATTCTGAATGTCGAGAAGACTATGACTTTGGCTATACGGTTACTCATGTGTAACCAAGGACTAGCCTCCCCACACCATTGCAGGAATGAGGAAACTGGTGAGTTGCACTGGCCTAAATTGGTTAGGATTGCACTTTGAGACTCATTAGCTCTGTGAACAAACTACGTAAATATCTCTAGTTATTTAAAATGCCATACGGGAGGATTTCTCAGTAAGAATAGATGCGAATGTGATGCCTTCCTTGGAGGTGTTAGTTACAGATAAAGCAGTTTAATTAAATCACTCACCTGTTTCCATATCTTCATCAAAATAGCCGCGGCAGTAACAGCAGTCCATAAAGATTATATAGTTGAGCATATTGAAGAACAGGCCGACAATACCAACTATTAGAACATAAAGAGCTTTTTCAGTCTTCTGTGGGTTGAGGAACCTCTTCACGGCTTCAATCAGGATGCTGAACATCAGGGCAGTGGCAAAAACAGAATTGCCAAAAGCCCCCAAGACATCAGCTCGGGGAAAACCGAAGGTGCTGTTCTTGTGCCAACTGATGCGACTGACCCGAACACCAAGGAGGCCGATAATCATGGAGATCAAGTGAGACAGGACGGCGAAACCATCCGATATTAAAGCCAGGGAGTTGCCTATGTATCCTATTGACATTTCGGCCACAAAAAGCAGAAAGCTCACAATGCACATTAAGAAAAGCCTGCTACTTCTTCCGGTGTAGCGACCCATGGCTGCTGCCTTTGGAGCTTGCTCTGCAAGGATCCTGAGGTATCAGCAAGAAGGGGCTTATGAGCACTAGTTAGTAACGGTCTTTGGGCGCTCCCTTTTATTTTCTCCTGCTGCTTATGTTTAGAAGTTAATTTTTATAAGATGCACTAAAACAATAAATCCCGTGTAAAGGGCGATTAAACAGGAGCCTTATCACATGAAGGCTGCAAGAAAAGATGTGCGTAACAGAAAAATCAGTCTGCTCCTTCCCCCCAGGATAGTTCCATGCTGGTTGTTGATTGTTATAGCCAATGTCTAAAATTAAATCATTGTTTCATAGGCTGCAAGACAGTAATAGTTCCTGTCATTTCCCTTTGATTTAGTTATCACAACACCTTTAAACTTGAAATTTCCAGAAAGCCACTAATTGAGGTTAGAGAAAAGATTTGCACAGCACCATAGCTAAGAGCATGGGTGAAATTTTCTGAAAAGTGGAACATTCAATCTCATTTCTTGATTGGGATTTTTAAAATTTTTAAGAAAACATTCAGGTAAAATTTTCATTCAGTTCTATTCCTGGCTTCAGAACATTATCTCAATCCAATATTGTGTCGTGGCATCAAGTATTCTATGGCCTTAATCCTTTTTCTTAGGCTAAATGACAGCTTAAGTAGGTTCCATGTTGAAAAAACACAATTTTGTTAAGATTTCTGGCAACACAGAATACTCTTTACAATGAAACTACTTGTCTGTTCATGCTAGGAAAGGTCCTTCGTGCAAAGCAGAAGCCACAAAAAATTAAGCAAGCAAATAGATTTGAGTCTGCAAATGTGGACTCATTGCCAAGTCAGTGGCCTGAAACTCAGTCTTGAGTCAGAGATGCATGACTCGAGTTCCGCATGAGTCAAGCAAACATGTATTTGCAACTTAGACGCAAGTCAATTGACTCAAGTTCCCATCCCTGGTCCACAATGACTATAAATATGAAACATCTTCTGTGCATTATCAAAACAAGAAACCTCCACATCTGTTTTTGACTCACAGCATGCAGATATCATTTTATTGACTGATCAGTGCTATGATGTGCATGAAAAAGACATAAAAGAACCAGCTTGTCATTTCAGCTTCAAAGAAATTAATGGCAGATTCAGAACAGTGCCATCACTATTTCATTAAATTCCTGATTCCTTTGATCAAAATGTATAATTAATTCCATCACCGATTTGTTTTTAAGAATTGGAGAGCTGCAGCATATACTGCAAGATTCAAAAGGGCGACAAAATTAGAAAAAGAGGACCTGAAATCTACCTGCTGTATGGTATATAAAGTGCTTTGAGCAACCTAAAGGCCCTGTGCACATCTACTGGGAAGGCTGATTTGCATTTTATGTGGCAGATGAATTCAGTGTTTGTCCACTGTATGCTTCTCCCGTTAGACTTTACAAATAATTGATTCACAATAAATGCATTTTGACTCTTTACCTGACACCTTCAGCATTTTACCAGCATTTTTCTGCACAAATAGGCATTGAGATTGCAATCCTGTCCATGAATTCCTAAGAGTAAGCTCCATTGACATACTCCACTGAGTAGACATGCGTAAGATTGGCTGTGTTTCAATCTATCCAATACTATTAAGAGAACAAAAGCCTTGAATAACCCTCTAGGATCCCTGCTGAATTAGCTTACCTTTGGGTATTGTTATCTAAAGTGGTGGGGTGGACAGATTCCTTCAAAAGCTTCCATTATTCTCTCCAAGGATCATCTAGAAAAAAGATCTTATCTGTAGTATGACAGGTAAGCCTCTAGCATGGAGCACTCCATTTTGACTGTCAGCATTGTGCTCCTGATGGCAGAAATCTGTGTAGCATTACATGTACTGTACAATGCTTGGTTGGCATATTTGTATTTTAATGAATGACACAAGAGTGAGAAGAAAGATTGAATTAATGGAGGTGTGCCAGATTCCGTCTTAGAGCTGCTGTTGGGATCATTCTGTTGGATAGGATGAACGCACATTCTCATGCTCTTCCACTCTCACATATTTCTGTCCACAAAATCACCAGCTTGTAAACTGGTAGCAATTGTTGCTAGCATCCACATGAATTCACAAATTTATCCCAGGATACCAAGTAAACCACCTAACCAGGGAGGCTAAAGATAGTGCCATTCACTTTAGCTTAGGTGGCTTTAAAGAGATGAGAGACATTTATATTTATAACTGTCCATGAGTGGTTACTAACCATAATTACATGTGACCTAACATGTTCACAAACAAGATACCCCTTGCTGCTGTGTCAGCAGCAAAGCAGCAACAGCAGGAGAGAATCACATTTATGGGCTTCCCAGAAGCATCCTGGTGGGAAACGGGATGTTAGACTAGATGATGGACCTTGTGGTCTGATCCAGGAGGGTTCTTTTGATGTTCTCAGTATCTCTGCTTCTAGTGAAGATGCTAATGACATACAGTAAAGATAAATATGGAATATCAGGTGTGCTCTACCAGCTATTATGCTTACAATAGGATTTCAGAAAACCGTAAGAATTCTTCCATACGCATATCTAGGGCATAGTTCATTTGTTATAAATCACACAGAAAATCAGTCTCCATAAGCAAAAAGAAGCTAGATGTTAGCTGACAATACACATTTATTATTAGAGGTGTTGTATACAGAAAAGTCTGTGCATTACTGCTAGTCTGGCTGAAGGGGTATGATTCTATATAGCTTCATTTCCTGCCATTTTAAAAAGTAACAAAAACCTGATAGATCTGGGAAGATTTCAGTCTTTATTTTAAAAAGTTGACAACTTGAAAGGTAAGGAGCATGGTATGTTGAACTAGCAGCTTAGTAACTACGGCCGAAGAGGGTGTAGAACTTGGCAGGATTCTTCCCACACACACATTTAGATCCATTCTGGAGTTCACACAGGGGTTTGAAGGGTATGCAAAGACTTTTTGCTCCCATGGATGGGGCGCCTGGTTCAAGGTCTTGATCTCTGAAACAGAAAAAGAGTTTTCCTATTCCCACCTGTTCTACATTGCAACACTCCACAATTGTGAACCAAATAATATACAATTTCATGTATTTTTACACTGCAGAAACCTACACACATCTAAGCAGGCCTCCGTCAGTCTTGAAAGACATTAGTATCGTGCTTGGCGCTGCATACGCTGCATGCAAAGCACGAAAGCCTGGGTTGGAATTTTATGGAGGATAGGCTGTTACCCAAGCAGCAAAACCCTCCTCTCCACGCCACTGAATTAGTCCAATGGAAAGGCAGAGCCAATACGATTGGATCCAGCTGGCGTTGCAGAGCTGGGCTAAGGATAGGAGCTCACCCTGTCTTGTGGGGCAGACCCGGGAATCGAACCCTGGCCTTCTGGTTAACAGGCACAGCGTCTTTACCGCTTGCGCCACCCACAGCCCACACCTCTAAACAAAGTACTTAAATACCATTAATTATGTTAAGTTCCATAAAGTAAGAATTAGGGCATTACAAGAATGCAGGCATGTGTGTATTGAAGGGCCTTGCATCTGACACTAGGTTGAGACTTAGCAGATCCCTTCTGACTCCAGCAATTGATGGCTCTGTGCTTGTGCAATCCAGCCGCTGAAGCTGGTGACAAAAGAATGAAATCAAATCACAGCCTTGGAACACAGAAGTCTCTAATTGGGCACCTTAATTTGGCATGTTTGATTACATCAAATTTCTGACAGCGCTCCTGCTTTTACCAGTGACCACCAGAATAAAGTGATATCGAGAAAGTTCCTGTAAGTACCAATTTCAAAGGAAAAACAACAGGGATCATTGGGACTAATGGCTGTTTTATTCCTATATACAAGGGGTCTCTAAACCCTAGCCCTGGGGCCAGATACAGCCCTTGGCGAGACTCAATGAGGCACCCGGCAAGACCCCTCTATCTGGCCCATGGGCAAGCCTTATACAGTAATCCACTTCCATACATTCTTATATGTAAATGTATTTAATTTGACATGTAAATTAGTATTTTGGCCCCCAACACAGTGTCAGAGAGATGATGTGGCCCTCCAGCCAAAAACATTGGAGGCCCCTGCTATAGACCAAGAGCAGCAGACCTAATTGGCAGAGAGGAACTACTTCAGTGATGCTCATCTTTTATTAAGCAGGGGGAACTGTTCTGATTCACCTCAGCACAGTGTCTTTTCTAGTGGCTGTTTGCTGGTATTTCTTCTATAGTTGATTTCTATCTGTAAAGCACTTTGTGAATTTGTTTTGTTGAAAAGCAGTATATAAATATTTTAACAGAACAAATGTAACATCACATTCTTTTCCTGACGGATAATACTTGTCTGCAAGTTGAATCTTGCATGTTTCTTACAAGGATGAAAGTAGATCTTCAAACTATATGTTTCACTTATTTATACACCAGCACATGTATTTTTACCTGGCAGTGGTTTTCTTGATCCAGTCCTCACACTCAATTTCCCCACAGAAAGGAATCTGTACTATCTGAAGTAAGAAAAGGAAAAACACATTACTGATTTTTCATAATTAGAAAATCTTTCTTTTAAAAGAGGATATCTTCCACAATTCAACCTATTTACTGAATTATAGGCTAAAAACATTTTGTCCATCCCAATTCGGAAGATAAAATAGTTGAACATACGGAGTTGAATAATAGTTGAATATTCAGACACTGTACGACAACTGACTTACTTATAGCACCACCAAATACAGTGGGTGCCTTGGTTTACGAGCATAATTCATTCCAGAAGCATGCTTGTAATCCAAAATGCTTGTATATCAAAGCAAATTTTCCCATAAGAAATAATGGAAACTAAGATGATTCACTTCACAACCCCAAAATGTTCAAATATAAATTATTATAATACTGTAATATAATACAAAATGATAAAGACTGTAACAAAACATAAAGTAAAATAAAATAAATTGACATGCACGCAGTCTTTCAGGTTGTTTTAGGCTGTAGTCTGCCCCCTTACACACAAGTGAGCTGCACTGGTTGTAGTAGGACTTACTATAGAGTAGACACGCACGGCTCAGGCTGCATTCCTAAAGACGCTTTCCTGGGAGTAAGATCCTTTGAACACAATGGGACTTACTTTTGAGTAGACATGGTTAGGATTGTGCTCTTAATAATCCTCACCCAAGATGTGCAAACATTTACACAGTAATGCAAGACAGCAATCATGATTCATGATTCCCCACACTTGTCAAAGGAAATAGTTGTCATTCATATAGAATGCATCAGTCCATAGGGAACCAAGGAACACAGAACATGGTGTTACTCAGGATCATAGTCATGGTATGCAACCAAGTCATTGTGCAAATGAGTGAAGACATTTTCTGTTCAGTCTGTGATCAGAAGACCCAAGTAGAAGTTAATGCACATATCCCACCCATCTACCCACAAATACACTATGTAAGTGAAAGACATGACATATCAGCAACAAAGTCTGGGACATATGGTTAATCTAATTTATATGCAATGTCTGTTTTACTTTCTAACACCTTTTTAAAGATTACAGTATTTATTTTTAAAGGTGTGACACAAATAACAAAGTTAAATTTGCAAAATAGATTGAAGTATTATTCTATGTTTACAAGATGGTTCTGAGCTGAACAATTGAGTCTTTTTGGTGTTTTAAAAGTGAGGTGGATGGTGGCATCTGTGAATAAAATCAAGAAATTGGGGGGAAACTGTTTCCACTTTTCAATATTTGCCTCACAGAACCAATGGAAAAACACAACAGACAATGAAATGTCGCCCCTTGGTGGTGAAACTCAGAAAAACACTGCATTAACAACAAAGGCAGTACCTATACTTGTCACCAACCAGATTAAAATAATGTAAAGAACAAAGGATTATTGGTAACCCTTCAATTCCCAGGTGGGTTGATTCGACCCACATTTTTGATTTATGCAAATTAGGCTATTTTTAGATGGGAATCTAAGGGTATGATATGTGATGCATATATTCTAGACATGGCCACGTTTAGTGAAATTCTGAAAAAGAGTTGCCGCAGTTAGCCTGATATAGAATCATAGAATGATAGAATGATAGAGTTGGAAGGGACCTAGTAGGTCATCTAGTCCAACCCCCTGCCTGCAGCAGGAATTCCCCCTAGAGCATCTCCGACAGGTGCTCATCGAGCCTCTGCTTGAAGATCTCCAGTGAGGGAGAGTCCACCACCTCCCTTGGCAATCTGTTCCACTGCTGAACCACCCTCACCGTCAGGAATTTTTTCCGGATTTCCAGCCGGAATCTCCTTTCTTGCAGTTTGTACCCATTGGTTCTAGTTCTGCTTTCAGAAGCAGCTATGAACAAATTGGCCCCTTCCTCCCTATGACAGCCCTTCAGGTATCTGAAGAGGGCAATCATGTCTCCTCTCAGCCTCTTCTCCAGGCTGAACATCCCAAGTTCCCCCAACCTTTCCTGGTAGGGCTTCCCTTCCATCCCACTGATCATTCTTGTCGCTCTCCTCTGGACTTGCTCCAGTTTGGCTGCATCTTTCTTCAAATGAGGTGCCCAGAACTGAACACAGTACTCAAGGTGAGGTCTCACCAATGCAGATTAAAGAGGAACTAGAACTTCTCGTGACTTGGAAGCTACAGTCCTCTTAATGCAACCTAAAATGGCATTTGCCTTCTTTGCAGACACATCACACTGCTGACTCATGTTCAGCTTGTGATCCACGGCGACTCCAAGATCCCGCTCACATGTTGTGCTGCCAAGCCAAGTATCCCCCATTTTATACCTATGTTTTTGGTTTTTATTGCCTAAGTGCAGAACCTTGCACTTCTCCCTGTTGAAATTCATTCTGTTTGTTACAGCCCAGGATTCCAGTTTATCCAGATCCTCCTGGAGGTTTCTCCTATCTTCTGATGTGTTTGCTACTCCTCCAAGTTTGGTGTCATCTGCAAATTTGATCAGGCTCCCCCGTATCCCTTCCTCCAAGTCATTGATGAAAATGTTAAAGAGAACCGGTCCCAAGACAGAGCCTTGGGGGACCCCACTAGAAACTGACCTCCAGGTTGACATAGAACCATTTACTAAAACCCTTTGAGTGCGGCCATCGAGCCAGTTGCAGATCCACCTAACAATTTTTCCAACTTCCTAATTAAAATGTCATGTGGGACTTTGTCAAATGCTTTGCTGAAGTCAAGATAAATGACATCCACAGCATTGCCACTGTCCAGTAAGCTCGTAACCCGATCAAAAAAGGAGATCAGATTTGTCTGGCAAGATTTATTCTTGGTAAATCCATGCTGGGTTGTTTTGATCACCGAGTACTTGTCTAGATGTGCACAAATTGTGTGTTTTATGATTTGCTCTAATATCTTGCCCGGGATTGAAGTCAAACTGACTGGTCTATAATTTCCCGGGTCTTCTTTTTTCCCCTTCTTAAAAATTGGGACTACATTTGCCCTCTTCCAGTCCAGTGGCACTTCTCCACTCCTCAAGGATTTCTCAAAGATGATCGACAGAGGCTCTGCAAGGACATCTGCCAGTTCCTTAAGAACTCGAGGATGCAGCTCATCCGGTCCAAATGACTTAGTTCTCCGTCAATCTTAATCTGCTCTTCTGCACCATCCATGTTTTCATTACCTCTTAGGGGATGTAAACACATCCCCAAATCAGTCAATGATCCCGCACCCCCATTTGCACAGCCCTCCTTCTGTGAATAGACGGATGCAAAGTAGGAGTTGAGCAACTCCGCCTTCTGCTGGTTTCCAGACACCTGTTGTCCATCCTTGTCCAAGAGCAGCCCCAGCCCCTCATCTCTCCTCCTGTTCCTTTGGGCATATCTAAAGAAGCTCTTTTTGTTATCCTTGACTCCCCTGGCCAGCCTCAGCTCATACTGAGCTTTAGCATCCCTGACCCCCTCCCTACAGGACTGGGCTACCTGCCTGTACTCCTCTCTGGTGATCTTTCCAGTCTTCCACTCCCTATACTTCTCTTTCTTTGACTTCAGCTGATCCCCAAGTTGCCTGTGGAGCCAACCTGGTTTTTTCAGCATTTTCCCCCCTTTCTTTTTTATTGGAATTGTTTCTGACTGTGCTTGTAGAAGCTGCCTCTTAAGGAGCTCCCACCCATCTTGGGCCCCTTTCCCCATTAGATCATCAACCCATGGGATCCCACCTATGACTCCTCTAAGCCTGCTGAAATCAGCTTTCCTGAAATCCAACATATAAGTTTCACTCTGCACTCTTTTTATTTCCCACATTATTCTAAATTCCAGCAGCTCATGATCGCTTTCCCCTAAAGTTCCCACTATGTTGACCTGATCAACCAGTTCTTCACGATTTGTTAAGATCAGGTCAAGGATGGCCCCTCCCCTTGTCGTTTCCTCCACTTTCTGGACCATGAAGTTATCTTCCAGGCCCATCAGGAATCTACTGGAGCTTCCATGTTTGGCTGAGTTTGTCTCCCAGCAAATGTCTGAGTAGTTAAAGTCCCCCATTACTACTACCTCATATTCCCTTGCAATGCCTGCCAGTTGCTCCAAGAAGACATTGTCTACTCCTTCTCCTTGGCCTGGCGGTCTATAGTAGACGCCCACCACAATGTTTTGTTTCTTATTTTCCCCCCTTACTTTTACCCAAACACACTCCACAGGGATATCCGGACCACTCTCCTGGATTTCAGAGCAAGTATATATGTTCTTGACATATAATGCTACTCCACCTCCCCTTTTGCCTCTTCTGTTCCTCCGGAACAGCTGATAGCCTTCCAATTGTGTGTTCCAGTCATGGGAGTCCCACCAAGTTTCAGTTATTCCTATCAAATCAAATTTCCCTTCACTTGCTAAAAGCTCCAGCTCATCTTGTTTATTTCCCAGGCTCTGCGCATTTGTGTAAATGCAACTTAAGCCCTGGAGGTTGCAACTCAATGCATTTCCCTCCTTTTTTGTAAGGCCAGGCCCCTCTAAAGATTTTTGAGTTACAGCTGTGCCCTGGCAATTTCCATCCAGAGCATTTTCCTTATTCCTAGGTTCCCTTTGGACGTAACCCACCCCCTTCTTATTTAGTTTAAAGCCCTCCTGAGAAGGTTGGCCATCTCCCGTCTGAAGACACTCTTCCCCCAACCCGTAAGATGTAGTCCATCCTTTGCTAGGAGTCCTTCCTCAAGGAAGTTCATCCTGTGATCCCAGAATCCAAATCCTTCCCGATGACACCATTTTCGAAGCCAGCTATTGACCTGGAAAATCTTGCTATCTCTCTGAGGACCTTTGCCAATTACTGGGAGGATGGATGAGAATACCACCTGGGTATCCCCCAGGTCCTTAATCTTCCTCCCCAGAGCTTCATAATCCCCAACTATCTTTTGGAAAGTTTCCCGAGCAGTATCGTTTGTTCCTACGTGGATGAGTAAGAACAGGTGACGATCAGCAGGTGTGATCATCCTCGGTAGCCTCTCCGTGATATCCCGTATCCTAGCACCAGGGAGGCAGCACACCTCACGGGAAAACGGGTCTGGTCGGCAGACAGCTTCCATGCCCCTCAGGAGAGAATCTCCAATCACCACCACCCTCCTCCGTGTTCTCCTTCTGTGTCTAGCTTCCCCCACACTAACTGGTTGTGGCTGCTGTCTATGAGGGGGATCTGTAGGCATGCCAGTATGGGCAATGCCAGGATCCGGTGTAGGTGTGCTAGCAAGAGGAACTTCTGCCAGCATGGTGGAATCTGAGAGACTCTGGAAACGGTTGTATAGCTCCAGTGGTTCTCGACTGCTCCTGCCACTTTTTCTCCTGACTGTCACATGTCTCCATGAAGAGACATCATTGCTGGGGTCCCCACTGGTGTCATCCCTCTGGAGAAGTTCCGTGTGTGTTGTATCAAGGAACTCCTCAGATGCCTTAATTATGCCTTAATGTTTAATGCTAAGCTTTAGAGCTTACAAAAGAACAGTTATGAATGAAGAATAAATTGTGAATTTGTTAATGGTTGCACAAAGAGCTATTGTCACTGTTGGCAATAAAAATGAACTATTGCTGGTTATGGATTAGTTAAATTTGCCTGGGAGCTCTTTACATAATAGAGAGAATGATGGACATGTTTAAGAAATGTTTTGTAGATTTTAAAATAAAAGGCCTTCTATCACAGATATGTTCACTGAACATTTTAGCATTTGCTTTGTATCTTTTTGCAGAAATTTAAAAGATACTTGCCTTCATTCAGAGAACTGTGTATTTGTAACACAAATGCAGAGCTCCTCATTATATTGAGGTCTAAGTGCGCGGATGTGTGTAGTGGCAGCATGTATGCCACACGGTGATACAATACACGCTTCTAATGTTCTCCAAAAGGACTAAGTATCATGGGTTCTTGAATTTCAAGAGACTACTTTTTCAATAAAGATGTTCATTGTTTGTTTTCCCAAGTCATAAAGACTTTATGCTATACTTGAAATTTAATATAAACCAAACCTAGCTTTACAGATAGTATATTTGCCAGGTAGGGAGGTTAAATATTTTCCCAACATCATTTGCTTCATTCTGGCCCACTTACAGCTTTAAGATACTCTGATTTCAAGTCCAAGTGCACAAAAAGGAAGTACAGGTGTTCCTTGTTATCCACTGGGGCACTCATTCCAGAACCTCCCTTGGAGTAAAATCAATGTATAAAGAAAACAATGGAAAAATAGGTTTAAAGACCCCATTCCATGTTTCTTGCTCCTCCACTGAGCCTAAAGGAATAAGGTAGTGCCTCAATTTCTGCCGGGGTTTGATTTTGGGACTGAAGAATGGAATGACTGCTTGCATGACTACCTCTTTGCAACAGTAGAAAAGCAGTTTTTAAAACTGTAATATGCAGGAACCACTCATGTTGAGTCAAATCAGTATATAACAAGGTTGGAAAGGTATCTTTTCTTTTTGGTTGGTGAAAGGCCAAGTGTGTTGCTCTGCAACAGGAGACTTTGGGCAGCAGACTGCTCATAATGAAGCAAAAAACCATGGCCTCTTTACCTGCTTGATATAGTAGAATAATGATCAAGGATTTGAACCATGGATTTTTAACAAAAGCAGACACAAATATAAAATTATGAAACCACACAAACCCTCAACAAGGGAAATAATAAATATTATGTCAATATAAAAGTACGTTGACTGACTGAGTCTTCCAGAAAATGCCCTGGCAACACCAGATTGCATAAGAACCCTAAAAGATGTGCAACAGGCCGCATGGCAACTTCAACTCTTGGAGGAATACAGGTGTCGGATCTTAATGTTGAATTTATTCCAACACTCATCACAATAGGACAATGAAGTTGTATTTGTGCATAAAAATAGCACACAGTAATTCTGTCACTGGCCCTGAAGGAAAAACTGGGGAAACTGACCAACTTGATATCAAAACTAGGTTAAGGTTGTCTTATAATAACTCATATCAATGAAATGCTACTACAGTAGCCAACAATGTGGGCATAAAACACTTTTGTGCCAACCTGAAAGACTCTATCGCCAGAGTACTTCATTTGTACCTTCATATCAGCTCCTGTAACCTGTTGTCGGGCAACTTCTTTGCATGAACTCAATGGCCCCAATTTAAATTAGATAGGAAAAAATTCTTTGACGCAAGTAAAGTGTTCTTTGAACTGACACACGCTACTTATATTATTCTTAGAACTGCTGTTGGGATCATTCTGTTGGATAGGATGAAGACACATTCTCATGCGCTTCCACTCTCACATATTTCTGTCCACAAAATCACCAGCTTATAAACTGGTATCAATTTTTGCTAGCATCCACATGAATTCACAAATTTATCCCAGGATACTAAGTAAACCACCTGAGCAGGGAGGCTAAAGATAGTGCCATTCACTTTAGCTTAGGTGGCTTTAAGGACATGAGAGACATTTATGAGAAACGGTCCATGAGTGGTTACTAACCATAATTACATGTGACCTACATGTTCACAAACAAGATACCTCTTGCTGCTGTGTCAGCAGCAAAGCAGCAATAGCAAGAGAAAATCACATTTATGGGCTTCCCAGAAGCATCCTGTCAGCCCTGGTGGGAAACAGGATGCTAGACTAGATAAAGGACACTTGGAGGAATACAGGTGTCTGATCTTAATGTTGAATTTATTCCAACACTCATCACAATAGGTCAATGAAGATGTATTTGTGCATAAAAATAGCACACAGTAATTCTACCACTGGTCCTGAGGAAAAACTGGGGAAACTGACCAACTTGTTATCAATACTAGGTTAAGGCTCTCTTACAATAACTTATATCAATGAAATGCTACTACAGAAGCTACTACAGAATGTGGGCATAAAGCACTTTTGTGCCAATCTGAAAGACTATATCGCAGTTAGAGTACTTCTTTGGTACCTTCATATCAGCTCCTGTAACCTGTTGTCGGGCAACTTCTTTGCATGCACTCAATGGCCCCAATTTAAATTAGATAGGAAAAAATTCTTTGACGTAAGTAATGTGTTCTTTGAACTGACACACGCTACTTATATTGTTCAATAATTATTTTACAGTTACTATCTCAGATAATGACAGTATCTGTTCAATAATTTAATGTGTTTTTATTTATAAGGACTGGTGCTATTTTCCGCTGAAAAAGCAGCACAGCTGACTCTAAGTATCACTTTCCCAGTGATCTGGGTAGAAGTACCACAAATTAGAAATACTTTAATTATACAGTAAATAACATGTTTTCAACAGTACACAGAGAAAACTTTGGACTGAACTCATTAACCTTTGTGGCATGATTGTGTTTGCCTCAGGTTGTCTCCTATGCTGCATAGGTAACATGGGTGTTTCATCTGGTACTGTTACAGAGCAATGAATGTAACACAGAAGTTTACAAACCAGGCAAACTGCAATTAGGACCTTAATCTAATAATAGGCATTCATCCCTCTCGAAAGTAAGGACATCAACTGATACTCATATATATCAACTGATACTCATATGTACCAGTTACATCCACTAATACCTGATGTACATCAACTGATCCTTTTACCTTTTGCCTTTCACCAGAGCCAATAATTCAATGAGTATGCCATGAATCAATGGCCAAAAACTCAAATTGTACATTTGGGGTATACATGTGAAATATCCACGTATCTCAGTCACCAATGGTAATGGTATCTCAAGTCGTGTCATTAGCTCTGGTGAAGGAATGTCAGCTTGGAATGTATCCATGAGAAGGAAAGAGTTCACGGAAGCCAACAATGGCAAAAATTTTTCCAGGGACAACTTCTATGCCTATTAAAAACCGTTACATTGCATGTCATGTAACTGGAAGCTCTGTTCTACATTAAAAGAATTTAAGGAACATCTAACATACTTTGAAAAACCAATGTTTTTAAACCAATACAAAAAATAATGTAAATATGAAGTAGTCAATGGTTAATAAACGTGTGCTTGTATATAACAGCTAAAGGATATGCAGCCTGATTCTGGAAATAAATCTTATTATATTCAGTTAGTCATATTATATTCAATTTTTAGAGTGCATGGGACTACAGGTGTGCCCTGGTTCCATTTTGCTACACCTTCTCCTCCCCTGCCACGGGTTATTTGAAATATGTATAACTGGGAATGCACCCTTGGCCTCTACGAAGCAAGGGAAACAGAGCTTCCCTCATCTCCTGAGGAGGAATAAAGGCAGAGGGGCACATGAGGACCCCTTGTTCCCCCATCTGCAATTAACTGTTACAGGATCTACAGATATGGGGCCCTCTGTACTGTCTTCATCATACTGCAAATTCCTTACCTTTCCTGAATCAAGCTCCTTCTGAAAACTTTCCATTGTATTAGCCACTACCATATGACTCTTCAAATCAGCAGCAGCTCTGAGAAAAAAAAATTCAGCCATGATAAACAGACATTGTCTAAAAATGTTTATTCTCTACACAAAATTACAGAGTTTGAGAAAGGATATAGAAAACAAATTTGTCGGAATCACAATACAACTTTATTCTAGTGGTACTCAAACTGGAAGGGTTATTTTTAGGATCCCCAGACTATAACAGATGAGGTAACCATTTGGTTTCTGGGCTGCAGCCGTAGCAGCAACTTCCTTATGTGAAAATAGACTGTGCCTGAAGTTCTGGAGAGTTGTTGCCAGTCTATACTGACAAAACTAACCTCAGTAGAACAATGGTTTGACTATTTAGGCACCTGCCTGTTTTGAAGACCTCTGTGTATTTTCATTTCCCTCCAATAAACTGATGGACTGGCATTGTGAAATTTGTATACAGTACATGTACTATAAGAAAACAACACATCTGTTAAAAATGATAGGAAATGGCTTTTCTCCAAGTCTAACCTGTTGTAAAGGTTCGCATGAATCTCCTCGAGGATGTATTTGAGCCGATTCTCTGCTTCATTTTCTGCAAGAGTCTGTTTCTCTCCTGTGTCGCGTCTGACAGCTACAAACTGATGATTTTTCATATCTCGTGGCCCCACTTCAAGTCTGATTGGAACACCCTAAAAATCAGAAGTTATGAACACATTTTTTACATCTGTCTATTTTAGTTCCATACCCCAACATAGTAGGAAACATTAAAGGGAGTCATTTTTGGTCCCACTATAGAAAGACTTTAAATGCATTTCTTATACTGGAAAAAAAAATATGCATTTTCAGCTGCAGCTATTCCAATTTCCCAGCTCGGGTTTCCTTTTTTAAGGAAGAAAGACAGGTCATAAATCGAAGAAATAAACTGTTCGCATATACTGAAATGTATGTACATACTTGCAAGCATGTAGAAGGTAGAATCTCATACTACAAGCATTCTACAGGTAGAATCTCATACTACATAGATACTCACTCTGCAAGGTCAATCATTTGTCAGAATTAGAAAATAAAGATGCAGGTAGACCCATGGTATCCACAGATTCAGCATCCATGGAACTGACTTGCCATAAATACCAGCAGTTACCAGGTCCAAGTTATAAAGGCATTTAAATAAACAAAAAATGATCCATAGAATCCCCTGCAAATACTGGGGTCCTACTTTACACATAAGCAGAAAAATGTACATAGAGGTGTAGAAAAAGTTCATAGAACACAAGATCTATTTATCTCTGATGTGCTTGTCCTGCTTAACTTCTTTATGTGACACCCCCTCAAATTATATATCTGGCTATAGCCTACCACTGAGGGAAAATAACCAATTAAAGCAGAATGGAAACATTTACCTTGAGCTCCCAGTGATTGAATTTCCAGCCAGGAGAATAGTTCTCTCTCAAGTCTGTACGAGCACGGATATTGGTGCTGAGCAATCGCCTACGGTATTCATTACACTTAGCCACAAGAGCCTCCCTGTCTTCTTCTGAGAGTGCATTTGTGATTCCACAGGGAATAATCACAACCTGAATAATGACATAATGTTCATACAATTAGGTCATCAATGAAAATAAATTCCTTGCAGTAATTATGGATCATGATTTGGGAACAGTGAGTAGAGTTCTGCTTATGCAGTTGGCTTTCATGTCTCCTCCTTTCCACCTACTGGCTTTCATGTCCCTTAAGAATCAGCCCTTGGAGGTCAAGAGACCCATGCAACACATTAAACCACAAGCACAATGGGCTTGTGAACTTTTTGTTGAAAAGTACATATGTATTGTTGTTGATGATGCTCTTTGGCTATTTCCTCCTACTTTGTCTATATTTAAAGATACACAGGAAAACTATATAGTTGCACAAACTCAAAGATTCTTTGTCAGTACACTCAAAATGCTTCTATCAATCGCTCTATAAAATGACAAGGAAGAAACATTTATAAATAGAAGGTTGACTGGGTCTACTTAAAGATTTGTATCAGCAACACAACCTGTTTTCTCACCTGAACACAAGCTACCCTGGGTGGCAGAACCAAGCCCATGTTATCTCCATGAATCATGGTCATCACACCAATGGTTCGAGTTGTGATGCCCCATGAGTTCTGATAAGCAAATTGTTTCTCTCCTGGCATCCTGGGATCCTCAAAGACAATCTCGAACATCTTTGAAAAATTCTGTCCTAAGTGATGAGATGTTGCACCCTGAAAAACACCACAAGGTATAAAAGTCCAGAATCCTTTCTGTATGTTAAGAGCAGGCCTCTGTCAGTCTTGAAAGACTATGGTATCGTGCTTGGCGCTGCATACGCTGCATGCAAAGCATGAAAGCCTGGGTTGGATTGTTATGGAGGACAGGTTGTTAACCCAAGCAGCAAATCCACCCTCTCCACCAGCAAATCCATGGCACTGAATTAGTCCAATGGAAAGGCAGAGCCAATACGATTGGATCCAGCTGGTGTCGCAGAGCTGGGCTAAGGACAGGAGCTCACCCTGTCTTGTGGGGCCAACCCGGGTCTCGAACCCTGGCCTGCTGGTTAACAGGCACAGCGTCTTAACCGCTTGCGCCACCCACACAATATATATAGCAGTACATACCTGGATAGCCCTTCCACTGGCAGATATAAAAGCCTCTACAGTGGTTGTATAATCTCCACCTGCAAATTTTTCTTTTTCTGTCTTTCTTCCTTTCACAACAGGGATTGCCAAAAGTTCTTCATAAACACGAGCATACAGATCAAGAATCTGCAATACCTGTAACAATAAAAATTACTTTAGAAAATTTAACTTATACATTTTACATACAAAAGTTTTACATTTTTTATAAATTTTTTTACATAAAATTAATTTTACACTTTAACAGTTGTTCTGTGCCACAAAAGTAAGACTGCTACGATACTGGGATTAATATAACTCTGGTTATAACTGGTTATTAATATAACTCTGAGCTATAAGCATACCCGCCAAATCTTACTGAATAAGCAATAGAGATTTTAAGATACAACAGGTTGGATCTTAAATATATTTTCTGCAAACAGAAGACTTTGGCTGCAATCCTAAAGACACTTTCCTGGGAGTAAGACCCATTAAACTGAATGAAGCTTACTTTTGAGCAGACATGGTTAGGATTGCACTCATTGTGTTTCTGCAAAGGGAAAGGGAAACCTTTGCCAAACAAGAGCACAATCCTAATCAATTTAAGCTAGCACACCCCACCCATCTCCCTGTTCCAACGTTGGCATGGCAGGCTGGCGCATGTTAGGGGTCCCCTAACTCCCACCTGCCGAAAAGTGGCGCAGAAATGCCTTATGGCACTTTTGCCACACCCTGCGGCCAGCACAGGACTTGTGCCTGCCTAACCAGTCTCTTTCCATTGCAGCCTTCCATGCCATATGCCATTCTCCCCAGTAGGTATCCCAACCTTAAGACTTCTGAGGCATAATAGGAGAGTTCCGTGTAAATTACAGATGTATTTAGGATCCAACCCAAGTTCTTGGCCGATATCGATGAATCTGATAGTTTGATTAAGAGTTGCTTATATGGACTAATTATACTTCTCGTCTAGAGCTTTTATCTTGAATCTACAGTTCTGAAGCATGCTGATAGCTCAAGTGCCAACCAAAGCAAGTAACCATCCAAAGGAATTCTTGTACTAGCCCATGGAAAAATCAAACTCACCAGAATTCAACACTGCATTCAATCCATTCCAAATTGTCTTTTAAAAATATTAAAAGGCAAGCAATATGTTCAGTGTGTCATACCTCTTCGGCTGCTTCCTCATAAGTTGAGAAGGCTGTGTGTCCCTCCTGCCACAAAAATTCACGAGTTCGCAAGAAAGGTTGAGGATGTTTGAACTCCCAACGCTTCAACAGAAAAAAAGTGAAGTTAATTTTTTTCACAAAAATGAATAAAGATTGTATTTGACTTTGATCAAACTTCTTCATGCAGCATAATAGAAAATTAGTTTTTATTTGATCTAGTCCCAATCAAAATAGGAGCCAAAATGTTTGAATTACATTTTAATTGGTTGTATCAGGGGTTGAATGCAGTCTACACATGACCCCTGGCTCCACAAAAAGCCTCTCTTGAAGGCACATAGAGCTACAGCCTGACAGAGAAAAACTTGGACAGAGCATCCTTATGTGACTGTAGCTGTGCAGTCTGATCTAGGTTTGTTTTAACAAGCTACAGTTCCCCCCAGTTCAGACCTAATACAAACTATGGTTTCCAGCAAATGAAAGAGAAGAAGGAGAGACCAAAGACTTTGGGAGGGCAGCATAATTCATGACTATGCAACTATGGGTTAGATGTCACTGTTTGAACCTACCCAGCATGCCCCAATGTAAAAAAATAGGGGTAAGTAAAGAAATAGCTTATAATTACAAAAGAATAAACCCAACATGTATAGCACAGCATCTGTATATCCTGAACTTACCACTACATTACACCATTGGTTAAGTCTGACTGGTAGGTCCCTGTGTGATTGAATCCACTTTGCATAGGCAGGATACATTACTACAAGACAAAGAAACAAAAAGAGGACATTTTTCATTAGTGTATAACTAATTTTACAGCTATGTTTTCAAATCCTGACTAGGTAATAAAACTAAGCTTTATAAGCCGCTTTTAAGATCAAAATTTAATACAGTGGTACCTCGGTACAGAGGTACCTCGCTTAACAAGCGTTTCACATTTTAAGCAAAATTTCCAAGAAATCTTGCTTCACATAACAAGTTCCGCTTCACTTAACAAGCAAGCGCGCTATGGGCACGCGTGCTATGCAGCCCTGACGCTCCGCATGGAGACTCTTTAAAAGGGCTGCCGGCCAGCGCTGTTGCCTCTAACTGTCCCCAACCTAGGGGCGGTTGCCTGGGGGTGCCAGAGGCAGCTGCCTCTAACTCCCCCCAAGTGCTCCCACCAACCACCTTGAACCTCCAACAGCACCCCATGCTTATCAAAGGTAAGTGTCTTTGATTGCAGGCTCCTAACCATGTCTACCCAGAAGAAAGCCCCATTGTGTTAAATGGGGCTTACTCCCAGGAAAGTGTCTTTAGGATTGCAGACTAAGTAGACTTCATTGGATCATGCATACTGAATGCACGTTTTGAATTCAATTCCAGTGTTTTGTCATCATTTTTACATCCAGTTAATATTTTTATATGAATATTTGCGGGTTGTGGAACCAATTGTCTGAGCTTCCATTATTTCCTATGGAAAAATCTGCTTCACTTAAAGAGCATTTCACTTAAAGAGCATGCCTCTGGAACGAATTAAGCTCTTTATGTGAGGCATGACTGTAAATGCTAAAATACATTTTTCATAATTTCATTTCTTAATAAATCAGACTGATGAAAGCAATTTTTACTTTCCCGTTTCCAGCAGTTGGCCTGAAGCAAAGATAATCTTCAATTGTCATCTCAAAAGCCGGCATCATTAGTTCTTAGTAAATCCAAGGAGAAAAGGGGAACCATTAGCTCAGTAATTTCCACTGGTGTACCATGAATGCTCCTCAGATGTGCCACAGGAGTTTGGAAAAGATCATTTATTAGTAGGAAAATGGGGGGATTAAAACAGCCTGGTGTGTCTTGTCAGTGGTAAAAACATCTGATGGTGTGCATTGACAATTTCAGTGTCTTGTTAGTGTGCCATGAGATGAAAAAGATTGAAAATCACTGAATTAGCTATTTGACTGTGACTTTCACATCTGAGTTCTTACCTGTTTCACTAGTGGGACGTACAGCTATTGGTTCAGCGAGCTCGGTTTTGCCAGACCTTGTAACCCATGCAACCTGAAATAAATGAATGAAATTATTTAATATTTCATGTCACTTGCACTTGAGCAGTGATGGGATTCAAAGAAATTAACAACCTGTTCTATGCCCTTCTGGCAGCCACTTTTAAATGACAATTTTTTAACTTTATATGTCCTATTTCTCGTTAACAACCGGTTCTCTAGAGTAGGTGCGAACCTGCTGAAGCCCACCACTGCACCTGAGGTATGAGAAACACCACAAATTTTAAAAAAACCCTTCAGTGCCTGATCCAATGCACATTCTTGGACTGATTCAAACAATCCACATGTGTGATTAGGGCTGTGCATAAACGCGCCTCTCCTTGCAAGCTGTTTCCATTCTTCTGATTACATAGTTATTTAGATATTAATGGACTGTCAGATGGCATCCCCATCCAACATCACATTAAGAGAGGGGAACCATGCACGAGAAAAGAGAATATTTACATGTGGATGGGGCTGGTTCAAAAATATTACCTGATGAACTCTAGGGAAAGAGCGCTATTGCACTCGAGGGCTCTACACAAATTTCCTTTTCAATTCAATGTCCATTCCAGAGATCGGAAAGAAATATCTTTCATTCTGGCATATATATGAACTGTGTATCTTTGCTTGGAACTAGTTCTTTTTGCCTGTTTTCCTGATTCAAAAGAGAAATTCCAGATAATGTTAGAATGCAAAATTTACCTCTGGGGCAAAGTCAGCAATGTGCGTTTTCTCCTTTTCTAATGCAGCCTGAGACACGAACATAGGAAAATAGCAGTTTTCTACACCAAGTTTCTTGATTTCATTATCAAAGAAGTCCTTGATGCCTTCCCAGATAGAAAAAGCCCATGGACGAAGAATGTAGCAGCCACTGACATCATAATACTCAATCATCTCTGATTTTGTGATTACCTTTACAAGAAAATAGGAAAGTTTCAGTCCTGCATTATGTCTATATATGTCTATATAATGCAATGACAGCAAGCTAAATATATATTGGGTGCAACAAAATAATTTTGTAAAGAGGAGAGATAAAGGAACATCGAGTGATATGTAAGATCTGAGATTCTGAGACTACACAGTCACTGAGATTACACAACAGTGGATCGGGTGATAATCAAGTCTGCACAGTGTAGTATACCAATAATCCAGCAATATTAATATAATTGCATGCTTAACCCATTTCAAAATGGATAACAATTACTTCCCTGCTAATAGTTGTACAGTTGTAAGCTAACTGATAGTCACTGCCACTTCCCCCCTTCCCAGCCCCATAAAGAGATTGGGAGACCTTTAAATGAACTGGGGGGACACAACCTCCAGATTGAGTAGCATTACACCACAACATGCTGACTCTTAAAATTTTCTACTGGAACAGGGTGACCATATGTTGCAAACAAAAAAGGACAAAGGCTTCCAAAATGTAGGACACCCAGAAAAATGTAGGACATGAGAATTCAAAAGCTAAAAGAACTCATATATATTGCCTTCATGTGGTTAATTTAACCCTATACTGCTTTTTACTAAATTTAAAGCTATTATATGTAAGGTGCAATCCTAAGCATGTCTGCTCTGAAGTAAGTCCTATTGTGTTGACTGGGGCTTAATTTCAGGAAAGTGTGGGTAGGATTGCAACTGTAATTTATTACATATAATTTATGAATTAAAAGAAGGCTTCAGGCTGCCTGCCAACATGGAAACGGAGAACAAGAAGATTTTTTTCCCAGCACACAAGGCTAAAATCCAAGACATGTCCTGGAAAAAGAGTACAGATAGTCACCCTGCCACTGGAATAGATCTTTCTGAACTGACTAAATGTCTGTTTCTGTTTCCACAAGGGGATGTGCATATGGAGAGATTTAATTATGAATGTCCTCCCATATTCTCCCTTTACATAAAAATAGAGAACAAGGGTCAATTACCACCAATACCCCAATAGGTAAACAGGAGACAGCAATAAGGGGAGAACTTACAGATAATATACTTTTATTTAAATTTGCCTGGATATTGACCTTGAACTTACTTGAGAATAGAAATTACAGAAGATTCTTCACCATTCTAGAAGGCTTTCTAGTTGGAACAGGGCTTATATTACACTGATGAAATGTGCCCACATTGCAGGAGTAAAATAACCCCCATGCATCCCCCATCCCCCCATTGCGCATCCTCCCCCCATGTGCATCAACCCCTCCATGCGCACCAACCCTGAATGCACAACATCTCCTATGCGCATTATCCCCTCATGTGCATCAACCCTGAATATGAAACATCCCCCCATGTGCATCAACCCCAAATGCACATTAGCCATGAATGCATCACATCCCCCCATGTGCAACATTCCCAAATGTGCATCAACACCCCAGGTGCAACATCTCCTCAACCTGTGCACATCCCTCCAAAACCGTGGACACCTCTTCCAGGCCAGTGCAGGATTTGGGGCTGGTTGTTGATCAGTCTTCAGTGTTAAGTATAGGCTGAAAATGTGTTGCAAATTAAGGGTTAAATTTCTCCACATCGGATCTTGGTGGGTGTTGATGTCACAGAAGGAACACCCTCCCCGAATTTCATGCTTCTAGGGCCAGGGGTTGGGGCAGAGCATCCCTCAGTCAGGGATTCTTCAATGGAAAGTATAGGGGGGAAATGTGTTGCACCCCTTTTCACCCCCTTCTGGTTGGAATTTCTGAAAACCAGTTCTTAATGGGTGCCTTGTCATGGAAGGAACACCCTCTCCAAATTTCATGCTTCTAGGCCCAGCAGTTTTGGCAGGGCACAGTGAGTCAGTGACTTCTCATTTTTAAATAAATAGATTTTGTGTAAAACTTCATTTTTATTTTCAGTTTTAGCTACCTACAGAAAAGCACAGCACTGCTTGCTAAAAGACTCTAGTGCAGGATGGTCAAACTTTGGGCAGCTGGGAGGGAATTGTATGTACATTTCTTGTGATACCCCAGCTGTGCTGACCAGGAAGTAACTAGTGGCACTGGCAATGTTATGTCAGTGCCAACAAAGTCACACTGCAGGCTCAGAACACAATTGGGAGATTGCAGCTTTTTTGTCTCCCTGCTTACACCATTTCTGTTTTTCCTTCTCCAAAGAAGAAGCAGGAACAGCTTGACAGAGAGACCAAAACACCATGGGAGGAGATGGGAGTGAAAAGATTGAAGTCCAATTATATTCTACTGCAGGGTTTCTCAACCCCTAGTCCAGGGACCACTGGTGTTCCACTATCCCCCCACCCCAGGGCTAGTTCCTGGAAATTTTTTTCCACAGAACCAGTCCATAGGGCCAAAAAGGTTGAGGACCACTGTGTAATCAGTCCTGAATAAGATTTAGAAGTAATCCATGATGTCAACAATATGCTCTATTCCAACATTTATGGTGATTTTGAAGAAAGGTATTGGAAGAAATATGGGTGTTTCAGCATGTTGCCTTGTAAAAATGAAACTGAATTGCTGCTGCAATTAAACACAATTATAAATCTCTGTGGTTTTAAAAATTACATTTCTTAAGCTGGTAATGTTTTTACAGCCCAGTCCTAAAATTGTTTCCTCTGGTGGCACACACATTTTGATTGCATGAAGGCTAATGCTGCTGGCAGGTGTCTGCTGATGTTGGAGTGGTGGCCCATTGATTGGGTATGTCCTACACTGGACAATAGAGAGTGGAACTGGGGTAGGGAGTGAGTGAGAAGGGGCAGAGGAAGCTACCAGCACCTCCTAACCCTCAATCTGGGCCTGAAAGTCCTACCTTGGGCTACTTGGACTACAATCCTAAAGACATTTTCCTAGGAGTAAGACCCATTGAACACAATGGGGCTTACTTTGGAGTAGGCATGGTTAGGATTGTGCTCTCAGTTCTGCACCAGTGATTTAGCAGGTGTGGATAGGGTTAGACCCAGAGGCCACTGGGCTCAACATGGATTAAGCCTGTGCAGGATATAGTAGAGGCCATTTCTGTGCCATTGTATTGTAGTACAGAAAGCTGGGTTAGGATTGGACAGCTGCATGTGCAATATTATTCTTTACTGCCTTGAACATGCTATTAGAAAGACGGGATATAAGACCATCCACAATAAACAAAAACAAGTGAAACTTGCGATATGCTTACCTGAGAATACCAGTCTGCCAAATTCTCTTCCTTCTTTGCCTCTAAACCCAACCTGTAAAATTTGAAATAAAATCTTTTAAGCCTTTTTTCCTTCGAAAAGCAATTATTGTTTCTGAATTAACAATATAATACAATCCATTGGCTTTTGACCCAAAATAAACATTGTTTTGCTCAAAATTAATTAACCACATATACATCCATTGAAACTACTGAAACAAATTCTATATAAAACTTTTATCATTAATGCGTTTTCCAGCTGACATGTTCCCTGTTTCAAATACTAACATGTTTAGTGGAATGAAACATTTGGAGAGCTCACAGCTAGTTATAAGCTGAATGATGAACACTAATAGTTTAAATGCACACACCACCCCAATATTCTGCCACCTTCAGTTTTACAATCACTGTCTTCTGAAAAATACAATTCATTCTTTTTATCATCTTCCAAATTTGTGACGTCTACTGTGATTTTTTCGCTGACTTTTCAAGCCAACATGCCTTTTCAAGTCAACAATTTCCTAAAACTATTTGCTTAAGGCACTTTTCTGGACAAAGCTCTCTTATGGAATACCATAGATACAGACACATCATACAGTCTGTTAAAAATTATCAAACTCTCACTTGATCTGCATATGTTGTACGTCAGGGACAATGCCATTTATTAATTCTACAGCTGCATTTCTCAACACTGGTTGTCTTTCTCACAACTTTCAATTGTTTCCCTATTGGAAATACCAGTAGAAGGCGATTTTTGGATTAGGAGGCTAGATGCAATGGAAAAAGCACAGATAAAAGACTCAGGGCAGGCAGGAGGGCTTTTTGAGCATGCAAAAAGAACCTATTGGAGTTCTATCTGCTGTGCTGAGCCTCCTACTGCTGCTTGTTGTATACCATTGTTGGTCTTGCTGCCAGGTGGTGGGGGTCTGGAGTACTTGTGAATACCACTGCTTGAGAAACACCATTGTATGGATGGTAGTAAAGAGAGCATTAAAATATATTAAACAAAAATAGTGAGAAGCAGGTCAAACAGCAAAATTCAGCATTCCTAGAAAGAGAAAGATGCAGCCAAACTGGAGCAAGTCCAGTGGAGAGCAACAAAATGATCAGTGGGATGGAAGTGAAGCCCTATGAGGAAAGATTGGAGGAACTTGGGATATTCAGCCTGTAGAAGAGAAGGTTGAGAGGAGACCTGTTCGCACTCTTCAGATACCTGAAGGGCTGTCATATGGAGGAAAAGGCTCATTTGTTCTTAGCTGCCTCTGAAAGCAGAACTAGAACCAATGGGTACAAACTGCAGGAAAGGAGATTCTGGTTATATATCAGGAAAAAATTCCTAACAGAGAGGGTGGTTCAGCAGTGGAACAGATTGCCAAGGGAGGTTGTGGATTCTCCCTCACTGAGGATCTTCAAGCAGAGGCTTGGTGAGCACCTGTCAGAGATGCTCTAAGAGGATTTCCTGCTACAAGGAGGAGGTTGGACTAGATGACCTACTGGGTCCCTTCCAATTCTATGATTTCTTGCTATATAAAAAACATCTTCCTTTCCAGGGACACATGATCAGTTTCAACATTTGGCCTTTTTCCTTCTCTTTGTAGGTATCTACATTTGGATTTGTACCTGGTTTGTTTTTTAGGTCCTTGACCATCTCCTGGCCCATTTGAAGAAAGGTTGCTGCCACCACCTTGGTCTTTCTGTGGTTCTTTTTTCTGGCCTTCATTCTGTTTCTGTTGCTTGTTTTGCTTTTCAGATTTGTTCTCTTTCTCCTTTTTTTTCTTGTCTTTGTCTTCAGAACCAGTTGCAGAAACTGGTTTATAGTCTACTCCTGTCAAAGACTTGTACTGTGCCTTCAAGCAAAGAAGTTCTTGCACAGCAGCATCAATCTTATCCTTTTGAATTTCCATGGAAACAGGCAATAAAAGAACAAGTAATGGTTAGAGGCAGAATTTCTGGTACATTGTAACTGTTATTTCTAGTTAAGACATGTGCGTTGCTGATACAATTTGTAACAATTATTAGGAAAACCACACAATGGAAATTAAGTTATACGGTATGCAGCTCCTGGTTTTTGGAAAACCATTGTCAACCACTATTTCTAAATCAGCAGGTTCAGCTTTGCATCAGGAGACTGGTTCAACCGCAATGCTAGCCTTGCTGCTGTTTCTTCTGGGAATCTAGCAGATTTCTTCAGGGGAAACAGGAGATACTGAGTTTTTCAAGATCAGAACATCTCCTGAGTAGAAAAACTACTACTGAGTTTTTCAAGATCAGAACATCTCCAAATTCTTCATGAATGCCTGCAATTACTGAACTGCAGGATATACATTTCTGAAACAGAAGTCCTCTCCCAGTTTTTTCTAGAGCTTTTCCAGTCATAGATCTAAGTACACATTGCAAGATTCAAATGTATTTACAACTCAGAATAGACAAAAGTGATGATTAACACTACCTTTTCTGCCTTCACTGCTTTAAGTTTCCGAACTTCATCTCCTTGGAGAGCAACCTTGCTAAAGAGAGCTTTTGCTTCTGGTGAGTCAGGACCACCAATGATTCCACTCGTTGACTCTTTTGAGACAGATACCTGAGATGTTGGTGGTGCTCCTGGCTTATAGTCCTGACCAGTCTTTTCTTTATACTCCGCTTTTAGGGAAAGGAGGAGTTTAACAGCCTCATCTATTTTATCCTATGGAAAAACATAGCAAATAACAGAAAATAAGACAATTACAAAATATGTCTAGTATATACCCGAGCATTTTGATAACAGTTTTTAAATAATGATTTTGCTATAGATTTATGCAGTTTTATTTCTCTAGAAACCACCAATCAGCTTGGCTCAATTTCACATATAGGTGTCCTCCACTTTCTGACGGTTCATTTTCTAATGGTTCTGCTATTTCAACACCTTTCAATTATACCCAGGACACATTCATTCAACATATGCTTCACTATTTCAACCTTTCTCTGCTGGTCTATAGGCTAAAATTGTCTTCCTTGATGTTGATTTGCATGTGGCATGGTGATCAAACTGTTTTTGGATTTCCTTGTGACTGACTTCAGTAAATAAAATCTTTCAAATAAGATATTCATTGCCCACATGTCTTTGTACATTTTACTATAATTGGTTATGAATAGTGGCTATGAATTAATAAATATGTAATATTTAGGCTTTTGCAAGTGATACGTATGTCTCTTCTGGTGGCCATTTTGCATCTGCAATCTGAAAAAGACTGTTCTTTTCAACAGTTTTTTCTTTTGGATGGTGCTCTGGTCCCTAATCTATCCAATAAGTAGGGGATGCCTGAATAAGACAATCTAGTTATATAATGTAACTTTATAAAGTTATAAAGACTTTTGATCAGTCAAAGTTATAAAGACTTAAAAAGCAGTCAATATTGCTGTGTATAGAAGCCACACAGGAATATTCAGAGAGGCTCTACACTGAAATAACACTTGGATTATGGGCAAAATCCAGTTAACTACGGGGAGTCCTTGCTCCAGAGTAAGAACAATTATTCTGGATTCCAATATGAATTTCCCATAGGTTTTCACTCGGAGGTGCAGTAACTACAGGTGCACGTATCTCTTACATGCTCCCATAGTTACTTTGGTTTTGGGAGTTTTATGAGCATAACATCATACCAACAAGAGCCAAGGAGAGCTTCTGTAGTTCCAGTCTGATCCCTAGAGTCATTTTTAGAAACTAACCAGCAGTTGTTTTCTCACTGATTAACAAACTGTACACAAACAAATAATTATACCTTAGAAACTTTTTCTGCCTTAAGTCTCCGGACCACCTCGCCTTGTTCAGCTACCTTGGTGTACAAAGCTTTGCTGTCTACTGGGCTAGAAGACGTGAAACCATTGCAGGATGAAAGAGAGGAAGCAGAAGTAGAAGAGCAAGGAGAAGCTGCAGGTGGATTTCCAGGTTTATAGTCCTGACCTGTCTTTTGTTTATATTCTGCCTTTAGAGCAAGAAGAACCTTCACAGCAGCATCTATCTGATCCTGAATCAAAAAGATAATGGAATGAACTGGTAAGAGGAAAAGATAAGACTTAAAACCCAGACAGACCTGAGGCAAAAGCAGAGAAGGGGCTATACTAAAACTAGCATATTGCTGTAACAAATTTTCATCTTATTCAAGAGTTATTGTAAGCTGCATTTGATATTTTTAATATACTATAACGTTTTACATAAAACTTGGAAAGTAAAACTTCTCAAGCTTTGGGTGGACATATTCTTTGGCACTAAGGACATGACTATTTTTTACAGGTGGTATAAAAATAATTATTGTGTCTCATCCAGGATGGGTGACTCAACTCGGAAGTCTCACACTTGAGTCGCCATCACACATTTTTAATAACTCAAATAGACTTGACTTATACTTGTTCTGAAACTGGAATTGACTTGGGAATTTTTCTTGGGAGCAAGTGGAAAACAACTCCATTTGGTCTGTCTCTCTCTCTCTCCCCCTTTCTGCACTTGCTTATTTTTCATGGTTACCAAAAGCCACATTCAAACTAGTACAAGTTTGTACCACATTCAAACTGGTACAAGTAAGAGACTTGGAGAAAGGAAATGTTTGCTCCAGAAGGCGGTATGGGTTTGAAGATGACTTAAGTTTGGTTTTGGGGGATCTGCCCACCACTTCTATCTCTTTGCTTATGGTGTCCTTCCCCTCCCACCTTAATAGTTGGGACACCACCTTCTCCTCCCAATTTGTAGGTCCATCCATGCAGAATCAGGTGTTGTGATGTGAATGGGGGTTTGTGGCTGGATTTCATCAGATGAACACTTTCTGCAGTGCTGTCCTCATTCAAAACAGCCACATTCAAAGAGCAGCACAACTTTCGTTTACAGATGGAATGGGATATCAGGAGAGTATTAAATGAGAACCCAACACATACATTCCATCAGGAGCGCTGTTTTTTTCTGCAGAGATGCAATTTTTTTGCTTGCTGAAAAAATGTTCTGTACAAATCCTCCTGGCCACTCATTAAGACACAACCACAAGTTGAATCAAAGGGGGCAAGCTCAGAGCCCAGGGTGACCAGATGCCCAAACCTCAAAAGGAGGACAACGTCTTGAATCCCTCTCAGCCTGGCCTTTCCAATGGTCAATGACACATTTGTCTACTCACAAGTAAAGCTGTGATATTTGGCACTTTCACTTTCCCATAGAAAAGTGGGAAATGCATATTTTTGATTTTTAGTTTTTTGGCCACAACATTTGATAGGAAGGCTATATTTCAAAAAATAAAGATGGAGTGAATACAGAAGTGAACAACAATACCTTGTCACCCAAGATTAAATTCATACTGCAGATAAACACTAATTGTCATCATAGTAAAACTGTCTGCTTAAACCACAAAATAATTTGCATTACATAGGATAGCACTAAACAGAAAAACCATAATACAATTCTTGTTCTATTACTCCACTACAAAAAGGACTTTTTATAAAAACCAAGACAGCATCTTTCAGCTTTCTGAAACTTTTCATGGACCCACATCTTAAAAACACTGTTCAAGTTTTTAAACTTTCATTCCATTATACCTTTGACACTTTCTCCGACTTAAGTCTGCGAACCACGTCCCCTTGCTCAGATACTTTATTGTAAAGAGCTTGGTGGACTGCTGGACAGAGAGTTGCAGAAGAAGGAATTGGAGGAGGAATTGAGCTAGGAAGGAGACTCTTTGGAGGGTTCCCAGGTTTGTACTCCTGACCTGTTTTTTGTTTATATTCTACTTTCAGAGCTAAAAGCAATTTCACAGCAGCATCTATCTGATCCTACAACATGAAGCGAAAGAAGAGTTAAAGGAGGAGGAGAAAACAGTAAAGGAAAACTTGGAACAGGAAGGTAGATAATAAGCACGCAGAAGGTTCAAGTTGACAGTTGGGATTTACAAGTAGAAAAACCTATTTTCTTATCAGAACTATTAAAACTTGAAAATTAAGAATATATTTTGTTTCATATATTCAAGAATATATTTTGTATCGTGTTTAGCTTTTTTAAATCTAAAAGATATGTTTAAACACCATCTGTCTTTCACGATGACAATGTATACTAATTCTTATTAATCAAAGAAGAAAAATATCACAGAATTTGCCTAAGTCTAGACTCCAACAGAAAGATGTCTTTACATGATTCCTATGCTTAGTTCATGAAGTGATTCATTCCTATTTAGACTGGTTGATTCTTAATTCTACATCTGCTGATTTTTCAATAGAAATTTCTTATTTTTTTCTCTCATGCTAATAGCAGAACCACAAATTGTTTTCCATTGCCATCCTACAAAGAAAAGGTCTCTTAGAACCTCAATGCAGTTGGAATGTGTTTCTGAAAGTGACAAGGAAGAATACATTTACTCACAGTTTATGTGAATTATTCAGAAAAACAACACAGGCTGGGAAATTAATGATGTGCTCACCAATAGTGTCTACCCTTATTCTACTTCATAAGTCTTTAAACTCTCTTGAGAGTAGATCCATTAGATAGGGTGGAGTACACTGGGTTCATACTGTGAGTTCTTCCACAACAGTATTTGTTGAATGCACTTAGATCAGTTTTCCGTCTCATAAAAAGAACATTAGTGCAATCTAAATACTAAATACATGTATTTAGATACATAAATCTAAATACATTTAAAATACTGCTCTCTGGGCTTAGTTCTGCACACACTAACCTTGGATGCCTTTTCTGCTTTCAATTTTCGGACTATTTCCCCTTGCTCAGCTACTCCATCATAAAGAGCTTTGTTGTCTGGACTGGTGGTGGGGACTGCTTCACATGTGGAAGGCTGGACTGGGACAGCCACTATCGGAGGATTTCCAGGCTTGTAGTCTTGACCAGTTCTCTCTTTATAATCTGCTTTCAGGGCCAGCAGCTGTTTCACTGCAACATCAATATCCTCCTTTGCCGCCTTCTTTGATTTCAGATCACGAACTACATCACCTTGGGCAGAAACTCTGTTGTAAAGAGCTAAGTGACACTCAGCTGAAGAAGGGACTGCTACAGGAGAAACAGCCAAATGTGGAGCGGAGGGTCCTTTCAGAAGAGTATTTGTCTTTGGAAAGAAAAGCAAATTTATTGTTTTATTATATACTTAGACTTTCAACTATCACCCCAATTCGCCAAGTAGCCCAATAGTGTAAATCCATTTATTTCAGAGAGATATGAAAGGACTGTCCCACAAATAACTGTCTATCCATGTAGGGCCCAGTGATGGACCTGTTATACTTTCTACCACCAAGAAAAGTATATTTAGTGGTTAACATGTGAAAGGTCGGTTTTTATCCATGGCAGTTCCCAAACTAACTTCATTTTATTTAATTTCAAATTGCCTTTAAATATTGGAGATCATTTTTTCCTGTTATATTTATTGTTGTAATCCATTAGCTCTGCTATAGCTTATTTAGTGAGTTATGTTTCTGATTTTATTTTAATACTGTTAAGGCTTCTAAGGATAGCTTCAACAGCTTTTGATAATAAGAAAAAAATCCTGAGTGTAGCTTTCACCATAGCTATTTTGAATGGCTTAGGAATTTGCCTGTTTGCATTACCAGTTCTGTAAAATTCAAAAACTATCAGATTTGTTTTCCACCTGTAGTCAGGCCAATAATTGGTCATAGACCAATTAATTCTGTTTTCTCCTCAGGGGTCCTAGTTTTTTTCTACAAAAAAAAATCTCTACTACATTTTTTCACTTCAAGGATAAACACCATAGACACTAAAAAGTGATGGAGAGGAATGCGAAGGATACCAACAATTCGTTCATGATCTAAGAACTGGTGGAAATGAGATTCGAGAGCACTAAAACCCATAGTACTGCTCTTGGGTATAACAACCACCCATATATACCCAATTTCCCTACCTCTTTCTTTGCTGTTTCTGCCTTGGTTTTCTCTTTAGATCCAGATGTTGGCATTTCTTTTGTATGCCCATCGGGGATATAAATCAAAATACATGGTGCTTCTTTACAGCTGTAAGGGCTACAAATAAAGATTAAATCAATTAAAATCCATCATTAGTATCTCAAAATAGAAACAACAGAGAAAATACAAACAGTGCCTATAAAATTCAGGCAGATGCTTGAATCCCACTGATCCCTATGGGGAAAAGTAGTTAAATGCTCTATTTCCCTGCTGAGATTTAGGTGGGAGCAAAAAGGGGAGTAGTTCTAATCCCTTGAAGCTCTGTCAAAGGCAGGACCTTTGGTAAAAGAAGGACTGGCATTAGTGTAAAAGCCAATGGGTGGGTCAGCAACAGGTACTCTGGACAGGAACCTTGAGAAAACCACATATGCACATATGGATAAAACATCTAAATGCATATCCCCCTAAAAGTAATGCTGTCTGGTTAGATAGCATTTGTACTCAGATGTAGTGCACTACTTTCAGTGCATACTGCACTAGTTTCAATGAGATGCATGTTCACAGACATATCCAAATGTGTAATCCATTCACAATCTGGTCATGTGTGGACCAGACCAGTCTTAGGTGCTGGTGAGTAACTGCCAGCACAAATGGTGAGAGAGAACACATATTTGGTTGTGTCCCTTCTTCCTCCCATCACAGGAGAAACAAACTGAGGAAACTATGGCTGTAAATAATAATGAAAATTATACCAAAAAATAGAAGACAGTGCTTAGGAGGAAAAATTCTTTAACATAATTATGGAAATCTGCATAAAATTTTACTGAACAACAAGGAAGTGTGTAGCATGAATACAAACACATCAATTTCACATCTAAATGATTTTAGTACAGTATTGTGAAACTTTAAAATTACCATATTTCAGATAGATACTATATAAGGAATAAATTTTTAGCAACTCACCTAATGGGCTCATAAGGTTGATCACAAATATAAAAACCTCTTCTCTGAAGCTGTATGATGTCTCCTTTTTTCAGATCTTTAAGGCAAGGATCACCCAACATCAATTCTTCTTGCTGTATAAACCATTAAGTACAAATCAGCACTACTTCCTAGGAATGCATATACCATATGATGAAGAATTAAAAGCTAGCTGCACTAAAAAGCTATGTTTATCCGAGGAGGACTGTCATATTACACTGGAATTTGGTTATTAACTACCTAGATAAAGAAGAGGATGAACTACGTAAATATAGTGGTACCTCACATAACAAATTTAATTCGTTCCAGAGGCATGTTTGTTACGTGAAACGTTCTTTATGTGAAGCGGATTTTCCCATAGGAAATAATGAAAACTCAGACAATTGGTTCCACAACCCCCAAAATATTCATATAAAAATATTAACTGGATGTAAAAATGATGACAGAACACTGGAACTGAATTCAAAACATGCATTCAATGTGCATGATCCTCTACTTAGGCTGTAATCCTAAAGACACTTTCCTGGGAATAAGTCCCATTTAACATGGGAGTTAACATTTAAACTTTTAACATGGGAGTTAAACGTGGGAGTAAGCCCCATTTAACATGGTTAGGAGTCTGCAATCAAAGACACTTTCTTCTGCAATCAAAGACACTTTCAAAGTGTCTCCCCACTTTCTCCTTCTCTTCATCCTGAGCCTCTCTCTCCCCTGCTCCCTTCTGGCTAGCCCTGAGCTGCTTCCCTCTTCTCCGCTGCTGTTCTCTCCCTCTGCCCAGGGACGTGGAAGTGTTGCTTTCACTATGGGCAGGTGTGCTAGGCAGCCCTGACGCTTTTTAAAAGGGCTGCCAGCAAGCGCGTCTGCCCCAACTGCCAATGAGTGCGTTTGTTACGTGAATCAGTTTGTTATGTGAAGCAGAATCCCAGAGAAATTTTTGTTTATTACGTGAAACATACTTTATGAGAGGCATTTGTTACGTGATGTGCCACTGTAGTATCAAACCTTTTAGCACCAGGAACCACATTTTTTAAAATGACAGTCTATCAGGACCCTAGAATTACTAGACTTTTTTTTAAAAAAAAGAACATAAAGAAAAAATTCATTTGTAAATAACCAGAAAAAGACCGTCTACCTTTCTAGTTAAAAAAATAAATTAAATTAGTATATTTACACATACTGGGAAACTGTAGGAGCTGAGCATGGTAATTGTCAGCTATAGTATCCGATTTTTCAATAGCTTCAGTACTTTAGGCACGGGTTTCTCAACCCCAGGTCTGGGGACCACTGGAGGTCCTTAGCAAATGCCTCACCAGTCCCACGAGAGAACTCCCCTCCTCACAGCAGCAGGGCTCTGTTGGAGGATTGCAGCTTCAGAGACCAATCCTATGCCTGTCTACTCAGTAGTAAGTTCCATTGTAGTCAGTGGAGCTTACTCCCAGGAAAGTGTGAACAGGACTGCAGCCTCAGAGCCCAATCCTACTCAGAGCCCTGTCTATTCAGAAATAAGTCCCACTGTAGTCAGTGGAGCTTACTCTTAGCAAAGCACAGATAAGACTGCAGCCTCAAAGTCCAATCCAAGGCCTGTCTACTCAGAAATAAGTCCCATTATAGTCAATAATAGGATATAAGCTTTCCAATAAGAGTGACTAGGATGGCTTTGTGCATTTTCAATGCATCCTGCACTGAAAAGGTTGAAAATCCCTGCTTTGAGTAGACATGCATTGAGACGTTGGGCTCTCACCTGCAATCCTATCCACAGTAACCTAGCAATAGCTCTATTTATTATAATAGGATTTACTGCTGGAGGCAGCTGTGCAGTGCTCAAGGTGGGGAAGCCTCCCTCCAGGTTGCCAGAGGCCAAAATCTCCCCCCAACCCTGGGCTGGTCCCTGGAAATTTTTTTCCACAGAACTGCTCCCTGGGGCCAAAAAGGTTGAGGACCACTGCTTTAGGCAATTGTTATCCAATTTTTCCATTACCCTTCAGTGACCCACTGAAAATAAGGTTTGGGAAACCCACAGTTTGGGAAACACTTCTCTATGGCTGAACAAGGTAGCTGTAACACTTTCTCACAGAAAGCAAAGAGCATGGCAGATTAAAACAGATTCAGAACTAGACAGCAAACAGCAGTCTATTCTAGAGAAAAATATCACATTTTGTTTCCTCAACCTTGAAAGAATGGCATAGAAACTGGGCTCTAAACCGGGTTTTACGGTCTAAACTGAGTTCCTCTAATTCAACGGCATGGGGCCCAGATGCCTGCTGCAGCAGATGTGGTCAGATCTGGCCTATGGATGAACATTCCGGAGAATGTTCTGAGGGCCCGGGAAGCTGGATGCCCCACCTCTCTATGTGTCAGAAAGTGTTTACAAACCAATTTGAATTTATTCATAAGTCCTGTCTCTAATTTTCATTTTGTAAAATTATTCAATTGGTTCAAATTTGAAATGTTAATTGTTCTTTCCCCCCCCCAGCCCTCAACACAGTGTCACAGAGGTGATGTGGCTCTCCTGCCAAAATGTTTATACAATCCGGCTCTAAACCTTCATTGAAAAGTAAGTTTTTCTTACCGTGAACTTCTTTTCCGGGATGAAGGAAGGAGGGTGTTCTGCACCAGTGGGTTGTCGCCCCTCCTTCAGTTGGAGGCTGGACTCAAACAGTTCTCCTCCCTGAGGGGCGGCCCCACTGCCCCAGTCTCGAAGAAGAGCCGAGCAGCAGCAGCCAACCCCAAAACAGTGGAAAAATCCAGGGCTAAGCTATCAAAGAACTTGCGCAAGCCCTAGAAGAAAGGAACTACTACAAACAGAGGAAAGGTTAGTGAAAGTGAAAACCCTAAACCTTTCCCTCCAAGGTCTGACCTATGACCTATAAGTGTTTAAAAAATCAACCAGGAACCGAGGGCCAGAGAGAGGTGGGTAGAACACCCTCCTTCCTTCATCCCAGAAAAGAAGTTCACGGTAAGAAAAACTTACTTTTCTCTGGATTCAGGAAGGAGGGTGTTCTGCACCAGTGGGATATAGCAAAGCAGTATCCGTCCGGAGGAAGGGAGGGCTGGCCCGAGGCCTAAGATATTATTACCCATTGTAATACCCTCCTGCCAAAAGCTGCATCCTCAGCTGCTGCCTTATCTATCTTGTAGTGCCTAATAAAGGTTGTAGGGGAAATCCACGTTGCTGCCTTGCATATGGATTCTATAGATGTTACCCCATCAAAGACCGCCGAGGTGGCTGCACTACGAGTAAAATGGGCAGTGATACCGGCAGGAGGGTCCCTTCCTAGGGACGAATAAGCTAATGCTATAGTTCCCTTTATCCAGTTGGCCAGTGTGCTTTTAGATGGCCGCCTGCCAACCGCTGAACCCTTAAAGAACACGAAGAGCGCGTCCATCTTACGGATAGCTCTTGTCCTATCAATATAATAATTGAGGGCCCTTCTCGCATCGATTTTGTGCCATCCCTTTTCCCTATCTGTCTTAGGATGGGGGCAAAAGGAAGGAACCATTATCTCTTGGGCTCTATGGAACCAAGAGTTAACTTTTGGAACGAAGGAAGGATCTAGGCGCAATATGACCTTATCCTCCTGAACTATGCAAAGATTGGGATTCACTGAAAGGGCACCCAATTCTGAAACACGACGTGCAGACATGATAGCAACCAAAAACAGTGTTTTAAAGGTGAGAAACTTTAAGTCAATACTGTGAAGCGGTTCAAAGGGGGGTCTTTCTAGTGCTCTCAACACCAAAGGAAGGTCCCATGAGGGAAAATGGTGTACCTGCGGAGGGCATAGTTTTCTTGCCCCTTTTAAGAACCTGGACACATGGGGATGGGACAAAGCCTTCCCTCCCGATGATGCCCCCAAGGTGCTCCTCAACGCTGCCACTTGCCTGCGAAGGGTACTAGATGATAAGCCTTTGTCAAGTCCCTCCTGAAGAAACCCCAGGAGGACCTTGGTTTTAAAATGAAAGGGAGATGCACCTTGAACCTTGCACCACTCCTGAAATTTACGCCAGGTAGTATTATAAACCCTTGAAGTGGATAACTTTTTGGAAGCCAAAAGGGTACCGAGAACCCTTTCCGAGTACCCCTTGGCCGCTAACGCCTTCCGCTCAATCTCCAGACTGTCAAACTGAAGATTGCCGGTTGCGGATGCACTATAGGACCCTGTGTCAGCATGTCCACCCTGTGAGGGATCGTCCACCCCGGCTCTATTGCCAGAGCCAGAATATCCGGGAACCACGGCCTTCTTGGCCACCTCGGGGCCACTAATACCACTTCTGCGCCTTCCCTTCTTACCCTCCTCAGAAAAAAAGGGATTAACTTCAGAGGTGGGAACGCATAGAGTAGACCCCTCGGCCAATCCAACTGAAGAGCGTCCAGCCCTTTGGACACCGTCACCTGGAAGCGGGAGAAGAAATTCGGAAGTTGGTTGTTTTGATTTGATGCAAACAGGTCTATGACTGGACTGCCCCATTTTTTTACTATCAGGTGGAAGATATCTGGATGAAGCATCCACTCTGCATCGTTGACCTGTTGCCTGCTCAGCCAATCCGCAGTCACATTTAGAGTGCCCGCTAGATGTTCTGCCCTCAGGGAACTCAGATTGGTTTCCGCCCAAGCAAAAAGAAGACGTGCCTCCTTCATGAGCTGGTTGGATCTGGTCCCCCCCTGCTTGTTCACAAATGCTTTGGCAGTCATGTTGTCAGTCCGGACTAGCAAATGTGAACCTTTTAGCAGATGGCAGAAGTGTATTAGAGCCAATCTGATTGCCCTGAGTTCCAACAGATTGATGCTCAGTTTCGCTTCTGTTGGAGACCAGGTCCCCTGAGCCATCTCGCTTCGAAAGTGAGCACCCCAACCCAACAGGGATGCATCTGTTGTTAAGATCTCCCTGTGCGGAGGAGTCAGAGGGGATCCCTGAGAGAGTCTGCCCGGGGCAAGCCACCAGGGAACACTCAGTAGAAATTCCTTGGAAAGATGAATTTGAACATACTTCCCTTGTTCCAGATGACGTGTGTAAGGACACAGGAGGTTCTGCAGGGGTCTGAGGTGGAACCGAGACCGGGGATGATGTCCTGACAGGACACCATCAACCTCAGAAGTGAAGCTAACTCCCCCAGATCTGATTTGGAGTGACCCTGGATTTTTAGCAGAGCTCCCGTCAGTCAGTCTTGCCTCTCCTGAGAGAGCGAGACCATGCCCAATTGGGTATTCAAATTTAGACCCAGGTGGTGCAGTGATTGGGTTGGGGTCAATGCGCTCTTTGAGAAGTTGACCACAAACCCCAGTTGTGCCAGATCAGTCAAGGTGGTCGCCAGATCCCCCTCCGCCTTATTCCTGGACGGTGATCTTATGAGAATATCGTCCAGGTAGGGATGCAGGGCAATCCCTTTGCACCGCAGATGTGCCACCAGAGCTACTATCAGCTTGGTGAATACTCTGGGTGCTGCCGTGAGTCCGAAAGGCAGGGCCCTGTACTGGTACTGCTGAGTCCCATAAGAGAACCTCAAGTACCGTCTGTGTTTTTCCCGGATGGGGACATGGAGATAAGCCTCTGTGAGGTCCACTGAAGACATGAAGTCCCCCTGTTGAAGGGATGCCACAATGGACCTCCAAGTCTCCATCCTAAACTTCCTCTTTTTGAGGAAGCGATTCAGCCACTTTAAATCCAGAATGGCCCTCCAATCGCCATTCTTCTTGGGCACTAGGAAAAATACGGAGTACACTCCCCTGCCCCTCTGACTCACGGGAACTGGCTCTATGGCGCCGATCTGTAGGAGGTAGGATATGGCTTCCAGTTTTTGTCGATGTTTGACAGGGTCCCGAGAGATCGGAATTTGCCAAAAACGATCTCTGGGAAGTCTGAGAAACTCCAAGGAGTATCCTTTGCCAACTGTTTGCAGAACCCAGAAGTCCGTGGTGACGGATCTCCAGGCGTCTGCGAACTTGAGGAGATGTGCCCCCACTGGGATCGTCCCCTCCGGGCCAGTCATATCAGGTTGATTGGGTTTCCTTTGCGGGCTTCCCTGAGGTGGAGGTTGCCGGAGCTGGACGTTTTTTGAATTGTGCCTTAGATTTGTCCCACTTAGGTTTGCCCCATGGTGGGTAACCCTTAGCCTTGTATCCCGAGCCTGACTGACGAAAGGAATAAGACCGTTTGGCTTGTTCCTTTTTGGTAGTGGGAAGGACTTTTTGTTTATCCTTGTTTTCAACAAGGAGTGGTTCCAGGGCCTCGCCAAAGAGCTTCTCACCTTTGAACGGGAGATTGAGAGAGAGAAGAAGTAAGAGATATGGGGTAATTTTGTTGAGTATTGGGGTCCTGAGTGGCCTCCACCGCTCCCCAGATTCATCCCCAGAAGCCATGCTGTTTGTACTCACAAAATGGCGCCATGCGCCAAAAGCAGTGCACCTCAAAATGGCCGCTGGCTCTGAACTCGCGGGAGGACCACACGGTTCCTGCCAAACAGCCTCCGGCCTGGATGGAGTCCCCTGGTAGCGTCCTGCCTCTTCGAGGCTAGCCCTGGTGTCCTCCGAGTGCGGGTCAGCTGCGCGCTGTGCGAGCTGCCTGCTGCAGCCCCTTGGCTGTCAATCAATGCCCCGATGGCCGGAGCCAGGTCCCAGGAGGGAAGAGGGGAGAGAAAAAGAGAGAGGAGATGGGGAGATGGGGAACAAGAGAGCTCCCTGGATGAGTCCAGCCTGCTGCGAGGCCGGACGAGACTGGGGCAGTGGGGCCGCCCCTCAGGGAGGAGAACTGTTTGAGTCCAGCCTCCAAGTGAAGGAGGGGCAACAACCCACTAGTGCAGAACACCCTCCTTCCTGAATCCAGGGAAAATCATCTCAAAAACAAATATTGCAAAGCCTCTGCTCACACTGCAGCTGTTCAGAGATATAACAATACAGAAAATATAACAATATAACAATACATAAAATTATAACTATATTTCTATATAACAATATGGACGTTTCAGTAATCATTCTGTAAGCTGCTCCGAGCTTTCAGCAAGAATAGTACATATTCTAAATAAACTGAAGAACAGAACATGGACCTGTCAGTTACCTTGCTATTCCTGTTGACATACTGCTTGAAATCTTCATCTTTGCCAAGGACAGGTTTGCTGATCAAATGATCATAGTTGACACAGACAGCTGGGATGAGAGGACAATGAGGAATTTCAGCTAGCCAGGTAATCTTGGTTGTTTTTTTGTAGTCCTTATTCTCCAAATTTAGCTTTGCATCAATTGATGTAATTTTGCCAGAGGAATTCCTATAAAGAAAATGCAGACCCAGAAGTTAAAAATAGATGTACCTTGCAAAAGAATAATAGAAAACATACCAGGAACGCACCACTGGCACGCACATACTTTTTCAAAACTTAGAGTATAAAACTCTCTGGCTGGGGTTTCCAAACATTTTGGCTGGAGAGCTACATTAAATATCCGGCACAATATCAAGGGCTGGAAAAAAAATAAATATAAAATTTAATACGAGATGGAAAACAGATGAATGACTGAGTTTAATTTCCAGGATTTCTCCAAGCACCTGTACATTTAAATAAGCACCTTGGGGAATGGAAGGATGGGAATCCATTTAAGTATGCTTATGAGTCTGTGGTTTATTTCTATGGTGTGTGTTGGTGCTGGTAGAAATCCTGGAAATTTTCCTGAGATGTACTGGTTCTGAGACATTTAGGGTGAAATCCAGAGTAACTATGGGGAGTCCTTCCTCCAGAGTAAGAACAAGTTACTCTGGATTGCAGTATGAATTTCTCACAGGTTTTCACTAGGTGGTGCAGTAACCACGGGTGCATGTAATGTCTCTTATGTGCTCCTGTAGTTTCTCTGGATTGTGCCCTTAGTCTAGTACATTTAACTAAGCTGCTTAGGGGTAGAGAAATAGGAATCCAATAAAGTGTGTACTTTACTTCTATGATACAAATTGAAATGGACCCCCATTTCCCAGTTTGGAGACTCCTGCTCTTTCTTTACACAATATTACACATTAATTTTTTGTATCAAAAAGCTATATTCCCCAAATAGAAACATCCTAATGTTTCAAGGCTCAAATCCTTACTTGTGTATTTTGGTGATGATGAGGTTACCCCAGTTAATAAATGTAACAGTCTCTCCTTCCATCAGCGTCTCTGCATCTGCGCCTTCTATCAGGACTTTGCAACTGTACCATACAGGCTTCAAGCCAACTTCAGCATTCTAAAATATTAATAAGAAAATTATGAAAAACTGATCCAGTTACTTTGCTGAATGCTAAACTTCTCTGGATTATAATGGAGTAACCATTGTGGAACACCAGGTGGGCTGTGTCAGGAATGTTTATCATTAACACAGGGATGTTTATCATTAACACAAATAGCATTAACACAAGTATCCTTTACTTTAAAAAATGTTCTATCTTTAAGAGAACATTATCGTCTCAGTTTGCCTTTTATGGACTACATAGAGATATTTTAAACAAACTAAAGATATTTATTTCTTATTAAACACCAACTTATTTCTTACACCAACTATTAATCGGATCATGACCAATAATGTATGAAGCATTTTTAGTATCTAACAACAGCAATTACTGCACAATTACAACTAAGTTAAGAATGCTGATTTTACTCAACTAATCCATAACTTGATCACTTCTCCAGAAGGAGATACAAACTGGGAATTTAAACTCTAGTTTTAGCAGGAAATTGTGAATGAAATTCTAGTATGACACACATTAGAGACAAGGTAAGCCTCAGGAAATAGTCTTAGGAAATACATGAGAAATAGTCTTAACACTTGCCTTATTATTGCTTATTTGCTTTCTCTTTGTGATGATTCTTTGAAAATAATTTTTTCCTGAAACAGCTTTTCATTATGGACTTAGAAAATTCATCCCAGCTCTCACTTTCACTATCTTGTGTTACAGTATTTTTTTAAAAAAATAAAATAACTAGCAAACCTTTGGATGTTTTGCCACTTCTTTAACTTGTTCTTGAGCTTCGGGAACATTCACTGGAACTACTTCATCCTTTAGCAAGGCAGTGTACCGTGGTGCTACTGGATCAATAACCTACACGTCAAGGATAATCAGAAGTAATGACAATATTCAGTGTTCCCAGAACAGGCAAAACAAAGAATAATGTGAACTAAAAAGAAGATATACCATTTAGGAATATTAATTGGTATTCTTTGTGTTACTGCATCTTTGACTGTAATTTAAATGTGTTTGAACTAAAATCATGACAGTGAAAGAAGCAAGAATATATAAATTCAAGTCATGATACTTTTGGCCATATGTGGAAAAAACAACCCTCAATTTATAAAGCAGACACAGGTACTGCCATTTAAAAAAAGAAGTGCGAAACTGGTATCTCAGCTTTGGAATGCCCTCTAAAATTTCATGTCAATGTTACAGTACTTGAATTGGAGTGTAAAAGTTAAAGTCCTGAGAGAACTCAAAGCCAGGTATCCCACTAGCCTCAGTTGAATTTATATATACATGTGAAGGACTATAAGTAAATTCTATGTTGGCACAAGTTCTTGTTGGCAATGGTATTGGCCAGGAAAAAGAAATTATCTACTCTTTCCTTCCATCATAGCATTTGGTACTTGTGGTACTTTTTGAAACAACAAACAAATGCACATGTAAATATCACATCAGAATCTATCATCAACACTTTCTGATCCAAGATTTCTTGCAGGATGTTTTCTGCAGATCCAAGAACCAACTCTGACATAATGTTTGCAGATATGCAATTGCAGGAAATTTCAAAAAGTGATCTTGTGTTGAGTGTTATAATTAAATCAGTGCCATCTTAACCCATAGGAGAGGTCTGGTTTTTATCAACATAATTCTATCATGTCCCTTCAAATACCAGTGAATTTCTATCAACTTCAAATTTTCAAGGGGCAGGACTCAATAAGCACTTCTTGAGTCCTTCCACTCATAGAAGGAGCTTCTAGTCACAGTGTTGCAACACACAAATGAATCAGCCCTATTAATTTAGTCAGTATTTTCTCCAACACAATCATTATTTAAATACACCAGCATTAGATCACTATAATAAGGCAACATCACAGCTCTGAACACAATAAACTTTTGCAAACTAGTTTCATACCTTATCTGTAGAGGCATTTGAAAACTGTGTTATTTTACTCAGATCTAAAACCATTATGTTCAGTAAGATTTAGGATTACAGCCTATCTTACTGATAACAAACCTCAACCTATCTGATACTTCTTACAATGCCCTACTGCTTTGTACCATATTAAAATATGGATATAAGTACATTATTTAAATATTTGAACTAGTATAGTATTTAATGTTGAAAAGAACACAAATACATACAGAACTAGATTAGCTGGCAAAAAAATCTAAGAATATTATGTGCTTCTGTGTGAAAATAGCTGCATTTTAAAAGATTCCCTACACTCTACTTTCCCATCTTTTTACTATCATAATACAATCATTAAAAAATGGGGAGAAAAATACATTCACTAAATCCTATTTTTCACCTGAATTAAGTGTTATATAAAAAGGAACAACTGCTTACAGAATTGACAGGGATATGAGATGAGGACATGCAGCATTTTTTGTACACACACAAACAATTTTCTTATGTTCTGAACTATAAAAAAGTACTGACAAAGTTCAGACTTAAACACCAAGACCACAGGTGGGCCCAGGCCGGCTCGCACCGGTTCTACAGAACCAGTTGTTAATTTTGGCCCACTGCTAGCAATCCGGTTGCTAGTGGCGGGCCAAAAAAAGGGCGAACCGGTTTGCCCTTTGGGCCCACCGCTGCGCTTGCGTCAATCTTGCGTCAATCTGCCAAGATTGGCGCAGGCGAAGTGGCATCCTTAACAGGACGCGACTGCGCTTGCAATCACGTCCTGTTCAGGACACGTCTACCCGTGCACAAAGGCTGGCGCAAGCACGGTCGCGTCCTCTTCGGCACCAGCCTTGGCACATGCGCAGTATGCCAGGGTTGGGGCTGCCCCTTGCCTGGCCCCGCCCCCTGACCCCGCCTACTTCTGGTGAACTGGTTGTTAGGTTGGGCCAGGCCCATCCCTGACCAAGACGTTTTGTTATAAGCATAAGGTTGCAATCCTTAAAGACACTTTACTAGGAGTAAGACCATTGAACACAATGGGGCTTACTTTTGAGTAGACATGGTTAAGATTGTGCTCTAAGTCAGTGAAAGTCTCAGACACATGCATTCTCCCAGTGCATGAAAATGGAGAAGACTGAAAGTTTCTTCTTCATAATTGCATCCACACCTATATTGTCTGAGCTCAGGGAAGAGTGGTTTGTTCAGAATCCTGGTTTAGTAGGATGTCTTTGTTAATCAATCATGTTTTGAACAAGCCACATTTTCCCGAATTTAAAGAAAAAGAGGAATTACAGTTTATACAAACTGTGGATCAAAGCTTTCAGTCTTCCCCAACTCACAAACAGAAGGAGAAGGAAGGACTCGAAATTTGCTATTACATCTGAATGCAGCCAATGATCTAACTCATCCTCAGCTAACCAGCAGTTGATTTACTGCACTCAAAATTTCTTTGGGTACCCCTAAAAATTATCCTAAAATGTTTCCTCTCTCTACTGCAACTGACTTATTTATTCTGCACAACAGATAACTCAATATTGGTTTTTTAGAACTATTCCAATACCTTCACCTTTGCCCCGAGTCTGCATTGTATAGGGAAGTGTACTGTGTCAAGATGCACAATACAGTATATATTGAGAATATCACCAAAGTCTATGGCGTCTTTACCAGTTTCCTACACATACGAAAAGTCAAATCTATGCAGCAACAGAAAGTACCAACTGATAATCCTTCATACAGAGGAAGAGAACAAATAGAAAAGGCTATAGGAGAATATAAGGTACATGCCAGGCAAGCAAACACTACATCTGGGAAAGTCCTCACTGAAAACAGGCAAGAATTCAAACACAAGTTAAAAGAACAGGTACAGCCAGAATTGTGCAGACAGACACTAACCATTCGCCTTATTATAGTGTCCAAGCATCTGCTGCCCAAAAGCAACTAACCATGTTAAGATGCAGTATTCCTTGACGCTAAATTAAGGAACAATGTTAAGTGCTTCACTGGCTTATGTCAAGGAGAAAACATTAAAGCTATCAATAAATTCACTGCTGAAAAACTGTAGCCAGGATTGTAACTTAGAGCGATTCTCTTTTCTACACTGAGAAGTCATACTGCTTTTTTCCTATTAGAGTAGGAATAATGCATTTTAAGGTGGATATACACACAGCTCTTGTTATTGAAGCAAATATGATTGTACTATGAAAAGCTGGAGAATGATGGCTTATGCTTATGTATGCTTACAATACTGTAAGCTATATGCTAAGGCAGAAAAAGCATGAAGTAATACCTTCTTACAGATAGCTCGCAGCTTGAAAGCAGAAAAATGAAATGCAGAGTTTTCACATCAGATTGACAGTAGCAAAATATCATTACCTTCCCACACAATCCAAAATAAACAATTCATATTGGTTTGGTAAGAGTCATTACGATTAGCGCTAGCCCTTGTAAGCAAGAGGGGACATTCCATTTTCCTGAAAGTTAGGCAGATGATGGAACAGACTGCAATCGCTACTCGTCAAAAAGCATTCCAAGGAATGCTGGATCCACGGCCAGCATAGGAGAGCACAACTGTCAACAAATGAAAATGTACCTTTTTGTTAAATGACCAAATTTTATCCCACTCCATATTTACAACTGATCGAGAAGAACCCTGCAAAACAGTAAAGAAAAAGAAAAAAGAATTAAAGAAAGGAGACAAAAGATCAATTTTTTAAAGATCAATTCCAGATGACTCCAAACAATGATATTGATAATTATGCATTTTCTTCTTAGTTTTGTGAATAATGTGAGAATTATAACGTGATCTAAACTCTGCGGGTGTCACAAGCGTACCATAAGGCCAATGGACAGACAAGTGTCTGCCTTCCATTGCCACCATGAGAATGGGAAGATGGACGAGTTTTCCTGTCTTAAATTGGTTAGGATTGCACCCTTACAAATACAAATTTAAGGATGCAATCCTAACCTAGGCGAGCACGACTCTTTGGTCTTCCCGTTCCTGTTTGAAACAGGGAGGCAGGCGCATGTCTGTGCACTAGCCATGACCATATGTCCCCCCTTTCCAGGACATGTCCTAGGCTTTAGACTTGTGATCTGGGAAAAACTTCAATTTTAGTAGTTTTACTTGTAAGCAGGCAGCATGTAGCATTCTTGTAATTACTAAATTATAAGTAATAAATTGTATGTAATTTATTATTATTAATCTCTCCATGTCCCCCAATCAGGAAGATGTGATGCAGACTACAGATCACTTGGCAGAGCTCCCAATGGCTGGAAATAAATGAAAGTTTCTGGCACAATACAAGCGGATGCCTTAGACCCTGAAACTGCCTGGCATGACCGTTAGGGAGGAGGAAAATTGTCCCCAATTCCTCAGCAGGGGCAGAATCCTGACATCTGTCCTGCTGCTTTCCCTTAAAGGGAGCAGGGGACCTTTAAACAAACTGGGGGGCTACAATCCCCTCATTTAAGTAGCTTTGTTCTACAAAATTACTCCAGCAATGGTGGTGTGAGGGAAATAGAAATATGTACCTGTGCAGCAATGAACTGCTTCAGTCCTTCCACAGTCATGCCTCTTCTCAGTACACCACGCACAGTTGGGAATCGTGGATCATCCCTAAGAGAAATAAATATATTATTAATTTAAACATTAACAAATATACAATGGTCACAACTCTACAAATTACCTGCATGTCAAGACTTTCTCAGAACTGGCTGACAAAAAAAATCAGTCATTCTGAATTATTATCATCTGGGATGGAAAATTCTCATGCTGGCTGGTTGACCTAAGTTATTAAATAAAAATCCTGACGAAAATATTTTAAATTATTCTAAAGATAATTTTTTTTGTCTGAAGAACAAAAACACAGCTTCTAATAAGCTGTAAATGTGTTCCTTTTGCCCTTCATTTCCACCAAAAGTAAAAATAAATGTGTTGCAAGGTAGTAGATTTTATTACAATTTTTAGCACGCAAAGCAAATAAAAATTTAATAACTAATTAAAAATGATCTAACTCAGGATGGATTAACCCTGGTCCAGGAGCAATTTCCTCCCTTTGGAGACGCCAACTTGTCCTGCAGAGGGCCGCCAGTCTCTGATAATCTCTAGTCAGTCTGACACTGTTGAAGCCTGTGCTAGCCTGAGGCTGCCAGTCATAACCACCATATGTGTACTGTAGGCCAAGTTAGAGCAAGGCCTTTTATAGACTTGTATTTCAGGCTTGATCTGTATGTTCTTGATCTGTTTACATGTCCATGGTCAGTAAAACATGGGTCATGCTGGTCTAGGTTAGTTACACCCTTATTCTTTTTTCTCCAGTCCCCGCACCAGTGTCAGAGAGATGATGTGGCTCTCCTGCTGAAATTTGTCCTCCCCGATCTAACTGATCACCTCAAAAGCAAACATGCAAGTAACTCAAAAGCAAACATACAAGTAACAGGTTGTATGTATTTTAAAAGAGTGCAAGCACAATAGTGCTCAGGGAAGCTATTCTCCCAGAGCAACCCACACCATTCCCACAATGTCCTATTTGTCCTATTCATCAGCATAATTATTTATTTTGTACATGCCATGGGAAAGACAGCTTGCATAAACACTGTTGCATTCACGTGCCTTTGAATACAATTCATTATGTTGTACTAGTAAACACCCAGACAGTTTTTATCAAGATAATCCCTTTTCACATACCAGCCATCTACAAGCCCTTCATTGACAAACCAGGTGAGCTTTCTTTTAGATAGTACTGTGTTGTTCAAGTTTAAACGACTGTACTCCCAGATATATGGTTTTCTTATGCCCAAAGCTTCAATGATCCAGTAGAACTGCTCATCTCTGTCATGGTATTCCGTTGTTCTCAACGCATGGGTGACACCTTCAATACTATCAACTATGGGACAGGCAAAGTCATAGGTGGGGTAGATGCTGGAACAAAAACAGAAATATGATTAAGCATTGTTTTAGTTCATGAATGTTAAGTAATCTTTTAAACTTATACTTAAATAGTAAATTTTTAATTTGCTTATTTAGACTTGATTTTGTTAAAAAATTTCCTGCTTCCAGCAGTGTCATCACTTCCAGGTTAATGACATAACTTCCAGTGGTTGCCCGGAGTTTTAGAGTTTTATCACTCTAAAAACTTGATCCTGACACGAAAAGGTTTAGGAGCCACTTAACTAGGGGAACATGATGGGAAGGACAATATGTTAAACCCCCCATAGCCTACCACTTCTTGCCAGTAGGTACCTGCCACCCTGAAATGTAATGTTTAGCTCTGTTTATTTTTCTGACAATAATTTTCATTTGAACTTAACTACAGGTGATTGAAAAGTAACTCCCTATATTGTAATTTATACTATTTTAAAATAGGGAGTTACTTTTCAATCACCCTGTATATTACAGAGACTTCAAACTGCTACAGAAAGTATATCATACAAAACATAATCAAAAATAGCAGTAGTTCCAATTGGTTAAACATCAGTACATAGAATCTACTCTACTAAATTTATCACCAGTGATAGCCAGAAGTGGGTGCTTTACATCAGCTGAGGCCATTTGTCACTAGCCCAGTATCTGCACTTTTTCACGCTGACTATAAAAAGTACAATCCATTTAACTGTGTTCACAACGACCTTTTAAAAGTCATATACTCAGTGCCTGAATTAAGAAATCATTACAAGGAAAGGCGCTATGTAGAGGCTACTACACAGGAGGGAAAGATGTGAGCCAACTTATGAGCTTAATATAAAATATAGATTCAGAAAAAGTGAGAGTTCAAGAATTTATATATTTAACCAACTAGAAAATGAAGGGCACAATCCAGAGTAACTACAGGAGCACGTAAGAGACATTACGTGCATCCATAGTTACTGCACCACCTAGTGAAAACCTATGAGAAATTCATCTTGCAATCCAGAGTAACTTGTTCTTTCTCTGGAGCAAGGACTCCCCGTAGTTACTCTGGATTTCACCCGAAGACTAAACGAAGGTAAGAAAATTCTGCATTTTTTTTGACTTTGGATTTCTCTAGGTGAATATGCTACTTCCACAATCAGTGGTCTGTTTGAGGATTCCATGTTCCCTACACATTTTCTCCATTTTAGAATTGAAGGAACCACATGCTTATCCACTGCAATCCAATACCTGCCATATACATAGTTGAAGTATCAAATGGTACATAAATTTCAAAATAGAGTAGACCAGTAAAGGCCCAATGCTATCCAATTTTCCAGTACTGATGTTCCAGCACTATATATATGACATATTTAACTGCTTTGTGAACCTTTTGCTGAAAAGTGACAAATATATAGATATTTATACAGGAACTTCATAGATACCTTCAAGCTTTCATTTTTATAAACAATCTAATTTTTCCTGAGAACTAGTGCTTTAATAAAAGAGCATTTTTAAAAAGTTTTTTTCTTAACAGAAGAAAATACATACTTGTACTTATTTCCAGTTCGTGGGTGTGCCTGGTTTTTGCAACGATAAAGTGTTGGGTCTCTCATACATCCATTATTACTACTCATGTCAATTTTTGCTCGTAGACAGCAAGTCTGTCCATATTCTGTCCCCTTTTTCATTTCTTCCCACATCTGTAGATTCTTCTCAACAGCTATTGAATTATAAACATCAAGTTCATTGCCAAACATAAATTATTTTAATTCCAATAAATATTTTGCCATTACTTTTAATCGAAGAGCTTACTCTTTTCTTGTGATATTTCTGTGACATTTTCATGTGATTTCTTGACTATCTGCCAGTATATCAGATATCAGAAGGCATCATATTAGACAACATTAAGCCATAGTAACTCCAGATTTTTACACAACTGAAAAATTCATGTTTTTGGCCCGTGCTTGCCATATGTTTTGCTGAAGACTAATTTTAACACAAGGACATATGAAGCTTCCTTGTACCAGATCAGTTTACTACTTCCCCCAGAGGAATACTGACAAAGGCTCTCCGGGGTCTGTCTGTCTTTCCCATTCTGCCTGCAGGCTAACTGGAAACTTTTTGCATAAAAAACATACACCCCTCCATTTTCACCTCAGGATCCTTTTCAATTTAATATCCAACAATTATTAAAGAGATAACTTGCCATTACACTAAACACAAAATCCAGAGTAACTACGGGAAGTCCTTACTCTAGTGTAAGAACAATTTGCTCTGGATTGCAATATGAATTTCCCAAAGGTTTTCACTAAGTGGTGCAGTAACTATGGGTGCACGTAATGCCTCTTACGTGCTCATGTAGTTACTCTGGATTTGGGTGTAAGTCCTCTACACACGGAAGTCATAACATACAGATAATATCAGAAAGCAGCACAAAGGATGTATTATGCAGCCGTTTCTATACTGGATGTCAGTAATTCAAATAATAACAATACAGTACTAAGCATGTCTACTTAGAAGTCAGTCCCAATGAGTTCAACAGTATTTATTCCCAGGAAAGTGTGGTTAGGATTGCAACCAAAGTGTACTTTCTGTGAACTAAATAACAATCACTATTGCTGGCTATTACTAGAGGCAACGAATACTCAGAAAGGTTTATACAATTGACTATGGAGTCCGTTTTGATCACATGCTCAGTAGAGGAAGTGCCTGACTTACAAATGACTTTCGTTCCATGGACCTCGTTCATTAGTATGTATTATGTCTTGTTCATAAATCCAAGAAAGGTTCATTGGAGTTGCAATCAAAATGTGCTTCCAGTGCCTGGACTAGAGCTGAGTGCATTCCCTACAAGTGCTAGGAATCCTCTATGTGCACAGAGCCTGGAATGGTAGGGAACGCACTCTCCCCTCCCCAGCCCAAGCACTGAGATTCCCACAAACCATCAGGAACTCCCAGTCTCTGAGGCAGCTCCCTGGGCCTTAGCCAGCAAGCCTTAAGACCCTGGAGAGAGCTGCTGTGCCAGCCCGAGACTAAACGAACCTTAAAAGAACTTTCACATATACAAACAAGCCTTTGGGACCCACTTTCCGGTCCCAGAGATTTGTTCTTATCTGTGAAAGTTTGTAAGTTGAAGGTTCCTAAGGAGGAGACTTACTGTATCTGAAAACTTCTGAATTCCCTGCAATCCAAAATCTATTATGCCCAGAAAGATTTCATTAATCAGAGATGGAAACCAATATAGCATCTTACAATTATTTCTGTGCTTGGACTCTATTCTCTGTTCCCGTTCCATTTTCATTTGTTCTGCTGGTGTATCATCTGCATAAGCCTTTCCATCCCGAATGAGCTTCTCAGCATATTTCATTATTGTTTCAAAATGATCAGAAGTATATGTAAATTGATCAGGTTTTATGTGCAGCATTGCAACATCTTCCAGGATAACCTGCAATATTAATTTTAAAAGGACTAATTTGTCATATAAAAATTATTTGTAAACAAATGTTAAAATCCAACATATGTCATATAAAAATTATTTGTAAACATATGTTAAAATCCAACATAAAATCCAATAATAATGGTTTCAAACAAACTTTGAAGTCATTCAGACCTTTTCAATTTTTTCCAAATGCTTAGACAAATTTACCTAACCCCATTAAACACAGTGACATTTACCTCTGAAAAAACATGCAAAAGATTGCCATACATGTCATTAGAAGATAATGATCCATTAATTAGTTTCTAAGCAACCTATGAATAACAATAACAACAGGTATTTATATTACAGCCTTTCTGGCCTTGGACTGCTCCTTTGGCTTTATTCAGGCTTCTCTAAGCCATTGAAGAGGCTTTTACAGTTAACAGATCTTTCAAGAACTAACTTCATGGGAGTTGGATCTTCTTTGGTCTGGACACACACTCTGACTGCCATCCTCCCAAACAGATAAGGCTTCAAAGATAAATCCTTTTGGCTGCCACCCAAAAGATCTCCACTTAGCTTTGTCAAGGTCATCACTCCAGAGTCTTCCAATGAATGATGGACAGCACTTCAAATACCTATAACTTACTCAAAGCAACCCAATTCTTCCCAGTTTGCAATGTATTTTTAGATTATTTTCTTGATACTTCAATAATATAAGCCAACAGACATAATATAAAATACAAATGCAGCTCTTAAAGAACTTAGGTTAGACTCTTAGAACTCCAACTTGGCCTCTATTTGCCATTAAGATGCATTCACAGTCAAGTTACACTGGCTAAGGAAGTTGTTAACCTACAATTGTACAAAGTTTCTTTTGAGATGCATCCCTTCTATTCGCTCCCAAAGCGAATTTGACTCCCATGTCCCCTTTTGACCCCTGGACTCAGGTACAAAGGACTCACTGCACCACCCCCACATCCTGCAGAAGAGTGCATGATGCGGTGGCACTGCTAGACCCAAGCAGCTATGCTCAGTGTCTGGATGGAAGAGAATGCATGAGAAGCCATGACATCCTTGAAAGAAAGGTGGAATTTTAAAAATGGTAAATAAAATATTCCAGTCTTTAGCATGCTTGGATGAAACATGGAATAAAGTTATGGAAGATTTGCTCTGATGTTCCTGCAGTTAACTACAGGAGTAAAGCTGCTTCTGTGCCCTTGCCACTATTTCCTTCTTCAAGCTGTACATGTGTGAATGTTTTACAAGACAATGGGTGCAATCCTAACCAATTGAGGCTGGCCTAACTCACCTGGCATATCTTCTGGTGGTGGTGTGGGGAGGTTGGTGTATGCCTGTGAATTGCCCTAACCCCCTGCCTCTGGAATGGGGCAGAAGTGCCTTACGACACTTTATGGTACTCCCAGATGATCACAGGACTTTAGCAAAGGCTTATGCCAGGTTAGAAGGGCAGGAGGTCTGGTCTAGAGGGTAGAGCCTCCGTTTGCCTGAAGATAAGAGCTGAAGGTTGCCAGATAGAGATAACCAGAAGTCAGACCTTGAGAAGTGGCTGCTGCAGCTGAGGTTTTCCATCTGCTTTTCAGTGGGAATGAAGGATCTTTCTCAGCTGCCCTTCGTGAGAACTGAAGGAGAACTTTGTCAGCCAGCATTTCAGACATCTGGGCCAGTGTTGTAATCAGACTGTGAATGTAACATCTTGAATGTAGTGTCTCTTGAAAGATAGAGACAATCTGTGTTTGTAAAAATCCCTTTGGGGGTTTAGATTCACCTGCCCATGTAAACCGCTTTGATTAAAGACTGAGGAACAATCCAAAATGTCCAGAAAAGCGGTATATAAATGCCTAGTTATTGTTGTTGTTGTTGTTGTTGTTGTTGTTGTTGTTGTTGTTGTTGTTGTTGTTATTATAATTAGGAGGTTAGGATTGCAGACAAAGTCATGTATGTTATTTTTCCCCTCAAGTCAGTGGAACTGTGCAAAATCTAAGCAGTTAGCTATTTGAGGGCAATCCTAACCAATTTTCCAGCTCCAGGGTAAGAGCCATGAAACTCCAAGGTAAGAGAACAATTATTCCCTTACCTTGAGTTGGCCTCCATAACTTCAGGATGAAGAACATGCCTCATTTGCACAGCTATGTTGGAAAGCTGGTCAGGATTGCACCCCATGTGTTTCAATTCTGCACAGACATGATTAACAAACAGCTTTCACAGCCATCTCACTCTACCTTTTCAAAGTCTTCTTTTTCTTTTTCTGGATTAGTGTCATCAAACCTCATGATCAGTTTACCCTTGAAATTCACTTGATAATGCTGATTCAGCAGAGCAGCTTTTGCATGGCCAATGTGCAAGTACCTGGAACCAAAATCATTCAAGGGAGCAAAATCATTTCATGCTTTGGAAAAGACATAAAATATACTATGTCAAAAATATGAGAGCACAGAGAGGCAACAGAGCAGTATTTCCCTGCTGTAATATTCCTCATAAAATACATGCATTTCATTTAGTAATATAAAAACAAAATCTTGAGATAATTTAGGTTTCAGTCACAACTGACAGCATTCTTTGCAACGGACTCAATTAAAAAAAATTTTTTTTGCAATCATTTGCTCATCACTAGAGTACCTTAAGCCTGGAAATTGCTAGTTTGGGAGCTTCTCACATTTAGTTTTTTAAAAATTATCACTTGATTTTGGCTGCAATCCTAACCAACACTTAGGCCACCCTAAACCCTAGCATAAATCCTGTGCTGATCTGGGAAGGTTACAATAGTGCTGTAAGACGCTTCTGTGCTACACCTGGGGGAGGACTGGGCCAGTGTGTGGATGTGCTTGCCTCCATACATCACCACAGGAATGAGAAGACTGATGGGTTACAAAGGCATAGGGTAGGATTATAACCTAAATGACTACGAACTGGTCTGAAAAAACTACAGTATAATATAGCAGATCATGATCCAAACAACAGCATTTAAAAAAAACATATTTCCCAGAAATCAGTTCATTATACCAAATTAAATCTTCATATAGATACAAAGTCTATAATTCAGGTTTTTTGTCTTTCTTTATAAACTACAAAAAAGTTTATAGAGGGTTTATATTCAACCTTTATATAAAAGGGTTTATATTAAAAAAGGATTTGAACATGTATTAACTATGGATTGTATCTAAGGCCCATACCCTAAAGTCAAATTAAGCCCTTTGCTCCGAAGCAGTTAAGGTGACTTTCCATAAGATAACATTAGAGGGTGACGTAACTGTGTGGACCCGTAACTGCTCTGGATTTTGCCCTTAGTCTTTTATAATGTGGCATTTCAGCTGTCTGACTTCCAAAGCATTCCTAGCATGATTGGAAGATCTTCCACTCACCTAAGAGCTAGGTGACTAGGCAGTAAGGAGTAGAACATGTTCTACTGATGTTCTCAGCGACACTCCTTGCACTTCCCCATACATAATCCTGACCCTCTGGGATGACTTTTGAATAGGTGTAAATAAATGCAAAAAGAAAAAGTGGGAAGCCCTGGCATGCAAATTCTTTGGATATAAGCTGATAACCAAACTAAATATAAGCAGAAAAAAGATGAATATTGTGACTGTCTATATTTTCTACAGCAATTAATTTACTTTGTTTTAAAAAAAATTTCAAACACTAAAGCTTAGCAGAGCAGAATGGGGATACTGAATCTAACACCCAACTGACATGTTTTATTTGAAGTTAAATAAAAGGTACACTTAAAATGAAGGCAAAACTTATATGAAACCACAAACTTTGGCAGTCTCCACAAAAAAATTAAAGAGGTTGTTTTCATTCAATCATGAAATTTCATCTTTCATTTTACAAGAGGTTTTTTATTTAAAAAGAAAAGAAAAATCCACACCATAAATAGCGTATATCAACTTACCCGCTTGCCTCCGGAGGAAATCTGACAATGACTTTCCCCATTTCTGCCCCAGGGAGCTCAACAAATTTTCCAATATCTTGTTTCTTATCTGTTGCCTTAAAGTGAGAAGAAAGTTATTAAATCACAAACGGATTTAAGTTAAATAAATCAAAATAAAATAGGAGGCTAATACAAATTTTAGGGCAGCTCTCTTTTTCTCCTTTCCCCCTCCCCTGCTTTTTTGTTTTGTCTTACTATAAAAGAATTCCAGTGAATTCAAAAGCTTATTATGATTCTGTGAGATTATTGGCCAGGCAACCACCACCCAGAACTCCAGGGCTGTCCATTTTTATATGTCTGCATAATTTTTCATAGAAGAATTATGCACCCAATTGCAACTTTTTTGCTCAACACTTTGCAGAGAAAACCTCTTGCACATGCCAGAATTTTGACAGAATCTGAGCCAAACTGGATGCCTAATCAGAGACTTACCATTTTTTGTTTAGGAAGAGCTGCTCCCACAGTCCACCTGGTACCTACTGACTGAAAAATACCCTGTGAATCCAGAAAACTGTACCAGCGTTTTACATGAACTGGAGCATTACCCTCAAGTATCTGCTCTTGCCATGCATTGTTGCCTGTTGGAAAACAAAGGTGTTTAATTATAAATTAGGAAGCACATATTTTCACAGTATGGATCACTGACATAGCTTATATCGCTCACACGATACAGCACTCGTGAATATTTGCAGCTTTTTAAAGGACCTTTGGGAAATGATTATCTCTTTGTATTCATGTTTATCAAGACATTGCTTATATATCAAGTTAAAATTTACTGTATCTTTTAATTTAAAGGGCCAACTTGATTTGCACTGAGAAAATTGTGGGAACAAAACTCTTATAATTAGGTTATATCTGTATAATTATGGGCAAAATCCATAGCAGTTACAGGTCCATGCAGCTACGTCACCCTCTAGTGTTAACTTTTGGAAAGTTATCTTAACTGCTCCGGAGCAAGGGGCTTCATTTCACTTTGGGATATAGGCCTTTATCTGTATAATACATATTCTACAGATATAATTAGGTTATATCTGTATAATAATCTTTTCTGTGAGTAGATGAATAATGCTATCATATGCATAATTGTTCAGAAGTTCAACTGTGCATAGTGAGGGTTACTTCCTAGTAAGTGAGCACAGGATTGCAGTCTTTACAATCATATGTGTATCTTCTCAGAAGGAAGTCCCACTGTTGAGATGGACTTACCCCAAGAAAGTGAGCATTGAATTACAATCTCACTATATTTAATATTTTGTTTTCCAATAAAGAACACAACTTCCCCCAAGAAAAATGAAATTTTTTTCTCACAATGTTTATTGATTAAAAATAGGTGCAAGATTAAAATGAACCAAAACTGCAATCCTATACATCCTTTTCTGAGGATGTATATTGATCTATTACTTCCAACTACACATGCATAGAACTGAGCTGTGAAATCACAGGTTTAAGTTTAAAAGATACTGTCATTTGTGTGAATCAAATTCTCAATTTGCCCAAATGAAGCATCCATTTCATCCTCATCCAACATCAGTTCCTCATCCATACTTGAAGGTACAATCATTTGGGATATTTATTATGTTTCTTACCTTTCAATTTTGCCCAGACACTGAGATCTGCAAGACTCAAAGAGTTTCCAACCAAGTAAGTTCTCAGAGAAAGACCGTTATTGAGCTCTTGAATTGCTGATGCAAAGTGGGCTGCAGTAGACAATTTTGTGGCACTGAATTCCATCCAATGGTCAATCTGTAAACAAGAAAAGCAATAATGTTTTGGAAGAAATTTATCTTAAGAAGTTACGCTAAATTGTTGATCATCAGCACCCAAGAACAGATATTACCATTATAAATTAATTATTAGAAGCAGTATCATTTATTTAACATTATTCAAGTCACATTTAAAATATTTTACAGAACAGATTAATACATTCTTTTTATGAATGTATGTAGAAAACTTCTGTTCTAGCTCTCCCTTTCCTGCACTCCTCTAACTTACCCTACAATCCAGAGTAACTACGGGAAGACGTAAGAGGCACTTACTCTGGATTGCTCTATGGATTTCCCATAGGTTTCCTATAGGTGGCACTGAAACTACGACAGTGTAAAAGGTCCCATAGCTACTCTGGATTGTAGCCTTATAGCACAATCCTAACCATGTCTACTCAAAAGTAAGCACCATTGTTTTTAATGGGTCTTACTCCCAGGAAAGTGTCTTTAGGATTGCAGCCTTGGACTGCATTCCTAAAGATACTTTCCTGGGAGTAAGACCCATTGAACACAATGAAGCTTCCTTTTGAGTAGACATGGTTAGGATTGTGCCCTTAATCTCATTTTCAGTGATAACTAGAATGTTATTTGGCTATTCTACGTGTACAGAAATGCAAGAGGTGAAAAATTCTTACTACCAAGGCAGCATGGCACGTAAAAGAACAGCAAGTTCAAATGTATCATTTCAGCTAAATTTAAACAATGGTTGTCTTGGTCAATCTACATTTAAATACAGTACTTAAAATGTGGTCTCTTACATGAACAGCAATGACTGCTGTATTACACAAAAACTAACTGACATTTATCCTAGCTGAGATAATTTCTACATTTGAGGAGCTCAAAATGGGATGACCAACTGTCCAGTCCTATGCTTCCCAGGGCTACAGTGACATCAAAATGGCCACCATACTGGACCAAGGAGACTAGTATTGGGTTTTCCAGCTTAAGAGAGGGTATTGATATGAGTGTACTGCCAACATAAAGCTCAATAGGAATGGCCATAAGCAGGTTATAAATTCAAAACCCAACACTGTTAATCCAACACTCCCTCCATCAAAATATTTTAAAAGCAAAGATTACTAAGGCTACAATCCAGAGTAACTACAGAACCTTATACACCAATGAAGTTATGGTGCCACCTATGGGAAACCTATGGAACATGCATAGAGCAATCCAGAGTAAGTACGTCTTCCCATAGTTACTCTGGATTGTAGAGTAAGTCTCGGGTAATAAATCAAATTTTTCTGGTGTCTGGGCAGACAGCAAGACAAGACATTCACAAGACAGGGTGAGCTCCTGTTCTTAGCCCAGGTCTGTAACGCAGCTGGAACAAATCATATTGGTTCTGCCGTTCCATTGGACTATTTCAGTGACGTGGAGAGGGGGGATTTGCTGCTTGGGTAACAGCCTATCCTCCATATCAATCTACCCAGGCCTTCGTGCTTCACATACAACATCGAACATGATACCATAGTCTTTCAAGACTGATGGATGCCAAGTTTTTGCCAAGGGCAGACAGCTGAAAAGCTATACTGATATATAGATATACAGTAGCCCCCTCATACCCACATGGGATATATTCCTGATGCTATCATAGACATCCAAATCAGTAGATACTAAGTACACCATCCATCACAACAAGAGAGGTGATGATAGAGAGAATGCTAAGAAGTGGAGTCTGGCATTTTTGCTGTCTGACTGCTTCCTCCTGTAGTGACTGTGTCTTCAGCACTCTTTGTTTCCTGCTTCCTTTTCCAAAAAGCTTCCTATGCTGCTGTTCACTTCCTTTGGCAACTGCTTTGCAAACAAAGCAGTTGCCAACAAAGACGGGAGTCATGGATTCATCAAAGACAGGATTTGTGAAACATGAATAACTGAGACAGAGAAAACCAAATTCACAAATATAAGGGGTTACTGGATAAGATTCTCCAACAATAAGAAAAGGTTAGGAATATTGAGAGAAAAATGCAATTCCAGTATGCAGAAGATAGCTTCTCACCTCAGTATGCTCCAACAAATTAGATCCATATAATCCAGCATATGTGGCAATTCTGGCCAGATAGCGAGCTATGGAATTCACATCAGTGAACGTAACTTGCCTATAATATACAAAATGAAATATGTATGAGTTTATGTGTACTTGAAAAAATAATTGCATTAATATAAGAGCAACTAGCAAAAGATTTGCAACAAATCAATCAATAAATGGGTGTGCAACCATTTTCAAATGGCTACAAGCAGCTATCTAACCCTAATAGCTTGTTGATGGAGGAGAAAAGTTGAGAAAAATGCTGCAATTCCCAATGAAACAAGTAAACACTATTCTTAAAATGAAGAGGCCTTTCCTGATTCAAAGTTTTTTAAAAAACCACAAGAAGCATAGTTGAAGAGCTCTTTACTTTCTTTATTATGAATTTAAATAGCACAGTATTTAAGATTACTGTGTGTGCCTGATTTAGGAATGGCTGCATCAGCACTTTCAAACAGGTGCACTCTGCTCTTGTGTTTTTGTGCAGCTGCAGTAGTGCTGAGCTGGCACAAGCTGAAGTCTTCTATATTGACTTCCAGAAAAACATCCAGAGCAGAACCAGGGTGCAAATTGAGGACAGTGTACTGGTGATACTCCTACATTTCTTAAAAGTGGCTCACAAGTGGACATGTACCCTTGTCTGTCTGCCCACATCCTGACTGTAAAGAAGTGGCCAACGGAAAAACAATCCCTTTGATCAGGTTCTAAGTGCATCTGCTATAACCACCCCATTTGTTATGAGTGTTTCTTTTGGAAAAGAAAGTTAAATACAATGTGCAAAACTGATGTCAATAATAGTAACAATAATATTTACTGCCTAAAAAGAAAGCACTATGCTGAAAAGCTCAGAAAAACAGTCCCTACCCCAATAAAATATAAACTGAACAGACCATGCAAAATAATTTAAAACCGGACAAAGAAAAAGATGTCAGAATTAATAAAACAAAAGGAACTGAGAGCACAATCCTAACTACGTCTACTCAAAAGTAAGCCCCATTGTGTTCAATGAGTCTTACTCCCAGGGAAGTGTTTAGGATTGCAGTCTAATTCTTCAGAGGTCATTTTTACTACCTTGTTAACTCAGTGCATGAGAATCATAAATGATCTCACAAAATGAAATTCTAAGTTTAAGTAACAACTTCTGAATTCAAAGGTGCAAATAATGTTGGTGATCAGCCGAATCTTTTCAAAGCCTTTCAGATGTCTAGTTTGAACTCACAGGCAGGTACATTATATGTTAGAGTTTAAAACCTTACCAAAACCTTAAATAAAATTCATTTTAAAATTAAATTTGACATTGTAACTTTGGCTTCTAAAAGAAGCCTGATTAGAAAGATCTTAAAGTACTTCCACATATGTTTCTCACGGACTTAGGGCCCAATCTTATCCAACTATCCAAGACTGATTCAGCCATGCTATTGGGACATTCACAACATTGCAGTGGCAGCTGCAGACACTGCTTCATTTTGTTCCCTTCTTTGGAGACTGCATCACAACTGCATCAGAGCTGGAGAGTTGGATGGGAATGGGCCCTAGGAAAAAGTGAAAAATAAAAAGGAAAAATATATTAGGAAAAAAGAGGCAACGCTTGGGATCCTTTAGGGAAGACATAAGCACCTTGGCGACAGGTTGCAACTCTCCACATAGATTCAGGATTGTTTGAATCATAAAAGTTCATTTGTTGGGAATATACCATAGCCAGAGAATTTAAAGATTTATACACCACCTTTCAATTTAGTCTAAATGATGCTCAAAGAATTTTACAACAGTATGAAACTATGGTACTGAAACAATTTATTTTATTTTTATTTTAAAAATTTGTATCCCGCCTTTCTCAGGCTGTCTAGCCTGACTCAAGGCAGCAGAAACATAAAACACAATTAAAAACATAAATAATAAATACAGTAAAAAACCAGAGGACATGCTAGGAGAACATGTTAAAATGCATCTCAGGTCCCTGGAGTTCCTGCCACCAAGTCTATGCTGTCCTTACTGGATCCGCAACAAGCATGAGGAAACATCCTCCACTCCACAAAGTGGAAACAGGCAAGCATTTCAAATACATCAGTTCTGCATCTTTCAAACCAGAACACTCCTACTGCACTGGGCTGCAACAGGCATTTCCTCTCATATTTTCCTGAAGGTCACAAAGCCATACAATGGCCACGTGGGGTCAGCTGTCATCGTCTAGAGCAGTGATTTTCAATCAGTGTGCCGTGGCACAGTGGTGTGCCAAGGATAGTCCTCAGGTGTGCTACAGGAATTTGGAGAAGGACATTTATTAACTGGAAAACTTGGAATTTGAACACCATGGCACGCTTTGTCAATGGTAATAACAACTGATGGTGTGCCATGAGATGAAAAGGATTGAAAATCACTGATCTAAAGCAATGAGAGAAAATGTGTGGCCATAGAGTTGCAGTGAGTGTATGTGAGTATGTGGTTAGCTTTGTTTACAGCTACACGGCTTGCAGAGGAGACTGGTTATAATATGAGGGATCTGAAAAAAGAATATCATGAAATCTGTTAGAATACATTATTCAAGACAGTTCACATTATGGAGTCTCAACTGAAGAGGTACAACTAGTGAGAAGGATGGAAAAATATGAGTACTGTATGTCTTCTACAGAAAGTGCAGTAATAAAAAAGTAAAGGGTAGCATGTCTGAATGTATAGAGGATAAAGTCTGAAATCAGAGGGAAAAGGATAAAGCAGGCCTCTGTCAGTCTTGAAAGACTATGGTATCGTGCTCGGTGCTGCATACGCTGCATACGCTGCACAAAAGCCTGGGTTAGATTGTTATGGAGGATAGGCTGTTACCCAAGCAGCAAATCCCCCCACTCCATGCTACTGAATTAGTCCAATGGAAAGGCAGAGCCAATATGATTGGATCCAGCTGGCGTCGCAGAGCTGGGCTAAGGACAGGAGCTCACCCTGTCTTGTGGGGCCGACACTGGTCTCGATCCCTGGCCTGCTGGTTAACAGGCACAGTGTCTTAACCGCTTGCGCCACCAACCACAGCCGGGAAAAAGATAACAAGAGTCAGAAACTGAAACTGTTAAATAGTTCTACATGTCATCATTAATCCTGTGTTGCTATTTCCTTTGCTCTTAGCAAAAACAGATGCACATCAATGGACTTTTAAAATTTCTGGCAGCAAAAATACAAGGTACTTACTCAGATACTCGAAGAATAGTCTCTTGGCCTTCTTCCACTGAAATTTTAATGTAATCCTTCACATGCTCTGCAGTCAGCAAGGCTCCTATAATACAATATTTATCAATTTTTTTAAAAAAGGAAATATTTTGTATTTACAATTATAAATGCCTTAAAAACATAGCACACACACAATACAGAGCACTAAGCACACACACAAACACAGAGGTTCCTTGTTAAAATTGCTCAAAAAAACACCAGTGACTCTTTTAGTGAAAATTAATCATCCTTGGCCATAAAGGTTTTTCTTTTCTGTTTTACTGTACAGTGTTCTATTACAGTAATTGTGTTCTGTATTATATTACAGTGTTTTGAATTTGGTTACAGTGTTTTGTCATCATTTTTACATAGTTAATATTTTTATATGAATATTTTTGGGTTGTGGAACCAATCATCTGAGTTTCCATTATTTCCTATGGGAAAATCTGCTTTCTAAGACAAACATGCTTCTGGAGCAAATTAAGTTTGGTCTAATCCACAGCAGAATATTGTTCCCCTGAATGGCTTAATAACTGACACACTAGTTGGATCAATGGTAGATTAAATGAAACAATGAGGATCATAAAATTTGTATAAAATCTATTCCTAATTGTTCAAGTTCATAGAGCAAGATCATTTTGTTGGGCAATATGATCAAAATTTAAAATACTGATCAATTTGATATGCAAGTTCAACATTTAAAATTACTGAGCAGCACCATTTTCAATTCAGGCAAGTCTGCATTATTCATCACAATTTTGAAACAGGATGACAAGCTATAATTACAACGGAGAAACTCCATGACTGAGCACAAATGCTTCTGAGCTACACACCCCATAATATTTGAATACAGGCTTGATCTCACAGGGAAATACCCTACCCAAAACCATCTCAACAGTGACAATTTATTCCATTGGAAATAAGGATTTTACATATTTGCCTCCATCTACAGTACTCATTAAAGTCACATTCCATATCATGTGAAATCTTAAGCTCTTCATCCACTAGATTTACTCTTCTCCATGACACTGACAAAGCAGATAATTAGAGTCTCAGATTTATTTGTGGATGTGGCTGGACAGGACGGGTTGGCTTCAGCAGCCAAGGTATAAATAAATCCACATGTGGAAAGATGACAAAAGTAAAAGATGAAGGGGAAAAAGCCTCCCATGAATATATCCATATATTCATATATAGCACACCTTTTCTGTTGGCAATAAGGGGCATAGGATAAACTTCCAGGCTGGTACCCATTCAATAATGATCCATAAGACCTTACATTAACTTATTGTTATCACGTATCTTCCAGATTAGTGAAACTAGTAAAGAAAGCAAAACTAAAAGAGCTACATGCTGCAAAGAGTCCTCCGAGTCCAAAGAGACACAGAGGCGGCTATATACAATACCTGTTCCCCTTGTGCAAACATATGCAAAAATCCACATGCTCCATCCTCAGGTCAAGGTCACTGATGAGCTTTTGGCTATGCTCTCAACATTAGGGCATGTGGGCTTAGATTTTGGGTTACAATCCATGAGGGGTGTGGGTAGGGGGGAGACAACCTCAAAGTGTCAGATGGATGCACGTGTCAGATGTGCTTCCTGAGGCATCTGGTGGGCCACTGTGTGATACAGGAAGCTGGACTAGATGGATCTTTGACCTGATCCAGTGGAGGCTCTGCTTATGTTCTTATCTTATAGTTTATTCTTAAGTAAGGGTACCTGATACAAAGTGGGGAGAACCACTGCCTTTAGCATGATAGAGATGAGGGAATGCTGGCCGGTGCGACTCCACATGGACAAAGTTTAAAAGCTGGACCTGCTAACAGTGCTCTTCTTAACCATGATTAAAGGCAAGGGCACCCAGTCCCTACTTTGTATCTGGCAACCCTATTCATAGGTAAAAGGCAATAAGATTAGACAACCAACAAACCACCCTCCTGCCAATCACCCTGTGGCTCAAATGGATGATGATTAAAGGGTTTTAAGTTGGGGATAACCAAGGCAGTGCCACAGACGCCTGCCCTACTAATGCCCCTGAAGAGCCTCTGCTTATGACCAGGCTCCTGGTGTCCCTGCCACGTGTCAACCCCTTGCAGGCTATGGCTGCAATCTTACCCTCACTTCCATTTGAGTAAGCCCCATTGACTATCTGTTGGCAGGTCTAAGATAGACCTGCCTAGCCTTGGGATGTAAGGCCCACACTGGGACTCACAATCCCAATGCCACCGTGGGAGTAAGCCTCATTGAATATAATGAGACTTACCTCAGAGTAGGCATGCATGTGATTGGGATACAAGGCTGCAATCTTACCCACACTTAGCTGGGAGTAATCCTCACTAGCTACAATGGGACTTACTTCTCAGTAGACGTGCCTAGGATTGAGCTCTAAAACATCAACCCTACCCACTCTTACCTGGGAGTAAGCCACACTGACTATAATAAGACTTAATTCTGAGTAGCCCTTGCTTAGGATTGAACTGTTAAGGCTATAATCCTACCCATCCTTACATGGGAGTAAACTTCACTGACTATAATGGGACTTACTTCTTAGTAGACCTTGCCGAAATTTGGATTGTTAAGGCTATAATCCTACTCACTTACCTGAGAGTAAACCTCATTGACTATAATGGGACTTACTTCTGAGTAGACCTTGCCTAAACTTGGATTGTTAAGGCTATAATCCTACTCACTTACCTGAGAGTAAACCTCATTGACTATAATGGGACTTACTTCTGAGTAGACCTTGCCTTGGATTGGCTTGTTAAGGCTATAATCCTACTCACTTACCTGAGAGTAAGCCTCACTGACTAGAATGGGATTTACTTCTGAGTAGACCTTGCCTAGGACTGGGCTTCTAACCCCACCGGTCACCTCCTCCTCCTCCCTACGGCTGTTCCCGTCCTTCCCTCCGGTCGGCGGCCTTGCCTGGAAGCGTCTGCCCCTACTCAGGCCCGGCTGTGTGGAGAGAGCGAGGCCGGGGAGGGTGAAGGGGCGCCGGGAGGGTCGGGGCTGGAGGCGCGCAGCCTGCCTGATGCAACATGGCAGCAACACGCCTGGCCCCGCCTCGCCTCCCCTGTGAAGGATGAGGGTGGAGGGGGAGCGGCAAGGACAGAAAGAGGATGGCCGAGGGGGCCTTACCGAGAGGGGGGTCCCCGCAGTCAACCGTCAGGCTCAGGGCCATGGCAGTGGCAATGGCGGGCGAGGGGCTGCGCAGCGCACCCGGCAACGACTCACTCGCCCTGGCCTCGCCAGCACCGCCTCCTTCCCCCCGCCGCCCGCCTGTCACCAGGCCTGGCGCCGCCTACGCCAGCGTGTAGCCCTGCTGGGGGATGGCCGGACTCCCCTCCTGGAACCTGGAAAGCCTCCCACTCCCCACAGCACCCCCGGATGGGCCAGGCCTCCAGAGCCTCAACAACGATGGAGGGAGGCAGGTGAGGCACAGCCTCCCCACACGTGAGGGAAAGGGAGTCAGTGAGGCAGAGCCTCCCCACCTGTGGAGATGGAGGCAGGTGAGGGAGAGCCTCTCCAGCTGTGGAGAGGGAGCCAGTGACCCACATGAAAGGGAGAGGCAGGTGAGGCAGAGCCTCCCCATCTGTAGAGAGGGAGTCAGTGAGACATAGTTTCCCCACATGTGGGGGTGAGGCAGAGCCTCTCCAGTTGTGGAGAGGGAGCCAGTGAGACATAGCCTCCCCACATGTAAGGGAGAGGCAGGTGAGGCAGGGCCTCCCCACCTGTAGAGAGGGAGTCTGTGAGACAGAGCCTTCCCACTTGTGGAGAGGGAGGCAAGTGTGGCAGAGCCTCCCCACTGGAGTCCTCTGAAAAGTGCTGTCACCATATGAGACACACAAATTAGATGGTATGTATGCTGTATGCTTGTAGTTGTGGTGGTGCTCTTCAAAGGACTTGGGGCTGAGCCTCAGCCTCACCTGCCTTCCCCTCGCGGGGAGTGGGGGGCTCTGCCACAATCTCTGTACATCCCTGGTTCCCTCCCATGACCTATCTGGGGGAAGGTGGAGATCCCTACCAGCAATGACCAGTATTAAGACCCCTGAAGCAATGGTAAAGGGAATAATTTATCTGGACCTAGAGTTGAAAAGGTGTCCCAGAAGATGGTCTAGAAATTTCCTGTGATCTAACATTTTCCTGTCTCTCTTGGACTCATTGCTCACATGGGATGCTGGAGGCACTACCAAGGGCATTGGTGGCTGCTGCAAGCCATATGTGCTAGGTCAGGGGTCTCTTAACTTTTCGGAAGGGTGGCCACATCATCTTTCTGATACTGTGGGCGCAATCCAGAGTAACTATGGGGAGTCCTTGCTCCGACGTAAGAACAATTTACTCTGGATTGCAATATGAATTTCCCATAGGTTTTCACTTGGTGGTGCCGTAACTACGTCAATGTAAATGTCTCTTACATTCTCCCGTAGTTACTCTGGATTGTAGGGTGTCACGGGCAAGAAGGGAAAAAATTAACATTTCAACTTTGAATAAATTTACATAAATGAATATACCTGTATTTACTCAAATTTAATGCACACCCTATGCTTAATAATTAAAATATCATATTTACTTGCATCTAATGCACCATTGAATCTAATGTGCACCCTGATTTTGGAGACTAAATTTGGTTGAAAAGGGTGAGCATTAGATTCTAGTAAATATGGTATTAGTGATGGAACTTGTTAATGAATGAATTCAAATCAGTTCATAAACACTTTCCATCACACACAGAGAGGTTATCTTAAAACTATTTCATAAGCGTTTTCATATACAGAGTGAGGAGGTCCATACAGCCTCCCCAGCCCTCAAAATACCCTCCCGAGGTGTGGAAGGCAGTTCCCCTAGCCTCTGGAGCAGTGATGGGCTTCAAAGAAATTAAGAACCGGTTCTCTGTCCATCTGGCAGCCACTTTTAAATGGCTATTTTTAAACTTTATATGTCCTATCTCTTGTTAACAACCTGTTCTATAGAGTAGGTGTGAACCTGCTGGAGCCCACCACTGCTCTGGAGGCTTATAGGACTTTCCCATGGGCTAGATGGAGGAGGCTTGCCAAGGCCTACATCTGGCTCCAGGGCCAGGGTTTGGAGATCCTTGTGGTAGGCTGAGGAATACATATGACACTCCTTACCACAGCCTCAAATCTGCACCTGAGTTGTGAGTGCTTGTGCACCTCACAGTGGCAGTGCTTTTCAAAGGACTCCTGGGGAGACTGCTTCACCTTCCTCCCCACCCACTGCTCCTTCTTGGTCTCTTCTTGACTCCCTCCTCTTATCTGTGATGCTATGATGGGTATGTGCAAGCTTCTGGTTTCAGAAGTAGGCTACCTCAGAAGACCAGCAAGAGAGGTATCAGGATGAGTTATGTTGATTTGTGTGCTCCCTGAGCATCTGGCGGTGGTGGGCAACTGTGACATTCAAGAGGCTGGACTAGATGGGCCTTTGACTTGTACCGACAGAGCCCTTCTTATGTTCTTGTCTAGGGGTGAGGATCCCTATCCCCAAGGACCAGCATGGCATCAGCAAAGTTTTGATTGAATAGCCACTAGCCCCTCTTATTCCTATCATTTGAATTCTGGTCTCAAAGTATCATAGGCATGGCAGGACATCTAGCAGCTTTCCCCCATCCCTTTCCTATCTGGGTGGTTAGAGGTGCACTGGTGGAAAGGTGTATGCAAGCATGAAATTGTGCCTGAAGGTACTTCCAAAAGCATGGCTACAGCTCTACTGAGGCAGCTCCAGTTGTGCTGATATTTGAGCCCAATGATGCTTCTTTGTCACATGGGCTGATTTTTTTAAAGGCATAGAATTACACTGAAGGAATCACTAATGTGAACTGCATTCAGTGTTTCATTATTTATTACTGCATTATAGTCTGTTGTATATCTAACCTTCTCATTCCCAAGGGCTCATAATAGCTACTCTTAGTTGTTCTATTGTTTGCCTAAGTGTATCCAAGATATATTCTCTATCCCCTTTTAAATTGTTCTGGAACAGTCAAATAGTTAAATTCATAAATATAACACAATCTCTGAAACCCTGATTCATACCCTACCACCATTTGTGCAACTGCTGGGAACATGGTGGACACGACAAGGGAAAACCTAGTCGATCTGTCACAGGGGCTAGTTACCAGGACATTGCCTTCCCACCAAAATGGTACCTCTTTAGGTACTTGCATGCTTTCAAACTGCTAGGTTGGCATGAGGTGGGATGAGTGTTGGGTGCTCACTTTGTTGTGCAGAACTTGGGTCTCAAACTGCTGACCTTTCAGGTTGAGAAGCACAATGTCTTTAACCACTGAGCCACTGCAGTCCCTTTTTTAATCCTTAGAAATATAATTGGTCATTTGCTTGATAACTAAGAATTTAAAGCCAAAAGTTGGAAATGAACTCTTGGTTGAATAATCATATCTAAGAAATATCAATAGAATGTTGTGGCTCTTTGAAGGCTAGCATGTATTGTGGCATTATTTTTTGTGGATTTCTTACAAATACAAGTAAAAGGAAATAAATGAGTGACCTTAATAGATAAAATGAGAAAAACAAGGCAGGTAATTTGCAGAAGATATTTCTAGTTCTTGCACCTTGTATCAGTTTAAAGCAATCTGGAACCAAACCTACAATCCAGAGTAATTATGGGAGCACACAAGATACATTATGTGCACCTGTAGTTACTGCACCACCTAGTGAAAACCTATGGGAAATTCATATTGCAATCCAGAGCAAATTGTTCTTACACCAGAGCAAGGAGTCCCTAGTTACTCCATAGTGCTCCATAGTTACTCTGGATTGCGCCCCAAGTTAAAGGACTACTTTCTCCCACAGCAGCCTGCTCAGCCCTGAAATCTGCATCCGAGATCCTGATCTCTGATTTACAACTACAAAAGATATTTTTGGTATGCACATGAAGTAGGGTTTTCTGGAGTGTAACCCCATTTTTAAAAGAGCTAAATTCATATTGGAAAGTGTTTTAGTTCCATACATCTTGCACAGCTTTCTAGTGAAAAAAATGTTAGAACCAGCCATATTAAACTGCAGTCCTAGACATGCCTACTCTGCAGTAAGTCTCATGGAATTCAGTGGAGCTTAATCGCAGGATTAAAGCCTAAGACTGCAATCCTAACCTCACTTACTTGGGAGAAAGCCCCATTGACAATAATGAAGCTTACGACTGAGTATAGACAGGGATAGGATTGCAGTCTAAGCCAATCAATTTACTACTCATCCAATAAGAGCACTTGTGCTGACAGAAAATTAAGGAACCAGGAATCATTACTTTTATTCACAATGACATTTTGAATCCATTCTAGAAAAATCTAGTAAATAAAATCTGGAGTACATATGGCTATATACAAAGGTTATTTTGCACCATTTAAGGTAATAGAGGTCCAATTATGGTTTTTATACCTTTGCTCAAATTAACAAGGAAATTGGATTGTGCCTTTATTTCATTATTTAACAGGAATGTATATGATATACTTACAATAAACATAAAAATTAATGTCCCACAAATAAAAGATGTGAATCAACTCCACTGAAAACAAAAGTGAATTTTTACTTTATGCACTGTAACCATAAACTAAATCATCAACCAAGCATGGCAGCAGAATAAAATTTTGATCCATTCTGTAACATTAAAAGTTACTAATTCCAGGTGATAATTATGAATGATTATCTTAAGCCAAACCAACCAGAATTCACTTTTAAGGCACAAGGGCTTGCTTAACTGCCTCAGGCACACGGGTAGCATAATAGTCATGGTTTTTCAATGCAGCAAGAACACCTCCTGAATTCATGTGCTTGACCTCTTTGTTATAATGAAAGAAATTTCCATGAATATCAGTGAGCTTGCCTGAAAAGGAAAGAAAAAATAGGCTCTGTTAAGCACACCAGCTATATTTTAAATAAAGAAGATCAAATGATGTTTCTTGAGTTGATTAAAAACTTGCTCTTTGTACATATAGAATACTATACTTCCACTTATGGAAGTATGGGTTAACACACAAAGTGGTATGGGTTAACCACTTATGGGTTAACACACAAAGAGCACAATCCTAACCATGTCTACTCAAAAGTAAGCCTCACTGTATTCAGTAGGTCTTACTCCTAGGAAAGTGTCTTTAGGATTGCAGCCTTACTCATCCATTATACTAGGTCAACATCAAAGAAAACCATGTAAAAGAACTTCATGCATAGAAACTTGTTTTTCATCAAGGCAAAGCAAACAATAGACTAGCTGGAAGATAATGGTTCAAACAAAGTGCATTACTGGTTTGACCAAATATTTCAACCTGTGCTTGAAGGCCTTGGAGCAAAAGCAAGTTCAGTGAATTTGGCTAGCTTTTTAAGCTGCATCTGAAAAATTTAAAAACTGGCGGAAATTTTCATGCCAATGTATTTCAGACTATAATATGTACTGTATATTCATAAAAAATAACACTGAGAGCACAATTCTAACCATGTCTACTCAAAAGTAAGCCCCATTGTGTTCAAATGGCCTTACTCCCAAGGAAAGTGTCTTTAGGATTGCAGCCTTTTAGTCAGTTGTTCAATTAGAAACAAGCAGAGATTGCTACTAATTGGAACATAATGCAGCAAATGCAACTGTCTTGAAAGAAGAGGAGAATCCCAAGTGTCTGCAGGCTGGCCCAAGGAAATACTGCATGGTGGTAAGCATGCTTTTCCTCTTCTGGTTCCTCATTTTGGATAAGCAGCTGAATGGGGAAAGTGTTGGTAGATCCCAACTTTCCAGCACTGGAATGAGAACAATACAACTCTAAGGTAAGGGAACAAACATTGCCTTATGTTGAGGATGTCTCAGTGACTGCCATGTGCCCCATGTGCCCCACTACAACAGTTATGCATGCCAGTGCTGGAAAGTTGCACCATGTGCCCCACTACAACAGTTATGCATGCCAGTGCTGGAAAGTTGGTTAGGATTGTGCCCTGTGTCCTATGCCACCAGGCCAGGCAGGTTATAAGACTACCCAGATGAGTAGTCAGTCGTTCAGTGACTCTTTAATTATATATATATATAGATAGATGAAATAAAGCAAGTTATTAAAAATGTGGGATGCAAAAGATAGTGGAATGGTGTTGTTATTCCTAGAAACCAGTAGGTGGCAATGCAGTTGCTAAGTGGCTTGCCTCCCTTGGATATACAAATTGAAATGAATTGAAACCTGACAGTTCTTCCTACTTTGTGTCCCTGTCCCAATACTGTACCTGAAGGACAAAATCTTCAGTCCTTTCATTTTCTGTCTTTAAAATGAATGTTTTTTCCTCCAAAGCCCCCCTTCTCCAAACAGGGAAACTAGTAATGTCACTATGGCCAAATGTTAAAATTTTCACGCCCACTAAAAATTGGGGTGGCTTCATTCCACTTGCCTCAGAGCACACAGCTTGGGTCTTTATAAAAAAACACTCATTTCCCCCTCCCGTTTGCAAAACAATTGGATAGGTGTTTTGCCCATGTTTCTCCCAGTAGTTGCATGATTCTCCCAGTAGTTGCAAGTGAGTTACGGCGCAATCCAGAGTCCTTGTTCCAGTGTAAGAACAACTTACTCTGGATTGCAATACGAATTTCCCATAGGTTTTCACTAGGTGGTGCAGTAACTATGGGTTCACGTAATGTCTCTTGTGTGCTCCTGTAGTTACTCTGGATTGTAGGGTTAAACTTGACCAGAATCCAGAATCTCAAAACGCAAAGAAAAAAGGTGCAGAATCCAGGGAAATACAGGGATTCATCACAATAATAGTACAGGCCTTTGGTTTGACAATACTGTACACATTTCATAGGCCAAAGAAATGTTTTTGCACCTGACGAGTAGTATTTTAAATATATATTTTATTTTATTTTATATATTTTATTTTTAAAAATACATTTAATTTAAAAATAAAATAGTACAGTATTTTTAAAATAAATCCTCTGATTTATCTTACTCACCTCCTACTGCATGCAAAATAGCCTCTGGAGCACACGTATCCCATTTCTTGCACCCAGGACTGGCAAACACATAAGCAGAAGCTTTGCCTTCCACCAGCTGGATGATCTGCAATGAGCAAATCATTTTAAATAACAGCAGGACAGACTCTTCAAAACCAACTCCCAACGGGTGGGATGCTACAGTTTTAGTTGAAGATACCTCTATGCTTTTGGTAACTATGGGTGCAATCCAGAGTAACTACGGGGAGTCCTTGCTCCGGTGTAAGAACAATTTGGATTACAATATGAATTTCCCATAGGTTTTCACTAGGTGGTGCAGTAACTACGGGTACACGTAATGTCTCTTGTGTGCTCCCGTAGTTACTCTGGATTGTAGGGTAAGTAGCAGAAAGAAATCTTAGTGAGATTATCCTTTTTCTTCCTTGGTCACTCTGAAAATTATATCTTTGTCACAAGACTGACTCATAGGGTGCAATCCTAACCATGTCTACTCAAAAGTAAGCCCCATTGTGTTTAATGGGTCTTACTCCTAGGAAACTGTCTTTAGGATTGCAGCCATAATTTCATGAGAAGTCAAATAATTCCCCTTGTTTTTCTAGCCTTGGCATGTGTCTCCTACCCATGCATCTGGAAGAAGAAGGAACCACTGGATTCTAAAACACTGTACCATTTTCTCATAAAATGCAATCATTGGGCCCATTTCCAGGAGAACATTTGTTAAGGGATTTATATCCTGCCTTTTCCAAGCCAGTACGAATGCCCAAGGTGGCTTACAAAGCTTTAACTCCTCCCCTCTTGCTCTCCACACAACAACCTGTGAGGTAGGCAGTGTTGAGAATGAGTGACTTCCCCAAGGTCACCTAAGAAGCTTCATTGCCAAGGAGGGATTTGAACTGATCTTTAAGGTCTCAGTTCACCTCCCCAACCACTACACAATCCTGGCTCTCATGATACACTATGTTCTGCAGTCCTGATCACAGAAATGAAACAGGAGAATCAACTATTTTGGTCTCAGTTTATAAATAAAAACTTATTCCCACTTTTGTAAAATTAAAATCAGATCTTTCCATACCTTATTTCCTGCACCGCCAACTCTCACCACACTATCTGGATTCATTGCACTAATGCAATCATTTACCAGCTTGCTGCTGTGTGACCGTGTAGTAGTGATGATATGCTTTCCAGCAGGCACCTCTTTCAGCTGAAATCCAAAAGCGCCCAAACCCAGGACTCCCCAGATTGTCCTGCCTAGAACTGCATCTGCACCTGCCTGCAGAAGAGATAGCAACATATAAGGAATGGTAGTTCTGGCTTTCAACATGGCTTTAATAGGAAAGAAAAGAAACACATGGACATTATTAGAGCTAAGGGTTGGCTTCTTTCACACAAATTGCCCAAACCCCAAATTATTTCCAGCTAACTAATAGTGTCTGGTAGTTGCCAGCAAAGCTACACATTTCCTACCTCATAGTTATAGTATGGTTGATTAATGACACCTGCTATTGCTTTCCCCTCATAAGCAATTCCAATAAGTACAGTTACATGGTCAAGAAGTCCTGGAAAAGATTTTTTTAAAAGATACAGTTATGGAGACAAAAAAGGAGATAAAGTTCATTCTATATTCTTTCTACAGTGTTGCTGGTGGTGGTTAGAAGTCCACTTGAGACAGCTTAACGTCACATTTTGAAATCTTTAAAGCATTATTTATCACAGTGTATCTTGCATGGTGACATCAATCAAACAGAAGAGAACAGGAGAGTCCTGTTCTCATTATAAGACTTATTTCTGAGTAAAAATGTATACAGAAATGACTTGGGAGACAAGTGTGAGCTATAGGATGAATGGTTAACTTCATACCACAGAGACAAAATTCCACTGGGTAATTTGGGCCAATGTTAGCAGCAAAGTAATCAAGCTTTTAAAAAAAGATAGGCCAGATGAGTTAGGCCAGCCTAAGTTTCTCAGGATTGCGCCCTATATTCCAATGTATGAAGATTTAATGAGTCACTCAACAGATTTTTCCTTAGTCTAAGTATCTGTTGGTCATAGTTCAATCCTGTGCAAAATTTTGGAATGAACACAAACTCTACCTGACTTGTTTTCATAGGAGATTGTTAGTTTCAGAATAGACTGCACTTGGTGCAATCCTAACCAGTTTAGTCCAGCGTGTAACTCACCCATTTCCTCATTCCCATGGTGGTGTGGGGAGGCCAGTGCATGTCTCTGCACTGACTTAACCCCCACAGGAGCACACAACAGTACCTTATAGCACAGTACCTTTGCAACACCCCCAGGCTAGCATGGGACTTGTCTGGCCTAACTGGGGATTGGGATTACAGCCTAAATGGCTTCTGAGTTCAGTTTATTATAGCCAAGAACAACCTCAGTGCAAGAAAATTAAGAAAATAAAAGCAAACCTTCAGTGTATTCTTTAGTTCCATCCAATGGGTCAACCCATACAACCAGCTGGAAAAGGAAACAAAAACCAAAGAGTTTCATGAGGAGTCAGAGGTCTAGGATATTAAATTCCCTCCAGCAGGGAAAAAGATCTCTCGTGATCATTCTAAAGGCAAATATCCTGAACTCACTATGGTATCATTTGTATGAAAGAACTGGCTGCCAACAAGGATTCACAGAATGGATGTTAGGCATTTGCTAATTCAAACACTTCATCACCCCCACCCAGCAAGAAATGTCCTGACATGTGGCTAAGGCTACAATCCAGAGTAACTACGGGACCTTTTACACTGATGTAGTTACAGTGCCACCTCTGGGAAATGTAATCCAGAGTAAGTGCCTCTTACATCTTCCCATAGTTACTCTGGATTGTAGGGTAAGTGTGCAAATCCTAACCAACTTTCCAGCACTGAGGTAAGGCCAAGGCAGCTCTGAGGTAAGGGATCTAACATTGCGCCCCAATAGCAGGATGCAGCATATGCCCCACTGGCACAACTATGCCAGTGTAGGAAAGTTGATTAGGACTGAGCACTGAGACAATCAGCTCCAAAACAACCCATTTTGTACCTTCTTCATACTTTTAGCAAAGATGTTTGCCAAGATCCCTTTCTCTCTTCCAAGCATTCAAGAGAAACTGTGGTGGGGCCTGGATATAAGAACAGCTTGGCTGAATGAGGTCAAAGACCTGTACAGTCCAGCTTCTGGTATCTCACAGTAGTCCACCAGATGCCTTTGAGAGCACACAAATCAAGAAGAAATCATACATCCATATGCTGTTGCCATTTCCTTGCATCCAGCATTCTGAAAGAGGATATCTGTAAAATTCAGATGTTGCATATACCACCATAGTTTCTTACTTATGACAGATCCCCTTTTAAATATATCTAGACCTGAGCCTTGTGGCCAGGAGTTCCACAGATTAGTTCTGCATTGGGCGCAGAAGAATTTCCTTTTGTCTGTTCTGACCCTCTCACAAGTCAAACTGATGCCAATTATAGCAAGCAAGATTTGGGACTCATGTGTCCCCACATTAACTCCTAAATTTGTCACAGTCACAATCACTCCTAAACTTGTCACAGTCGCAATCCAGTGAACATTAAAGTGCTGTATCTTCTCTCCCTTTTCTTCCCCAGTCTGAACAGTAAAGTCAGCAAGGTTCCACCTTCCTATGCTTTGAGTAAGGAAAGATGTTTGATAAGGTGTTTTGCCCACCACACAAAGTTGTCCTCATAGTTTCTTCAAAGTGTGCTTGGAAACAACAATAAAATTAGATCTTCCAGCAATAATTTAACATCAATGTATGTACTCAGCACGTACAAGCCCTATAGCAGCAATTGGAACATTTGTTGCTAGATGGGTCCAACTGTAAACTGGACCCATCAACTCTTAATTCAGCTATTACAGAAGCCTCTCATTTTGAGTACCGTACCTCTTCCTCTTTGATGCCAGCGTATTGCTGAGGACAGGCTTTCTTCAGTATCTCCTCACATTGGCCATCCTCAAGTAATTCTGGAGCAACCTCTTCAGAAGGAAGATCCTAGGTGGAAAAAAAACATGCACATCTAAGGTCAAGGAAGCTAAGCTAGACATGCAATTATTCACTCACCTAGCCACCAGAAGGGGACAGTCCCCAGGTGACCAAGTAGAATTTGGGGTTGGAAATTTGGATCTTATCTGCAAGACTGTATGTATGGAAGTAAAAAGAGTGGCTCAACATGGACAGTGTAATGAAACTGACAGTGTAATCCAAGGCATATCTACTCAGAAGTAAGTCCTATTGTATTCAGTGGGACCTACTCCCAGGAAAGTGTGTTTAGGATTGCAGCCTAAGGTAATGAAAATGCAATGAAACTTAAATTCTCATTTTGAGTTAAATTAGATCAAAAATATTTCTTTTCCCCCCACAGATTATGATAACTTATTTGATATCCTCTGATGAAAATGAGCTTATCCCTACTTTCTTGTTTCAGATTTTTTTGCAAATTCCTTTCAGTTTTTCTCAGTTTATTGTAAATCCTCTCCTTATATCTGGCTGTTAGGCTGAATCTTCACTTTAAAAATGTAAATGAACACTGTTGCGTCGAAATGAGTCAAAGAAGGCTGGACCTTTGGAGTCTGACAAAGTTCAAAGTACACAAAATGCTTCTTTCTTTCTTTCTTTCTTTCTTTCTTTCTTTCTTTCTTTCTTTCTTTCTTTCTTTCTTTCTTTCTTTACAGTATATCTTTCTATATAGCTACAGTATATCTATCTACAGTATTTATTTACCACTTTTCAACTAAAAAGTTCACAAAGTGGTTTACGAAGAAAATGGAAAAACATTAATGGCTAATGGGTGCTACTGTAATTAGTTACAGGAGTTTTCCTTGAAGAAATGTGGGTCCTCTTGGACCTCCTTTTAAATACCAGGATGTCATAAATTCTCAGCAACGTGACTCATGGCTGGGAAAAAATCCAAGACAAAAGTAACAATCCGCCATGTCTAGCCTCCATAAAAGAGCCTAAAACAAACCGCAAACTACGGTACCTAAAAGAGCCAAAACAACAATCCATCATTTCTATCGTGATGGGGACCAGGAGCATCATAGACAAAAAGCACAATCCCAACCATGTCTACTTTAAAGTAAGCCAATTGTATTCAATAGATCTTACTCCCAGGAATATGTCTTTAAGATTGCAACCTAAGAAATAATGCAGTCCAATGCACAGTTTCCTGGGAGTAAACTCAACTGAAGACAATGAGACTTATTTCTGTATAAATATGCCCAGGATTGTACTGCAAATTTTGTAACAGCCTACAGGGTTCTTTCTGGCGTTAGACTGTAGAAGATGGGATACTACAATATACCAGATGATTATTACTATAAATGAGCAAAACACCAGAGGCTCAAGAAAGCAACAGATTTTGAATGACGCTTTCCAATCTGGAACATTCAGTGGATTTCAGGGTCCACCTTTAAATGACTATTACTATACTGCATTCAGCCACAGACGGAGTGAATAATTAGAATCATTAGAATCCATTATTCATCTCATGAAGTAGCTGAATGTAGTTGAGTATAGTATCTATACAAATACATTCTGGGGTGACAATGGAAGAGCAAGAAACCTGAAAGTGGGTTTTTAAAGCTATCTTTCACCCAAAGAAGATTGCAACAAATGTGGTTTAACACCCAAGGTAAAACTTTGGATTTTGGTGCTTTTTTTGTTACAAGAAATTTAAAGGTGGACCCCCAGATCAGTGGTGAGTCAAAGTGGTGAATGCCAAATCACCGGAAAAGAAGGTACCGTTTGTGCATATGATGAACAAGCAACATAGCAAATGACAAGCTTGACGAACAAAGTGGGCCTTGAGCACCCATCTCAGTGGGTGAAAACTAAGTTAATATTATAAAGTACAACATACAAAAGGCAAACAACAAGGTTTCAGAGTCCTCACCTCTTCACCTATGATTGTCAATTTAGGGAATTTCTGGGCCAAAGAAGAGCAAATGCTCATCTGTACAAGTCGGTCAGCTTTGGTCTGCAGATCATTCGCTCCACACTGTTGGGATAGAAAATCAATTACATTTATCATATATACACAAAACTATATTCCACCCTTATCACCCACTCCTATCCAGGGCATACCATATGTCCTTGTCCAGCGAAGCAAAAGCTATATCATTGTCACATGTTCCAGGGTTGCTGGCGCAAACAGCCAGAGATCCCATGTACATAACAGCTCCCTGATGCCCATCAAAGCAAGTAGGTTGGCAGTGGGGCAGTTCATGGGAGGATATATGGGCAGTTTGGGGTGGAGAGTAGGCAGGGAAGTGAAAGGAAGAATAGCAGCAGCTGTCCATGGAAAAAATCAACCCCTCCTTTCCTGCCCCCAAACACCCCTGGATCTCCTTGATCTTAGGCAAACAACAAGGTTTGGCATAGTTCCAAGGAGACCCACTGGCAACCAAGCAGCCTGTTGGTAGATATGTAATGAAAATCTTTTCTTACTTCTCCTAGGATGTCTGATTGCTCCCCCCCTAATATGCAATTTTAAGAAGGGGTCAATTCCACTCTTACTTTCTGTCTTTTTTGATACAGAAGAGGGAGTACTCTAAAATTTTGCCTGTAGCTACTTTGGCAACAATTATATATGATCAATAAAAAGATGTGACTCAAAACCAGAAAAGCCAGTCTGACCAGTCTCACATGAATCATCTCACTGACAGGTGTCCAGCAAACATCTGAATGGTTCTATTTAACACTCAGAATCAAGGAATCATAGAGTTGGAAGGGACCTAGTAGGTCATCTAGTCCAACCCCCTGCCTGCAGCAGGAATTCCCCCTAGAGCATCCCCGACAGGTGCTCGTTGAGCCTATGCTTGAAGATCCCCAGTGAGGGAGAGTCCACCATCTCCCTTTACATACTTGAGTGTTCCTTTTGATAAACAGGTTTCTGATTTTTGGACTCCTGAACAGAGTTTCTCCATTATCCACTAATCTGTATGGAGGAGCAGGAGGTCTGGTCTACAGAGTAGATACTCCATTTGCCTGAAGATAAGAGCTGAAGGTTGCTGGATCGGAAGTCAAAGCGGCTGCTGAAGCTGAGATTTTCCATCTGCATTTTAGTGGGCTTGAAGAAGCTATCTCAGCTGTCCTTTGTGTGAGAACCGAAGGAGAAGTTTGTCAGCCAGCATGTCAGACATCAGGGGCCAGTAGTGAAAAACCAAACTGTGAACGTAACATCTTGAATGTAGCCGGTTCTTGAAAGATAGAACCTCTCTCTGTAAAAATCTCTTCAGGGGTTTAGACCAGCCTGCCAATGTAAACCGCTCTGAAAAAAATCTAAAGAGCAATCCAAAAGTCCAGAAAAGCAGTATAGAAATGCCTGTTTTATTATTATGATTATTACTGCCAATTGCTGATCACGCTTTGTAGCGCCAATTAAGAAAAGATTAACAGGGTTTTACATAAAGGTGTATTTGTCAAAGCTGTAGGAGGTGGTAAATCTAAGTTAAGCTTGCTGGTGTGTATGGAAGATGCAGAGGTTAAAGGAAGGAAGAGAAGGCATTGTATAGTATCAACAGTGGCATTAATATCTGCAAACACTCTGAATGTGTGCTTAATGAAGATTTGTTCACCATATCTTACTCAACAAACCAAAGTCCAAGGGCCCAATCCTATCCAACTTTTCAGCATCAATACAGCCACAGTGCAACCCCAAGGTAAGGGAACAAACATTTCCTTCCCTTGAGGAAGCCACAGTGACCGCCCCAAGTGAAGGATGGAGGATGCAGCACACATACCTTTGACTCTGCTGCACTTGTACAGGTTAGCTGAATAGGATTAGGTCCTAAGGCAGCTTTGGGTGTTAAACTGGCATACAAAGACACACTCTGTGTCTGACTGCTTAAGACCTTGTAGTTGGACTGGCAATGGCTCAACTGGGTCCCAAGAAGAATTTTATTCCAGCCCAGCTAACTGGGATCCATGCCACTTGATTGCCAAGGGCAGAATCCAGGACCTTCTGCATTCCAAGCATTTGATCTCCCACTGAGTTATGGATATCCAGTGGCTGTCCTACAAAGTGGCATTTAGCCATTCAACCTACTTGCCACTCAACCTCCATCCTGATAGGGACATCCATCTCCTGCAGCAGATAGTACTGCAGCAGCTCTAAGAACAACAGGTTCAGCTTTGCCATAAGAGAAAATAAGAAAGGAAGAAACATCTCTGTGCATACGTCACATGTGTGTGTTTCAAGCAAGACTCAAGATGTTAGAAGGAAAGGAATAGGAATACAGTATTACAATATAGGAGCTTGCTGAATTGCTTTATGGTACAATCCTATCTAACTTTCCAGCACCAAAGTAAGGTCAATATAACACTCGGATAAAGGAACGAAGAGGCCTCTGTGATTGCCCCCCACCCAACTGCAAGATGTGGCATATGGCCCACTAGCACAACTATGCCAGTACTGGAAAGTTGGTTAGGATTGCACACTTCTAGTAGCTTAGACAGGACAGGAATTATGCTTTGGCCAGGAAGACATTGTTAAAAAGGCCCAGTTATTTTCAGAATCTTGAATACAAGTATGGAAGTCAGGAGGCTACAGCATTGTCTCTTTGGCAGCAAAGTGATTCAGGAGCGAATACTGGATAGCATTTGTATAGTATAAATACTGGATACTGCAGATAGCTGAAATCCTACTACAGAAAATGTATAGTGGCTTCTACTTTTTACATGCACAATCACATCAACACAGAGCAACAATTACCTTTTCTACTATGCCCAGGTCTCCACCAGCCATCACCTTCCTGACAATTCCTCCTGCTTTATTAGCAATGGAATATGCTGAGGCCACCAGACGCATCAATATACTTGGGTTGGAAGCCATGCTTGCTGAAGAGAGAGATGGAAACAGGAGAATTAGGCTGCAGTCCTAAACACATTTTCCTGGGAGTAGGCCCCATTGAATTACAATAGGATTTACTTCTGATTAGACATGCTTAGGATCGCACTGTTCTATATCTATCTATCTACCTACCTATCTACCTACCTACAGTATTTATATACCACTTTTCAACTAAGAAGTTCACAAAGTGGTTTACAAAGAAAATGGAAAAATAATAATAGCTAATTAACAGCTAATGGGTCCCTGTCCCAAAAGGGCTCACAATCTAAAATGCAAAAAAGAACACAAGGAGAAGCCACTTGAACAGACACTGCTGGGGTGTGTAGGGCCAGTTACTCTCCCCCTGCTAAATAAAAGAGGGACACCCACTTGAAAGAGTGCCTCTTGCCCAGTTAGCAGGGGAAAATACTGTTAGTCTGGCAAATAGGAGCACATCTCTGGCTTGGCATAATAATTCCAATGGAATACAAATACAGCATGTGTAAGTCTCAACCATCAAGCAACACATTCTAGTTTTGTTTGCCTTGGCAATTGAGGTGGCAGTCCTTGTGAGCTCAAGCCTGTGCCCGTCTACTCAGAAGTAAGTCACATTATAGTCAAGGAAGCTTACTCCCAGGTGACTGTGGATAGGATTGCAACTTTAGAGCGCAATCCAGAGTAACTACAGGAAGTCCTTGCTCCAGTGTAAGAACAATTTACTCTGGATTGCAATATGAATTTCCCATAGGTTTTCACTAGGTGGTGCAGTAACTACAGGTGCACATAATGCCTCTTACGTGCTCCCGTAGTTACTCTGGATTGTAGGATTACTCTCAAATCAAAGGGTTTTCCAAGTAACCATGCAAAGAGCTGGATTCCATGTCTCCTTATTTATTTGATGACATAAAGAATGCATTCTGGAGCTCAGAGCAGCAGATACAGAGATCTTCCAGTGACTTCCCTTCCAACTACTGGACAGATGTAAGCAGGGCTACATCACGTACCATCAATCATGTACTAGGCCCCCCAACAAGAAAAGCAGTTTAGTGCATAGATGGATCATAGTGACTGAACGCCACTAAGAACACAGTCTGTGCAGGTCAGGAAATACTTTGCCCAAGTAGTCTTTGCCCAGTTAGCCTTCAGTTAGTGCATCTGGATCAGAAGGGGAAGGCTCATCACTTGCAAAGTTTTAACTGGCCTTATTTTCAGCAGGAGATTTTCCCTAGATCTGTGGTTCTTGAGCATTTCAGCCTGGGACCCCCTCAGAATGACAATCTGTCTGGGACCTCCAGAAGTAATGTCATGGCCAGAAGTGACATCAAACAGGAATTGTCATCAGTGTGATGCTAGAGGTAATCCAGGTCTACACCTCCATGTATTCAATGAGACTCCCAGGATAGTGTGGATTGAATCCTGAACGCCATAGTCCAAGAGGGTGGCAGTGCCAGATTCCAAGGTAGTGGCATCCAGCTTTTCGTGACCTCTTGAAATGAAGTTGCAACCCCCCCAATAGGTTCCTGACCCCCACTTTGAGAAACACTGCATCCTTCCTGTTGAAAAGCAGTACTGTATACTGTATCTCCAGTTATCAGTTGGTGGACAGAGGCAGAGGGCAACTACAGGTACCTTCAAGTTTTGCTTGGGAAGGGGACATCCCAGATACATCTGGTTGACCACTGGAGCAAGCAAGAAAATATATTAGACTTGTCTTTGCGCTCTGGCTCAGTTCTTAGGTTTCTTTCCCTTTGTTTGTCTCGTTCCCAGTAGTATGTGTTACCTTTGATCCACTTATGCAACGAAGGACTTTTCTTCCCTGAAAGAGTCCCATCCCTTCCTGATTCATATTACAGCCTAACTCCAGAGAACTTTTACAAAAGCCGTGCCCTGTATGAATATGCACCTAGAAAATTTTTAACCTCTTCCCCACATATGCAAGTATCAGGAAAACACATCCTGTTTCCCTTCTACAAGTCTACTCATTAAAATTTCAAGAGCACAATCGTAACCATGTCTACTCAAATGTAAGCCCCTTTGTGTTCTTTGGGTCTTATTTCCAGGAAAGTGTCTTTGATTGCAGCCTAAGTTTACAGCTGCAATCCTAAACACACTTTCCTAAGAGTAAGACCCATTGATCACAATGGGGCATACTTCTGAGTAGACATGGTTAGGATTGCAGCCTACATGGATTAAACGTGTACACCTAGGCAAGTGTATCCAGTAGTGCAGTTTTAAACTCCACCTTTAAATTTGGGAGTCCTTTTGAGACAGCAAGAGTAAATTTGATATGAAATTAAACAGATCAATATTGCAATTCTGGTCACATCCTTTATTAATATAATTTAGTGGTTCTAATACAGAGGATCCAGAACCCACCTGTGGGTCATTACCTGGTTTCTGATGATTCATGAAACTGCAGGCAAATTAGGTTATATGCATTAAGGGTTAGGCAAGGTACTTGTGGGTCAGTACTGCTGGCCAATCCCCTTTATTAAGCAGGAGGGTCTGTTAGCGTTGCTGTTAAGCCTAAAGATTTAACATCTCAAGGTCACCAGTTCAAGACCAAAAGAAGCCTCCATGAAGGGGAAGAAATGGAGAGCTGAAAAGCTAAGCCAAGCATTTTTGGTGAGAACCAAAAATAAGGCAGCTCTCTTTTTGTGGGAGGGAAAGACGCTGTCTGTCGGTGTATTAGAGGCAATGTGCAGCCAGAACATTTCACCAGATCATGACAACATCCATCTGAAATATAGTTCTTGAAAGACAGAAGACATTTGTGACTATAAAAAACCCCTCAAGGGTTTAGAAACAGCCTGCCTGGGTACTGTGAACCACCTTGCATAAAACCAAAGGAATAATCCAAGGAGTAGAAAGGTGGTAAATATCAGTTATTATTATCGTCATCATTAACTATTATTATAGCTACACCCCTTGGCATTTATACATGAGGCAGCAGCCTCTAAAACAGCAATTTCAACCATTTTCATCTCACAGCACCTGACAAGTCACTACAACAAGTCACAACACCTACATTATATCTGTGAACAATTTGCGGCACATCACTGTGCTGTAATACACTGGTTGAAAATCAGTGTTTTGGGGTGTTAAAAACACTGATTTAGGGCAAAATCCAGAGTAACTACGGGGAGTCCTTGCTCCAGTGTAAGAACAACTTACTCCGGATTCCAATATAAATTTCCCATAGGTTTTCACTAGGTGGTGCAGTAACTACAGGTGCACGTAAAGTCTCTTACTTGCTCCCATAGTTACTCTGGATTTGGGGGTCCAGTCCAATTTAGGCCTGCCCCCATTGTCTAGAATCAGCCGATGTCCCTAATAGTTTGGAAGCGTCCTTTCATGGTGCATAACCATAGTGCAGTTGTGGAAATTTACCACTGAATCTGCCTGATTTGTCCATACTTTAAAATCAAATTTGCACAGAGATATTTTAAGACCATGGAACAAAAATCCAATTTTCCTTTAGTTTACAGTTCACAAGCCTAAAGAGGTCAGCATGGAAACCCAGCCTTCTGTCCAGGGCACCACTGTCTTGAATTGTGTGACCCAAGATTATGGTGCCAGGATTATTCCACAGCACCACTGGTGGGCTCCAACAGTTCGCACCTACTCTATAGAACCGGCTGTTAATGAGAGATAGGACATATAAAGTTTAAAAATAGCCATTTAAAAGTGCCTGCCAGATGGGCAGAGAACCGGCTGTTAATTTCTTTGAATCTCATCACTGCACAGCACCCCCTGGAGTTCACCACAGTGGCCTTGAATGCTGCAGTGTAAACTTTGGGAACCACTGGTTTTGCACCCTTTTGGATTGGGAATTGCCTTCCCTCTAGTACAGTGATTTTCATCCAGTTCAATAGTCCTCAGGTGTACCACAAGGTCATTAATTAATAGGAAAATTGAGGGATTTGAACATCCTGGTATGCCTTGTCAATGGTGCAAACGACTGATGGTGTGCCTTGACAATTGCAGTGCCTTGTTAGTGTGCTGTGAGATGAAAAAGGGTGAAAATCACTGCAGCCTCCCAGTCATCCACACTCACATGGGGTGCAAATGCACCTCCCAGTCCTCCCCTTTTTCTCCACCCCTTATGATCTTTGCAACTAGCAATCACTACCTATAGATCTAACAGACACATAGTATCCAATCCATATGAATGAAAAGCATACCCTTGCTTGCCAGAGCAGCTCATGCACAGCAGGCTTGCAAAAAGAGACACATCTGCATCAGCCACCCTTTGAATAAAGTCCTGACTTCCTAGATGCCTCCCAGCTCCCGCCTCCTGATCAGTACCTCCTGGGTCCTAAAGTCCACACTTCCCCTACCCTTGCACATCTCTCAGCTGCCTCCTGATCAGTACCTCCTGGGTCCTAAAGTCCACACTTCCCCTACCCTTGCACATCTCTCAGCTGCCTCCTGATCAGTACCTCCTGGGTCCTAAAGTCCACACTTCCCCTACCCTTGCACATCTCTCAGCTGCCTCCTGATCAGTACCTCTTGGGTCCTAAAGTCCACACTTCCCCTACCCTTGCACATCTCTCAGCCGCCTCCTAAGGATGGCCAAAGGGTGGAACGCGCATGTGTACTGCTATCCTCCCCTTGTGTTCTGACGTCACAGTCGCCTTATTGTAGCTTATCAGAACAGCTGCACGTGCTGATTCAGTGTGGCCAAGTGGGTAAGAATGCCAGTTTGGAACCCATAAGGGCAGGCATGTCAAAGTGGAGGCCCAAGGGCCGCATGCGTCCCTTTGCAGGCACACCTGTGGCCCTCGAATATCTCCCCATCCCCAAAGCAGCTCAGTAGTAGTGGCAGCACACTTGGTTTTGAGCCGGAGAGGAAGGAGGGCTCGTGCACCGCAGCAGCGGCTTCCCAGGGTGGGAGAAAGAGCCCAGGAGAAAGGAGGGCACTGCTGAGTAGACATGCAAAAAATTGGATTGCAGCCCTTGGGAGACACCATTAATGCTGAAGCGGCCCTCTATACAAAATGAGTTTGACACCCCCTGCAGAAGGGTGTTGGTTGCAAGCACTGCGCAAGTTTGAGTCCCCGGTCACCAGGTGCTCCATGGCAGTGCACTCGGTCAAGGGGCTGGGTGTGGGCTCCTCTGTCATGTCACTGCTGTGTTGCCTCCTCAGTGAGAGAAGGTACAGCCAGCAGGTCCCTGATGTCCTGGGCACAGGCGGCCAGGAAGACCCCGGAGGATGCACTTGCCTACCAGGTCACCCTCTTTTATGGGGTGGAGGCTGCAGACCAGTGGCTGGGACCAGGTGAAGGAGCTGCAGGTCATTCGGCAGGCTGTCCATATGCCCGGAATTGGCTGGACTCGCATTAAATTTGCATATTGGTCCGGACTGTCCAGTCCAATATGCAAATGTCAGGCAAAGGGGAGACTTGTGTGGTGCTTTGTTGCACTATAAAGCTGCTCGGACCAGCTTGCATCCAAAGTGGCTGTCCAAGCAGCCATGATGGAAACTAGAGGCTGTGCACATGCTCATAGCCTTTCTAGCTCTGCCCGCAGTGTTTTTTTTTAAAGTAGAGGCTATGCGCATGTGCACAGCCTCTGTATCGCTCTGACATCCAGACTGGCTGGTCTGAGGGTCGGAGCACTCTGCAGTGGCAGAGCGTCTGTCCGCAGACAGATCGCTGCAAGCGTGCCTGCCTCCACTGATTCCGGAGGCCAGGTCAGGGATATGTATATACACAGTGTACACATGCAACAAAATCCATACTAGTCCATATACAGTTTATATAAATTCTTTATTGTCATTGTACATATATACACAGTGTACATGTACAAGAAATTCACAAAAACATCCAGAGACCAGACCCAACACATGCACTACAGTCCCCAAACACACTGCCACCTGCCAAAATATATGAACTCTGGGGCATTCAAAACGTCTGTCCTCTTTTTTAAGCCTTTGATCCTGGAAAAGAACTTAGGCTGCAATCCTAAAGACACTTTCCTAGGAGTAAGACCCACTGAACACAATGGGGCTTACTTTTGAGTAGACATTGTTAGGATTGTGCTGGTAATGTCCTTCTTTGCCAGGCAGCACGTAGCGTTTTTCTTGTTGTTAATAAATTACATGTAATAAATTGTATGGAAAGGTTTTTAATTTAATGATAAGTAATATAAGCTGCAATACTAAAGACGCTTTCCTAAGAGTAAGCCCCATTGAACTCAATGAGTTTACTTCTGAGTAGGCATTGTTAGGATTGTGCTCACAGTGTTTAAATTAACCAGATGAAAGCAATATATGGCTGCAATCCTAAAGACATTTTCCTGGGAGTAAGACCCATTGAACACTACACAGCTGCTCCCATGCCATGCAAGAATGCCGAATGTCAGGACATTCTGAACAGTGCTGCAGTAGTAGGACCAAAGCTGTCGCTGAGACAGACTCATCTTTCAAGGATTCTCAGGAAGTACAGCCTCTTCTGTGCCTTCTTCACAAACATATTAGCATTTATGGTCCATGAGAAGTCCACTGGGATATAAGTGCCAGAAATTTAAAACTACCAACCCTACCCAGTCAATTTATGTACAATGGCAAATATACATCTCTCTTCCTCCTGAAATCAATTATGAATTTTTTACTTTTTTGGCGTTAAATGTAAGATTATTTTCTTTACACCACAGTATGAGCCTTTGTACTTCTTTTCTGTAAGCATCACATTGTTCTTATTAATGAGCCCCATCACTGTCGTGTCATCCACAAATCTGATAATTGCATTGGTGTTATACAGTGGGGTGCAGTCATATATGTACAGATAATAAAGGGGCTTAGCACACAACCCTGAGGGGCTCCTGTGCTTAATATCAGAGTAGAAGAATGATAAGATCCCATCCTTACTGACTATGGCCTCTCCATCAGAAAATCCTTCATCCACAGACAAATCTTCTGATGTATACCCAAATTGGACATTTTAAAAAACAACCTGCAGGGTAGAGTGGTATTAAAAGCAGATCTATAATCTACAAATAACAGCCTTGCATATGTCCGCTGTTGTTCGAAATGACTCAATACAGTATGGACAACAACAGACACAGCATCATTATCAGTTGATCTGTTACTCCTATAAGCGAACTGACACGGGTACAAAGTGGATGGAAGACTAGCCTTAATGTAATTCAACACTAATCTCTCAAAACGTTTCGTGTCAACAGATGTTAAAGCTACTGGTCTATAATCGATAAGAGATGCCACTACGACTGCTTAGGGACTGGCACAATAATAGACGTCTGGAAGCAATAGGGACAGAGCACTGCAAGAAGGATAGGCTGGAAATATCTCTGAATGCTCCAGCTAATTCTGCAGCACAGACCCTCAAAACTCATCCCATGATCCCATCTGGTCCTAAAGTTTCTTTAGGGTTGCAGCCTGAGTGTTTTTAGCTTGACTTTGTCATGTTCTACTTCTACATTTTTGCTTGATCACCCTACATTTCTTCTTGGGTGCCCTACATTTTTTGTTGGGTGTCCTACATTTCTTCTTGGGTGCCCTACATTTTTTCTTGGGTGCCCTACATTTTTTGTTGGGTGTCCTACATTTCTTCTTGGGTGCCCTACATTTTTTTGTTGGGTGTCCTACATTTCTTCTTGGGTGCCCTACATTTTTTGTTGGGTGCCCTACATTTCTTCTTGGGTGCCCTACATTTTTTGTTGGGTGTCCTACATTTCTTCTTGGGTGCCCTACATTTTTTTGTTGGGTGTCCTACATTTCTTCTTGGGTGCCCTACATTTTTTGTTGGGTGTCTTACATTTCTTCTTGGGTGTCCTACATTTCTTCTTGGTTGCCCTACATATTTTGTTGGGTGTCCTACATTTTTTGTTGGGTGCCCTACATTTCTTCTTGGGTGCCCTACATTTTTTGTTGGGTGTCTTACATTTCTTCTTGGGTGTCCTACATTTCTTCTTGGTTGCCCTACATATTTTGTTGGGTGTCCTACATTTTTTGTTGGGTGTCCTACATTTTTTCTTGATCACCCTACATTTTCTTGGGTGTCCTACATTTTTTGTTGGGTGTCCTACACTTTCTCTTGATCACCCTACATTTTCTTGGGTGTCCTCCATTTTCTTGCTTGTGCTGCATTTGGGCTCTTGTGGCCATGATGACAGGCGGAGGCTGCCTGTGCTGAGCTGGGTCTTGTGCCAGATTCCGCCCTCCAGGGGGCGCTCATCCTCTCCTTTGCTGCAATGATGAGGACCGACCTATAGAGGGCGCCAGAGAATTTATAAAAAAACAAAACTTGGAGCGAAGCTGTGTGTTGTAACGGGGATTGTCCCTTCCCGGGCCTCGTTGCGCGGTCTACAGACCCTCGTTGGCACCCGTAGTGCTTGCGGCCCAGCCATCCATCCATCCAGGCGGAAGGGATGTGGGCGCTGCGGGCCCCGCGGCGGGTGTTGCGGCCTCGGGCTGTGCCTGGCGGTTGCTGGGGGCGCTGGGTGGCCTCGGTCGGGACCAGCAGGGGCCAGAAGGCGGCTCCGGACTCCAAGTACCGGCACACGGTGCTCCTGCCTCGGAGCGACTTCCCCGCACAGCTGCCCGGCAGGCTCCAGCCACAGACAGAGCTGGAGATACAGCAGGTGAGCCCTCAAAGGCCCCAGGCCTCTTCCCCTACACAGGCATCCAGCCCACCTCCCATCACCACACCCTGTGGCAGGGAGTTCCATGGGTCAAATGCACCACCTGGCAAGGGCTTCCACAGACTCTGTACATCCTGTGGCAGGGAGTTCCACGGGTTAAACGCACCACCTGGCAAGGGTTTCCACAGACTCTGTACATCCTGTGGCAGGGAGTTCCACGGGTCAAATGCACCACCTGGCAAGGGCTTCCACAGACTCTGTACATCCTGTGGCAGGGAGTTCCACGGGTCAAATGCACCACCTGGCAAGGATTTCCACAGACTCTGTACATCCTGTGGCAGGGAGTTCCACGGGTCAAATGCACCACCTGGCAAGGGCTTCCACAGACTCTGTACATCCTGTGGCAGGGAATTCCACGGGTTAAACGCACCACCTGGCAAGGGTTTCCACAGACTCTGTACATCCTGTGGCAGGGAGTTCCACGGGTTAAACGCACCACCTGGCAAGGGTTTCCACAGACTCTGTACATCCTGTGGCAGGGAGTTCCACGGGTCAAATGCACCACCTGGCAAGGGTTTCCACAGACTTTGTACATCCTGTGGCAAGGAGTTCCACGGGTCAAATGCACCACCTGGCAAGGGCTTCCACAGACTCTGTACATCCTGTGGCAGGGAATTCCACGGGTTAAATGCACCACCTGGCAAGGGCTTCCACAGACTCTGTACATCCTGTGGCAGGGAGTTCCACGGGTCAAATGCACCACCTGGCAAGGGCTTCCTTAGACTCAGTACGTCCTGTGGCAGGGAGTTCCGCGGGTTAATTGCACCACCTGGCAAGGGTTTCCACAGACTAAGGGCGCAATCCTAACCTAGGCCAGCCTAACTCATGAGTCTTCCCTTTCTCTTAGTGTTGAAGGGAGGCAAGCACTTGTCTGTGCACTTCTGTCAAGGAGTGGCACAGAAGTGTCTTACAGCACTTTGGTGACACCCCTCCGTCAGCACAGGACTTGTGCCAGGGCTTAGGCCGGCCTAACTGGCAGTTAGGATTGCAGCCTCAATATATCTTGTTGCAGTGAGTTCCACAGTTTAGATACAAAGAATTCCCTAGACTAATTGCATCCTGTGGCAAGTGGTTCCACAGATTAAATACACCTTCTGGCAAGGGGTTCCACGGACTAATTACACACTTGGAAAAGAAATTTTTCTGTTGTGTATCCCAACTCCGAATGGTCAGTTTTAATAGATATCCCCTAGCTCTGGTGTAGTGGGAGAGGGAAAAGAGCTATCTATTCCTTTGTGTAATTTTGTTTGTCACAATCATGTCCTTCCATGTTCCTTTGCAACATTTGCATCCCTGTTGACAGTCAAAATCAGCAACTTTCAACCAGTGTGTCAGTGTGCTGCAGATAGTCCTCAGGTGTGCCATGAGAATTTGAGGAGGGACATTTATTTATCAAACTAGTGAAAATGTACCCACGTTGCAGGAGTAAAATTCCCCATTCACCATCCCCCCACTGCGCATCAATCCCTCAAGTTCATCAACCCCCCCATGCGCATCATCCCCCCCATGCGCATCATCCCCCCTATGCGCATCATCCCCCCTATGCGCGTCGGTCCCCCTATGCGCATCGGTCCCCCTATGTGCATCGGTCCCCCAATATGTATCACTCCCCACGCACAACGTCCCCTGGGTGCAGCCTCCTCTCAGTGCAACCCCTCTCTCTGAGCAACATCCCCCCACTGCACCAGGCACCAAGCACCAAATTGGCTGGATGTTGGTCAGTCTTCCATGTTAAGTATAGGACAAAAACACGTTGCAACCTTCTTCAGCCCCTTAAGGGTTAAATTTCTCCACATCAGTTCTTGTTGTGTTTTCATGTAACAGAAGGAACATTCTCCCCGGGTCCAGGGTCAGTCACTCTTTCGTCAATGCAGAATATAGGGAGGAAAACGCATTGTGCCCAATTTCACCCCCATCCAGTTGGAATTTCCAAAAACCGGTTCCAAAAACCAGAAGGAACACCCACCCCAAATTCTAGGCCCAGCGGTTTTGGCTGGGCTTTGATGCGTCAGTGAGTGAGTCAGTGACATTTCTCTTTTATATATATATAAAAGATATATTATATATATATATAAAAGATATATATATATATCCCAAATATATATATATTTGGGAATTTGAACAGCATTGTGTGCCCTGTCAGTGGTAAAAACAACTGATGGTGTGCCATGAGATGAAAAATGTTGAAAACCACTGGTCAAAAGCAAACTCCAAAGCATGGCAAAACCATGGTAGCTTTAAAAAATGCTGCTAAAATAAAAGCAACGCACAACTTTAGAAGCACCCATACCAGTATCAATTAACTGCCAGTAGAATACCAAAGCTGCATGGGGAGGGACAAGTGCTTCCTTGGCTGATGCTTTGCAACCCACCAGTTTTGAAACTGTTGCAATAACTTGTTTGGAACAAAGCTGCAAGTGTATAATTCTAGTTTTAATATTGTCTCTCTGCAGAAATGTGGCTTTTCAGAACTATATTCATGGCAAAGACAAAGGAAAACGAAGCGTGAATTTTGTCTTCATGATGGACCACCATATGCCAATGGAGATCCACACGTTGGTCACGCATTGAATAAAGTGAGTATAACTTTCCTAAATTCATTGGGTTTTCCTCCATGGTACTGGTCACTGTTAGATGCTAGTTGAGCTTCAGGGAATTGCAGTCCAGACTCCAGTAATGTGCAGTGAAGGAGGTCACATGGTTCACGATGCAATCTGTAGACATTTTAATACATTCTGTTTTTAGATCTGGAAAACCAACACTCAAACTTGCATCCACTGTTCACTGGGAATAAGGTGCCCAGTTCAACCAGTACTTTCAACTCTGGAGCACCATAGGACTTCAGGTCCCTAAATCAAAATGACACGACACACCAACCAGTCACAATTATAGTGCAGTCCTCCAGTGGACATTGCACATGATTTTTCATGAAGATGTGACTGGCTGAAGTGTCACATCACCCGATCTAGGGACCCAAAGTCACACAACATTCCCGAATGGTTAGTGCCATTCACAAAATTGATTTGATTGAACACTAATCCAGCCTTTATCTAGAATATAACTTTAGATTTCACATGCACCAAAATGAACAAAAGCAAAAGTTAATCTTGAACCACTTTGACTGTATTTCATTAATTTAAAAGGTGTTATCTTTAAAGCAAAATGTTTGTGGGATGTGCATGTTTTCTCCTATGTCATTTGCACTAATGAGTTTCTGTGCAAGAACAAAGTGCTTATTTCTGGCTGTTATCTGCTTAGTGGTGTCAGTTTCTGCTTATTGATGTCACTTTAAGCCCTCATCAGGCACCATTAATACTATTCAACCTAATATATAAAATGGGTTTGTCAGCCTTGCTTTAGTTGTCCAGCTTATAGGTTTGCTATTTATAGTGTCACAGCTTGGTCACTCAGTTCTCAGTGTTTTTCAGCAACACCTTTTATGTTGGTCTCGGATATGCGCATAAGCTTTCAGGCCCATATTAAAATTGTAGATGTATCCGTGGAAAACTCAATCAAGAGAATAATAAGCAACAATTATTGTACAAATGTATGTACCGTATACATAAGATGCATACATTTTGAGCAACAAATGTATTATGTACGTATCTTATTTTGTCCAAATGATTCTTCAAATTAAATCACAAAATGAATTTTTAAAACTCTTGTCCTGCAAATGGTTGTATGGGAAATATGAAATAACTTTTTTGCTCCCCTCCTTCAGATTTTAAAAGACATCACAAATAGATTTTATGTGATGAGAGGCTATAAGGTGCATTATGTGCCTGGCTGGGATTGTCATGGATTGCCCATTGAGTTGAAAGCCTTGTCTGAACTTGATAAATCACAACATCTTCCAGCAATGGAAATCAGGAAAACAGGTATGTAGTCTTTTCTGACTTTCTTAGATGCGACGCACATCACACAGCTTGTTATGTGAGTGTACAGCATGGCCCGTATATCCACAGATTCATTTATCTGTGCATCAGTTTTGCAAAAAAAAAATAATAATAACCCCACAGAACCCCTCCAAGGGTGATCTCCTCTCCTCTCACATATGTCTGACTTTATTAGAAAGGCCTGTGTTATGTGAGTGTACGGCAGGGTCCCCATTTTCATGGATTCCTTTAGCCATACATCAGGTTTGCAAGGCACCCCTTCAGTCCCTCTGGAGGTGAGCTTCAGTTCCCTCACCTTTGCAGGGTCCATTGTGCCCAGCAGAGGCTATGGACATCTGTTGATTATTTTGCAATCCCAGGGGTCCTGCCAGCTTGTGCCGGGATCTGCTTTGCAGACCCTCCCCCCCAGCTTGTAAAAAAGTGTAAGTATGGGCAAGATTGACCCTTGAGGTTTGAATTGCACACAGGGGTGTCATCAGGGTGGAGTGGCCGGTGCAGGCTGCATCGGGTGACCTGCCCCAGGGGTTAGTGTTAGGGTTGACACTCCTCCGGCGGCCACAGCACTTCCTGACGTGCGCCTGAAACGCCATATGTGCTAGACACCATGAATGTGCCAGTGCCCAGCATGCATACCCAGAACTCTGGGCATGTACACTGGGCCAGGTGCGCCCTGAGCTCACTGCACATCCCCGGACTTCCAGGCATGTACGCTGGGCACCAACACACATGCACATCCTGGGGGGGGGAGGAGTGACACGTGTTCTGCCCCAGGTGACGTGCATCCTCATGTCACCCCTGATTGCACCTAAAACTAACTTTTTCTAAGTGCTAGGGGGATCTGCAAATCAATCTGCAGCCCCCCGAGCTCTCCCCAGTCTCCTGCACAAGCTGGCCAGGACCCCATGAGAGACAAAAAAATCACCCTTCATCCCTCTGCAGGAGCATGATCCAAAGGATCATGTCACTGCAGCATCTCCTCCCCAGCAAAGACTTAGGGAGAGAGTAAATCTCTTCATATTTTTTTAGATCACTGCTCTGTGGATACATAGGCATGTCTGTGGTCTGTCACTGAAAGTGTTTGTGAGGTGGGAGAATATGTTTGCTTCTAAGTGCTGGAGAGTTATCCCCACCATCCTAAGTTCCTTAGACAATGATCACGTGTTCAGCTTCATTTGGGTATACATAAGGCGAAACAAATGCTACTAGGGACTTCTGTGGTCAGTGTAAGTTCTGTGTTCCTTTGTTGTAAAGAATGCTTATAAGTTTATACTTTTATTTCTCTTAATTGAAACTTAGAGATAAACTAGTTTTGTAGAATTTCCTATAATGTGGTTAAATTGGTATTAGTAAAGTTTTTTTCCCTTTTCAGCCAAAGAATTTGCAGAAGATGTCATAGAAAAACAGAAACTGGCGTTTAAGAGGTGGGGGGTCATGGCTGACTGGGATAACTGCTACTACACATTTGATAAGAAGTATGAAGCAAAACAGCTGGATATTTTTAATCACATGTATAGTAAGGTATATTTAATATTTGCTAAAGGAAGATTTGAAACATACAAAAAGGCAGTCAGTTTTGGTGACTTAAATGGTGCTATTTCACCTTTCAGGATTATATTTATCGGGATTATAAACCAGTGTATTGGTCTCCTTCAACAAAGTAAGTACCTTTTTTTGTCCTTGCACATATTTTGAGAGCAGGGAAGAAGGGTCTTGAGTTTAATTTGTTTACACATGCTTCTCATCCAGTACAGCCCTGGCTGAAGCTGAACTTGAATACAACCAGCAACACATCAGTCGCTCAGTTTATGTCAAATTTCCTTTGTTGAAACCACCTTCAAAACTAGCTTCTGTTATAGGTATATCGGTTTGTTTTTAATCCATTTGTTATTAAACTATTGTAATAAACTATTGTAACTACAGTATTTTAAAGTATCATTAAATATGCTCAAATTGATAGATGGATTGCCTGCAGTGAGTTTGATCATCTGGACAACACAGCCGTGGACTATTCCAGCCAATCAAGCGGTCTGTTATATGCCAAATTCAGAGTATGTATTTGGTTCCTTTATTTTCACCTCACACTTTGGGTGAGTTTTGCAGCCCCAAATCCTGACTTTGCTCCAAGCAGCAATGACAGGAAGAGCCCCAGCCAGGATCGCCTCCATCCACCCTTTGGTCACACTTCCCACAGAGAATCAGCTGCGAGGTGGGGGAGTATTGAAGTGGTGCTGAACACCGCTGCACCTTCCTGGGCTGGCCACTCAGGGGCCAGAAAAACTGTGCACTGCCCAGGCTCCAGGAAGAGCACCCACCAAGACTGCCTCCTCTCTTCCTGGCCAATCTTTCCAGAGAGCCCCCAGCAGGTAGAAGCAGGCAAGGGGGGCTGGAGAACCGGCAGCTAGCATCTGGGCAGCTGAGGAAGAGGAGGGAGGCACTAAGGGCTGTGCAACCGCAGCAGGAGAGTTCTCGCTGGGCAGGAGTCAGGCCGCAGTCTTAGCACCCCTTGCTGTATGCTGCTGCTAGTAGGGCTGGTGCTTTGGCAAGGGAATGTCAGAGGGAGGCTTCCTCCTGTGCATGAATAGGATAGCAGCCTCAGAGTCCAGTCTGATGTATCTAGTCAGAAGTAAGCCCATCATAGTCAATGGTGCTTACTCCTTTGTAAGGGGGTGCAAAAGAAAGGAGTCTGAAAGCCTAAGCCTGTGCCTGCCTACTCAGAAGTAAATCCCATTATAGTCAATGGAGCTTATTCCCAGGAAAGTATGGATAGGATTGCTGCCTCACTTTCTTGGGAGTAAGGCTGCAATCCTAAAGACACTTTCCTCAGAGTAAGACCCATTGAACATAATGGGACTTACTTTTGAGTAGACAAATTTAGGATTGTGCCCTAAGTCTCAATACAATGGGACATACTTCAGAGTAGACATGGAGGTGGTTCTGACACTGTCAAACTTGCCAATATGTCACATTCACATCAACCTTCACAATATTCACATTCTGGCAAGTTTGAGAGATCCTGTCCCAATTTGGTGGAACAAAATTATGAAAAATTATAGTTTCAAAAAAGGATCTGTATTGTCCAATTCCCACTGATACAAATGTTTACAATAAATAATGTAGATTTAACTTTGTGGAAAATGTATAAAGGTTTTCTGTAAAAAAAAAATAAATACACAGATGTGACATTAGTGTTTTCCTTATTGAACAGATAACAGAAGTAAAATCATAATATCTGATTTCCATGAGATGAGGATGTCTGATCTTTTTAAGATTTTGGGGTACCTCTGAGATCTTTTTCTTGCACATTTGTATTGTACTATGCGGTGTTAAGTTAAAAATTAAAATGTATAAATAAAATTTCAGGTATTCCATTGTGAAATGTGAAAATACTGGGGAACACTTTATTGTAGCTTCAGACCGAGTTCAGGCTACTGCTGCTTTTTTGGATACAGAATTTGATGTGATTTCAACATTTGAAGGTAACCACTTCAGTAATACTCTGAATATACAATATAAGCACTGAATACTAAATTTTACTCCCTTGAGCACCGTATGTGTTCCTGTAGCTTGATTTTACAGCACAATTTTAAGCATGTCTACTCAGAAGTAAGTGCTATTGTGTTTAATAGAGCTCCTTCCCAAGAAAGTGTGCATAGGATTATAACTTCAGAATAATTAGTAGAACAGTTGTACCAAAAGTTAAATCAGTTATTCATCCATAGTAGTTGTGTTTGAGGTAGGCAGCAAGCATGGTCTGGTGGTTGGATGCAGGGCTGCTAATGAATGCCAAGCAGGGAAAGATCTGGACAACTCCTGGCTGGCAGACTGCAAGCTGATAAGCTGTCATAAGTCATGACACCAAAAGGTGTCGCCTTTTATATTTTGGCTGATCTGAAAACAACTGCTAGAAGCTTGAAGGCATTTCCTGATACCAGATGTGATGATGATCATGCGGTGAAGGATTCCACCTGGAAAGAGAAAGCTGCCCATAGCACAATGTAGACTAGTCTGCTCCCTGGGTATAAATAGTCTGCACTTCCTGGCTGCTGGACCTCACAAAGGATCTCTCAGCAAGCTATACACTAAATCAGGGGTCTCCAAACCCCAGCCCTGAGGCCAGATGCGGCCCTCCAAGAGCCTCCATCCAGCCTTTGGAAAGTCCCTTCCATCTGATCCTTGGGCAAGCCCTCTAATCTTCCAGAAGCAATTAGAGCTCTGCTCTCCATACCACATGAGTGTATTTTGATGGCTGGGGAGGCTGCATTCCCTCTGTGTATGAAAGTGCTTATGAACTGGTTTGAAGATCATCCTCTCTTGGGGAAAGTTGTTGGTACATTCAGTCGTAAGTTCATTTGCAAGTTCCATCACTAATATACTCATTTATGTAAATTTATTCAAATTTGAAATGTAAGTCAATTTTTTTTTCTTCTGGCCTCCAACACAGTATCAGCAAGACAATGTGGCCCTTCTGCCAAAAATTTTAGAGACCGCCATACTAAATAAATAAATAAATCTTTGAGGTAACCTTAGATCAGTGATTCTAGAGCATTTCAGCCCAAGACCCCCTGGAAATGATGTTATTGGCCTGAGAGAGATTACTGGCCAGGCATCCAACAGGAAGTGACAGCAATGCAATGCCAGAGCTGCTCCATGTCCATTTGGAAGTACATTAAATCCCATTATGTTCAATGAGACTTACTCCCAGGAAACTTATTCCTATATTGCAGCCTGAGTGTTCCATTCCAAGATGGCGGTGCCAGCTTTGCATGACCCCCCTGAAATGAAGTTGTGACCCTCAAAGGGGTCCTAACCCCCTAATTCCCATTTAAGCCAGAATAAGCTCTAGGACAAGTCCCATGCTGGCCTGAGAATGTCACCAAAGTGCTCAAAGGCACTGCTGGGGAAGGGTTAGGCCAGTGCACAAACATGCGCTTGCCTCCCTACCTCACCATAGGAATGGGAAGACAAATGAATTGTGCCAGCCTAGGTTAGGATTGCACCCCACCACATTTCTAAGCACTCGTTCTGCCAGTGCTTAGAGGTTATTTAAAATATAAATAGCTGCATATGTTACATGCATATGTACATAAATATGTCCTATTTAACATATGCAGAACTGTTCAGCAGCATCTGACCCCAGTGAAATCCCTGAAGTGACTTGGTAGCTCTTGCTGCTTGTGTAATAGTGTGGCTAAAGAGACTCTTGTTGAAATATAGTCATTATCTTTGTATTTTTAAGAAATAAATGTTTTCAAATGTCTGTGCTGATCTTTTATGATCAGAGAACAGGCTAATAATTTCCTTGTCTTGATAAGTTTCCTTTTGTTTTTTTTTTTAGGTACAGATTTAGAAGGTGGGGTATGTTTACATCCCACAATTTCTGGAAAGCAATCCCCACTGTTTTCAGCAAACCATGTGACCATGTCAAAAGGAACGGGATTAGTTCATACAGCACCGGCTCATGGTATGGAGGATTACAGTGTAGCTTCTCAGCATCAACTCCCCATGGTACAGTGATTTTGTTTTGTTTTTAACATGTGACTAAGGCTGTAATCCTAACCTCTCTTTAGGCAGGCATAAGCCTCAGCATAAGCCCTGTGCTGACCTGGGGGTGTTGCCAAAAGTGCCTTAAGATACTTCTGCCCCACTCCCGGGTTATGCACTCTCCATACTATCTCAGGAAGGTATACCAGGTGAGTTAGGCCAGCCTAAATTGATTAGGGTTGCGCCCTTATTCTTTGTTTGCACACACAAATATTAGATGTTGGACACTTGCAGTAGGTGGGACAAGAAAGAGTGCTAATTCTTTTGATAGTGTTTCATAGCCATCTTAAAAATTGCTAATAAATTGAAGAAGTGGATAAATAGAATTGTACTAGAAAGTGAAGTCCGAAAACTTTTTGGGAGACCTTTGGCTCTTTTTTATTTAAAACTAGCGAAAACATACCTGCTTTGCAGGAGTAAAATTCCCCCCATGCGCACCCTCCCCCATGTGCAACACCCCCATGCGCATAATCCCTGCATGTGCACCAAGCGTCACCCCATGCACACCAAGTTTCCCCCCATGCTCACCAATTGTCCCCCCACATGCACCATCACCCCCTGTGCACCCTCCCTCCCAATGCATCACCTGGATGTTGATCAGTCTATTTTCAATGTTAAGTATGGAACTAAAACACGTTGCACACCTTTTCAGCCCCTTAAGGGTTAAATTTCTCAACGTCAGTTCTTGGTGGGTGTTGATGTCACATAAGGAACACCCTCCCTGAATTTCATGCTTCTAGGTTCAGGGGTTGGGACAGAGCATCCCTCAGTCAGGAATTCTTCAATGGAAAGTATAGGGAGGAAAACGCGTTGCACCCCTTTTTACCCCCTTCCGGTTGGAATTTCCAAAAACCATTTCTTAGTGGATATCTCCATCAGGGAAAGTACACCCTCCCCAAATTTTATGCTTCTAGGCCCAGTGGTCTGGGCTAAGAAACTAACAAACATAGGACTGGAATGTGGCCTGGTATGGTGGATGTGTTGTCCTAAAGGAGACCTGCAAGTCAGCTGGAAAGCATTAAAAACCTTTAGATATCTTTAAAACATTTAGATACCTTTAAAACCTATTAAAACCTTTAGATACACCATAGATATGCCTAATCCTTCAATGATCTGTTATCATTCATTGGGTACTTTTGAATTGAATCCCTTGGATATCATGCACAAGGAAGAGTACTTGGGCAAGGTGCCAGGTCAGGCCCTTGAGTAAGAGTCTGGAGAGATTCTGTAAAATCCTAACCTTAGAATATCTTCTGAATTGATTACTCTTCCTTTCAGTTTGGATAGTTATTTAATGGTTTGAAACATAAATAAAATGATATATGGGAGTGCAGATTGACTTTAAACCATTTTTGAATGTTCATGTGTTATCTGTTATCTTTAAGACTATTAAAGGATATTTTTATTTGTAGTTGACAAACCATTACCATTTTTTTGGCAGATGTCACTTATTCAATGTCACTTATTGTCACTAATTCAATAACCCTACAATCCAGAGTAACTACGGGAGCATGTAAGAGACTTTATGTGCACCTGTAGTTACTGCACCACCCAGTGAAAACCTATGGGAAATTCGTATTGCAATCCAGAGCAAATTGTTCTTATACCGGAGCAAGGACTCCCCGTAGTTACTCAGGATTGCGCCCTAAGTCACTTATGTACCTGCTTTGCAGGAGTAAAATTCCCCCCATGTGCACCCTCCCCCATGTGCAACACCCCCATGCGCATCATGCTAATGTCACTTACTCAGTCCTTTTGTCTGATCTTCTGATGATGCATTGTTTCTTGGGGACATTGGAGATTGCTCTGGTTGGATACTGGCTGAGAACCCATATGCATGAGAGGACCCACCTGGTCAGATAGAACCCTAAGCTGAAAGTAGTGCCCAGTGCACCAGAGAACGAATAGGACTTGCCATTGGGGGTGTCCAGTGAACACCTTTGCCACAGAGACTCTAATAACCTGATCATTAGACTGCAGTCCTAAGGAAACTTTCCCCATTGAACACAGTGGGGCTTATTTTGAGTAGACATGGTTAGGATTGTGCTCTCAGCTGCCAAATCAATTTTTTTCTGGTGCAAAAAATAATGCCTCATTCTTCATTCTAGAACAAGGCTGTCCATATTCTGGCTTATGGGCAGATCTGAGGTTTGGAAAATCCTTTCCCCCATGAGCAGCACTACCCATTCTGTGCAGATGCCTGTCCAGAACAGCTTGAAAGCAACAGCACTGCAGCGGTGCTGCTCAGGATGGGGATGATTTTTTTTTTTGAGATGCTGCAGTTTTCAGAGTGGAGACTTTTAGAAAGAAGTTGAATCTTAATCATTCAATCACATTCCTGCCAGATAATACTAGAAAAGATTTTCTCAATTTTTTTGGTGTAATCTCAATTTTTCCTTTTAGGATTGTCTGGTGGATGAAAATGGACTTTTTACTGAAGCAGCAGGTTCTGAGCTCCAAAGCAAAGCTGTTCTTGAAGAAGGAAACGAAACTGGTCTGTATCCTGTTCTGTACTCAGAAATAATCTATCAATCAATCAACTATATTTATACATTTCCACAAAAAGTTCACAAAGTAGCTAACAGAGAAAATAACTAATGGCTAATGGGTCCTTATCCTGAAAGGGCTCACAATCTAAAAAGATTCAAAATAACACCAACAGAAGCCGCTATAAAGACACTACTGTGGTAAAAAGGGCCATTTACTCTTCTCCGGCTAAATAAAAGAACACCCACTTGAAAGAGTGCCTCTTGCCGAGTTAGCAGGTGTATAATGTAGAACATGGGAAAGATATTTTCCAGTTCCGACAAGCATAGTGCTAGGCCATGGCATTGGGAATTCACAAGTGACTTCTTGCTACTTTCCACAGTCATTAAGATGCTTGAAGCTGCAAAAAGCTTGTTAAAAGAAGAAAAATGTGAGCACAGCTACCCTTATGACTGGAGGACAAAAAAGCCAGTGATCATTCGTGCCAGCAAACAGTGGTTCATTAATACAGCAGACCTTAAGGATGCTGCCCAGGTATCACAGAAATTTACAGTATGCATGGTCACTGTTTCCTTCACTCTCGTTGATAATTGAATGTGTTCATATTGTTAATATTACATCCAATAATTCATCAGTCATACATTTTCATGTCTCCAGCTCCAGTCTAGATGGGCTCCTGTTGTATAATATTGAGAGTAATACTGAAAATCCACCTTTTGGAGTTTTGCAGTTGGGGCTCCTTTTTCTTCATGTAAATGTGGGTTGAACTGCCTCAATATTTCATCATTACTTCACTAAGAAATTTTTTGAGTATTTAAGTATCAGAACTATGATCCATGAACCATCCATGTGGATGGTCGTATTTTAGCACACTGGTTCCCAGCCTGTGGTTCTGAGAAGTGGTCTGTGGAGTCTAAGGAAAATTTTGCTGAGCAAGCAGTCACGCACAAACCACTAAAGAGGATGGAGACTACCCCAGCCACAACTACTTAATGTCAGCTGTGATCAATTCTCTGTCCACTCTGATAGTCTGTAGGAGAACACTTGGGAGACAGAACACTAGAGACACCCACAGCCACAGGTGGTCCACAATACACAATATTTTTGCCTTGGCGATCCATGAGCTCCTAAAGGTTGGGAACCATTGGTCTAGTAGTATTTATTTTGATAGAACTTTTGCTTAGTGGTAAGTTATAAAGAGTGCTTCCACCCCCCCTTTTAAAATCTAAACTTTGTCAAACTCCAAATCTTTGGATATTTTGCAGGAGGCATTAAAAAAAGTAACATTTGTCCCAGCATCAGGACTGAAAAGAATGCTAGATATGTTGGACAGAAGAACATATTGGTGCATATCAAGGCAAAGGCGTTGGGGTGTTCCCATTCCAGTTTTTTACCATAAAACTACAGACAAGCCTCTAATAAACCGGTAGGTATTATTTGTACTTCTGCTTTTTTTCACAATGCAACATGAAATGGTTATTTCTGCTTTGCAGTTGAGATGTGCATATCAAGCTATCTGCAGTATTGCAGTGAATAGGGAAACTTTTTTGTCAAAAGAGTTTGAGTGCTGAGAGGTTTAATATCACAGCTGGCTACAGAACGGTGGCCAAGAAGCTGGGATGGACCTCTGCTCCTTCCAAAAAGCTGCCTCTGACTTCGGATTGCTGAGATCTTGGTGAGAGCTGATAGGTGGTGAAAATTGGGGTAGTCCTAGGTCCTTAGGATATGACTGGGCTGTTTCCATCTCTTCTCCCTCTGTAGCTTTTTCTCTTTCATTGTCCCTCCCTCTGCCTCCTGTGCCTTGTCCTTCTGTTTTCATTACTTTTCTTGCTATTCTGTCACTGATTTCCTATTCTCTTTGCCACTGGTCCCTTTACTGTGTTTCTTGTGGTCATCAATCTACAATCTACAGTATTTATATACTGCTTTTCAACTGAAAAGTTTACAAAGTGGTTTACAAGAAAATGAAAAAATTAATATCTAATTATTAGCTAATTGGTCCCTGTTCCAAAAGGGCTCACAATCTAAAATGCAAAAAGAACACCAGCAGAAGCCACTTGAACAGACATTGCTGGGGTGAGGAGGGCCAGTTACTCTCCCCTTGCTAAATAAAGGAGGAACACCCACTTGAAAAAGTGTCTCTTGCCCAGTTAGCTGGGGACATGGCCCTGTATTTCCACTTTCCTTACCTGACTCCCTCTTTGCCCTCCCTTCCTTTTGCTCTCCTTTTCTGTCTTTGCTTTTCTATTCAGCTCTGTCTTCATCTTTTCCTTCCCATCTTTGTCCACTCCCTCATTTGGGATTCCTTTACTTTTGTAGCTCTCACTCAGCCACACCTTACTCCAAAAGCAGGACTCGGGCTACAATCCTAAAGACACTTTCCTGGGAGGAAGACCCACTGAAGACAGTGGCTTACTTACAGTGGCTTACTTTTACAGTGGGGCTTACTTTTGAGTAAACATGGTTAGGATTGTGCTTTCAGGCTGCCTGCCTCTTTGCTTTCCAGGGATGATGCTATCACCAAGTCACTCAGAATCTCTCAATATCACTAAGATACTCTGAAGCTCAGTCCTGCCATTCTCAGAGGCATCCCATATCACTGTGTATCAAACCTTGTCAATGGGAACTGCTGATTGCGGCATTCATTATCAAGGGAAGGCAAAAATTCTTGCTTCACTGTGTTGAAAAGAGTAGCTGTAGGTGTATCTGTGTTAAATAAAAATGCAGAGTTCCACAGTGAACAGAATGCTTGTGGCTGAAAGTTTTAAAGACAAAGGAAATAGGAGCTGATTCTTAGTCTTGTGATCAGAAATGCCTGAGGGCATATATACCATATTGGTATATCGAAGAAAACTCTCCTTCAAAGTACATGGTTGGGGGGAGAAGAGTATTTGATTTAATCTTGACTCCAAAGGAGAGAGAGAGAGAGAGAGAGAGAGAGAGAGAGAGAGAGAGAGATCTCCCTGAAGGTTCTGCTCTATTTTCAGATGTACAAGTCCTCATTCTGATTACTCATGAATAAAGAAATTCTCCTTTGCATGTTGTTCTCCATATAATCTGGTCCTAATCTCCTTTCTACTTTTGAGTTGTATGCTAGCAGGAAGAAACATGCCAGTCTGTACTATGGGGAAAAGCCCCTCCTCCACCCAGTATTGTTAGGAAAGAAAATTGGAAGAAGTTGTGGTTGACTATTAAAAGGAAAGTACTGGACCCCAGGCTTGCCTGAAGTTGAATTCTCTGTCATGCAGTATCATAGGCCAGAATCTAGGGAACTGATATATCACCCCTCATTTGTATTCTCCACTGCCAAAGGGGTTTGAGGAATAGCTCATTATAAAAATATAAAATGATTTTTAAAGATTTGATGGTTTACACAAGCAAGTCAACTTAGACAGTGTTCTGATTTTAGACACACCTTAGTATTTGTTGTCCTTGGATGACAGACTGAAACAACTCCCTGTGCAAACATGTTGCAACAGCTATTCATTCAGGTGTTCTTTAGAATAGGGCTGGGCAAGAAGGCAGACCATCATCTTCATTTAAACCAATTTCCCCTGAGCCATCTTAGTGCTTGTCAGTTTCTGAGTTTTGCCATGAATTGTGGACTAAGTGTACCGTTGTCTGATCAATCAGAACTTCCTTGCTTCCATTCATGGAAACGCAAATGCAGATTTAGATAAGGTGAAATAATCATGTTTTGTCTCTTGGGAGGAAAGGGAAACCTGAAATCTTGCTTGTACGTTTTAAAACACAATGGTGAATTCTTCAAAAATAATCAGCTTCCATATCAGTAGTAGTCGGAGGCTGTCTCCTTTTGCCTCAGATTCCCAGGCAGATAATGGGATCTGCTGGGATGTTGGGAACTGGAGTTAAGATTTGCAGAGCAGGAGATCATGCATGCATTCTCTGCTTTAATCTGTTCTCACATGCCATTTTCTTCTGATTTCTTTATCCAATTTGACTTTATTTGTGCCAACTCTGGTTAGAATGAACCTGACTATACTCTATAGCTGCCTTATAGCTTATCAGCTTGGCCATGGTCTCTTTGGGTAGGTGGGGGTAAGTGGTCAAGGATTCAGTGGCAATAGCTCAGTGTTAGAAGACACCAAAGTAACCCAAACATCTCCAGTTAAAAGGTGATTCCAGATGCGTGGATTGGAAAAACATCGGCCTGGGAAGGACCCTGTTTTAATATCTGAGCCCAGAAAGAAAATATGAGCTTAGACCATTTGCTCCTTTTTAATGGTAGTTGTCATCATGTACTTAGGCCTCACCTATTCCAGGAAGTAACTGCTTATCAACACTATTTACTGAATAAAAAACTCTATTGTTGTAAGATTTCATCTTTCATGTGTTTAAAGCCGAAAGCAAATGAGACGTGTCTAAGATTTGATATCAAACAGTTTCCTATTCATAAAACGCTTAATTTGAAAAATGGAAAAATTCCAAAAGGCCAACTTGATTTCCTTTTGAAAATAGTTGTTTCCAGTGTTTTGTTGGGAAACCAAAACAATATTTGTTGCAGTATAAAAATAAAACTGTAGGCAATTGGCTCACAAGAAGCAATAAAAACAAATTTTTATATCTTCTCTTGAACCGTGTGTAGGAGTATTGTGGCTCTCCTGTTAAATTTATTTATTTATGTATGTATTATTTATTTATTTAAGCAATTTGTATCCCGCCTTTCTACGCCCTTTATATCTATCAGGTCTATCTAAGAACACATTGATAAAAAGTGGTGTGAGACAGCTGTACTGTTGCAAATAGCTTAACAGTGCAAATGCAGATAGAAAATTGCACCTATTCACTACTGTTCATTGCAGTCTTAGGCTTTGGGTATTTCTGAAGAAGGCATTTTGAGGAAATCGGTACTTGGCCCTGTTGTTAAATTACTATGCTTTTAAATAATTGAAGATTGTATGTAATGTCTACACTGAGGAATGGGACAAATAGCTAAACACAGAAAGGTTTTTAAATGATATTTTAAATTCATTTATTTATATACATTCATTCATTTTGTCCATACAAATCTTCCATGTTACCTGCTGAGTGAAGAAAGTGTCCAGCATATTGGCCTATGGAAATGACAGGCAGACATAGAAATTACAGACTGTCAAATCATAGGTCATTATCCTGAATCTCAGTTCTGACATGAATTGTTGCTCAGTCCCCTAATATCCTTGCTGCTCAGCACACTGTGCTTATACATGGACAGGAAGTCATCACACCAAAATAATTGAAATAAGAAAACAGTGTTTCAGAAGAGGTAGAGAATAGAGCTAGTTGGAATAGAGAATAAAGCTAGTTGGAATAGGGCTAGAATTGACCATACTTCTTTTACAGACATCTCTCTCTATAAAATGATTACATAAAGGTTCTTCCATACATAGCTGCTCCACAGTTTAGTCAGTAGCCTTCAAAAGTAACAGCACCTCCACTGGAAATATTTCTGGTCCACATGGAGTTGCTGTTACACTTGACAACACTGAATCTTTTTCCTGTTCATCTTCTGCTCCATACATTTTCTTGTTTCATCTGATCTGCAAAAAGTACTGTAAATTTTCCCTGCAAGTTTAGGTTGGTAAGACTATCAGAAAGCACAGAATAATCTTGTTTGCAAACTATGGGCGTGATCCATAAAACATTTTATAAGATGTCAGTTGCGTTTAAAATGCCTGCTTCTGACCAACTGTTTAACCTGTCGTGTTAATTTTTATTCATTCACAACCTCATTGACACCCCACCAGTATAGTATAAAAGTAGAATGGCCAATAGCATATAGCATGTGTTAAAAACCTTTAAAAAGTAATCACTGAAATTGTATTTGAAATGCAGTCTCCTCCTGGAGAAGTACTTGGCCAGTGTTGAAATCAGTGTCTTAAAAACACATTTTAGATGTTCTGCAACAGAGAAATAAGAGTTAGTGATGAAATAATTGTAACTTTGAATTAGCATTATCGATTAAGGGCACAATCCTAAGGGCACAATTTAAGCCAGCATAACTCACCCCCACATAATAAACTTTTTGTGGTGGTGTGGGGAGACTGGCGTATATCTGTGTACTGGCCTGACTACCCCAGGAATGATGCAGAAGTGTCTTACTGCACTTTTGTGACACCACTAGGCCAGCACAGGACTTATGCTGGGACTTAATTTATTCCATTGTAACTGGAGGTTAGGATTACAGTCTAAGAACTTGAATATAAAATCATTTTAAAACATTGTAAACTATTAATGGGAAAACCTTTAAATTGTATATAATTTATCCTTTATAATATATAAAGGAGAATAATATATCCTTTATAGAACCTTTAAATTGATTACTATTTAGAGAAATAGCCATGGTTCCACTGGCTGTAGTTTACAGTTTATGAACTTCTTACTGGAGATTATTTAATTGCTTTAATTCTTTATACCAGATTATTTACTATTATAAGAACATTAGAAATGTATCCTGCTTCTCAGTTAATCAAAATGTCTCAACTATAAACCGCTTTTAATCTCTTGGCTAAACCAGTTGCTTTCTAAGCACTTCAGTCTAACTTGTGTAGACTAAATTAAATCATGTATTACATAACGTTTCTTTTTGTAGAGGTTACTAATAGCTGGAAATACGGTATCCTCATTTACCACAGAATAATACTATCACCCTGAATTATCTGGTCCTTCAAATTCTGTAGATCTCATTTTTCTTTCTGAACCAAAATATAATTTAAATGTACAAGCACCTTCCCCTAAGCAATTTGAAAGATAATGTAAAATAGAGAATACCTACCACTTCTCGTGGTACACAAAGAGGAAGCAGTGACCGTCCACAGCTCTGTCTTCACCTTGGAAAAAACCCTTCGATGCTGCTTAATTTCTTACTAAATAAGAAGGGTTCGGTGTAATCAATATCTGAGTCTAAAATGATTGGTTGGCGTCATCATAGCGTGAATTGCAGATTTTCAGTGTTGGAAGCCTGGAGAATGACACGTAATGCGAGTTCTGCTCAACATGGCCCGTGAATACAGGGCAAAGTTTTACAACAGGGCTTCTTATTGCTTAGATTGTGAGTTATGGTTCTCAAACTGAAGCTTGCCGTTTGTAGAGTGATAAGTGGTTATTTGAGGAAGGTGTTGCATGTACATTGTAAAGAGAACTTTCACCTTCGTTTTTTCAAGATGTGTGTACAGTACAGGCAAAAGCAGGAAGAATACTTTCGATATTTGCAGCCATTCCAGTAAGATTCACAGGAGTGGCTTCTAAGAGAACCAGGCAGAGATATGAAAGGTTTTCAAGGATATCAAAACTTGTGTAGTCATCAAATGCCAAATAACCTGCTATAAAATTATTAACTAATTTCTTATTAGTTTTCTCTGATATGAAAGAACACAGTCAAATCCTGAGAAGCTTACTACTAGGAGACCACAACAACTGAGTGTTACAAACATGTTGTAAGGCACATCTGCGAGCCCCAACACCAGGCTAGCCCAGTGTCCTCACACATTCTCGATATGGTGCAGAAATGAGTATGTCATTGTGGGGCTACTCCACTTATGTGGAGGAAGGGGGCAAATGGCCCCTTCTCCCAAGAAAGCATTGGGAGCCACTCCAGCAACCTACTGGCATGCTGCATACCACAGCGGCTGTTTTGGAACTGCTGAAGTCCTGGCAGCTCGGCTTTATTATGCCCATTTCTGATCATTTTTATTAGTAAATACATCAGTTGGATTACATTTTGTCTGTTAAACTCACAGTAATCTAAATAACGTGTTCAAAATTGCTTGTAAATTTTTTGCAATAAAAGGAGAAAAATTGTTTAGCATTTAGATTTCAGCTTCAAGTTATATTAGCAGATAATTATTCAGCAAAGGCATAATGGGATATGTGCCCCCTGCCTTCCCTTCCCTTGATCCCTTCATGCTTTTAAAAGTAAAAGCAGAAACAAGGCAATGACAAAAACAAATTTAAGGTGTGTAAGAAGGCTTTTGTTATATACTGTGAATACATTGTGACTGTTTCGCATAAGTCTTGTTCGAATGACTCTGGCATTTGTGGTTTGAAAAGTTTTTATTACATACTGGCAGAATTTATCCATTGTTGAGGGAGTAAAATTTCAAGAGTATTTGTGGGCCCCTTGTAGGCCTGGGCACTGGCAGGCACTGCTAGGCACCAGGCGTTGGCATCGGGTGCAGGAGGGTACCATGGAGCAGTGGTGGGCAATGATGGGCACCACTGGGCACACCTACAGACATTGGGCACCACAGGCAGTGGACATCCCTAGCAGATACCACTGGACACCACCACACAGTAGGTGCCACTGGATACCACTGGGCAGGACCAGGCACCATGCATCCCTAACAGGCACTGGGCACCACTGGGTGGCAGCAAGCAGCAGATATCCCTACTGGGCACCACTGGGCAATACCAGGTAGCAGGCACCGCTGAACACCATCAGGCACCAAATTGGTTCTTAGTGAGTGACTATATCATGGAAGGAATACCCTCTCCAAATTTCAAGCTTCTAGGTCTGGTGGTTTTGGCTGAGTGTTGGTGAGTGAGTAGGTTGGTCAGTCATTGAGTCTTCAATTTTATATATATAGATCAGTTGGAAGCACTATTTTCCCTATGGAGGTGGCTATTTAAAAGCTTGTTTCAAGACCTTTTTATGACATGCTGCTTGTAGTTTAGCAGTGGGGTGATGATTAATTTTGTTTCCAAAATGAGGAAACAATCTATGGTCCGACCTGTGTTGCACCAATTTGCAAGTACATAATCTGAAGTTGTGCCAAATCAGCTATTTTCAACTGGTGTGCTTCAAATGGTCCATAGGTGTGCCAAGGGAGTTTGGGTGAGCATCACTTACTAGGAGGGCCATTGGGTGATATGAGTGAGAACTTGAGAGCAGTGAGGTGTGGCTTGTCAATTGTCAAAAAATGGATGGTGTGCCTTGACAATTTTAGTGGCTTTACAATGTGCTGTGAGATGAAAAAATACTGAAAATGGCTGTGCTAAATTGATGCTGGCCTCTAGATTTCTTAGATAATCAGATACTCACTGGAATGGAACGTGACTTCATTATCGCATTTTGGCTCTTTATCTGCTCTGCTAAAGTCCACCATGTGGAATGAAGTGACCCTTTATATGAAACGTGGCTCTTCTCACAATAATTGCAAACTGACAGGCAAAGTATGTGCTAGAACTAGCTACGTGATAAGGACTCTCAAGCATCAAACAATTAAGAGTCTTGATTATGAGATGAAGCTCCATTCTCTCTTTTCAGGCTTTTGTCTGCAGCCACAAAGCCTTTCATGGAAATACAAATGCAAGTCACACAAATTATGAGAGTTTGTGAATGTCAGAAAAACAAATGCAGTAGTATTTTATTGAAAAAAATTGCTAGCTATATCAAACTACTCTAGTCCGCAATATCCACATGTCTTGTGTTGGGTGATTAAAATACATTAAAACCAAGCAGAGACTTCAGAATGCATATATTTAAGCATGCACTTTGGGAAAATTGCCAGACCCTATAAAGGTGTGATATCATGTTGACAGATGAATAAAAGACAGGTGTAGACAGTTGGAACAATATTTTGAACTTAGTGGTCTGTCATGATAGCAATCAATGGAATTTAATTGGGATGAAGATATTATTATATTGTTTAATTGCATGTAGGTGATTTGCATACAGCTTGGGAGAATGCCATGCCATTTCTACAGTTGTTACTGCATAGGCTACTGGGTACAGAAAATCTTGCCCAACACTGCAAGCTGCTTTTGCAAAATATTAATATTTTTAAATATGTAGATTTGGAAATTTCTGTATAGTGTTAGTTGACTCAGTTGCTTTGAAAACCATTCATACTACTAGCAGTCTATTCTAACAGCTTTGTTTTTGGATCCCATACAGGCGAAGCATTGATCATATTATTAAACTGGTGGAACAGCATGGTAGTGATGCCTGGTGGACGCTTCCCATTGACCAGCTTCTTCCCAAAGGAGTTGAGGCACAGGTAATGCAGGACTGGGTACTGGGGAATCCCTTTGTGAAGGCATAGCCATGGGGTCTGGAGGCAAGTACATGGGAACCAAGAACAAAGTCAGTGTCCAAGAGGCTTAATTAAGAGTTTGGTAGACCTGAAATTAACCTTGATTGAATCTATCATGATAGACTGGGATCAGCTGTCTCTTCAGCAAGTAGTCCACCTGCTTGCTTCCTTGTGCAAGAGTTGCTAACATGTTATCTGAGTCCATGCCCAATGAATATGAGTTAGGGAATTATGTTGCCTTCCGGGCTGTGCTGCAATTCTTTCTCCCTTAAATGTGGGAAAAATGGGTTTGTCCACTTTTGTTGAATCATCAATTTATTCTTTTATTTCCCAATTTTGTTTTAATATGATTCTTAGGATTACATACAAGGGCAGGATGTCTTGGATATCTGGTTTGATAGTGGAACATCGTGGGCTTATGTTTTGGAAGGTATGGAATTATTCTAAATATGGTACATATTATTCTAAATATAGCACAATGTTTGGATTGTGCTACAAAAACTGCTGGCAGAAGCACACTGTTTTCGTTCACAGAACTAAAATAGTTGGAGCCAACCCTAGCTGTAGGCAAACTCTTGTGTAGTACAATGGATATTTAAAAAATGAATGTTTTAGAAGTCCTTGTTATAGGTGGGTGTCATTGTACAGGTGCATCTCCTCTATCTGCATGATCCCGATCCACCATCACTACAACCAGCCCATGGATACAAGGGCACCCTAGATAAATGGCATCCCTAAGTGCCCATCTCAGTATCTTTGTTTCACTATAGTAGATCTTGTAGGACAGATGCTTTTTTGCTTAACCTTCTTGCTCAACTGAAGAAGCGATCAGCTTCTTCAAATTTGCAAGCGATCAGCTTGCACAACTACTGAGACGCTAACAGAACCTAACAGGGAATAGAAATTGTTTTGCTTCCTGTAAGGCACCTATTAGCTTGCAAGCTGGTTGCCTATATGTTCAGTTCTTCAGTCAAGCAAGAATCACCACAATGCAAGAGTTAACTGTAGTAAAGAAAGGTACTGTCATGGGCAAATACAAAGGAGTATTATGTATTATGTTTCTTAAGTATTTTGTAGAGCTGAATTTTTTTGCATACAGCATAACGTTTCTTCTGCTCCAGGAAATACACCAAGCATTTGTATTTTTAAGTGCAGTTCAATTTGTTGTATATGACTCTGTACACTCCCTGTGGGCAGAAACATGACCTACAAAGAACTTCTGATCATCTGCAAGGTCTGTCAATGTGCAGATACCTCCAGTTTAGTTTTTCCAAGCGTGAGGTGGTCTCTGAGGATTTGCCAGAGTAAGGCTGCAATGTAAAGATTTGTTCCTGGGAGTAAGACCCATTGAACAATATGGGGCTTACTTTTGAGTTGGCATGGTTAGGATTGTGCTCTAAGTATCACAGAAAAGGTCTATGAAATATTTAAATATAAAAAATTGTGATTATTGCAGTTTGATGGAAGAAACCCCTGTGTAGGAGAACTTTGGGTAGGAATCTAGTTCAGGCCATCAAGTGCTTTTGAACTTTAAACCAGGAGTACACAAATGTCTGATAGCAATCTTGTTGAACTGTAAAATATGTTCGTCCAAGGGGTTTTATTTCATAGCAACCCAGGGAAGTAATAGTTCATCAGCAAACAGTGCATTTATCTGAGGGTTCTTTGCACCTTGTCTTCAAATCATTCAGTTAAACGATAGTGCGTTTTGCAGACCTTATTTGGTGTTGTAAAAATACATGTGGTATTTTTTAAGAAGCCAAAATAGACCTTTCTTTACAGAGGATTTTAGCCTTCTGTCCTGGAAAAACTTCTGTCTCCTCCTTTTCCTTAGAAGCAGGCAGCATGTAGCCTTCTTGTAATTAGTAAATGATAAATTTATAAATTACATGTAATAAATTCATAAATTACATGTAATGGTTTAAATTTAATAATAATTAGTATAGTGTTTAAGCACATGAGAGTTTTTAGCTTTTATTTTGCCATGTCCTACATTTTTCTTGGATGTATGTTTTGGGGAGGCCTTGTCTTCTTTTTCTGGTTATGGCATATGTTCACCCTGACTTCGCTGGAAGGCTCAGTTGTAAATGTGGGACACGAAAAGCATTGTGGTTGTACTGCCACCTGTCCTGTCCAGTTGCATGCAACATATTGTCTCTAGAAAGTGGCCAGTCGTGGTGTACATGCAGATTCTTGTATTGTTTTCAGTTTGCCATTCCTTGGAGACACATTCAGAGCCAAAGCTCATTTCTTTTCACCTTAACCTCTTGAGGTGTGTCATTGCAATTGCAGAGGTCACAGTATAGCCAGAAATCTGCCAGGCTATGGGCACAATCCAGAGTAACTACAGGGAATCCTTACTTGGATGTAAGAACAATTTACTCTGGATTGCAATATGAATTTCCCATAGATTTTCATTGGGTGGTGCCATAAGTACGTCATTGTAAATGTCTGTTACGTTCTCCCATAGTTACTCTGGATTGTAGGATTAGTCCCAATTCCTGCCCTAACTGCTCAAAAATGCACAAAGATCTCCGTCTATTTTACCTCCATTTTCAAATCTATATTTCTGGAATATTGGCAAGAGCAGGGTGACCAGATGCCAAACCCAAAAATCCTGTACCCCAAGGCCAAAATTCCTACCCGCTGAAAAAAATTGCCAAAAAATATATCTTTTTGTTTTGGTTTTTTGACCATTACTTTTGATAGGAAGGAGATATCTCCAAACTGATTTTTGATTGGATTCTGCTTTTCAATACGAATCCAATGACATATGGCATGATGGGGTACTGTGCACTATCACGAAGTTTCAAAATGAAGCCAAAATGTAGGACAATGATGCCAAAATGTAGGACACCCGGACAGGAGGCTAAACATTGGGACAAATCCGGGTTTTTCTGTTCATCTGGTCACCCTGGGCAAGAGCAAATTCACAATTCTGGTTGCAATCCTAACAATGTTACTCAAAAGAAAGCCCCATTTTGTTTAATGGGTCTTACTCCCAAGAAAGTGTCTTTAGGATTGTAGCCTATATCAGTAAAAATTCAACCCAGGATTCTGGTCAAAAAGCATATTGCTTCCAGAGCTGTCATCAGTTAAGTTATCCTAGATTAATAAAGTCGTAAACCATTATTGGTTCACGTCTTAATCAATCTGTACTTACCATTATTGGTTTCAAATGGGTTGTCCCAGTTTGAAATTTTACATAATTCCCTCACTGGAAAAATGTTTTGCTTGAATGTCGGCATATTTTGAACTCTCATTAAATAATGAAGGCATCAATTTTTTTTAAAAAAAGTGGCTTATTGATTGTCCTCTTTTTAAAAAATTAAATGGTTCTAGTTGTTGATGGAAAGAGTTGTGCACCGGATGGAAACTTGGGGATTATGTCCAAAATGTCATTTAGCATTTGGTGTAGTGTGGATCTAATTGTGCTGTTATGTACAACTTAAGTTCTCTGTACCTTGAATGCATACATGTTAATCACGTTTTTCAAACTCAATAATCCAATCTAGGATAATTTCCATTTTTGACCAGAATCTTGGTTTGAATTTTTACTTACACAGAATGGTGACTTTGCTCTTGGCATCCATCAGTCTTGAAAGACTATTGTGCTCGACGTTGCATGTGAAGCACAAAGGCCTTGGTAGATTGATATGGAGGATAGGCTGTTACCCAAGCAGCAGATCCTTAACAACATGTTTATCATGTTCTGCATAAGGAAAGCTTAACGAGAAGAAAAATATGGAGCAGTGGGTAAAAGGTGCTCCTGAATCACTTTGGCTGCAATCCTAAAGACACTTTTCTGGGAGTAAGTTCTATTGAACACAATGCGGCTTACTTTTGAGTAGACATGGTGAGGATTGTGCTCATAGTTTCTTTGAGTCCAGCTCTTAACCAGTCGTTCCATTTATAAGGTCCGTAAACCAAATATTGCCTCTGGAAGTAACTTATCTGTCCCCTAGGCTCTCTCATATTTTCTCTCGTAATTTTTTTCTCTTCCTCCATTTGCCGCTAATGAGATCCTATGTGAGATCCAAGTGCTTATTTCTGGCCATCATCTGCTTAATGATGTCACTTCCTCTCCTCTGTAGCATCATGAACGCTAAATTCAGCTCTCCGTTTGAAACAAGTTTCACACCCCTGCTGTAAACTGTCTCTTGCTCGAACTTTCCCTGGAGCTCTTGCGCTAATGTTTAACTAAATGAGTGAGATTGTTTTATAGCAATCCCTTCTTATGTGAGTGTTTGTGCTGACTGTGTATTTAAATGAAAAGCCTGGGTAATGATGCTTGCTGTTATACATTAGGTCTAATCTATGGGTTAAAGTCTGTTATTTATAGAGATATGGAATAATGACCTCAAAAGAGTGGAGAGATAACATGTGTGTGCAATTAAACGAATGGTTCTTCTTTTGCCAAAACCTGCTCCATTATGCTAATTTCTAAATTAGTAAATCACTTCCTGTGACCTTTGCTGCATTGTCCTTGTTATAGATAGATCTGTATCAAAACTTCTCTAAAGTTTAAACAAACAGTGGAAGGCTGTAAAAATTTGATTTTAAGGGACTTTGTAAAAGAAGGGGCTGAAAGCTATAGCTGAAAAAGAAGAAACACTGAAGGTTATGATTGCACGGCAGCTTAAATTTTTATCTTGGTAGGAATTAAACTTGGAATTCCTAAACTTGGTAGGAATTAAAACCTAAACTTTTTATCTTGGTAGGAATTATGGTACCTTTAATATAGCTGACTAGAAAGGGAAATGTTAGTTGATAGAGCTTCTTCTCGCATAGGACTTCAAAAATACAAGAAGCGTCCTTGTTGTCTCTTATGGAGTCTAGCAGCTGGACTCTTACAGCATAGTTCTAGGCATGTCTACTCAAAAGTAAGTCCTGTTCGGTCTCAGATATGCATGAGTAGGTTTGTAGCCTGTACTTCTACTTAATGAGAACAGCTTGCTGTTACCCAACTCTTAACATTTGAAGTCTTTAAAGGCATATTAAATCCTTTAGTCAGCAGTTCCCAATTGCATAAGGACACTGTAGGATGTCTCTAGCAACTTCTTCTCACCAGCTCTCCTGAGTGCCACAATCCTGGATTACCTGGAACAAAAGGCCACTGCAAAATAAAGGCACTCTGACCAAAGTATGTTTGGGATCCACGGTCTTTAGACACGTCACTTTATTTATTCCGGCTATAATCCAAGGATACATATTAGGGATCTCAGTGGGACTTGCTTCTGAGTAACATGCTTAGGATTGTGTATTCAGAGCATAATGGAAAATAGGCTCTGTTTAAAAGTTGCCATACTTCCGTTTTATGGGCTGCATTTTGTAATTCCATGCTGGAGCCAAAAATTCCATAATTTATTGGTTTATTTTTAAAAATATATATCCCATCTTTCCCATGCCAGAGAAAATGCACTAGGTAGCTTACAGAGTTTACAAAGATATGTAAATAAATAATTAATAACAACTTCTTAATAGATGTTATAGCTTTTATAAAAGTAACAAATTTATTACTTCTTTATATCTAAGCAGCAGCTTAAAGATCATGTTGTAAAATGCCATGCTTATATGTTTTTAGCTGAAGGTGAACAAGCTGATTTGTACTTGGAAGGAAAAGACCAGCTGGGAGGTTGGTTTCAGTCTTCCCTTTTAACCAGTGTGGCAACACGAAAGAAGGCACCATATAAGTAAGCTGATACTTCTGGAAATAACTATTGTATGGTCAAATACAGCAGTAAATGCAGTTTTATTACATTTGGCCCTTGGTATCTGGTCCTTTAACTTTATTTAAGGCATTTTACATGGCCAGGCTTTCCCAAAAACCCCTGAGGTGTTTTTTAAAAAAAAAAACAAATAAAAAACAAAGAAGTTGTGTCTTTCAATAAGATACTACATTCCAGCTGGATCTAAGTTATGTCAATCATTCTGGCTATGTAACCTCCTACAATGAGGCACAGCTGCAGCTGACTGCTTGTTTGCCACTCAAGAGAGCTCAACTGTCAGCTTTTGAGGTCTTGCTGTACATGGAAGCTCCTTGAGATCTTGAACTGCAACTTTCAGATGTTGTTTTTCAGCTTAACAGTGGCTCTTCTCCACCAGACCTTTGCCTGAAAATAAATGGTTCTCTGTCCAAAATATAAAGACGCTGAAAAAGCACCACCAGCCACTGAAAAAATGTTATCCTGAGATGGAGACACACTTGCTCTTCCTCTACTTCAAATAAAAGGAGCACCACTGTAAAAGGCCCCCTTTGCCCAGAATTGGCAGGAGATCATTATCTATTGCATTATACATTTTGAATGGCTTTTAGGTTATAATGTCTCTGTTTTTAGTACTCTTGTGGTCCATGGATTTACTCTGGGTGAAAAAGGAGAAAAGATGTCTAAATCAGTCGGCAATGTGGTTGACCCAGATGTAGTCATCAACGGAGGCAATGTAAGTAGTTATATAGTTTCATGCCCCAGACCTGAAAACTTAGTCCCCAAATTCTTTAGGGTTGGGTTATGGTGATGTGCTTCAGATGACACCTGGGTACAGTTGTTCACAGCCATGAAGGGTCTGGGTCAACCTTCATTCCTTCAGCTACCTCAGTGAGAGAATTGTTTCTCTCAGCTGAATTAAATTCCTGACCAATTCCTGCTTGCTGTCTTTTCAAATTTACTGAACCGTGTTAAAGCATTAGAATTTGTTTTGTGACTGTTAGGGTCCTGTCCTATACATTTCAAGACCCACTTCTAAAGTCCCAACTCATTTCAGAACTACCTTCTGTGTAATTTCAAAATCTTTCTTTTATTTGGATTTAAAAGATCCATTTACGTAAAATGGATCGTAAAACCCCCTCTGTTGTTTGGAGGGCAGAGGATAACCTGGAACATCTTTATCTACCAATATATATATCCTGGGCGTTATGGGTATTCAAAATGGTATCCACCATAGAAATGAATGCATTTTGCACTTCATGTTCATTTTGTGGAACCCTAGGAAAAACTGAACTGGCCCCAGTTTTGCTTTGTTTTCCTTTTGTTCAAAATAAAATATCCTCTTCTTGTACATGTGTAGTTAGTATTTTCAGTGATTGATCTTTTCATCTGTCCTGGTGTGAGACAAACAAGCCAGAGTACTGTGGGCAAAATGGCCTACAGAATTGTAATTGAGTCTCTGGGTTTCTTTTCAAGGTCATGTGCTTTTGTTTTTATCCCACCTCCTTTTATAGGAGTACTGGAAAGTTTAACGCTGGTCTGATTATACTGTACTGATATTCTACTAACCTCCAGCATGCTTTTGGTGTCTTTGATTACTGAGAAATGGAGGGGAAACATTGCAGGAGAAAACTTCTTTGAGAAAGCAGGTTTTTTACAGTTGCATATGAAAGTGTCTTTTAGAACTGAACTTCCTGGTACAGCCCCAAAGAGCAATTGGAACCACACTGGAGTGCTTTACTAACATAGACTGTATGAATCATGATCAGACATGATGAACGTTTATTGCAAGTTTGCTTATCAGTGCAGAAGAGTTTTCATTTCTGGCTTCAGCCCTGACTAAAACTGTTGACCAGTGATTTGCAAGCATTTCACCCTGGTCACCCCATTATCACCCCCTTCTGACAATCTGTCCAGAACCTCCTGGAAGTGGTGTCACAACCGGAACAAGAAGCTGTGATACCAGAGCTCCTACATGTCTATTTGGATGTTGTGTTCAATGAGATATACTCCCAGGAAAGCAGCCTGAATTCCCCATTCCAAAATGGCTGCGCACAGTGCCAGATTCCAAGATGGCGGTGCCCAGTTTTTCACAACCCCCTGAAATGAAGTCATGACCCCCACTTTGAGAACCACTAGTGTAGACTATAAATCATCATTCCACCTTAACAGCATTTTCTTTAGGATAGCTGTTGTGCTACTAGAGTTATATTTTGATTTTTTATGTTGATCACAATAATGTCTACATATCTATATCTATGTGTGTTTTAGTAATATATAATTGCTATACTTATTTGATTGGAAACTATTCCAGTCTCTATTCAATGATGGGTATTTCTTTTTTGGAATTGATCTTCTAGTTAACCACTGGTCTTACTGAAAACATAAAAAATGCCTCTTCCTATTCTCATTGAAGGGTGCCTGCAACTGAGCAGTCAATGGTATTAAGCCAGCTATACTTGAATATCAATGGAATATCCTCTGAAGGGTTAGGTTGTGTTTTTGTAACCATTACTCTGCCCACAAATGGATTAGAAGGGGGAATCTCTGCAGAGAGGTTGTTTTCCTATGTTGCATTGAGCCTGCAAGATAGCTTATGTTTATATGATTTGCAAGGAAATATACTGGTATTTCATGTTCAGGAGAGCTGCTGATCTTAGTCATTGGCTATGTTGAGGAAATGTCTCTGTCTTTTCAATGCACAGGATCACAGCACAGAACCTCCATACGGTGCTGATGTTCTGCGCTGGTGGGTGGCCGAGTCGAATGTCTTTACGGAAGTCCTGATTGGGCCAGCTGTTCTTAACTCTGCACGTGATGACATCAACAAGGTAGGAGGCAGAAAATTATGAGGTTTCTTCTTGAGTGGAAGCCACCCCAAAATGAAAATTGGTACATTGGTTGGCTTTTTGAGCACATAACAAGAACAGTTGTATTTGAGCTCTAATTTTTTGATGGTTTTCATTTCAACTTATGACCTCTGCAGTTTGCGGTTAAATAACTTGAGCTGACCGGATAACATTCCTTCTGCATATGTATCTTCAATTGTTGGTTCACATTGCTTCAGTTTAACAATGATCTGCTTAATGGTGTTAAGGTATTGATTGTTAACTTAAGAACTAAGGACCTTCCAGGGTAGAGCTAGGTACTCTAGAACAAAAAGGGCAGCTGCCAAGCTGCTTCCTCTTTCTCTTTGCTTCTAGGGGTTAGGTTGTAGTGTGATATCATGCTGCAAGTATCCTCATTTCATTTTTTTGACTGGTGCCTGCAAGGCTGGGGAAGTTGTTGCTGCATTGATGTTGCATAATAAGGGAAGGGGCTGCTGTTGGGGCAGTGTTAGATTTGCTGCAATATTTGGTGCCCATCTCAGGGCTTGGATCTGTCAAAACAAGCCTTGCATGTATAAGTGTGTGTGACATTAGAGAAGTAGGGGAAGTAGGGCAGTTGTGTGACATTAGAGAAGTAACTGAATTGGTATTGGATACTCTGGTGGCAACAGTTTCTACTATCAATTACAAATTATATTTTTCTTTAATCCATCTTTCTGTTTTCCTGCTAGCTTCGGAATACCCTACGGTTTCTGTTGGGCAATCTGGCTGGTTTTGATCCAGAGACAGACTCAGTCCCCACTGCAGAGATGTATGTAATAGACCAGTATATGCTTCACCTTCTTCAGGGCTATGCAAACAAGGTATTATGCGTTTTATCTTTATTATCATGGTTTGTTTTTATCTAGATAGAAGCATTATTTTAAAGCCTGCAAGTGTTTTGAAGACAAATTTCATTCAGTTAATGAATCCTTTATTATATGTCTGCATCTGGTGCTGTACAGCGCCAACCTGAAGGATGGTTGTCCCTCTGAAAGGTCTGAGAGATAGACTCTAAGCCAGTGGTACTCAAACTTAGGGATTTACTCTCTCCCTAAGTCTTTGCAGGGGAGGAGATGGGGCAGTGATCATTCTGTATTGGTGATTCTTCTGCTCCCCTGGAGTCTGGCCAGGCTGTGCAGGAATCGATTGCTTTGCAGACCCCCAGTGGTAGAAAAAGTGAACATTTTGATGCAATTCAAGCCTTAATTGCACCTAAACATTCCCATTTTTCTAGCCCAGAGGTGGGGGTGGGGGTCTGCAAAACAATCTGCAGCCTCCCCCAGTGCTCTCCAGACCACCCAGACTCCTGAACAGGCTGGCAGGACCTCTGAGGAGGCAAAAAATCATACACCCCCAATTCCCCTGCAGCAAAATGATCTTTAGGATTGCTGTGCTGCTTTCTGTCCTTCACTGTCCCTTAAAGGGACAGTTGTACCTTTACACAAACGGGGAAGTTGCTCAGAATAGCCTCCTGGGACAGCCTTCCTTTTTCACTTGCTTCCTTTCGAGCAGTGATTTTCAACCAGTGTGCCACAGGTGGTCCCCAGGTATGCTGTAGGAGTTTGAGAAGGGTCATTTATTAGTAGGGCAACTGGGGGATTTGAACCCTCCATCAGCTGTGTAGCATAGTATGCCTTTCTGAATAGTCACCAAACCACAGGTGTCCCTTGACAATTTTAGTGCCTCATCCATATGCCATGAGATTAAAAAGGTTGAAAATCACTACTTCAGAGCCACTTTTTCTCAGTCTGCATAGCACACCATAGTCCTCTTCCCTACTGTGTGTACACTACATCACTATAACAGTCCCTTGGGTTTTCCCTTTATGCCCCTACTTGTCTCCTCCTCTGTTGACTTCCTCATGTCCATGTCTGGATCATAAGCTCCTCAGGTAAGAGGAAGCTGCTATATAAATATATAGCAGTGATGCCATATAAATATAAAGGTAGCTGTAAATGAGAACCAAGTGAAATGCAAATAACAGGTCTTGGGTTCATAGACAGTTTTTTCATAAAGCACCTGGGCTCTTGTGCTTCTCAGATTCTCCCTTTTGCTTCTGATTGGCTCATTCCTACTTGCTTCTTAATATAGTCCTTTCTGTTCCCCAGATAACAGATGCATATAAGGCCTATGACTATGGCAAAGTCATCCGATTACTGCAGGCCTTTCACACTAGAGAGCTGTCCAGTTTTTACTTCAGTATAATCAAGGACAGGTATGTACCATAGACTGCTCTTACAGGTGTCTATTCCTTTCCCACTTCCCCTTACCACCCAGGGAAGGATATATATCATAGGAAGTCTCAGAATAATTATATCGTGCTGTATTCTGGCTGATTGTATATGACACAATCTTCTGTCTGAATGTGTGTACTTATATACACACACACACACTGTGTACTGGGCTGTCATGGGTATTTGCAGGGTGGAATTTCAGTTTATGGCACCAATTCGGGCAAACATTTTTAGTCACCAGGATGAACTTCTTTTGGATCCAGAAAATTCTCCTTGTATCTAAATGTTTAATTCCCCCCTTCCTGTATTTCAGACTTTATTGTGAAGAAGAGAAAGATCCTAAACGCCGTTCATGTCAGACTGCCTTAGCAGCAGCCTTTGATGCAGTGGTTCGTTCTTTTGCACCAATCCTTCCACATCTGGCTGAGGAGGTCTACCAGTATCTTCCCTTTAAGAAAGGCAAGACAACTGTAAATCAGGTGTACTGAAAGAAATGTTTTGAAAATGAGGGTTTAAACCATAGAGTTGCATTCAATCAAGTCTTTAGTTTTATATATTGATACGGAAGTAGTTTAAAAGGTTAAATAGTGACTGCATATTGAGAATGGTTGAGACCTAGGGCGCAATCCAGAGTAACTACGTGGAGTCCTTGCTCCGGTGTAAGAACAATTTGCTCTGGATTGCAATATGAATTTCCCATAGGTTTTCACTAGGTAGTGCAGTAACTAAGGGTACACATAATGTCTCTTACGTGCTCCTGTAGTTACTCTGGATTGTAGGGTTAGCTGTAAAAACTAGTTCAAAATTTTCAGATTACTTCTATATTTTTTAAAGAGTGTGGATCTTAAAAAAATCTAAGAGATCTGTTACAAATGCATTAGATGTTAACTTTTTGTGTTCTTTTTAAGAGTCTACTAGTGTATTTCATTCTGGATGGATGCACACTAGTCCTATTTGGAAGAAACCTGGCCTTGAGGAAGCCGTGGAAGGAGCTTGTGCAATGAGAGACGCTTTCCTTGGTTCCATCCCAGGCAAAAATGCTTTGGAACATCAGGTGGTGATTGTGATTGAACCTGGACTGCTCTTTGAACTAATGGAGGTAAGAAGGAAAATCAGACCACCTGATAAAACCTCAGATTTAATCACCACTTGGAGGGCAAGTGTTGGGCTATGGGGTTCTCCACCTAATCCAGCACTACCCTAATTTACTTTCTTCACCAGTGCCTTCATATTGCAGACACAGCACTTGGAACCCAGCTGTGGCGATGATACAACAATGTCATCACATGTTATTTGTGGTCTGGAGACCAGAGTAGTGCTGAAAATAGATGTTACATGTAAGAGATGAAGGGTGGGTAGGTCCTTCATGCAATGAAGCAGATTTCCAGTACTGTAGTTTCCAGTACTACATTGGGCTGAGCATCCCATGCTGCCTCTGCGCATTCACCACACCATCCAAAAAGCAGTACCTCACAGAGAAGAGACCACTGACCTACTTTTATCATTCTCCGGGTGCATCTGAGTTGCCCAATATGCAGATAGACACAAAAATAATTCAACCTGAATGCACGGTTAATTGGTAAAAAAGGTTAATGGGAGCAGTTTGAAGCATAGCTAGGCCAGTTTCCTGTTGCACCCAGTGCTTATAGTACAGAAGAGGCACATAGGGGTATCAGTTGTCATATTGCAAATTAGTGTGGGATTTAAGAGGAATGCCACACAGATGCATCACTTGTGTTCACCTTACTTAGTGTGAGAACTTATTGCATCACTCATCAAACCGTATAGAATAAATTGTCAAACACGCAGCCAGTGGCATCACTAGGAGTGGTATAATCCCCATTAACTTTGTTTTTATTCATATACTATTGAAATTTATCCATAGTTGTGGTAGTATAATTTCAAAAATGTGGGAGCAGGCACTGGTATTGGGTTGTGGGCACCAGAAGGTACCAGAGGGCTGTGGCAGGCACCACCATGCAGTGGGTTACGGGCACCAGACATCTGTATTGAGCACTGGACACCAGGCACCCAATCAGGTTTTAATCGGTCCTACATCAAAGAAGGAAATGCACTCCCAAATTTCATGCTTCTAGGTCCAGGGGTTGGGGCTGGGTATCTGCATTAAATTATGCATCAAACGATATTATTCTATTACTAGTGAAATGTACCCATGTTGCAGGAGTACAATACATTCTGTACGCCATACCCCCTCCCCGTGCACATCAAACCCCCATGCGCAACATCCCCCATGCGCATCAACACCCATACATATCAATCTCCCATGTGCAACATCCCTCCCAGTGCACCCTCCTTTCCAGTGCATCACACTCCAGGCACCCAATTGCTGGATGTCAATCAGTCTTCAATATTAAGTACAGGAGAAAAACACTTTGCACCTTTTCAGCTCCTTAAGGGTTAAATTCTTCAACATCGCTTCTCGATCAGTGTTGATGTCACAGAAGAAACACCCTCCCTGAATTTCACGCTTCTAAGTTCAGGGGTTGGGGCAGAACATCCCTCAGTCAGGGATTCTTCAATGAAAAGTATAAGGAGGAAAATACGTTGTGCCCCATTTCACCCACTTCTGGTTGGAATTTCTAAAAATCGATTCTTAGAGGATCCCTCCAACACAGAAGGAACACCCTCCCCAAATTTCACGCTTCTAGGTCCACCAGTTTTGGCTGGGTGTTGATGAGTGTGTGACTTCCATTTTTATAGACTAGCAAAAACATACCTGTGTTGCAGGAGTAAAATTCCCCCCATACGCCATTCCCCCACTGTGCAACAACCCCCCATGTGCATCACCCTCTGTACAACATTCCCCCATGTGCACTGATCCCCCTGCACATCAATACTCATGCACAACACCCCTACGCGCAGCATCCCCCATGTGCATCACTCTCCCATGCACATCAACCCTCATGTACATCACTCCTCCGTCCGCATCAACACCTATGCGCACCATCCCCCCAGGTGCATCAGGCACCAAAGTGCTGGATGTTAATCAATTTTCAATGTTAAGTATAGGTCAAAAACATATACCCAAATTTCATGCTTCTAGGCCCAGTGTTTTTGGCTGGACTTTGATGAGTCAGTCAGTCATATATATCGGTTAGAAAATATCAAGATTTTCAGTTTTGGCTGGGACTGGTATTACACCCCCTCTAGCGATGCTATTGAACACAATTTACTTTTAAAAGTCTTCATTTATAGAAGTACCCTGCTCTTGAGGAGCTCACAGCCCAGCTGCTAACTTGAACAGACACATGTAGGCTCTAATTGTTTTCTTAATACATGAATTTTTGACAGAGTCATTTTTGACAATTTGTCTCTAGGTACTACAACAGGAAGAGTCATCAAGTACATCCCAGCTCAACGAAATAATGATGGCATCACAAACAACTCTGCTGACTAAAGTTCCTCTAGATATGATCACTGATGACAATATCATTGATGGCACATATCTGATCAATTTAGAAGGTAAATTGCTCCAAGCTGTTGAGGACTTCTTTAAAAAAGAGATTAGGTATGAAAAGGTCATGAAGAACTGCTCCATTAATGGCTACTAGTTAGCTGATTCATCAGCAGTAGCCTCTGAATCCCTTTTGCAGATCAGCAGTGGTCGAAGTTACTTGCCTTGTTCACTTTTGGGATGTCCAGAGGCAATGGGGTTATGTTAAAACAACAACAGGAGCTGGACAAGAAGGGCTTTCTAAGAAAAATTAAAGTCTTGCCTCTCTTCCATTGATTCTTTTTGGTAGGTGGCGATATCCGGGAAGAGTCGTCCTACACAGTCATATTTTCACCAGCTGCCAAATCCAAATGCCTTCGCTGTCGAAAGTACACTGCTGATTCACCAGAGGCTCCCTGTGCACGTTGTATGGAAGTTCTGGGTGGAAAATGATACCTCTCAAGTAGCAATCAGGTCTCTCAAACTGATGGATGCATTAAAACATAAGGACTTCTCTTTTTTGGAATACGAGGAGGAATGTAGAAATGTATGTGAAGAAGACATTCACTGGTTATGCAAGGATAAGGTTGGAGTGCTATGTTCAAAAATTTTGAAATGGATGGTCCAAATGCTTAAAGCTTGTATACTTAATAAAGTGCTTAACCTTTAATGCTAATTCTTTACACCAACATATTTCTTAGCTCGACATTTACAGTTAGTATTCAGAAGTCAGATTCCTTTATAGAAAGTATCTGACAGCTGTGTGGAGTTTATGTGCATAACTGAGCTGCTATTTTGGAAGACAAAATCTTCGCCATGCTTAGTATAGCTCCAATGGTGGCTAGGAGTGTTTCCCACCCACTCACTGTACTTGGTACAGAGTGGTATGTGTTGTGCTTTAACTTAAAAGGACTTGTATCAAGTTTTTTAAAGGCACCATTATCTGACAACCAGTTTTTGTTTAGTATGGTACAGTTATAAAATTAGCTTGGACAGCAAGAGCTGTTTCCATACAATATGGCACAAGCAGGAATTCTGAAGTTCCACTATATAAAGGTCAAACCTTATTAGACGGGATATTTGTTCCAAGATTGCTGCCGATAAAAATCCACATTGTTCCATGTTGGAAATTTTTTTATCTTACCTCTTGAAAAATGGCCCTATGATTTTATCAAGACAGAAGTGTTGGGGGGTGGGAGAAGAAGCTTCCCTTACCTTGCACAGCAACATGGCAGGCAATCTGAAAAGCTCACTAGCATTGAGGAGGAACCAGAACCAGGTGAAGTATGCATTAAGTGCAAACCTGCTCAAAGGTTCACCAAAACATTTTGAAGACGATATGAGTGAGCTAAAAAGCACTAATGAAATCTGCTGCTTGCAGCCAGTCACTTTGTTGAAGTGCCGGCAGATGTCCTTTGAAACTTTGCCTTGAGCAGAGACCAGCTGGCTAGTGAGAAGGGGCAGTGCTGCAGTGAAAGGTGCCCTTTAACAAAGGGGGGGGGGTGAATGGTGATAGACCGTGCCTCATCCCTGGAGCTCCAGACTGCCTGCCCCGTTTTTCCACAAGACAAGAGCTTATCTTCACCTCTCTCCCCACCACACACTTCTGTCTTACTAGAAAAATTAAAGTGGTTTATTCAGGCAGCTCAGCCATTCATGTTGAATCCATACATGGAAATGAAATTGCTAATAATGAGATTGTATCTTTCAACAACCTAAGACAGGTAGTTGGTACCAATTTAATAAGTGACGCAGTTATCAGATCAGTTACAAGATGGAGCACACCAAAGGAAGAATGTCAAGATTGTTAGTTTTAATACTTCATATTTGGGGAAGAAAAACCAAAATTCCAATGCAAGAATTCGGGTGCTGAACACAATTTACAGGAAGCTGTACAACAGAGGAAGTTGTTACAAAAAAAATTAATTTAGAGCTTGATAAGCTTAGTTATTTGTTTCCTGATTTTGGTTTTCCATACCATTTCAAACATCCAGGAGAAGCAATTTGCTCGCTTCACTCACTGAAACTTGCTGTCAGGGTCAGCCTATCCGCTACCTCCCATCCATCCCGTTCTGTTCCTGTGGGGTGTCTTCCAATGCGACTGGCCTCCTTCCAGATGGTTTACTTTGATGAAGCAGACAACGCCCAGGAGCTCTTCCTAAGTAACAGACACTAGGCAGGAGTTTAGTTCCTGTCAATATTCAAAAAGCAGGTGTTCTTATTTAGCATATGAAAAATGCTAACATATTAATTGGAACAGCAACCAAGCTGTTCTGAAACCTAAACTACTGCACAAGTATTTGAGTTAGAAATAAATATTTCAGGTTATAGACAAATATACAAAGATTAGGGATTGGTATTGCCTACCACAGTAAGGCAGAATTTCACATGGATACAGTCTCATAAAAGTGACAGTTGACAGAAACCAGTTGGAACCTTCTTCCAGCAGGATCTGCTTCGGTGTATACAAGAGCCATGCACTTACTAGAGGGGAAAGTTGGACACTGAGCACTGGTAGCATCGCTATCATGACATGGCTTCCACTGCCTCAATTAGATTCAAGGCAACACTGTATTGGCCATGGTTTTCTGGCAAGTGTTCAATCACTTTATCAACCAGTTTTGCGGTTGTGGTAATCGGCACATCTACATTTTGAAGATCCTGTGGGTCCTGCAAGAGAGGGAAACAGCCTTCAGCCATCAACTTCCAAAAGCAATGCACAAATTTGTCTCCAGGGTAGAGAGCATTTGATTCTAAGCTCCACACACCTTCACCCATCTAGTGGAATACTTTTCTGTGTCATGTGAACCTTAAAATTCATTGACAGGGTAAGAATTTCATAATGAAAACATTCTCTCGCCTCCAGTAATTTCCAGTAATGATTAACAGCACGGCTTTTTCCTGTTTCTGATTTTACAATATCATGAAAAGGCATCATTGTCACTTTGGTGCAGTGAATAAGATGGTGACTGGGAATAGAAACCTCTCCAAATTCTTGCTCTGCCTTTCAGCCCCTTCCCCTGCAGGTGGGTGGCCTTGGATAGAAAACACCCTCCTTCAGCCCAACTTCCTTCAGAGAGAGGAGTTGTGCAGTCAAGCATCTCTACTCAAAGGGAAGTAAAAACCAGACCAAGGTATACACCAGAGAATTGTCTCTTTTCCCCCTTCAGGCCTGTCAATCTGCCCCAAAACGGCCTAACTATTCAGGGGCTCACTCAGGCACCCAGAGCTCAGATGCTTTGACACAAAATGAGATTTGCAGGGAAGAAATTGGGATACTTTTAGCTTATGTGCCCCTATTCTATTTGACTCAATTTAGCCCAACTACCCCTCCTCCCTTAAAGAACTGGAAGACTACACCACTAGCTACGCATCTTTAACATGAATATATATGGTCATTAATTTGGTCATGAATATATATGGTCATTAATTTAATAGCTGTAGTACTGCATTGTTACACAAAATACAATCAGTATATAAAATGCTGAGAAATATACTCCCCATTTAAGCTATCCTTGCAGCTAACTTGCATAAATTTCCACCAGATGCTGAGGTGGAAATCACACTGCACCATTTGAACCAAACTCCACTGTGTACATGCAACCCTACACAGGAGCAAGCCCCATTGAAGGCAGTAGGACTCACTTAAAGCAAGTCTAGGATCAGGCTTAGTAGAAATAATATACAGTATTTGTTTTGAAGAATGGAAAGATATTTGGGGGAGAGCAAAAACAAAGACACCGAAAGGAAGCTTCTGATAGACACATGGACCTTCTTTGCTTCTCAAAAACAAGAGCTAAAGAGATAACTTCTTTTTGAAAGATAAAATGCACCTGATTCTAAGGCAAAGTTCAGGCTCTATGCTCCTAGAGCTGTAATGGCTAAAAAATTGGGTACAACAGGGCATGCATGCAATATGTCAGCTCTTAATGTTTCTAAAACTGAATTATGGTTCTGCTACAAGAACTACAGTTTGCAAATGTGAAATGTTTTAATATGATTGTCAGTTTGCCTGAACTGAGTGCCTAGTGAGAGAGACTTAAGGAGGTCCTTGTAGTAAATAAGCAATAATAAAAGAAACCTACCATTGCTTTAAGCCAAGTGCAGAGCGTTGGTGGCAGCCTGGCCAGCAGCTCCATGCCTTCCTTGGTCTGGGTGTGCAGTAAGGCATAAGCCAGCCTTTGTCCTGTCAGCACTAAGAGCTGAGATGCAAGGACTTCTTTGTCATGTACTTGAAAAATGGCCTGCATGTTAGAGAAAAGCATGTCAACACTACCAGTTCCTTCCAAGGTAACATTCACCAACATATGGTTTGGCGTTACTACCCATGGATTAAGCATGCTCAGGGAACAGTTGTTTTCAAATCAGAAACACCAAAATGATGATTACATGATTTATATTGCCAGTGCCAGTGATTTCTATCATCAGCGATATTCTGCACTGCAGCTTATGAAATAATTGTCATTTTGTCATGGACCAAACGCAAATTTGCGTTGTAGGACTTAACAGTATGATCCTTCTAAAAGAGAGAGTTGTATAAGAAATGAGAGTGGTAGGGCGTTTGGTTACCCAATCACACTGCAAATAGGACCACCAGATGCTGCGATTCCTTCTCTCTCTACCAATGCAGAAGAACTAGAACACTCTCACTGCACAAACCAACCTAGAAGGCTTGACAGATCAACTGTTTTCAGTTATAAAATCAATAGAAAACTGTTCAGCCCAAATTCAGCATTTCCTTTACTTTTTAGGGGGAGGGATTGCCTTTTGGTTCTATGATTCAGTATTTTTAACTGTGTTGTTTGTACTCCTTACACTGTTAATAGCAAAAAGGCAGAATAAGGATGAAAGTACAGTGGTACCTTGGAAGACAAATAACTTGTAAGAAGAACACTTTGTAAGACAAACTAAAATTCATAAGGAATTCGGCTTTGTAAGATGAACAGTGCCTTGAAAAATGAACAGTTTTACAGAGAAAATTTGTTGTAAAACGAACAAATTGATGGATGTGCGTTGTGAGCAACAGTAAGAGGTTATGGAGGAGATCTCATCCGCAGAGAGGAGGAATCCCTCACATCAAATGAGATTAAAGACATTTGTAAACATTGGGAAATGGTGCAAAATGTCAAAAAACACCACCCAAATAAGGCTGCAGCAGTGTGAGCGATGAATTTGTTTAATGACAATGCAATGTCACATTTCCGTGAAATCTTCAAAAGGAGACAAAAGCAAGTGTCATTAGAAGGTTCCTTGTTAAACTTGCTCAAAAAGACACCAGTGACTCTTTAGTGAAAATTACCCTACAATCCAGAGTAACTACGGGAGCACGTAAGACACATTATGTGTACCCGTAGTTACTGCACCATCTAATGAAAACCTATGGGAAATTCATACTGCAATCCACAGCAAATTGTTCTTGCACCGGAGCAAGGACTCCCCGTAGTTACTCTGGATTGTGCCCTTAGTCATCCTTGGCCATAAGGGTTTTTCTTTTCTGTTTTACTGTACAATATATTACAGTGTTTTTATTAATATTACAGTAATTGTGTTCTGTATTATAATACAGTGTTTTGTCATCATTTTTACATACAGTTAATATTTTTTATTTGAATACTCGCGAAATGTGCCCACGTTGCGGGAATAAAATACTCCCCATGCACCATCCACCCTGTGTCACTCCCCCATTGTGCAACATCAAGCCTGAATGTGCACGAACCCCCCCCCCCCCCCCGCACACCAAACCCCTATATGTACACCATCCCACTGGAACGAATTATGTTCTTACACGGCACCACTGCATTTTAAAATAAAACCAACTGGAGCATGCAGGGCATACACCTCATCTATTTTGAAGTTGTTCCTCTTCCAATCTGAAAACCCAGTTGCCCTAAAGAAGGCAGAAATTAAGGTCACGGCAACATGTGATATGGTTATTACCTCCTCTCCAAGATGATCCAGTCCATAGTTATACAGCTCACACACATAGTGTCTTCTGACTGCATCCTCATTGACTTGAAGGTGTTGCGCCAAATCAACAGCCAAGGTAGGCCAATCTTTGTCTTTCACCGACACAACTGCTAACTCTTCTTGGCTGCCTCTGGTTTTGCGGCATGAAGATTGAGCTTGTGCCACTGCACTCACCAATTTGTTTAAGAACTGGAAAGAAAAACATGTGCAATGTCAGCAATAGTTTTATTTCACTTGGAGAAAATTGTCATTAATTTTTTTTTGTAGGGAGCCCACTTACTTGATGTCGTATGGATAGCAGAGCTGGATCTACATCACCACTAGGCAGCAACTGAATTGAAGTGAGGTCTTTAAAAAAGGCATTTTTACCCTACACAGAGAGGACAGGAACACAATAGGACAAGATCCTCTTTAATAGTGAAACTGGGAGAAATCTTTTAAAAAACAGTTAAATGTTAATGCTTAGGAAACAAAATTATTATCTGGTATATTTGTTTCTTCTCTGAGAGGAACAGTGTTTAACAATGCAAATAAATTTTTGAGATAAGAAAAAAATTGCAGATACTTCACATAATTGCAGATGCACCTGAAAGTACCCAATAGCAAAAAAGAAAAGAAAATATACCCCACATGGGCAATTATTACATGTGGTTTTATGTGGGTTGAGCATTCCATCCGACATGGAATTTTTTAATGTGATGCAACTCTGAAAATATTAACTGTTGGTCCATAAAAATCCATAAAACTGTTGGCCTAGAATCCGTAAGTGCCCTCTCCAGTATTAACAAGTCACAAGAAGTATTTCTCATCTTGACCGTTTGTCAGAAGGCACTAATCATGGCAGAATTTATCACACCATATTTTTTATAGTAAACGTACCTTACTGTCAAAAAGAGAGAGCGGCTTCATACTCTTCAGAGAAAATTTCATGATCCCATACAAGATAGTGCAAAGCACCGACTGATGCTCCACCAGGGGGTAATGAATGTGTTTCTGTTCAAGGGCTAGTTCCACTAATGAGATTTGTCCTTCAGCAGACACCCAGGCATCTTCGGTGTCCAGCACAGGAAGTTGCATTTCATCTTTACGGACATCGGCCTGGGATTGGCAGAGAATATTACTGTCATTTTATAAACTGTTAAGTCCAAGATTTTATTGTTTTAAAAAATCCAAAAGCAGAAGTTAGGAAACAGTGTTCCAAAGGAATAAAACACAACTAAGCATGCAGGGCTAAACTGGCTCCAAACTCTTGCATTACACATTTTAATCTGCATCAAAATTTTGCCAATATTCCTGATGGAAAGGCATATAGACACTTTCATTTTTTCTCAACTGCAGACAAATTCAGCCATGGCAGACAGATCCAAATACAGGATGCAGCAATGTTTATTTATATCATGAGGGATTGGTTTGTACCTCCATGAGTGTCTGAAGAAGATCTGAACAAGATCCAAGAAAAGATGTCATTGCAGCATCACTCATTCCCACATCCTATTTGACAAAGAGTAATTAGCTTGTGCAATGTAATTTTTCCTGAATATATTCCAACATATTTCTGGATTGGAGCAAACCCAAACACTGAACAAGAGAAGTATATCAAGATATAACAAGTACATGTATACTGTGCGAGCACCCACTGAGCACTTTCCCAGCAATCCTCTGTGCAACTGAACACTTTCCCTGAGTTTGATGAACTTTCCAACCCAAATGAACTTTCCAACCCAATTAGCATCTATTGAGATATAACAATCATCCAAAAGGGTTCTTGCTGATGAAGTAAAAACCATAATGAAAAAATCTCTGCCTCTGACTAACATTTGTAATTACATTCTCATATCTTTCATGAATAGGCTTCCAAGCGATTAAACCAGGAAAGGCTTAGGAGACAGTAGAGAAACTCTCATATGGGAGTTTCCTTTTATAACCCAAACAGAATATGGATAAAATTGTAAGAAAAAAAGGGTACTGATATATACTCACTAGCAAAATTACTGAAATAATGAGGTAATGACATCCAGTCAAAACTGAAAATGTGAGACTGTCCAACCAAGCCACTGGCTGGAAGCTTCACTTGTGTTGTTTGCTAGAAATACGAATAGCAAGTACACTTTAACTACAGCTTCACTGCTGCCTTGAGCAAAAATACTGATGATTCTCTTCCTTGCAGTGACATGATGAATGTAGACGTGCCAAACTACCCAAAGTCTCCTTAGCTGTGGGAAAGGTTGCTCTCATAACTAAGTGCTAAAGACAGACCTACAACAAAGCGGCTGGATTCTCTTGCCCTAAGATCAGGGGAAAACCAGTACAGTGGTGGCTCACGTAACAAACGCCTCACATAAAGTATGTTTCACGTAACAAACAAAAATTTCTCTAGGATTCTGCTTCATGTAACAAACTGTGCTTCACAACGCGCTCGTTGGCAGTTGGGGTAGACGCGCTGGCCGGCAGCCCTTTTAAAAAGCATCAGGGCTGCCTAGCGTGCCTGCCCATAGCGAAAGCAACACTTCAATGCTGTTCCTCCTGTGGCCGGGCATCTGCTGAGCAGAGGGAGAGAACAGGAGCGGAGATGAGGGAAGCAGCTTAGGATAAGCCAGAAGGGAGCAGGGGGGAGAGCGGCTCAGGATGGAGAGAAGAAGAAAGTGGGGAGACACTTTGAAAGTGTCTTGGATTGCATAAGAAAGTGCCTTTGACTGCAGCCTCCTAACCACGTCTACCCAGAAGAAAGCCCCATTGTTTTAAATGGGGCTTACTCCCAGAAAAATGTCTTTAGGATTGCAGCCTATGTAGACTTCAAAGGCTCATGCACATTGAATTCATGTTTTGAATTCAATTCAATAAATGATGTTTTGTCATCATTTTTAATCCAGGTAATATTTTTATATGAATATTTTTGGGGTTGTGGAACCAATCATCTGAGTTTCCATTATTTCCTATGAGAAAATCCGCTTCACGTAAAGAATGTTTCACGTAACAAACATGCCTCTGAAACAAATTAAATTTGTTACGTGAGGCGCCACTGTAAAAGCAAACCAGTTAAAGCTCTATCAACCTCCATAATAAGCCCTTCATTTAAGAACTCAGAGAAATCCCCCGTCTCAATACAAATACCACCTTCAACATTTTTAAACAAATAATAAAGAATTACTTGCCCTTCTGCATAACCTGTCCTTTGGTGCTTTTCCAACCTATTACAGAAATTGTACTGGTTAAATAAAGCAAACGATTTGCTAAAATACTCAATTTCAGAACTGGACCAGGTGTACTACAATGATGAATTATAACTGCTGAAATTCCTGTCTTCAACAGTTACATGAACTAATCCTGACCTTTGTTGTATCCACTTATCCTAAGCTTTTCTGTTTCTGCTTCTCTTTCTCTCTCTTCAGATCCCACAACAAGTGCTGAAGAAAGAATCTCAAGCAGCTGTCCCCAGTGTGGCAAGATTTTAGCGGGTGGCTCGAGTCTAAAGACATGAGCGCCACTTGATGAATGCATCATCTGCCATCACCTGAAGCAAAAGTCATATATAATCAAGTTATGTAGATACCGGTGTGACAACCTCTCAGGGAACTGAGGCAGACTGAAAACTCCTCCTTATACAGAGAGTGGCTTCAGAATTTTGTGAGCCAATCTACAACTGGCACAGGATAGCCACTAAATACGATTTGTATGGCTCGGAGATTACATGCAGCTGCTGATTTCAGTTGCTCTGCAGCAGCCAGTTGATGGAACTTAAACACACCAAGTTTTTTTCAAATTGGAAGCCAACCTACAGGAGACAAAATATAACTTCCATGTTGGGGAAGAAATTAGGGGAAGAAATTATTTCTGGTAATTTTTTGCCTATTCAAACAAGTAATTTAAGTGGCCAAATTGAAACAGTGAGAAAAGTATTTCAAATGCAGCTGCAGGCTTTATCTCATTTCTATGTGAAATTGGTCAAAGTTTTAATACAAATAAATACTTTAAAAAACTATTGATAGTTTAATAGCTTGAGTCAGTCTCACTTCTAACACAAGAGCAAACACCCTCTCCAAGATGCAATATGTATGAGCGTTACCAAGAAACTAAGGTTTACTTTCCTACTTCAGAATTGCTTATTCATCTGCAAACACAGTCTGCTTAAGTTCAAACACTTAACAACCAAAAAATGCTATTACATGCAATCCACTTGCAAGAAATTCCCACTGTGTTCAGTGGAACGTACTCCCAGGTAAGTGTAGATAAAATTAAAGTCTAAAAATCAAAAGAAAGAATTACTTTTAAACAGCTGCTGCCATTAATGTTCTCCTTAATATTCATAAACTGAAAAAGGAAAGCATAATTCAGTACCTTGTCCATTAAGTAGGTAGCAGCAGAAAGCCGTTTCACTATGAATGTATTCCACATCATCAGAGCAATTCCTGAAAACAATTATATGCCTTAAACTATTTTATCAGGCAAATGAAGAAAAAAAAGAAGTTTTGGAAAAGTTTGGAGTAGGGGTTGGGACTAGGACTCAGACAATCCAGGTTCAAGTTACATAAAGTAGATACCAGATCTATCTCAGCTTCCTATGTGACACTGGGCTTACTCCCATATCATATCACTTACTCCTATATTCACCTACCTCACAGGGTTGTTGTGAAGAGAAAAGGTTAAAAGATTTTAAGCAGACTTGGGAATTTGTGTTGACGTGGTAAAGGCAAGGAAGGATTGGACAAATTAAGAAGGGATTGGACAAATTCCTAGAGGAAAGGACCAGCACAGGCTACAAGCCATGAGGGGTGTGTGTAGAGATGGGCTATCTTAAAATGGCAGATGCAGGGGAGGGCACTTGGATTCAGGTGTCGTATGTGTTCCCTAAGGCATCTGGTGGGCCACTGTATGATACAGGAAGCTGGACTAGATAGGCCTTGGGCCTGATCCAGTGGAGGCTTTTCTTATATTCTTAAGAAAGAAAGATAGAAAGACCTATCACTTTCTATACTTGCAAGCATTGCTCTATAATGATCAAAAAATTTTGCCCCGGGGCCACCTCAAATATTTGGCACTGTGTCAAAGGCCAAATAAAATATTTTAACATAAAATTTAAAAATATTAGAGACAGATTAATGAATGGGTTCAAATTTCCAGGATTTCAGCAAGCACCAACACACAGCACAGAAATAAAACACTTAAGAGGAACCTTATTCCTATGTTAATAGGGAACAGTTAGCAGGGGATTGAAATGTAGTTCTCCTAATAGCAGCTTGTGATGCTAAATGAAATTGCAAGGTAACACCATCCTCCTAATTCCCAATGCTGTAAGATTTCAATACTTCCAAGGTGCTGCATTACAAGCATTACACCTTCAGACCTGTCATCATATATGCTACAGACACAAGTCTGATGTTAACAAACTGATTATGATCTTTAACCATTGTTTTGTGCTTACCATGCTGAACATAACCATTATCAATGCATCTGAGGTGTTCTATTGACCTGGTGAGAAAATGGGCTTCCTTGTGAAAAAAGGATTAAAAAGAGAGAAACAGCATTAAAACCAGTTAAAGATAATGAGGCAAATGCTGAATATTAACCTCCCAATTATCATGCTTTGGTTTATATTATATATCAATAGTATGGCCCTGATATATACAGGCTCTGGTTGCTGTAGGCTGTACGATTAAAAATAAATGTGCTCATATACAAATAGCACTTGAATAAATTAATGCAGAGACAAGGATAAGAACTTTCGACTTTAAACTCTATGGAAAAACACAGAACAAAGACGAACAATTTTTTGGTGGGGGGAATCTGAGTAGCACCTTTGTACTCTATACAAGTTTATCTAGATTGCTTCTTTGATTGCCCCATTTCCTGACTTAAACTACTACAATTCAGAATATTGACTGAATCCAATAAGATCTTGCCCAGAGCCACTTTTTCACTCTGAACTGATATATGCTCCAACTGCTTTCAGCACCTAAAAAAAGAAAAGAGATTATACCAGTAGCTGTAGCTCAAGTGGTGGCTGTTTAAACACTCTCAGCTTGTCTACAGTATCTGAAATTGTAACAGATGAATGATGTTCTTACTAATGCAATGATGTTTTAACTGGCTGCTCTCTACACTAGTGATAAAAACATCAGGAAATCTACCTACGGTAATTTTCTTCCAAACTGGTTTCTGTTATTCACCTGTATCTACACAGCAATCCCTTCTAAGACAGGAAATACGCACTTCATGAAAACAGCAATGTCCTATTACCTCTGGGTCTTTGTTCCACTGTACAACATACTCCCAGCAACAGTGGGCATGGAGGACATCTAGCTCCAGGCTACAAGGGAACTGCTCATACGCTAAACGCAGCAATTCTAGGAAGAAACAAACAAAAAGGTCAAGAATATTTTTCTCCTTTCCCTGGCTGTTTACTGTTCAACTAGTTCACTTTATTCCCGAAGCATGCTATTACTGCTTATACTGCACCATCAGCATACATGAGCCTTTACAGAGTTATATAGGCAACAGGAATGCCCTGCTTCCAAAAGAGCTGTTTAGAACTCTAAGCAACTTCTGGTATGTTTCGTGTATGTGTGTATGTGTGTAATTCTAACAATGGATAAAAAAGAGGGGGGAAACATGGTTCAGGTTTGGTTCTTGCAAATAAGAATGAAAACAAATGCTCAAAGGTAATCTATGAGAAAGTATACAAACAGAGAAAAAAGGCACCACCTCCAGTACATATCTAGGAGGCAATTCTAGACAGATCTGGTGGAAGAGCAAATTGGTAGGGATTAAATGAGAAACTTGGGGCAGAGCAAAATCATGGATAGTGAACATCAAAAGATTGCTTTACATCGTTACCTAGGATGGTCTTCAAGCTTTTCTGGTCTTCACCCTCAGCAAAAAGGCTGCTGTCGATCTGGGGGGGTTCATCCCCACTTCCGGTTTCTTCTCCCTGCCTTCCCAGTCTGAGCAATGGCAGATTCAAGTCTTGCTTAAAAACCCATTTTGCTACACTGTCAGCAATGCCTCCTGAAACAAGGAAAGGCAGTTTGGAATCAGATTCAAGATTTTTCCTTTTGAAGGCAAATTTAGGGGCAAATTATACACACTACAGACCCAAATTGTAAAGTTCTTCCTGATTTAGATTGCAGGTTAAGGCTGCATATCTGAATGCATAGGGGAGCTATCTGAATGCTCCCCTATGGAAAACACATGTCCCTATACTTAAGAAAAACAAACTGGGGTGAAGAATACACTGAACCCTTCTACAGAAGGTTTATACTCCATCTACAAGCAGAGTAATGAGTATTTCTAAATGAGGAAGGGTTCAAAGTTGCAATTCCTAAACATTTTAAATTGCCCTTTTTTCCTGTCCAAAAAGAAATGTTTGGAAAGCTGCTGAATTTTTTTCACATAATCGATGGGCTAAAGTCAGCTACTTCAGCAAACTTTAGTAGTTTAGATGCACATATGATGAACAAATCCCTCACATTTCAACTCTAAAACAGCTCTCAAGCTGCTGCACGTGATTCTCCAAATGTCTCATTAAAAAGTTTACTGTCTTTGTGAGATATAAATGGCCTCAGAATGAGCACCCAGGCTCTGGTGTAATAAGGCAGCCTTATCATGCTACAAAACAGGAAAACTGTATTCCACAGAAACAGTATTCTGTTTCTGCTCCTGGTCTTAAGTCTATATGTCTGGGCCCATGCGATTCACTATACAAAACTGGGTGAAGGGAGGGATGATATACTTTTCCATCCCTTCTACAAGTTTAAGATGCATCTCTCTGGCATGTTTCTTAGAACAAACATCCTGTTAAATTCACATCAGTTCCTAATGGATCTAGCAGGAAGCAGAGCATGGTAAGGATTTTTCACAGCAGAAATGGAAACTTTGCAACCTTTTTGTGAGCAAGGAGTTCAAGTGAAATTAAAAAATGGGAAGATCTTTTGAGAAATTCACCTTTTCCTCCTTCAAGCAGCTTCTTGACCGAGAGCCTGCCAAGAGGTTCAGCCTGAAGAGAGGATGCTTGGCTCATCTTCTTGTTCACTTTACTCTGCAAGAGCGTCTGAAGTATGAGACAATCCTCTAACTGTTTCAGCAGAAGTTTCCAGTATTCAGCATCCAGAGAGAGTGCTTCCCAAGAATCAGCATCTGTACCTACAGATATTTGGGAAAACTAGAAGAAAAGAGGATTTGTGAACTTTCCAAAGATGCTGGAGAAAAAGTAAACATTTGAAGTCATTTCATACATTTTGCAAAACAAAACCAGTGCTGGAAAGTTGATTAGGATTGCATCCATAGTATCAACTCTCAGCACCTCAAATTCCTAGGGACACAATTTTCCAGAGAGTAATAAAAGTAATAAAATCACTATATAAAGAAATCCAGGTTTTTTTTTACCTTTTTCTCTGCTATGCTATCAGTAATCTGAGCCGTAACAGAATGCCCAACATGGGCAGATAATAAGGCAGCTCCATTATTCTCAGACTGAATACAGGCTGTGCGCATTTGCTGCCACCAGGGGGAGACAGACTGAGAGTCCCATGCTTCATCTATAGCAACTGAAAATAAAAGAAAAAAACTCAGACATGCAAAGAAGGAAAATTATAACAAAAATAAGCTTGTTTCCAACCAAGGCAGCTGGTTACTCACAGCATCTGTATCAGTTATTCCATTTAATACAAGTACTGGCAAATAGAAAGGGAAATAGAAGGGGAAGAACAGAAGAGGAAGAATGGAAGTAGACATTTCCAATAGAATTTGCCATTTCAATTTGCAAACAGAAGGGAAATAAATGGAAGTTATGACAGAGTTTACTTTGTGGGGATCTAAGGTCAATGCAGATAGCAATTGCAGCCATGAAATTAAGACATCTGCTTCTAGGGAAGAAAGCTATGGCAAGCCTTGACAATTTAATTCAAAGTAGAGACATCATCTTTTTTCAAAGGTTTGTTTAGTTAAAGCTATAGTTTTTACTGTATTAATATATGGCTGTGAGAGCTAGACTATAAGGAAGGCTGAGCACTGAAGAATAGTTGCCTTATGGTATTGGAGAAGTCACTTGAGAGTCCCAAGGATTGCAAGGAGATAAAATCAGCCAGTACTTCAAGAAATCAACCCTGACTTTTCACTGGAAGGACAGATATCAAAACTTAAACTCAAGTACTTTGGTAACATTTTGAGAAGGGAGGACTCTTTGGGGGGGGGGGGGAACCCTGATGCTGGTGAAAAACTGAAAGCTAACGGAGAAGGGCTGGCAAAGGATGAGGTGGAATTATCAACAAGCATACTTAGGGAACTATTGTTTCACCATGCAGGAATGCTCAGGAATTATTAAATGTCTGACATTATCATCATCAGACAAATCAAGTGTGATGGAACAGAGAACTAAAGCACGCACTGGCTAGGCCAAACAGACACAGTTTAATCCCAATTAAACTCTGAAGAAGGGAAATTAAGTTAACTGAAGTATATCAGAAAATAGTACATCCAAAATGTTTGGATGAAATATAAAGCTGGGCTTGGCTGCAAGAGACATTGTACAAACTTCTACCTCATTTATGTATTCAGTTATGCGCCTTTTATAGAAAATTCCTTCTACTCAGAGCACTGGACAAAGTAGGTCAGCACTGTCTAGAAACTAGTACTGACTTTCCCATGGTTCCAGGCAGGCATTTTTCTCTGCCCTATAAAGTTATGTAACACAGGAAGGATGGCTGACATTGTCGGGAGAGGGACCAATGCAGCTTTTGCAATAAAGAAACCCCCAAACTCGAGGGAATATGTAGTTGCAAGTCCCATGTGTTTGTGACTCATAATTTGCCATGGAATAACTGCACACCCAACAGGAGTTGATATTTGGCTTTGGTCACAGTTTTAACCATTGCTAGCGTGGTCAGGTCAGTGATACCTTCTACAAAAAATAAGCACTAGCTTGTTTTCATTCCATAAACATGGCTCACCTGTCATTTTACTCAGATGGGATAGCGCAGCATGAAGGCAGCAAACAGACTGGGTACGATGAAGAATTTCTTTTTCCTTAGAAAGCCACACACTGAGAAGTAGGGACTGAGAGAGGAAGGCAAAAAGTAAATTTAAAGGGTTGTCTTAACTGAGAAAAGATCATCTCTCGAACAACCTCTCTAAAAGCCAGACAATTTGGTCCTCAGTTCTAAAGAACAGAAAGTACCACCCAAGTTATTTGCTAGAACACCACATTATTTACAGAAAGTATACACTATGTAAATCCTATGGAAACTTTGCTGCTTCACATGGAGACAGACCCAACACTTTCTTCATTTCAGGACCTCACTCACATGTGGTATTCCCATCTCCCATCTTTCTTAGCATTTTTACTAGGTGCATTCATCAGCCAATTAGAGTTCACTTAAGCCTATCAAATCTCCTGCCAACCTAGCAGTTCGAAAGCATGCAAATACAAGTAGATAAATAGGTAGGAAAGGCAACATCCTGGTGACAGGCCCGAGTCAATCCATCCATCATGGATTGGAGGAAACTCTAATCCACAACAAGTGGACACTGTCACTATACAGCACAAATGCTTATCAAATGTGCTTGATAGGGTGATATGTAATGAATGTGCTCCTATCACAGATGAATAGGAACCTAGCATTTTACAAAATGAAAACTGCTTTCCACATAGCAGTTTTCATTCAGTTCACATGACCCAAGCTCCATATTGAGAGCTCCCTAGAGTTCTACCTCTTCTATTTTTCCATCCCCAGATCATCACATTCTAACTCCAAAGCTACCACCCCAGTCGTGGTATCTAGAGCTCAGTGGGTATAGACCCTATGATACAAGTGAAGAGTAACACATACTACTCACCAATAATAGCTGGGGACTAAATCCTGCAGACTCCAGCATATGGCACATTTCTTCTGTTGAACTTTCTCCATGTAAACATTTCCAGAAAAAAAAGCTTCCTGCATATACAGAAATATACTATTTAATACAAGGCAGGCTTCCTGGCTAAAAGTCACAGGCAGCATATCCCTTTATCTTTTAAGAGATGATTAAGGGATTAATGCACAAACATGAGGCTATTTCACATGTGCAGCATATAAAAACACTCATAGGAACTATACACATTCTCTACCATTTGCTGCTATCCCACTCATCAATCCCCCCAACCATCCCCCCACCAGAAACCCACCAAGGGTACCACTACCATATTCATCCTAATGTTCTGAAATTCCTGTGGCCAATTGTAGGGGTCACCAAGTATCTTCCTGATCCAGAGCGCCTTAATCACTCCAGTGTTCTTATGAAGCACCGGTACAAGAATCCACCCCCATTCAGTTCAATAGATGAGCAACTCTAGTCATGCAAGCCAGGAGAAATCTTTAGTGACTACACTTTGCACTGAGATATTGGATTGAGAGTAACTGCTTTGAGATTCTGCATCTTTTGTAAGGTCTGATTATCAACGCGGTATACCATGAAAAGACTCCTACCCAAAGCCACGTATTCTCTTTCATCAAGTTTTTTCACATTAATCATGGCCTTTTCATACTCCAAATATTCCAAAAAAGTTTTCACAGGCAGCTCTCCATTTTTATCCTCCGCAAAATGAACAGAAGGGTGAGCGTTTTGTTGCTTGTAATTCTCCAGTAACATCTGTAGCCTTGCAAACTCTTTTTCATCTAACCGGAGTAATTTAGCCAAGTCCTTAAAAGCAACATGAAACATGCAACAGTGAATATCGCATCTACCTTGGACACACTGACACAAAAGTTTCTCTTGTAATTCATGTTTCATGCATAATTGCTTGAATATGAATGAAATACCTATACAGTGGTGCCTCACATAACAAGTTTAATTCGTTCCGGAAGCATACTTATTATGTGAAACGCTCTTTATGTGAAGCAGATTTTCCCTTAGAAAATAATGGAAACTCAGACAATTGGTTCCAGAACCCAAAAGATATTCATATAAAAATATTAACTATATGTAAAAAGGATGACAAAACACTGGAATTGAGTTCAAAACATGCATTCAATGAGCATGATCCTATAAAGTCTATTTAGGCTGCAATCCTAAAGGCACTTTCCAGGGAGTAAGACCCATTTAACGCAATGGGGCTTACTCTCTGGGTAGACATGGTTAGGAGGCTGCAATCAAAGACACTTTCTTCTGTAATCAAAGACACTTTCAAAGTGTCACCCCATTTTCTCCTTCTCCTCAGCCTGATCCTCTCTCTCCCCTGCTTCCTTCTGGCTAGACCTGAGCTGCTTCCCTTTTCTCCACTGCTGTTCTCTCCCTCTGCCCAGCAGATACCCAGCCACAGAGGAACAGCGTGGAAGTGTTGCTTTTGCTATGGGCAGTGCTGATGCTTTTTAAAAGAGCTGCTGGCCAATGCATCTGCCCCAACTGCCAACGAATGTGCTGGTTAAGTGAAGCAACGCTTGTTATGTAAGGCAGAATCCAAGAGAAATTTTTGCTTGTTATGTGGATCACATGTTAAGCAAGGTGCCACTGTATATTAGAAAAATGTTCTAGGGAATGTTCTCTTACATTATCTGATGGAGCCATTTCAGACTGTGTAGTCAGAGAATTGAGCTTGCTGATTGACTCATGGAGGTGCAGAAGCTTCAACTGGTTCACACAGAACTGTAGAAGTCCTTCATCTACGCACTCCACCTCTGAAGAGAAAAAGAAATAAAAATGCACTTTAGCCTAGATAAATGTGCCAAGGAGCTGTGAACATTCTTCACAGTTTCCTTACACTTCGTGTTAAGCAATATTTCTAGCACAGCTGCTTAAAAGAAGATTCTGTGTTACCAAGGGAAGGTTGAAGCAAGGGTGAGTTTTGCCTTCAGGCAGAGCAAGTGCCAACTTTTCTTTCTAAACAGAACGTTGATAAGGCACTGAACACAAGAGAGAAGGAAGAAAAAAACTGCACTAATATTCAAAAGATCTCAACACAAATGTGAAAAAGGTTCTCCTAGAACAGGGGTCAGGGAACTTTACCTTTTATCCCAAAATATGTTTAGATATGCAGATGTTAACCCCCTTGATTTGAAAGAAAAAATGTTTTTTTAAAAATCAGGAGTAAGCTCCATTGAATTAATGGGCCTACTCCTGAGTAGACACATGGGAATGGGTGCTTACCTTGGCTGGGGCAGCTGAGACTAAGTTCAGCCGTCCAGGCAGGCACTGCGGGTATCCATCTTGAAAAGAATGACTGCGCATGCACACACAGTCTTTCCCTGCCTCCCTGCCTAAAGGCTCCCATGGAGAGGATTCTCTATGGGCGGAGTATCCTCTCCTGATCTCGTCGACACACACCTCCAATTAGGAAAGGGAAAGTGCCGGTGAGGTCAGGAGAGGACACTCCGCCCATAGAGAAGCCCCTCCATGGCAACCTTTAGGCAGGGAAGCAGGGAAAGCTGCATAGTCATTTTTTTCAAGATGGATGCCCACAGTGCTCGGACTTAGCCGCGCAAAGCCGCAGCTGGCTCAAACTGTGTCTTAGCAGTGCAACCGTCCATTAGCCCTAGGAATTTCATTTTTATCCATTTGGGGTAATTTACCCCAGTTCCCAGACCACTGTCCTAGAACAAAAATTTCCTCCAGAGACAACCACGTAGAAAACTACATATATTCCATATGTCCAATGTCACCTGTGATAAACATATGCATTTTAATTTCTCTTCAAAAATGCTTACTATAAACATTGTATAACAGACATGGATATTTATCACATGTAGAGCAAGGACACAAAATATTTAGTGGTAGCCATTTTAGTGGACACAAAATATTTAGTGGACACAAAATATTAGTGGTAGCTTGGGTTTTTAGTGTTGGAGACTTCAGTATCTATACTACACTTCCTTGCAACAAGGGGTCCACGTTTTAAGGATCCAGTTTTGAGAACCCTTGCAAGTTTGAGGATCCAGTCCTATCCAATTTCCCAGAGCTGGTGCAGCTGTGCTGATGAGAGGTGCATTGCATTCTGGGGAATGAAGGCAATCACAGAGGCCTCCTCAAGTTACGGGAAAATTAGTTCCCTCATCTTGTGACTGCATCACAGATGCACAGGGCTGGAAAGTTGTATAAGATTGGGCCCTGAGGCAGCCACAAGATAGAGGACCTCTTAGAATTGCCAAAGCAACAAGAATGGATGTGGCAGATGCAAGAGATACAAGACTGGCCTACCAGAAACGTTCTCCCTAAGCACATACCCTATTAAGTAATTAAGCTATTAACACACACCAGCACATATTTCACAGTTTTAAGGCATATCCTGGGTATATTTGTGGTACTGATTAAAAAATGGCAGCAAATGTTTTTATAGCCCTCAAATTCTCAGGTCTATGTAATCAGTTGTGAGGAGAAGGAATGGAATAAAAAGAAATATTCTTCTCCCTTCTCTCCCCACCACCATTTTAATATGCAATTCAAGCTGCATTTCTAATTCTAAAGCACCAATTAGGCCAACATAAGGTCTGACACGAGTCCTGTGCTGACCTCAGGGAGTCACAAAAGTGCTATAAGGCACTTCTGTCCATTCCCGGGGTACGGGGGGTTAGGCCAGTGCACAGACATACACCAACCTCCCCAAACCACCACAGAAAGATATCCCAGGTGAGCTAGACTGACCTAAACTGGTTACCATTGCAACCATAGCTGTTTATCTGACAATCACAGAAATAGGTTTCATAAACAAAGCAAGGTAAGTTCCAATAGTTACCTACTGAAATAAATCTGTTTGCATTGTTACCATCAAACAGAGTATAATTCAAAAAGAGTTTTTCACTTACCTTGATTTTTTAAACTATCCATTAATGTTTGTGTGATATTTGTCAACAAAGAGAGTGGCAAACGTTCATTTGCTAGGATGCTTTCCAAAGCCTGTCAATAAATTGTACCACACATAGAGTAAACAAATTTATTTTTAATGTCAAGATACTATTACATAAATTATCACATAAATTATTATCAATTATCTCTATTAAATCTATAAATAAAATTACTGTATTAGGTTTATCACTATTTTGTATTATATTCATCATGCTACTACTACATCATCATGCTATATTCATCATACTACTACTAAAAACACTATGTAGTGTTCTACATACTACTATGTAGAACACTACATAGTGTTCTACTATGGCAAAAATTAAAACTGGTTTCAATACTGCTTAATATGACTGTTTGGGGGTGGGGTGTATGTTTGAAAGGTTATGTGGGCAACCTGTTGAAGAACATGGCTGAAAAGATAAAACATCTACAGTATTAGTCCTTTAATAACGATTCATCCTGCTACAGAAGTGGGTAAAATTTGATCAACCAGATTTACATGTTCTTGAGTGTGTTGTAAGCAAGTTACCTAAAGCAACAGTTTTCTAAGTGACATCTGGACCAACTTAAAGAGGCAGAGGTAATTCCTAGAACTCATGATCCTCACCACACAATACAAACAGTAGGCATTTAGTGTGTTGATGGGAATTAGAAAAACCCTACATTAGGGTTTCTCATGGTCCAATTACAAAAATTTAAAAGTTTACTCCTGGTGACATATGCCAAATGTAACTACAAAACACTTCTGATAATTTGGCACCTTCAGAACCTAGATAGTACCAGAATATCAGGTTGCATATATGATACCCTGGCACTCTTGCTTCATCACACCCTGGATCAAAACTCAACCTCAAAATGCAATGAGCCTCTATGTGGGTATAGGTTGGCTGCTTTGGTGCCACTGTTAGCAAAAGCCAGGGAGCAAAGCAAGTACAACATTACTTCCCTCAGCATGTCTCATGTCAGTCAAGTTTTGTCTTCTTCCTCACAATGCCGCTGCAGCTTATTAACACCCATTCTCAAGAGAAGGACACCTTGGAGTCCATGAATACACTCTGGGAGATGAAATGCTGCTTTCTCCTGCCTGCGCTGCATTGTTATTTACTGGTTCCTATCCTTGTCTCAGTTACACCACTATAAAGCCAGGCACAACTTTAGGGGCTGGCTCTCAACAATATTTTGATCCCAATCCACCAGGAGTACTAGAAAATTGTAAGACAGACTATTGAAATTGTATTCATTTACTGTATTTCTATCCTGCCTTTCTCAGGGACCCAAGGTGGCAGTTTACAGAATATGTAAGTAGTTGTCAAATAAACCAAAGCCTTTTTATCAAATTTTGACCAAAAAGCATTTACCTGCAGAATAAAGTACTTATTTGCTACTTACCTGCTTTTTAGTAGCAGGATATTTAATATCAATTATTAATTCCTTCACTTCAGCCTCTACCACCTCTGGAAAGAAGGACATGCAATTTAATAAGTACTCCTAAGGAGAATTAAATACTGTAATACCCCTGCATTCAGAGGCAATGCACTGTAGAAAGCTCTTGCCAGACAGCACAATTTAGAAGCCCCTGACTTTGTCTCCTGAGATAGTACAGCCCAGACATTTCAAAGTTGCCAACACACGTTTCTTTCCAGGAAGGATTAAAAGGGGAACAGATCACCTACACAATTTACCTGCCTATTGCTTCAAGTGTTAAAATTGATAAAAATTAACTAGTTATTAGTTTCTATAACAACAACAAGTGTTGTCCGCAATCTCTGACTTACTCAAGGTTCAATGCAAGAATAACCTGCTTACAGGTTAACAGGTCTGAAGACAAGTTTCCCTTATGCATCCTGACCTTGTGTATCTGCACAGCCATCTGCAGCAGCATTTGTGGCACACCAAGCAGCTAGGCCCTCACTTTTTAATGCAGGCACGAATCTTATACTCAGCAGTGCTGTGCAAGCAAGTAGTGCTGTGTTTGCTTCTTTCTCAGCTCATTAATGGGTGCCATGAAGGGCTTAGTAGGAAAGAAAACTTAACTATGTGAATCAAAGGCAGATGAGAGGAGATGCATCCTGACATGTGAACATTTCCAGAGGCTTGGAAAACAACCATGGAAGAAGGGCATTTCTCTCTGCTGCTTGCCAGATTCATGCATGCTGTACAGACTGTCACCATTCTTTGCTCTTATTTTTCCAAGGTGCTGTTGAAACGTGTTTATTATTGCTTTAGTGGTGTAAATCCCATTTATTTTGCTTGCAAAGTTTGTATCCTACCTCTCTAGTTACATAAAAGCTGATGGTGGCTAACAACAGAGGTTAAAAACAGACAGAAAAAAATTATAATTTAAATGCAGCAGAAACAATCTTAACTTTCACATCTAACTAAAGGCGTGGTAGAAAAGACAAGTCTTTAGTAAAACTGCCAAACCTAATTCATTTTGCTGAAAATATGTAAATGACCTAGTGGAAACTGACAAAGGTATAATCCACCTCTTTAGAAACTAATAACTAGTTAATTTTTATCAAGCCCAGTATCTAAAAACATGTCATGAAAACATGAGCAAGTGATAAACTCATCATGGCCCTCTCAAAAAAATCACAGAAATACAGGTCTATTCAAGATGTGGTCTAAAACAACTCTCTTTTGAGGAATACAATAGAGCTAAATTGTACAAGTCTATAGGACTCACTCCTGCATAAGGCAGTTAAAGCAGAGGGACTCAGGTTTTCCAAATTCCTTCTACATAAGCTAATGTAGACAAAAGTTGAGAAATATTGCAATTTGGAATTGATCGCAAAAGGTTTTGTATAACCTAAGTGTGCAGAAGTTAAAAGGTTACGCTACACACTCAGTTGCCAACAAAACACAGACCAACACTGAGCATTCCCATACAGGTTTCCATAACATTGCAGTCTTCCCTGACCTTTGGGGGGCATAATTTTGCACTCAAACCCAAACCTACATAAATTACACAGAAAATCCTCTTTACAATGCTCGTTATTATTATTATTTTACACTGGGCTAAGTGAGGTTTTACCCAATTCTAACTAATAGTAAGTTAGAATAACAAAGCAAATTCCTTTTCCCTCCAGTGTGGGTGATCTTCAACAGAAGTATACTACTAACACTAAAGCAGTAATAACTTTTTAAAAACCTACCCAGATTTAATGTTTTAGCTTTCAGCAAGGCAGCTAATTTCTTCACTAGATGCATATCTTTTGCTCGCTCACTCTTCTTATCGCTGGAAGACATTTTGAAGAAACCAAGAGTAAGATTTATGAAAGCTCTAAGTTGTTTGCTAGGCACAACTAGCACTTTTATTCAACAAGAAAGAAGCATAGCCTCCAAAGAAGAAGGTGATGTATAAAACTATAGCAAGGCAAGAAGAGAAGATGAGAATTCTGCTACATCAATGGGTTCAACTAGCTCAGAAAAAACATAAGAAGAGCCACTGCTGGTTGAGGCAAAGGTTCATGTAATCCAGTCCCACAGCAGCCCATTAGATGCCTCATGGAACAACAAGACAACAGAGACACACATCAAGGTGCCCTCTCCTAAATCTGGCATTTTAAGCTCAAAAGTCTGTTTCTGGAAACAACCAGACAGATGTCTTTCAAAGGTTTCAAGCCTAAAGACTGTAACACTTCCCCACCTATACCCAGCATCTGATAATTCACATCCACATTTCTTTCACATGTCATCTTTCAAGGTCAATGTAAGCAGGGAAACTTTGCTTAAATACACTTGTACTAAATACTGAGTTCACCCACTATTAATGGTGAGGAGATTATGCTATTTGTCACCAGTAATGCCAAAGCCATGTATCTGGGACAAATGCACAGATATGTTGCATGAACAAATAACAGCCAACAGATGCCAATTTGCAAGAGAGGGATGGTTTGAGTATCAAGGAAATTAAATATCATCACCAAAATAAAACCAAAGGAACAATATTTTGTAAATGTTGAAAAAAGGCATTTGACTGTACTGAGTGGAATTATTTAAAGGTGAGTTTGAAGAGGATGGGATTTGGAGAGATTACACTGAGGATTATAGTCTGCCAACAGCCACAATATTGATAACAGACATCTTGATTTATAAAAACAACAACAAAATACAAAGATTTAAAAATAGAAACCAAAAAGCTGTAGCAGAAAAAGACCAAAGTGATCCCAATGGTGGTTGGTGTACTCGATGCTATTTAGGATTATTGCCTGAGGATTATTATCAATCCTATTCAACTTTCCAGCTCTGGCATAGCCTTAGTACAACCCTGTGATAAGGGAACACTTAGAGAACAATCTTAACCATGTCTACTCAAAAGTAAGCCCCACTGTGTTCAATGGATTGTACTCCCAGGAAAGTGTCTTTAGGTCTGCAGCCATATTCCATACTTTAAGAAGACCCCAGTGACTGCCATTTTATCACACAACCCACTGGCACAACTGAACCTGAACAACCAAAATTTCTAAGGAATTCTGCCTTGTAAGACAAACAGTGCCTTATAAGACAATTTTACCACGTAAATTCATTGTGATTGAATTGATGGATCTGCATTGTGTTCAACAGCAAGAGGTTATGGAGGAGATCTCATCTGCAGAGGAGGAGGAGAATAAGGAGGAGAAAACCCCTACCTTAAAGGTGATTAAGGGCATTTGTAAACATTGGGAAATTGTGTAAAATTTTGTTCAAAAGCACCACCCAAATAAAGCTGTAGCAGTGCGAGCAATGAATCTGTTTAATGACAATGCAATTCACATGTCCATGAAATCCTCAAAAGGAGACAAAAGCAAGTGTCATTAGAAAAAGTTGATCAAAAAGACACCAGTGATTCTTTTAGTGAAAATTAGTCATCCTTGGCCATAAAAGTTTTTCTTTTCTGTTTTACTGTACAGTATATTCGTGTTTTTTATTATTTTTACAGTAACTGTGTTCTGTATTATATTACAGTGTTTTGAATTTGATTACAGTATTTTGTTATTATTTTTATATACAGTTAATAATTTTATATGAATATTTTTTCGGTTGTGGATCCTTTGGAAAAATTCATTTTGTATAAAAAACGCTTTGTAAGACAAACATGCTTCCGGAAAAAATTATGTTCATCTTACAAGACACCACTGTACTTCCACAACACTCATCTGAAACAGAAAAGGAACATACTCTTAAGTACCTTTGAAATGTTGGACCATTCATTAAAGATAAAAGGAGTGGAGGTCACTCAATTAAGAAATTCAGCATACACTACCTCAGCGCTAAATGAAAAGGTACGTGGACTGTTTTTACTATTCCAGACACTGGATCAACAAGACAGATCTGGTAAGTCTGAGGCTGCCAACCCTGGCTTGTCACGTTGTTCAGGCCCATTATTTTATAGCCAGGATACAGCAACCTGAAACACAAGTTTGAAATACAAAACATAAAGCAGAATCATCAACATACATTTTTGCACAGGGCAAGAAAGCAGTCAGTCAAGTTCAACTAGTTTTAGGAAATAACCACAGAGAATCTTTACATTTTGTTACAGTGTTTTGCTAACAGAGCGACATTTCACTGAAGACTTATTCCCTGGATGGAAGAATTATTTTCACAAAAGGACCTCTACTGTTCATGTGAGGATGGCTTTACAGAATTGAAAAGCTCCTTCTGGTTTTGGAGTTTGTGTTCAACAGAAGAGTTATTCTTCATGCAGTCCAGATGTCAGAACTGGATGGACATGACAAACTTCAGCCTCCCATTAGAACCAAGTACAGTGTGAGAAAAATTGGGTTGAGCCAGCAAATTTAGAATTACTGTTGAACCACTTTAAAGCAAAATAGAACAAGCATTTGTACACATGCAAGTTTAATCAAAGGCCACTTGCTTGAGCCGTCAAAGTATGCTCAAATTTCTTTCCTTTCTGTAGCATCTTCTTCTCAGAAACAGATATTGAGCAAATCAGATGTAGAATATAATGTTTTAGTTGTTTCCTTTATTACTATTTTGTCTTCCCTTCTATTACTATTCCCTTTATTACAATTTTGTCTGTCACAATGTGAAGAGTCTGACTTCTTACCTGCAGTATTTCCCTACATTGAAGGCACCAACTCTTGGACCCTGTTGGGTGCTCCACACTTCTAGAATTCCTCTCCTGGGAGCATAAATCACAAGGAACTGAGCTACTCTGCTTGGTCCTTGAGGTGTGCCAAAAGGAGATAAATCTGTCTTTTCAGCTTCCCTTTCATGGAGATCCTCCACAGTTTGAATCCATCCAACCTGTGCATCACGATAGCCTGTGAGTAAAGATAAAAATCTTTCAACCAACTCAAAAACTCTATGTTCTGTCTGTTGACATCCCTAAAGTGTATTCTGTAATATGATAAGACTTGGGTATTAAATAAACCCCTGCTTTTCCAATAACTTTGCATCTCCTGCACTCTGCATACACTAACCTGGGTTTTTAAAAATATGCCACCACTTACAGTCCCTCTTCCTGCTGCCTTTTCTTTCCATTTCCTTGCCATATATATCTGTTGCCTTTCTCTATCACAAGTGCTGCCTTGCCTTTCTTGATCACTACTGCTGTTATTTCCACTCCACCATTTTCCATCCAATACAGCTATATTCATGGGTGAACATTACAGCAGATGAGCAAATTTGTCCAACTTTGTTCCCCCAGGAAGACTTGCACAAAGCAGTCTGCTCCCTGGGCTTTAAGAAGCTATTTACAACATGACATGACAAACATGGTCAGTTACCAATATGTGATGGGGAAAGTTTGAACATTCACAGCAGAGGTGTCCAAAGCCCTGCCTGGAGTCTAGATCCGGCCTGCAACAAACTTCCTTGCAGCCCACAGCAAGCCTGAAATCCCCCAGAGACAAGGGGAGCTCTGGCCATATTATTATTAGTGAGAATCAGACTATCAAAAAGGATGGAAATGGAATAAATACCACAAACACATCCTATATCAAGATTTTTTTCACATTCTTGCACTCCCACACTCCCATAGAGAACAGCAGCAAACAGAAATCAGCATACAGTCATGACCGCCACAGCAGGAGAGGAGGGCATACCACAAACCAACCACTGAGGCATGAGTAAAGCAGAGATTTCTCTAACATTCCAACAATTGCTGTTAAATGACAGAAAGAACTAACATTTCTACTTATTGTACTGTATGCCCAATCCTAATCCTACAGTTCCACTTAATAAAGAAACATGAAAAAATTCATTTTGTAAAACAAAACAGGGTAGGAGATCAGCAACATATGTTCACTCCACTTAAGAAGCCATAGAACAGGTAAAAGTCTTTAAGAATGACATGTAAGTGCAGCCAAAACAACACAAGACGCTTTTGCACTTTCCTTACTACAACTGCTCACTCCAGAATACATGCCAACATAATATATGATTGACACACACACCCTATTATGAAAAGCAATACAGTAGATTCTTTCAAACTTTTCCTCTTTGCACACTTCAGTCCCATTCCTCTGCATCTTGCTTTGAGTGCAAAAGAAAGTGGATTGTATGCAAACAGGAAAGGAAAGGAATCATATATGCAAGCAGCCTGAAATATTTAGACATACACTGTAGATGTCACTCTTTCATATATAAATTCTAGCTTTTGCAATTCTTTCTAAATTGGAATATTTGAAGGGAAAGCAGAACTACCAACCATTTAAATTAATGCTTCTCAAACCTTTTAGCACCAGGACCATTTTTTTAAAAAGACAATTTATTCACAACCCATTACGAATAAGAAATCTCAAAAAATATTATATTTATTAATACACAATTAATATTAATTGGGGTTCTGTGGGGTCAAGGCTGCTATTGACCTTGGATAGAATATGACTGCAATCCAGAGTAACTATGGAAGCACATAAGAGACATTACGTGCACCCATAGTTCCTGCACCACCTAGTGAAAACCTATGGGAAATTCATATTGCAATCCAGAGTAAAGTGTTCTTACTCCAGAGCATGGACTCCCCACAGTTACACTGGATTGCGCCCTATGTGTGTATTTGCTAGACCCTCCTTAGAGTGGAGTTCAACAACTGTTTCACCAAATCTTTATAGCCATTCCAGGGTATTAAAGAAGGCTGAACTGGAAAATAAGAAGTGCAAGTTATGGACTTTTAGGTCAGACAAAAGGCTGAAACTGGATTCACACATGATCTACAAATGCCAATCACTAAAGAAAACTGAAAATGTGTCATTTTAATTTGGGTATGAAGATGACCTCATAACAGCAATCACTTTTCTTCTGCAAACTATACAAAGGTGCTTAAAAGGTTTTTTTAATTTAATGATTCAAAAATTTTTCATGATCCACCCCAAAAAAGCTCTCATTCTTCTGTTGGGTCCTGACCTACATTTCGGAAACACAGATTTAAATAAATTACAGTGATGATGATAATCCTAAGTAAAATCTGAAAATGAAAAAGATGCTTCCCAAAATAATAACGAATGCCAGTGTCATACCCTTCCACATACGAACAGCCAGTCCCCTTGCAACATCCAATAGAAGAACCCGTCCAAAATCATCCGTTACTGCTGCCAGGGAGTTACAGGGAGAAAGACATATCCTTTCTCCATGGCGACGAGAATCTGGAATGCCAAATCTAGAACCGAATAAAACTAATCAATCTCTAAAGATGACATCTTTGATTACTTAATACAAATAGTATATTCAGTAAAAATAAGGCATGCAAATATGTTACAAATCTAGACTGATTAACTGTCAACAACAAATTAATTCCACTGAACTTCATATAATAAAACCAGAAATATTTTTTTCTCTCTTGCAGTTATTCTGAGGCCCACAGAGGCCATGGGCAGACATGGGCAATCTATACAGTGATGTGCGACTGAGCTAGAGCAGGCAGCTAAGCCAGATAAGTGACAGCACTCTTTCAGAAACCATGAACAGAAACCATGCAGTAGCTATACTGAATATAAAACCCTTATGAAGATGAGTTAGTTCACCTACAGGACAGATTCTGACAACTGAATCTCAGAGACCACTTCTGAGCTGAACAACTTTTTGTTTCCAGACACAACTTCCAGTTTGGCCAAAATCCCTTCTGCAGGGGACTGTGGGGCTGACAAAGGTCATCGGAGAGGGTCATGGGCCCAACACAACCACAAAATGGCTTCTTAGTGCTTCCAAGAATGAACTGAAGCATTATAGGGAGCACTGCTTCAAGGCTTACTGCAAAGGACAAAGTGGGTTGTGGAGCTAAAACGTTTGGGACTGCATAGTTACGGCAGGAGTGTAGGTGTGTCAGTAGCAACTAGAAAAACAGTTTTGCATACTGCAGGAACAAAACTTAGTGATAGAGGAAAAACTGAAAATGAGTTTAAGGAATCTATCAGGACAATTTAAAAATAATTCTAGAAACACTTGCCTTACAGCTAATGGAGTAGCGGGCTCAACTTTGGGCTTCTGTTTCTGCATGGTCTCCTCTTCTTGTTTGTGCTTCCAGCCTAGCCAGCCACTTGAAAGAGAAAAATCAGCAGAATTATTGTCTCAGTCTAAGGTCATCCTTGAGACACACGTGAACTATAATTTCAATCCACTTTACATTACAGTTTGACTTTCATTACCTGGCAGCATTAAATAATGCAGATGTCAGCTTACTTGCAACTGCTAAAGCAACATGAGACAGCAGTGGTTGAGAACTACCCTACAGGAAAGATTAAAACATTAATTTATAAATAATTAAAACAGTCAATAATTCTGGAGAACCTAAACGTAGGACATTCTTTCCCAAGCAAGATCAGCATGAACTCCTCCCTTCTCAACAAATTTAGCTAAAATTTTGAAAGACCTAAATTTTGCAGTATTTCAGTACAAAAAAAGATTTTTGCTTCTCTTTCTAGCAAATTATGCCACATTTCCAAGAAGAGATTTTTGTGAGGTTAGACATCTGCAGTACCTGAAACAATTCAATTTGCCAAAAGGCTATTATCTCAGCATCTCAATAGTGTGCTAAATTGCTTATCTAATAATTTTAAATGAAGTTTATCAGTAAAAATGGCTGTATGTATTTACTGTTGTGTGTTCACATGACGTTTGCACAATCCCGGACCTTCTCCTCACATCAGTGGAATGCCCCCAACATTATAGGAAAAAAACCACCAATGTTTCTAGAGAAAATCTGATGAAGTTACAGTATGCAGGTTGCCCTCAATATTTCCTACAGCTATTTAAATATTAAGAAACTGACAACTTCACATTTAAAACATGCTATTGGTCCTCAATGTCCAAGTAAGCCACAATGCTATGCCCATCAATAGCACTGCACTTTAAAGCATCCAGCTGTGAAGTTTGCTTCGCTCACATGTGTCACCTCCATCACCACCACCAGAAAAAGCTCAGAATTGTTAATGAACGCAAATGAACAGACTTAACATTAGCACTCATCCGTCAGTCAGTACAGGGTCTAATCCATGATGCATACTTACCTCAAGTGCATAAAAGAAACCAGTGAAAGGATTTGACCCTACAGTAATGTACTGAGACATTGCAGGTGGGCTATTCTTTATAGTTGCATTATAACCACCAATATTGGAAGCAGTCTTCATTTGATCAAAAGGTGACAAAGTCATGATACCTGTTATGGAAAGGGGGGAAACACCATAAGGACATACAGAATTCAGTACAGAGGATGTTTCTAAAATCTTAACACCTTATCATAAAATCAGGCACAAAGGTTTTTGGAAATAACAGGTTCTTGAAAGAAAACCAAGTTCTTTTACAAAATACACAGACTAGTACAGATGTTTCAACTAGGATGCTTTCTGTTGCTTCATTTCCAAACTGTCTTCCAAACGCAAACAAAATCAATAATTTATCCAAAGTACTGCACACACTTGTACCAATGCAAGAGCTTTGGAACATCCCTCATAATTCAGTGCACAAAAGACTGGCAATAGGAGCTCTTGGGCAGGGTTTGGTCTCAGCACATGCTCCTGGTGCTAAGCCGTGAAATTATTAGCAGAGTGGCTCAGATAAGAGAATCAGGAATTACCAGTTTCAGATTTCTTCTCTGGTGTGAATTCACAGACAAACCACTCTGTAATACAGGGGTAGTAATATTGACTTATTATGCAGGCTAGTTATCAAGGTTGATGAGAACATGACCTGCCCTTGAATACTCTCCAGCACAATATAAATCAGTGGTATTCAAGCATTTCAGCCTGGGACCCCCTTCTGAAATGGCCATCTCTCCGGGACTCCCTGGAAGTGATGTCATCGCTGGAAGTGTCATTAGAGGGGCCCAGTGCCAGATTCCAAGATGGCTGCATCCAGCTTTTCGCAACCCCTTTGAAATGAAGTTGCGACCCCCACTTTGAAGAATACTGATACAAATGATTATGGCTATTATTGAGTCCTATATAGCTATTCATTAAATAAAACTGACCACAATGACAACACTTACCAATACTAACATGATCGACAATGGTATCCACATCTTGCAGACCCCATTTCTTATAGGCTAATGGAGGAGGCTGAACATTCTCATTGCCTGAAGCTGCAGCTGCCAATTTTATTAGAGGATATAAATTAGATTGTACATATATTTCACCACACTTGTACACCTCTCAGACAATATGCGTTAGTGGTACATGGCCATGTTGTTGAAGCCTAACAGTCATCATTAATATATAATAATTCAATATTTCCTTAATTTGCATGACAGCAAAAAAAGTAAGGTAAGGTAAAAAGGGTAATCAATAGGAAAGAGAAGCTAATGCTGTGATCTCAAAGCCACTTATTAGGGAGCAGGCCTGAATACAATGAGGCTTCTGGATGAACACACCTGAGACTGCATTTCAAGTCACTGCTTTGTGTACCTTTTGATAACTGAATATAAGCCATTCAGTTTCAAACACCCTTTCAGCCATGGAACTAAGTAGAGGATCTTAGCCAACCCACAGATTCTTTGCAAGGACAAGTCCTAAGGGTAGGGTTGTAAATAACTTTAAATAAATTTCAGTAACCAGAGCATTCCCCTTGAGGGCCTCAGAGTGATATTTTTCAAATACATTTTTCAATATGAACGCATTAGTATTTTCAGCAATTACAATGTCTGCAGCAAAAGAATGTTGTAGTATAAGGCAAAAACAAAACTTATAATCTAGTCTAGACCACTTACTGCTACTACAACAACAGGCTCACTTATTAGCAATGACAGACCTTAATTAGACCAAGGCTTCAGAGATCAAAACACTTTTATCTGATATGAAACATTCCTTAACATTCATTTAGGTTTTGCCAAGGAATAAGCAGTCCATTATGCATACTCCACAAGAAACTCTACCAACAGTTGAAATTCTACATTATCCTGAGCCTACCTCTTGCTACCTGATTTCGACAAGCACGGAGAGACTGAAACAGGCTGAACCCATCAATCGTCACAACTGCTGCAGGATACAAAATACTCAGTTCCTCATTCTGTATAGACAAGAGGAACACCAATTACTTTGCCATAATAACAGCTGAGTAAACATTTGTGAATACTTTTATCTTTATCCTAGTCCCGATTACCTGTTCTGTAACACCAGGATGCCGAGGAATCTCGTAAGTTCTGCATTTAAGTTGGAGGACAGGATCTTCATTTAAAAGCTGTGCAAGGAGCAGAACTCCATTCTAAAAAGAATTAAATACATATTCACTATACCACAGCTTCCTCTCAATTGATTGACTAGACAGGAGTGTACATACCATAAAATCTGAGGGCCACTTCACACATAACAGTAGAAAATTCTGTGCAGGTTTAAAAAAACCTAACTGTCATGGTTCTGAAGCACACTTTTTCTGCATGCTTTATCAGACCCCATTCAGTTTAACAGATCCTTTACCAGGATGGCTAAATCTTCTATATATATAAAACTGAAAAGTCACTAACTAACTGACTGACTCAACGCCCAGCCAAAACCACCAGACCTAGGTGGTTTGGGGAAGACCTAGGAAATTTGGGGAAGGTGTTCCTTCTGTGATGGAGGCACCCACTAAGAACCAGTTTTCAGAAATTCCAACCGGAAGGGAGTAAAAAGGGGCACAACATGTTTTCCTCTGTAAACTTTTCACTGACGAATCCGACTGATGGACGCTGTGCCACAACCCCTGGACTGAGAAGCGTGAAATTTGGGGTATTCCTTCTGTGACATCAACACCCACCAAGAACCTATGTTGAAAAATTTAACCCTTAAGGGGCTAAAAGGCGGTGCTAACATGTTTTTGTCCTATACAGTGGTGCCTCACATAAAGAACTTAATTTGTTCCAGAGGCCTGCTCTTTAAGTGAAATGCTCTTTAAGTGAAGCAGATTTTTTCCATAGGAAATAATGGAAACTCAGACGATTGGTTCCACAACCCCCAAAATATTCATATAAAAATATTAACTGCATGTAAAAATGATGACAAAACACTGAAATTGAATTCAAAAAATGCATTCAACATGCATGATCCTATGAAGTCTACTTAGGCTGCAATCCTAAAGACAGTTTCCTGGGAAACTTTAACACAATGGGGCTCACTTCTGGGTAGACATGGTTAAGAGGCTGTAATCAAAGACACTTTCCTAGGCATAAGCCCCATTTAACACAATGGGGCTTACTTCTGAGTAGACATAGTCAGGAGACTGCAATCAAAGACACTTTCCTGGGAGGCTTACTTGGACTGCTGCTGGAGGTTCAAGGTGGTCAGTGGGGGTTAGGGGCAGCTGCTTCTGGCACCTCTAGGCAGTTGCCCCCAGGTTGGGGGCAGTTAGAGGCAGGAGCGCTGGCCGGCAGCCCTTTTAAAGAGCCTCCATGCGGAGTGTCAAGGCTGCATAGCATGCGTGCCCATAGTGCGCTTGCTTGTTAAGTGAAGCAGAACTTGTTGTGTGAAGCAAGATTCTTGGAAATTTTGCTTGTTATGTGAAACGCTTGTTAAGCGAGGCGCTTGTTAAGCGAGGTACCACTGTACTTAACATTGAGGACTGACTAATCAACATCCAGCCAATTTGGTACCCCGTGCCTAATGCACTGGGAGGGAGGGTGCACTGGGGAGAGGGTACATGGGGAGATATTGAGCATGGGGGAGGGTGGCGTGCATGGGGGAAGGTGGATGGGATTTTTTTACTCCCGCAACGCGGGTACATTTTGCTAGTTAAAAAATAAAAGTGTTGCACTTATGAGAGGGTGTCTTTATCCACAGCAACTATGGCTTTGTCTGAACATGAATATCCCCCCTCCAGCCTCCCAGACCAAAACAACCTCACTCTGGTTGTGTCAGGGAGGCTTTCTGAGATTCAAGAAGGCCATGCATCATCTTATGACTCTCTGAATCTCAGAATGGCCTCCAAGATTTTTTCTGAAGACTTCCAGTTTTGCCAGAAGTCATCCAAAAACTGCTCTGGGGTTAATCAAGAGGCTCTGCAAGTTGATTTACAACCTCTTCAAGACTCAGAACAGCTTCAAACACAACTGAAGCAAAGTTCTGGTTGCTTTTGGAGCTCAGGTGGGCTCTAAAAATCATGGATTTCTTTCTCTGTGATTTTCAGTATCCATGGGGGCCTGGAAACTGAAACTCACCCCCCCCCCACAATAAAGAGACTCTACCTGTACGTGTATCAGTCCATAGGAAACAACCAGAATGCAAAACAATCCTCACCAAGAAGGCAAAACATGAAAAAACAGCTAACCTCAGTATAGAAGCGAACATAACCAGAGGTGAAGCCGACAACAATACAGGTCCAGTCAGGTCGGCCTGTGGAGCTCCTGTATCCATTCAAAAGGAAAGAAAATGAAAGAATGTTAGGTCACAACTTTATTTCATGATTTTGATGCAATTAAGTAATTTTGTTTTAAAAGTCTGCAGTTACCTTTTTTGACTTGCTAGTGGGATGCACAATGCACTGGTTACACATTCGCTAGAGGGAAAACAAAGTGATTTTCAGTACTACCCTCAGAGTACACATTGTCAATACACTTAAAATAATGCAAGACTGCCCATTTCTTACTCAGCAGTGGTAACTTTAATGACACATACTATGTATCTTGTCTGTAGACTGTGTCCCTAAAGTCTCAATCATGCATGGACAATTTCAAGGCATACATATTTTGCAGACCAAATCCATGGGTCCAGATCAGTGCTCTTATACTGTGCCATACAATGCAGTCTGCATCCTCTCTCTTGGTATTTATCAGTATATTGCGAGACAGATCACCGATATCCTAATATCCCAAGCCATACCACGCATAAAAAGGCACAAGCTGTGAAAAAAACTTATTAGGCATTCACACTGGCATGAAGAGGATGGACAAAGAACTGCAGGCTACTTTTAGATTTCATTTCACAGCTACATATAATAAACTGAGGATTTTCAGGTCACTCTCCAGAGATCCAAATATCAGAGCTGCTGAAATGTTTTACAAAGCTTGCAACTTCACACAAGACAAATAAACTGGCAATCACCATCTTCTTAACTTGCCTGTTAAGAAAGCAAAGGTGTATAGTGGTGCCTCACAGAGCAAGTTTAATTTGTTCCGAAAGCAAGCTTGTTATGTGAAACGGTATTTATGTGAAGCAGATTTTTCCATAGGAAATAATGGAAACTCAGACAATTGGTTCCAAAACCCAAAAAATATTCATATAAAAATATTAACTGCATATAAAAATGATGACAAAACAATGGAATTGAATTCAAAAATGCATTCAATGTGCATGATCCTATGAAGTCTGCTTAGGCTGCAATCCTAAAGATACTTTCCTGGGAGTAAGCCCCATTTAACACAATGGGGCTTTCTTCTGGGTAGACATGGTTAGGAGGCTGCAATCAAAGACGCTTTAATTTAATAAAGTGTCTCCCCACTTTCTCCCTCTCTTCATCCTGATCCTCTCTTTCCTTCTCCCTAGCCCTGAGCTGCTTCCTTCTCCACTGCTGTTCTCTTCCTCTGCCCAGCGGACACCCAGCCACAGGAGGACAGTGCAGAAGTGTTGCTTTTGCTATAGCAGGTGCACTAGGCAGACTTGATGCATTTGGGCTGCCAGCCAGCGTCTGCCCCAACTGCCAACGAGTGTGCTTGTTAAGTGAAGCAACACTTGTTATGTGAGGCAGAATCCTAGAGAAATTTTTGCTTGTTATGTGGATCACTTGTTAAGCGAGGCACTTGTTAAGCAAGGTACCACTGTATATACTTGTATGGATTTATATACAGTAGTTGTATGGTCTCATTTGCTGTTGTGTGCTCATGTTTTCCTCCAACTGCATATTCATCATTGTGATCCATGTCTGCCATTAATGTTCATTTCCTTGTTACATGATCAACAGTTGAACTGTTGCCTGCATTATCTTCATATCAAATCTGGCTGCTTTCCCAGATTCCAAATCCCTATTATAATGTCTTCAACCATTCCTTCCCACTTCTCCCCCCACTTCCTATTCCCTACTTCCTTTTCACAGTACCTCTGTGCCTAACTGAAGTATAGCACACTGTATTAGAAATCTAGCAGTGGAAGTTACACATTCATTTATAGAGGTTGCAGGAAAATTAATCAATTAACAGAGCAGCATCCAAAATAGTGAAAAGGAAGACTGCAAAGTCTCAGAATTCTTGAAAATTTACACGTAATTAGCTGAAGACATTTTGAATCAGTCAAATGCTTTAGTTGTTCTTAATTTAATTCTACTTCAATCAATTCAAGCTTAGTGCTCTATTTAATGGCAATATAATAATTCTTTCCTCATTTTAAAAAGGTGCTTATCTTAATGGCCTTTGTCATTTTATCATGCACATCTGTTCTAAGACAATTCTTTTTCCCAAATATTTTAATGATATATTTTCTGTGAAGATCATGACATTCACCCAGTAACCCTAATATATACAGCTATCTCCACAGGAATAGGCATTTCCATTCGCTTCAAAAACAGCAAACTTAGGCTGCAATCCTATATACCTGTGTGTTTCTCAAGTGTTGTCTTCTGCTATACACCTGCCTTGGTCCAGCTATTCAAAATAACTACTGATGACATCGTTGCCAGTTATTCTGGGTTGTGAGGCCAGATTTAATGCTACAAAGATCAGTAAGAGGCTCAAAATGGACAGGAGCACTTTTACAAACAGGAAAATAATTTTTTGTAGTTCTGCCAACCGAGCCAAGTCTCCCACTACTGTTTGTTGCCTCATACTCTTGGTTTTGCTGCTGGATGAAAGGTGTTTGCTGTCCTGTGAAAACCACAACTTATAATCACAAATACCACTGGTGGTGTGCATACCACTGGTTAAGAATCACTGCTATAACACTTTCCTGGGATTAAGCCCCACTGGAGTTAATGGGACTTACTTCTAAGTAGTCATGCATAAGATTGTGTTCTCAAGCACCTAATTGGAAAAAATCATCTTCTTAATAGGAGATAATGGAAACAAAATACCTATGGAGGTAATAGACTGGGGCTTTGGTCAGACAGAGTTTGAAAGTGATGTCATCACTGACGTTTCTAGCTTCCATACCTACCCTTCTTCTACATTCAAGGAGCCACTCCAGCCAACAGCATATTGCATTTCTTCTTTCCCTTTCTCACTCTGCTTCCATTTTGCTAAAAAAATAAAAATACAAAAAACTATTCATAAACCAAGTCTTTTCTTAACTTAAATTTTCAAGATAAAATTTATTTTTCTACGCATTTTACTGTAGGACTAGTTAAAAACTGGCTCATTAGTCTTACACCTAGAGGGTTTCCCCAAGCAAGATCATGTTGTTATTGACCTGTAAAAAAGTTAAGAGCTTTTAAGCAGCACACCAAAATATTATTGGAAAGGATTAGTGGAAGAAATCCAGAAAGAGCAACCCTAGAACTCTGATGGAACCAGACTAATTATGGGTATTGATGATGAGAGTAAAACACTCAAAAAAACAAACAAAAAAACCTATGAAGTCAGAAACCATTTCTGTGCTTCCTCTTCCTCTGCTCCAAAGAACATTGCTTTCCTACATGCCTCACAAGAAAGTAACCAGTTAAAGAGCCCAATCCTATTTGTTAGAGGGAAGGGTGACAATGGAACAATACCAAAACAATTTCCTTACCTGGGGTAAATCTCCGCATTGTGTATATGAGTGTATTGGGGGGGGGGGGGTGTCTATTTGTACCTGCACAAACTGAATAGCTGGAGTGGATTTTTGGGGAGATATGCCACAGGATTGAGTCTGGGAAGGGCATTAGGAATTGGGCACCATCAAACGTGCGCCCTTCCCAGACCAAACTCATCCATACCATGCCATGTCCTCTTCCTGACCTGTGTCACCTTCCACCATCCTCCAGCCTCACTAGCTTACCTGCTCTGGCAGACAGCGGGAAAGCCAATGACATAGGTGGAAAGGCCTTCCCATCAGAATCCCCAGAGCTTTTTGGGGATGCCAAAATGCCAGAGCTTTTTATGGCTGTGCTGACTGGAAAATGTACAACAAGGACAGCAGGTGTGTATAGTATTCGGCCATAAGACAATGGCTGATAGTAAAAACAGGTTTCTCTGAAAGTCCTCTTTAAACTTAGATGCTGAAAAGAGACAAAATAGTTTGCTGAATGGCTAGCAAATCAGGATGTAGACAAGGAAGTGAAATTAGTATGGACTTCCTTCATACCTAACATACTTGAGAATAATCTAATACTGATTCTTTTCTCTACAAGTAGCTCTGAATGGTCCACCTTGATCAATCCTGACATGTTCTAAGCACTTGTAAAGTTTGATGTTCACAGCCTGAATTGCACTATTACCTAAAAAATATCCAACTACAAAGGATACTAGCTCAGCTTGAATTATAATTTGAAATTCTCAGAAGGTTGTGGAGATGTAAGATATTTCTTTTGTTTTGTACAGAAGATGTTTAATCAAGCAGTTTGACCTGCTACATACACATGTCATAAACATTTATTCTGTAGTTCAAAGCCTGCAATTTCTGACTTTTACATAGAGGTTAAACATGAAGTGAAAAATGCACCTAATGCCTACTGAAGCTGTTCCATAGCTTTTTGATTACTAAATGCCTGTATTTAATCTTTGGTATGAAATTATTTAGTTTAAGCTCCAAGGCATTTAACTCAGTTCTGCTCTCATCTTCTAGACTACAAAGGCTTTGCTTCATAAAATCGTTTACTAGTATTGCTCAATGTGGAAACGGAATCATTTTAACTTTCTTCGATAGAATCAGTAAGACTTTAATATGGGAAGATGCAGCTGAGGAATTCTTCAATCACAGTATTGTTAGAAGTCGTTACTATATTCCATAATTGTTAAATTATACTCAAAGGGTAAACAAAACTACAAGATTAACGGTGCAATTCTAAAGGATGCAAGGAGTTTCTGCTTCCTATTAAGTCTTTCTGTAGCATTACCTATACATTTGGTTCTTAGATTCAGCAAGAATGTTTAAGCAAGAAACTTGAACAAACACATTAAGTCCCAACATAGTGAAACTTCCTTCCAAGTTGACATGAACAGACTACACTGTAAGCTTTCCCAAAATTAGCCCTATTCAAGAACCAAAGTGTGCTCAGTGCTGTAACATGTATGATCTTCATTTTCATAAACATACTTACAAAGTTCCATGGTTACCAGCTACAAGGCTGCTCCAAATTTTATCAAGCAAATTCTATTGCTTACACATGTGCCAGCACTGCAATGGAGCAGTGCATTGCCCAATCTGGTGTTCATGTGGATTTGTCTGCCCAGTGAGCAGCGTTTTTAATTCTACCCAGGTGCTGTGCAGAGTCCCTGTTGACAAGGGGACAAGGATGCTCTGGGCAGTTGCATCTGCCTAGACATCCTACTGTGTGGCTTCTGGAAAGTCAGGCAGATTATGCAATAGCACAGAGCATCCCAGCAAACAACCCTACAAACAAGGATACCCGTATATACTCGAGTATAAGCCAACCCAAGTATAAGCCGAGGCACCTAATTTTATCACAAAAAACTGGGAAAACTTGTTGACTCTAGTATAAGCCTGGGGTGGGAAATGCAGCAGCTACTGCTGTTTTAATGAGGAGAAAACAGCCAATGTAGTGAGCCATCAAGCTCCTACATGCAAGGAGGAGAGGGATCAATCTGCTGACTTTTTTTAAAAAAAGAAGGAAGCAAAGCAGCCTTTACTGCTTTTTAAAGACTGACCTAAGCTGAGCTGCTTGTGCAGAAACCCACTTCTTTGCCCATCTTATGACAAGTATAAGCTGACCCGAGTATAAGCAGACGAGGGTTTTTTCAGCATAAAAAATGTGCTGAAAAACTAGGCTTATACTTGAGTATATACAGTAATTTTATTTGGAGCCTGAGTGGAACAATTGGATTCAGTCTGGATAAGGACTGCTGCATTAGAACTTTCTATAGCAACATGGTATGTCTTAAGCACTACTGCTTAAGACAGTATGGACTGCCCTATCCTGGAGTTATAAGGGTCTCCAGATAATTGTATATTATCTACCATTTGCACATTTGTACACATGTATGTCTTTCGCATTTTAATCCATTTCTTTTATCATTATTTTATTCTATAGGCTGCTTACTACCTTGAGAGAGTAAACAAGAAAAGAAAATACTTTAAAATAAAAATTTTAAATAAATTTGTCAAGATAAACAGCATCATGCAATTATCATGCAGCCACAAAGTACAGAAGTGCCCTCAATAATGACAGGAATATAATGGATTTTAAAATAGCAGCTGCAACAGTGAAAGAAAATGCTTAGCTCTCATGCTGATTAATGAAGCATTCGTGATTGTCCAAAGTTATGGTTCTAAACAGTAAAAATAAAAGCAAAGGATGTGGCAGAAGGTGAGTTTAAAAAGGAGGGAAAAGGATCCCGTACATTCAAAACAATCTAGGAGATGTTTATAATTTTATTTGAACAGAGCAACTCATTGTAATGGTACAACAGCATTAATCCAAAATTCATACTTACGTACGAAAAACACAGCTTTCTGCTCACGGGCTATTACCATGAGATCGTTCGTTGGTGACAAGGATAATACACAATCCTGAAGCCAGGAACTCGCCTGGATCTTAGAGGCTGATTCTTCTTCTTCCTCCTGCATACAGCAATTTTTAAAGCAATTAGTTTTCTGGAAAATCTATAAAACTTTTTAAACAAATGCAATTGGACAAATAGATAGACATCAGTATTTAGGGAAAATACAAGCAAACATGTTTTCATGTGAAAGTATAAGCACTGAAACATCCATCATGCAACATCTCTTAAGAATAAAGTTATTTTAAAAATACATTGAATGCGGTTGTGATCTTGTTTGCTGTCCTGCAAAGGACAGAATTCTACATTCGGGCAGAATGCAGGATATAAATATTTTTGCAAACTAAAATAAAGCTTCCAATTCAATAGGGAAGCAAAACTGGCTGCAATAAACTTGCATGATCATCTCCATGTCAACTGACTAGATGCGAACCACTGTGAAAGTTTAATCATTTAACTGTAACGTTTTGGAGTTATTCTACAGATCAGTCTACCTTTCTGAGCAACAAATAATTTTTGAAGGCAAATTAGAAAGGAAAAGAAACAGCCAAACTTACAGGTTCTGGGGCTTCTGCTTCATCCCAAGCTCCCCAGCCATCATCTTTCCAGTTTGTTTGTTTACCTAATAATTAAGACCAAAATTTAGTTTAGTGACATGATGATAATGCCAGGCTGAAAGATTCAATTTCTATAACCAGAACTTTGATGGACCTTTGATGACCATTGCAGATAAAGTATAATTTCTTTTCTCCTTTTTCCCCCATAGTAACTAGTATGGCCACACTTGACATCTACAAGGTGATTGAAAAGTAATTCCCTATACTGACATTTTTAAATATTTTAAAAAGGGAGTTACTTTTCTAACATCCTGTATTGTATACTAATGCAAGAGAGCAACAGCCAGCCATCCAGCCAGACATCTCAAACAACAATGTACACACAATGAGCAGTGATTCATACTCACAGTGGTGCCTTGTAAGGCAAATGTAATTTGTTTGCATGTTTGTCTTAGACAGAAGCATGTTTGTTTTACAAAGCATTCTTTTGACAAACCTGATTTTCCCATAGGAAATAATGGAAACTCAGACGATTTGTTCCACAGCCCAAAAATATTCATATAAAAATATTAACTGTACGTAAAAGTGACGACAAAACACTGTAATCAAATTCAAAACACTGTAATCTAATACAGAACACAATTTCTGTAATAAAACACTGTAATAAACTGTACAGTAAAACAGAAAAGAAAAACCTTTAAGACCAAGGGTGACTAATTTGTACTAAAAGACAAATTATGTTTATGTGGGGGTTTCAGCAAGTTTAACAAGAAATCTCTGTGTGAGATCTATCTATGCAAACCAGATAGGCAGTTTGCAGCAGCAAAAGCTTCTGCTTTGATGCAAAAGAGGCAAGATCCTATACTTAGAATCAAGTTCCACAGAATCCACTGGGGATTACTTACAAGAAAGTGTGGATTACTCACAGGAAAGTGGGGTGGAGTGGTGTCCAGGCAGGGAGCGGGTTTCCTTGGGGGGGAAGGGGTTCTTTTGAGGGGGGATCAAGGAGGGGGTATCCCTCCTACCTGATGGTGGCTGCTTCAGGGGCTCAGCTGGTTGGCTTGAGGAGACTGGGTGGGGAGGCTCAGAATTGCAGGCTCCAGGCTCAGAGGGAACTCCAGGCTTTCTCCAGGCTTTCTGGGGAGACTCAGAGGATGCTGCTGCCTGTGCATCCCTCTGCTGGCCAGTCACTAGTACTGCAGGCAGGAGGAGAAATCCTGTCTCAGCCACTGGAGCCCAGCCAATGGGGACTTGTCTTACAAAGCAGAATCCCACAGAAATTTTGGCTCGTCTTTTAAAGCTTTCGCCTTACAGGGCATTTGTCTTGCAAGATACCACTGTACCTCATTGTAGAAGCCTGCGACATTCAAACATCAAAAGAAGCAATGTGTGAAAACATACCAGCACCCATATTAGTTGATATTGGCATATCCCTTTTTCAATATCAGCTGTGTATAAATATCCATGAGGAACACTGAGCATTGGTCTAATTCATTAATAAATTAAGGGCACAATCCTAACCAGCTTTCCAGCACCACAGTAACAGCAATGCAATCCAAGATTAAAAAAACAAACATTTCTTTACTTTGAAGAGGCCTCAGTGACTGCCACCTATGCCCCAGTTAGCCATGCTAACAATAGAAAGTTAGGACTGCATCCTAACTGAGTCCATATGCAGTATCTATGTACACCATATGCAGTATCTATGTGAATTATAGTACATGCGTGAATAACAGCATAATTTGACACAACAGAATAGCTGTACATTTTCTTAATACATTCTGTAGTAGAATTAGGATGCAATCCTAACAAATTTAGGCTGGCCTAACTCACATGGCATATCTTTCTGTGGTGGAGTGGGAAGGTCAGAGTATGCATGTGGAATAGAGCGGAGAGGTCAGCATATGTTCCCCGATGTGTGGGGGGGTCACCATATGTCCCCCCTGATGTGTGTCATAGTACTTTTGTGACATCCCCAGGTCAGCATAGTACTTATGTCAGGGCTTAGGCCAGCCTAACTGCAGGTTAGCACTGCAGATTTAGTCTGTACCCTTTCTATGTTTTCTAGGAAAATGCAGTGTATAAAACCAAATCAGTTTAAATAAGGATAAGAATGACTACAAAACCTGAAGAAATTCTACCTATACAGTTATCTGTATCTACCTATACAGATAATCCCTTGTTATCCACTAGGGTATTGTTCTGGAACATCCCGTGGATTTAAAAAAATCCATGTGTAAAGAAAACAGAAAAATAGGTTTAAAGACACACTTCCATCTTGCTCCTCTATTGCGCTTAATGGAATGTGCCTCAATATCTGCAAAGGTTTGATTCTGGTACTGAAAAATGGAATGATTGTTCGCATGTTCACATGACTGCCTCTCTACGACAGTTAAAAAGCAGTTTTGTGAAACTGTGATTTGCAGAGGCCATTCATGTTGCGTCAAATCCATGTATTAAAAAATCAGTATATTATAAGGATGGACCTGAAACTTTATTTATATGCCATCAAACTAGATGTACACTAAAACAAATTTACATAGTAAATAATGTTGTTGAAAAAAGAAAGTTATTACACATATGAGGTGTGACAATAAAGAAACAAGACTTTTCTCAAAATAGCTTTATTACAAAATCTACAGAAAATAGTAGCCTTGATCTCTTCTACAAAGGCGCAATGGGTTCCTTTGAGCACAGTCTTCAGCCTATGGAAGAGCCAGAAGTTGCACCATGAAAGATCTGTTGGCCAAGAACTGCCTCACACGACAACACACCTGCACACACCGCGCTCAGTGTAAGACAGTTCTTGGCCAACAAACAGATCGCAGATCTTACCACTCCTTATTCCCCAGAAGTCTGTGTGACTTCTGGCTCTTCCACAGGCTGCAGACTGTGCTCAAAGGTGCTCATTTCACCTCTGTAGAAGAAATCAAGGCCACTGTGATTAGGGAGCTAAGGAGCCTCAAGGAGGAGGACTTTGCCAAGTGCTTCCTTGGGTGGCAGAAGTGCGTTAACTCTGGGGGGGGGATTACTTTGAAGGGGACAATGCAGGCGGATTACTTTGAAGGGGACAATTTCTCTGTAGATTTTGATTCTCTGCTCCATGTTTGTGCCACCTTTAGTTGCGTGACAAGACGTAACAGCAGTATGATACACAATAGCCTGAAACAGAAGCACAGAGTGAGTGAGATAAACAATATTACAGCAGAATAGTGGTGAGATGTTGCACAACACAGTGACGTAAGCGGTTAGCCAATTTGCATTGAGGCATGAGTTTGGCTTCCAGTCTTGTTTCTTTATTGTCACACCTTGTATGCATGTCTGCAAAAGTCCCACAGATAAGCAACTTACTGAATTGAAAAGGTCTCCATAGTCTGATGTGGAGGAATGAGTCACTCTTTTTATTATCACCATAATAGATCTGACTGTGTGGTTATTTCAGGCACGTCATAAATATCAAGCTTTCAGAGTCAATGTATTATTTTCACTTATGATAATTATAGCACCTGCTGAAATATACTTTATAAAGCAAAACTAGAATTCTATTAATAGAAGTGCTTTATTCTGTTCAAGAGAGAAACAAGCTAAAAGGCATGAGGGAATGGGATTGTAGAGGATGATTTAAAAGAGATCCTAGTGTTGTGAAAAATTTTAAATGAGGTTCCATCCTCATTAAATAAATCCTCCTCATCCTCCAAATTAAATAAATAATTCTAAATAAAATAAAATTCAGTAAAAAAAATTGTTGCGTATGCAATTCTCATACATCATTTGTCTACCTGGTACATTCTAAAAGACGTGTAAGCAGGTATTATAACCTGTTCAATTCTGACAACCCCATCTAAGTGCTGACTTAGAAAACAGTCTTTCTCCTTCTTACTCTTCCAGAGGTAGGATCTGCCACACCCCCAAATCCAGAGTAACTATGGGAGCATGTAAGAGACTTTACGTAGTTACTGCACCATCTAATGAAAACCTATGGGAAATTCATATTGGAATCCAGAGTAAGTTGTTCTTACACCGGAGCAAGGACTCCCCGTAGTTACTCTGGATTTTGCCCTAAGACATGGAATGAAAAGTCCCCAATATCTGTTCCTAAAAAGTGGGCCTATGACACGATGAAGACCCCATTTTTTTGATTAATCACAAACTGACCAGGTAGATTAATCCTTGATGTACATAGATAAAACAGCTTACTACTTGGGGGAAAAACTGCTGCCCAATTACCATTATAGCCACAGAGGCTTGAGTAACTGGTAAAGTGAAACTTTTTTTTGTTGGGTCCTGATGCTAAAAACTTGGGAGCTACTGCCATAAGGAAAATAAAAGCACCTAACCAAACACCTGCTGTGGTTAACTTGAGGTGGTTATAGGTCCTAGTCATCCCACCTAACATGACAAAGGGGAAATTTGGGAGAGGGTAGAGAATAAACTGGAGACTCCACTACCATCTAAGACACTCAGTACTGGGCAGTGAGCTACTGATAAGATCCTGAGCTGGTAGGAAACACACTCCTATTTTAAAAGGCTTGAGATTTTAAAAAATGTTACTGGCAATTGTAATGCGCAGCTGCAAAGCTAGTACAAAATTTAATTTTACTGCATATAATAATGAGTTATATGATAACAATAAAATGGCAATGGGTTTATATTATGATTTTTAACTAATTGCACTACTTTATACAACAGGTTTATGTTGCATTTTAATTACAGTATAGTAAACCGTTAAACTAAATACTGACCTATACTTATAATCAAAATACTGATATTTACTTGAATCTAATGCACCATCTAATCTAATGTGCACCTCAATTTTGGAGACCAAATTCGGCTGAAAAAGGAGAGTGTTCGATTCGGGTAAATAGGGTACTATAGAATGTGGGGTTGTATGTTTACAAACAAACCAACAATTTAGAGAAAGGTTACATGCATGGAGGTTCATCAAGTTCTTCCTAGGGCCACCATCTGAATTACTATCAAGTGAAAAATCAAGACATAATGCTACTTAATCTCTCAAAACCTGCCAGCTAGGAAAAGGAAACTACAACCCATCTGCATAACTACGCCACAGGTGATCACTGGGATCATCTTTTTTCATTTCTCAGTGAAACCACCCAATTATTCTTTTTGGCATTTCTTATATTTGGGTGGCTGACTGGGTCACTGGGAGGTATCTACAACACAGAGAAATGACAAAAATCTAATTTAACAGCTTCTATACTCATAAGCACTGCTCATTTTGCTATTTAGAAAAATCCAATTACCCAAATTATCTTGGGTACAATCCTAACTCTGTTGATTTTTCAAGGTCTGAAAACACTGTTAACCTCACAGTAACTTGGCCAAGCTTTCATTAACATTCTCATGAAGTCTACTGTAGAAGCAGTGGTGCTACTTGTGCTACATAAAGAAAAATATTAAAACAATTAATCTAATAGCTTGGTTGCTTTAACCATCCTTGTGCCCCATTATTAGACCTATAGATCTTTATTATGCCAGGTCAAAAGCTGCTATGCCAGAGAAAAAATTCAGAGATGCTGATATTTGCCTTCCTCTTGCATATCCACTTCCTCAGCAATCCTTTCACAAACCATTGGTGTCTCCCCTACCTCCTGCTTGCAAATAGGCATTTGTCAAGTTATCCCTGACAAGTAAAATTGCATTCCAGGTGATATAGGCAGGAAAGTTTTAAAAACCTTTGCTGTTTTTATCTTCCTTCTGGGCTCAAGTAACCATACAGGTCTGTGGGCTGACTAGAATTATCTATATGACCCATAGTAAGAATTTAATGGGTTGAAGAGACGAAACTCTCTTGCATGAATCATAATGTTTGAAATGGGGAGGATCCAGCTATGCAATCAGAACTAGTGAATAGCCCCTTATTTAGTGTCCTGAGAGGGAAATATACTCTGTGTTGCAGATCTTACATGCTCTGTAGAGTCAATGCCCTGTGGAATAAGGTACCTGACCCACATTAATTATCCTGGCAAAACATTAAAGGTAATACAAATCTTCAATAATCATTCATGTTTATGTTTTCTCTTAGAGCACAATCCTAACCATGTCTACTCAAAAGTAAGCCCCATTGTGTTCAATAGGTCTTACTGCCAGAAAAGTGTTTTTGGGATTGTAGCCATTGGGCGCAATCCAGAGTAACTACGGGGAGTCCTTGCTCTGGTGTAAGAACAATTTACTCTGGATTGCAATATAAATTTCCCATAGGTTTTCACTAGGTGGTGCAGTAACTACGGGTGCACGTAATGTCTCTTATGTGCTCCCGTAGTTACTCTGGATTGTAGGGTTAGTCTCATAATTTGAATTTCAATATTTTTAACATTGAATATTTTTAAGAGTGAATGGCTCAGAATTTTATTCTTGTCTTGACAGATCCTGCTAGACAGGGGAAAAACATTGTAGAAACACAGTAAATTAATTAAACCAAAATAATAATTAAACCAAAAAGAAGTGGGGTGCTCCAGGGCTCTGGTCTTGGGCCTCGTTCTCTTTAACATTTTCATCAGTGACTTGGAGGAAGGGATACGGGGGAGCCTGATCAAATCTGTGGATGACACCAAGCTGGGAGGAGTAGCAAACACATCAGAAGACAGGAGAAACCTCCAGGAGGATCTGGATAAGCTAGAATACTGGGCTGTAACAAATAGAATGAATTTCTACAGGGAGAAGTGCAAGGTTCTGCGCTTAGGAAATAAAAACCAAAAACACTGGTATAAAATGGGGAACTTGGCTTGGCAGCACAACATGTGAGCGGGATCTTGGAGTTGCCATGGATCACAAGCTGAACGTGAGTCAGCAGTGTGATGAGTCTGCAAAGAAGGCAAATGCCATTTTAGGCTGCATTAAGAGGACTGTAGCTTCCAAGTCACGAGAACTTACAGTTCCTCTTTATTTTGCATTGGTGAGACCTCACCTTGAGTACTGTGTTCAGTTCTGGGCACCTCACTTTAAGAAAGATACAGCCAAACTGGAGCAAGTCCAGAGGAGAGCGACAAGAATGATCAGTGGGATGGAAGGGAAGCCTTACAAAGAAAGATTGGGGAACTTGGGATGTTCAGCCTGGAGAAGAGGAGGCTGAGAGGAGACATGATTGCCCTCTTCAGATACTTGAAGGGCTGTCATAGGGAGGAAGGGGCTCATTTGTTTATAGCTGCTTCTGAAAGCAGAACTAGAACCAATGGGTACAAACTGCAAAAAAGGAGATTCCAGTTGGATATCCAGAAAAAATTCCTGACAGTGAGGGTGGTTCAGCAGTGGAACAGATTGCCAAGGGAGGTGGTGGACTCTCCCTCACTGGGGACCTTTAAGCAGAGGCTCGACAAGCACCTGTCGGGGATGTTCTAGGAAGATTTCCTGCTGCAGACAGTGTGTTGGACTAGATGACCTACTGGGTCCCTTCCAACTCTAAGATTCTATTATTCTATAATTCTAAGTTTAATCAATGTTCTTTAGGAAAAAGCAAATGTATACTGTACTAAAATTTTGAAAAAAATATTTTCAAGAAATATACTTCCAACTACAACAAACTGTTTAGATATTTATTTAGCATTTTTCCCCATTGCTTTAACTCCTAGGAGCTCAGGGTACTGTACATAATTCCTCCCTTCCTTTTGTCCTCCTAACAATCTTGTGAGGTAGATGAGACTAAAAGATTGAGAGCCAAGATGGTATAGATTTGGACAGAGACATGAAAGATTCAGGTTCAAATCCCCCTCAACTATGAAGCTTCCTGGATGACCTTGGACTCACTCTCAACCAGGGTTGTTTTGTGAGGACAAAGGGTTTTAAGAAGTTTTATAAAACACCTTGGGTATTTGCTTTGGTATGGCAAAGGCAGGGTACAAGTCCCTTAAATTAAATAAGTACGTAGGTAAGATTGTGAATAGTCCAAGGTCATCCAGGAAGCTTCATGGAGGAGCAGATATTTGAACCTGAATCTCCTTGTTTTAATACAGACTCCTGCACTACTCCTAGTTCAAAATTTATTCATCCAAAGAAATTTACCCTTTCGTTTGGAGAGTGGTTGTGCTATATTAATACGAGACATTTTACGAAATACAGTCGGGCAATTTCCTGCTCTGATGGCTTACAATCTAAAAATCTGACACACAAAGGAAGGAGTTGAAAACTAAGGCAGGACTAAACAGAGAGGAGGACACTATTATTTCAAACAAATATATAAGCTTGTTTATAGAAGGGTATGGGCATTAAGTGGCAAAACATGACAAAAAGTTGGATTTTGAGAAGATACAAACCCAGACTTTCATTCCAAGGCATTAAATATAATTGATTAAAATACACAAGTTCAACAACTATTGAACTTAAGTTCAAAGAACATAACACTGAAAATTTCTTTTCTTATTCTGAAGAATAAGAACATAACACTGAAAATTTCTTTTCTTATTCTTTTTCTTATTCTTTTCTTATTCTTAGAATTTCTTTTCTTATTATTAGTTTCTCACCTATTAAATCTTTTGTGGTCGATCATAGTTTTCTGCTGTGAAATGTTGGATCAACTATTGAATTACTAATTGAATAACTTTATTATTAGAATAATAAATAATACTGAATAACTAGATAGTCAATTCACTTCACTCAGAAAAGTAAGAATTATAAATGCAATTTACCATTCATATCTCTAATATGGACTGCTATACTGAAGCTTTCACAAGTTGTGCGAGATCCAGCTGTGATCTCACTGAAATTTCTGTGTTGACAATCCACAGGAATAGAACCAAACAATGATTGCAGAAATTTTCAGAATTTATTTACCTTTCTACCACATAGATGTATGCAGAGAGTAGCTTTATGTGGAATTCTATGGCAAAGAAAACTTTGAATCTTTATAAACCAATACAGTATTTTCCTACTTCTGTGATTGAGCATGCAATTTAAACATCAAAGATGCAAGCATCACATAAGTTTGAGCAAACTCCTGCTTCTTCTTTCATACTTCTAATGTGAAGCAGACTTTCCCCCAAATCCAGAGTAACTACGGGTGCACGTAAGAGACTTTACGTGCACCTGCAGTTACTGCACCACCTAGTGAAAACCTATGGGAAATTCATATTGGAATCCAGAATAAGTTGTTGTTACACCGGAGGAAGAACTCCCTGTAGTTACTCTGGATTTTGCCCTTTGTCACCTAACTTAAGATTCATATCTCCAGAACTATGCACTGTTTAAATCCTTGGAGTTCCATTTTGAGCATTACAAGAAAAGCAAAGAAATAATGTAGCCTACTGAAATAAGTTTTCCCTGCTTTTTCCGAAATGTATTAACTAGCTCTTCACTGCTTTTGTTCACTTGATATCATTGTGATTGATCCAATTCAGAGTTCTCTAAATATTTTTGGCTAAAGGATCACATCGAATACCTGGCACTATGTCAAAGGCCAGAAAAATATTTTAAATATAAAAATTTTTAAAAACTCAGTAGAGATGGAACTTAGATTAATGACTTAAATGGACTCAAATTTCCAGGATATCTGCCAGCACCAATACATAGCACAGAAATAAAGCACACACTTAAATGGACCCCCATTCCCCCAACCCTACTATCACAGTTCCAGTTGTGTTTGGTCAACTGGGTCAGAGGCTCTTATGAGGTCAGAGATTGGCCACAGGCCAGTTAGATGCTTGCTATAAGTCTCATGTGGCCCTTGGGCCAGGGTTTGGAAACCCCCAATTCAGTTCACTGTTAACCTTTAATGACAGTTTAAGATCATCCTCCACTGGATCGGGGCCAAAGGCCCTTCTATTCCAGCTTCTTGTGTCACACAGAGGCCCACCAGGTGCCTCAGGGAGCCCATATGACACCTGCATCTGGCATTTTGAGGTTGTCTACATCTACACACATTCCTTATGGCTTGACTAACTAATAACTACAGTACTGTATTAATACTGTAGTTATTAGTTAGTCAAGCCATAAGGAATGTGTGTAGATATAGACAGAAATTTCCTAAATTTACAATTTATTTCCTATTGACTACAACGTAATCATAAAAGACAGGTCATGCCCCCACTCATTTTCTCTTCACAGTTGCAGATATCATAGAGACTTACAGTACTTTTTCTGAGTGGTTTCCACTCACAAGACTTAACTGACCCAATTAATAAGAAGGCTACTTTGCTTAAAACAGCTTACAATTCTAAAGAACCTAGGATTTACATTTTATGTCTTATGAAGTATACCCATCGTACTCATAACCAACAAGTGACTGTGCTGCTGCTGTTCTTTTGTGCAGTCCTGCAGTTTTTGCACCTCTGCAGTCTAACAAAATGAACAGCAGTGACAAACATTGAACTAGAGTACTTCTTTGCTCAGTTTTTACCTCTCATTAAAATGAACGAATGGTTACATTAAAATGACATACATATAGTATACATATATACAATATAGTTTCACATTTACAACAGGAATTTAGACGTATAACCAAATTACAGTAGGATCATAAACATGTTTTATTTATTTAGCATATGGCAAAATACATGGATATAAGATAAATCAACTGTTGATGTCCAGTCCACCCATCCATTCAAGGCCAGAATGTTTTATATGTTTTATAAACATATAAAACAGGTTTTCTAACCTTTTTACGACTACAGACCCCATGGATTGCCCAACAGGCCTCCCCATGGCCCCCTTCACCAACTTTTGAAATAATTATTGCCAGTCCTACTAGATACAATATAACTTCAAAAGATGTCAATGGCTAGTTTTTACTTTAAGTATAGATAGATAGGAAAACAGTACTATATTTATGATGGTGATAATCTAATCTATTATTCTTTTTTCATTTTTCCAAGATTGATTCCCATACCCTAACACATTTAGTTCTCATAACCCGAGGTAGAGATACCCCTGGTTAAGAATTTCTGATACAAATTTAAACAAGATACAAAGAAGTTCAATGCTTGTGACCTAAAGCAAGACTCATACATTGGAATTGTGTGTATTTACACAGGGATGATACTGTATCACTTAGCATCACTGACATTCAAGCTTGCTTATTAGCTATACTACATTCGGGATTAGATGAAATACCAAATCTCTCTGATCGGCTCAGACTGTAGTTAGACAATTGTCCAAGGCATCACAAGGCTGAATGCTTCTCCCACCAAACATTACCATGTATTTAGAAAACGTGTCAGGAAGTTACATATACCTTCCTGATATACGTAATAAGTAACTCTTCACTGAAGTCTAAATTGGAATGTAGGATTTTTTTTAATTCAGTCATTTGAACTCTCAATTGCCTACAGAAGTAGAGTGGAGTCCAGCTACAGATTTACATCACATTTGTGACATGATGTATGTAATGTGTCACAAATGTCATAACTGGACCCATATGTAAGAATAATTGCTGTCCGAACAAATATTCACACCTTCCCATTAATAAAGTGCATCTCTCTCTTTCAAAGGCCCATGTACATAAGGATATGCTTTTTACAGATTCACAGAAAAAGACATAAGCACAGCATATGCAGTAAATACACTGGAGGATAATCCTAATATGATCAAGTGATGTGAGTTTGCAAGCACATATCAGAAGAAAAGTTACATTGGAAGAGGATTGAATTGCCATTGACACAATTCCCAAAACAACCCCAGGATCTAGGAGTGGGATCCAATAGGAAATGTCCATTCATCATCATAAGAATTAGAACACTACCCTGAATAACTTTTCCACGTGCACATGTAGTTATGAAAAAAACAGTTGCCCCAACCAATAGCACTAAATAGCCTGGTTACTGTATCACCCGAGTCAATAACAGCCACTAAGTAAAATATACCACAATGTATACACAATACATCACAGCAGATAGGACCTGAATGCACAAATAATAAGCATGCCTTCTCAGAAGTCACGCTGTGGGAACAAATCCTATGCATGTCTCTTCAGAAGTAAGGCCTCCTGTGTTCTATGGAGCTTACTCCCAGGAAAGTATAAGACCTGAGGGCTCAGATCTTATGTATGCCTCCTCAGAAGTAAGACTCCATATGTTCTATGGGGCTTACTTCCAGGAACAGAAGTAAGATCCTATGTGGTTTATGGGGCTTACTCCCAGGAAGAAGTGTGTATACTCCCAGGAAAGTTGCAAACCTTATGAGGCTGAGGTAAAGAGCCCACCTGTTATCTGGAGCATGTTGTTTCTCCTCACTGGAGTATCAGACCCCCCCAGCAGCACGCCTCCATCAGTCTTGAAAGACTATCACTATGGTATCGTGCTCGGCGCTGCATACGCTGCATGCGAAGCACGAAAGCCTGGGTTGGATTGTTATGGAGGATAGGCTGTTACCCAAGAAGCAAATCCCAGAGAAAGAGTAAATAAGGAGGAAGAAAGAGGGTGCCAAGGAGCGGGTGGAGATCCAGAGAAGATCACTCCGGTGCGGTTGCCCTGTACCCGAGTGCCAAAGGCAGGGGAGGGAGGCTCAGTGATGGGTGAAGAGAAGAGGCAGGAGAGCCCCTGGGGTTCCAGCCTCCCACTCTGACCCCCTTCAGCCCCTGCCCTCCCCCTCACACCCACTCGCCCTCCCTCCCACTCACTACCACTCTCACTCACACTCACTCACCCTCCTCCTCCCCCTCACTCACACTCTCTCCCACTTACTGCCACTCTCACTCCCACTCACTCTTACTACCACTCTCACTCCCATTCCCACTCACCCTCCCACTCACTCTCACTCCCATTCCCACTCACTCTTACTACCACTCTCACTCCCATTCCCACTCACTCTCACTCACTCCCCCTCCCCCTCCCCCTCCCCCTCCCACTCCCACTTATTACCTCTCACTCACCCTCCCACTCACACACTCACCCTCCCACTTACTACCACTCTTACTACCACTCTCACTCACCCTCCCACTCACCCTCCCACTTACTACCACTCTCACTCCCATTCCCACTCACTGCCACTCCCCCTCCCACTCACTCACACTCCCCCTCCCACTTACTGCCACTCCCACTCACTCTCACTCTCTCCCCCTCCCCCTCCCCCTCATACTCCCACTCACCCTCACACTGCCACTCACCCTTTCACTTACTACCACTCTCACGCTCACTCCCACTCACTCTCATTCTTACTAGCACTCTCACTCACTACCACTCTCACTCCCACTCACCAGAGTCCTCCTTGCCACCCGCAGTGCCAGCATGGGGTGCCTGGCGGAGGTGGGCGCAGAGGAAGTCCCGGGCGGAGTCCAGGTCCTGGAAGGTGCAGAAGGGGACGAGGGCGCAGGCCATGACTCTCTCCCTCAGTGCCCTCCCGGCCTGAGCTTGGCCTGCTTTCCAGACTGCCAACCCAACCCGGAAACCGTCAAGACCTCAGGTGGTCCTTGAGCGCATGCGCGAAGAGGAAGGGTGGGAGGGGTGGAGGAGAGCCACAGCTGAAGGTCACGTGGTTCTCGCACTGGAAAAGGGGGGGTCTGCTGGGGGAGGTCACGTGCCAAGCAGAGTGAGGGCTGTGCAGGTGACAGTCACTCCCAGATAAGACTTTGGGAGGTGCAAGCAGAGGAGTGCCTTGCAGTGTCACCAAACACTGGAAGCCTATTTGTGCCTACTCAGGAGTAAGTCCTGTTGCAGTCAATGGGGCTTACTCACAAGTAAGTGTGGATAGGAAAGTCTTCCAGCCTTGCAGCCCCATCCCATCTTCTCTTTTTTTTCCAGGATATGTAATTTTTATAATTACATATAATTTATTAATAAATAAATATATGAATTTATATAATTTATTAATCACAAGATTAATAAACGTAATTATTTATAAATTTATTTATAAATTATTAATGTAATTTATTAATCTTGCAATTAATAAATTATATGTAACATTTTTTATTAAAATTTCATGATAAGCAATATGTTGTTTAAATTAACCAAATGAAAACACTAGGAAAGTGTTATTTTTAAGCTTTTTATTTTGTTGTGTCCTACATTTTCCTTGGTTGTCCTACATTTTTGGGATGTCCTCTTTTGCAGTTGTGAGTTGTGTAGTTGTGTAGTGCAGGGGTGTAGTTGTGTAGCACGTAGTTGTGACATAGGCTGCAATCCTAAAAACACTTTCATGGGAGTAAGACCCACTGAACACAATGGGGCTTACTTTTGAGTAGACATGGTTAGGATTGTGCTCATAGTTGTGTAGCACATAGTTGTGACATAGTTGTGTAGTTTTGTAGCACGGGGTGTAGTTGTGTAGTGCGTAGTTGTGACACAGTTGTGTAGCGCAGGTGTGTCCAAACTTCAGGGCTCTTGAATCTTTAAGAGTTGTGTAGAGGAATTATTCACGGATCGTTGCCCTGTCATGGCGAATGGGCTTGACTAACTCAATGAGGCCATGAACTATGCCATGTAGGGCCACCCAAGATGGACCAAAGCTGCAATCCTAAAGACACTTACCTGGGAGTAAGACCCATTGAACACAATGGGGCTTACTTTTGAGTAGACCTCCTTAAGATTGTGCTCTAAATGTGATCCACTGGAGAAGGAAACAGCAACCCACTTCATTATCTTGCCATGAAAATCTTATGGATTTCAGTATTAAATTTTGGACAAACTTTGGAAGCTAGTGGAGTATAGGATAGCCTGGCGTGCTGCAGTCCACGGAGTCACAAAGAGTCAGGCATAACTTAACAACTCAACAAGAACAAGAGAAGGGAATTTCAGCAGGTGCAGCTTCTCTACTACATCTTCTACACAAAGATCAAGGAGCACTAAAGTTGAGAGTTCTAACATCCCTGCTGTTTCTACTCAGTGGTAAGTTCTGTTGTAGTCCATAGAGCTTACTCCCAAGTAAGCCTACAATCTAGAGTAACTATGGGAGCACGCAAGAGAGAGTTACATCGACATAGTTAAGGCAGCACCTAGTGAAAACCTATGGGAAATTCATATTGCAATCCAGAGTAAATTGTTCTTAGGTCAGAGTAAGGACCTCCCGTAGTTACTCTGGATTGTGCCCTAAGTGTGGACAGGGTTGCAGCTTTAGAGCCCCATCATGTGGGTGCTTACTCAGAAGTAAGTCTTTTTTGTAGTCAATAGGGTGTGATGCCAGTTTGCCTCCTTGTGGTGCATCCCAGATAGCAAGAAAGTGTGAACTAAAGGACTAGCAACAATTGGCAGCCAGACTACATTGAAGAATTGGCAGTTGGCGACAGTTGGCAGCCAGACATCAATGTAGAATTCCTGGCTCTCAAAATGGCAGTCTGAAACATGTCATCAATGTATTTGCCATACACTAAAACCAAACCTTTGTGAACATTTACAGACCTCTGTAGCATTTGCAGATTCAGAAGTAGACCTATTGCTTTATGTTGGTGTTATTCTGAAGTAAAGGTGCACTGAATTTTGGCTCTGGACTTTGTATCAGATTGAAAGTAGGAATGCATTAAAAACCAGACCAGTGATGGGCTCCAGCAGGTTCACACCTACTCTATAGAACCGGTTGTTAATGAGAGATAGGACAGATAAAGTTTAAAAATAGCCATTTAAAAGTGGCTGCCAGGTGGACATAGAACCAGTTGTTAATTTCTTTGAATCCCATCACTGAACCAGACCATTGCAAACATTTACAAACCTCTGCAGCATTTGCAGATCTGTGCAGCCTTGATTTGGGGCACCTGTATGATGAGCACCAGGAGGCTACCCTCCACCTAGGCTCCCCTTCCCAGGCAGTCTGCTTTCACAATTAGATGTCTCTCCATCCCTATATTTGAGATGGACACCAGACACAAGTGGGCAATGGACACAAGTGGGCAAAGTTGGACACAGGGCACCACTAGGCATCCAGGACCAGCAAGTACCACTGAGCAACCCTACCAAGCACTGGGCAGCAGGCACCAAGGGACACTGGGCAGTGCAGGGCACCATGCAACTCTGCCAGGCACTGGGTACCATTGTGCAGCAGTGAACAGCACTGCACCATGCACCATTGGGCACCAGGCATCCCTACCTGCAGTGGTGGGCACCAGCAGGTTCGCACCTACTCTATAGAACCGGTTCTTAACAAGAGATAGTACATATAAAGTTTAAAAATAGCCATTTAAAAGTGGCTGCCAGATGGACAGAGAACCGGTTCTTAATTTCTTTGAAGCCCATCACTGCCTACCTGGCACCATTGTGCACCACCAAATCGCTTCTTAGAGGATCCTTACATCTCAGAAGGATTACACTCCCCAAATTCATGCTTCTAGGTCCAGGAATTTGGGCTGGGTGTTGAAGAGTCAGCAATTCTTCAATATTAAGTATAGGGACAAAACACATTGTATCTCTTTTCACCCCTTAAGGGTTTGAATTTCTCAAAATGTGTTCTTAGTGGGTGCATCACATAAGGAATACCTTACCCTATGCAAATTTCACACTTCTAGGTTCAGCAATTTTGGCTGGGCATTGATGAATCAATGACTGAGGTGAGACATTTCCAAGTTGCCTCATTGGGACTGCAGTAGCTCTCCCTGGTGAAAGGGAAGCCACTGATTGCCTGAAACTTGTGTTGGATACAGCATAGGCACACCAGTCTGCCTGTTCCACTACAACTTAGAATTGTACTAACAATTGTGAAAGGATGACATCCTGTCAATATAGCTGAACTGTTTTGCATACTCAGAAAGTATCATCCAAGGGTTAAATATTATTTTCTTCATAGTTTGTACATTCTACCACACTTGTTTTTACATTTTTGAAGTCCAGGTATGTGAATGTAAAGGATTATAGTCCAACAAATCTGATTAGTAGATTGTAATCCATGAAAAAAACTTTCAAGATATCGCAACTCTGGATTTTTTTGCTGGTGCGCACTGACACAATTACCCCTCAGAATTTTGTTTCAAGTGTTCTTAATTCAGTGAAGCATTAAAGTACCCATTTAAGTGTAAATGATTCTAGTTGAGCAAAGCAATTACACCTTCTCAAAGGTTTTAATTAATTCAGGTGTTCTTATTCTAGACTTAAATCACTGATTAAAAATGAAGCAGGATTAACTACTTCAGGATTAGCTGAAGTATAACTTTTGGTATTAAAGTTATCAATCAGATAAACATGTAAACACAGTTAATATTCATAGAAAATAGTCTCAACTCAAATTTGAAATTACAAAGGTCAACACACATTTTGCTATCTTAAAAGTTAGACCTGGTCCAGAGTATATTTAGAGTGCTCATTCCAAAATGGTTTCAGTTTTTCCCTAACATGTCTAGTTTTGAAGAATGTAGTGGAAATGGAAAAAGTGCAGAAGAGCAACTGATTACTTGGCTGGAGCACCTCTCTTTGGAGGAAAGGCTACAGTGTTTGCAACACTTCAGTCTGGGAAAGAAGCGCATGAGGGGAGACATGTCATATGCAACACTTATGCAGGGGTTGAATAGAGATGCTCTTTTCCCATCTTGCAAAACACTAGAATCATGAGACATCCCCCAAATTGAGTGTTGGTAGAGTTAGGACAAATATTTCTTTACCCATCATGAAGTTAGTCTGTGGAACTCCTTGCCACAGGATTTGGTGATGGCATCTAGTCTAGGTGCCTTAAAAAAGGATTGGATAAATTTCTGAAGGAAAAGTCCACCGCAAATTACAAGCAAATGTATGTGCAACCTCCTTATTTGTAGGGTACCTCAGAATGCCAGCTGCAGGGGAGGGCAACAGGATGCAGGTCTCTTGTTGTCTTGTGCACTCCCTGAACCATTCAGTGGGCCACTGTAAGGTATAGGAAGCTGGACTAGATGGGCCTTTGGCCTAACCTAGCAGGGCTTTTCTTATGTTCTTTTGCAGCACAGCCTCCTTAGTGAATGGTTCAAGCAGCTTCCTCTACAGTTAGCCATGGCATAGGCTAGGTACATAGGCTATGTACCTTCATGAGGAAGCTGCTTGAACCATTGACCAACAAGGCTGTGTTATATCTCCAAAACTAGATACAAAACTCATTGCCATTTTTGCAATCAGCCCTCCACTTCCATGTAAAACCACCATAAATTTGGGGGGGGGGGAGTTTTCTGACCCTCTATTTCACAGGCTGGTGTTGTTGAACTAACATATTTTCCTTCTCAAATTGGCTTTCTTACTAGAGGATTGAAGTAATCAGCCTAGAGTGCAATCATTGCCAGTGCCCCCCCATTCATGGGACCTGTCCTGATAGCCTCTCTCCAACAGACACTCTGTTTGCAAAAGGATAGCATATCACAATTTACTCATAGACTAAGAGCACAATCCTAACCATGTCTACTCAAAAGTAAGCCTCATTGTGTTCAATGGGTCTTACTCCCAGGAAAGTGCCTTTAGGATTGCAGCCCTAGGATAGGTAATTCCCTTTCCTAGCCTTCCTATAGCCTTCCTGGAGAGACCATGTTTTAAGAGTGTGTGGCTCTGGGTGCTGTGCTGGACACAGAGTCCCAAAATAGGTCTGAATTTGGCTTTAGTGTCATTTGTGAGTTAGTTTTCAACAACATTTTCAAAAAGTTTTCCAGAAGCAAACCCCTCAACATTTCTTTGGCAAAGCTATTTTTTAAAATTTATTTTACTGCACCTGAACCAATTTGTGAGAAAACAAATACAGCAGCCCGAGATCAGCTGCAAAGGCAATCGTTTCCTTCTGAAATAAATACAATTTGCACATTAGGCGTATGCAATTTTAAGGGCTGGAGGCAGTGATGGGCTTCAAAGAAATTAAGAATTGGTTCTCTGTCCATCTGGCAGCCACTTTTAAATGGCTATTTTTAAACTTTACTATCTCTTGTTAAGAACCGGTTCTATAGAGTAGGTGCGAACCTGCTGGTGCCCACCACTGGCTGGAGGGGAGTTGATCTGTGTGGGTTTGCTTCTTCTTTTCTCACCTTTCAAGGCCAGATTTACGTGCTTGCCTGCTTGGAGACCTGCTGTTGCTAAGGCACCAAGACTCCAACAAGACAAGCAGTTTTCTAAAATTGTGAACGCTAATTGAAATGTAGCCAGTTTTTTTTTATTTAAGTGATCTAAAATTTTCAACAGTAAAAAACCTGGTATGTTTGGACTACAAATATTTCTATTTTGTAAAGGGAAAATAAACAACAGTTATGAGGGCCATATTTATTTTTCAAAGTGGTACCCAACACTTCTTGGAATCTATGGGAACATCTTCAGATACATATTCATGCAAAACTGGATGTTCATTCATTAAAAGCAGTTGAATAACAAAGCTGAGAAGGAAGTCTTCCTGAAGTTTTGGCCATTGCTAATGTCTTGTTGTCCTTGGTTTGAGATAAGGACCAATCACTTCAATCACATTACAAATTAAGGACCCAATCCTAGCCAACTTTCCATTGCCAATAAGTCATGCCGACAATGGTGTGCACCACAGCCTGTGGTGGTGGTAGCAGTCACAGCAGCCTTTCAAAGTAAGGAAACATTTGTTCTCTAATCTCAGGACTGCATTGCAGCTGCATCAGCACTGGAAAGTAGATAGGATTGGACACTTAGCTTTGTTAAAAGATGTTGTTATCATAAAGTACTGCTTTTGAGAATCATTTCTCTGCTTATCTTGTCTGTTTAAGCACAAACTAGTGCTGCAATCCTATATAAACTTTCCTGTGAGTAAGCTCCACTGAACATAGGAGTCATATTTTTGAACAAATATGCATAGGTTTGCCCTATTGGTTTCTTGCATTTCCAAGCCATTTGATCCCTGTTTACAATTTTTTCTCTTCCTCAACACACACATGCACGCATGCACGCACGCGCGCACACACACACACATATTCCCTGTCTACTGAAGCTATCATATTCCTATGAAAATTTCACAAAAATTTATGCTACATTTCTTTGGTGTATTAGTCCCTGGAACTAATTCCAGGATTGACTAACCTGAGCTTTGGCACACTACAGCAGATAATAGTGGCAGAAAGCTTGCCCAATATGACTCAGTAATCTGGGAACCAATAGGAGCGCTGTTGGGTCTGCAAAGGATGTTTCCTGAATTTGGCTGTTCAGTTTGGCCTTGTTGTTGATGGAGGAAAGCGGTTGCCTTGCCTTAGGCTGCAATCCTAACCTTCAGTTAGGCCAACATAAGCTCTGGCTTAAGTTCTCTGCTGACCTGGGGATGTCACAAAAGTGCATTAAGGCACTTCTGCCACACTCCTGGGGAGGGACAGTTAGGCCAGTGAACAGGCATATGCCATCCTCCCAAAACCATCACAGGAATAAATGTGGGACATGTTAAAATAAGCTAAAAACACTCATATTACTTTCCTGTACTTAATTTCAACACTGGTGGGGGGCCTCACAAGGGGGAAGTTGAAAAGCTGGGGATTTATGGGGGGAGGGGTGTATGCAGGGGTGGCTGGTGGGGGTGGTTGAGGGTAGTGGGTGCTGCAGGCAGCAGGGGAGGCTGGTGGGGGTGGTTGAGGATAATGGTGCTACTGGCAGCAGGGATGGCTGGGGGGTTTGGGGGGAGGGGGAGATTTCTTTGGGGGAAATGGAGGGGGTTTGCAACCCTAGCCACATTTTACCTGGGAGTAAGCCCCATTGTCTTTAATGGGGCTTACTTCTGAGTACGCAGGCATATGAAGGGCTGAGAGGGGGTTCCTTTAAAGTTTAAAGACCTCTTTACTTGGAGATCAGTGAAGCGGCTGTGGCTTGTGGCAGCTGTGGGCAACGAACAGGAGGCAGGCAGCAGATCTGCGGGACCTCCGCTTGGCAATGGGCGGGCAGGCAGGCGAGCACTTTGAGCCTGTGAGGTCTCATGGGCAGCAGCACAGGTGGCCCATGGTAAGAGCGCTCCTCAAGGCTGTTGCTTTGCCTGGTAGTGTTCTGAGTGGCCGCGAGACAGTGAGGGGAAGGAGTTTCCTTCTCCTGCCCAGGACCCAGTCTAAAGCAGCGCGCACAGCAGTGTGCGAAATTTAAATATGGCAGCCACCATGAAGCCGGTTTTTCCGTTGGCAGCCAGCATTTCCCCACTCCCAGAGGAGAGGACCATTGCAGGAGGCCTCCAGGGAATTCCGGAGGTTAGGTCACCCTGGAATATGCTGATGATCTTGGACGCTGGCCTCTCACTGTGCTCCTGATTTGTCTGATCAGGTGAAAGATGTACAACCTATTCTGTACATCCTATTATGTACAACCTATTCTGTTGTAACATGCTCATCTATACATAAACATAGAGTTAAATCTGATTGCAAATGTATGCTGAACAATTGAAATAATTGCTTGGGTATTCCCAGATCAACTTGCTTGCTTGCTTACTTACTTATTAGACTTGTACTCTGCTTTTCTCCCCGAAGGACACCCAAGGCAGCTTGGGCACTCAAGGGGCAGATGAAAAATAACCAGGAAGGTGTGCATTACATTATATCAGAAACTAGTACTGGGTGCAGAATTCAGTTTACTGTGAATAACTTATTTTTAGAGCAAGTTTCTTATGAAGGTTTGAAAGTTTGTTAGTAACACTACAGTAGATGAACATGAAAAAGATAGAAAAGGAACACCAAGTGGCACTGTCTATAGTTACAGAGTAGAGCTCTAGATTCATTCTATATGACAAGCAATAGTACAATAACTTATGCCAAACAAGCATACATATGAACTTATTTTGAATAATGTGTTGACCTTGTTTTACCATAGAAGTGGTGTTTCAACTGAACCGGCTTTTTTGCTTTAAATCAGAATATACACAATCTAGTGGTTAATGCAAGTGGTTAACTAATCATGTTCCCAAACACTTGAGGGATGTCTATCTTAAAAGCAAAGATAGCTCCAAACTGAATAGACACACAGATGCAGTCCATGATATTTTCATCTGGGATCGACAAACTATGTGATACTTGCCCCGTCAGGGTAAATATAATACGTATATTATAATAAATTTAGAAGCTGTTATTTTCCTGCACTTGGATAGCCTGAAATCTGTGAAGCAGACTGCTTCATCCTGCCCAGTGGCAGTGTTGATGATATAGTCAATATAAACCAGGTGTGCTGGATATTGTTTTGAAATGTGCAAGGATCACATTCCGCCCCCCCCTAAAAAATTTATCTTATCTGGGGGCATTCAGTAGGCATGTCTCAGAAATCTCCTGATGAGTACTTAAAAGTTACAGCCTTCTGTGCTTTTATGTTTTCATTCAAAGACTGATGCATCCCCATACTACACTGTCACAATCTGATTAAGAAACCTCACCTAAACAAAAATATTCATTTGCTGTATTTGAAGTGTAACTTTTCAGTGGCTGTATGCATTAGAATAAGACTTTGATGTCCCAGATCTGAAAGAAACAGCGGGGATTGATCAGGAGGTGGAAGAGCAAGGGAGGGGGTAAAAGACACCTACAGTGTTCATGGCCTTTAATGAGAGAGACATTCACTGTCAGAAAGCGCACTTAACCATTACTATAAAGAGTTCAGAATGCCAGATTTGGGGGGGGGGGGGGGACTTTGTGCAGAAGGACCAGGAAAGTTAGCCCTCCAACATAGACAAGAGGCAAATGCTCTGCGCAGCAAAATAGGTTGGAACGTTCCTCATACATAATTAACTTGGCCTACTTTTCCACTTGCAAACAATCTGTGAGTGGTATAGTCTTTATGCCTGAGACCGTGTTGAATATTCTGGCAGGAATTGTTTTCAGATTGTAAGTTACTCACAGCTTTGCTATTCAGGGAGCATGATTGGCCATTAAGGGCAAAGTGAGGGGAGAGAGTGTGGCCTACAAAAGCCAATCAAATCTCCCCCCACGCAGAAAAAAAATCAGGAAAGGGCTCAGCTGGGATCAGAACTGTGACACGGGAAGCGTACTAAAGCCCTCAAAAGGCTGTACTTCTGTTTTACCACGTTTCTCATCCTCATACAATGGGGCTATTGATAAAAGAAACAAAAAACCCACCACGTAATCTGGCTCTTGGTGTAACGCTTTCTTTTAATCGTTAGGGGGCAGCGGCCATCATGAGGATGGCATCTGAATGACATGCAGCAGCTGGAATCAGAACAGTTGCTGAATACAGTATATATGGGGAATAAAGCAGAGACATATTGTATGTATTAACTGCAGATGGGTTAGGCATTCCATTTTCTCTTGCTCCACATGCTTTCGCAGGTTTCTACTCCTGGTTCAAAGCCATTATTTGTGTTAGAGCTATTTATTATTTTTATTTATTTATTATTTGATTTGTATTCTGCCTTTCTCCTTGAAGGGCACCACGGTGGCTAACAATCAGTACAACAGTAATGATATAAAACAGTTAAATACAATTAAAAACAATATAAAACATATTATTATTTATTATTTAGGCCTTTAATTTTGTTTGGTAGCTACAAGAAACAGGATGTTTCTTTTTAGCAGGGATAATCCAACTCTGACAATGCAACTGCCAGGCTTTTGCCATCATCTTGGTTTTATGCAACTGTTTTGTGTGTTTCTTTTGTGAATATATAAAACTTATATATACCAGCTGCCTTGGCCCTTTTTCCATTTTTAACATTGAATGCAGCACATATTACTAAAGACAAAGAACCATGTAGTATAATATGTGGAGTAATTTTTGTAAAAATTAGGAGTAATTTTTGTCCTTAGCTAGAAAACTCATAAGACTTGTCGGGACTTTTACAGGCTACCATTTTCACTCTTGCACTCCGGCTCACCTGGTTGACAGAAACTGGGCTGTGAACCAATGAAAGAAATCAATAATGACCCCTCAGACGAATAGGCTATAAAGTCACCTCCACCAGTGTGTTTGGCAGGGGCACTTCTGCTGCTGCTCTTCCACCTTAGGGGAAAAACTGTGTTAAAGAGGAAATATGGAGAAGAGAATTGTGTGCCAGAGTGCCTCCAATGTTCTAGCCTAGTATTTTTCTCTATTTCTCACTTTCCCTCTTTCCCCATTTCTTTCTGAGGAGGATCAACAGATAGAATTGTTGGATAAGAAGGGGGAAGAAAAACACATTACCTTTGGAGAGATGGTGAAATGTATGCATCAGACCGTATCCCTCACAGAGGTCTGGCTTAGAATATAAACTGTATTTTTTAAAGTTCAGTTTAAACTAGTTTGTTGCTGTACAAATGATTTGTACAAATGATTCACTAAACAGAGGTACTGTATATAGAACATATCTTCTATTTGCCAGTCTTTCTGACAAAATCAGGCATCTGTTTGTGTGTATGTTTTTGTGTGGGGGGGGGGTTTACTGGCATTGTTAGGGTTTTGAGGAGAGTTATTTACAATGGAACAGTCTTTGATTGTTAACTTATATTGTACTGCAGTGGATCCCTGCCTGAACATTATGTTTCTTCTGTAACCTTTTTTATTATCAACCGGAATCCTCTTTCAACTTCCTGAAAGGCACAATGAAGCAGCAACTACCGTAACTGTACAGTAATGTTTACTAGCATTAGCAGGTTGGGTGAATTTAATCTATTATCTTTAATTATCTACCCTGCCCCTCCCCTGTTGGCTCAGAACATTTTCCTTTTTGTAACAAAAGAGGATAAATATATAGTTATGTAGAAATACATAATAATCCTATGTTTGTCTTAATAAACCTGCGCACAAATAACAGCACAATGTCCTAATAAACCTGCACACAAATAACAGCACAATGTCCTAATAAACCTGCACACTAATAACAGCACAATTCTGTTGTGCCTTTCTGTGCTGGTGGAGTATATGCTGCACTGTTGCAAACGTACTTTAAATATGTTGCAGCAGCACAGAAGATTATGGCACCAGTAGAATGGCCTGCATTGACCTGCAAGTGCCAGTGCAATATGCACTGGAGCAGTTAAGTTCTGTGCTGGGTAGACGAGGGGCAGGGAAAGGTGGAATGGGGGGAGGAGGGAGGGAAAGGGGGTGGATCAGGCCCAGGAGAGGGATGGGATTGCCAGCTGCAGCTCCTTCTGTATCCTATTCCTTCTTCCTGGCCTGATCTGCTGACATTAGGCCATGGGCAGCACAATCCTTACTTGCACTGGAACAGGTATGCACAGGAGTGGGCAATGTGAGCAATGCCCCTGCACCAATAGAAAACCTACAGTTAATTCCTGAGCATTCCTTTGCTCTGTATCTTTCATGCCTAAATTGAAAAGCTAGGTAACTCCACAGTCTCATTCACTCATACACCAGCCTTCCAACCATCTCCACTTCTAGTAGGATAGGGCTATGTGGGGCAAGGCCACACAGTCACTGTGATTTTGAGGTCATGTCTTACCTGTCATACTGTGGCAATGCTACTAAATGTCTAGCCCCATATTATTACATTCTATTTACGTATTTAATGTAAATAACCACCAAAATAGTTACATTGCCACCAAATGATGCTCAGGTGTTAGTCCTTAATCATGAATAACATACATTAAATACAAATTCACCTTACTGATGAATCCCCAATTGTAAGTAGTGATAATAAATTCTACAGATTTAACTAGTCTACTGATCAATTAACAGCCCTTAATCACTACAGGGAAAGGGCATAGCTCTCTGGTAGATTGTGTGCTTTGCATGCAGGATTCACTCCTATCCTGCAGAGCTGTGCTCATACGGAATACAGTACTGAGCTGGATAAGCATGTATTCTGATTTGGTATAAAGTACCTTCTTATGTCTGGGTCATGGATTGGAGGCAATGACAACTAGTTGAAAAAACAGTGTGGAATATGTAGAAGGGCCAGTTAGGAACTTCTTAATGGATTTCTCAGAGTACAGTGGTACCTTGAATAAAGAGTGTTTTGTATAAAGAGCAAAATTTTCTCAGAAATTTTGACTTGCTTAAAGAGCACTGTCTTGAATAAAGAGCACTTCTGAGGAAGTTTGGAACAGGCTTCCATGGCAAGGGAACTCACAGGCAGGACAAGGAGACTAGCTTGAGCTACAGTGGGCCCAGTAATGGGCTTCAGAAAATTTAAGAACAGGTTCTCTGCCCATCTGGCAGCCACTTTTAAATGGCTATTTTTAAACTTTATATGTCCTATCTCTTGTTAAGAACCGGTTCTATAGAGTAGGTGCGAACCTGCTGGAGCCCACCACTGGTTATGACATGCATTTGCATACATCATCAGATACCCATGCTCCGCTTTTGTATAACATGCCAGAATTGATAAAGCAGGAGAGGATGCAAAGGAGAAATTGAATGAAATAACTTCATAAGTTTTGTAAAGTACTACTCAGTATCAGATCTTGAAACTGCATTTTGCTCTTTATCTCACCTGTCTGCAAGAATAGTGGGTAACCTGTTCTGCTTTCAGGTTTCCAGACTGGCCTCATATGTGTGTTCTGCATGGGGCTACCTGATCAGGCAGTTCAAAAATTGCAATTACTGCAAAATGCAGGGGGCCACCCAAGTAGTTATGGGACCAGATGTTATGGCTCAGCTGGATTCCTGCTTCAGCAGCTATACTGGCTGCTCATTTACTGATGATCCCAAGTCAAGGTGAAAGTTCTAAGCTTTAATGTCCTCCATGACTTGGGCCCAGGTTACTTGATAGACTGTAGTGAGATGTACCAACTGAGAAGGGTGGCAACTCAGGAGCAAGCCTTCTCTGTTGTGGCACCACAACATTGGAATGCCCTTTCAGGAGAATTGAGAACATCTCTCATCTTCTTTATGGAGAGGGCTCAAAACGTACCTATTTCATCTGACATTTGGCTGCTAAGTTGATATATGCCCTCTGTCTCTCATATTTTATTGTATATCAGATTGTCTAGTGATGATTGGTAGTGTCATCTAGTTATCTAGAAAGATAGTTGCTTTCCTGGACATGACTATTCCCCGTTGGCTCAATGAGTTCTTTTTTGACCCCATTTTTTTTAACTTATAAATATTTTGCTCCCTGTAATTTGCTCCAAGGAAACAAAATTACACTTTTTTCACCTAGTAATGTTAAAATTAATGGTTTAATGTCTTGCCCTTTATGTTTTTACTCGTTATGATAAGTCTTCGACATTTGCTACAGCATGGGAAAGAAGGATATATATTTCTTAAAATAAATCTGGATCTGAATTTAGCTGATACACTGAAATTTGATTCCTCTCTAGCGGCATGGGTTAGAGAACAGTTGATTTATAATCCTCTCTATGGTACAAGCTTTTCTGTTCGATTTCCTTTGTTTTCCATATCTCATAACTTATGTCTTTGACTCCTTTTAGTTACTTTACACTGGTTTTCTTATATGCATTTTCAATTACATAATAAAAAAGACTTTTTCCTTTATATAAATGAAATTCATGTCTATGACAACCATTCTTTCTGCCCTATCTATTTTACCTTAATGTGTACCAGAGAAAATATAAATCTATTAATTTTAAATCTATCCATCATACTCCATTTTCTAAGTCCTATACAGTAAAAATATGGATTGAGAGTAACTTGGATTGAGAATATTTTGCAAGACAAGCAAACATTTCTAATAAATTTTAACTCTATATACAAGCAATGTCTTGATAAACAAGCAGAAAAAAATAGTCCCAGCAGGATACAGCCAGCTTCAGCACTCTGCCAGCACCAGCTCAGCCACTCCTGAGACCAGCCTATGCATGTCTACTCTGAAGTAAGCCAATTACAGTCAATGGGGCAGACTCCTATGTAAGAGGAGGGCAAGAAAAAGGAGCCTGAGAGATCCAGCTTTGCATGTCTACTATAAAGCTAGCCCTATTATAATCAGTGGGGCTCACTCCTGTGTAATGGGGATAGACTGCAGCCTGTTAGACCTGAGAGACTATCAGTGCAGTCCTATTCAGGTCTACTCAAAAGTAAGTTCCATTTAGTTCAATGGGGCTTATTCCCAGGAAAGTGCTTTCAGGATTGCAGCCTAAGTGCAGGTTAATTTGTTTTATTTTCCTTTATGTTTTGTATTTGTAAGACAGGGTGAGCTCCTGTCCTTAGCCCAGCTCTGTGACGCAGCTGGAACCAATCGTATTGGCTCTGCATTGGACTATTTCAGTGGCATGGAGAGGGGGGATTTGCTGCTTGGGTAACAGCCTATCCTCCATATTAATCTACCCAGGCTTTCGTGCTTCTCATACAGCATTGAGCACGATACCACAGTCTTTCAAGACTGATGGATGCCAATACTAATATTATTTTGTATTATATTACAGTCATCATCGGCATCCTTCAGTCTCGAAAGACTATGGTATGGTACTCTGATTGGAGGTTCAATCATGGAGTGAGTTTGGAAATAATTCTCCATTTAGCCACTCACTGTGAACTTGGGTTAGGAAGTAACTTTTAAGAGCTGAACTAAGCCTTGATATTTTCTGTTATCAGATCTCCTGCTCAGAAGGTATCAGGGATCCCAAATCAGATCAAGGTTTTGGAAAGAGGAGTGTTATCTCTCCATCCTCCTTGGGATAGCTTCACCTCAAGACTGTTCTGGAAGGCCATGAAGGCAATACGAAGGTTTATTGCAAAGGCAATTTGATAGGGGGCAAATTTTCCAAGCGCTACATCCATACAGTGCTCCAAACCATTTGGAAAGCTTTCTGAGGCTTCTATCGTGATCTGTTTTAAGAACATGTGGGAAGCCTCCAAAGGTTTTCCAATTTGTTCATGTGAGGCTCTGTTGCACAGGATAAGTACAGGGATTTGTGGATTCCCCCCTTTGGGGAATCCAGTGGTGGGCTCCTGCAGGTTCACACTTACTCTATAGAACTGGTTGTTAACGAGAGATAGGACATATAAAGTTTAAAAATAGCCATTTAAAAGTGGCTTCCAGATGGGCATAGAACCAGTTGTTAATTTCTTTGAATCCCATCACTGGGCAGGTCCATTTCATGGAATACAAAACACAAAAGGCAGACTCACAAAAGTAAGGGTTACTTCACCCTTAACACTTTTGGTTGAAAGTGTCACCCTCTTTTGGTTGAAAATGTCACTATAGTCACTCTCCATAGGAGTAATAGTCCAGGCAAGGGCTTGCAATAGTAGCAGAGTGTCCAGTCTATCTGCAACCAGATAGTTTCTCCCAGGTCAAGGGAAGGATGGCATTGGGGATGGTTTATAAGCAATTTCTTGTTTAACTGGAGTGCAAGGAGTACATATTCCTACTTTGAGAGATTCTTCTAAGATTGGTCCCATCTGGCCTGAACCCTGGCCTAGGATCTCCCCTGTATCTCTACATTTCTCTTATTCTGTCTCCAGTTCCTGGCCAGCCACTACAATGCTCCAGATCGCTTGGAAAGTTCTAGCCACAGATTCTCTTGTCTAGGTTTGCTGGTCTTCCCCCTCCTTCTCCATTTCTTCCTTGTCCTTCTCCAGCCACTTTATTATTCTCCATTTCTGCCTCTCTCACATCCTCCTGTTGTCTTCTCTTTATTTCCTTTGATCACCTGCCTATCTTACTCTCATCCCCTTCTCTTTCTGCTTGCTTGTTTTTCTTCTTCCAGATCTATCCATATACCAGTCCAATGATAGTCCACCATTCTGCCACCTACTTTGGATGCCACCTCATTCTGCACTTTCAGCTTCCCAGCTGATCATGCTCAGCTGCAACAGGGTGACCCTATCTCATAACCTAAAGAGAGGACAAGGCTCCCTAAAAATGTAGGATATGACAAAATAAAAGCTAAAAAATTCATATAGATTGCTTTCATTGGTTAATTTAAACACTATATTATTTATTAAATTTAATATATATTACATATAATTATGTAAAATTTATTAGTTGGCTACATGCTTCCTGCTCACACAGAAAGGGAGCATAATGAAGATATTTTCCCACAACAAAAGGCTAAAAAAGAGGACATAGCCTGGAAAAAGAGGACTATATGTTTACCCTGATAATTCCCCAAATTGTTAGCATCTCTGTGTTATTACAGTCTAGTTCCATGAGGTGTGGGCTGCCACAGGGAATTACCCATATTATTTTCTCCCTTTAACCTTCTACCTAATTGCTCTTTACCCTGCAGGAGAAAACATGCAGATATGCAATCATAGCATTTTCATCCAGGAGGACATACCAGTAGTTCTCGCTCTTGCTCTTGCTCTGGTGTGTGTGTGTGTGTGTGTGTGTGTGTGTGTGTGTGAGAGAGAGAGAGAGAGAGAGAGAGAGAGAGAGAGAGAGAGAGAAATGGGAGAAAGTTATCACACCTTTCCAGCACCACAATCTCAATCTCATTTAGGGTTCCCCATGGCTGCATTTTTTCAAAAAACCACAGGAGTTCTTATTGCAGGCATGCCAACGTGATGTGTGGTTTGGCTCTAGGTAAAATGATCTTGAAAACATATTTATATTAGGGCAGAGATTTTCAACCTTTTTCATCTCATGGCACACTTAACAAGGCACTGAAATTGTCAAGGCACATATCAGTTATTTTTACCATTGACAAGGTATACCAGACTGTTCAAATCCCCCAACTTTCTTATTAATGAATGTCAATCCCCAAATTCCCACAGCACACCAGTGTGCCATGCATGGCACATTGGTTGAAAATCACTGCATTAGGGTTGCAGCCTTATACATACTTACATGAAAGTAAATCCTGCTGAGAGTGTCATTCAAAGTGTTCACTGGGCTGACACAAGACCCTTAAGTGTTCATGCAATCAGTAGGGTCATGGAAGAATATAACAGTAGAAATATCTGCCAAGTGATTAAGCAGCTAATAATCAAATTTTTATAAATCAATATTAAGCCTACATCATGCAAATACATTAATACAAGCCAGTAAGACTTGGCTACTGCAAGATTGCCCTTTGTCCTGAGCTTTAAGGAATGCAGCGGGAAGTCAGTTCTACCTCTGAAGGGCAGGAATGAAACCAGTTTCTTAGACCTGATGAAAGTTGCTAGGAAAGTCTTTTGAAACAGTTTGGACTAAGCTGTATATTTGGAAAGGGCCAAACTGATGTTGCGATGGGGCAAATGTGGTTGTTCTCTCAGACAGAATTCCTGCTTCACTTACACATCTGTAAAAAACAGACAAACTCTAAAAACAGTCCTAAACAGACTGTAGAGAAGGCTGTTGTCTGGAAATAACCTCACTGTCTGGCATTAAGGCTGTCGCTTGGCAGTCGAATTACAAAGCTATTGAACTGATGATGGGTCCTGGATGAAATTCTTTCATTGCTACACACTGCAGGCTCAAGCAGTTGTAGGGCATTTCCTCAAACACAGGCTTTCTCAAGTACAAGCCTAAGTATGAAGGCCTTTGTTAGTTTTGAAGAGGTTTGACTTCAGAATTGGAGAGCAATGTTACGATCTGAGCCCCATCTATACTGGAAATAATTATAAATGGCACTAAATGCCATACAGCCTTGAACATGTCTTTATTATACTCGTTCCAGCCTCTGGGTTACAAGAGTTATTAAATATGATGAGCTAAATGCTGACAAACTGCCAACAACCTGAAGACCGCTTGCCAACTCGGTGCTTGTCTTTTCTAGGTATAGTTCCCAAGCCATCAGTACTTGCTTCCACAATGTTTAAGCTCTCAGGGAGGTTATATGAACCACTTGAGCTCTGCAAAAGATAAATCAGAAGCAGGACATGTAAGTGCACCAATGGGCTCAGAAGAACATGTGAGGTCGTTTTAAAAAGATGTTAGCTGTCCTATAAATGATGCTATATTGACATTTTTTAAAAAGATACACTCATCAAGTGTACTAACAGACTGATCTTCAAACCAGCAAAGCTAGAGTACTTTTATTGAACAGCACAAGATTGTATCTTTGCTCCTGAATGCGTTCATTTAGAAGTTGGTATCAGTAGGACACAGGGTTGATTTGCCCACTGCAGTTTTCCTGCACAGAAAGAAAATGCGGGGCAGGAATACTGCAGTGAGTGAAGCAGCCCTTTCTAGCAGGTACTGGAAATAAGTTTCAAGTCAGATAGGACTATGTGATTGCAAAATTTGAGGTTTGCCTCCTATCTTTTAAACCCATGAGAAACAAAAGTAGTTGTGGTTTCTCCCATCCCACTTTGATCCAGATGCTAATGAGCAAACCTGGATTCCAGTGTACTATAACAGGGGTCTCTACACTTTTTTTGCAGAAGGGCCACATCATCTTTCTGATACTGTGTCGGGGCCAGAAGAAAAGAAGAATTGAATTACATTTCAAATTTACAAATGAATGAGTGACAGAACTTGGGAATGAATGAATTCAAATAATAAACACTTTGCAAGACACAGAGGGAGGGTGATATACAAACCAGTTCATAAGAGAAGAGGTATGTGTAGTCTCTCCAGCCCCCACGATATCCTCTCAGGGTGCCGAGGGTAGAGCTCCTCTAGGCTCTGGAGGATTACAGGACATGCCCGAGGGCTGGATGGAAGTTTGCCAAGGGCTCATCTGGCCTCAGAGCTGGGTTTGGAGAACCTTATACTAGAATATGGATAACTGGACCAAATGAGGAATAGGCAGCTGGAGCCATTTCTACTTTGTTTCCAAAAGCTTGGAAGTTTTAAAGAGCTTTGACTGTCTCCAGGACAAGATGGCCATCTATATTCAAGGCAGTGGACTAAAATGGATTTAATTCACACAGACTGATTTTATTCATCTGGGTTCACATAACCATTTGTGAGGCTTTTTTCTCATCTGAGTTTTCCCTCAGCTTGGGCTGAAAAATATGCTGCAGGCAAAGCAGTGATTAAGTATTATGGCATAAGACTTCACTAGGCTTCTCACAGCTGGGCCTGAAAGATGTTAACAACCTTTTGCTGTCTCTTTCTCTGATAATGAAAGGAATAAGCCAGGAATTACATTAGCTCTGGGTTTTATGGAGCGGGGGGAGAGAAAGAGAGAGAGATTTGAGATTTCCTGAATGAGATCAGCAATGAAAGGCAGAGTTTCTTAGAAAACATCAGGCTTGCCCCTTTTCAATCTTTCACTACAATGTGCAGCAGCGTGGCAGTGTTTTGGTGTATTTTAGGGCATACCCTTAGTTCATGTTGCATCATGAGGAAAGAAACCAACAGCCGTAGCCTCGGCCCTGAGATCTAGTTTTTATGAAGAAAAATAATCTATGTCTTGGCTGTACAGATGGGGCTGTATATAGGGGTTTGCATGGTTGTTCTCCTTTAAAAGAGTTCCCAGCACATAAAGAACTTGGGGTGAAGGCTCGATTAGGACCTTTCCCCCTGAAATATACAGAATATAGGAAGAGAGAAGTTTGTTTGGTGCAACATTCAATTATGTGAGCCCTTCCCCCACTTTCTGAAATGGTACAGGTCAGAGATTTATCACCTCTATGAACACCAAATACCTCACAATCATCTGCACCTGACAGAGATTCTGTGGCAGATGTAAAGGAGTATCTCAGTAGACATGTTGGTGCCATGAGAACCGTTTCCTGAGGGCAGCACATCTGAAAATGACTGATAACTTGAACCTTTTTTATGAGCCGTATCACAGTGGAACTTCTGTAGATGAAATCATAGGTAATGTTGGCCCATTAGGAAAACACCCGAAAGTCACAGTTTGGCAAATGCTTTGTCAGAAGCAACCAAAAGGATGCAAAGTTGTGAGCAGCAAGCTTTAGGTTCTCCAGAACTCTTCATCAAATAACCTAAGGACCTGATGAGTAGTCCTGGAGAACTCAGAAGCTTTCTGTGTACAAACCCATACCTGTTTGATTATTTGAATTAAAGTAATTCACTTTAATTCAAATTACTGCTGCATCTGATACAGCAAAAGTGCTCCAAAAATTGGAGCTTTTCAAAAGAAAAGCTGCCTCTTCCTCCCTGGGAACATCCCCATTTCACTTTGCCCTGGACCTCTCCAAACCCCTACCGTACGTGGACTGTCCACTGGTGCAGCAGGGATTGATTCAGTCTCTGGAGGTCAGCTTATGTCTGTGTACCAGCCTACTTCCTCTTTTGGTGGTTCAAAAGTGCTCTTTTGAAACACCCAGAGGTTGGTACTAGGTTGTTGTGACCAGACTAGGACACAGTTTGGATTGCTGCCTAAATCCCAGTGTACTCTACTTGTACCTACTCCAAGGTCAATCAAATCTGATCACCAGGAGGTAGTTAAGAGCTTGGTCACACCCAGACACAATCTTTGAGGGAGCCAAGCCAAAACACACCTAAGCTGCCCTATGCTAGACCTTAATAAATTACTGATCCATCTGACAGTACAGCTTAGGAACATCCCTAGCTGCTCTCTTGCTTGGTCAGCCAGATGTGGATGTCCAAGTGGTTGGTGCAGGCCAATCCAGGAAGGTGGGCTGACTAGAGGCTTGGGCTGACTGTGGCTTGGTCCACAGATGGGCTGCAGCCGGTTCTCACGGTTCTGTAGAACTGGTTGTTAATTTGGGAACGCCCTAAGCCAACAGGTGGCTAAGAGGGGGGCAGTCATCTTTGAATTGCATGCAACTGTGTTTGAATTTCTCTTAAAGGGTTTCTGGGTCTGTCTTCCCAGAGGTGAAGCTCCACTCCCTCCTCCTTCCTCCCCTTCTGAGGGGGCTCTCTCTCTCCCCCCTCCTTCCCCTCTCTAAGGTTATTTTTTAATCTTAAAATACAAATAGTCTGTTCCCATTACCATCATTCAGATAAGGCATTGCCATCATCCCACAGCACATACAGACAGTGTGCCATTGAAATAAATGGATGTTGGGATTACTATATAAATGTCTCAAAGCTCAATACTTTCAAGGGAGGTTGAGGAACTTCTTTATGCCTTGAAGCTTTGGCTGATGCTATTCAGGAAGTCTGTCCTTGCTAAACATCCTTTTTTGATTAAAAACCTTATTTCTAGCAAGTTTTCAGAAGTTATTTCCTCGTGCAGTTCGCAAAGCATGATGTGTTTCTCATACGCAAATGAGGCAGGGGATGGTGTTTTGTGGGTATTTTGAATCAGACTTTACAAAGGGGTGCTTGGACGGGAATAGAGAAGTCAGAGCTGCTGAGAAAGGTGTAGATGAGTAGGAGCAGCATCTGAGTGTTGTAAGGATGAGATCCTCCAGGGCAGTTTCTCAAAGTGGGGGTCGGGACCCCTTTGGGGGTTGCCTAGAACTTTCCCGGGGGTCGCCTAAGACCCCTGGTGCAGGGGGCCGGATCAGGCTTGTCAGACCTCCAGCTGTAGCTGCCTGTGCACTGGGGCTGAGTGACAGCCTCAGGGCCCGATCCTATGCATGCCTACTCTGAAATAAATCCCATTATAGTCAGGGGGGCCTTTACTCCCATGCAAATGTGGATAGGATTGCAGCCTCAGGGCCCAATCCTGTGCATGCCTACTCTGAAATAAATCCCGTTGTGTTCATTGTGTGCACAGAACACACATTTTATCTGTAGCAATACATCCTGCATATCGGATATTTACATTACGATTCATAACAGTAGGAAAATTACAGTTATAAAGTAGCAACAAAAATAATTTTATGGTTGGGGGTCCCCACAACATGAGGAACTTATAAAGGGGTCACGGCATTAGGAAGATTGAGAACCACTGCTCCAGGGCTTTTGGTGGGGGCCATGCCTGCCTCCCCTGGTGCCTTTGCAGCCCAGTACTAGGCATGGAGAACTACTCAGTACTACCCAGTACTACTCAGGAGTAAGCCACACTGTATAGTAAGGACTGCAGCCTGTGGCCACAATCCTAGCCACACTTTCCTGGGAGCAATTCCCATTGACTATCATGGGATTTCCTTCTGAGTAGCATAGGATTAGGATTTGAGGCTACTTTCTCATCCACACTTTCCTGAGAATAAGCCCACTGACTATAATGGGACTTACCTCTAAGGAGATTGGCAGAGGCTTGCTTAGATCTCTCCCTCCAGCCCTGTTCCTCCAGCCCTGTCTACTTTCCTGAGAGTAAGCCCACTGACTATAATGGGACTTACTTCTGAGGAGATTGGCAGAGGCTTGCTTGGATCTCTCCCTCCAGCCCTGTTCCTCCAGCCCTGTCTACTTTCCTGAGAGTAAGCCCACTGTCTATAATGGGACTTTCTTCTGAGTAGGCATGGTTAGGACTGGGCTCTGAGGCTGCAATCCTATCCACACATATCTGGGAGTAAGCCCCACTGACTAGAATGAGACTTACTTTTAAGTAAGCCTGCACAGGATTGGACTGTAAGACTAAAATCCTGAACACACAGTCCTGGGAGTAAGCCCCATTGACTTGAATGGTACTTATTTCTGAGTAGACACAGTTAGGATTGGGCTCAGGCTGCAATCCTATCCACACTGTAGTCCTTTTGCCCTCCCCCCCCCCCCGAGATCTCCCCACCCCATCCTGCCCCTCTGAGAAATCTCTCCACCTGAGTTTGTGGGGAGGCAGTATGGGGGGCACCTGAAGAAATAGCCCCAGTTCCCATCCTGCCCCCCCCAGGAGCCCAGTCCACTGCCTACTCTGAAGTAAATCCTATTAAAGTCAGTAGGTTTTACTTCCCTGTGAGGATTGGAGTGTAGCCTCAAAGGCCAATCACTGTCTACTCAGAAGTAAGTTCCATTATAATAGTGAAGCTTACTTTTTGGAAAGAGTGCATAGGATTGCAGCCAGAAGCTGATTTCTAAGAGCTTGTAATCCCATGCCTGACTACTCAAAAGTTAATCCCATTTCAATCTATGAAGCTTACTCCCAGGAAAGTGTGCAGAGGAGTGCAGCATTAGAGCCCAATCCTATTCTTGGCTACTCAGAAGTAAGTCCCATTAGAATCTATGGAGCTTACTCTCAGGAAAGTGAATAGGATTGCAGCCAGAGGCAGGTTACTAAGAGCTCAGTCCTTTGCTTGACTACTCAGAAGTCCTATTATATTCAATGAAGCTTACAGGAAAGTGTGGACAGGATTGTAGCCTTAAGTAGTGGCTTAGAAGCAAACCTCAGCCTGCAGAGGGGACACCACAGATTCTGGTCCTAAACTGTAGATCAGTGTTTCTCAACCAGTGGTATGAGTACCTCCTGTGGAACTTGTGGTAGTGTCTGCTGGTACTTAGGCACCTGGATGCAAGTGTCATATGTGCTCCCTGAGGCAGCTGGTGGGCTGCTGTGTGATTCAGGAAGTTGGACTAGATGGGTCTTTGGTGTGATCCAGTGGACGCTTTTCTTATGCTTTTATGTTCTTATTTGTGGCACACATTCCCCCTGAGAGCATAACAAAGTATAATGCATAGGAATAAATTACACTGAACTCAGGGGCTTAATACTGATTGATGCGGCCACAATTGATACAATTTTTTTGGTAAACTAAGGGTTAAGGTGGTGTGCCCTCCCCGGCCCCGCCCTCTGACCCCTGACCCGCCCCTGACCCGGCCTGGCCCCGCCCACTTCCGAGGAACCGGTTGTTGGGCCAGGCTGAGCCCACCACTGGCTTGGCTTTGGCCAGATCCTGATGATCCAGTTTGGCAATGCGGTGACTATGCAGTAACATCAATTTCAAAGTATTCTCAGGAAAGCCTCAGTTGAAATGTATGTTGAGGCTCTCCTTCGTGAAATAGTGGGGAGGGCAAAAAAAAAAGGGGGGGAGCAAGGGGAGCTCAATCCTCACATAAGGTTAAAAGAAATGGAACAAGATACAGTGCTACTCAGTTTATGATTTTTGGAAACTACATGCCCATAAACATGGGCTCCAAATCATATGGCAGTGGAAGACATACACAACTGTGTTCTATATTACCTGCATTAAGACAAATGTTCTTGCTCCTTCCTTCAGTAACGCAGAGAAGAAAACTTTTGAGAGGGGGCTCAGGTCAGCCTCAGAGGCCCTTCGGGAGTATAACAAGGACATCCTTCACAAAACACAGATCTTTTTTATCTCAGAAGATTATCAGTAGTGGTAAACATGGCCCTAATGGCCTTGCAGCTTATAACAGTTTTAGGATGTAGTACAGGACAAGTTAAACAGGTCGACCAAGATGCATTAGTCTGCAAAAAAGTCTTCTGGAAAAGAGAGGAAATAATGGCTATTTCTCTACATTTAGAAAGTACAAAATCCAGCTCCCCAGCATGAATCAAAACACAAAGGCTCCTTGTAAGGCAGAGCTTGAAAGTAAAAGAAATGTGGCAGTCCTTATAACTGGCCAAGATAGAGATTAATTTTAGTTGGTGTACTAGGAAGAAAATCGGTGGAAACATATGGCAGCATTATCGAGTTGTTGAAGGGCATTTCATTTTGAAAAGTTTCTCAAAAATTAGAGGAATTATAGTAGATGAAAAAATGGCACATTGGGAAATTATCCATTGATTTGCAAGACCTGTATCAGCTATGTGTGGCTGCTATTTGGGGAGAGAGAGAGAGAGGGAGAATTTTAAGTCCGTCTTTATGTCCCTATGATGGGTTTCACATAACAGGTAGATTGACCCTTTGAGGCAGATCTTTTTCCACTGTTGGGCCCACTAACTGGCATACAGCCTTGGTCTGTTCAATGGAGTTTCATGAATTATCCTAGCTAAAGAAGCTTATTGTATTCTGTAGCTCTTGGCACAATCAGTGCTTTGCAGCCTCTGTTTCTGTGCTACAGCTCAGCAATCCCATCAGCCATGGAAAAGTTAGCTGCTTTTATCATCTCGTTCCAGGTAATCGCCGTATCCCCATATAAGGCTTAGCTCTTGCTCCTCTGATGGGGTAAACTTGTCTAATGGGTTGCCGTTTAATAATCCTGCTGCATTCCTGGCAGAATGCTACAGGCACAATCGGGAATGAACAGGTGAAGTCCTGAAACCATAGTTTTGGTTTCAGAAGTGAGTCCAAGAAGAGCTTAATTACTTAAATTTGGCAGTCGACCATGGCCTGCTTTCTAGATGCAACTGTCTAAAGGGGAGAGTAGGACTAAGCAAAAGTCTTTTCCCCTAAGATAGGAGGCCAGCTGAGTCAGATGAATTTTTTTCATCTTTCCTTAAAATAGAGAACTGCTGGCTGCTGGATTGGACCATGGTGTTTTCTCTCTGAGAAGTGGAAACTGCAACCTCACTTATTTGCTTTTAGGCTGCATATTTGGCTCTTTAGTGTCAGAATGTGTACACAAGGGGCCTTATCCAGATGTGGATTGCGTGTGGAAGGGAAGGTTAAATCTTTTGCCCTGTCATGGTCCTGATTCAAATCAGGACCCAAGAGCACTACTTGACCCAGGGAAAAATGTTCCTGTTGGAGCTGATGCAGTGCATGAAGGAGCAATCCAGATTGGAACTATGCCATGCATGAAAAATGTGAGCTCTCCCATTGGCAGTCTTGGCCCCAGTATGAATTCGGTTCCATCTGTGCAAATTAAAGTATGCAAACTCCAGATCAAAGAGCACGTGGCCTGCTCTAGATTTTGTAGCCTCTTTCCCTACTGTGAGAAGTCCGGACCCACACGCATGCTATTTTGTAGAGATAACAGGAGAAGAAAGTAGTAAAGAATGGTATAAAAGGAAAAAGGTTTATTATTTATTTATTTGACTTGTAATCCACTTTCTCCCCAAAGTGCACCCAAAGCGGCTAACAATCAATAATTTATACAATAAAATAATAATACATGAATACAACAATAAACACATTAAAATATAAAATATGCCATCTGCAATAAAAACATCATATTAGTAGCATGAAATGTTATGAGGATGCAAAGGCTTTCCTAAAATAAACTGGTCTTTAGGCCCTGCTGGAAGCTGAGTAGTGAGGAAGCTGTTCTCAATTCAAAGGAGAGGCAGTTCCAGAGTATGGGTGCCTCTACCGAGAAGGCCGTTTCTGACCACCACCGTCCCAACCTCTCTCAGCGGTGGCACAATCAGCAGGGCTCCCTCTGATGATCTCAGAGAATGACCTATATGGAAGAAGCCAGTTTTTCCAAATACGCTGGTCCCAAGCCGTTTAGGTTTTTGAATGTTAAAAGAGGAACTTTGAATTCAGCCCAGAAGTAAACCAGCAGCCAGTGATGCTGTTGGAGCAGCAGCAATGACAGAGTCACAACAAGTTTAGATTTATATGCCTGTTCTAAACATACCATTTGTTACATGGTGCCATGTTAAAATCATCTTCCTTAAGTCAGAAAAGCTAATTAAGTGATCTGTAGCATAGAGATCAATACCTGTCTTACACCTGGTTACTGAAACACTGAAGTGATCTGGGGAAATGTTAATCAATAATAAAAGCCTTTTAATGCATGCTTGCAGCAAAGCAAGAAGATCTTAGGCTTTAATGGTACAACAGGGCTATAATGGGAGAAACACAAGAAAGAGGTTCTTTTGAATGTTTTTTAACCCACCATATGGTGGGTGAAAATGAAATAAGAGTGTCAATCCAGTTCCAAAAAGCTTGTGCAGATGGATTTGCAAATGCCGTCCACACACAGATGATGCATGGACATTCCTTTCCTCACATGTGAATATGCCCATGTGAAGGCTTTTCAACTGTTTAGGCACCCAAAGCTGCTATAGCCTGGATCCAACAAGTCATATCCATGACTGATATTAGTTCCCTAAGGTTTCAGAGGTGGACTTTCGTTCTGCTAGTTGTGACCTTTCTAGATGTGTAGCTAAATCTGGGACCTTTGCAACCCTTGTGTTTTACTGTTGAGCTATGGCCTCTTCCATTTTTCCGCCCCAGAATTTTATATGGGAAAAGTGGGCACCCTGGTGCTCCCTAAAGCATTTCATGGGCCAATCAGAGATACAGGAAGCTGAACTAGATGGGTATTGGCCTGATCCAGTGGGGCTCTTATGTGGGTTTGTTCTTTCAGAGGTGCACCTGAAAAGATGATGAAAGGCATCAAACATTAGAAAAATATGAGGTCCCAACGCATGGTCTGAAGACATGATACTATCAACTTGCTGATGCTAAATAGGTTTAGCTCTTTAGAATACCTGGATGCCCAACTGCACTAGAACCCATGAATTCCAGGGTGGAAGAAAGATGGACTATAAATATAATAAATGAAGAAATTTCACCTGAATGCCTAGTAAATAGCTTGCAAATTCACCCAGTAGCATCCAGACCCTGGCTGCAATCCTAAACACACTTCCCTGGGAGTAGGACCCACTGAATACGATGGGGCTTAGTTTTGAGTAGACATGGTTAGGATTGTGCTCACAGTCTTTGCCCCTGAGCTGCCACCAGAACCATTTGTCGAAAACAGTTTCAGCATTTTCCTAACTCACAAGATAAAAATCTATGCATCTTGACTTTGCTGCCTGTCTTTTAGGCATGAAGAAGGCAGAGCTCTTAGGATCTACCCACTTGAAAACAGAGATTGTTATAATAGCTCATAATTTTTGGATGTTATCCCAGGATTGCATTAGAATCATAAGTCATTCAGGGCCAAATCTGATCCTGTCTTCCTGCTCGTGCAACCATCATGAAAATGGGTGTACTGTATCCAGTACTGTATCATTTCCTCATAGTCCCAGGAAAGTAAAGGAGTGTGAGGCTGCAATCCTAAACTCCAGATAGGGTGGCATAAGCCCCAAAGCCGACCTGGAGGGGGGGGGTGTCACAAAAGTGCTATTAAGGTGGTGCAGAAAAAAAGTTTAATCCTACTTCTGCAAAAACTCTATGCAGGCGCAACAGCCCGAATTAAACTATCTCCATAGGGTGATTTATCGGGCAGTAGACTGGTGTGGCTGTTGTGGGCTGTACTGGGTGATGCGCCACTGTGGGCTGAGGTGCTAGAGGAGTTTGACACTCCTCCGGCTGGCCCTGGGCGTCAGTGCGCCCATTTGGGCCTGCTGTGAGGCAGAGCAGCAGCCAGAAGCTCCTCTCCTCTCCAGGGTATGCAAGTGCAACAACTCAGATATAGAGACACTCCCTCATATATTGCTGAGATGTAAACTTTATAACGATGTATGGAAAAATTACTCAACCCAATACTCCCTTTTGCTTGTACATCAGTTACAAGTAATGAATCATCTGTTATCCAGAAAAGACAAGCAGCACACCATCCAGGTTGCAAGGCTCCTCCACCTGATTTTGTTGAGAAGGGGAACATCAGGGTGCCAGACAGTTTTTAATTAACTATCCAATTTAGTTAAGCATATAAATGATTTGTGAACCTATTCTTGTACACATTCATAACTACATTGTTGTCAGTTGCATTGTTTTGTATGCCAATAAGGGTTTCAGAATCAGAATCAAGTGCTGTAAGGCACTTCTGCCTCAGTTCTGTGGGGGTTGGTTCAGTGCACAGGCATACGCTAACCTCCTCACATCGCCATGGGAAGATATGCCAGCCTATCAGCAATGAGTTATTATGTTGGCCTAAGGGCACAATCCAGAGCAAGTTCAGCCTGCTCTGCCCTAACTGCTCTCTCCTAACTATTCTGTATCCAGAACAGAAAGTTATGCTGCATCCAGAGAGTCAGGAAGCCTGGGCTGCCCTAACTGCTCCAGAGCATGCTAAGTAATTGACACATGGGGAGGACTTGCTCCTGAGGAGACCCCCCTCAGATCACACTGAAGAAGGAACAGTTGTGGTGTCTGCCTTATAAGAAAGCCCAGAAGTTCCTGACAGCCAGTTGCAGCTGCAGTTCCTCTAGTGGAGGGTGGATGTTTGGAGTTGCCTGCTGTATCCCCAGGTTAGTGGGCTGCCATAGTTGTTCCATATCCTGAGGTTGAGAGGCAGGGGTTGCAGCTAGGCTGGCCAAGAACTCAGATTTTTGGTCAACACTGCCATTCTTACTCAGGCCTTATCATGGACCCCTATGGGTCTACTCATTACTATACCTCTTCCTGAGGTGGTATAACTCTGAGGGCTGGAAGAGGGCATTTCTGCCTTGGAAACAGGCTCTGGATACAGAGTAACTGCTCTGCCCTAGGCAATGCTAAACATGTCCTCAACATGCCTCTCCTGAACTGCTTAGGGCAGAGCAGTTAGGGCAGAGCAGGTCCACCTCTCTTAGGGCACCCTATGTTGCCTTGCTCTGCCCTAAGCCTCTTTCAGAGTAACTAGGGTGGAGCATCCTGCAGTTGCTCCACCCTAGTGATAGATAGGGCAACCCAAGGGCTCTTATGTGGACAGATTAGTTGCTCTGGATTCTGCTGTAAATTGGTTAGGATTGTGCCCTGAATACATGATCTGGCATGCATTATTGCCAAGGGTGCTATCGAAGGGCACCATGACACCAGAAAATTAGGGAACCACTGCTCTGTGCCATTTTTCTGCAGAAAGAACCCCCGACAAAGTCTTTCCTTAAGTGGCTCTTTGCGGCAATAAGTTCTCCATGTAGGCTATTTCTTTTGCAAATACATTTCCTAGAACTATATGTAGTCCAGTCATGAACAGATGTGTCAAGTGTATCACTTTCACTAAAGAAACTGCTAGACTGATCTTAGGGAAATTTCCTGATATTTGCTCTGTTATGTCATGCCATCTAACATTTCACAGGCAAAACAGGGATGCACTTGTAATACTTAATTCTCACTCCAGTGTTCCCTTTATACTCCCCAATACTGTGCACGTGGCCTCTTCTTAAAGACACAAGTGCCTGCTTTTTGCTGCTTTTGTTCTCTCTGCAATTGCTCATCTTGCACAGATCTAGAAGCCAAGAGGGCATTTCTTCTTTCGGTTAAAGATAGGTTAGAAAAAAATGTCTAAGGATACACGGTTAGCAGTTTAAAATAGACCTACAGTGGACATGGTTTGACATTGCATGGGGCCTTATTGTTCAGGCACATATATACGAGGAACAAGATGTGTACTAGAAATAAGATGCATCCTCTGCTACTACTGCCCTCTCAGAACTATAACTTCTAGAGATGTTGGGGAGAAATGCTTGAATTTCAAGTTGGATCAGCCCTCTTATTTATTTTTTCAGTCACCCCATTGCTTCTGTTTTAAGGAGATGTTCTGGCTAAAATATGGGAGAATCATGGCTGGGGTTGTCTAGCTACTTTTCCCCTTACTAGTTGAGCATGCTACTGAGGGTCTGAAATGTGACAAATGATAACACTAGCGCAGTGGTCTTCAAAGTGAGGGTCAGGACTTCATTTCAGGTGTGTCACAAAAAGCTGGGTGCAGCCATCTTGGAATCTGGCACTGGGCACCTTTAATGACACTTCCAGCCATGGCATCACTTCTGGGGGAGGGGGTCCTGGACACATTGCAATTCTCAAGGGGGTCCCACAGTGAAATGCTCAAATAACACTGCACTAGTAAATAACACCAAGAACATTTTGAAAAAGGTAATTTTTAACAAAAGATAACAGGACAGTTCTAATTTTCTGATCCCTATCCTGCTTGACCCATAATTTGTATCAATAAGTAAAAATAGGATCAAGGGATAGGGATCAGAAAACAATCCCTGGTAAATGGGAACAGTTGGAGCATAAGCAGAACTGCTCACTATCTGGTATTCAGTAAATACGCATACAGCACTACATAGCCATCCATATGACTGCAAAGAACATGCAGCACCCCCTCATTTCCTACAGCCATACATTACAATACCACCCACAGAGCCTGTTTTAAGCACATTTTGGCTGTACTCCAGCCACCCGACAGCTGAGTCTGCATGACTGTGCCAAGATCCTTGTCATAAGCACAGTCAGTGGATTGACAGCTGAAAAAAACAGCAGAGCAAAAGTGGCCATGTGATAAGACCCTGTTAGTGAAAATGATGACAAAATAGTGAAATAAATACCTTTTATTGATGTACTACCAAAAATGTACCCACGTTGCAAAAGTAAAATCCCTGTATGCCATTCAGCCCCTGCATATGCAACCACCCCCATGCGCATCATCTGCCCATGCGCATCATCTGCCCATGCGCATCAACCCTGAATACATAACATCCCCACCATGTGCAACATCCTCCATTCGCATCATCCCCACTTGTGCACCATCACCCCATGCACATCATACCCCCAGTGCACCCTCCTTCCCAGTGCATCAAGCACCAGGCACCAAATTCCTGGATGTTAATCAGTCTTCAATATTAAGTATAGGACAAAAACATGTTGCATCCCTTTTCAGCCCTTTAAGGGTTAAATTTCTTGACATCTGTTCTTGGTGGGTGTTAATGTCACATAAGGAACACCCTCTCCAAATTTCATGCTTCTTGGCCCATGGGTTCGGGGCAGGGCAGTGATCAGTCACCAATTCTTCAATGTAAAGTATAGAGAGGAAAATGTGTTGCACCCCTTTTCACCCCTTTCTGGTTGGAATTTCTGAAACCCCATTTTTGTTCCATAGCCTTTTGTGTTTTCATTTTTTTGTTAATTGGCCATAATGTTTGATAGAATATAGTTATTTCAATGCTGTTTGATTCATTGCATTCTGCATTAAATTTCCTTTCCAACAATATATAACATGATGGTATTTTCGTTCATACATACCCCATTTTTCAAAATTTTAACCACTAGTGTCAAGCTCAGCTAGTAGCCCCCCTAAAGCTTGAAGCCTGGTGCAACTACACCCCTTGCATGCCCCCCTTGCTATGCCACTGGCTGGATAAATAATGAAGCAATACTACATCATTGGTGAACAAATTAATCACATGGCCTGCCGATGATCATTTTTAAAAACTATAATATTTACTTGTATGGCTCTGGACAGAAGTTCCATAGCTTTTACAAATCATAAGGAGAGAAAGAGCACCCTTGTTTTGTACCAGAGTACAAGAAAAATAGACTGGGATTTCCAGTTTTCCACTCACACAGCTGTCCCAGCTCTTCGACACAACTGAGAGGCAGCTCCAAGAAATCTGTCCCCAGCTCTCATTCTTTACACTACTGCCAAAAGGAAAAACAAGTCTGAGTTATCAAAGGCCAAAATTGCCAGAGGAGTGCTATTTTTGTTGCTGAGGTCAATGGCTTTTGGAATTCTTCTGACCATATCAGAAGAATGAGGTTGATCATATTTTATACAAATTGAAATGATTATTGAATGAAAATTCTTTATAGTGGCAGTAAAGATATTTGGGCCTTAATAAAGCAGGGATATGGTCTGGAAAAAAATCTACATTTTCAGAGTCTTTGGCTTTAGTAAAACTACTAATCTGGAATAAAGCCAAGATTGTGGGATGGGATTGCCTGCCAATAAACAAATGAATAAAGTGAGCAAATGTGGTAATCAGTTGTCTATGATGTATTTCTTTAAAAGTTGCTGTCAGGCCATCTGGGCCAGGCAATTTAAAGGGTTTTTAATTTAGTGCAGATTTTATTATCTTTGTTTCTGTAACGTGCTGTTAGAATACTTCCATGTGTGATTGCATCTTCCATGCCAAATTTCTCTAAATAATGTTGAATTTTTGTGGATCTAGGTTAGAAGATGTATTTAGCTTGGGGAGAAAAAAATATGACAACTCTCCTGCTATATTTTTGAGGAGTCAGTTTTTTGCCCTTCTTTGTTGTCAGAGCTAAAATCCCATCTCTATTTGTTTTTTCTTTTATAGAACATGTTGATTGAACATTTAAACAGTCTTTAACAGATTAACCTGCAGGCTGATCTAGATAAAGTAATCCACAAGCTATGTACTACAGGAAAGGCTGAAATTTGTCTTGGAAAAAGGAAGTCATCATGTCGAATCTACCACTTCTCTATGCCAATTAGAACGAGGAGGCATAGAGCCATAGGTTGTAACTTCATCCCAAGGCAAGAAATAAGGACACACCATGATCCACTCTTGCAGCCAGTGCTTCTGTTGAAATCCCAAAAATGCCACTGTTGTCCATAAAGTACAACACAATCCCTGGGAAAAGCACAAAGCCAGGAGACAAAATTAACTGGGCTATCCATTTCTGGAAGTGAGTTGACAGTGCAAACCTATGCATGTTTAAAAGGTAAAGGTGTTCCCCACAGATTACCCTGCTAGATGTTGCCCTGCTCATCTTCATCTCTTAAGCCATAGAGCCAGTGTTGTCCGAAGACACTTCCGTGGACATGTGGCCCACACGCACATGGAACTCTGTGAACACTGCATGCAGTACCTATTAATCTAATTGCATTTGCATGCTTTTGAACTGCTAGGTCGGCAAGAGCAAGGGATAGGAGTTCTCTCCATCTTGCAGTACTCAGGTCTCAAACCACTGACCTGACAATCTTCAGCACCTTTAACCATAAAACTGCTGCAGCCCTTAATGTTTACTTAGAAGTAAATCATCTGTTCAGTGGTGATTTACTTCACTTTCTGTCTAGGATTGTCACCTGTGTATGTATTGGGTTCGGATATTACCATAGATTTGGGAGACATTGTTTCAAATCCCCGGAGTTAAGAGTGGATGTGTCACATTTTAATTTAACCTACCTGCAGGAGAGGTCTAGATGATAAATTTCCTTCTTTCATGAATTCCTCCCTGTTTAGTGAATACAGGGAGAGGGACCCCCAGTGCTGATGTGGTGCTTCAAAGAGTAAAGTTTTTCACGCCTTTAGAAACAGGCTGCTTGAGCTGCACAAATGGCATTTGACTGCAAGAGGCAGAGCTGCAGATCAGCCTTTATTTTATTTCTGTATAGAAGGGTCTCCTCACTCAAGGTCCCCTCAAGGCAACAACATTCCTAACTTTTATAATGTTATGAACTGGCAAATGTTCAGTGCTACAGTGCTGGTTAACATATAGAGGTTTCAATACAAAGTTAATTCTGGCTGGTTGGTAGATGGTTATTCTTTGCAAAGAGCTGTAAGTTGTACACAGGACATCCCAGTCATAACTCTAGGATTCAGACACAGCATTTTTCCTTTACAGCCATGTGTGCTCTAAATGAGATTATATTTTCAGACTTTATGCTTATCTTACATACAGCACAATCCAGAGTAACTATGGGAGCTCTTAAGAGTCATTTATGTTGATGTAGTTACGGTGCCACCTAGTGGAAACCTATGGGAAATCCAGCAATCCAGAGTAAATTTTTCTTATGTCGACATAAGAGCTCCCGTAGTTACTCTGGATTGTGCAGATAGCCATATTTCCCCCCTCCCACATAAGACCAGTTCCCACTGTCATTATTTTTCATGTCTCAAGAAATTCCCATTTTAAAAAGAATGCAAAAGAATTTTTAAATCTATTTTTTAAAAGAATGCATTTTAAAAAAGTATGTTTATAATTGTAACAAAGGCTTCAACATGTCTTATCATGTTGATCAGCAATGATCACCATTACTATATTAGTGTGAAAAAATAATTCCATGGATAAAAGTGAAGGGTTCCAGAGAAGCAAAAGACCTGAAACTGGGGACTCCACTGAGCCGGGCTTGGTACATGCCTTTCAGTCCTGATGTTGGAGCACAACTATTAAGGACACGGATCTAAAATGTTCACTAGCTCTCCTATTTGAGTTTGAAGGCTGCATTTTCTGAACTGGCTTTCAGTGACTAAGCTCTTGTGTGACAGCCTGCCAATATAATATGATGCCGCTTTGAAGACAGGCATAGCACTGTTCCCTGAATGAGATTCGACTCTCTTCTATGTGATCAAGGAGTAGCATCGCTCCACAAAGCTATGTGTGTGTTGCTATGAGATAGAACCAGCCACACGGGGGTTGGGAAACACTTGGCTTTGTCTTGTGTCTGCAACAAACCAGGAAGGATTGTCTCTTGGTAAATGAGGAGCCCAAAATATGCTATTCCTGTGATATGACATATAAATTCCTTCCCTGTTAGGAAGAATTGTATATCCTCCTACTACAAAAAGGTGGCACAAACAGAAGCATTCTGTGTTGTAAATCAGATCCTTTACCACACCCAGATTGTATGTGTTCTCTTGTTAAACATGCCATATTAATTAAATAGGCACAATTATATTTGTTATATATATGCAAGCGTCATCTATTTTTTTCTATTGCTTATAGTACTGTCTCCCAAGATCTGGTTGCTGATTGTGATAACACTTTCTCTTGTTATTTTCTGATTATGTAATGACACAGTTGTTGCACATTTGTTCTTTCTGTGGATTCTGCACACACCTTGATTGGGTCCCTGACTTTGAGCACAATCCTAATCCTGTCTACTCAGAAGTAAGCCCCATTGTTTTCAATGGATCTTACTCCCAGGAAAGTTTCTTTAGGATTGCTGCCTTAGTCTCCTTTTTCTTTGTTGTAATGCTATTTCAAGTGGTCTTCTCTATTGCCATCTCATTACGGAAGGTTGTGTCACCTGTCCTATTTTCTCTGCATTCAGCTATGACGAAATTCTCTCCTTTTGAATTCTTTGCGTGGTTACCTTTTCCATTTAACATTTAGTTTGTTTCCTTTTTTTAAAAAAATAATTTTTTAAGGTTCTGCTTATTTTTATTTTTATATATCAGTCCATTTTGTCATAGCAGTCTCTACTGTTATGAGGTCTCTTTTGTTATGAGGCAACACAATAACATGTCATCTTGTCTCATGTCTAATTTCTGTTTTATCCTTTGTTCTTTTTCATTGATCACACCTTATTTAGAGAACTTGTTAACTGATAACTGGTGAATTAATTCTCCTTTTCACCTTGATTAAATTTTTTCCTAAGAATTTGGCATAGATTAAATTATGATAAAAGGTTTTTGCTTGTTGTAGGATATAGTATCAATCAGTCCCCTTTTTCCAGGGTTGAAATAGCAACCTAAAATGCCACTGAAATTCTACCTCCCCACCTGTAGAGCCCCCACCTTAACTGAGATGTACCCTACAATCCAGAGTAACTACGGGAGCACGTAAGAGACATTACGTGTACCCGTAGTTACTGCACCACCTAGTGAAAACCTATGGGAAATTTGTATTGCAATCCAGAGCAAATTGTTCTTACACCGGAGCAAGGACTCCCCATAGTTACTCTGGATTGCGCCCGTAGTGACAGCAGCAATGAGTGAAGCAGCTGTACTACCACCTTCCCTCTGGTAGAAGCAACAACAGATGCCACCACTTTCTTCTCCCCCTCCAAATTTGCTAACTCCCCACTTATGCCACACCCCACCTTGTTTGCACTGTCTCCAAGTCCTTCCCCTTACCATCGCCTGCAATCTCAGTTTACCTGTCCCTTCTCATTCTGCTAGTGTTTTTTTTAATAGGGTGGCGTTGTGGGCTCAGAAGGAGGAGGCTGGGAGAAGGGAAAGTGGGTGGTATTTGTCCTGCTTCACTCCTAGAATAACAGAGTGAAGAGGAGCAGTAAGGGAATGGATAATATGGCCACAGGGTGGCTGATGAGTGCAGGGTGGCACCTGTGTCCCACCACTGCTGGTGGCAGCCATCTCGCCTCACTCTGGCATCACATAGCAGGTTGGAATGTAGAATAATTATTGCACTGCAGGGTAATAAAAGCTCAGATCATGCAGAAGGTCTAATGAACACTTCATGATCTTTGAGAAGTTCTTTCACGGACTATAATCCATTTACCAACATGATGCATGCTGAGCAATGTCCAGCACTCACCTTGACAATGTAATCTCTGCTTTGAAACCAAAATACTTCTGCAGCCTTGACCTTTCAGAGTGGCTCTGGAGAATCTTACTAACATTTTGCTTTGAAGAATTCTTTCAAAGAATTGGAGTCAAGTCCCTGAAACATGAAAATGTTAAAGCTCCAGTGTTTGTCACAGCAACAAAGAAGGCTAAGGAAGCCTGGGTTTTATTTTCAGGTCTGAACCTTGTTTCAAAGAAAAAACTGTTTCGATTGGACTGTGTGGATCAAAGCATTAAGTATGCTTTCTGGACTCTTCTGGGCAGATATTTTATATCTTTTTCTGGTTTTCACAAGTTCATGCAATTATTTAAAGATTTTAAAACATGGATATTAGAATATCACAAGATATAATTATTTCATTTTATCCTATGATATCCTATATACAATTATTTAAAGACTTTACAACATGGATAATAGGATATCATGTTTCTTCTTTCTTTGGAACACAAAGGATAACTTGAATGATAGCCTGGTATTAGTGACCTCTGTCTTATGACCATATCTTTCTGCCTCAACACTCTCTTTACTATCTTGGCTAGTTGGTGAGAGAGAATGGCCAGCTCTGTACGGGTGTGTACCCCCTCAAAAAGACCCCTGGTTCTTCTTACTGGAATTTATGTTGCTTACCTTATGTCACATATCTGGGTGATACCATCACTGAATCAGAATCAAACAGTAAGAAAGCTGATAAACCACTTGCCAAGTCATCTCAAAGGTGCCACATTATATCTTGTCTTCCACAGCAGTTTCCCCAAAGCATTAACTTAGCTTGTATTTTTGGAAGTGATGTCAGACCTTTTTATCTGGTCTGGCATTTTGTAGCTTGGGAAAAAAACTGCACTGAATTACATTAATTAGAATAGCTTATCCCTTGGTAAGAGCCCAGGTTTATTATTCATTAGGTATTGTTACCCAAAAAGAACCTTTAACTAAGAAAGTGGTAACATTTAACTACCATCAGTGCTTAATTTAACATGTATGATGTGTTTTCTGTTCATATTTAGGCTGCATCTCTTTTTAGTTCAGTAGTGAATGGAGAAACATCTTTTAATAATATACTTGTAAATTACAATTAATAATAGTACATAGTATTTATATAGCCCTCTTTTACTTGAAAACATTTAACCAGTGTCAGTCCATATCATATACTGTTAAAATATCTTGTTTCCAAATTACCTTTTAAAAATAAGCTGCATTCTTGACCCATATCATAAGCATCCCTCCTCAAGCAGCAGATGAGATTTACAACAAAAGTTTGATTAGGTGTAAATTGACTCAGTTCCAGGAAAATATTACTTCAATTGGCGTATTTACATCACTATGTTACTCGGAATGTGATTTGTGCATTAACAATCCAGCAACATGACATCACTGAAAAGTCCAATGCAGTTGAATTAGAGATCTGGAATCAAATACTGTATGGTTAATTAGTTGCAGATCAATATGCAAGAAATATGTGAGCTTCATCCTTTCTCATGTCCGCAGCTGTTGGCTGTAGGATTCCTCAGGGACTCAGGAAAAGTCAGAAATGGATTTGCAGTAAAAGCATGCTATGTTGAATAACTTGAGTGAAAACAGCCAAACAAAAAAGATATTTTGAAATAGTATAAGCTCTTACCGGAGCCACAGTAAATTACAATTATTTTTCCACATCAAGCTCTGTCTTCTGCTTTAGACTCCACTGAGGTTACCTTTACTTCAGCACTGGGGTAGTTACTCAGTTTTGATTTCCAAACATTTGACATGTGCTGAAAAGGCAGGTATGACTGGGAGGAAAGTGGGGAGGACTAAAATGCATACATATATCAAGCAGAGGTTGGCATTTAGAACTGTGTGTTCCTAACCTGCAACTCTCCAGTTCAGTCCCAATCATGAGTCAGGTTTCAAAGAAAACAGACTTTGCCTGGTTGCTTGAAGCAGGAGAAAAAGAACGAAAAGAATGAATGTTTTGAATGCATTTCCTACACATCAAACACTGCATATACACAAAACATAATGTATGGAGCAGAGAGCCAACAATAACCAAATTTACTATAAAAGCTGTCATATTTCCTTATGTACTGGTCTGTCCTTATGATGTTGTCCTTTATTCTTACTCCTTACTCTTGCTTACACCTGCCCTACAATATTGCTACAATGTTGAGTTTAACCTAGTCTGCAATCCTAAAGACACTACTCAAAAGTAAGTCCAATTGTGGTCAAAGGTTCTTACTCCCATGAAAGTGTCTTTAGGGTTGCAGCTTATATTTCTATTGGTTATGAGTGATGCAGCTGTTTTGAAGGAAAATATTTTTGATTCTGAAAACCAAAGGTAGTATGATTATCATTGAAACAGCAAACAATAACATGGACAAAAATGAGAGTGTTGGAAACGGCAACTCACCTCATAAGAAGGCAGTATTATGTATGATGGTGACCCTAGAGAGCCTACAATATTATTTGTCAACTCATGCTCAGATGCTGTTACGGTGACACTGAATACATTTATGTGGGTTTTGTTTAAGCTGCTTTCTTCTGCACCACAAATCCACGAAGAAATCCATGTTGGTGCTTCTGAAGAACATGTACTGACTCAGAATGTCTCTTTGCTCATTGAGTGATTTAGAATGCTGGAAATGTCAAAAATGTGACATGCTATCAGACTTTTACATTTTAATGCCCGCTCTCTTTCTGAGTAATCTATCTACAGTATTTATATACCACTTTTCAACTAAAAAGTTCACAAAACAGTTTACAAAGAAAATGAAAAAATTAATAGCTAATTAATAGCTAATGGGTCTACCCCCCCACCTGAAATTGGAAAACAAAAATAGGCTGTACTTCTGAATAGCAAAGCAGAACTTCTCTCAGAAGTTCCTAATGAACAATGAACAAGTTCCTAATGAACAATTTGAGTTGCACCATTCCAGACTGTCCTTTAGTGTGAGTTTTGAAGACTGTAGTTAAAAAAATTGCACCCCAAATCTGTAGACGATTTAGGTCCTAACCCAGAGGACACAGACTCCTAATTTACCAGTTAGTTATGTCATCATGCTTAGAGAGAAAACTGCTCCTGAAACATGAAATACAGTACATTAAAGAATTCTTCTTGACCTCACAATTTGTAGGTGATCAGCACTCAAGAGTACAGTGCGTGCATATCACACAAGTCTGGATGAGGACAATCTCATTCTGATTGCCAAGGCTCCAGTTAGTCATGGTAACAGAGTGCAGCATACAGTACTTGTAACTTGCAAGAGTATCACAATTTATTGGAGAACCTTACTTACACAGACTACTGTCCTGGTGCTCTTGCCCCGAAGAAGTAACCTAAGAGGTTTCAAGCTACTTTGGTTGGTTGACTGTGACAAGAATCCCTTGACACAAAGGGAATGGGAGAAATCACTCCTTGTCTTAATATGTGATTTAACCCTCACTGGGTACTTTGAAAAAAAAAATTACCTCTGGCGTATCAATGGGACTTTTTGATCAGATTAAAAAAAAACAACACTTGGACCAAGGGGTTAACCCCATTGACTGGGACTTACATATGAGAACACATGCATTGGATTGGCCTCATGAATTTTACAGAACTCCTTTCCCATGCAGCAAATTCATCTTACTACGCCTGAGAAACGTCTTCAGGTAACTTCTATTGTCATATATGGGCATGACAGACCACCAATCAACTAGGGGAATGATAATAACCTCCATCATCTTCTACTGCAATATATAAGCATAAGAAAACCACCAATCAGCCACGGGAATCAGAAGCAGAATGTATTACATGGGATGTACCATGGGTCTTTTTGTCCTGAAAAGTTTTACAACGTGGGGAAAAATTAATAAAGAACAAAAACAATAATGCCGTGAGTCACATTGTTAGAAGGACCTAATACATGAAAGGTCAGGTCACTAATCATTATAATTTTGAAGATATACATGTGTGAAGTTGGAGCTGGGTCAAAAAGACCCAATGGTTCCTGGCAAAGGATTAGGTTGATGGTCACTCTTATTTAACTTGTATATGGAACTGAACTTCTGTATTACTTCACTACACTTCACTTTACTTGAAGGACTTCACTATAGTCCTAGACTATATTGACTTGGTCTACATCAGGCTAGATGTCCTAGGCAGGAACAGGTGAGTAGTTTTGGAGTCCTCCTAGATTTACATCTGTTCCACCTGGTGTTGTTAGGCAGGATTTTGTTCCATATTAATGGTTACATCTACTGCTTTTTTCTTTTTTATTGATGTTAATGCTATGTACAGTGATACCTCGCATAACAAGCGCTCAACATAAAGAGCGATTCACATAACAAGCACAATTCCCATTGGGAGTGTGCTCCAATTAACAAACCTGTTTCACTTAACAAGCCCCAGGCAACTGCCCCCAAGTTGCTCCCCACTGATACTCTATGTGGAGCCTGTTTTAAAGGGCTGCCGGCCAGCACGGTGCTGCCTCTAACTGCCCCCAACTTGGGCACCAGAGGCAGCTGCTCCTAACTGCTCCCAAGTGCCCCCAGCGGCCTCCAGCAGCAGCCCAGGTAAGCCCCCTATCCTCCTAACCATGTCTACTCAGAAAGTGTTTTTAGGATTGCAGCGTCCTAAGCATGTCTACTGTGAAGTAAGCTCCACTGTGTTCAATGGGGCTTACTCCCAGGAAAGTGTCTTTGATTGCAGCCTCCTAAGCATGTCTAAGGGCTGTGGGTGGCGCAAGTGGCTAAGACACTGTGCCTGTTAACCATCAGGCCAGGGTTTGATTCCCGGGTCGGCCCCACAAGACAGGGTGAGCTCCTGTCCTTAGCCCAGCTCTGCGACGCCAGCTGGATCCAATCGTATTGGCTCTGCCTTTCCATTGGACTAATTCAGTGGTGTGGAGAGGGGGGATTTGCTGCTTGGGTAACAGCCTATCCTCCATAACAATCCAACCCAGGCTTTCGTGCTTCACATGCAGCATATACAGGGCCGAGCACGATACCATAGTCTTTCAAGACTGACGGAGGCCTGCTCTGACAGGTTAAAGACCAGAGATGTGAAAAGTGAAAATGGTTGAAATGATGTATGTCTTACGTACGGTGCCTTGGTCCTCATGTCAGTGGAGGCAGGCAGGATACAAATATTACAAATAAAATCTACAGAGAGCAGATTAGACCAGAGATAGCTTATATAAAACTACTTATTCTTTAGCACTGTAGCGAAATCAAAGCACTTAACTTACTTTGGCTGTAATCCTAAAGACATTTTCCTGGGAGTAAGACCAACTGAACACAGTGAGGTTTACTTTTAAGTAGACATTGTTAGGATTGTGCTTATTATCTCATTCATCCTTACAATAAGACTTGGAAGACACAGTATCATCAATACTGTTACAATCATTTGCATGATGCAGAAATGTACATTGCTGAAAGGGACTAGTTAGAAAAAGAGTAAGCCAGGAAAGTGCTTCCAGACCACCACCAGAACAACAGGTTTGGGATTTTGTTTTTGGGATTAACTGTCAGTTGGTGTGGGTGGCGTTAAGTGGTTAAGACACTGTGCTTGTTAACCAGTAGGCTAGAGTTCGAGACCCAGGTCCCCACAAGACAGGGTGAGCTCCTGTCCTTAGGCCAGCTCTGCGATGCAGCTGGAACCAATCGTATTGGCTCTGCTGTTCCATTGGACTATTTCAGTGGCATGGAGAGGGGGGATTTGCTGCTTGGGTAACAGCCTGTATTCCATATCAATCTACCCAGGCCTTTGTGCTTCGCATGCAGTATCGAGCATGATACCATAGTCTTTCAAGCGTGGTAAAAGCACATTATCTAGAGTGGTAAAAGCATGTTATCTAGTTCCCACATAGCTGCTGAGAGCATTGCTATATTTTTTATTTTATTTTTTATTACTTGATGGCAGCTCTTCAATTCTAGGATCTCATGCTCTGCCCACCCCCCCACTGCTAAAGGCCCTCCAAAATCAGAGAATCTCTTGCCACTACCTATTGTGTGCTCAATAATGCTGAAATGAGGCTGCACATAATATTTTAATTTCTTGTTTCAAATAAACGTAGGAAACAGAAGCGAGTTGGAGGTTTTGCCATGACTGGTCAAGAGTGCAACAACCCCAGATCCCTGACGGAAGTCCCCCCAGTACAAATATTTCCCATTCTGTCCAATATTCTATGATGAAGCAGACAAGATTTTCTTTCAACTTCTCTAGAATGGGATAAATTGCCACTGTCAAATTAAGCCTTGGCCTTTTGGAGACTTACCACATTTGATTGGATTTCAGCATCCATGTAACTTGGGAGCAGTCACCTCAGTATTTCAGGATACAAATGGTGCAGCGTCAGTGCAGATGCAGTGGTGTCCTGCTGGTGGAGGGTGTGCAGTATTTGCCACATTTCTTTTCTGACTTCAATGGCAGCTTACAGTGAAACTTTGTGACCTGCTGCCAAATCTAGGATGGTCCCTTCTATTTTGCATGCAAACAACACCATGTAACAAATGGCAGGACCCTCGCTCATCCTAATGGGATGCAAACCTGTGCCTCACCATAAAAACATTCAAAGCAGATAACAATATAAACCAAATATGATATAACAATACTGTTTTTAGCATCTAAACCAATGATTTTCAATCTTTTTCAGCTCATGGCACACCATCAGTTGTTCTTACCATTTACAAGGCACACCATGCTGTTCAAATCCCCAAGTTTTCTTATTAAGAAACGTCCTTCCCCAAATTCCCACAGCATACCTGAGGACTATCTGCGGCACACCAGTATGCCATGGCACAGTAGTTGAAAATTATTGATATAAACTATTGATGACATTAAAAACAGGACAGCAGAATGCAGATAAAACTATTTAGCAAAACCTAAAAATGCTGAAAGCATGGGGGGAAAAATCCAAACCAAAAGCTTACCTAAAGTGGAACATCTTTCCCTTCTGGAAAAAAGCTGTCAGAAAGGCAAAGGTGAGAAAAACAATGGAAGATCATTTCACAGTCAAGGCATGGAATGTATTCACTACATATAATCCCTGATTGTTTGGTTACTTACACATGCAGGAAACTCTGTCAACCAGGAGTAACCCATGAAGAGGATGGGTGTCATGCCATTGGAGGTGGGGGGTGTGTGTGTGTGTGAGGAAGGGTATCAAAGAGACTGACACAAGATTGCAGCAGTGGCAGGATGAACCTGGCTTTGAATTTCTTATTTTATAATTTTTCTATTGTTTATTGATATGATTATATATACAAAGCTCTATACAAATACAAAAATGTGCAATGGGTGCAGCAGGTTCCCACTGAGTGTACTCACAGGAGAAATACAAAGCCCATCAAACAAGGACAATTTCTTGCATTTTCTTTATTAATCTCATAAAGGATGATCTTTTTGTATTCTTTTTCCAGGCCATGTCCTCTTTTTAAGTCTAGTGCCCTGAAAAATTTCTTTTCATTATGCTACTTTACCTTGTGAATATGCAGCATGCAGACTTCTTGTAATTAATAAATTAGAGTACATGTTGTAAATGTTATGTAATAGTTTTGAAATGAATAATAGGGTAATATAGTGTAGTTTTGCAATGAATAATAGGGTAATATAGTGTTTAAATTAACTACATGGAGGCAATATACATATTTTTATCTTTTTTTGGTCATGTCCTACATTTTATTTGGTGTCCCTCACACTGATTACATACAAACCGGTGCATACAAATCTTATGTTTATGACATTTCCAAGAGGGAATTAATATGCTTGAGCATGAGACTCAGAGCACAATCCTGAACATATCAACTCAAAAGTAAGCCCCATTGTGTTCAGTGGGTCTTACTCCCAGGAAAGTGTCTGTAGGATTGCAGCCTCAACTACTCAGAAGTAAGCTCTATAACAGTGAATGGGTCTTACTATCAGGAAAGTCTGGAGAGGATTGTAGCCAGTGGTAGAGGACCTGTAGCAACCTGAAAAATCATGTCAACCTGTGCATTGGGGAGGGAGGATGAAAGCCCCATCCTAGGCACAACTACTCAGAAGTAACCCATTCTAGTCAATGGATCTTCCTCCCAGGAAAGTGTGGAGAAGTTTGAAGAGGACCTTGAGGAAAATTTGCCACAATGCACAGCGTGGAGGTAGGGTTTGAGTCCTTCCTATACACTCCTACTCAAAAGTAAGTCCCATTCTAGTCAATGGGTCTTACTCCCAGGAAAGTGTGGACCTTGAAAAGGACCTTACACAACCAGAGGAAAACATGCCACAATGCACATTGTGGGGGTGGGGATTAGGGTGTCCATCTTATGCACACCTACTCAAAAGGAAATCCCATTATAGTCAATGGGTCTTACTCCCAGGAAAAGTGTGGAGAGGATTTCAGCCAGTGGACTTGTGGCAACCTGAGGAGACGATGCCACACTGCACAGCTGGGATCCCCAGCTACTCATATAGTAAGCCCGTTATAGTCAATGGGTCTTACTCCCGTGTAAGAGGCTTGCAGCCTGGGGAAGGAAGTGTCTTCCCTGCAACGTGTGAAGCCGCCCTGACGCTTGAGGAGGAGGAGGAGAAGGAGGAGGGGAAGGAAAGAAGGAGGGCTGGGCTGGGCTGGAGGGAGGACTCGGGGCTGTGTGGCGGGAGGGGGCCGGTAATGAATGAAGGCGAGCGTCTCCCTCTCCCCTCCGCAGCGTCTGGTTGAAGCGCCCCTAGTGTCGCTCCCTCCTCTCTTCTCTTCTCCGGCCTGCTCTGCTCTGCCCTGCCCGGGCCAGGCCCAGCTCGGCGAGAGGAGGAGGAGACGGGGAGGAGCAGCACCGCCGCCACCACCGCCGCCGCCGGATGCGGCGAGGAACCAGCTCCGGCCCCGGTGTGCCAGGCTGCCGGCCCCTCACCTGAGGCTGCAGGAGCCGGGCCAGGGAGGCGGCCGTGCCGGCCTCCTCCCCACCCCGAAGCCATGGCAGGGACCCCCGGTGCGTGAAGCAGGCCCGGGAGGGAGCCGGGCGTTGAGGCCTCTGACCCGGCCGGCCTTTGAGGAGCCTTCAAGCGCAAGATGTCCACCCGCACGCCTCTGCCCACCGTCAACGAGCGGGACACAGAGAACGTGAGTGTCGGTGGGGCAGGACCCAGCGGTGGGGGGCACACCGCGGAGGAGGAGGAGGAGGAGGAGGCTTCTTCCCCAAGCCGGGGAGGGGGCGCGTTCCATGGGCAGCCCTGGCCTCTCTTCTCTGCAGGCGGGAGAAGAAGGGGTGGCATCCCCACCACAGCCCCCTCCAGGCATCTCCTGCCCTCCGTGCCCACACCTGGAGGGTGGCCCTGGCTGGCCTTGCGCCCCCAGCACCCTCCCCACACTTCCCCATGGCAGGCACCTTCTGGTCCAGCTGGTGTATCCACAACCAGGTGTACTTTTCCAGGCTTGTATTCTCCTGGTCAAGCCTCCCCTGCACCCTACCTCCCCACACCCACAGGCTGACTTTCTCCTGGGCAAGCCTTCCCACACCCATAAGTTAACCTTCTGGTCAAGCCTTCCCCACTCCCCACTTCCCCACCCCACTTCCCCACTCCCACGGGTTGATTTTTTCTTGGTCAAACCTAACCCATAGCCCATCCCACCGCCCCAGACCCATAGGTTGACTTTCTCTTGGTCAGACCTTCCCCACAGCCCACCCCACTTACCCCCCCCCATTGGTTTACTTTCTCTTGGTCAAACCTTCCCCACACCCATAAGTTAACCTTCTCCTGGTCAAACTTGCCCCACACCTCACCTCCCCACATCCACATGTTGACTTTCTCCTGGTCAAGCCTGCCTATCCCACCTCCCCACACCCATAAGTTAACCTTCTCCTAGTTAAGCCTTCCCCACAGCCCACCCAACTTACCCACACTCATAAGTTAACCTTCCCCTGGTCAAGCCTTCCCCACACCCAGCTGTACTCAAGATTTGAGGACTTTTGTCTTTCCAAGGCTGTGGGTTTGTTTGGTGTGCGCCAGGCTTGCACCCTGTCATGGGCCAAACCTGGATACCTCCAGGGTGACCTCCAAAAGCCAGCCGCCTCTGTCAGTCCATCCCCTGAGTAAGGGCAAGATCACCCACACCTAGAATCAATGCAACTTCAACCTGCTTTCACCCCCAGCCCTTTTCCTGCTTATGCACTTTGCTGCTTTCTGTAATACTCTTGAAAAAGCAGTGATTTGTCTTCTTTGGACCCCCCTTTTTTGTTCTTGCAAATAATCCCAGTGAACTTCCTTGTGTACGGTGACTACTGGTGGAAGAGAAGGCCTGAGATAAGCAACAAAATTTTTTTAAAGGGATGATTATTTTCCACTGGTAGGTTGTTATAGGAACAGTGTGGCAGAGCACAATGAGAACGAAAAGCTTTCCAAGGCCACAGTTTTTAACACATGTGAAGATTTTTTTAATGGTTTGCTTAGTTGCGACGCTTTGTAAGGACATGTACTGAAGGATGTCTGGCTTGGAGAGAGCAGCAGGAGAAGCAGCAGCATCTCTGGAATCCCATTTCGTATTGCTAGGAGTTATTTGGAAGGTGAAGGAAAAGGGATGGAAGGTTCAGGCAGGGTACAGTCTTGCATTACGTCTGCACGTGCTATTTCTGGGAGACGGGCATGATTAATGGGAGGAAAACTATGGGTGGGAGGAGAAAGGCCCATTTGTAGTGCAGTCATCAAATAAAGGTTGAATTGAAGTAGACTTTTACGATGTTGATGTGAAACAGGATACAGTGTGAGCTGCCCCATTGACTTCTCTGGCACTGCTGACAATGCTCACTTTTTTGAGTAAGCATAAGCAGGATTGAGCTGATGTTCTTTTTCTAGGACAACTGTGTCACAGTAGTAGGCACTGTATACAAATCATAGCTGGGAGTGCTGGTTTTTATGTGCAAGTGTGTGGCAATGGCAGCAGTATGGAAAACAAGCACAGTGGATTTTTGTGGCTTCAAGTAACCTTAGCCATCAAAAATCATGTTATAGTTGAGAATCTTTATAAATTTGTGGCCAATCCACAAGGGCTTTATGTGTGAACCTGGTCATGTTGTGATAGACCATCCTGACTTTGTATACAATTGAAAGTATCAACTAGAATACTGTGGTGCAGTTCAAGTGAGAATGACTCACCACTGTCTTCCTTTTCTATTAGCTGATGTATGTAGGAACCTGCAGGAAAAGGTTGCAGTACAATATATCGTAGCCTCTGAGAAGAGCAAGGAACTTTCCTATTTAAGATTCCAACCTGTCTGGAAGAGGAGCCTTTTAGTGATGATCAGGCTGAGATGGGAAAGGGCAATATTTTTCCCCACTCTCCCTTCCATGTATTAGGAAGTCAGGTTTGGGACTTGCTCCTAGCCCTGAACATGAATATTTGATCACAATGTAATGTGTTGGGAAGGGTGGTTCTTGGGAAACAGAGAAAGTTATGCTTTTTCCTTGTTTGGTAGTGTAGGCATGATTTTCCCTTCCAAATTCTCTTAATGAGTAACCATAAGCTTGAACAGACTACCGTACTTGAACAGAATACTTTTCTCTTATTTTCCTGCCCCATTTTTTTAAAAAATAAGCTAGCTGACACCCAAGGAAGGTGAAGAGCTTTTGATAATTTATATAATTCCACAATTGTTTGCTCAAATTCCTGAACAGGGATGGCATCAGGAGTTGGCTAGATTTGGCACTCACCAGAAGTTGAAAACAATGGGGCTTACTTTTGAGTAGACATGATTAGGATTGTGCCGTATTTTCCAATGAGAGCATCTCTGAAGAGGCTACATATCATCATGGGGACTCTAGAGGATGCTCCCATTTCTCAGATGAAAATGATGGGAGAAAGAGGAGCCACTGTTTGGAGTTAACAGTGGGGGTTGCTCTTCTTTTTGCCCACCCTTTGTTTCCATCAGCAAATAGGTGTGGTATGTGTCAGTGACACATTCTCCTTTTACTTTCTGGTAGTGCTAAACAGTACAGTGTAGCTGCTGCTTCTACCACTGAACTGTGAGGATGGGAGAAGTAATTGACAACTGGTTTATTTGGGGGATGAGATGGTTTGATGTGGGGTGGAATGTGGGCGGGAATGAGCCTTTGCCCCAAGGCTCTATACATCCTGCCAGTGGGCCTGAAAACTGTATTTGGGGTGGGTGTTAAAAATAATTTTAAAACATTTACAGTGTATATGCTTCTATGTACCAATGGAGACCACCTTGGTATATAGAAACTGCTGTCTTGTTTTAGAGTACCTCTATCTTTATACCTCTATATTTATATTTTTTTATTCTTTTGTAGTTGCTATTTCATATATTTATATAATTTTATTTAATGTAAAAATATATACAACCGGAATTTGCTATTAGTGGAATGATGATATACATAGGAAATGGAAACTATTACAGAGACAGAGGGTTTATTTAACATATAGGTAGGGACCTGCAAAAGGTGAGTAAGCACCCCTTTGTCAGGGAAAATAACCTCACCTTTTGCAAGTCCCTACATATAGGTTAGAATGGGCTGGAGTGGCTCCACTTCTGTGGAGAAGGTAAGTAGGTACCACTTCTGTGGGAAGGTAATAGCGTTCCGTTCCGTTTGATTTGGTTTAGTCTTGCTGGCCACATTACCATGATGATATCTCTAGACAACACTATCTCTTAGGCCAAATGGGGATGAACACCACCCACCGACTTGCATGGTAACCAGGGACACCTTTAACTTTTTATAGTCAGAATTACAACTGAATTGCTTGTTCATGATCTACAAGCTAGCTGTTGAGGTAGAGGTCTGTTTATAACAGCAGGTGGAAATATTTACTAGAAAAGTTATTTATCCCTATCCGCATGAGTTTTTGAAAGATCTTTTGAAACTCAGCCAGAATTTTCAGTGGCACTTCTAGTTTGGTTGAATACTTCTGAAAGACTTTCTAATGGTCATTTGGCCGGACTAAAAAAATTAACCAAAGTATTATAATTCTCACAGAGACTTGAGGGTGTAATTGTTTGGGCAAACATGTACACAAATGGGCATGCACACATTTGAAAACTTGCTGTAAAACATGTTGCGACCATAAGGAGGCTGGTGCCAATGGGGGTAAGTGCACTACCTGATAGTAGGGAGGTGTGGGGAGGGTGGCAGAGGGCACAGGGTGTTTGTGGAAGGGCATCCCCTGGAGGTACAGGACTGAGAGTGGAGTGGAACAGTGGCAGAGGATGCTGCTGCCTTCCATTCCCACCCCTGTGCCTGAAAGCCCTCTAGGGTACTGGAATCTGTATCGGGGAAATGATGTTCCTTTACTTCCTCCTGGGTCCCATAGAATATAGAAGCAGCTATTTCAGCACCCCTGTACTATACAATCAGTGATGGGCTTCAAATAAATTAACAACCGGTTCTCTGCCCATCTGGCAGCCACTTTTAAATGGATATTTTTAAACTTTATATTGCCTATCTCTCGTTAACAACCGGTTCTATAGAGTAGGTGCGAACCTGCTGGAGCCCACCACTGTATACAATATAGAAATAGCTATTTCAGCATTGGCAGCCTGAACAGGATTGGCTGCCTGTAGGAAAATGTAATGTTTAGGATAGTTAACAAATACAGTATGGCTGAGCCTGTGCATAGATGTGAGCTTCACTAAACATGGTGGAGCTTATACAAATGTGAACATGCATAGGATGGGAGTATTTTTGAAACTTTCTTAAACTTAAAAACAGATTTGCCAAATTATAATATTTTTGGTATTTGTTATAGGGACAATAGAAGGGAGGGTGAAAGATGCAATAAAGGATTTGGTGAGTCAAACTGAAAAGGAATTCAAAATTGGGTCTAGTTGAAATTTCTCAGTCAGACTTTGATCTACCTTGGATTTCCTTCAAGAGGTGGTATAGGATAATGGCTGAAATACTGAGAATTTAGACTTTTTGGGTTAAAATCTTGCCTCTGCTATGAATTCACCAGATGGCTTTAAGTAGCTCCTCACGTGTAACAGTGGGATGATAATCTTGGCAAGAACCCTGTAAGGTTATGCATGAAGTGTTATACACATGTTCTATTTTTCTCTTCCCATGCAGGAGTGCAGTCCTATCCACAGTTACTTGGGAGTAAGCCCAACAGAACTGACTCCTGAGAAGACATGCATATGTGTGAGCTCTAATGTCTGTGCATATGTCTGAGCTCTTTTCCTGTGCATTAATAGAATCCAAAAGTAAACGTGGGATGTGGATGTCTCTCAGGAAGATGATGTTCCTCAATGAAAGGAGAGGAGCACAGCTGGGATTAGAGTTATTACGAAGTAGACCTGAGTTTTATTTTATTTATTTATTTAATTTATATCCTACCTTTCCTCATCTGCAAGAGAGAGCTCAAGGCGGCCGACATCAATCAGAAAAATAAAACACCATTAAAATAGAATTATAAATATAGATTAAAACACAATTAAAATACAATTAGATTAAAAAACTGAGAACAATTAAAGCAGACTAAAACATTTGTTAAAAACAATAAAAATAGAGCAATAAAACAGTGGCAAATAAAACAAATAAAACAGTTACAGTGGCCAGGTCATAGAAACTTGGAGAGCTGAAAGGGTAAAGCATACAACCTTTCAGGCTGAAAGGGAAGGGAGAAGCTATTTTTGCACCTCTTTTTGAAGTTGCAGTTCTGTTAAAGAAAGGGCAGTGGAATCCTAAATTGTGCTTTAACAGGCAGGCAGCTCTAGTCTATGTTGTATCCAGTGCAAGTAATGGGTCTGCTGCTGCACTACCTTGAAAAGGAGACACTTTTCCCCTTCCACAGTGGTAGGGCTGTATCATCTCTAATAGGTCTCTGCTGACTTGGGCCACTTCTGGAAGTGGCCTAAGTCTGAACAGACAGGAGCAGCCAGAGGCTGCTTCGCATTGCTCCCCAATGAAGTTTTGGATTTAGAATGGTCCAAACCCCATGTCCCGCTCCCCTCCTGGCTCTCACAGTCCCATTCCCCTCCTACCACCTCCCTCCCCTCCCAGACCCTAAGCTGGTCTCAAAGGCCAGTGTAAATCACCTTCTGCACTGTTCCCACAGAGTTGAGGGGCAGTGTGGAGAGGTTGGTGCACATCTATATGCTGACCAAACTGGCCAGGGAGTGCCGTAAGAATGTCTTACGGCACTTTTATGTCATCTCCAGGCTGGAACAACTGATTTGTGCTGGCCTATCTCAGAGTCAGGATTGTTTTCTGAGTGTCATCACCAGATTGTGTCCTGGCAAACCCAAATGACTTGGCTTTGTTTCTTATACCATTTTGGGATTCATGTTATCTGTTTTCACAGTCAGCAAAATATATAGGCTTAGAGTTGTTCTGTACATGAAGTGAATTATGATGACATTGGTTCTGGAGAGGATTAAAAGTCTGGAGCTGATAAGAAAGAGAATTTGTCTTGTTCTCCACCCACGTTTTCTTATACAGTATTTACAAACTTAGTCGGCAGGTGGTAGAATTACTGTATAGGGCCAAGCAATTGTTCCTAAAGTACATTCTCTTTTCTGTTTTGACATTTTTTGTCCCTGTGTTCTTCAGTCCTTTTCATTTATGCTAGAACTTTTCCCAGATGGGTTTTGGTTTGATGAGAGCAAACTGAATAGGAAAATGTCCTCTTCTGACACTGCAGAATTGTTCATTGCAGTTTTTCCTCCCTTGCAATGAAGAATGAAAGAGAAATGTTTGTGTTGCCACAAGTCTCTTGAAGGTAACAGAGGCCCCTCCAAGGGCAAAAATACGTTAAATTTCAAAAAGGATGCTGGTAGTATTTTAGAGGGCTGTAATGTCACACTTCTATTTCATTTTCAGTATTCAAAGGGGGTATTTTTTTCCCTTTAACACATCATGTTTTAACATCATGTACTTAAGAATTGACATTTTGCTGGCTTAGCTTCAAAGTTTGGGCTGATTGGTTTGTTTTTATTCTTTTCCATGGATGGATGGCAGTATATGAGATTAAAAGCTGGTCTTGTTTGCTTCTTTTGATAAAGTTAACAAAGCATGAAGTTTTGTCGTTTTGGCTCTAAGCATTCTTAGGAATCCCATAGCCAATTTAGAATGGATTACTGTACTTGAATAATCATTGTCCGTTTATTTGTGTAATAGTAATAATACATAGGACAAATTGCTCGACTTTCTGTGGAGGGTTCAGTATAGGAAAACACGACAGCTGTGTTCTTAAATGTGTGTACTTTTTAGGAAAGAAACCTTGAGGAAGAAGCAATTAAGGGTTTCTCAACATCAACATATAGGATTGAGGAAAACTAAAAAACAAACAAACCCACAAAAGAAATAATCCTGTATTAGTAGTACCAGAAGTTAGTAATTTGCAGGTACATGACTTTAAAACTGAGGTTTAACTTTTGTGTAAATAGTGTACTAAAGCTTTCACAGCTGGTATTCAAAGCATTATTATTATTACAGTGGTATCTTGTAATAGGAATGCTTTGTAACAACTAAAATTTCTCTGGATTCCTGCCTTGTAAGACGAAAGTGCTTTGTAAGAAAAATGCCCATTGGCCGGGCTCGGGTGGCTGAGGTGGGACCTCTCAGCCTTCTTGCAGTACCAGCACTGTCCAGCAGAGGGACGCAGCAGCATTCTCTGAGCCTCCCCAAACCAGCCAGCATGTGGCCTGAGCCCCTGCAGCCACCACCATCAGGGAGCTCCCTCCTGGACCCCCCTTTGAATCCTCACTCAAAAGAAACCCCTTCCCTCCAAGGAAACCCTCTCCTTGCCAGGACTCCACTACAACCACCCCTCTTTCTCCCACCTTCCCTGCCTGGACCCTACTCCACCCCACTTTCCTGTGAGTAAGCCCCACTGGATACAGTGGGACTTGATTATGAGTTGAAAGCATAGGATCATGTCCCTTTTGCATCCAGGCAGAAACCTTTTCTTGTGAGTAAGCCCCACTGGATACAAAAGGACTTGATTCTGAGTAGGCAGCATAGGATCTAGCACCTTTTACGATTGCAGCCTCAGTGTTTTAATTAGGTCATATTTTAACTTTGTTTGGATGTATTGGATTCGTTGTAATTGAATCCAATGGATAATACATGTATACAATTAGCATGAAAATCTTAAATGGCTCCTATAAGTTTAATTCAAGTAGTTACTGTGGGTGCTATCCTAATGCTGGCTTAACTCGCATAGCATATCTTGTCATGGTGGTGTGGGGAGGCCAGTGTATGCCTGAGCACTGGCCTAATCCCCTTCCTCCATGAATGAGGCAGAAGTGACTTACAGCACTTTTGTGATACCCCCTAATCAGCACAGGACTGATGTCGAGACTAACACTGGTCTAACTGGATTATTGGATTGCAACTTCTGTAGTTATATTCTTTGGGGAGTGTATTGAAGAGAGAGTTTTATGCATATGTTCTCTCTCTGTGTAGTTTTATGCTTGTTATTTCTGAGGCAATCAACAGACATAGCCATGCCAACAGAAGACACATATTACACCTAAATGACAGTGATCACACTTGATAAAAATGCTTTAAAACTGATTACTGTGGAATAAGAACACTGTTTTTCAACAAAAAATAAGAATAACACCATCATCCATGAAAAGTAAGAGTGAAGTCAAGTGAATACAAGAGACATCGAATACATTTTAGATAAGGTCACTGGTTCCCAAACGGTGAGCCATGTTTCCTCAAGCAGCTGTGGAAAACAGCTAGGAGAGCCACGGCATCCTCATAGAAAACCTGAGGGCAAAATCCAGAGTAACTATGGGGAGTCCTTGCTCCCGTGTAAGAACAATTTACTCTGGATTTTAATATGAATTTCCCATAGGTTTTCACTAGGTGGTGCAGTAACTACGGGTGCGCGTAAAGTCTCTTATGTGCTCACATAGTTACTCTGGATTGGGGGGTAGGTGGCCTATATAAAGTAAAGGATTGTAATTTTAATGGGGAATTGTGGCGAGTAGGTCAATGTAAAAAATCTGACAGTGTAAAAAATTTGGGAAAGCAATTCGGGGCACAGTTCATGGTAACTTGGCCAGGCCACATGCATGTTACATTCATGGCAGAAGAAAATATGCAGTGTACCTGTACAGACGAGGCATTGTGATAGCAAGTGTTGAAAGGATAGGAGGTTGTAAAATGGACTTTTGGCAAGCAATAATACACTTGAGACCATAAAAAATGATGAGTGATTCTGTGTCGCTTGATAAAATACCTTTTGTCAGATGACACACTTGGCCTTCCTCCACAGTTCTCTGTTGCCTCGCACTATAAAGCTTGGAAAATGGCAAAACCATGTTCTTCTGGATCCTTTGACAGTAGAGATGTTGAGGAATACAGTTGTCTGGAAATGGACTAGAACAGAGTGTATTCATGGATAGTGAGAAGATGGCTTGTTTTTGCAATGGCTTTGTGGCTGGCCATGTTGCATTATTTTGGTAGTGAAGCTTGCAGAATGGCATTGGATATTGTTTGACAGTGTTTGACACAGTGTTGTTTGTAAGAACATAAGAAGACGCCCCATTGTATCAGGTCAAAGGCCCACCTAATCTAGCTTCCTGTATCCAGATGCTTCAGGGAGCTCATATGACACCTGCATTCAGGTGCCCTCCCCTGCATCTGGCATTTTGAGGTTGCCTGTGTCTACCTACCTACCTATAGTATTTATATACTGCTTTTCAACTAAAAGGTTCACAAAGCAGTTTACAAAGAAAATGGAAAAATAACAATAGCTAATTAATAGCTAATTAGCTAATAATAGCTAATAATAGCTAATTAATAGCTAATTAATAGCTAATAATTGTCCCTGTCCCAAAAGGGCTCACAATCTAAAATGCAAAGAAGAACACCAGCAGAAGCCTCTAGAACAGACATTGCTGGAGTGTGTGGGGCCAGTTACTCTCCCCCGGCTAAATAAAAGAGGAACACCCACTTGAAAGAGTGCCTCTTGCTCAATTAGCAGGGGTCTGCACACACCCCTCATGGATTGTTACCTGTGATGGTCCTTTCCTCTAGGAGTTTGTTCAATTCCTTCTTAAAGGCATTAAGGCTAGCTGCCATCACCACATCCTGTGGCAGACCAACTACATGCTGGGTAAAGAAATATTTTCTCTTGTCTGTCCTAACGCTCCCAACATTCAATTATCAGAATGTTGTGTGTGTCATGTAATGTTAGTTGTGTGGTGCACACAACTGGTGAAAGTTAATTGGATGTCCATGAGGAATAATAAGCCACTGGATGTGATAGGTACACTTTTTGTGCAACAAAGAAAATCCTGACAAATTTCATTTGTATTGAACTCTGGCTAAAATTTAAAATGGCTTCAGAGGACTTTGTGATGTCTGAGGTTATCTGTGTGATGCCCAGAGTTCACTATGAGAGATGTTCACATTTGGGAATGGGAATATCAAGACCTTCAAGATAATCTTTATATTTGTTTCAGAATATTTTTGGATGTTAACGAGAGAATGTATAATGTATTTTATCTTATCACATTTGTTTCTTCCTTGTGAGCATTAATGAATGTGCTGCTGTTTAGTGGAAATAAACTAAAATACATTAATTCTATAATAAACGGACATTGGGGTTCAAAGATTCATACTTCAATTATTCCCTTGAATAATAGGGACTTGGTTTGTGAGTAGCTAACCCGATAGGTGTGGCAGTTTTGGAGTAACATGCTGGTGGCCTGTGTTTGCTTCCATGCTCAACCAAAAGTGTTGCTTGACTAAATTATATGCTCATTTTACTCTTTCATTGGGACTTTGTGAGGCTGTCAAAACACTCTGGTGAGTGATATCATTAAAGGCATATAGTATAGTTTCAATGTTGGGGGAAAATCATCTGTAATTCTCAGTTGTAGTAGAAATGGACCCTTTGTGCCAAGGTTGAGAAGAAAGAAATGGGAACTCTTACTTAGAGGCTTGCTTGTAGAAGATGACTCTGGCCAATGAAATGCAAAAACCAGGAGGACTTGAAAAGACACTTGATAAGACACTTTTTCTTTTTCTTGTGGTCTTGAAATCATTTAGATAAATAAGCAGATTATTAACCCATTTCTACCCAGCATACAGATATAAATATTTGATCCCTGATGTGTATATGAAGTTCTGTTTTTCTGGAAAAATGGGTGCTGGTACTCATATGGAGGTGCCAGCACTCTGTTTGGGTGGGAACCCCGTCAAAAAGACCCCTGTATATACACAGTGTTGGGCAGAAACAGTTTAAAAACAAAAACCCTGGTGTTTATGCAGTTTCACTTTCCTCATTTTCTCCATGTTACACCAACAGTAACATCAATTTTTTTCTTTACTTTGTCAAGCACCCTTTCTGTATTCAGAGGACATTGTTTTTGTGTCCAGCTTATATATGTCTCCTTTCTCTTCTGGACCCTGATCCAGTTTCTCTGTGCCTTTACTGTTTAATCCTATTTTTCTTTCAGTTGATTGGCTAAAATGCCTGACAAAAGTTTTTTATATTTAAAGTAAATTGTTTAAATGGAACATGTCCATGAAAACTAGGCAGATTGATATAGGTTTTAGTTCAGAATCTGAATTTTCTTGTTTGGCTTTGAAGTTCTTTTAGCACAGCATGAGAACTACCCTCAGTGTCACGCAAAAAGACATATTCACACACACTCAGATTGACACTTTAATATGCTTAGTATAATGTCATGTTCTTGATTTCAGGTTTTGAGTTCCCTGTATTAAGTAGCATATGCAGACTGTTCTTGAAAATTAAGAATACGATAAGAGTCCAATTCCCATTCACTGGAATGCCAACAATATGAGTATGCTATGGTCTCTGGGTGTTGAAAACAGGTCATAAAACACGTTTGCAGTACCCAAAGAGGAAGGAGCACTGTGCCTCAACTTTGGGAGGATAATGAGGAGCATCCATGAGTATGTAGCCCCACTGGGTGGAGGTACAACTTGTCAAGAAAATAAGAAGAGCCTCCACTGTGTCAACCCAAACAGCAGCCCACCAGAGGCTTCAGGGAGCACATCTGACACCTGCATCCAGGTGCCCTTCCCTGTATCTGGCATATGGAGGTTGTCCACCTTTACACATACCCCTCATGGCTTGTAACCTGTGATGGGGGGAGGCATTGCAGGGGAAGGGACTGGCCAAGAAGAGAGTTCTAAGCCTGACCTGGGGCTGCAAAGACCGACATGAGGTTTCTGAAGTCTGCACTGAAAATAGCTGGCTTAGGCTTGTGTAACCGCATTGCAGGGCCTGGGGCTTTCCTTGAGGGAAGAGGGCCAAAGCCTCTGAGAAGACATCTTGTTCTTCTGGTTATACTCCCCCATGCTTTGTACTTTCTCTCGAGGCTAGGCTCACCTTGCAGAGACAGTCTGTCCATCTGTCTGGCCCTGGCAGGCTCAGAAAGAGCCTTAGAGAAAAAAACCTTTTTTATCTCTTAAAAACTTGAAATGGTTTTTTAAAATGCCTTATTGTGTTTTTTTTAAATGCATATAAAATGAATTATGAGGCCAGGGCAAACATTCCTGAAGGGAGAGAAGTCTTTCCCTGGTATACACTGTTTCATTTAACCATAACAGAATCCCCATGGATACCTGGGCTTACTTGTATTATCATATGTAGTATAGTGGCTAACAGCTTGACTTTAACTTTGGCTACACACTTTATAGGTGTGACTTTTTGCAACTTCCTATACTATTAGCCTTGGAATCTCATCTAAAATAAATGTGAAAAAATTATTCAACTTACAAACCTTTGGTAAGGATTACTGGGTCCAAAAAGCATGATGCATGATAGAAAAAGATGCATGGTGTTGCTGATGAAGAGTACCCCCCAAATTTCCTCTATGGTAGCTAATAAAACAAAAATTTTGATGTGATAGCATTAGCATTTCCTTTCTCCTTGCTCAGTTTTATTGGCTGCTTGTGAGGATGGGGAAAACATTCACACAATTACATCTCATCATGCACTATTTTTCCTAACTACACATTCTCTGGGAGATGCAGATAATTCCTGTATTCTTCCCTAAAATGTGTAAATTGAATCTGGGTGGCAATGGGCATAATCAGGCATTCCTACCAAGCAGCGGGCATCCCTACAGTGGGCATTGGGCACCAGTGGACACCAAATTTGCTCGCAAAATTTCACTCTTCTACGTCCGTGGGTTGATGAATCAGTGACTCTTCACTGTATAGGGACAAAAACATGTTGCATCCTTTTTCACCCCTTTTCAGTTTGAATTTCAAAAAATCGGTTCTAAGTGAGTGGCTGCATCACATAAGAAATTTCACACTCTTAAGTCCACTGGTTTTGGCTGGATGTTGATGAGTTAGTAAGTCAGTCATTGACTTCAGTTTTTCCTATACAGTAAATATAGAAGACTAGTGGAATTTACCAGCATTGCAGGAGTAAAATTCCAAGAATACAGTGGCACCTCATGTAACAAATTTAATTCATTCCAGAGGCATGTTTGTTACATGAAACGTTTTTTACATGAAGCAGATTTTCCCATAGGAAATAATGAAAACTCAGACAATTGGTTCCACAACCCAAAAAATATTCATATAAAAATATTAACTGGATGTAAAAATGATGACAAAACACTGGAATTGAATTCAAAATATGCATTCAATGTGCATGATCCTATGAAGTCTGCTTAGGCTGTGATCCTAAAGACACTTTCCTGGGAGTAAGCCCCATTTAACACAATGGGGCTTACTTCTGGATAGATCTGTTTAGGAGGTTGCAATCAAAGACACTTTCCTCTGTAATCCAAGACACTTTCAGAGTATCTCCCCACTTTCTCCTTCTTTTCATCCTGAGCCTCTCTTTCCCCTGCTCCCTTCTGGCTAGCCCTGAGCTGCTTCCCTCTTCTCCACTGCTGTTCTTTCTCTCTGCCCAGCAGACCCCCGGCCAAGGGAGGAACAGCATGGAAGTGAAGTGCCACTGTATTTCTAACCTAACACCCTGTGTAATACCTTCCTGTGCCACACCCCACCCATGCAACCCATTGCTGGATGCCTAACCTCTGCAACAACCCCCATGCAGCACACACACATGCACCCCTCCATGTGTACCATCCTCTCGGGTGCATCAAACACACCCCTGCACACCAAGCACTAGGCATCAAATTGGCTGAATATATTGATCAGTCTTCAGTGTTAAATATAGGATGAAAACATGTTGCACCACTTTTCACCCCTTAAGGATTAAATTTCTCAAAATCGTTCTTTCGTGAGTGCTCACATCATATAATGAATACCCTCTCCAAATTCCAGTCTTCTAGGTCCAGGTGTTGGGGTAGGGCGTTGATCAATTATTCTTCAATGTGAAGTATAAGGAGGAAAAAGTGTTGCGCCTGCTTTCACCTCCTTCCTGATGGAATTTTTGGAAACAGGTTCTTAGTGGGTACCTCCCTCACAGAAGGAATACCCTCACCATGCTTTTAGGTCAGTGGTTTAGGCTGGGCATTGATGAATCTGTGAGTGAGTCAGTCACTTTTCAGTTTTATACAAGGTGACTGAAAAGTTTTAAAATATTTTAAAATACTTATAATTTACAATATAGCGAGTTACTTTTCAATCACCCTCGATATATAAGGTGATCAGGGGCGCAATCCTAACCAACTTAGGCCCCTATCTTCCCATGGTGGTTTGGGGATGTCTGCATATTCCTGTGCACTGGCCTAACCCCCCACTTCTGGAGTGAGGCAGAAGTGCCTAGAGTTGGTGATTTAACTTGCATCTCTCCATTGTAATTTTTTGGATGTTTTAGTAACTGATATTCACCAAATCCCAACACTTTTTTTCTAATCGGAACCATCAACATCTCTTGGTAGAATTTGCAGAGTATTTATTTTTCCCATGTGTTTTAATGTTCTGCTTGTACTAAAGATTCAAAAATATGTCAAACTTTTACATGCCAGAATCAAAATTTTAACTGCCAAAAAAAGATTACCGTATTGGGTCCTGGGAATTTTCCTAGCTTGGAAGTGCTTTTAAGGCATTAGTTATCAGTACAGTAGAGTCTTTGAACAGTGGGAACAAATCAGATAATTGTTTGAAAATCAGAGCAGGAGCTTCAGGCTGTCTTTCAACATGCAATAATCCCCAGTCAGATTGAATATTATCTTATGAGGAATCTGTGCCTTTTGGGTGGGGATAACAGGTGATGGTTATGTTGTTGGATTGGTAATTCAACAATCATTTGGGTGGCATTTCCCCCCCAATTACAGCCTTTTCTATAAGAGCAACTAGGACTTTTTAAATTGATGGTATTTTTAATGTGAAGCATTGGCTGTTGTAGTGTCTGTCCAGTGTGTTATGCAGTATGTTAGAAGCTGAATGCAAGGATAATAAATACAGGTAGGTCAATCCTGCTGCAAAGGTCTTGGTGAGTGGTTGGGCCTGGGAGGAGGAACAAAGGTCAACAAGAATTCAGATACCTCAGTCATTAAATTTAGATACTTCAGTTATGTAAAGATTTAAGCTGATTATTTTGGTTAATTGTAGAATAGAATAAAACAGTTGTAGACTGTTAGAAGTTGAAGTGTGGTACTTCTTTCATGAGTAAGCTTCCTATTACAGTTCTGGAGTAGTGCCTTTTGGTGTACTGAGAGATAAGGTGTCTTCCTGGTATTGCTTTTTTCTAACATCTTTATTATACCCAGGAGAGAAATGTTGGAAAATAGATGATGCTCTGAAAATGCCAGTCTTTCCAGATAACTATCTAATAACTACCTCAAGGTCATGTCTGCAAAGGCTGGAAAATTGTTGTCACTTTTATATACCTGGTGTTTTCATGTTCAAAAATGCATCATTACTGAAAAAGTGAAAATAAAACAAATTGGTTTTGTACTGTGCATTAGAATGAATTTGAATGATTGCTACTTTAAGTAAGAATTGGGCTATATGGGCTATCTACTTGAGGGACATTACACAGGAATGTCGTATCCAAAATTTTGAGGATGAATATTCAATGTGGAAGGTTAAAACAGAGTTCTCAAACTGAATTGGAACACATAAGTAGGTTGTGACCTGATTTTGGTGGGTCGTATGCTGATGCTACCCGGAAACCACAAGAAATGGATCCTTTGGGCATGTATGTTTTGGTTTATATGTTTAAACTAAGATTGTGAGTCCCTATGGGTTAGAAATATGTCTGGAAGAAAACTGTTGTTAGGGCCTCAGAGCTCAGGAGATACAGTTGGAAACCTAATAAATAAAATTGCTCTAATTTTAGCTTTTGTGCACAAAAAGTATATAATTTCAACTGCCTTTAAAATTGCTTCTGACTGAGCAGCAGATGCCTGACTCTACTGTACACTTAGCTTGTGAGAGAAAGCTGGATCTTCATTCCACTTTTCAAACTTCCTTGTGTTAAGGTCTACTGGATCATTCAGGTAGAAAGAGCTAAGAAACTTGGGCATGGTGGTGACTCCTGCTGAGCCAACCAACAGTTGTAATAACTACTGAGCAGACTGTTTAACTTCAGGAACTCAGTACTCTGGTGAACAAAGTCTTTCAATTCCACTTACTATGTAAATGCATTTCAGCTTGTCCCACTGGTGATTGTACTACCTGAGGTTCAAAGGGCCATAGTAGCCGACTGGGTTTTGTGGAGAGGTACCAGTATAAAGCAAATTCAGCCTAAACTTGGCTTCCATCAGTCCATCAATGCTGAAAGACTCTTGAAAGACTCAGTGTTGCATGGAAAGCACGAAGGCCTGAATAGATTGATATAGAGCATAGGCTGTTAACCTAGCAGCAAATCCCCCCTCTCCACGCCACTGAAATAGTCCAATGAAACGGCAGAGCTGACGCGATTGGTTCCAGTTGCGTCACAGAGCTGGGCTAAGGACAGGAACTCACCCTGTCTTGTGGGGACCCAGGTCTCGAACCCTGGCCTACTGTTTAACAGGCACAGTGTCTTAACCACTCCTATTGACTTGAACTAAAGAATAAGAAATAAGGGCCTGTGAACTCTTGAGGATTCTGTTACCATTTCAGGAAAAGTAAAATTTAAGATCAGGAAACTAGACATTAATGGATGGATTAGAACAGTTTTTTTAGAAGGTGTAGACTACTGTACCATATAACATCAACATGTTTTATATTTCTCTACAAATCATGAACACATCAAAGGAAAAGTGACTCATCTGTCTTTATTACTTTATAATTGTTGTTCTAGAGACCTCTGTTGATTTTACAAACACAGAAAATCCTCTCTGTTTCTCACACACCCTTTTGATAGAGATTACGCAGTCAGCAGACTTCTTTTTTTTCAAACTAGCAATTATGAGCACATATTTTTGTGACCTACCGGGAACATTTCAGATATAGAAATAGAAATTTTTTTAGACTCTTGTGCGTCTTGTAATGGATTGAGCAATAGCTACAGTACACAATTTCTTTTTAAAAGAATTTTTCAGTTCATAAACTCGGACATAATATTACAGTTATCCCCACTTTCTGATGGTTTGTTTTCTGATGACCTGCTCTTTCAACACCTTTCAATTATACCCAGAAATTATTCAACACATGTTCAACGCTTCCAACCCCTTTCTTCTAGTCTTCAGGATAAAATTGCCTTTCCCCATGGATGCGATTCTAATTCAGGCTGTTTTGGCGTGAGTTTCTGTGAGAGAGAGTTCACATGGTCACTTTAGCTCCTGGTCTATTCTCATTCCAGAAATTGTTTAAAGAGAATTTGCAGAAAACCTTGTGTGGCTAAAGGAATTTGCAGGATAAAAGGGAATTCGTAATTCGCTAGCTAAATGAATCAGAAACAACATTTGTAAACTAAAAAAAGACTGGGTTCTGCTTTTCAACCATTTTCACTTTTCACCTCATCTCTGGTCTTTAACCTGTCAGAGCAGGCCTCCGTCAGTCTTGAAAGACTATGGTATCGTGCTCGGTGCTGCATACGCTGCATGCGAAGCACGAAAGCCTGGGTTGGATTGTTATGGAGGATAGGCTGTTATCCAAGGACACTTGTATGTAGTTGTTTCTCTTCTAACCCAGTGGCTTGAACAAACTGAAGAGCAGATCAGAAGATGAGCAGGATAGTGAGATGGTAGAATATGCATTTCATGAGAAGTGAAGTGAGGTGATAAAATGGAAAAGGTAAATAATAAACACGTATGATTCAAGAAATCATATTTTGATTATTATCTAATCTGACTACATAGTCCTAGATTTACATAGCAGTCCATGCAAAAAGTTAAACACTCAGCCTCTCCTAGTCATGTCAAAAAGACAATGGCAAACATCAATGGATTCTATACCTTGGGTCCAAATGAGAATAGGGTTTGAGATGGCAACTCAGAGTAGTACAGGCACAAAAGCATATTTAATATGTTTCTATCTAAGCATCTTTAATATGTTTCTATTGCCAGCTTGCCCAAAGCATGTTGCCAGCTTGCCCAAACCATGCTTGTTAACTTGGTGGCTGGACTTGTGAACAGTGTTGTCTTGGGGCAAATTGGATCTGTGGCAGGAGATCCATAAGTCCATCCTATAGTTTTTTGTTTTGTTTCTAGAATTTTTAACAGCAGCTGTCATAGGTGGGGATGGTCTGATTCAAATCTGAATGTAGCACTAGGGGAGGGAGTATCTAATCTTTCCCCCAAGCCACCTTCCTGCTTTAAAATCTACCCCTCTCCCACAGGGAATGTTTCAGTTGGAAAATGGTACAGAGGGAAAGAGAATCTTGTTCCTAATCTGAGTCTGTTTCCATCCACCCACTCCGCAGTTGTTCTTAAAACCTTAAAATAAAACAGAGGCTCTCCTGTTGGTTGGTTGTCTCCACTGTATCTGCTTTGGGCCTTAGTCATTGGATAATAGTGTAACGCAGAAGAAAGCTGAGACAGAACTGGTGATATAATTCTGATATCTCAAGAGCAGTGTTTCCCAGTAATGGAACAGATTATCAGCAGGGGGAAATGCTTGTTCAGTCTCCCCACTACTGAAATTTGTCAACCCTCTCCCCATATTTGCTGTTGCTAGATGTACTTGGGGTTTCAATGGCTAGTTCCATGAGTAGGCATATAAGCTACTGCTATGCTTGCCCACTTCACATGTAACAGGAACTGCTAGAAATGAGGAATCCTGCACATTCAATTTATGTGCATGGTTGCCTGATGGTGCCCATTAGGGATGTCTGGTGTCCAATAGGGATGCCCACTGCTGCCCCTGGTCCCCTCAGTGTCTGGTGTCTGTCGCTGGAGCTCAGTGCCTGCCACTGCTGCCTTCAGTGCCTGTTGGTGCCCAGTGGTGGCTGGTGGCCATTGCCTGTAACCAGTGCCTGGGGCCCACAAATGTTTTTGAAATTTTACTCTGGCAGCAATGGGTATATTCAGCGAGTTTCATAAAAGATACATTTTTGGAAAAGTATTTTGTCTTAATTCTTGGTCTGACGATCTGAGCTTTCACCACTTTGTTGAATCACCTTGTCACAACAGAGTAGGATAAAAATTCCATTTTAAAAACATTTTAAACATTTTTAATAATTGATTTCAATGTATCCTGATCTGGATCTTACCATGAAATACCCATTGATTTTCTGGGGCGGAAGATTAAAGAAGGGGGAAATTATTTCCTTTGTCTTGGAAAGAATAAAGGGGAACAAATTAGAGTGGTGCCTTATAATCTAAAGTGCTTGTATATTAAAGCAAATTTTCCCATAAGAAATAACTGAAACTCTGACAATCTGTTCTACAACCCAAAATTATTCATATAAAAATGATGAAAATACTGTAATATAATACAGCATAACAAAGAAAGTACAAAATAAAACAAATTAAACTTGTACTTAAACATGTACAATCCTAAACATGTCTACTCATAAGTAATTCCCATTGAGTTCAATAAAAAAGCATGCCTCCGTCAGTCTTGAAAGACTATGGTATTGTGCTTGACGCTGCATACGCTGCATGCGAAGCACGAAAGCCTGGGTTAGATTGTTATGGAGGATAGGCTGTTACCCAAGCAGCAAATCCCCCCTCTACACACCACTGAATTAGTCCAATGGAAAGGCAGAGCCAATAAGATCAGATCCAGCTGGCGTCGCAAAGCTGGGCTGAGGACAGGAGCTACCCTGTCTTGTGGGGCCGACCCAGGTCTCGAACCCTGGCCTGCTGGTTAACTGTGTCTTAACTGCTTGCACCACCCACAGCGTCTTAACTGCTTGCACCACCCACAGCCCTGAGTTCAATAGTATTCCTAGGAAAGTGTGGTTAGAATTACAGCCCACATCTCTCAAGTCTTTCATGCTGCATTCTGCCCCCTTTACACAGAGTGAGCCCCACTGATTATAATAGTGCATATTTTAGAGTAGACATGCAAGGCTAGGTCTCTTAGCCTACAATCCAGAGTAACTACGGGAGCACCAAAGAGACATTATGTGCACCTGTAGTTACTGCACCGTCTAGTGAAAACCTATGGGAAATTCATATTGCAATCCAGAGCAAATTGTTCTTACACCGGAGCAAGGACTCCCCGTAGTTACTCTGGATTGCACTCTTAGGCTCCTTTCCATTGACCTCCCTTACACAGGAGTGAGACCCGTTGACTGTAAGAGGCTTATTTCAGAGTAGACATGCAAAGGCTGGTCTCTCAGGAGAGGCTGAACATGTGCTGGTGGAGCACTGAAACAGGCCGTATTCTGGCTGAGACTATTTTTTTTGTTTGTTTTACAAGACATCTCAAATTTGCTTGTATCTCAAGTTTAAATTTATTAGAAATGTTTTCTTGTCTTGCAAAACACTCTCAGTCCAAGATTTTATTTTATGAGTGTGTAACTGGACAGTCATTGCATTTCTGTTGTAAATGGTACTTTTGTAATTCTGTTTCTCCTTCATGTAAAGGGCAGGGTTACTTGTTCTTTATTGATGTGCATTTAAAGAGACTGTAGTGTGGAATCAAGCAACACTTTTTGCAAGTCACTCCTAAATTCCTTTCCTTGGGATGTATGAAGGAGAAATCTGCTCTAATGTGTCAAACTGAAACACATCAAAAAGACAAATGAAGTTAGAAGACCACAGAAGTGGTCTAAACTTTCAGCATATGTTTTGATGCTTTAGAAAAGCTACCGAGTCAATGCCCAAGTTCAGATTTATGTCTGTGGTTTTTCTAGTTTATTGCCATTTTAATTGCAGTATAAAACATGCAACATATTCTCATGTAGTGCAGTGCTGAGATATCTTTAGAATGCAATAGTGATTCATCCATTATTTAAATCCATTAGAATCTGGAAGAGAGAAATACGGCCCAACCAGTGCAATGGTTCCCAAAGTGTTGAGTTGAAACTCACCAACCAAGGAAGCACTTAGATTTGGCCCCTTAACGGATGAGGACAAGGGGCTTGCAGTAGTATGTTTCTCAAGATCGCACTGCTATTGAGGAAAGAGAAGAGTTTCTGGTTTACTTGAAAGCCAGTGATGAGGTCTGGGGTGCGAGCAGTAATTACTTGACATCATCGTTGAACCTTTGGAGGCCCTGATTCTTGCAGGGAAAGCTATCTGTTAGTCTACTAAACCATTCATAGTGTAATTGTTATTTAAGCCAGCAAATTCTGTAAAGTTCTGAAATTCAGTTGGCTCCATAGAACCAGGGGAGGACACTAAGGGCAAAATTCAGAGTAACTACAGGGAGTCCTTGTTCCGGTGTAAGAACAACTTACTCTGGATTCCAATATGAATTTCCCATAGGAAATTCTACCCCACCATGCACAATATAATCATTTTCAAAAATAAATATCAAGTTAGGATATGTAGTTTTGTAACATGTTTTGGTGGATCGCACATTTCTAGACCAGAACTGTGCATGAAGTCCAATGTTTTGTTGCCATGTTAATGTTCAACCCCAAATTAGCTAGAACAGTATCAGGAGTGTCCTTAAAATTTTTAAACAATTTTGATTAGGTCACCTGTTCTCATCTGAAAAAAAGCATTTCCAATACTGAGGTGCCAGCATAAATTTGTATTCAGAAGCAGGTTAGTAGTATAATTTTAAAATACTTAGTTGAGAGAACTGAAACTGTCTTTATGTCTATATCTGATTCTGTTTTTGTGTGTGTCCCCATATTTTAAAAAAACCTAACAAGAAGCATCTTCTCGTCTGTGTCGTTCGAGGCTGGCTTGACAGGCACTGAAATTTTGTTCTTGCTCCTTCTGTGCACCAAGGTGGCCAAGAGGCCTGTCCCTCCTAGTACCTTCCTATCTCTGGGTGCTGTTTGAAACCCCCCTAGTCAGTTTTCCTGCTGCCTGCGTGGGGTACAATATTGACCCTCCTGGCCTCTCAGGCCAGCTTCACCTGAATTCCGTACTTTGCAGAACTCCATACAGGTTTGTACAGGGTGGCCTCTCAGGCCAGCTTCACCTGTGTCTGACAAATTTCAGTATTTTTTGTTTACTTGTTTAAGGTTAATAAATGAGGTTTTTTGAATCAGATTTCAAATATTCTCTCTTTAAAGGTAACTGATCACTTTAAGAGTGTTAGAACTGAGTTAATTAGGTACTAATGACAGTTTTCTAACAAAAGCCTGTCAGGTACACTTTGACTTAACTTAGGAGACGCAGGACTTCGACTGATTAAATATCATTTTAGGGAAATTGGGTATGGCCAGAGGTATAGGGATGTAAGCAATGGTTGGCCCAGGCCGGCTCGCACTGGTTCTATAGAACCGGTTGTTAATTTTGGCCCACCGCTAGCGATCCGGTTGCTAGCAGTGGGCCAAAATGCGGGCGAACCGGTTCGCCCCCCAGGAGCCCACCACTGCACCTGCGTCAATATTGACGCAGGTGGAGTCACGTCCTGAAGGCAGAGTCGCGTCCAGGGTTGGCGCAGGTGAAGTCGCGTCCTGAACAGGACACAACTGCGCTTGCGTCAAGCTTGGCGCACGCGCAGTGTGCCAGAGTTGGGGCCTCCCCTCGCCCCACCCCGCCTGGCCTGCCTACTTCTGGCGAACCGGTTGTTAGGTTGGGCCAGGCCCACTCCTGGATGTAACCAGAGGTGGGCTTCAGCAGTTTCTCTCCTACTCTATAGAACCTGTTGTTAATACCACCGGCTCCACTGAGTTCAATGGGGGGAGGGGCAAAATCCTCACCTACTCTATGGAACCTGTTGTTAATTTATTTGAATCCTGCCACTGGATGTAACTGTGCCGATAGATTTATTTGAATCCCACCACTGTGGGATTCAATGAGCAGGGAAATTGCAATGGACCTCAGTATGTCGTGTATGGATTGTCAAGTTTTGTATTTCCTGTGCATAGTTGAGCAATTTAGTTGTGTTAATTTAGTCTGTTTTTTCCCATCTGTTTTGATTTAACGTTTAAAGCAGGTTTCATTCAAATATTTTTGTTTCCTAAACTTTTCTCTTATTTGTTTTACATGTGTGACTATGCAAGTTAAAAAAACTAACCTTATCCAGTTTTTGAAATTGGTGACTATAAAAGTAGGGTCGCTTCTCAGTGATTTCAGGTAAGAGTTTTAGGTCATGGGGAATAAATTTGTCCCCATTTGGGATCATCAACTTCTCTAGCCAAGTGGCTCATTCTGCTCACTTTTCAGATATGTTCCCGATTGTAGCTTGCTTTTTTCCCTTTATGTATCAGTCATATTGACTGATGTGGGTTCAGTAAATGAGATTGGATTGGTCAGAATTTGGAAGAATAGGGAAACTTGTTCCCAGAGGCAAGTCTTAGGCTACAAACCAGTGTAACTACGGGACCAACATAGTTACAGTGCCACCTATGGGAAATGCATAGAGCAATCCAGAGTAAGTGCCTCTTACGTCTTCCCATAGTTACTCTGGATTGTAGGGTTAGTCTGAATTTCAGTGCTATTCTCAAGTGCAACACTTTATGTTCTTCCTTATGAACTAGTGGCCACCATTCACGCTTATGGGGGATAAAACCTGAACCATTGTATTTTGCATGTGTTGTGGAAGAGAAATAGAACACCTCTTCCCTCTTAATCAGGACTTCCCTCTTAATCAGAAGTGAATATAAGTCAGTGCACCTCATTGTTTGCCTTATTCCCACAGGCCAGAGTACATTAGTGTGCTGACCTAGTCTCCCCTCCCCCCCCGAATGGTACCATATGGCAGTTCAAGGGACCTGTGCTGCCCTAACTGGGGTTTAGATTTGCCCTGTCAACTTCTGCAAATAAGGACATACAGTTTTGGGATAGAAGATAGTACATAGATAGGCACATGTCAAATGATGCTGGATTGTATAGAGTGCTCTCACTCCATCCCTGTCATAATGGCTGTATTTAGCAAGTTTAACAGTACGCTTTTGCATTTTGCTTTTGCTTTTCAAAGTCTCTAGAGCAGGGATTTTCAGTCTTTTTCATCTCATGGCACGCCATCAGCTGTTTTTACCATTGACAAGGCACACCATGCTGTTCAAATCCCCAAGTTTTCCTATTAATAAATGTCCCTCCCCAAATTCACATGGCACACCAATTTGCCATGGTACACTGGTTGAAAATCACTTTTCTAGAGCATGGATCTCCAAACCCAGGTCTGGGAGCTGGATGCAGCCCATGGCTAGCCTGTATCTGACCTACAGCTAGCCTCTGATCTCCTGCAAGCTTCTGGCCCACTTGACCAAACACAACTGGGGCTGTGCTCTGGACATGTCTAGAGAGGGTTCTAAGGGCCTAAAAAACCACTTTCTGGTTTTTCCAAAGGTCTGAAGGCCTTAGAAGGTGCTTTATTAGTATGTGCTTTATTTCTGTGGGGTGTGTTGGTGCTTAGAGAAATCCTAGAAATTTGAGCCCATTCATTTATTCATTCATCTGGGTTCCATCTCCATCTATTCATTTAAATTTTATATTTGAATTTTTTCCTGGTTCCTGATACCATTCCAGGTATTTGATGTGACTTTTTGGCCGAAAGGTTTAAGTTTAATGTTTCTGGCAGAAGGGCCACATAATCTCTCTGACACTGTGTGCGTGGTGGTGGTGGGGGGCTGGAAAAAGCAATAATGTAGATTTAAAAATTAGAATAAACTTGAATGCAAATTACATAAATGAATTCATTGGAGCAGTGGCTGAGGCATCCTACACCCCAAGAGCACTCCATCCACCTGATCCTGTGCAATGATGTAATCCTTGGAGAGGATCAGATTGATGGAACGCTCTTGGGGCATAGGATGCCTTGGCTATTGGCTCAGGCCCTACAAGATCTGGGGGGGGGGGGGGGAGAGGATCACATCCTATGCCCCAAGAGCACTCCATCCGCCTGATCTTCTCTCCCAGGCCTTGCAGAGGAACAAGTGGATGGACCTGATCCTCTGCAAGGCTTGGGCAGGGTGGGGTTAGAGGCTCAGGTGGATCTGGTACTCTTGGGGCACAGGAAATGTGCTGGGCTGGTGGCTGGGACTTAAGGAGGTATATGCAGCTTCTCCTCTTGGAATGCAGGAGAGGGCTTAGATGGCTTGCTCTTAGTGGCAGCAAGGCTTCAGCCAGCTGTGGGTTTCTCCAAGCTCGGCAGAGAACTGCAAAAGACCAGTGGTAAAACAGCTCTGTGTGGCTTCAAGCTGGAGGACTTGCAAGATATCATCAGAGTTGACAGCAGTCTGTGCACATTGGGCCAGCAATGCACATGGCCTCAGATCCTCCTCTGAGTGATCTTTGCAAGATCCCGGGAAGAGTATTGCAAACTCTCCAACTGCTGGCTAAAGTGTGCTGTGTGCTTTGTTCCAGCTGAAGGTGTGGGAGGAGGTCACCATGGACTGGATGCCTGTTTGGATGTCAAGGGGTCTCCAGGGACTGAATTGAGGGTCTTATCAGGCTGCTATTGGCCCAAGGGTTGGGGTTTGGAGATCCTGACTCCAGAGCAATAATATCTAAAACAAATTGTGGTCTTGGTTGAAAACCTCTGCCTTGGTTTGTGACAGTGGAGACTTGTGTAGGAAGTAAATAGGATTGGTTTGTACCAGGGATGTCAAAATCATTTCATACAGTAAGCGAAATAGTATTCATGATGTGTGATACATGCTGAGTTCTAGAAGTGATGTCATAAAGCAGGAAGTGATGTTATTATGACCAAAAATAAGCATTTTGTTCTCAGAAATCTGTTAGCTGAAAAGGGAAGAAGAGAAAATAAGCAAATCTTTATCATATTAACGGAGACTCAATTATCATAGGAGCTGCTCTTTCATCAATGACACCCCGCACAGCTTACCAGCTGAGAGCACCTGATGGTGCTGAGTGAACCCAAGCGCCAGATAAGAGTTTCCAGGGACTGCATCTGGCACATGGGCCTTATGTTTTTACCTCAGTCTAGTAGCTGATGGAACAGACATGACTTTTATTTAATCTCAAGACCCTCACTTCACAAGTTCCTTTTATTTTCAACTATACAGTATATAGTTTCAAGTGATTGCAAGTTCAGGGTGACAGTGCTGCCTACTGATAAATCACTTTAAAAGTACCTTGTATATATTGTGGGCATAATATACTTTAGGCATGTATTACTGTAGGCATAATTCCTCTTGGGAAGCTATTTTGAGTGGACATGTTTTCTGCTGGGGTCAGAGTTCTATTTCTTCCTGCAAAGGAGCGTGCTTTTGATTGACATTGCCACAGTATCAAAATAGAAAATCTTATTGCTGATTCCTTAAAGTCCATTTTTATGTATTATACAAAATTTAAATGTTATCTTAGATTTCTATCTGTTTTTAAAGAGAGGATTATGGTAATCTGGGAAATGAAATATAGGAACATGAATCAAGACTTCAGATACTATGCTATGTTGCTAAGCTTCTGCCCAGGAGATTCTCATTTTATTCTTCTGCCCTCCTACACAATAAGAAAAGCTCAAGTTATCCAAATAAGGAAATTTCATGACTCACAACTTTCAATCTATGTGCAGCAATTGCTATTGTCTGTTCCAACATTGCTGCAGACTAATATGAGACAAAACAGTATCCTGAACTTGCTTAAAGTGAAAATTCAGCCTTTCTTTGTGGAATTATATTAAACCTAATCACAGTCTCAGTTTTTATCTGAAAAAAGAGATGCAAATTACTGTTCATATTTATCTCTTAAATATGCATCCCTTAAATGCATGTTCATAACTATATAACAAACTAATGATGATAAAAGGCAGAATATTTAGAGGGGCACTCAGATACACAACAGAGTGGTGCTAGTATCAGACAGAAAAATTACATATTCTGTATGTATTTACTATACATTACTATATTCTTTGCATATAGATTTTTTCTTAAGACTGATGCTTGAACTTTTTTCTCTTGAAGTGGCATCCATAGTAAAGCCTTGGCCTGATATTTTTTACAAAAATTGCTTGAAAACCTAAGCAAAAGCACCATCCCTCTCATGCTGCTTTCATTTTATGTGATGCAAGGTATATGTACTGCAAATGCATTGAATGAATCTCATGAATGCTCTTCTTTCTTGGGTAGAACCTAAGTCAAGGAACACAGCTTTATGGCCGTTGATGTTCAATTAAAACATGTTGTAAATTTTTTCATGACCTCTGGTGGATGCAAAATTCTCAGTTGTAGTTGCCCAAGTTTTTGCATGTATGTTTTAACTGATAAAATTGATCTGTGTTGTAGTTTACAATGGATTTTACTCACGGTTAGTCATGAGGAAGCACCATTGGAAATCAGTAGCAAAGTTTGGATTACTTTCTTTGAATATATTAGGGAATATGGTAGGTAAAACTGTTTGCAAAAAATACAGTTTCCTATCCAAATAGGAAATTACAATTTATTACAAACAGATACTTCACATTTCTTCCATGTAAAAAAGATTGGGGAAGGGAAAGGGAAAGAGAGAGCACTGAAACCCCAGGTTCATTATGATAAATGTGGCCTGTGTTATATGTGTGACTGACCCAAAGTTTTCCTATCTCTCTGAGAATTTAAAAGTAGCAAAGTATGATCATTAGTTATTATGTGTTACATAAATCAGAAAGTTTGTCCTTTGATTAGTTTTATTTATGTTCTCCAGAAAACCGTTACATAGAATAATCTCTGTGTTTGTAGTTGCCACATACTAAAAATGAGTTGTTCTAGATGACTGTTTTTGCATGTGTACTCTCTCCAAAACAAATGTAATCTTGGATGTCTTGCAAATGAGGTCATGGAGTTCACTACGAAAAAAAATCTGGCAATGGAATCAATTTGGTGGTTTGTTATTTTTTGCTGAAATCTCAGCTGCTGTTAAAACTATTTAAATTTAAAAACATAATTAAAATTATTTAGTTTCAGTTCAGTTCTCCCCTATAGAACCTACTTCCATAATCTACTTTTTCAAAAGGTGAGATGAAAGGGCCACATCAGTAATTCCCAAACTTTTCAGAGACTGCTGTCTGATTTATAAATGCCAAGGGGTGTGGCTATAATGGTGATTGGGTTCCCCCCAGTAGCAGTTTGTTTAACCTTTGATGCACATAGCCTAAGCTGCCCTGTCGGGTATAAGAACAACTGAAAATTGGGTCATGACCCATTAGATGGATCCCAGACCCACAGTTTGGGAACTGTTGGGCTACACATTAAGGGTCAGATCTAGTGTGACCCAAAGCAAAAGATACAATGTACAGCCTTACTGTAACCTCAGATTTCATGTTATACTTTTAGACCATTCATCTTTGAAGGCAATCTTTTGTGTTGCTGCCCCCCCCTCCACATGGAGATTACAAAAGACATCTCTGAAATGGAGCATTCTCTAGTGGGTCCATGTTGGGGTCTGTCCTATATCTGGGTAGCTCCTTCCCTCAGGTAGGTAGGTCAAACGGAGTCTTCCTGAGAGGAAGGGGTTTCCTTAGACCTCCCAGTTTGTCCTTTCCTTTCTACAAAGCAGGTAAGAGTCGACCTTCCTGTATCTCTGCATCAGTTGTTACCAAGGGTGTGAAGAAACTCTGTGCAAATATGTTGATTTACAGAATAAGCAGAGAGAAAATATTTGTACCCTGCTCTTTAGACTGCTATCATGCAGAATCATGAAGCATTTATATGCAGGCAGCATCTGGCGGTCATGACATGTGATGAGGACCCTCAGAAAATACTTGAACAACTGAACAATTGTTGGAAACAACAACAACGGATTGGAAAGTTGCTTTCTTATGCAAATGTGCTTGCACATTGATCCAGAAATCTTACATGCTGAGTTAATCAAAAGTATCTCTTCTTAAAATCTGTAACACTTTTCTGAAGCATAAAGCATTCATCATAAAGCAAAATACAGAGAGAAGTTATGAATGTTTGCAGGTAGAGATGCAACTGACTCTGAGGCTAGGAGTATAATGATTGAAGCTGAGTATTGGAATGCTTAAACACAAAAAGACTAGTGAAATTTTTAATGATAATGGTTTGGTGCCAATAAAGTGAAACTGTTTAGCTGTTTTAGGAGAGTTTATTACATACCTATGTGTTATGAATGAAGGTGCTGTATATGTGCTCTGCTCTTTTCATTTGTGAATGTGTGAGGCAGAGGCTGAGAGAAAAGATAACAAAACATGATGATCTTATTGGAAGAGGTGCCTATGATTTTAATGGACCGAGCTGGAATCTTTTTTGTGTGCAAATTGGCAGACAGTTCAGGTGGGCTGGAATTGGGGTGCAAGTTCCCTTGGTTATTCTCCAACAAAGTATTTTGGCAGTAGCTCTAGCTTTTTGGCAAGTTTTTTAAGTGTAGCCTCCATATAGCACATCCCAGTAGTTCATTGGCAAAGTTACTAAGCAAAGAGTAAGGGTGGCAATGTCTTAACTTTTAGAGTGCAGCCATCCGATTAGATTGTGCTGATGCACTGTATTCATAACCATGACTCCCATTTCGGCTTCCAGATCAGTCCTTCATTCTTCATCACAGTTAGAGAAGCACAAGTGTCCCATAAGCCGCCCTAAGGCATGCTCCAAATCTCATGCTACATTAATGTCCAGGGCCAAAATAGTGGTTCCAAGTGACTGCTTTTGCATATGTACTCCAAAAATAATAATGAATCTCAGCCCATTTCTTGCTTTCAATTTTCAATGCCCATTTTCAATTTGCAGAATTGTTTGGGTTGCATAAAGTAGGCATAAAACAGCGCAATATTTTGATATTTAACTGTATATTGTTAATATGCAAAATCAAAACATTGTGCTGTATCATTTTCATTTGGCTGATGCAGAGTATTAAATTAGTGCAGTGTTTCTCAGCTATTGAACTGAGTTCTGTCAGTGGTACTTGAGGTAATGCCTGGTGGTACTAACAGGACCGTTGGACAACATCCACCTGGCATGAGACCAGGAATATGATGCAACAAACAGTCTAGGAGGCTTGGCTTGGTAGTGCTCCAAAGTATGCTTTTCTGTGCTTTTAAAAGCCCTCCTGTCCACCCTGTGTCTCTAACCGGTGTTTGTAAAGGAGCCCATTATACTAGCATTTGGCCTCCCAACTCCTATGTAAATGGAGATGATACTGTCACCAGTTTCTTACAGTAGTTCTTCAAACTAACAGACCATGTGAAGTGTTAAAGCAGAGGACAAACACTGCAAAACACTGAACTAGTATAATGCACTAGCAAGTAGTGTAATGCACTAGTATTCTGTAAAGGAAACCTCTGGGAGTCTGATCACATTGGCAAAGTTGGCATAATGGGCTCCTATTTTTAATGGGGCATCTTGTATTCTTTTTACATAATTGAACCAAGTAATAGTAGTTGCTCTGTTCTTTAAATATTCAAACAGGAAAGATTTGAACGTGAAAGTCAAAACATTTCCAATAGGTTACCTAGTATGTTTCCAGTAAGAAACATGGTTTTTAAAATACTTTTTCTAAACATTTGAAAAAGGACACACTGAAAACCTCAACTTTAGGTTCTCACTTGTATTCCATTAAAAAAATCTGCATTTTGGGGTTGGATTCAGAGGAGAAAGAATAAGCTTTGTATGGCTGCAATCCTAAAGACACTTTCCTGGGAGTAAGACTCATTGAACACAATGGGGCTTACTTTTGAGTAGACATGGTTAGGATTGTGCTCTAAATTTCAATTCTAGGATTCTATGATTTCAGTAAGTGTATATGCCTCTGTGGGCATTTATTTATCTGTTTCAGTAATGCTGGAAAATTTTGCAAAATTGTTCTAGCATTTGTCAAGTTAGTATAATTAGCATTATCAACAAAGGGTATATGGATTAGACAATTTACAAACCAATCCATTCCTTTATCAAACTGGAGACTAATTGCCTAAGCTATATAAACAGGGAGAGTAAAGAGTGATTTACCCCATGTCCACTTGTAATTTCTAGGTATGTTGGGCCTGTTTGGAAAAAACCCCACAATTCTACAATTAAAACAACTTCTGTAGAATAAATTTTAAAATCTTATCTGTTGAGGTCTGGGGATGACGACCATATATTAGTAGGGCCGTTGGGGAATGTGAGTCACTGGTGCCACCAGTGTTGTGTGCTTTGTTGACCAAGAAATGAAAACTCTAATTTTTAAGACTGTTCCTGAGTTATCTATATATATAAAATTGAAGATTGACTCACCCACCCACCCACCCTCGCCTAGTCAGTGGTTGGGGCATAGACTTGAATTACTGTGCTGTCAAAAGCTTTGCCTTGAATTTGAACTGAGATAATTCTGTCATTTTTGAGGTTTTATCCTAATACTGCTTCCCCTACTCTTTTATTCACTATGAGAGCTACTCCATTTCTTCTCTGGGATTCTTGTACACAGTAATAAATGAAATGGTTATCTGAATATTAGAAGGCCCTAATATTTGAAACACCTTTCAAAAATATTAGAAAGATCTGAAACACTGGTAGTTAACTGGAGAACTATATATGAAGCTCAGTTATTTCCTGAACTTCCTTGCTCTGCATGTGCTCCCATACTTTTCAGGGGAAAAGAAAGCTCAGTGAGTAATTGTTAAATGAAATGAAGAAGTTGGCTCAATTCTCAACTGAAATTAAAATTACAAAGATGTTAAATCTTTTAGTAAAGAGAGATATTAATAAGGAAAATTAATTCATTGGCTTTCCTCAATTTGAGGATTTGCCAGCACTGAAATTAACACATAAAAGCAGTCATCATGCATACTCCACAAAACAAAAATATTTTTAAAATGTTCTTCCATAATTTCTTCTACTTTCAAAACCAGTAAAATTTGTTGTTTCCTTCTGTCCCAAAATTTTTATATGTTTTAGGACTCATTTTGTGTAAATTAACACTGTAATTGTTCTTTATATCTTTCTAGCATACTTCTGTTGATGGATATACCGAACCTCCTATCCAGCCCTCAAAATCAAGTAGCAGACAAAACATACCACGTTGTAGAAACTCAATCATATCTACAAATGAAGACCATCCTCACATTGGGAATTACCGTTTACTAAAAACAATAGGAAAAGGAAATTTTGCAAAAGTGAAACTGGCGAGACATGTTCTTACTGGTAGAGAGGTAAGCTGTTTTTAATTTTGTGACTAGTATCCTATATTGGCTACATGCAGCGCACATGCATGTCTGACCCTGAATATCTAGCAAGCTGTTTGTAGCCAAATGAGACAGTTTGGTGGTAGCACTGGGTTTATTGCTAAAATCCTTTCATTGTGTTTGGGGAGTCAAAGCACAGCATGGGCAATTGAAAACTAGAGGAATAAAATAATATCTGTGCTATTATGACAGAATTGTGTCTGTGGTTCTTCTCAGTTTGAAAGAGTGTAAATACTAAGAGAAGGATGGCTTTAGTTATTCAAACGTACCTGCGTGTGAAAACATACCTACCTAGTGAAAACGTACGTGCATTGCGGGAGTAAAATTCCCCCTGTATGCCATCCCCCCACTGCGCAACAACCCCATGTGCACTGTCCCCCCCATGTGCACTGTATCCCCCATGCGCACCATCCCTCCCAGTGCATCAGTCACTGGCACCAAATTGGCTGGATGTCAGTCAGTCTTCCATGTTAAGCTTAGGACAAAAACATGTTGCACCCCTTTTCACCCCCTTAAGGGTTAAATTTCTCAACATTTGGTTCTTGGTGGGTATTCATGTCACAGAAAGAACAGCCTCCCCAAATTTCATGCTTCTTGGTCCAGGGGATGAGGGAGAGCAGTGATCAGTCAGGGATTTCTGAAACTGGTTTTTAGTGGATGTCTCTGTCACAGAACGAACGCACTCCCCAAATTTCATGCTTCTAGACTCAGTGGTTTTGGCTGGGTGTTGATGAGTCAGTGAGTGAATCAGTCGGTGACTTTTCAATTTCATGCAGTTAAGACTCTGTGTCTGTTAACCAGCAGGCCAGGGTTCGAGACCTGGGTTGGCCCCACAAGACAGGGTGAGCTCCTGTCCTTAGCCCAGCTCTGCGACGCAGCTGGATCCAATCGTATTGGCTCTGCCTTTCCATTGGACTAATTCAGTGGCGTGGAGAGGGGGGCTTTGCTGCTTGGGTAACAGCCTATCCTCCATAACAATCCAACCCAGGCTTTCGTGCTTCGCATGCAGCGTATGCAGAGCTGAGCACGATACCATAGTCTTTCAAGACTGACGGAGGTATATATATATGTATTTATACAAACACACACACATATGTGTGTGTGTGTGTACATACATACCCCGCCTTTCCCATGCCAATGCAAATACCCAAGGCAGCTTACAAAGCTTTAGCTCCCCCTCCCCTACTGTTCTCACAAAAACCCTGTGAGGTAAGTGAGGCTGATACTGAGTGACTGGCCCAAGGTCACCCAGGAAGCTCTGTGGCTGAATCTGAACCTAGTTCTAGTCCTCTCCTCAGAAACCAGAAAAACATACTTTCTTCTCTGTGTCAGCCCTTCAGATACTTGAAAATGGCTATCATCTCTCATGTTAAGTCTTCTCCAATGGAATACTTCAAGCTCCATCTACTTCTTATCAATGTCCGCCTTCAAAATATAGTACTCAAGTGATAGTAAAGACTAGTATAGAGTGGAATACCAATAGGGATGCTCTACTTCTGCTAATGCAGCCCAGCAGTTCATTTGGTTTTTCTGCAGCCTCATTTTGTTGCTGGCTCATATGCAGCTTGAGGTTCATTAAGGTGTCTTTTGAGAGCTTTTTAATGTATGCTGCTGCCAACCCAGACTTCTCTGTCTTGTACTTGTGCCACTGATTCTTTGTTCCCACATGCACTTTCCATGTATCTTGGTTGAATTTCATTGTGTTGGTGTTGGCCATTGGCCAAGCCTGTAAAATAATTTTGGATCATAATTTGGCGTTCCATTTCCCTGCCAGCTTTGTGACCCCTGCAAATTTGAGAAGTGTTCTCTCTATTTTGGTATTTCCAAACTGTGGGTCATAAGCCAATGGTGGGTTGAAAAAAGTTTTAAAAGATAAAAAAAAATTGCAAGTGCCCTTGCCTAGTACTTCCCAAACATTTTAGCACAGGGACCCACTTTTAAAAATGTCAATCTATCATGACCCATTAGACAAAAAAAATAATAATCCTGGCAGCTGTCCTTCCAAAGCTGCTAGAGATTAATAGCATGTTTGTGTAGAGATTTGCTAGAATTTTCCTAGAAATAGAGTTTAAGGACTGCTTCCCCAAACCTTTGCAATAATTGCAGGCTACCCAGAAGGCTGAACAATAATTGCAGGTTACCCAAAAGGCTGCAAAAAGTTCAGTTAAGGACTTAACATGCCAGGAAAAAGGCTGAAACTGGCTTTGGCTGAAACAGACAAAAAGCTGAAGCCAAAGCGTGATCTATGACATGCCAGTTTGTAGATAAAATTGGGAAATATGACACCTTAATTTGGAGACATGAAGATTACCTTTTGCTACAGGGTACCATTCCAGCTAACTATTAAAGATTTTTATACTGGTTTTTTAAAACTCCAAAGCAAATTATAGCAAAGTATAACTATGATAGAGAATGTATTTAAAATGAAAACCTTTAAAAACATCAAGTAATGTTAAAAACAATAAAAGAGTAGATCAGAGATAAAATAATGTATAGCAGCATAAACGTTTTAAAAAGTTAACTATTTTCTTTTGTGAACTGGGCATGGAGTGCTTGCAGTATTTTCTTAGTTTCAAAAACTTTTCACAATCAACCAAAAGTATGTGACTTACTAATGGGTTCCAACCCACAATTTGGGAAACACTGGTCTACACAAAACTATATGCAAGGTCTCTAGCGTCCTTGGGAACATAGGTCTCTGTTACTGATTAATAATTTATTAATAAGACACTATTTTATCTTTCTAGGTCTGCCTCCCTCTCCCTTCTTCTCTTTGTATGCATGTGTAATAGGTCACGATAGCTTGTTCTTTTGGGTCTTGTTCTGGGTGCTACAAAATTTGAGAAGTTTTTACTACAACATCCAGATAATTTATAAAAACATCAAAGACAATAAATGTACCCATGTTGTGAGAGTAAAATACCCCCCTTATGTCATCCCCTTCCATTCGCAGCATCTTTCCTCCCATGCGTGGCACCCCTCTTCACAACTCTGGATACCCCTACTAGGGTGGGTATTGCTCCCTTCCTAGGGTGCAAAATTTGGGCTGGGTATCAGTCCCCAGTGTTAAGTGTAGGCTAAAAATATGTTGCAACCTTTTCAGCCAATTAGGTGTTAAATTTCTCAACACCTTGATGGGTGTTGATGTCACAGAAGGAATACCCTCCCTGAATTTCATGCTTATAGGTCCGGATGTCCATCCTCAATGGAATGTATAGGGAGGAAAATGCATTGTGCCCCTTTTCACCCTCTTCTGGTTGGAATTTCTGAAAACCAGTTCTTAGTGGGTGGCCTCCATCATGGATGGAATACCCACCCCAAATTTCATGCTTCTAGGTCCTGCGGTTTTGGCTGGGCATTGATGAGTGAGTGAGTTAGTGAATGAGTGAGTCAGTCAGTGACTTTTCAGTTTTATGTTGTATATATTGATTGATATAGAGCCAAATAGCAAATAGTCAAATAAATTGACAGATAGCATTTGCTGAGAGTGGTTATTCAACGAACAAAAGAAGCCCAATGAAGGTCATAGATTATATATGTTCCTCAATAAGCTCTATTTATATTGTTTTTTATGAAGGAAATTTCTCTTTTATAAGTTGTTTTGCTATAAGTTAATTCTCAGTCTCTGATGCTTATAAAAGGGATTTTCCTGCTTATTTTATTTGTTATCAGAGTGAATGTACTAGTGCTGCACCATTTGTAAAAATGTATCCAGACTTATTTAATATTCAAAATAATTCTTTGAGCTTACAATATTTAAAAGAGTTTAAACTCTCGCAGTGTCTAAAAACGTATACTTGTTACCAAAGCTTTTTAAAGAGATTGATTTCTATCCATAGGTTGCTGTGAAAATAATAGACAAAACCCAGCTAAATCCCACTAGTTTGCAAAAGGTAAGAATTAGTGATGTTAGTTCTTTAACAATTTGGTGCATGGAATTTTGAATAAAAAGTAATTTGCTTCCATATAGGCCAATTTTATTACTCTTGCTTTAGCAGGATCCTTTTGTTGTGCTATTATCTTTCATTATTCTGTATATGTATTTTGGGATGTGTGAAGGGAAAATAAAAGTGGTTTAAATTGCTAAATACTACTAAAAATAGTTTTAAGTGTGGAGACATTAATTTCATTAGCATGGAGGCATGCTTTCATCTCATATGTAAAGTTTAACTGGGAGGGAAGAATGTTTGGGTTGACTTGTTGACGTTGGAGCATTTTGAGACATGGGCTTAGCTTCTAGAACTGGGACATCTCTAGGAAAGTGTATTATAGAGGGCCAAGTGGATACAAGTATCTCAAGCATCTTTCTCCTGTAAAATGAGCAGACTATGACATCTGTGTGTATTAGTGAGACCTACTGTGGAGTTTACTGTACTCCCTGTGCTAAAGGGATCCAAAAATTATCTTTAGTTAGCCTGTACTTTGACCAAAATCCTTTGTTCCATGTGATTCGTGGTACTTGAGCTACTTATTAATTTGTTCAAATGTATTAAAACTCAAGGAATTGATCACTGGCTGATGAGCATCCATCCAGAAATTATCTTTGGAACTTCTCCCACTTAAAAGAATGTCCCACTTAAAGAATTAACATTAACATGTTTTGAGATGGAATGTGTGATGTTCGGTCTGTCAGTTTTCTCAACTGTTGGAGTTGAGTAGCATGGAGTAACATTTTGTTGCAGCAGAACTTAAGTGACAAAGATAGCACTGCAACTGATGCAACTATCAGTCAGTATCCCTGAATCTCATCTTTGAAGTCAAGGTTTGAATTAGAAGTGAATGACATCGTCAGTTTGTATGCTACTCCTTTCTGTATAGTGTAGATTGAACTACCATAATCCTTGCTTTTTTGACCTTAAGAATCTTTTTATTGCCAGGTTCTTCTTGGCAGTTGCCCTTGAAAGATATTAAGAGATGGCAACTGTCATGCAGTGCATTTGCAAGACTTTGTAAGGGATAGGATACAGGGATATACAGCACCTGTTCTTTTTTCAGCTGTGATGACTCTCTCTTAGGGTGTAATCCTAACTTAGGCTGACACAAAGTAGTGATGCAAGGAGGCAAGCACCAGCCTGTGCACTGGCCTAACTCTCTCCCAGGAGTGGCGCAGAAATGTCTTAGAACACTTTTGTGACACCCCTGGGCTTGCATGGGACTTGTGTTGGCACCCAGGCCGGCCTAACTGTGAGTTAAGATTGCCGCCTTAGTTCTGAAACCAGTCTATATTTGTGTAAATTAACTGACCCTTGTATATCCAAGGAAATTCCCCTTCTTGCATGAAGCCTGTCACTCAGTATAAGCTGTCCCCTGGACTTGATCCTATTGCCATTTCTAGAGAAGTACAATGTCAGGATATGGAGAAGCATTTTTACAGCATTTTTGACTGTTAAAGAGTGTTTATGGCAAGGAGATCGCAAAGTCCTTATTCATGCTAGTTGGACATTATTTGTATTCTCCCCTTCATTCGCTGTTCAAATTTTAATTTTTCATCATATTCTTCTGGACATTTTCTATGTTGATTGGATTTTGTTAAAGCAGTTCCACATGGATGTTTTAGATTTTCAACTGTTGGAGTTAAGAAGCTCTTACTTTTACATGCTCCAAAGCAATTTGTAACAGGTTGTTAAGTCTGGACTTTGAGGAAGCCACGCCATTTCAGATCCATGTCCAATCCATTGCTTTCTGAATTTGTCATAAAGACATTCTTTAAGTGGGAGCCTATAATGTTCTGGCTGGTGCGCCATATGTTGTTTTGAGACATTTCTCACAAAGGAATGGAACAAACAACTTCTCGGTCGCCTTGGTGGATGACCTATGCCGGGGAATGGACAGGGGGAGTGCGTCCCTGTTGGTCCTGCTGGACCTCTCAGTGGCCTTCTGGACCATGGTGTCCTTCTGGATCGACTGGCCGGGTTGGGGATTGGAGGCACTGTTTTGCAGTGGTTCCGCTCCTTCCTGGCTGACCGGTCCCAGAAGGTGGTGCTGGGGGATGCTTGCTCGGCACCCTGGCCTCTTCGATGCGGGGTGCCACAAGGTTCCATTCTATCCCCCATGCTATTTAACATCTACATGAAGCCGCTGGGAGAGGTCATCCGGAGTACGCTATTTGAGTACGCTATTTGAGTACGCTGATGACACCCAGCTCTATCTCTCCTTTCCTCCTGAGTCCAAGGAGGCAGTTGAAGTCCTGAATCGTTGTCTGGAGGCAGTGGGGGACTGGATGAGGGTGAACAAGCTGAGATTAAATCCTGATAAGACAGAGGTTCTCCTGGTCTGGAAGTCCTCGACTCGGGTATTGGAATATCATCCCGTTCTGGATGGGGTTGCGCTCCCTCTGAAGGAGCAGGTTCGCAGCTTGGGGGTTCTCCTGGACTTGCAGCTGCTCCTGGAGTCCCAGGTGGCAGCTGTGGCCAGGGGTGCCTTTGCTCAGCTTCGGCTGATCCGCCAGCTGCAACCATACCTGAGTCGTTCAGATCTGGCCATGGTAATCGATGCCCTAGTGACATCGAGACTAGATTATTGTAACGCGCTCTACGTGGGGCTGCCTCTGAAGACGGTTTGGAAACTTCAACTAGTCCAGAATGCGGCGGCCCGTGTGGTTGCTGGGGCTTGTCGGTTCGACTCTGTCGGGCCATTGCTTCAGCGACTACACTGGCTGCCCATTCGTTTCCGGGCCGAATTCAAAGTGCTGGTTCTGACCTTTAAAGCCCTAAACGGCTTGGGTCCAGGGTATTTGAGGGACCGCCTTCTTCTTTACAATCCGGCCCATCACCTAAGGTCATCTGAAGGGGCCCTACTGACTGTGCCACCACTAAGAAATGTGAGAGTTGTGGTAGCCAGAGATAGGGCGTTTTCAGTGGTGGCACCCCGGCTTTGGAACTCCCTCTCCTTAGAACTGAGGAGAGCTCCCTCTGTACAGAGCTTCAGGTGGAGCCTTAAGACCTTTTATTTTAATAAAGCATTTTAAATGGGGCATAGGTTGGGGGGCAGTTTTATTGTTTTATTTTTACTGTTTTTAATTATGTTTTTAGTCTGTTTTAATTTTCTGAGCTTTTTAAAATTTAATTGTATTTTAATTGTTTTTAATTATGTTTTAATCTATATTTATAATTCAATTTTAATGGTGTTTTATCCTGCTTGTTAGCCGCCTTGGGCTCTCTATTGTAGGAGAGGAAAGGCGGGATATAAATAATATAAATAATAAATAATAATAAATAACTTCTAAAACATATTCAGATAAGCAGTGTGCTTGAACTGTTATAGAAAAAAATGGCCCTGTTTAATGATTTTCTGAAATCGCTGCCCATATTGTGGCATGAGGAAGATGCTGTTCAACTTCCTCCTAAGAAAGTGCAATTTCTTTGCACCAAAAATAAACATTCTTGGATATGTGACACCTGGGGATGTCACAAAAGTGTCATAAGACACTTCTATCCCACTCTTGTTGGGGGGTCAGGACAGTGCATAGGTATGTGCTTGCCACTTCGGAATATTAGGCCGGTGAGTTATGCCAGCCTAGATTGGTTAGGATTGCATCCTAAAGTGTGCAACATTCTCAGTTGAAAAAATTCACCATCTTGATTCAGTGGTGGGAAATTGGTACAAAAGAGCCTTACAGGTGATCTTACAAGACACCAAGTCTGTACTGGATAGCTTGTTCATATCAGGCTTAAATGGCTTCATTCCCAAATCTTTCATTATTAATGAATAATTAACACTCAGTCTCATGCATTGGGATACTGTGGCAATCCTGTACAATGTTGTACCAGAATGCAGTTTTGAATTAATGATGATGGGATGATGTTTTGACTAGAACTTTGTTTTGTTGCTATATCATACAATTATTTAACGTTTGTGAATTATATTGAGGCAGACATTATCTGTAATGTGACGCTTTGTCTGTGACTGAAGGCTTTCTCTGCTCATAATGTCTTACCCTACAGTCCAGAGTAACTACGGGAGCACGTAAGAGACAGAGTAAATCCAGAGTAAATTGTTCTTACGTTGGAGCAAGGACTTCCCGTAGTTACTCTGGATTGCGCTCCTACTCAGAATTATGGCTCTACAATAATATAATTTTTATTTACTGTAATACTGATAACACATGGCCAATCGGAGCACTCTGTTTATTTTCATGAACTTTTGTTTGCTGAATGTGGGAGGGCAGGACCTGCCCAAAAGGAAATGTAGCTAAAGTGCCACCCAAATTGTGGTGCTCCCCACTTCGTTACAATGTACCGTGGGAGTTTGGGGAGGGCAACTGAGGATGTGAGCCTTCCCAGCAGCATATTATGCCTTGTCAATTGTCCAAAAACTGATGGTGTACTGTAACAATTCTAGTGTATTGTCAATGTGCCATAAGATGCAAAAGATTGAAAATCACTGCTTTTATGGGAAGTGGTGGTGGTAATTCCTATTCAACTTCCTCCTCTGCTGCACATGTGCCCCTCACTGCCCACTGCTTGCCTCATTTGCTTCAGTTGAGAGGTAGCAGCACTGATGGTCGTGCTTCCTCACTCCCCCCTTATAGGTGTGCACACACCCTATTTCTAGATGGACATTTCTTGCCTCCAGTGTTCCTCCTCCTAATCCTAGGATTGGAAAAGGAAGAGGGGGATTGAGAGGAAGAAGAAATATGGAGGGGAGAAAAATGCTGAGCTACAGCATTGAAGAGTGAAGGAGCAGAGTCTGTGGCACATCTTCTGGTAAGCATTTGGGATGCTGCTGCAGATGTTGGAAGGTTTTCGGCCATCCCCTTTTCACTCTCCCCCAGAGACTAGTTTTCTTTCTGTGTGTTAAGTGAATTTCAATCCTGGTCCAATAACAAGAGCAGTTAAGACTAGTTTTAGTCCTCCCTGACAAATCCTGTGAAGAGAAGCCTTGGTTCTTAAACTATCTTTTGCAATTCCCATGATTTAGTTACAGTATTTAAAGATATGCCTGTATAACAGCAACTTTAAGTAAAATAGTCTTATTTTTAACAGTTGTTCCGAGAAGTACGAATAATGAAGATTTTGAATCATCCTAATATTGGTAAGAATTTTAGCAATTAATACAGAAAAAAGATTTATTCTGTTTTGTCTTTTTTAAAAAAACTTAATATCTATCCTATTTTTATTTTGTGACCAGGTCACCACTGGATGTCAGACCAGTCTAGTTTTTAGAACTTGTTTCCTAGATGCTCTGAAACTTTATTTTCTTAAATAGATCTCTAAATGGTTCCTCTAGGAATTAAACTACCTACAGCCCATTCCTAACTTATGCTGGAACAGTCAGGACAGTACGCCTGCGCTGCATTCAGTGCAAGGTTCAGATGCTTAGTGGTTCAGCCAGGGCAAAGGGAATTGTTTCCCTTTATCTCAGGGAGTGTGACTGCTGTCCCAGTGGGTCTACTTGGATCCGTATCACCTCAAAAGATGCTACAATCCTGAAAATCCTGGGGCTGGCCTAGGTTGTCTGGGAACAGGGTTAGAATCTGGCACAAGTGCTGGGTCCTGGCCTTGTATCCTTCTGCCCAGGAACACTTGCCACCCACCCCAGAGCATCTCCTTCCTGACCCAGAACCCTGCCCCCAAATGTCTCCCTCCTGCCTCCTCCCCAGTCCCCTGTGCTGGTCGAGCTTGGCCAATGCAAACTATCCCTGAGGCATGTAGTGGAAGGGAGGCTGAAGCAACTCCTTGTGCCAGTCTATCTCCCAGTAAAATGGTGCAAGAGTGTTTTACAGCAGTTTCACAAGAGTTTTGGCCAGTGCAAGGGTGTTGTACCAGTCAAATAGGTGCTCTGGATTGCACCCTTGCATATAATATATGTTCTCACATAGGAGAAGAATAAAATAACCAGTAATGGCAGCAGACTTTGCAGTTTTCTTTGTTGCTCTTGTGAAGGTCCAGTGAGCCATTCAATTGGTTTTTCAGCTTTTCATGAGGAACCTGTTACGATAGGATGTTCTAGCAACACAACAAACCAATTTAGGAGTGCCCTTTGAATATTTGTCCTTTGGCTTTATACTGTATTTTGGGGTTTGACTTCATTCATCATGGGCTTGATTTTAAGGTATCTGTGTGTGTTGAAAAATTTGATTCTGATAACAAAATGGATCCTGAAAGATCAGTTTTAGTTAATACCATTTTGTTGTGAATAATGGAGACTTGTGAATGAGGGCCAGGTTGTGAAGTGTGTAACTTCCCCTTTCTGCTTTAGTGTCCCCCACCTTCAGAGCCCTACTTTGTGATTACAATTCTTCTGGCTGAGGAAGGCAGAACAGTTTTGTTCCAGAGACAGTTATTGTTCCTGAATCGGCCAGAGGGCTTGTTGCATACAAGGTATACACATTGTTGCACATAGGGTATGCCTTTTCCCTTCCCTTTTCCAGCTGATAGTGCTATTTTTCCAACATGCTTTGCTCTTGTTGGCTTATGTAAACTTTTCAAGACAGGAACCAATTTGTTAATGATTACGATCCTCCTCAGACTTTAATAGTTCTGCTATTTTTTGTTGCTATTTAAACTCCCTGTTTGGTTGAATAAAAATCTGTTTATTCTAGTGGATGGTTTTTGTTTTTATGCACAGAATTTCCTTTTATTTCCAACACGGCTGAGATCCATTAGTTCAAGAAATAACATATTTGGCTCTCTAATATTTACTGTTAAAATTAAAGCAAATTATTCTTCTTGTATCTTTCAGTTAAATTATTTGAAGTTATTGAAACAGAAAAAACATTATACTTAGTAATGGAATATGCCAGTGGAGGTAAGTGAATGTTTCGTTCTATTTCTGTGGATAAGTTTAAAATGTAATATTTGAGCATGGAAATGTAGCAGATACAGCATTTCTTCTTCAATGAAGCATCAGGCGGGAGGACTTGTATATCTTATGTTGATATTGATTGCTTTATTTATGTATACACTCTACAAACTAGTTGTCAGAACAGCAAATACGTTGTTAAATCTGTTCCTGAACCGTGCTACTTCATCTGCAGTTGAGGCCCTGCATGATTTACCCCCAAATCCAGAGTAACTACGGGAGCATGTAAGAGGCTTAGGCTACAATCCTAAAGACACTTTCCTGGGAGTAAGACCCATTGAACACAATGGGGCTTACTTTTGAATAGACATGGTTAGGATTATGCTCTTAACGTGCACCCGTAGTTACTGCACCACCTAGTGAAAACCAATGGGAAATTCATATTGGAATCCAGAGTAAGTTGTTCTTACACCGGAGCAAGGACTCCCTGTAGTTACACTGGATTTTGCCCTTAGTGATCTTCTGTATAAAATAGTTCCATGCATATGGAAATCTAAGTATGCAAGGGGAAAGAATTCTAGGTTGGCATTTTCTTTGACATGCTAGTCCTCTGTATAGAACTGTTTATCATATGTGGGGGCTCCTGGATACAGGTGTCATATGCTCCCTGAGTCATCTGGTGGGCCGCTGTGTGATGCAGGAAGTTCGATTAGATGGGCATGTGGTCTGATCCAGTGGTCTTACTAGATGGGCATGTGTTTTTACTACATTGGGCTACAGTGTGTGTGTGTGTGTGTGTGTGTGTGTGTGTGTGTGTGTGTGTGTGTGTGTGTAAGAGTGGGATAGCGTGAGTGTGTGTGGAGAGTGTAGGGTTGTGTGTGTGAAGTTCGGTTGTGTGTGTGGAGTGCCGAGTTGGGTTGTGTGTGGGGGTTGGGCTACATTGTGTGTGTGAAAGCGTGGGTTAGGTTGTGTGTGTATGGGGTTGTGTTTTGTGTGTGTATGTGTGTGTGTAATGTGGGGTTGTGTGTATATATGTGTGGAGTGTGGGTTTGGGTTATGTCTTGGGGACAATCCCGGGATCATCCCAATTCCAAAAAAGGTATAATATATCTATGTAGAGGAGGCATGGGTGGAGCTAGAGACAGTGGTGGGCTTCAGGGGGTTCTCACAGGTTCTATAGAACCCTTTGCTAATGAGTGCCTGGTTCTGAGAACTGGTTACTAATGGGACATAGGACCTGTTGTTAATTTAGGTTGTTATGACATAGAACCTGTTGTTAATTTATTTGAATCCCGCCACTGGCTAGAGGGTCATAGGACAGACAGAATTTGCCTTTTATTAATATAGATGAGCACTTTTCTCAAGTGAACCTGCAGCTACAGTATGTTCTAGAACTGTCCAGACTCAGGTTTACTTTCTTCTCTTCTGTAACCCAGTCTACATTTAATCTGGTAATTTAAAGTTAATGGGCTTTCAACTCAGGCTAATCAAAATGGCTAAGGTTAGTCGGTTTGGTATAGAAGTTGTAGTTCAAGGGAGACCATGTGTTGAAGAATTCAAGAAATTGCCAATAAACTCCTATCCTGTGGTAGAGCTTTTTGATAAGATGAATTTGTTGATGCTGATGTTTTTAGGTCTGTTGGATGAGAAACTGAGCCGTTGATCAGCACACATTTCTGACTGTGTTCCTTACAGTTACCAGGAGAGTGAAGAAGGAACATCCAATCATACGGAGAGCTCATGTAGTGTTAGCAGCTAAGAAGTTGAGCTACAAATTAGAATGTTTTTGGTTCAGTCTTACTTCAGTCACTTATGGTGTTAATATTAGAGAAGTCTATCCTTTTTAGCCTTAGCTCTCCATCTGCAGCATTTGGAAAACAAAACTTAACAGACTGATGTGGGGAGTACATTTGGACAATGCCCAAAGGCATTTCTGAGGTAAGAAATCAAATGTTCCCTTACCTGCAGAAAGCCTCTATGACAGGGGTCCTCAAACTTTTTAAACAGGGGCCGGTTCACTGTCCCTCAGATACTGTCGGGGGCCGGACAATAGGGGGGGTTTCTGGGGGGTGGTGGGTACTGGCAGGGCTAATGGGGGGTTTCTGGGGGGTGGGGGTTACTGGCAGGGCTAATGGGGGGTTTCTGGGGGTGGTAGGTACTGGCAGGGCTGGTGGGGGTTTCTGGGGGGTGGTGGGTACTGGCAGGGCTGGTGGGGGTTTCTGGGGATGGTGGGTACTGGCAGGGCTGGTGGGGGTTTCTGGGGGGTGGTGGGTACAGTCAGGGTTAGTGGGGGATTTTGGTGGGGTGAAGGCCTGTCAGGGATGGTGGGGGGTTTCTGGGGGGTGGAGGGGTACTGTCAGGGCTGGTGGGGGTTTCTCGGGGGTGGTGGGTGCTGTCAGGGCTGGTGGGGGTTCTGGGGGTGGTGGGTACTGGCAGGGCTGGTGGGGGTTCTGGGGGTGGTGGGTACTGGCAGGGCTAGTGGGGGGGGGTTTCTGGGGGGTGGGGGTTACTGGCAGGGCTGGTGGGGGTTCTGGGGGGTGGGGGTTACTGGCAGGGCTAATGGGGGGCTTCTGGGGGGTGGGGTTACTGGAAGGCTGGTGGGGATTGGGGGAAGAAAGGGAGGCACTTACCTGGGGAGCCCTGTGGCCACCATCCAAGCCCCCTGGCTGGCCAGGGTAGCTTTGGATTAGGCGCTGCAGCTGCGCGGTCCCCCATCAAAGCCCCCTGGCCGGGCAAGGAAGCTGTGGATGGGGCGCTTCAGCTGCGCAGCCCCCCATCCAAGTCAAGTTCTTCCACTGGGCGAGCAGGTGGGCGGGCAAGCGAACAGACAGGCAGCCCCTTGCCATGGTGGGCACCCACCCCGGCGCTGTCGTGAGGGGATGGTTCCTCCCCCTCCCTGCCTGCTCTCGCCTGGCAGCCTCTCAGCAACAGCAAGGCAGGGAGGGGGAGGAGCTGTGCCCTCAGGACAGCACAGCGCACACAGCAGTGTGCCAAATTTAAAATGGCAGCCGCCACCAAACCTCTTTTCCCAGTGGGAGCCAGCAAGCCTCGGCGGGCCGGATTGAGGTCCCTGGCGGGCCGTATCCGGCCCCCGGGCCGTAGTTTGAGGACCCCTGCTCTATGACAACCCCACTACCACTGAATGCAGAGTACATCCCGTTAAAATAGCTACATCAGTGCTGGTAAGTTGGATAGGATTGGGCCTGGGCCCTAGTCCCATAGTGCTACTCAAACTGATAGATAGCCTAAGTACCACTAGCCAGAGTAACAATACTCCATTCCCTTTAAGGAGAGAGCGCAGAGGAAAGCAGTGATGCAATTCCTAGGATAGCTCTGTTGTGGGGAAGGAAGGTTGTTTTTAAACTTGTATGTTGTTAAGATCTGTGGGGCGTGGGGGGAGAGAAAGCCCCACAGAGCACTCTACAGGGCTCCCTGCTTTCTCATAAACAGTGAAAGCTGAAATTGTGATGAAACCAGAAATTTCATTGTTGATGGACTGCAAGGAGCCCTGCAAAGCCCTGGCAGCGTATAAGTTAGGTTTAAAAATAGCACCCCCATCCTTTTTAGTCGCACAATTCTGGGGATTGTGTTACCATCTTTCTCCATCCTTGAAAAGACACATCTCAAGAGATTTACTCCTGAAAGTTTAAGAACTGTTGGCATAAGGCTTCCTCAAGTTGTGAACATGACAGACTGGACCTGTAAATAGCTTCTTCCCAGTCACCTCTGGTGAATAAAGATTACTCTACTAATTATGGAAACTTATGAAAAACAGTTCCTTTATTTCTGTCAGGTAATCATTGTTTCACAAAGGCTAAAATGTGTATTTGTGGATTGGCAGCAGTGATGGGATTAAAAGAAATTAACAATCCGTTCTATGCCCATCTGGCAGCCACTTTTATATGGCTGTTTTTAAACTTTTTATGTCCTATCTCTTATTAACAACCGGTTCTAGAGAGTAGCTGCGAACCTGCTGGAGCCCACCACTGATTGGCAGGCTATTTAAAGATATTTTGTCAAGTAACTATTGTGGATATTATTTAACAAGGCGAGACAGATATTTTCCCTGAAGAAATGTTTAAAAATTCTTGAATTGTTAGGATTTGTGGGTCTAATTATTGATAAAACCTACACGATCAGCTTTCTCTCCAGCAATAATGTAATATTAAACCTGATTTTTTGACTAGCTTCAGAGATTGTAGCATCCCGACCGACTTGCCATTGGCCATAAATCTTGGGACTTACTGGCAGAGATAATATAAAGCAATTTAAAAGAGGGGGAAAATGAAAGTCCAGTAGACTACTTAATCTTTTATTATGTAGTTTTAAATGTTAAATAAAAGATCTCCAGGAACTTTACATCCGCCATTAGTGAATCTTGTATAATATAATTTTATTCTTTCTGTTTTAGGAGAAGTATTTGACTACTTGGTTGCGCATGGAAGAATGAAAGAGAAAGAGGCACGTGCAAAATTTAGACAAGTACGTATTAAGTGTTCTCTCTTGTGTTCTCTTAATCAACAAACATTTATGTTGTAAAGAGAGCTTGCAACTTTGTACCATAAAGTAAAATGTATTCTAGTATTGTAGACAGAGCATGGGAACTTCAGGAATTCTGAAGAGAAAACATTTTTTTATTTCCCAGGTGGTATATAAGGTGTTTTAGGTAAGATGTATTTTGTTGGCAGCAGGACAATAGTCAAATCCAGCACGCACAAAACAATGCTCATCCAAAGAATAAATTTATCTCATCATCTCAGGCTAGACTTTTTCTTTAGTTGCCATGTGCTATGAAGGTCATGAGAATAAGCCCTGGTTTGAAAATGTGAGTCATGATCATGGAAGTTACATATTTTTAAGCAGTGGACATGCTAACTCAATTTCATGACTCCAACCACCAATTGTATATGTAACTACTAAGACTGTCGTGGTGTATCCAAAGCTAAAGTGGGTATACAGAATGACTGCTGCACAAACAGGGCTGCTGTGGTGCTTTGGACACTATAAAATGCCTAATTTTGATTCACTTTTGATTCTTATTGAATATTGTGATATTTCAGATTGTGTCTGCTGTGCAGTACTGTCATCAAAAGTGTATTGTTCATCGTGATCTTAAGGTATGTTCATTTCCATTCAAAGAAGGATTGAAATGTTCCTTGAACAGAACCAGTAGATGTATAAAAAATTTTAAACTAAGGCCTCAGTGCTAAGTATATATGTCCTCCCTTCTGCCCCCCTCCAACAACCCATCTTTATTTCCTAGTGCGCAGTAGGTTGCCCGTGCCTGCCTCTAACTTAGAGATTGCTAACTGTAACTTTTCATGTCACATTGAAATATGATTGCCTTCTAAGTTCTTGTCTTCAGATTCTTGTGTCATCAGGGCATGTAGCATATATGTCTGTTTTTCAGACTGAAAATAATTAAAATGAAAATACTATTCTTGACGCTCTTGATGGCCCAGCTTCCACCTAGGAGTTTGTGGAGACAGTTTTTAAGCAATTGAGCACCTCTGGTGTTGGGAACTTCCTCTGCAAGCAGAAATCACATTCTGCTCATGGAGCTATCCCTTTTGCATTCACAAAGACCTTTTCCATAAGTAAGGACTTTCCTTCCACTCATAGAGGAATCTTGTGTTTATAAAGGAAGCTCCCAATGTTGGAAGCAGTAATAAAGATGGTTCTGTGTAGATTTTGGTTCTGTGTAGATTGAATGTACAAGAGAGCCACTTTTGTGTGAGCTTCTCCAAAGCCTAGCATTTATTTCCACATTGCTCCTCTTCTGTAACGTCTACTTTCCTAGCCATCTGAGTGCAGGGTCTTCCCAACCTCCATTGATTCCAAAAGTCCGTATCCAATTCATATTTTTCTTTCTGAAAATGTGACTGTTAAATCTCTCCCCTAGCTTTTTCTTTTGTGCACTGCAGCTTGTTCAACATCTTAAAGAAGGTCTTGAGCAGGTCTAAAACTGCTCAACTTTTGCCTCTGACTATGTACCGTATATATTTGAATATAAGCCGACCCGTGTATAAGCCGAGGCACCTAATTTTACCACAGAAAACTGGGAAAACTTATTGACTTGAGTATAAGCCTAGGGTGGGAAATGCAACAAGTACCTTTTCCTTGTAGCCTTCTTGGAACTCATAGGCTGCAATCCTAAGCACACTTTCCTAGGAGTAAGCCTCTTTGAACTTAGTGGGGCTTACTTCAGAGTAGACATGCATAGGACAGGGTGACCAGATGCCAAACCCAAAATTCCTGAACTCCCAGGCCAAAATTCCTACTCGCTTAAAATTTTTTTATTTTTATAGTTTTTGTTTTTTGGTTTTTTGGGCATACCTCAAAATATCTCAAAACTTTTATAATCTCTCAAAATATCTCAAAACTGATTTTTGCATTGGATTCTGCTCTTCAATACGAATCCAACAGTATCTGACACGATGGGGTTTGATCCCGCCACTTTTCAGTTCACCTGAATATAAGCCAAGGAGGCTTTTGGGGCCCATTTTTGGGGCCTAAAAACTCGGCTTATACTCGAGTATATATGGTATTCACTGCAAGAATTTCTAGCTTTGTACTTAGAGCAATGAATATTTCTAATGAATATTTCTAACAGATTCTGATTGCAGGCTATTTTAAAGATTTGGTTTTTTAGGTATAATGAAAGAATATACAATACTGCTAAGGAAGGTGCAATAAAGCTTAACATTTAGGAATCACTAGATGTAATTTTGTTGTAGGTAAAAAGTTGTCTTGCTTTCTTAAAAAGGAAACACTTCTTTTTACTCCAGAAAGTTTCTGCAAAAGTCTCACTGATGGTAGTAGAATTCAAGATTACAATCATATCAGCTAAAAAAACTTGGCATCCATCAGTCTTGAAAGACTATGGTATCGTGCACGACGCTACATGTGAAGCATGAAGGCCTGGATGGATTGATATGGAGGATAGGCTGTTTCCCAAGCAGCAGATCCCCCCTTTCCACGCCACTGAAATAGTCCAGTGGAACGGCAGAGCTGATACGATTGGTTCCAACTGCATTGCAGAGCTGCGCTAAGGACAGGAGCTCTCTGTGTCTTGTGGGGACCTGGGTCTCGAACCCTGGAATGCTGCTTAACAGGCACCGTATCTTAAACACTTCCACCTCCCACAGCCAGCTTAAAAAAATCCTACAAAATATTAAATGAGATAAAATTCTAGTTCTTACCTTAAATGTACATAATTGTCAAACTCTGTACTTCAACCACAATGCAATACAGATAAAATCTCATTACACATAGATTTTACTCAATACGAATGGCCCCTGTAAATTACAATTTAAGCCTTATATGACCAACTGCATTTATAATTTATGCAAATTAGGCTATTTTTAGATGGGCATTTACCGGTTAAAAATTGTTTTTTTTTTCTCCTTTGTAGATAGGTAGTCATGCAAGCAATCATTCCATTTTCAGGCCCAGAATTGAGCCCCTGAAGATAATTGAAGCACTACCTTATTCAATTAGGTGCAGTTGAGCAGCAAGAAACCTGGAAGTGGGTCTTTAAACCTATTTTTCCATTGTTTTCTTTTTCTATGGATTTTTTAAATCTTTGAGAGGTTCTAGAACAGAATCGTAGTAGATAATGAGGGACACCTTTTCATGTTTTAGGTGTTCTGTGTTTTTGATATTGCTAAATGCTTGTTGTGTTGTAATGCACAATAAAGCATTTAGCTTTTTCTAAGGAATACTATTAATTCTAAAGATATATTGAAAGTTAAATCATACTGATATCTTATTTATACAAATTAACTGTTTTTACCCTTTAGGCAGAAAACCTTCTTCTTGATGGAGACATGAACATTAAAATAGCAGATTTTGGTTTTAGTAATGAATTTACTATTGGCAACAAATTGGACACTTTTTGTGGAAGCCCTCCTTATGCTGCTCCTGAACTCTTTCAAGGAAAGAAATATGATGGCCCAGAGGTGGACGTCTGGAGCCTTGGAGTTATTCTTTACACTCTAGTCAGTGGATCTTTGCCATTTGATGGTCAGAATTTAAAGGTACAAATGATATTTGAAATAACCATTATAGTTCTCAAATTTTTAGCCTCAATAGTAGATTTTCTTTTGTTGGTTTTTTCTAAAGGAACTGAGAGAACGAGTATTACGGGGGAAGTACCGGATACCATTCTATATGTCCACAGACTGTGAAAATTTACTGAAAAAACTACTTGTATTAAATCCAATCAAAAGAGGGAGCTTGGAAGTAAGTAAACAACTTTTTTAAAAATTTATTCAGCTTAAGTGGAATAATTTCAAATAAGACTAGCCTATCCTATATTTCCTTTTGGTACCTGAGTTAAAATGTTGGTGAAGATAACTTCACAGAGTTTAAGAAATTCTCAGTCAAAGGTACAGTGTTGGAGAAATTCATATAATGTGGGTTATATATAATGTGAGTGGAACATATATTCAGAAAAAAATTGCTTATTTGGGAAGCAGTGACTAGTTGCTATGTAGGCTTCTAAATGCTCATTGCTTTTTGTTGCCTACCAAACCATGCCCTCTGTATGGATTTTTCATAAGTAGTGCTTTATTCAAATGCAGATTTATACACACTTCTGTAAGTTTGAATAATCAAAACCTTACACTGTTAACTGACTGCAAATTTCTTTAATCTGGCGACAGGCAAGTTTTGTCATTGGGGTTCCTGGGCTCTATCTGATGAAACAAATTGCAAGATGTTAATAGCCTGATGAAACAAATAGCATGCATTATGAGGTGCTGTATTTGTGGATCCAATATCCACAGGTTTTAATCAACCATGGATTGAAAATATTGAGGAAAATAATTTCATATACCCCTTAAAAAATTCTACTTATCCTGCTGAAGCTCTCCACCATTTCACAGATAACAATCTAGCATTTGTATCTCGTTTATGTAATTTTAAATGCAATTTTACACTATTTTATCTGAGAACTTGAGCATCCCCCTTGCAGGGTACATGGGTTGCAGAGTACATCCCCCTTTGTACCCATGCAGAGTTTCAAGCCTAACCCCTGAAGGTGGGACTGGCCAACTCTATTTTTAAACAAATACATAATTAGGGTTGAAGCAAAACAAGAAGGAAAAAGGCAAAGCCTAGAAATCACCTATAATTTAATTTCACAGATGATTTGAGGACAGGTTTTGAGCCAAAATTCATGGCATTTTCTATGAACCTTGAATCAGTTGGAAGTAAAACGTAGGGAATGTTGTAGGGGATGTCTTGACTATAATTTTTTTCTGATTTTACCCAAAGCTAGATCCTATAAAATAACTTACCAGTAATTATACTTAAGAATAGTTTAGTCTCGGTAATTTATTAAAATATGGTAAATGATAAGAAGATAAATGTTTATTTGTTAACTTTTAAATTCTGGTCTTCATAATGTTTTTGTGAACACTGTCAGAGTAAGTGCACTGTAAAAAACATACCGATAGAAGCATTAATCAAATCCTTCTTTAAGGTGCCTGGTGTGTTAATCCAGAGACTTGACAAAAACATACAATTTACAACACATAACTTGGAGTGTGCAGTTCTTTTCATAGTGGAGAGACAAGTAATGAGGAATGTACACGAGCAAGCACAGCTACACATAGTTGCAACTTGATTTATTCAAAAATAGTAAATTGCTTACCGTGGGTGCTAATCTTAAGTAATGGAGCACGGAATTGTGCACTGACTTTGTTTCAGACTTTATTTCACTTAGAAATGAGGATTACATCCTGGTATTTTAAAAACCAGACTTCTGCCAAACATTTGTGAAATGAAGGGAGGGTGCTAAAGGGTCTAGTGTGATCCTGCCAAAAAGAACAAGACTTGGTTGGTTGAAACGGAAGTGCTGAGCGCTGGCTTACTTTTTTTCTAGTGAAAATTGAAATTGAGAAAAGTGAAAGCATTACATAACACAAAGACCTATCGCACAATCCCAGAAGAAGGGGACATCAGTAAAATTGAATGTTGGGAGGGTAAGGACAGACAAAAGAGAAAAATTTCTTTAAAGTTTGTAATTTTTCTATGGAACTCCTTGCCACAGGATGTGGTGATGACATCTAGCCTAATAGCCTTGAAGAAGGGGTTGGACAAATTCCTAGAGGAAAGGACCATTGCAGGTTACAAGCTATGAGGGGTGTGTGTAGATGTGAACAACCTCAGAATGCCAGATGCAGGCGAGGGCACTTGAATGCAGTGTCATATGTGCTCCCTAAGGCATTTGGTAGGCTTCTGTGTGATACAGGGAGCTGGGCAAGATGGGCTTTTGGCCCGATCTAGTGGAGGCTCTACTTATGTTAACTTGGGTTAGTTTGGAGCTTCATTGCCATGGGATAATAGGATGTAATTATATCTCCATTGTCCTCTTGCTGTCTGAACAGCCCTTGAGTGACAATTCAGATAAGGCCAGAAGATGGTTTACCCTTTATTTACTTCAGACATTTCTTGTCTTACAGGCGAGTATCAAGTCTTATAGATGTGTATCTATTGTATTGTGAAATATAAATCATAGTTGCTTACTGTATTATGTATACAATGATGACAAATTCAGTTCAGAATCTCAAGGAAGGAAAGACTATCTTTATATAACTGTGGTTTTCTTCTTCTTAAACAGTTGTAACATGTTTTAGTGGGAGGTGATTATAATTCAGCAAAAATTAAATTTTAGTATAAAAATTTATACTAAAATATTTGCAAGTTGTATTAAATTGAATGCTGTTCTGAGTGTTCTCAAAGCCCAAGTTTGATAATCAGTCTGATTCCAAGTAATTACAATTACAATCTCATCAAGTAATTTATTTGCTTGATTTTACTTTTAAGGCAGCTGAGTTTTAAAAGAAACTTTCTGTATGAGTATTTATATGCCTTTATTAACATGAGTGAATGAACTTTAGTGAAAAAATAGAATTTCAGTAAGGTGAAATAACTGGTCATCTTGGTATCTGAATTTCACATTCCAGAAAGATTTATTGCTTGTTAATGCCTAATGAAAGTGCAGTGGATGATAAAATTGTTCTAGAAGGACAATGTATATTAGTCATCAGTGACCTTTCTTTTTTCTTCATAGGTCTGTGTTTGTAGCTGGCAATGGTGTTCCACCAAATTAATCTCATTTAATCATTTTCTGACACAGAACTAGAGAACTAGCTAGGAAATATACCCCTGATCAACTGTGACTGTGTGCTAGATAATTCTTTGTCTGATTGCCAGTAGAATATGGGTATGAATAGTTTCTGCTTCACTGATGTGTACGCACATTGTTAGATTCCTGTCTATAGGATGGAGTAATTAGATGCATGAGAGATCATCTTAGGGAGGTCACTAATATTCACCAGAGATGGGAACTCTGACTCAAGTAAAAAAATGCACAATTTTCACTGGCTCAGCAACTTGTGAATTGCGCACATAGAAAATTCTGAAAAACATTCAAGGTGGGACCCCACTGACTTGATTTTTGTATTGAAGTTGCTGAATTGAGTTGCGTGACAAAGAACACACTTTGCACAGCCTCCATCTAACCCTCTACAAGTTTTTTCAATGACGTGGCCTAGCAGCAGCAGGAAATCAGAGATGGACTCTGGGTTAATTTTTTGTCTGTGAAAAAAATTGGCATGGTCTCATTATGCACCAGCATTTGTTATGAATTCTGCAAAATGTATTAATTTTGCCACTATTTTGCACAGAATCCAAACAGCAAGGTGCCTTCACTGATCCGCACTGTGTCCATTGTTCTGAGGATACTTGCTCGCTGCATCCATTGTCGAAGGGTGCATCTCAAGGGGCGGGGGGGGGGGGGGGCGGCAAAGAGGCAGAGTAAACTTACCTCATATAGTCAGGTGGGGTTTGCATTTGCAACTTTTTGAAAGCAAGCAGAACGAAAGGTGCATAAGTTGATGACAAGCGGGACAAGGAGGCTGTTCTCTGAGGGTACAAAAGCAGTCCCACGTACCTAACTCCCTCATGCTTTTGCACCAGCCAAAACAAGCAGTAGTCTTGCTTGCATTCCCAGCTTCGGCAGGCAACCTTTCTAGTTTATTTGGGTTGGGACAGCCAGCAGGCAGAACAAATGCACTGCGATATTTCAGTAACAACAGTGGAAGCAGCAGCTGCTTTCTGGTGAGGAATAGGCACTTCTTATTCTAACAAGGGGCTGTTTCATTTTACTTAGGGTTTATTTACAAAGTTTTTTTTTGTTAGTATCCAGATAGCTTCACGGTAGCTTTAGCTCCTTCTGGGGGTTTCTCCTGCATCAAAATTCTTTCATCATCAGCCAGTCAAGGAAATGCAACAGTATTTCCTTTTAGAGATTGATCATGGCATTAAGTAGGCAGAGTTTGACCACAAAAAAGATTAGTGTTTACCATAGGTTACTAATTTATAGCTCTGTCAAGCAGTTCTGTAGAGCTCTTTCTTTTTCCTGCAGCCAGAAAAAACTGTGTTTTTTTTTGGGGGGGGGGGGTGGAGTGGTTTTGTAGTCATGAGAAACAAACCTGAGATGTTTTTTTTAATTATAGTGTCTAGCAGAGAATACACCATTGAATGCATCACAGCAGCAGATAACTACCTCATTTGCTTAAGTTTCAGTTGCTTTCCAGTAGTGGCTGCACCCACCCACCAAATAAATTTAGAAATACAGTGGTGCCTCACGTAACAAATTTAATTCGTTCCAGAGGCATGTTTGTTAGTGAAAGATTCTTTATGTAAAGCAGATTTTTCCCAAAGGAAGTAATGCAAACTCAAACAATTGGTTCTAGAACCCCAAAAATATTCATATAAAAATATTAACTGAATGTAAAAACGATGACAAAACATGCATTCAATGTGCATGATCCTATGAGGTCTACTTAGGCTGCAATCCTAAAGTTACTCTCCTGGGAGTAAGCCCCATTTAACACAATGGGTCTTCTGTGTAGACATGGTTAGGAGGCTGCAAAGACACTTTCTTCTGCAATCCAAGACACTCTCCCCACTTTCTCCTTCTCTTCATGCTGAGACTCTCTCTCCCCTGCTCCTGGCTAGCCCTGAGCTGCTTCCCTCTTCTCCACTGCTCTTCTCTCCCTTTGTCCAGCAGACGCGGAAGCGTTGCTTTCATTATGGGCGGGTACGCTAGGCAGCCCTGCAGCTTTTTAAAAGGTCTTCTGGCCAGCGCATCTGCCCCAACTGCCAATGAGTTTGTTTGCTACATGAAGCAGAATCCTTTTGTTACATGGATCATACTTTACGTGAGGTGTTTGTTATGTGAGGTGCCACTGTATTTCAAACAGACGCTTGCAAAATTATAGTCTTATAATATTTTTATGACACAGAAATTGCTTCAATTATCAGGTCATTTACCACTAGTACAGTCAAGTGGTTTATGAGTCTCCATCTTGGCAGTGAATCAAATCTAGCATTAAATTAGCATTTAAATTCTTAAATATATTTACTCATAAATGTTAAATTTACATTTTTGATCTAGTGGACTCTCAGTTTATAATCAGTAAATAATTATAAAGAAAATTATTTATTTACCTTTTATACTTGTAATAATTGGGACTCAGAAAGGAGCTAAGCCAGCATTACTGCAAGCTGTATTGTAAATGACAAAAAGTTACATGTGACTTGCAAACTGCAGTTTGGCCATCCATGATTTATACATCTAAGCACTTAATTTGCATAACGTATAGGGGTTATAGAATATACCTTTCTATTGTTCTTGTTTGGATTATATAAAACTGAAAAGTGACTGACTGATTGATCAATGCCCAGCCAAAACCACCCGACCCAGAAGCGTGAAATTTGGGGAGGTTGTTCCTTCCATGATAGACACTCCCATTAAGAACTGGTTTTTGGAAATTCAAACCAGAAGGGGGGGGAAGGGGGTGTAATATGTTTTGTTCCTATACTTTCCATTGAAGAATTGCTGACTGATTAATGCCCTGTCCCAACCCCTGGACCTAGAAGCATGAGATGTGGAAAGCATGTTCTTTCTGTGAAAGGAGCACAACTAATAACCAATGTTTAGAAATTTAACCCCTAAGGACATGAAAAGGGGTGCAATGCATTTTTGTCCTAACATTGAAAACTGATAAAACCCATCCCCAAAACCTGCACCTGACTGGAAGGGGTGCCCATGGTTGGAGGGAAGCTACATGGAGAGGTGTTATATGGGGGAGTGGTGCATGGGGGCATGTTTCCACTGGGAGGGTGTTGAGCACAGGTGGGGTGTTGCACGGGGCGGGGGGGGGGGAGGTTAAGGGTGTGTCCAGGTACACAGAAATGATACGCCTCTGAGTACGTGTGGGAATTTTAGGAAGCAACATGCAACAGTCTACTGTTTTGTCCTATTTCTGCTGAATCGCATTAACAGCCTTATAAACGTTTGCTGCTGCTTATTGAAAAATTGAATGCCGCCAGAACATTGTGTTCAAAACAGAGTGCATGAATGCTATAGAAAAGGGAGACTGCTCCTGACTTCTATTGAAACAGTAGGCAATTGTCTGAGAGAGTGAGCACTGTTGCAAAAAAAGCTTTTCAGTAACTGTGTGGCTTTTTATATACGGGAAAGGTACAGCAGGTTAAGTGGCTTGAAATGTTTCTATCTGAGCTCACTTATCTGATTTATCCATATCATGGTATTGATTGATATTTGTTACCTAAAATAGCAACAGAATGTTCAGTTGTATTTTCCACCAGAAACATTATCTTTGTAACAAGCTTTATTGGCATGTTAATTTCAGCTCAGTGAACACATTTTGAACAGTTTGGTTTGTGGAATGTCCTTGGTGTGCCTGAGATATTATTTCCACAATCTGTTTTTCCTTAGCAACTGTTGAACAATTAAAATATATCAGTCAGCACTGTTAATTCATATAAAACAGGCTTGAGCAGCAAGTTTCTGTGCGCAATTTGAAAATCTATCTGTTCCTCCCCCTTCTATTTACCTACCATCCTATATGATTTTAAATTCCAATTATACATATATTTCGTATGTATACATATACTAGTGGAAATGTACAGGTGTTGCAGGAGTAAAATTCCCCCGTACGCCATCCCCCCACTGCGCATCATCCCCACGTGCGCATCGTCCCCCATGCACACCACATGAAACACCCCGCATGTGCATAATCTTCCCATGTGCAGTGCCCCTGTACAACATCCCCACATGTACACCGTTTCCCCCTGTTCCATGCCCCCGTACAACATCCCCCAATGTGCACTCTCTTCCATTGCACAATATGCACCATCCCCATGCGCATCACCCCCATTTGCAACACCTCCATGTGCAATTCCCCCATACAACATCCCCAATGCACACTGTCCCCTAGTGCGCACCATCCCCCCATGTGCACCAACCCCCCGTACACACTGTCCTCCCATGAACAACATACCCATGTGCACTGCCTCTCCATGTGCATCATCTTTCCATGCGCAACACCCCGTACAATATCTCCTAATGGGCACGTCCCCATGCATATTGTCCCCCCATGTGCAATACCCCCATACAACATCTCCCCATGTGCATCATTCCCCCATGTACAACACCCCGCCAGGCACAATATACCCATAGAACATGCTCCCATGTTGTCCTCCCAGTGTGCACTGTCCCTCCAGTCACATCATCCTCCATGCACAACATCCCCATGTGCACTGTCCACCATGCACATCATCCCCCCTATGCAACACTCTCGTACAACATCTCCCCATGTATGCCATCTCCCCATGCGCACCATCACCCCTGTGCGCCCTTCCCTCCCAGTGCATCAGTCAGTCTTCAGTGTTAAGTATAGGACAAAAACATGTCGCACCCCTTTTCAGTCCCTTAAGGTTTAAATTTCTCAACATTGGTTCTAGGTTGGTGTTGATGTCACATAAAGAACACCCTCCCTGAATTTCATGCTTCTAGGTCTGGGGGTTGGAGCAGATCGTCCCTCTGTTAGGGATTCTTCAATGTAAAGAGTATAGGGAGGAAAACGTGTTGTGCCCCTTTTCATCCCTTTCTGGTTGGAATTTCCAAAAACTGGTTCTTAGTGGGTGCCTCCATCACAGAGTGGACACCCTCCCCAAATTTCAAATTTGTAGGCCCGGCGTTTTTGGCTGGCTTTTGATGAATGAGTCAGTCAATCAGTCAGTGACTTTTCAGTTTTATATACAGTATTTAGATTTCTTTGCACTGATGTTAATACCCCCTTGATCATTTTTAAATTTTATTGTGTTTAGAGTGAGTTAACTTTTTTCTGTTTTCTTGTTGCCTGGTTGTAATTGGATTGTGAGTTATGTGTAGAAATTCCTTATATAAATAAATGTGTGGAGGTGTTTTTTTACATTTTAAGGTACCTCATATTGCAATTAAAAGGCAAGTTATATACGATCTGAAGGAAAACAAAGTCTATATTTGCCAATTTCCCTATTGCATTCAACAGTAAACAATTGACTGTTACCGTTTTATTGTATTTTCTAGCAAATAATGAAGGACCGATGGATGAATGTTGGTCATGAAGAAGAAGAATTAAAGCCATATACTGAGCCTGAACCAGATTTTAATGACACCAAAATAATAGGTTTGTATTTTTACAGTTTGATATAAAATGTACCAGGTATTCATGAATCATGTGAGAATTTTGCCAGCTTAGATTTTGGATTCTTTAGATTTGTTTCAATTTGCCAAGTTTTTTTCTCCTTTGTAACTCCATTTTCTCTCCTTCACTTCTACTTTACTAGTTCTAGTTCACATATGTAATGTTTGAATCCAGCAAATCCTATTTTGAAGAATTGGAAATGTGTCACATTTTTCCCTCCATGATTTGTGTGCACCAGCAAAGTGGTTTTCATTTGCTGTCCCAGAATACAGTATCAAGTTGATTTCCAGTTGTTGATTCAGCAGCTGGATTGCAAAATGAGGTCTATGCCAGTCAAAAAATATCTAGTTGATTCTAGTAGGGCAGGAAAGAGCATGTGAACCCCCAGCATCTTCCCAGTTATTTGGATCATATTTTGAAAGATCAGAATGTTTTGTGTGAACTGACCTTCAGCCCAATCTTACTCAGTTTTCCAGTGCTGATAAAGCTGTGCCAGTGGGATGTGTACTTCATTCTGTGGGGCGCAGTCATAAAGTAAGAGAACGTTGATTACCACAAGACTGCATTGGGGTTGCATTGATGCTGGAAAGTTGGTTAGGGCTGTCTCTGTCTTATTCTCCAATTCCCTGTAACTCCTGTTGACATTAAATAAATGTTAACTACAAATAGTAGTGGACCATGGAAGCATGTTAATGAAGTTGGTCAATCAGATATATTTTCTGTCTGTAAGCTAGATTTCTGCTTCTTACTGTTCAAATGGCTTTTCCTGAATATTCACCTGGATTTTCAGATTCAAACCACATTGAAAATGGAAGTTCTTACTTCTGACAGAGTACTCCAAACTGATTGGTTGATTGAATGAATGGATTTATGAATAGACTGCTTTTCCCAATCCAAAGCAAAAGGCAGCTTACAGATTTTTATAATCAAGCTAAAAAATAAAAAAATAAAAAAATCAATAAGGCACCTACAGCATTAATTTTAACAATTTTTCAATGCTTTGTTTAACATGAAAATGCCTTGTTTGCTTTTTTAATAGATATCATGGTCACAATGGGTTTTGCAAGAGATGAGATTCATGACTCTTTAGTAAACCAAAAATATGATGAAGTCATGGCTACTTACTTGCTTCTTGGCAGAAAACCACAAGAGGTAAGATTGTGACTTTTTATCTTAAAGTTTTGAGGTTACTCTTATTTTGCAATTAATGCATGTTAATTTAACATATTGATTTGTAGCAATAATTAACAAATTAACAGACTTTGTGGAATAGGTGAGGGTAGCAAAACTGTTTTGCTAGCATGCCGTTAGAAGCAGTATAAGTCTGGCTCTGAATGTATGGCAAGGGGAGAGGATAGAGTGGACCCTACTATTTTATATAGCCAGGATGATATAGCAAAGCTCTGGTTAACACCTCCTGCCCTCATTCCCACCCACATTCCCACCCTCTGTCCACCCTCCCCCCAGAATGCCTCCTTCCCATCTTATCCCCACCCTTACCACTCTCCATACCTCAGCCAAGCTCAGCTGGGGCTGACTCGCCTGCCTCTGTCACCACAGAGGCTGAATCTGGCTTGCTGTTGCACTTCCATACACCATTGCAACATTCTTCAGAGGAGGCATAAACATGCTTTACAGCACATTTATGATCCTCCCAGGTCAGCACAAGAAAACTTGTCCCAGCCCAGAGAGCACTTACAATTGCCCCTTTCATTATACTATCCAGCCTGCACATAATACTAGTAGATCAACAACTATTATTGTTGAGCAAAACATAAAACCATTTAGTAAACAATTATGTGATACATTAATTGGATTTACTTAGCACCTGAATGAATGTTCATTGAAGCCTAATGGAATCTTTTCAAAGGTTTGGATCAGGTTTAGTTTATGCAAAAGCAAGACCAACAATTCCCACCTGTAGTTTTTTATTTATCCCAAAATAACAGAATCCTCCCCTCTTTGGAGGCTTTCCTCAACAATACAAAGCTTTATCGAACTGAACAGTATCAGTTGGCTGTTTTGGAACTTGGGTTGCTTTAATCCTATAGATTTTTGAATCAGTAAAGATGATCGGTTCATGCAGGTTCTTGCTTCAGTTTCCAGTTTTCTGAGCAGGCTGTTTCTCTTCATAAAAAATGACACATGATTTAATAATTTTTTGAATCTGTTCAGATGCATGTTCATTGCATGCTGCTTTGCCCTGTGTTCTTTTAACTGAAAACGTGTCTGAACTGCCCCTTCTCCAATTCATTTCCCAAAATTTCCCTTCGTGAAGGCAAAAAAAATTGCTATATTTCCTCCCAACAGATTGGGAAGCAAGTTGAGAAATGGGTTAAGAATTCCCTTCCCCATGGCTATTCTACTGTCATTGATTCTAATGCTGTTTTCCATACGCAGATGCCCCATTTGTGGTGGGGGGATGCACACCTATATCTGTAATTTGATCCTAAGGTGATTAGTGACCAGCTGATATGACAGTATATTTTATCTTCAGGGTTTAATCCAGTGGTTCCCAAATTGGTAGGTTTCCAAACATGTCTCCAAGGTGCTGAGGAAACTTCACCAAAAAACCTGCCACCCTATATAAAGGATAGGATTGTAGCCTTAATGGGAAGCCACAGCCAATGTTCAGGTCAAGAGAGCTGCCAGTTGAAAAAGTTTGGGAATGACTGGTTGAATCAAAAACACTCACGATAGTAAAAATACTAATTGGATGAATTCTCTATAAACTAAAGATTGGATTAGCCTTCTGTGATGATGTTTGATATTTTGTACAAAACTGTTCACTTTCAAAAAGTTGTCCCTTTGTCCTTCCAGTTTGAGGGGAGTGAGTCCCTGTCCAGCAGCAATTTGAGTCAAAGATCTCGACCGAGCAGTGACCTCAATAACAGTTCTATGCAATCTCCTGCTCACCTGAAAGTCCAGCGAAGCATATCAGCCAATCAGAAACAACGGCGGTTCAGTGAACATGGTGGGGATGGCATTCCAACAAGTAAAGTAGCAAAATACAATTTTAAACTGTGTGCCATGTCTTCTGGGCTTGGCGGTACCACCTCTCTGTGCATTAATTGTCTGCCTCCTCATACTTCATCATGATTCTTTATCATGTGAGCTTTCTGGGGTAAATATAGTTTGGGTTAGTCGAGAGATGTGTCAATTTCATTTGCATTTCTTCATGTGTCGGGAGCTATTTTAACTCTCTGCATAATTAAAGCTGTGCCCTGAATTTGTTGTCATTGCTTTGAATATAAAAGTTGAACTAGCATATCTGCAGTGCAGTAATTTTTAAAAGGAAGATTGATTAGAAGATAAGGATGGATTTGCTTTCATAAACTAAGCACGCTTGAACAGAATTGTAAGCTATCAGCCAGGGCCCGTATCCCAGTATGCACCTGAGTCTCTCTTGTTTATAAACAGCAAATTCCTGTATTGTTGTAGAACATTGCCCGTATGTAATTTGCAGAAGAGAAATATGCATGCTTGTGATTTTCTAATGGTTAGTATGTGCTGCAGTTCAGCATTATGGGAGAAAACCAAATTCTCAGTTTAGATTTGGTGTGGAAACAGTGGGTCCTGATCTAGAAAACTATGCAATGAACTGGGAAGTGAAACGTTCTCAGATGGGACAGGAATGACAGGTAGGTAAAAGTAGGCAGCTATTCCCAGTAGTTGTTGGCTGGTGCTTCAAAGTGTTTCATTAAGAAGTTTCTCGGAGCACCAAGCTGTCATTTTATTTTCTATTTTCAAACACAGCATGTAGAGTATAGTGAAACCATGGGGAAGGAGTTTTATCTTCCATAAAGGAGTTCTTAATAGAAGCCTTCTTCTTTCTAGAAATAATATATACAATTATAGAGAAGGATGCTTCTGGTGGACTCATGGTGTGGACAGAGTATTAAAGCTTCCTATATCCTGCCCTGCTATTGTTTCAGTGTACCCTATGTGCTACTTCAGAAGAAATAAAACAGTGAGCAAAATGTGCATTATGTGTAACATATAGCTTGACCCTTAGATGGCACTCCTGCATCTGCTGTACTAGAGCTAGCCTGTTGCAAATGTGGTAGTGAAGGTCTGTGAGAAATCCAATTTTCTGCAGAAACAATCTTCCTGTTAATATCAAAAGGGTGTGCTGGGCTGAGAGTGAGTGTCAGTATATCAAGCTTCATTTAGCCTTTTATCTTTTTATAGTTCAACATAATGACTTAAATTGGCAGCTTAACATTTGCCATATCTGGGTCCATATCCACAGATTCATTTCTCTGCAGATCAGGTTTGTGGCTCCCCTGTGCAAACCTCCTATGCTCTCCTCATTTCCAGAGGGTCCTGTGACCCTCTACAGAGGCCACTAACAGACGTGTGCCAAGCTCAGACTGAGCCAAACAGTTTTTTTCTTAAAATCTACTTATGGTTTCTTCATGAATCAAGAAACAACATTTTTAATGTCTTGAGGAGAGCTTCCCCAGGCCAACAAATGTGTAATAAAGTAATAAACATATAACTTCTGATTTCACAGAGAAACTGGAAGCAGCTCCTTTTAACACTTGGACTTGTAGACCCCTTCAGAATCTAGCGGAGCAAATATGGATGCACCCCTGTACATATAGATTAATTTACAGATGGACAAATAGTGTAAAAAATAATCTTAACAGTTTTTAAAGATAGTCAAAGACATTTGAACTTTCCATAGTTCTTTTAGAAAATTATGAGCACATGGGGCAAGTCTGGGGCAAATAGCATATTCCATGAAATGCCTGTTGATATTAGTGTTCCAGATTGCACTTCTGGCATTTTTATCAGAAAACATTTGTTTGTCACTGAGAACTGCTGACAATACATATCCTTAAATGGAGTGGCAGCCAAGAGAAGAGCAAACAATTGCACAATCAAAGTGTCGGGAGAGAGAGTGGAATATTCCTGCACTATGCCTCTAAACACCATTTATTTTGAATATCATATTCATAAATGAACAGGGAACAAAGTACAGGTCAAGCCTATTTATATGTGGGGGTTCATTCCGGGGAGGGGTGTTGAAAGCAAATATTGCACTAATGTAAAACTGCCCCCCAAATGCCCTTTCATTCTTTCCAGGCAGTAAGGGACAAATGTGTGTGCTTCTGTGGGGTGTAGTTTGCTTACCCAACAAGTTCACCAGATTCCACCCCCCTCCACCTGCACTCCTTTGCAAATGGCACATTTCAGGCAGACTTTGTGATTTTCTGTTCCCCTGGCTCTCTCTCCCCCCCCTTCCCCTTCTCTCACATATACAGTCACACAACAAACTGCTGTGTTGTGCATCTTCCAGCTGAACTGATCTTGCCACAGTGCAAGGAGAGAGAACCTCTTATTCTTAAAGGGACAGTTGTCCCCCTTTTTTGCCTTGCTGGCTTTGACAATCTCCCTTTAAGAGGTTTTCTCTCCTTATAGAGCACACTGGGTTGGGATAGCTAGAAAGGCACCCACAGGCACCCACAGCAGCTAGAAAGGCACCCACAGGATAGCAAGAAAAAGGCACCCATAGCAGAAAAAGGCACCCACAGAGAGGAAGTGGGGAGAAATACAGAGAGAGTGAGGGAGGGGGACAGAAGATCACAGTCTGCCTGTGATGTGCCGTTTGCAATAGTCTACAGATGGAGGGGGATACCCAGTAAGCTTGTAAGGTAAGGAAACTATGCATCCCACATGCACACTTCTGCCTGCCTGAAAACAATGAAAGGAAGCAGCTCAGCCAGTCACACTGACTCAGATCTGTGGATAAATAAAACATACATAATTAGGCTCCACCTGTAAACGTTAACTAATGCTGCTTGTGTAAAATTATATAGTAAGAGCTCCGTGACTTGTTCATTAACAGGTGACCTCTGCATGATATCACTTATTTTTGTAAGGTAGTCTCAGCATCTCATTCATTTTGATATTTAAGCATACATCGAAGTGATTCTCAGTCTGACCAAGGATGCAAAACGCATTCACTCTTTAATGTTCTATTTGGCAGTTGGCCCATCGATTCCTCCTGCTGTCTCGTACTCAAAAAGGGCTCAGGCAAACAGTGTGGAGAGTGAACACAAAGAAGATTGGGACAAAGATATGTCACGCAAACTGAGCAGCACAACAGTTGGATCCAAAGGCGAGATGGCTGCAAGTCCCCTGGTGGGTCCTGAAAGGAAAAAGTCAAGTACTGCTCCTAGTGTAAGTCAGATTTTTGTTCAGTGCTGGGGTAACAGTTATTGAAGCATTCTTGTATTGGCTAGTACAATATACCAGCAAACCTTTACTCCTATGTTAATTGATTAGTTTTAACAAATACAGGAATAAGCCGGTGTTCTTGACTTTCAAGTAATCAAAAGCTTTGACTCCTCTTTGTTAAGCAATTCCTGAAAATAAAACCTGCATCCATCCATCCATCAATCTATCATCCATCTATCGCCAGTATTTATATACCACTTTTCAACTAAAAAGTTCACAAAGCGGTTTACAAGAAAATGAAAAAAATTAATAGCTAATTAATAGCTAATGGGTCCCTGTCCCACAAGGGCTCACAATCTAAAATGCAAAAAAGAACACCAGCAGAAGCCACTTGAACAGACATTGCTGGGGTGTGTAGGGCCAGTTATTCTCCCACTGCTAAATAAACGAGGAACACCCACTTGAAAGAGTACTTCTTGCCCAGTTAGCAAAGGATATATGGAAAGTGGGAAAGATCAGAATACATCAGTGATAACAATGTTTCTCTCTCTGGCCTCCGTAGCTTGGACAGAGCTGTGGAGGTTGGAGCCAGACTCTCCCCACTCCTCCCAGGATGCTGCTGTGTAGTTGGTAGTGAACGGCAGCAAGCTCTTGTATGAACCAAGAGATGATGTAGTTATCTTCCCTTGCCCTGTCCCTTAAGGGTTGTGACACCCCAGTTTGAGAACTACTGCCATAGGGTAATGAAGGGTATGGAGTTAATGCTGCTAATGTAGTTACAGTAGCCTGTTGTGTGAGACAAAAAAGCAGAGCAGTCTGCCCTACAAAAACCAACTCATCAGGGGTTTATCAAACCGTGTGGTAATCTCTATAATTGCTGAAAGCATGTTTATCGTTCTAGTTTGGCACCTGGGTGCATCATCTCTTATCTAATCAATATTTTAAAAATACCATATTTATTCAAATCTAACTCAACTTTTTCAGCCAAATTTAATCTACAAAATCAGGGTGTGCATTAGATTTCATGGAGCATTAGATTTGAGTAAATACAATATTTTGATGATGGGTATAGGTCAGTATTTAGTTTAACAGTTTACTGTATTGTAATGAAAAAGTAACTTAATGTAGTGCAGTTAGGTAAAAATCATAACATAAACCCATTGTCATATTATTATTGTCATATAACTCATGGTTGTATGGAGTAAAATTAAATTTTACACCTGTTTTGCAGCTGCATATGACAATTGGCAGAAAACTTTTTTTATCTCAAGCCTTTTAAAATTGGGGTGAGCATTAGATTTGAGTAAATATGGATATATCTTGACTTTTTGCCTTTGCATAGCATGCAGAGCAGCATGATCCAGGCTGCTGGTCAGTTTGCAGTAATAGCAAATCACCATTTGTTATGATTATGGATAGGCAGTAGCATATAAGTGTCTTACTTTAATCCAATACAAATTTGTTAATAGGATGTTTGAAAATTAATCTGTAAAGAGGATAGAATAATTAGGAATCATTGCGACAATAGGCTCCCAGTGTACTCCTAATGATGTCATTAGAAAAGATGTTGGGATTTACCATGACCTTCCTGCACAGATTAGGCCATATATATAATCCTCTTGTTTTAGGATTTGTTTCTTATGATGGAAGGTCCCTCTCACCATTGGTGTTGGACTAGGTATGGAATCTTGAAGATTTCATAGCCCCAATGTAATTTTGATGTTGTCATAGAATGGCATTTTGCTTGGACTCTAAAATGGGGCTGCTAAAAGCCAACCCATAAAAACTGACATCCAGACCAGTTATTTGCAGAGTTTTTTACAATCACGTTGTTAGCATTCAATCCTGAATGTACACTTACTGAAATTATAGCTTGTTCACAGGAAACAGATTAGAATGTGAATATCTGACAATTTAAATTTGAGATGTTCTCTTTGAGGAAAAAAGATCCAAGGCAAGTAGGATATAATTGTAGTAGATATTTTGTCACAGACTGTGGGAATTTGCATTTCCCTCCAGGCCACTCTTCATTGTCGCTGCCACTTTATATTTTTAAATGTCCTAATAGTGGGAGCTTGTTCCTTTCAAATAACATGGAAATCTTTGATTTGGTAAGCAGATATTAGCACTTCTTTCTCATTCTTGTCCTTGCTTAGGTTTGACTCTGTCAATTGATGGTTTTACTCTAGTTAGTACTATGGTGAGGAAAGCAAGACAGATGAGAACAGATTTAAATGCCTATTTCTACATATAGCTAAGCAATAGGCTTTCATGCTTTTCCACCCCACATCCAGAAGTTCTGGTCAGCGATGGGCAAAATCCAGAGTAACTACGGGGAGTCCTTGCTCCAGTGTAAAAACAACTTACTTTGGATTCCAATATGAATTTCCCATAGGTTTTCACTAGATGATGCAGTAACTACAGGTACACGTAAAGTCTCTTATGTGCTCCTGTAGTTACTCTGGATTTGAGGGTAAGTGTCTGAACCAGTGCCAAAATTCAGAAAAGTACATGAACCTCACTTCTGAGGCAGCAGTTATCAACAACAGCCAGTTCAGAAATCCCAAATTATGTTTAAGTCTCTCTTGAATCCAAAACACAGTTGGATGTGGAAAATGACCTTTTTATTAAAGGAAGGGTGAATAGCAGTAATGTATAGATGGTTTTCTATTTTGACAACTTTACTGTCAAATTCACAAAGAGGAAAAATAGACTTGAAAATAGCACTTGAACAAATTCCTGCTACCTTTTAATACACTTGTGCTAAATCCTCAGACTACAGGAATATAGGTTGAGGAATTGGTCCTCAAGTGGTCCTGGACTGACAACTGCTGAGAGCTAGTCTCAGGGGAGGTCAGATTCACTGAAAGAACAATTTCAGGCATATTCAGAGGGCTGCTGCTGAGGTTTCTCTTCCTGAAAACTTTGGGGCACATGTACCCTTTCTGGGTTGAGCATGCAGTCTGTTTTTCTTATGTACCACCATTTGCCACTTCATTATAAAGTTAGTCTAACTACAGAGGTTGTATTTTTGAATAGTACCTATTTACATCTTGGCCCATTTCTTAGATTAGGTAGTGAGTCAACATTTGTAGAAATGAGTTTAAATTAGCACATGTAATAACTTCCATGCATTGTGACACCACATATCATTTATGCTTTCTTAGCTTGTCATGTATTTTTAATTATATGTATATCACATGTCCCCATATTTTCTAGAATAATGTGTTTTCTGGGACTAGCATGACTCGAAGGAACACCTATGTCTGTGAACGCTCTACAGATCGCTATTCTGCCATACAGAATGGGAAAGACAACAGGTACTGAACTTGATCTGTCTAGAAATCAAGCATTCATCCTGAGTCATGTTGATCTATTGTAAAAGAAACAGTTTATATGCACATTGAATTCCTGTTGAAGAAGAAGAACAGCTTCTGAAGCTGGAAAAAAAAATGGAATTGCCCAGGATATTGCTCAGGGAAACTGCCCATGTTATGCCAGCCTCTTTGTTATATCTATCTGCTTTATGGCTAGTAATCACCTTGTTCTGGCTGCTGGGACTTGGTCCCTTCCCTGGATTGGCCATATGATATCCAGATACACAGTTGCGATGTAAGGACACATATCCTTACTTTAAGGTTGCCATATCCCCAGGAAAACCAGGTGACACCCAGTTTCCAGTGTCATGACCCACTTGGGGTCATGACCCAGCTGGGACCTGAGATACAGCAACCCTATAGGCAGTGACAAGTGTTGCATGTGGATCCCCAGCTCAGCATCAGGCCAGTAAGCCTGACACTGAGCAGGGGAACCTTTGTGCATGCACCAGGATGGTGAATGCACAGGGGGCAGTGCCTCCACTCAGCTATGGGCCAGTGCTGAGTGGAGGGCCCACCTGAAGGCAGGAGAGAGGGCAGGCATCCTGGATGCCCTGCCCCTTGGACCACCTTAATTTCCTTCTTTTTTCCTCGGCATAACTATTATTTAGATCCTGAGAGCAATTACCTCTATCAGACCTACACATTCTTTACATCATTATTATGTAGGAATTGAATGTGCCAAGAACTAGCAAAAGGTAATGCTCCTTATTCATTAGTTGCCATTTGTGTTCTTGATAAGGTGTTTGCATGTGCATCATAATACATGCTGTGGTTTTTTGTTCTCAGTTTACTTTGAAATTTCTAAAGAGTTCATTTAAAAGGTTATCAGTAGCTTTTTGATTAGGAGTAATAGTAGAAGCTTAACTGTTGAAATGAGTTCTGTACAAATACATTTACCTGGACTGATCAAGGAAGTCAGTTACGAATATTTTTCAATAAATTGAAAATAGATTTTTAAATAAATATGCATATAAAATTCACATACACACACACAAAGATAAATGGCATTGATGGGATATCATCCCATCTCATCTTTCTTCTGTGCTGTTTAGGTAAAGGACCAGATGGCTGTCATAGCAGCTACTTGGGGAAAATCTGCAGTTTTTTGCCACATTTTCTGCAGAAATGCCCAAAGTATCAATTTATAATTCATACTCTAATGTTTTCTCATCTACATGCCTGAATAAGTTTTGGAAAGGCATTACTGATTAAAAACCTTCTTCCACTTATTTTCTGTAAAGTTTAAAAATCTTTTCCCCTAAAAGTGAGTTTTCCACACATTGAATAGAACCCCAAAAACCATTTTGAAGTGTGTTTTCATGTTTTTTTTAAACAATTACTGAGGATGCATCATTTAGATCTTAGTTCAGAGGCTTTAAATTTATTCCTGCAAGGAGTGTATTTCAAAATATTTTAATATGGCTTTTGAAGGTTTTAAAGCACTGGTATTCAAAGTGGGATTGGGACCCCCTTGCGGAGGTCACTATCTTCTGTCAGGGGGGTCGCAAGAGGGTGGGATCCACTATCCTGGAATCTAGCACTGGGCTTTCCTGGGAGTAAGTCTAATTGAATAAAATGGCACTTCTGCGTAGACATGGAGGTAAGTTTGAAAGGGGATCCCAAACAGATTTTTAAGCTTAAATGGGTTAGGCTGGGCTGAAATGCCCAAGTACCACTGTTTTACAATAAAGAACTTTTCTAGAGTATCTTGAAATTTGAATCTGTTTCTCTTTTATTGCTTTCCATAAAACAAGCCTAACTGAAATGTCTGCAAGTAGCACCTCTTCTGCTGGATCTGCTGTTGCTGCTGCAATATCAGCCCGACCTCGACACCAGAAGTCCATGTCTGCCTCCGGTCATCCTATCAAAGTTACACTGCCAACTATTAAAGATGGCACTGAAGCTTATCGACCAAGGTATTTTGAAATATGTAGACTTTATAATGGTAGCTTACATGATCAGACATGATTTGTGTTTCCATAGCATTTGTTATACAAGCAGGGCCAGTCTATCAATGTTCTAAAGCAGCTGCACTAAGCCAGAGGCTGGGAGGAAGGGCAAAACAGCACAGGGTACCCAGTATCTCATGCTGATCTCCTGCCCCATCCTCTTCTTGTGAGCTGTCCTTGAAGAATGTGTGAAGATAATATACCTTTCTCTATTGCTGTTGCTGTGGATCAGTGTTGGCAAACAGGTCACTTGTCAAACAGGTCACTTCTGCAGTTTCTCCTTCCAGGATATGCTTGGGGAGGCAAAAAAGGCTTCCTATCACTGGCTCTAAACTGGACAGACACGAGTTAGGAGAATGCTGGGAGCAGAGAGGTTCCCAATTCCAGCCTGACCTACTAGAAACCAAAAATGTTGGTAAACTGTAGTGAGGTGCTCAAGGTAGATAAATGTGGGTTGGTTGACTAAGGGTGGGTTGCAGAATTGAAGAAAGCTGGTGGATCTATTGCCATTTTAGATGATGAAGTGGAGCCACCCCGATTTCAGGGGTACAGTGGGCAGTGTTGTTGTGCTCTGGCAATTTGTATTGCACTTGTGATGTGGAATTCTCTTAAAACCAGGTGTCCCCTCCTTGCTGGCCATTGCTACTTTTATTAGGGAACCTATTGGTCCTGCAGTTTGGAGGGACTACATACCAGTATCATATGCTTGCATTATAATTGACATGATCATGAATGCCGTTGTTGGTAAACTAAGTAATTGGGACTATGGCTGGCAGATGATAAGCATAAGAGTTGACAGTAGAAGCTGCAGATGTCTTTCCTTCATCTCCCTGTTTAGGCAGTTTCTGCCATTATTGCACATCAGAGATCAAATGCATTCTAGTTTGAGCAATTACACCTGTGGGTTGGGCAAAAATGGGTTGAAGGTAAGGTCCTGCTCTTAGAGGTGGCACTGTGTATCACTACATGAGTCTTGAATGTAGTTATACATTTGGGGGGAAATAATTTCAAATGCCCATTTCGCTAAGCAAAGCTTAATTTTTTCCCTTAGGCTTCTTCTCTTCCTGAAAATGTTTTTTGTCTTTATAAATACTTGATAAAATACCATTAAAAATGTAAGTGGAACATGTTATATAATTTTGATCCTCAATTTTTGACCTGAAAAGGAGTTTTGATAAGTTGGTGACAGTAGTCATGAAAGCATTTCCTGTTCTTCCAGCAGTGCAACTCAAAGAGCACCTGCTGCTTCCCCATCTGCTCACAGTATTAGCACTTCCACTCCAGACCGAACCCGCTTTCCACGGGGAAGTTCAAGCCGAAGCACTTTCCATGGTGAGCAGTTACGGGACCGACGCAATGCTACTTACAATGGGCCACCCGCATCACCATCGCATGAAACAGGCACATTTGCTCAAACTAGAAGGGGGACTTCAACTGGCATTATCAGCAAGATAACCTCCAAATTTGTCCGCAGGTTAGTACCGTCCATTGTTCATGTTTCCAGGTATCCTGAAAGATTAAATGTCAAGCAATGTTGTTAAAAACATCAGCTCTCACCCTGGTAATTTCTATAGATGGAAGACTCCTTGGAAGTTCCATGTTTTCCTTATTAAAATAAACTTAAATGATGCAGTAATAATGGCTTCAGAACTGAAGAGAACAATCATTAATGAAACTTCTCAAATGACTTATGATTGGTCTGCAGTTTTGAATATATATGAAAAATTGTAGCTCTTTGACCTGTGTTCACAAAAATATTGATGTGCATGCTCATACCTAAAGCACTAAAGGCTGATTCTTGCATGCATGACAAATTTCCTACAAGGATTTCACTTCTGGCAAAGAACATGTGTGCAGCATCACATGTGGCAAGCACATAGCCAAATGTTAAATATGTGTCTGGTCACTTGTGACATTGTATATTGATGCAATTTCCTCCACAGAAGTGATTTTAGAGTAGGAAATCTGAATTGTGTGAAGTCGTCCTCGGACAGCATGTTTGCTCATTCTCTCATTCATCCATTTCTTTTCTCAGTTCTTAGGGCTGTGAAAGAGAATGGTAATTGTACATGTTAACCCTGATACAATGGCATTTGCTTTTGGTGTTGAATGAATTTTATTTAAAATTTCAAGTTAGTTAGAATACATAACTTGGAAGTATCCAAATTATATGAAAATCAGCAATTAAAGTTGATATTCTTATGTACTTTCCATTCTGTAGTGGAAATTGCGTAAAGCCTCTACTTTTTTATTTACTTTAATAAATGTCACCAACAAAAATGTTAAATGCAAATCAGTAATGGAAGAGAACAGTGTCATCTCCCCTATAATTTTAGGGCTTCAGTTGCTAGTTGATATAATTGCTTAGATTAATCCATTAACAGTGTTGTTATCAACTAACTGATTAACTTTGATCAGCAAAGACAGTTTTTAAAAAAATGCAAGTAGTTCTAAAGCTGTACCCACTAGGCAGTATAATGTATATTACATTACAAAGGTAGAGGCACCATTGTAAGACACATGCCGCTTAATCTCTTCCACGGATGGGAATGCCTTTTCTAACATGGTGCTGGCAAGAGCACAAACTTCATTTAAAGTATTTTTCTCTTAAATATTTTTGTTCACCCATAGATTAGTCAATTATAAATTTTCATATATCTAAAATTCCTCATCTAATAGTTTCTAAACTCGTTTCTTTAATTGTGTAGAAGCCATAGTAAGTTTTCTTTTAAGAAACCATTATAATGGGTTTCATGTATCCACAGATTCTGTTATCTGAGGATTCACTTATCCACATCTTGGGTCAGTATATCCCCCACATGTGAAGAGGCGAAGGCGACTCTGCTCTCCTCTCCTGGGTTTTCTGAGCTCAGCAGAGGCTGCTGATGTCTATCCTTAGCCTCTGCTGGGTTCAGGCTGAGCTTGAAAAGGCAAAAAAAAACAAAAAAACACAACTTAAACTTTTTTCATGAGACATGATGTTTTTTAATGCCTTAGGAGGCCCATGAAGATCTGGACATACATGTATATCTTTGTTATACATATATTTTTTATACATTGATTTGACTCAACAGGAATGGACACTGCAAATAAGAAAGAACATGCTAATCCCTGGAGAAGTGGGAAAAATGCATACCTTTAAAATCATAGTTTAAAAAACTGCTTTTCTTCCTGTTGCAGAGAGGCAATCATGCAAGCAATCATTCCATTCTTCAGCTGAGCCAGGCAAAAGCAGTGGGTCCTTTGCATTTCTAGTTGCTAACTACCTCTCTACAACAGGAAGAATATCTGCTTTTAAACAACTATAAAGTGACATCCTTTATATTTTTTACTGCTTTTATTTAACACTTTTTTGTACCAGTGGGGAGTCCCAAGAAACAAACCCTGCAGACGTCCAGGCACAACCTTATTCCATTAAGGAGCAATGGAGGAGCAAGAAACCACAGAAAAATAAATATATTTTTCCACTATTTATCCACTGATTTTTTTAAATCACTGGCAGTTTCTGGAACAGAATCGTAGTGGATAATGAAAAACCTACAGTACTTCAAAAAATGTCACTTCTGGTTTTTTCTGAGCCTAGCTGAAGGCTATGGACAAATGATTGCGGCCTCTGATGGGCTCAGTGGATCATTCACACATAAGGGAAGCAGAGTTGCCCTCTGCTGCAGAAGGGGGAGTGTTCATCCAGAGTCAGTTTCACTTAATACAGTGCATGCTGTACATTCAAATTAATTTGCACAGAGTAAAACCATTGAAGTCCATGAGAACTCCCCAAAAGCAGTATTAAATTCAAGATCAGTCTTTTTTTACCTTTTCCTTTTTTATGCGTTCAAAATGTTTTTTCATTCAGCAACACGTAGTCTAAATTCTGTCTTTTAACAAAAGTACTGATGATGGTACATGATGGTTTCCACCCTATTTTATCTTTGCATCATACCTGAAAGGGTGATAGGCTGATTTTTACATCAAATCTGTGAGGAAGATTAGTAGGAAACTTACAATTAATATTGCCCTATGAACACTACATTTCTAATAAGGTAGCTTTCAGTTCTAAACTGTTCCCCGTGCTCAGTTTAAGTACAGAAGGCATTTGTCAGCAGATTTCACCGGGTCTTTGCACGTTTGCAGGTCCTTGGAAAGCAAAATGTTAGAGATGTCTCTGTATCCCTTACAACTAACATCTGAATTTCCAAGTCATCATTGCAACACTTCTTAATCTTGTCTTTTTTTCCTTATGTACAACAGATTACATTTCGCTAATCACTGAAATGTTCTGCAGTGTACAAATATGTTGATACGGTTTCTGGTGTAATTTTTAAAAAATGCTATCATAAAATCATATTTTGCCATTCACAATCTGGAATACTTATGATCCGTATCTCTTAATGCTGTTTGTTTTCTTAATTGTTCTGGTAAGTATATGCAATATTGTGTATAGATTGGGCCTGCACAATCAGTAAAATTCCAAGCTGAAGGCAGCCCACCAGCCATGTATGGCAATCTACCAGCATAATGGCTTTCCCAGAGCTGTAAATGCAGGTGGCTGTCAAGCACCTAGAGAGTGTGCTGTATTTGGCCTAATGTTCCCAAGTTATGCAGGCCTGTTGTAGAAAGGCTTCTGCTGTGGTTCATGATAAAGTTTACTGGACCTTGCATCATATGGAATTTCAGCAACTGTTCTGGAGTGTGTTCAATCAGCTCACTGTATCACATTAACAAGACATTGCTCCTTTTACCTTTACCAGGCCTCTTGAACAGGGATGTCAAACAAAAAACCAGCAAGCCACATGAGGCCTGCTGAAGAACTTATCTAGCTCATGGTAGTTGGGCTGTCCTAGCACCACCATCAGCTGCTTAGCTGCAAAGTGAAACATGACCTACAATCCAGAGTAACTATGTGAGCACATAAGAGACATTACGTGCACCCGTAGTTACTGCACCACCTAATGAAAACCTATGGGAAATTCATATTGCAATCCAGAGTAAATTGTTTTTACACTGGAGCAAGGACTCCCCATAGTTACTCTGGATTTCGCCCATAGTCTGAAAGGGTAGTACTAGGAGAAACCAATCATCATGTGCTGAGGTGATCACCTGCTTAATGGCATTGCTTCTGGCCCTCAGCAGGCACCATGAAAATTATTTGGCATGCTGTATGAAACCAGTTTGACACCCCTACGTCTAGAAGGCTTCTATTTCAGCTGTATGTTCTGCAAATGCTACTAGATTGGAGTGTCTCAGAGCTCTTAAATAGGAGTCCATGAATTTGGGGATACAAAACATTCCTGTACTTTGCTTAAATGGGTAGCAGTGCTGTGACTTCATGGCATAGCATAGCAGATTGGGAAGTGTTGCCATTTTGCCTTGGATTCTGCTATTACATGTCTAGAGCTCATCTGAATGAGCTTTTTGAAGACTGCACTAGTGTGCTCAGTGTTAATGTATGTTGGGGGTGGCAAATGGAACAGACTGCAAATGGAGGCAGTTAGAACAGATTCTTTCAGCTTTTGAGTACCTCAGATGCTGATCATCAAAGTAAGGGGAAATTAGATGGGGAGGTTTGGAGTTAACTGGCAGGGTGGAAATAATTAAGTTTTGTGGGAAGAAGTAAGTTGCAGCTGTGAAAAATATAATAAAAAATCAATATATGACAATTTCATGCTGAATATTAACCTCAACAGTTTAACTTTGTTCCAGATACAGGTTTTATTGACTTTTTACTTCATTTATTAAAATCTCACCCTTAACTTTGTTTTGAGGGAACCAAGTGAAGGTGAAGCCAGTGGCAGAACTGACACCTCAAGGTGAGGAGCCACTACAGTATTAATACTTCGCTGCTGGGTCCTTTCGGATTCAAGGTTTCATTATTCTGAAAAGCCTTTAAACGAATATGTAAAACAGAAGAGTCTTAAGATAATGCACCTCTCTTTAAAACATTATGTATGAGTTATCCACATTTTTCTTTAAATACTTATAAGATAAATAACATGTTAAAAAAAATCAATAACTGGGATTCTGCAGGTGCTTAGACTTCAGCAGAACACACGGGAAACTGCTGCCTCCTAAGCGTTTATCTTCATGGTTAGAGCTTTAAGCCTGCGTTTCCCCACCTGAGAATCATCCAGAAATCCCTATCAATAAGCACTTCTGTCATATCCCCCCTGTCACAAATTATTAAACAAAATCTAAATGTTCAGAAAATTCCTAATAAGCTTTTGTGTTTATCGTAGAAATAAGTTCATACAGTGTTTTAAAAAATATCACCAGCAGAAAATTTTTCAGAACTGGCTTATACATGACCATATTATACATGTTTCTAATAAGTGGCATGTGGGTGTGAGGCTCAGTTATTGCACATACAACAGTATTAACTCACCATTCATATGCAGCTAGTCTCTACTCCACTGTTTCAGAATCGATTGCACGAGGGAGCAGGGTCTGCTCCTGTAAATGTGCAAGTATGGTATGGGAGAAGGTATGTATTATACAAATCTTTCTCTTGTGTTCAATTGTGTGCAAAATAAATACACTGGAACCATGTGTGATGGATTCTTACCTTAGAATCCAAACAGAGTCTATGGACAGGATCCTTTCAGAAGTATGGGCAGAAGGAAACTAATGAAACCTAACTCTCCCACAGCTACTCCTCTGATCCTTCCATAGATTTGCTCCTAAGAGCAAAACTGGACAACTCTCCAGTTCAGAATGATGTGAGGTGTGGAGGGCTGCCTTCTATTCATACAAGAGCCACTTAAGATCCAACTCTTGTGTTTCTTGGAAGTTGTTGATGTCATCACATGTTAGCAAGAACTGATCTACCTGAATGCAACTGTTTCTAACCCTGAATTAACAATATTTGGTGTACTAACACATAAACCTAATTTTGCTAATCACAGCATTTGGATGTTTGGGTCTGCATCCTTCTTGTCTTGTGCATGGAAACTCCGTAAGCCCTCATTAGTGTGCTGTTAGCAATTGATTCGTCCATCATCACTGTTCAACCATGCAGTGTTCTTCCACGTACAAATGGTAATGCTGGAAGACAGCATTGCTCACTAGCAGTTGCATGTTTTCACTTATTGGCTTTTCTAGCAGCTTTAAGCAGCCCTGGCTCCTGTAGCAAGAGCGCATGAGAAGGTTGGAGAGAAGATGAGCGTCTGGCAGTATGCAAGAAAATGTCAAATGGAACTTGGGAGTCATTCCTGCTTTAATGTTAAACATACAAATGCTGTGCAACACTGTCAAGTCTCAAGGCCCTTGTCCTGGCTCTTGCCTTGATGGACACTACTGAAAAATCTTATCTTTTTGATGGAAATTGAATGCAAAGATTATTAAGGTTCTGGCTTCTGCCATTTAGCTGCATATAGGAGGGTTCAAAAAGCGAAGAAGCATTCAAATACTTCCACACTCACACTGGCTCTGTGTGTGTGTGGTATGGTCTCATGATTGTGACTCCTTGTCAAAGACTCCCCCCTGAATTTCCTCTGGCTTGTGATCAGCTGGTTATTTGGCTGATTTTAGCAGGACAGGGATCCTTTGGGTTCTGGCCACGCCACATCAATATGAGAAAGAAGCAGTACAGAGTTGGTATATTGAAATATAAAAAGCTTTTGCAATGCCTAAAGCATTTCGTTTTCTCCTTTTCTAATCCAGTTCTTGCACTGATACCACTGTTTCTCAATCCACAATCTGGAATATATAAATTTGTTTTTAGGTTTTAGTTGTTGTTTAAAAGACATATGCTGGTCCCTTGGAATCTCATGGAGGAGGAGTGTGCATGCACACATCACCCATGCAGCTCTCTTGTTTCTTCACTTAATTACAGTACTTGGGGGCAGTATGAATAAACTCTGTGTCCCATCTCCTCTCCCTACATAGATTATTTTATTTATGTGGCAGAGCAGTGGGCATTGCAGGTAGAGAGGTGATCTTCACACATGTATTTCTTCCCCATGTGATTCCAAGGGACAAGCAAGCAGATGGACCATCCAAACTTGGCCAAGTTCTACACGCAGTGAATTGTTGAGGATGAACCTGGAGATAAAAAGAGCTTCTGATATGATTAAAAAAAATGTAGATAAAAATGTTTATGCTCAATGTTGCATAAATGTTGAGAGGAAATCAAATGTATGCACCTGTGGGCTATCTAGGGCTGGAAACCTATGCACACTCACTTGGGAGCAAGTTAGTGGGACTTGCTTCTAAGTAGACGTGCATAGATTGCATTCATTCCTTTCCTTTTTTGCATTCATTCATTCCTTTCCAAGGCATCACAAAACAAGCTGAGAAAAATAGTGCCAAAGGTGGACAAATATTTCATGCTCATTTGTAAAATGTTCCATGTCAATTACTATTGTGAATTTTACCAGTGCTCTACTTTGCACATACATTATGACAGTTATGAGGAAACTACTATGCAGTGCATGACAGCAAATTCTTTCTACTGCCATTTCTGTCATGTCATGTTTATGGATGTGAAGTCCATTCTCCCATGGTTTTATGAATGTAGGATTTTGAAATTTTTAAAACCATTCATAAAATATCAAATAGGAACAAGCAACCAAACGTGTTGAGGATATGTGTATATTTATGTCTTTGTGTCTTGAGACATTCTTCCCTGAAGTTAAGCTTCTTAGAAAAGAATCATCAGATTATTCCCCTTGCTTTCCTTATTTCCAACTTTATATGAGCATAATTGCACATGTGGTCTTTACCCATTTCTATGTGAAGACGTATAATCATAACATTTATGGGCTACAAGAAAAAATGGGTGTTTTTTCCCTTTTTGCAGCTTGGATTATTTTATTTTTATGGCTAGATATTTTGGTGGTCTTGGGTGAACTCCAGTTGTGAGATCAAGGGAAGCCTTATAATTGATAGCACAAAAGCCCATAGGTATATTCAGTGTTATATGATCTGAACAAAGATGTTTCTTAACATCTTTTTTATTGTCTAGCACTTGTGTATTACCAAGCAAATAGTACTGTATGTTTGTGCTAAGTATTTCTTCCCTTTTCAGGAGCACTTCTGGGGAACCAAAAGACAGAGAGAAGGAGGATGGCAAAGATTCTAAGCCAAGGTCTTTGAGGTTCACCTGGAGCATGAAGACCACAAGTTCCATGGACCCAAATGATATGATGAGAGAGATTCGAAAAGTATTGGATGCTAACAACTGTGATTATGAACAAAAGGAGAGGTTCCTGCTCTTCTGTGTTCACGGTGATGCACGACAGGATAGCCTTGTCCAGTGGGAAATGGAAGTTTGTAAATTGCCGCGCCTATCACTCAATGGAGTTCGCTTTAAGCGAATATCTGGGACTTCTATTGCCTTTAAAAACATTGCATCCAAAATAGCCAATGAGCTTAAGCTATAAAGAGCAGCGGCGTTTCTGGGATCAGGGAAGATTCCTACATGATCTAAGCTTATGTTTTGAATGTACTGGTATGCCTAACATGATTGGCCTGTGAAACTCCCCGTGTAGAAATTCTCCCTATTGCAATAAGGTTATACATAGTTATTCTGAATTGTAAAATTAAATTCAGTATGACCTATATTAAAAGGAAAAAAAACTGTAGCTAAAGAAGTTATGTTCACATGTACAGGTAAGTATATAGAGCATTCTGTTCATTTTATGTTCATAGAATTGTATAATAAAAGAGAAGGCTTAAATACAGATCTTGTATAGTTGTCTAGATATCAGCACAGATGTGTGTTTGCTTTGAGCTGAGAAGTTCTTCCTTGTCATTATTTACACTTTTTGTGATTTTTATAATTCTTACCTCTATCATGCATTTTTTAAAAACTGCATCCATAATAGAAATGCACAAAAATTTTCACAACTGTTGCATGAATAATTTTATTTTAAGAAAAAAATAACACATAAAAACAGAATTAGCCTAAAATAGATCAGCTTTTGTTATACACAGAGCTCTTCCTACTTCCCTTTCACTCTTTTCTTGATAGAACAGTGTTTTAGTTGGGAGGAGGGAATGCAAATGTGTTTACAGTGTTGGCACTTACAGTGAGGAAAAGGGAGTTGTGATTGCAATTAGCTCCTAATCCCTTTGTAACATGTTGGGGGCAGAACTTGCATCTTGGTAACCTTTTATTTGCAATTTTTTAAATCTTGCTGTTGTGATTCCTGGTCAACACAGCAACAGAAGTACAGTTCATTCATTCATTCATTCATGGTGTAAAATATTGTTTCCAAACAATACAAATTCCATTTTGTGAAAATATATCTTAGTACTGAGACTGTTTCATAGCACAAGGTAATCTGAAATGCTGACCAAGTGTAAGAGCTAATAAATGCCACCTCAGGAATTAACTAGTTTTTGGAATATTCTCTTTCCCTGCCCCCCAAATAGAGTACATGCAATTCCATTTACTTTACAGCTAAGCCTCTATTGTTTCTAACAATTACTACATATGTGACTGTACAAATTTTGTTCCCATTAATCTTGTTTCTGTGTTGATCTTTTGGCCCATCTCTTGTATTTATTCCACATCACGATGCCTGTAATGTGCAGCTATATATAGGCATTTGCCTATGGGAGAAAAAGAAGAGGAAACCTTCATGATTAGTGATATAAACTATGTAAAACCACTAGTACTTGGTACATTTTAATATTTGTTATTTTGTACTGAATTTAATCATAGCGGTTGATCGTGCAATGTTATTTAATGTCGTAATTACTGTAATTTCAGCATAATGGGCCCCATTTGGCACACTCCTGTGAAGATTAGAAAAGTCATTCAAAATTGTCACTTTATTAAAAAACAAAAAAGGAAAAAAAGCTGTGGTAAACTCTGTAACTTGAGGGCTGTGTAGCTAAATGTGCCATTTGAGAATGGCTTTCTGACAGATGGACTTGACATGCTGTACTGTACTGTGATGTAGCTCTCTCTTCTCCGACAGTTCTGTTCTGAGATGAACGTGTATTGTTGCCTTAGGAAAAGGATGGTGTTTTGGTGAGAGAGACCTGTACCCCTTTTTATCTGGTGTTCCTTTTAAAGCATTTTTTTGATGCAAGTCATCCTAATTCACATTCACTCGTGCACTCGATTAAAATCTTACTTGAACAGTTCTCATACTACTACACTTGTTTTTTTGCACTTTTGGCTGTGCTGGTTATATTTGAAGGGTGGGTGAGGAACTGGAGCACATATGATCACTTGTAGATGTGCTATTGGGATAAGCCTGGATATTTTCTGTTAACTTTCATGATTTGTTGTTCTTTGTCAAAATAGCTATATAAATCAAGCCAAGTTTCACTCTCTTTGACTGTGTGTGAATATGAGTGAAAGAGTGAGATCTATATGTTTGGTCATAGTTTAATAATGGCATGGGTGGTTAGACCAACTTAATACTTTAAAAAAATCAGTTACTGTTTTTTAGTTGATCACTTTTACATTGAGTGTGATCACTGGTCCAGGCAGAAATGCTCACTTCAACATATAATCTCAATATCATAAATGAAATCAGTGAATTCAACTGCTGAGGACCATTAAGCTCCATTTGTAAAAGAAAACAGGTATATTGATAGATCTTGTAATTATTTAGCCTATCCTCCAAGAAGTGGTGTGTTTATAATTTGTTTTCCCAGCTGCATAAATGATACTTTTGGTCACACAGTTAGCTTCATAATTTGAGTACTTGGTTGTTGCCTGATATTAATTATACACTACGCTCACTTATCACCTCTGAAAAGTGAATGTGTTTAGTGTGTCGGTCAGGAAAGATGCCACTTTTGAGAATTGGTGCAATCTTAACCAATTTAGACCAGCACAACTCTCCCATCTCTACTTTCCTGCAGTGGCATGAGTAGGTTGGCACTTGTCTGTTCACTGGCCTAACCTGCCCTGGAGTGGTGCAGAAGTGCCTTATGGCACTTTTCTGTTACCCCCAGGCCAGCATGGGACTTGTGCTAACCTAACCAGGGTTTAGGTTGTCACAAACTTGTTCTGTTTAACTGAATAGTTACTAATGAAAAGCTATTAAAAGCCTGTTTTGTGAGGCTATGGAAACTCCTTGATTACCTTTATGTAAATTTGGCACAGATATAGGAAAAAGATTTGGTCAGCAAATGTTTGTTTGAAAATAGAGAAGGTGGCCAACACAGCAACAGATAAAGGTTGACCTAACCTTTTGAGGTGGAATTGCTAAAGCCCTGTTGTTTGTCACTGAAGCAGTCCTGAGCATTTATCATTCTCTGACTCATGAGTATTAGAAGCCATGATAACAAAGAGGTGAGGTGACAGGCTAGAGGTACTCAGATGAAATTCTTTGTGACAGCTCCTTGCTGTGAAAAATGCATGTAATTCTTCATATCTCGGTAATTAACTCTAATGCTGTGCTAGGACAGCAAGGCGTGGGATAATACGCCGCTGACTTGTTGAATTAAAAGTCACATCCAAGGAAAGCAAAGCAGAATAAGCTTATTAATGAATTCCTGCCGGTGAGAGACTGAAATGTGACACAAGTGTGATACTGAAATGTGACTGTAAATTGGAAGAGAGGATTTTAATATTGTACCTTGTTTGCAACAGGAAGATAGTATTAGTAAGCTTCTATTCTTGAAAATTTATCTGGGGGGGCGGGGAGTTCTGACAATTACACCATACCTGTTTTGGAGGGGAAGTTGCTGCATTTGTCCAATTCAATAACAATTTATATCTCACCTTTTTCTCCAAAGGGCATCCATGGAGGCTTTCAGCACATTAAAAATACACAAAGCTATAAAACAAAACACCATATTAAAAGCCAACAAACAGAAAATAGCAGAAATAAATGTGAAGATCTCAGGTTCCAGTAATGCAGGACTCTGCTGCCTTTCCTTCTCCACCACTACACTGTAATCCAAATGTATGTAGTGTTTAACAGAATTCTTCCTCCTTTTCTCAGAACCAGTGCCAGAATTTTGCCAGGGAATCCACTGAAGCTAATGAAGCATTACTGTCCATGTGAAGATTTGCTCAGAATTTTACCTGCTTGGAAGGGAAAATTATTTACTTGCTTGGAAAATTTATATGCTTGGAAGGGAAAAGAACAGTGTGGTCTGCTTAGTAGAAGAGTTCAGATCCATGTTCAGGAGTATGGGGAGAAACAGTGCCCCTGCCTTGTTAACCACTGTTTAGAATTGGGTGGGCACTCCTAGCCCCCACTTGGCTCTGAATTGTCTCTGTCTCCCTGTCTTTCTGGCATCGTCTGTTTTTGCTGAACAAGAGGTATGCGGTAAACAATTCATAGTTTTCATGCAGTTCTGCAGGCATGTATTAAAGTTCTCATGTATATTATAAATAAGGTTAGTAAACCTTTACTAACCTTATTTATAGACAGAACTTTATTTAAGTTCTGTCTATAATTTATTCATTTATGTAAATTTATTCAGATTTGAATTATAAATTAATTTTTTTAGTCCTCAATACTGTGTCAGAGATTGTGTTTGTCCACCACTAGTATATTGCCTAGTTGTGTCCGACTCCTCGACCCTATGGACTGCAGCACACCAGGCCACCTCATCCTCCACTAGCTTGTCCAAATTCATGCTCATTGCTTTGGTGATACTGTCTAAGCACCTCATCCTCTGCCATCCTCTTCTCCTTTTGCCTTCATTTTTTCTCAGCATTAGGATCTTTTCTATGAAGCGCTCCTTTCTCCTGAGGTGGCCAAAATATTTACCACTAGGGTGCCATGATCCCTGTTGAGCTGCACATCCTGAAGTTCTATGCAATGGTCAACCCATTTCTGCCCGGCTGACAGGTGTACCTTTTGGTACCTGTTGTGTATATGTAATCTGGACACAAAAGATAGAGGCAACTCTGTCCCACTTTGTACTGGGCAAGTGTCACTTTCCTACAAGAGGTCTTTGGAAGCACAGGAAAGTGATGGTTGTAATGACTCTCCAGGAATGCATGACATGGATCTCATGCACCACTTGAAGCCCAACAGGAGAACCTGGTGGTTCTCCTTTAGTCATGGTAAAAATAAAGGCATCCAAGAATTGAAGTTGTAAAGTCTTGATTGAAAAGCTTTTCTTGTGCACCTCTAAGCCTGGACAGCAGTGGTGGGCACTTACCGGTATGGGCCTACCCGCCTGTACTGGTTCTTCCCGTTTCCCTGCCGCTAGCGTACCGCCAGTGACAGGGAAACGCAAAACATAGCAGACCGGTACGGCCTGCCATGTTTTGCGCCCATTGCGCCTGCCTAGAAGTGGGCAGGACGCTTTTAGGAAGGCTCTGCGCGAGCGCCGACGCCGGCGCTCACGCAGAGCCTGCTTAGAAGCCGGCCTGCCAGCTTCTAGGCAGGCTCTGTGTGAGCGCCGGTGGCGGCGCTTGCACAGAGCCTGCTTAGAAGCTGGCAGGCCGGCTTCTAAGCAGGCACTGCGCAGGCGCCAATGTCGCCCCGCCCCTCGCCCCTCCCCAGTCCCACCCCTCACCCCGCCCACACACCCCTGACCCCCGGCTGGCCCCTCCCACTTCCGGCGTACCGGATCTTGGGATGGGGTCAGCCCATCTCTGCTGGACAGGGTAACCATATGTCATAACCACAGAAAGAGGACAGTATAGGACACCCAAGTAAAAGGTAGGACACAACATAAAAGCTAAAAACTCATGTATTTTTTGCTGTATGGTCAATTTAAACACAATATTGCTTATTAAATTAAAAACCACTATATGTAAATTTACAGTATTACTGGGAATTGAAATTGCCTTGTGAATGAATTAGAGGAAGGCCACTGTGCTGCCTGTTCACAAGGAAAGGGAGGACTGAAGATTTTTTCCAGGACACAAGGCTAGAAAGGAGGACACATCCTGGAAAAATAGGATGTGTGGTCAATCTGACTTATATAATTATTAAATTTAAAACTAGTACATGTAATTTATTAATTACAGGAGACTCCATGCTGCCTGCGCAGAAGGAAAAGGAGGACAATGGAGTTTTTCCCAGGACACAAAGCAAGAAAAGAGAACATGTCCTGGAAAAAGGAGGACATGTGTGGTCAGTCTTTCACCCAGTGGCTGCTGTCCCAGTCCAGGGCAGGGCTTGTTTCCTTCCTTCCTTCCTTCACCTGCGCCTCCCCCAGGGAGGGACAGTCGGGGAAGGTCCCAGCCAGGCTGTCCCGGAGGAGCGATGTCCAGGGCGGTGCGGGCAGCGCTGCGGGGCAAGGGGGCTCCTGCGGAGGACCAGCTCTCCATCCTCCCCAGGGAGAGGGAGCAGGAGGGGGAGGCGGAGGCCAGGCAGCCCCTGCAGGAGCGCAAGGAGGGCAGGCGCAAGAGGAGGAGGCTCCGCAAGTATGGCAAGGTGAGCAGAGACAGCCACTGGGGACTCCCCACCGCCCCATCTCCTCTTGTCCCAGGACATGTCCTCTTCTTTAACCTTGTGTCCTGGGAAAAAAAATTCATTTACCCCCCCCCCTTTTCTTTGTGAGCAGCAGCATGTAGCCTCTTGTACTAAATAAGTTATATGTAATAGTTTTAAATTTAATAAGGAGTAACAATAAGGAGTAAAAATTTAATAAGGTGAACAATGCCCCTTTTGTTCTTGGATGTTTTTTTCTAGCCTTGTCTTCCTTTTCCTGGTCAGCAGCAGCATGGAGCCTCTTGTAGTTAATGAGATGCGCTTAATAGTTCTAATCTTTATACTGTACATAAAAGAGAAAACTCACTCACTGACTCATCAACACCCTGCCCAAACCCCGGACCTAGAAGCATGACATTCAGGGAGGGTGTTCCTTCTGACACATGAACCCACCCATGAACACCCATCTGGAGAAATTTAACCCTTCAGGGACTGAAAAGGGGGCAACGTGTTTCTGTCCTATACTTAACATGGGAGACTGAACAACATCCAGCCAATTGGGTGCTCCGTGCCTGGCGCACTGGGGGATGTTGTTAGGAGGAAGAGGTTGCATTGGGGAGGATGCTGTGCATGGGGGTTTGATGCACGTGGGGGATGGTGCTTATGGGGGGGTTGTTGCGCATGGGGGGATGATGCGCATTTGGGATGTTGGGTATGGGGGATGATGCACATTCAGGATGTTGCGCATGGCGACTGATGCACAAGGGGGGATTTTGCTGCACATGTGGGGATGCACATGGGGGGATTTTGCGCATGGGATATGAACATGGGCAATGTTGCACATGGGGGATGTTGCGCATAGGGGATTGTTCTGCATAGGGGATTGGTACATGGGGGTTGATGAGGATGGTGGTTTAATGTTCATATGGGGGATGATGCGCATGGGGTGGATGAACATTAGGGATGGTGCCTGTAGGAGTGGATGTGCATGGGGGGGTGGATGTACATGGGGGGTTGATGCGCAGTGGAGGGATGGCATAAAGGGGAATATTACTCCTGCAACATGGGTACGCTTTCGCTAGTTTTAATAATAAGTAATGCTGTGTTTAAATCAATCATCTGAAAGCAATATATATGAGTGTTATTAGCTTTTGTTTGGTCACATCCTATATTTTTGGAGGGTCTTTTGCAGTTATGACATCTGGTCAGCCTAAGCATTCCAGCAGGTCACCTCCTCTCACACAGATATGGTGCCTGATATACAATTATGCACTTAAAATCTGGGCTTGTGCCTGAGAAAACAGCAAACCCAGTTGGTATCCCAGATGATCCCTGAAATAGTTTAGAATCTCTCTTCCAGTTGTGTTCTTATTTTTTTTAAAGTAGGAAAGTCCACTCAGCCACTCCCACTGTACCACGTACAAAAGGTGATATCATATACCCAAGAGGATACTTTGACCCTAGATATGCAGAGCCTCCACCCTCTGTTTCTGTCTGTACAAGAATTTCCACTACAGTGGTGGACAGTGATACAGTAATACTTGTCGTTGATTTCTAGTGTTTCACTGTTTTGAAGCACTGTTATTTTTTCACTGCTTTTTCACTGATTTCACTGTTGTTTTTTTCTTGTTGTAAGTATAACTCTTGCAGATAGTACATATTGTTTCTGTGTTGCAGCTGGGAAGCTGAGGCCTCAAGCAAGTACAATGGTACTTCGCTTAACAAGCGCCTCGCTTAACAAGCGTTTCACATAACAAGCAAAAATTTCTGAGAAATCTTGCTTCACATAACAAGTCCCGCTTCACTTAACAAGCAAGCACGTTACGGAGGCTATTTAAAAAGGGCTGCCAGCCAGCGCTGCTATCTCTAACTGCCCCCAACTTGGGGACTGTTGCCCAGAGGTGCCAGAGGCAGCTGCCTCTGACTGCCCCCCACTGACCACCTTGAACCTCCAGCAGCAGCCCAGGTAAGCCTCCCAGGAAAGTATCTTTGATTGCAGTCTCCTAACTATGTCTACTCAGAAGTAAGCCCCATTGTGTTAAATGGGGCTTATTCCCAGGAAAGTGACTTTAGAGACTGATCATGATTTGCTTTATTTATTTATGATTGATTTGATTGAATTTCTATCCCACTTTCTCCTGCAGGTGGGACTCAAGGTAGCGGACAATTAAAACAAATTTTTTTAAAAATACAGTACATAAAACATATTTTAAAACATTTAAAAAAACAGTGCTGCAGACAAATTCCATAAAAGCAAGTTGAAAACACACCAGTTTTTCATTAGTTAAAAGCTTTTTTAAACAAAAATGTGTTTCAGACCCTGCTGAAAGCTCTGAGGAGAAGGAGTGGTTCTCAACTCCAGGCGAAGGGAATTCTATAGTTGGGGAGCAGCCACCAAACAGGCTCTGCTTCTAGCCCCTCAATTCTCTTGCTGGCAGCATGGTCAACAGCATCCCCTCAGATGAGCTTAGGTGATGGGTTGGATTGTAAGGACAAAGGTAGTTCGTCAGATACCCCGGACCTGAGCCATATAGGGCTTTAATTCAGCCCGGAAATCAATGGGCAGCCAGTGTAAATGCCAAAGCAGTGGCCCGACTGAGTTGAACCAATGAGCCCCCGCAGCCACACAAGACACTGCATTTTGCACTAATTGGAGTTTCCAGACCATCATCAGAAGCAGTCCCACATATGAAAGTACAGTATACACCTTGACAGCTCAAACCCATCCTCGGTCAGCAAATAGATATATACATTGTGCGGCAGCCAAGAAACTGAGCTCCACTTGCTGCAAATCAAGACGGTTCCAGTTCAGATCTTAATTCTGCTATGAATTTTCACTAAGGGGTCTGGGCAAACTACTTGTCTTCAGCCTCTTCTCTGCTCCGTTTGCTGCAATTTGGAAATGTTAGCATTATACTTGCAGGACTGTGGTAAAGATGCCATCAGAGTCACCCCAGGAAAGGTTTTCACACTCAGAATACACAGTACAGATGTGTGGTATGATCTATCATATTTTGTTTGATATGGACTTTGGTTGGGTCTGCTTGATATTGTTGGGGTAGCACATAAAGGAGGGTGGTGTTTGGCAGCACAAATGAAAATTATTTTTGAAAAAAACAAATAATGACTTATTTCTGATGAAGGAGCTGGATGGATTTTCCTCTTGAGCTCAGAAGCTCCCCTTCTGATCAGAGCTGTTCACAGAGATCAAACGAGAGCTCTGTCACTTCCGACTGAGAAAGGTCTCTAAACTAATCCTTGTGACAGATGCTTTACATTTCTTTGTGCGGCTTTTCTCTTTATTTTGACAACTTTCCAATTAGCGAGAAAGGTATGAGGCTTGTTTTCGCCCTACACAGCAATGACAAAGAAAGACAATAAAGAAAGCTTCCATTGCTTTATATTCTGGCTACAACCATGAGAGTTACCTTGACATTTAACACTTTGCTGCTGGTTACTCCTAAGAATATAGATCCTACTGTTGGGTTTCTACTTTGCAGTGGTTGATGCAAAACCAGCAATAGGTCTGGTTGCTCTTGGGAAACCAGCATTCAAGACAGTCTGCACAATGATAGGATCCAGATAAGGATCCAGATAAGGATCTAAGGATAGGATCCAGATACCTTGGAGTGAAGCTACCCCAGGAGATACCTGACCCCAATATGGCAGTGTTCAAAGATGGTCCCGTGGAAATCTCCAGGATTGCTTTCAATATTCACCTGGGGATTGATCTGATTTCTGGAGATTTTTTTTTTCTTCGATAGATGAATTCTCCAGCTATCAGCATTGAACACCCCCATCAGAAGGAATTTATTTATTTAGCATATGGTATACAATGCATGGAGTTATGGTAAATCAGATATTAATGTCCAGTCTATCCAGCCATTCAAGAACAGCATACCTACATTGAAAAAGTCAGGCACTGGGCTGGTATAGGCTCTTAATTTACAGTTGGAAACAATGTGATGAAAAAGTTTGTTGAAAAACACCACAATCACTCTGGGGTAGATACGAGATCCTATTTAAACAGTGAGACCTGTCAGACACCATGTTGGCAGGGTTGCCATATGTCCCAAAACAAGGACAGTCCCAATTTTGGGAGATTGTGGGCACAATCCAGAGTAACTACGGGGAGTCCTTGCTCCGGTGTAAGAACAATTTACTCTGGATACCAATATGAATTTCCCATAGGTTGTCACAGAGTGGTGCAGTAACTATGGGTGCATGTAATGTCTCTTACGTGCTCCCATAGTTACTCTGGATTTGGGGGTGTGTTCATATACTGGCAAATGGGACAGAGGATCTTGTCCCAATTTTGTGGAAGAGAATTATGGCAACCCTCCATATTGGGTATGGTTCCTGTTCAGAGTTGACTAATGTTGGTGGGAATACTAATTCCATGAGGGAATACTGAAAGCAGACAGTATTCAGCAGTCAGCAGTCAGGCCAAATTCTTACACAAAAATACTTTCCAGATAAAGGAAATGCAGCTCTGAGGTAAGAGAACAAACATTGCCTTACCTTGAAGAGACCTCAGTGACTGTCCCACAATTTCAGAATGCAGAACATGCCTCACTGGGACAACTATGGCTACAATCCAGAGTAACTACGGGACCTTTTGCGCTGACGTAGTTATGGTGCCACCTATGGGAAACCTATGGGAAATGCATAGAGCAAACCAGAGTAAGTGCCTCTTATGTCTTCCTGAAGTTACTCTGAATTGTAGAGTTACCCTACAATCCAGAGTAACTACGGGAGCATATAAGAGACATTATGTGCACCCGTAGTTATTGTACCACCTAATGAAAACCAATGGGAAATTCATATTGCAATCCAGAGCAAATTGTTCTTACACAGCACAAGGACTCCCCGTAGTTACTCTGGATTGCGCCCTTAGTCACTATGGGAAAGTTAGGGCGCATTCCAGAGTAACTACAGGGAGTCCTTGCTCTGGTGTAAGAACAATTTACGCTGGATTGCAATATGAATTTCCCATAGGTTTTCACTCGGTGGTGCTGTAACTACGGGTGCACATAATGTCTCTTACGTGCTCTTACATTACTCTGGATTGTAGGGCTTGTCAGTATTTCAGCCTAAGTGCATGTTCCTTGGATTTATATTCCATCTTTCTCTGAAGAAGCATGAAAAAGCGGAGTCAAGGCAGCTAACAACACAAGTACACATATGAAGAGTCAATATATATTTTAAAACATCCAGCACTTTGAATACAGTAACTTGGCATCCATGTTAAAAACAATAAAAAACGTATTAGTTAAAAGTCTGAAATGATAGTCTTGTGCATAAATGGACCAGTTGATCCAATAGTTGTACCTTTTGCTGCAGTAAGAGAATTTCACATATATTGCTGCACAAAGAACGGATGCCAGATTGAATTGCTTATTTTCAGTAGAGCTCAGGAATCTGTTATCCTGGCCACAGCAGAAACATTTTATGGCACGACTGCTGCCAAATAACATGAGCCAAGAGAATTAAGGCCGTTCTTCAGTGTGTTTTGCTGAAAGTTGGAAGGGAGTGCACTTCGGAAGGAAGGGGAGGGAATAAAGCAATACATGTTTTTTTCCTGCTATGCACATTCTTTTGGAAGTGTTTAATAAGTTCCTTTGAGGTTGAGATTGAACCGAGCATGTACTAATATGACTGTTATTTACTATTATGATATTTGTGAAAAGACTTTCAACAGAGGACAGTCCCCCCTGCGGTTTGCAAGCATTTAATAATTGTATGAAATAATTCAGCTAAGTAAATAAAAGTGAACAAAAAACTGCAGCCAGTCTCTGCTCAAGTGCCAAAGGTCGGATGAAACAAATGTGTTTTCATCAGGCTATGGGAGAAGGACACACAAATATATCCCAGGGTAGGGTGATCGACAGTCCTGGAGATGTCACAAAAGAAGTTATTCATTATAGGTCAGTCCAGGGAAAAAGAGGCAGCATCAGAATGACTCAGTAGTATATTAAGTATATTTCTAGATGGTAGGAAGATCCAAACAGGTGATGAGAGGGAAGATAGGAGTTTTTTCACCTATTATATAACTGGGCTCACTTGAATTCATCCCAAGGATTCATTTATCTGATCTAGGCTGCAATCCTAAAAATACTTTCCTGGGAGTAAGACCCATTGAGCACAGTGGGGCTTACTTTTTAGTAGACATTGTTAGGAATCATGTGTTCCTAGTTAGAAGCTTTTCAGCAGGGACTAGCTTAAGAAAGATGCAGCCAAACTAGAGCAAGTCCAGAGGAGAGCGACAAGAGTGATCAGTGGGATGGAAGGGAAGCCCTACGAGGAAAGGTTGGGGGAACTTGGGATGTTCAGCCTGGAGAAGAGGAGGCTGAGGGGAGACATGATTGCCCTCTTCAGATACCTGAAGGGCTGTCATAGGGAGGAAGGGGCTCTTTTGTTCATAGCTGCTTCTGAAAGCAGGACTAGAACCAATGGGTACAAACTGCAAGAGAGGAGATTCTGGTTGGAAATCCAGAAAAAATTCTTGATGGTGAGGGCGGTTTGGCAATGGAACAAATTGCCGAGGGAGGTGGTGGACTCTCCCTCACTGGGGATCTTTAAGCAGAGGCTCAACAAGCACCTGTCAGGGATGCTCTAGGGCAGTGTTTCTCAAAGTGGGGGAAGCTAGACACAGAAGGAGAACACGGAGGAGGGTGGTGGTGATTGGAGATTCTCTCCTGAGGGGCATGGAAGCTGTCTGCCGACCAGACCCGTTTTCCCGTGAGGTGTGCTGCCTCCCTGGTGCTAGGATACGGGATATCACGGAGAGGCTACCGAGGATGATCACACCTGCTGATCGTCACCCGTTCTTACTCATCCACGTAGGAACAAACGATACTGCTCGGGAAACTTTCCAAAAGATAGTTGGGGATTATGAAGCTCTGGGGAGGAAGATTAAGGACCTGGGGGATACCCAGGTGGTATTCTCATCCATCCTCCCAGTAATTGGCAAAGGTCCTCAGAGAGATAGCAAGATTTTTCAGGTCAATAGCTGGCTTCGAAAATGGTGTCATCGGGAAGGATTTGGATTCTGGGATCACAGGATGAACTTCCTTGAGGAAGGACTCCTAGCAAAGGATGGACTACATCTTACGGGTTGGGGGAAGAGGGTCTTCAGACGGGAGATGGCCAACCTTATCAGGAGGGCTTTAAACTAAATAAGAAGGGGGTGGGTTACGTCCAAAGGGAACCTAGGAATAAGGAAAATGCTCTGGATGGAAATTGCCAGGGCACAGCTGTAACTCAAAAGTCTTTAGAGGGGCCTGGCCTTACAAAAAAGGAGGGAAATGCATTGAGTTGCAACCTCCAGGGCTTAAGTTGCATTTACACAAATGCACAGAGCCTGGGAAATAAACAAGATGAGCTGGAGCTTTTAGCAAGTGAAGGGAAATTTGATTTGATAGGAATAACTGAAACTTGGTGGGACGACTCCCATGACTGGAACACACAATTGGAAGGCTATCAGCTGTTCCGGAGGAACAGAAGTGGCAAAAGGGGAGGTGGAGTAGCATTATATGTCAAGAACATATATACTTGCTCTGAAATCCAGGAGAGTGGTCCGGATATCCCTGTGGAGTGTGTTTGGGTAAAAGTAAGGGGGGAAAATAAAAAACAAAACATTGTGGTGGGCATCTACTATAGACCGCCAGGTCAAGGAGAAGGAGTAGACGATGTCTTCTTGGAGCAACTGGCAGGCATTGCAAGGAAATATGAGGTAGTAGTAATGGGGGACTTTAACTACCCAGACATTTGCTGGGAGACAAACTCAGCCAAACATGGAAGCTCCAGTAGATTCCTGATGGGCCTGGAAGATAACTTCATGGTCCAGAAAGTGGAGGAAACGACAAGGGGAGGGGCCATCCTTGACCTGATCTTAACAAATCGTGAAGAACTGGTTGATCAGGTCAACATAGTGGGAACTTTAGGGGAAAGCGATCATGAGCTGCTGGAATTTAGAATAATGTGGGAAATAAAAAGAGTGCAGAGTGAAACTTATATGTTGGATTTCAGGAAAGCTGATTTCAACAGGCTTAGAGGAGTCATAGGTGGGATCCCATGGGTTGATGATCTAATGGGGAAAGGGGCCCAAGATGGGTGGGAGCTCCTTAAGAGGCAGCTTCTACAAGCACAGTCAGAAACAATTCCAATAAAAAAGAAAGGGAGAAAAAACTTGAAAAAACCAGGTTGGCTCCACAAGCAACTTGGGGATCAGCTGAAGTCAAAGAAAGAGAAGTATAGGGAGTGGAAGACTGGAAAGATCACCAGAGAGGAGTACAGGCAGGTAGCCCGGTCATGTAGGGAGGGGGTCAGGGATGCTAAAGCTCAGTATGAGCTGAGGCTGGCCAGGGGAGTCAAAGATAACAAAAAGAGCTTCTTTAGATATGCCCAGAGGAACAGGAGGAGAGACGAGGGGGTGGGGCTGCTCTTGGTCAAGGATGGACAACAGGTGTCTGGAAACCAGCAGAAGGCGGAGCTGCTCAACTCCTACTTTGCATCCGTCTATTCACAGAAGGAGGGCTGTGCTAATGGGGGTGCGGGATCATTGACTGATTCGGGGATGTGTTTACATCCCCTAAGAGGTAATGAAAACATGGATGGTGCAGAAGAGCAGATTAAGATTGACAGAGAACTGGTTCGAAACCACTTAACTGGCCTAAATGAATTCAAGTCATTTGGACCGGATGAGCTGCATCCTAGAGTTCTTAAGGAACTGGCAGATGTCCTTGCAGAGCCTCTGTCGATCATCTTTGAGAAATCCTTGAGGAGTGGAGAAGTGCCACTGGACTGGAAGAGGGCAAATGTAGTCCCAATTTTTAAGAAGGGGAAAAAAGAAGACCCGGGAAATTATAGACCAGTCAGTTTGACTTCAATCCCGGGCAAGATATTAGAGCAAATCATAAAACACACAATTTGTGCACATCTAGACAAGTACTCCGTGATCAAAACAACCCAGCATGGATTTACCAAGAATAAATCTTGCCAGACAAATCTGATCTCCTTTTTTGATCGGGTTACAAGCTTACTGGACAGTGGCAATGCTGTGGATGTCATTTATTTTGACTTCAGCAAAGCATTTGACAATGTCCCACATGACATTTTAATTAGGAAGTTGGAAAAATATGGGCTAGACAGGGCAATTGTTAGGTGGATCTGCAACTGGCTCGATGGCCGCACTCAAAGGGTTTTAGTAAATGGTTCTGTGTCAACCTGGAGGTCAGTTTCTAGTGGGGTCCCCCAAGGCTCTGTCTTGGGACCGGTTCTCTTTAACATTTTCATCAATGACTTGGAGGAAGGGATACGGGGGAGCCTGATCAAATTTGCAGATGACACCAAACTGGGAGGAGTAGCAAACACATCAGAAGATAAGAGAAACCTCCAGGAATATCTGGATAAACTGGAATCCTGGGCTGTAACAAACAGAATGAATTTCAACAGGGAGAAGTGCAAGGTTCTGCACTTAGGCAATAAAAACCAAAAACATAGGTATAAAATGGGGGATACTTGGCTTGGCAGCACAACATGTGAGCAGGATCTTGGAGTCGCCGTGGATCACAAGCTGAACATGAGTCAGCCGTGTGATGTGTCTGCAAAGAAGGCAAATGCCATTTTAGGTTACATTAAGAGGACTGTAGCTTCCAAGTCACGAGAAGTTCTAGTTCCTCTTTATTCTGCATTGGTGAGACCTCACCTTGAGTACTGTGTTCAGTTCTGGGCACCTCACTTTAAGAAGGATGCAGCCAAACTGGAGCAAGTCCAGAGGAGAGCGACAAGAATGATCCGTGGGATGGAAGGGAAGCCCTACGAGGAAAGGTTGGGGGAACTTGGGATGTTCAGCCTGGAGAAGAGGAGGCTGAGGGGAGACATGATTGCCCTCTTCAGATACCTGAAGGGCTGTCATAGGGAGGAAGGGGCCAATTTGTTCATAGCTGCTTCTGAAAGCAGAACTAGAACCAATGGGTACAAACTGCAAGAAAGGAGCTTCCGGCTGGAAATCCGGAAAAAATTCCTGACGGTGAGGGCGGTTCGGCAGTGGAACAGATTGCCAAGGGACGTGGTGGACTCTCCCTCACTGGGGATCTTCAAGCAGAGGCTCGATGAGCACCTGTTGGAGATGCTCTAGGGGGAATTCCTGCTGCAGGCAGGGGGTTGGACTAGATGACCTACTAGGTCCCTTCCAGCTCTATGATTCTATGATTCTATGATTCTATGACCCCTTTGGGGGTCGCCTAGAGCTTTCCTGGGGGTCGCCTAAAGACCCCTGGTGCAGGGGACCAGGTCAGGCTTGCCAGACCTCCGGCTGTAGCTGCGCACGCACTGGGGCTGACTGACAGCCTCAGGGCCCAATCCTATGCATGCCTACTCTGAAATAAATCCCATTATAGTCAGGGGGGCCTTTACTCCCATGTAAATGTGGATAGGATTGCAGCCTCAGGGCCCAATCCAATGCATACCTACTCTGAAATAAATCCCATTGTGTTCAACGTGTGCACAGAACACACATTTCATTTGTAACAATGAAAATACATCCTGCATGTTGGATATTTACATTATGATTCATAACAGTAGCAAAATTACAGTTATAAAGTAGCAACAAAAATAATTTTATGGTTGGGGGTCCCCACAACATGAGGGACTTATAAAGGGGTCACGTCATTAGGAAGATTGAGAACCACTGCTCTAGGGGGAATTCCTGCTGCAGGCAGGGGGTTGGACTAGATGACCTACTAGGTCCCTTCCAACTCTATGATTCTGTTCTGGGCATTTGATTTACTGCATTTTGCGATCATAAAGTGGGCTGGTGGAAGTCAGGGTGATCATGTCCTCTTTTTCAGAAGATGTCTTCTTTTTTAGCCTTATATTCCAGAAAAAAATCTTTCTTGTCCTCCTTTTCCTTGTGAGCAGGCAGCTTAGTATCTAGCCAATAAATGACCCATTATTATCTACTGGTATTTATGTAATTAAATTTGATTTTGTTGTGGAGGTGGGGCTACACAATCATCTTTTAAAAAATCGTCTTTTATCCTGATCAAGATCAGGAATTGGCTCATGGCCAACCCAAAAGGCTAATTGGTGCTGTGTACTTGAGCGTTAACAAAACTTCAGCATCAAGGAAATAACTTGGATTCCACAGCTTTTCATTTCCAGAGTTGAGTGGCTTCATGGCCACCAGTACAACCTTGCATGAGGTTGTTTGATGGGTCAAATCAAGCTGGCATAGGGTGGGGAGAGCTGGTTTTTAATGGCCAGATATCTAATATCCCATTCCATAACTTTTTCATATTATAAAATAACAAGTTTAATAAAATAATTTTAAAAGGCATAGTATGGGTTGCCAAGGAGGTTCTGACCATTAAGTGTTCCTAGTGCAGAGAAGGGGAAGAGTTTACAAAAATTTTTCCTGGAAGAGAGTCTGGTTTTTTTGGGTAGCATTTTATTGGATCTAGAGAGAGCATGTTGGGAAAAAGGAAGTTGGGAGAAGCTGATCACCACCCTGCTTCCAAAAAAGTGGGATGCCCTTTCCTCGAAGGGGGATGTGGGGTGGTGTTTCCGACTTTCACCCAGATCTCCTGCTTGAAAGCAGGGCAGCAAGAGTGAAGACCCTACAGCAAGTAATTGAAGTCAAAGGTGACAGATGGGCATAGTGTGCCTCCTTGGCACCATGTCTCCTTGGCACTTTGCCTCACCTTGCCATACATCTGGGCCGGCTCACTGTTAATACTTGAACAGGTTCAAATGGGAAGAGCTGGTCCCTGTCATTCCAATGTGGTGGATCATCTTGTGATCTTACCATGTATGTTTGATGTTGTGAGTTTTTATTTTCCAACTAGCAAAGCAAACATAATCAGTAATCTAGGATTGGATTTTCCATCTGTGTTTTTCCCGAAAAGACCTTTAGAAGGGTGTTCAAATTGGGGGAGAAGAACTGAACCTTGCATCATTTCCCTGATCTAAACAGCCTTTGAAGTTGAATCAGCCCTGCTGGAAGGAAGAAATGGAACCAAGCAAAAATGTTTATTGTGGTTATTGAGGTTTTTTTACCCAGCAGTGCTAATTGGAGTTTGAGGAGAAGTAATTTTGATTGAGTAAATAGATGGGGAGACCAGGGTTCAACATTCCTTCCTCTGCCCCCACCTGACTTAATGAAAGTGGGAGCTTTCAAGTGTAGACAAACAAACCAGCTGCGTGTACGTCACACTCCTCTTGGGCCAAAGATGTTGTCGAAAGCTGGTTTGAATTACTCCCTCTTTGGTTATTGTTAGTAAGTAATTTTATTGCTTGACTTGAAATTATTTTGTAAGCTGTGGCAGGAAAGGCATGCTAAAAATGGAAAAGAAAGTGTTCCCATGTGAGGAAAGGAAACTGTATGGAAAGGCAGACTGCACTGATGGTGAACAGTTTCTCTGATTGTGAGAAGACCCCACTGGACGAAATCAGCATACTGTTGTTGTTTTGTTGAGATAAAAGTTATTTATTAAATCTTTATCCTGTCCTCCTTCCAAGGAGCTCAGGGCATACATTCCTTACCTTTTTAACAACAACAATCTTGTGAGGTAGAGTCTAGTCTGAGAGATTGTGATTGAGCTGGACACAGTCACCACAGTCCTATACATATTTACGCAGAAGTCAGTCTCATGTTCAATATATAGTGAACAGTGGCCAGTCAGATGCGTACTCATGACAGTCAAAGACCTGCATCCTGTTGTCATTCCTAGGGAAAAAGCCAGGATATAAATAAAGTAGGGTATATCATCATCAAGAACAACAACAGAATTTTTATATTCTGCTTTTCAACAAAATATTCACATAGATAGGTCCCACCACCACATCCTGTGGCAAGGAGTTCCACAGATTAATTACATATTGGCTAAGAAGGTGATCTCATTTCATTTGTTCTCACTGTCACAGCACTACGTTTTAGTGGATGTCTCTTTTCTGGTGGTATATGAGAGGGAAAAGAACATCCCTCTCTCCAGGGTGACCATATGACCATAAATTTCCAGATTTGTCCTCTTTTTTTAGTCTTCTGTCTGGGTGTCCTCCAAAAGGGCTTCATTGTCCTCCATTTTGGCTTCATTTTGGAACTTTGCAATGGTGTGCAGTACCCCATCATGTCACATGTCATTGAATTTGTATTGAAGAGCAGAATCCAGTGCAAAAATTGGTTTTGAAATATTTCCTTCCTATCAAAGGTTATGGCCAAAAAACAAAAAATAAAAAATACGCATTGAACTCTATGGGAAAATGAAAGTGCCCAATATTGCGGCTTTACTCATGTGTCTGCCAGTAAGGCCAGGCTGAGAGGAATCCAAGACCTTGTCCTCCTTTTGAGGTTTGGGCATTTCATTACTCTGCCTCTATTTCTTCTATCCCTCTCCTACTTAATTTTGTGCATCTGAATCATGTCACACCTCAGTCCTTTCTATACTGAAGAGCCCGAAATATGGTAACCTTTCCTTGTAAGGGATGTATCCCAGCTCATTAACTCTTCTGGTCACTCTCTTCTACACCTTTTCCAGTTACATTATTTTTTCTTAATGTGACCAGAACTGAAAACACAAATTGAACAGTAATACTGTCCTGTAACAGTATTTTATGTTTTTTTTTTCTTCTCTCAACCCAGAACGTGGGCAAAGTCTTGCAGAAAGGATGTCGCTATCTGGTGCTTGGCCTTCAAGGACTAGCCAATGCCTACTCGTCTCCCTTTGGAGTGGTTTCTTCAGTAGCCGCAGCTTTCCGCTAAACATGCAGCCTGCCAATATTGAGATGACGAATAAGAAAGGTTCTGTTGTTAAAGGAGTGGGCCACCTCTCCTTTGCTCATGCCATATCTTTGGACAAGCTCCCATTTCAGTCATAAGAAGATGCAAAAAAGATCACAATGAGCAGTAGGATGATTTCTTTGCAATTTTTGAGCACTTTCCTTACAGTTTTCTTGAGTGATTGGATGAAAATCAGATCAAAATATGACTAGAAGAACAGTGTTTAGCAGGGCCAGATCTTGTCACTTATTAATATTTTTGCTGGCTTCTCATGTTTAAAAAAAAGTGGTTGAAGGTGAAGAAAGGATGTCTGAGAGAACAAGAAGGAAAAATGGAGAAGGTGAAAAATAGAAAGAAAGGGGACATTCCTCTTTTTTCCCTGCATAGCCTACTTTGCCTTGTACATTTCATGCAATAGTTTGACATTCCAAAGATGTTCATTGCCTCATCACTGAAGTTGATCAGGGAAAGCTGCTGTTGTGGGATTTCTGTGCACCAACACACAGAAGCCCTGCCAGGAATGGACAGACTCAGGAAGAGACAAGAGAGCTGGGGGTCCACTTGATCCAAATGAGACAAGAACAAAACTGGACATGGTTCAACTAAAATTGCAGCTAGTTGTGTACGTCCAGTGTCTGATCTGCTTTAGGTATTTTAGATACCTACTTCTCATTAAGATGTAGACCTTCCTAACAAGAGGTCCCAACACCGAGAGTGTTTCTGGTCTTTTAGGAGACCATTTTGCCCAGCGTAGCTTTCCCTGTCATTGTAGCAGTTTAATGTTAAAAGTCATACTAGCAGATGCTGTGATCTTATATGTTTCAACACAGTTGAAACATGACACATCAAATTTTCTTCAGTGTCCATAGGAAGAGGAGCCTGCGGTATATGAGCTTGGAGATTCAAGAATGGTTTCTAAGGACATTCAGTGTCCATAGGAAGAGGAGCCTGCAGTATATGAACTTGGAAATTCAAGAATGGTTTATATGAACAGTGTCCTTGCCTTAGATGGGCTGATAGAGCAATCTACACCATACTCAACATGTATAGTACAGCAGGAGGGGAATGTCCCACATCTTCTGCTGGCAGAATCAAAAGAACTGGATGGAATCATATGCCAAATGCACTGAAGTAAGAGCGAGTTAAAGATGTTAGAATAAATCAAATGTCATCTGCAGCATCCTGCCCAGGAGCAGCCAAGCTTGTACTGACCAAAGTATGCACCAAGCAAGGGGTCTCAGAGCACATGTGTTTTCCATGCCAAGAATCTTGGATATAATTACAGGCATCTCCAGGTAAAATAACTTCAAATACCTGACAATGGGAAACAGGGCTGGCCCATTCATGAGAACAAGAAAGGCAATTGCCTCAGGTAGGACAAATGTCTCTGCCCATCCACTTGTCTCTCTTGGTTGTGCAGGCTTCCTGGATCCTATGGAGGGTCAGCCAGTGCTGCCACATATAATAAAAAAATCCCTTTTGTCCTGCTTCTTTTGACCCTGACAACAGTGCAATTGTGGCACTGCCTTCACAACTCTCCCAATCACTTAACAGTTCCCAGCCTCCCATGGCTGAATTGCTGTGGTTTATCTGGCTGGGTGGTAAATAGCCCTCTGCATCACGTAAAGACCTTGAGTGATGATACAGGCAGCAGCTTTATTTCAAAGTCATGTGTTTCTGCTTAGCTTTCAAAAAGTCTAATTTTGGATAACATATTTTTATATATATCTTTCTAGCCTTGTACTAGTCATGCTAATGTAGATAGTTTTTAAATTTTTGTGAACAATGATTTTAAAGATGCATTTTTTACACTTTGTATTGTAACTCTAACAAGATTAGGCACATAAATATGAAATAGATTTTAAATGGCTTCTGATTATCCAAATATTCCCAACTATTAATGATGGATTCATTTTCTCTCCCCCCCCCCAAACAATATAAGATCTTCTAGGTTAGCAGTTCTGTAACACCTGGCTGTTGTCATATGTGAATTGTGATTCTGTATGCAAATATAAGTTCTGTAGTTGTGTGAGTTCAGTTTCTAAAGTGGCAATCCTAGTCATGCTATGCCCAAATACAACCTCATAATGTGAAAAGAAGGAATAAAAAGTCATAAGTGTGGAGAAATTGAAAATAGGCTGCTCTGCTCCATTCAAGGAACAGGTTCGGGATCTGGCATGACTCCCTCTCTCTCTGTCCACTGGCTCCCTCTCGCAGCTACTACTGGCTTAAAGCACTTTCTATCAATGGTGAATGCTCCTGTGGAACAGGGTGACCATATGACCAGAAAAACCCGGCTTTGTCCGGATTTTTAGCCTCCTGTCCAGGTGTCCTACATTTTGGTTTCATTATCCTACATTTTGGCTTCATTTTGAAACTTTGCGATAGTGCACAGAACCCCATCATCCCATATGTCGTTGGATTCATATTGAAGAGCAGAATCCAGTGCAAAAATCAGTTTGGAGTTATCTCCTTCCTATCAAAAGTTATGGTCAAAAAGCCAAAAAACAAAAACAAATTACACTTTTTGCCATTTTTTTTAAGCGGGTAGGAATTTTTATGGGATTAGGAATTTTGGCCCTGGGTTCAGGAATAATCTGATCACCCTGCTGTGGAAAGGCCAGAGTCTTCATGCACACTGCATCCCAGGACTGCTTGCCCCCCAAAACCATTGAGCCAGCCCAGGAGGCACAGAGGATGGGGCTGCATGAGTGGATCCAACAGCAATGGTGTGCCCTGGATGATGTCCTTGGTTTATGGTGGATGACAGGGAGAAGCATAGAATTGGGACATAAGGCTGCAATCCTATACACTAGTCATAATTGGGCGTTTCAGCCTGGGACCCCTTTCAAACTTAATCTGTCTGAGACCCCCTGTCAAACGTGCTGGGATCTGACATCACTGTGATGCTAGAGCTTTTCTATGTCTACTTGGAAGTAAGTCACATTATTTTCAATTAGACTTACTCCCAGGAAAACCCAGTGCCAGATTCCAAGATGGCAGATTCTCATCCTATCGTAACCCCCCCTGATCCAATGTCATCCCCCACTTTGAGTACCACAGTCATATGCACTTTCCTTGGAATAATCCCCATTGGAATAATCCCCATTGAATACAGTGGAACCTCTGAGGAGACATACATAGAATTGTTTTAGGGACAAAAAAAATCTCACCCACACTGAGGACAGTCAAAAGAAGATACTTCTTCATATAACGCATGATTAGTCCATGGAGTTGGTTCTGTGATCTACTGGTTGCACCTCTGAATGCCAGTTCAAGGATGCAGTACAGTTTTGGGAGAAGAGCATGCTTGCTTTCTAGAAGCATTTACTGATCCAGTAATGTTATGGCCTGATCCAGCAGGCTGTTTGGATGTTAAGCCAAACATAATTCCCTCTGCATGCTCTTGTGTAACTTTATTGGATTTATACCCCACTTTTCCCATGCCAACACAAATGCCCAGGGCAGATTATAAGTTTTAGTTTCTCCCTTGCTCTCCTCACAACAACCATGTGAAGTAGGTGAGGCTGAGTGATGGCCCAAGGTCGCCCAGGAATCTGCATCTTCCAGGTCTCACTCAGTCCAGCTCCATAACCACTACTCCATCCTGAGTCCAGAAATTAAGAATCCAGAAATTATAGATTTCTGAAAATACCCGTAGTGTATCTGTCAGAGTGATTCCTCACTAAAATAAGACCCCTTATTGTAAAATAAAAATAAAAATTGCCGAGATACCTTATCTTGCTGCTTTGCTGAAATGCTCTTTCCAAGCCAAAAGATTGTATGAAGTACTATATTTTTAATTCTCAGACTGGCCATTTCTTTGTCAGAAATATAGATTCCAATACAGATTACCAGAAAAAGGGCAAGAGAAAAATGCCATGTGAAATAATTCCCTATCCACACATCACATCCACAATAGCCAGCAGTTCTGAAAAAGGCATTTCTCCAAACGAGCCCCTAAGACCTTCAGATCCTGATCTGAGAAAGGAGGTTACTCATTTACTCAGCAATACATTTTTCTCTCAGTCAAGTGTAAGGAATAACATGCTCAGTAAAGCCCCTTTTGAAACTCAGAGAACATTCTTGAGATTACTAGAGGCACGTAGTGCAGGCCGACTGAAGGTCAACAAGGGATGAACCAAATCATTTTCAAGCCTTGAGGAATCTTTGTTTCCATTTTGCTTTGCTGTGATTCTGTGCTTGGCACGGAACACATTAATTCTATGAGATGGAATCTATAGATGAACCCTACAATCCAGAGTAACTACAGGAAGACTTAAGAGGCACTTACTCTGGATTGCTCTATGCATTTCCCATAGGCGGCACCATAACTACATCGGTGTAAAAGATCTTGTAGTTACTTGGGATTGTAGCCGAAATCTATCAGTACAGTAGGACTCATTTGAGCCAATGGACAATCCAGAGTGGTATCTTGTTCAGACATCCAGCTTTAGCTATCCAGTCACCAACTTCAAAACAAAATACTTTTGCAAAGTATAAACATGTACTGTATCATGAAGCTTGGGACTAAGCTGGAGAAAATTATTACATTTCACCATGTTTTGGGTAGCCACAGTATATCTTAATAGGTGGTCTGGCAGTAATTTATTCCTGTTGGGGAACACTGTAGAGATCAAGATGACGTTTCTACTCAAAAAGATTTTGTTAAGATGCTGCTTTTTCTTGATCCACCTATTCTTTAAAAACATTCTCCATTAATGGCAAGTATTATGAGACACACATTCATCTGGCTAGCCTTCTAGAAACAGTAGTTTGACACAGGTGCACTACCACAAAAAAATGGGTGGGGGAAAAAAGGGGGCAAAGTACATATTGGGGGAATGATACACATTAGGCTTCTCTAAGGAAGAAACAGGCTTTTTTGCATACGGTAAGTATTTGCATTGCTGCCATTAAAGAAAAATCATAGAATCCTAGAGTTGGAAGGGACCTAGTGGGTCATCTAGTCCAACCCCCTGCCTGTAGCAGGAAATCCTCTTAGAGCATCTCCAACACTCTTAATCTGAAAAGAGCCATTTCTTTAAGGAGCCACATGGGTCCAGGAATTGAGGGTTGTCAGCCCATCCAGAAGGAAAATCTTGGGCTGACCCTTGAGGTTTTAATGTCAAAGGGGTAAGCTATGTGGCTGAAGGTGCTAGCCCCACTACCCCTCTATACTGCTGCCTCTGATGGACACAGGGAGAAGGATCCCTCTGTCCACCCTGTAGTATTAGGATCACTGAAGACGTTACATTCTGGACAATTCCTTAGAAGAACTACAGTTTGATCCCTCTTTCCAAGCCAGAGAATAGAATAAGAGGCAAATCTTATCCAAAGACGGTGAAAAAAATTTGGCTAATGCCTTTTTATTTTTCAAGCAACGGAAGCATTCTCAGTCCTTCAGTCAGGCGAACAGTGACTCAGGCCAAACTTCGGCTCTAGCTGCCTTTTGATTTCATGTTGGTGACCAGGTCGTGCATCTTCTTATTAAGGGCACCTCCGTGAACTCCTTTTTTGCCCATGAGAAAAATCAGTGCTTTTGGAGTCTTCCCAATGCAGATGGACCTGCTGTCACCACCTTTGGTTCGAGTGTCCATTACGGCGTCTTTCTCTACGAGCAGATTGTCACGGATCACGCTACACTTCTTGCCAGCGATGGTGATCCCGGTCTGCAGGAAACCTTTCCGGTCCTGTCCGACGATCACTCCGACCTCCTGAGGAGAGATGGCTGCCAGGATGCCTCCTGGCTTTGAAGCCCACACCGATTTATTGTCCGAATGTCCCACAATTGCAATGTCCTCGATGTTCTTGTCTTTCAGGACTGTGTTGATGTAGGCCTTCCAATCACCCATCTTGCTGTGGTTTTCGCAGTGCGGCTTTGGGGTCTTCACAGTTTGCCAAGTCTCCTGCCTCTTCTTTCAGGACAGATTGTTTCCAGCTTAATCTACACAATGTTAAGATAAGCCTTATGGAAAGTTCAAGGATTTGAGATAAGAAATCTGAAGCGGAGCCTCTGTGTAGAGTCTGGATCTTCCAGATTCAAACTGAGTGTTGAGACACTCCAAACTCCGTATCAGGAAAGAGGACTTCCTCTTGCTTAGCCAGCTAAAGTCAGCCTGAGCTCACAGAGCAATTGTTCTTGTCTTTATGCTTCAACTGTTGCCAAGAGGCTCATGGTGACATCATAAGCATTTGTCATCACAGCCTGAAGTCCATTATGACCTCACGTCAACCAGAAAGCAAAATAGTTCTGTATTATTCTGGAAGGAAAACAAAATCCCCCTTGTATTTTGTCCCCAAATTGGATGATCTGGGAGTGACTATGGAACCGCTTTCTGGCTCATGCATGATCCTGAGCACAGTTACTCGAAAATAAGGGCCTAATCTTGTCCAGCTTTCCAGATAGGTTTGCTATAATTCTTTTCCAAAAAATTGAGCAGGACCCTCTGACTATTTGCCAGTATGTGAACAAAATCCCCCCAAATTAGGATTGTCCCTGTTTTTTGGGGACACATGGCAACCCTAATTCCAGAGCTGATGCAGCAATGTAGTCCTGTGCAAAGCAAAGGGAACTGTTCCTATACATTATGGAGGCCTCTGTGACCTCTGTGCAGGGTGCAGCACATGGCCCTGTAGGTACAGTTACACCAGTGCCCCAAAGTTGGATAGGACTGAGCCCTTCAGTGGGCTTAGAATAACAACTTTCTAGCATAATGCAATATTATAGAAAGGATGTATTCTAGCTTGGCCAGGTGGTAGGGTGGAAGGGAGAAATGGAGACACACCAGGGTGTCTGTCACTGTGTTCCCTTTAAACACTCCCTGCATATGTCAGGTAGGCAGATCAAGCCCACCCTTTCTGCAACTGAAAATGCAGCTAGAAAAACAACAGCAGGATGACAGGGAAACTCTGCCAAGTGAGGTTTGGTCAAAAGGATTGTAGGTCAAGGGTGTCCAAACGTTTTGGCAAGCGGGCCACATCGTCTTTCTGAAACTGTGTCAGGGACCGGAAGAAAAAAAGAATTGATTTACACTTTAAATTTGAATAAATTTATGTAAATGAATACAGGCCCAACCTTGTTATATACAGATTTTTTAATATATGGATTTGACTCAACATGAAGGTCACTGCAAATCACAATTTTAAAAACTGCTTTTCTACTGTAGAAAATCATTCCATTCTTTAGTCCCAGAATCAAACCCCTGCAGATTTGCAGACATCTGCAGATATGCAGAAAGCGGTATATAAATACTGTAGACAGATAGTTAGATAGATAGATAGATAGTTAGTTAGTTAGTGAGGGATTACCTTATTCCAATAGATGCAATGAAAGAGCAAGAAAACTGGAGGTGGTTTTTCAAATCTGTCTATCCATTTTTTTAATCCACATAATTTCTCATCCACAGGAAGTTCTAGAATGGAACCTTAGCAGATAATGAAGGACAACTATATATTAGAGACAGAACTTATGAATGAATAACTGAATTCAAACCTAGCACACACAGAGAGGGTGATCTTCAAACCAATTCATAGGCACATTCTTAAGAGAGGGGAGATGTGTGCTTCCCTAGCACCCAGAATACCCTCTGGTGGTTCCGGGTCTAGAATTTCCCTCACCTTCAGAAGATTATAGGGCTTGCTGAAGGCCACATGGCGGCTCTCCAAGGGCCGCATCTAGCCCCAGGGCTGGGGTTTGGAGATACCTGGTGTCAACACGTAAGTAAAACCTTGTTGCTACTTGTACTACTGAAATATCCTGATGCAATTGCTCAGCCTGCTGGTGTGCCTACCAAAATAAACTAGAAAGCTACATCAGACTGCCTAAGCTGGGAACATGAGAGAGAGAGAGAGAGAGAGAGAGAGAGAGAGAATGCACGCCACACAGCTGCTTGTATTGGCTGGTGCAAACAAAATGAGGGAATTGAGGGGTGTGGGGCTGCTTTTCCACCCTCCGAGAACAACTTCTCTGCCCAGCTTATCCCTGCTTCCTGCACCCCTACTTCCTTGCAAAAAATACAAAGTCATGCCTATATGGGAAAAGCGTCCTTGGATGGAGTGGTTCTCAAAGTGGGGGTCATGACCCCCTTGGTGGGTCTGGCCTCATTCCAAGGGGGTTACAAAAACTGGGTGCTGCCATCTTGGAACGGAGCACTCCGGCTGCAATCCATATTTTCCTTGGAGAACACAATGGGACTTACTTCTGAGTAAACATGGAGGTGCGTTGGCCTTTCTGTGATGTCACTTCCTGTTTGATGACATTTCTGGCCATGATGACATCATTGATCCAGGTTGATGTCATCACTTCTGGAGGATCCAATATAGATTGTCTTTCTAAAAATGGGGTCCTGAGCTGAAATGCATGAGAACCACTTCTCTGATAGGTGCAGTGAGGACTACTGGAGGGGCTTCACTGTCTGAGTTCTGTGCAAAGCAGAGGAAAAAGTGATACATTTTGCAGAATATGCAACAGGTGCATCAGGAGACCCTGCTAGTTAAAATGTTAACTGTTCCACTCCACTCCTCAGCACATCTCCGCCCATACCTTTCTGTTGTCATTCCTGCCAGCTTGTGTGCGCCAAAACAAGTGTGTGAAATTTTATCAGCAGGTATGATGGAGGTGGCATGTCATATGTATGTTGTTGCATGACTCGTCTCGTCTGACTTGAATACTATTGCTGAGTTGGGAGCACTTGACTTAAGTGTTTTTCAGAGTCTTCCACATGTATGACTCATGAGTCACCATAAATTTAAAATATGCATTTCTGCTACTCAAATCGTGAGTCTATCTAACCCTACAATCCAGAGTAACTATGGGAGCACGTAAGAGACTTTACGTGCACCTGTAGTTACTGCACCACCTAGTGAAAACCTATGGGAAATTCATATTGCAATCCAGAACAAATTGTTCTTACACCGGAGCAAGGAATCCCTGTAGTTACTCAGGATTGCGCCCTAAGTGTCTGTCTGTCTAATCATCCAGTGATGCTGACATGTGGCAGGTTCAGGTCAGTTGTGCATTCACATGTGCATCAGTGCTTCCTCAGCAACCTCTAGGCAGACCCCATTCTCAGTCAGAATAACCATATATAGATAGATAGATAGATATGCACATGTTATAAATAAATAAAAAATAAATTTATACACACACACACACACACACACACTCATATATATGCTCGTATATGTGTGTGTGTGGTTAATTTAAATATGTTACTTATTAAATTTACAACTATTACATCTACATATGCCATAACACACAACTGAAAAAGCGGGAACGGTGCTCTCAAAACATAGGACACCCCCCAAAAAATGTAGGACATGACAAAATGAAAGCTATAAATGAAAGCTATATATATGTGTGTGTGTGTGTGTGTTTATATATGCACAATATATATTGCTTTCACGTGGTTAATTTAAATACTGCATTGCTATTATGACATTTCAATTTCTTAGGCTGCAAAAATCCTCGACACTTTCCTGACTCTTGAGTAGACATGGTTAGGATTGTGCTGAGAGTTTACATGTAATTTCTTAACTGCAAGAAGGCTCCATGCTGAAGATATATTTTTCCCCAGGCCAGGGCCCAAGGCTAAAAAAGTGGACACATCCTGGAAAGAGAGGATCTGTGGTCAGCAGGGAGGGCGGAGTGCGGGGGTTGTGCCTGGGCGGGGGTTGTGCCTGGGTGCTGCCTGCCTCTGCGCGTGGGCAGTGATGGAGGCGCAGCTGGGGTGGCTGCTGCTGTCCCTGCTGGTGCTGGTGCTGGTGCTGGTGGGGGCGTCGGGGCTCTCCTGGGGCCGGGCGGGGGCTGGGCGGGGGCGGCGGCGCCTGCAGCGGGTGGGCTCCGTCTGCGGGCTCTTCCTCCACCCGGTGAAGTCCTGCAGGGGGCTCTCCCTGGACCGCGCGGAGCTCACCCCGCTGGGGCTGCGCTGCGGAGACCTGCAGGACAGGTGAGTGAGCAGGGAGGGCGATGCATAGGCAGGTCTACTCCACTGCAAGGCTTACTCAATAAGTAAACCTTGAGTAAGTCCGGTTATAGTCCATTGGGCTCCCCCCCCAAAAAAAAGTGTACATAGGATGATCAAAGGGACTATTTTTTGTGCAATCCTAAGCATGTCTACTCAGAAGTCAGTCCCATTGTGTTCAATAGTACTTACACCCAGGAAAGTGTGGTCAGGATTGCAGCCTAAGGTTGCTATTCTATGCATGCTCTCCTGGGAATCTGCCCCATAGAACTCAGTGGGACTTACTCAGGGGGTGAACATATGCCATAGCCAAAAATAGAGGACAAGGTCCCCCCAAATATAGGACACCCAAGAAAAATGTAGGGCATGACAAAATAAAAGCTTAATACCAGCACTCACCTACTACACTTAATATAGTCATTAAAAGCTTTGTACATTAATGATGCGTTCCTAAGCATGTCTACTCAGAAGTAAGTCTTTTTGTTTTCTATGGGATTTAGGCTGCAATCCTAAATTCACTTTCCTGGGAGTAAGACCCATTAACCACAATGGGGCTTACTTCTGAGTAGACATGGTTATGAGTGTGCTCTCGCTCTCAGGAATGTGTGTACAGGATTGCAGCCTAACCCCCAAATCCAGAGTAACTATGGGAGCATGTAAGAGACTTTACGTGCACCTGTAGTTACTGCACCACCTAGAGAAAACCTATGGGAAATTCATATTGGAATCCAGAGTAAGTTGTTCTTACACCAGGGCAAGGACTCTGCATAGTTACTCTGGATTTTACCCTAAGTGTATTAATACACTTAGAAAGCACAATCCTGACCATGTCTACCCAGAAGTAAGCCCCATTGTCTTCAATGAGTCTTACTCCCAGGAAAATTTCTTTAGGATTGCAGCCATCATTCACTATATACCCATACTTCCTTGAATCTAATGCACCATTGAATCTATTGCACACCCTGATTCTAAAAGGCTTGAGTTTTTTTTTAAAGTTTATTAGCGATTGTAATGCACAGCTGCAATTCAGGTGCAAAATTTAATTTTACTGCATACAAGAATGAATATATGACATAATATGATAACAGGTTTGTGTTTTGATTTTTACCTAATTTCACTACTTTATTCATCAGTGGGTTAATGTTACATTTTTATTACAGTATAGTAAACTGTTGAACTAAATACTGATCTATACATATAATCAAAATACCGTATTTACTCGAAATCAAATCAAATTTGCACCCTGATTTTGGAGATTAAATTTGACTGGAAAAGGTGAGGGTTAGATTTGAGTATATTGCTTTCATGTGGTTAATTCAAACACAATGTTACTTATTAAATTACATATATATGTATAAAATCAGGGTGACTATAAGGCACAACTGAAAAAGAGGACACGGTGCTCCCAAAAGTGTGTGGTCCAGTCCAAGAGCTGCAAGCCCCATTGCTGAGAGAAGGACATCTTTGCTGTGCTCTGGACTGGGGTCTGGTGACTGCTCTTTCCCTTAAGATTCATAAACAGAGTTCTTATGATATTTTATTTTCATGTTTTTATCATTTTCATCCAGTTGTAAATTGTATTTTGTAGTCTATTATTGTATGTTTTAATGGCTATAAGCCACCTCGAATCCCCTTTAGGGAAGAAAGGCAGGATATAAATCAATAAATAATAATAAGTAGGACAGCCAAGAAAAATAAAGGACATGTCAAAATGAAAAGTAAAAACATATATATTGCTTTCATGTGGTTAATTTAGCACTGTTACTTATGACTACATTTGAAACTCTTACATTTAATTTATTAATTATAATAATATAGATGTATACATGCTGCCTGCTCACAAGGAAAAGGAGGAGAATGCAGGTTTTTTCCCAGGACATAAGGATGTGTCCTGGAAAAAGAGGACAGTGGTCACCGTGCACTGCAGTTAATTGGACTTAGTCCTAGCAAGTGTGTACTGTTTAGGATTGTTAGACTAAGGTTGCAATCCTGTGCATGCTTTTCTTGGAGTCAGCCCATAAAATTCAATGGGACTTATTTCTGAAGTATAGGCTTGAGCTGTAAGCTGTGCACAACACTTTGGACTTTAAGCGTGCCGACTTATTGATCAGTGAGGCTGCAAAGAGGGGTGTGTAGCTAAAATGTGACTGACTGCACTCTCTTCTTTTTCTTCATGGGGCACTAATGGCATTTGCCAATCCTGTAGGTCTAATTCAGTGATGTTCAGCCAATGTGCCATGACATCCTGATCAGTGATGGGATTCAAAGAAATGAACAACCGGTTCTATGCCCACCTGGCAGCCACTTTTAAATGGCTATTTTAAAACTTTATATGTCCTATCATTAACAACTGATACTATAGGTGCGAACCTACTGGAGCCCACCACTGATCCTGGGGTTCTGCAAATGATCTGCAGGTCTGTTTGAGGGGAAGGATCAGTTCTCAATGGTGCCAACGGAGTGTCATAAAACTGTTGGTATGCTTTGACTGGCATTTTAGCATCTTGTCAGAGTGCCTGAGTTGAAAAAGATTGAAAATCACTGGTCTAATTGAGCTCAGGGGCTTTCTTCTTATAGAAGCGCACTCAGTGACTTGCTTTGAGTTTGCTCTGGTGACTTGGTGGAGTCAAATTACTGGATGTCTAGTCCAAGTGTCTGCAAAGGTGACAGCTGACTTCTGTAACCCCAAGGACTTTTTTGTAGAAAAGCAGACAACTTTCTGCCTTGAAAGTGCCTGGCTACTCTTTATCTCATCTTTATTTTTTGGGAGAGAAAGTCAGCCTATATATAGATTAAAGATATTCTAAATCCAGGGGGGTAAACCCTGGCCCATAAGTAGGGTTGCCATAATTCTCTTCCACAAAATTGGGACAGGACCCTCTGACATTTGACAGGACCCTAATCCACCCAGATCTGGACTGTCCCTGCTTTTCAGTTCAAACGGTGACCCTACTCATAGTGAGCCCCAAGTTTTGACTGAACCTCTGGCCGTCAGATACTGTTGGAGCCTATGCTGGCCTGCAGGCATTATTTTAACCTTTCAGTTATATCTTATGTGTTCCATCTTAACACATAAGATACATAAATAATACACATAATACAAAAAAATACACATAAGTTACAACTTATGTCCCCATGTGTTTCTGGCTTGGTCTGAATGTTACCGCTGCGCAAGAGATATGTGACGTACAGTTCATAATTCTCATGTAGTTATACATGCCTGTATGTATAAGGAAGGAAGGAAGACCACGAATTAACATCAGCAAGACCCGCAGTCTGGAAAAAGTGTTGGAATTTGACCATGCACTCGAGGAAATTCTCCCGGGCCCGGCTGAGGCAAACGCTTCTGAACGATGGGAACATTTCAAGAATGTTGTTTATACTACCGCCTTGTCAGTTTTTGGTACGCAGGTTAGAAAGACAGCAGATTGGTTTGAAGCCCACACGGAGGAGCTGACACCAGCCCTCGAGGAAAAGAGGAGAGCTCTAACTGCATATAAAGCCTGTTCTAGTGAGTGCAACCTTCAAGCCCTGCAAGCCGCCCGTAGCAAAGTCCAACAGATTGCCAGGAGTTGTGCTAACAATTATTGGCTGCAGCTTTGATCTCAGATCCAGGTAGCAGCTGATACAGGCAACATCAAGGGGATGTACGATGGCATCAAGCAGGCCTTAGGTCCAACAGTGAGGAAATCTGCCCCGCTTAAGTCCACTACAGGTGAGGTCATCCAGGACCGAGCACAACAGATGGCATGCTGGGTGCAGCACTACTCTGAGCTATACTCCAGAGAAAATGTAGTAACTGAAGAAGCATTAAACAACATTGAGTGCCTGCCTGTCTTGGAGGAACATGACAGTGAACCAACTTTAGAAGAACTAAACGAAGCCCTGGATTCCCTTGCTTTTGGCAAGGCACTTGGGAAAGATAACATCCCTGCTGAAGTTCTGAGGTGCTGTAGAGGGACCATTTCCACTGAACTGTACGAGATATTCTGCCTTTGTTGGAGGGAAGGTGGAGTACCACAGGACATGAAGGACGCTAATATCGTCACACTGTACAAGAACAAAGGCGACAGGGGTGACTGCAACAACTACCGTGGCATCTCTCTTCTTAGTGTCGTAGGGAAGCTGCTTGCCCGAGTCATACTGAAGAGGCTTCAGGTGCTTGCAGAGAGGATCTATCCTGAATCACAGTGTGGATTTCGAGCCAACAGGTCCACCACTGATATGGTATTTTCCCTTCGACAGCTGCAAGAGAAATGTAGGGAACAAAGACAGCCACTCTTTGTAGCCTTCATAGACCTTACAAAGGCTTTTGATTTGGTTAGTAGGGATGGCCTTTTTAAAATCCTCCCCAAGATTGGATGCCCACCTAAGCTCCTCAACATCATCAGGTCCTTTCACGAGGACATGAAGGGCACTGTAGTTTTTGATGGCTTAACATCAGACTCCTTTCACATCCGAAGTGAAGCAGGGCTGCGTCCTTGCACCAACTTTATTTGGGATCTTTTTTGCAGTCATGCTGAAGCATGCTTTTGGAAACGCAACAGAGAGAATCTATCTCCGGACCAGATCAGATGGAAAACTCTACAATCCTTCCAGAGTAAGAGCAAAGTCCAAAGTCCAGCTGAAATGCTTGCGTGAGTTCCTCTTCGCCGATGATGCTGCTGTTACTGCTCACTCTTCCGAAGACCTTCAACGACTTATGGACCATTTTAGCAAAGCCTGCTAAGACTTTGGACTAACAATCAGCTTGAAGAAAACACAAGTCATGGGTCAGGGTGTGGATCCACCTCCCTGTATCACAATATCTGAACATGAACTGGAGGTTGTCCATGACTTTGTGTACCTTGGCTCAACTATCTCTGACACTCTCTCCTTAGACTCTGAGCTGAATAAACGCATTGGTAAAGCGGCTACTACATTCTCCAGGCTTACAAAGAGAGTATGGCTTAATAAGAAGCTGACGGAACATACAAAGATCCAGGTCTATAGAGCTTGCGTCCTGAGCACACTCTTGTACTGCAGCGAGTCTTGGACCCTTTATGCATGTCAGGAGAGGAAGCTGAACACCTTCCATATGCGCTGTCTCCGACATATTCTTGGCATCACCTGGCATGACAAAGTCTCAAATGACACAGTATTGGAACGTGCTGGAATCTCTAGCATGTTCACACTTCTGAAACAGCGGCGTCTACGCTGGCTTGGGCATGTCGTGAGAATGGCTGATGGTCGGATTCCAAAAGATCTCTTATACGGAGAATTAGTGCAGGGAAAGCGCCCAAGAAGGAGACCACAGCTGCAATACAAAGACATCTGCAGGAAGGATCTAAAGGCCTTGGGAATGGACATCAACAGCTGGGAAAACTTGACCTCTGACCGTTCAGTGTGGAGGCAAAAGACCCAGCATGGCCTTCTCCAACTGGAAGAGACACTTGTTTGGCAGGCTGAAGCAAAGAGGCAGACCCAAAAGCAGCGAAACCTGGGACCTGGGCAGGGGACGGAATTTATTTGTCCTAAGTGTGGAAGGGATTGCCACTCTCAAATTGGCCTCTTTAGTCACACTAGATGTTGTTTCAGGATCTCCAATCAGAGCGCAATACCATAGTCTTTCGAGACTGAAGGATGCCAATACTATACATGCCTGTATTATAACATAATTTTCATGTGTGTTATCAATAAATTCAGTAAAATTTATTCATTCATATAAGTTCCATCTGTAAGATATTCATTTATTCAAATTTGAAATGTAAATTAATATTCTGGCTCTAGACTTTGTATCAGAGGGATGATGTGGCCTTCCTGCCAAAATGTTTGCCCACCCCTGCTTTAAATAGATCCCTTTTGGTATTTATTAAAATATATTTAAATAAATACTTTTTAAAATGGAGGGTGATCTACTCTCCTATCTGATCAGACCTGGGTCTGATGGGAACCCTCAGTAATAGAGGTTGAGCTTCCCTAATCTAAAACATTTTGTGCACCAACATGATCCCTCATCTTTATTCCCAGCATACTAGGCTACAATCCTATCCACATTTTCCTGGGAGTAAGCTCCACTGATTATAAGGGGACTTACTTCTAGGTAGCCATTTATAGGATTGGGCTCTTAGTGTTTCCCCAAGCTTCTACCGCAGTGCCACCATTGCCCACTAGAGAGCAGTGCTGTGCCATGAGGAGAGCATCTGGGGTGTTGTGTAAGTGCCTGGCTGGCTTCCCATCAGGCAGGGCCTAGGAGTACTAGGAGATAGTAATCCTATCTGCATTTATTAGGGAGTCAATTTCACTGGGTATAATGGGATTTAGTTTTGCATAGTCATGGTAGGATTGGGCTGTAAGCTTCTGGAAGGCAAAGCACCGGGTTGGAGGGCAGCCTCTCCTGGGAAGAAGGTGTTTGGCAAGGTGGATGGTTGCAAGCAGTGGTGGGATTCAAATAAATTAACAACAGGTTCTGTGTCCTAATAACCTAAATTAACAGGTTCCACGTCCCATTAGTAACCGGTTCTCAGAACCAGGCGCTCATTAGCAAAGGGTTCTATAGAACCTGTGAGAACCCCCTGAAGCCCACCACTGGAGTGATTTAAGCAAAGATGATATTGTATCCTGGGTAAAAAAAGGTCCATCAGAGTGTCAGCACTCAGATGGTTCATTTGAAAAGTCAAAGAGGTCTTTTGGAAACCAAGACAGATATTGTTCAAAGAGCTTGTTCTGTCCCAAATGGGCTAACGGTGAAAAATACTGCAGAGAATGATTAGTATATTTACTAGAAAGTGGTCATGTATACGATTTTGTGTGCAAACTCTTTTCAAATTCTTCCACACCGTTATCATCAGATGTATTTTTTGATTGGTGCAACACCTATTTAATTCAAAGTCATGAAAACTCTGAAGACCATAGAACAGTTTCAGTAGCATATCTTACAAGAAAACATGGCTCAACAACTGACTGTCAACTAGCAGAACAGATACAGTAAGTTTGACAGATTTTTAAGTTTGAAAGAGGGTTCTGGGCTAAAATGCCTGAGGTTACAATCCATAGTAACTATGGGACCTTTTACACCAACATAGTTATGGTGCCACCTATGGGAAATGCATAGAGCAATCCAGAGTAAGTGCCTCTTACGCCTTCCCGTACTTACTCTGGATTGTAGGGTCTGTACCACTGCTCTAGATCATGCAGTTAACTTCATGACTAAGTGGAATTTGAATCTGTCTCCTCTATCTTGACACTGGTTCTCTGGAGCATAGCTCTTGAAGAAATAGTGATACGGACTGAATTGAGAGAGCGCCAGGTTGGATAGAGTTTGAATTGTTTACTTTCTGTCATACTTGGCTAAACATCCTCAGAGTTGGACTCTGCCAGGTTTAATTGATTTTCAATAATGTTTACAGTATTTTGATCTGTTTTTTACCTCCAGGTGTTGGCTTGTGATAAAGGAAGATGGACATATGGTGACAGCTCGGCAGGAACCTCGCCTAGTGTTGATCTCTGTCACCAGCAAAAATGGCTATTTAATTCTGAGCGCTCCAGAGATGAAGGATCTTGAAATTCCTGTTAAACTATCGAGGAAAAATCCAGTGCGGAACTGCAGGTGGTTCAATTTGTCTACTTTTTGACAGTCTGGTATGCCTTTCACAACCCAGCTTCAAAAAAGTTGTAGCATTGCCCAACTCCAAGGTGCTACCAGGGGAAGTGTGACGTTGATCGTTGTTAAGACTATTTAAAAACTCCTCCTCAAATTCCTTACTTACTGAATGCTTACTGAAAAGATAGCGTTGTAATGAGTTACATCTAGCCAGTCTCAAAATCTTATTTTCCCTAATGGAACATGTGTGGTTTTGCAAGCTCAATCTGTATTTTAACAATAGTGTATGAGAGGGGATTATTCCAATCCCACTCCCTTTGCCAGCATTGTGGCTCCAACCCTATTCAGGGTGTCCCATAACTTATTTTAAACTAAATGTAAAGAAATGGGAGTTTGGGTTAGATACCAAAAGTTTCATCTAGTTTGGTCCATAATCTAGCACTTAAATAAGTGCTTGGACTTCTGTTGTGGGTCTGTGGGTGGCGCAAGCAGTTAAGTCGCTGTGCTTGTTAACCAACAGGCCAGGGTTCGAGACCCGGGTGAGCTCCTGTCCTTAGCCCAGCTCTGCGACGCCAGCTGGCTCCAATTGTATTGGCTCTGCCTTTCCATTGGACTAATTCAGTGGCGTGGAGAGGGGGGATTTGCTGCTTGGGTAACAGCCTATCCTCCATAACAATCCAACCCAGGCTTTTGTGCTTCGCATGCAGCGTATGCAACACCGAGCACGATACCATAGTCTTTCAAGACCGACGGAGGCCTTGGACTTCTGTTAGAGCACAATCCTAACCATGTTTACTCAGAAGTAATCCCTGTTGTGTTCAATAGGTCTTACTCCTAGGAAATTGTGTTTAGGATTGCAGCCTTAGTATATGGATCATTCTGAAGTTGTGGTTTGTTCTTAATTAATAGTGGCTATTAATGGATTTATGGGATAAGTAAGAAATAACAACTTGAAAAAGTTCAGTATATATACACCACATTTTGCTATTTAAAATATAACTTTAATAACTTCAGTGGTTAGCATAGATTGTACTGATATCTTTCAATCTGTTAGGGTTTTTGGCTTTGATGTCTCAGGCAGAGACTGTGGAGAAGAGGCAGCTCAATGGATCACGGCCTTCTTGAATTCACAACCCCACCGCCTTGTTCACTTTGAACCAAACATGGTCCCAAGGAATTCAAAGGATTTCATGGAACCTTTTCGACCCAATGACAAGGTCAGAGGGATGTTTCACAAATACTTTTCTTTATCAGGTTGATTTAGCAGTGATTCTTGTAAGATTCGGTAGCTAATGCCAAACACTCAAATGTAAAGTAAAAAGTGTTCCTCCAGCCACATTCCTGATGAGTTTTGTTATCTGAACTTTCTCAGCAGTCTCCCATCCAAGAATTATCCTGGTCTGTTTCTGCTTCAGCACCCCTTTGTTCAACTACCAGACTGTCTCTGGTGCCACTCACAAGAATGCCAGGTTCTAAAAGAAGTGATTAGTATAGGCATTGCATGAGCACCAAAGTGTAGAGTATTTCCAAGGTTGCTCCTGGTTGTTGTATGCATAATAAGAAGTAGAAAAAAGATTCTCTTATATTGATGTGGTAGTTTTGAAGAAAAAACTATAGTATAATCTGCACATCTATCTGCTTTGTCTTAAGATCACCTGGTGGATCTTGAGGCATGTGCAACCTGAAAGTATAACAGGTACAACCTGTACAACTTCCTTCAGTGTACAACTTGCATAATAGGATGGCCCTGAATATCGCTAACCACAAAAATAGCATTTTCCTCAAAACAATATTAACTAAGGTTTTTAAAATAAATAGCCTTTCTGATTGCCTCAGGACCATAGAGTACCAGTTGGGGTTTTTTTTTGTTTCTTTTGCATGTGATTTTTACAGGGTTATTTTTTCTCTTTGAATGTGTCTTTCTAGATTGCCTATCCCGACTGCAGTCCAATTATGCTACTCTCTGAAGCTTCTGTGGAGGAGCTTAATTCACGACTGGAGAAGAAAGTTCAAGTTCGTAACTTCAGGCCAAATATTTTGGTTACAGGCTGTGGTCCTTTTGAGGAGGTAATATATGGGAAAGATTGCACACGCATATTCATCTGAGCCATTAAGATATCTGGCAGAGTTATGAGTAACAGTGTTAACACTAGTGAATGATCACACAACCTTGAAATAATACATGCTTGGAGTTCTGAAGAAACAATGAAGATTCAGTAGTTGGAGTAGTAGAACAGTAGTTGTGTGACCCTTGGGAATAGTGGGTATCATGATGAGCTTTTACACTTCAAAATTCATCACTTCACAGCTGAATTTGTCTTCAAATCATAGAATCATAGAGTTGGAAGGGACCTATTAGGTCATCTAGTCCAACCCCCTGCCTGCAGCAGGAAATCCCCCTAGAGCAGTGGTTCTCAAACTTCCTAATGCCGTGACCCCTTAATATAGTTCCTCATGTTGTGGGGACCCTCAACCATAAAATTATTTTAGTTGCTACTTGATAACTGTAATTTTGCTACTGTTATGAATAGTAATGCAAATATCTGATATGCAGGATGTATTTTCATTGTTACAAATTGAACATAATTAAAGCAAAGTGATTAATCATAAAAACAATACGTAATTATAGATAGATAGATAGATAGATAGATAGATAGATAGATAGATAGATAGATAGATAGATAGATAGATGTGGCATAGCTAAGGGGGTGACTGGGAAGGAAGGGAGGAAGGGAGGGACGAATGGGAAGGTAAGTTCCTGGGTGAGAGGAGGCCTCCATAGGATTGGGATCTCAGGCAGCAGAGCCAGCCACTGTTTCCTGGGAGTTAGTCTCATTCACTATCATGGGACTGACTTCTCAGTAGACATGCATAGAACTGGGCTCTAAGGCTGCAATCCTCCCCGCCCCCAAGGCTCCACATTGTCTCACAGCTGCTTAGAGGCTCCTTTTACCAGCCGCAGCGGCTCCAGCATTTTTGCCAGGTCTTCCCACCTGGCCCCCTGCACCAGGAGTCTTTAGGCAACCCCCAGGAAAGCTCCAGGTGACCCCCAAAGGGGTCCCGACCCCCACTTTGAGAAATGCTGCCCTAGAGTATCCCCGACAGGTGCTCGTGGAGCCTCTGCTTGAAGATCCCCAGTGAGGGAGAGTCCACCACCTCCCTTGGCAATCTGTTCCACTGCTGAACCGCCCTCACAGTCAGGAATTTTTTCCAGATATCCAACCGGAATCTCCTCTCTTGCAGTTTGTACCCATTGGTTCTAGTTCTGCTTTCAGAAGCAGCTATGAACAAATGAGCCCCTTCCTCCCTATGACAGCCCTTCAGGTATCTGAGGAGGGCAATCATGTCTCCTCTCAGCCTCCTCTTCTCCAGGCTGAACATCCCAAGTTCCCCCAACCTTTCCTGGTAGGGCTTCCCTTCCATCCCACTGATCATTCTTGTCGCTCTCCTCTGGACTTGCTCCAGTTTGGCTGCATCTTTCTTAAAGTGAGGTGCCCAGAACTGAACACAGTACTCAAGGTGAGGTCTGACCAATGCTGAATAAAGAGGAACTAGAACTTCTCGTGACTGGAGATGACATCAAAACCTTATAATTGGTAGTGTCTCTAAGAATTCCATAATTTTCTCTTGAAGCTTTCACCAGCCTTATGTTTGTGTTTGCATGTTAGAGCTGGTTTCTTGTCCATGCAATGAGCTCATGCACTGACTGTGACTGCAGAGGGGGTTGAGAAATCTTTTCAAACACTGAATAAACTGCAATATTAAAATCAGCACAATTTGGGGAGTAAATCTGTAACAGCAATGTGTTTAACTGGCCATCCAATGGATTGCTATTTCCCCTGCCTCCAACCCCCAGCATATTATAGCATTTATTGAACTGCAAGAAAACATTTTACTAAGTGCATGTTGGTGCAAGCCTGTATTGTGATAGGTCTTCTTAGTGACAATGTGAAATAAGCACAGTCTCAATGAAAATATATACTCTCCTATTTCCTTAGGATACTTGGGATGAGATATTAATTGGAACTGCAGAAATGAAAGGAACCATGGCATGCCCAAGGTGAAACACTTTGTGTTCCTTTTATTTTATTTGAGACCAAAACTAAATAAGACTGTTAATATAGCTTGGTTGTTCTTATCATTGTAGGTGTATTTTAACAACTGTTGATCCAGACACTGGGATCATGGACAGAAAAGAGCCTCTTGAGACCTTGAAGAGGTAACTAAGCATTAGGTGCCCTCTTTTCTTAATACATAGGCTGATGAGCACCATGTGCAATTCACTTTAAAATATAAGGATAATAGTGTGTTTATTTAGTGTATGGCAAATACATGGACTTATGGTAAATCAGATGTTAATATTCCATTGCCATTTATTTTGAGAGCCAGGAATTCTATGTTGATGTCTGGCTGCCATCTGCTATTTTGTAAAGAACAGGGTAGATGGTTATTGTCTGTGTAGTTTACAGTGCTTGTGCTGTAGGACAGACAGGCAGGGAGTGGTAGTATAGTGGTAGGCCAGTGGACCTGTGCTGTATTCAGTGCATATTTTGGGCAGCAAGTGGAACCCTTATCCTGGGGGATTCTTACTCAGAGGAGAGCCAATGCAGTCCCAACAGTGCTACATGGCACTGCACCACCTTAATCGTTGGCACAAATCCAAGCTGCCTGAGAATGGGGTTAGGATCTGGCACAAGTGCTTGATCCTGACCCTGCTTCCTGCTCCCCGCCTGTCTGTCCATAGTCCTGCCTACCTCCCTATGCTCCAAAATGCCTCTCTTCAACATCCTTCCAAATTCCTTCACCAGCCTGGAAAGGCTGGCGGAAGCTTATCCTTCAGGGGATGGATCCAGTATAGAGAGGCTAATGCAAGCATTTTCACATTTGCAACACTTCTGGGCAAGTGCAAGGGATTTGCCTGATTTGGATTACATTCTAGTTGTATATTTGTCTACCAGATGATGTAGACTTTCTAGACTGGAAATAAAAAATGAGAAATCTATGTTTTATATATGATATAGTATATGAAAATAAGAAATGTATGCTGTACATAGGATAATCCAGCAGGCAAGATTATTGTCCCTCCTAATATATATTTGCCAAGTTCATATATTAAGAAAAGGTTTGCTGAAATTTTCCATTCTTAAAGATTCCAAATGATATTTTTTCTCCATGAAACTGGAAGTGACATTTTTAATATCTTATAAGGCCTTGGGAGGCCCAGAGAAGTTTATGAGAGGGACTTCTCAGTTGTCACATCTCCAGCTTGACTTTTCCATTAGGGCCTTGAAGAACTTTTATAATTCAGCTCAATAATTGAATTGGTTCTTTGTCTGCATTTCAATTTTACATGAGTTTTAAGAGTTTGGTTTTTGAATATTTGTTGTAAGCTGACTATTTTTTGTTCAGAAAAGGATATTTTGCAGAATTTTGCATGCAGCTCATTCAGATCTAACTTTCTTTTTAGCTACCGTATGTGTGAACCTTCTGAAAACCATATATACAAATCGCACCCTCTGTTTGGATGGTACTTTGGAGTTGATAAAACAGGAACACTTCAAGTCGGGGATCCTGTGTATCGGATAATTCGGTGATATGATGCATTCTTCATGGGGGGGGGGAATAGCTTCATTTGTATGTTATGTGCCTTTTGGGGGGGGGCCTGAAGTAATTTTAATGATTTTTTCCTGTCTTGAATTAATTATCATTATTAATTCATTAAAACATTAACTGTTTTTGTGCCTAACGCTCTGTGGAGATCTTGAGGCTTCAAGCAAGTTATTACGTAATATTAAGCAAACCTATGCCATTTCGTATGATCACATTTAAAAAAGCATCATTACAAGCAAGTTACTGGGAGTTCACTGAGGTGTAGAAGAATGGATAATTTGTTCTGGTAGTGAATCTGTTTTTGCCTATCCTTGGTTCTGAATGCACTAGTTGGAAATAAGTTTTATTGCTATTCATTGTGCCTTTGTTTCATCTAATTCCATTGTGCAGCAGGGATGAACTACAGCTGATAGAACACATATTTCAGATTTGAGCCAAATATTTTACATATCTTCTGCTGTGACTGTGACCATATGACCGAAAAATCCGGATTTTTAGCCTCCTGTCTGGGTGTCCTACACTTTGGCTTCATTTTTGAACTTCGCAGTGGTGCACAGTACACCATCATGTCATATATCATTGGATTCGTATTGAAGAGCAGAATCCAATGCACCAATCAGTTTTGAGATATCTCCTTCCTATCAAACGTTATGGCCACAAAAACAAAAAATATAAAAACAAAAAAAATACATTTTTGGCAATTTTTTTAAGCGAGTAGGAATTTTGGTTTGGGGTGGGTAGGAATTTTGGCCTGGGGTAGGAATTTGGCCTTGGGGTTCAGGAATTTTGGGTATGGCATCTGGTCACCCTGCTCCAACAATATTTGAGTTTCTCATTTCGAAGATCTATGCAGCACCTTGTAAGAAAAATTTGGCCTGAATTTTGCAATACATGTTCCGATTTAGAAGGAATGTGAATTTAGAATTGGTCTGTGGAACTCATTGTCACAGGACACAGTGAAGGCATCTGGCATAGATGCTTTTAAAAGGAGATTGGATAGTTTCTGGAGAACTCCATTACAGGTTTCAAGTAGATTCAGGTAGGAATTGTTTTCCTGTCATTCAAATTAATCTTGATTGGCAGTTTTTTTTGTCTTCCCCAGATTGGTGTGAGAGAGAAGGTATATTTAGTAGGTTTTGTTGATTGGAAATTGGTCACTTGGGATTAACTTGGGCTATTTTATTAAACACAAGTGGAGTCTGCTGTGTTTGTTGGGGAGGAGGGGGCGGTGCGAGGCTATACAGAGACTCAGATGCAGGGGAATGACAGCCAGATGCAAGTATCTTGTGTGCTCTGTGAGGCATCAGGGATTTCTTGAAAGTTGTCACATTTCAGTGAATTTCAAACAATTCAGCCTTTATATATGAATGTATTTTTTATATAGATGTTCCCTTTTTGCACATTATCAAATTGGAACAATGGAGATCAATTACATATAAGTGGCAAAGAAGCTATATTTTTTTAAAATGTGTTTAATAAGTGCTAATAAAATTTACCTATAAAATGTGGATCTTAATAAATGACATATTTTATATTTGCCAAAAGAAAGTTTCTTCTGCTGCATTGGTAGCTTCTTTGTGTTTTCTCCTGTTTCACATACCTTGAAAATGTTTAGTAACATGCTTTTTAAGTAACATGCTCAACTACATTGAGACCAGAAGTGATTCAAATTAAAAGCTCATGAACACTTACCTTTCTATGAGCACAATCCTAACTACCGTCTACTCAAATGTAAGTCCAGTTGTGTTCAACGGGTCTTACTCCCAGGACTGCAGCCTGTACAGCCTGTAAACCTGGTCAAAACATGAAAAGGATTGGTCTGTTGGTTCCTCGTGTTTCAATGTTAAATTTGGCAGATTTATCTCAATAGGAGGAGGTCACATACACTGATTCATGAAGCACCATTGAGTGACTTGCTTAAAAAAAGGAAAGAAATTAAAAATACTGTACTTCTTTAGTTTCTTAAATTAAATTGAGAAATTTAATTAAGGCTGCAATCCTAAAGACACTTTCCTGGGGAAAGGCCCATTGAACAAAATGGTTCTTACTTTTGAGAAGACATGGTTAGGATTGTGCCCTAAATTGAATACTAATACATTCTGTCTTTTCTCCCATAATATTGCCATAGGGCACAATCCAGAGTAACTATGGGGAGTCCTTGCTCTGGTGTAAGAACAATTGGCTCTGGATTGCAATATGAATTTCCCATAGGTTTTCACTAGGTGGTGCAGTAACTATGGGTACTCGTAATGTCTCTTATGTGCTCCCGTAGTTACTCTGGATTGTAGGGTTCAGCTCTTCCAATTAACATTCCTGTTTCAGGTGCTCAGGACAAAAACCAGTGATTTCTTCAAGTGGCAGATGTTTCTACATCTATGGAAGAAATAGATATGGCTTTCAGTGTTTGCAGTGAAATAATGGCCAGTTTTATGACTGCTGATAAAGTGTTGCATAAACTAAGGGAAGAGTCAACCTCAAAGAAATTCTGGCAGAGCTTTTGTGTACTCGTTGTATAACACTGAATCCAAAGGTTGTGTGTGAGGCGTAATCGGATGTGGTGTAATTGGAATTTAATCATTATTTATATTGGTTCTGTGACAGTGCAGTTCCACCATGTTCAGTGGGGTGTGTTGCCCCAGTAAGTGTGTATGAACTACAACCTAAGGCTGCAATCTGATTCCCACTTTCCTGAGAGTAAGTGCCAACAAACACAATAGGACTGACTTCTGAGTCGATATGCTTAGGATTGTGCCACAAGTTTCCATAGGAGAGTCTTTGCAGATCACAAAACATAATGCAAGATCCTGGCTTGAACTTTATCAGAGTATTTTTCTGTTGCTGGTGGGAACAGCCTGCCTAGGATGAGAGTCTTAACTGACTGGTAAGCAGGCAGCATGTAGCCCAGGGGTGTCCAACACACGGCCCGGGGGCCGCAAGCAGCCCAGGACGAGGGTGGATGCGGAATCCTGCAAAGCTGGCCACTACCATTGGAAAAACTGGCCATTTTCAAATTTGGTGTGCTTCTCTGCGCACTGCCCTGGGCGGCCACCACAAAGCTGGTCTGGGCTCCCTGGCTCCTCCCCCTCCATGCCTCCCGGCACTCAGAGCGCTTCAGGCCCCTGCAGACCTTGCAGTGCTTGCCCACCTGCATCCCCCAAAAGCAGCCTCAGCCTCTATCTCAGCTGCTGCCTGCTGCCCTTGAGACCTACTCAGAAGTAAGCCCTGTTAAAGTCAATGAGGCTTACTTCCAAGTTGCAGTCTGAGAGCCCAATGATGTATAGGAAGGGCTACGATCCTCTCCAAGCTTAACCTTGGAGATATGCTGCAATGCTAACCATGTCTACTCAGAAGTAAGGCCCATTGTACCCAGTGGGTCTTACTCCCAGGAAAGTGTGTTCAGGATTGCAGCATATCTCCAAGGTGAAGCTTGGAGAGGATCACAGCCCATTCTATGCATCTTGCCTCCTCAGAAGTAAGCCCCACTAAAGTCAATGAGGCTTACTCACAAGTTGCAGTCTGAGAGCCCACGCCTATGCATGGCTACTCAGCAGAAAACCCCATGATAATCAATGAGACTTACTCCAAAGTTTAGCTTGGAGAGGATTGCTGCCCATCCTATGCATCATGCCTACTCAGAAGTTAGCCCCATTAAAATCAATGAGACTTAGGGGTCAATCGTGAGTAACTACAGGGAGTCCTTGGTCCGCTGTAAGAACAATTTGCTCTGGATTGCAATATGAATTTCCCATAGGTTTTCACTAGGTGGTGCAATAACTACGGGTGCACGTAAAGTCTCTTACGTGCTCCCGTAGTTACTCTGGATTGTAGGGTTACTCCAATGTTTTAAAAATGTAGGGCAAAATATAGGACATCCTACATTTTGTCCTACATTTTTTTTAAAAAAGTTGCTGGTGTTTATGTGCATCCCAAACCAACTCGTCTTCTCCCAATGCAGCCCAGGAAAGCTGATGTAGCCTATCCATGCAATCCTGTAGGTGCAATCCTATTCATAACTACTCAGATGTAAGTCCCTTTGTGTTCAATGGGCCTTGCTCCCAGGACAATGTGCTTAAGATTTCAGCCAAAATTTATTAATTAGAAGAAGGCTACATGCTGCCTGCTTACAAGGATGAGGAGGAGATTAATTTTTTCCCCAGGACACAAGTCTAAAATCCAGGACATGTCCTGGGGAAAAAAGAGGCTATATAGTCACTCTGGCAATAAAAAGCACAATCCTAACCATGTCTGCTCAAAAGGAAGCCCCACTGTGTTCAATGGGTCTTACTCCTAGGAAAGTGTCTTTAGGACTGCACTTTCCTAAAGACACTTTTCTGGAAGTAAGACCCATTGAACACACTAGGGCTTACTTTTGAGCAGACATGGTTAGGATTGTGTCCTAAATAAAGCACATGAAAGCAATATATCTCAGCGTGTTTGGCTTTGAGTTTGTAGTATCCCCTTTTTTCTGGGGTATCCTACTTTTGTCCACTTTTTGTGGTTATGACATTTGGTCCCCCACCTATTTTGGGGGGAGGAAAGGGAGCCTTTCAGCCACCCGGGAAGGGGCAGGAGCAGGAGGGAGGTTTGGTCTGGGTGGTCTGGTCTGGTGTGGGGGAGTAGTGGCGCAGCCTCCCAACCCAGCCCTCCTGAATGGTAGGGTCCCTGGGGGTCTCCCTCTGGTTCTGCTCCGCAGGGGCACTGCTGCTGGGGTGGGGGTGCCCGCCTGGCATTGGCTGCGCAGCGGAGACCAGCAGGAGAGGCGAGCAGAGTATTTGGGTAATTAGAATAATTAAAAATAAATTAATTAGTTGGAATAAATTATTCCCAGTATAAGAAATAAGTAAGTTAATTAGTTGGAATAAATTATATGCAAAACTTGGATTAAATTATTCCAAGTATAAATAAGTTACTGGTAATTAGATGGAATAAATTATATGCAAGTGCAATAGCGATCAAACAGTATTTATATAACACTTTTCAACAACAAAAAAGTGGCACAAAAGGTTTCTACAGAGAAAATGAAAGGACTAATGGCTACGTATTACTAACAATAAGTATTATTATAAGTATTATTATTGTAAGTAATATTATAAGTACGGTTTATAAAGCTGAAGAGTCACTGACTGACGTGACTCATCAACACCCAGCCAAAACCTATGGCCTAGAAGCATGAAATTTGGGGAGGGTGTCCCTTCTGTTATGGAGGCACCTTCTAAGAACCGGTTTTCAGAAATTCCAACTGGAAGTGGGTGAAAAGGGACGCAACCTGTTTTCCTCTCTATACTTTGCATTGAAGAATCGCTGACTGATGGATGCTCTGCCCCAACCCCTGGTCCTAGAAGCATGAAATTTGGGGAGTACATTCCTTCCCTGACAAGAACACCCACCAAGAAATTTAACCCTTAAGGAGCTGAAAAGGGGTGCAAAGCATTTTTGGCCTATACATTGAAGACTGATCAACACTGATCCCAAATCTTGCACCTGCTTGGTAGGGGTGCCCATGATTGTGGTGGGGGATGTTGCACCAGTGGGAGCATATTGTGCATGAGTGGGGGGGGGGGTGCTGATGTGCATGGGAAAATGTAACACTAGAGCAGTGATTTTAAACACTGGTGTGTGCGAATGGAAGTTTTGAGACTGACATTCATTAATAGGAAAACTGGGGGATTTGAACAGTCTGGTGTGTTTGTCAATGGTAAAAACAACTGATGGTTTGTCTTGACAATTTCAGTGGCTTGTTAAGTGTGCCATGATATGAAAAAGGTTGACAGTCACTGCATGGGGGGAGGTAGGGTTTGATGGAAGGGGTGGGGGGAGGTTGTGCAATGGTTGGGTGTTACACAATGGGGGATTGTGTAATCCCCATTACACAATTTGCGTTACACAAAAGGCACACAATGCAATTCAGGTACATTTAGCTAGTAAGTTTAACTATTATTATTGATGATTAATTAATTAATAATAAATTATTTAATGATTAATTAATTATTGATTAATAATTTATTAATTAATACTTGAATATTAATTAATGGTCAAGTATATGTTAGCCATTACATATAATTGATGATATGGTTTGTTGCTTCCAGGGCTTCCTGGAGTGGGGCCCACTGAGTGAGAGGACTGACTCCTGAGTAGACCGGGGGAGGCTGAGGCTGAGGCTCCGCCTAGGAGGTGTTCCTGAGCGGTCCCTGCTGCCTGCCCGCGATGGCGTCTGGAGCCATGTCTGCAGCGGGGCTCGGCTGGTTCTCCGTGCCGGGGTGGCTGCCCCGTTCTCGGCTGGGGTGGATCTGCGCCTCCGGCACCCTGGTGGTCCTTGGGGCGGCTGCGGCCTGGCGTTGGGGCCGCGCTCGCCCGGTGGAGAGGAGGCTGGAGCGGGTGGGCACCGTGACGGGGATCTGCATCTACCCGGTCAAGTCCTGCCAGGGGGTGCCCGTGCCAAGCGCCGAGGTGACCGAGCTGGGCCTCCGCCACGGGAACATGCGCGACAGGTAGCCACGGAGCCCTCACAGGGCCGGCCAGCAACAGCCCTGCTGCCTACTCGGAAGTAAATCCCATCAGGTCCAAGAGGTCTTACTCCCAGGAAAATGCCCTGGATTGCAGCCTGAGAGCCCAGTCCTAGGCATGTCTACTCAGAAGTAAATCCCACCAGGTCCAAGAGGTCTTACTCCCAGGAAAATGCTCTGGATTGCAGCCTGAGAGCCCAGTCCTAGGCATGTCTACTCAGAAGTAAATCCCACCAGGTCCAAGAGGTCTTACTCCCAGGAAAATGCTCTGGATTGCAGCCTGAGAGCCCAGTCCTAAGCATGTCTACTCAGAAGTAAATCCCACCAGGTCCAAGAGGTCTTACTCCCAGGAAAATGCCCTGGATTGCAGCCTGAGAGCCCAGTCCTAAGCATGTCTACTCAGAAGTAAATCCCACCAGGTCCAAGAGGTCTTATTCCCAGGAAAATGCTCTGGATTGCAGCCTGAGAGCCCAGTCCTAGGCATGTCTACTCAGAAGTAAATCCCACCAGGTCCAAGAGGTCTTACTCCCAGGAAAATGCTCTGGATTGCAGCCTGAGAGCCCAGTCCTAAGCATGTCTACTCAGAAGTAAATCCCACCAGGTCCAAGAGGTCTTACTCCCAGGAAAATGCCCTGGATTGCAGCCTGAGAGCCCAGTCCTAAGCATGTCTACTCAGAAGTAAATCCCACCAGGTCCAAGAGGTCTTACTCCCAGGCAAATGCCCTGGATTGCAGCCTGAGAGCCCAGTCCTAAGCATGTCTACTCAGAGGTAAACCCCATCAGGTTCAACAGGTCTTACTCCCAGGCAAATGCCCTGGATTGCAGCCTGAGGGCCCAGTCCTAAGCATGTCTACTCAGAGGTAAATCCCATCAGGTTCAACAGGTCTTACTCCCAGGAAAATGCCTCTGTGCCCTTTGTGCCCTCTTCTGAGAACAATAATTTTTCTGTAACCTCCTGGAAGTGATGTCTGAACCAGAACTGGAAAGACCATACTGTATCACCAGAGCTCCTCCATGTCTACTTGGGAGTAAGTTCCATTCTGTTCAGTGAGGCTTACTCCCAAGAAAGCAGCCTGAATGCCCCATTCCAAGATGGTGGTGCACAGTTCCGGATTCCAAAATGGCAGCACCCAGCCTTGTGGGGAGTCTGAACCCCCACTTTGGAAAGCACTGGCCTCAGTCATACGAATGAGGTGATAGAATATATAACCCCCCACTTTTTACCTGCTTTACCAGGTTACAACCAATTGACAAACAAAAAGAACACAAGCACACGCTGCAGAAAGCCTAGTCCTTTGTCCACTGTCTGTGTTGGCTGCAGGTGTCTCTTGTTATCCACTAGATCAGGGGTCTCCAAATTTTTTGGCAGGAGGGCCACATAATTTCTCTGACACTTTGTAGGGGGCCAAACAACTAATTTACATTTTAAATTTGAATAGATTTGCATACATTTACATATAAGACTGTATTGGAGTGGATTACAAGGCTTGCCCAAGGGTCTTGCTGGGGGTTACATTGAGGCTCGCCTACGTCTGTATCTGGCCCGCTTGCCTGGATTTGGAGACCCCTGCACTAGATAATCCCTTCTGGAACCTCCTGTGGATAAAGAGATAAGTGGATAAAAAAATCAGTTGAAAAAAAGATTTTAAAGACCCACTTCCAGGTTTTTTGCTACTCCTTTCTCTTAATGGAATAAGATCATGTCTCAATATCTACAGGGGTTTGATTCTGGAACTACCTGCTGATAAAAAAATGTATCAAATCAAAGCAATTTTAAAAAAAATGTGTCTCTTTAACATGTTTAAAAACAGCTTTTCTTACTGTTGTAGCGAGGCAATCAACAATTATAAATGCAAAGGACCCCCTGCCTTTGCTTTGCTCAGCTGAAAAATGGAATGATTGCTTGCTTGACTGACTCTACAACAGTAGAAAAGCAGTTTTTAAAACCTTTTTTTAAACATTTTTTAAAACTGAAAAATGGCCATCCTTTTTGAGTCAAATCGGTGTATAAAAAAATCTTTTTTTAAACATTTTTTAAAACTGAAAAATGGCCATCCTTTTTGAGTCAAATCGGTGTATAAAAAAATCTGCGTATAGCATGGGTTAGATCTGTATATCTTTGCTGAAAGATAGGGAAACATTCAAAAATGTGATCCCTCTCCTAGTTTGGGTTGTCCATGCCTGACATTATGGTGTGTGATACGAATGTTTCATTCTGAGCAGAAATCATAGCCAACCACATAACCCCTTTGTGGTGTTTTCTCTTCCTGCGTGCATCTCGTGTGACTTGTAGCACAGGTTATTGAGGGTAAGGGAATATCTGGCCAGATCATGATTGCGTTCACACAATTGCTGCAAGATAATTAGGGGAAAGTTCCTATTTTAAAAATCCCCTTCCTCATCGGTTATGGGAACTAGACCACAACGCAGGCAGATCTGAAGGAGAAAATTCCTCTATCACACCGTGGTGTATAGTTTGCTTTAAAGTTAAATAGCTACGTGGCTTGGATGATACCTTATGAACCTTCTGCGGCCTTATGAAATTTCCCAAGTAAGAGCACCACGTTAGAACCTGATCCACATGCTGCTGCCTGTGTTGGTGGTGGTATTAACTTTAACTTTATTTATATCCTGCCTTATTCATACAAGACTCAAGGGATGGTTGGTAAGCATTCAGGACAGATCTTTTCTGTGGTGGCCCATGAGCTTGGAATGCCACAAGAGGTGCAGGAGGTTCCTATGCTCTCTGTCTTTTGAGGGCTCTTAACACACTTTATTTTCTGCTCAGCTTTTGGGACTGCATAGTGAAGAAATACAGATAGATAAAGGAGATTCCGGTTGGATATCCGGAAAAAATGTCCGGCAGTGGAACAGATTGCCAAGGGAGGTGGTGGACTCTCCCTCACTGGGGATCTTCAAGCAGAGGCTTGACGAGCACCTATTGAGGATGCTCTAGGAAGATTTCCTGCTGCAGGCAGGGGGTTGGACTGGATGACCTTCTAGGTCTCTTCCAACTCTAGGATTCTATGATTCTAAATATGCCCTATGTCCACAAAGTTTGAGCAAATTGATCTTGCATTTGGTCCAAAGAAGTATGGTGGTATTACAGGAGGCTTCAGGTCAGATTATGGCATCTCTAGGTAAGGCTGGAAAATACCTGTTTGAAATCCTAAGACGCTGTATTACGCTGCCATGGCAGTGTGAGCACCTGAAAATCAGGAGCACGTGGCCTCCATTGAGACACCTCTATTTAAAATTATAGGTTTTGGCTGGTGATAAAAGAAGATGGGCACATGGTTACAGCACGGCAAGAGCCTCGTCTAGTTCTGGTGACTGTGACTTGTGAAAATGGCCACTTAGTCCTGAAGGCACCTGAAATGAAGGAGATGACCATTCCTGTCCAACTCCCTGAGAAGAATGCAGTGAAGGATTGCAGGTGATGAATTTCTTTTTCTTTCTATGATCCAATTTATGTTCATTCTATATGCCATTCCTTTTCCTGCTTTATTTTTATGATAGTTACCCTGGTTTTCTGCATTGTGTTCAGAGCAGGGGTCTCTAAACTTTCTGGCAGAAGGGCCACCTCATCCCTCTGACACTGTGTCAGGAGTCAGAAAACTAATTTACATTTCAGATTTGAATAAATTTACATAAATCTATATATGTATATAAAAATGAAAAGTCACTGACTCACTGACTCATCAACGCCCAGCCAAAACCGCTGGGCCTAGAAGTGTGAAATTTGGGGAGGGTGTTCTTTCCATGACAGAGGGAGTCACTAAGAACTAGTTTTCGGAAATTCCAACTGGAAGGGGGTGAAATGGGGCGCAATGATTTTTTCCTCCTATACTTTGCCTTGAAGAATCCCTGACTGAGGGATGCTCTGCCACAATCCCTGGACCTAGAAGCATCAAATTCGGGAAGGGTGTTCTTTCTATCACAAGAATACCCATTAAGAACTGATGTGGAGAAATTTAACCCTTAAGGGGATGAAAAGGGGTGCAATGTGTTTTTGTCCTATACCTAACATGGAAGACTGACCAACATCCAGCCAGTTTGGTGCTCGGTGTCTGGTGCACTTGGGGGGATGATGTTCGGAGGGAGGGGTTGCACTGGGGAGGACACTGTGCATGGGGAGTGTTGAGGATGGGGGGCTGTTGTGAATGCGGAGATGATGCACTTGGGGGTGATGTGCATGGGGAGGTGATGTGCATTGGGAGATGTTGCGCATGGGGAATGATGCACATGGGGGTGATGCAGATGGGGGTGATGCACATGGGTGGATGAACACAGGGCATGTTGTGATGGAGGGTTGATGAGCATGGAGGGTTGATGAGCATGGGGGTTGATGCACATGGGGGATGATGAGCACGGGAGGATGAACATGGGGATGAACATGGGGTGGAACATGGGGTGGATGAACATGGGGATGTTGCGCATGTGGATGTGCATGGGAGTTGATGTGATGTGGATGTGCATGGGAGTTGATGTGATGGGGTTGATGCACAGTGGGGGGATGGCATATAGGGAAATTTTACTCCCACAATGCAGGTATATTTTATTTATTTATTTTATTTTATTTATTTTAAAAATTTGTATCCCGCCTTTCTCGGGCCAGTAGCCCGACTCAAGGCGACTAACATAAAACATTAAAAACATAAATAGTACAATTAATACATTTTCACTAGTTTACATATAAGAATGTATTGGAGTGGTTTACAATGCTTGCCCAAGATCTGGACAGAGGTGTCTTGCTGTGGGCCATGTTGAGGCTCACTGAAGGTTGCATCTGGCCTCGGGCAGGGTTTTGGACTGGATTAGATTGTCAGGCCAGAATGAGGAAGACCCAAGTCTTGAGCGAGAAGCAAAAAGTGCTTGTTTTTCAGGATGGGGAATATTTTATTTTCTCATCTCAGAGCTTTTTTAACAAGACTGCTTAATCAAGGTGAATAGTGAGAAACTCATTTGTAGTGCTTCCAGCTCAAAAATAGTTGAATGAACTAGAATTATTTTTTTCCAAGCACATATTTGCTATAAAACACAATTGCCTGAAGACATTTAATTTCCATGGAAATTAAGAAACAGAGTGAGACCAGCAATGCAGTCCTAAACCTGTCTACTCAGATAATGTTCTAACACCTAGTTCTGCTTTATAATTTTTACCAGGGTCTTTGGGCTTGATATTCAGGGACGGGATTGCGGCGATGATGTGGCACATTGGATCACCACTTTCCTGAATTCAGAACCTTATCGATTGGTGCATTTTGAGACCCAGATGACTCCGAGAAAATGCAAAGAGATTAAGACACCTTTTCGAGCTACTGATGAGGTTTGACCGATACATATTTCATTGTAAAAGTTAATAGGGTTTATGTAGGGTTTTATGGAACCTCTCAGTTTAAGCAGTGGAAACTTTCTGAAATAAATATAAAGCTTCTGCTATTTTTATTTGCTTTTATATTACTAAAAAGGTCCAACTTTGACAGTTTTTATGTAAGATGCAACAAAGATTTGAAGAAAAAGAACGAAAGTAAGATAATTATGCACCTCCTGCCACATCCACTTTAACACAGTAGGACATGTCTGTGCAATCCAAAGCATGTTTAGTTGAATGTAAAGCCCCTGTGACCAATGAAACATAGTGTGTATAATTTATATATGAACCATAAATAAAATTTGCAGGAAAATGCCATATGGATGGAACTTATTAAGAGGACAGTAAGCCAAACATATGAACAGGCTGTGGTGGTCATCTTCTAAAATAAAAGGGGAGCATTGCAAAAGCTGACATGCTTTCTGAGCGGTAATGTGGTGGGCTGAAATGAAGGGAAGGTTGTAGCTATTAGCCACCCTCACATTTATGCACCTTTGATGTCTCTTATTGCTTATCCTTTAATTTTGCACACCAGTATATATACCCAATGTAATTGTCCACCCTGAAAAAATAGTCATTCACCCATTCACCCACCTCTAGAAACCTGAATACAGGCCTATCACTGTGTCTGAATTAAATGTTGATGTTCAGAGATATGAGCTGTAGCACATTGAAAAGCCAATAAGAAAAGGAAAAGTTGCTGTTTTAAAAATCAGAAAGTGAGTACAACTATTGGCTGTCCTCACAATGAGAAATATTTAGCAGATATGCTTGTGGGCATCTAATGAATATGTTCTTGCAAAGATGTTGGATAATATTTCTCCTTGCAATGCAGGTTCCTTATAGTGACTGTGGCCCACTTTTACTCATCTCAGAAGCATCTCTGGAAGATCTAAATACTAGACTGAAGAAGAAAGTCAGCATGCGTAATTTTCGACCAAGTATTACAGTTTCAGGATGCAGTGCTTATGAAGAGGTAAATTGAAGAATTCACTTTTATTCAGTGTCTGGGGTCTTTAAAAAATGTTTTCCGAGAGCATTGAGACAATTGGTGTTTGTAAAATATGTCTCAGTGTTGAGGGAATTAATGAGGTTTTACATTAATGAATGTTACAGCATGCCCACCCTAGGAGAAAAACAATAATTTTTGCACCAAACCTTAAAACATTCAGGGACCAAATCAAACAATTCTGAAAAACACTGCCAGTGTTGGTAGAGCCATCAAATGAAGAAGGGAAAAGAGTTTTATTTGTTTATTTTTCTCATTTTTATAGCACCCTTACTGCAAGGAATTTGAGATTGTATACATAGTTATTTGCCTCCTTTTATCCTCACTATATCCAGTGGTGGGCTCCAGCAGGTTCGCACCTACTCTATAGAACCAGTTGTTAACAAGAGATAGTACATATAAAGTTTAAAAATAGCCATTTAAAAGTGGCTGCCAGATGGACAGAGAACCGGTTCTTAATTTCTTTGATGCCCATCACTGACTATATCCCTTTGAGGTACTTTAAGTTAAGAGATAATGACTGGCCCTGAGGGTCACCCAGGAAGTTCCATACTGGATTTGAACGTGGATTGTCCTACTCTGAAACCACTGTACCACTGGTTCCCAAATTATGAGCTGTGGCTCCCCTATGAATTCCAGCTGGATATCTGGAAAAAATTCCTGATGGTTCGGACTGTTCGGCAGTGGAACGGATTGCCAAAGGAGGTGGTGGACTCTCCCTCACTGGGGGTCTTCAAGCAGAGGCTTGACGTGCACCTGTCGGGGATGATCTAGGAGGATTTCCTGCTGCAGGCAGGGGGTTGGACTAGATGACCTCCTAGGTCCCTTTCAACTCTAGGATTCTATGATTCCATGGTTTTTCCTCTGGAAAGCTCCCAGGGGAGCCACAGAATCCTTGTGAAAAACCAGCCACCCTATAAGATGTAGGGGTGTATCCCTCATGGAAAGCTGTGGTCAATGGCCCAGAAATTCAAGGAAGCTGTCAGTTTCAAAAGTTTGGGAACCACCGTGCTACACTGTACAATATCAGCTGGACTAATGGTGTGAGTGAAAGCATGAGCACATGACATGCCTAAGGCCTTTAAAAGGCTATAGGTTAGTGGCAGAGAGTGGCTGGCCAGGGTTGGAGACCTGGGTCGGTCCCATGAGACAGGGTGAGCTCCTGTCCTTAGCCCAGCCCTGCGACGCCAGCTGGATCCAATCGTATTGGCTCTGCCTTTCCATTGGACTAATTCAGTGGCGTGGAGAGGGGGGATTTGCTGCTTCGGTAACAGCCTATCCTCCGTAACAATCCAACCCAGGCTTTCATGCTTCGCATGCAGCGTATGCAGCACCGAGCATGATACCATAGTCTCTCAAGACTGACGGAGGCCTGCAATGGCAGAAAATATGCTCTGCCTGTAGTACATTCCAAGTTCAATCCCTGATGTCACCAGATAAGGTTGGGAAAGCCTTCCTCCTGGATCTCAGGGAAGCGCTGGCAGTCATTGTAGATAATACTAAGCTGGATGGACCAGTTGTCAGATTTAGCCTCTGATAGCTGTGCAGGATGATGCTTCTGTGCCTTCCTTGACATTAGGCTTTGACATGGGGGTATTTATCTTGCCCATGATGGCACCATCACTGGTGAGGTGATTGTTCCAGAATTAAAATACAGTACATATAACTAGGACCATGCTCAGGGGTTATTTAACTCGATGTAAGCAAACTTTTCCAAGGATACAAATACTACTGTTATGGCACATAGCAGCTATCAAAGGGTAAAACAAGAGTGCCCTGACCTAAAACATTGCAAAGGAGAGCACAAACCCTTAAAGTCTTTGTAGCGTCTATAGGAACTGAAGTATAAATCAATTTACCATGTGGATGCCTCTGAAAACAACCCCAGTCCTCCCATGCCATATTGGGACTGCAAGCTTTCACATTTTCTTTGTGAGAAAAAACGCTTTGCAAATCATTCTGTTTAAGAACCTTTGCAGCAGAGAAGGTCACCTCACTTGGCCTTGAAGTTCCCAGAGCATTTTTCTCACCATTGGCATGTTATCTTTGAAAATGCTGCTGGTCAGGATGAATCGGGGTTTTCTAGGGCAATGTGATAGATAGATCATTCCAGTGCAAGAGCAGGCCAAGAGTTATTAATCAGCGTTGCAAATGTTTATAAGAGAGCTCTTAATCCTGGCCTCTGGATGTTGTCTTAAAAATGAAAGCGCTTATTTGATAACAGATCTCTCCTCTTTTTCACTATCTCCTGTGCAGTTCTTTTGTCTTAAGAGAGGATAATATTCCTTTGTTTGTTCTTCACATTTTTTATTTCGCCCTTTCTCCAAGGAGTTCAGGGATGGTGTACATAGTTCCTCTCTATGTTTTGTCCTCACAACAACCCTGTGAGGTAGTAGTAGGTGAGGCTGAGAGATGGTTGCTGGTCCTAAGTTACCCAGGAAGTTTCATGGCTGAGTTAAGATTTCCCATTTAAGATTGATGTTTTAATGTTGTTGTTTTTAATTGATGTTGATGTTTTTAATGATATTGATGTTTTAACAGACTGTTGATTATTGTGAGCCATCGGCTGCAATCCTAACCATATCTACTCAAATGTAAGCCCCATTGTGTTCAATGGGTCTTACTCCCAGGAAAGTGACTTTAGGATTGCAGCCATCTTGAGTCTTTTGGGGAAAAGTCAGGATATAAATAATTCTAAGTATTCTGTTCCATCACCATTTTGGACGGGAAGTGAAAGAGGCAATAGTTTGTATCCGCACTGAACTATAGGCAGCTTAGTGCATGGAGGAAAGAGGTTTAAGTCCCGATTGTGACTGAGATGGGACAGTGCACCAGAATGTCTGTGCAGAGCTTAGGAAGCAATTCTACATCAGGGTGTACTGTGGAGAGGCAGAACTGATGGGACGGTGATGTAGACCTCAAAAAGCAACAGATAGGACAAGCAAGTGGATAAAGAGGCCATCAGAATGAGAGGATAGCAAGCAGGTAGGTTAACAGGGTAAATAGAATGAGACTTAGATGGGAGATATAGAATGAGTAATATAGAATCCACAATCAGTCTACTGATTTGATTTCACCGACTTCCAGATAAAAGATGGAACTTAGAAAAAGGTAAAATTTTATTTCACTCTGTGAATGCCATTTAAAAACTGTTATTGGGTGTTTCGGTCATTTGTCCCAAATGAACACTAAAGTATTTCACAGAGGATTTACCAAATATAATGGTTTCCTTTTTTTCTGGTAGAAATATGCATGGAACGGTTAAGAACACCCTCTCCAGCATGTGTGATAGAGAATGGTTATTAGTGTTCCTGCTTTCAACATTTTGTAACATTTTCACTGATGGTAAAAGGGTCTTTCTGGAACCACAGAATCCCATTGCTGAATGGTTCATTCATTTTCAGAGTAATGGTGCCATCTGGTGGTGAGGAGCATGAGAGGCAGCTTTGGCACCATACCTGTGACTTAAATTTCATGCTTAATGAGCTCTGACTAGAAAAAAATAGGACTGGTTTCTTTGGGAGGTAAGGTAAGATATTGTAATAATATAAGAGTACTTCAACAACTTTATTGTATTTCTAGAGCAGAAGGGGAGGCAGGAATGTGAATAATTGTGGGAAAATAAATGCTGGAGATATGCTAAAGATACTGTGATACTGATAGGTTGAATCAGTGACTGAAATTCAAAACTGTTTGCTTTTTGTTTTCTTTTTTTTCTCAGTGTCCCATCCCTGAGCCCTCAAATTTCTTTGTCTCTCTATTCTTCTGAGCAAAACTAGATCAGTTCTCTGCTTCCAAGCCCTGTGTGAGGTTCTCGTCCTTGACCACCCCTCCTGTCTCTTCTATGCCTCTCTCCTTCAGTTCATGGCTTCTCAACCAACTGCCACTTTAGCTTCTTTCTGTCAGTATGGCTCCTAAGACCTGTTGATTTCTTCAGGTCCTCCTGCACCCTCTTTCCACTGCTTGCACCTAATCCGGCACCCTTGAATCTCTCACACAAGCAAACCGGACTATCATGTTCCCTCACCGCAGCTGCACCAACTTTCAGAATTCCATGGTGGTCTGTTCACGTTTAGCAGCTAGGAAGGCTGTTGTCCACTTTTACCTCTGTGGCCAACTTTTTCAAAACACAGTCATTTGCAAATGCAATGCTATCACATGGTGTCTCTTTCTCAAAAGAGCTTGCAAAATGGCCACCAAAAATGTAGGCCACCAAAAAAGCCTACATAACACATATTTGTTAACATATAGTCAAAATACATAACAAATTACAGTAAAATGAATACAGGCGTGTGTGGGCAATGAATATCTTACGTATTTGAATGGCGTATTTGAATGCATATACTATATGCATAGTAGCCTGTTCAAAATACAGAACTGTAACCTTGCCACAAATGCTACTAAAGTCTCATACTATAGTAGCATCAAGTTTAATATGTTAAGATAAAATATTGAAATGAATGGAGACTCACCTGAAATTATTCTGCAAACCATCTAGTGGGCCCCAACCCACAGTTTGAGAGTCACTGTATTAGATGATCTTCAAGTTTCCTTTTGACTCTAGAATACTATGGTTTTCAGTTGCATGGTTTATCTACTATTTCTCCTCTACAGAAAAACAAATTCCCATTTTAGTTTTAAGTAACTGCAACTGGAAAATACTTTTGATATTGTGAATTTTGTGTGAAAGTTTTTTTTAAACTTTTTCTAGGACTCCTGGGACAAGATTATAATTGGTGATGTAGAACTGAAAGGGGCAATGGCATGTGGCAGGTAAGATTATTTCTAGGAAAAAGTTGATCATATTAAGCATATTTCTACAAAATTTTGTTTGCTGTTGCAGGTGTATTTTGACAACCGTTGATCCAGATACTGGCATCTTGGACCGAAAGGAACCACTGGAAACACTCAAAAGGTAAAATGTGAGAGTGGTTGAGGCTGCAATGCTAACCTCCAGTTAGGCCAATATAAATCCCATGCTGACCTGGGGATGTCACAAAAGTGCTGTAAGGCACTTCTGCACCACTCTGGGGGGTGGTTATGCCACAGGCATACATGGGAAATACATGGTGGTTATGCCACCCAACTATGGGAAAATATGCCAGGTGAATTATGCAAGCCTAAGAGCACAATCCTAACCATGTCAACTCAAAAGTAAGCCCCATTGTGTTCAATGTGTCTTACTCCCAGGAAAGTGTCTTTAGGATTGCAGCCTAAATTAGTTAGGGTTGCGCCCTGAATTGGCATGATGTTGTTTCTGTAAGTGGCAATACTAGCTTGTCTACTTAGACTGTCTACTCAGCAGTAAGTCTCATTGAGTACAGTGGGAATTACTTCCAAGTAAAATGGATTGCTTCCTTGGTTGCTTTTTAAATTGTAAAAATGCATAGTTTTGTGTAAAAGAACTATGGCTGCAATTCTAAACTCCATTTAGGCTGGTGTAAGTCCCTGCATAAGTCCTGTGCTGACATAGGGGTGCCACAAAAGTGCCGTAAGGCACTTCTAACCTACTCCTGGGGTGGTTAGGCCAGTGTACAGGCGTATGCCGACCTCCCCATGCCACCACAGAAAGATAAGCCAGGTGAGTATGCCAGCCTAAATTGGTTAGGATTGTGCCCTATATCTTTCTTATTTATTTCATGTCCTGCTTAGCCTTTCTGCATTTAGATATACAGATAACGTATGCATGAGTACTTGGAACTTGTTCCCTTTGTTACTGGAGGGCCTTCTGAGCTCAGCAGAGGCTATGGATATGTATGCAGCCTTTGCTGGGCTCAGACTGGGCTCCCCTTGCCTTGGGGAGATCCAGACAGTGGGGGACAGGCATTTGCCCTTATAAATGGTTTTGGCTTTATGTGGATAATGGGCATGACTGTATTCTTAAAAATAATACTAATGATCATAAATCATTGTGATTAATATTGTTTTTATTGCATTTTAACTAAATTGTAACTCTCAGAGTTTTCACTGGAAAGGAATACCATGGACACTATTTACCTGAGAGCTTGGCATCTATGGATTTGAATATCTGCTGATGCCAAGCCTGTTTCCGGAGGGCCTCAGAGGACCTCTTGGCTACAACTGGAAGGTACTTAACAGTTTTCCAGGATGCCCCCCCCCCCAATTTAATTATCCAGGGAATTTGGTATCCTGGGGGGGGGGGGGGTTTCATGAATGTACTAAGGGCCCTTTGTTATATACATACAGTACAAGTGAAACTCCTTCTGCACCAATGCTTGATGCAATGCAGCTCCCAGAAGGAGGATGTGGAGCCTTAAATGGGAAAGAGTTTCTGCACTGTGATTGTGTTACATTTGCCTCTAGCATAGTTTGCTGTGCATATCCTTCTGAAAGCAGTTAGTTAAATCAGTTTGCTTCACAAATTACAAATACTTCCATCATTGCTTGATATTCATTCAATAAAGGTGCAATCCTAACTTAGGCCAGCACCACTCATTGGTTTTCCCGTTCCCATGATAATGTAGGGAGATAAGTGGATGTCTGTGCACAGGCCTAATCCTCCCCCAGCAGTGGCACAGAAGTGCCTTCGTGACACCCCTAGGCCAGTATGGGACTTTTGTTGGGGCTTAGGCTGGTTTAACTGGGCGTTAGGATTGCAGCCTGAATTTCTAAAGTGTTCAACAATAATCAGCCTATGTTAATCATCAATAAACAGGATGATTAATCCACTTACGCTTCAACTGATTCATTGTTGTAAGCAAATTTTAATCAATGTGGGCAAATTTTAATTGGTGAGTATTAAAAGTAAGGGCACACTACCTTATTTCTAAGACTATTTTAGTTCTGGTGCAATTACTGTCATGACATGTTAAATAGGATCTTTCCCTCTGTAGTGAATGGTAGACTTTTCATTAAATTGCAAGTTATCTGACATTTCCTCCAATAGCTCCAAAATGCACTTTTGTGGAAGTTTTGTTAAGATACCCATGTATTTAATTTTAATAGGTTAATTAATCACCCAATTTTAAATGGATTCATCAGCTAATAATTCTTTGATGGGTTGACAGCTCTATTGATAACACAGAGGATCTAACAGGTTGCCTTCCTGTAATCTAACCTATCATAGAACAGCATCTGTCTTAATATGCTGTAATAAAGCCTGATGGTCTGCTTCAGCAAGTTCAGTGCCCAGGTTTTACTGAGCCTTTAAACCATCATAAATATAACTAAGTGTAAACTTTCGAGGGGGGCATCATAAATTTGGGTGAGAGAAGGTCCTCCATAATCATTCCAAGGGCTCATCTGGCAAATGCAAAGTACCTTCTTAGCCTGTGTGGGAAGAGTTTAGCATGACAGGACACTAAATCAGAGCTGGGTAAATGGTTGAAAGAAAATAATTCTCCTACCACTCTATCTCCAAGATGTCCAAACAGCAAAAGTGATTCCCATCCCCTCCTACTCACCTCCATCAGTTACTTAGACTGCAGCGGCTATGGAAATAAATTAAAATGTGGCCACCTAGAAGGTTTAAGAGCAGGTTTTAACTCTTTGGAACTCTTTTCATGGTGCATTTTCTACAGTCAACCCAGAGAAACAAAGGAGGTGCTGCTTCCACAAGATGGAAGACTCTGCATTTATTTGTTAAAATCTTTATATGTTATATTATTAGGAATACCACTTTTCAGCAGAGAGAGTCACAATAGCAGTTTGTGAATTACAAAAATGCATTTTGGATCCAGAGTTGTGTGAGCAGGACATGCAAGCCTGTTTTCCCCACTGTAGCTCCCCTGTCCGTGTCCCCACCTATCCCTGCCCCCACTAAAAAGCCACCCATGAGGGTCTGGCTGATTTCCATTGATTTTGCCATCCCACTTTCATTAATTTTGCCTTTCTGGTGCAGCCTGCACTAGGTCTGATTTGCCATTAAATCATATACTAGGCTTACACCATGAATGCCAGGACTCTAGCTGATAGCACAGCAAACCCAAATATTAACTATATTAACAAATATATTACAGTATAGTTACACTTCTGAAAGTGTTACTTTCAGTGGTGTCTACAGTGTTAGACAGGGAAAATCTAGGCTCTAAATACTTGCTTAGCCACAAAATTTAGGCTGTAGTTCTAGAGACATTTTCTTAGGAATAAGCCCCATTGCATGTGACTTCTGAATAGACATGCATAAGAGTGAGCAATTAATGGGTTATCTTGGCCAGTCAACTATCTTTCTTGGTTTAACCTTCCTTACAGGGTTGTTATGAGAAATAAAATGGGGGAGAAAACATCACATGTACATCACTCGGAACTTGTTGGTGGAAGGGTAAGGAGGAAGGAAAGAACCATGTTTTATTTTTGCCATAACAACATTAATGAAAATTTTTTCCCTTTGCAGCTATCGTATGTCAGATCCAGCTCTGAAAGACCTCTACAAATCTGCACCATTGTTTGGGAGTTTTTTTGGAGTTGATAAAATTGGGACAATTGAAGTTGGCGAACCTGTATACAAGATAATTGAGTGTTAGGGGTTAAACACTCTTTTAGACGGGGAGAATTATAATCTGTTTTAAATACTGTGTACCTAATCAACAACTATAATATTAAATTGTCATCGTGAAAAATCCAGTTGAAATTCAGCACTTCATATCCATTGATTTATATATCCGACTGTAGAGTATGACTTGGACTGTAGACTGACTTGGAAGTATGTGCTACTATGTTTAGCAAGACTTCTTCTCGGGACATACCTGGGAAGTAGCAGCCAAACTCCTGTTGGATCAGTGAGCCTTTAAAAAGACTAACTTTGACTGTTTTGTGCCCATATTTTCTCCTGATTCAAATTTAACATTGCTTATACTTTTCACAAAAGCATTCATTTTGTAATTTTGCAGACAACTAAATAAAGTTACCAGATGTTTCTTAGAATTAACATGTAAAGCTATTTTCTCAGGAGATCCTAGATGATGTGAAAGAATTATAGACAGTCCTGTGTTACTTTGAAAACTTGCAACCTAATATGGCAACTGTTTTTGTGGACCAGAGATACAGGACATATTAGCAGCTGATAAATAAATAGATTAGGGGTGGATGGGTTACTGATTTATTTTTAAAACTGCTTTTATTCTTGCATGCCATGTAGAGGCAACATTCTTTGGAAAAGTGGTATTCAATTTTTAAAATAAATAACATTATATAACTGAATGCACTATCTTTGAACATAAAGAAAGACCTACATTAAGTACAGTATGTTCATAGACTTGGCGTGCAATCCTGACTAATTTAGGCTGGCCTAACTCTTCTGGCATATCTTCCCATGGTGGTATGGGGAGATTGGTATATGCCTGTGCACTCGCCTAACCCCCATAGGGAGCAGAAGTGTCTTATGGCGCTTTTGTAATTCCCTCGGGTCAGCACAGGACTCGTGAAGGGCTTATGCCAGCCTAACTGGAGGTTAGGATTGCAGCCATAGTCCAACTAATCTTATTTGGAGGGAAGGACGTACTGCCTAATGTAGAACTAAATTGTCTGGTTTCTGTAATTGGCACACTGATAAGACTGAGCTTGCAAAGACTGTTCATAGGAATGGATAGTACAAACATACTAGGATTTGGATTTCATTAGTATTCCAGAGACTAGACTTTGAGGTAAAAAGTGGTGAGTCCTGTGACCCATGTCATTTTAAGCTATCTTGGCAATTTCTTGTTCGAAGTCCTTCTTTGTTTCACTGGTGGAATGGGCTCGGTCTGAAAGCAACTCTTGAAGGCAGCTCAAGCTATTAATAATGTAATCCTATGAACACTTAGCTGTGAGTAAGATCCATTGAACACAATGGATCTTGCTTCTCAGTAAACCTGCGTAGGAGTACACTATAGTTCTGTCTAGTTCCATCTAATTTCTTTATGTGTATGCTTGCTGGGAAGTCAAATACTGTTGCTCTAAAAAAATACAAACTTTTCATCAAAGATAGCTTCACAGGGCCTTTGTATGGTGTAGTTCTTAATGAGTTGACCTAAAACAAGAAAACTCAAATCCTCACTGAAGCACATTTGACTTTGGGTTAGTTTTTCCATACACTTAACATCACAGGATAGGTTAAAACAGTGAAGGGAACCCATTTATGCAGCTGTGAACATGTGAAAAGAAAGGTGGAATAACAATGTTATACATATAATGTTACAATCAGTGGTGGTCTCCAGCAGGTTCGTACCTACTCTATAGAACCGGTTGTTAACAAGAGATAGGACATATAAAGTTTAAAAATAGCCATTTAAAAGTGGCTGCCAGGTGGGCATAAAACCAGTTGATAATTTCTTTGAATCCCTTCACTGGTTACAATGTTATATTACAATGTAATATAACATGGCAAGGTAATATGCCCATGGCATGAAACATCTCATGCCTCTGATCCTTACCAATTTAGGCTGGCACATGCATCAGTCTTCCCATTCTAGTGATGTAACTAGGCAATGCATATCTTTGCATTGGCCTAACCAACCCCCAGGAGAGGCTCAGAAGAGCCTTACAGCACTTTTGTGAATCCACAGGTCAGCACAGGATTTGTGCCAGAGCTTAGGCCGGTCAAACTGCAGATTAGGATTGCAGCGTTGGGCTGCAATTCTAACCACACTTTCCTGGGAATAAGTACTATTGTACACAACGGGACATACTTCTGAGTAGACATGCTTAGGATTGCACTGTTGGTCCTGCATTTGGAAAGCTGAATATGGCATCCCTGATTCATCTGAAGGGTAGTTGCACAAGCAATTTTTGGAAGGGATTGCTACAGCACAGCGATGTAGGTGCCCCCTACCTTTCTTGCAGACTGTTTGGCTGGCACAGTGCTTGGTGAGTAACAGCAGGTGAGGTGCCCAGAAATACTGTACTGGCATCAGGAGCAAGACCCAGTGGGGCCTCCTGCAAGTGTGGCTTTTGACTTTGTCTGGTCACTGAAAGTTGCAAATTGAATGAAACAGTCTTGTGATGCTCTGAGCGCATGCTCCCAATGACAGCTGCTGGATCTTCTTTCTTCCATGGAGCTCTGGTTAGCATCAGTGAGGAAAGCTCTTGGTAAACAACGGCCTAATTGATCGCTCGGCTTTCACATAGCTACCGCCGGGCTGCGCTCCCATCTGTGTACCCTTCCTGTCACCCTCATGCCATAACACTGGAGAAGTGATGGCTGTTTCTTGGAGATTCTTTTGGAGGCACTGTTGCCAAGACCAAAGCTGTAATGGTTTGTTATGATGACCTTTTGTTATTCCATTAGAGCTCAATTGCTTGAGGAAAAAAAAAACAATGTGTGCATACTTTAGGAAAGTTTTCACCCTTTCCATTGACCTGACATCCACAGTTTACACTAGAAAATGTATTAATGACAAAGTAGTGTTTTCATGTCAGGAGGACCAACTTTAACAGCTATAATCTGCCCTTAGTCATCATAAATATAAATGTATTGGTAAAACAGATCTTGTTAATGTAGCCAAGATAAATGTTAGCCTATATTTCAAACCAATTGCAGCACTCAGATTTTGTGTGTTTGTGTGCACATGCGCATGCGTGTGTATATGTGTGTGATAGAGAAAACGAATCAGCTCTTTTTCTCTTTGGTAGAACAGCAATGGTCTACTCAAGGTTCTTCTACTTCATAGTAGCTGAAGGACTTCCTATGTATCAGTGGTTCTTGGGCATTTCAACCCAGGACCCCCTTCTGAGAATGACAATCTGTCTGGGATCCTCATGAAGTCATGGCCTGAAGTGAGATCAAAGAGAAAGTGACATCACTACGATGCCAGAGCTCTTCCATGTCTACTCCGAAGTAAGTCTCACTGTGTTCAAGGAGATGTTATTCTAAGGGAAGTATGGTTTGCAGCCTGACTGTCCCATTCCAAGATGGTTCTGCCCAGCTTTCTGTGAGTTCTCACAAATAAAGTTGTGATCCCTAACGTGGTCCTGACCCCCACCTTGAGAACCACTTCTTTGTATGGAAGAAAAGAAAATTTATAATAAAGGTGGTCCGACCTAACCCCTTCACACTTATATGGCACATTTTTCTGCCTTCCCCTCTCCCCCCCCCCCCCAACCGTGTATTATCTGGACACCCTTACAGTCATGTACTTTTTGAAATCACAGTTTTCAAAACTGCCTTTTTTACTGTTGTAAAGGCAGTCATACAAGCAAATTCCATTTTTCAGCTGAGCCTGGCAAAGGCAGGGGGTCCTTTCACTTTCTAATTGCTGCCTGCCTATCTACCAATATAAATGCAGTTTTAAAAATGAAAACTGGAAATGTTGTTTTAAAACAGTTGTAAAACTACATGCTTTTAAAAAACCTTTAAAAAACAATTTTTTCCACAGTTTTTTAGTCCACATATTTATTTTATCCATGGGAGGGTATGGTACAAAACCCTAGTTGATAACAAGGGACACCTGTACTGTATATACACTATGGAAAGAGTCCTAAGAATCAGTCTTTACCATTTAATCATTTGACAGAAATGATCTAATGATTTGAAATCATCAGCAATCATAATCTTTTTCTGATTTCTCCCGATGGATCAGAAGATTTTATTTCACATCAGACAGAATGTAGCCCAACCAGCACCAACTGTCATCAATTATAGATGCCTCTGGTGTGGATATATTGTTCATAATGCAAAACCATGTGGCAACTGACTAGAGTCTCAGAAATAAACCTTCATCTTTCAGGTGACTCCGTGTGATAAAGAAAATATTCGCCTCCACAATTCTGAGATAAATTTGTTTTTGTTTAAAAAGAAGAAGGAAATACAGTGTAATCTAATGGCACACACAAGGGAAAAAATTACAAATATGCCCTTTATTCTATGGAAATGACAAAAGACATATTTAGAGGCTCAATTTTTAGACCTTAATCCCTTTGGAAAACAATATGCCTCTCTGGAATCCTGGAAGCAGAATAATGGCACACTGTGTTGTTTAACTGCTCTATTATTTAACTACAGTTACTTAAGTCTCTGGAGGGAAGGATGTAATAAATCTCTAAGTATTTGTTCTGGTTTATGGTTGAAGGGAAACTGTATAACTCTAAATCAGATGCTGTAAACATCTGCAGTGGCATATTTTTCCTTCATGGGGGCATCTTGGCATAACATTTGAGAAGACAGGCTACCAGGGTCGGATCCTCTTTTAAAATCGGCATCCATTTCTCACATGGTGTGTTGATGGTTTGAGTGTGCGCAGGTGTAGCCAGAAGATTTTGCTGACAATTTTATGTGGCAGGGATAATAGAAATGTACCTTGAAAGTTCTGGAATGAGAATTAGGTTTTCCCCCCTCTGTTCCCTATCCGTTCTGGAGTTGGGGGTGTTAGGCCGGTGCACAGTTATGTGCCAGCCTTCCTGTGCCACCATGGGAACATGCCACCTAAATTGGTTAGGATTGCATGCCCTAAAGATGGTGGTTCTATTGAGCTGATAGTTGGTTAGGGTGTATGTGTTTCTTTCTCTAAGACCAAACTTGCCACTACCGTGCAATGGAAAAGTGATCCTTATGTGAGCTGCTTCTTTCTGTTCTACCTTAGCACTAAGCAAAGACCCCTTCATTCAGTGGACAGGGACACTCTGGGCAGTTGAATCACCTGCTCAGCATCCTAGAAGGCTCAGTGACTGGACATCTGGGCAGATGTGACTTACGAGAGCATCCCTGTCCCCTGAAGAAGGGGGACTTTCTGTGGTGCTGAGGCAGAACAGAAAGGTCAACTCACCATGTGGAAGGATTGTACTGGATCTCGTTCAACCAGCCCTGCTCTAAGATATGAGAGATTGCAGTGCCCAGTTTTTCAGACATTTTGAAGCCTGCATAGGCTGCAGTCAGACATGCATGGCCTCTGCAGGCTTCAGAAAGTCATTCAGACAGCACATCTCCCATCACCTTCAGAAGGTTCAGGCTGGGTCAAGTCTGGTTCAATGCGGGTCCAGGGGATCTGTGTTAAACCAGATTCATGGATATAAAATCTGTAGACATACAGGTTCCACCTGTATATTCTATGAAAGTGGTGCTGGAGTGGATCACAAGCAGAGCCTGAGTCAGCAGTGTGATGTAGCTGCAAAGAGGGCTAATATGATTTTAGGTTGTAGTCATAGAACTTAGAAATTCAAAGTTGCAAGAAGTGGTTCCACTGTGAACCATGGTGGTTGAACCTCATCTAGAATACTGTGCCCAGTTTTGGTTGTCAGTCACACCTTAAGAAAGACACAATTCAGAAAAGGGCAGTGAAGATAGCTTGAGAAAACAAATCTTGAAGATCAAGAACAAATTGTCTGGAGAAGGCTTGGTTGGGGGGGGGGGGATGATAGCACTCTTGATAGGGTGCCACATGGAGAAGGGCATGTATTTGTTCTTTGCTACTCTAGAGAGTAAGACTAAATCTAAAGGGCTTCAATTGTGGGAGGCAAGACTTAGGCTGGCTATAGGGTTGTCATATTTTTCTTCTACAAAACCAGGACAGGACCTCCCTGCCAAATTTGCCAGTACATGAATGCAGTCCCTGAAAACTAGGACAGTCCCGGTTTTGGGGGACATATGGCAACAATTAATATCAAGAAGTGGTGCTCTAGAGAAGATTTTCCTCCTTCAAACACAGAGTGACCAGATGTCATAACTGCAAAAGATGACAATCCCCCCAAATGTAGGACACTCAAGAAAAATGTAGGACATGACAAAATAAAAGCTAAAAACACTCACACAAGTGTTTGTTGCTTCCATATGATTAACTGAAACACTGACTTAAAACAACTGCATATACAGTAATTTATTACATAAAATGCAACTTCAGTGTTTGTCCCATGTGATGATGGATTACAAGAAGGCTGCATGCTGCCTGTTCACAAGAAAAAGGGGGAAATGAAGTTTTTTCCCAGGACACAAGGCTAAAAAAGAGGAAATGTCCCAGAATAAGAGGCTATATGGTTACTCTGTTCAAGAAGGGGGATGGACTAGAAGTCCTTGATGGAACCTTTCAACTCTATCAAAGTGGTGTTCTTCACGTTGTACTTTTGCACATGTTATGATACAGAAATGTAGACGATTTTGCCTCAGTAATATGAGTTGCAATGATTGTCAGTGAGAAAAGTATTACATATTTGATTGATTCAAGGTGCACTGTTTTTCCTATTTCCAAATGTAGAGGGCAGCCAAACCCAGCAGAATTACTAAAAATGAAGCAAAGAAAGTGATATTTTCAGACAAGGATTGATCTGTAGACTCTCAGGAGATTTAAAAAATAGTTTTATTGGGGAAACTATAGGATTCTAGGCCTTTATTCTCACATGCTCACAAATGATTGGGTTCACCATCCTCAAAGGGCTTCTGCTGCCCTGGTCTCTGTAAGTGTTTGCATCCAGGGTTGGTGGTGTATCTTCAGGCATCATGGGTATCTAGGACCACTTTTCACAGGCTACTTCTCATGAAATGATTCCAGCCAAGTATGGCTCTATATGAGAGCTTTTGACATAAAATCCATTCGCCTGGATCAAAACTCTTTCTCTACCCACCAATATATTGATGTGGACTTGATGCTGAGAAATGGAATGGCGATCTAAGAGGGTTATCATGAAAATGACAGAGCTTAGGAATGTAAGGCTGTAATTTGAACCTCCAGTTAGGCCTGCCTAAGCCCTGGCATAAGTTTTGTGCTGACCTGTGGTTGTCACAAAAGGGCCATAAGACACTTCTGCGTCACTCAAGGGGTGCCATACACTTGCCTCCCTACAACACTACGGAAATGAGAAGACTAATGAGTTGTGCTGGCCTAAGTTAAGATTGCACTCAGAATCGGCACGGATCTAGTGCTGTGTGGATGGTTGGGCCTGATTTTCTCGATTATATGCGCCTCAGCCATTGTATTATTATGTCATTCACAGGGAGGCATTATAGATGAATAGAGGAACCCTGGCGATGCAAACTGGTATTCAGGCAAGTAATACAAGATGGAATTTTGAATGATTTTGCTTCAGCTGAAACTGAAGAGATGGATATCTTTTTACCAGATTTGATGTTTTTTGTTTATTTTAAAGTTAAATTTGTTCTCATTTGTTCCTACATAATCCATAGGGTGTGCTATTTAAGGAGGGTGGAATAGGGAGGAGTGACTTCTGCCCAGTGGTGGGCTCCAGCAGGTTCGCACCTACTCTATAGAACTGGTTGTTAACGAGAAATAGGACATATAAAGTTTACAAATAGCCATTTAAAAGTGGCTGCCAGATGGGCAGAGAACCGGTTGTTAATTTCTTTGAAGCCCATCACTGCTTCTGCTCCTCTATCAGATCATGGCTGATATTCATCGAAAGCCTCCACTTTAGTTATTGTGAGGTCTTAGAAAAGAAGTAGCAACTAACAGCATGCTGATTTCTCAGAAGAAAGCCCCATTGAATTCAATTGCATTTAGTTCCAGGTAAACATATACAACAGCAATTCCCAAACTGTGTATTGGAACCAGCCAGCAGGTCGTGACTCAGTTTTGGGTGGTTTTGTAAAACTGATAGTACTGGTACATGCTATGTGCATCAAGGGTTAAACAAGCTGCTCTTAGGGAGAAATCACAGCTGCCCAACCACCATTATAGCCACACTCCTTGGAATTTATGTATCAAGCAACAGCTTTTAGGAAAAGGCTCCCAAAGGGAGGTGGGTCCCCAAAAACGGTCATTTTTAAAAGTGGGTCCTGGTATTACAGGATTGCCTAGCATACAGGATTGCCTACAAATACTCTTAAAAGAGATTAGGTTGTATCCAGGCCTTGCATCAGTGAAAGGAAATTAAAAGTGCAATCCTAAAAACACTTTCCTGGGAGTAAAAATGATTGAACACAATGGGGCTTACTTCTGAGTAGACGTGGTTAGGATTGTGCTTTAAGAATATAAGATCCTTGCTGGATCAGGCCAAGGGCTCATCTCGTCCAACTACCTATAGTGTAGTATAGTATCTATAGTGTTGTATCTCTAGCATCTATAGTGTAGTCTCTATACTGTAGTATCTCACAATGGCCCACCAGATGCCTTAGGGAGTACTCAAGACAAGATAGCTGCATCCTGTTGCCACTTCCCTACATCTGGCATCAGAGATAGGCTACCATTAAAACCGGGAGACTGCAAAAATTGGAAACTTTTTTTAAAAACTCAAACAAGAACCCTGCCACTCTCATTGGGGGACTATATTCAGGTCATTTGGCCCAGGATTAAGAGCAGGAGAGATGGAAGCTCAAACATGTTTCCAAATCATGTTCCTTTTTAAAAATTATTCTTGACTCCTCAGGTGCCAGTACATAGTGTGGGTGTGCTAGAAGCTGATGTTAAAAAAAACCCATCATGATTGACACGTGTTCTATATAGGATCTGAGCTGTGCGTGTATCCCACACATAGTGCTTCCCATATTCTCCCTATTCTCCCCACCTGCACTCTATGAAAAGCCACTCCTGAGGGATGGGGATGGGTGCAGAGCAGCAAGCATCTCTTCTCAATCCATTTCTGAGTATCCTTACACCTTCAGAAGTGTTTTTCTTAGAGGTGCAAGATAGTAATTTTTCCTTGCACAAGCTTCTTTTCACTGGTGCAATGTATGGATACAACTTACCTCCTTTGACAATGAATTTTCCACTCCATCCGACATCTGATGTTGAAGTGAATCCTGCCATTACCCTTCAGTAGGGAATGGTACCCTGACAATCAGAACTTCAGTCAAAGGGTAATAAACTGCTCTTCCAGTCAATCTGCCTTCTGCTTAGCTAAGGGTTGTGAGAAAAATCTGGATCACAAAATACTGGTTCCCTGGGACACTTTTGAACTGTTTGTCTTCTTGACCAGTGAAAATCCAACAGGGTAAGTCCCCACTGCTGGCTGATGGAATAAGAGGACTGAAACCAAGTTTGTTGTTCCACCAGTGGAAGAGTTCTCTTTGACTCTTGGTTCCCAACATGTCCACATTTGTATCCCAGCTTCTTCACGAAGCTCTTTGTCTTGTTTATAATGACTACCAGTGAATGTCTTGGATTGAGTGGGATAAAAGAAAAAGTTATCATTCTGATAAGTACTTCTGGTGATTTAATTGGTGGGACTGGACTGAGAAAACCAGGGATGGTGAAATGGCTTCAGGATGCTTCAAGATGCTGAAGGCCTTGCCATTTTATTTAGATCTAATGTTCTGCAGGGGATTTTCATTACAGAGACGCTGCTTATAAAACCGGGTCTTGCGAAAGCTGTGACAGTTTAGACGGCTATACTGCTCCCCAGACAGCTTTATAATCTGGTCGAGAAATTACTCCCAGCTGTTACAAATGTATTAATCAGTGTGATAGTTTTTGTTTTGTTGTCTATTTTAATCGTGGGAGATCCTGGTTTGCAAACATCTGGATGGAGGAGATAATCAAGGCCATAAAATTCAAGGGAGAGAGGCATGATAGTTGAGATCTGAAGGCAAATTCTATACAAACTTTATTGGGAATAGGTTCCACTGAGCATAGCGGAGCTTACTTCTGAGTAGACAGGGCTGTCATTCTTTCCCTATACAAGCCATCATGAAAGGAAGAGGAACTCAGCAAAAACCTGGTGGTCAGAAAACCCCATCTTCATTTTAGCTGGCCAGGAGATATGGTTGGCTCCAGGTTCACAGGATGCAATCAAATGTGTTGGGACTCAGCTTGTTACAGATCCCAGAATTTCGCAGCTGTACAGAATTCCTGTACTAATTCTGTACTAATTCCTGTACAGCTGGGAAGCAAGGAGACCCCCATTCCTGCCTTGGCTATCAGAGCATTAGAATGCAGTCAGAAGAGATGAAACTTTGGATTCACAGAATCTTGGAAAAGTTTGCCTATAGGCAATGATTGGTGATCAACTGACCATATTTGATTGTCCACTGATAAAACTGTCCATTGAAAACCTTCTGTTTTCTCCTCAAAGGGAACTTTTGACCATTTCACAACATTAGAGTCCTCCTAGAGTGCAAATCCATCTCTCAATTTTAAGGGCATCTTTTCTGCAGTCCCATCTGTTGTTCAAACATTCTGCACCTCAAGCTGATAGCTGACCTTGAAAGGTTTCCCCAAAGCTAAATGTCCTTTGCAATTCTATGCAAATATGGTGGACTTGGATAGAGGCATTCAACTTGTGAAACATTTCAGGTTATGAATTTGAAACATATACTCAATGGGGACACAAATGCAGGTTACATGATAAATTGGTACTTTTTACAATCTTGATTCAGTGATGCCTGGACTAATCATACACGGTTATACCAGTACCTGTACTAAGGTACATCCACTTTTGTTGCTAGCTTTTATAACAATGGTTCCCAAACTGTGGGTTTGTAGCACACTAGTGAGTTCTGACTAGATCCTTTATGGTGGATCATGAAACTGAAAAATAGACTAGACTATGACTAGACATGACAAGGTTGACATGACATGCGCATCAAGGTTGGATGATCTCTACCATGGGTCAGAGGGAGCACTAAGGCCAAATAATCCTTATAGCCACTGAGGCTTGAGTGGTTGGAAAAAAAGCATTTTAAAAAGTTGATCTCAATGGTAAAAAGTTTGGGAACCACTGTTTTAGAAGGTAAGCAAATCTGATTTGTTGTGCCTTCTATTATATCTTTTCTCCTTTAAAAGAAGACAATTGTGAGCACAATCCTAACCATGTCTACTCAAAAGTACTCCCAGGAAAGTGTGTAGGATTGCAGCCTATGTTATTCTAATCTCTGGTTCTCCTAGCATTACTTTTTTTTATGGCATCTGCTTTCTTGATCATAAGCAAAAATGCAGGATAGAAATCCCTAAGTGAACAAATGATCCATCTTTTTTCATAGTAAAGCAGATTTGGTTGGTATTTATAGTAGGGAAGCGGTAAGAAAGAAAAGAAGGAAGTGCTTAACTCTTTCTTTGCCTGCCATTTCTTTGTTCCAAAGTGACATATCCTTCTGATGAGGTTTAAAACATGTGTTTGAGACACGTGAGTTTCTACTGATCCTGCCTCCTTAGAGCAATATTCAGCAAATTCACATTCACCAATACACTTGTGTAAAGTCATTGAATACACACCAAATGGCCATAAACACCATGTGTCTGGAAAGGAAGGAGGAATGTCTAATTATAGTGTGAGAGACAGATAAATCAAGCCTGCATTCATGGCTATCAGTTATAGGGCCTCCATGTTCAGAGGCCCATACTGCTGAATGCTATGTGCTGTAGAATGGCAGTGGGAGAGGATAACCCTTCAGGACCTGCTGGTACTGTATATGGAAATGAGACCTGATTCATATTAATACCTTATTAGTTGCATACATTATCAAAATTGCTTCTCATTGGCTCTCAGAGCAATCATATGTATCATATGAAACCTTGAGTTTAAAAAATCCACTTTTTGTTCCTTGGGCTTTTGTGTTTTCATTTCTGGTTAATTGGCTATAACATTTGGCCATAATTGGCCATAGAATATATACCGTATGTATGTATGTGTGTGTGTGTGTGTATATATATATACACACACACACATACATACACACACACTGTATACACTTTCCAACGATATATAACATGATGGTATTATCATTCATACAGACCCTGTTTTTCTCAGTTTTAGCCACTAGTGTCAAGCTCAGCTTGTTTTAGCCACCAGTGTCAAGCTAGTGTCACGTTTTAGCCACTAGTGTCAAGCTCAGCCTCCTTAAAGGGGGATGCAGGGTTGCCCCCTTGTAGCCCAGTGCAATTGCACCCCCTGCACCTCCCTAGCTATGCCACTGGTTCAGTGAGATTTGCTCACAGGAAAGAAGCATGAGTTCCCCTTTCCAAGGTGATGGCGCTCAGTTCCATTCCAAGATGATGGTGCCTAGCTTTTTTCACAACCTCCCTGAAATAAAGTCCTGACCCCCCACAAGAGGGTTCTGAACCCCATTTTGAGAACAACTGGATTAGGTGACCTCCAATATCCCCTCCAACTCCAACATTCTATAGTTCCATGAAAGCAGGTTCCTTGATATCCTTTTGAATGGGGCTATTCATGTGAAGGGAATGGTTAGGCTTTCGTCTTCAAAAATGCACTAGAGGTTTCTGCTGGAGAGACATTGCTGCAACGACCATTACCAAAAAAATAAAAAACCGCCCAACCCTAGTTTAACCCTACCACTTTGAAGTCGCTATAAAAATAAATCATTTTGGATATATTTGTAGAAATTAATAGAAGTCTCAAATACAGCCATATTTTTTTTCCTACCCACTCAATAAAACTTATTACTTTTTCTCCCAACTGGTTTTTACATTTTAAAAAAATATATTAGTTCCCTCTAGAAGAAACCAACTCTTGTACAGTAAAATAACTCCAGATGGAGATCCTGGTGCAGTCCATTGACTCCATGTGCAGTGTAAACACAGACGTTTCTAGTTCTCATCTTCATCCAGGAAATAAGAAGCATGCTATTGGCTTCAGAAACTGTAGATTTATTCCACCAAAATGTCTGTTTTGCTGTGTGCTTTTCCATCTGCCTCCAGAAGGGCCTCCAAATGAGAGTTTGGTGAATGGGCCTTATATGCTGGTAGATACAAGTTGATTGACAGTCTGCAGAAGGAGCCCCAGAGGACACTGGGCTCAAGCGAGATTCCATGGCCTACCACATCTGGCATGTCAACCTCGTACTGGCTTTAAAGTTCTCTGCAGTTTTCTTCCAGCTGCCTGCCTGTACTTCTTCACATATCCCTGCCAGAGAAGGAAGTGATTTTTCCCACTTAGCAGATGGGAACATTCAAAGAGCAAAGAGAAGATCTGACTTGAGAATCCCTACAACATCTCATGTGTCCATGATGATGGTAATCACGATTATCTCCAAGAGCAATAAAACCTTATACATGATTTTCCTAGCATGCCTATATTGTAGATGGAGACAATGTTTTGTAATTATTGTTTAGAGAGTGGGATGCTGGTGGTATGACAAAATGATGATTGCTCTGATTTTCATGCTCTGAGCGTTTCCAGATGCTGGTTTCTCCAGGTGTTGCTATGATTGGAAAAGTTATGGGATCACTCATGCAGACTTCCAATCAGCCACAAAAGTTCAAGTGAAGGAATGGTATAAACAATATATATGTACAGAAATGATGGAAGGGAGGGGGACTCCATTGGTGAACCTAGTGATGGAGGCTCAGCCCCTCCTCTATCAGGAAGTATCTAGATTATTTCATTAAGGGTGCAATTCTATACCTGTCTATTGAAAAGTAAATCCCATTATATAAAATGAGGATTACTCCCAGGAAAGTGTGTTTAGGATTGCAACCTAAGTTCCCTACTTACGTATGAGTTCCATGCTGGAAGGACGTTTGTAAGTTGAAATGTTCGTAAGTCCAACACCACTGATGTTAATGCATGCTTGATCCAGTTTGACCCAATGCAAAAACAGGAAAAAAATGAAAAAAATACTGTAAATATCTTTACTGTTAAAAAGTACTTCTTACTGTTAATACTGTTTACTGCTGAAATGGACATGTTGAAATATTTTCACCAAAGTATTTGATTTTAAAATACTGTTGTTGTACCTTAAATGCAGCAGATAAGTAGACAGTTATCTTCATATGTTTGAATGTTTGTATATTGTTCATATTTATGTAAGTTCTCATCTCGAATGTTTGTAAGTAGGGGACTGACTGTATTTCACAACCAGTGGTAGTACTTGAGGTGGTATCTGATGGTATGCACAGGATTCCCACCAACTGGCAGCAAGACCAGCAATCCAACACTACAAGAAGCAGTCAGAGGCTTGGTAGGAAGAGCTCCACTGTGTGCTTTCCATGCACTCAGAAAAGCCAGTTTATGTCAATCCTGAGTTTCTTACTGAGCTTTTGTTGTGTTGCATCTGGCTTCCCAATCTTAGAAGTTACTGGCAATGACGTCATTGGCTGGTGGTACTTCTAATAGGTGGACCATGCCTACTCCCTATTAAGGTAAGGTGACCATATGTCATAAACAAAGAAGAGGACAAAGATCCCCCAAATGTTGGACATCCAAGAAAAATGTAGGACATGACAAAATAAGAGCTAAAAACACTCATATACCATATATTGATTCCATGTGATTAATTTAAACACCATATTACTTATAATTACATTTAAACTAAAGTATTGCATTTAACTTATTAAATAAAATTTATTAATTACCTGCTCAAAATTACATGTTGCCTGCTTAAAGGAATAGGAGGACAGTGAAGATTTTTTATCAGGACACAAGGCTAAAAAGGAGGACATGACGTGGAAAAAGAGGACATATGCTCTTAAGAGAATAAACACTGAGAAACACTGACCTAGATCATGAACTACTTTAAATTTCAGTGGGTTCTCATCCTGTTATTGTGTTGAGAAGTTAAAAACTGGCTTTGTAATGTTAAAGTTATAGCTAGAAACTGGCAACTGTCAAATGCAAAGGAATCTGGTGACAACTTGAAGCCTAAGAAGCCATTGTAGCATAAGTGGTCTTGTCCACAAAGATGTATGCTATGATGACTTTATTATCCCTTACTCTTTTCAAAACAACCATTGGTTTTGCTACAACAGATTTCAGGCCCAATCCTAACGGCCCATTGTTCTGGCACAGACCTCCAGAACCAGTGCTAGGTATCACAAACATGCCATATAGCAAGCATGTCCAACTTCAAAAAGGTTGTGATCTACGTTTTCTGACCATAAGTGCCAGTGATCTATCACTGTGAAAATTAAGTTTCACATTACCATCGTTTCAAATGAAATTTTAACCCAATAAAGTTGGAGGTTTCCCCTTTTTTAATGAACCTTCTGTCATTTATGCTGTTAATGTATTATTACATTAATGTATAATTACATCTGCTGTTAATGTATTATTAATGGTTATCGCCTGGTATATAACACACTTCTAAGGGGTGTTGGGGCGGGGGCAAGAATGGGTGACTCTGAGAGGGCAGGAGACCAGATATGTTGCTGGGCCTGTGGTGTCTCGTCACAGGGAGCAAGTGGCAGCCCCCTAAGATATCCACAAACTGTTGGCATGCAAACAACAAGCGCCCCCAATACACCCACAGGCAAGATTCCTGCAGGCAGGGGAAAAAGACAGGCAAAGGATCAGCGGCGGCGGCAAGCCCTCGGCAGATGACCTGCCAGCACGAGCTTTCTCCTTGTGAGAGGCAAGCTGCTGGAGAAATGGAGCCAAGTAGGCTGGCGCTCTACCTCTGACCCCTCCAATATCTACAGGTTGATCACAATGTACCTGTTGGACATGCCTGCCATATAGCATGTTTAAAACCCTGTGGAAGGAGGGAGTGCTGGCGCCAGGCTCAGTGCTTGGAGAAACACTGCCATTGGTAGAAGACGGGAAGATGGCCAGAAAGTGGTGTGGCCTTTCAAAGTGGGGAAGAGTCCTGGGGAGGAAATAGGCCTTATTTGCTGGATCCCATTCTTTGTGTCGAGCTGAAAAGCCCAACATGGACATTCTCAAGTCTGTGCCAATAAAAAGACTTGAGAAGCTCCATTTGTGGGGTTTGGAGACAAAAATTCCCTTCCTTTGAGGTGTCCAGTGGCTTCCTCGTGATCCATACAGTGATAGCCATTTTGGTGTCACAGTTCCTCCAGGTGCTGAGAACCATAGGACTAGGCTACTCCATAGCTACTTCTCTTGAGGCTGACAGACATTAGCTTGTCTAACTTAGCAATAACTGACTTCGTTGAACAGAAACTTCTTGCAAACAAGGCTGATTTGGCCTTGTTTATGAACAACTCCAGAAGAAGTCTCTGTTCAGCAAAGTCAGTCTGTCTAGCTTGTCAGCATGGGGAAAAAGCCAACACAATAGTTCTGTCTTGTTTATCTCATTGTACTTTTCCTCTCAATGTGGCCATCTGGCAGCAGAGATGTTATTTGTAAAGATAATGAAGTATCCAAGCAATTAACTGCCTTTTATGTGTTTTGAAGGAGTTAAGGGCGCTGGTGGCCTCACAAAAAAAATGGAAGGAAGTTGATCACAACAATCACTTCTTCACAGAACGACAAATTCCCCAGGAAGAAGGTTTGCATCCATAGCAGAGATGTGCCCATTCATTGTGGAGCTGGCTGAAAAGGACACTAATAAAGCAGCCTTGAGGAACTCCAAGTGTATGCTCTTGCTTTAGGACAGTGATTTTCAACCACTGTCCTGTGGCACACTGGTGGGCCATGGATGGTCTGTAGATGTGCCACAAGACTTTGGGGAGGGTCGTTTGGGGGATTTGAGCTCCCTACCAGCAGCATGATGTACCTTGAAAATGTTCAAAAAATTATTTTAGTGCCATGTCAGTTTTAGTGCCTTCTCAGTGTGCTATGAGACTTAAAGGTTGAAAATCACTGCATAAGGTGGTCTGAAATGGCACTGCTTGCCCATTTGCCCTTATTATTCCTACCCACTCACTCTGAACACTTGTATGTGAATAGATATCATAGATATCAACAGGCATTTGGATGCAAGAGAACCTGTGGACATTACATACCTGGACTTTCAAAAGGCGTTAGATACAGTCCCTCACCAAAGACTTCTGAGGAAACTCCACAGTCAAGGAATTAGAGGGCAGGACCACTCATAGACTGGGAACTGGTTGAGGGCCAGGACACAGAGAGTAGTGTCAAAGGGCAATTTTCCCAATGGAGAGAGGTGAAAAGTGGAGTACCCCAGGGTGTCTTGGGACCGGAGCTTTTCATAAATGTTCATAATGTTTCATAAATGTTTCAAAGATATTCATAATGAAATGTTCTCTAGTTCATAAATGACCTAGAGACAGGGTTAAGCAGCAAGGTAGCCAAGTTTGTGGATCACACTATTCTGAGTGGTGAAGACCAGAAGAGACTGTGAAGAACTCCAAAGGGATCTCCATACTGGAAGAATGGGCAGATGCATTTTTACGTAAGTAAATGTAATTATGCACATTGGATCAAAGAATCCTAATTTTACATAAAGGCAGGGTAACCATATGACCAGAAAAACCCAGATTTGTCCGGATTTTTAGCCTCCTTTCCGGGTGTCCTACATTTTGGCTTCATTGTCCTACATTTTGGCTTCGTTTTGAATCTTCGTGATAGTGCACAGTACCCCATCAAGCCATATGTTGTTGGATTCGTATTGAAGAGCAGAATCCAATGCAAAAATCAGTTTGGAGATATCTCCTTCCTATCAAAAGTTATGGTCAAAGAACCGAAAAACAAAAACAAAAAATTATACTTTTTGGCAATTTTTTTAAGCGGGTAGGAATTTTGGCCTGGGATTAGGAATTTTGGTCCTGGGGTTCAGGAATTTTGACCCTGGGGTTCAGGAATAATCTGGTCACTCTACTTATAGGTTAATGGGTTCTGAGCAATATGTGACAGAGCATGAGAGAGATCTAGGGGTGCTAGTGGATAGCTTGATGGAAGTGTCAACCCAATGTGCAGTGACAGTGAAGAATTCCATGCTTGGGGTCATTAGGAAAGGGTTTGAGAATAAAACAAAAATTATGAAAATAAAACAAAAATTGAGAATAAAACAAATGGCAAAAATTATGCTGCCATTGTACAAGTTGATGGTGAGGCCACATTTGGAGTACTGTGTCCTAGTCGCCACATCTCAAAAAGGATATAGGGGAAATGGAGAAGGTTCAGAGGAGAGTGACCAAAATGATTGATGGTCTGGGATACTTTCTGTATGAGGAAAGGCTATAGCATTTGGGGCTCTTCAGTCTAGAAAAGAGGTGCTTGAGGGGAGATTGAGATATACAAAATTATGCAAGAGATGGATAGCGTGGATAGGGAGATGCTCCTTTCCTTTTCCCAGAGCAAGGCGACATCCACTAAAGAATTTTGGGAGGCTTAGGACAGACAAAAGAAAGTATTTCTTTATGCAGTGTGTAGTTGGTCTGTGCAGCTCCCTGCCACAGGATGTGGTGATGGCATCTAGCTTCAATGCCTTTAAGAAGGGATCAGACAAATTCCTAGAGGAAAGGACCATCACAGGTTACAAGCCATGTGTGTGTGTGTGTGTGTGTGTGTGTGTGTGTGTGTGTGTGTAGAGGCATGCATAGATAGATGTAGATGTGTACAACCTCAAAATACCAGATGCAGGGGATGGCACTGGATGCAGGGGTCTTGTGTGCTCTCTCAGGCATCTGGTGGGCCGCTGTAGGATACAGGAAGCTGGACAAGACGGGCCTTTGGCCTGATCCAGTGGAAGCTTTATGTTCTTATGCACAACTAGCCTTTGATAGGGTCTTCACAAAAACATGACTCAATCAAGCTGCCTGAAGTCCTCCTGCTGTTCAAGGAAGTAAGGAGTGTGGAGTTTGTATTTTGATAAAGAAACAGCATCTGTGTTATGTAGAATCATATTAAATTGAATCTTGATTCCTTACAAGGGGAAATTACTAAGAACTGAATCAGGAAGAGTTCCACACCCTGAGCAGATGCTTTGTCCTGGAGCTGTGCCTCCCTTGTCTGTAGACCAAAAAAGGTCTAATAACTGCATAGTCCCTGGATTTATTATTGTGTATGTCTCAGTTATCCCCCCTACCAAACCACTGGAATCCCATATGAGTTTTTTCAACTTATACCATTGAGACCTGGAGGTCATTTTGCTCCCATCAGCCTCCTAAGTGGGATGATCTATGGCAGTTGTTCTCCCCCCCCCCTTTTTTGCATTTCTATTTTATTATCCTCATTCTTCTTATTAAAACCTTCCAGCTAATCCAGGCACTAGAGAAAGGGAGTCACCCTTTTGCTCTCTGTCCCATTCTAACTAGTCATAGTGATCATTTATATGGGAAAATATTTTTGTTCCAATTTCTCATCCTGGGTATTTCTTCTATTTTTACTTCCACCTTTTGCCTGAACAGTTGGTGATAGCATTTATTTCACTGGGGTAATTTTACCCTTTGGCCTTGGGAAAAGACAGGGACTGGGAAATTGAAATCTAAAAATATTATTTAAGGAAAATAGCACCTGGCATTTGTATCACAAGATCCTTTTGCCTCCAAAAGTCTTCCATACTTATGGGATGACCAAGTAACCTCAGAATATAATTATGTCCATCCAAAGCATAAATTGGAACATATGCAGGTCAAGGGACATTTGTAAGCCCCAGCAGTGCAACTGTATTAACCTGTCCCTGTTATACACCTGATACAGTTCCACGTTGACTAGTGTCAGTGGATCAGGCAGAGAAGGAGGATAAGATACAGTGCCCATCAGCCCAATCCTAGCATTGTTTGTGTTGATGCCTTCCCATACCCTGTTACACCCCTATGCACCTTTCCCTACTCCTGCATCACACTTACCTGCTTCTGTGGTTATCCCTCCATGCACCAGCAGTAAGGCTCTGGCCTTCCCACCAATGCTGCTTGAAGGCTTTTTGGCATGTTTGTGACAGCTTGTGCCAATGGTGCCAGTAAAGGCTTGGATGGGGCCATTAGTCTGCATGCCTAAATCACAACATTGGCACATCCTTAGATACCTGATATATTGGAAATACCATAAGATCAGAAACCTTCTCTCCAAAATTAATTTTGCTTCCATTAATAATTGTTATAAGAGGACATTTATAGAATTAAACCACTGCTGTATAAAACATAGATAGATCTTTGGGGAGCTGTCAAGGCTGAGAACGAGCTCCTTCCCACCATCACTGAGCTCCAAATAATTTATAAAAACTAGTGTCTGGGGACTCTGACGAGGTACATGGAAAGACGAAGAAAGGAAATGAACTGGGGTTGTGTTAATAGGGGGAATTTTTAAAGACAGGCCACAGAGCCTACTGAATTCTTTCCATGGTCTTATAGAACTTATAGAACTCTTTAGTCAAGCCAATGGTGCAGTCTGTGTTTTCATAGTACTGTTAACTATTTCCACAGTTAGCATATAAATTCATTGATCCTGGAAATGCTAAGATCCTGCAAGATCCTTAGGCGTGTCCTTCCAAGACATGTCTGTGACCTATGTTTAGTACTTTAGCTCAGAGTTTGAACAAAATGTTGCGGAACACTGTAACTACTGGAAATCTTGATACTTTTGAGTAGCAGCCTCCTTTGGCTCAGATACGTATTGCCATTATCTTGATACAATAACGATCATTGAGCTCTGACCAAAAGAGCTATTGGGAAGTGGTGCTCCCCAAGAGACAAATGTGGTCATGATTGTGACAATTTCTGGTTTTGCAATTGTGATCATGATATTGTGGGTCTCCACGGTGTGGAAAGAACTGTGGAAACTGGTATTGGGCTCTCTGAACCCCAAGAAGCTGCTGCAGCTGTCAGTGAATGTAAAGAATTGAGTGGTCAGCCATCATTATTTCTTGTGATAGTGAGGTCCATGAGCTAATTGTTCTGTAAAGTACTGTAGTGCTTCCTTTTCCTGTTCTTGTTACTATCAAAATCACAAGTTACTCTGGCTACTCACTAGGAAAGCTAATCACTTCTGTTTGCCTTGTTGTCTTCACTTCTACTCCTGCGCTGGGAAAGGAATGGGTGGATAGAGTTGCAGAAGTGTAGAGGAGAGTTATGGGCTAGATCTCTAACTCACCACTCTTCTCTCCTTCCCACTGCACCTTCTGTTCTATCTTCCTTTTCCAGATCAGAGATTGTTTTGCCCTAATGTTTGTTACTATATACTTACTCTGATCATTTGCTATTTCTTGTGCCCATACATGCATTTTGGAGTGATCCCGTTAGAAGTGGTTTTGGATTTGGCAGTCTGAATAACTTGGCCACCTCACTCCGCAGTGTATTCTGCACTATAAACAACTCAACTAAATAGCACTGATCCATGTATAGCTCCTCAGAGGACTCCACTGTTTATTGCTAACTTCCCTCTATTGTGAAAACTGTCCATATATTCTGTCTTCTGCTTCCTGTTCCATCATCACTCAATCCAACGACCTGTCCCTTTATCTGTGACTGCAAGGTTTACTGAGGATTCTTTAATGGTGAGCTTTGTCTAAGCTTTATGGAAATCTATATATAATCATGACTACTACATAGCACTATCTACTTATTGACAATGACAAAAAACTGTGAAAAGCTGTTGAAGCAGGACCTGCAGATGCTCTGCTGATTCATTTTATCAATTTGCGAGGGACAGAAGTTAAGCAGATGGTTCAGTAATTTCCTGGATCCCTCTTGGAGTTTTTTTGAAATGGTACTACATTGGCTACCATCAAACTTCCTGCAAAAAAGCTCTTGATCTCAAGTCTTGTTAAAAGATCACATGTTAAATTGCTGGGTTCTTTCAACCCTAGACATTTTACTGACATCTAACCACTAGCCTGACTGGTCATGATCATCCTACATTTCCTACCACCCACAGTATCTACAGTATTTTTCAGATCCTGAAGAGACCCATTGTAGGGCAGCAAGCTTACAAATGGGAAATGGCAGTTATTAAATCCCCTTTCTCCATGAAGCCTACTTCTCTGCCTATCCCCAGGGTGACCAGATGCATGAACATAAAAAAGCAAAACAAGGTGTTGGACTCCTCTCAGCCTGGCTTTTCTGGCAGACAGTGGCATGTTTGCCTACTCATGAGTAAAGCCATGATATTGGGCACTTTCACTTTCCCATACAGCTCAATGCATATTTTTTATTTTTATTTTTTTGGCCATAAATTTTGATAGGAAGGAGATTTTTTGAAACTGATTTTTGCATTGGATTCTGCTCTTCAATACGAATCCAGTGACAATGATATGATGGGGGTATTGCACACCATTGCAAAGTTTCAAAATGAAGCCAAAATGGAGGACAATGAAGTCTTTTTGGAGGACACCCAGACCGGAGGCTAAAAAGGAGGACAAATCCAGAAAAATTTGGTCATATGGTCACCCTGCCTATCCCCTACCCCACCCCGACATCACATGCATTTTTGGCATAGCTGCACTGTGGGTGAAGGGAAGGTTAGGATTCAACCGCTAGATATTGTGTTCTACTAAACCAATGGTTCCTAAACTTTGTGCCTTGATGCACTTCAGTGGAGCTGTGGGATGTCCCTGGAGCTGTGGGATGTCCAAGATAGTGACACTCAAATCTTGTGATCCTTGATCTTGAAATATCTTTTCCTATGAGGCTGCAATTCATGTTGTCTTACCTATTGAACAAGATCTGGTTCCCTCATTCAGGGACCTGGTTCCCTCATATACATATTTTGTGGCAAGTCCTGGTCATTTTCTGTGAGAGCACAGTGTCCACAACAGGCCTTGAGGTATGAGGTATCTTCCTTTCCCTTTCCTACTGCTAAACATGTATTGCAAGTGGTTCTAATACAGAGTTCAAACAAATTCTCATGAACATCAAAAATGCAGGAAAGTAGACACAAGAATAAATCTCAAATACAGTTGTCTATTTGCAAATATAGCAAATGCACATTGACATTTGCAAACAGAGATCAAATACTGTTGTTTCCAACTGTATATAATTTTCCTCCACAATAAAAGGTGGGACTTGGTTGGCTAATCACATGTGATATATGACATCCTTTGCTCCTATTATAACAAGGATTAGAAATACTGGGCAGCATTAATCAGTCAATTCACTCACTCCGTTTCCCTCCAACTTTCTTCTCAAAGGAAAAAAGATGTCCTTCCCAAAGGAAGGAAGATATTGCAGTAACTTGCAACAATACAAAACATTTAAAACACTGCAATCTTGAAATGCTTATTTGATCATATTCTTAAGTAATACTAGAAAGCTGGAAGTTTGAATAAGGTGCTCCCCTCCCCCAAGAATGGAAAGTGATTGTAACATTAAAAATCATGTCTGTGCTCATCCAACTTATAGCCCTGATAAATAATTTTTTGTACTATTTCTGAGAAACCATCAAAACTTCTTTGAGCCATGATGATGGTGAAGCCTAGTGGTGATTATCAGGAACCGAACCCCACCAGATGATCCTAACATGGGGAAAGCTTCATTTGACAGTTGTTCTTATTAGTGTAGATGGTCCCACTGGTCTCAAGGGGCCATGATGCTTGATGTCAGATTCTCCCCCACACAAAGTGCCTGACCTGGAAATAATTACATTGACATGATGATGTCACCATGATGTAATGGTGTGGCATGATGATGTCATAGTTACTTTTGGGTTGTGGGCATTGTGCACCACTCTGAGTGCATATGAGGTGCCACGGATCCTATACCTCACAGCTCCCCCTTAAATACACCACTAGATGCTCTTTCAAGTAACTCGGCCACCCCTGAACACATTCAGCTCAGTGACATCTGCAAAGTGCTTTTAAACACAATAGCAACTAGAAGCTTATGTTCTTGGATGGGAGTTGCGAAGCAGGGTTTTTATTTTTTCCCTGCCAAAGAAAATAATTTTCCCCCTCCCTCATTTTCAAAATAAACATTGCCCTGGAATGTGCTACAGCAAATGGCTGACGCTTTATTATATTTCAGGCAGCTTTCTAAACAATTTTCAACCCCGCTGGCGCTCTGTCAAACAGAAGGCGACCAACAATAGCAGAATCCCATTAAAGCTGAGAAGGTTCCTTCCTGAGGTGAACATGGCCAGAAATAGCAACCTTGGCTTGCGTTTCAATTTGGCACAAGGGACTAATAATGCATGTTCTGCTAATGGAAATTATCTAATTTCATCCAAGTGTCGCTCCAGAGAGAGCTGGGCTGACGCACAAACAATCAATATAACAACATTCTTTGGGAGGAACTGAACAATAGAAGGCTGGTGGGATTGTGATGTACAGTGTCGCCCTGAAGAACAAACAGAAGGTGTAAAAATAGGCTTCTAAGGCTGAGACTCCTTGGACTATTTTTCATTCAGAGGGAAGGCTGGATCGTGGCGTTCTCAGCTTGGATGTGCAGCCCGTCATTGGATTGTGCAGGGAAGGCCATTCAGAACAAACAGCCCCACCTCTTTTTCCATCTGGGCCCAAATGTACAGAGGAATGTGTTGCACTTGCCTTCTCAACCTCAATCATGCAATTCCCACTAGCGGAGTAAAAACATTTTTTCCCACTAAAAAGTTTGGGGAACAATTGAACAACTACAAAACTTCAGATTGCGTTCTGTTCTGGTGGGTTTCAGTCGTGATGAAACCCTTCCCAAGTGTTTCCAGCAAATTTTCAACAAAAAGCCGTCCCTATTTTATCATTGTCCCTCACAATGTCGATGAAATTAGAACAAATTGCAGAAGATACTTTCTGACTTTTAACCAAAGTGCATAGTTTAGTTGTATTTTCTTAATGGTTCTATACATGCATATACTTACGCCAAAATAGAGCCCAGGTCAAAAGTGGTCGTTGCACTGCTGGTTCCCTTTAAAAGAAATTGGTTGGTTTCTGTCTAGGGTGCAGAACCTAAGAAGAGCCCTGCGGGATCAGGCCAAGGGTCCATCTAGTCCAGGTTCCTGTGGCCTCACCTGACACCTCCAGGAGCATTCAAGGTAACCAGATTCCTGTATCTGGTTGCCACTTCCTTGCATCTGGTATTCAGAAAGATAATAAATTTTAAATTCTTGAGAATGTATATAGTCATCATCATGGCTTGAAGACTTTTCCTCCATAAATGTGCCAATCTCTTTTCAAAGGCATCTAAGCCTTCAGGTTCCTATGACAAGGAATTCCACAGATCTGTTGCATAAATAAATAGTTTTCATTGGTCTTTCCTAACTCTTCTGCTACTCAATTTAAATGGATATCCCTGGTTCTGGGATTATGTGTGTGAGAGAAAAACTTCCCTTTTAATTATTTTATTTATTTATTCAATTTATATCCTGCATTCTTCCTGAAAGAAGGATATCTATGGTGGCTGTCCTTCCCAAGCATCATTTTTATGTCTTAATCATGGCCATCTGTTACCCCCACCCCAGCATCTTCTAGTTAGTGTGGCTTGAACACTGGAAGTGTGGAATTTACCTCCATAGGTATCTGGGTCTCCCTAGGGAGGTCCACCCTGTGTTTTGGACACCAGAGATCTCATACAGTAAGGCCCATATGCTGTGGCAATGCTGTGGATGTCATTTATCTTGACTTCAGCAAAGCATTTGACAAGGTCCCACATAATTGGGAAGTTGGAAAAATATGGGCTAGACGAGGCTATCGTTAGGTGATTCCGCAACTGGCTTAACGGCCGTATTCAAAGGGTTTTAGTAAATGGTTCTGTATCATCCTGGAGATTGGTTTCAAGTGGGGTGCCCCAGGGCTCTGTCTTGGGCCCAGTCCTCTTTAAAATTTTCATCAATGACTTGGAGGAAGGGATATGGGGGAGCCTGATCAAATTTGCAGATGACACCAAGCTGGGAGCAGCAGCAAACACAACAGAAGACAGGAGAAACCTCCAGGAGGATCTGGATAAACTGGAATACTGGGCTGTAACAAATAGAATGAATTTCTACAGGGAGAAGTGCAAGGTTCTGCACTTAGGAAATAAAAACCAAAAACACAGGTATAAAATGGGAGATACTTGGCTGGGCAGGACAACATGTGAGCAGGACCTTGGAGTAGCTGTGGATCACAAGTTGAATATGAGTCAGCAGTGTGATGTGTCTGCAAAGAAGGCAAATGCCATTTTAGACTGCATTAAGAGGACTGTAGCTTCCAAGTCACGAGAACTTATAGTTCCTCTTTATTCTGCATTGGTGAGACCTCACCTTGAGTACTGTGTTCAGTTCTGGGCACCTCACTTGAAGAAAGATGCAGCCAAACTGGAGCAAGTCCAGAGGAGAGCAACAAGAATGATCAGTGGGATGGAAGGGAAGCCCCACAAGGAAAGGTTGGGGGAACTTGGGATGTTCAGCCTGGAGAAGGCTGAGAGGAGACCTGATTGCCCTCTTTAGATACTTGAAGGGCTGTCATAGGGAGGAAGGGGCTCATTTGTTCATAGCTGGCTCTGAAAGCAGAACTAGAACCAATGGGTACAAACTGCAAGAAAGGAGATTCTGGTTGGATATCAGTAAAAAATTCCTGAGGGTGAGGGCGGTTCGGCAGTGGAACAGATTGCCAAGGGAGGTGGTGGACTCTCCCTCACTGGAGATCTTCAAGCAGAGGCTCAGCAAGCACCTGTGGGAGATGCTCTAGGAGGATTTCCTGCTGCAGGCAGGGAGTTGGATTAGATGACCTACTAGGTCCCTTCCAATTATATGATTCTATGATATCCTAAAGTCAAATTAAGCCCTTTGTGATGGAGCAGTTAAGGTGACTTTCCATAAGGTAACACTAGAGGGTGATGTAACTACGTGGACCTGTAACTGCTCTGGATTTTGCCCTAAGACTAATGGAATAAAATAGACAATTCCCATTATCCATTAAAGCTCTGAGTGGGTAACAGCATTAGCAAAAGATTAAATATTCATATACAGTTCATACATACATTCATATCTCTTGAGATTTTCCACTACTTAAATCTGTTCCAGAAGATAGTCTGGCAAACTTTCAAAGGAAAGGAGCATCGAATGTGGGAACCAGCATTACATGCACTTCTTTATGTGACCTCAACATTCCAACATGGAATATCAAAGTGAGTAGCCAAAAGTCTCTTGCGGCTAACTTTTTAGAGATCCTACAGCTGCAGCAGATGACATTAGGACTTTGCAAGCCGCCTTGGGCCTTTTCTCCAACATAGGAAAGATGGGAAATATTCTAATTAATTTTAGATTTTAGAAACTTTTATTGGAATGAAATTTTAATTAAAATTTTTAAATTTTAATTTTAGTTTAATTTTAATTAATTAATTAATTAAGGAATCTCTAGCATGGGTTGTCATATTATCATAACTGTCACACCTACACCTAAGTACAGTAGATAAAATTGCGGTGTTGTGACTCCTTTCTTCACTACCAACAAGGATGGCATCTAGAAGCAAGTAGTCAATCTGGCCAAGAGAAAAATCTGTCTGAAATGACAGTAAAATAAGAGAAAATATGGTTAGACAATAAGAATATGAGTAGTGCTTTGCTAGCTCAGGCCAAAGGTCCATGTTGTCCAGCTTTCTGTATATCTAGACTTGGACAACCTCAAAATGCCAGTTGCAGGGAAGGGCATCTGGACGCAGGTGTCTTGTGTGCTCTCTGAGGCATCTGGTGAGCAGCTGTATGATACAGGAAGTTGGACTAGATGGGCCTTTGACCTGATCCAGTAGAGGCTCTTCTTATGTTCATACTGTGGCCCACCAGCTTCCTCATGTAGCACACAAGACAACAAGAGACCTACGTCCTGATGCCCTCCCTTTCACTAAACTAGCCTACTTCTGAAATCCAAAGGTTGCACATACGTATCTTGATTTGTTATCCATGACGGACTTTTCCTCCAGAAATTTGTCCAGCCAGAAATTGCCCAGGATTTTAAATACAGTACATCCAGACCAGATGCCATCACCACACCCTGTGGCAAGGAGTTCCGCACACTAATTACATGTTGGAAATATTTTCCAAAAGATGGATGTCAAAGAGAGTTTACTGCAAGAAAAATAACCACCAGCAAGTCTCTAACAATGAGAAGCTAACTTCTGAAGAATTTTAAACTAGATTTGCTTTGCAAGTGAGAACATGCACATAAGTGTAGCAAGTTGGAAAGCAAATGACACTTAGAAGAAAGCTTCATGAATGAAATAATAGATCATGGAGGGAGTAAAGAATTAGTCGTGCCTGGGGAAACAGTCAGATGATATTTATAAAAAGAGATTGAAGCACAATCATCAGGAATGGAAGAAAGAACAGCAGGAGATGAAGGAACAACAGTCATCCCATAAGCTATGGAGGACTCGTGCTGTGTGAGGCTGAATGTGTGATGTGCTTTACATGATGTGCTGCAGGAATCAGGGAAGGCCTGTGTCCTTCACGCACTGCAATTGGTTTGATTCATGAATATTTCCACAGGCAGGAGACCAGACCAATGGATTGCACAGCCATTCCCAAAATCCCTGCTTCCAATGCGTGGGATCCCAGGAATTTGCTGTCGTTGCATTTTGTGCTGCCTGGTGGAACACGGAGGTTGAGAGAGCATCAGGCCAGTTGTTAGCAATTTTACAAGCAGGCAAATGCACTGTGGCAGCTCCAATCAAAGCACGCATTGAAGGGGTGTCTCTCTCTGTCTTTCCTCTTGGTTTTGTTGGCAGGGAGCTCGCTCAAGTTTTTAAAGGCCCACAGGGCAGTCCACTGTGGAATGAGGTGGTAAGCAGTTGCTGAGGGCTTGATCTACTCTTTAGAAAATTTGTGCTGGAAAGCAAGTCTATAGGGGGTTGTATATGAGCTACATAATCTGACATTTATTAATTTTAAGATATTCAAGTCCCATTGCAAGCAAGTGGTTGACTCATGTTTTGACTATGAGGAGGCAAAAAGTGAGACAACTGAGCATTTTAAAGGTCTGATGTCATTTGGCGTATTATGATTTCTAACTCGATTTGTGCACGCTGCGCTGGTTTTTAAAGCTAAAATACACCAGTGGCCAATTCAAATCTGATTAATCAAATTAGGGCACCCAATTTGGCTGGGGTGAACCCTACTCAGTCAACATAAAACCTAAACAGTTCTAGTACATTACCAATTCATAATGCCTTTTGGTCTTTCTACTCCGTTGCTCAGCCTACTTTGGGAAGCCTGGTAGAGTTGGAGGGATTGTGTATGAAGTTGCATACTTGGCGCATACTGAGGCCATCTCATGACTCTTTCAGCACATGCAAACGTTGCATGAATTGACACGGGCAGCCAAGACATTTTTATGCTTGAGGATGAAAATCAAAATGGCACCTTCTTCTGAGAATTATTATCATTGATTGCTATGGTGGTTTAGGATTTTCGAGGTTATCTGTGCTGCTGCCTTTACAACTTTAATTTTATTTTGTACTGGTTGCTGGTTTGTTTTTGTATCATTGCAATTTTATGATTTAGAACAGAGACCTCCAAACCTTTTGGCAGGAAAGCCACATCAAAGCAGGCCTCCGTCAGTCTTGAAAGACTATGGTATTGTGCTTGGCGCTGCATATGCTGCATGGGAAGCATGAAAGCCTGGATTGTATTGTTATGGAGGATAGGCTGTTACCCGAGCAGCAAATCCCCCCTCTCCACACCACTGGATTAGTCCAATGGAAAGGCAGAGCCAATACGATTGGATCCAGTTGGTGTTGCAGGGCTGGGCTAAGGACAGGAGCTCACCCTGTCTTGTGGGGCCGACCCAGGTCTCGAACCCTGGCCTGCTGGTTAACAGGCACAGCGTCTTTACCGCTTGCGCCACCCATATCATCTCTCTGATATTGTGTTGGGGGCTGGAAAACTAATTTACATTTCAAATTTGAATACATTTACATAAATCTACATATTAGATTGTATTTGAGTGGACTACAAGGCTTGCCTAAGTGCTGGATAGAGGAGTCTTGGTAGAGGTTTGCAGAGGGTTACATCTGGCCCCGGGCCAGGGTTTGGTGTTCTCTGATTTTGAGCACAAGCCTAACAGTGTCTACTCAAAAGTAAGTCCCATTGTGTTCAATGGGTCTTACTCCCAGGAAAATGTCTTTATGATTGTAAGCCACAATGGGAGCCTTAGTAACATGGGGAAGGTTTAATCTTATTTTAAATAAATAAGTACCCTGTACAAGTTTGGTTGAAATGAATAGGACTGTCCTTCTCACCCACTCTGAATGGATTTTCAAATCGTTCATCCAATACAGTCTCCTCTCCTTATCTCTTGTTTTATGTATTTGGCAGGTCTTAAATTGTGGGTGCAATCCAGAGTAACTACGTGGAGTCTTTGCTCCGGTGTAAGAACAATTTGCTCTGGATTGCAATATGAATTTCCCATAGGTTTTCACTAGGTAGTGCAGTAACTACGGGTACACACAATGTCACTTACGTGCTCCCGTAGTTACTCTGGATTGTAGGGCGTGTGATTTTATTTCTAGCTGTGGCTCTTTTTATTGATCTCTTCTAAGTTTGCTGCTGCCAGCCACTTTCCTATGGAAGGCAGAGTATTACGGTAACCTAAAATTAGTAAGGAGTGGGGCCTTATCCAGGCCTGAAGATAGGGTCAACACCATCCCACTGTTGACCTCTTTGGGGTGTGGGTATAAAAAGCAACAAAAGTAAAAGGTCTGGCCTTTTGGATATGTTTATTGATTTGTTGCAACCTTTTGGGGATGACATCATCCAGAGTAGTACCGATGTCATCCTGGTGCGAAATCAAAACAAGAGACTATTATCTTGAATCTGCATTATTTTCTCTGGCTATTTGAGTTCAGAGGGAAGTCAGCTGTGCTTCCTACAGGATGCCCATGACCAGCCACTCATTCCTAAAGAGAAGAAAAAACAGGACAGAGCAAGCACTGCCACCTCATTCCTTCTTTTGCTGTTCTTTTCCCTGGCGATGTGACAGCAGCTCATTCCAGCATCTAGAAATTCTGAATTTCAATATAGTGAAGCAAATCTGAACCCTTGACCTTTTGTGTCGTTTTTAGCCATTACGGAAGTGCCCTTTGTTGTTGCTGCTGCTGTACTTGCGGGAGGAAAAATCTTATGTCCAATGCAGCTAATATTGAGAAGTACTTTATCTTGGAAAGAACAGGGTGAAATCAAACTCTTCCCCTCCTCTTCAGTACAACCATACAAAATTATTATAAAATTGTTAAAAATTGCATACTGTAATGTTAGCAATTGACCAGCAGGTGATGCCACAACATACATATTCCTACATGGTATTCAGTTCTCAGGACAGGTATTCTAATTGGAGGTAAGATACTTTTACTGCAGCATTAATGATGAGTAACCATTACTTCCTGGCCATGCTGGGGAAACTTTTTCCTCCTCCAGAGGTGGAAACTGAAAATCAGGAAGAAAAAGGTTATGTTATCCAATGAAACTGAGCATATGCTTTGCCATATGCAGAATCCAGCCCAATCCTATTAAACCGCCTCCTCAATGTGGCAGTGCCTAAATAGCATCAAGGTAAGGGAACATCTGTAATATATTGTTGTGGCAACTGATATTTGGTATTGTGAGTGAATATGGTGGTCACTCTGAAAGGAGCGGCTATCAGGACCAGTGGCATCATTAGTGGGTGTGGGGTGACACCGCAAGTGGCTAAAATTTTGGAAACCGTTTGGAAATTTGTATTTATGAATAATACCATTGTTACATATAATTGGAAAGGTACTTGAATGCAGTATGTAATGAAACAAACCCTGATGTATCATCTGTTTTCAATCAAAAAGTATGAACGATGAACTGCACACAACTGCCTTATGTGATTAAAGTGGATTTCTTTAACTTAAAACTGACCAAAGAGACTGATTGTTCCAAGAGCCAATATTTATTATGGCTCCTTAATAATAATAATAATAATAATAATAATAATAATAATAATAATAATAATAATAATAATAATAATAATAAAAACTGGTGGGACCACAAGCCTGAGAAAGTGGTCACAAATGAGCAGGTCAAGCTTCTGTGGGACTTCAGGATACAGACGGACAAGGTCTTGGAACACAATACTCCAGATATCACCATCATAGAAAGCAGTGAGGTGTGGCTTGTTGACATCGCCATACCAGGTGACAGCAGAATTGAGGAGAAACAACTGGAAAAGATCTCCCACTACCAAGACCTAAGAATCGAATTACAGCGTATCTGGTGTAAGCCAGTGCAGGTGGTTCCAGTGGTAATTGGCACACTGGGTGCAGTGCCCAAAGACCTTGGCAGGCACCAGAAAACTATTGGCATTGACAAAATATCACTCTGCCAATTGCAGAAAGCCACTCTTCAGGGTTCAGCTAGAATTATACGCTGCTACATCACACAATGCTAGACTCTTGGGAAGGGTCCGACTGGTGAAGTGAATGAAACCAGCACGAAATTGTTTGCTGTGTATTTATGTTTGATTTTCAATAATAATAATAATAATAATAATAATAATAATAATAATAATAATAATAATAGCAAAAGTGCAATTCAAACTCAGACTGCCAGTTGACAGAATAAAGTATTGCATGGCCAATTCCTTGCCAAGATCAAAGGAAAAGTGGATCAGGATAAGACCTGGTTGTGGCTCACGAGTGGAACACTGAAGAAGGAGACGGAAGGCCTGATACTTGCTGCCCAAGAACAGGCAATCAGGACAAATGCCATCAAGGTCAGAATTGAAAAATCAGCCGATGACCCCCCAAAATGCCGGCTCTGCAAAGAAGTGGATGAAACCATTGACCACATTCTAAGTGGCTGCAAGAAGATCGCACAGACTGACTACAAACTGAGGCACAACTCTGTTGCCCAGATGATCCACTGGAATTTTTGCCAAAAATAGCAAAAAACTGGTGGGACCACAAGCCTGAAAAAGTGGTTGCAAATGAGCAGGTCAAGCTTCTGTGGGACTTCAGGATACAGACGGACAAAGTCTTGGAACACAATAGTCCAGATATCACCATCATAGAAAGCAGTAAGGTGTGGCTTGTTGACATCGCCATACCTGGTGACAGCAGAATTGAGGAGAAACAACTGAAAAAGATCTCCCGCTACCAAGACCTAAGAATCGAATTACAGCGTATCTGGTGTAAGCCAGTGCAGGTGGTTCCAGTGGTAATTGGCACACTCGGTGCAGTGCCCAAAGACGTTGGCAGGCACCTGAAAACTATTGGCATTGACAAAATATCACTCTGCCAACTGTAGAAAGCCGCCCTTCTGGGATCAGCACAAATTATACGCCACTGCATCACACAGTGCTAGACTCTTGGGAAGGGTCCGACTGGTGATGTGAATGAAACCAGCACGAAATTGTTTGCTGTGTATTTATGGATAATAATAATACAAAAGCAACAGTAATACACAGTGAACAATTTATCCATGCTGGTTTATTATTATTATTATTATTATTATTATTATTATTATTATTATTATTATTATTATTATTATGTGCTATTATTATTATCATACTATTTCACAGTCACCAGGTGTTTAACTGGAATTGGCTCTATTGTGATTTGGTTCCTATCCAAGGAACTAAGAATCACAAAGGTTTGTTTCAGGGCTCTCAAAACGTGTAAAGTTCCCAGAAGTGTTGCATTTTGTAACTGGGTAGTTGTGGTTTTCTGGAGGTCCATTAGGTTTAGATGTTCCTGGAGACTTAATGGAGACTTAATGGAATCACTTCAAGACCACCTGTTATTATTGGAATCACAGTGGCTTTCTTTGCCTAGATTCTCTGAATTTTTACCTGTAGATCCCCATACCGTGTGATCTTCTTGTGTTCTTTCTCTTGAAGCCAACTATCTCTGGGTATTGCAGTGTCAATTATCCAGACCTGTTTTTCCTCAAATGTGGTGATGTCTGGTGTATTATGTTCCAAGTGGCGGCTGGTTTGGATACAGAAGTCCCACAGGATTTTGGCCTGTTCATTCTGGATGATCTTTTCTGTTTTGTGTCCCACCAGTTCTTGTTTGTGACTAGGTTGAACTTTTGACACAAATTCCAATTTCTCATGGCAGCCACTTTGTTGTGTCTTTCCAGATAGTCTGTTTGGGCAATCTTTTTGCAGCCACAGATGATGAGTTCCACTGTTTCTTCGGCTTCCTGGCACAGCTGGCACTTGCTGTCTTTATTATTATTATTATTATTATTATTATTATTATTATTATTATTATTATTATTATTATTATTATTATTATTATAAATACACAGCAAACAATTTCATGCTGGTTTCATTCACATCACCAGTCGGACCCTTCCCAAGAGTCTAGGACTGTGTGATGTAGCGGCGTATAATTTGTGCTGATCCCAGAAGAGCGGCTTTCTGCAGTTGGCAGAGTGATAGTTTGTCAATGCCAATAGTTTTCAGGTGCCTGCCAAGGTCTTTTGGGACTGCACCGAGTGTGCCAATTACCACTGGAACCACCTGCACTGGCTTACACCAGATACGCTGTAATTCGATTCTTAGGTCTTGGTAGTGGGAGATCTTTTCCAGTTGTTTCTCCTCAATTCTGCTGTCACCTGGTATGGCGATGTCAACAAGCAACAATAACAAACAACAAGCAACAAGCAACAAACAACAAGCAACAAACAAACAAACAACAAGCAACGAACAACCTGGTACGGCGATGTCAACAGGTAGCGGCGTATAATTCGTGCTGATCCCAGAAGAGTGGCTTTCTGCAGTTATCATCATCATCATCATCATCATCATCATCATCATCATCATCATTATTATTATTATTATTATTATTATTATTATGGCACAGCAGGGAACCAGTAAGGTTTTAGCATCAGTTGGCTCTCTCTTCCATGTATTAGAGCTAGTACTAGAACTCTTATTCAGTTGTATGAGTGTCATCAAGTTGACAACTGGTTTTTTTGTTGGTCACTGATTTGTCGGGTGATCTGTACTGGAATAAAGATAATGTTAAAGTTAACTCTTGGAAGTCAGCAGGAGTTTTTGTTCCTGAACACTGAACTGACCAATCCTTAACTTGAATGTAATCCTGTTATACGCCTGCTCAGTGGAATCCAGTCCCCTTGCTAGGGAACGTCTACATATAGCTGCCAACTTTCCTATTCCTTGAATGGAGGAAAGAAGGGGGACTTTTCAAGTTGGGCGGATCATGAGATGCTCTCAGCCTCCAACTTGTTAGGAACCCAACTCATCTTCCAAAGCTGTTGTGGGGCAAGGAGGCCAACTCAACTACTGTGGCTGGCCTCATAGGTTTCTAGACTGTTGCAATGAGAAAAGAAGCCCATCAGGGCTCATTGCAAGCAAGTCTGTTCAGTCTCCTCCAGCCACATCAGAGGCATCTTTTGGAAGCAGCACCAACCCCAGAACATCTAGATGTGACAATTCAGCTGGATAATGCTGAAAAAAAATATTCAGCTGAATAATGATGATGGTCCTATGAGAAGGTCCATGTTTTATTTTCGTGAATCTGGTTGAGCCATTCCTCTCTTCCGCATACAGTAGTTGCTTACAAGTTGATGCCACTGGTATTTGGTGTTGCATTGGGGTTGCCAGCTCTTCCCTCCACAGTCCTGGCAGAGAAGTATGTGCCAGTAGTGTAGCTAGAAGGGGGTGCAAAGTATTAGGTTTTGCAGGGTGTCTTACTGCACCATATTCCTCTTAGATTTTTTTCCCCAGGAACCAAGACTGAGAAAGAGGACTTGTCCTGGGAAAAGAGGACATGTGGTCACCCTGGGCTTGTTGTGACTGATCCAAGAAGAGGAGGAGGAGGAGGAGGAAGGGGCCTTTGGGGTCACCTCCTGTTGTTTCAGGGCTCCAGGGAGCGGATGTGCCTGCGAGATGCGCGTCTGCCCGAAATAGCCCCGCTGCGTATTTTGGGATCCAGCAGAAATCCTGATTTCTTCCGGAGAAGCCCAGCTTCCCCTCCCGAGGCTGCCACGCTTTATCTCCAGCAGCAAGTGCTGGCCTGACTGACGCACGTCCGCCCTGCCAGGCAAGAAAACAGCAGCTGCCCCTCCCCTCCCCTCCCCTCCCCTCCAGCAGATGCCCCTCCAGGGATGCAGGGAAGGAGCCTCCCCCCCCCACACACACTCAGGTGCCAGGCAGGGGCACCACATGGCCCTTTGCCCAGGACATCTCCTCTTTTTGAGCCCTGTGTCCTGGGGAAAAAATCTTCACTCTCCCCCTTCTCCTTGTGCGCAGGCAGCATGGAGCATTCTTGAAATTCAGAAATCATAGGTAATAGTTTTAAACTTAATAATGCTTAGGATTGCACTGTGAATTACTTAGAACTAGAACTCAGAACTAAGTCCCATTGAGCGATAGTACTTACTCCCAGGAAAGTGTGGTAAGGATTGCAGCCTTAGAGCACATGTCTACTCAGAAGTACTGTCTGCTCAAAAGTTTGCCCCATTGTGTTCAATCGATCTTACTCCCAGGAAAGTGTCTTTAGGATTGTAGCCTTAGAGTTTATATAACCACTTCCATGTGGTTAATTTAAACACTGTGTGTGTGCAAAATGAAAACCCTCATGTATGTATGTATGTATGTATGTATGTATGTATGTATGTATATACAGGTTGATTGAAAAGTAACTCCCTATTTTAAAATACTTATAAATTACAATGTAGGGAGTTACTTTTCAATCACCCTGTATATATACATACATGCGTGTATACATATATGCGTGTATATGCGTGTATGTATATGTATATGTATATATGTATGTATATGTATGTGTGTATACATGTATACATAATAAGTATGTCTAGTTGAAGGATACATACATACATACATACATACATACATACATACATACATACATGAGGGTTTTCATTTTTTGTCATGTCCTCAATTTTCTTGTGTGTCCTACTTTTGGGGGGAACCTTGTCCCCTTTTCTGTTTATAACATCAGGTGACCCCTTCCTTGACTCACTTCCAGACCTCTCTCTCTCTCTCTCTCTCACACACACACACAGCACTATAAGGACACCAGATCGATCGATCGATCGATCGATCTATCTATCTATCTATCTATCTATCTATCTATCTATCTATCTATCTATCTCAGCAGGGGGCTTGGGCTAATGCAGCTCTGGCATTCCCTTGCTGGCAACAGGACTGACTTGCACCCTTCAAGGCACTGAATGCTCATTTGGGATTTCCAAACTGAGGGGTGGATCTCTCAGGAATCACTGCCAGTTGAACTTCCCTGGCTTTACATATGCTTATCCATGTGTCATCACTGTGGCCAGAGGAGAGGTAGATGCTGAATGGTGGTGTTGCCAGAGGGGGGTTGCAAAGCACTGAGTTTTCTGGGAGCCACTGGTTGCCCAGCCAAGAACTGGAAGAGTCCTCCTCTCTCTTCCTTCTTTTGTGTTTTCATGCAGCCTAATAAGTATGTCTAGTCGAAGGATCCCATCTAAGTCGGTCGTGATCCAAAAGGAGGTTGGAAAGTGAACGAGAGTTTGAATTCAGAAACGGATTTTCTGAATTGGGTCAATACTTGTTCATGCCACCGAATCTAGTGGCAGGGAGTTCCACTGCTGAAATTATGCGTTTTGGAAAGTATCTGGTTTCCAAATACAGAACACATATTATTTTTGAAAAAAAATCTGACATAATGTTACTCTGCTTTTGCAAATATCTGGAGAAGAAGATTTAAAAATTATTTGCGTCTGAAAATCTCAGAGTTGTTGGAAGTATATATATATACTTGGAAGTATATATGTATATATGTATGTATAGTATATATGGGCTGTGGGTGGCGCAAGTGGCTATGACGCTGTGCCTGTTAACCAGCAGGCCAGGGTTCGAGACCCGGGTCGCCCCCACAAGACAGGGTGAGCTCCTGTCTTTAGCCCAGCTCTGTGACACCAGCTGGATCCATTTGTATTGGCTCTGCCTTTTCATTGGACTAATTCAGTGCATGGAGAGGGGGGATTTGCTGCTTGGGTAACAGCCTATCCTCCATAACAATTCAACCCAGGCTTTCGTACTTCGCATGCAGTGTATGCAGCGCCAAGCACAATACCATAGTCTCTCAAGACTGAAGGAGGCCTGCTTTATGTATATAAAGTATATATATATATATATATATATATATATATATATATATATATATATATATATATATATATATAATAACATATGGTTCCCACTCCACCCATACAGTATTCCATTACCATTCCTTAAGGCTTGATGGGGCCCAGCCCTAGGTCAAACTCTTTATTGTAACATATTTAGGAGAGTATTTCCTATGGGTTATTTTTAGATATCCTTAGACATTTAAAAGCTGATTGAGCGTTTTTTTTTCAGCCTGCATCTTTCCTTGCTTCAAAACACGCTCTCCCATTATCCAATATCAGCAAAGCAAGGTTGAATCAGTTTCCTTTTAATATTGGGGGAGCAAAGGGGATAGAAAGGAAACTTTTTTCTCAATGATCTGCTGGTGGCTGGGAGGTGAAGAAGATCTGGAAGTTCATGGAAGATCTGAGTGGGGGACCAGAAAGTGGGATCCAAATCATATCGGGGAAAAAAATGAAATCGCACTTTATCTCAATCCTCCCTGATTTTCCTATCACATTTTCACAATTCTATGCACATTTTCCTGGGAGTAAGTCCCATATACCAAAATGGGACTTATTCTTAGACATGTTTAGGATTGCACCCTTAATTTTGTATTATTTTGGATAGCTTCACTCCATCCAGACAAAACAAAACTATCAGCCTGAACAAGATGAATGAATGAATGAATGAATGAACACCCTGGAGTTCATAATAAAGTATATGGCTTTGGGTTGATCTATTTCAGTTGCAACTTAAAGAGCCTTTTTCAATCTCTATCCGATCTGAAGAATCAGTGACAACTGGAACCACTATTATTTAGATTATATTATCCTAACCATTATCAATTACTTAACAATTATCCTAACCGTGTCTACTCAGAAGTACCCATTGTGTTCAATGGGTCTTACTCCCAGAAAAGTATTTTTAGAATTGCAGCCTTAGACTTATAAATCTTATAATAGAGGTGCCTACCACGCTGAAATATTAAACCATTAACTGGGGAAAAAAGTCCCACTAAAACCAACCGAATTAACTCTGTCAGGTTTTATCACTCCCAAACTTGGGATTTATTACCATAACAGGAATTCTTTTTCTTATCAAGATAACGGTGCGCATGCGGGCACCTTCCACAGTCCACAGCAACCTTTTTAATACTGTAATCCATACTTTTTAAAAAATCAGTCTATCAGGACTCACTAGGTTTATCAACTTTTTTCTGTAAAAGGAATTCTAGAAGGAAAATTTTTATTTATAAGTAATAATAGAAAAGTCAAACCTATATCACTGTATATTTACACATGCTTGCAAACTGTAGGGTAATTAGTAACTACAGTATCAGTACAAGCCGAATCATGTCTACTCAACAGTAAGCCCCATTGTGTTCAATTGTGTTCAGTGAGTCCCATTGTGTTCAATGGGTGTTACTCCCAGGAAAGTGACTTTAGGATTGCAACCTATGTAATTTTCGAATAGTTTCAGACGTTGAGGAAATTAGTTATCTGATCTTTTCATCACCCTTTGGTGATCCATCCAAAATCATTGACCCACCAGTGGGTCCCGACCTACACTTGTATATTCAGTCTTCTGCCTTTTTCATTCCACCTCCTTGAGACAGAAGATAGAGTCAGTTTTGCTATTTGGTGTACAACCAGCCTGTTACAGCCAGATTTTAATTCAGGCTGAGATCCTATCCAGACTTTCCCCATTGGCTATAATGGTTATAACATATTTTTTTTCTCTAAAAACAAAAGTGCCACTCCTCTCTATAAAATCATCCCATTGATCTCAATGGGAGATTTTCCATTGATGATAAACATCTGCAAATGAAGGCTGCGATCCTATCCATATTTACCTGTGAGTAGGTTCCCCATCAAATTCAGTGGGATTTACTTCTGAAAAGACTCAAGTGAATGTGCTGTAAAGAATCTGGGCCATTGATCCGAAGTGTGTAAAACAGTTTTAAGTCGTTTTAATTGCAGGAATAAGGGAGGACTTGACTCACTGAAATCAGGACAGTTCACAGGTGCATGTTTACACACACACAAACACACAAGTCCCCCCATTGACTCCAATGCAATGCACTTTTAAGCAAATGTACAGGACTGAGGCTACGATCCTATCCACAATCTATTAATTATATAATCAATCTCAATCAATCCCCATATAATTAATAAATTATATATATTCTTTTTTGGATATTTACTCCCGAGTCATCATAACATCAAGTTTGACGGGACTGGCAAACATCTTCTAGTAATCGTGGATCGCCACGTGAATTTCATCTGGATCGTGACCATAGAAAAGTGGATTTCGCCATAGAACATTAGGGGATACATAGATGTAGGGGATACATAGATTTAGTATTTTGTATCCCACTTTCCCATCCCAAAACGAATGTTCTTGGCGGGTTACCTTGGCAAGGAGATAAAAACAGACTGAAATGTCATATAAACTACATGAGAGTGAGAAGCAGTGTAGTGATGTATGCATAATATTGTGTATGTCTCACATAGATGAACACTTGTATCATATTCACTTATAGGATCTGAAGCCAGCCAGATTTTTGGCTACCAAAGCACAGGAGGTGGGGAGGAGGAAGATACATTTTTTTAAAATGTGGAGAATTAAAAAAAATAATTAGGACCATTCATTCCCCTTTGCCTTAAAACCCTTCCGTGCATCACTTTTAGCCAAGGAAGAAAAACAGACGTGTCTTCCAACCGAATAGTATATCTTAACTCTGAAGATTGTAGTAGGCTAACAGTGCAATCCTATTCGTGTCTTCTCAGAAGTTAGGCTGCAATCCCAAAGACACTTTCCTGGGAGTAAAACCCATTGAACAGAATGGGGCTTACTTTTGAGTAGACATGTATAGGATTGCGCTCTAAATCCCACTGAGTTCAACTCCCAGGAAAATGCTTTTAGGATTGCAGCCTAAAAGTGCTTCCAACTAAGGCTGCAATTCTACGCTCACTTTCCTGGGAGTAAGCCCCTCTGAATTCATTGGGACTTACTTCTGAGTAGTCATGCACATGATCCTGCTTTAAGTGTGTAAGCCAGAGTTTAATGCATGTATAAATATGGATAATGTGGTAGAAAAAAAAATAAGAGAGACGAAAGGTAAATTGAAGTCATAGGATTGAAGGCTGGCTGAGCACTGGGGAAATGCTTTAGTTAATCGCCTTTCCAGTTTCACCCATTGGGGTGATGGGAGTTGTAAAGAGGGAATTTACAGCCTGAGACGTACCAGTGAAAAGGAAAAGTTTTCCAGCACTTGGTTATTTTTTAACTGGTCTCTTTTTCTGTTTTAATGTGATAACATCATTTTAGTGATCAGAGCACCTGATAGTAATTTACAGTGCGGTCCTTGTCAGAAGAAGATGATCAGAAGATAGAAAAAGATAGACAGCAATACTAGAGGACCATGGACTTTGAATGAAGACCCCTTGCAAGACCCCTTGCAGATGTAGGCAAGCAGATCCGAGATGAAGGGAACCAAAGGAGGAGAAACCCATCCAAGCAGTGCCCATTTATTTCCCATTTGGTGCCCTTAGAAAAGATACGCACATTGGATCGTCTTAGTGAAATCAATGAATTTTCAGCAAGTTAATCTGGCTGGATCTTGCCCTTCCAGTTCAGTGGAAACTCTTGGGACTTTTCAACTATTTTTAAAAACGACATTTTTTAATTTGCTGCCACACTTTTAGGGTTGAGGTTTTAAAAACCACGACTGTTTTTGTTTTAAAATTATGTGCGTGCATGCATATGAAATGTAGAGGCAGTGGCGTGGGGTGGCTAGCGGTGGGGCCAGACGTTAAGTTTTCCAGGGACCCCCTCTAGCTACGCCACTGTGCATAGGGGCTCCTGTCTCGACTCTCGACTACTACAGGCACACCGTGCCTTGATCTCTCTTTCTACCACTCCATGTGTCTATATTTGGGTTTGTTCACTGAAAGCAGAGGCTGAGCACCACTTCTGCAAGCTAGTACTATTTCTATATAAGTCGGTTTGAGTCCAGCCACTTGGGGTCAATAAGAACATTTAGCATCAAACTACAATAAACTTATTAACATTTGAAATTTAGTGAAATCTCATATATTTATTTAGTAAGGGCACAATCCAGTTCAGTTTCACCACTTTTAAGTCCCACTTATTTCAGTGGGATACATGATAGGTTCTTCTTCCCTTTTAAACCCACGACTACTCTTTGAATAGATCGTGACCTAAACATTGTGTAAGGCTGTGATCCCCACGCCTACTTTGGAGTAAGCCCAATTGAACCCTGTGGGAATTATTTCTCCTCCCAGTAAATATTCATGGGTTCGGACGACTCGTTCATTGCGAATATACAAGCGTCTGCGCTCACCTATGTGGATAAAAGTAACCCCAAATATATATTTCTTGTGGAATGGGTTCTTAAGAGACTCAAAGCACAATCCTAACCATGTCTATTCAGATGTAAGCCCCATTGTGTCCAATAGGTCTTACTCCCAGGAAAGTGTCTTTATGATTGCAGCCTCAGTTTAGTAATTCTTCCTTTCCTTTTTTAAAATGATGGCTCTTTACTATATAGTTTGGTACACCTTTTATAAACCGATTTAAGTTTTTTTTAAATTTAACTATACCAAGTTAATAGAGATTATGGCTTCAATCCTCAATACTTTCTTGGGAGTAAGACCCATTGAACACAATAGGGCTTACTTCTGAGTAGACATGGTTAGGATTGTGCTCTGTGTAATAAAGGACATTTTTTAAATCATGGTGGGCTTTGTAACACACACACACAATTAATATACATTAATCTAATATATATTAATCTAGTTAATTATTTTAATATACATTAATATCACTATATTAATAATGATAATAATATCAATACATTAATCTGCTTTACTATAATATATGTTAAAATATGTATATTTATAATGTATACTTTAATGTATATTAAAGCATATAATATATACTGTATTTATTCAAATATAATGCTCACCCTTTTCAGCCAAATTTATTCTCCAAAATCAGGGTGCGGATTAGATTTGATGGTTAATAAGATTTGAGTAAATGTGGTATTTTGATTATAAGTATATTAGATTTGTGCATTAGATTCAAGTATACAGTATTATATAAGCTAAGCATATATTATATAACCGTATATAAACATATACTATATTTCACATATAATGTATTTTAATGTATATTAGAATTCAGAATATCAGAATATATCAGTGGAAACACTGTTGCAACAGTCTCCCCTTCTTCCTCTATTCGCTCCCCTCCTCCTAGAGATCCCAACGATTTTGGGAAGGAGTTTCTGAGCTCAGTGGAGAATTAAGTTCGATTAGATTTACTCAGAAGTAAGTTAACGGGACCAAGGTTGCAATACTTAAGACGCTTTCCTGGGAGTAAGACCCATTGAACACAATGGGGCTTACTATTGAGTAAACATGGTTAGGATTGTGCTCTTACTCCCTGGAAAGTGTGGGTAAGATTGGGCTGTCTTCCTTAAAATGTTTGAGGTGAAGGCCTGTAAGCGGTCACATCCTACTTTCCCTTGAAAGGATCTGTAGAGAAAAAAAATGGTATAGGATTAATTTAGGATTCTTCAGTCCTTATGAAGGCGGATGCGCCTGAACTCAATCAACAGCTAAAATACAGTGCAAATACCTGGATCGTTGTAGGGCAGTCAGCAGGGTGACTAGGGCTGCAATCCTAACCACACTTTCTTGGGAGTAAGTACCATTGAACACAGTGGGACTTACTTCTAGTAGACATGCTTAGGATTGCAATGATAGTGTTTAAATTAAGTTAATGAAAGCAATATATATGAGTGTTTATTATTATTATTATTATTATTATTATTATTATTATTATTATTATTATTATTATTATTATTATGTTATGACATCTGTTCTCCCTTCCCTCTCCCAGGAAGCGCACTGAGATCAGCTGCACAGGGAGCCGCAGAAGTAGCAGCACATGGGCGTGGCTTTCCTCATCTTGCCCCGCCTCCCATTGTCTGCCACACCCCGGCGACGCTGATTGGTTGCGGGCTGTCCAATCAATTTTTAGAAAAGTTTTCTAACTCTGAACAAAGTTTGAGAAAAAAGAGAAGCAGGAAAAAAGGAGAAGCTGGGAGTCGCCTTCGCTGCGCGGGGTGGGAGGAGGATCCTGCCGTCGGTTCCCTCCTCCAGCCAGCCTTCCAGGCAGGGTGTTTCTGTTTTGGGGGTGGTTGTGATTTCCTGGCCTCTCCTTCCTTCCCACCAGCGATGCGCTCTGGCCGGGAGCGCTGAGCTCTCCAGGCGGAGATCCTTGGCTGGCCGTCGAGGGCTGCCTTCCTAGGACGGAGCGGTCCTGGGTGCGGCTGGGAGCGGAGGGGGCGCCCGCAGGAGTCATGTACACGGCTGGACTGGCCCCTTTCTACGCCTCCAACTTCAGCCTGTGGTCAGCGGCGTACTGTGCCCCGACGGGGCCGGGGGCGGGCGGCGGCTGCTTCCCCTTGGACCCCTCTGGGCTGAAGAAGCCTTCCTTCTGCATCGCGGACATCCTCCACGCGGCGGCGGGGGAGGCATCGCTGGACGGCTTGCCCGGACCCCCCACGTCCAACCTGTTAGGAGCCGTCCATGCCCACGCCCAGTTCGGGTCCCCGCTCAGACCCACGCCCTTGGTGGCCCCGGACACTGCCGTCGCCTTCCCCGCCAGGCTCTCGCCTCTCTCGGCCGCCTATCACACGCACCCCCAGCACCACCGATCGCCCCCCAACCAACAGACCCAGCCCGGCTCCGCGCCCGCCGCCCCCTCCAGCAAGGACTTGAAGTTCGGCATCGACCGCATCCTCTCCGCCGAGTTCGACCCAAAGCTCAAGGAGAGCAACACGCTCAGAGGTAGAGAGGCTGGAGAAAGTGTGCATGCGGGGCCCGGGTCTGGCTCTCCGCCTGGGAAGGGGTGGCTGTGCGGACCCCACCAACACTCATCCCGCACCAACACAATTAGACCTCTCTCCACCCACTGTGCCCAGATTCCCTGTTGATTGTGACTGACAGACAGACAGGCAGGCAGATAGACAGACAGACGTATAGCCCCCACATTGGATGCATGGATTGATAAAGGGATAGAGAGATAGAGCACAATCCTAACCATCTCTACTCAGAAGTAAGTCCATTGTATTCAATGGGTCTTACTCCCAGGAACGTGAGTTAAGGATTGCAGCGTTAGAGAGATAGATGCATCCCCACTTATTGGATGGATGGACGGACAGATGGATAGATGGACAGAGACAGATAGCTGAATGGATAGATAGATGGATCCTCACTTATTGGATGTATTGATGGATGTATATATGGATAACATTGATGGATAGATATAGATAGATGGATAGATAGATGGATCCCCACTTATTGGATGGATGGATAGATGGATAGATCGATAGCTATAGATAGATCAGTGGATAGATAGATCCCCACTTATTGCATGGTTAGATGGATAGATGGATAGAGGCATCTCCAACTTACTGGATGAATGGATTGGATGGATGGATAGACAGACAGGTAGATAGATTCCCCCACTTATTGGACGAATTAGGGGTCAGAGCGTCATCCAAAAGTGAAAACTGTTGAAAAGCGAAACCCAGTCTTTTTCAGCTTGCAAAAGCAAAATGGCCATTAAAAAAGACATAAATATCACTCGTAAACACCTAAATATCACATATTTATTAACACAGCCAAAATACATAACAAATTACTGTAAAATGAACAAAGGCATGTGCGGGGAATGAATATCTTATGTGTTTTTGGCATTTCCTTATGACTTTTTTCAGTAAATAACCATCATTCAAATAGGTTTGATCACCATATCACATGCAAATCGACATCTGGGAAGACAGTTTTAGGCTTTAGACCAGCAGAGAGAGGTTGAAAGAGAGGATCATGTGTTGAATGAATGAGTTCTGGGTATAACTGAATGGTTTTTTGGAAAGAGCAGAATCATCAGAAAACGAACTGTCAGAAATCGGGGGAGGCCTTTAGATCTCATTCAGTTGAATACAGTCTATGGCGAAGGTCCCAGAGGTCTCTCAGCACAATCCTGTGCATGTCTGTTCAGAAGTAAGCCCCACTATAATTAAATGGGACTTACTCAGGGTGACCATACACCCTCTTTTTCCATATGTCCTCTTTTTTAACCTTCTGGAAAAAAAATTCTTCATTGTCTTTCTTGTGAGCAGGCAGCATGTAACCTTCTTGTAATTAATAAATTACAGTTATATGTAAAAAATTACGTATAATAGTTTCAAACTGAATAGTTAGCAACGCAGTGTTTAAATTGACCACCTGAAGCAATATACATGAGTATTTTTAAAAAGTTTTTTTATTTTGCTATGCCCTGCATTTTTCTTGGGTGTCCAGCATTTTGAGGGGTGGCCTTGTCTTTTGCAGTTATAACATATGGTCACTCTGGACTTCCTCCCAGGAAAGTGTGTATAGGATTGCAACCCCTGTGTATTTCCTGGGCGATCGTTAAGGAGATCTTAATATAGGACCCTTAGTAGGTATATCTCCATGTCCTACAATTGCTGGCTGCTCAGATTGAAGGTGCCCAAGAAGAAGGCACTTGGGGTGGAGGGAATGGTGCATGTAGACTGATGAAGTTTTTCTTGCAGTTCCCATGTTGGTATCCCCCACCCCAAACATGTACACACTTTTCACCAAAGGAAAAATAAGGGGTAAAGGTAGGGAGAAGGATCGCAGCGTTGCTCTCTTGGTACTGTTGCTTAACTCTTGGGCAACAGGGTTGTTTCAAGAGTTTCCGATGAGGCTATTCCGGGAAAATGAATCGTGGGGTTGAGGCTGGGCGCACTTCCTCAGCAGGGCACTAAGTCCTCACCGCAGGGCTGGAAAGTAGGAGAGGATCGGGCCCCTTAGCTGAACTGGGGCTTCGATGAAAAGTCCAGAAACTAGAATCGATCCACTCTGTAGGCTCTAAGGAGTTGCTCACTAATAGCAGGAAGGTCCATCCCTTTTTGCAATTGTACCCCAAATAGTTTCTTATTTATTCTTTGCTTTTTTACTGTCCCATTTGGAATACCCTGACATCCAAGAGGCTCACAATCCTCTTAACCATAGAAATACACTCCCCTATCTTGATTCTGGAGGGACCCCTTCCAATTCATGCTCCCCCCCCCGCCGTGACAATATGTCATAACAGAAAATAAAAAATAAAAAAGAGGAGAGGACATGGTCCCCCTAAATGTAGGACACCAAGAAAAATGTAGGACATGACAATGCAAAAGCTAAAAACACTCATATATTTGCTTTAATTTAAACTTTCAATTGTTTATTATTAAATTTTAAACTATTATATATTATAATTTATTACATAGAATTTATGAATTCCAAGAAGTCCTGCTCATAAGGAAAAGGAGAACCATGAAGATTTTTCCCCCAGGACTCAAGGCTAAAAAAGAGGACCTGTCCTGGAAAAAGAGGACATATGGTCACCCTGGTGCCCCCAGTTAAGGTCAAGGGCTTGGACTGAAACTCGCTGGGCCTTCAATTGAGCACAAATCCTATGTTTCTGTGCAAAAACTTTTTTTGGACCAAATAAAAGCATTCTTTAGTTCTTTTAATTCAAATAAATCGGATTCAGGAGTGCTGGATTTGGCCATAAAACGGCAATCCAGATTGCAAGATAGCCAGACAAAGCCATTGCTTTGGTCGGTTGGGTCAATTCCATAGGTTTGGTTGGTGGGACCGAATCCCTTAGAAGACCCCATAAGATTTCTGCCTGATTTGTTCCATAGAAACGAGCTGGGCTTTAAAATTCCTTTTCATGATATGATTATGTATTATAATATGATCATAGCAGATGATATAACACAAATATGCACGGATATAGCATGAATATGGTTTTAAAAATAAGAATGATATGGAAGAAGCTTTTAAGCTGTAATATGGAACAAGCTTTTTATAATGTTGCAGTGAGGATATGGATGCAGGGACACATTCAACAGGGATTGAGAGCACAATTCTAACCATGCCTACTCAAAAGTAAGCCCCATTGTGATCAATGGGTCTTACTCCCAGTCTGTTTAGGATCCTGGGAGTAAGACCCTTTGAATACAACGGGGCTTACTTTTAAGCAGACACGGTTAGGATTGTGCTCAAAATCAGATAGCCAGATTTAGGGGAAGGAAAGGGAGTCTGGGTGCCACCACCAGCCAACTGTACATCAGTTAAAGTATTTTTTTAAAAACCTCCCCACCATGTTCACAACCCCCAGAGTAGGGTAAAGGGAGCCTGCCTCTTTTTCTTGCCTTATAACCGAGTTCTCCTTGTTCCTGCCCGCAGATCTGACCTCCTTATTAACCACCAGCCGCCCCAATGGGGTTCACCTCCCCGCCATGCAGCCTCCAGCCGGCCAGTTCTTCGCATCTCTAGAACCCATTAACGAGAGCTCCGGGGTCCTGGGCCCTTTAAACACAACCCCAAGGAATTCGGTTCAGCACCAGTTTCAAGACACTTTTCCAGGTACTAAACCTCATCCCTAATACGGGTCAATCCTCCTCCATCCCCAGCCTCGCCCACTTATTTCTTCCCATGAATATTTTCCTGGGAGTAAACCAGTGGTGGGCACCAGCAGGTTCGCACCTACTCTATAGAACCGGTTCTTAACAAGAGATAGTACATATAAAGTTTAAAAATAGCCATTTAAAAGTGGCTGCCAGATGGACAGAGAACCGGTTCTTAATTTCTTTGAAGCCCATCACTGGAGTAAACCCATTGAAGCCAATGGGATTTACTTCCGAGTAAGCCTCACTAGGAATCGGAGTGCCACTAGGAATCGGAGTGCCACTAGGATTCTAAACCCTGGTTCTAAACCCAGCCATGGTTTCAGCAGTGTTTCCTTCCAAATCAATAGCCTTAGGTAGGGGCATTAAGTAGTAGTTATTTGGCTCATCAGGGTGTACATCTCATGGGGGCTGAAAGAAAGGGTACTCTGTCGCTCCCTGCCTTGCATTAATATCCTTCCCCCGTCTGTAAAAATCCAGACTTAAAACAAAAATCAAGTGGAAATTTGAAAGTTGAAACAAAACTTTAATTAAGTTGAAATTATTTTAATTAAATTGAAATAGAACGCCTTGGGCACCTGTTGTTTACTGAGGAAAGGAGGGCTATAAATCTTTTAAATAAATAAAATACATTTTAAAAAAATCAAGTGGAAATCAATACTGGAGAAGCATGGAGCGGTCGTTTGGGAAATCAGGGGTTAATAATAGCCCACATCCCAAGGAGAAGAAGGCTGCAATCCTATCCACACTTACTTATCAGAAAGCAAGCCCTATTGGCTATAATGGGATTTACTTCTGAGTAGACATGCATAGGATTGGGGTGTAAGAGAGTGAAAGATGTAAAAATTGTTGGATCTGGAAAGACAAAGGTTTAAATCTTGCAATAATTTTATTTTTGGGGGGCGGGGGTGTAACATACTTAATGTACTATTTCCAAAGGAGACAGCATAAAATAGGAAGGAAGGAAGGCATGGGGGGGGTGATTCTCACTCGGATCCCCCACAACTAACTGTATTTAAAGGTGCGTCCCTCTCTCTGCCCCCTTTCTCCCCTCCCCCAGGTCCTTACGCGGTGCTGACGAAGGACACCCTGCCCCAGACCTACAAGAGGAAGAGGTCCTGGTCCAGGGCGGTTTTCTCCAACCTCCAAAGGAAGGGCTTGGAGAAGCGCTTCGAGATCCAGAAATATGTCACCAAACCGGACCGAAAACAGTTGGCAGCAATGCTGGGACTCACGGATGCTCAGGTAGGTGCCTGGGATTGACAGATGGATGGATGGATGGATCACCATTTAGTCTCACCAGTCCCTCTGAATTCCAAGGCATCATCATCATCATCATCATCATCGTCGTCGTCGTCGTCGTTCTGTATTTCACACACTCAAATGTTAATGACTAGTTTGTTTAATCGGGACATCGAGTCCTTCCCAAGGTCCTGGAATGCCTGGCAATAATAATAATAATAATAATAATAATAATAATAATAATAATAATAATAATAATAATAATAATGGGCCTCCAGTGGAGCACAACTGCCCAGTTACAAAAAGCAGTACACCTGGGAATTTCACACATATTGAGACTCTACCTTTGTGATTCCTAATTCCTTGGCTAGGAACAGAATCACAATAGAGCCATTTCCAGTCAAACACCTGGCGACTGTGTAATAATAATAATAATAATAATAATAATAATAATAATAATAATAATAATAATACCTTTGTGATTCCTAGTTCTTTGGATAGGAACCGAATTACAGTAAGTGCCAATTCCAGTCAAACACCTGGCGACTGTGAAATGATGATAATGATGATGATGATAATGTTCCAAAAGACCTTGAAGCGGTTACCAAAAATTACCATACACCAAGTATAAAAAGCAGCTGTACTGGGAACAGCTTACATCTTGCAACAATATTTATATTTATTATTATCTTATATCATCAATACTGAAATAGACAAAAATGTGCCAGCACTGCAAGAAAAGGTATTGACGATAAATGATGAGCTAACTGAAAGGCAAAAGCAACTGAAAGAAAAGATTATGGAATATATAGCATCAGGTGAAGAAACTCTAAAAAGCAGCTGTACTGGCAACTGCCTTACATCTTGCAACAATATTTATAACAGCAGATTTATTATTATTATTATTATTATTATTATTATTATTATTATTATTATTATTATTATTATTATTATTATTATCCATAAATACACAGCGAACAATTTTGTGCTGGTTTCATTCACATCACCAGTCGGACCCTTCCCAAGAGTCTAGGACTGTGTGATGTAGTGGCGTATTATTATTATTATTATTATTATTATTATTATTATTATTATTATTATTATTATTATTATTATTCACAGCTAACGACTGGTAAAAACTTAACTGTTCAAACCCTAACCAAGGACCTAAGGACCTAAGAATTGTTTTTGGTGTTAAAGCAGTATTTGTATACCGTTTTTGAGATACAAACATATTTGTATACTGCTTATACTATTGTTAACACAGTATTCATATATTGCTTTTCAACTCAAAAGTTTCCAAAACAGTTTATAGAGAAAATAGGATAAAAACCAGGCATCCCAGATCTTTGGAAAGGACTTGATGTCTGGATAAACAAAGCTCCAATAACATCTTTCTCAGTGATTTTCAACCTTTTTCATCTCATGGCACACTAACAAGGAGACTGAAATTGTCAAGGTACTCCACTAGTTGTTTTTACCATTGTCAAGGCATACCAGGCCGTTCAAATCCCCTAATTTTCTTATTAATCATAGAATCATAGGATTGGAAGGGACCTAGTAGGTCATCTAGTCCAACCCCCTGCCTGCAGCAGGAAATCCTCTTAGAGCATCCCCGAATGTCAATCTCCAAATTCCTGTGGCACACCTGAGGACTATCCACAGCACACCAGTGTGCCATGGCACATTGGTTGAAAATCACTGATCTATCTCATAACCTCATAATAGTCATGGGGCCTTGGGTGCTATCCGAAAAAAGCTGGAAAAGCATTTAGACATCATTGGGATGAGCACAAGTGCCATAAGTCAGTTACAAAGGGTGCCTAACTAGGAACAGTGTATATACTCTGGTGATATTTCTAAATGTCTAATATGAAAATTAAAAAAGATGCCTATTTTAGACCTTGAGAAGAAGTCAATGGGTGGATTTCAACAAAATCCAGTAAAAATCACTTGGCTGTGAGAAAAGTTAATGATAATGGGGAGGAGGAGGAGGAGGAGGAGGAGGAGGAGGAGGATGATAAAGCAAAAGGAATTCCAAAGTTCCAAGTGTACTAATCTCTACGCAGAGCTGCTGTGCAGGATGGGAGCCTTAAAGACAATAGGGCAATCTTATTCCTGTTTACCCAGAAATGGGCTGAGTTAGTGATACTAAGGGCCCGATCCTATCCAACTTTCTTGTTCAGATGCAACCTCAATCTGCCCTGAATTAAGGGAAGAAACCCTTCAAGGAGGGTCTGCAAGGAGGATCGGGCCCTTAGCATGTTTGACCTTAGTCAGTGTGTTTGCATTGTAGCCTGTTATAGTGAGCCCCCTGGAAGTTTAAGGGTGAAATCCGAAATGCACTTTCCTGGAGTAAGACCCATTGAACACAATGGGGCTTACTTTTGAGTAGACATGGTTAGGCTTGTGCTCAAAGTCACAGAAGCAACCCATCCCCTGTGCAACTTGCCACTGGCAGGTAAAGACGCATCAGGGTTGCAATCCGAAACATACTTTTCTGGGAGTAGGCCCCATTGAATATAATAGGACTTCTGAGTAGACAGACTTAGAATTGCATTGTATATGTCATAACAACACAAAGAGGGTAGTCACTGAACACCGAAGGAAAAAAGTTTTAAACATTGACCTATATAATGCTTTGGGGTGGTCAATTTAAACACTATATTATTGTTGAATTTAAAATTATTACATAGAATATAGCACCTTGAGATGTATAGGATCGTGGGCAATTTAGACAGGGTGAGTTGTGTCTAGACTGGCGATTGGGGAAAAAAACCAGAAATACCCAGCAACAGGGGAGTGGAGGGCAGAGTCAGAGGAGTTTGTTCTGCCCCCCTTCGTGGTTAAAGGACTGCAGAGCTAATCAGAGAGATTTTCACATCGCTTCTTGCTGAGCAAGTCAATAAATACAAGTCGATTTACTCAACTAAGCAGGGGAAAGAAAAGGTCTATAACTTAACACGAAAGATTTATGTCACTTACACACCCCGGAGTATTTATTTTGGCTGCTAGTGGAAAATGCCAGCGAGAGAGCAAGGAGGACGTTGGCTAGGAGGACAGAGAACCAAATATGAATCCTATCCACATTTTCCTGGAAGTAAGCCCATTGACTCTCAGGAGACTTACTTCTGAGTAGACATGCATGGGCTTGAGCAGTCAGTCATGTGTAATCCTTAAAGAAACGTAACTGAATAAGTGGGAGGAAGGAGAGAGTGTGTGTGTGTCAGAGAGAGAGAGAGAGAGAGAGAGAGAACTGTAACAGGAGAAAAGTCCAGATTAAGAGGGAAGAGCAAAAGACGAATTTCAATATATAAGAATTATGAGAAAAAAACATGATCTCTGTCTGTCTGTCTGTCTCTCACTCTCTCTCTTTGTATGTGTGTGTGTGTGTGAGAGAGAGAGACCACAGCACATATCCCATGTATGACTGCATACATTGCAGAAAATTTTCTGCATATATTCATGATGTATAAATATCTTGTATATGCATGTATGCCGGGTGTTGGTGACAACTACAGCACTCTTACTTATAAAATCACCAAAAGTACATACATTATGGCACCCCACAATGTAAACCCCATTATGGCACCCTATAATATAAACAAACGTTTATGCACTCATAAACTATTGTACTACAGTATATTTATTCAAGTATATATTTTGCTGAACCCTATCCTTTATATATACAGTATGTGCAACTTGAATAAATACACTGTACATTGTGGGGTGCCATAATGTATTTTGGTTGCTGTACATGGGTGTTGTAGATGTTACATATAAGATATGAGACTAACAGCTCAAGTTAAGGCTGCAATCCTAACCATACTTTACTGGGAGTAAGTACTATTGGACACAATGGGACTTACTTCTGAGTAGACATGCTTAGGATTGTACTGTTAGTCTTTCGAATGCACTAAGTTACTTCTGAGTAACATCAAGACAGGCTTCAATCCTAAACACAGGAAAGCGCCATCGAACAAAGTCAGACTTACTTCTGAATAAACACGTTTAGGATTGTGTTGCAAAGCTGCGCTGTAATTTTTGCATAGGGCAATGCTTAACCTAATGCATAAGGGCATAAAGCTCTATTATATTAGTATGGTTGCAATTGGATGCCGTGTCCTATTTTTTAGCTAGGAAGTTAGCTTAATATTTAGCATTAAGGTCTCATCCCATTTATCAGAAATATCCCACTGAATACAGCTGAACTCATTCTGATAGGACCATTGTTTGTGTTTTTGGTTGTTTACTGCTGAAAACTGATAAGCTTGTTATTCCTACTGTGTGACGCAGATCAACAATGAATAATACAAAGGACTCCCATTTCTTAATGGATACCACACTTTTTAACTCTGGGACTCGCTTTTTAAAAGTGACAATCTGTTGAGGCACACCAAGATTTATAAGATTTTAAAAAGTTATATTTCACCAGCCACTCAAGTCTTTGTTGTTGTATTTTTTTTTTTTTTTTTTTTGCGGGGGAGGGCATTCTAAGGTTTATTTGTTCATTGGATGGGGCCATTCTGGTGGTCTTGTGTTTCCCTTTACAGGGGACTGAGCCATGTTCACCTAACTCCGACTAACATGCTCATACATTTTCCATACATAGGGCTCAAAACATTTTCATTGTCAGTTAGGGAGGGCCTGCACTCATCAGAACTGGACCATTGCATTCCCCTCATCCTACCCTTCAAAGTGGATCAAGGCATGTTTGCCCGCTCATGAGCAGGCATGTGCTGTTCCACTTTGGTTTCCACAGGATACAAATACCTTTTCCGTGTCAGCTTGTCAGTTTCATGATGTCAATAATAATAATAATAATAATAATAATAATAATAATAATAATAATAATAATAATAATAATAATGCTTCAACTGGTGGGTCCTGTCCCACAGTACAGGAACCACTGCAGTATCTTAATGCAAACCCCCCACATCCCAGAATAATAAAAACCTTGCAAACATTACCCTCTCCTGGAATTCAGCATTTTTGAAATCTACTGATTTCAGAGGGAAAGTTAAGGACACCCCACTGAAATCAGGAGGACTTGCAAAGATTTAGAGCATGGTAAAGGTTTACTCACAGTGCAATCCTAAGCATGTCTACTCAGAAGTAAGTCCCATTGTGTTCAACAGTATTTACTCACAGGAAAGTGTGGTTAAGAGTGCACCCTAAGAGAACAAGCCTAACTATGCCTACTCAGAAGTAAGCCTCATTGTGTTCAATGGGTCTTACTCCCAGGAAAGTGTTTAGGATTGTATCCTAAATCTTACGACAGATCTCTAGAAAGCATCTTGACCTCATTTCTGCAGCATGACACTTACAGGCTGAGCAATCTGGGTCAGCCCTGCTGTGGCTGCCTCTTTCTTGACAGCAGAGCATAAACCTTCAAATGGTCTTGGAAAAGGACATGGGCTGACTTGCTCTCCAGGCACTGTGTTTGCAGATATGGAAAGTATTGCTGGGTATGCAGGCAGTGTTACCAAATGTCTTAATCGCAACAGAGGACATGGCACACCAAAATATAGGACATTAAAGTCAAACGTAGGACATGACAAAATAAAAGTGAAAAACACTCATTGTCTATTGAGTTCATGCGGTTAATTTAAACACCACCCTGAATTTCTTATTAAATTTAATAATTTAACTTTAATAATTTAAATTTAAATTTAATAATTTAATAATAATATATATATAAATTATAACTTATAAATGTTATGTTATATAACTTTATTATATAGCAATAAATTATAACTATTATCTATAATTATTACTTATTATAATTTATATACAATTATTACATATAATGAATTGATTACAACTTGCAAGAACTGAAAAAAAGAATATCACGTTCAAGGGTCTCAAACTTTTCAGGCGGAGGACCAGGTTAATGCTGCTGGATAAAATATTGTGGCAGGCCAGATGTGGCCCCTGGGCCATAGTTTGGAGCCAGTTTCAGACCATTTATTTTCTACACCCCTTTACAACAACTTAAAGGAAAGGCAGGAATCAAAGCAGACACAAGTTGATCTATTTCTTTGCTTCAGGGACTTCCAACCTTTGCTAAGCGTTGTGCTTGCTCACCATGATGGGTCTCATTGTATTTCCATAGGTAGGTTTTTTGTGGTCAGATACTCCCAGCAGTGGGATGAAAGTCTTGTAAATGTGATCGCAGGAAAGATGGGGACAAGAAGGAGAGGGAGATGGAAAGGCTTGGAAGCAGACTCCAGGAGCCAGAGGACAGGGCAGGAGACAACCTGCTAAGGAAGAGAATACTATTCATGTGTATAGGGATAGTGGGAGGCTGTAGCACATACTGGGTTTACTACGACCACTACCACCATCACAAGTATTAATAAAACTTTAAACAAAAAAATGTTCAGGAAATAATGAAAAAATAATTATTTTAATCAAAAGGAAAAAAAGCAAGCAAGCATTCCCTTTGGGATTTAATTAATTCTTTCTTTCCATGTAGATCACACAAGAAAAATGTAGGACATGACAAAGAAAGAAAGAAATTAAAACCCAAAGGGAATTCTTTCTTTCTTTCTTTCTTTCTTTCTTTCTTTCTTTCTTTCTTTCTTTCTTTGACATACAAGAAAAAAGTAGGACAAGACAAAAAATAAAAGTTAAAAACACCCATATAGCTTTCAAGTGATTAATTTAAACACAAAGGCTGCAATTCTAACCACATTTTCCTGAGAGCAAATACTATTGAACACAATGGAACTTACTTCTGAGTAGACATACTCAGGATTGCACTCTTTTTTATTACTTATTAAATTCAAAACTATTAACTATTTAAAAATTATTTTGTTAAAGAAATTGTATATATTAAGAAGGCTGGCTGCTGCCTGCTCACAAGGAAAAGGACGTAGAAGTTTTTTCCAGGAAACAAGGTTAAAAGCCCGGATGCGTCCTGGAAAAGAGGACACATGATAGGTGACCCTGAGTGTTGTGTGTTGCTCTGCAGGTGAAGGTCTGGTTCCAGAACCGGCGCATGAAGTGGAGACACTCCAAGGAGGCGCAGGCGCAGAAGGACAAGGAGAAGGAGCCTGCGGAGAAGGCGGCAGGTGGCGCTGTTGAGTCGGTGGAGGGCGAGGCTGAGCACAGCCCGAGCCGTTCGGAAGGCGAGAGCGAGAGCAGCGAGGTGGAATCCCTGGAGCTGGAGCCCTGCAGTGATGCGGAACGGACTCAAGGAGGGGCCACCGCAGAGCAGTCCCTGCAGCGGCCAAGCCCAGAGCTGCACCACCCGGCTGGATCGGAGGCAGCAGCTCACTCTGAGCCCCATGTGGCTCCCGGGGCCACGGACCAAGGCAGAGAACTGGCCCTTTGCCTGCGGAACTCACCCTGACTGCCTTTGGGTTGGAGTGCATTGGAACTACCCCTTCACTACTTCACTGTGGAGTACCTACTCCTCTCCTAGTGGAGAGAGGATAACTCAGAGGTAACAACCTCCTCAATGGGTGGATGTGGATAGCAATCAGCCTTTACTTTGGGTGCTCAGAGGGGATCACCCCCACTCCGGAGGGGGTCTTGTACTAATTGCCAACCATGGTGTGGGGCAACCTGTGCATGGTGGAGCATCAAGGCCTTGTAGAGGATTAGGGAGAGAGCCCACAGGTGTAGTCTTGCGGAGACTTTCCACACTTTGCTGACTGAAGGGGCTTCTGCCGGATGAGCCCCTCAACCCTATAAGAGCACAGTGATATCTCCTTTCTCCTCCTCCAACCCCCTGAAATGTCTCCCCCTCATTCTCACTGTGAAGTATTTTACCAACGCCCCTTCCACCCACCCACCCACCCACCCATCCATGTGTTGCTTTGTACAATCTGGCCAAAAAATACTGCACTGAAGGGGAGAAGAAAAATAGACTGTAAATAAATTGTTTGTTAAATTTGTCACGTCTGTTTTATTCCATCTGGACCTGAAAAAGGTTTGGGGATGCAGCCAGGGATGCAACTCCCTACCTGGGGCCACCCTGAATAATTAAAGTCAAAGCCTCCCTCCCAGTCATTGAATAAATAGTTTGATTTGTCACAGAGGATTACTCTGAATATCCATTGACTTTGGCAAAAGTTACAGTATTTACCTGCTCTAAGATAAACTGAGAAGTACAATCCAATTTCATTATATAAAATCAATACTATATAGTGTGCTTCATTTAGGCCAAACTGGTGATTAATAAGACAAGACGCCAAATAATATTAAAACAGTGGTTCCCAAAACTTTTGGGTAGGGGAACCCACTTTTAAAAATTAGGACCCACTTAGGTTAGGGTGACCATAAAACTGCAAAGAGCAAAGCTCGCCCTGAAATGTGAGAGAATGCTCCCCAAAATGTAGGACACTCAAGAAAAATATAGGACAAAGCTGAAATCACCCAAATATATTGCTTTCATGTGGTTAATTTAAAAACTATATTATTAAAATTTAAAACTATTACACGTAGTTTATTAATTGCATGAAGACTCCCTGCTCACAATTAAAGAAAGATAATGAAGATTTTTTCTCCCAGGACACAAGTTTGAAAAAGGACATGTCCTGGTAAAAGAGGACATATGGTTACTCTAGGTTTACCAGACTAAATAAAAAGAAGAAAATCTAGAACTTTAATTCATTTATTTATAAGTAATAATAACTGAAAAAGACCCTCAACAATTTATCTTTCTATATGTACATGCTTGCAAAATGCAATTTTATCTTTCTATATGTACATGCTTGCAAAATGCAGGAGCCGAGCTCTTTGCTGAGTAATTAGCCTATCCACACTTTCCTGGATGTAATCTGAGACACATGTTCCTGAGAGTAAACCCTATTGAATGCAGTGGGTCTTCCTTTTAAGTAAACAAACATGGGATTGCAGTCTTTAAATTAAATAACTCATTCATGGAGATTTATAGCCAGGTGTGATCAATTTCTGGGCCAGCTCAGATGCACCGTGGGTGGCACTTGCACCCCACTGTGGACGACCCTGGTGGCTTCCAAAGCTTGATTCGAAATGGAAGCAGTGATGGGCTTCAAAGAAATTAACAACCGGTTCTCTGCCCATCTGGCAGCCACTTTTAAATGGCTATTTTTAAACTTTATATATACTATCTCTCATTAACAACCGGTTCTGTAGAGTAGGTGCGAACCTGCTGGTGCCCACCACTGAATGGAAGGTGAATATATATCAGTGATATCTCCCTTCTCCTCCATATATATGCGCGCTGGGGAGACGGGGTTGCTATTCCTCCCCCTATTCTAGAGTGATTGCAGGATTTCTGTGGTTTAATTTTTTTAGCACAGAGACACACTTTTAAAATGATATTCTATTCTTTGGGACCCACCTACGTTTACTAGACTTTAATAAACGGAGAACTAGAAAGAAATAATATTTATTTATTTTTAAAAGGAGATCTATGAGATCTAGAAATAAAGTAAGTAAATAAATATTTCGTTCTAGATCTCCTTTTTAAAGTAAATAAGTAAGTTATATTGATTGATTTGTTTATTTATTTATTTATTTATTTATTATAACCAGGGGAAAAAAGACCCTCACACGTTTATCTCCCCATATCTTCACATGCTGGCACACTTGCAGGAGCTGAATTAATGATCAGTATCTGATTTTTGAACATCTTGAAGGCTCACGAGGCAATCGGATCTTTCCATCACCTTTCAAGGGCCCACCAAAAATGGGTCCTGACCCACAATTTTCAGAACCCACTAGTCAACCTACTGGATTTTCTCCAATCGAATGCCCACCTTTTTCAGTCGAATTTCAGTCAAAATCAGGGTGTGCATTCGATGGTTAATTAGATAGGAGTAAATACAATATTTTGATTATAAGTGTGGGGTGTACATTAGATTTGGGTGTTGCATTAGATGCGAGTAAATTCGGCGTAGTTTGCCCATCAAGCTTTCCAAAGCCTGATTTACTCTCCCTAAAGATCGCATCCACAATTTCGATGGAAAGGTATCAACTGACTTGATACAGTGGGTTCAATCTGGCCATAGTTAAAAGTCCAAATGATTCAATGGGAAATGGTTCAATGGTCTACTCTTCAGTCCTTCTCTTGAAATTAATGACGTTTTAAGACTGTAGTCCTAACCAGGCTTTTTAGGGAGTGAGCTTTAGGACTAACTGGATAAAGATGGGCTTCTGGATTAGTATAGGACTGGATAAAAAAATAGGATAAAAGGATTTCTGGATAAATGTAGATAAGACGGCCTTGGAAGTGCTTGTCTTGCCTGGATCGTGGCCCCTGGGAGGGCTTCCATGACCAAAAAGAAGTCTCTTTTTGAAGGCTTCCTTGTGAAGCAAGTTCATTTTGGGTGAGGTTCCTGCAGTTTTTCCAGCTGTCAGTCAAAGAACAGCCTGCATCAGGAACTGGAGTCCATCCATGGTCTGGAAAGACTCCCAAGCTGGTCTTTCCCAACTGCACAGAATGCATCTCATGCATCTCTACGATTACAAGAAGAGAATCCAGGCTTCAAAACCCAGCCCTGACCAAGTGATTGAATGAAGATGTGCTTTCCATAGCCCACTGGTGTGGGTTGGAAGGGAGAGGAGAGCACAGCCCACCTGCAATTCAAACACTTATTTAATGTTGTGATTTAAACACTTAATTTGGGAGCAGACTCTGTTACTCTATACATCAGCCCAATTATAAAAGAGGAAAATGGCTCTATAGGACACCCGATCTATGTAAACAACACAGACACAGGCACTTTCCAACCCCCATGTTTGAATCTTTCTTGCTGAAATGGAAAGTAGGAAAAATTTCAGTGGGAAAGATTCCAGCACGTCCCCCTTTTAGAAATGAAGGGGCTCTTAAAAGTGCTTAGCTATGAGCTGATCCTCTTTCTAATGACCCAAGTGCCTTTGAAGAAAGAAAACGGAGGAAACCAAAGATCTGGACTTTTCTGGGCTGCAGAGACAAGGTGACCTCTTTCCACTGAAGAGGCTGCAGCTGCTCTATCGATCCTCTTTCCAGTTCTGTGGAGCTCTCTAATTCTATGTAATAACCTCCCAGCAACAGCAGTGCAGCCCTAAGGTAAGGGAAAGTTAAATAGGACTGGATAATCAATCAATCAATCAATCAATCAATCAATCAATCAATCTTTTAACTAAGAAAGAAAAACCACTTGCTCCAAGGTAATCCCATTGAATCAAATGAGGCTAAGGAGTGTGAATTGTAGTTTTCCATAAGCAAAACCTTTTCCATAAACAAAAAGAAAAGGTTCTGCTTATGGAAAACTACAATTCACACTCTTTAGCCACATTTGATTCAATGGGACTACCTTGGAGCAAATGATTTGTCTTCCTTACTTAAAAGATCTGATTGGTTGGTTGATCGATCGATTGATTCTACTAAATCTCCTTCTAATGCAACCAATGGTTGCAAGGGGACAATTCTTCTCCAGGAAATTTCTGTACAGGCGCAGAAGAAAGTCCCACTGAATTCAGTTCTCAACCCATTCAACTCAGTCAGTCAGTCATCCAGCCATCCATCGCTTTTCAACTAAAAAGTTCACAAAGCTGTTTACAGAGAAAATTAAAAAATATAGCTAATTAATAGCTATTTCTAAGCCTGAACACCTCGATTTTCATCCTAAAGTCTCTTACAAGGGAGTAAGTCCCATTCACTACAGCAGAACTTATTTCTGAGTAAACACTTGTGACACTCTGTCCAGGTGAAGTGAGTTGGAATAATGCAATCGATAAGATCACACTGTATCCACACTTTCCTGGGACTAAGCAGCATTGACAATAAGGGGACTTACTTTTGAGTAGACATGCCTAGGCTTGGGCTATAAGCCTTCTTGTAGACAGAGTTATTACCGAAGGCAGGATTCATTGCCAGGTCTTAAGGCAAGATCCTAGCCAAACTACCTAGATCCTATCTCTAGGATAGATCCTATCATAAAGAAAGCTCTTGGAACTGGATCAGAACTTCGCTATAGTAGCCTTGGAACCTTACAATGAATCTTTCCTTATGTGTTGGAATAGTTTCAATGGAAAAAATAATAAATCATAATTCACACTAATGCCAGCCGGGGTGTTTGGGGTCGCCTTGGGGTGGGGGCGGAAAGGACCAAAATCCCCCCGTCCCAACTATGCTGCAATCCTAAAGACACTTTCCTGGGAGTAAGACCCATTGGACACAATGAGGCTTACTTTTGAGTAGACATAGTTAAGATTGTGCTCTTTGGCAGCAGGAATGTGTGCGTTTCTGTGCCACGAGGATTCTCTCCTATCATTTAATAGAAGGATTAGGGTGCAATGTCTACTCAGAAGGAAATCCCATTGTGTTCAATAGGGCTTACTCACAGGTAAGTGTCCTTGGGATTGCAGCCTTAGAGCCCAATCTACTCAGATGCCCCATTAGAGTCAATGGGAGATACTCTCCGGAAAGTGTTGATCGGATGCAGCCTCGTACCCCAATCCTATCCACACTTTCCTGGGAGTAAACCCCATTGACTGTAATGAAACTTACTTCTGGGAAAAATATGAAAATAGGATTGGACTCTTAGCAGAAATAAATGAGCATCAAATCTCAATTCTGAAAGAAGGTCGTCTTGAAAAGAAAGAGATTTCTGAGGAAGGCTGTTGTCTTAAGGCGCCTTTACTCTGGCGTAAGGCTACAATCTTGAACACACTTTCCTGGGAATAAGACCCATTGAGGACAATGAAGCTTACCTCTGAGTAGACATGGTTAGGAATGCAGCCCAAGAGCACAATCCTGACCATGTCTACTCAAAAGTAAGCCCCATTGTGTTGAATAGGTCTTACTCCCAGGAAAGTGTCTTACCACACTGTCTTGAACACAATGGGACTCAGAAGTAAGACATGGTTTATGCTTAGGATTACACTGTACTGTAAGTCTATTAAATACGCCTAGGAGTGAACAGAGAGAGACAGAGGGGGGGGGGGGGCTTACTATTTCACCCTCCTCTGCACTCTGGCCACGATCCGACACGGTGTTAGTTCAGCTCAAACCGGTATCAGTTTCCTTGCTTTTAAGCGCACTTTAAGTAAATTTCAGCCCCCACTTTACATCCTTTGTAGGGTCAAGCCAGGTTTGTTCCTTCTTGGGGTGGTTTGCCTACATAAAGGTTTTTAAGCACCTTTTATCAGCATCTTTTATCAAACACCATCTTTTAGCATCTTTTATCTTGCATCTAAAAGATGAGCATCTTTTATCAAACACCAATGTTTTTATCAAACACCAATCCTTACTCTAGCAACTGGTTAAACACCGAAGTCAGTTCTATGGAAGGTTTCCCATTGGAAAACACTTCCAAAGATTTGGGGTTTATTTGGAAGGAAGACCCTACTAATTTCAAACACTGCTTCACATTTCATCCTTACTCATATTAGCTACGTTCGTGATCCTAAGCATATTAGAGGCAGTTCCCTGGGAAATGGTGTTTCCACATGTTCCTGTGGATCGGTACAAACCTCCCCGTAATTGGAAATGGAGAAGTCAGGAGGAAACAGATTTGCTTTCAAATAAACAGCAGGATGTGTGTGTGTTTAATCAGAAATAGGAGAAATAGTTTTGCCATTAGCCATTAAATTTTTTTCATTTTCTTTGTCAATAATTTTTTTCTTTTTTCTTTCTTTTTTGATTCTGTAAATTTCTTTTTTTCCTTTTTCCTTCCTTCCTTCCTTCCTTTTGTAAAGTTCTTTGTGAATTAGTTGAAAAGCGGTATATAAATACTATAGGTAGGCAGGCAGGCAGGCAAGCAGATAGATAGATAGATAGATAGATAGATAGATAGATAGATAGATAGATAGATAATTTTGGCTCAACTGGGGATCAAAACACAGAGCCTACACCGTGCAGCTGCAGTTCTCAACTGGTTCATTTTTCTCTTGCAAATCAGATAAATCGACTAATATGTGACTTCAGTACTTAAGGGGCAAATCCTAACCAACTTTTACGTGCCAGTGCAGCTCTGAGATAAGGGAACCTTGAGTAGGCTACCATGAATAGGCTGACTGCACCTCCCTCCAATGCACTGTATTGCACCTCCCTCCAATGTCCTGCATTGGCACTGAATCTTGGCAAGGATTTGGCCCCTACTGGCGCCAAAGGAATTTGCTTCCATTGCCTCCTCCAGGGTTACACTAAGTAACCCTTTATTTTTTCAAAACTCAAGCCCCAATGCTATTCACACTTTTCTGGAAGCAAGCCCCATTGAATCTTATGGAACTTTCTGAGTAGAGGAATTACACTTTCCTGGAATTACACTTTCCTGGGAGTAAGTCCCATTGATTCTAAAATTGGGACTCACTTCTATGTAGACATGTGTAGGATTGGACTCCAGACCCAGTGCTATCCACACTTTTCTGGAAGTAAGCCCAATTGACTCTAATAGGAATTACTTCTGAGTAATTACACTTTTCTAGAATTACACTTTCTGGGAGTAAGCCCCATTGACTCTATAGGATTCGACTCCAAACCCCAATACCAGCCACACTTTCCTGGGAATAAGCCCCATTGACACTAATGGGATTTCTGAATAGACATGCCTAGGATAGGGCTCTGAGATCCCAATCGTACACATGTCTACTTAGTAGTAAGCTCCATTGTGTTCAATGGGTCTTAATCCCAGGAAAGTGTCTTTAGGACTGCAGCCTTAGTGTGGGTGGCCATCAAGTATACTCCAGGCAAGTATTGCACTCCCTAACCCTGAATGGGTTATCATTATAGGAAAATGAATAAATGCTAGTAAAGTCAAATGAGTTTCATCATTTTAGTACTGTATATACAAATTTATTTAAAATGGCTTCATTTGTGTACATTTTTCAATAGCAGGATTGAACTCTACACTGAAATTTCTCTCAATTGACAGCTTGGCTCTAAGTTAGGAAGGCTGCAATCCTTTCTTTGGAGTAAGCTCCACTGAACACAAGAAAAGGGCCTGCTTCTATGTAGGCATGCATAGGATCGCATTGTCAGTCTTGGCTCGTGGTAAATCTCTTACCTTTTTTAATTAAGTTTTTTATTAGTTCACAAGGGGCAGCTGAAACAGTGATAATTAAAAAGATTCTTAATGTTGCCAAATAAATAAAAAAAAAAAACAACCACAAAAACTTTGCTCCCCTAAGAATGTTGGTCACAGTGGTGGTGTAGCTAGAGGGGGTGGGGGTGGAGCAGTCAGTCTTGGAGGGAGTCTTGGAGGGAGTTTTTCAAAAGCAGTGTAAGACTGGAGTTTCTAAAACAGCGAGTTAATCCTAGGCTGCAATCATTTACCTGGGAGTAAATCACACTGTATTCACAGCCCTATCCTAGGCATGTCAACTCTGAAGTAACCCCTATTAGAGTCAGTGAGGTTTACTCCCAAATAAGTATGGATTGTGGCTTCAGGCTGCGATCCTATCCATACTTTCCTGGGATAAGATCCATTGACTATAACTGGATTTGCTTTTGAGTAAACAGGTATAGGATTGGGCTCCCAGTGAATAATTGTGTCCAGGACTGTGAAAGGGCCAATTTGAACGGCCGCCACAATGTCTCCCTTAAAATTCAACCCACTTACAGTGCAATCCTAAGTATGTCTACTCAAAAGTAAGTCCCATTGTATCCAATAGTCCTTACTCCCTGGAAAGTGTGGTTAAGATGCAGCTTTATTGATGCAGAGCCTTCATCAGAAGTAATGATTTGTGTAAATCCTTTACTCCCTTTCCGAAACAAACATAAAGGCATTTTTTTTACTTTATCTGTAAAAAGTTTAGATCCCAATTCTATGCAGTTCTACTCAGAAGTATAATCCTCCCATTATAGTCCTCCTCCACCCAGACCGTAATACATGTTGGGAGACTGGGAGGAACTCAAGTGTTTCTCACCTCCTAAGCGTCTTCAGGTGCTCACAGTGTAGGAAAGCCTGAGTAAGGATGCAATTCTGAAGACACTTTCCTGGGAGAAAGACCCATTAAACATAATGGGGCTTACTTCTGAGTAGGCGTAGTTAGGATTGTGCTCTAAATCTGCTAAGAAGGGAAACCTCCACCTCTACAATGCATCACTCCATCCACCACACAACTCCTCCTGGGCAAGCAGTGGAAATGCTCTTTTTGTAAGCTTGGACTGGAGGTGAGTGCTTATGGCTGTATTAAATCCAGATTAATTCAGCACCGACTACCCTGCAACTAGGAAATCACACATACACAGGTTCAATACTGAATTTTTATACACGATTTGCCACTGCGGTTATAAAAAAAGTTATTAAAAAACTGCTTTTCTACTGTTGTAGAGAGGCAGTCATGCAAGCAATCATTCCACTCTTCAGTCTCAACACCCCCACCCCAAAAAACAAACCTCATAGATATTAAGGCACTACCTTATTCCATTAGGTGCGAGGGAACAGCAAGAAATCTGAAAGTGGGTCTTTAAGGGCACAATCCTAACCATGTCTACTCAAAAGTAAGCCCCATTCTATTCAATAGGATTGCAGCCTAAATCTGTTTTAATAGATCTGTGTGCTTGCGATCATTTGGTGAGATGAAACAGGTCCAGCCAGATCTGCCTGATTCCTTCCAAACAGAATAACAGGTTTCACACCATACAGGAAATTACAGGGTACACGTTTCCTTTACTCGCATCATGTATCCAATGGGGCGACTCCCAGGTAAGTGTGCATAGACTTGCAGCCTCACTTGATATTTACCTGGGATGGAATCCATTAGGAACTACTTCTGAGTAGATCTGTAGTGGGGTGTTGGTTTATTTATGATAATTTTATTTCCTGGACACTTCAAGCGAAGGACGCATCTTGATTATTTTCAGAAGATCGTTTGTCTCTGGTATGTTTCTGGAAGAGGGAATGGAACATATGACATGTGTTGAAGTGGAACATATGACACGTGTTGAAGTGGAACGTGTGGAAGATGCATTTTTCCCTCTGGCAAGGAATAATAAGGCTGCTATTCTAGAAACGCTTACCTGGAAATAAAGTCCGCCCAACTCAGTGGAGCTGACTTTTGAGTAGACACATCTAGAAGTGCACTAGAGATCCTGCTGTAGGATCTGTTAGAGGCTTGATTTTTCCAAGTGTCACCCATATTCATTCATTCATTCATTCATACTGAATAGTTGGATAGATAACAGTATTTATTTTCTCCAAGGTTGCATCTCCTCTGGACTCCAGTGGGGCTCCATTTTCAGGGGACATGAACAGGGTAACCACATGTCCTCTTTTTCCAGGACATACCCTCTTTTTTTAACCTAGTGACCTGGAAAAATCTTCATTGTCCCCCTTTTCCTTGTGAGCAAGTAGCATGTAGCTTTCTTGTAATTAATAAATCAGTTGTAATAGTTTTAAATTTAATAGTAAGTAATACAGTGTTTAAATTAACCACACTGAAGCGGTATGTATGTATTTTTACTTTTATTTTGTTATATCCTACAACCAAGGCACCAAATGCCCTTCTTGATCCTCAGCAATCTCCAGGGAGGAGGCACTAGAAGACCCACCACCCCGCCTCCCCTGGGATCCCTTTTCAGACTTGGAGATGTAATGAGAGGAGGAGGAAGAGGAGGCGGTGGAGCCATTAAGGAGCGCGGCTATTGTTGATGGAGCTTCCCTGGGAGGTCTCTGGGATGCCGGCTCCACATCTCACCCAAGCTGTGATGCTCACCACCTGGTCGAAATCAGAGATCCCCTAATGGGTTTAGCCCCTGAGAAGCTAAACCTCTAAGTTACTCCTTGAGGAAGCAAGCCCACAGGCAAACATTTACTTATTGAGCGTCCTGCATACATACATAGAGTTAAGGTATATCAAACAAACAGAACAATCCCAAGAGAATCCACCCACCAATAGTGCTGGAAAAGGACACCCCAAATAATCTAAGGGGTTCTTAGCAAGGACAGGTTAAAGGGGAACCCCTCGTTCAAAGCCACCGTGAGAGCCCAAGACTGTGTATGTGTATGACTAAGGATGCAATCCTATAACACTTTCCTGAGAGTAAGCCCCATATAATACAATGGAACTTACTTCAGAGTAGACATGCCTAGGATTGCACCCTTACTCAGAAGTAAGTCCCATTGGGGCTTATTTCAAGGGACCAATAGATTGTAGCCTTGCAGTGCAATCCTAAGCACGTCTACTCAGAAGTACTACTCATTGTGTTCAATAGTACTTGCTCCCAGGAAAATGTAGTTCGAATTGCAGCTGCAATCCTAAAGACACTTTCTTGGGAGTAAGACCTATTGAACACAATGGTTAGGATTGTGCTCTTAATTACTCTACAGGATATAGTAATTAAGCACCCGCTGGAAGCACCTGTTGGATTGACATGCATTCCTCTGATTCAAGAGGGCTCAGAGATTGAGGTTAAGATTGAATTGGAGATTTAGTCTTATCATTTACTTAGAGTAAGCCCCAATTGACTAGAATGCCATGAACCTTTCTGGGTGATCTTGGGCCAGTCACTTACTCTCAGCCTCTTCTACCTCACAGTGTTGTTGTGATGATAGGAAGGGAGGAAATAGAGTTTTGTAAGCCACCTGTGGACATTTGTTTTGGCATGGGAAAAGCAGGTTATAAATCAAACTACAGAAAATAAAAGGACTTTGGATATGACTGAAGTGCTCCAGAACCACTGAGTAGAAATGGATTGAGATTGTTTGCTAGATTGCAGCGTTTGCCCAAACGCAAGGAAGATTTTCAAGAAAATATTAGTTGGGAGGAGGAAAGGCCCATTAATAATTAGTTAATGTCTATCGATCAGACTCTGTCGATAACACACTCTCAACCAGAGAGAAAGAGAGGATAAACTGCATAGGATTAATAAAATCTCAGTCCCACCCCATTTACAGTATTTATGGTGATGAGAAATCCATTGACCCATATGTCTTTGTTTTCAAGTCAGGTTAGGTGAAGGTTGGGGAATCCAGCAAGTTACTGGGCTTCAATAGTATCAGAAAGCATACTACTCATTGTGTATTCAAAGCAACTTCCCCTACAGGAAAAAAATTAATGGTACCTTATCCAGATGGCCAGCTACTGCACTGGGAAATGATCTAGCCCAGGAGTTTATTAAAAATATCAGAAAAGAGGAACTGGATTTTCGCTGCTTGCTGGTGACTTCCCACCCTCTCTTTCTTTCTCTCCCTAAATCTTTACCTTATCAATCAATGAATTGGGTAGTGAGGTTTGGGAAAGATGTTGGAACCTAAAGGCCAAAGTATTGTTTGAGGTTCTCCTGATGTTAGTGGCATTGAAATCGAACTGCAATGATCCAGGCTGCAATCCTATCCTCATTTACCTGGGAATAAGTCCCATTGACTATAATGGGACTTATATCTGAGTAGGCGTTTATAGGATTATGCTTTTAGAGGATTGGGAATGATCTGGAATATTTTTAATAGTTACAGTTTGGCCAGGAATGAAACCAAGCAAACTAGGAAATGGAATATAGAGCAATAGAAAAAAGTAAATGGTCCCATTGGTCTTTGAAAGGCTTATTGTTCTTTTAAAAGCTTGTATTATTATCATGCAAGACACACCAAAAAGTGTCCATGATTCTCCCTACTGACATTTTCCCCTCTGAATATTTCTTGCAGTCATCTCTACCCCTCTCCAAAGGATCAGTTTCATTCTGACACATTTGTTATTGCAGTTGGGCCCATTTCACAGGTATCCTTCCTTTTTGCTTTGCATTATTTTTGGAAATATAATGATTTTTTTCCCTCCAGGTGACAAGGATAAAAAAGAGGACATCCCCTGGCAAAAGAGGGGAACCATTCCTGCTCATGAGTCACCAGGCACCACCACAAGCACCAAACTGCGGGGGAAAGGAGTACCACTAGTTGAGGAATACTGGCCTAGTCCTTCTTGCTGGGGCCTTTAGCATCTTCCTCTGTCTGGTGTAAGAGGAGTTGGAACCTTAAAGGGAAAACTTGGACTTCTCTTCCTCTCCCCATGGAAGCTCTATCCATCTTTCTCTTTCTCTTGTTAGCTGTGATGATTTTAAAGGTCTGCAGTGATCTCACAGGATCAGTGATGATCAGGTGAGGACTACATCCTTGCATCAGGTGAGGACTACATCCTTGCATCATCAGGGCAAGATAAGGGTCCTCCTTGTTGAGGACCCCCTCCAAACTTATTCTATGTGGTGGGGTCAGCTCTTGATCAGTGACCAGGGCGGGATGACCATATGTTATAATAAAAAAAGAGGGACCCTGGGCTTTCCTGGGAGTACGTCTCATTGAGCACAATGGGATTTACTTCTGAGTAGACGTGGAGGAGATCTGGCATGGCATCCCAGTAACTTTGACAAGGTGTCACAGACAGATTTTTAAGTTTGAAAGAGGGTCCAGATTAAATGCCGAATACTACTGTTGTAATCAATAAAGGACATAATCCTATGCATGTCTACTCAGCAGTAAGTCCTATGGAACTTAATCCGCAGGAAAATGTGGTTAGGATTGCAGCCAAAAATATTCTTATATAATGCATTCATGTGCTTAATTTAAACACTATAAGTGCCTTCCTAACCATGTCTACTCAACAGTAAGCACCATTGTGTTCAATGGGGAAAGTGTCTTTAGGATTTCAGTCTATATTACTTATTTACATATAATTTATTACATATAATTTATTATTCATAAGAAGGCTACCTGCTACCTGCTGACAAGGAAAAGGAGGACATTGAAGTTTTTTCCAGGCTAGAATCTAAGACATGTCCTGGAAAAAAACAGGACATATGGTCATCCTGGGTGAGACTCCCCCAAGATTGACTGCTGCTCCCCCTCTAGCTACGCCACCTTTCAGGGGAGCCTCTTCTGGCTGCTGCCCCCCAGCCCAGCCCCAGGGAGAAGAATGCTGGCCTGGGACTGGGACTGGGAGCCTCTCAGGAGGAGAGATTTATAGCCTGTGTATCTTCTCTGGCTCCAGAGAATGGATGGGTCTCCTGGACAGGGAGCGTCCCAGCCAGGCTTCCATGTATGGAGATGTCTGGCCCTTAATCCTCCTGACAGGCCATAAACCTCCCCATTGCGATAACAGGCTGCCTTTATGGGGTTGGGGGGGAGGCTGGAGGGAAATCGACCCTTGATGAGCATCCCCTCAGAAGAGCTTTCTTCCCCCCTCCAGCAGCAGCCATTGACATTTACACATCGCCTTATTCACTGTGAACCTGTTTGGCCATAAAAACTGGAGTGAGGTTTAATAGGATTTTTTTTAAATAGGTAGTGGAGAAGGAGGAAGACTCCTTTCCTTTCACCTTGGGGGCTGCAAATTTTGTCTTTCTTGGTACACCAGTCCAGTCCTAGAAACCACTCCTGACTCTTACTGGGGAATACAAACAGGGTGACCTCGTGTCCCCTTTTTCCAGGACGTGTCCTTTTTTAAGGCCTTGTGTTATGGGGGAAAAAAATCTTCATTGTTCCCCTTTTCCTTGAGAGCAGGCAACAATGAACCTTCTTGTATCTATATGTAATAGTTTCAAATTTTTTTTTGAAGTACAGTCAGGGTAACTATATGACCTCTTTTTCAGACATGTCCTCTTTTTTAGGACATGGAAAAATTTTTTTTATTGCCCTCCTTTTCCTTGTGAGCAAATAGCATGTAGAATTACTGTAATTAATAAATTATATGTAATAGTTTCAAATTTAAAAACAAATAATAAAGTCAGAGTGACCCTATGTCATCTTTTTCCAGGACATGTCCTCTTTTTTAGCTTTGTGTCCTAGAAAAAAATTCATCTTCCTCCTTTTGCTTGTGAGCAAGTAGCTTGTAGCTTTCTTGTAATTCCCAGGACTTAGGGATCTTTGAGGCATGTCCCCTCCATTCAAGAGGGAAAATGGAGCACTGAGGTTGCAATCCTATCCACACTTACCTGGGAGTAAGCCCCACCGACTAGAATGGAACTTCTGAGTAGACAGGTACTGTATAGGTTAGGGCTCTCAAGCAGTTCAGCGCAGACTTGGCAATTTTTGGTTTTTTGACAATAACTTTTGATAGGAAGGAGATATCTCCAAACTGATTTTTGCATTGGATTCTGCTCTTCAAAACGAATCCAACAATATATGGCATGATGGGGTACTGTGCACTATCGCTAAGTTTCAAAATGAAGCCAAAATGTAGGACAATGAAGCCAAAATGTAGGACACCTGGACAGGAAGCTAAAAATCCAGACAAATCTGGGTTTTTCTGGTCATATGGTCACCCTGCCCAAAATGCCAGCTGCAGGGGAGAGTACCTGGATGCAGGTGTCTTGTGTGCTCCCTGAGGCATTTGGTGGGCCACTGTGTGATACAGGAAGCTGGACTAGATAGGCCTTTGGCCTGATCCAGTGGAGGCTCTTCTTATGTCCTTATGTTCTTAATGTTGATTCCACAGTTGTGATTCCCATGGTTTATAGTACACTCCCAAGTAAACCAAACAAGTATGGTGGATTCATCAACCAGTCAGCGCATTTTTCCTGGAAACGAAAAAAAGCCCCATTGATTTTAAAGGACATTGATGTTGATTTCAAAGGCCAATGTGGTGAGAAAAGTAGGAGCAACTGTAAACAGTGAACATTATCTTCTCCTCCCTTCTGGAAACAGAGATTTCACACTATCCTTATATCTGGAATGGATCCTGTTGGACTCAACCTGTTGGATCCTGTTGGCCTCAGTCAGAGGCCAGCATGTGGAAATGCTGGAAAGGCCTTCTGTCCTGGAAAATATTCATTGTCCCCCTTTACCTTGCGAATGAGCAGCATGTAGTCTTCTTCTAATTAAAAAAATATGTAATACAGTAGTTTTAAATTTAATAATAAGTAATCTAGAGCACAATCCTAACCATTTCTACTCAAAAGTATGTCTTTAGGATTGCAGCCCTAGTGTTTAAATTAACTATATGAAATCAATATACATGTTTTTAGTTTTTCTTTTTTGGTGTCCTATGTTTTAGGGCTGCCTTGCCCTTTTTTGGTTATGTGTCATAATTTATGACCTATGGTCACCCTGGTGGAAATCTCACTGATTTACACATCACTGAGATGAAGGAGTCCTCAAGGTGCTGACCTTTGGTTCCAGTGATATGGAGAGAAAAGTTCTGCTACTCTACAACTCTCAAAAATAAGTGACTGGCTTTAATGAGGCCATCTATTAGGAAGGAACTCCTTGCTAGGCCAGCTTGCTGGGTGATCTTGAGTCCTTCACTTTTCTGAGTTAGCCTAACCCTGGGTCTTCAGCGTGTTAACACAGTGCAGGGGTCATGGAACAACTCTAGCTTTTTGGACTACAGTATAATAATATGTAATAATATGAATAGGATAGGAATTGAAAATAGCAAAATTGTGTATCCTGAGCTTAGACAAAATCAACTGAAAAGTCCCAGTGGAAGTGAACCACTCTTTTGCATGTGTTATGTGAATGATGTACAGTATAAGCAAATGTATGTTATTTTATGTTGAATCTTTGGTCTGGATACTTATTTTACCCCACTTTTCCCATTCAAAAGCACATGTCCAAGGTGGCTTACTAAGCTCAAGGTCCTCCGGCTGTCCTTGCAACAATCCTGTGAGGTAGGAGTGGCTAAAAGTGAATGACTAGCCCAAGGTCACCCAGGAAACTTCATGGCCAAGGAGGAATTTGAACCTGGATCTTCCAAGTGTCAGTCTGGCTCCCTAACCACTATACCATCCTTGATCTTGACATTGGGTCTTGTGTTCAGATCACTGAGACATTAAAAAAATTTAATTGATTTAATGTGACTGACGTCTACTTCAACATTTTTTGAAGATTTTTGTTTTTCTAGATTCCAGTATAGGGCAAACGTAACCAGCAAAACTCCTTCATTACCTTTGGGAGAACCAACGTTTTGGAAAGATGTCTTTTACTGGTTCTGGGGTGTCTCGAATATTTGGAAAACACTTTGGAGACTGTTATATAGAGTCACTCCAGGTTATAAATTAATCAAAGATTTATTCCTCAATCAGTGAAAAATGCTATTAAGGCTTGCTATGCCCTGGTCTGTGGGAAAATAATTTCTTTGATTGATTTTTCCCTAAAGACCTCCAAAGGTTTCTCTCCTCTGTTATGAACAGTCTGGTCTTTCCTGTCTTCCGGATGGGGGAAAAAAGGAAGACCTCAGGAGAAATGGTTTTTCCATCTTGAATCTCACTCTGTGTCTTTTCTTTAGCAATCCTTTAAAAATCCATCAGGAAAAGAAATTCAGGATCACTTTTGTGGGCTATCTCCTTCAATCAGATTTTTTGTTTTGTTGCAGTAGTGGCCAATATTAAACTTTTGGAAGAAAGGTGGAGGAAAAATGCTATAGAATGGAAAGCAATTTGGATTTGAAGAATGAAAGGAATGAACACTAAAGGCTGATTGCTTTTACTGCATATATTTTGTATAGGTCAACGGGTAATAACCACAGCCTGAAGATGTATGCATTTCATATACCCAGTATGATCTCATTTAAGGCAAATGGACTGGCTGGCTTCCAAAACTTTTCAGCAATCAGAAGTCTGATCCAGAGGGACACAAATGTAGATCTACACTATGAATTTATTGTGGTTTTATATCAGTTTAACAGTTTGGGATGACATTACTTAAAGAGTGCCTCTTCCTATATGAACCTGCCCCTACTGAGGTAAGAGAAGGTTCTCCATTAGAAGTTAAATGGGTGATGCCCAGTAGAAGGGCCTTTTTTGTGGTGGTACCATGCCTGTAGAATGCCCTCTCTAGAGAAGTTATGACCTGGGACAGACTGTTATGGATTTTCATCATCATCTGTTGATTTTTCCGAGATGTTTAAAATTTTGAAAATCTGATTACTGTATTTCATCAGCCGGGCTATTTTTCCCTCCTCATGCTATTCTGGTATAACTGATGGCTTTAATCCATTGGATATAGTTAGCTGCTGTGAGAACATTTGTGCCAAAGGGTAGGATAAGAAAACAAAAATAAAATGTTAAAATAAATGCCCCATGGCTTCTTCCACAAAACCTTGGGGAGCTGCTATAGGTCCTGATTCTCCTACCGCACATAACTACAGTTCCCAAGATTCCCCAGGGAATGGGACCAACTGTTAAGCAGCTTAAATCTGGAGTGCAAGTTTGTCCTATAGAGATCTGGGAATCCTAGATGCTGGTATTGCTAATTTTACATGCCAGCTAATACAGAAATCATTAAAGAAGTAAGGCTGCAATCCTAAAGACACTTTCCTGGGAGTAAGACCCATTGAACAGCAATGGGGCTTACTTTTGAGTAAACATGGTTAGCATTGTGCTCTATATAAACTGTATGATGCAGATCCTCGGTAGTCTTCAAGCTAAGTAATTGAGCCTGCTATCCTATGCATTTATCAGTGAAAAAAATCTTACTGAATACAGTGGAATGGTGTCCCGACTAAGCAAGCAATCAGTTCTTCTAATCCAGGGGTGTCCAAACTTTTTGACAGGAGGGCCAACTCATCTGTCTGACTCCTCGTCAATGGCCAGAAAAAAATTAATTCAAATTTTAATAAATTTACATAAAAGAATATAATAGAGACAGAACTTATATAAATGAATAGATTCAAATCCATTCATAAACACTTTCTAACATATAGAGGTGATCTTCAAATCAGTTCATAAACACTTTCAGAGAGAGAGAGAGAGAGAGAGAGAAATGCAGGCAACCTAAGAACACCTGTGGCTGCAGGCCACATCTGGCCTCGAGGTCAGGGTATGGACACCCCTGTTCTACTCTGTCTTTAGCATAGACAAACATATTACATACTACTCTTTTAAGGTAGAAAGGAGAAAGGAACAAAAACAAAATAGACCTTATTATTCCAGCTCTAAACTACTCTGGAAATAAAAGTAGCAATATTGTTAACAAATACTTCCAATAAATGTATATCAACATTTAGATTTGCAGATCTAAATTTATTTATCCCCTCAAATATTATGCATGATAGAACCCATAGATATTTTAAACAAATATTTGACCATTTTCGCTGATAATTTGCCTGCAGTCTGTGCACAACTGAGGGTAATTCAGAGAAGAAGCCTGGGAGAGAAATGGGAGAAGGAGACTAATGGTTACAGAAAAGCCAGTCCTGGAAAATGGATTTTCATTGGCGCAATTGATTTTTTAACAGTATTTTAAAAAGTTTTTCAAGCTACTTCATATCGTTGTGCTGAGTTATATACAAGGTAATCTAACAGGACGCAGCAGGGAAAGATTCCTCCACTGATTCATTACTTAAAATAACTGGTGTGGTATAGTCATCAGCAAAGCCAAGCCAATCAACCCTCATAGCACAGGGAAAGAAATGTTAAATGACTATTTTTCTTTGGAGAACTTTCCGAAAATATTCACTTGGCAATCTTAGTAGAGTGCGTTGTGTTCATTTTCTTGAAGATTTATTTTTAAGCCAGGGCTCTCCTTGCTGGATGGCAGGCTTTTCCTCCTTAACTGACGCTACGGCATTCTCCCCTCAGTGGCGGTTCTGACATGTTTGTCTATATAATGGAAACTGAAGGCAAAGAGCAACCTTGATGGCTACAATTGCTAAAATGTAGAATACGGCCTCCAGAGTGCTGAGTCTGTGAGATTTGACTTGGTTAATTTTTCTGTAAGCTGACAATGAAAGAAATGCACAGGTGATGGGGCATTCCCCTCAGCCAGTGATTTTCAGCCCTTTTCATCTCAAGGCACACTAACAAGGCACTCAAATTTTCAAGGCACACCATCAGTTGTTGAAAGCATGTTCAAATCCCCCATGGTTTCTTCAACTGTGGAAAGTAGGACTTATAATTTAGTTTCTTACTCCTAAGAAAGTGTGTTTAGGTTTACAGCCTTACTCCCAGGAATGCTGGCATAGGAATGCCACTTTATGCTCAGGTTGTTAGATGTCTACCCAAGGTTTTACTCAGTCTTTAGCCATGGCTTAACTGCCTAACAGGATCAAAAGAGAAGACCATCCATCTCAAAATTCCTTGGAACTTATGATCAAGGAAAGGGATACACATAATCATAATGATAATACTAACTACAAACCTCCCTAGATGCTATCTTTAGTGAACCCCTACTTTTTGCTGGTATTAATCACAAGATCTGCAAGGTGGAAAGAACAGGACTTTTACAATGCTGTTTCAGCTGAGGAATTTACACCAGCAGGTCTGAAAAAGACCCTCAGCAAAACAGCCAACATCAAAATAATTCCAAATTCCATTATTCCATTATTAATTCTATTAATGGAATTAATTCCATTATTCTAGAGATTAATGAATACGGTGATGTCGGAGCTCCACATCACTTTCCCCAAAGTATCCCTACTTCTTGCGGCATCAAACTAGCCTGGTTCACAAGGGACTTCCCATCCTAACAAGCTTGCATGCATGCTTTCTAAAACTGATGATTAAAGCATGGACCAGTTAATCACACCGATGAATCCATCAGAGACCTCAGCACAGCAGCTGCTCATGAGTGACTTTTGGAATCTATGACAAGTTGGTGCAGCATGAGTCTTGTTCATCTGTCTGTTTTGGGGGAGCCAAAGATTACAAAGCCTCTGCAAAGCCTTAGTCAAAATAAGCCAGAAGAGGGCCACCTGTTGAAATTCAAATGCGGACTGTGTCCAACTTTGCAGATAGAAACATAAACAATGCGAGGATTATCTCATTTTTTTCTCATTGTCCCAAATATTCCCATAGTTTTATGATAATGAACATTCACATGAGAGGCTTGAAAACTCAAGAATGGATGTTATTTTTGTTCACTGGGCCTATTTTTGATTGATTGCAACTCAAATTCCCATTTGGAAATAATTCTTTACAGCCCAATCCTAACATGCATTGGCACAGGCTGGCTGGCAGGCCTATGCTGTATCTCAGTGAATCAGTGGTGCAAATCCAATCATTCCAGAACTGCCTTAAGTTAAGAATATAAGAAGAGCCTCCACTGGATCTGGCCAAAGACCCATCTAGTCCAGCTTCCTGTGACAAACAGCAGCCCACCAGATGCTTCAGGCTGCCCAGCAAAAGGATTATGATCCAACATATGTGCCCGATCCTGGACCAGCTTCCAGCTCCGTGACTGTCTCTTCTCAGGAATTCTCGCTGCCTCCCCTGTACCTATCATGGAACAAGTTACTCCCTCACAACTTCAGCTGTAACGTGGGTGATATTTGATCATGCCTGCCTACCTGGCAGAGTTAAGGGTTCTGTCAAGATAATACATATGAAATGCTTGGACACGCAGAAGTACTATACAAACGTAAAGTCATACCTATCATCTGACAATTTAAAATGGTTTTAAGGCTGCACACTTACAAGAGTAAGTCCCATTAAACTCAGTGGGGTTTGCTTCTACAGTATGTCAACGCGTGTAGATTGCTTTGCAAGGCTGAAATCCGATGCCTGCTTACTATTGATCTGAATAGTTCTCTGTTACTGCTGTATAGACATGTGTAGGCTTGCTTTGTAAGGTGTTTTTCCCTAGTGAATTTTTTTAAAATCAGAGGCATTCAGTAAATCCCCACTTTTTCATTGGATCCAACTTTGTACAGAATTCTTCATAGAGACCAACCCCATGTCTAGCATCTTCCCCTCCAACAAATCCTCCCGCCTGCCACCACTTGTTGCCTCTCCTTGCACTACTGCTGCTCCCTGGATTAATGGTTTCCATATTTTTTCCACAATGACTCCCAAATGTTTTTCCTGATCAGCATGGTCACTGGCTGTTCCATTTAACACATAATTCTCAGATCAATTTCGTCGCAGACAAATTATTTTATGCTTGTCTATGCTGAAGTGAATTTACCATCTGTAGGGCCATTCACCTTAAGGAGACAGATCTTTCTGAGTTGGGTTATTTAATCAGGTTCTTTTTGCTCGGTGTCTTATTTTAGGGTTGGCCAAAAATGTTGGGCTGTTGTTTTCAGATACCCACATTCAATAGGTTTACCAGACACCCAAACTGACACCTCTGGCTATTGTTCATTTGTGTATTAACCAATTTAAGTGCATGCAAATCTAATATGGGCCAGACTGAAAAAAGACTCTGGGTGGTAAAATGGGAGAGGCTGAACATTTGGCAAAGAGATGGATCAGATAAACTGAAAATGTCTTCATATGACATCTCAACCAGAGGCCTGTAGAATGTGGGACATAAGGCAAGAAAAAACCTTTCTAATACAGACCCAGATGGTCCTTATTATCCATCTGGGATCCATAGTCAGACCCTCTTTCCAGATACCAAAAACTGTGGGTAAGCAAATCTGTTGGTCCAGGTCATCAGAGGACCTCTTGATATGACTGGTCATGCTTTCCAGTCATGCCAGGGGGTGAACACCACTAAAAGTAGATAACAATAAGTACAGATTAAAACACAATTAAAATACAGTACAGTTAAATTATAGGTTATACAAAAATGTTTAAAGCATCCTGTACTAAAAATTTACAATAAAATAAATACTAAAAACAGCACCACTCCCCAAACCTGCAATATAATTAAAAAGCTTTTGTCCATAGAAAAGTTTTTAGGCCCCACCAAAAACTGTACAAGGAGGGAGCAGTTCTTAAGTCAAAGGGAAGGGAGTTCCAGAACTGGGGTGAAACAACCAAGAGGGCTCTGCTCCTATCCACCACACCTCTCACCTCTTTCAATGGCGGCATGATCAGCAGACCCCCCCCCCCCGACAATCTTAGGTGATGGGTATGGACAGAGGCGATGCTTCAGATACCTTGGACCCGAGCTGTAGAGGGCTTTAAAGGTCAGGACCAGCACTTTGAATTCTGCCCAAAAACAAATGGGAAGCCAGTGTAGCAGCTGAAGCAGTGGCCCAGCTGAGTTGAACCGATGAGCCCCAGCAACCACACAAGCTGCTGCATTCTGTACTAGTTGGAGTTTCCTGACTGTATTCAGAGGCAGCCCCACATAGAGCATGTTACAATAATCCAATCTAGATGTCACTAGCGCATGGGTCACCATGGCCAGATTCAAGTGACTCAGATACGGCTGCAGTTGGAGGATCAGCTGAAGCTGAGCAAAGGCTCCCTTGGCCACAGCTGCCACCTGGGACTCAAGGAGCAGTTGCAAATCCAGAAGAAACCCCAAACTGCCGACCTGCTCCTTCAGAGGGAGTGCAACTCCATCCAGAAGAGGTCGATATTCCAACACCCGAGTCAACGACTTCTGGACCAGGAGAACCTGTCTTATCAGGATTTAATTTCAGCTTGTTCACCCTCATTCAGATCCCCGCTGACTCCAGACACTGATTCAGGACCTCAACTGCCTCCTCAGACTCAGGAGGAAAGGAGAGATAGAGCTGGGTGTCATCAGCATACTGATGGCAACTCACTCCAAACCTCCGGATGACCTCTCCTGGCTTCATATAGATATTAAACAGCATCGGGGATAGAATGGATTCTTGTGACACCCCACATGGAAGGGGCCAGGGCGCCGAACAAGCATCCCTCAGCACTACCTTCTGGGATCTGTCAGTCAAGAAGGAGCAGAACCACTGCAAAACAGCGCCTCCAATCCCCAGCCCAGCCAACCAGAAGGACACCATGGTTGATGGTGTCAAAGGCAGCTGAGAGGTCCAGCAGGTCTAACAGGGACACACTCTCCTGTCCATTCCCTGGCGTAGGTTATCCACCAAGGCGACCAAGGCAGTCTCTGTCCCAAACTCTGACCTGAAACCAGATTGAAAGGAATTTAGATAATCAGTTTCTTCCAGGACCCTCTGAAGCTGAATTGCCACCACCTGTTCAACCACTTTGCCCAGGAATGGGATGTTTGAGACTGGCCGATAGTTGTTTAAATTATTAGGATCCATATGGAAGTGTTTGCTCCACTTAAACTGGAGATAAAGGCCAATATGCAATCCCAGAAACAACTCAAATGTTCGGATTACCCTTTTGACAGCCTTACATTAATCTGGAGAGTGCAGTGGTTTCAGCAAGAGGCATTATCATATTTTTAAAGGTCAAACAAGTCACCTTTGAGCTCATGAAAAGGTAAACACACTGATGTCGATGTGTAACACTGTAGAGTTTATGAGAGATTCTGGTGGTAGAAATACAAAGAACTCCCATAAATCCTACTTCCGCCCCAACCGTCAAAGTCCTTTGGGATCTGCACTCCCATTCAGGACAATTTCCCCTGGAAGTATTATTAGGAAATATTAAATCAAGTCAAAGTGTAAACCCCTGTAGGTAACATAGTTTTTACAAGAGACTATTTCCTGCTAGCAAAACATTACCATGTTTAGTGGGGGGATGAGGGGTGGGAGTAGAGGGAGGCATATGGAGACATCTGCAGTGGGACATGGTTTTAGCTTGATACTACATAAACAAAGATATTGTATATGAAGAATGAACTACATAGAATTACAGTCTGCATTCTAGTCTGCGTTGTTTTACTGCCTATCAATTTCAGCTTTGTTACGATAATCGCTTTAAAAGTTGCTTAAAGGTCATAGGAACTTCCCTTTCAGTGCACTCTGAAATCATGGCTATATGTATAGGAAAAAATAAACTAATTGTAAATACATGTCATCCTATAAATGACTTAACCGTGCGTGGATATAAATGACTTTTAAAGACCTTTTCAGCAGAGTGCTTAAATTATATGCTATTGTTTCCACATTCATGCCATAATGAGACCCTGCTGGGTGTAAACACAGATGCCTTAATGATTTCAGTAATACATGGAAATAGCTTTACAACTAAAAACTCTCAACAACTTCAAAATAGATCAAAATTCTAGGATACTGATGCAATAGTATCCCAAGGTGTGCCCTATCACACCTATGTATTCCAGGGCTCCCAAGGGACTATTTCAGAGTTCATTATTTTTAGTGATTCAAGCCCTTCCAAACAGCTTGAGAATCAGCTGTAGCTAGGATGAGCAGTCACAAGACTAAATGCTGGGCTGGAAGCAATCTGCACTCAACATACATCTCAAGTGAGAATTGATCTTGTTCTAGAACCCTGTCTGGAAGGCCAAATGTTAAGATATTTTACTGTTTTTAACAAATATTTTTAATCTGCATGTTTTTATTCAATTTAATCGTATTTTAATTATATTTTAATGGTGTTTTAATCTTTATTTATGATATATTTTAATGATGTTTTATTCCCTGATGTCAGCCGCCTAGAGCTCCCCCTTGCAGGGGAGGAAAGGCGGGATGGGATATAAATAAAATAAATAAATATTTTCATCTTGGTTCCATCTAAGAATGCCACAATATGAAAACTTCCAAGTAGGACCATGTGAGGATGATGATGATATTTTCCACATAGGGCAAAATCCAGAGTAGTTACGGGTCCACGCAGTTACACCACCCTCTAGTGTTATTTTATGGAAAGGCACCTTAACTGCTCCGGAGCAAAGGGATTAATTTGACTTTAGGATATGGGCTATAGATAATTTTCCTGCACTAAGGTAAGGGCAATGCATCTTCATGGTAAAGGAACAAATGTTGCCTTACCTTATGGAGGCTTCCATGACTGCTCTCCCCCACACCTTGAAACTGCAGGATGCAGCACTAGAACAGCTATGCGATGCTAGAAAGTTGGTTAGGGTTGCACCCTTCTTGCTTACACAACCCATGATGCAGTGAAACAGTGACCACCACACATGCATAAGGGGTTATTGATGGTGGCAAACGCTGGACAACAATGGGTGAACAACAGTGGAATTAAAATAACTGGCCAAAATACTAATTTTCTGCAGAAAAATTTTGCATAAAGATGCTAAAATGAAATTGAAAATAGAAGTCCACCGGTGCAGGGTTTCTCAAAGTGGGGGTCTGGACCCCTTTGGGGGTTGCCTAGATCTTTCCTGGGGGTCTCCTAAAGACCCCTGGTGCAGGGGGTCAGGTCAGGCTTGCCAGACCTACTGTAGCTGCAAGCACACTGGGGCTGATTGACATCCTCAGGGCCCAATCCTATGCATGCCTACTCTGAAATAAATCCCATTATAGACAGGGGGCCTTTACTCCCATGTAAATGTGGATAGGATTGCAGCCTCAGGGCCCAATCCTATGCATGCATACTCTGAAATAAATCCCATTATGTTCAATGAGTGCATAGAACACACATTTCATCTGTAACAATGAAAATATATCCTGCATATCGGATATTTACATTACGATTCATAACAGTAGCAAAATTACAGTTATAAAGTAGCAACAAAAATAATTTTATGGTTGGGGGTCCCCACAACATGAGGAACTTATAAAGGGGTCACGGCATTAGGAAGATTGAGAACCACTGCACCAGTGGGATTATATCAGTGGCAAAGCTAGCTGGGGGCAGTGGGGGCGATCTGCCCCAAGTGCCACTCATTGGGAGTGACACTCTGGGGGTGTATGTGTGAACAAAATTGTAACTTTTTGAAGGATTGGAGCAATCCCATCATGTTAAATATTGTTCGATACATATTGAAAAATAGAATCCAATGCAAAAATTCGTTTTGAAATATCTCCTTTCTATCAAATGTTATTGCCCCAAACTGAAAAACAAAAAATATGCATTGAGCTCTAAGGAAAGTGCAAGTAAACTGTAAAGTGGCTTTACTCATAAGTAGGCAAATGTGCCATAATCTGTCAGAAAGAGCAGGGTGGGAGGAATCCAAGGATATCAGAATGGTCCTGATCCAATTAACAGAGACCCCCAAATCATTCCAGAACAAAGTCCCTGATAATTGCACTGACTCTATGGAAACTGAAATTGAGCCATATTGTGCCTTTACTCATGAGTAGGTGAACTATTGCAAATGCAGGCTCAGGATGAGAGTAATCTGGTGCTGATGCAATGAATGCAGCCCCCACCAATCACCCCAGAAGGAAGTTCCTCCTCCAAGCTCCACTGCACTGAACTTTATGGAAAGTGAAAGTGAGCTACATCATCAAGTTTATTTGCAAGTACATAAACATGCCTGGAATCCTGTCCAGGTCAGGCACAGAGGAATGCAAGCCCACCAGAATGGTCCTGATCCAGCGGAGCTTAGCAAATCCTCCAGAGGCAGCTTCAAACCACCCCCCAAACAGACATGGTTTTTTAAGTTTCTAAAATGACAAGTTTCTAAAAGTTTTAAATCCTGGTGGGTCTATAGGTATAAGATTTAAAGGTAAAACTTAAATTGAACAGGCCAGTGGGAGGGCTGAAATGCTTATTGATTTTATGTGTTTATTTTTTGGGGAGGGATGTTATTGCAGGCAGGATATCTTTTAGTCTCATGTACCTCACAGTGTTGTTGTAAGGACAAAAAAGGGGAGGAACTATGCACACCACTCTGTGTTTCTTAGAGGAAGGGTGGTATAAAAATATTAGTATTTGTTTAATTAATTAACACTGATAATAATTTAAAAAAATTGTTATATGGAAGTGTAAAAAAGATTGTGCCCTGGGTATCAGATCACCACTGGATTGTATTACCGTTCTTCAGTTTTCAAAAAATCTTTTGTTTTGTTGCTATAATAACTGCATTATTTTTCTGTTGGGAGCAGTTGGGGGGAATCACCTTCCATATTTTTTCATAACTCTAAGACCCATCTCTTCCCAATCTCTGATGGCTTATTTGAGTGCTAACAGTCATTGATGCTGGTGCACTTTCTGTTAGCTTTCTATGGGAAGACAAATCTGTGTGGATTGCATCCAGGGTAGGCTGGAGGGAGGCAGTGATAGTGGCAGATTCAAGATGATGGGCACTACAATCTGCCATTAAGGCTGTGATCCTGAAGAAACTCTCCTGGGAGTTAGAGCCATTGTACACAATGGGGTTTACTTTTGAGTAGACTTGGTTAGGATTGTGCTCTAAAGCAACCGCACACACCTTGCTGAATTGATAGGTGTGGACTCTGCCAGTGCTGTACCAGACCAACCCCAATGCCAACCCTCCTCTCAAAGAGCCTTTCCCCCTTGCTTCCATATGATTAGCCCTTCTGTACCATAACTTGAAGAATCCAGATTGTACCTTTTTTCTGACCCAGACCAAGAATGGCACTTGCTGGGTGAACAAACCCTTTGTCTTAAAAGGAAATCTGAACCTACGTTTGATTCATATTTTTTGGGAGGTGGGGTGGGGGGGGGGGAAACCATTCCCATGAAAAATCAGATGGTTTTGCTTTAACCTCCCCCTCTCCATAATTTCCTCCGTTCCTTCTAGGCCTGGGATTTCTCCAAAACAGATTGGAAAGACCACCAAGTTGTCTCATCAGCAGAGCACTAATTGTGGTCATTAATTATAGTCACTTATCTGATAACAGCTCTGTTATCTGTGATAGTTTTACAGGGCTAAAATCCACCAGGCTTTTGCACTAGTGTATAAACATGGTACCTTGGGGGCAAAGTGTCTGTTCCTTACTGTCAACACTTGCTGTCGGGGAAAGGCCGATCGACAGCTTATATGAAGTAACTATGAGTTTAATAAGCTCCAGTGAAAGCCGCAGCATAAACAAGGCATCAAGAGTGTTTGCCTTGCAGGGCCTGTTAAGCAAATACAGGTGACTGAGAAATACAAACAACACTGGATTAGAGCTTATCGCTGGGGCAGCAATAGTGCTGTTAAAGGCAAATTTCACAGAGCAATGAGAGGTTCATGATGCAGAATGCCTATGGAAGGGAAAGGAAAGGAAAGGAAAAGAAACTACTAGAATGTAAAAATACAGATTTGAGGATGCTTGCCATCCACTTTCTCCAATATAGCTGGGAAAGATCCTGATCTGGATCTACTGCTGCTCAGAGTAGGCAAAACTGAGCTAGAGTAAGATGATCCAATTGATTGTAAGTAGGTTTGCCATATGTCCCCCCAAACCATGACTTTCCTAGTTTTCGGGGATTGCATTCACATACTGGCAAGTTTGACAGAGAGTCCTGTCCCGGTTTTGTGGAAGAGAATTATGGCAACCCAAATGGTAAGGAAGCCTCATTTTATATGACTTTTTCATATTACAGGTCCTACGATACCTGTAAATAGTTCTGAACATCATGTCACTGTCAAGAAATTTAGCTTGACCACTGTCAAGACCAAGAAATTTAGTATGGAACAATGTCAACGCAATCTGAAAATTGCTCTTGGCTGGTCACAAACATGGTACCAGTGATGGGCTTCAAAGAAATTAACAACCGGTTCTCTGTCCATCTGACAGCCACTTTTAAATGGCTGTTTTTAAACTTTATATGTCCTATCTCTCATTAACAACCGGTTCTATAGAGTAGGTGCGAACCTGCTGGAGCCCACCACTGCATGGCACCCAAGCTGCAGCATAGATGCTGGTGGTGATTGTATCTTCCTAATGATAAAATGTTGTATCTTGGACAGAGGTGTCACTAGGATTCGCGGCACCTGGTGCGGAGACCAGCATGTCTCCCCCATGCAGTGGATGGGACAACACCTGGATAGTGGGCTTAGGCTGCAATCCTAAAGACACTTTCCTGGGAGTAAGCCCCATTGAACATAATGAGGCTTACTTTTGAGTAGACATGGTTAGGATTGTGCTCATAGTCATTTTCCTTTGCTCTGCCTCCACTGGTTTTTTTAACCACACATTTTAATAGAATAAAAATATTTCAAAGTGGTTTGTTTCACTGCATTCTGCTGCAAATTACACATTCAATGGTATATAATATGATGGGATTATTTTGGCAAAATTTTAGCCATTTGGGGCAATAGGGATGTCACTTTCTAACAACCTAGTGATATCCCTGATCAGGACCATTTTGGAAGCCTTGCACATCCCTGAAGTGACCTTCCACACCAGCCAAGGCATGCTTCCTTACTTGTTAGTAAACATGGCTGTAACTTGCTAGGAAACAAATGCATTTTATTTTCAATGCATTTCAATGCAGTCATCAGGGAACAATTATGGTGTGATGTTCAATGGATCAGGACAATTTTGGTGTCCTTGGAATCCTCTCAGCCTTCCCTTTCCAATTGGCTATGGCACATTTGCCTACTCATGAGTAAGGCCGCGATATGGGTCACTTTCATTTTCCATAGAGTTCAATGCATATTTTAGGTTTTTTGCCATAACTTTTTATAGGGAGGTGTTATTTCAAAATGGATTGTTGCATTGGATTCTGCTTTTCAATATGAATCCAATGATGGGGTTTGACACAACATCATGAAGTTGCAATTTTTGGGTCTCCCAGTGTGTATTACCCCTCCTGGGCACGTCACCCAGTGCGAACCGCACCACCCAAACCACCCTAGTAATCTTGGATGCCAGGAAAGTGCCTGCACAACTGTGTATTCTTGGGAGAAAAAAACCCATAATTTGGGAAGGCCCAACATCTTGCTAATCAAACTTCATTCTTCCAAGAATCAATTGAATAATGTTTTATTTGAACAGAATCACACTTTAAAAATGTAACCATCAAACTAAATGTGAATTTATTTATTTTATTTTAAAAATTTATATCCCGCCTTTCTCGGGCAAATTAGCCCGACTCAAGGTGGCTGCCATAAAACATAATTAAAAACATAAATAGAACAATTTGATAAAAACAATTAAAACATACAGCTAAAAACAACATAGATTAAAAACAATAAAACAAGAGCCCCCCAACCTCTGCCCCCTAAAAAGCTTTTTAAAATCTTTTTCTCAGTCTTGAATCTCAGTCTATTATGCGTATGATTTATTATCTCTAAATATGTATTGCAATATACTTTCCTTTTGCTGAACTGATATTTGTCTTTTTAGGAGTTCATAAATTATCAGATTCTGTTCATCTGCTAACACGTTTCCATATTGAGCTTTTTGATGAATAATGTGGCTCAGTCGCCCCTTTCATGGCTGCAGATGGAAGAAAACATTGCAAGCGCAGTTGTCTTCTGTGAATGCATTTGTTCTGGAAATATTGCTATGGTTGGCAACCAGACTGATCCCAGTTTGCTTTCCTTTTGACTGCATTTCTATCAGCCAAACTGAAAGTGATCTCAATTATTGGCTCTGACATGTTTGCTTTGTCTTTGGAAATAGCATGGCTGGCCGCTGGAGTGATCTGGACCACAGAAAGGGAAAAATGCACTCATATGAGTGGTGCTTGTCCCTCTATGAGTGATAATAACACACAAGTGGCTAAGACACTGTGCCTGTTAACCAGCAGGCCAGGGTTCGAGACCCGGGTCGGCCCCACAAGACAGGGTGGGCTCCTGTCCTTAGCCCAGCTCTGCGACGCCAGCTGGATCCAATCGTATTGGCTCTGCCTTTCCATTGGACTAATTCAGTGGCGTGGAGAGGGGGGATTTGCTGCTTGGGTAACAGCATATCCTCCATAACAATCTAACCCAGGCTTTCGTGCTTCGCATGCAGCGTATGCAGTGCCGAGCACGATACCATAGTCTTCCAAGACTGACGGAGGCCTGCTTTAAGAGTGTTATTTACCTCAGAAATAAATTCCTCAAGTGAGGAGAGCTTATCTTTTCAGATGTTGGTAAGGGCAACATTTCCACCAAACTGACACACAAATTCAATCATGTTTCAGTTGCACAAAATACAAATCTTGCATCAAGTTGTCACAAATGGAATGTGTTGTCCTCTTGTGTTGATGGATGCAGAAGGAAACCCAGATATTTAAGAAAGGAAACAAAATCAGTTTGCCCTTTCCAGTTTTCTATACATGCTCATTTGTAGTACAACAGATATTATGTGTGGGGAACGTATTTTGTAGCGAAAAAATGTCAGAAGAAACAGTAATTTAATGCATGGGCCTGGATCAGTAGTTCCTAAACTTTTTTGATTGGCAGCTCCCAATCAAACAGGCAGGTCAACATGCCAGTTTGTGTGTCTGAGGTTGTGAGTTTGAGGTTGTGTGTTTTTGAGGTTGTGTTTCCAGTGTGTGTTTGAGGTTGCAGCTGCTTTGTTACTGTGGGGCAAACTTTTCCCCTTACCCCAGGTAATACAGCAGCAGCCCTGATGGGTTTACTTGGTTCTGTGCTGGTTCTGGAGCCGAGTAGGCGTGAGCTGGAGATTGGAATTGGCAGTCGACATATCTAGCCCTTCCTTGTGCTGCTGCAAAGGCTGAATGCAGCCTCCGTGGGCTGGCACACCACCATGTGCCAACATGGGTTCCAACATAGGAAAGTGTAAATTCAGGCTGACAAGATGACAGGAATTTCCCTGACAGAACTAGAAATGAGACCCTAGAACCAGAAGTCCTGGTAGAGGCCTCTCTGCCAGGAATTGGGCCTTTCCAGCCATTTCCTGGGATTTTAGGCCATTTTAGGCCCACTGAGGCTGCTGGTTAATGGAGGAAGGAAGGAAGGAAGGAAGGAAGGGGAATTATAGTTTTCCTCCTCCTCAACATGCTTAAGCACCTTTCCAAGCCACCAGTGGAAGAACTACATGCATCATGCTAGATTCCCCAAGGAGCTCCAGCTACCAAACGGCTGGGAAAATGGCTGTGCCTAGCAGTGGCTCCCAGTCCCTGCAGAGAAAAAGATCTGGGGAAACTCTGCTTGCTGTTTGCTGCAAAGGAAGGAGGAAGGGAGCTCAGCTGAGGCTGCTGGAGAGCAGAGCAGAGCAGAGGAAGGAGGGAGTCTGGAAGTGCAGCTGCTGTTGCTCTGAAACTTTGCAATGACTTTGGCTTGGAGGGAAAGGAGGGACAAGAATTTATTTTTAAAAGCAGGGTTGCCAACTGACCAGAGAAACCCCAGCCTTCCCAGCTCCTATCCCTTTGTAGATGGATCCACCAATATATACTTTGCACAAAAATGCATGTAATTCCCAAAAAGCACTTGAGTTGTTCAGGTTTGGGGCCTTTCATCCAGGTGTCGTCAAAGCAGAGGAGCAGCGCTGGGTGTAAAGTTGGAAACCTTCTCAGGGTGGGGATGATGGGGATAACTCCTGGCTTCTTAATTTTTAAGCCTCCAAGCCCAATTGTGTCCACTCAAAAGCATTGTAGTCAATAGAGCTTATATTGTGTAAGAGGGCAAAGGAGAGGAGGCCAAAAGACCAAGCCTGTGCATTCCTGCCTGAGAAAGTCTTGTTACTTGGATCACTGAAAGATGTGCCTCTTTGGTTGGTGTGTGGTCTATTGCAATGAGATTTGTGCAAAGATTAAGTACAGGAATGCAATTTGAATGTTTTTAGCTTTATTTTAACAGCCTACACTTATCCTACTTTTTTGGGGTGTCCTACATTTTTCTTAACCGGGTAGGAATTTTGGCTTGGAGGATAGGAATTTTGGGGAAGTTGGGGGGGGGGGAATTTGGGTTTGGCATCTGGTCATCCTGTGTAAATGTGATTTATGGCATATTTGTGACTGGACTGGGGCAAGAGACTTACGTTGGCCCATCACAATCTCTGGATTGCGTTGTCAGTGTCCTCAAAACTCCTTTCTTTTAAACCCATACCCTTTCCCTTCCTCAAGTTGCTGCTTTTATCCCAGAGGGACATGTTACCTCCAAGTGGCCACAGCTGTGCTGCACAGGGCAATCTAAGGCCCTGGTGTTAACTCCATATTTGCCTGCCTGTGCAAGGGGCCACTGTTGACACCACATCATATCTCTTCCATGGATCTTGTGCATTTCCATTACAGAGACATATTGCATTAAGCTGGAAAAAGGAATAGCATTCCATGACATGCTGTTGTTGCTGGGATCCACCCCCTCCAGTCTCCTTATGCCTGACTTTTTGTTCTTCATGCCAAACATCCCCCAAAGTACCCATATAAACCTATTTATGACCTGCTCCAGCTTGGCACTGTATCTGCTCAGATGCTGGCTGTGAAATGTCTATTATTTATTTACATTGTCTTTTACTGTGGTTTTGATAACTTATGAACCCACGGTCACTTAAAAATACTCAGAATATTCAGAAATAAACACATACACATAGAGTACAAACCTTTGAAAGCCAGACTTAAATTCATTCAGAACTTCCTTCGGAAAACCTCCAGAGTTCTTTGATCTTTGAGGTCTGAGATATTAAGTGTGAAATTCTTATTCATTCATTGCTACTCACAGAATGACATTGTTTCAAGAGCTTCATTAAAGTAACATTGATTGTCAAATGTTCATGACAAAGTAACCTATCTTGCAAATCACTAGGAAGTGGTGGGAAAACCACAAGAAGCTGATTATTTGCTTAGTTTGGGAGCCAACAAGTTGGCTGAGTGGTCCAACTGAAGAAAATAGCTTCTCCTCTAGCAGTTGTACTACTTGTCCTTGCAATTTTTGTCATGCTTAGTTTTTCTTTTTTTCCTTTTTAATAAAGGAGTACTGAAAATAGCAGCCAGACATTTGCATACATCTGTAGTTTATCTTTAAGATCATGTAGTGTTCAGGACAGACATTAGATATATTCATGGATGACCAATGTCTTGTAACTTGACATTTGGTGGGTTACCAAAAGAGGGATGGAATCATCAAATAATTTAATCAAATAATTTGATTAATTTGATCAAATTAATTTGATCAAATAATTTAATAATTGCCCTATTAAAAATAACAAATATTGTAGCTGCTAATTATCCATCAAAGAGTTAACTCTTCAGTTTGAAGATAGATGCTCTGCAAGGAGCTGAGGTCTTGCAGTTTGAGAGCACGTGTCAAAACTGGGAGATAAATGCGTAAGCAAGCAAATAAACATCTCTTTCTAGATCCCCTTTTAAAAAGTCTGGTGAATCATGACAATGTGTCATTTAAAAAACTGGTGCTAAAAAGTCGGGAACCGTTGCAGTAGGCAGTACAACTGGACAATGGCTGGGCAGTTCTGCCCCACCTACTCCCTGCAACACTGCATGTTACTGCAGTGTATGACTTTTGAATATGGAGGATCCATTTAGCTATCTTCTCTACAAACTAAAATTTTGGCACACAATAAACTTGACATTACAGTAAGAGAAAAAATAAAATAAATTGGCAATCATTGATATAGCAATTCTTGGAGATAGTACAATTGATGAAAAAGAACATGAAAAAATTAGGAAATATCAAATTTAAAAATTGAAATCCAAAGATTAAGGTGCCAACCCTCAGGTGACTGGTAAACACTTGAATCCCAAAAACACTTGAGTTGCATTTGGAACATCTGAATACTGACAAAATTACCACTGATCAAATTCAAAAAGCTAACTTTTTAGCTTTCGTTATATGTAATCATATCAAAATGTCCTTGTTTCCTGGGTGAGGCCCGACTAGTGATTAACGTGATTAACGCCAAGTTTAAAGATCAAGCAGCTGTGATATGTAAGTAACAACACCTAATTTGTTGCTGTAAAAAGGTTGCACAAACAGGCTACAAACAAAGGCATGAAAATGTAGCAACAACAACACTGGAAAATCTTAAACCGGTGGGTCCACAAAATTGAAAATGTTTATGAGAATGATGATGCAAAATACTATATTTACTTGAATCGAATGTGCCATCGAATCTAATGTGCATCCTATACTTATAATAAAAATATCACATTTACTCAAATCTCATTAACCATCAAATCAGTGATGGGCTTCAAAGAAATTAAGAACCGGTTCTCTGTCCATCTGGCAGCCACTTTTAAATGGCTATTTTTAAACTTTATATGTACTATCTCTTGTTAAGAACCGGTTCTATAGAGTAGGTGCGAACCTGCTGGTGCCCACCACTGCATCAAATCTAATGCGCAGCCTGATGTTGGAGACTGAATTCGGCTGAAAAAGGTGAGCATTAGATTTGAGTAAATACAGTATTATGGGATTTCTGAATATAGACAAACATCTATCACATAATAAACCTGATTTTACTGTAGTAGAGAAGAAAGAAAAACAAGTCAAAATAATCAGTGTATGTATGGTAGCTGGTAACGGGAAAAATAACAAAATACAAATATTTACCAATAGAAATTGAAAGCTGGCAGAAGAAGATCAAAATGATCCCAGTGATGATTGGTGCCCTTGGTGCTATTCCAAAATACCTTGAAAAGCACCTAAATAGCATCTGAGGCCATCCACCAACTATAAAAAGTAGCTTTACCAGAAAGAACTTTCATGAACTTGCAACACTATTTATAACATTAGGATAAAAACCAGGGATCCCAAGTTCTTGGGAAGGACTTGATATCTAGATAAAACAAACCAGTCAACATATACCTGACTGTGCAAAAATTCATAATAATATGCAAACGCACGCACACATACACAGAGCACCTTGAAACAATTCTGGTGTCTCCTTTGAACTCATATTAAACGAAGCCTATATAAATAGTGTCAAAGGGGTCCACACCCAGAACGCTCTGGGAGATCATGATAAACACTCCTGATGTTTTGCAGCTGGACTCATCATCTGTGCATTTCACAATAAAATTTTATGAAGCATTCAAACATCCAGCTGGTTATATTCACTAGAAGATGCTCTCCCCACTCTAGCAATCTGTTGTGTATCTGCCATGTTCCTCCCTTCCTATCCTTCGGCAGTGTTCTTTCCTATTACATGCCACAGATCTGTAAATGGGTCATGTTTTACTCAACTGATAAAACTCAAAATGTCATGAGAATCTTTCCAGTGAAGAACACAGGCAGTTCCGGAACTGTCATCAGGTGCTTCCAAAGAGCTGTTCCAAAATGATTCGTCAGGTCACTGCTAGACAGGAACTGCATCAATAATGCCAGCTCATAGTTATTCTGATACAGTGGTACCTCGCTTAACAAGCATTTCACATAACAAGCAAAAATCTCCAAGAAATCTTGCTTCACATAACAAGTTCCGCTTCACTTAACAAGCAAGCGTGCTATGGGCACGCATGCTATGCAGCCCTGACGCTCCGCATGGAGGCTCTTTAAAAGGGCTGCTGGCCAGCGCTGCTGCCTCTAACTGCCCCCAACTTGGGGGCAATTGCCTGGAGGTGCCAGAGGCAGCTGCCCCTAACTGTCCCCAAGTGCCCCCACCAACCACCTTGAACCTCCCCCAGCAGCCCAGGTAAGCCTCCCAGGAAAGTGTCTTCGATTGCAGTCTCCTAACTATGTCTACTCAGAAGTAAGCCCCATTGTGTTAAATGGGGCTTACTTCCACGAAAGTGTCTTTGATTGCAGCCTCTTAACCATGTCTACCCACATCTTCAAGTCAGATACATTGATTTCTTTCTTAACATCCACATCTGTTTATAAATCCATCAGGCTCAGCATAGATTTATGGTACTTAAAAAGAAAATCAAAAATTTAAGGGTTATACTACATATTATGCACAACCATTTATATACCCTGACGACTCTTTCAGGAATGGTTTTCAAGTGGGTGTTTGCATGTGCATGTGTGTGTAGTGCATAACCCTTTTGGATTTCAATCCTAAAATAGGATTAAAGTCCCATCGAATTGTAGAACAGAGGCAGATTGGGGAAGGAGAACTCAGTGGAAAAACAGTGAAAGAGTTAAGCATACTCTTCTATTTCTCCACTGAGACATTCATATCCATGAAGAAATTTTGCCTTTCCCAAAAAAAGAAAAGCAGATGTGGAAGTTAAACATGGCTGCAATCCTAAAGACACTTTCCTGGGAGTAAGACCATAGAATACTTTGAATTGTATCATTTGAATCATTTGAATACCCATTGAATTCAGTATACACTGAATACTTCCTTTTGAGTAGACATGGTTAAGATTGTGCTCCAGGTGTATTTGCCTAAGGGCTGACTCTAAATATTTCACAGAATAACTCTTGGCAGCAGGTATGATCTTGTGATTTGATCTTGTGATCAAAGACACTGCCAATGAAAGCTAAGCAGGAAAAGACTTGGACAACTATTGGATGGGATACCTGAAAAAGCTGAGTAATTTCCCAGAGTAACTATGGGAAGATGTAAGAGGAAGATGTAAGAGGCACTTACTCTGGAATGCTCCATGCATTTACCATAGGTTTTTCATAGGTGACACTGTAACTACATTGATATAAAAGGTCTCGAAGTTACTCTGGATTGTAGCCAAAAGCTGTCATGAGTCAACAGAGTCAAAAGGTTTCACTATTTACAGCTTGACTGACCTAAAAACCCCTGCTGGAAGATTAGAAGATATTCTCTGATGCCAGATGTGATGATGATCACGCTGTGAAGGATTCTACCTGGAAGAGCTATGAGCTGCACATAGAACAATTATCTACCTTATAGGGTTGTTGTGAGGACAAAAAAGGGGGTACATGGAAGGAGCATCAAAGACTACTGTGGAAATGACATTCCCAGGAGTTGGGCGTATGTCGGGCAACACTGGGGATTCACCAGCAGCTAAACCCTTCCACCACCAGAACCTTTGGACTTGGTAAATAAATCAATACAGAATACAGTGGTGCCTCATGTAACAAGTGCCTCATGTAAAGTATGTTCCACATAACAAACAAAAATTTCTCTAGGATTCTGCATCACGTAACAAACTGTGATTCACTTAACAAGCATACTAGTTGGCAGTTGGGGCAGACACGCTGGCCGGCAGCCCTTATAAAAAGCATCAGGGCTGCCTAGCGCAGCTTCCCATAGTGAAAGCAACATTTCCATGCTGTTCCTCCTGTGGCTGGGCATCCGCTGGTCAGGGGAAGAGATCAGCAGTGGAGAAGAGGGAAGCAGCTCAGCGCTAGCCAGAAAGGAGCAGGGTCTTTGATTGCTGCCTCCTAACCATGTCTACCCAGAAGTAAGCCCCATTGTGTTAAATGGGTCTTACTCCCAGGAAAGTGTCTTTAGGATTGCAGCCTAAGTAGACTTCATAGGATCATGCACTTTGAAAGCATGATTTGAATTCAATTCCAGTGTTTTGTCATCATTTTAACATCCAGTTAATATTTTTATATGAATATTTTTTGGATTATGGAACCAATTGTCTGAGTTTCCATTATTTCCTATGGAAAAATCCACTTTAGGTAAACCTTTCACATAACAAACATGCCTCCGGAACAAATTAAATTTGTTACACGAGGTGCCGCTGTATCTCACTAATTTTTATATTGAATACATATGCAAATCAAAGTACTGACTTTAGCAAGAAGCAGAGAATGGCAATCTCTCAGCCAGTCTGTCCCTAAGCTTTCTTTCCATTCTTGTGCAGTGAGCAGAAATGGGAACATGAGTCAAAAGAGTCAGACTCATGTTTCAAGTCACTCAAAGACTTTAGAGTCATGAGAAGCCACCAGACTTCTTTTCCCAATTTGAGTCACAAAGTCACCTGTGTCTGGGTGGAGGTGAAGTGAATACAAGTGAAGTGTTGAGTCGACTTGAGTCAACTTGAGAGCTTTTAACTTAAAAAACACCTGATCTGGGCACTTGTCACTTTACTCGTGGGGATCTGGTGACTCTAGACCTGAGTCCGTACTCCCGCACTTTTCCCATCACCGATGGTGAGTAGGGAAATAGATCCTGGTTGCTGTTTGAGTTCAGTGACAGCTGACACAAAAACACTTGGAGGAATAGTGTTGTAGTTAAGAAAATAGGGCACAATCCTAACCAATTTAGGCTAGCCTAACTCATCTGGCATATCTGGGTAGATGGGGAGGTTGGTGTATGCATGTGCACTGGCATAAACCATCCCCCAGAGGTGGGGCAGAACTGAATGCCTTGTGGTACTTTGTGACACCTCCAGGTCTGCACAGGACTTATGAAGGGGTTTATACCATCCTAAATGGAAGTTAGGATTGCTGCCTAATGCTCTCATTGGTTATAACTAATTCATAGGTGTCACTATCACGATGCTCCTGGCTGATCACAGCTGTAATCCGGGGTAGTATGTGGCCAGTGTTAACATATTGTAACTCCCTCAACAGGTCTTTATCATCTTTCCTAAGTCTGAATAGCAGCATGAGTCACAACAAGGACATTTCAATTTGTGATGGGAAACTTTTAGCACAATTAGAACCTATCCTTCTCCTCAAAAAACAGTGTTTCAATGTTCAGACTTGGACTGGTGAACATCACACATAAATATCTGCCATGGATTTGCTTGATAGATGCAACTATCCCCATTGCTCTGGAAAAACGGTTTGAATTTGATCTCTGGTTATTCATTAGGAACATGCCATGATACTTACACATGCAAGTACCTGCTCTCAGGAGAACAATTCACTTGTGCTTGAGTAAAATCTTGGCATGCCAAGACTTTGTCTGAACTGCACCATTTTGAAGCTCAATGTACTTTTAAATTTTTTTGCATTTGCGATCTGTCCTGTGTTATCCAGAGTTCTAACGTGATGTATGTACGCAGGCATCTTTGGATAAATGTCAGGATATAAATAGGCTACTGACTCCCATCCTGTTGTACTCTGACTCACAACAAATGATACCAAGTCCAAATTAAATGATCTTATTCGGAGTCAAAACTTTGTTCCATCTAGGTCAGTTAGGTCAACACAGAGTTGTGTGTACGGGTCTTTTGCAGTCTTGCCTGGTGATATTAGGAAATGAACAAGAGTCTTTCTGTAGGCAAAACATATGCTTCTCAAGTGAGCAATAAGCTCAACTTGTCATTTAAAAACTCACTGAGCATGTTTTTGCTATGATCCAATCCTCAAAATATCAAGGTAATATTATGACATAAGATCAGACACACTTGAACTCAGAATTTATATAAACTGCTTTGTGACTATGCAAATATTTCTTTACTGAAAAGTGATATATACCGTATTTCCCGGTTTATAAGACGCACTGTTTTTCTTCCCAAGGGGGGGAAAATTTCTGTGCGTCTGATAGAGTGATAGGGCCAATCCTGGAGCACCTTACCCCATCATGTCATATGTCGTTGGATTCGTATTGAAGAGCAGAATCCAATGCAAAATCAGTTTTGAGATATCTCCTTCCTATCAAACATTATGGCCAAAAAAGTAAAAATCAAAAATATAAAAAAATACATTTTTGGCAGTTTTTTAAGCGGGTAGGAATTTTGCCCTGGGGGGGGGTAGGAATTTTGGCCTTGGGGTTCAGGAATTTTGGGTTTGGCATCTGGTCACCCTGGCACAGTTGCAATCCTAACCAGCCCCCTGGCTTGGAGACTTGCTCCAAAGTAGACATGCACAAGACCTGGTCCCTCCTGCTCCATTCCTGTGTCTCCCTCACTCTTCCCTCACCTTTCCTTCACCTTTCCCTACCTACCCCCCAAAAGAACTCCCACCAACTTACCTGCCTTCCTGGACTATTTGCAGTAAGATTTGTGCAAAATGTTGTTGTCTGATCATTTGCAATGAGATTTGTACAAAAGTTGCAAATCACTGACACTGGAGTTGATGAGTTTTTGGAGTTACCAGAAAATTAAAAGAGTGCATGAAGCTCAAAGTCTTTCCTCATTCGTTAATGACAGTGATAATGGTTCTTAATACTACTGTTGACTTTACATGGTTGAAATATTATTCTGTTATATTTTATTAAATATATTAGTACACCATTTGGTTCAGAATATTTTTTTCTTGTTTTGCTTCTCCAAACTTTGGTGCGTCTCATGGTCCAGTGCGTGTAATAAGCTGGGAAATATGGTAAGTACTAACATTTGCCACCGCCAGCTTAGTATGGTATCCTATGTATTTCTATCTTGTTTTGCTACAGGTGATGAATAATGTACGTAGGTATTACTGACCAACTGTGCTACTAGAACTTTGGAGGAGGTGGGCCCCTTTAATCCATCCAGGTGCATGACCTTCTCCAGGTTGTGATCTCTGCCATTCAAAACATTAATATCTCAGCAAAAACACCCAGGAAAATAGCACGATCTGTCAAAAAGCCTAAGTATGCAGCAGCCTTTCTAATTCTGAGTTTGGATCCCACTGTTCATGACTCATGTCTTGCCATAAGGCACCTGGTTCACTTTTTGTTGCTTTTCCAGGTCTCTGAGGAAAGTTAGGTCAACTTCAGATCAGCTGAGGTCTTAGAAAACCTGCAAACGCTTCCATCAGAGGCCTCCTGTGGTTGGCTCTGTGATTTTGCTGATTTATAATAATGTCATTATGAAAGATTAAGGTGTAGCAACTTGGAAAAAAAATGAAGTGAGCATGTCAGATGTTTTCATCAGGTATTTACCAGTGGTCTTAGCAATTACATGGACCTGTCCAAAATAAATTGAAGCATTTTGAGTGATATTTGTATCATCAAAGCAAAGTTTCTGAGGAACATTCTGAGAAGAAATAATATTTAAGAAGTGCTTGAAGTTACACTCCTCTTCCATTAATAGCCCAATGAGTCTCTGAACAAACTACTTTAAAGACGATGCAGTTAAATCACTATGAACTAGCAACGGAAGTACTTTTTCTACAACAATGTTAAAAACAGTTTTTAATTTTTTAATTAATATGATATGCTATGGTGATCTAAGCATATACTATACTGATCTATTTGTGTACATATATGGAACATAATTATGTTCCATAACCCTACTGACTGCTGCCACACAGAGAAGTGAGGGGTATGGTGGTTAGAAAAAGGGGCTTCTCACCCCACCTCCAGAACTCCCTTTCAGTGGCACCTGAAGATGTTTTTATGTGAACCAACCTTTAACCAATGCAGAGGCTGGAAGGTTGTTGTGATTTTAGTAGTTTTTAATTGTAATTCAGGAATTTTTTTTGATTGTTTTTAGAAATAGTGTTGATTTTTAATCTGTGTTGTTAGCTGCTTTGAGTCCGCTTCTGTGGAGAAAGGTGGGATACAAATCAAATCAATCATATATTTCTCTCACTCCGTCTTGAACGCACACAGGTACTTGCTTCCTTGCTCGCTTGCTTGCTCGCTTGCTCACTCACTCACTCACTCAAGCAGTGGTCTGACTCCAAAGCCCAGCGCAAGCTCCTTGTCTTCATAGCCCTGCCACTCCCTTTCTCTCAGCTCTCCTATGCTTCTGCTACACTTTTGCCTGTAACGTTTGTACCTTCAGCACCACCACCCTGAGCCACCTGTCCGAGTCAAAGGGTAGCCTTGGACTATGGGTTGATATGGGTTGTGTTACAGCAAATTATAAGGGGGCAAGACTAGAAAGTGGTGGATTTTAGAAGCTGAGCATCATTTATAGCATCATAAATATCTTTATGGAAATGTTTATAACTGTGTATTTCCTGGCTGTTGTTGCAGATGCTGAAGAGGACCCTGCAACCACCAGTGGCCAAGAGAAGCCTCACCAATATCAGGATAGGTCATGCATTGTTATCCATTGGTGTTCCATTCTATCCATACCAGTGGATACCAAATCCACTATCCATATCAGTGGATACGAAATCAGTGGAAAAATATCTTTAAAGACCTACTTTCAGGTTTTTTGTTCTTCCATAGTCACCAGTAGATGGAGTGAATAATAGAATTTAGTAGAATTAAATTATAATTATTTAACTGTAAAAGTAGGAAATTGGATTTTGACACCCTTTCCTTGTTAAAAGATATTTAAAAGTAGACCTTGCTATGAGTAAAAATCAGTAGGATACCAAATTAGTAGACCCCACCTGTAATTTGATGGAGTTGGGAGATTTAGGAGATTGGGAGATGGAATTGGGAGATATCCCCCCATGCCGGATATTGGGAGATGGAATTGGGAGATATCCCCCCATGCTGGACGGATTGGGGCGTGTCAGAGGTGGAAGTGGGGTATTACAGCATAAATGGTTTGTGTTGGGGTGTGATTTATTCTGAAGCCTCCCAACATGCGTCATTTGTCCCATTTGTCTCCTTGAACGTGGACCAAGTCCGAGGAGATCAATTGGTGATTGAAGGACTTATGCAGGGGTAAAGAAAGATATTTTCCTTTATGTCTCAACTGCCTTTTGATCAGCCCCCACATTCTGATCACATGCAGTACAGACTGTTTTGGCATGGCTGCATGATATGATGGGGGGGGGGGAAGGATAGGACTGGGCTATAAGTACATGTTAAAGGTCACTTTTTTCCTGCCTCAGTCTCCCTTCCCATACTCTGTTACTTCTCTTGCAACAATATGGATTATTAATCCCTCTTGGGGTAGGGATCTGTCCTTTCCTTCTATTTAAATCACTATGTACACTTTCTGCGTTTTCCCCCCTAGTCACTTCTGCTCAGGTTCTCCCCAGAGGTCAGAGGGCTGCTGTGACTTCATGTTCATTCTGTCCCTTTCCCTTTGAGGTCTGGGAGCCTCCCAAGTAGGTACAAGGGAAAGGGACGGGCACATGGAGCAGTGAGTGTCCCTCACTCCAGGAGAACCTGAAAGTGATATCATCACATCACATCACATCACATCACAATGCCACTGCCTGGATGACAGAGCCATATGTAAAAAGAAGAAGTGGGTAGGATATAACCCATTAACCTGGTTTGTAATTTTGCCCATGTGGAGCTCATTGAAGCTTTCATTGGAACTTGCCTTATCCTGAATCAGACCACTGTTAAAGCTATTAAACTTACTTTAATGTCCAGATCTAACCCTGACAATAATCGCTTTATGGCCATTGTGAATGACCTGCCATTGGTGAGGCTGTGCGGAGCAATGTCACCTTGGATCATGGTTCCTAAAAGCAGCAAAAGAGCTTTCAAGATGGACAGGCTATTCTTCAAAAAGAGAACAACAACCTACTGAACAGCCTGAAGAACTGCGTTCATTGGCAGAATTTGGGTTGCTTTGCAAATCAACGTCTGCTAAAGTCATTCATGTGAGGCTCTTAAGTAAATAATATAAAAGTAAATATAAAACAGGAAATGGATTCTAGTCTCTAACCTCTTATGAATATGGAAGTTGCCAAATAAAGATAATAAAGGTTGTTGGACAAAGAAGGCAGGAAGTAGCTGTAAGCATGAAGCAATATTGTCTGCTGGCAAAGAGAAGTCTGTTGCAGTAAAAACCTCCACATGTATCAGTGGAAAAAACAAATTTAAAGGCCAGTTTGTCTATGGATGGATTTATTTATTTATTGGTGGGGGAGGGAGAGGGAGGGGAATTGGGTTTGAAAGTATAATGGCAGGATTGATCCTAACCTAGCCCGATCAACCAGGACTGATCCCAACAGTTGAGCACTGGCATAGCTGTGCTAGTGGGGCACGCGCTGCATCTTGCAGTTGGAAGGGGGGCAGTCATGGAAATTTCCTTAAGGTAAGGGAATCTTTGTTCCCTTACCTTGTAGTAGCATTGCCCTTATTATTCTCATTATTTAGCAAAGGTGTCCAAGGTAATTAAAAAGAAGGATCAAGGCATTCCTTCTTCTTCTTGGGAAATCACAGTGAAGTCACTAGGGTTTCTCTCACCTGACGCAAGAGGCCAGCATGTCACCTACATGATGGACCTCATTGTATGAAGTGGGACAACCTGAGTGATGGGTGTGGTGATGTACAATTGCCCCACTACTGGTTTTTTGGCCATAGCCTTTGATACAATAGAGATATATCAAAGAGGTTTGTTTCACTGCATTCTGCGGTAAATTACTCATCTAATGGCATATAATATGATGGTATTATTCCTATACACTGTGATTTTAGAAATTTTTGTCTCTAGTAGTGCCACCCTAGTGTTGTTGTATGTCCTTGAAAACCGGGTCAGTCCGGGTTGAAAACCCGGTCTTATACTGGCAAGTTTGATAAGGGGTCCTGTCCCGGTTTTGTGGAAGAGAATTATGGCAACCCTATGTTATCCCCCTGTGTGCATCACCTCCCCAGTATGCATCACATGGACTCTCCTCCCCACAGTAGTCTAGCAACATCACTGGGAAGGCTACTGCAAGTAGTGATAGATTGGATACCACAGAGATGCAAGAAGATATGAAAGTGACCCCACATGATATTTTCTCTGGGATTCAAGGAGTTGCTTTTTGGATATTTCCAAAGCTAGAGTTTGGCAGAAAAGATAGCTGGACAATCATGTTTTTAGTGGTGTAGTATTGGTATCTGGGATCTTGGTTATTTTGCTCTTCTTTCATTTTAATTGTTTTTCAATTGCTTTAACTACAAACTGCACTTAATTGTCTAGCTCCCTTGACAGCCTTTTGTGGAGACACAGCATAGATCAAGAGCATACATCTACATTTGCTATTGAGATCTTCCCTCTCTAGCCTGATTCCTATTCCTGCTCTCCCATGCCTTCACACCAATTTACTGGCACCTACCAAACCTCCAGGAGTTGCTGCTATGTGTGCCACATTTCTTGCCATTAGTTGCAGCGGCCTGACAGCTTGCAACAGTGCCCTGCATTTCATGTCCCTGCAAAAGAACTTGCATTGCTGGAACACTAGTTAGGCCAGCCCAAACCCCAGCATAAGTCCTGTGCTGACCTGGGAGTGTCACAAAAGTGCTGTAAGACACTTACAGGGGATTACCGGGGGAGGGTTAGACATGCGCTTGCCTCCCTGCATCATTATGGGAATTGAAAGACCAATGAGTTGTGCTGTCCTAGGATTGCACCCAATCCATGAACCTCAGTCTGAAAAGGTTGACGGTAGCCTTAGTCAGTCATATTGAAGATGGATTTAGATTATTGTGGAGCTCATGGAATTAAAAACAACAACATTTTAACTATGTACTGCCGAATTTAGAGCCCATTTATCAAGAAAAGCAACTGCAGTCTCTGCTCCCCACCATCTTTTATTAATGGAAAAGCTGTGCGCCTCCATCAGAGAAAGAGACAGTGGTTGGAATGGTATTTGTTTTGCTTGTGTCAGTTATATTCAAGACTTAAATCAGCCCTTTCCCATTTGCCCTGTGGAATTTGAATGGTTTATCTCATACTGGAGCAGTGTCCGTGAAAACACTCGGCAAAGCACCTCTCCTTATCTCAGCTTTTACATGGCTTCTCCAAGCAAATGTTTAGCCCTACTTGACTCAGGACGAGTGCGATATTGATTATTAGCTGTAAGCAAACATCTGGTTTTCATTACAAATGGTAGCAGACCTGAAAGGGGTGCTGTATTGGGCGGTGTGGTCACTTAACAGCCATCAGGACAAGCTATAAAGAAAATTTAACATATCCTGTAATTACAGACTGCAGAGCACAAAGGGATCTGCAGAACTGATTTCAGAACAGAAGAAAATGTTTATTGTATCTGCTGCACACGTTTATTTACTCAGTAGTAGCTAGCCTTTTGAAATATTGCCTGTAGAAGTGCTTAGTTCCTTTTTTGCTCATGAGAAGAACTTTCTCGTTAAAAATCGGGAAATTTGAGTAAGGCTCCTGGTCAGGATGGTCAGTTTAATGTTTTTTCAAGCTACATGCTTATGGGATCACCACCGCTTACAGAAGTGTTCCACAACATTAATGACAAATTCTGCCACTAACCCAGTGATTTTTCGAGCACTGTGCCATGGCCGACTGGTGTGTTGCTGATGGTCTGCAGGTGTACCACGGGATTTTTTGGAAAGGGTAATTAACAAACAGGCAGACAGACAGGTATTTATATACCGCCTTTCAGGTCATTGAATTTTCTCCTCTGACTTCTATTTCAAGGCAGTTTACATGGTCAGGCTTTCTAACCCTTGAAAGGTTTTACAATTGATGGAGGTTCCCTATTTCAAGAACTCCTACATTCTGAGGTGTTTCCATTAATGTCTGAGCTCACTCTCTGGCTTCTGTTTTGCCTGTGGGAGATTCACTGTGGCTTCCTTTTGGCTCATTAGTAGACTGCAGCTGCCTCTGTGGTTATTATTACAAAAATTGGAGGATTTGAGTCCCTACCAGCAGCATGGTGTGCCTTGATAATTGTCAAAAAACAGATAGTGTGTCTTGCCAATTTTACAGTAGCACCTTGTTAATGTGTTGTGAGATGAAAAAAACCTTCTCTAATATATCTTTAAATCCTTTAGGAGCATGTGTAAACCTGCCATGGCATGAACTTAGGTTCTCATATGGATGTACCTCTGTGACTGCAACATCAAGGGAAACCTTGGTTGTTTCCACTGGACCAGTGGTTTGAACTTCACATTTTCCAACATCCATCCATTTGTCCATCCGTCCACCTACGCACCCACACACTGCTTTTCAGCTATAAAGTTCACAAAACGGTTTACAAAGAAAATGAAAAATTAATGGCTAATGGGCCCCCGTCCCAAAAGCGCTCACAATTTAAAATGCAAGAATACACCAGCAGAAGCCACTAGAACAGACACTACTGGGGTGAATTAAACTGCTGCTAAATTAAAGAGGAACACCCACTTGAAAGAGTGCCTCTTGCCCAGTTACCAGGTGATCATCCAAATTAAATACTTTTCTATGGACTTAGTTCTCCCATTCAGCCACCAGCCATAGGTAAATGCTGTAACTAGGGCTGCAATGCTACAGCCAATTACCTGGAAGTAAATTAATTGAATTTGATGGGGTAGACATGCCTGATAAGCATTCTTGAATGTTTCTATAGGTGGCATACAGGCAGGTGTGAACTAGTTTTCTGATTTTTAAGATGATGGATGGATTGAACTAGTGAAACGTTAAAGTTAGTTGCCATTAGGAGATACATGATCATCCTTGGCCAAGGGTATAGCTAATATAGGCCTCACCATAGATATTGTGTTCATGAAGCAGGGGATGTCAAGTGGTAGGGGCTGCTTACATGGTATGTATGTCATCTGGAATTCTCTCTCCCCCTAGCTACACTACCTTTGATACAGCAATAATGTGTTGGTAGCAGAAACTCCTTCTGCAACTGGAAGAAATTATCTGCTCTCACCAGCACTCCTTGCATGAATACAACTCTCCTTCTGTTTCTGAAAGGAGTTTTCTGCGGTGACAAAGACCTGGCTGCTGCCCAATGCCTGTTGCTTTATTTCTCATTCACCAGCAATCTCTATAGGTCCTGTTTCTCCAAACAAAACAATCATGTTCTTCCATTGCACTCTATCCATTTCATGGGATGTTGATACATTTATTACGTGTCTAATTGGCTATATTTAGGAGGTTTCAGGGTAACAGCACTTTTCATTTTTATAACTCTTGTGCAATTATCTGTCTATTCAAAATATTTCACCATTCAAAATACATGAATAACAACAAAAACTTCCCCAGTGTAATATCAGTGACTGTCTATCAGAATGGGGGGCTGTATTAATAGCCCAATCCTTACTTAGGGCCCAATCCTGAGCCCTGTGTGCTGGCTTACCACCAAAGATAAGGTGTGTTTGTGAGCCTCAACAAGAGGCCTGGTGCCAGATGCTGCTGCAACCATTTGGCACCATGGCACTCCTGTGCTCTGGGCAGTTCTGGATTGGTCTGTTAATTCCCCCAGTGGCCAGCGCATTCATGCTCATGGAGCAGGTACTGTTCTGTTGAGTGGGGAGCTTGGAGGCAAGGTAAGGGAACTTTTGTACCCTTAATGTAGGGTAAGACTCCACTGTCCCAATGGGTCTTCTTAGATCTATTTTACTTGTGGAGTGAGAGTGAAGAGGACAAAACAATTAAAACACTCAAATAGGAGGAAACCAATGCAAAGAAGCAAGAAGAGCAAATATAAATTAATGGTAGCAGTAATAAAGTAATTGATTAAATCAATATATGTCATATGCCAATAAAGGTTATGGTAATGGTAATGGTAAATCAATATATGCAATTTTTAAATGAACTGTAATGCACCCCTGTGGTAAACTAGGAGATTATCAACTAGTGAACAAGAATAATATAAAAATGCCTTTTTCCATTGGAAAATAAATCATAGATATTTAATTTTTATAGAAATGTCAGTTCATGGATGGACAATCTGGCATTGAATAGGCAACAAGGAAAGTCCTAGGAAAACATGCTTATGGATAAATGCACTAGTTTGCATCCACTGCTGAAAAGGCATCCCTCCCATGCTGATAACCACTCCATTATATGAAGATGGAACAACTGGAGAGGAGCCTCTGAGAATAATCTAAGCTGATGAGCATAGAGTTGACAGATCAGAGGCACTACCAAATTTGTGATCCAAGAGGCACAAACGTCAAGGTGGTGAAATAGTGTACTGGCAGCACAAACAGTTTCAAGCAGACAAGTGAAGGGAGAACGAGGTGATAATGATGGCAAATAGATGTTGAAATGGTTATCCAGTGAAATGCTTATCCAGTGATCCAGTGAGCATTATGGGCAGACAGGGCAGGCTTATGTGATCTTATGAAGGCTTATGAAGGTGCTCTTTTGGACATCCTAGTCCTGGCCCAAATACTTTCCATACTTTTTGGACCAATTTGCAATGTCAAATATTTTCTATTGCCTGCCAATAGTATTTAAATAGCATTCCCTGTCATGTCAAAGGTTATAACTGTAAACAAAGCATAAATAAATGCCAGCCTGATGAACACATCATCATCATCTTCCGCTCTCTTAAAAGGCAGGGTGTTTTTGGTCGTGGTCTTAAAGGCATTTTAGTAAAGAAGTTCCCAAAGAAATGCATTCCTATCTTCCATTATTAGGGGGAGGGAGGAAAATATTGGGGTATGCCATTTAAATGTGGGGTGATTGATGGTGTGATCCCCTCTGCTTTGTGACTGAGCATGTTAATTGCATTGCATGCCTTCTAAAATAAGCAAAGACCATAATTAAGGGTTGCTATCTCCATGCCCTGGTTGTGTGTCTGTGGAGAGGCTCCACTTTTTTGCCGCATTCACTGTGGTCTTCAAGCCTGACTGGCCCTACAAATTTAGCAGTAGGACTCCTACGCACAGCACACCCATGAGCTTGTTCAAGCTAATCAGGTGGTAAATGACAGACAAGCCAGCTGGTCTACCGAACTGGACAAGAACATTTATCTTCTTCACTATGAGCAACCGGCCTACTGCTGTCCTTCATGCTGAAGTCTGCAAATGAAAGGCACACCACTGTCTGTCTTTCACACCGTGTGAGGCCTAGATAGGAAAACAGGAATAGGCGAAGACAATCCCCCTTGACAGGGAAAGTTGTGGACATTCCAGGCCGACATTTTAACAGTGTGAACCTTGCTCTTGTCAACACAAAGCAGGCTAATAATGTAGGAGCCTCACATAGGAACCCATTCTGTCCAGCATCGATATGTGTGAGGTGCTTATCTCTCTCAGGATAAAACACACTGAGGTTTGTAGATAAAAGCCTTGGAGTGAGAGTGACAATTGTAATGGATAAATAGGTGGAGCAAGACTAGTTGAAAAATATGTGGACCAGGAGCATTCGAAACTTTTGAAATATTTGAAAATGGAGGACTCTGGAGTAGTGAAGGGGCTAAGAGACTAGGGTTTAGTCCAATTTTTCCAGCATTGATGTAGCTTTAATGCAGCCCTGTGGTAAAGGAACACATGTTCCCATAGATTGAGAAAATTCAGTAACTGTCACTCCTCCACAGATGCAGCACATATCCTACTGAAACAATGGCACCAGTCCTGGAAAACTAGATATTTTCCAATTTATTTATTTGTTCCAACTTATTTCCAATTTACTTGCTGGAAAAGTGGAACACTGATGTAGCCATAAAGCAACCCTGAGGAACAAATTTATCCCTTCCCCACCTCATGAAGCATAGCATGCCTCACTGGCACAGCTGTGTTGGCACTAGAAAATTGGATAGGACTGGGCACTGAGCTACAAATCAGGGCTTCCCTTATGTGACTCTTGTTTGGCTGTTAACCGACTACAGTAGGCAGCTTTTGGCTAGCCTCTGCCTCCTTTACAATAGGTTACATATGTACAGGGGCAGTCCTAGTTTTGGGGGATTGTGTTCACATACTGGCAAATGGGACAGCGGGTCCTGTCCTGATTTGTGGAAGAGAATTATGACATCCCTACAATATAGTGACATCCCTACAATAGAGTGATTACCTTGTGAGGATTGCAAAAAATATGTGTTTTGTGAAGTTACTTTCTACATGCTTTGTATAGTATGATCCTTGAGAGAGGATCTCTTCCGTTTTGAACTTTTCACATATGACACTGAAATACGTTGGCTGCAATCCTACGCACATTTCCCTTACAGTAAACCCCACTGAACACAATTGACTGACTTCTGAATAAACATGCTTTGGGATTGATTGCACTGTCATTCACTTTTTCTGCACCTGTAATACAAACTTAAAGCCTACATTGTCTGGAATATACAGCCTTTTTCAAAATAATTCCCCTGGAGTTTCTATCTCATAATGACAACATTCATATATGCACACAAATTATCCATGAAGTGGGTTTAATAGAAATACAACTGTCCTAAAGTTGGGACTAATCAAATATAAATGGATGCAATCAACCAGCTGTTTTCCTCATGAACACTGACTTTTGTGATCATGAAGTAATAAGAATCACGTCAATATATGAAGATTTCCTGGATAGCAGCAGCACCTGCTAGCAGCTATCTCTAGTGGCTATGGCAAGGAGGACGGTGTCTACTTCCTTTTCCGGCACCTGCAATGCTGCTACAACAGACCTAGGTACCAGGAACCTAGGAATGTAGTTACTAAAGGGTACCTACTGACTGGCCTGTTGATCAGTTGAGGTTAGCCTCACCCTCTCTAATTTCGCTTCCATTTGCCACTGTCATACCACCCCAGCCACACTATTTTCATTTAAGTATTGTAAAGGCAAGGTGTAGGAGAAAAAAGTATATGGAGAGGTATGGGAGATACATGGAGGTAGTGTCAGCAGGAAGACATTTCAGTTTATTCTAATTCTGATGGAACAGTTTCGAACAGGCAAAAGAAATCTGTGATCTGTGGGTTGATTAATGTATTTGAAATCAGTATGCAGAACTCCTTGCCACAGGATGTTGTGATGGCACCTGGCCTAGATGCCTTTCAAAGGAAATTGGACAGATTTATGGAGGAAGAGGCCATGACAGGTTACAAGCCATGATGATGCTATGCAACCTCTGGATTAAGACAGCCTATATTGAAAGGAAACCAGATACAGGTATCATATAGTCTTGTGTGCTTCCAACGTAGGCTTGCCACATGTCCTGAAAAACAGGGACAGTCCTGGTTTTGGGGGACTGTGTTCATATGCTGGCAAATGGGACCGAGTGTTCTGACCTGGTTTGGTGGATGAGAATAATAATAATGACAATCCTATTCCAGAGGCATCTGGTGGGCCACTGTGTGATACTTGAAGCTGGACTAGACTGGTCCTTTGTGTGATTCAGCAGGTCTTTTCCTTAAGTTCTTAATCCAAGCAAGAGGAGAACTATAGGAATGTAATACTCACCTTGGACTGGAGGTAAGCATTAGGACTCACAAAAAATGACAAACAGCAAAAATAAGAGTATTCCTTCTCGTCAGAGACACATATATTCTGCTTCTGTTTATAGACTGCTAATAAACTTTTGCTTTCTGCATGCTCTGCTAGGTCTAGTAAGAATATGTAAAAATTGGTGCCCCTTAGAGCAGTGAAAATGGTTTCAATCCTAAAGGCATTTTCTTGGGAGTAAGACCCATTGAACACAATGGGGCTTACTTTTAAGTAGACATGGATAGGATTGTGCTCAATGTTTCTTACTCATTCCATCCCAGAGTATCCTTGGGAAGCATGGGGAAGGGGAAAATTTGCATGATTTATAACAATTAGACAATGGGTGCAATCCAGAGCTGTGGATGGTGCAAGTGTTAAGACACTGCACCTGTTAACCAGCAGGCCAGGGTTCGAGATCCGGGTCGGCCCCACAAGACAGGGTGAGCTCCTGTCCTTAGCCCAGCTCTGCGACGCCAGCTGGATCCAATCGTATTGTCTCTGCCTTTCCATTGGACTAATTCAGTGGAGTGGAGAGGGGGGATTTGCTGCTTGGGTAACTCCCTATCCTCCATAACAATCTAACCCAGGCTTTCGTGCTTCGCATGCAGCGTATGCAGCGCCGAGCACGATACCATAGTCTTTCAAGACTGACGGAGGCCTGCTGCAATCTAACTATGGGGAGTCCTTGCTCCAGATTTGCAATTTGCAATTTTGCAATTTGCAATTTGCTCCAGTAAATTGCAATTTACTCTGGATTGCAATTTGAATTTCCCATAGGTTTTCACAAGATGGTGCAGTAACTATGGGTACACGTGATGTCTCTTATGTGCTCTCATAGTTACTCTGGATTGTAGGGTTTGTCTTTCCTAAGCAGAGGTCCATTGCTTCCAGATTTGTATGAAGGCATTTATTCCAGAACTTGATTCCTCTGATGGAAAAGTTCATTTGACCCAATTAAAGGCAAGAATACATTACTTCAGGATTTTTTTTCCTATTCGTTCAAAACAAAACCAAGGCATGAGGGCAGAATATTCTCAGATACCTGTGCAATAAATGTGTCAAAGCATCCATCCTCTGGTGAGTGTTTATGAAATAGTTGTCAGCATATCCTCTGTGCAGCCATATAACAAGGAATCCAGACGCCTCTCGCTAGACATTGACAGTGGAAAACACTGCGGAGCTTAAAATTTTTCTGAACGCTTGCTGTTGTAAAGCTATACATAGCAGACCAAGCTGACATGAATTATAGAATTATCCTGGCCAATAAACAACAGATGACTTGGTTTCATCAGATAATACCATCAAACCAAAGAATGACACAGATTGCAACATTATTAACCTTCAGAATAATACCTGAAAAAGAGGCCAAAATCATTTCCATAGTCCTAAGAAGTAAGATTCCCACTGGCTCTTTTGTATAGTTATGAAGCCTAAGGTGCAATCCTAACCTAGGCTGGCACAACACATGGGTCTTCTTGCTCCTGTGGTGATGTAGGGAGTCAAGCACATGTCTGTGCATGGGACTAACCCTCTCCCCCAGGAATGGCACAGAAGTGTCTTGAAGAACTTTTCTGACACCCCCAGTTCAGCACAGGACTTATGGGCCAGCACAGTGCCAGCCTAAATAGGTGTTAGGATTGGAGCCCTAGGTGGCTTTCCAGGTATGTGTGTAGCACTCTGCATAGATGTGATGGATTCATGCAAAGCAACTGATATGATCATCTGCTTAGTTCCTCTCCCTGATCACTTAGTTGATAAGGACCATTGTAGGACTAGTACCTGTAATGCCCTTTGTTTACATGGAGGAATTCCCGCTATCAGTGAAAGACTGGGGCAAGGTAATTCTCTAAATAAATAAATCCATACATTTTGAGATCCTGATCTTGATTTACTGCAACTAAGCCCGCAATGTCATGATGATTCATCAGCCAGATTAATTGATTAATAAACATTTTGCTTGCTTACAAACACTTCCCTGGATAAGCACATCAAAATCTTAAAACAAGTATCTTAAGATGAATATTCCCAATAATGGGAGATAGTGGATGCCAATAGTAGATAGTAGAAGCTACAGGACTTTTTTTCCCTCACACAGAAGGAGGGTCTCATCTGCTGTGAATTATGTTTGTATCATCTGAAATTGAAGAGGACTTGCCTCTGCGTCCAAACTCTTTATTCACACACAAACAGATGTATACATCACTGAATCAACAAATCAAGTAATATTCATATATAATGTTTGTATGGTTCTGATTTCTAATAAGGCAACAACCTTATTCCAGCAAACACTTCAGACCTTTGAGGAGTATTTTAATTGGTTGTTTTAACAAATGAAGGCCCAATTCCACATAATCTGGGCACTGTTTATTTTTTCTGGTATGGTTGAGAAAGGAATTTGTACTCGGAGCAATTGGCTTACCGGGCAAAATAAAGATTGATTGTTGAGGAGTCAAAGCAGCAGCCAGATAACTTGTACCGTTTGTGTCAAAGTGCTGTCTCTGTGCAAAATGCCTCCCCTCCCATCTTTATGGTCTGTAGCTCCGTTTCTCTGGCCCAGACTTGATGTACCATAACTCACCAACTCTTATGCACTAATGTTTCACAATCCACAATAGGATTCATAGACAGAACAGAAACATATAACATGACTACAGCTATCATAGTCTTGAACATTTTTATGGCCAACATCCACCAGTCCTTGTGAGTGCACATTTATCCTATTTTAAGGGGGTTTAATGCATTTAAATTCCTTAACCTCTCCTTTATCAGATAATCAAATGTCCTTTACTTAATCCAGATGTGTTCCACAAGGAGACTTTTATTCACCTGGATATCTTCCAGGAAACCAGTTAACAACTGTTAATCATAAACTATTACATGTTCAAAACAACCAGGAGAAATATTTTGAGTTTTTATTTTCCTTAGTTATTGATGATATTCCTTGGGGGGAAGCCTAGCTCAGAAGTATGACAGATAAAGTTCTCATAGTTGTGTCACTGAATGGTGTGTTGGAATCACAGATGGTTTCATAGGTTCAGAAGTATTTAGCTCTTTTATTTACATTGATTTATAAAAATGCACTCTACTTTAGCACTCTGTGATGTCAGTTCCATCTCCCAATATGGAAGTCACCTTCCTCAATGAATTTCCCAGCATTGCCAGGTTTGAACAAGGCACACCCCACTTCCTGCAAACTTATTGTTAATGGAAGTAGGTGGTGGTTCTTCCTATCCTCCTCATTAGGAAATGGAGGAGAATTTGTAGTCATTGGCATCTTTCAGTCTCGAAAGACTATGGTATCGTGCTTTGATTGGAGATCCTGAAACAACATCTAGTGTGACTAAAAAGGCCAATTCGAGAGTGTCCATCCCTTCCACACTGAGGACAAATAAATTCCGTCCCCTGCCCAGGCTCCAGGTTTCGCTGCTTTCGGGTCTGTCTCTTTGCTTCAGCCTGCTGAACAAGTGTCTCTTCCAGTTGGAGAAGGCCATGCTGGGTCTTTTGCCTCCACACTGAACGATTGGAGGTCAAGGTTTCCCAGCTGTTGATGTCCATTTCCAAGGCCTTTAGATCCCTCTTGCAGATGTCCTTGTATCACAGCTGTGGTCTCCCTCGGGCGGTTTCCCTGCACTAATTCTCCATATAGGAGATCTTTTGGAATCTGACCATCAGTCATTCTCACGACATGCCCAAGCCAGTGTAGACGTCACTATTTCAGAAGTGTGAACATGCTAGAGATTCCAACACATTCCAAGACTGCGTCATTTGAAACTTTGTCACGCCAGGTGATGCCAAGAATATATTGGAGACAGCGCATGTGGAAGGTGTTCAGCTTACTCTCCTGCCATGCATAAAGGGTCCAAGACTCGCTGCAGTACAAGAGTGTGCTCAGGATGCAAGCTCTATAGACCTGGATCATTGTATGTTCCATCAGCTTCTTATTAAGCCATACTCTCTTTGTAAGCCTTGGGAACGTGGTAGCCGCTTTACCAGTATGTTTATTCAGCTCAGTATCTAAGGAGAAAGTGTCAGAGATAGTTGAGCCAAGGTACACAAAGTCATGGACAACCTCCAGTTCATGTTCAGAGATTGTGATACAGGGAGGTGGATCCACACCCTGACCCATGACTTGTGTTTTCTTCAAGCTGATTGTTAGTCCAAAGTCTTAGCAGGCTTTGCTAAAACGGTCCATAAGTCGTTGAAGGTCTTCGGCAGAGTGAGCAATAACAGCAGCGTCATCGGCGAAGAGGAACTCCCACAAGGGTTTCAGCTGGACATTGGACTTTGCTCTTAGTCTGGAAGGATTGTAGAGTTTTCCGTCTGATCTGGTCCGGAGATAGATTCCCTCTGTTGCGTTTCCAAAAGCATGCTTCAGCATGACTGCAAAAAAGATCCCAAGTAAAGTTGGTGCGAGGACGCAGCCCTGCTTCACTCCACTCCGGATGTGAAAGGAGTCTGATGTTAAGCCATCAGTGCCCTTCATGTCCTTGTGAAAAGATCTGATGATGTTGAGGAGCTTAGGTGGGCATCCAATCTTGGGGAGGATTTTAAAAAGGCCGTCCCTACTAACCAAATCAAAAGCCTTTGTAAGATCTATGAAGGCTACAAAGAGTGGCTGTCTTTGTTCCCTACATTTCTCTTGCAACTGTCGAAGGGAAAATACCATATCAGTGGTGGACCTGTTGGCTCGAAATCCACACTGTGATTCAGGATAGATTCTCTCTGCAAGCACCTGAAGCCTCTTCAGTATGACACGGGCAAGCAGCTTCCCTACAACACTAAGAAGAGAGATGCCACGGTAGTTGTTGCAGTCACCCCTGTAGCCTTTGTTCTTGTACAGTGTGACAACCACCTAGTCAACATCCGGCACCTTATTCCCCAACATCCACTACAGGTAACAATAATTATAATAATATATTTGTACTTCCAGGATGGATTTACTTGAGAATTTTGGAAATTCTTAGCCCAATCCTATGCATGTCCACACAGAAGTAATTCCCATTATGGTCAATGGGTCTTACTCCTGAGTAAGAGTGGTTAGGATTGCAACCACAGACAGTTTCAACTCAACCATTGAGATGGCAGTACTGTGTTTGAGCAGAAGCTAAAGTCCATTGGAAGTAATACTGGTTGCATTTTAGCGATGTCTTTTATGGGAAAGGGTATCCTTGGGGACACTACATACTGTATAGTGCTTTAAAAAGCTGTGTATGGATGCTTGGAATGCTCAAGTTGGAGAGACCTCATTCTTGCTGCTCTTCCTTATATGACAGGGCATAGACTCCAATATTATATGGATTCTTGACTTATCCTACAATCCAGAGTAACTACGGGAGCACGTAAGAGATTCATATTGCAATCCAGAGCAAATAGTTCTTACACCGGAGCAAGGACTCCCCGTAGTTACTCAGGATTGTGCCCTTAGATAGGCCTAACTTATAATCTGAATTAGAATTTATGAATAAATACCTATTTATGAATAAATACCCATCATAAGAATAGGTTGTGTGTACATTTCAAAGAGCTTTTCAAAATGTACTTAGTGTTTGCATGTTTCAAACACCTCTACATTGTACCTGTGTGAAGTAATGTTTACAGGTTTTGGAGGATTCCCTGGAAGGGTCCACAGAGTATGATGTACTCCGAGTACCACAGAGTACGATGTGTGGGTATGATCCTGTCAGGAAGTTCTTTGAAGTTCCACTGAGTTCTGTTATTTTTCCTATTGTAACTGAAACCAAGTGCTCAACCTGGGCTGGATTGTATGCCTATGGTGGTAACAGGTTCTAGCTGGTTTGAGCTGGGAATGTTGGAAGACTGTTATTACTTTTGCACATTTCCCTAAATCAATATACTCATACAAACTCTGGAAATTCTTATATTAGAAAGATGGAACCTTTCATTTCTGTACAATTTTAACAAAATCAAGAGATCCAGCCACTTAAACCATTCCCCCCCCCCCCCAAAATGTGCACCCTATGAAGGATTGTTCAGATAAAGAACGGATGCTTTCCAATGGTGTCAGTGATGTTCTGTTTAAGTAGAGAACATTGCTTACCAGAGTGGTGTCTGGGGAACATAGCTTGTGAGACAGCCATGCTTTATGGCCTCCTAATGAACTCCAACTTGTAGTCCTACTCCCTTAAATTGTCTCTTTTAAAGATTAATTTACCTCTTTCTCCCCTCTCGGAAGGCTGTTGTTGATAGGGAGTGTCCAGTGCTGAATGCGTAAAAAGTACTAATGCATGTACTTTTGGGGGAAGAGATAACCCTTCTGTAAACATGATGAATGCCGTTTGTACAGAGGATGGTGCTCCTTCTGCCATCTCTAAAGATTATGCATTTGCTGTGGAAGGTTCATGTATGTGACTCTGATGAGTCATTATAGAGGATTTAGTTTTTTGTGTGTGTGTGTGTGTGTGTGTGTGTGTGTGTGTGTGTGTGTGTGAGAGAGAGAGAGAGAGAGAGAGTTTATTACTAATGCTGTGAGAGGTGAGAGTGAGGTCCACGATTTCCCATTTACCTCGTACCATTGTTGATGAACTTATGGTTTTGTATTGAACTAGGCGATGTAACAAATTTAACATTGGATTTAAAATACAAAGGCTCAGTGTAAATCTTCACTTTGGTCTTAAAATGGATGCACACTCTAAGCTTTATCTCTGATCCTATGCTAAAATGAAGGGGTACACACCATATATGCCACCATGAATATTTCAGCTTGTAAGAAAGGTGGGATAAAACAAAGTATGAAAGTAATAAAAGACAGAAGATGAATGCTGGAACTCTATATACATTTACTCAGAGGTAAGTTCCTCCTCGGTGTTCAGTAATGAATCATACTCCCTATAGAGTGTGTTTAGGAAACACAGGGGGAGGAACTGGCATTGTTGGTGCTGCTGCTGAATTATAGTGCTACGAAGAGTGAAGTTATTCTTATTATTTGATTTATATCCCGCCTTTCCTCCCTAATCAAAGGGAACCCAAGGCGGCTAACAACAATTAAAAACAACAATAAAACACCATTAAATCTAGATAATAAATACAGATTAAAACACAATTAAAATACAGTTAAAATACAGATTGTACAAAAATGTTAAATTATCCCTCCTAAAAATTTACGATAAAACCAGCTAAAACTAATACTTAAAACAGCACCTTTCCCGCCAACCACCAATATGATTAAAAAGCTTTTGTCCACAGTGGCACTTGCTACACCTTCAAGGGTAACTATGGAAGAGCAACAATTTCAAGAGTATGTGGCTAGTTCATGTACATGTGCATTATCTGTTGCCTATAGCATCAGATGTAAGTGATTTATGATGGATCCATCAAGTATCATCTTGGATACAACTCACCTATCACCCATTTGGAGCTTCTCAATGGAAACAGTTCAGAAACTGTTTCCATTGAGCTCTGATCTGGCCTCTGATCTGGCCAGTTACATGGGGTGTTGTATGTACAGTTCCCTCAACTATTGGATACAACTCTGTCTCTGTCCAAATGCCATCACACAATTAAATATCATTTGGTTAGTCTGTCAGAAGACAAACCCTGAGAAACATCATTGTTTCTAACAATGGAAACACCAACTAAGACCATTGGCAGTATGGGTGCAATCCTAACTGTGTCTACTCAGAAGTAAGTCCCATTGTATTCAATGGGTCTTACTCCCAGGAAACTGTCTTTAGGATTGCAGCTTATGTGAGACTCCAGTGAACAAGCCAATCAAGGTCAATGTGCAGCGCATAGCTCTATTTGAATATCTGGAACACAAAAGTCTTTCACAACTTTCCCAACTCACCTCTGACAAGAAGGCAAAGCAGAGCACTAAAATGGAGCAGGTGGGGCAACATCACAGCCTTAAACGATATGAAATATTGTAATATTTTATAGCTAATAAGTACAAGAAGTTCCATAACTCCCTTGATTAAGTGTATCATCCTTCTTCACAAAGGCAGCTTGATTTATACTGAAAGCGATTTGCACATACTTTCCTCTGACTATAGAGATTTCATAATTCTTGAGGTGCGTCTGGAAAATCTCCTGACATCCAGAGTCTAAACCAAATTAATGTCTTCCAGAATGACCCAGGGAATTAATGAGGTTTTCCCTCTCATTTCTGCCCATGCAGGTCAAGTAAATCATTTGCTGGCCCTTCGTCCGCTTCCCTCCCTACTCCTCTGTCTTTCTGACTCCTCGTACCATGATAACAACCCTGCAGATGCCTTTGAAATACAGCATCACTGACACTTTCTGTCCATCTGTTGGGACATATTTTAAGCTTTACTTCTCTGCCTGCTGTAAACTGTGCCTTTAATGGAGTCAGTAATTGCTGATAAATGGGGTATCAATGAAGTCAGTGTACTGTAGGTTTCCCCATTCTTTTCTGCTGATGTGTGCTCTTTCATTCATCTTGCCATTAGTTCAAGTGTGTTCTCTTTAATTCTCAACCCCACCAGCATTTTTGGCTTCAGACTTAAATTTTTAATACAGGGTAAAATTATTGAGGAATGTCACTGCTAATAAACAAGTTATCTACAATTCCCCCTCATTCTTTGCCTTGAACAAAAAAAAAAATGTGATGCATCCCAAAAGATGTCTACTCATTTCCTGTATTATTCTGTATTATTCATACATACACATTTCTTGGGTCCACTTTAGATGATCAGTAAAAAAGCTATCGAAAAATACACATCTTCCCATGTGGCAGAAGACAAATTTAACAGCCATTCAAGGCAACTTTCCTTTTTAAGTCATGTATTTTGCAGCCTAGATCTAAGAACATGAGAAAAGCCTCCACTGGATCAGTCCAAAGGCCCATCTTGACTAGCTTACTGTGTCTCACAGTGGCCCACCAGATGGCTCGGGAAAAGCAAGACAAATGCATCCAGGTGCTCTCCACTGCACAGAGCATTTTGAGGTTGCCTACATCTCTCTCTCTCTCTCTCTCTCTCTCTCTCTCTCTCTCTCACACACACACACACACACACACACACACTCACATTCATCATGGCTTGTAAACGTATGTGATAATTAATTTAATTAATGGAATTAATAGAAATTAATAATTAATAGTAGATAAATTAATAGAAATTGAGATTAATCCCAAAATCCAAAACCATTGTTTCTTACATTTCCAGTAATGAATCAACAGAATGATAGTGTAGGTGTACTGACCAGTAGAAGGAGGTGAATAATGTAAATCATAAGTATACAGTATTTACTCAGCAGTAAGTCCCTCTGAGTTAAATGCCTTACCTAGCAAATGAGCAAAGTATGGCAGTCTTTGATGTTGGCTGAATTGTTGTGGAATTGCAAGGATCCTATCTATGCCCTGGTATATTAAAGTATAATAATATTAATATTAAAAAATGGCTTTGTTGTTTTTTTCATTAAGGTCTGCATTGATGAGTTGGCTCTATTAACATCTGTTCTTGTTATTTACTATATTTTTATTGCTCCTGATTTGTAGCTTTCCTTTTTTATAGTTAAATGGTTTTGCATATCTTTCATTTTATAAGCAACCCAAATACTTTGGGTTGGAGAACAAAGTCTGTCAGTCCTCATGCCCCCTATACACTCTTGTTTCAGGCTCCATGGCTACCAGTAGCTAGCCACTATATTCTAGCATAGCATCAAAGAACTCCATGCTAGTACTTTTTGTGCTTCTCGTAAAATATTTATAATGGCTAGAAATAGGATATTCTGTGGATCTGATTTACTTAATTATTCCTATATGTCTATGAAGTCATAAAAATATCCTTTGGAAATTAACAGATGGACATATAACCAGGCTGGTTCACGGGCTCAGCCTGAATTTCCCATGATTTCTCCTAACAATTACTCAAATCAATCAATCAATCAATCAATCAATCAATCAATCAATCAATCAATCTATCTATCTATCTATCTATCTATCTATCTATCTATCTATCTATCTATCTATCTATCTATCTACCTACCTACCTACCTACCTACCTACCTAAAGTATTTATATAAAACTAGTTCAAAACTCAGTGCATAGTGCATCAAGATGCACCTAACTGGGATAAGTCATGTCTGATCCAGCATGTCCATGCTGCTAGTGATGCAAGCAGTGATTTTCATTGGAATCTGATGTGTTAGGAAGTGGCATGTGTCTACATGGTCAGGTCAGGCCAACCAGGCATTGATTATCATGCACAGCTGTATATACAGGGATGTTCATGTGGTAGGTTTTTGAATGAACAATGCTTTGGAAAACCGGCTGCTAAGGGTGCAAGTGGTCCCTTATTGAGAAGAATTGTGATCGTTACATAGTGTTGTCTGTGATGCTAGAACTGTGATGACTTGTATAAGCACATGAGGCTGCCTTTTACTGTGTTGGACCTTTAGTTCATCTAACCCACTATTGATGTTTTGATTGAAAGTGGTTTTTCTCAGCTGCTTTGCTCTTCACTCCTTTTTTACTGAAGATACCAGGGATTGAAGCTCTCTGTGAAAAACAGATGCTCTGTTACTGAGCTATGACCCATCCTGCCCATTCACACATGCAAATCACACATTGCAGATGTGACATCCCTAAAATCAAATGATGATTTTATTTCTGTGTGAAACAGGCCTAAGATACCCCAGTGGAAATATTCCACCATAAATCATTTTCATAACTGCATAGGTGACATTTATGAATGTCTTAGCTGACATGTCTCCTGCTCACTTTGGGAGGGAGAAAACAACTTTTCATTTAATCATAAATAAATTCATGTCCAATCTTCCATGCAACTTTAGTCAGTCAGTGCTCTCTGTCTGGTTGCAAAATTGCAGAACCATTTTTTGTTCAGAGCTCAGTATTGCAGTCAAAAATTATGCATAGATTAAATTAAAATTAAACAGGATACCTCCCAAGGTGACACCCCATTACATATGCCACTATGCTGAACTAGAAATGAGTGAGTCACATCTAGCAGGGCAACCCGTGGGGGACACATTTATCTTTACCTTTTAATTAATGCAATGATAATGCTTAATAAGGACAGAAAGGCATAAAAGGTTGAAAGCTGGACAAAATCAACACGACTCAGTTTTCACTCATGCTCCCAATTGCAGCACTTCACTCCATTCTGTGTGCTTGATTCATGTTTACTCTCTCCCCATTGACAGCCCAAGGCACCATTTCTCTTCCTGACGCCATCTTGGCACGGTCTCGTCCAGTATGTGAGAGCGACTGAAACTGTACATATGGAGACTTCATCCTCAGTTGCCTAATGGATTCAAAAGACATCCTGAATATTCATCACTTCTCGTTTTATGAGTGCCTGGGCAATTGGAGTCTGATGTTAAAGACCGCTGTAAATTAAGGTATGGCACTGGATGAATACCAATTTATCTGTGTTTCAAGGCTCCCCGCCTTCACTCCCCTTCTTCCAATATTGAAGTGCCTATAATCTTTGTGAATACAAGGCATTGTTTCAGCTCCACTGAGGCAGAATTGTTTGTGTATCCCCAAAGACTGTGATATGTCTGCACCGAGACTGCTCATTTTAAACAAATGTGAACTTACTGTACACTCGCCGGAACTCCCTTTCCGAAGAAGTTAGCACTGACCTCCTCTAAACTAATGCTAAACACATGCCAGATGTTTGGTCCCTTAATAGGGAATTATAATTATTAGCCTCACATTAGCATATACTGGTAGTTTTTTTCATTTATATACCTGCCACTGTTTTGTTGAAGTTTTGACATAGATATGTTCATTTTCTTAGCATTATTCATGCTCCTGGCTGGGTCCACTTTAGATAATGGATGCAACAAGGGGAAATCTGGCTGGTCTGTTGCAGAGGCCTGTCACCAGGATGTTGCTTCATGCAGCACCTGGGTCTTGAACTGCTGACCTACTGATCTTCAAATCAGCCGGCACAGCGTCTTTAACCATAGAGTCACAAGGGGTCCCTTTGACACTGATATGATATGGGACAAAATTCACAAATGTTCTGTTTTTCTACTGCTTCAGGTTGTTTAGTTAAATGATGTAAAAGAAAAAGAAACATACTGTTTTAAACCAGACTAACATGGGAATGTAATTCACAAGGTAAAACATGCACACACACACACACACACACACACACACAAACACACACATGTGCAGACGTATGTAGATTCAAATCTACATAACAGGAATCAAGCACATTCCTATCAAAGAAGCTTAGGACAACATTCATAAAAAGATAACCATGTTGGGCCCAATCCTAAATGGCCCTATTATCACTGAGCCCCTAATACTTAGGGAGGAAGAGGTGCTGACATTGGACAAGCACTAGTGCTGGAAGTCCCACACGGTGTCTAACTTGTCCCTGAAACTTCTCCACTCTAGGTACAACACTCCATCTGCATAACCACATTGCTGTACACTTAGAACATGATGTTTATAATATATTGAACAAATGTGAAATGATTAAAGCATGGTTTCTCAACCCCTGGGCCGGAGACCACCAGATGTCCTTGGCAGCTGCCTGACCAATCCGCGAGAGGACTCTTCTAACTGACTCTTCCCCTCCTCTGTTGGAGGATTGCAGCCTCTGAGACCAATCCAATGCCTGTCTACTCAGAAATAAGTCCCGTTATAGTCAGTGAGGATTACTCTCCAATAAGAAGTCTCCAATAAGACTAGGATAGCTTTGTGCATTTTCAATGCATCCTGCACTGAAAAAGGTTGAAAATCTCTGCTCTGAGTAGACATGCATTGAGACGTTGGGCTCTCACCTGCAATCCTATCCACAGTAACCGAGCAATAACTATCATAATGGGATTTACGCTGGAGGCAGCTGTGCTGTGCTTTAGGTGGGGAAGCCCCCCCTCCAGGTCACCAGAGGCAGAACTCTTCCCCCAGCCCTGGGCTGGTCCCTGGAAAATTACTTTTCCACAGAACCGGTCCCTGGGGCCAAAAGGTTGAGGGCCACTGGATAAAAAGAAACCAGTTCACTTCCAAGATGGCAAAAAATATATAGTAAAACTGTCTTTGGCTTAAGGATACTTTCTGTAACACACATTTCCAATTGGAACTCAAAAGAATTGAATCTGGGTGATTTCTGGTCAATTTAGGAATGTAGTTCTATTCTGTCTTGGGCTGCAATCCATGATCCATTCAAGCCAGTGCCAATACTCTCTATTTTTAATGGAGTTGGATGGTATATTTGGTCTCTCCTGCCATGCCCATTTTCTACCAAATAGTTGTTATTGAGATGATGAATGCCTTAAATGCCTTGCTTTATTTTAAAAAAGCTTTTTAGGGGGCAGAGGTTGGGGGCTCTTGTTTTATTGTTTTTAATCTATGTTGTTTTTTAGCTTGTATGTTTTAATTGTTTTTATCAAATTGTTCTATTTATGTTTTTATTAATTATGTTTTATGTCAGCTGCCTTGAGTTGGGCTAATTTGCCCGAGAAAGGTGGGATATAAATTTTTAAAATAAAATAAATAAATAAAATTAAAGATGGCAGATGAGTCTCTCGACTCTTGACTTCAGCTCAGACTGAACAATGCTGCAGTCAGTATCTGGGGGTTAAATAGATCTGTTCCTGTTGAAATAAACAAGACAAAGGTGAGAGAACTTAGGGCCCAATCCTATACCAACCTAGTGCCAGTGCTGAACCCTAGCACCGGTGCTGGTTGTTTTAAATTTGCCAAAAAGTATGTTTATGGCAGCATTAGCTCAGTGGATGAAGACGCTGAGCTGGTCAAAATGAAGGTTGGTGGGACATTAATTAAATTCTGTGTGCATTGGTGTTTAGAGATATCTTTGGAGATGTCTTTGGACACCACTGGCTCTTCAGCCTTTTAACAGGGGTGAGCACCACTCCTTAGAGTTGGTCATAACTAGCACGGCAAAATATGGAGGACACCTTTACCTTTTTATGTTTATTTTTTTTTCCTCTCAACATAGCTGGTAAATAATTCTGAAATATTTGACATTAATAATTTGACATCTTCAGTGAAAATATACTTTTTAATATGAGGCTCTTTCTGTTCTTGGCGAAAAGAGCCTCTTTTGGAATCGAATCAAACATGGAAAACTTCTATAAATGTATACTGTATGCTTTTCTTACGCAAATACCATGAAAATTAAGATTACTGTGGATATTCAATGTCATTTAAAATATATTACTTCCTTACCAGAAATGGCTTATACGTCTTTCTGAAGGTTCTGATTAATATTTTTAGCAAGACACACATTTCATTGCAAAGTCTTTGGTAATTTAGGTTATATTTATGATGAGCTTGCTTGTTCCAAGAGCTTGGATTGAAGTCTGTAGACAAAAGCAACCATGGTTCTTAAAAGAACTTTAATTGGCTATCAAACAACATCCACAATTTATTTAATGTCTCCTTTCCAGGAGAATATATTGTTGGTTCAGCTGCTACTTCTTAAATCTCTCCATATTTTATATGCTTTGGCCATTGCCTATTGCCACAAAGAATACTATGCAGTGTGATTTAAAATATAGTCTGATTAAGTACACAGAAATGGGCTTGTTGGCTGGGTGAGGAATGAGGGAGACATTACTATGGATGTGTAAATTATGCAGCTGTACACTGTCTTTCCAATTTAGGCACTTGTGAAAAAGAGTCAATAATTATTACTTATAATAAATTATATTTTATCCTGATTTAATAAGGCTATCATTCTGCAGAAAGCTCTCTTGCACAAGCTCCATTGAAATGAATGAGTGCAGTGGAGTGCAAGCTGTCTTTTATTTCAGTGAGACTTCTGTAACAGACCGTCTCCCTGGATCTAGGCCTAAATTAATAATTTAAACTTTATGCCTTCTCTGCATTTTACATTTTTTAACTTTATAAGAAACTGGTATTTCAAAGCGGAAACGGGGAAATAACTGTAAAATGAAGACAAAAAATAGAAGACCTGGTAGCGTTTATTTTTACTGTATGAATTTTGGGTTTGGCCTAGTCAGTAGGTCAATGAAATAATTCTGTATTCATGTAAGCAGGGCTGGCCTATTGTTGAGTTGCCTTAGGCAGTGGCACATTGGTCGGGGGAACACATGGAACAGCAGCAATGGAGGCCCCTTTATATATACATGCCCTGCACTAGCTTAATGTGGCCCTGATTCAGAGCGTAGTGATGGTCAAAACAGCAGTGAACAGTGAGGTCCAGACAATGGTGGGATTCAAATAAATTAATTACAGTTTCTATGTCCTAATAACCAAAATTAACAACATGTTCTATGTCCATAGATCAACAGGTTCTATGTCCCATTAGTAACTGGTTCTCAGAACCAGGTGCTCATTAGCAAAAGGTTCTATAGAACCTGTGAGAACCCCCTGAAGCCCACCACTGGGTCCAGACCAAGGGATGCAATAAACACTCTTCCCCCTCTCTTACCTTAATATTAAGCATATTCACTGAAACATTTTTATAATAAATTTTGGAAATAATTTTTTAAAATAAATTTTGGAAATAATTTTTTTACTTTCCCATCCCCCAAATTGTGGGTGAGGAAGGACTCAGCACAGGACCTCTGAAGCAACTGAAAGGCTGCCCCTACTACCTCCCCACAGCTTGCAGTGCTAGCCATGACCAACTCATGACCAATGAGAACGTGCGGTGCTCATTCCATTACAAGGCTAAAGAGCCAGACTTGTCTGAAGACATCTCTGTGGCATGTGATTGGCATGACTAAGCACCAAAGGTACATGGACACTGTTACTTTCCCACTAAAGTGGTAACAATTTATCTCCCTCCTTTTATAAGCTTTTCAACTGCTTGGGTGGCAGGAGCCGGGCAAGTGAGAGGAGCTCATTCTGCAGTTGTGCATTACTCGGGTCTTGAGTTGCTAACCTGCCGACCTTCAAGTTGACAATCACAACGTCCTTAACCGCTGAGCCACCACAGCCCTTTCAGGAATTTTAGGTGATCCTAATGATCTTTTGGCTAATTTTGGATAGTATCTTTTTCTCATAGACTTCTGTGACTACGTGCAATTTTTGTACATTTGAGTAGCAGGCCCGTAATGGGATTTGGAATTTGACAGTATCTAGTAGCTAAAAACATTGGGGAATATCCACAAACAGTGCCAAGTTGAAGGTTATTCTTTCTGAGTTTTTTTCTCGTTGCAGATAATTTTAACTCAAAGTTTATTTAATGCATCAGACAAATTGTATTTTCAAGCCCTTGTGAACAAGCTGCTTCTCTGTTGAGCCGAGGGGAGTGTCTTAGAACTGGAATGTGTAGAGCAGCAGGGATACTCTCCCTCTCTTTATTAATTTTCCCTTGTCTACAGCGACTATCATTACATTCTTGAGATCCTTTTTAAAATAAACTCTGCTGTGATGTAATGCATGTTCTTTCTGAAGGAGGAGAAGGGGGAGAAGCAGCATCCTGGCTCTGGCGTGGAATCCTTTATGGAACATCTTGATGACTGTAATTGCTGTCATGTTATGAAAACCTTTTTTTAAAAGGCGCCAGAGTTCCAAATAAAACATAAAATGGCTTTGATATCATAAATATTGCTATCATTGTTTAAAAATATTGTGACCCGTCTGCTCGTTTCTGAGAAAGAGGTTTTCCAGGGCTGTTGCTTCTCTCTTTCTTTTTCTTAAAAAAGAATAAAAAAGAAACACACAAAAACACTCACTCCATTATTACAGATAAGGATGAAGGAAAATCCTCAAGACAGGCTTGGTTTAAATTACTGCAACACAAGGCCAAGACTGACTCTCTTGAGAATGAACTTCTACATTAAAATAAGTTGATCTTCAGCAGAGCTTGGAAACTCTCTGTTTTGCAAACACTTTATCCCGTTTATTAGGAAACATTAATAGTTCAGTTCTTACAACACTTTGGGACCAACAGAGATACTCTTACAATACTAAACAAATCATTGTCTGGTTTGGAGGTTATTCTATCCTGAAAATAGTATCCATTTGCCAGGCTGGCCTTAGGAAGTACAGGGTCCAATTCCACAGGGTCCTTTGGGATGCACACATTTGGGCTGCAATCCTAAACCTGGTTAGGCCAGCACAAGTCCCAGCATAAATCCTGTGCAGGCCTGAGAATGTTGCAAAAGTGCTGCAAGGCACTTCTGCGCCACTCCTGGGGAGGCTCAGGCCAATGCAGAGATGGGCACTGTCCTCCTCACACCTCTGCGGAAACAGGGAATGGGTACGTTGTGCTGGCCTAAGTTGGTTAGGATTGTGCCCTTGATTTGTAGGCCTCCATGATGCATGCCCCCGTTACTTCAACAGAAAGCGGCTGTTCAGGCCAGGCATGGCATCAGGTGCAAATGTAGCACCCAGTATAGTGGTACCTTGGTTTACAAGCATAATTCATTCTGGAAGCATGCTTGTAATCCAGAACACTTGTATATCAAAGCAAATTTTTCCATAAGAAGTAGAAACTCAGATTATGCATTCCACAACCCAAACATATTCATATAAAATTGATTATAACACTGTAATATAATGCAAACTAATAAAGGAAATACAAATATAAAGAAAAATAAAACAAATTAACCTGTACTTCGTCTCACAGGTGTGTTTTTCACAGGTGAGGATTTTCCTTCATCCTAATCTGTAATAATGGATTGAGTGTTTTTGTGTGTTTCTTTTTTGTGTGCAGTCTCTCAGGCTGCAACCTGTGTCCCTTACACAGGATATGGGTGTCACTAATTATACTAGGGCTTACTTTTGAGTAGGCATGCATGGCTCTCTCAAGCTCTTTTCCATTGCCTCCTTATGCAATGGTGAGGCCCATTGACGATAATAGACTTACTTCAGAGTAGACATGCATAGGCTGGTCTGTCAAGAAAGGCAGATCAAGTGCTGGTGGAGCGCTGAAACCAGCTGTATTCTGCTGCTGGGACATTTTTTGCTTGTTTATCAAGACATCACTTATATTGCAAGACAAAATTTATTAGAAATGTTTGTCTTTCAAAACACTCTCAATCCAAGTACTCCCAATCCAACGTTTAACTGTAGATTGGTCATGACCCGTTGACATTGAGCCACCATTAACTGCTTCCAGAGTAGCCTGATTTTGAACCCATTGGAAGCATGGGTGGGTGGCAGCTCTTTCCAGTGTGAGTGGAAATTGGTCCATCTGGGCTAAAACTGGTCCTGTCTTTATAATAGGTTGATTTGGATTGTGACTGCAGCATGAAGGTACGGGAAGTTGGTGGGTTAACCATTTTCTCACTCAAAATCTGGATTCTTGAAAATACAATTTGTTTCTTTTGGGAACTCTTAGTAGTTGATGGGAAAGGGATAAAGATATTATTGCTGGGAAAATTGAACAGCACTAAAGAGTTTAAACATTGCTTATTTTAGCACTGTGCTCTTGATCCAGATAATATTGGTATTTTAAAGAGAAGGTTAACCCACAAACCAGGCAGTGATGTGCATTATGCCACATCTCATTTGGTCTGTAGGATAAGAGTCAAACCCCATTTGATGCTCACGCAAGAACAGTTTGTCCTCAACATTTTTTCCATTCATTTTTCAAAGAAGGTCCATAGTTCAGTGGTAGAGCACTTGATTGCATGCAGAAGGTTCCACATTAATCCTTGGCATCTCCAGAAAGGGCAGGAAAAACCAACTCAAGACCAACGCACATTTAAGACACATTCCATTCTGTTTTGGATGACAGCCACAAGTTTCATTGGCACCGCACATTTACAATGATCTGACAGTGATCCTTTGGTTTTAACATTAAGGATTTCTCACAAGGAATTATGGGAACTGTAGTTTTAATGAGTCAGCGGGGATCTTAAGCAGACTTTTAAATGTGATTATCAAATAAACAGCCCAGGCTGTAGTGCACTTACAAGCCACTAAGTCCAGTTGAATTTAGTTTATTTTTGGGAAGTCAGTGGAATTCCACTGTAAAGTTTCCACAATTCTTATGACAACAGCCATGCTAGTGAAAATAATATCAATCCTTGGACACCATACTGCACTTATCTGAGCATGCTGGTAGACCACTGAAATCCATGGAGCTGAAGTTCACAGCTGCAGAATGATGCCCTAAGGGTATAGTGCAGATATGCCCTTGGCCAATGGTGGCCTCCAGAGCTATCTGACTGAAATAACATATTGTCCGCTCAGCTGTTCCTCATAAATCATAATTTTAGTTCAAAATTGAACTTCAGCCCTCTTCTGGGGCTTCTCTTGCTCTCCCACAGCTACATTCCTGGAAGTGTTGCAGGGCAAAGATCTAAATGAGTCTTCTCTGAGACAAAAAATCTTCTTGTTGGACCTGGGGATTGAAAAGATTCTGAAAAGAACACAAAATTGAAGAAGGGAAAAGGAACATTGTGAGGCTTCGATTATAACAGAGCAAAAGCTTCTGGCTTCCCTTCAGAATGAAGATCTGAAGGGGAATGATTTAGGGATAATTTTGCAAGAAAAAATAAATAAATAGACTGCTGAAAATATAAACTATATAATGCTTTGGAAGAATAGAATTGATTTCCTAAGAAATGTGAAAATTTGTTGTACACACAGGAAATTTCAGAGTTCTGCATTTCAAAGACTGAAATTTTTTGCTTTATTGGGTACAAAATGCTTCCTATTTGCCTGACTTCTAGCAGGATTTGGGGCCCTTGTCTGCTTGACCACATTGTATTAATTGATATGGCTTCCAGATCTGGGCAGGAAGCCCTTAATGGCCCAGGATCAGTTCTCTGAAGGATCATTTCCACCTAGCCAGTCAAGGTAAAGTCTTCTGGAAAGCACTGATCTGTGTGCCCATATCCAGTGATGCAGAAGGAATCACTGTGTGACTGAGAGCGGTTTTGTGATCCTCTTCACATTTAGGGGGCAATTACAGACATTTTCCCAAGTTGCTCCTCTTTCATATTGCTGCTGTTCATTTTATGTACTCACGGTGTGCTGCAACATTTTGCTGCTATGCATTTAGATTGGTTAATTTTATATCATTTATTGTAAGCACATTCGAAGAAAAGATTTTTTGGGGAGGGTGGGAAGAGAGAGAGAGAGAGAGAGAGAGAGAGTGACGCTGCAATCATAAAGATACTTTCCTGGGAGTTAGACCCATTGAACATAGTGAGGCTTACTTTTGAGTAGACATGGTTAGGATTGTGCAGAGAGAGAGAGAGAGAGAGAGAGAGAGAGAGAGAGCGAGAGCGCATGCAATTCCCAAGAAACATCTGCAGCCCATTTGCTAATCCTTGGGGGAAAAAATTCCAACTACCTCACCAGTTTATTGGGTGATGAGAGCATGTTGGGAATAGAGGATGATGGAAAAGCTAAGTTTCAGATGTCCTTTCGAAAGAGAATTGACCTGTCCTACCCTACTGCCCTTGCACAGAGAAGACCTAGCTGTAGCCACAGAGATAGCGCAACCTTCTCAGCCCAGGTGACATGTGTGCAGCACCTGCACGTTCACTAGTCAAATGGAAAGGTTTTATATCTTGCTTGCTGTTGGAAATGAATGAATCAAGGGAAGTGAAAGTGGCTCCCTAGGTGATATTCAGGCTGAACACCACTCTTTCTTTGACATCTGAAAATAAATTTTAAAACTGAATACACTTTCTTCCATCATATTCTGAAGTGGATGGGGCACAGATGTCCACAATTTAGATTGCATTCCTTATTACACTCTTTTGTGTTGAAAAAATTACAATTTGCTTTTTGCTATTGCCATTTGAGTTATGAATAACTATATAAATTATTTTTATAACATAATAATAAATGAAGCAAATATAAATACACTTTTCTAACTGATACTGGAATTCCAGTAGACATGATATCAGAAGATGAGCCCCTCATGAGAGCCTTTGGGTCTTTCACTCTATTTTCTGCTCTCTTGTGGTGTCACCACCCCTTGATGGTATTAGCCAGAATTGTCCACATGCCCACACTTCTCTAGCGATGCCACTAAATAGGGGTACTTTTTGAAACAAAAATTGGTGATTGAGTAGGACAGCCATCTGTAAAGGTCCTTATTGCTTGACTTTGAAGAACTACCAAGCCCACACACACTTAATTTCCCTGTCCAAGAATATCAGGTTTGGGGGATATAGGTTGAAAAACAAAAACATCCTAAAAGGAGACTGTTGAAGAAGTTGGGGCAGCCAAAATATGTGAACTCATCTGTGATCCTCTCACAGCCTTGTTGGGCTTGGCAAGACCCTTTCCAAAGCATATGTTGCTGGTCAGACATTTGAAAAGGACCAGGGTATTCAATGCCAGTTAGAAAAAAAAATCTGTTAAAAGTTATCAGAGTCTGTTTTCTGGTGAAATGAATTTCTTTGTCCATTCTAAATGCCCTTTCAATTTATTTGCATGTTCAGAAGAATGGTGGATTAAACCCATAAACAGGCCTTTTATATTCAGTCACAGCCCAAACCCAATTTGTCCTGGTACAGGCAGGACAGCATCCCTGCGCTCTAACCAGCACAAGGTATAGGTGCCAGACCTTGGTCCTGCCTCCCGTTCCCCACTCAACCATCCCTCTGCCCACTCTTCCGAGAATAAAATAAAAGCCAATGATAACCAATAATATCCTTGCATTCGTAACAAAATGTCACTTGGTGTGCAGTCCTACCCATGTCTATTCAAAAGGAAGCCCCATTGTGTTCAGTGGGTCTCACTCCCAGGAAAGTGTCTTTAGGATTGCATCCTAAATAAATTCTGCTCACATTTGAGATGATGGTGAAAAGAATTTGAGGCATGTGCAATATTTGGGGAGCTCACTCTCTTGAGAAGTTATTTTTTTAAGTTTTATGGGCACCTTAACGGCTGGTTTTAAAGGAAAACATTCAAAAAAATTAAAATTAATAAGGAAGTACTAGCTTCTACTCATAAATTAGGCTACAAACGTCTTAGTGTGTCATCTGCTGCTATATAGATTCCACTGCAAGCATTGGCTCCATGGCTTGGTTGTGTAAAGGATTCCTGAAAATGGAAAGGCAATTAATCCTCTGATTATCTGTAGTAATCAGTAGTAATGAGTAACATAAAATGGCCATCTGAATACATTCGACTGGTAGATTTCCAGAACAGTTCCTTGACTGCTTCTGGAGACAGTGTACTAACCTAGATGAACTTTGTTTTGGTCCCACAGACCATATTCCCAGAAGATTTGCTTCAATGGAAATGTGTGCTGAGTAGTGTGAATGGTCTGTGAGGAAATGTGAACTGGTATTTGTGTGTGTATGGACACAATCCAGAGTAACTACAGGAGTAGTTACTCCTGAGTAACTCCGGAGTAAGAACAAGTTACTCTGGATTGCAATATGAATTTCCCATAGGTTTTCACTAGGTGGTGCAGTAACTACAGGTGCATATAATGTCTCTTACATGCTCCCATAGTTACTCTGGATTGTAGCCTACGTGTGTGCGCCACTAACAACTATGCATAACTTTGGGATTGGGTGCCTGTTAGGCATTTCGATTTCCCAGCAGATTGATGAAGGCATGAGGTGAATGCCCCCTAACCCCCTCCACAAAAACCCGTTATCAGCTCATACCAGTGGAGACTATGCTTTTATTTATTAGTCAAATTCCTTAGCAAGTGTCAGAGCTAATATCACTTGTATGATATATTTCCAGAATGGAACAAACCCTCCACCAGATAAAGTAACTCGGCAAGAGTATGTGCTTAGGTGATAGAAAGTGCCATAAAAATAATATTACAGAAATGCCATTTAGTATTTATGTATTGAGAGCATTTGCGTCTGGCTCAGACTTAATTAAGGTGGTGGGATGTAGCCTGATCCTCCCAGTAGACTGCTTGAGTCAGATCCAGAAATAGCACGATTATCTGATATTTAAGAGCCAATCGAAAGGCAAAGGTCCACTCTGCCTTGAAGAATCCTGGCAAGAGCTCCTTACTCCACCGTCAAATCTTATCATTTGCTGATGGCTGTGATATCAGACATACCATGCCAGTGAAAAAGGTTAGGATGGTCACAGAAGGCATCAAACCCAATTCAGGTCAAGTCAAAAGCAAGCATGGGCATGACATCTGGCACTACAAGGCAACATCCAACTTCGGCTGTACTGGTAGGTCATGGCTGGGCCTTTCTCACACTTCACTTCATCACCATGCCAGCAAGGAAAAAAACTATTTTTTTTCCTGTTGCATTAAATAAAACATTTATTTCAAGTCATCTGCAATGTGGCACACACACACAAATTTTGCAATTTTATTCAACAATTTTTCAAAAAAATTAAATCCATTTTCAAATGCCCCTACCCATAAGTTGATTGACCCCTGCAATATGCAAAATCACAGCACCCCCCTCTTCAGAACAACCAGAAGTAATTAGAAGTGCATAAGGGGGGCAGGAACTGATTTAACTTTTCTATGTGGGAAAGGGCAGATAGTTTCTGTTTTTATCTTGGAACTGAGAGGAATAGATGAGCCTCACTTTAAAAATATAAGCAAATATAGTTAGAGATTGTAACTGGCTGAAAGCAAAGAAACCTGAATGATTTGCCAACTAGGAAAGAGTACCTGGAGATGAAATTGATTCTTAAAATTGATTTCTTAAAATGGTTTTCGTTTTTCTATTGTCACTGAGGGGCAGGTGGCTATGGGGGAAGGTGTTTCTGTAGAGATGCGGTTATAGAGCATCATGAAGAGCTCTTGTACTTATTTACCATGACATTACCCATAATTCTGTAACCAGATTACCAGAAGGTCATATGAGCTTATTTGAGTATTAAGATTAGTGGATCAGGTATAGGGTTGCCATAATTCTCTTCCACAAAACCAGAACTGGACCCTTTGTCCCATTTGCTAGTATGTGAACACAGTACCCCAAAACTGGGACTGTTTGTGTTTTTCAGGACATATGGCAACCCTACTCAGGAACTACTCTCTGACTTGATGCTTTCTCAGTTGGTTGATGGGTGCCAGAGGCTGGGCTTTTTCAGTGGTGATGATGCATTTTGAATTTTCCCTCCCAGATCTGTTAAATAAGGTCATGTTTTAAATTGGAAAATACATCATTAGAAATATATCAGATTTTTAGTTACCTGGCAGGCAGTGGTAGTGTTTGTGGAAATTTTGTTGTTGCTATTTTTAAGTGTCTTACCTGATAATCGTTATCTTGTATAATTGTGGGCATAATCCTGAGCACCAACTTGGGCTGGCACAAATCTTTTAAAGAATATCTTTTTAACAATGTTTTTTACTTTTAAATCTTTTTTTTCTTTTTTCCAAATCTTTTTAAGAATGTTTTAAAGAACATCAGCAACATGTGGAAAGGAGGAGAGCTGGCATAGGGAGTTACACCAGCCTCCCTATGCTATTGTACTCCCCAGAGGATGGTAAGTTGCACTGGCCAATATTTGGCAAGTGCAGGGGTCTGGGAGGGGTGAGGGGAGAGTGAGGAGGAGGCAGGAGGGAGGTGTTTTGAAGTACTGGGCAGGACTGTGAAGGAGTAGCCAGGAATAAGGAGGCTGGGCTAGAACCTGGCACTTGTCCTGGATCCAGTTCCTGTACCTTGGCACCCTATGGCACTCGGGGGCTAATCAGATCTATGCTACTATAATTGGTGGCGCTCATCTGAGTAGACCCACTGGGCTGTTGTTGTATTGTCTGGGAAAGGGAAAAGGTTTTTTAAACAGTTCATCTGGATATGCTGAAAGGAGAAACCCAAGGTTTGACCTGTGGAGCAGTGCGACATAGGATGAGACCAACATGTGCACTAACCTATGGGCTCTATCATCACACAAGGTTCTATAAACCCAGCCAAACTACTCAGCATCTCCCCTGGAAGAAGGGAGGGCAAGGGAGAAGAGGAATATAAAAGGAAAAAAGGCGGGGCAGGTGGCAGCATTGGAAAAGGGGATCTTGGAAGCTGGAGAGAGTGCTGGTACACCTTGCCTGGACTGGAAAGATGGAAAGGAACCTGTAAGAAACAATCAAACAAACAAAAGAGAGTTAGAATGGACCTGTCTAGGTCAAAGACTTACCTGTTGGACTAGTTGATAATCATTGTTGAGGTGGTAATGGTTGATATGTCCTGTGGAGACCCAGTTGGTTCTGACCTGTAAGAAAAGAGATAATGTTATGGAGTGAATGGATGTCAAAATCCAGAGTACAGAATTTGTAAGTAAAGCTTTGTTACACTTACCTGAAGAGTCATTTCTGCTTCTTGGGGATCCTTGCAGGAGGATGGAAGAAGGCAGGGATGGTGGATTCACCCCCACAAGTCAGTGGGGGTGGGGGTGGCAGCACAGATGACAGAACCATCAAAATGTGTTACTGATTGCAATAAAAAGTTCTGATTGCAATAAAAAATAAAAAGGCTTTTTATTTGCAATTAATTTTTATATGCAGTTCTACACTCAAGAAATAAACTCTGTAAAATGATTTCATGAAGTCTTATGTTTATTTCTCTCCCATTTCCTCATTTGGCTAAACTCATTTGGGTAAACTCTGCACAAATTGCTGACTCAGGGTGAGCACACTAGCCCCCCACTAACACAAGGCAAACACATTGATGGTGCTCATCTGATTAGACCAACTGGGCTGCCATTGGATTGTCTGGAGAAGGGGGAATGTTGCCTCTTGCTGTGCCGAGAGGCACGTTGCTTTGCCTCTTGAGCAGCCTGGTCTTCCACTGGGCTTTTCAGATTTGTGCCAATTTTGATGGCACTGACCCTGGTACATCAGTCTCATTAGGGCAGCAGCTGCATGATATGGAGAAAGGGGGATTAATTCCCCTTACCATGAGTTGCGCGTTCACACCAGCTCTGAGCTGGATACTGGGCAGACTATAGCTGGTCTGCTGTTCCAGCACAGGTTAGGATCAGACTGCCTTTCCAATAATAATTTGCTTGTTTCTACCAAATTTGTATCCCACCCAATCTCAATGGCTCAGGGCAGAGTGCAATGTCTTGTAATTGATGTTGAAGTACCAGTCGCTTTGGAACAAGCCTTCACTGTAAGAAGTCTTTGCATGGGGGCAGATTGAGGATGGTGGTCTTGGCTCAACCCCCTTTTTCAAAGGCTTTCCAGGATGTGGTGAACCATGAATCTTGACATATGTTGGAGCATTCAAAAGACTGGTGCCCCATGCCAAAAATATTTTGAAAAATCAACGTGCAGTAACTTCACTGTTTTTTTTAAAAAGGCAATGTGAATTGGCTTTAAATCCAAGTGCTTTGGCTTAAGTGCTTTGTAGATCATCATGGCAGAAGTGTAACATCTGTGCTACTTGAATGAATGAGGAGTCCTGGGATTGTAGCACTGGAGAGGAAATTGTGTGTTAATTCTTTTCAGCTCTTAGCGTAGCAGTTATACTTTGGTCATCATGCTGTTGTTAATGACTACTCCTGTTCACATCTCTTGGGATACTTGAGCCTTAATCAGACTCTCTGTATCATTTCAACACATTTTTTTTGGTTTGGTGAATAAACAGCAAATACTGACAGAAGAGATGGTCAGAACTTTTAAACTCCTACAGTCACCTTCACACTTTGAGGTTGTTGCTTATGAAACCCAGAGGGAACCATTCAATATTGCCTTTTGCACTTTGTGTAGTTCATAGGGCCAGCAGAAGGGAAATACTTCATTTGGACGCTGGGAAAGCTTGGAACTTATTTTAGTCCGTGAACCTCATTTCTTGCCAAGAAAAATGCAAATATAAATAAATATAAAATGATTTCTCAAGTGTTCAGAGTATGCTGGGATTCTTATCTCCTGTTACAAAACACAAGTGTTGGCAGCAGAAACCAGACTTGCTACAGAGAGTGCCAAAATATTTAACATGAGTTCCTTAATATTGGGGGGAAAAGTCGCCCAAAGAAAAACAAGTAAAGTCATTATCTATTTTCCCCCTCCCCCTTTTTAATAACCATTTCAGTAGCACAATGCCTTAAAAGCAAGGCACATTCCCTTGTGTAATATGGTCTCAAGACATGATTTAGATGGAAAATTTAAGTAAGATTAATGCAATTTATTATCCGACAGGATATCCCTACAAGCCACACTGCTTGGCTAAATTTTTGAATCTCAATCTAATATTTCAGATGAGATTTCCAGACGGGTGTCTTGTTCCCCTAGCAAGGGTGATATAGAGTTTGTAAAACATGAGAGGTTAAACTAGTTTTAACACTTGATTAATCATTTAAATTACTTTGTTGCTCTTTGAGTCCATTGACTTTTGTTTATCGAGTCACTCCCTGCAATTCTTTGGCCAAGCAAAACTGCAGGCAAGATGCCAAAATGTTAATTTACTCAGTGAATTCTTGAAGACACTTTAAAAATGGGGAGGGGGAAGGGAGTGAATTTATAGTTGCATTGAAAGGGTAGAGTGATTTTAGTTCATTGCTCAATAAAAACTACTTTAGCTTGTATGACTTTTTTTGAAGTTTGTAGGCTGCTGGCCAGTTCCAAGACAGATAAATCTTCCAAGCAAATGAAGTGAGTAATTAATAGAACTTGGCTATGCATTCTCATGCAAATGCTCTTTGGATAAAATCAGCTCATATGGCAAGCTGAATTTGGTCCCACTTTGCATGCATGAAAAAATTAAAGTCAAACTACCCTTTGAAGACTAGAGACAAATGTTTCCCCCAGAAGTTAAAAAAAGAGAGAGAACCCTACTAATTATATATGCACATTCTATTAGGATATATCCAAATTTTCTGAACTTTCATACATATGAACATACCATCAAGATACGAACTTTCAAACATATGAACATCTCTCTTCTTGTCTGCAGCATTTAATGTACAATATCAGTATTTTAACAGCAGTTTTGTAAAAATATATTAACAGTAAACAGTATTAACAGAAAAAGGTCTTTTTAACACTAAAGATATTTAATTTATATATTTTTTTACATCGGGTCAAACTGGGTCAAACATGCAGAAACATCGTGTTGGACTTACAAACAGATTGACTTACGAACGAGCATCCAGAAAGGACACATTAGTAAGCAGGGGACTTATAGCACAATCCAGGGTAACTACAGGAGCTCTTATGTCAACATAAGAAAAATTTACTCTGGATTGCTCTATGAATTTCCCATAGGTTTCCACTAGAATTTCCCATAGGTTTCCCATAGGTTTCCACTAGGTGGCACCATAATTACATCAACGTAAGAGCTCCTGTAGTTACTCTGGATTGTGCTTTCACAGTATTGCACTGCTTCAAGAGCCTGCATAATCTGTTCGATCAACAACAGCAAGATTGTCCCTTCCCTTCCAGTCCTGTCCCACAAAATAGAGTGTGCACCATGGGAAGCAAAGTTTTTCTCAAATAGCTTTTCAAGTTTCTTTTTAAAAAATTATATATCTTCAGCCATTATATCTTCAAATTTTGCCCTTTTAATTAATATCTGGTGTTGATTAAAAAGCCCTGCTCATATGTTATTGCAAAAGCATATCGCCAATGATTTGGTCACAGTTCTGATGAAATTTTTTTTCTCAGCACTGGACTAAAAAAAATAGTTACCATATTTCCCGGCTTATTACACGCACCGGACCATGAGACGCACCAAAGTTTAGAGGAGCAAAACAAGAAAAAATATTCTGAACCAAATGGTGTACTATCTTGCAGGCCTCTGTCAGTCTTGAGAGATTATGGTATTGTGCTCGGCACTGCATACACTGCATGTGAAGCACGAAAACTTTTATAATTGAAAGTTGTCAACCAATTTTTTTAAAAAGCTTATTAAACATATGCATACTAATCAGTTAATTATTCTATTACATTACAAATTAATTTTAATATATTTTAAATATTAATGATGATTTAATGTCTTGGTTATGTCATAATCCATCTTCACCCCAACATGGTGTCTTTTCTGTGGCTGTTGCTGGTGTTTCTTTTCCATCTTATTTTTTTGACTGGGATCTCTTTGGGGACTGGGAACTATTCATTTGTTAAATTCAGCTATGTAAACTACTTTGTGAACTGCTTTGTGTTGAAAAGTGGTAGATAAACATTCTAAATAATGGTAATAATTTAGTTCAGAACTTCCAGAATCACAAATCTCAATATTTTTCTTCAATATAAGCATGAAAGGACTATTAAAGGCTACCTTTCCTTATGTCAAATCTACACATTAAACCAGTTTTAACTATCCCATAAAAACAAAAATAACCAACAAATCAAGGAACAGTCTAGTTGGCTCATCTATATATGACTTTGGGAAATTGATTGCAATTTCTTCTCTGAGACCTATCAGGACAAACCACTAAGTCTTCAACATAAATTTGAATTCCAGAGTCTCTAGCTAACCAAGCTCATAAATGAATTCCTAAAAGCTGACTTGTGCCAGAAGACCCAACACTGCAGAAACCACTTGGCAGAAGCCGTTGGTTTTAATAAGATGAACTGCTCTATTTAGCTTTCATTCAAAAATAGAGAAACACCAGATTTCCATAAACATGGGTTTCCTTGAATTTCCAGGACTTTGATTAACTGGTGGATGAGCATATCCTACAAATACAGATTTGTGTGCTGGATGAATGAGGGGCTAGAAACTAACTCGAGTCTCTTTTTTCTCTTCACTCTTCCCAGAATAATAAAAAGGGGGTAACACCATTGCTTAGTATCTTGCATGTAGAATAACAGAATTTTCATCAGTTTTCAATTAGCAAATTTGTGAGCTTAGGGAAAAAAAAGAATTTCATTTCTTACTATGGCTATTTTAATAAAAATTCCAGAAGTTCAACATAGCCAGTAACAGGCCAATTTTTTAGTAATATTGTAGTTTCACTATTCTTTGCAAACTGGGTTCCCCGTCATTCTCTCACAATCAAATCTTACAAGGAAAAGGAGGAGAGCCCTGGGAGCTGTGGTAGGCTTTGGTACGCCACATAATACAGTACTTCTCCTCATAGGCCACTATTCTTGCGCAATCAGACTGTTATCTTGGGTTTTACCATTGAAATCTGCTTCTCGCAAATACTACAGTTCCCACAAGGTTTTGGCTGTTCTTGTGAGACCAGAGACAAGTTTGGGGTTGGTGATTTCTTTTTATTTTTAAATGTACAGAAAATAAAATATGGTAGCTTTAAAAATGTGAAAAAATGAGTCTCCAAATGATGCAAATGAAACCATGAAGCCCTTTTGGCCCATCTTATATCCGATATATTTTAATTTTGGTAAAATACCTGAATGCTGTTTTAATGATGAATGGGGTATACACAGTAGGGGGATTCAAATAAATTAACAACAGGTTCTATGTTCCATTAGTAACCAGTTCTCAGAAGCAGGTGCTCACTAGCAAAGGGTTCTATAGAACCTGTGAGAACACCCTGAAGCCCACCACTGGCGTATACCTAATTACATATGTACATTAACTTATGGATGTTAAGTCTGAATTATGGAAAACTCTAGGTGCAATCCTCAATCAATTGACTTTGGGCGCAATCCAGAGTAACTACGGGGAGTCCTTGCTCCGGTGCAAGAACAATTTGCTCTGGATTGCAATATAAATTTCCCATAGGTTTTCATTAAGTGGTGCAGTAACTACGGGTACATGTAATATCTCTTACGTGCTCCCGTAGTTACTCTGGATTGTAGGGCTAGATGTGATGTCCCAGGAGATTGTAAAATTGTTTGAATAATATAGCTCTTCTGCAGCTTCATTGGTTTAGAGCAGTGATTTTCAACCTTTAAATCTCATGGCACACTGAGAAGGTAATAAAATTTCTCAGGCACATCATCATTTTTTTTACAATTGACAAGGCATTCCATACTGCTAGGGGGGATAACATTCCCCAATGGTCCTATATATATGCCCCCTCAATTCATGATGCACACCTGCAAACCGTTCATGGCACACCAACATGCCAAGTCCAGTGTTTGAAAATGCCTGGCGTTGAGGATGTCCTTGCCTCATCCATGAGGCAAGGAGGAGAAACCTATCATGTGTTTGGAGCCTGGGCCTGCCAGGGCAGGGTTCAAGCAGCATTTTTGGCAATCCAGTCCCAAAGCTGACATAGACAGAGAGTAGGATTTGTGTACCAGTGAGCACTCTAAGGCAAACAACACCCAAAAAGGGAACTAGAACTGATCTCAGGAGTTGGTGTGGTTCAGGAATTTGGATGGGTGACCTCTTTTTTGCCTTGACCTCTTCTTCCAAAAGATGATGTGGAAAAACAAAAACCATTGGCTTTTGTTGTGTTGGCAATGTTGGTTTGGAACTATGAATGTAATTCCCAAGAGGGAAATAGGAATTGCATCTGTGTCCTCTATTGATGGTTCCAAAGGAGAAGGAGCTTTAGCTAGACTGTTGTAGGATGAGTTAAATTTATGTAATTAGTAAAAGTAGCAGACAAGATAACCTTGTCTTTGGTATGATTTATTTTTGAGTGATTTGTGGAAATACAGGCAATATGTCTGTTTAAGGCCAAAGTTCTCTGAAACTGCATTCCTACAAATAGACTTGAATGTGCATATGCAAAAGGGTAGAGTCTGTGGTTCAGTAGCAAAGAACTTCCTTTGTAGGCAGAAAATCCTCAGATTCAGGCTGCAACCCTAATCCCCAGTTAGTCCGCCATAAATCCTGGCACAAATCCCATACTGGCCTGGGGGTGTTACAAAAGTGCTGTGATGCACTTTTCTGCCACTCCACTTTTCTGTGCACAAACATACACTGGCCTTCCCGCACCACCATAGGAATGGGGAGTGGGGGAGTTGTGCTGGCCTAAATTGGTTAGGATTGCACCCTTAGTAGTGCCTAAAATTTTAGGTAGGACTAGGAAAAACCCTTGCCTAAAACCACAGAGATCTTTGCAGGCAATTGTGAGGTGACTGACAAGCTCCTCCCAACCCAGGGTGACCAAATATCCTCTTTTGTTGTCTTTTGTCCTGGAAAAAATTCTTCATTATCCTCCTTTTTCTTGTAAACTGGCAGTATGTAGCTTTCTTGTAATTAATACATTATATGCACAATCCTAATCAATTTAGGCCAGTGCAACTCACCTGTCTTCCTGTTCCCATAGTGGTGTGGGCATGTCTGTGCACTAGCCTAACCCCTCCAGAAATGGTGCAGAAGTGTGTTATGGCACTATGGTTGCAATACCCCTATTTCAGACTGGGACTTGTACCAGCCTAACTGAGGAATAAGATTACAGCCTTACCCCCAAATCCAGAGTAACTATATGAGCACGTAAGAGACTTTATGTGCACCCATAGTTACTGCACCACCTAATGAAAACCTATGGGAAATTCATACTGGAATCCAGAGTAAGTTGTTCTTACACCGGAGCAAGGACTCCCCATAGTTACTCTGGATTTTGCCCTTAATGTAATAAATTATAAGTAACCATTTTAAATTTAATAAGAAGTATATAGTGTTTAAATTAACCACATGAAAGCAATATGAGTGTTTTTGCCTTTTATTTTGTCATGTCCTACCTTTTTCTTGGGTATCCTATTTTTTGGGGGGCGGGGGGCGGGGTGGGCGTTGTCCTCTTTTACCCTGTCCCAACTGAAGTGCACGTGATGATTCTCCATTGCCAGCAGGCAACAGGGTGAATGGAGTGGCTGGTCTCCACTAATTTAGATGCATGTTTCTTTTCATTCAGTACAGTCTGAGGACTACAGTGCCATAAATCACCAGATGAGTTAAGCCTATTGAAAGCGACTTTAATGGTCATTTAATTTAAATATGTGCCATGATCTCATCCTGTCTGAAGTTCTGGGGCAGGGAGAGGAAGAGAACCTTACTTACCTCCTCTTCCTCCTCCAACCCATTCTGCTTCTCTTCTTCCTCCCTGAATATTTTCTCCTGCTCCACATTAGAGGCAGAAGCCATTTCCTCTCTTTGCGTGGCAGTACTGAAGCACTGATGATCGGCATGCACTTACCACACCAGAAACTGTTCTCAAGAAACAAAAAATCCTTTATATCGCTAGAACGAACGTCATAAATCTATGACTAAATGCCATTCCTTTTTTTGAGTGCAAGGACTATAGAAATAATAACATGCAGCCATGGTTTATTAACCTTAACCCTCTCCTTTAAATCAGTCAGCATATACATGAAGCCAAAAATACTATTGTGGTCAGTGACTGCTCTTTACCATTGTAAGCTTTCCCTTCTGACTGGCCACCAGCTATGCAAAATGGAGCATTCAGAGTACAAAAAATACAGTTTGTGCATGCCTTTTGCTTGGCATCTCTAAGAATCTAATTCAGCATTTAAAAAGAAATATGAATGTGCCTGCGTGGGTGCACAGCCCTGAGCATGTGTGTCATCCCGCAGCTGGGCATGAGTGCAGCTGGCAGAAGCCATTGGATTCTGTGAGCAAAAGAAATTGATCTCAGGCTTACCTGAGCTCATTGGAGCTTTCAGCTTTTTCTTCTGTGCCTTTAACATCATGGATTTTATGTTCTATGGTTGAAAAATGCAACTCGCTTATGAACTAAAAAGTATTCAACAGACCAATGAGACTGATTGTTCAAACTGCAAATGAGATATTGTTGTGAAACAGCACTGAATCAATAAGGTGTTAGTAAGGTGATACCCGGGAGCGTGTATGATATCACGTTGACAAAAACCACTAAAATCACTAAAATAGAGGTTTGTAGGAATAATACCATCATATTATATACCAGTCAATGAGTAATTTCACTGTAGAATGCAATGAGAAAAATATTTCTGTTCTATTAAAACATATGGCAAAAAACAAAAACACAACTCAGTGGGGGTGGTACAATGGTACATCACCTCATTCACCACCTGGGTTGTTGCTACATCCATTATAAGGGAGGAGGTCAATCATGGGAGTGATATGCTGGCCTTCTGCACTGGGTGACGCAAACCCTAGTGACACCACTGGTTTGGGTTCCCTTTCCTATTTGATACATTAAGAGAAAGGAGCTCCCAAGAAATGATGATGAGCTCAGTGTCTTGTCAAACTTGGCCCAATGTCATAGGAGAATTCCAAGCCATTTTCCCCCAGACCACTAACTCATCACTGTCATCTTCTTCTAATTTAGATGAGTGTTTAAGTAATTTTAAGATATGAAATCATACTGATTATTATGACAACTTGAGAGGAATATTGCAAAATCATTTGAGTCCAAATGGGAAAAAAATGAAAAGATCCCAGAGGGAATCTGAGCAGATCTATTTTCAGATTCAGACTGATTATAGGAAAATGATCTTAAAATAGTAACCCAGTGGCATGTTACTCCCCATGCACTTATGGTTGAAACCTATCCAGAGCCTATGGCTGCAATCCTAAAGACACTTTCCTGGGAGTAAGGCACATTGAACACAATGGGGCTTACTTTTGAGTATACATGGTTAGGATTGTGCTCTATGGCAATGAATCTTGTTATCTGTTAGGGGTGTACATTTAATTTCTCCTTTCACTTTAATTAATGAATTTCCTGTTTGTTTACAATTTTCTTGTTTCTCGTTTCATTTGTTTCGTTATTCTTTTGTTTCATTCATTTACTTTATTATTTCTCATTCATTGATGCTTCAGGTGGTAAAAGTGGCAGCTCTCTTACAACTTCCTAGTGTTGACCACTTTTTGATTTCCCCCCACATTCTGTCTCAAATGCTGTATTATTCCTGAACTGGGGCCCGTGGTGTACTTTGGAGGGGGGACAAGAAGGAAAAACACATTGAGCTAACATAGCTTGTATTGAACATTTGGGCTGTTCTAGTATTAAATATTCACATGTGTCAGGACAGGAATGAAATGAAATTGTTTGTGAATTTGGAAATAATTACTTTTTGGAATCTGAAATATGGATTTCAATTTTTTTCCAGCTCTAGCCCATATATTCAAGTATCTAGAAATTATATTGATATTTTCAACATTGCCAGTGTTATGCTATTGCTAAACTGTTGCACTCGAACTGTTATGGGAAAACCAGATTCATATCTATGAAAATCATGAAGTGGCATTGGGCCAGTCTATATTTCCCAGCATAATGTCTCCCATAAGGTTACAGTAAGGCTAAAGAGTCACTCCAATTTCCTTATAGGAGTGAAATATATCTCTATTCCTCATCAGAAATAAGAGGGATTGATGTACTTCACAAATGTCCTTTTGGGGAGATTTGATGCTGGGTTTGAAAATGGTTGGTCTACGCTGAAAATAGTATTTTTTTCCCAATTTTAAACATAAGAACATAAGAAGAGCCTCAGGCTGCAGTCCTAAACACACTTTCCAGGAAGAAAGACCCATTGTACAGAGCGGGGCTTACTTCTGAGTAGACATGGTTAGGATTGTGTTCTCAGTTGGACTAAGCCAAAGGCCACCTAGTCCAGGTTCCTTAGACTTGAATCCAGAGTAACTACGGGAGCACGTAAGAGACTTTACGTGCACTCATAGTTATTGCACCACCTAGTGAAAACCTATGGGAAATTCATATTGGAATCCAGAGTAAGTTGTTCTTACACAGGAGCAAGGACTCCCCATACTTACTCTGGATTTTGCCCTAAATCTCACAGCAGCCCACCAAATGCCTCAGGGACAGGGTAACCATACATCCTCTTTTTCCAGGACATGCCTTGGATTTTAGTCTTGTATCCTGGAAAAAACTTCATGTCCTCCTTTTCCTTGCTTGGGCAGCATGTAGCCTTCTTGTACTTAATAAATTATCTGAAATAAATTATATGTAATTTTATATATCAAATGTAACTTTAATAATAAGTAATAAAATTTAAATTTAATAATAAGTAATAGTGTTAAAATTAAGCACATTAAAACAATGTATATCAGTGTTTTCATCTTTTATTTGGTTATGACCTATATTTTTCAGGGGTGTCCTATGTCCTATGGGGAGCCTTGACCTCTTTTTTGGTTATGACATACAGTCACCCTGCTCAGGGAGCACATAAGACAAGACATCTGCATCCAGGTGCCCTCCTTTGTATCTAGCATTTTGAGATTGCCTTTATATATGCCTATATATACACTACCCAGTCCTGCTGTGTACATTGGTGGAAAATGTTGCAAATCCTACTAGGAATGAATTTGTCAGGAAGAGTGGATTTCAACAATAGAAGTAAATTCTGCTGCTCAGTGATGGGATTCAAAGAAATTAAGAACCGGTTCTCTGCCCATCTGGCAGCCACTTTTAAATGGCTATTTTTAAACTTTATATGTCCTATTTCTTGTGAACAACTGGTTCTTTAGAGTAGGTGTGAACCTGCTGGAGCCCACCACTGCCGCTGCTGTAAAATGGCTGTCACACAGCACCCAATATGCCACTGGCAGCCTTTCTCCACACACTGCCATGTGAGGGGGCATCACAGCAGCTTTGTTGTTGGGCCCCACCATTCTCACCTGAGATGATAAGTCAGAGATTGGGGAGGGATGGGTAGGGAGGAGGAGGGGGTAAACAGGGAAGGAACTGAGCAAGAAGGGGACGGAAAGGGGGACAAGCTGGAAACACACTGTGGATGTGGCAGCAAAGGCACACACTCCTTCTTTCTGAGGCTCTCCATTCTTTTCCTCTCCTTAAACATATATTACCAAAACATGGTGGTGTTTGTCTGGGGATACTGATAGCTAGTCCCAGGGCTTACTGTGAGGTAAGTATAAAACATTTATACTTTCCATGTGCCCTTGGGTTGCTTCCCTCCACCCAGTGTAACAAAAAGGCACACAACTTTTTGGCATAACTGCATTGGCATGATTGGCAGGGAATATGGTGGGGACCACAGTTTGTTAATAGCGTCACTATTGAAGCAAAGGACACTGAACTTCGCTATTTTCAAAATCTCCTCCTTACAATTCTTACACCATTCACTGCTCCAACGTACGTATTACAAAACAGGGGTGTAACCAATTTGGATGGCCACTGTGTTAACTCTGTGTTCAGCAATGTGGGCCAGGAATGAAAATTTGAGATAACAGACGCCCAAAATGTACCACTCTTGCTGTTTAATGAATAGCCTTCTGTTCTTTTGTTTTTTGCTCTTCCCTAGACTACATATGGAGATTGCATAAACTACACCTGTTTCACTTCCACAACACAGGCACTTCTGCTTGTTAGGCTTCTGTGTGATAAAATTAGTTTGGGGTTTTCTTTCTGAAAGACAGTTAAATGACAGCTATGGCAAATGTATGTGGTTAGCTGATGGGGATGTGAGAGGGGAAGCAGAAATACTTTTAATACTCTGGATCAACAATGAGGCAAGCAACCAAAGTTACTCCATTAATAAACTCACAACGAATGCCACATAGTTGAAGGGACAGCTGGGTGGAAATGTTTATGCAACAAGTGAACAAGCTTTGCACCCAAACTTTCCCACGTGCTGTTGCAATGTGTGAAAGTGCAGAGACTTGATTTTTTTTTGGTCTTTTATTGCTTCTGTTGTTGCTTTGCACGCATTGTTGCTTTGCACAGTAAGTGTGGTGTTTGGTGCACACTCCCCCTGTCTTCCAAGCCCGTCTTTGTTGTAAACAGCATTCTAGGACACCCATCACCCTCTACTTCCAGTGTGCTCCACACCATAGAGAGAAGGTGATGTGTGCCATGAGCAGCTCCAGGTAAGTAAAAAGACGGGATTGTGGACCCTGCTCCTGCCCCTGCCCACTTGCCCTTTTAATGACAACTTCTGGGAATACTGGCAAAATGAAGGACATGTTAAAATAAAATGTAGGACATCCAAGAAAAATGTAGGACAAATTAAAATAAAAGCTAAAACACTCATATTGCTTTCATGTACTTAATTTCAAAACTATATTACTTATTGTTAGCATCCTCTTTGCAAGACCTCGTTTTGTTTGCAAAATTAAAAATGTACATGTTAACTGATCCAAAGCAGAGAGGGAAGTGTTTCTATCACATAAAAGGCACATGTTAACTGATCCAAGCAGCCAACCTTTCTCAGCTAGGCACTCAGTCTGTGTTTCCACCAACAATGCACATGTTTAGTATTCCAAAGCAGTCAATATAAGTGGATGGATGCTTGGGTAGCTGGATTGGTAGGTGGGTAGATAGGTAGATGGGTGAGCCTCCTGGAGTGGAGGCTCAGCGGCTACGGGCAGCTGGCTGGCTGGCGCTGGTGGCTGGCCAGGAGTGGCCACTCAGGCTGCAGATGATTGGCTGGCAAGCAGGCAGTGGCCAGGCCAGGAGCGGATGTTCTGCCCCTGCCTGGCTTTGTGCCACCAGAAGCACTGTTTCCAGCACTGAGGAGCCTGCAGCTGGCGAGAGGCACAATGCAGTGGCCGGCACCAAGCCTTGCCACCGTCACCTCTTGGGCAGGGCCAGAGTACCTAATATGTCCAAACAAGGGGCCCATTTTTGGTCATGTCTAGGCGTTTCTGGTCATGCCCAGGCATTTCTGATCAGCCTGCCCTTCAAGTGCTGATGCCAACAGGAAGGCTTACCCTTCTTACTGGCACTTCTGGAAGCAGCACTTTCACAAACCAATTTATTATTGTTTTTGCATGCACTGGTGGAGCAAGCATTCTGCCAGTCAGTGCAAGTTGGAGGAGTAGGATTGGGCCAGTAATGTAGCAGCTTATGAAACTCAGCAGATTAAGTCCAACTGGGAGATCACATTGATTCCTGGAAGTTAGTACATACAGTAGTGCCTCACATAAAGCATTTAATTTGTTACGGAGGCATGCTCTTTAAGTGAAATGCTCTTTAAGTGAAGCAGATTTTTCCATAGGAAATAATGGAAACTCAGACGATTGGTTCCACAACCCAAAAAATATTCATATAAAAATATTAACTGGAAGTAACAATGATGACAAAACACTGGAATTGAATTCAGAACATGCATTCAATGTGCATGATCCTAGGAAGTCTACTTAGGCTGCAATCCTAAAGACACTTTCTTGGGAGTAAGCCCCATTTAACACAATGGGGCTTACTTCTGGATAGACATGGTTAGGAGGCTGCAAAGACACTTTCCTGGGAGGCTTACCTGGGCTGCTGCTGGAGGTTCAAGGTCGCCGGTCGGGGCACTTGAGAGCAGTTAGGGGCAGCTGCCTCTGGCACCCCCAGGCAACTGCCCCCAAGTTGGGGGCAGTTAAAGGCCGCAGCGCTGGCTGGCAGCCCTTGTAAAGAGCCTCCATGCGGAGCATCAGAGCTGCATAGCATGTGTGCCCATGGAGCACTTGCTTGTTAGGTGAAACGGAACTTGTTATGCGAAGCAAGATTTCGTGGGAAATTTTTGATTGTTATGTGAAATTCTTATTAAGTGAGGCACTTATTAAGCGAGGTACCACTGTAGTTGAAATAAATGAGAATATACATAAAAGTATATCAGTAGGCTGCTCAACACTCAGAGCAAAAACTAAATTTCTGCCTTCATATAAATTGTGGGTGGGAACCTGTTCCACTCCTAGTCCAGCCCTAGCTTGTGAGCATTTGCACAAGTGGTGTCAGAAGAGAGTTTTCTATGGATTCAGGATAAGGCATCCTGCTCTGTTATCACATCCTGTCCATGGATGACCAAAGAAGAAAAAAATCCTGGAATTTTTAACAAGCATTCTGAACATTCACTGTAGCCTTCAGTTTTTACATCTGAGTCAAAGAATGTATTGTTAACTGCCAACCACATACAAACTCAATTACATTCACGGATAGTGATTCTGAAGACTAAGCTTTGCCTGGAACATACTGCTAGTGGTGGCGGATCTCTTTACAACAGCTGAGAATTATTACCATGGACTGGGAACACGCTACATTTTTCATTTAATGGGTGATTGCACAAAATCAGCATGAAAAGAGAGCTAGTAGAAAAAACAGCACTGAATGCCAGAAACTCCTATGAAATCATACATGCTGATGAGTTAATATTTATTCATCTACATTTCTTGCCCATCACACTCGGAACACTTTGCAGAGTTAACAAGATAATAAAACATCCCCTCACCTAAAAGCAGCTTGGATAGAAAGCTGTTTTACTATCAATATTGTGTGCACTGTGCAGGGATTTGATGGTGCTTTACTTGACTCATGGGCCTGGTTCTGTAGTCTAATTTCTACTGTTACACACTCCGTTAGTCCCAGTACTGGTACCAGATCGCTGGAGACTTGGAGAAAAGATCTGTTCTGGTCTTGCCCATCCCCACCCCAATTCTTCATGTATGTGAGTATGTATGTATATCATTTTAATATGCCTAATAAAGGTTTACTATACTGTACTGTATGCGGGGTGTACCCCAAAAATCTATATGCAGATGAGTGGCTTCTCTTGCTTAGTCCAAGCAGGCCCTATGATTATGTAAGGAACTCTAGATGTTCCATTTATGGAATTTTGTAGATGTTCCATTTAGGTTCCATTTAGGTTCCAGTGGTAGCTCAAGTGCTATCTTGGCTGATCCACATCACTGCTACCATTAGAACTGTGGGGTGGTGGTTAAGGCCTGTCTTGGCAGGGTGCGCCTTCTGATAGCCAGCCTCCAGTGCTACTTATGACCTCCCCGCAGTTCACCATACCAGAAAGTGGCTGAGCTCTGAGACCTTCAGTGCAATCCTAAGCTTGTTTACTCAGAAGTGTGTCCCACTGAGTTCAGTAGGACTTACTCCCAGGAAAGTGTGGTTAGGATTGCAGCCCTTGTCCTTTCAGTTTTAGGTACAGGTCAGTGCTGATAGCATCCACTGTGTTTCTCTGCAGTCTTTTGTGTTTGGTAAAGATGTCAACTAACATAGCACTCTCAATGCAATGCTTCCTTCATATACATAACACCTTGTTGCTTTCCCAATTGGTAAACATGGCAATCTGGGTTTGGTTTCCTTTGCATGAGAGATTGCTCAAAACCTATAAAGCCTGTGCTAAAGGCAAGCATAAAATGAGACAAGCAACAAATTGCATCTCTGCTATCCTGCATTAGATCCCCAGAAAGAAATCACCTGGATCCCAAAATACCTTCTCCCACTTTCTCCCTCCTGTCTATCTCTCTTCTATATTATCATTCCCCCAATACACAGACATCTTTGACCAGGGGTATCCTTTGCCTCGTCTCCTCCTCATTTGAGGTAAGGCACTGGACTGGTACCTGATATGTACCTCCATTAATTACAATGGTGTTTTTAATAGGGGTTTTATGTATGTCTATCATGTTCTGAATCTGTAAGAGGAAGGCAGGATGTAGACATTGTAAATGAATGAATGAATGAATGAATGAATAAATAGGTACCTGAAACAGCCAAAGGGCAGGGCCATACAAAAGAGCAAGTGCAGCTTGTATTCAGCCTCTGTTTTTGGACTTTTTTGTTCCAAATCCAGTTGGCCTTTGGAGCATTTTTCACTCCAGACCAAAGAGAGCATATGTCCTTTCCCCCACCCCCCCAGACATTTTATTTTAGCCTTGTGTCCTGGATTTTAGCCTTGTGTCCTGGAAAAACTTCAATGTCCTTTTTCTTGTAGGCGGGCAACATATAACCTTCTTGTAATTAATAAATTATGCATGCAATCCTAATCAATACTATTTAACACAATGGGACTTACTTCTGAGTAGATATGTTTAGGATTGCACTGTATATGTAATAGTTTTCAATTTAATCATCAGTAATCTAGTATTTAAATTAAGCACATGAAAGTGTCTCCCTTTTATTTTGTTACATCCTACATTTTTTGGGGTCTCCTACATTTTGGGGGGCTTGTCATTTTTGGGTTATGTCATATGGTTACCCTGCTCCAGAGGTGGGTTTGGCCATCACTGGCAGGTGTAGACTGGAACAGAAGCAGATTTAAGGACTTGGTACCAACTCTTAGGTAAATGAGAATCAAAGGGAGAACACAAACCAGTTTTCAAAGGCTGGCTAGTGATCCTTCAGGCTTGAATTGCTCTATCTCAAACACTTGGGTTGTGATGGAACAATTCAGCTTCCTTGAATCTCTATTTAGGGCTGGTGTTACTCAGGATGATTTTGCCCAAAGGGGTCTGGACAAGTTGCTGAATCCTCCAGAGTAGGTTCCAGTACTAAAGGAGGAAAGTTTGTGTAGATAGAGGCTGTTGTAAGTTGTAGTTGATTGTTGTAAGTTGATTGTTATACAGTAACAGTTGTAAATTGATTGTTATACAGTAATTCAATATTCTTGGCCCATTTTTATTCCAAATCTCGCCTTGTATTCCTTGTGTCCCTTCCTCTTACCAGAGGTGGGGATGGGAGAAATCTCACTTTCTCCAGAGCAGATGGACATCAGATTTCCCACCTATCAGAAAAAGCTTCTCAAAATTTGCTCCATACTTAAGACACTCGTTGATAATTCCAAACCCTTAACCAGCAAGAGTTAAGCCAAGCACAAGACTGGTCACTTCAGAACACTGCAACACACCTTGTAAAATATATTTATTCTGTTGTTTATTGTTGTGTTTGCTTTAAGGGAACCCTGAATACATTCTCTAATAGGAAACAAATGTGGAAGCATGCTTTGTGCCAAAGAAAAACCAGGAGACCACACCACATAAATTACATAATATATAACTCTCAAGCATTAGAAAGAGATGTTGGAGCTTGCAGGGTGAATGGTAGTATATTTTCATAGAATAAAGAAACCTGGGAGCAATCTTGTTCTCTGTTTTTATAAAAATTTAAACAAAGACTGCAATATAATGTGATAAAATGGCAGGGGAGAGATAACTGTGCAGAGTGGGTTTTTTAAATGGTGTTGGTGTTTCAGTCAGGAAATTTAGATGTCAAGAAAAACAGCCGTTGGGAGTCACGGCCTCAAATGCAGCCAACATCAGTTCCTTCAGCCACGTGGGTAGCTCCATAGACATTTCCTGAAATCCACAGAAACAAGTTTTTTTTTAAAAAAATCTTTCATTATGGTTTATACTCCAATATATTTCTGTACCTATTTCCTTTAGAGATTGCATGGAAACCAGATTCAAAGGATTTTAACCGTTCTTTTGGACTATTAATATAAACAGGTATGTGCAGCTTAATGACAGAGATATTATCATTGAACGCCATTGTGCCCACCATCAGATGCTTGATGGGTTCATGCACTAGCTCCAGTGCTGTGCCCGTACCTTATGGCATGTTTGTGCACTAGAGATAAGAGGCTGGTTTGGGTTTGGGTCCTTGGGTTCAGATTTAGATCCTAAATACCTTGGGCATAACAACAGGAGCAAAGCATCATGGAGAAGGTTGTGATTTTACTGGCTGACTCATTCTCTATCTCCATGTTTCCTCAAAGCTGAGCATTTGGGTTCCATAAAATTGTATTTCATCAATACCCATAAAAATAAATCCTTTCTTGGACATTAGAGACCATCGCTATATGTAATGGAAGCAAATAGAAATGTTCAATTTTGAATTTTTTCAGTATAGACACACACAGAGAAAGAGGGGGGATTGTGGCTTTTTTCTTATTCTTTTAATATTGATGTAATATGAGGTAGCGTTGTTTAGACTAATAAAGATATATTTTTTCCTGCTGTGATCCAGGGAGCACTTTCTATTACTGGTTCCTATTTTAATGTATGTTCCTCAGAGAGAACATCTGCCTCTTTTGATTCTACACTATTGAACTTCACACTTCCTTATTGCAGTTGCCACATTTGTAATATTTATTGAGGTTTCTCATGCATTTTGACCTATTCTCTCCACCTTCCATTTTTCATTAACTATGTTGAAAGACAAAAAATGTATACTTGGCCTAAAAACAACTTCGAGAAAGAGTTCCTCAGTCAAAAAAGACACATAAGGTACTATCCAATCCAGTGACAGGAGATGCCAGAGATTGAAGTGGAGAGTTTCAATAGGAAAAGTATGGGATCTATACGGTGGTGGGTTTCAAATAAATTAACAACAGATTCTATGTCATAATAACCTAAATTAACAACAGGCTCTATGTCCATAGAACAACAGGTTCTATGTCCCATTAGTAACCGGCTCTCAGAACCACGCACTCATTAGCAAAGAGTTCTATAGAACCTGTGAGAACCCCCTGAAGTCCACCATTGGATAAATCCTGGAAATGTAGTGTTTAAAATAACCTCAAATCCTACTGATCTTTCCAACATTTCCAGCCAAGGAGGCCTCTATGATTCTCCATGACCACCAAAGGATGCAGTGTATGTGCCATTGACACATCTGCATCTGTATTAGAAAGATGGATAGGATTGGGTCCTTAGTATTAGATTATAGATAAAATTCTTCAGAAGACTTCTATTCAGTCCTCTAACTTTGCAGTTATGGTATAATAAAACTTTGGATTGAGAGTAACGTGGATTGTGAGTGTATTTTGCAAGGTAAGCAAACATTTCTAATAAATTTTGACTTGATATAAAAATGATGTCTTGATACTCAAGCAAAAAAAGTCCTGGATGGGATACGGCTGGTTTCAGTGCTCCACTAATACTTGATCAGCCTCTCTTGAGAGACCATACTATGGATGTCTACTTTGAAGTAACCCTTTTATAGTAAATGAGGCTCACTCCTATATAAGGAGGGGGGGGGCTGCAATGAAACCTACCTTAAAGTACTCTAAAGAAAGCCCTATTTTAATCAGTGGGACTCACTCCTATGTAAGAAAGGCAGATTGCAGCCAGAGACCTGTGAGACTGTGGTTGCAATCCAGAGCAAATTCAGCCTGCTCTGACCTAACTGCACTCTCCTAACTATTCTGTATCCAGAGGAGAAAGTTATGCTGAATCCAGAGAGTCAGGAAGCCTGGGCTGCCCTAACTGCTCCAGAGCATGCTAAGTAATTGACACAAGGGGAAGACTTGCTCCTGAGGAGACACCCCTTAGATCACACTGAACAAGGAACAGCTGTGGTGCCTACAGTGGTGACATGATTCTGCACATCACCTGGTGCGGAAGTCTGTGAGTCATCCCTGGGATGCGCCCCCCCCACCTGGACTGCACAGTCACCAAAGTTGGCGCCTGCGCGGTTGTTTCTGAAGCCAACTGGCTTCAGAAAGAGTACTGCGCAGGCACCATCTCTGACACCTGCACAGTACTTTTCTGAAGCCTTTTGGCTTCGGGGGAGACTGTGCAGGCGTCAGAGTTGGTGCCTGTGCAGTACTCTTTCTGAAGCCATTTGGCTGCCGCTCCGCCTCCTGAGTGAGGCCGAATGGCTGTGCAGAGGCGCGGACTTTCTCTGCTCTAAGGAAGTCTCCTCTGAAGCTGTTCGGCATGCTCAGTGTGTTTCTGCGCAGTGCACCTCAGATGGCCGTTTAGGCCAGCTCCTCAGACAAGTGTCAGCTTCTGGCTGATTCTCCGCCTTGGAGCAGGCCTGAATGGGGGTGCTGACGCCCGGGGCCTGCCAAAGGACAGTCAAACTCCTCTGGCACATCACCCCATCCGGAGCGCATCCCCAATGCAGCCCACACCAGCCGCACCAGTCTGGTGACGCCACTGGGTGCCTGCCTTATAAGGAGTCCCTGATGAGATGCCAGTACATTCTACAGTGAATACAAGGGGCTTCTTGGAGTGGCCTGCTGTATCCTGAGGTTTGTGGGCAGCCGTAGTTTGTTCCATATCCTGAGGTTGAGAGGAAGGGGTTGCAGCTAGGCTGGCCAAGAACTCAGATTTTTGGTCAGCACTGCCATTCTTACTCGGGCCTTATCATGGACCCCTATGGGTCTACTCATTACTATACCTGCTCCTGAGGTGGTATAACTCTGAGGGCTGGAAGAGGGCATTTCTGCCTTGGAAACAGGCTCTGGATACAGAGTAACTGCTCTGCCCTAAGCAATGCTAAACATGCCCTCAACTTGCCTCTCCTGAGCTGCTTAGGCTGCCCCAGTTAGGGCAGAGCAGGTCCACCTCTCTTAGGGCACCCTATCTTGCCTTGCTCTGCCCTAAGCCTCCTTCAGAGTAACTGGGCTGGAGCATCTTGCAGTTGCTCCAACCTAATGTTAGATTGGGCAACCTAAGGGCTCTTATGTGGACAGATTAGTTGCTCTGGATTGGGCTGTAAGAGCACAATCCTAACCATGTCTACTCAAAAGTATGCCACATTGTGTTCAATGGGTCTTACTCCCAGGAAAGTGTTTAGAATTGCAGCCTAAGTGCAGGTAAATTTGTTTTATTTTTCTTTATATTTTGTATTATATGATAGTATTGTAATCTTTTTTATATGAATTTTTTGTTGTGGAACAAATTGTCTGAGTTTCCATTATTTCCTATGGAAAAATTTGCTTTGATATAGAAGTAATTTGGATTACAAGCATGCTTTCAGAATAAACTATACCCATAAACCAAGGTACCACTGTATTAGTAACTACGGTATATGCATAATATTAACTATGGATAATATTATCCAAGGAGACAGGTTTAAAAAATCATCCTCTGTGGACTGTTTTGCTGAACCTGTAAGAATGGACAATTTTATAAAATTTAAAAGTTTTTTAAACTTGGCCCATAGGCTTTGCTACTTATAAACCTGAGTCAGTTTCAAAGATGTGGAAGGAAACTAATTAAAATCCAGAACCTTGTGCCCATTGGATATCATGGGAGTTTAACTGTTGCATAAACAATGAACTCTTTGCAAAATCTCTAATCCGAAGTTCCAATATGGAGTATGAAATCAGTATCTCAGAGAAAGTAACTCCTATGCTTATTTATAAACTGCGTTGTCTGGACATGAGATGGTTTTATAATCAGGCACCTCTGATCAGAGACTTTTGGAGAGACACCAAATCAAAACATCAGCAAGGAGAATGAGATGTGGAAAACTGATTTATTCCTTCAGACTCAATAAAGTAAGCAGGCAGTAGAGCGACTATAAATAATACTGCACAAGAGATTTATAAGACATTAGAACTGGAAGACAGTTTGATCCCAGTTTAAAAAGTACATTTCAAATGGAGGAAACCATAACCAAATTCTTTGTATAGCTCCTCGGTGAAAGATGAGCTCAAAAATTTGAGTGAAGTGAATGGTAAGATACTCTATTATTTGAAACAGGGTGAAACAAGCGTGAACCCTGCATGCTGGATCCCCCACTCCCTGAAATGAACAGAGGTTAATCAGCAGTAGCATCTGTTAGATTGCGCCCGTATATTTTTTCTCACCTGCAAGGCATTTAGGGGGCAAAAGAGCCCCGGTAGAAGAATATACTGTGCTTAAAACTTCCTCTTGCTCAGGGCTGCCATATTTATAAATCACAATTATGTGTCCGGGGGGGGAAAGGGGAAGTAAAACTGTTTCCAACTGAAAAAAAATGCCCCGTGATTCATTTCTGTTCAAATGATAATTGAAAATACAGGGAGGAAGAAATGAGTCTTGACTGTTATTTTTATTTGCAAGATCTGCTTTGTGAAAGACAAACCTATCAAGAGACTGTAAAAAAAATGTTTAGTCCTATGCACGCTTATTCCCACTGAATATCATGGCGCATACTTGGGAGTAAATATACCGGTATGTAGCACTGGGCAGTGAATTTTTCCTCTTTGCAAATTTGTCACACCGAAGGCTTTTCTGTAAAACAGCTTTTCATCTTGACTGTGGCTGCAATCCTGAAGACACTTTCCTGGGAGTAAGACCCATTGAAGTAAGACCCATTGAACACAATGGAGCTTACTTTTGAGGTGACATGGTTGGAATTGTGCTCAAAGTGAAAGTAATTATTGAACTTAATGTCTGTTATTCCTGATTCATCTTTTTATTGATACCTCTTCTCTTATTACCTTCAAATAATCTTTAAAAACTCATCCCCCCCCCAGAAGCCTTCCATTAGGCACAATCTATTAATTCTCATAGATGGGGTGACCAGATGCCAAACCCAAAATTCCTGAACCCCAAGGCCAAAATTCCTAATCCCAGGCCAAAATTCCTACCCGCTGAAAAAAATTGCCAAAAATGTATTTTTTTGTTTTTCTGTTTTTTGACCATAACTTTTGATAGGAAGGAGATATCTCCAAACAGATTTTTGCCTTGGATTCTGCTCTTCAATACAAATCCAACAACATATGGCATGATGGGGTACTGTGCACTATCATTAAGTTACAAAATGAAGCCAAAATGTAGGACAATGATGCCAAAATGTAGGACAACCAGACAGGAGGCTAAAAATCCAGTTTTTTCCAGTCATCTGGTCATCCTGCTCATAGATGACTGAAAGGTTGTCATGTGCATTGTAACATAATATTTGCATATTCTTCTTCCATTAAAAGGTAAAGGTGTTCCTTACAGGTTGCCGTGCTAGTCTTGACTTTGGTGTTCAAGGCCAAACAGCGAGGATAGTGTGAGGACATCTTCACAGTCAGGTGGCTACCATGACTAAACACCGAAGGCTCACAGAACGCTGTTATTTTCCCAACAAAGTGGTAATGTATATGTATATGCATGTATATGCTTTCAAAGTGGTAGGTTGGCAGGAGCTGAGCAAGTAATTTCCCACCCCTTCCTCTGTTCTCTCCCTTGTATCAACATCTAGATATTGTAAGTTACTTGATTGTAATTTACTTGGTGTTTTACCAAGTGATACCTAGTGGTTGGTGTTTTACCTGGTGATAAAACACCAGGACTGTATAAATAAAGCACTGTAAAAATAAAATTGTATTTTTAATGTGTCACTAGATGTGACTGTGTGTGTGTAAAATAAAAATCTATGATCAGTTAATAAAGAAAAAGTAATCTATATCTTAATGAGCTTTGGGACTTTCTCAATATTGCAGAGAAATTTGCAGATATTATGACCTATTTCCTATGTGTTGTAATGACATTCAAATACTTTTATACAGCGAGTGAGGAAAAGGAAATCAGTTTTGACAACTCAAATACCCCAGTGAGCTTCTATCTGTGCAATGCATCTCCCTCTTCTACATTCCTTTCTGCTTCAGCCATCGCATTCATTTCAGTGCCTGCTCCCTTGATGAGAGTGGTTATGGGCCCAATTGTTGTGCTGTGGAATTTATTAGGGAGCTTTTCCGTTAACTTTAATGGTACAGCAGTTTGGCCCAGGATACATTTAAAAGCAATCAAATAGATTTAAAAAATGACAGCAAGTGAGTCCATTTAGGGTCAGAGTTTTATGAGCAAGGAAAAAAAGTAGTAAAAAGCAAGTATCTATTTCAGAATACCTACACATATAGCATATCAGTGAGCACTTTAGAACATACTGAAAATTCTTTTTTTTTAAAATACTCCCTTGCAAAAAAATGTGTACATTTCAAGAATGTACATGTTGCCAACAAGAGTTCTGCTACTGGATCACATCCTTATGGAGCCCAGACACCACTTCATGGAATGCATTTTTAATAGTCATCTCAGCCACTGAAAATGTACAACTAAGAGTGTGACTCCAGAAAAAGCCACAAATGTATCTGCAGGTGTGCATGTCAAGAAGTGGCAGTTAGGCCAGTACAAGTCCTGGCACAAGTCCTGTGCTGTAAATCACTTCCATACCACTCTTGTGGGTGTTATGGCAGTGCACAGAAATGCACAAGCCTCCCCAAATAGGGTTGCCATAATTCTCTTCCACAAAATTGGGACAGGACCCTCTGTCCCATTTGCCAGTATGTGAATCCCCCCAAATTGGGACATGTGTCAACTGTTTTCGGGACATATGGCAACTCTGTTCCCACACCACTGTGGAAACAGGGAGACAGGTACGTTGTCCTGTCCTAAATTGGTTAGGATTGCACTGCCATTGCCTCAGATGGATTGGCAGGAGGGCTGGCCTCTGCTCCTCCCCTCTTCCTTCAGATCTATAACATTTTGGAAGCTATCTTACACTGAATCAGTTTATTGGTTCAGCTCAGTGTTGTTGATGTTGTTCATGGTTTAAGATGAGCCTTGCTACAGACCAAAAGGTCCACCTAATCCAGATTCCTGTATGTTGCAATGGTCCACCAGATGCCTCAGCGAGCTCACAGGACTATAAGACATCTGCATCCTGTTGCCAATCCCTTGCCACTGCCATGCACAGATAGGCTACCTCTAAATCCCAGGTGGAGTCATCATACAACCTGCGATGGACTTTTCCTCTAGAGATGCTGAGAAATGGAATCTGAGATCTCCCACATGTAGGCAGACACTCTTCCACTTATTTCCTCTCCTGAAACAAGGCAATAAATTATGAAGCCTCTCATAAAATACAGTTTAACACATCAGTCCTTGCAATAATTGCTGCTGGATATCTGACTATCAAAAGAGTTAAGGAACGGATTGGAGTGGGGTTATTTGGAGTTCCATTGGGGCTGCTGTCTCAGTAGTGGGCACCTTTGATTTCTTTTCCAGAGTGAAGCTTCTGCTTTAACATGCACGGAGAACAAAAAGCAATAATACAAAAGGGAACAAAGTAAACACAAGGACTACATGGAGTCCTTGCTCTGGTGTAAGAACAATTTACTCTGGATTGCAATATGAATTTCCCATAGGTTTTCACTAGGTGGTGCAGTAACTATGGGTGCACATAATATCTCTTACATGCTCCCGTAGTTACTCTGGATTGTAGGGTCAGTCTCTCCCTGCTCAATTACATTAATTCTGGAAAAGGGATATTTGGAGTGATGGAGATATTGGTTCATCATGAAGAAAATGATGTCCCACCACTGACTGTGGTTACAGATGTTCAGCAAAGGACAGTGGCAGTCTTTTATGAGTAGCCATTCAGCTCCACTCTGGTGTAAACCAGTAATATCTGACTGCAAATTAATATCCAATCAGACATGCCAAATGTGATAGGTCTGCAAAATCTCTCTTACAGTCAAGAGACGATTTGACACCATTGTTTCTGCTTTCTTTTTTTAATGTCAGTACAACGACTAATCTCCAGTACTTTGCACAGTTTCTGACTGAATTCATGAACACATGTAATTACAAAGTAATTTCAAAGTAATTACAGTGTACGTAAAGGTCAGAGCTGACCTGTAGTTAGCCATCAAGTGGAAGAAAAGAAGCAGAAGCAAGGATTCAAATCAGCACTCATTGCTGATCAGTCAGCTCTAAAGGTCACATTATTGAACAAGCTGAGAATATGATTGTTATTGGCCAGGCAATCTCTTTCTGAGTAGAAACCCTTTATATCTTCTATATATAGGTCATGCAATGACCAGTATGATATAATGACCTTTATTGCTCTAGCTGTAGTACTAGTGGCTCACCAGATGAGGAAAGCAGTACACAGAGATAGGGCATTCTTGCATCAAGCCCTAGAAGTACCTTTAATAATAATAATAATAATAATAATAATAATAATAATAATAATAATAATAATAATAATAAAGAATAGAACCGTAGTCAACTTTTACAGTTCCAAAAACAGACATTATTGCAGCAGACTGTGACATCAACTGTCACAGGTCCTCAGCAGGATCACTATCAAAGTGATTCAAAATGGTGAATCTGCTTGAAATTTTAGAACACTTCCATGTCTCTAGGACTTCTTTGCTGTCCGCAGCTTCTGGATCTCTTCCTGGACATCTGGACCTCCTTTCCCACAAGCTATTTTGGATTGCCGGATGTGCTTGATGGCCACATCTATCCTTCACTCTTCTTAGAAGTTTCTGACTTAAGATCAGAAAAGTCCTTTTGTACTCTTATTCTCCCAAATATTACCATATCTCCTTAGATGGCTATCCTAGGACAATCCTACAATTGTCTAGGGGTGAGGTTAGCAAAGAGTGGACAGAGACCTGATCTTTCACTTACACTGTACACATGAAGTCACTTTGGGTCTGATTTACCATTTGTTCAGTGTGAGTACCGCATCCATATGAAGAAGGCTGAAGCAGTAGACTGTGATGTACGTTCCAGTAAAAAAGCAACACTCAAACAGGGTGACCAGATGACCTGAAAAACCCGGATTTGTCTGGATTTTTAGCCTCCTGTCCGGGTGTCCTACATTTTGGCTTCATTGTCCTACATTTTGGCTTCATTTTGAAACTTCGTGATAGTGCACAGTACCCCTTCATGCCATATGTCGTTGGATTCGTATTGAAGAACAGAATCCAATGCAAAAATCAGTTTTGAGATATCTCCTTCCTATCAAAAGTTATGGTCAAAAAACCAAAAAATAAAAAACAAAAAAAATACATTTTTGGCAATTTTTTTTTCCAGCGGGTAGGAATTTTCGCCTGGGATTAGGAATTTTGTCCTTGGGGTTCAGGAATTTTGGGTTTGGCATCTGGTCACCCTGCACTCAAATCTTTTGAATAATATGGGTTTGATAAATGGAAGGAAATAACATGTTACCAAAGAGGATGTTCTTGACTACTTTTCTTCAGAAATCCCCTGAAACTGCTGTAATGAGTTGGTGATAGGATGTTTCACAAGTGCAGGGTGAACCAAGGTGTTACTGAATTTTTTTTCCTAAAAAGAAAAAAAATGAAACTGAGGAACTGGGTTAATCAGTCTGATTTAGTGTTAAATCATCACCAGCATCCAAATCCCACCAATACATGCAGTTATGGTGTGGAATTTTAGGAAGTAAATATCAGGATCAGAAAAATTCCTCCATCTGAAACCCTGGAGAGCCAATTAGAGAAGTCCAGAGTTTTTCAACTGCTGGGTCACAACCCCAATGAGGTCACAAAGCCGCATTTGAGGGTTGTCCCATCTTTCAAAGCATGTGCTAGCAAGGAATTGGATGCAATCCAATAATGCTATAACCTTATCAAAGCAGAGTTCTTGATATAATCCTATAAAGCATCTTCTTGCTGTCTTGCCCCACAGTTCCTAGGCTGGCACTGCTCAGGCTGCTACCTTGCAGGACTGTTGTGAAGACACAATTAGTAGAGGGAGAGAGTGGAAGGGGTGGGTGAGAGTAGATTAGGTCACAGAGGGGATAGGAATGGGAATTGGTGCCCAGTCTCATACTTCACTCACTCACACTCACTCACTAAGTTGTGCTGGATTGAACACAGCTATTCTAGCCTGTGCTGAATCCAGTGCATGTTTTTGGAGTTGTTGCTGCATTACTGAGGGGAAGAGGAGGCTGGTTCCCTTCCCTGCAATAGGGTTGCAGTGGCCTCATGTTGGAACTGTTGGACCTGGGTAGGGTTGCCATATGTCCCAGTAAACAGGGACAATCCCGATTTTGGGGGATTGTGTTCACATACCGGCAAATGAATGTATGTATGTATGTATGTATGTATGTATGTATGTATGTATGTATTTATTTATTTATTTATTTATTTAAAAAAATTTGTATCCTGCCTTTCTTGGGTCATAGACTGACTCAGGTTGGCTCACATTAAAATATAATTAAAAACATAAATAGAACATTCAATTAAAAACAATTAAAACATATAAACTAAAAACATATATGCTAAAAACAATACAAACAACAAATGGGACAGATTTTCCAAATTTTGTGGAAGAGAATTAGGGCAACCCTAGATCTGAGTTTGCCTCCTGCAACGCTCACCAGGCGGCAGGTCCACCACCTGCCAATCTGCTGCCTCCCTGCCCCAGAATTTTCCCTCCTGCTGTCAGCAATTAGAAATGCAAAGAATCCCGTTTTGCCTGGCCCATCTGAAAGACAGAATAATTGCTTGCATGATTGCTGCTCTACAACAGGAAGAAAAGCAGTTTTAAAAACTGATTTTCTAAGGATGCATTTCCCCCTTTTACAGAGATTGGCATGTTCCTTCTTATTTGCAGTGGCCATTTGTGTTGAGTCAAATCCATGTATAGAAATCCATGTATAACAATGTTGAACCTGTATGGTGGTACAGATATTTCTGAGTAGGCATGTATAGGACTGCTATAAAGTTGCTGGCCTTGTTTCTCACAGAAAAGAGAATTCCCTACCCACCCACCCTGATGCACTCCACTCCTAAAAACATTCAATAAAAACTGTTCAACCAAATAATTAAATAAATATCTCTGTTTAGGAAGTGCTGGCAATGTGCAATTACAATTACGGGAAGCCAAGGAGAAGCTGTGGTCATAATGCAGTTACTTAAAGCACATTGAAGATACAAATATTGCTGTGGTTTTCTACGTGTTTCCACTCTTTGAGTAATTTCTGAGATGTTCAAGCAGCTTGTGCAAGCCTCCAGCAGGAAAGCTTTCAGCCTCCCTTGTGCTCCAAGGTAGGAAAACACGTTCACATCGTATGGCTTCTGCGAGGTAATTCTAACATAGTCGCTCTGAACAGGTTTATGATGCAGCATGGATAGATGGTGCCAGCTTTGTTTGCTGCTGATGGGGAAAGGTGCAGGTCAGAAAAAAAAACACAACGGGCACCAGAAAGGGAAGTACGGTACATGCTAGCTTTCCAGCAGCAAAGCTGTTTGTGCTGGAAATAAGATGCTGAAGTCGCACGAAACTGTGGTCCTGCGGTTTTGCCTTGTGCGCTGAGGAAGAATGTTTTTGACAGGAACCGTTTGAATATTTATTGCAAAATTATATCCTTCTGGGGCTTTTTCTGCCGCCAGAAGGTTGGCTAAATCACTTTAAAGCAAACAACTGAGCAGTCATTGGTGTGTAATACAGGAACCATTAAGGAGGTTCATACACTTGTCGAAACAACCTCAACATTGAGGTGTAAATCTAAGGGAGTGACTTTTCCTTACTCACCTCCTGAGCCAGTGCGCAAGAAAGCAGGTAGAGTCCGGCCTAAGATGAGCTGACATTGGAGGAAGAAGGGAGAATGATAGTCAGGAGGCTACACTTTTACTATTGTATCTTAGTTGCTTTGCAGGTCTTTAAGGAAGAAAGGCAAAATATAAAGGGTGACCATATGTCATAACCAGAAAAGAGTATAGGTCCCCCCCGAAATGTAGGCTATTGAAAAAAATAAAATCTACAAACTTTCCTGTGGTTAATTAAAACACTATTGTAACTATTATATTACATATTTATTAATTACAATAAGGCTACATGCTGTCTGGTCACAAAGACACCACAGTGCTGTCATACTTTATTTGATGTCACTTCCAGCCATATCACCTGGGGTGGTGGTGGTGGTCCTGGACAGATTATCATTCTCAGAAGGGGGTCCTGGGTTGAAATGCTCAAGAACCACTGTGTTAAATACAATATAATAGGCTGGAATTTTTTGCTTATTATAAAGTCACCTTCTGGCCAGGAAAAAAAAACCAGCCCATCTGTGTTTGTGCCATTTGCAGAGCTTGAGATCAGCAGAAATCAGCAAGCAAAGCTTTTCATGGAATGGAACAAGGCATGATTGCCAGCAAAGTGTTGCATGCTATTGATGAGACAGTTACAAGGACCAAGCCATAAACTGGCAATGTCCGATATTACCTTATATCCTGAGGAAATCGCATCAACAGCAATCATCCTGACATAGAATTTCCACTGTGCTGTAGATGAAATTTCACAACTTGCAAAGAAGTGGAGGAGAACCTCTCTCTCTCTCTCTCTCTCCTTGCAATCTTTAAAACAGACAACAGCTCATCCATACCTGTGTAATGAAATTTCAGGCACAAACCCAACCAATTTTCTAGCTCCGGGGAAAAGGTATGGGCAGTACAACTCAGAGGAACAATCATTGCCTAACCTTGAGGAGCACTCCATGACTGCCCTACCCAAAACTAAAGACTCCAGCAGATGTCCCACTGGCACAACTATGAAACGTTGCTTAGGATTGCATCCTCAGATCAGAAGTAGAGAGAGTTATGCACTTTGGGCAAAGAATCCTAACTTTACATATTGATTAATGGGCTCTGAGCTCTCTGTGTCAGAAAAGGAGAGATATCTTTTGTTAACTGGGCAAGAGACCCTCTTTCAAGTGGGTGGTCCCCCTTTATTTAGCAGGAGGAGAGTAACTGGCCCTACATACCCCAGCAATGTCTGTTCAAGTGCCGTCTGCTGGTATTCTTTTTTGCATTTTAGACTGTGAGCCCTTTCAGGACAGGGACCTATTAGCTATTAATTAACTATTAATTTTTTCATATTCTTGTAAACCGCTTTGTGAACTTTTTAGTTGAAACGAGGTATATAAATACTATAGATAGATCTAGGGTTGCTAGTGGATAGATCAATGAAAGTGTTGACCCAACGTGCAGCAGCAGTGAAGAATGCAAATTCCATAGTGCGGGTCATTAGAAAAGGGATTGAGAATAAAATGGCAAAAATTATGATGCCATTTTTCAAATCGATGGTGAGGACACATTTGGAAGGCTATGTCCAGTTCTGGTCGCCACATCTCAAAAAGGATATAGAGGAAATGGAGAAGGTTCAGACCAAAATGACTGGTGGTTTGGGACACCTTCCGTATGAGGAAAGGCTATAGTGTTTGGGACTCCAGTCTAGAAAAGAGGTGGTTAAGGGGAGACATCATTGAGACATACAAAATTATTCAAGGGACGGATAGAGTGGCTAGGGAGATGCTCTTTTCCCTCTCACATAACACCTGAACGAGGGGACATCCACTAAAATTGAATGTTGGCAGGGTTAAGACAGACAAAAGGAAATATTCCTTTACCCAGCATGTAGTTGGTATGTGGAACTCCCTGCCACGGGATGTGGTGATGGCAGCCAGCCTCAATGCATTCAAGAACGGATTGTACAAATTCCTAAAGGAAAGGACCATCATAGGTTACAATCCATAAGGGGTATGTGTAGACATGGAAAACCTCAAAATGCCAGATGCAGGAGGGGGCAGCTGGATGCAGGTGTCTTAAGTGCTCCCTGAGACATCTGATGGGCCACGGTGTGATATAGGAAGCTGGACTAGATGGGCCTTTGGCCTGGTCCAGTGGAGGCTCTTATATTTTTAGTGAACTAGTGAAGCTTCTCTCGATGTACGTTGCAAAAGGAAAAATTACTCATGAAAAATTCATGCTTGTCACAGAAATGTTAAGGTTTCTTTATTATCTTTTTGCACTACTTTCGATCCCCAAGGAGACTTATAAGAATTTTGGCAAGTTTCACCAAAATCCAGTCATGATAAATGGCCAAACAGGAATTGAAGAAGGCAGGAGCAGCACAACCTGGAGTTTTAGGGGAAAAAGTTCTTATATCTCATGAGATTTCAGCAATTTGCAATGTACAAGACTTCCAGTTTTAGGGGGGGCATCATATACTGTCACTGTATGTCCTATACATCTGGCTGTAAGGAAATTGCATAGAAATCAAGGTAGTGAGGGGAATTATCTATGCAGATCATTCTGGTTGGCATCAATGGCAGTAGTAGCAGTCAGGCTGAAGGGCACCCCAATCTGCTTTCCCCTCTGAGGCTTTTCAGTCTTTGCTGATGCAGTCTGCTTTACCTCGCCTCAGAAAATTCATCAGTAAGGTACTACACAATGCCTTAGAGACTTAGAACACAATCCTAATCTAGGATTAGGTCTTCCAATTCCCGTGGAGATGCTCTTTGGTCTTCCCTACTCTTTGGTCTTCCCATTCCTGTGGAGATGCAGGGAGGCAAATGCATGCCTGTGTACTGGCCCCAGGAGTGGCACAGAAGTGCCTTACAACACTTTTGTGGTACCCTCTGGTCAGCACAAGACTAAAGGGCTTAGGCTAGCCTAACTGGAGGTTAGGATTGCAATCTTAGCCTGGTCTGCAAACAACCAATTCCCTATGTCTGTAAGTTATATTGAACTTCCTGGGATGGGGGGGGGGGCAGTTGATGCTTTAGTGGCAACTTCCTTGTAGCACACCTAGTGAAAAATTGCCAGAGTTACTAAGTAGTCTCTGTTCATAAAAATGCTTTGTTCTGGAATTTATGCTTTGTTCTGCAATTTAAATCAGAATCTTATATTTATTTTATGTTTATCCTGCCCTTCTAGCAAGGAACTTAGGGTGGCCTACATACCTTTTTCTACATAATACTCAGCTCATTGCTTCTAAATAGGTTATGATGAGATAGCTGATTTCCCAAAATTTCCTTAGAACTCAATGTTATCTCTCTCCTCAATGGATGCAGATGCACCAAAAAGGTGCTCATTGTATCCAACAGAAGAGCAGGGAGGCTGTGGGGTGGGAGGTATTATTTGCCCTTACTTTTCTGTGAGTCTCCAGCTCTGTAATGGGTCTCTTTGGACATCTACCATCTCTTTTGCTAGCACAAGAAACTCTTCTGAGAAGTAAGGGTGGAGATTTTTTAAAAGGCATAGGATCCAGCAAGCGCCACTCCCTGCCCCACTGCTACCTAACCTGTTTCAACGGGTGTGATGGGGTCTGGCAATGAAACTATTTTGTGACACTTTGTAAAGGGCTTCTGAATAGGATTGGGCTGCCGGTAAACTTCATTACTGATCAGCGATCTTAACTCAGGTCTCCCTTCTCCCCAGAGGAGTCAAGACAGCATGGGCTCATGATTACTTTTAAATCCATAACTACTACACCATGCTGGCTTCCAATTTTAATTGTATTACATTGAAGTAGAAGGAGGATTGCAGTGGTTCAAAGATTAAAGACGCTGTCAACCTGAGGGTGGGTGGGTCAGCGATTTGAAACCTGAGTGCTGCACAACAGAGTGAGTTTCTGTCACTTGTTCCAGCTCCTGCCAACCTAGCAGTTTGAAAGTATGCAAATGCAAGTAGATTAATAGATACCACTTTGGTGGGAAGGCAACATCTTGGCGGCAGACCCTTGCTACAGACCTGCCAGGTTTCCTCAATGTCGGGTCAACCATGGTTTGGATGACTCCAATCCAGAACAAGTGAACACATGGGACAAATGCCGAAAAGTTGCCTTTTGTATTACATTGAAGTAGGTTCCAGTGAGAACTTGCAGCTCCTTTAATTTCATGTTCTTCAAATCAGGATGTGAAGTCCTTTTGATATCAACCAGCTTCAATCCAAATCGAACTCTCCTTACTAGTTTCTTACTAGGAACTCTCCTTACTAGGATCATAGAGAATGCTGATGCACTGAAAAGCGAAAAACAGTTGAAGTGCAACAGCACACACAGCTCTCTAAAGCAACTTTTCCTTTATGCCACAATGGCCTCTAGTGGATCACTAGCAACAGTCAGACAGCTCAATCATTTCCTCCTAGCCAACTCCAGCTGTCTTTGACATTAATGTTGGGTCCTGACTGACAGATGCCTTGTCCTTGGTCTGGGCTCCTGGGGCTCTGTAAGTTATATTGAACTTTCTTTTTAGTGTTTTGATTTGCTGTCCCCATTGATCACTCATTGATCCATTTTCCTTCTCTGTTAGCTCACAAGGCACCCCAGAAACTGTCTTCTCGCAATATATTTTGTTTATGATTTCCTTAGGACTAAAGGAAGAAAATCAAACCAAGTCTGTGCACCTGTTCTGTTATATACACAGTTTTGGAGGGGTTGGAGGGAGGAGAGAAAATGCTGTCTGTGCTCATGCAGATCCCAGATGGCGTGAACATTATCCATCCAATGCATTAGCAGAGGACAATCAGTTTCTTTAGAAATAAAATTGTTATTTTATTTACAGCTGCTCAGTTTTGACCTCGGTATAGTATCCTACCCATTGCTATGAGAAAAGAATACAAATAAAGAGAGGTTTGGACACAATTATTGAATGACAATCATGATGTATTCCATCTGGAGATATCCATACACACATACACACACACAAATGTATGTGTTTTTATCTCTTAAGGATTTCATACCATTATTATGTAATCCATTAATAGCGCAGAAATGAAAGGATTGCCAGGTGAAACTCAATTTCATAACTTGCATTTCTAAACTAGACATCTTTCACTGGCAGCCACTGTCATCTGCCTCAAAGTGAAGAGAAAAGCACAATATGGCTGCAATCCTGCACCTTGCTACAAGTATTTAATATGCTGGGGCTAAGTGCTCATTGCCATATCCGCAGGAAGAACTGAGCTGTGTTTCAAAGTGCTTTTCTTTGATCTGTGTAACTAAGCACGAGACCCCGGCCTCTATAAGTGTGTGATATGATAAGAGCTTCTCAGACAGATTAGAGGAGTCTTCCTCTATGGACCGCGTTGGACCAGCTGGCCTTAAGTGTTTTAGAGGCATAATTCTGTTATGAAAAGAATTTGACAGCTTTTTTTCCAACTGAAACTGCAATCCAATGCAGAGTTAACTCTGGGATTAAACTCTATACAATGCAGAAGGGCTTGCATTATGTAAATTTGTATGTATGTATGCATGCAGGAGGTACTCACTGGTACTGAGTACCGGCACCTCTATGTGAGTACCAGCACCTCTCTGTGTGTACCAGCAACTCTGTGGCCCCTCCAAGCAGACATGCCTATTATTACACATAACATTTTCATGGTGAGTACCCCCACATTTATCTTCATGGTGAGAACCCCCATGTTTGTGTGTGTGTGTGTGTATGTGTGTGTGTGTACGTTATCATTATCATTTACTATTTTTGAAAAAGAGTAGTTCACAAATGTACATAAATCAATTAAAAAAAAACAGTAGAGAAATCAGCAATCAATCCCTGGAAAAGAGGTGATTCATTCTGGATGAAGTGGGATAATTGCTCTCCCCTTGGTTAAAAGGGCACCACTTTAAAAGGTGCCTCACTGCCCAGTTAACAGGTGAGAAGAGTTTATATAAATTTAACCAGGATAATCTAGTGCAAATTTGATTTCTGCAATTATAACTTTCACTGTTTGCTTTGCAGCAGTCATTTGAGTTTATATACATTATTTTCCTTTTTTATTACTTTAACACTATTTTAAAAGCGATTTTGTTCATGTAGGATTCTGCTGAAGTGTGCATTTAAAAACTATCCCAAAAAGAAAAAAATAATCTAAAAAATCTAAATATCTAAAAAAAAATCTAAATATCTAAATATCTAAATAATCTAAATATCACTGTATGCATGACCACAGCAATATTGCTGGTTTGCAGAGTTGTACCAATGCACATAGCTCGCCATGTGCATCAGTAAAATAACACTGGAAAAATAGTCTTGATGCAATTTTAATTACAATCAAACTAAGAAAACAATTGATGGGAAGAAAAGCAAAATATAGAGTGGGGCGGAAAAGACACAAATGAAATGGAAGGAACTGAAAGCAGCTGCAAATCACACGTGCAGACTGGCCTGCTGAAAATCTATATATATAAAAGAGAAAAGTCACTGACTGACTGACTCACTCACTCACTCATCACCACCCTGCCAAAACTGCCGGCCTTAGAAGCGTGAAATTTGGGGTGGGTGTTCCTTCCATGACAGAGGGGTGCACTAAGAACCGGTTTTCGGAAATTCCAACGGGAAGGGGGTGAAAAGGGGCGCAACGCGTTTTCCTCCCTATACTTTGCATTGAGAATTGCTGACTCAGCAACATTCCGCCCCAACTGCTGGGCCTGAAGCATGGAATTCTGGGAGTTCCTTCTGTCACCTGAACACCCACCAAGAACCATCTGGAGAAATTAACCCTTCAGGGCAGTGGTGGGCTCTAGCAGGTTCGCACCTACTCTATAGAACTGGTTCTTAACAAGAGATAGGACATATAAAGTTTAAAAATAGCCATTTAAAAGTGGCTGCCAGATGGGCAGAGAACCGGTTCTTAAATTTTTTGATGCCCTCTGGGCATCAGGGGCTGAAAAGGGGGCAACATGTTTTTGTCCTATGCTTAACATGGGAGACTGATCAACATCCAGCCAATTGGGTGCTTAGTACCTGGTGCACTGGGGGATGTTGTTTGGAGGAAGAGGTTGCACTGGTGAGGGTGCTGCGCATGGGGGGAATTTGCACATGGGGAAGGTTGCGCATGGCGAAGGTTGTGCATGGGGAAGGTTGCGCATGGGAGGCTGATGCGCATGGGAGACTGATGCGCATGGGGGTTGATGCGCATGGGGGTTGAGGCACATGGGGGAAGTTGTGCATGGGGGAAGTTGTGCATGGGGGAGGATGCGCATGGGGGAAGTTGCGCATGGGGGAAAATTGCTCATGGGGGAAACTGCGCATGGGGGAAGTTTTTCATGGGGGTTGATGCGCATGGGGAAAAGCTGTGCACGGGTAAAGTTTGCACATGGGGAAGTTGTGCGTGGGGGGAGGATGTGCATGGGGGAGGATGTGCATGGGGGGAGTTGCACCTGGGAGAAGTTGCACCCCGGGGAAGTTGTGCATGGGGAAAAGTTGCGCATGGGGGAAGGATGTGCATGGGGGGAGTTGCGCCTGCGAGAAGTTGCGCCTGGGGGAAAGTTGTGCCTGGGGGAAAGTTGCGCATGGGAGAAGGTTGCTCATGGGGAGAAAGGTTGCGCATGGGGGGAAGTGGCGCATGGGGGAAGTGGTGCATGGGGGATGTGGCGCAAGGGGCTAAGTGGCGCATGAGGGTTGATGCATGTGGGAGAAGTGGTGCATGGGGGAAATGGCGCATGGGGTGTTTATGCGCATGGGCTGTTTACGTGCCGTGGGGGGGATGGCGTATGGGGAAATGTTACTCCCACAACGCGGGTACGCTTTTTGCTAGTTAAGACATAAAAGGAAAATAACAAAGGGAGAAACAGTAGTAAAGCATCTATTCCAGTGCAGAAAGGAGACCAGGTAATCACAAACTCCAAAATCTGGGTTTAAATTTGGATGAGGAGAATTTCAGAAGCATTTCTATTTTGCTGCCATCTTCAGGTCTTTTACTAGCGAAAGAAGAAAACACCAGGAAATAAATATTCGAAAGCTATAATTCTGGAAATAAGCTTCATTGAAAGCCCAGGGGTTTGCATACCTACGGCCTGCAATGGAAACTGTGTCTAAGCAAATGACTTTGATGTCCTTGCCAAGGGTTCAGCAGGTTTTAAAGCAGATTTGTTCACTCTGACAAAACCTCTGGGCCCTCAAGTCACTGTTTCACAACATCTCAGTGTGGTAATACAGTATTTTTAAGTGAGAATATATGGCTTATGAAACTTTCTGATGAACCACAACAACAAAAAGGAGGAAATAATTGCGAGATTATTCTGAACATTATATTTCTGTGAATATGGCTGCAATCCTAACCTCCACTTAGGCTGGCATAAGCTCAGCGTAAGTCCTGTGCTGAACTGGAGGTGTGCCTGACTCCTGAGGAGGTTAGGCCAGTGCACATGAATACGCCGACCCCACACCACCACAGGGAGATATGCCAGGGGAGTTAGGCCGGTCTAAATTAGTAAGGATTGTGTCCAATGTGCCTTGGCGGATCTATGGATAAAAATAACACAGAGAAGAATTAGGCAATGGGGTGAAATCAGTCAGCTGTATACCAAGCTCAAGAGGTTAAGACACTGTGACTGTTAATCAGCAGGCCAGGGTTTGAGACCCGGGTCCCCACAAGATGAGGATTTCCTGCTACAGGCAGGGGGTTGGACTCGATGATCCACTGGGTCCCTTCCAAATACATGATTCTATGATTCAAGAAGAGGGCATAAAGGTTAATACTGCAGGCACTGCAATTGTAAGATTTCAGAGCAATTCTAGAAACAGCAATGGGCAGGGAATCCCATTTGGTTCAGCAGTGCATGTGTGCTGCTGTTGTTCCCCAGACAGAACGGTTCACATGGCAAGTGGGAGGAGCTGATTATATGGTGTGTTGCAGCACTTACTATTTTGCCCCCGCCCCATAGCTAAACTACTGAAAACAGTGGTTTGAATGTTCACCTCGCTTACCATCTGCTGATAGCAATGGTGTAGTGGTGAGGTCTGGGCATGGGACCAGGCATGAATACCCATCCAGGCATGGATACACATTCCCTTCTCTCCACACTCAAATGTATTCTTTCTTGTTAAACCCCAGAAATAAATCTTAAAACTCTCTCCTGTTCTTTCCCCACTCAGGACAAGGGAGAGCCCAGCAACATGCCCCCTGAGCCAACTGGAATATCACTTCTGGTGCTTTAGAGAGCCAGTTTATTGCACAGTCTCCTTGTTTTTTTAATGGCTTTTTCTTTTTAAACTGAATATAAGCAACCTGCTGAAGACAATTTGTCCTGCTGCCTCCCCAGAGATTGGTGACACCATAGGCATCCTGGCAGGTTTTCAATTGGAAGCCAGCCTTGATTCCAGTGAATTGGCTACTGCCTGCTTCACTGTGTATTGTAATGTGTGTGTGTGCCGCTTAATCGCCTTACTGGTTGTGCTGGAGAAGAAAGGAGCTGTTGAGAAAGGCAAAGACCTTTTTTAGTTTAGAAAAAAAACTTGTTTTGCTTACTGAGCCTTTCTTTCTTTCTTTCTTTCTTTCTTTCTTTCTTTCTTTCTTTCTTTCTTTCTTTCTTTCTTTCTTTCTTTCTACCTACCTACCTACCTACCTACCTACCTACCTACCTACCTACATACCTCCCCTGAATGCATATTACTTAGACACAGAAATACACTTGGGTTCCCCTATCTATCACTGGGCTGACCCAACTGCAAGATGCTTCACCCTAAGTTACTCTAGAAAAGGCTTGGGGCAGCCTAATGATAGATAGGCTGCCCAAGAGAGGTGGCCCTGGGCCGTCCTAGCTGGGCCAGCCTAGACAGTTCAGGAGAGGATGTTGAGGACATGTTTAGAATTGCCTAAGGCAGAACAGTTATGCTACATCCAGAGCCTGTTTCCAGAGCAGAAATTACCTTTCCCAGCTCCTCAGAGTTATACCACCTCAGGAGCAGGTACAGTAATGAGTAGACCCACAGGGGTCCATGATACAGCAGAATAAGAATGGAAGTGTTGATCAAAAATCTGAGTTCTTGGCCAGCCTAGCTGCAATCCCTGCCTCTCAAACTTCAGGATATGGCACAGCTACAGCAGCCCACTAACCTGGGGTTACAGCAGGCCACTCCAATAAGCCCCTTGTAGTCACTGTAGACTGTACTGGCATCACATCATGGCTTCCTTCTAAGGCAGGCACCACAGCTGTTCCTTGTTCAGTGTGATCTGAGGGAGGTCTCCTTGTGAGTAAACCCTCCCCAGGGGTCACTGACGTGGTGCCTACTAAGCATCCTCTGGAGAGCTAGGGCAGCCCAGATTTCCTGACTCTCTGGATGCAGCATAACTTTCTGCTCTGGATTCAGAATAGTTGGGGCAGCCCAGGTAGGGCGCTCCTCATTGCCCTAACTCTGGATTGTGCCCTTAGGCTGCAATCCTAATCCCCAGTTAGGCTGGCATAAGGTCTGGCACATGTTCTGTGCTGGCCTGGTGGTGTCACAAAAGTGCTGTATGGCACATCTATGCCATAAGGCATCTGCTCTGTAAGGCAGACATGTGCCAGCCTCCCCACACCACCAGAGGAATGGTGAGACAGGTGATTTTTGCTGGCCTAAATAGGATTGGATTGCGCCTGTAGACTTGGGGTTGCCCAATATCCCAAAAAACAGGGACAGTCCCAGTTTTGTGGAAGAGAATTATGGCAACCCTACTTAGCTTGCAATCCTAAACACACTTTTCTGGAAGTACTACCCATTAAACACAGTGTACTTTTTAGTAGACTTACCCCAAAATCCAGAGTAACTATGGGAGCACATAAGAGACTTTACGTGCACCCGTAGTTACTGCACCACCTAGTGAAAACCTATGGGAAATTCATATTGGAATCCAGAGTAAGTTGTTCTTACACCAAAGCAAGGACTCCCCGTAGTTACTCTGGATTTTGCCCATGGTTAGGACTGTGCTCTTACCTTATTGCACCCCTACATCATATAGGCAATGAGTGATCCAATGCATGAGGATTCCTGTCCAACTTATTTTGAAAGACTACTTAGTAACCGAATATTCAATTTCCACTGTCAGTTTCAGGGCAATCCTAACCATGTCTATTCAAAAGTAAGCCCCATTGTGTTTAATGGGTCTTACTCCCAGGAAAGTGTCTTTAGGATTGCAGCCTATACACCATCTTTCCCACTCTAAAGCAACTGCCCAAGGCAGCTTACAAAGCTTTTATCTTTTTAACTTCACAACAACCCTGTGAGGCTGAGAGGGAGTGATTGTCCCAAGGTCACCCAGGTAGCTTGGTGACTGAGGGGGGATTTGAACCTGGTCTTCCAGGTCTTAGTCCAAACTCCTGATGCTGTCCTGGCTCTCATCTGAGGAGTATTATGAAACTTGGCTTCCCTGCAAATGAGTTTTTTGTTCTGCCACAGTGACTGTTCCTTACACAGCAGATCAAAGTGGCAGCAAAGCCTCAGAGGATGAGGTGGGAAGAGTCACCTTGACCCAGATGTGCTGGTGGCTCTTGGCTTCTGAGGCAGGTCTGATGCACACAGTGGTCCAGAAAATGGCTGCCAGGAAGAACCTGGCAGAAGACGACAAGTTATAATTTGATACTGGAATACCGTAGAATAATTTCCTCAAGGTTTAGCCATAAATATGGGCTGTGCACTGGAGACTGAGTCTAATGTCATATGGCAGCAAGTTTCGCTCCAGGCTTTGAGCCTGCATCCAACTTTAAGCCCTGCCTCCTCTGCAGAGCCCCAACTTTCAACATCTAAAAAAATGACATTATTGTGCTTCTCTCAGAGTAGCTACAGGAAAAGTCTTAAGAGTGAAACAGAGAAGGTCATTCTTCACTGTACAGTTCATGAAATTAAATTAGGGGAAACAAGAACAACACTAAGGCATATCTGTCAATGACTGAAAGCAGAAAAAGCTACGTAGCATAGACCAGATTAAAAAAACACATATAATTGAAGGATTTGCAGGCCTGAAGACCTGGAAGAATGTCAAGTTCTTTTATTGGGCTCAAGAGAAAATTTCTCTTAATATTCTATTTCATTCAGAACTAGTCAAGGATTAGTGGTTTTTGGAGAAACAGGTCGATAGTCTTCCACAGGAAGCCTGGTGAAAGATTAGGTCTGAAGGGTACTGAGAACTGCAGAAAAATAAGAGGGGCCAGATCTTCGCAGGGAATGGCTGTTTCGTTAAAACTGCCTTGGTTTCGGTTATTTATTCCCAAAAATTCTGTCAATCATTTGTTGTAATCTGTATGGAACAGTGACATGTTAGAATAAATCTGAAGTATCATGAAGTCTGTTCTGAATAAGTCATCAATGGTTCAAACTGTACCTTGTCTTGGATGATACCTTTAAGGGATGTTAGCAGCCTTTCAAACTACATAGGAGTCAGTTTGGTTAAGTTTGGTTCCTAAGGGTAAGCAGGCCTCCGTCAGTCTTGAAAGACTATGGTATCGTGCTCGGTGCTGCATACGCTGCATGGGAAGCACGAAAGCCTGGGTTGGATTGCTATGGAGGATAGGCTGTTACCCAAGCAGCAAATCCCCCCTCTACACACCACTGAATTAGTCCAATGGAAAGGCAGAGCCAATACGATTGGATCCAGCTGGCGTCGCAGAGCTGGGCTAAGGACAGGAGCTCACCCTGTCAGGTGAGCCGACCCGGGTCTTGAACCATGGCCTGCTGGTTAACAGGTACAGCGTCTTAACCGCTTGTGCCACCCAAAGTGTATATAAATGCCATTTTATAGGCGTTTATAAACAATTTAAGGCAATTTTGATACCTTTTTCATTTTTCTCGCTCTGTACTGGTTGCCATCAACTTTGGCCATAATGAACAGGGAAGGTCATATCCATAGTCCCATCCTAGAGGCTGCCATCTTATTTTCCCCCCAAGCTGCTGTAAGGAGACAAGCGCCTCTCTGTGAACTAACCTAACCCTCCTCCAGGAGTAGCACAGTGACGCATTCCCAGGCCAGCAAGGACTTGTGTTAGGCTTAGGCCGGCCTAACTGAAGCTTAGGATTGCACACTAAAGTAGCAGCCAAATTCACCCCCTTTTGGGGAATATGTGCACGAACTTGAATGCACCAATGCCACTTGCACCTCAGTGCCACCTCCTTTACCTTGTCTTTAGAAGTGGCAATGAGTTCCAAAGATAAGAACATAAGAAGAGCCTCCACTGGATCAGGCCAAAAGGTCCATCTGGTCCAGATTCCTGTATCACACAGTGACCCACCAGGTGCTTCAGGGAGCACATATGACACTTGCATCCAGGTGCCCTCCCCTGCATCTGGCATGCAGAGAAGGAAGAGCAGAGAAGGTAGGAGGTAGAGGTAGGTAGCAACCCTCTTTCAGATTTCTTGAACATGATTTGGAATCAGATCACAGCAGCTACCCTCCTCCTCCAACTCCACTCCTGATGTCTTTGACCATGGTGCTGGTGGAGATGGTAAAGCCCTCCCACCCGCTTCTCTAAAAGAAGACCAAGCAAGAAGAAGATGTGGAGGGGACAGTGTGTTTGGATCGTGCAGCTCTTATTAAATAGTGATGAGACTTTTCATTTTGAGGGAGACAAATAGATTCCACTCAGCAGAAGATAATGCAGTGAAAAATTATTTTGCCTACATTTTTTTCATTTGAGTAGCACATGGGAAACATTCCATGTATTTATAAAGAGATGTGAAAGCTGCAGCTGGTTTGCACATTAGTATAGTAGTGAACTGGAGGCTGCTTCTGTTAGCCCAAATGGTAGCTACTATTTGTGGCAGAAGTAGAGCAGCTTGCTCTATGGGCTGCCACCATTTTGGGAGAAGTTTCTATTTTTCTTCTAGTGGCCACCAGGAAACTCACCTTAAGACCTAGAAGGAATGTCGAAAACTTTGCAGTGGGATACAGACAATCCAGTTCCTAGTCCAAGAGCAGAACACTTTCCCACACCCTCTTTTCCTGGACCCTAAGATTGGTTTCACAAATGCTCCATTTTCTATATGATGAAATATGGCCACTGACACCAAGAATGAGAAGGAAATGATGGTGCTTCCTCCTGTCTGTTGTAGCGTTTGACCATTTCAAGACAAAGTGAAATCTGCTCTCTCAGCATTTTCACAATAGCTTCATCTTGTCAATGTGAGTGGAAAGTTTCTGGAGAAGGACTTGCCACTGAAGCAGCTTATTTATGAGGTGAAAAATTCAGTGGGGAGACCTGTCGCATGTTTATTTGGTGTGCAGCCACAAGCTCTCATGGCGCACGACATAAAGGGGAATCTCAAGGGAGTAACCAAGTTCAATATTGCTATGGCAAGAAATTGCATATCTGAGTCTGATATTCAGAATAGAAATATTTTTTATTGTTCTTTCAGGACTTGGCCATTGGGGACGTAAGCAGGTGTTTGTTCCCTGATATATTAAATTTGGGAAAAGGGGGCAAAGAGAGTAAAAGAAAAGACATTACTGTGTATAAAATCCATTTCTTGGAACAGAGCCAAAGGCCTAAGCAAGAGTCTGGCAATAATAATTCTGAAGGAGGTGTTAGTAAATAAATGTAAGGCAAATTGGCTTTTATTTAAGCCATTTGACATCTATTTAAGCCATTTGACAACTTATTCAAAGTTATTCAGCTTTGAATAACTTAGAGAGTTCACCATTGGCCATTTTTGATGGATTTGTCTAAACAGGGATATTTATTATTGGCAATGGTCGTCAGCTGAAATCTAGTTGCAAAATAAAAATTGACTGCTATTTATATATGTCCTAAACACTGCTTTTTCTCCTCTTCTGTTTGTGCCAACTTTATAGCAGTGTTTATCAGTCAGTTTTGGAGTAGTTTTCAAACTTTCTTCCCCACAGAGAACCCATTCCACATAAATTTGTCTGCTAAATAACCCTACTGTGTTTACTATTGAAATCGTGAAATTGCAGGAGATTATGGGGAATGTTCTCAGCTGTCCACTCAGTTCATGGGGAGAGCTGTTGGGAAGGGTGTTGGTGGGTCAGGTGAGGGACCAGCAATTCTTATCTAGCTTGAATCATTCAATCAAAACAATTCATTTGAGTTTGTCATGAACTGAGCATGACAAACTCATAAAACTTGTATTTGAGTTTTGACAAGCAGCTATTTCCAACATTTCAAGGTGGCCATAGGCTTCCTTATAAGTAATTTAGGCTGAAATACTAAGAGCCCTTTCTTGGGCGTAAGCTCCATTGAACTCAATGGGACTGACATCTGTGTGGACACTAATAGGATTGCACTGCAAATAAATAAGGCTGCAATCCTAAACACACTTTCCTGGGAGTAAGACTTATTGAACACAGTGTGGCTGACTTCTGAGTAGACAAAGTTAGGACTGCACTCTAAGTAAGTAAGTAAGTAAAACGAGACTTCAGAAGTCTCAATTCTTTTTTTAATTCTTAAAAAGAGCTCTCTTCAGGAAGCCACCCAGTTCTTGGGTCGGGAAGACAATTTGGCCTGGACCACAAGCTTATTGGACGCCACAAATTATGTCTCTCTTTTCAGTGCTATAGTTTCCATCTGTCATTTTTTTAGAGGCCTTCACAACCTGAAACTATCCTATGTCCCTGGACTTTTGAAAGGGTCAGAACATGCATTAGCTGGATGAGTATGCATATGCATATTTTGAACATATGCATATGGTGTCCAGCATTTTTTCGTACCCGGTAAACCAATCACAAGAATAAAAGGATTGGAAATTAGCATTTAAAAACCTAAATACTATTTTGATAGACCATGGCTGCAGTTAGGCCGGCCTAAACCCCATCATAAGTCCTGTGCTGACCTAGGGCTGTCACAAAAGTGCTGTAAGGCACTTCTTCCCTACTCCTCAGGGAGGCTAAGCCTGTGCACAGGAATGTGCCATCCTCCCCACACCACCATGGGAAGATATGCCAGCCTAAATAGGCTGAGATTGTGCCTGATATTTACTCACATCTAATGCTCACCCTTTTCTGCTGAATTTAGTCTACAATCCAGAGTTACAATGGGAACTTTTACACTGACATAGTTACAGTGCCACCTATGGGAAACCTATGAGAAATGCATAGAGCAGTCCAGAGTAAGTGCCTCTTACATCTTCCTGTAGTTACTCTGCATTGCAGGGTTAGTCTCCAAAATCAAAATTATATTCAATGGTGCATTAGATTTGAGTAAATACGGTATTTTGATTATAAAAGTAGAACAGTGTTGGTATTTCTAGCTAGCCTTTCTCCTCCATTAATCCCGATGGTGTGCTTACTACTTGATGCACTATACACAAAATATGTGCTATTCTTGGGGTAGTTCTAGTTACTGTCTCATTGCACGTTACCATGTTAATTCATCACATCTGTATCCTTCATGTCCATGTTTCTCTGCGTGGTGGCAGAATCACTTAAATAGTTGCTACTACATTAGCATCTTTCGACGAGGGATATAACAAATTTTGCAAATAGTGACTGTTGAGAAAGTTAGCTATTAAGGCGGCAGCTGCATTGCAGTAAAACAAAATTATATATAATTCCTGGAGGTGGATGGGCAGAACCCACTGAGGTATTCAGTCATATGAGCTGTGGCATTGTTGAAGATCTGCTGGAGAGGCTGTGCTTGCAGTTCTTTCCCCATGTGAAGGAAAATCTTGTGGAGGATGAGGGCAGGGCGCTGGCACGGTAGCGTTCTAATCACCTTTCCAGGGAGGCCCCCTCCACATTATGGCAAAGATTCAGGCCCTTTCCATCCTCATGTGCTTTCAAAATGAGTTCAGTCTGCGGTGCTGCCTTCACAGTTCTTGCTGTGTAGTGACTTTGAGATTTGTGTACGTTGCCTCAGATGCTTTCAGCAGGAAGGTGATTCACAGAGGTGATTAAGCAATGAAAAAGAGAGATCCTTTTCGAGCTTTTACCAAACAGTGGGGCGGAGGATGTGAAAGAATGTCACACACATGCGGTAGCGATGCACCAGAGTTGTAAGGTGGAAGGAGATCCAAGAAATAAATAGAGAAATGAAATGTTGGAATGGCCAATGAAAACAAAATCGGCCTTTTAATCACAGACAATCTTTCCAGCAGATGTATTACATAGACAGAAGTTCAGAAGAAGAGCAGGGATATAGGTAGGATCATATTTCAGTTCTTAGCCAGATGTCACCACTTATTAATGGAAGCCAAATTAATAACACAATCCTAGGCATGTCTGCTCAGAAGCAAGCTCCAATGTGTGCAATGATGCTTAACCATAGGAAGGAGTGCATGGAATTTTAGCCTACCTTTAATTTACTGATGCTGCATGTTTAGGGTCCAAACCTATGAATCTACTTTGCTGCCAGATCTCATGCTTCAGTGTGCTTAACAGTGATCACAAAAGGTGACTTGCCCAAAGCTTACAAAGCTTGCTCAAGGGCCATATAGAGAAGTCTTGCCAGGGGCCATATTGAGGCTTGCCGAGCTCTCTTCAGGAAGCTACCCAGTTCGTGGGTCGGGAAGACCATTTGGCCTGAGCCACAAGCTTATCGGAGGCCTCAAATAATGGGTGCAATCCAGAGCAACTACGGGGAGTCCTTGCTCCGGTGTAAGAACAATTTGCTCTGGATTGCAATATGAATTTCCCATAGGATTTCAGTAGGTGGTGCAGTAACTATGGGTGCACGTAAAGTCTCTTACGTGCTCCCGTAGTTACTCTGGTTTGTAGGGTATGTCTCTCTTTCTAAAGTCTCCCTGCTCTAAAGACATCCCAGCATCAGTACATTAGCACATGGGCAGGCAAGGGGTAGACAGTGGGCATAATGGGGCTTATGAGCAGAATGGAGATGAATGTGTAATGAAGTTACCAATTAAGATTTATCTTGATGGCGTGAGTATTCTCTCTCTACTAGAGGTTGGCCAAACATCACTGAAGATCATAAAAAGAACATGAATTGGACATCTTCTAGTTGGTCCCCAGCATTTGGCATTCACAGTCCAATCCTATTTGTGTCTACTCAGAAGCAAGTTCCATTGAGTTTAATGGGACTTACTTCCAGGAAAGTGGTTTTAGGATTGCAGCCTTAGAGGTATACTGCCTCAGTACATGTAGGTTGTATATAGTTTCCAAGATTAATAGTCATTAACAGTCAATATATTTTCTTATGTACCCTTATAACACTTGTGGCATAGACTCAAGTATCATGAGTCTTCAGATACCTGAAGGGCTGTCATAGGGAGGAAGGGGCTCATTTGTTCATAGCTGCTTCTGAAAGCAGAACTAGAACCAATGGGTACAAACTGCAAGAGAGGAGATTCCGGTTGGATATCTGGAAAAAATTCCTGACGGTGAGGGCGGTTCGGCATTGGAACAGACTGCCAAGGGAGGTGGTGGACTCTCCTTCACTGGGGATCTTCAAGCAGAGGCTCAATGAGCACCTGTCGGGGATGATGTAGGAGGATTTCCTGCTACAGGCAGAGGGTTGGACTAGATGACCTACTAGGTCCCTTCCAACTCTATGATTCTATGATTCTATGATTCACCATGAAGGAAAATTGATGTCATTCTAATACAGGATTTAAATGTTTATTTATTTACTTTATTTACTCAATTTATACCCCGCCTTTCCTCCCCCATAAGGGGGGAGCCCAAGGCGGCTAACACTGAAGAATAAAACATCATTAAAATTGCTAATAAATACAAATTAAAACATCATTAAAATACTATTAAAATACAATTAGAATTATAAAGACTAGGAACAATTAAAAACAAGCTAAAAACATTTGTTAAAACAATAAATTAAAACACTAACGCACTGCCCTCCCACCCTCTGCCCCGTTTAAAATGCTTTTTTAAAATAAAAGGTTTTAAGGCTCCGCCTGAAGCTCTGTACTGAGGGAGCTTTCCTAAGTTCTATGGGGAGGGAGCTCCAAAGCCGGGGTGCCACCACCGAGAAGGCCCTATCTCTGGCCGCCACACCTCTCACATCTTTTAGTGGCGGCACAGTCAGTAGGGCCCCCTTAGATGACCTTAGGTGACGGGTCGGATTGTACAGAAGAAGGCGGTCCCTCAGGTACCCAGGACCCGAGCCGTTTAGGGCTTTAAATGTTGCTATCAAATGACATTTTTCTGGTTCCACTTGAAGCAATTTGTGACAGCTAAAGCAGTCTCAAACTGGTTCAAATATTCTGTGTACTGTATGTGTGTTTAGAGAAGCCTTCCCTCTTAAGACTTTGGCAGCTTCCTGAGCAAGGCAAGCAGGCCAAACCAATCCTGTTGTGCTGTCTCTGAGCTAAAAGGTTCCTAAAAACATGAGGTTGCCTTGAAGTAGTTGGCGTCATGATGGCTGAACACCTTTGAAAGCCAGGGGTTGGCATCTGGCAGTCCTTGGACTCAACATGAACCCATAAACATGATAATTGCTCCTCAGTTTCCAAATTAGTGGTCTGTGTCACAGAGGGAGAGAGGCTGGATGAGAAGATATTTTATTGCAGCTCCCTCTCACTTTCTCTCAATTCTTTTCCTTTCCTTAAAGCCAAATCCTAACCAACTTCCAGCATTGATTCAGCTTAATGCAGCCCTGAAGGAAGGGAACACACATTCCCTTTCCTTGAGAAGGCATCCATGACTCCCCACCCCTTACTGCAGGATGCAGCACCTGCCTCAAAGGTACAGCCACATAATTTCTGGAAAGTTGAATGAATTGGGCCCTTCGTTGCATATGACATCTTCAAACATTTGTTCAGGTAGAAGGATCTTGCATATGTGTTTGTGCATGTATGTGCAGAGGAAGCAGTACTCATCCTGATTGGCAGTCCTAGCCTAACCCCATACTCATACTTAACAATAGCAGTAGGCATTTGAAAAGGGACATAGAAAAATGGGGGAAGGTGCACAAATGAGGAAATGGTCTTCATCATTTCCTCCTGTCATCTGTGGGGAATATGTGGAAAGAGCCAGAAAAAGAGGAAGGGGATGAACCTGTTTCTTGGGTGCACTGCCTCTCTTTCTCCCCACAGTGAGATGAAGAGGAAAAGGGAGAGGGACTTGGGTTGGAGAGCCCACTTGTGAGGTGACAAATAGGTTTTCCATTTGGCACACTGAGCCTGGCCTGTAAGCTTCACTGCCACCTGACAAAGCAATCCTATCCCCCAGGTAGGTCGGCACAAGTCCTACCACAAGTCCATGCTTGCGTGGGGGTATTGCAAAAATTTCATAAGTCACTTCTGTTTACCGGCCGCCTCCAGCCGTTGTAGGAATGGAGAGAAGGGTGAGTTGTGCTGGCCTATATTTGTTAGGATTGGGCCCTCAGAGTGTGAGGTTCATTGGATATCTTCAAGAAGGCACCTTCCGGAGATGCAATAGGAGGATTTCCAGATATAAGGGGGTTGGATAAGATGATCTTGTAGGTCCCTTCTCTTCTTTATTAAGATTGGTTAGGAAAGGCCCAACTGACATCCCAAACTCCCTTTCATCCATTCCCCATTCTACTAACTTCACAGGCTCACACTGTTGACAGGCCCACACTGTTGACAATCTTTCCATGCGATATTATGTTGCAGTGCCAGATTTACGTATAAGCTAAACAAGCTATAGTTTAAAGCCTCACTCTCTTGGGCCCCCCAAAAAAACTTAAAGGAAAAAAACTGGATGTACTTTTCCAAAATATAAGATAAAAACAAATAAAATAAAATCTACATACAGCAAGAGTGTGTTAAGTTGTGTGGCTCCTATGATGTAAGTAATGGGCGCTGCCTGCTAACCTGGTCCCTAAAAAATCATTGGTTTGCTCATACAAAGGGCTCCATTACCTTCAATAGATTAGAGCCTCATCTAACCAAAATCCAGCCCTGTTATGCTTTCATACTTTATAACAGGGGTCCTATACACTAACCCTATACTCTGGTGAGCTGATGTTGAAACTCACAAGCTCATTCATTATAAGCATATGAATATAGCTAGGAAAAATAATATGATCAGTGTGTTCTTCCATATACACAAGAAAGGTGTTGTAATCTGATGGAGAAAGGATGTAATCCTAGTGTGTTTGTGTTAGAATTATGCTAAACGGATACTAAGCACTGTTTTAAAGGAAGATGTACGTACTTACTCAAATAATTAGGATTTCCAAATCTTCCTAATCGGAAATAACCACTCTGTACACTTTAACATAGGTATTATTTTACTGCCAGCACCTACAGCTGGTTTAAAAATTTTCCATTTTCATAGTTTTCAGTGGAGCAATGTTCTGTACTCAGTATAAGAAGGCCAGGAGAAAGAAATTTTTGTGTATCAAGTTCATAAACTTTACTACATTTCTCCTGTCCAAAATCCAAGAAAGCCCACTCTAAGTTGGTTTCCCATTTCCAGTTAATTAGGGAGTTCACGTTAGAGGTCAAGGAAAAAATAGTGGAGTACATTTTCATAGGAATTCTACTCATAATAAAAATTAGTTGGGAGGAGTGGAGCCAATTTTGTCTGGACGAAGGGCAAGAAAAAGGGGAATATGCAACAAAGAGTTATTGGATGCTTTATCTGGAACTGCCCAAAAACTTGTCCTTTTTCCAAGAAACACATAGTACATTCTGGATTGGAGAAGAGGAGCCAAATATTTTTTTAACTGTAGAGAGTCTCCTTCTATAAACTATTCCTACTACAGTGGTGCCTTGATTTACATAATTCATTCTGGAATCAAGCTTGTTATTCAAAATGCTTGTAATGCAAAGCAGATTTTCCCATAGGAAATAATAGAAACTCAGACGATTGGTTCCACAACCAAAATATTTATTTGAAAATATTAACTGCATATATAAATGATTACAAAACACTGTAATATACAGTAATACAAAACTCTGTATTATACAAGAATAAAAACTCTGTAATAAAGAAAATACTGAACAATACTTTACTGTACCTTTGATAACCTTCATGAGTGGTGTGAGGGAGACAAGAAAGAGGAGGGATTTTGTAGGATGTCTTTCACTACCACTAATGGAGTTACTGCTCTCCATTGGCGCTACATGCCATGCTGCTGATGGGGAGCAGCATTGGAATAATGATAAGGCACAACTTCCACACTGCCACACACAGATCCCACATACACACCTGGCTCAGGCTTCTCCCCCCAGACTTCCCCCCATGAGTTTCCTGGCCATGGAAGTATGTTCCAAACTTCCTCAGAAGTGCTCTTCCTAGACAGTGCTCTTAAATCAAGTCAAAATTCTGAGAAAATTTTGTTCTTAATGCAAAACGCTCTTAATTCAAGTCATTCTTAAATCAAGGTACCACAGTATCTGAAAAGGGTGTGAGCATATGAATATTACCACCCCAATCCTGCCTAAATCCTTATGTGGTGAAGCCATTGTACTGGCATAGGTTATAGCAGGGATTTTTGGCTAGAGGAGATCTCCTTGGAGCAAGGAAAGAAGGGACAAACCTCAGCAGCCCTGGGGTAATTCTCAACAATTCTAATGCATCAACTTGGACCTTTGCCAGGGATGTTGCTGGCACAAGTCCACACTGATCTGTGCAGGTGGGCCAGGTCTTGGAAGGGGGTTTGGTTACAGCACAAACCTTTCTTACTGATCTTCAATCCCTCTTAGGCCTGATCAACCCACCTTTCCTTTGTCGCCACCCCATTCTGCCCTTCCTCACCCTCTTCCACCCCTTGCCCTTGCCCCCAATTTACTTGACTAAACTGCTACAGTGGGCCTTCAGATGATTGCAGGCAACAGCAAGAAGGCTGTGGGCTTCCTGCTGATGTACCTGGGCCTTGTACCATTTCAAGGCATTACAAGTAGTTTTAGGACACTATGCTGTGATGTGTGAATTCTGTTAATATAGGTCCTCAATGGCATGTATGTATGTATGTATGTATGTATGTATGTATGTATAAAAAAGGCAACTTCTTCAGTGTTTGTATTGTGTAAGACGGTGTCCACTTGTTATGAATTGGAGTTTCCTCCAATCCATGATGGACGCAACATGGGGATACCTGGCCCTCCTGCCACCAGGATGTTGCTTTTCTCACCTATGCAGTACCTATTTATCTACTTGCATTTGCATGCTTTTGAACTGCGGAGTTAGCAGGAGCTGGGCTAAGGATAGGAGCACACCCCACCTGGCAGCACTTGGGTCTTGAACTGCTGGCCTGCTGAGCCGAATTTTGGTCAAGCAGTGTTCTAACTCCAGCCTTCCAACCACTGAGCCACTGCAGCCCGGTATGTATGTATGTATGTATGTATGTATGTATGTATGTATGTATGTATGTATGTATGTAAAAGCAAATACTCAAGCTTTGGCAAATACTGTAAGCTTTGGCTTACAAAGCTTTTATCCTTTTGTTTTCACAACAACTCTGTGAGGTAGGTGAGGCTGAAAGTGAGTGAATGTCCAAAGGTCACCAAAGCTTCTTGCCTGAAGGGAAATTTGAACCATGTCTTAGCCCATCTCTATAAATACTGCACCATCATGGCTCACTCCTAGGATTATAAGAGTCAAAATAGGCTTTATATGGCATGTATGTGGCTGAATTGTGTTGCATTTTAAAAAATTCTTAATACTGGACAGAATGCTAAAAAGTGGGGTGCCACTGTGTAGATTGGACTGGGACGTCCAAGCTTTGTCCCTGCCATGGTTCCTATTGCAAACCCACTGTTACATACTATTTTGCGTACAAATAAGCTTCCATTGAAAGCAATGGAAATGTTGTACCTACATAAAAGAGAGTGGAATGGGGGACTTGGAATTGGAAATGCAGTGGGTTGAAGGCCTAAAATCCAAAGGCCTGTTTGGGCCAACTTGCACCTGCGGGAAGTGTTGTGAATGTGCAGTAAAGCATTTTGGTGCGACTTGAGCAGGAAATTGGCCAGTGCATTGATACGAGTCAGCCTCTGTGCTGACCCCATGAAGGTCCCAGTGAGTTTGCGCTCTCCAAGCTTGGATAGGGTAGGGGTCTGGATGGTGGAGGGTGGGGAAGAGGCAGGAGGTGGAATTGGGGAGGGGATCAGAGGGCATTACTGGGATGATGGACAGGGAGCAGGAGACAAGGCTTGGTTCCAGGATTTATATTGGATTATAATCCCATTCATGGGCAACACAGCCACCTCTTGAGTTTTCCCAGATTTGAGTAAATCCACTGGAGCTGGTGCAGCTCTACATGGGTAAGGGAAAATGTTTCCCCTTGTCTCAGGCTGAGTCAAAGTCAGCTGCAAGTTTGCACAGGATACAGCACAGGCATGCCAGCCTGCCTGTGCCAGCACAAATTAAGATGGTGCAATTTCCCTCTTGCTATAGTTCTGTCAACACTCTTTGGTTACTATTTATAGAACAAAAACCATTGCACCTTACACAGGGTGATCATATGTCATAACCAAAACCAAAGAAAAATGTCAGGCATGACAACATAAAAGCTAAAAATATTCATATATATTGCTTTCATGTGCTTAATTTTAATACTACAATACTTATTAAATTTAAAACTATTGCATATAATTTTTAATTACAAGAAGGCTACTAAAGATTTTTTCTCATTTTTTTTTCTTAAAAAAGAACTAACATTGGAAATTCCAGAAGGGCCTGTTAAAACGTCTAGGATTGCTTTCAATAGTCACTGGACATCAATGCTTGTTCCTGGAAAATTCAGGGCGTTGACAAGCCTGTGGCACCGGAGTTTCTACTACTCCAGTCATCTTCAACCTTTTTTTCATGCCATGACCCCCCCCAAAATAAATAAACTGGGGACCCAGCACCAATCCTGACCCCTCCCAGGACCTATCTACATATTCCCATTGCCATCTGCCCCACCAGTCTTGTTTTCCCCACACCTTGTGTCTTTACAACAGCTCTGTGAGGGAGCAGACTGAGCTGCAGTGCAAGCCTTGAGGTTGTGCAGGATTATAGCAAGTACTCAGTTTTGATAAGGCAGTGCCATTAATAGATTAAATCCAAACCAAATTTCTTGCACATGCTTTGAAAGGTTGTCATGACCCTCAAATCAGTGGTGGGCTCCAGCAGGTTCGCACCTATATAGAACTGGTTGTTAACGAGAGATAGGACATATAAAGTTTAAAAATAGCCATTTAAAAGTGGCTGCTAGATGGGCATGGAACCAGTTGTTAATTTCTTTGAATCCCATCACTGCCTCAAATGATGCTTCAGGAACCCCATTAGAGTTGCATCCCACAAGATGAAAAACTCTGTCCTAGCCTATGAAATGAGAAAGAAGAAGTCTGGATTTGGGTGGTACTTTTAGAACAGAAACAACCCAATATTATAGGAGGAGACATCTTTTTAAAATGTATAGATCACACACTCTTAGGTACACAATCTTGCTCTGCTTTTTGCTGAGAGACGAGCCTGGCTGCCTGCTTGCCTTTAGTTCTCTTTGAAAGCTTGCAATGAGCCCAAAGTTAAAAGGCTGCCAACAATGAACTTTGTATTCCTTTGAAAATACTATTAATCATGAAGTGATTCATGATAGTTTGGTACGTTCACTATTTCCCAAGAAGTCAAAATGAAATGGTATGCTAGGAAGTGTGGGTATGTTTGGATCTTGGTCCAAATCGTACCTTAAAATGGTGTGCAGACCTGACTGCTTGCTACTTGTGGCTGAAACCAGGCTGCTCTGAATGATATGCTGTGCTTTGTGTCAGTTGTAAAGGAACATTGATTGCCAGAACGCTCATTCCCATGGTGTGAAACACTTTTAGGATATGGCCATAAGGCTGTATTTACTTGGGAGTAAGTTCCATTTAATGCACTCCTTGTATCCAAAGAGGCGTGAATAAAGGAAGTTTGTGAAAGCTATTTCTTTGGCACATTAGTCCTTTGTGCCAACCAAAATATAACTGAGAATTTTGATTTATACAGTGTTTTTTAGGATTGCCTAGGATCCTGAAGATACCAAGTGTAATCTTAAAATCGTGATTCATGGAGAGAAAAATATGATTTCTCTTGAAATTGAATCCTGTAAACAATGCACGGATAGTGCTAGTGCTTATTATTTGCATGGAACATGTTCAACTTCCCACCAAAACAAATCTGCTGAAATAAATCACGGCAGGACATCCTACAGCAAACAGATGCTTGTCAACTTGTTCTTGCAAGCCTCTAAGGAAGAAGAATCTTCAACCTTCCCATTTCCTCTCTATTTCTCACATCTGTGTGATGACTGAACTGAAAGATGCGTGGTAAAGTGTTAGCATTCCCTTAGAAATACCACACCCCCCATTATGTAGACTGAAGTGCAGCCGAGATGCAGTTTGTTCGTGGAAAACCTGATGATCCCTCTCCGCTAATAGGCATCTGTTTGCCTTAAAACATTTGAATGATGAAGCCTATCATTCAATGGCCCTATGGAGACATTGTCAATGGGCTTGTTGGGAGCAAAGAAATGCAGGTGGAGAGCTAAGAACCCACAAATTGACCTACATGTTGAAACAATATATGGGGAAGAGGGTGTCATAGAAACATAGAATGTTGCCTTGTGCTGAACAGACCATAAATCTCTTGCTCCATATGATGACTGTGGTGGGTTCTACAAGGTTTCAGTCAGGGGTGTTTCCAGGTCGTGGAGAAGTCTTTGACTTCCTACACAATAAACTAATAAACTCCCTTCAAATCTGTTATGAGACATGTGAGTTGCAACGTTCCAATGAAATCCCACGAAGAGAGATGCCTTCTTCCAAATACAGCTTAGGAGAAGGTTTCTGAAGGCCCTTCTATACATTCTGAGTTGGAATGAGTAGCATGCCTGGGTGAAAAATTTTTCCTTGAGATATTCCGCAGGAAGGTATGGACAACGTTTTTATTGGCTTTTTATCAGGAATGGCCCAGCCATGTCTGTTACTCAATGATATTCCTGATTTCTGTTGCCACATTTGTCAGGATGATTGTGCATTCCTCCTCAATCCTCTTTCGTCCTCACTTTGCTCTGACACGTTTGAAGGGGATGTATTCTCCTTAAATTTTAAATGCTGCATGAGGATGGATGTTCTTGTTCATTAAAACTGGATCAATGCAGCTCACATCTGCAGTGGGCTGGATAAAGGTGAAGCAGTGGCAGACTTAGGTTGAAGCCATCTCTCTTCTCCGCCATTCACCATGGATGCAAGCCCCACCAGGTTGCTTCATGGTAGGACAGCCCAGCTCTTTAACAACCATGTACAACCCCAATGTGAATGGGGTGCCAGAGCAGGTAATCACATCCACACATCTCCCATTGGTTTGGTCTAGCAAGGTGCCAACAAGACATGCATCAGGACTGTCGAGCCTAGTTACCCTGGAGAAAACCTTTGCACTTGGCTCCCTGCAGGCAAAGACAGGGTGCTGATTGCACCCATTCCAAGGAGAAATGCAGCATTAAATAGTTGAGCAGTTTAAAAAAATGAAAACACATTAGGGACAGACAGCCATTGCCAACATTATTTGTGAATGAGCTTGTGAAATGCGTTTGTAATTCACTCTGGAAGTTCTTCCTAATGATTAGCCTCACTGTAACAGCCTGTCATTTACAATTGCTCTGGGTCCTTTCCTCCTCCTGGGTCAGCTGAATGCTAGTTCTCTCTTCTTGTTTTGCTTTTTCCTGGGATCTTTTTTTAAATCCTTGCAAACTGCCAGCAAATACTGATCTCTTCTTAAGACGAGCAACTTACTGCTCTGTGTGCAGATGCCTTTGAATGTCTCCACATGTTCATCCAATTAAAACGGGCATAACGATTCTTAACAAAACATGCAAGAAAAAAGAGAGGTTATCACTCATTGAAGACAATCACTGCGACTTCCTCAGCTTTTCCACTCCATTGCTGCTTATGTGAGTAAAAACAACAACCTAAATGGAGACATTTGGGTCACCTGGGGCCAATTAATGCCACGTGACTTCCTCCCAGGCTTCCATGAAAATAACTATATTATAATGGTCTGTGATATTAGTATTGACTTTGGGAAAGTCAAGCAGCAGCTCCATAGGGAAGGAAGTGGTGTGAGCAAGTCCTGTGGAATGTGTAGTATTTGTCAGCAAGATAGGTGGTATCCTTTATAAGTTGCACCTCACAGTCTGGGTGTTGTGTTGTTCAAGAAGAGAAAGTCTGACTCTAATTCATTTGTCCGGTTCTAGGGGCTCCATTCAAAGTGGGCTAGCCCCAGCAGTTTTTAGACTCTCTTAGAACTGGGCTTGAATTAGATCAGTCACAACCTAGGTCTATTTCATGCCCTACTATTTGTTGTTGTTGATGATGATGAAGAAGACTTCAAGATGATGTCATCAGGGAGGGATTCCCTTCAGCTTTATTTATATTGAGTCCCATTTATCTCCCTCTCCCAACTTCCCTCCCCTCCACCTGGGAAACTTAATAAGGTTGGACAACAAGGTTTTATTTTCCCCCCTCATATTTCAGTGTTTTCCAGTGTCACAAATGCAGAAAGTGTTTTGTTTTTATTCAAAATTTACATGATAATTTATCATTGTTTTAAAGGTTCACCAGGTAGGGCCTTTAAGAAGAGATTGGACAAATTCCTAGAGGAATGAGCATCACAGGTTACAAGCCATGATAATTGTGTGTTTGTGTGCCCCAGTGTGTGTGCGTAGATAGATGTTGACGTGGGCAATTTCAAAATGCCAGATGCAGGGGAGGGGACCTGTCTTGTGTGCTCCCTGAGGGATCTGGTGGGCCACTGTGTGATACAAGAAGCTGGACTAGACCACCCTTTGGCCTGATCCAACAGGGGCTTATGTTCATATGGTTTGGAGGCGGGGGAAGGAAGGGAGATCAACTATAGTAATAAATATAGGATAATGATAATGAAATCTGTGGCCTACTATTTCATTAAACTAGAATTCTTTTTCTGTTTAATTGTATTTAATACTAGTGGAATGTACTCACATTGTGCGAGTAAAATACCTGCCATATGTAATCCCCCCATTGCACAACCACCCCCTGTACCACCCCCTGTGTGCCATATGTAATCCCCCCATTGAACAAACATGCCATTGTACACCACCCCCAGTGTGCATCAACTCTCCGTGTGCATCAACACCCCCGTGTGCAACAGCCCTCCCGTGTGCAACAGCCCGCCATGCGCACTAGGTCCCTCCATGCACACCAGGTCCCCCATGCACAACAGTTCCCCCCATGTGCACCAGCCCATCCATGTGCAATGCCCCTATGTGAAACACTCCTACATGCACAACACCCCCTATGTGAAACAACCCCCATGCACTTCAACCCCCCATGCACAACACGCACTCCCATGTGCACCATCCCCCCCAGTGCACCCTCTCTTCCAGTGCATCAAGTACTGGGCACCAAATTGGCTGGATGTTGGTCTGGCAGTCTTCAATGTTAAGTACAGGACAAAAACACGCTGCACCCCTATTCACCCCCTTAAGTGTTAAATTTCTCAACATCGTTTCTTAGTGGGTGTTCTTGTCACATAAGGAACACCCTGCCCAAATTTCATGCTTCTAGGTCTTGGGGTTGGGGCAGGGCAGTGATCAGTCAGGGATTCTTCAATGTAAAGTATAGGGAGGAAAATGTGTTGCACCCCTTTTCACCACCTTCCCATTGTAATTTCTGAAAACTGGTTCTTAGTGGGTGCCTCCATCAGGGAAGGAACACCCTCTCCAAATTTCACGCTCTAGGCCTGGCGGTTTTGGCTGGGTGCTGATGAGTCAGTCACTCAGTTATATATATATATATATATATATATATATATATATATATATATATATATATATATATATATATATATATATATATATATGTATGTATGTATATGTATAGAATATATATTTCTAAAACTAGAGAATGACAAAACATGCCAGCCAACCACCTAGTTCTTGCTTCTTCAATGTCTTATCCTCAAGAAATATTCCTAGTTGCCTTCTTTGGTGACGAAGGGATAGCAGTGCATTCTGAGAAACTGAATATATTTAATGCTACCGGTAGGAGTGGGAGTTGTGTTCCCAACATCAGGAAACTAACATATCAACATTACAGTTGTGTCAGGAACACCATTTTTGGAACAATTTAGTATTGTGGCTTTGATGATTTCTTCAGATGCTGGAAGTAGACTGACAAATGGACTTTCAAGTGAAAGGTCATTGTGAAGAATAGAGGATAAAAGCATCTGGAGTTATAATTTAAAAATATACAGAGGCTTAATGTTCTACCAGCCTTGTTGTGTAGGTGTTGTTCTAACATGTAATTTGGCAGCTTCTTCAGCCCTCCAGTTGGGAATTAGAAAATAAAAATTCTTGGTGGTTTGTTTAGATTTATTAATGGTATGGGGAAGTAGATAAATTGCAATTTTTGGCAAGTTTCGCATACAGAGAAAATGGGTTAGCACGAAAAAGCTTCTAAAGACTAAACAATAGGATAAGTCCCTACTAAATAAGATCACACATATGACTGAATCCGTTATATACAGATACGTGAAAGGCCCAAAATAAAGTTATCACTTTTTATAATGTTCTTCTTTGTTCTTGTTACCTGCCAACCAAGTACTATAGGAATGTTAGAGTGAGGAATTTGCATTAATCCTTTATGATACCAAAATGTTTCCAACTGCGTATGAAGAGAACAACTTGTGTATGGCTCTCCATTCAAAAGCGTTTACAAAAGTGGTAAACTTACATGCTATTGACATATGGTCCAATCCAGTCCAGAGAAGAAATCATTGCCAATAGTTGCAGTAGTATTGGTGGTGGTGGTGGCAACCAAAAGACCCAGAGTAAAAATTTTTTTGCTCACCTCTCCATAGGTCACCTGTTGTTCAATAAGCCTCTTCAGACCTATAGTATCTCTTTTGCTGGTGTATGACTAGGGCAGGTATATGTTGGGAAGGAGGATTTCATCTTGGTATGCACTGCTGTAGCTGAGATCCTACACCCCCTACCCTATGATACTTCCATCCTGCCACTCCTTATCCCCAAACCACAACCAACATGACATACTCCATACCTCTTCCCTGAGGTATGCCCAGTCTCCTGGCCAGTCTCTCAGTTGTATGTCCTTCAACAGGGCTTCAGGGAACCACAGGTGCATAGATGGAACTTCCAGCTATTTGCTGGTGATTCTGAAGTACACAGCGGCAACATGACTTTTGAGGCACCACACTAGGAGGTCATGAGATCTAGCAGGTCATGAGATCTGCTGCTGTAAGAGCCTGGTGAGATTGGGTTTTGAATTATGCCACTTTTGTACATAAAATTTCAACCTTGTTTTTATAGAGTTGTTAAAACTATTTGCAAAAGTTCTGGCTTGACTTTTCCAACAGATGTTAAAAGTAAATGAAATGGAGTAGAAAACTAGAGTGGTGCTTCTGTGGTCTTTGCCAGTGAAAGCACATATGGACATTTTTTTCTGGAATTATTAATATAATCCAACAGAACCAGGGGCAAAAGAGCGCAGAAGGAACAGGAGTTGAACAGGTGTGATAGCACAGGTCCAACTTTGTTATACATGGATTTTTTATACACAGATATGATTCAACACAAATAGCCACTTCAAAAGGGAAGGAAATTGCTGATTCCTGGAGAAGGAGGAAAATGCTTCCCTTAAAAATTTCAAGTTAAAAAACTGCTTTTCTTCCTGTTGTCAAGAGGCAGTCATAAAAACAATCATTCCATTCTTCAGCCGGCCTAGGTTAAGGCAGGGTGTCCTTTCCATTTCTACTTGCTGACTGTGTGTTGACAACAGTAAGAAAATCTGTTTTTAAACTATTGTAAAAGAATGTACTTTATAAAACTGATTTTATTTATCATTTTTTTTGTATCAGCAAATGATATTTCCTGGTACAATTTTTTTGGTATTGGCAGATTCCCAGAATCAAACCCCTGTGGAAATTGATGCTAGGCCTTATTCTAGTAAGAGCAATGGAGGAACAAAAAACCTGTAAGTGGATCTTTAAATTTATTTTTCCACTTTAAAGTAAATCAAATGAGTTTTTTTTTATTTGGGAGGAGGATGGTTCTGGAATGGAACCCAGAGGGACAATTTATATGTAATTTTCAGCCCAACCCTATCACCACCAGTGGGAGTAGTTTATTGAGAGGACAGCCAGGGGCTTTGTAGCATTTTTTTGCCATGAACAACTCACATTTAGTGCAATTCTATGCATGTCTACTTAAAAAAACGTTTAAAATGAATTCAACGATACTTACTGTCTGGGAACTAGTATAGGATTGCAGACTTAATGGCAGCAAACATAACTTTCTCTTTTTGCTTTCCTAATCTTTGGATTTTTATTCTCTCCCATCCCACTCTACCTGCCTTATTTGGTGTTACCATCACAGATCTGCACCTTGCACCACCATGATAGGAGGACACTATGCAAGAACCAGGTATATGCCAGCAACCATCTGTAACCCCACAGCCTTGTTGTGCTTCTGCTGTACCAATTAGCCATTGCAAATTCTTTCAAGTCTGTAACTTGCTTCACATTAACATACTGTGCATTTTCACAGGGCCCTTTCAAAGTTTATGGCCCCATTTCCTTGGACGCTTGTTCCAGTTGTATCTTATATTTCATCAAATATGGTAAAGAAACCAGGAGAATAAATTGATGTGCCATATGAACCTCTTTCTGCAAATGGATGATGCCAAATTGCTCTAGGATGGTTTTCCTTTTGAGCTCTGCTGAGCTGTTAGTGAGTTGATGAGGCCAAAATCTGCAGGGAATCATTATGTCCATTTAAGGTATCCAAGCTTTTATGCTTCAGTACCAAATGCCTAAGGGTGAGGATTTAAAATGGATGAAGTGGAGAAATTTGCACTTCCTTAAGAAAACATGGAGCATTTCCTTCCAAGTGTCAGAAATGAAAACAGAAAATACAAACTAATTCATCATGAAATTTTCATTTTATGGCCCCCTCCCTGGCCTCCCCGCCCCAACCCAACCACTCATATTTTCTCTTTTCTTTTGTCAGCTTTATGGCTTATAACTGTGATTGATGGTGTTCCTTTCTATATATCATGTAAAAGAATTCAGTCTAAAAGTCTACTTGTGTTCACAGCTTGCCTTCTGTCACCCCACCAAGCCTCTCTACAACACATGGAGGTAAGTATCATATAGGGACACAGGCACAGCAAAGGATGATATTTTATTGTTTGGAATTAATTGGACACTGGTGTAAAATGAGGAAACTGTCATGCGTAAGAGTCAATGTGAATTAGTGATATATTGGGATCCATTAGTTAAAGCACATTCATTCCAAATGCTAAGCTTTGCCCATTTTTCTGGTCTTCATTCAAACAGCCTTTTTCAAATGTAATTTCCTCTTCCCTTCTCCTTAGCCACTGCATAAATTTCAAGTGATCCATACCACTGATTGCATGATAGAAAAATCTCACAGCCGAGTGACTTGGACATACCATCCAATGCAGCAAGGATGAAGCACAATTGTTGCAATTCGCCATTCTTGCAAATGCAGAGATTCCCTATTTGTCCAGACAGAATGAATGAATGAATGAATGAATGAATGAATGACAGCCTGGGATGAATACACTATACTTACTCGTATTCACTTGCTCTTTACTCAGAAATCAATTTCTACATGCACATTTATTAATGTAAGAAAATAAACAGTACTTAGCAAATGATCAGCATTGGTACGACCCTGATGTATGTGGGGCATTGCGATGCATTCTGGGGCAAATCTGTGAGGGAGAAGGAATCTTTGTGTCATCCAGAAGTGGGTCCCAAAATATACAGTCTGGGAACACAAAGTTAGGAAAACTTGTTTGGGCTCATGTTTAAAAAATACTGTTGAATTTGGTATCTGGTATCCACAATCTGCAATGAGTTGCAGATGCCAGACTCACAGATAATGTGGATCCACTACATGTGATGCTGCTGATTCCAGTGGTACTTGGACATTTCAGCCCAGGACCCCTGTTCAAACTCATTAGAATTAGACATAGGCCGCAATCCTAAAGACACTTTCCTGGGAGTAAGTCCCATTGAACACAATGGGGCTTACTTTTGAGTAGACATAGGGCGCAATCCTGAGTAACTACGGGGAATCCTTGCTCCGGTGTAAGAACAATTTGCTCTGGATTGCAATATGAATTTCCCATAGGTTTTCACTAGGTAGTGCAGTAACTACAGGTGCACATAAAGTCTCTTACGTGCTCCCGTAGTTACTCTGGATTGTAGGGTTAGTTAGGATTGTGCTCATAAAGAATAAAGGTTATTTTTCCTTTTACTTTTTTCTGCATTCTAAAGGTCTCATTTCATTTAATTGTACTCTTTTGAAGTATCATTGTCCAAGTGTAATAAAGAAAAAAGGCAAGATATTCATTTTCTATCACACTTTCCATTTTCTCTTCCCATCTTTCCATGCTTTGACTGTTGAGGATTTACTCTTCTCTTGATGGTCAATTCTCTTATGCTATTCTTCTTATCACTGCTACGCAGAACTGAACCACATTATCCTACTTCAGCTCCTGTCATCTTGGTCCTAGGGTTTTATAATCAGATATATAATGCATGCAGCTTATCAGGCTGATTGTAATTTCATTCCAGTAATTAGAATTGCAGGTCCAGCCTTGTTAATCATGGATTTTTTTATACTCAGATTTGACTCAATATGAATGGCCATGGCAGATCACAGTTTTAAAAAACTGCTTTTCTTCTGTTGTTGAGGCAGTCATGCAAGCAATCATTCAGTTTTTAAGTTCCAGAATCAAACCCCTGCATATATTGAGGCAACACCTTATTCAAGCAGGAGCAATACTGGAGCAAGAAACCTGGAAATGAGTATTTAAACCTATATTTCCCACTGATTTCTTCATACACTGATTTTTTTTATTCCCGGAAGGTTCTGGAACAGACTCTAGTAGATAACAAGGGACACCTGTACTATGTTAGTAACACTGGCTGCAATCCTGACTCCAGTTAGGCTAACCTAAGTCTTGGCCTGGATGTGTCGCAAAAGTGCTATAAGGTACTTCTGCCCAACTCCTGGAGTTGTTAGGCCAATGCACAGACATGTGCTGGCCTCCGCACACCACCATGGGAAGTTATACCAGTTATGTATTTGAGTTATGCTGACCTAAATTGGTTAGGATTGCACCCTGTTTGCCATGAAACTAGTGCTTCTCCATAACAAATTCCAGCAGATTTTTGTAATCATCACAAAAACGTGCCTTACATCATCATTATTATAAAAAATACAATTACATTTCACTTTACCATACATTACAATACCATACATTATACGTTAAAAGTAAAAGTCACCCTTGACTTTAAAGAAAAACTTGACTGACAATAAAGTAATAGAATTTAATTTACTTCTAGCTCAGCTTAGCAGAATAAAGTCCATATGTCCCTATAACTTGTAACATACACTGTACACCTTTGTTATGAAATTTATGTGGGGCATTTTATAGATTGTTACTACTGTGATGGTAATGAATTTTCATTTTTATTTAGTAAGCCTGGCTAAGAAAAAAGTTTCCTCATTTGCTGACTCAGCCTATAGACCTCTGTCTTGTATATGTCAGATAATGTTCAAAAATTTATAAGGCAAGCTGTATTTAAGTTCTGATTTAGCAATCATGAAGTTCTCTGGCAGCATCCTTTGGAAACTGAGTCTGTAAATTTTATTAGTATTAAATGTTTCTAATGGGAGTTGACAAATAACGGAATGGATTTACTTTTTCTTTGTTCTTGGCAAAATGAAAGGGCTCCCCCCCCTTATGTTCCACAAAGAGAAGTGAAACCCATTCATCTCCATTCTGTAGAAATATCATTTTGAGAGTTTTTACAACTGTTGGTGAAATTACAGTGCACTGCGGGGAAGTCACAAAGTCTTTATGAGTGTAATAAAATTGTCGTTGTAATATCATTATAGGGTGCAGGGACAATATAGATATTTTGAATTACCCATTGCCTGTATGCCAGGTTGGAAAAAAAAATCCACATGGCGGTATTATGGCTTGTAACAGAGGCAGTTGTTGAAAGAAGCAGAGAACTGAAACCCAGAGAACCAAAATAGCCCTGTAAGAGCATTTGACTCAAAGTTAATGTTCCCTTTTCTATCAACAGTCATTAATTATATACGGACAATCTGCATTTTATCAGTGTAAATAATTGCCGCAAGGTCCCTTAAGTGATGGAGCAACTACATGGGTATGGTTGTGTTGTATCTGATGAACCATTAGCATCATTTCATTCAAATGCCTTCTTTTGGAGCTCTCAAGTCAGTCTTGCCCATCATAACCACAAGAGAGATTCACGGTGGTCAGTATTAATTTCGCTAAGCATGATCTGGAAAGATATTCAGATTATAATGCCATCTTGCATGCATTAAATTTCTATTTGGGAACATGGAAGAAAACACATGTTTTTGTTTATAAGGGTAACTGAGATTTTTGTGCTGCCTACAAATGAACTCCAAGAAAATATAATTGAGTCTGACTGTAGTTGTCAATTTGTGTCCAGATACACTCCGCACCCATCAGATGCCCTATAAACACACACAGAAACACACACAAATGCATGTTCATAATTTAGGGCTGCAATCCTAAAGACACTTTCCTGGGAGTAAGACCCATTTGACACAATGGGGTTTACTTCTGAGTAGACATGGTTAGGATTGTGCTCTTAGTCTAGTTAAATATGTTTGTCATTCATATGTATGTTCAAAATCATTCCAATCAATCAGTATAGAATTAAATTTAAGGCTGCAATCCTATACCGTGGTATCTTGGGTAATGAATGCCCTGGGTGAAGTAAGTTCCAGGTAATGAAGTTCCAGGTGGTGCCACTGCCTTGGGTAAGGAAACTGCTTCAGGTAACGAACGTCCGGCTGGCAGCTACCTGAATTGAATGGGTCTGGCAAAAGCAGGTCTGTCCCTCTGGAGGGTGGGGGGTGTTTGGGGGACTGAGAGGTCTTCTGGGGGGTGGGAGTGTGTTTGGGGACAGTGGGGGGAGATATAGGCAGCCGATACTCACTTTAAAAGCTTGGCTTGCTTTCGAACACAAGGCTTCCTGCAGAGCTTTTGAAAGAGACTGGAGAGGGGCAAGGGATGCTTCTCCCTCCAGCCCTCTCTGCATGGAGCCTCCTGTTTCAAAGCCAGGGTTTTAAAGTGAGTAGGGCTGCCTGTATCTCTCCCCACTGTCCCCAAACAGCCCCACAGAAGACCCCCCCCCCAGTCCCTTCAATTGGGCTTACTCCCAGGAAAGTGTCTGGAATTGCTGATTCCTAACCATGCCTACTTTGAAGCAAGCTCCATTGTGTTCAATTGGTCTTACTCCCAGGAAAGTGTCTTTAGGATTGCAGCCTCCTAAGTGTCTTTAGGATTGTGTCTTTAGGATTTCAGCCTCCTAAGTGTCTTTAGGATTACAACCTTCTAAGTGTCTTTAGGAGTGTGTCTTTAGTACTGCAGCCTAAGTAGACTTCATAGGATCATGCACACTGAATGCATGTTTTGAATTCAATTCCATGAATTCAAATGTTTTGAATCATCATTTTTACATGCAGTTAATATTTTAGATGAATATTTTTGGGTTGTGGAACCAATTATTTGAGTTTCCATTATTTCCTATGGGAAAAATCCGCTTCATGTAAAGAACATTTCACATAACAAACATGCCTCCACTGTACTTACTTTCCTAGGAGTAAGCCCCATTCAACCTACTAGTACTTATTTCTGAGTAGACTTGCTTAAGATTGCACCCTAAGTCAATTAAAATGATTTTTAAAAAATCAAAGGTACGCCCTTCTTTACCTGGATTTCTTTGGACTGAGCTGTTACCAACAGAGCACATTTATATTTTTGAGGTGAATTGGCCACTGCTCTTATTAGAACATTTTGGACCTTTTGCTGGATACCAGACAGCATCGTACAGAGATATACCTTTATCTGTATGTATAAAATTGAAAAGCCACTCACTCACTCACTCACTCACTCACTCACTCATCAACGTCCAGCCAAAACGGCTGGGCCTAAAAGCGTGAAATTTGGGGTGGTGGGTATTCCTTTTGTGACATCAACACCCACCAAGAACCAGTGTTGAGAAATTTAACCCTTAAAGGGGTGAAAAGGAGCGCAATGTGTTTCTGTTCTATACTTAACATTGAAGGCTGACTGATCAACCTCCAGCCAATTTGGTGCCCGGTGCCTGATGCACTGGGAAGGATTTTGCACGTGGGCGATTATGTGCATGGGGATGATGTACATGAGGGGACGTTTCACATGGGGGGTTTGATGCACATGGGGATTTGATGCGCATGGGGGTTTGATGCGCATGGGTGGATGTTGCACATGGGGGTTGATGATGTGCATGGGGGGACGTTGTGCATGGGGGGACTTTATGCATGGGGGAACATTGTGCATGGGGACAATGCACATGGGAGGACGATGCGCATGGGTGGACAATGCCCATGGGATTTGGATGCACATGGGGGTTTAATGTGGATGGGGAAATATGCATAGGGAGATGATGTGCATGGGGGATGTTGTGCATGGGGGGACGATACACTTGGGGGAGAATGTGCATAGGGGAACAATGCGCATGGGGGATGTTGATGCGGATGGGGGACAATACACATGGGGACGATGCACATGGTGATGTTGCACATGAGGGATGTTGTTTATGGGGGTTGATGTACATGGGGTTGATGCGCAAGGGGGCAATGTGCAAGGTTGGACAATGCACATGGGGGATGATGTGCATTGGGGGATGTTGATGCGCATGGGGGCTGATGTGCATGGGAATTGATGCACATGGGGGTTGATGCACATAGGGAATGTTGTGCATGGGGGATTGATGTTCATGGGTGGGATGATGCACATGGGAGAGATGATGCGCATGGGAGAAATGATGCTTATGGGGGTGATTGCTCATGTGATGCGCATGTGGGGGTGATGTGCATAGGGGGATGATATGCAATGGAGGGATGGCATACGGGGGGTATTTAAGTCCTGCAACGCAGGTACATTTCGCTAGTAGAAAGAATAATTTTAAAAGGGAATTCACTCAGAAGAACAACAATAGAATTGAGCATACCTAATGATCTATTCTTGGACCTTGAGAAATCAGCAAGGGGAAAAGGGAGTGGTTGTATGGGAAGGAATTTGGCGTTCACTGCTTACAAACTTCTAAGAGAGAGAACGGTGGAAGAGAAGGGGATGAAGCACCAACATATTAATAATAATAATAATAATAATAATAATAATAATAATAATAATAATAATAATAATAATAATAATGTTATTATTATTGAAGAATAGTAATATTCTTCTATTATTGAAGAATTGTGCTGGTTTTGACATTGTGCTGCCTTAGCCTGCCTGATCAGATTATGACCATGTTTTGAAGGTTTCTAGGAAGGGATGCCTTTGTGACCACAACCAGTTTTTAGTTGAGTTTCTTTTGCAGATGATTTGTTTGTCAGACAGAATGGGGACTTTATCTCTTAAGCTTTACCAGAAAGCAAGATTTAAATAGATTGAATATTGCTAGAGGTCACAGAGTTGCTTGATCCGGTAGATGGAACATGTAGTATAGCACAATATAATATGGAGGGAGGGATTATGAGACAGCCTGGGGTGAGGAAAAAATCTTGTTCACTTTGTTAAAAAATCTTTTCTATTTGCCTCTCTGTAGGCCTCTCAACTACTTGAGGGTCTCCTCAGTATCTATGCCAGCTTTGTAGCTTACATTTGAGGAACCTCAAGGAAACATGTCAGGCACGGGAAAGGGAGTGAGTCAGAATCTTCCTCTGTGCCACTGCACAGCAGTGAACTCCCCATCTCCAGAGATCTTCCCCTTCCCCAGTATGGCCCAATTCCTGCCCTGAACCTCCCAAAAATCACTTATGCAACCACCTGATATGCATCGACAGAGCATCTGGGTGGCACTGGAGTGCTCACAGAGCCTCCTGCCATTTGTGCCTGTGCCCCACAAAGAGCACACACTGCAGTGTACATCCTGTGCTGCCAAAATATGGCTTCTGCTGACAGATTGCAAGATCCATTAGAAGAAGCCCGTCATTTGACTGGGCTGTTAGGAAGGATACTGACATACCTCAAAGAGGACTCATAGGGTGCAATCCTGGCACAACTCATAGGTCTTCCCATTCCTGTGGTGATATGCACTGGCCTAACCCTCCCCTAAGAGTGATGCAGAAGTGTCTATGGTATTTGTGACACCCAAGGTCAGAACAGGACTTATGCCATGGTTTCGGCCGGCCTAATTAAAGCTTAGGATTGCAGCCTAAATAATTTCTGAGGAAATGTTTTATCCCAGATACATTTTTGCTTATGGGGAGAAAATGGTTAATGATGATTAAATTTTCTTTGAGGATATCACATACCAGATGAATATAAAAATACAAAATGCTAGAACCTGTACTTTAACTTTTGAGTTTTCTTTTTTTAAAAAATTGCTTATAGGAAAAATTGTAGGAAATTTCCCAAATGGTGAAGATTAATATGTTACTTCCTTTTATCAGTTTAGCACTCAGATTTTGATATGCTCTTCATAATAACAAAAACAAAGTAAAGTAACGAAAAACAAGTTACAAAAAAACAAAGAATTAAAAAATGGGAACAATTTATCACTTTATTCATTTATATGAGCAAGCTTTTTTTAATTAGTTACATTCAAAAAAGTAATAGAACAATGAAAGAGATCATGCATGTGCCCAAGATTAAGAAAGGGACAGTAGGTTTTGTTCTGTCCCAATATATTGCCTTTGATTCTCATCTTCTCCCCCTTTTTTGCAAGTGGAATGAAAAACTCCTGTTGAGACTATTATATTTTCTTTTGAAAACACAGTACATCAGATGAATCATCTTGCTGAAGGAAAATGCCTTCAGTAAGACAGTGGAAATAAAAGGAACATAGAAGATCTGAGACATGGGGCAAGCTGAAAGTTTTCAAGTTGATTGCTAAACCCTGAGTGAATATCCACATCTATGTCTTTGCATTAAATGTCTGCTTCATTAACCTTTGAAAACATCCTATGACTTTTGACATTTTTTCCTAAGTGGTTTCATTTAATCGTTTCTAGTCTAGTCAATTAATCAGCCTGATTAATATAATATCCTCTTTTAATAGATTTTTTTCCCCCAGCATTTTGAGTCTACAGTAGACTTTTACTCCCTTTCTGTCAGGGAGATCATACTGCTACTACTACAACTACCACCACCACCACCACCACCACCACCACCACCACCTCTTCTTCTTCTTCTTCTTCTTCTTCTTCTTCTTCTTCTCCTCCTCCTCCTCCTCCTCCTCCTCCATAAATACACAGCAAACAATTTCGTGCTGGTTTCATTCACATCACCAGTCGGACCCTTCCCAAGAGTCTAGGACTGTGTGTTGTAGCGGCGTATAATTCGTGCTGATCCCAGAAGAGTGGCTTTCTGCATTTGGCAGAGTGATATTTTGTCAATGCCAGTAGTTTTCAGGTGCCTGCCAAGGTCTTTGGGCACTGCACCGAGTGTGCCAATTACCACTGGAACCACCTGCACTGGCTTACCCCAGATACGCTGTAATTCGATTCTTAGGTCTTGGTAGCGGGAGATCTTTTCCTGTTGTTTCTGCTCAATTCTGCTGTCACCGGGTATGGCGATGTCAACAAGCCACACCTTACTGCTTTCTATGATGGTGGTATCTGGAGTATTGTGTTCCAAGACCTTGTCCGTCTGTATCCTGAAGTCCCACAGAAGCTTGACCTGCTCATTTGCAACCACTTTTTCAGGCTTGTGGTCCCACCAGTTTTTTGCCACTGGCAGATGATACTTTTGGCATAGATTCCAGTGGATCATCTGGATCATCATCATCATTATTGTTATTATTACTGTTGTTGTTGTTGTTTATATCCCACCTTTCTCCCAGAGGGACTCAAGGCGGCTTACAACATTATTGTTCCTAAAAACAGTAACAATAAAATGGCCAGACTAAAAGACCAGTCGATTAAAAGCTCAGAAAGCTATTGTAAATAAAAACATTTTTAGGCCACACTGAAAAGTTTCTAGGAAGGGATCCACCTTTAAATCAAGACGCCTTTAATTATTTGATGTTTTATGCAAAGCTGCAATCTTAATCTCTAGTTAGGCTGGTATAGGTCCCATCTCAAGTCCCATGCTGGTCTGGGAGTGACACAAAAGAGTTGTAAAGCACTTCTGCACCACACCTGAGGGCAGGGGTTTGGGCCAGTGCACAGACATGCACCAGCCTCGCCACACTTCAGCAGTGTTTGACTCTCCTTTTCCTGGTGGCTCATGGTGATTTCTTCTTCTGTGTTTATTGAGCACATGTAGGTTGATTTCTGCAGCAGGCTTAGATGTCAATTCAAGCAATTTATACAAAGTTACTATACAAACAGACAAGAATAACAACCCTCTTAACAGCTTGATGTTAGCTTCCTCTATCCTGACTAAGAGACTATTTAAAAGCAGCTCCTTTCAAATACATTTCTCATTTATTACACTTTATTTGAAATATTTATATTTCAGCTCTCCAATCCAAGGTTTTCAAGATGATGTACACTTCCAAATTAAAACAACATCAGACCATGTTGGTACCTATTAAATGCTCACTTAAAACAGGCAAAAGTGCAGACAGAGAATTCTTTGACAAATGCAGAGTAGCCAGTGGAATTCACTAAATAGTTATTACTTAAGTAAAGGCAAATGAGAATAAGGCAGTTATCACATTGCCTGCATGAAGAGAGAGGAGTTATGACACAGAGATCTCTGGGGATGGCATTTCATAATATAGGTGGCCCCAATGATGGTTACTTAGTTAAAAAAATACACAAAAGGTTGTTCCTTCTCTCTTTCTGTATGTGTGTCTGGGCGTGCGTGCATGCATGCGTGTGTGCATTCATGCATACTAATACACTTGGCCAAAGTGAATACAGTGCGGGATTTCCTTCCCATCAGGAAACAGTCATGTGTCCCCACCCAAACCCTTCCTCCTTGATACTAATAATGGTTTAGCTGGCCTTTTGTTTGCACCCCAAATTTCATTCATTGTCAGTGTGCTGTTGTTGTGTATCAATTAATAATTTTATTTGTGCAATTCAGCAATTCAATACATTTCACAAAGCATGATCACCATCTTTAATGATAGTGCTTATTGACACTTTAGTTCCCCCAGCCCCCAGTTTTCCTTTCCCTGTCATTATTTTGTGGAGTGATGCTAATACATGCTGCAATTTTGCTGCGAAAGAAAGAAAAAAAGAAAGCTGTAAGAGGATCTTTCTTTGCTCACACCTGTTTTAAGATTTGTTATGGTTAAAAAAAGAAAGCTGTAGGGATTCACTCTGCTTCTTCCTTGTAGACCCCAGTGGAATATACCATTAAACTGCAGGGAGGAGAGAAAGCCGTCAGTGCACTTAAATATACTTATGTCAAATCCATCCCATTCTTCCTGGCTTCTTTCCTCAATCTAGCCACCATCCCCAAGGGCTGGAGAACATTACAACCCATTCACTTTATCTGAATGGGCACAAACAGACTTTTTCACCATTTCAATATGTCTACATTTGCAGGCATATCCTGTAGGCCAACTGAAACAGCCTTAATTTCAATTTACTGTCTCCCACTGGGGCATGCCATTCTCCCGAATGTGGAAAAAAGAAACCCTTTATAGCCACCCCCTCCTCCCCTCTCAGGGTAAAGTTGTGATCAGGAAGTAACATTTTGCTCAAGATTAATGGACTGCAGTTTTGATGCTTATAACAGGGGCACATGATATTTATTAAACAAGCAATGAACACATTGCTCCCAAAAACCTGCTTTTGAAAGGTGTTCTGAAAGACTGGACACAACCCATCAGAAGCATTACAAAACCAAACCGTGTTTTATTTCAAGGTTTTCCTCTGCCTTTTTATCAGTGCAAAATCTTACAATAATTAGCATTTTAAAAACATTAAAAATCATGGAACATTTACCATACTCAGATAAATTATCATTTTGAAATGGTACATTTAATCTGTTATGAGGCTAAAGCAAGACATGTAAAACCATTTACTTACTTACTCACTTACTTACTTACTCACTTTCTTACTGTTCATCTTCAGAAATTCAAGGAATCCTAAGTGAAGAGCAGGTCTTTGAAGAAGGTCTTTGAATCGTAAGTGTAGAACCTGATTCTTGAGGTTCTATGATCCCTCCAAAGAACTGGAGATAAGAGATGTGTGATAATGATTAGTATTAACTCAATTATGTCTCAGCCATGAACATTTAAAATTAGCTCCACAACACTCCCTGTATAAGTCAAATCTCAGGATTAAGCCCTGATTCCTGCAAATTTCTAAATTCAGTTTGTTCAGGACACTGTGGTGAAGTTATTTTCAGGCAGAGTCAGCAGGGTGACTATACAGAATGGAGGACGGAGTGCCTCTACCAGAGGTGTCAGTAGGGTTCATGTCACCTGGTGCAAAGGCCAGTCACCCAATGCAGTGGGAAGGACAACAACCTCAGTGGTGTGTGTGGTAATGTGTAATTGCCCTGCCTCCACTGGTTTTTTAGCTACACATTTTAATAGAATAAAGGTATTTCAAAGTGGTTTCACTGCATTCTGCTGCGAATTATGCATCCACATGCATCAGTCCATGTCTTTTTGTGTTTTCTGTTTTTCCATGGATATTATTTTAGCCCCCTCTCCCCAATGGCCTCTGAACAGTTATGTCTCCATGTGTTTCTGGCTTGGTCTTCACTGTGCAAGAGGTGTTTTCAAAAAGTTCATGTTCTTATGTGGTTATGCATGCCTATTATCCGACTCTTCATCACCCCATGGACTGCAGCACGCCGGGCCCCCTATCCTCCACTAGCTTCTGAAGTCCATCCAAATTCATATTCATTGCCTTGATGACACTATTTAACCACCTCATCCAACCACCTTCTCCTTTTTCCTTGTTTTTCCCAGCCTCAGGCTCTTTTTAAAGGAGTTCTCCCTTCTCATGATATGGACAAAATATTTGAGTTTCAGTATCTTTTTTTCCAGTGAACAGTCAGGGTTGATTTCCTAGAGGATGGACTGATTTGATCTCCTTGCAATCCAAGGGACTCTCAAGAGTCTTCTCTAGCACCATAATTCAAAGAGTACAATCCTAACCATGTCTACTCAAAAGTAAGCCCTGTTATGTTCAGTAGGTTTTACTTCCAGGAAAGTATCTTTAGGACTGCAGCCAAAGGCATCTATTCTTTGGCGGCCTATTATAGTTCTCATGTGTATTATAAGATCAGTAAAATTCATTCATTCAGATAAGTTCAATCTCTAATGTATTCATTTATGTAAATTTATTCAAATTTGAAATGTATATTAATTCTTTTTTCCTCTGACCTGACACAGATGATGAGGTCCTCCTGTGAATATGTTTGCCCACTCAATCTAGAGTTTCACTAAGCCATTTTCTAATGCACAAATGTGGGGGACAGTACAACGAGGAAATAGTATGTGAAATATTTTTTAGATGATGAAAGTGGGTGTAAAAATAAAGCATTCCAAAGGCCTGCGTGGGCTTTTGATTGACTGTTTGAAGAAAAGTAATCTAAGAAAAAGAAGTAATGTAATTTACAGGAATTCATATGAAGGCAGTTCAACCAATTTCACTATGCCTAGGAGAGAAGTTCCTCTTTCTCTAATAAGCCATTACACCTATAGATGTCTCAGTCTTTTCAAATATAAATTCATTTGTCTATCCTTACAACAAATTCTTTGTGAATTTGTCTATGCCAGTTGTGTCAAACATAAAGGATGGCCAACTCCATTTAGCGGGCATCAGCCAAACTGGCCAGTTCAGGACCAGTTTTGACTTCAACAGGGCCTGTTTCATTTAGGTTTAACTTTCGTAGAATATAACATAACTATGAGTTGCGACTTGGCTGAGTCTGAGGTTTAGGGCAACTAGGGGTAGAGCGGCATATAATGTCAGTGTGGCAAGTAGGCTTGCCTTCTGTCAAAGTTCCTGCCAATCTACTGTTTCAGATGCAAACTCTCTGTATTGCATGATGCTCCATTGACCCAAACCGTTTTGCTTCTAATATAATAGGATATTCTGATAAAATGATATGCAAGATCTGGTTGTTCTGCTAGAGCAGAAGGAGCGATAGCCAATATTACACATGCCAGGTGTTGCACTAATTAGCAAAAGGTCTCCTTTGCAGATTGTGAGATAGAGACTGTTAACCCTCAATTAGGAGGCAGACAGGAAAGGTGTAGATGAGTACAGAGTAATTACTGGACTTTTTGTCTGACAAGCGAGTTCCTGTATACTCAGTCAGAGCAGGTGATTTGGAAACCTGATATTGCAACAGCTGCAGTCAGGGCAACACATTTACAGATTGTGGCCTGCCCAGGAGATTCTACCCAGTCCTGTGTTGACAGCTCTTTGCAGTTTGCTGCAAGTAAGAACTTAGCACCAAGTGGGCTGGACAACCTGGTCATACCAAGTACCACTGCAATATCATTCTCTCCTAGCATCCCTGCTTTCTGTGTGATTGCCCAGGTTTTTGACCTTGGATGTTTGCTTTTTATATATGTTCTCTAGACAAGAGTCTTTAAAGTGGTGACTTGGTCCCAAACCCAGAAATCTGGGAATAATGGTAATACCTGAGGGTTACTCTCATTGGACAAATTACACTATGCAACAAAATTTTGTTTGTTTGTTTCCTGGAATGTTAGAACTGATTTTGGGTATATTGGGCATGCTGATTCCAAATATGTAAACAGTTTTTCTTCTATTAGCTATACTTTTTGAGGTACAGTGCTAATGAGTGTCTATGCATCTGTCAGTCAAAAGTCTAATTTGCCATAGGGTGCCATGATGTTTATATCTCAAAAACTAGAGCTAATAGGCAAAAATTACTGTTAATTTGAAATCAGCACACCACATATACATAGACTCAGCTCACAAAACCTCGGAAACAAAACCACTGTTGGGCAGTGTTACTTGCTCCTTACTGAATAAGTAAATGGATTGGGCAATGGGACCTGCCCCTCTCCTTCCTAGACATGAGAAGAAGCAAAAGGATGGAGGAGAGATTATAATTGGCTAGAGTGTCTCTGTCACTTTAGTGCAGTGCTCTACTTTCCTCCACACTTTCTACCTCAGAGAGCAGAGGGGATCAGGAGAGAGGATGAGGATGCAGGTCTCTTGTGGTTTTCTGTGCTCCAAGAAGCATATGGAGGGCCATTGTGAGATATAGAAATCTGGACTATATGGACCTTTGACCCGATCCAGGGGAACTCTTAAATTCTTATGTCTCTACCACTCCTGCAGTGAAGGCCTTGCATCTTCTCCCATTTCTTGCCAATTTTTCCATTTTTTTCCATTTGGGGGGGCATTTTATCATACCAGAAGGTACTGTGCAGATTCAGGAGCCTAAAAACCTGCTAATGGTTCCATAAGGCACTTCTGTGCCACGTTTGGAGTGGTAGGGCCAGTCCGCAGACATTCAGTGGCCTCCCCACACCACCATCGGAATGGAGAAATGGGTAATTTGTGCTGACCTAAATTGGTTAGGATTGCACCCTGAATTTTGCTTTCCATAGGGCACAATGTAATTTTCAGGGATTTCCTTCTGGGTTGATTTGTGGGGGCTGTGTTCAGTACCATTCTGGGGGCTTTGGATTCCTCTTAGCCTGTATTTACCAGCAGACTAAGGGTGCAATCCTAACCCAAGCTGGCACAACTCATCAGTCTTCCTGTTTCTGTGGTGATGTAGGGACGCAAGCGCATGTCTGTTCACTGGCATAACCCTCCCCCAGGAGTGGTGCAGAAATGTCTTATGGGTCTTTTGTAACATCCCCAGGTCAGCACAGGACTTATGCTGGGTCTTAGGCCAGCCTAATTGGAGGTTAGGATTGCAGCCTTACCCCCAAATCCAGAGCAACTACGGGAGCACATAAGAGACTTTACGTGAACCCGTAGTTACTGCACCACCTAGTGAAAACCTATGGGAAATTCATATTGGAATCCAGAGTAAGTTGTTCTTACACCGGAGCAAGGACTCCCCGTGGTTACTCTGGATTTTGCCCTTAGGCATATTCACCGACTTGTGAGTAAAGGTGCAATACAGATCAGTTTCACTTTCCATAAGGCTCTATGCATTTTTTTAAAAAAAATTGTGGCCATGACATTTGATAGGAAGGAGATATTTCAAAGTTGCTTTTTGGATTGGATTCTGCTGGAAAATATGCATCTGATGGTTTATAACATGATGGAGATTATTCTGAAAGTTATTTATTTAACTTTGGTTGCTACTGGTAGAGATTCTCCAATTGCAACATTTGGTTCTAAGAATCCCTGTGAATAGCTATTTTTTGTGTTATAAAAAGCAATTGTTTACCATGGTTACTGATGAATTAATGAGTTAAAATGATTTGAATGAGTTTCCTTTTCCCTGGGTTAAAACAATCTAGTTTCAGGCTATTCTCTTCTTTATTCAGATGCAGGGACTATCACTCCTTGGGAAGGGAGGGGTCCTTTCAGCCTAGGGAGAGGAAGGGTGAGATCTTTACAGTAGATACAGAGTGAAAGATGTATTGCCTGTCCTTTTACCAAGGCAAGCAAGCTGTTTCTAATCCTTAACTGCTAAAGAGACATTATGTAAGGAGCCAACCTCACTCACTTTGAGACAAAAATTGCATATAAACAATTTGCATATAAGTAGGTTACACCAGTATTTCCATTCCAACTCAGCCTGCAGACTTCCTCATGTTCTGGGATGGGTGGGTAGACTGTTTTTGAGTCGCTTCCCAGCTTCAACTGCTGGCCACACGAGTTACTGCAGCATCCTTTTGATCAAGCTCTGCTGCACCCATGTAGCCAAGTCAGGCATTTTCTGTCAACTTAGTTCTAACAACTAAATTGTTTTAACCCAGGGAAAAGGAAACTCATTCAACTCATTTTCTTCTCTCCCCCTCCTTTTCATTTTGTTTATCTTGGGCTTTTAATAAACTAGTCGCATTTTGATTCCCCAAATCCAGAGTAACTACAGAAGCACATAAGAGACTTTACGTTCACCCATAGTTACTGCACCACTTAGTGAAAACCTATGGGAAATTCATATTGGAATCCAGAGTATGTTGTTCTTACACTGGAGCAAGGACTCCTCGTAGTTATTCTGGATTTTGCCCTTAGTCTCCTTAGTCAATATTCACAAATAATTCACAGGTGCCCTACAGATTTACGATGGGTTTGATTTCTAATTTGAATTCATTGAGTTCACTGGGGGTGATGGGGGTTTCTCCAAGATGGCCCCTCCCCACTGAATCTCTAAAGGATGTGATGGTGGCAGTGGATAAAAACTAGTGGATAAAAACCAGGTTTACCCCAGGTCACCTGCCATTCAAGTAAAGGGAAAGCATGAAACAGAAAGGTGTATGTGCATACTAGTCATGAGGCATGGTTTCTTTCATTCAGCATGCCATTTTCCAGGAATCTCCTCCCTGGGAGCTCTATTCCTCTTTTCCTTTATAAAATCATTTTAAACCAAGAAGAAGAAAAAGGAATGGTAGGTTGTGTACCATCAAGAAGGAAGCATTTGGCCCCAGGAGTTGATGTGGAAAGAGTAGCCTTCTTGGACTCTGCCTTCTAAAGAACAACCCAGGACAGGAGAGCTATCAGGAGTCTCCACCTGTCTCCTTATCTTCTGTGGCTTTCTGCCATTTCATCTGCATAAGTCTACTTTCAGATTTGGACATTTATCCAAATCGCGAGCCCACCACAGAAATGGCTGTTCCCTGCTGTTTTGAAGCCATACACTGGGATGTTCAGAAATCCCGGTTGTTGCAGAATAATCTGAAAGGTCACAGTAGCCTGAAAGATGCTGGTTGTTTGGAGAGTGGACCCAGGGCTATATTGGTGCACGATAGAGCCGAAGAACAAAGAGTTGATAAACGGGATGATATAATGCTGCATGACTTGTTCCTTCTGCTTTGTCCACATTTGGGAAATAAAAAGTTGATAACTAAGCAAACAGATCATATGATGCTCCAGCTGCAAAAGGCTGTACTCGTCAAAGACTGCTCCAGATTTCAGAAGGTTTCCTGCAAAGTATCCTACTCCAACACTCCACCCTAAAAGCATAATGTTAGGCATCTCTACTTATCAGTCTCATTGAATTCAATGGGACATCCCCAGGTATGTGTGTGTAGGATTTCAGTGTATGAGTCCAATCTATTTTCAACCAGTCCACAACATGCTGCTCCACCAACAGAACAGATGCTGCATGCTATGTGTGTGGCCTGGGAAAGGAGATGACAACACCTAGCCTGGGAGAGGAAGTAAAAATATTTTCTACTTACCTTTCCTTAGGGTACCTGGCCTATAAATGTGTTCTCTCTGAACCACACACACCCTTTTCTAAGACCAAGAGTGTTAAATGACCAGTCCAAGCTTGGAAAGAAATATAGGATTCAGTTCATGTTGCTACTACCAAGATCCATCTTTTCCACACACACAACCCATACATATCACAGTACCTGTGCTATCACTTTAACTGCTCCTGTGCAGCCTTGGTAGGCTGTGGTGTGATAAAGTCACTTATGATGGTGACTTTGAAGTGCCCAAAGGCAGCATAGTTTTGTGCCTTCTTAAATGGATATACAACAGAGGATCATACAACGGCATGGGATAAAATTGGGCCAGTAAATTCCAACTGATGTGAGCAGGCAAGAGGGTGATTATTTGCTCATCTGAAGATCACTTGGGATTGTGGGAGGGACATAAATTAGTCCGTTTATGCACTAATGATTTATTTTATTTACAGTCACTTTATTATTATGATGTACTATTTCACAGTCATCTGGTTTTTGAATGGAATTGGCTCTATTGTGATTCGGTTCCTATCCAAGGAACTAGGAATCACAATGGTATTGTCTCAGTATGTGTGAAGTTTCCAGGGGTGTTGCTTTTTGTAACTGGGCAATTGTGATCTTCTGGAGGTCCATTAAGTTTACATGTTCCTGGAGACTTAATGGAATTGCTCCAAGAGCACCTGTTATTATTGGAATCACAGTGGCTCCCCCCCCCCCCCGCAGATTCTCTGAATTTCTGTCTGTAGCTCCTTATACTGTGTGATCTTCTCATGTTCCTTCTCTTGAAGCCGATGATCTCTGAGTATTGCAATGTCAATTATCCAGATCTGTTTTTCCTCAACCGTGGTGATGTCTGGTGTATTATGTTCCAAGTGGTGGTCAGTTTGAATATGGAAGTCCCACAGGATTTTGGCCTGTTCATTTTGGACTATCTTTTCTGGTTTGTGGTCCCATCAAATCTTGGTTATGTCTATGGGCAAAATCCAGAGTAACTACGGGGAGTCCTTGCTCTGGTGTAAGAACAACTTACTCTGGATTCCAATATGAATTTCCCATAGGTTTTCACTAGGTAGTGCAGTAACTACGGGTGCACGTAAAGTTTCTTACGTGCTGCTGTAGTTACTCTGGATTTGGGGGTATGTTGTACTTTTGTTGTTGTTGTTGTTGTTATTATTATTATCTATATATATATAAAAGAGAAAAGTCACTGACTGACTGACTGACTGACTCACTCACTCACTGCCTGACTGACTCATCAACGCCCTTGCCAAAACTGCTGGGCCTAGAAGCATGAAATTTGGGGTGGGTGTTCCTTTCGTCACGAAGGGGTGCACTAAGAACTGGTTTTTGGAAATTCCAACCGGAAGGGGGTGAAAAGGAGCGCAACGTGTTTTTTTCCCTATACTTTGCATTGGAGAATTGCGGACTCATCAACATTCCACCCCAACTGCTGGGCCTAGAAGCATGGAATTCTTAGAGGGAGTTCCTTCTGTCACTTGAACACCCACCAAGAACCCATGTGGAGAAATTTAACCCTTAAGGGGCTGAAAAAGGGGGCAACGTGTTTTTGTCCTATACTTAATATGGAAGACTGACCAACATCCAGCCAATTTGATGCTCAGTGCCTGGTGCAGTGGGGGGATGTTGTTTGGAGGAAGAGGTTGCACTGGAGAGGATGTTGTGCATGGGGTGTTGTTGTGCATGGGGTGTTTTTGCGCACGGGGGAATGTTGCGTATGGGGGGATGTTGCGCATGGGGAGAGTTGCGCATGGGGAGAGTTGCGCATGGAGGACTGATGCGCATGGGGATGTTGCACATGGGGGACTGATGCGAATGGGGTGTTGTTGCGCATGGGGGAAGTTGCACATGGGGAAGTTGCGCACGGGGTGTTGATGCACATTGGGTGTTGATGCGCATGGGGGAAGTTGTGCATGGGGGAAGTTGTGCATAGGGGACTGATGTGCATGGGGAACTGATGCGCATGGGGTTGATGCGCATGGGGGGAATGTTGCGCACGGGGGAATGTTGCGTATGGGGGGATGTTGCGCATGGGGAGAGTTGCGCATGGGGATATTGCACATGGGGGACTGATGCGCATGGGGATGTTGCACATGGGGGACTGATGCGCATGGGGTGTTGTTGCGCATGGGGGAAGTTGCACATGGGGGAAGTTGCGCACGGGGTGTTGATGCACATTGGGTGTTGATGTGCATGGAGGAAGTTGCGCATAGGGGACTGATGTGCATGGGGAACTTATGCGCATGGGGGAATGTTGCACACGGGGGAGTGATGTGCATGGGGGGGGTTGATGCGTATGGGGTGTTGATGCGCCATGGGGGGATGGCATATGGGAAAATGTTAGTGCTGCAACGTGGGTACGCTTTTCGCTAGTTATTATTATAAATTACATTTGTTATAAAAAATTATCATTATTATTTCCTCTTGCTATTTTTGGATGGTGAAGTGCTCTATTTCTTGCCCAGGCAAGAAAGATTGGAGAAAAATATTTTATAATGAATAACTAAATAAAAGTCTGTATTTTCCACTGACTTGCTTTAGCTGTCTAGAAATATTTCTTATCCGTATCTGGAGATAGCTAGAGATATTTCCTAGGACTTTTGGCCTGCAAAACATGTGTTATACCATTGAGCTATGATCCCATCCTGAAATAAAGTCTGAATCTTTATTTTTCTGCCCTGGTATGTTGCAAATATTAAATAATTCCTTTCTACCTGCCAAAGATTTCTCCAGGCATTGGGGAGAGGAGGCCAGTTGTGCTAATTTTGATAAGAAACATAGCCACTGTTGCTGCTACAACCACTGGTAGGAGGGTTACACAAAGCTCCTTAGAATTTGGAGTCGAGGTTCCATACCATTAATCCTGATATATTTCTCTAGCTATGGGAAGTGTAATTTGTGTGCCTGTATTGGGATGTAACAAGTTAAATGTAAATGTTGCCATGTGTATACAATATGCGACTTGCATAGAGACATATAGAAAGGTGAATTATGGGGGATTTCCCTTGCTAGACATATGGTCTTAGTGGTTAAAGCTATGTGTGGCATTCTTGGATTTTTAGTAACCCAGTTCCCAGTGGGATTCACTTCTGTCCTGTATCTTTCCAAGGCTGATAAATTTAAGCTTTATTGAGTCACACCATGTGTGTTGGCCTTTCAGGGGGAGTCCAAAGATTTTGCCTATTCCACATGGACGTTAAAGATCTTATAAGATCTTTAGCCAGCATTTCTTTCATCCACTGAGGTACCATTCCACAAGCCTAGAAAGTTTGCATTTCGATGAGGTTGTATACGATATTATCTCTGATAGTGCTTGGAGGTTTAAAAACTCAATAAATCCTGACAGCCATATAACACAGAGCAAAACAGATCAAAGGGTCTAGAGATGGCTATTAAAGGCTACCACTTGAAACCAGCGGTGGTTGGTGAGGTAGTGCAATAGAATAGGTAGGTTGGTTCTGCGAAGCAGTGGCCAAGAGGCAATGGGAATTGACTCTCTTGCCAGAAAGTATTGCAAATGTGGCAGTGGTAGGAATGGGCCCAAATAGATTTAAATAGATTAAATAGTCTCTTCTGCCTACAGCAAAGTATAATGATGCACTAACTGTTATGTGTATTTTGAGCTTGTATTTTGAGCCTATATATATTTGTTTTCCTGAAATAGATATTCACTGATATTGCATTTGAATAGACACTACTAACCAAATGACCAGCAACTGGCCATCACTGATAGCGCTGCTTAAAACCTAAGCAGCATGTTATTTATTTCCTGATCCACAGATTTATGAATCTCATTTCCATTTTTATATATGTAGGAAGCTGTGGGGAAAATCCTTAAACCACTGGATATGTTTATACCATTTTTGAAAATAATATTCTGGGTCACGTTTCTTAAGAGGCTGTCAAACTGTTTCCTGTTGAGTTTAGTCGAGTCAACTAAATAAACATGTCTAAGAATAGCTTTGACAAACAGAAAATTTGACAAACAAAAGCCTGGACAGGGTTAGAATATGACATTGAACTTTTGTCTGTAGGTGATACATCTGAATAGGATTGGGATGCAAGAAATGTTTGCTTTCATCCATTCTGATATTGTTTGTTATAAGACTTCAATACTCATTTTAGCCAAGAAAATAACAAGTGAAAATGGCAATATTGTTTAAAATGTTCAGCGAATATAAATCAGATAGCACGGATTCCCCAAATCTTTAAGACATAATAAATATGCATGCAGTATTTTCCTACTCTTTTGTAGGAAGAGTAGATTCACCTATCAAGATTCACTGTTGGTTTTCTGAGATGTAATGAAGACAATGTTTAAGAAAACAAATTTTAGAAGCTATGTTAGTGTGCAATATACACACAGTTCAATTCTCTTTAAAAGTATGGAACATTCCCCCAAATGCAATGAATTTTGATTAATTTGCTTCTATTTGAGTGGAACCGAAGAATTTAACTTAAACTTTACTTTGGGTCAGAGGAAATATCGTGCTGTTTGACCTTTCCTTTTGCTTGCTGGAGCTGGCTGGAAAAGAGGAGGAGTCACTACAAATAGCAAAGCCAGATTTTTTAAAGTATAAAAGAAAGAGAAAAAAATGAGAACGAAGGAAACAGCTGTTATAACTGCAAGAAGCTGCACTTGCCCTCTGAGAAAGTGAATGAAACCAATTACCTGCAGGAGTCTTCGAGTTGTAAACTGGTGTAATGTGTTCTTGGAAAACATGTTCCTTCCAAACCACAAGATGATTCCGATTCAATGACAGGCTTCCTGAGAAGAATCTGTTTTTCTCGGAGGCGTTCTCAAGAAGCCTTTAAAATATGGTTCGTATCTATTGCTTTTTCCATGCAAGTAGGCCAGATCCTGCACTAGTGTCCCCTGCGTCAATGTGAGCTGGAAGTAAATAAATTATAAATATCCTATTTATAATTTATTATCACATTAATTTTATATCAATAATTTTATTATAAAATAAATTTCATATTGCCTATATCAGGTTCCTGGAAACTAGTCCTGGACTGGGTCCTCTGTGGTAGTCCACACCTGATGATTCAGTTTGTACTGCCATTTCTACTGAGGCTTCAGGGGTAAAGAAGTATGGGCTCAGGCACCGACATGTTTCTATGGGGTGAGAGTTGTTCTCATAGTGGATCCCTTTCGGGGGTGTGTGTGTGAGTACATTTCAGGGGAGGTTGCAAAAAACTGGGTACCACCATCTTGGAATCTAGCACTGAAGACTGTCATCTTGGAATGTGACACTCAGGCTGCATTCCATATTTTCCTAGGAAATTTTTTTCTCATTGAGCACAATGAGACTTACTTCCAGGTAGACAAGAAGGAGCACTGGCATCACAGTGACAGTCCTTTTGACATAACTTCTGTCTGATACAATTTCAAGGTTGATGACATGGCTTCCAGGGGGTGTCCCCAGACAGATTGTCCTTCTCAGAAGAGGGTCCTGGCTGAAACTCATATAGTGACAAGTTCTAGGTAAACAGATGTTGAAAAGATCAGATAAGACCTCACAGAGTGGGGGGCACATGAGGCAGTGGGTGGGTGGATCAGCTCTGAAAGGGAGTGTGATTGATGGCTGCACACACTAAATGCTGAGACCCTTCCCAGACCTGATCTGCCTGCATGGATTAATGCACACCTGTGCTTGTGATATCCATTGATTAAGCATTTTAATAACAATCCATATGTTATGTGACCTTTGTGTCCTGGCCAACTTGATCCGACATCAGATTTACTCCATAGTCACTAGTTAAACAATTTACTTCTTACTGCAAAATCCCATATGCACATTCTTTTTATAGAATATATCAAGATATAGAAAATCCCACTCAAATTTGAACATTTCCCCTTGTTCTCTGATCCAAAGAAACCTCCTCTTGTTTGCACTCCGCAGTGCCCATAAGTGATTGACAACCCTATCTTGTCTCTGGGTAACCAGCAGATAGCCACCTGAGATAGTTTGGGACAGGAAGTCCCATGTTCCGCATTGCTTGATTATGCAGGTGGTGTGAGCTGATCACAGCTATTATTGCTGTTGCTCTTCTCTGTGCAGCAAGCGATTTTCAGTCCCCCACATGACATCTGCATAGTTGAGATGTCATCACTCAGCCAGATGTTGAAGTCACAGTCATCTAAATCCAATTGACTCTTAGGAAATTATTCTGCAGTCTCAGAGTTGTAACTCGCAATGGGTGGGTTACCAGCATGAGGTATTATTATTACTAAATTGTGCATGTTCTATTAATAGGTCCCCTTATTAATGCTGCAGGTGTTGGTGGGAAGTGTCCTTTGAAGCATTACCTAATCACCCTCTTTGCAAATCCCTGTAATCCAGCCCTCATAAAACGTACACGGATTATTGATTGAGAGGCCCGTGGGGATCCCTAAAATAAGGTTCAGCTCAAATGCCTGCACAGCGCAGGAGGTGCACTGCAGATTCACTCCCTGGAATGTCTGCCAGGTGTTTGCAGTTTTGTGTCCAAAGGAAGGGATAGCAGAAGAGGGGGGTGGGTGAGAGATAAATCCTATCCTGGAGCAGACAAGGGACCTGAGCATTCGCTCAAGGCACTGAATGTGCAAAGGTTATAGGGCTGACTACTTTCTCTCTATGGGATCATTTACTGTTCAGCCATAAAACAAAAGAGCAGGAAGATAGATTGATAGATAGATATTCTTCTCCAGATCGCACCACATGACATGCAGTTATGCCTCTGGCACATTTATGAGGTTTCACAATGAAGCAATCAAGAAGGGCAAATGCTCAGGTTGGAATGAATGCTGGGGTGGTGGGAGAAGGAAGCAGCAAAATTAAGGCCCATATAGCTTTACAAATTCATCCATGACATGCAAAAGAAACAATGAAGGGGAGTATGCTTTGGAATATAGTAGGTTTATAGTAATAACAAAAGGATGGATGGCTGATTGGCCCCAAATCACAAATGTAACTAATCTTTTTAAAAGTATCAGGTTATTGTAGTGGTTCTCAAAGTGAGTGATGCAATTTCATTTCAGGGGAAACACACAAAAAACTGGGTGCTGCCATTAGGAATCTGGCCCTGGATGCAACTATTTTGGCATGTAACACTCAGACAGCCATCTATAATTTCCTGGGAGTAAGTCTCATTGAATGAATACAATTGAAGACACAGAGCAGCTCTGGCATCACATGGATGTCACTTGCAGTTTGAATACAGCTTGAAGTTTAAATACAGCTTGCACTCCAAGGAATGCAAAGGGCGGAAAGGGTTTTGCTGACAGTCCATCCATGCATTGCTGGCCTCTGGGTGAGGTGGCCTAATGAAATACTGTATTTACTTGAATCTAATACACCATCGAATCTAATGCGCACCTTCATTTTGGAGACTAAATTCGGCTGCACCTTTTTGGTGCTTATTAGATTTGAGTAAAAAAGGTAATCCTCATGGGACACAGTGGGACACAGTGGGAAATGTAAACAACTTCCTGACCAACCTGATGTTTCCAGACAACAGTGTCATATTCATCGACATGGATGCAGAGGCCACCAACAGCCTTTACTTCACTGTACACATTGCCCAATCCTACGACCTATGAATCAATGTGGACAAGACCAAAGTTATTACCATGGATGAATCTCTGGGCATTGTTCACCTGGATGGAGTCCAAGTTGAGCAGTTCCAAGAATTCAAATATCTGAGGTCACTGATGCAGGAGAAGAAAGTGGCATCTACATCTACCGCCTTAGTCAACAGCAGGATTGGCCAGGCAACAGCAGTGTTGACATCACTCAAATGGCGCCTTTGGAAGAAGGCATATATCTCCACCAACACCAAAATTTGCCTCTTCCAAACACTAATCCTGCCAGTTCTCCTGTTTGGGTCAGAAACATTGATTCTGCTGACATTAGATCTGAACAAGCTTGAGGCCTTCCAAATGTGATGCTCTTTGTGATAGCTAAAATAATGACACAATATGGGAAAGATGTGACCATCAACCCTCAGTGGAAGAATTAATCCAAACTTGCTGACTGAGATGGTTCATACTTCTGCAGCATGAACACCAATTGGCTGCCACATAAGCTCCTCTGGTGAGAGCGACCTATACACTGGAGAGTTCAGTGAGCAGCACCAAAAAAGACATTACTCAAGCTGGTTGAGGAAGACTTAAAGAACCAGTAACTGACCGTTGATGAGGCTAAACATACCGTCATAAATCATAAAGAATGGAAGCATATCATGAATGATACACTGAATCCAGTAGCATACCTACAGCAGCAGATGGGTTGAGTGGATGGCACCCTCTCCAATTGCCAGCTAAGGACTAAAGAAGAAGAAAGAACATATTATGCTTATACTGCCATAAGATGTTTCAGAATTTTCCTTTATTTACTGTAAATCAGCAGCTATGAGATGATGTCACTTGGAGGTTGAATTGAGACTTCAAATTGCAACTTAAAGCAATCTAGAGAAGTGAAAGTTACAAAACTCTATTAGGAACCTCCAGCAACAGAACAAAACCAGTGCCTTTCAAAACATCTTTTGACAGTACTTATGCATTCATTTTTCAGAGTGCCAACATCTGTTTTGTGTTACCTTGAACAACCACATTTGAAAATGATGATGGTAATACTCATAATAAATTAAATGGCTGATGTAAAATCATGTGCTAAATCTCAAGAAAAATCCCCAAAGTGTGAAAAGATATTTACCACAGTACCTCCTATTGATGCAGCAAATACCATTTAATATCCTCGTTTAATAAAGACAGATGCTTAATAATAAAAATGTACTCGTGTTGTGCTTCTTGTGAAGACTTAAGTGTCTGCCTAGAGAGGACTTCCAAAAAGATGTTTTTCCTAAGTCAAGTCATAAAATGCAAGATTTCAATTTCAAGGGATCCTTTTCAGGTGCATCATCGACACTGAATGCAGTCTTGTGTCCTTAATCCATTTGTTTCATAATACTTCAGTTGGCCTAATAAAACAGTGTCACATTAATATCCAGAGCACCTCATCATCATGCTTTTTTTATCATGAGAATCCAATAAAACCAAACAAGCACTTTCCAGAGACAAAGCACCACAACCCAAGTAATGTAATATATAGGTGTACTGTGCCTGAAGGGACATATAAAGGGTATTAAAGTGTTTGATCTCATCACACTCTCCTTTATTGTAATACTCTAGAGAAGCTGGACAAGTTGTCATAAAATGTGCAAAGCTCCCTGTGCCTCCCCCAGTCAGGACCCAAACGTGCTGGTGGGGTAAGAAAGGGGCACTTTACCTAAGGTGCAGAAGATGCTGGTTGACATAGGCTGCACCTCCATTATCATGATGCAAAAATTTATAGATATAATCAACAATCATGCTTGAGGATATTTATGCAGACTTGTTTCTTTTGGGATTTTATAAAATCTTGGAAAATTTCCTAGATCATGCTTAGTTAGTCTGGCTATCCTAGGACTTGTAGTTTGAGAGATGGACAGAAATGTGATTATCTTTGTGGCTTGCTAGCTCAAGAATTGCAAACACCAGAGGTGTTTCTTAGTCACTGCTGGTGTTTACTTTGTATTGACATAAACCTCCAGGTTTCTGTCTGATAGCATGAGGGAAGGACAAGCATCAAAATAACCAGGGACATTACTGAGAGCCGCGAAACAATGGGAGCAATAAGAGCAAATGGGTAGTCTCTGGTTTCCAGAGGAATGGACCAAAATGGGTTACAAGCCATGAGGAGTGTGTGTGTGGGTGTGCATAGATAGATGTACATGTGGGAGATCTCAAAATGCCAGATGCAGGAGAGGGCACCTGGATGTATGTGTCATATGTGCTCCCTGAAGCATCTGGTGGGCTGCTGTGTGATACAGGAAGCAGGACTAGATGAGCCTTTGGCCTGATCCAGTTGAGGCTCTTCCTATGTTCTTGAGACAAGGAACAGGCTTTAAAAGTTGTTTGTCACTCTGGTTTAATTAACATGCATGTGTACCATACTGCCATGTGTCTAAAAGTATAAATCAGGCAAGTGGGAACATAAGAAACCAAGCAGCCAACAAGTTCTCTAATTTTTTTTAATTGATGACTGATTCAGGGCCATACTTCTGTTGCCCAGTTGGTTTCACATGCTAACGGGATGTAAGCAGTGGCAAAACTAAGCAGGTGCAAAGGATAGCAATTGGACTGGGCAAAGCTTTGAGAGGTAACTAGCTAAGCTTCACACTAGTGACAAAAATATGTATGATATATATGAATAATAGAATCAGGTTATATATCATTGGAATGGTAATTTAATGCAGAATGCAATGAATTAAACTGCGCTGGAATATTTATATTCTATCCAAAGTTATGGCCAATTAACCAGAGAATGAAAACACACCACTGGCTCATGGAACAAAAAGTGGATTTTTAAATTAAAAATCCTATAACTCTGATTGTTCTGAGAAGTGATGAGATGTACTATTATACATAATGGAACTGATAAGATGCAGTGCTTAAATAATGGGTAACCCTGAATCCCAAACTGAACTTTAGCCTAATCTTCGTAACTGCCTTCTCTGTAACTGTCTATAAACAAGTTAAGATCAGGGGTCCCCTTTGACCCCTGTAATTTGAACACTCCCCAACTCCTAGTGGCCGTACTGCTCAGTAGAGAAAACTTAATGCAATGAGGAGGTAATTGTTTTCACTTTTTCCATTATTCATGGGATCTTGTTTGCCTTTCCTGTTTTAACCAGGAAAGCGAACAGCTACAGTGTCTCATCTCACTTCCTGATTCCATCTCAGAAGACTTGATGTTTTTACCCCTAACATCCTAATTAAGGCAATATCGATGTCCCAGGCGCTTTGGGAATAAGTCTGTTAACAAACACCATGTGGCACATCACTTATAAAACATTTGCCCTGTTATATGGGGCAAAGTCACAAATTCCCAAGGAAAGATTCAAATGTATCTGGTAACGAGCATAGCATTAAGAAGAGTGTCCCCATCAAAATAAAAAATAAAAAAATAAAGCTTCTAGGAAATATCAGAAGGAAAGGCTTATTTACCTAATGCCTTTTCAGATGTCAGTGTGAAGAACTCCCTCCTAATTTGAGAGCACTTCCAAGCAAAATGTGACCACAGCAAAATTGATTCTCAGATTCAATTCTAAATTGATTCTCAGATTGCATGCTAACTTACGTTGTGTGTTTCCATTCCCATTCCAACAGTGTGCAATGATGTTCAATCTCATTTTGTTTTATACGTTTGCCCTCAAGTTGTAAGGCAGTGTGTTTGTGGAAGTGGGGGAGAGTAGGGTTGCCATATATCCAAGAAAACTAGGACTGTACTGGTTTTGGGGATTGTTTTCACATACTGGAAAGTTTGACAGGGGGGTCCTGTCCTGGTTTTGTCAAAGAGAACTATGGCGATCCTAGGGGAGAAGAATGAGACCAAGAACTTTGGCCACACTTCTGATGGCAAGTTGCATGCTGGCCATACCAACGACATGCATGAGTATTGGAGGCGATGGATACATCAGACATTAGTGTGGTCACGTCAAGATTCTCAAATGCATTGATGCGGTATAGCTTCTTCATGTACATGTCCAATGTATAGATAGCAAGCGGGTGTGATCAGGAGACATGGCCCATAGGCATTGTCCTAATTCTCCCTTATGTGCTCTCTGAATAACAAGACAGATGATGAGAAGTACTAGATGTAACTGAGGAAGAGGTTCATCAGACTGACGAAAATTGGCTTTTGAAAGTGCCCTCCACAATAAACGGTTACAGGATTCTTCCCCTCCATTATACTTAGTTACCTGATCAAAACAGGCATTAAACAGTAGAATGTCCTTAGGAATGTGACACATCAGTCATGGAGACATTTTTGTGAAAGTTCCAGCTTCTTTGCTTACTATCAGTAATAATTATTTTCTTTAGGATTATATCTACGGAACAGAAAGCTCCAAATGTGAATCGAGGGGATAAAAAACCTTCAAAAAGTTTGTTTCAAGCAGATTTGCTTTGTGTATTTGTTTAGAGAGATTTAATCTTTGTCATAAATGTGGCAAGGATTTGGTTTCTTAATTTTTTCTATCGTAATTAATTTACAAAGGGTAAATTAATCATCATCAAGCTGCAGCTCACAGTAAAATTGATGCTCTGAGTCAAAAAGGACACCGAGAGGACTACAAATGCTTCCATTATTTAAAATGTAGTGCCAGATTTTTAGATCAGGCGTGCATTTGATTCCAAAAGCCAGAGGAGTTGGACTTGGGGGAGCATAGTAGGCAGGCTTGAGCGACTGATAGCCCAATCCTATTGTCCTCCCCACCTACTGATGCCGCAGTGAGGGGCAGAGGTCTCCTCTGGGTGAGGATATAATTATTCCCTTAGCCATAGTTAAGCCTCCATAGCAAGGACCTGCACTAAACTAAATAGTAAGAGGGCCTGAGCTGTGGGAATTATTCAATCTGAGAAGGTGGTTAGGATTTGGCAGCCACCATTGCTACTGAACTCCCCACTTTCTACACCTGATTTACCTACTCACTGCCCCACTCCCTGCTTTGTTTCTCCTTCCTACCCAGGTGCTGACCCTCTTGCTGTTGTCTGGCATGGGAGGCAGTACTATTGTGACCCTTTGGGCAGTGAAAATGATGTCACAGTAATTACATCCAGGTTAGAGGTGGAGGCGGCAAAGACATAGGTGGCTGCTGGTGTGGAGTAAGCCTAGGACAGCCTCCCTCACTTTCCCCACTTCTTCTGCTGACTCCCCTGCTTAGGGTTGCCATAATTCTCTTCCACAAAATAAGTACAGGACCCTCTGTCCCATTTGCTGGTATGTGAATACAATCCCCCAAAATTGGGATTGTCCTTGGTTTTTGGGAACATATGGTAACCCTATCCCTGCTCTTCTCCGACTTCACCATTTGTGTCTGTGGATGGCTGTGCAGAGTGGTGGGTTGCACTTTGTGATTACAGTAAAACACATTTTCATTGCAATCCTGAGCATGTCTACTCGCACTCCTATTGTATTCACTGGGGCCTAATCCCAGGAAAGTGTTTTAGGATTGCAGCCTTTATATATGGCATACTGTAACATTCTGGTGGTGCAGAATAACAGTAGGATTGGGCTGTAACACTGCTTATGGCTAACTCCAGACAACTTTTTAAAACTGAGCAAAGACCTTATGTGAAGCTACATTATCTGTGTGTATCATGTGGCAGGATGAGCAAGAACATTTAAAAAAAATCAAAAAATCATTCTCAATAAAATGAAGACACCAGCAGCTATTTGGATGAAATTTAACAGGCTTTATCCTTTTGGGAGGGCTTCCACTAACATTTATTCAATTTTGAAAATCATAAAAATGTTACACTGAATAAAATTTTGCCCACTGAAATCAATGGGAAACTATTAAAAAAACAAATAAAATTTGACAGGAAGCAACCATTGGAAGCAGGCGTGAAACAAATTGTGGAAATGAGCCAAGAAAGCAAATTGGCTTGCCAAACAAAGTAATGAAGTTGAATCCTTTTCGCACTATTTTTTTTAGGTAGGTAGCACAGTTCAATAGAATAGGCTATTCTTCTAAGCCAGCAGTTGCCAAACTTGCAACCACAGCATAATGAAAGCCCTGTTTGGATCACAGCTTACCTACCATTCTGCCAGGTCATTACATGTCTGTCTCCTTGTTTAAGGAACAAGGATTCTCATATCTGTTGCCTGAAACCCAGAATGTTGCACAGGCAGATGTAATTGCTCAGAACATCCCTGTCCCATGAACAAGGATACAGACTCCTTTTGAAACACTCACAGGGTAGACATACCCCAGAAACAGAATCCAGGCCAGAGATAGGATGATCCTGTTCTAAGATAATTTTATATACCGGTCAAGCCTCTTTATATGTGGGGATTCATTCTAGGGAGGGGTGCTATGGGAATAATCACGCTATTGCAAAACATCCCCAAATACCTTGTAATGGTTTTCACGCAGGCATGGAGGTGTGTGTGCGTGGTGCAGTTTGCTTATCCTATACGTGGGTATCCCCCTCTGCCTGCCCTCCATTGCAAACAGGGTGACCAGATGCCAAACCCAAAATTCCCCCCCAGCTCACCAAAATTCCTACCCTAAGCCAAAATTTCTACCCTGTTAAAAAGATTGTAGGACACCTCCAAAAATGTAGGACAAATGTATGACATGTTAAAATAAGCTAAAACACTTGTATTGCTTTCCTGTATTTAATATCAACACTTCTTTTAAAATTGAAAACTGATGGAACTCTCTACTCACTCTCTCCCAGTCCAGTTGACCATGACTTTGCCAAATGAGGCATTCAGCTTCGTTTGGGTTCCATCCAGGTTTGAATGACTTGAAACGGCTAACCAAATAGGGGGAGAATTGGCACTTGTGTTTTGGCATTCTGGAAAATAAAACAGCAGATATTTCTTTTCATGACCAGACACTAAGGCTTTTGCACCAATCTTTGCAATCAACCAGATGCAGACTTTTGCACTAGTTCAATCCCCAGGAAGCATCTTTGCAAAGGACTACAGACTTTTGCACCAATCTTTTCAATCAAAGGACCAGACACAGATTTTTGCACAAATATAGAAGCATAAGAGTTTGAAGGGACCCAGTAGGTCATCTAGTCCAACTCCCTGCCTGTAGTAGGAAATCCTCTGAGCATCCTTAGTACACTTGTGCACCTATTCAGAGTTATTTTCCTTTTCCTCTCCATTGTCCCACAACAGCCCTACAAGGTAGGCCAACAACAGTCAGCGCGTCCCTAGCACACTTCTGGGCTCCCATTGAAAGTTCAGCCCCCCTTCTTTTTCTCCCCCTCCTTCTTTCCACATTTACATACACACAAAAATATACAGAATATATATATTCTGCACAGGCAGGGGTGTAAGATGTTGGGGGGTAGTGGATACAGGCAGGGGTAGCTGGTAGGGGCTTCTGGGGGGAGTGGGTACAAGCAGGAGTGGCTGGTGGGGGGTTCCCCCCTCCCCCCAGAGAAACCTCCCCAGTACACCTCCCGCCAGAGCGAGGTTCCTGTGATAATTACTTCTGCTCCTTGGTACCTGGAGGAGAAGTAGCAGTCAATGTGAGGCTGCTGGTCTTGGTGGGCAGTGGGCAGTGCCAGTATTTTCTAGGTTTTCCCCAGGCACAAGATATTCTAAGGTCTATATATATCACTGATCAAGTCCCCAACAATAGTATCAGTAAAATACCACAGACAACCAAATAGATTAGGATCTAGCAAAACTGTATTTATAGGATCAGGCAGTTAATCAGAGTCATATACAGTCCAGGTCATCAACATTAAGTCCAGCATACAATAAAGAATAGTCAGTTCAGTCCAGATATATTTACCAAATTACAGTCCGTCAGCACTTCTTTCTCCTCTCTCATAAACCCACAAACTAGTACTGAGACATGCTTCTTTATATACACAATGTCATCTATACATATTAGTTCATACACCTTTAATTTGCTAATAGGATTACTACCATTGATGTCATATGTACGTCAACTTATTCTCTTCTGAGATAATTCCTTTTACAAGCTTTACCTTTCCCCTAGTTTCACTTCAATTTTGCTGACTCATTTGACTTTACTTTAGGTTCTTCATATCTTTACACATAATTACAAATAAATCTAATTCCACAGGATATCATTTTTATCCTGGCAGGTTGCAATGGTGAAAAGCGGAAACGGAGCACATGCTGCTGCAGCTGCTCAGACCACTCTGCTGTGTGGAGGAGCTTCCTGCTGGCCCGCCTCACTCTTTCCTGCTCTGGGAAGATCCAGAGCAGTGCGCACAGCTCTCTGCACGCGCAATCAAAAAATGGCTGCCCTGGAATGCAGGTTTCTCTGGTAAAGGCGGGGTTTTTTCCTGTGGCCCGAACCCCCCTGCAGTTTACCAAAGACATCTGGGTAATTCTGGACAGATGGTCAGCCTCACTGCAAACAGCCTCTGTTATTCCCCCTCCTTCTCTCTCTCTCTCACACAAACACACACACACACACACACACAGAGAGAGAGAGAGAGAGAGAGAGAGAGAGAGAGAGAGAGAGAGCTTTGTGTGCCTTCTTTGAGCTGACTCCAAGGTGTGCTCTGCAAGGAGAGGGAACCACTTAAAGGGATGGACATCCCCCTTTTTTAGCTCTCTGCTTTGACGGTTCTCCCTTTTGGAGAAGGACGGAATTCCCTTACCGTGAATGTCCTTTTCTTGGAGTTGAGGACAGGGTGCATTCAGTAAATGCAGTAGCTAGCTTCATCCACCTAGTCAAGGACGCTAAGGAAGCCTTTTTCCCCTTCGATGGATCCCCATACAGAATGAACAGGGCCTCGGACCTTCTGAAATCCTTAGTCCTATCCAAATAAAAACTAAGGCCCCTCTTTACATCCAGTGAGTGCCATGCTCTCTCCTTGGTGGACATAGGATTAGGATACAGGGTTGGCAGGACAATCTCCTGTGACCTGTGAAAGATGGAGTTTACCTTTGGCAGGAGAAAGAAAGAGAGATCCAGAGAGATGAAGTAGAAGAAGGGGACTGGCTGTGCTCGAAGGAACACAGCACGGAAAGAACCCGACCTTGCTCTTGAGGAGACAGGGCCGGACTGGGGAGGTCATGCCCCGCGCAGGAAGGGGACAACTTCACATCCAGCCCGGTCTCTGGAGTGGGCGGGGCATATCCCAGTCATTTACTGAATGCACCCTGATCCTCACTCCAGAGAACCACTTTTTGTGGAGTACCCAGGGGTCAGCTGAAAGAAGGCACACACAGCCCCCTCCCTTTCTCTCAAATAGAGAGCATGTGCATCCCTGTGTGCATGTGTGGTAATCCTTAGAGATGCTTACCAAGTGATGGGAGAAGGTTCTGAAGCAGATGGGTTTGTACTACTGTTGCAGTGCTAACATAAAACTGTCGCCTTCTGCTCAGAGGCAGACAGAGGGAGGAGGGGGCTAATAAGGTGGATGGAATCCAGAGATGGGAACGAGTCAAAATAGACTCAGGTTGTGATAATTCCATTTGTCAAGTCACTCAAAGACTATAGAGCACAGGTGTCAAAAGTAAGGCCCGCCTGTCCCACAGCCTGTCCCACCATTTTATGAGGTCTGAGATAGCTTCAGATGCACATGATTGCCTCAGATAAGTCAAATAAGGTAAACTGAGACTGTGTTTTAGATTTTGGGCCCTTGATTGATTTTTACACCCCTGCTCCAGAGTCTCAAAAAGTTTGGAAACTCCAAAGTTCTCAAAGTCAGAACCCCCTAGACTGGAATCTTTTCATCACGGCTCCTGTGTCTGGGTCGGGTGCTTGATCATTGAGTTTGGAGGTACTTGAATTGAGTACGGAAGTCAAGTTGACTCAAGTGCTTTTAACTTGAAATCACCTGACTGAGGGACTTGTGGTGTCACCCTAGTTTCATTCGATTTGAGTCGGGTTGTGAGGGTCTAGTGACTAGATTTGACTTGAATCTGCACTCCCATGACTTTTCCCATCACTGGTAATGAAACTCACCTCTGCTGCCTAAGGAGAACATTATAGACTATGCCTTTGAATTGCAGCAGAGGTGAGTTTCGTTACAAATGCCTCAAAAGTATTCATTTGTCTCAATTTCTTGCCCAATGTGTTACTAAGGGTACAATCCTAGCCTAGGCAGGAACAACTAATTGGTTTTCATGTTCCTGTGGTGATGTTGGGAGGCAAGCACATGACTGTGTACTGGCCTAACCCTCCCCAAGGAGTGGCACAGAATTGTCTTACAGAATTTTTGTGACACTCCCAGGTCAGCACAAGATTTATGCCAGATCTTAGGTCGACCTAACTGGAGATTAGGATTGCAGCCTAAATTGCTCAAGGAAACACAAGACTGTACAGGACCTAATAAAAGAATAAAGTGGTGCTCAAAAATGTTATTGACCTGCTAATAGTAAAACTGTGTTAACTAACTGCAGATGCTGAAGGAGCTATATAAAGTTAATCAACGGAACATTAAAATATGTAAGAGTTTATTTATAATTTCAGTGTCTGAGTGGGTATTAGTTTTATTATGGAATACAGTGTTGAGGTATTATTTTATTATGCTATTATAAATATAGTTTAGAAGCAGATATAATTTTCTTATTGAAGATTAGCGTGGAAATGAATTATTTTATTTTAAGAGATTTATATCCCACCTTTCCCATGCCAAGTCAAATACCCAAGGTGGCTTACAAAACTTTATAAACAAGCACAAAGTATCACAACAAGGGACAGTATGACACTTGCTGATGACATCAAGCAAAGTGTTAAAGCATTATTTTTAACATTACATGTTGGAAAACCCTCAGCAAACAGCCATGAGAGAGGGAGTAGTGTTCAGTTTTCCTGGAAGGGCAGTCTGAAGTTGTGGTGTCACTACAGAGAAGGCTTGCCCCTGAGCTGCCACCCTCTGACTTGGGATTAAGGCAGCACTTGTAAAAGAGTCGCTTCAGACTGAAGAGGATGAGCAGGAATGTATGGAAGGAGACAGGAAACTGGAAGTACTGTATTTACTCAAATCTAATGGGCACTTATATTTTAAAAGTTTTTAGATAAAAGGTTTATTGGTTATTGTAATGCATTTAATATAATTGGTTATTGTAATGTACGTATTTAATTTTATCACTAATATGACAATAGGTTTATGTTATGATTTTTACCTAATTACACTACTTTACACAACCATACGTTTATGTTACATTTTTCATTACAACATTATAAACGTTAAACTGAATACTGACCTACACTTATAATCAAAATACTGTATTTACTTGAAACTAATGCACCATCGAATCTAATGCACATCCCGATTTTGGAGACTAAAGTTGCCTAAAAGGGTGCGTGTTAGATTCGAGTAAACACGGTACTTTGAGTACACACGCTATGGTACTTCACAGTACTATACAAGCCTCAGAAGGCTTTCTGAGCAGTCCGTAACACTGAGTGGATGCTGCACTTTGAGCTTGTGCCCCCTGCCCCTCTCAGGTTTGCTGTAAACGGCGACACCTTCTGGCTCTGATGACTCGTAACAGCTTATCAGCTTGCAGTCTCCCATCCAGGAGCTGTCCAGGTCCTTCCCTTCTTAGCTGTCTTCAGCAGCCCTGAACCACCAGACCATTAGCTATGCTACTGCATGCCACATCAAATTGCTTAAATTTATTTTTTATGTTTAAAAATACGGATTAGCAACAGATCACTGAAAAACTGGCACAGGACCCATTACCAAGCTCCTATCCTTCTGCTTGCTAACACTTGTTAGCCCTGAAATAGGGCACTGCTGTTTTGGAGTCACCCTGGTGTTGTTGCTGAATGTTCACAATAGGCCAGTTTCCCGTGCACTGCCAAACAAACCCTGCGCTGACCTTTGACTCTTCCTCTGAAATATGACCATAAAAATAATGAGTCTGTAAACTGCTTTTGGCAATTATACCATTCCTGGAATGAAAGGACATTGTCATTAGCATGCAGCTTATGGACACCAGCTTGCTAGGCTTGGCATGCTGCCAAGCTGGAAAAGGGAGCTGGATTTAAAACTGACACAGGTTCAATGGGATAATTAGGCAGGTTTTGTTTGACTTTGTTGATATAAATGTGCAAGAGATTAGCCTTTCCCCTTTCAGCTCTGGGTAATGATCACGGCTAACAGGTGGCAAGCTAATGGCAGAACATGAAATTAATACTTTGTTTCCTGGTACCTTCCTTTGTTGTTTTTCTGTTGAGGATTTCTTCAACATCTTCAAGCCCACAGAGAATACTTGCCCCACCCTCTACACTTCCCTCCTGCCTTTGAGTTAAAGCTCCCTAAAATATAATATCTTTTATAGACTGAAATGTATAAATCAAAATCTCTCTCTCGATAGATAGCATTAAATGTGCCATCTGTAAAAATTAATACAAAAAAGTCACAGCACCCTATACCCCCATGCTTGGGAGAAAAATGGGAGAAAGATATTTGGGATAAAGTTTATAACTTGCAGGAAAAGCCCTCATAAGCGACTTAAGATAGTGGGTTTGAATATATGTAAGTGATCCATCAGATAACCAAGACGACAAGATGATGCATCAGCAGATATGAGATGGGAACACTATTTGGCTTTCCACTTTGTGCACCAAGCGGTTTTAGACCAAGCCTGGTCTGGTATTTAAATGTCAATACCAGCAACTTGAATTGGGCCCAGAAACTAAAGTTCTGTAGTTCTGACTTTCTCCTCTTTCCATTTTAAAGGTTCTCTTGATTTCATCTGCCTTATGCAAAAAAGAACCAATCAAAAAGATATGGTATCCAGGTTATAGCATATAAAATAAAATTCAAAATAAAATAAATCATGGGTAGATTTTGCCCTCCTCCACTAATGCCTGCACAGCAGTTTTGTGTCTTTGTAAATGCAGCGTGATTTATTTACTGACAGAGGAGGCCAACACTGAAACCTCCGGTTTCTCTCACCTCATTGTCTACAGTGTATGTTAGTACTTCAAATTCCAGAATGCCAACTTGAACACCCAGCTGGTTTATACTGTTCCTGTTTTAGTCTTGCTGATAAGAACCTTCCCCTTTCATCCTGGTTTAAGTTTTCTCATTACTACCCAAAAGGTCAAAATCTGACTTTCTACTGATATAATCTCTCAGATCTGATTCTGAATTAAAGCTGAAATATTCCTTGGAAACCAGTCTCAAACAAATATCTAGGGAATAAAGTTTCTATAAACTTGGAAGGTGTGTTGAAACTAAACTTATTGGTCATACAAAATGAAGTTTAACCAATGTTGAGAAAATGACTCATTGGAATGAAAATACAAATTGAAAGCTGTTACTTTTTGTCTTTGAATCTTCCAGCTAATATTGCTGGAATATTCAGAGGCAACGTGAATTAAATTTATTGACAATCCACCTGCTAAAAAAGCTACAACAAAACCCTGGATCCTGGAGTACAACAAAAGGACCCTGGAATAGCTAAGAAGATTATTCAATAAAGGGCAAATAAGCATAATAAGAATAAAGTATGAATCTGAAAACTATAACAAAATATCTCAGTTCATAGGTATTTCATTCCTTAGCCTCTGGATCATTTGGACAATGCTTGAATTTATAGAAAACAGACATAAATACTCTTTAATGTTTCTTTTGCAGATTCACATAAGCTGCAATCCTGAGGTGCACTTGGGCTAGCCTATCTAACACTGGGATAGCCCAATTCCAAGATGAGCCAGCCCAGTTACACCAGAAAGGCTTGGGCCGGCATATGTCCACATTGGCTGGCCCAAGACAGATGGACCTGTGCCAGCCTAGGTAGTTCAGGAGAGGCATGTTGAGGACATGTTCAGCAAGGCCTAGAACCGTGCAATTAGGCTGTTTCCAGAGTCTGTTTCCAGGGCAGAAATGCCCTTTTCCAGCTCCTCAAAGTTAGACCACCTCAGGAGCAGGAATAAATCTGAGTAGACCAGTCGGGGTCCATGATAAGCCAGAATAAAAATGGAAGTGTTGGGAAAAATTTTGAGTCCTTGCACAGCCTCACTGCAGTCCCTGCCCCTCAACCACAGGGTGTGGCACAACTACAACAGTCCACCAACCTCAGGATACAGCAGGCCATTCCAACAATCCCCTTCCATCCACTCTCCACTACAGGTACTGCAGTCTAACGCTCAGCTGTTACTGGTTGCCAGGGCCTCTTGGACTTCCTTCAAAGGCAGACACCACAGCTGTTCATTGTTCAGTTGATCTGAGGCTGGTCTCCTCAAGAGCAAGCCCTCCTCGGGTGCCACTGCCTTAGCAGGCTGTGGATTTGGCACACCTTTCTGCTCTGTATATATCATGCCCAGCTAGACTAAGGGTGTATATCTCTGTATATATCATGCCCAACTGGACTAAGGGTGTAATCCAGAGTAATTATGGGCAGTCCTTGCTCTGACGTAAGAACAATTTACTCTGGATTGCAAAATGAATTTCCCATAGGTTTTCACTAGGTGGTGCCATAACTATGTCAACGTAAATGTCTCTTACGTGCTCCCGTAGTTACTCTGGATTGTAGGGTAAGGCTGCAATCCTAAACATACTTTCTTGGGAGTAAGACCCATTGATCATATGGGGGCTTATTTCTGAGTAGACATGGTTAGGATTGTGCTCTAACAATTAAAGACAGGACTGGTCTCAAAACCACTTAGTACACAAAGTGGTAAGCCAAACAGTGTTCCCACCTCTTATCTGCTGATGCACTATCTTGTGGTACTACTATTCTCTATTAAGGTAAAGGAAGAGGGGAATGGAAAGCCAGAGTGTTAGACATATCTATAAGAGACCAATCTTATCCTTCCCTCCTGGTGGCGCAAGCACACCAAAAACAGGTGTAATGCAACCACCAACGGAGAGATTGGGGCGGCATAGCTAGGGAGGTGTAGGGGTTGCACCAGGCTACAAGCTTTAGGAAGGGACTACAAGCCAAGCTTGACACATGACTAAAATTGTGAAAAACGGGGTATGTACCATCATGTTATATATAGTTGGAAAGGTAATTTTATGCAGAATACAATGAAACAAACTGCATTTAGTCTATCAAAAGTTATGGTCCTTTTGACTGTTGGGCCAAAAAGACAAAAGCCTATGGAACAAAAGTGGATTTTTTTTTAACTCAAACTTTCCCATGATTTTTTTATCTCAAACTTTCCCATGTTACTGATGGCTCTGAGAGCCAATGAGATGTAATTCTGGTACTGTATGGAACTAATAAGATGTTCATATAAATCAGCTCTCAGTACAAATATAATTTACAGCACATATGTCATAAAGTTACCCCATACTAACTGGGTATACAGGCACTTCTAAGCGGTGCTCCTCTTCTGTTTAGCAGGGAAAAAATAACCATTCCTCTTTACCCCAGCACAGTTTCCCTAACAAGGAAGGGACATAGTTTTCATTTTCTACTTAAATTGATTTTGTTTTTGTGAGGTGGGAGGGAAATCTTTGATTTCAGATAGAAAATAGGTGCTTAACTATGCGACTAGCAGAACAAATGGTTGGTGAACTGCTGAGGTGGTGGTGGCAGGTTTCCCCCCAATTTTCTTTTTAAAAAATACCTAGGGGTGATGTCACTTCCGGGACTATATGTTGTGTTTTGCAGTGTGCTACATGATCATTACCTATGCCACTGTATTGGGTTATCAGATTAGTGTTTTGGATTTCACTGGTCCACCTTATTTGTTCTAAACTGCAGCAGGAAAATGGGATAAAGCAGTACACTTGTCCCCACGTCCAAGTGTGTAGGGACCTACTCAGGGAGAAAATGATCCTAGTTATCTACCTGATTCTGAAACTCCAACTTGAGGCTGCCTTTAGGTGTGATGCTGAAATAGCTTGTCAACACTTCCTCCAAAGCGTCAAGGCAGCTGGATGCCTTAGTTCACAAGATGATGCCTTAGTTCACAACCTTGTCAAACCTTGCTAATCCAACCAGGAAGCTAGGCTGCCTGCCTCTTCAAGGCAGTCAGGCATTTTGTGAGTGGTACTAGCTAACTCCTGGACCTTGCTTCCTTGGATGGACATCATACTATATCATACCCTACCCATACCCCACGTGCTTCAGACTAGTTACTAGGAATTTCAGCTTATAACAGGGGAACACTGTCCTGAACCAAATATCGGTCTGGGGTAGGCAAATAAACTACTTAACCTGAAAAAGAACACAACAACTGCTTGCCTCAAGACTGTTCAAAGGGCAGGAGGATATACAGACTGCTTACAGACATCAGTTGGGAGGACGGCATGCTCGACAACACGTAGTCCAGCCATCCCCAAGCTGGAGGACCAAAAAAAAGCTGACCCCAGTCTGGCTGCACAAGGCAGGGCAGGGGAATTGGCTGTTAGTTCTGAAGGTGTGTATAGTTTTTCCTGTCCTCCGTATTTCCTCTCCATATTCTTTAACACATGCTTTTTGAATATATTTTTGCAAAATTCTGATTTTAAATGCTCCATGAAATTCTATGCTAATTTGTTTGTTTAGATATTCTTTATGGGCTGAATCGCTTTAAAAAAAGAATCTTTAATTCAAATGTTTAACCTTACTATCAAGATTTACATTTTATCTAATCTAATCTTTGATTTCAGATAGAAAATTGGTGCTTTAGCTATGCGACTAGCATAGTGGTTCTCTATCTTCCTAACGCCATGACCCCTTTATAAGTTCCTCATGTTGTGGGGACCCCCAACCATAAAATTATTTTTGTTGCTACTTTATAACTGTAATTTTGCTACTGTTATGAATCGTAATGTAAATATCAGATATGCAGGATTATTTTCATTGTTACAAATGAAATGTGTGTTCTATGCATGCATTGAACACAGTGGGGTTTATTTCAGAGTAGGCATGCATAGGATTGGGCCCTGAGGCTGCAATCCTATCCACATTTACATGGGAGTAAGGGCCCCCCTGACTATAATGGAATTTTTTTCAGAATAGGCATGCATAGGATTGGGCCCTGAGGCTGTCAGTCAGCCCCAGTGCGCGCGCAGCTACAGCCGGAGGTCTGGCAAGCCTGACCTGGCCCCCTGCACCAGGGGTCTTTAGGCGACCCCCAGGAAAGCTCTAGGCGACCCCCAAAGGGGTCCTGACCCCCACTTTGAGAAACGCTGGACTAGCAGAACGAATGGTTGGTTTCCTTGCTCATGGAACAGTTGGTTGTCATCCTGCTTACTTTAAAATACCTAAAAACTCTTAAATCACCCTCACCCTCAAGCTTTCTGTCCTCTAAGCTAGACATGAGCAGTTCATCAACCTTTCCTCATAGAAACACTATCTCTTCTGCTCTCTTTTGAACGTTCTGCACTTTCTCCGATTATGAACACCAATCTTTTCCACAGTGTAGTGACTGTTGGGCCAATGCCAAGTACTGTGGAGTAAAATATTCCTCATACTTATCCATACATACATATTCTCACTGATACAATCTTAAAACATTTCTTTTTAGTCAGAATTTTTATGCCATTTTTCATGGGATGAACTGCGGCAGACAGCAGTTTGAGGAGAGGATGGATCTCCTCGGCAGACATTCTGGGATTCTATCCCCCATTTTCCAATATGCCCCTTATGAGAACATTTGAAGCCCACAGAAAAGAAGCATGAAAAGGAGGATGATAATTTCAATTTGCTAATTATATTAACCCTTACAGGTATGATTTGACAAATGCTACATAAATGGCTGAACAAATTATCAAATAATGGAACATGCAGTTAATTGATTGCTGGGTAGGGATATCCAAAAACAAACTCATGCTGCTTGTACACATCCAGTAATTGGTGCTACATATGCTGGATTGGGAGTTTCAGCATAGCACATGGACAGTACAGGTAGATGCAGGTGGGCACCCAGTTCTGCATCCCATATGTGGAGTCCTCTTTTGGTCCTTCTAGAAGGTGAGGATCATGGCTTTTATCTGATGGTGGATATGAATGTGAAAGTTATACACTGGAAATTTTTAGCTCTCAGTTTTACTATGGGATTTTTTCTTTGTTTTTAGATGCTGTTTTCCAGTTCACAGGTACCTATGACAATTTTTCATGTGCATCTGATGGAATTTGACGACATATGATCATGAACAAGTACCCAATCTTGAAAATCCCCCTTCTCTCTATCTTGAAAAACCCCCTTCTCTCTATCTAATAGCACTCTATGTGCACTTCAGCTAATTTAGGGTTTGATTTATGACATCTTCCATTCAGACAGGAGCTCCAGGTCAAACAAAAGACTTGACTGAAACCTTCCTGGTCTCTGATAGATTCACATCAATCAGTCTTGGACATTAGTCCAGTCAGCCCATCTGATGTCATCAAAAAATTTGAGGGTCCATGAATTTCAGAGCAACCTGTCAGTTGGGGAAGTTGCCTGCAAAATGGGATAAAGAAAAGAACTGAATCATGGGAGCAAGATATGTAATGCCAGCCAAGTGTGGGCACAGGGTTTATTCCGAAGCTGTTATTTCTCACTCCAATCAAGGAGACAAGAATGTTGACTGGAAGTGGATTTCTTGCAACTAGGGTGGTTTGCAGTTATAACTGGTTTTACATTTCTTTGCCTTTGATTCTATCAATCTGTTTCTCTGTCTTCTCAGTTTTAGCTCCAATAAATGTTTTTCTTCTGTTTTGATTGAATAAACCTGTTTAGTTGTTTAGCAGTTTGCCTCCTTATCCTCTTGGCCTGACACACAACTATAACTATCCAGAGTAACTATGGGAGTTCTTACGTCAACTTAAGAGACATTTACGTCGATATAGTTATAACGCCACCCAGTGGAAACCTATGGGAAATTCATAGATCAATCCAGAGTAAACTTTTCTTACATCGACGTAAGAGCTCCTGTAGTTATTCTGGACTGTGCACTTAGTCGAAATACTATAAGCAAGTGTCACTTAACTCCTTCCTTCCATCTGAGGCCAGAGCAAACAGGTTGCTCCTGTTCCTTTATTTCAGCTCCCTTGAAGGAAGTGAGGACCCTTTGAAGGAGGCACGTAGGGGGCACCATATCAAAGAAAGATTTGGCCATTGGCAAAGACAATTCAAAAATGTGAACTCAGAAGCAAATGTCAGGCTTCCTCCTTATGGGGAAAATTTGTAATATTAGCACTATCCCACAGCAAGAGTGTTACCTTTCTTGGACATCTCTAGACCTGTCATTTTCCTTTGAAATGAGAAACCTTGACATTTCCTTCAGATTTCACCATTTCACCAGTGCCAGCCTAAGTTTTCAAACATACACAACAGGTTATAGGAATAAAACACTGCAAACCTACACATGTTTACCCAGGAGAAAGTCCCCTTGTATTCGACAGGGCTTACTTGCAGGTAAATGGGTAAAGGATTATTGTCTGAAACACTCAAAGAATAAAAAATATCCCTTCAGATATTCCACTTATTGCTTAAAAATCAGTTTCTTCATTCAGAGCAACTGATCCTTGTATTAAAAGAGCTCTGGAATTTAAAACATGAATTAAACACTCCTTAAATGGTTCAGTTCTTTTTTTCTTTTTTTGTCACGGGTTCAGGCTGTTATACTTCAGATTCTTCAGTTAATGGGTCTTTTGATACATTTCTTCGAAGGAACTTTGCTGTATCTCTTTGGCTGACTGGAAGTCTAATATGGGGGTAGGGAGGGAGTGCATTTATTTGAAAAACAAATCTTGAAAGTTCAACCATTGAATCCCATGCCTATAAAATCTTTTAGTTAAGTCTGGAGCGTCTCAGGGGTAAACCTACAGGTGCTAAAAACTGAGCAGCTGCAACAAGTGATAGATTTAAAGAATGGAACTGCATTTAAAATCAAGATGACTAAACGAGATACATTTTACAATCAGAGCCCCAGCTTATGTTAAAGATTAGAATGCCTTTATAGATGTTTTTTCTTCTTCCCTGGAGGCGTTTAAAATCCATAGGGCAGCCAACTCAGGCCTCACAACCAAAGGATTTGACTATTCCTTGCAAATTCTGGCTCACTGAAAATCTGAGGGATAAACTAGTGAACAAACAGCTGCCTGTCTATAGAGGTTAGATCAGTGGAGACTGGCAAAGGTACAAGTAATAGTAATGGAAAAAAAGACCAGTGTTTTAGAAATTAGGGCTATGTAAGGGTAGGACAGAGCTTCCATATGCTATGTATTGCCTGGGTAAATACCTTTTCCCTGTACTCATTGCCAAGAGCTCTACCACACCTGTCTTCTTGCCACAACCTCACCCTGTCTTTGATTGCACAGCCCGGCGATTGGCAGAGATTATGCCAGTCTTATTCATCCAGGGGGAACAGTAGTGCCGACAACTGTTAGCTTTGCTTCCAAGGTGGGAGATGCTTTCGAAGCCTGCAAAAAATCCAGCCATCAGTTGTCTCAGAGCCAATAACAACCATTTCATCTTTAAAAGGATTATCTGAAGAGGGAAGGAAGCTGTGCTTGGCATCTTCCCCTTCTCCAGCATCCCAATCACAACACAAGAATTTGCTTGCAGGGCCCACCTAAAGCCTCCTGATATGGTGCTGCTGCCCCTTACCTGATGTGCGCCAATCACAACCCTTCTGTTTTTTTTGGCTCCCTAGTGGAGGAGGATGAAGATGGATTAGAACTCAGACAGCACTTACTGCCACAATTCCAATCCTTTCAGGTTCATTCATGCTGGATGGTCACTTGCATAGAGGGCTTCAGTTCAAAATCAGTACATCACAACCGGATGTGGTGGTGAACCATCCTAGCATGTCTTGGGGGCACTATCTGTGAGAGAATACCGAGGTGGCTGTCTCAGTCAGTTGACTGAGCCTTACCAATTCTATTGGGGCTGAAATAGTATATACCTATAGCCACATGTCCACGATTATCCATGTGCAGGTAATAACAAACTGCTATAAAGGACCTGCAGTTTTTTTTCTATGTAGGCAGGACTTGCTGTTAGCAACATCAGTCAAGCTCAGAAAATAGTCAGCACAAATCCCTGTGTTTGGACCAAGTGCAATCTGAAGCCCATAGCACTTTTTTCTTCCCTTATGAGAAAAATCACATGGCTTACTAAATTTATTTCTGATTTTGCTTCCATCATAAATAACCATTGTCAAAAAAGCAAAGGCCAACTGTATATTTATCATGCTGGGTTTCAGAAAAAAAAAAACATTGCAATGTTCTTATATCATATTCTTCCAAAATTCTTTTACATGCTTTATAAACACTATTAATCATGCAGAGCACATGCTGGCGGTGTTAGCGAAGCACGCAATAGGTTTGGAAAGTTTGCAGCCCTAATGGGCTTGATTGTAAAGTCAACATCTCCACATTAACTCTGGCAAAACAAATGGCTAATTGGCCCTTTTTTGAAAAAATACACAAATAGTTTCTCTGGGAAACCCCACGTGATGACAGAATCTGATATCTGTGAAAGAAATCATGAAGCTGCATGTATAGTATCAGGAGAGCTGCATGGGAAGGATCAAAGAAGATATTTCCTTATGCTAGTTCATATGGAGGGAAATGTCAAACTGCTGAAGCAGACCAATGAATCCATGTCAAACTATTGAAAAGAAGCATTTCTTTTATGCTGGATAAACTTGGGAATCCAGCTGAGTCTGTTTCCAGATGATCCACATGGTGTCCCAAGAAATCCTCTCACAGCATCCTTTCCCTTCCTGCCATTTGCTTCTGGTGAGGTGGACTGTGAATTTCGTCCTTTGGACATAGGAATCTGACTGCTTCTGGAGACAAGGCATTGCTACTAATCAAGTGCACAGAATATTGGATAGGATAGAACAGCAGGATAGAATATTTGTATCCTGCCTTTTTCTCGGAGGACTCAATGCGGCTCCCAATAATCAACAGAAAATCCACTAAAAACATCATCATCAACAACATCAATAAAAAACAACAACATTAAAAGTCAATCTTAAAAAATCTCAATAAAAACGTCCACATTCAAAACAGTTAAAGCCGCAATAAACTGACTCCTGCTAATTAGACAAGAGGCACTCTTTCAAGTTGGTGTTCCTCTTTTATTTAGCAGAGGAAGAGTAACTGGTGCTCCTCACCTCAGGTATGTATGTTATAGTGGCTTCTATGGGTGGTCTTTTGCATTTTAAGTTGTGAGCTTTTTGGGGACAGGGAACCATTAGCCATTAATTTTTGTAAACTGCTTTGTGAACTGTTTAGTTGAAAAGTGGCATATAAATACGATAGATAGATAGATAGATAGATAGATAGATAGATAGATAGATAGATAGATAGATAGATAGATAGATAGAGAAAATACATGTATATTATGGGAAATGAACACAGTGGAAATAGCGGGAGGCAGTTGCATCTTTAAAGCAGAGTGTTGGCAACATTTTAAAAAGCTGAATGCTCAGAAGGCCTTTCTGAAAAGAAATGGTTTTAGACCTCAGCGAAAGGTTTCAAAGGAGGGAGCAATTTTTAAATCAAGAGGGAGGAAATTCCATAGGGGTGGGTGCCACTGCTGAGAAAGCCCTATTTCTTGCCACTGCTCCACTCACCTCCCTAGGTGATGGTGTTTGTAATAAGGCCTTCTCTGAGCCAGTTTGTATGGAAGTAGATGGTTTCTTAGATAGTTCGTCACCACTCTGATTTGAATTTGTTCATTTGTTCATTCATAAGTTATATCTCTAATATATTCATTTATGTAAATGTATTCAAATTTGATATGTAAATCAATTCTTTTTTGACACAGTATCAGAGAGATGATTCAGCCCTCATACCAAAAAGTTTGAACACTCCTGACATAAATGAATATCTCTATGCACGTCTGTCGCGGGTCGCTCTTGCCCCCCTTCCAGTTCCCCCGCTCACAGTGACCTGGTCATCTATAACCACGGAGATCTGGGTGGCATCGTCATCTTCCTCCCCCAGGGTGTACATCCTGAAGAAGACTTCAACTCAAAGGTAGGTAACAAGAACACACATTTACTTGTTCAGAAGCATAATGGTTGCAGCAAGTTCACTCTTGACATTTCTTTCATTACAGGTATCAAAATAACACCTCAGATATCAACACCAACAACAGGTAAGTAATATTCTCAGCTTAAGTCCATTAACACGAGACCCATGCCTCACAACTCTTCTTCTTCTTTTGCAGGACGGGGTTCCCGGACACTTCTCTTCCACCGGCTGATAGGCTCACTTGCCCCTGCCTCGGCTGTCATTGTGTGCGAAGCAGTTTGGCGCTCCTTCCCTGCTTCTTCCTCTGCTCCCCAAACTCCTTTCTCCGGGGTGGGGTTCCAAAGAGTCTCTCTATTTGCAGGGTTCTCCCGATAAGCCTTGTAAGTCCCAGGCTCTTTCCACAGGAGTTCCTCCCTCCAAAGTCCTTCCCGCTCTTTTCCCTCCAAGTCCCTTATATCTCGGACCCCTCCTGCCATCTCCTCCTGCCAGATTCCCACCAATGACGGAACCCCCCCATGCGCATACCACTTCGTCGAGGGCCCCACAGTTATCCCCCTTCGAGCTGGGCCTCCCCTCCCCCCAGTCCTCCACAGCTCCACCATGTCCTCCATCCTCCAAACTTCCACAGAGTCCGGGAAAGCCTGGATATCTAGGGGAAGGGTAATCAGGATGCCCCCAAATCTTTAGGCTTTCTCCAAGGTGGACCCCATTGGTTCCATATTGTACCGGCAGTGAGCGTCCCAGTCCACATCACACCGTCATAACTAGTATCCCAGGGAGGTGGCTGGATTTAAGGCAGCACATATTTTAGAATCTATTGGCTCATTTGTGCCAGAGGTGATGGATCTGTCCCAATTCAGGCAGCACATCTTCTGGGACGGCTTTTGATTGTGAAAGCTGGAAGAGGACCTATACGGGTACAAGAGAGAATGGTAATCAAGAGGAATACAATCAAAGTAAATCTAGGATCCGTAAACAGCATATAATTAGCCAGTGTTTTTCTATTTGCTTCCTCTAATATGCAATAGGGGGAAATGCAATAAAATGTCAAGGACTCAATTAAACAGATGGTTCTCTGCTGCTTATTCTTCTCTCTGTATTGTTTGCGTCAATTAAAAGACAAAATGCCTTGTTGGAAAGTGACTCACTGATTCCTGTTAAAGCCGTTTTCTTAAGACAGAACATGGCAGCGGAACCAAAGTGAGGGCTAGGGAAGAGGACTCATATCATGTGCTTTTATTAGGACCATTATTATGTCTCATTAATTAATCTGAGCATAGCTCTGGTGACGTCTTGGGCTCATTTTACAGGAAAAAATTACCCTTGATTGGACAATTACAGGAAGCTCAAATGATGCCTACTTTGCATTCCTCGAAGGGCACTGGGCCAAGTTCATGTCAAATTCATAACAACGAGAATATCTCCTGCTAAAAACAGCTCCTGTGGACATACGTCACAAGTCATTTGTAACGTACGCAGAGGATGTATTGATCTTCCTTCAGCTTCCTTTCTCAGAAACTCACAACAGCCAAAGTTGCAAGTTGTAAGCAAGCTACTCCTATCCATGCGCAGGCTGTTTTTAAAAATCTAATAAAGCAAAACTGGTGAGATGAAATATAAGAATGAGTTGTGTCCACGTGCACTGCAAAGGCAGGAGGAAGCAGAAGCTACAGCTGTACCTGGTAGTGTGTCTATTTTGAGTGGCCTTTGATCTGTCTTGTTTCTTCTGTGCCAAGAAGTAGCAGCCTAAAACACACTGAATGAGGAGCGTCATCAATTTTCAGAAGGGGAGAACTCAAATCAAAGAGGTTGTTTGTGTGTTTTTCCAATTTCATCACCACATGTGCTTTGCTTACTTTTTTCGGGTAAATTGCAGAGCAAAATTGGCCAATCAGTCTTGATCAATGTGATTGTATAAGGCTGTACTCCTTACCAATCAGACTTTCTGTATGTTTCTGCTCCTTTTAATCAGTACACTGTTTTCTGCAATTCAATTGCTGTGCACACAGGGCCGTCAGGTCCATATTGGAGCCATCAAGCCCATCTTCTGAACAGAAAGAATTATAATGATTCAGACCTAATCAGCTGGACACAGAAATAAAAAGCTGTTAAAAACATTGCATTGGTTTCTGTAACCAAGGCTCAGGACAGACATATATTGCTCTAAGTTTTGCTCTCTGCTTAAGGAATGCAGTGATTCAGTGGTTAAGATGATGAGCATGAAGACCCTTAAGTTTGACTACTTGGGAGTTTGACACCGGCTACTGCATGTCAAAGAGAGGTCTCATCACTTGTCTCAACTACTGTCAACCTACCAGTTCAAAAGCATGCAAATGAAAGTAGATAAATAGGTACCATGCTTAAAGCACGTGGGAAGGTAACAGGATTCGGTGACTGTAAAGGTAAAGTCATGCCAACCACATGACCACGTAAACATCTATGGAAAACACTGCCTCTTTGGCCTAGAAATGGAGATGAGCACCGAGCAGCTCACAATGCAGGTCACAACAAGCAGGCTTCCTGCAGGGACACCTTACTCATTGTAGTTTTGCTCTTTATGTTTTCTATCAGCTCTAGCCCCTCTCATATATAAACCCATTAGAGTTGTCAGAACCAATCTTTTCTTTTCTGGTTTTCTGAAAACCCAAAGCCAATTCATACAAGGTCACCAGCTGTTAATGGGTTGCATCCTTCCTCTGGTGGAAAGAAATCTTTGAATATCCTCTAGTGCTCATAGTCTTAACTGGGATTTGCTTATAATAAGATTACATAAGATTTGATCCAGCTTCTCTCCATCTTCCTTCTTTTCTCATCAATATAGCTAACATTTTTGCAGCATAAGCATCCAGCATGTATGTACTTCACCAAATATCTTACATTTGAAAGTGTGATGGGGAAAGGATAACAGAGGAAAGACAAATACGGGAAAGACTTAAACTAACAAGGAATTAATGTGGACACATGTATGTACTTATACTTTGCTTGGTGCAAGTGGTTAAGACACTGTGCCGGTTAACCAGCAGGCCAGGGTTTGAGACCTGGGTTGGCCCCACAAGACAGGGTGAGCTCCTGTCCTTAGCCCAGCTCTGCGACGCCAGCTGGATCCAATCGTATTGGCTCTGCCTTTCCATTGGACTAATTCAGTGGCATGGAGAGGGGGGATATGCTGCTTGGGTAACAGCCTATCCTCCATAACAGTCTTCCCAATTAAAATGTCATGTGGGACCTTGTCAAATGCTTTGCTGAAGTCAAGATAAATGACATCCACAGCATTGCCACTGTCCAGTAAGCTCGTAACCTGATCAAAAAAGGAAATCAGATTTGTCTGGCAAGATTTATTCTTGGTAAATCCATGCTGGGTTGTTTTGATCAGCTAGTACTTGTCTAGATGTGCACAAATTGTGTGTTTTATGATTTGTACTAAATCATACTAAATCAATCAATCTGGGGATCAGGACCCCCTTGAGGGATTGTAACCTCGGGTCAGGAGGGAACGCAAGAGAATAGGATCTACCATCTTGGAATCTGACACTATTTTGTGGGAGAAAGTCTCATTGGACACAATGGGACTTACTTCTGAATATAAATGGAGGAACATCCCAGTAAGTTTGACAAGTGGTCTTAGACATTTGAAAGGAGGTCCCAGGCTGAAATACCTGAGTACCACTGTTATAAACATGGAGCACCCTGTCAAAAAGATATCTTCATATTCAATTGGATTTCATGGGAAGAATATTTGATTGTGAGTATAGAGCTATTTCTTCACTCTACTTATTGAAATCCTGAACTCCTGGAGTAGGAGTTTGATCCTACTCCAGGTTAGGCACAGACCGAACATAAAGACCAACACTGGCAAAGGGGCCCAAAAACATCTTGAGAAAGACAAAGTTTTTGGAAAGGACTTTCTGAGAAGTGTGACAATATTGTGGAGCTATTCTGTGAGGGAGAAACTCATGCCAAGCATTCCTTTTCAGGTTTCAGTAGTCAGAAGGGAGTAGAAGAATAACTTGAGTAAAGTGAGAACATGATTCATGTCAGAAGTCAGTGATTTGATAGTCTTTAGTATTCTCAAGATTAAATTGAAAAAGGTACTTTGTTGTTTACCACCCATCCAAGGGTGCCACCCAAGGGTGCAACAGGGAATGTCTCAGCATGGAGGGGCAAGCAATGGCATAGCTAGGTCATCCGGCACCCGAGGGCCATGAATTTTTTTACACCCCCATAAGACAAAATTATTTAATTTTTATCAGTATAAATTACTTAATAAAATATTAATATTTTCATTTTTTTATACTTTTATACCACCACTCAGGTGGTGTATGTAGTTCCTCCCCTTTTTTGTCCTTAAAACAATGCTGTGAGGTAGTTGAAGCTTAGAGATATTAATGATAGACATGAAATTAATAATCATAATAATCTATTAGCTATTAGCTTTTAGCTATTATTATTATTAGCTATTATTAGCTATTATTATTTTTCAATTTTCTTTGTAAACCACGTTGTGAACTTGTTACTTGAAAAGCGGTATATAAATACTGTAGGGAGGTAGGTAGATAATCATAATCCTCAGCATAGGTCTGTGTAGGCACGTTGCTGTTACATTTAGGGCACAATCCAGAGTAACTACATGGAGTCCTTGCTCCGGTGTAAGAACAATTTGCTCTGGATTGCAATATGAATTTCCCATAGGTTTTCACTAGGTAGTGCAGTAACTAAGGGTACACGTAATGTCTCTTACGTGCTCCCGTAGTTACTCTGGATTGTAGGGCCAGTGTTACAGTGACTCTGGGTGGGGGGGGGGTAGGTTTATGCCAGTCCACAGACATGCGCCAGCCTCCCCACACCATCATAGGAATGGGGAGATGGATGAGTAATGCCAGCCTAAGTTGGTTAGGATTGCACCCTCAGTCGATATCAATGGTGCTAGCTGGGCTTTTTCCATATTTTCCTGAAGGGCTTCAGGATTGCTGAGCCTGCTTTAAGATGTGAGAAGCTGAACCTGGAGAAACTAGTTGTGACTGGCAGCAAGATGTTCTCTTTATTCAGTTTTCACTCCCAATTCAGGAGTGAATAGTCCTCTTCCCTCTCCAACTGGCTTGCTGTTCTCACCCTGACAAGGTTTCAGTGCTCTGTTCATGCTCAGCTGAGCATTTTCCCTTCTTCCCAGAGTGTTCCATTTGCTTCATGTTCCTGCCTAGAGTTCTTGCCTCCTTTTGTAACACTAAGAACTACCTAACAAGATGGAACTGATTCAGGTTCAATTTTCCCTGAGAGCAGAGGGTTGAAAAGGAACTCCATCTTCATGTAAATTTCAGAGGAAATGGGACACTGATTTTGTTACCTTTGGCAATTTGAAGTGCAGCCCTGGCCACCCAGATCACATCATTTGGGTACCTCAGATCCAACTCTGGAGTGTTGCGTACTATCGTTTGCAGCCTTGCTGAACTTGCTGTCCCAACATTTTGTCTTCAGGGAGACAGAGTCAGGTTGTTTGCCATGAAATGCTCACATGTTTGGAATTTCTTGTTTGGGAGGCTTTGGGAGATTCCTCGTGGCAGGGCCCAGTCAGTGTGAAGCTGATCTTGGATTCAGTGAGTGATGCAACCAAGGGAGCAAGACAGACCATGTACCAATTGGTATGACCGTACATTGCATTTGCTCAGTGGACTGAATTCCCAAGAAAGTGTTATAGGATTGCCCCATATAGGACCATCAACATTTTGCTTTCTTTTCTGTGCATTACTATTATATCATGCTCGCAAGAAGAGAAGGTATTTTCAGCAACCTTTCCCTGGTCAATCACTGTCCCAGTTTTGTCCCCGCTATAGTTCCTGCGTTACTCAAGTTAATATTCCTCAGTTTAGCCTTCTCCTCATACCTATATCACTGACAAGAATACAGATGCATCTTCACTCAAGGCAGTGGGATACAAAGGTCATTTGGCACCCAGGGCTTGTGTTGCTGGGTCTGATACTACAGAGTAGTACAGGTTAGCCAATCAATTGGTTAGTCAACAAAAAAGTGATCAGCTTGATGACACTCAGCTGAATTCTAGTTCTAGTATTAGTTCTCATAAAAGGACCTCACTAACATTGTGATGGGATGGCTGATGGGACCTCTGGCCCCAGGTATCATGGTAGAATCATAGAATCCTAGAGTTGGAAGGGACCCAGTGGTCATCTAGTCCAACCCCCTGCCTAAAGCAGGAAAGCTTCCTAGAGCATCTCCAACAAGTGCTTCTTGAGCCTCTATTTAAAGATCCGCAGTGAGGGAGAGTCCACCATCTCCCTTGGCAATCGGTTCCACTGGCAAACTGCCCTCACCTTCAAGAATTTTTTCCAGATATCCAACCGGAATCTCCTTTCTTGTAGTTTGTACCCATTGATTCTGGTTCTGCATTCAGAAGCAGCTATGAACAAATGAGCCCCTTCCTCCATGTGACAGCCCTTCAGGGGTTAAAGAGGTCAATCATGTCTCCTCTCAGCCTTCTCTTCTCCATGCTGAACATCCCAAGTTCCCCCAACCTTTCTTCGTAGGGCTTCCCTTCCATCCCACTGATCATTCTTGTCGCTCTCCTCTGGACTTGCTCCAGTTTGGCTGCATCTTTCTTAAAGTGAGGTGCCCAGAACTGAACACAGTACTGAACAAGGTGAGGTCTGACCAATGCTGAATAAAGAGGAACTAGAACTTCTTGTGACTTGGAAGCTACAGTCCTCTTAATGCAGCCTAAAATGGCATTTGCCTTCTTTGCAGACGCATCACACTGTTGAGTCAAGTTCAGCTTGTGATCCACGGCGACTCCAAGATCCCGCTCACATGTTGTGCTGCCAAGCCAAGTATCTCCCATTTATACCTGTGTTTTTGGTTTTTATTACCTAAGTGCAGAACCTTGCATTTCTCCCTGTTGAAATTCATTCTGTTTGTTACAGCCCAGTATTCCAGTTTATCTAGATCCTGGAGGTTTCTCCTGTCCTCTGTTATGTTTGCTACTCCTCCCAGCTTGGTGTCATCCGCAAATTTGATCAAGCTCCCCTGTATTCCTTCCTCCAAGTCATTAATGAAAATGTTAAAGAGAACCAGGCCCAAGACAGAGCCTGGGGCACCCCACTCAAAACCAACCTCCAGGTTGGTGCAGAATAATTTACTAAAACCATCTGAGTGCAGCCATCAAGCCAATTGCAGATCCACATAAGAATTGCCTCGTGTAGCCCATATTCTTCCAACTCCCGATTAAGATGTCAACCAGGACCATGTCAAATGCTTTGCTGAAGTCAAGATAAATGATACAACTTGTCAGCAACTTGTCAACCCCCGTACTCCAACATGGTGGCCACTGCATAGCGGGCAACAGCTGCAGGCATGCGGTTTCCAAGGCCAATTAATTTTTTAGCTAGTATATCTTACTGATATACCCAAGAACAAATTTACCTCTTAGTTTTTAAAGGTGGGTACATATGTGCAAATAAAGAAATAAGTGGATACAACATATCCACTATTTTATTTATAAAATGTATATGGTAGCTACTCAGGCAGTATACTTCAGTGTGTCAACTGGAGTCTTTGTATGCCCTATTTCACTCCCAAGCAATATTTTCACTCCCAAGATTTTCAAGTCTCTTTTTGAGGTTTTCTCTATTCTGGGCAAAGCCTTATGGCAATTTGCTTTGAACTACCTACTTACTTCACTCAAGTCTACTACCTATCTACTTCACTCAATCCAATCTTTGGATGCTCTCAGGTTCTCTGCAGCTACCACTGGACATACTTTCTTCACTGCAGGGCATATATTACTGCAGGGCATATATTACATTCTATTTCAGAATGTAATATCAGGGTTAGAGAGTCCTGGGTAAGTATCATGAGGAGGACATACACTGACTTCTCAGCATCGTTGAATATTGTTAATGAGAGTGGTTAAGCATATAAATCCTTTGCTAAGTGATGTGGATATTTGTGCAGTATGTTTGAAATCAGAAGCTGGAATCATTTTTGCAGGCATTTGACATTGGCCATCTCTGATATTTTGATGACCTCATCGCTTTTGGCTTTTTAATGCTATTTACAACTCACTGGTCAATAAGCTGGCCTGCAAAGGAGATGTTTATAAGCAAGGCAGCTGCCAAGCTTCCCAAATCAACAGCCTAATCTTCTGGCACAGGTTTCCTCTGAAGATCCATTGCGTTCTTTATGGTCCCTCGGCTGATAGGCTTTGCGACGGAGGAAGTGTTTACAGGCAGAGGTGATGCAAAACTTTTACATGCTTTGGCCCATGTTATACAGTTGTAAAAGTCATCAAGGAATCTTATGCTTCCCTATAGCAGAAGATGTCAGGTGATATGATGAAGTTGCTGTCTGCTCTGGACTGTTCCAGAAGACCAGGAAGAACATCTGTCACCAATATTTGTACTTCAGCTGCTGCTGCACCTGGCTGATCTCTCTTTTTCTCTCTTTAAGTTCCTGTTATATTCTCCTTCCATATGTTCAGACATCCGGCAGTTGCTTTAATATTTTGTGCTGGTTGTTGTGGTCAAGTCATTTGCCCAAAGAAAGGAGAAAAGCACTTAAGTGAGTTATCAAAAGCCACCCAGGCTTCTCCACGATCCTCTTAAGATTTATGTCATTTTAACCCCCTACACAACTTGGCATTCTTTTCTTCTCAATGAAAAGAACTAATGAATGGAAAAAAATATACAAGTTCTTCAGATAACAATATGTTCCTCAGATGTCTCAGAGGTTAAATGTGCAAAGAGTAATAAAGCAGTTTGTATAACTGCATTGAAAAATAGATCAGTAACAATAGCAATTTGGATAAGCAATTCCTCTGCTGTAAGTGGTGCCAAAAGAAGACACAGTCATTAAGGGTCAGACTGTCTCAATGTTTGGCATTGTATCATTTTAGATAGAGAAAATAAGGATTTGTCAAGGTTTTGACATCTCCTATACTATAAAATTTAAACTAATTCTTTAAATTTTGGAGTGGCAGCATCAAGAAAAGGATTGATAACACTTTTGAAAACTCAGCTTTGCACATTCCTATTTTGAAGTTCAGCATTAATATGTTGTTTTAATACATTGTTTTAACAAAGGAGAAAATTATCAAGAAGAGACTGTTAAATGTGTTAGAAGAAAATAAAACAGCTTTTCAAAGACATTGTTAAGTGTTCCTGCTCTTTGATAATATCCTATAAATACTGTAGATGTAACCACTGGGTTTTGAGACTTATATTGTTCTCCCATTGTCCAAACAGTGAAATAACTGCATGTGACTCATCACTGACTTATTTGTTCATTCATTACCAAGAGGAAAACAACAGTCCCGTATCTCAATATCTTGCACACAATAAGCTGACACATAATCAAAATAGAGGATGCAGAAGCAGTTCAAAGGGGAGATTAATGCTTTCTTAAAAATATCTGACTTTTTTTTTTTTGCTATTTTCCATACACAATGACTGGATCTGTAACATTAAAGTAAATGGTAAATCTAGGAGGATGTTTTGCAAGATCAAAATGGGAAAAAATAGGAAATGGAAAAAAAATCAAAATAGGAAAAAAATGAATTCCATGTTCCTTCAGAATATAATTTTTCATGATCAATGCACTAGACTGAGGAGGCAGGGTACACCATGACAGGGTTTGGGAAAAAGATTGGAACAGTGGTTAAAAGACAAGCTACAAGTAAAATAAAGTTCTCGTGCAATTTATGGGGTTTTTTCCCTATGCTGAGCTAGTTTCAGATCTTGGTCCTTACACCCACACTTAGCTGGGCAGGTGGGCAACTTTTGTCAATGTGTCTGCTTAGGCCAGGACAGATATACAAAAGGTTCATGGCTCATGTAAAAAATAATAATCTGTAAGCATTAACCACAGGGATGGAGAAGAGTCACCTGAACCGTTGACTTTCCTAATCCAAATAATCAGATGGACTTCGGAGTCTGATGAGCTGGCTCAGTGCCAAGTTCTTTTTTTTAACCAGTCACTCACAGAAGCAGAAGAAAGAGAAACAACAACAACAACAACAACAACAATAATAATAATAAAGCAAACATGGCTACTGTGTTTGAATGGCTCAGCAGCCCCTTCTATATGTTGCTGCCTCATAGGTTGAGATGGCATGACCTCCATATGCCATCTGATGTGTGACTATGTACTTCTGGGGTTGACAACAATGCATGAGGAGCATGTTAAGGAGGGAAGTGATCTGCTCCTCACGATCATTATGGCCTACATTGATAATGGGTTGGTAGTGGTGGCAGCAGCAGTTGCAGATTCAAGGTGAAAGGCATCCAAAGCCCTCTACCTCTTTTTGATCCTTTTCCAATGTTGGAAGAGTTCCATGGGGCTTAACTTGAGTCTAGATTCACCAGCCCTCCACAAGGTGAGTGAAAAATAAGACCCAACAGGAGTGCTTTATGAGTACTTCAGTTACCCCTTTGCTACGCTATAGCAATTGAGTTGAGTTGAGTCACCCCCTTCTCCTTTAAAATGGCCACCATGGGAAAAAATGGAGTAGCAGCAGCTGAGTTCAATGTGTGTTGGAGTTTGCTTTAAACACTCCCTCTCTGTTCTACCCATCTGTAAATAGGATGATAGGGCAGAGGGACTGCAAGAGAGTAGGGAAGGAAGCAGCAAGTGAAAGAAAAAAGGTTACATGTATCCCACTAAGAAGCAGGGTCATAAGCCATCAACCAAATTCTATAACTTGACCCTGGAGGACATGCAGCGTTTCAAGTTCTCCATGGTTGGTGTGCCATTAGCTGCCCTAAATACTTCATCTGTGTTGCCTGCAGATTCCAAAAGTCTCCAAAGGATCTAGTGCACAGAAGGATTGACTTGGCATCTTACAATGCCTCAGCAGTGGCTCTTAGAGCTTCAGTTGCCTGGTCTCTGTTTGCTAGGACCTCCCTTACGTGGTTCAAAAACTCGCAAAAGGACTATAATATTCCAGGCCAGAAACAAACTTCAGAAGTTCCTATGTTCCATAACCAGGGCTGTGGAAGCAGAGATAATGGTTGCACTGTGGCAGCACAGTGCAATGGTTGCAAAATTGGGATGTAGGTCTGTGTCCCATTCTGAGGTGGTTGGAGTTCCCTTTAAAGGGAGAAAACATCTTATGAAGGCCTTGACCCTTCTTAGTGGTGCGGTCATTCTCCCACCCAAGGCATTTGATTCACTACAGAAGAGAAGTATTCAGATAGCTATAACAGGAGATGTTGTGATACAGCAAGGTTTGAGAATTTACTCTATGCCCCATATGTAAATTTCCGAGCCACATTCTTCATGTGCCTAGGAATTTTTTTGGTGTCTACAGGTGAGACCTATAGGTTAAAATTGACAAAGTCATCATCTGTTCCTGTATGGATTTGTCAGTGGGTTCCATCTAGAGCAGGAGTCTTCAAACCCAGGCCCAGGGGCCAGATGCAGCCCTTGGCAAACCTCAATGTGGCCCCTGGCAAGACCCTTCCATCCAGCCCGTGGGCAAGCCTTGTAATCCTCTGCAATAAATTATTATATGTAAATTTATGTAAATGTATTCAAATTCAAAATGTAAATTAGTTTTCTGGTCCTTGACACAGTGTTGGAGAGATGATGTGGCCCTCCTGCCAAAAACCTTGGAGGACCCTGATCTAGAGTTTCTCTTTCTAGTGGAATTCTCTAGAAAATCCCTTTTTTCAAGCTTTCTGCAATACACCAGGATAGGGAGGGGACTTCTAAGGCTTTTCCAAAGTCATGGGATTCCCTCCACCCAGGAAGACTCGCTTGACCTGCTTGAGATGAGGAGATACCCCATAAGCGAAGCCTGACCCTGCCATGGCACCACCAAGTTCACAGGTAGGTTCAAAACCTTCTTGTTTTCAGCACACATACAAGGGTGGTCTTTATTCAGGACCTGTTAGTCTACCCTATGAAAATGTCCTGTCTGTAAAAGTTATTTTTTGGTATGCTGCATCTGCATGAGTAGATTCTTATAGAAAATTGAAAAAGAGGCCCTTATATCTGGTTCTGTCATGGTAGACCCTGAAATTTATTGTGTTAATAATATCCTAGATTTCCCATAAAGGTAACAGAAGAAGTACTCATTTTTATAGCTTTGGCTAAAGTCACTTGCATGGCTCTTGATTTAGGCAAGTAATAAAACTTTTTATGAAATTTATTTGGAAAAAAAGGCGTTTTTACACATGCTCAGTAGCTGCTTTCCAAGTTCAATGCCTTGTCCTTTTTCATTTTGCTTCTCTTTAAGTTTCCATTTATTTCATCGTAAAGGATTTTTTACAGAAAAAAAATCTTGAAATTAAATTTGTACTTATACAGTATCTCACACCATCACTAGTTGCTTTTAAAAACGATTTAAAATGGATCACATCAGGCCCATTTTACACCTCCAAGCAAATGGGTATTTGTACATCTCTGAGATGAATCATTATAAATAGAAGAGGTGCTGAAGTAGCTTTGGCTCTACCATCCAATAAATCCTTTCTTTTCAAGGCTCCTATGCTTTTTGATGTTATGGCTACTTGTTATCTTGAGGATATGAATTGGGACTTATGAATTTCAGTAAAAAAGAAACATTTTTTTTAAAAGATGGAAGTGTTGTCGCTCCTTGTGGAAGAGCTTATGATTTCCAAGAGACAGCAGTGGTATATAAATGATGCGACTGAGGGATGCCCCGGAGTGCAGGCTACAAGTTTTCAAGAAAAATAACTTTATTTTAAACATACTGTATATTAAAATTTTTAATTAAATACTTCTAAATTACTATATCTTTTACTGGGTATTTTTATCACTGACTGCTTGACATTTTATATTGTTTTAATTGGATTTAATTTGGATTGGCTGGGGAAAGCTTATCGGCAGCACTGTTGCCACTACTGATACTGCCCTTCCTGATCTCAACCATCTCTGCCCTGCCTCCCACATCATTTCCCCCCCCCCCGCCCCACTGGATACTCCTTATGCTAACTTAGCAGCACTGGGGCTTGCTCAGAAGCTATTATGATCAGGGCACTGCCACTCAAAGTATGGAGTTGTGGCTTGGCCTGCCTGTGCTCTATGGCTTGCCACATTTAGCAACCACCATGTGCCTCTAGAACATGAATTCCAATGTAGGCGATCTGCAGGACTGAGCCATCAGGGGAGAGTTTCTTCAAGTTCCCAAAGATTTATGGAAGAAAAGACAAGAAACACTAGACTAACACTTAGCAGTAATGTTTTTCTGTGGGATCCAGGTTTGTATTTGTGGAACCACATTGAGCACTTTCATTAAAGTACTTGTGAAAAGAGGGACACCTTGTGGCCACATTCAGTGCATGCTCATTAAATTTCCTCTGGGGTAGACTTAACACAGGTTCTCAAAATGCGATGTATGAGCTTATGCCAGTGAAGGTTGCCATTTTCCTCTGACCCTTTTCAGAGACCAGGCCATGCAACAAACTGCATACATACTAACACCTCAGAACAAAACCATCGGCTATTTTTTTCAACCTTTTGTATTGGCATTAGTGTTGGAATATCAATTTATTTTTGCAAATATTTTGATTATAGTGTCACCCTCCTGTGAAATCTGTTGTATTGGTAGTCCCCATTCATTTTCTGTGGTTTGCTCCAGTCTGAAGAGAAGAGTATGTAAAGAATGTCCATGTTGACCTTCTTGTCCAGTGTTCCTCAACCAGTGGTAAGTGTACTGTTGGTGGTACTTGACATGTTTTCTTGTAGTATACTTAGGATCTCCCAAACACCTGCTTTCCAGCACAGAGACCAGCAATGCAACAAACAGTGGTAGAATGAATGCAGTTTTTCCCCCCATAAAATTCCGAAGGTTCTCAAACATTTTAGTGCCAGGACCCACTTTTTAGAATGATAATCTGTTGGGACCAACTGGAAATGATGCCATTAACCTAGAAGTGACCTTAACCTTTCCTCTTTCCATCATCCCATCTTCCCACTCATTCAGGGCAAAGCATCATGCCTCTCTCACACTGGAATCCCACCAGGCCCACCTGCTTTGTACCCTGTATTTTCAACATTGTTTGAACGAAGTGCTACACAACCCACTAAAATTGGGTCATGCCCCAACTAGTGAATCCCAACCCAGTATTTGAGAAAGACTGTCCTAAGGCAACATTGTCACTGGGAAACTACAAGAATCCTTTTGCTGCAATCCTAAGCATACTTTCAGAAAGACCCATTGAACACAGTGGGGCTTACTTTTGGTAGACATGGCGAGGATTGTGCTCTAAGGGCAAAATCCAGAGTAACTATGGGGAGTCCTTGCTCTGGTTTAAGAACAACTTACTCTGGATTCCAATATGAATTTCCCATAGGTTTTCACTAGGTGGTATAGTAACTACGGGTGCACATGAAGTCTCTTACGTGCTCCCGGAGTTACTCTGGATTTGGGGGTCAGTCACAAAATGGACCTTAACATGTGATAATGTGAGCTATACGTATCTGGATTTAATGAAATATTCATTATGTGAAAATTGATTGGGAAATGATTGATGTTAGGAGGGAGGAACACAACACCCTGGGATTCTGAAATTTCTTATTAGTACCTCCCCCACCCCGTTTGATTAGGAAAATGTGGGGAAATAACATGTTCCTTCAAAAATGGAGGATTTCTGGAGCTTCTGTGTAGTTATGTAAGGTTTACACCTCCCGCAGCTTCCCCATGGAGATCAAACCTTCATAATTAAAGCATAGCTGACAGGAATTAGTAGCTGCATGCCCCCCAAGGCTATTTTAAATAGAACAGACAAGAAATCTAGAAAGATTAAGTGAATTACCAAGTATCAAACCTCCATCTTAGAAATAGTATTTGAAATAGAATCTACCCAGAGGAGCAGAGTGGTTATATTTAAAACACAGCCCCACTCAAACCACATTGAATTCTACATGCCAGAAATTATACTGAGCTCATGACCAGCAGTCCTAGTATCCACTACTGACTAGTTTGGCCCCACTGAACAAGCTTTCTTCCAGGGTTTCAAAACACCAGACAATAGAGTTTTGATGTTATAATTGAGACACAGCAACGTTAATGGAGCATTGGGGCTTGGAATCAGGAGAGCTGGCAAGAAATTGTGTAGAAAAGACAAAATGAGATGGCAGAGGACAAGGAAAAAACATTGGTTCCTTGATGGAATTGGACTTCATTCTCTACTTTGCTCCTTCTTTAACACTGATGGCCACCTACCTGCAACACACTCCTGTCTGCTCTTCCTATAGCTATGGTTCTCTAAGTGCAGGTGGTGACCCCCTGGGGGTGGTGACCTCACTTTGAGGGGTTGCGCCAAGCCCGGCATCACCACATTTGTCCCCCCCAACCAAAGCGTCTCTTTGGTCACGCCGATGTGGGTGACCTCACAGGAGCTGCAGCCTTAAGGCTGTACCTTCCACATCCCTGTCAGCTGGAAGAGAAAGGCCACCTCCCCCTTCCACAAGGCAATGGTGGGATGTGAGTTGGAGAGAACCCCTTGGAGAGGGGAGGAAGTGAGGCAAATGAACACCCAAGAGAACTTGGGATGGCTCGTACTGCATGGGGAGGCTGCCTGGGGGTCCTTGCACCACTGCTCTCTCCCATCCGTGAAGTGTGTAGGATGGTTCACCACCCTCCAGGCTCTGGCTGGGGAGACCCCTGAATGTGGGGTGCACTCTCAGTCACACTTTCCTGAGAGTAAGTCTTGTTGAACTCAGTGGGACTTACTTCTTAGACATGCCTAGAATGGGACCATGAAGCTGCAATCCTGTCCACATTCTCTTGAGTAAGCCCCACTAAATACAGGGGGACTTACTTCCAATTAGTCATGTAGCCTAAAAAATCACTGCAGACAAGATAGATCAAAGACCAACATGAACCTCAATGGAGACCAAATTGAGCAGCTCCAGGAATTAAGATACCTGAGGTTGCTGGTGCAGGAGAAGAAAGAGGCATCTATAGCCAAAGTCCACAGCACAATTGGCCAGGCAACAGCGGTGCTCGCCTCACTCAAATGGTGCCTTTGGAGGAAGGCAAACAACTCCACCAACACTCTCCTCTTCCAGCCCCTAATCCTACAAATTCTCCTGAATGGCTCAGAAACATGAGGCCTTCCAAATATGATGCCTGAAACATTTCTCTTCATGACCACCACGGTAATGAGACAATACAGAAAATGTGTGGCCACTTTCAGTCGAAGAACAAATTCCAAAACATAGACTGAGAATGGTTTGGCCACTTCTGTAGAATGAACACCAGTTGGCTGCTACATAAACTCCTCTGGTGAGAGTGACTGGGGGTTCCCACGAGAAGGTCCCTCGAGCAGCTGAAGACATGGCTCAAACATATTGAGGAAGACCTAAGGAACAGTGACTGACCACTGATGAGGGTAGAAACATTGCCACCAATTGCTAAGAGTGGAATTGCTCTCAGAGCTTTCCATCCTCTACAGATGCTTAGTCTATAACTGGGTGCCAGCTTCCCCCAGAGGTGAGTTTTAAAACTATGGTACTTTGCCACCTTTTGAATGTTACAGGCCAGCAGTCTGGTTCCACCTCTGTTCAAGTGCAATCCATCTCTCTGGTTGTCCTCAAACACCCTCAATGCCTAATGAATCTAACCTCTATTCCTGACATCAGTATCTCACCCACACATTAAGACCCCAAAATTCTGCTTATCTAGCTGGCCCCAGACATGAAACAGGCAGCATTTCAGAAAACGCAACCTCTGACTGTACGTTCAACAGTCACTTGTTGATTGGCAGACTTGGGCAGTTGATAGAGTGATAATGTTTATTTCCACGCTGAGAAAAGTCACCTGATATCAGCATACGATATACCTTTGGATCTCAACATATCATGCTAAAGCACTAAAGGCACAAGAGCAGGTGAGGCCCATCTTTTCTGGTCAACTGGCAATGCTGCATATATTGAAAAATATTTTTTTCCAAACTCTTCTAGTCCATCAGAAGGATTATAACTTTTCTCTGTAGCCCAATAAAGCTCTCAGAAAAGTTGCTAAAAATAAGTGATAAGCACTTATATGTGTTTAAGCTGCACGTAAATAAATCCTTCAGCTGTATAAACAAACACGTGGGCGATTGCTTTTATATTGGGAGAATATTGTGGATTACTGCTTTGGTGCTATCTACTGAGAGAGAGAGAGAGAGAGAGAGAGAGAGAGAGAGAGAGAGAGAGAGAGAGAGAGAATCCTAACTATGACTACTCAAAAGTAAGCCCATTGTGTTTAATGGATCTTACTCCCAGGAAAGCATCGTTAGGATTGCCGTCAGAGAGAGATTTGCCTCTCCCCACCCCCAAATACACCTCCTCCTCTATTTGTTTCATGCTAATATGAAGGTGTTGGTGGTCACTGTTAGAAGTGTCAAAAGGATAAGAATCCACTTCTCATACTGAGTGATACAAATAAACAAGCAAGCAAAGCACCTTAGCTATGAATAGCTAAATATTTCCTTAGAATGGAGAGCTTTTGATTCTTTGAGTCAGGAAAGAGGATTAGATTTTGCAAATGGCAGTTCTGGAATCTGGTGATCTACCTCCTTATATAATACTAAGAAGTTTTGGACATCACTAGGACCCTTTTCCATATGCAGAATTTGGGAAAGGAATAACATGCAGCAGCAGACTGTAACCACTGTATGTGTCTTTTGGCATGTAATGTGCCTATGAAGGTAGGCATATTTCAGATGTGTGGTGGAATGTGCATGTGATGAGGTGGGGTCCCACCTATCATCCCAACTATTCTCCCTTTCCCGTGTCCTTCAAGGATTCCAGAAGTTCTACACAGATGCATGAAGATTCTTGTTTCTTCACATCTCGCCAGCTAACACAGAAAGGCCTCTCACTTTGGAACGGTGAATCGTACACACACTTACCTGGGCATAAGTCCTATTGAAGTCATTGGGATTTACTTCTGAACAGACATGCATAGGACTGTGATGTGCATATAAATCCAATGTAGGGGCAATTTGTGTCTCACTTGAGGCTGTATTCTACCTTTCCAGCACCAATGAATATTAATGCAGCCCCCAAATCAGGGAATAATATTCCCTTGTTCCTCCTTGAGGTGGTTCTTGTCACTGATCTTGTAGAATGCACTACATGCCTGATTAGCATGTCTGTAGCACAGCTGGAACATTGGATAGGATTGGGCCCTTACACTCTAGTTTATTGAGTTAAAGAGGCTATGGCTGCAATCCTAAAGACACTTTCCTGGGAGTAAGACCCATTGAACACAATGGGGCATACTTTAGAGTAGACATGGTTAGGATTGTGCTCTTAATCAAAAATGGCCTTTGTAACTTAGATGGAAATTTTCAACTATTTTTCCACACTGTTGCAGTGTGGATCTGCACTGTAGCAAGCACCTGGACCTGCTTGATGTAGGTCAACATCAACACAAGAACATTCAAACACTTGCTATTTATCTACAGTATACCGTATTTCAATGTACTGTACTAACCTCCAAATCCAGAGTAACTGTGGGAGCACATAAGAGACATTATGTGCACCTGTAGTTACTGCACCACCCAGTGAAAAACCTATGGGAAATTCATATTGGTATCCAGAGTAAATTGTTCTTACACTAGAGCAAGGACTTCCTGTGGTTACTCTGGATTTTGCTCATGTATCCCAACTTCTGTTTCGAGAAAACCATTTGAGTAGCTAGCAGACCATCAATATAGCATTATGCTCACCTGTGAGACTGGCATGTCAATGAGATGTTGCCTTACTTCTATATATACATTTTTACAGATCAAGTGCAGTGGAAGAAACTGAATTACAGAAGTCAGTAAGGATTTTTTTGGTTGTTGTTGCTATCTCGGCCACAGATTCATTGCATATTCCTAATCACTTTACCGCACAAGTTGACAGCTCTTAAGGCATCCAAGTGTAACAGCTGTGGCTTATCTTCTTATCCCCAGTCTGTGCGATTGGGCTAGCACAGATGTTGGAAAAACAAAAATTTGCAAAAGATGTTCTGATCCTTCTGTTTATGGGTGGATGAAGGTATGAAGTGTTGTCATTCTGTTGTTCATTTAAAACTTTAAAAATGCTAAGAACAGTAACCTCAAATCTTAATACAGTTTCTGAATTCTGAATTATCCAAACTGTATTGTAATTGGGTAAGAGACACTTTTTCAAGTGGGAGCTTCTCTTTTATTTAGCAGGGGAAGAGTAACTGGCCCTCCTCACCCTAGCAGTGTCTTCTCTAGTGGCTTTTGCTGGTATTCTTTGACATCTTTTTAGATTGTGATCCTTTTGGGTCAGGAAAGCATAAGTTATTTCCTTTTCTCTGTAAACCGCTTTGTGAACTTTCCAATGAAAAGAAGAATATAAATACTGTTGATGTGGAAGATGATGAATTCCTGTCTTATTTCTTCAATACTTACAAACCGAAAAGCCACTCAATGCTGGTAATAAGCCGACTTTGCTCTAAAAAATCTTCTCAGCATTGAAACAAATGCATTATTTTTAGGAGCTGTTTAGGAGCTGTAATAAAATATGTCACATGTAAATGGAACGTGGTCCAAAAGAGTGCAGGACTGCAACTCAAGATTGCTTTGTGCACCTTTGACACATTGTCTCCCCATTAATACCCAATAAGAGATTTCAAATTGGCCACTTGGCTTTCTGGCCATGAAAGCTGCTACTGAGAAATGCATAGACTGTGGAGAAAGCTTCAGTTGTGGATTCTTGATGCTTGTACAAATGAACACAATTCCCTTGGACGTTAGCTGTTGGCTGTCATCTAGCAATGCATGGAAATGGCTATATTTGATTAGGAAGAAAGGGAGGATAAAATACATAGAATCTCCCATTGTTGATTTTATGCTCTGATTTTCTACACACATTATTGCATATTTGACATTAGGGGCCATAGGACTCTGGGTTTACAACCAATAATATAGAAGGAAGCCCCATTTGTCACAATGGCCATTATTTTAATGGCTACTGTTCAACACAGAACTACGCAAGCAAGCTCATCCATTTCAAGGGCTTTACAGATGCCTAGCCTAATTCAAAATTGTAGCCATGTTTCACTGGAAGCATATGAATTCTGTTAAGGGTCCATTGGGCCATAATGTTGTTCCCCTCACTGATCCTCTCTGATCAATATGCTTTGATCAAGACCTCACAGTTCCATCTCGTTTTTTTTCCCCTCATAGAATTCAAAGGTCATATCTAACCATAAAGCATAAGGTTGCTCTGCACATATGGAAAAAGGCAACAGCTCCATGTGGTGAACATGGGGTAGGTGTCAATTGTGGAACAGGAAAAATATTGGCAGTTGAGGAAAAGAGAGGGGGGAAAGCAAAGCTATATTTAACCTTGGCAAAGTGGGTGCCATTCCCAGTGGGAATTATAATTGCTTAGTTCAGTGAAGGATTTTGATTATAGAGCAGACAGGGTGGTCAAGTAATTAAATTATACGACAGCTCAGTTTGTTTTTCAAAACTTAACTGATGTGTAATTTTTGTCTTCCTGAATGCAGAAAATCTGTTTCTTAAATAATGGGTATCTACTATCAATATTTCTTATGAGATTGTGCAACATCTTGTAGCATTGTTGGAGCATCTTAAGCTGTTTCCTTCAATTAAAAGTACAGACACCATGAATTATTTGCTGCTCCCTTCTTCTTAAACAGTACCTATATGCACATGCCTACATATACAGCTGCTGTGGTCTCTCATTCAATGAATTCCATTGTGAATGGCTCGGCACAGCACAAACCTCCTTAAAACACATAAAATTATTGGCTTCCAAGATCAGCTTTAGTGAATGAGAGCTCTGTTTCTTAGCCTTTGCTTAAAACACAGGTATTTGGCTTGGAATTCAAACTCTCAACTCAATTTGAAAAGGCCAGGACCAAGGAAAGTTGACACGGACTTGTCCATGTTTTAAAAAAGGAGAGTTTTTCTTCTTTATAACCTATAGGGGCATTGTAATGTTGACATACAGATGCTCAATAATTATGAGACTTTAAATAATATGACATATTAAAGTGTTTGTTAAGGAGCATGGTGAAACAACATGGAAACAGTCACATTTCCAAGTTGGTTCCATAATAGCAGGAGATCATTTTGCTAAACTGCCCACCACCTATCCAAACAGTGGAGAAAGGGGTGTTTTGTACCCACAAAAACTTGAAAGTAGAATATCTGAGGCTGTCCAGTTTTGACACTTCAGTATTTTATTTTGCCATAGCTTAGAGGGATAAACCTGGAGTGCTACTCCCCTCAGACACACTCTGAAGGAAAATTAGAGAAGCATGAAAAATTTGATGGCTGATGAACTACAGTCGAGCAAATACCGCAAACATATTTTCAAGCGCATTTCATCGAATGTAAAAAAATATTAATTTACTTTGGAGTAGTATAGGAGACTTTAGAGCTTATTAGCCATGAACATTCCAGTGGCTGAGTTCAACAGGGTGAATCACCACACTTAGATTTTCCCACCAGATGTGCCATACTGAGTATGCATTTGGGAACGTAAGACCCAAAGGTACATCTAGTCCAGTATGATCTTTCCCATAGTGGCCACTTAGATGAATCTGGTGAGTCTGCAAGCAGGACATGGCAGCAACAGTTTGGCCCTGATGTCACCCTCTGGCAGCTGGTCTTCAAGACTGAACCTGGATGGTATCTGAACTTTGCGCTATCATAGTTAGTGGTCATCGACAGACTTATCCTGCAAGCTTTATCGTTTTATATAGCAGAAATAAAAGAGATACAAAATAAACTGTCAAAATACTGAAAGAAAAACTAAAGCAGATATTATATATAGAAAGCATTGATCATCAATGAATAAAAAATCCATGGATATTTAAACGATCAAAAATGCTACATAAAGATATGTACTTTACCCAGTTTTTCAAGGAATGGCTTTCAAATGTGTCTAGTTGTAGTTATCTTTGGTACACACCATTTGCTTGGATGTCAGTTGAGTCATCAATCTGTTAGGTGATAATAGGCCATCAATCTGTTAAGTGATGGCCTATCTGTTAAGTGATGGCCTGATAGTAGGAGGGCACCTTTTCTTCCAACTGTTATCATCGATGACTTTGTCCAATCCATAGGAGGTCTGCTTGGCTCCATTTCTGCTTCTCTTTCAGTGGGTGTCAAGACTGAGCTCAAGGCAGCTGTCAGTGGGAAGCCAAGAATCAGAGCCAAAGGATACATTGAAATCCATCATAGTCAACCAACACTACCATTGTTACACAGGCAATGTTCCAGCCCAAACAGGAAACTCTTTACAGTCCTTCCTGTCAAGAAGAGCCTTTTGGCCACCCTGGGCGGTCAGGGCACATCCTAGCCTAGAGATGCTGTTTCTCTGGAAGGTGCTCCAAAACCACCCATTCTATGTCCTGATGTCTCCTAACTGTGGAAACAGCCTGAGTTTGGGGAGGGGAGCTAGTATTTGCTCATTAATTTTCTTATTTTGAACAGAGTTTTTAAGGTATGGTATTTTTGTAGTCAATTTTTTTATTATTGGTATTTCATTCTATTATTTTAGTGTTGTTTTAGGACCACCAGACATCTTTTAAAATTTTGCTTTCAGCTGCCCGGAGGAGCATTTTTGTGTAGAAATTAAGGTTCTACATTCTTGGAATGAATGAAAAAAGTATTTCCCAGTCTAACCTTCTAAGGCCGTGGCCATCACCACATCTTGTGGTGGTGAATTCCATACATTAATTACATGTTGTACAAAAAAATACTTTGTTATGTCTGCCCGGAATGTCTTCCAAATCAATTTCTTTGGATGACCACAAGTTCAATGGGAAATGGACCAAAAAATCTTATTTGCTGTTTCCACAAGCTGGTCATTGCAGAATGGGATGGAGATCAGGGTGTAGGAAGAATTGTTGATTCTTGGAAGGGTGTGTAGTATCAGTGGAAGGCAGCACTGCTGATATCCTGTCCTTCATGGCCTCAATCTGTCTTTCCAGGTCCATTCACAAAATCACTTTCAGGGCCCGAGCAGATCCATTCAGATAGCAAAGTCTTGAGTCCATTCTGGCCAAGATAGATTGGCACATGATTCTGTGGTGTACGTGTGAAGGGTAGGAGGGAGGCATTTTAAGAAATCAGGAGGATAGGCAGTGGGCATCTCCCTGGGTGAGCAGTGGATAAATTGATACATAACATTGGTTCAGGTAAGCACTTCTAGGGGCATAATAGTATATTCCTCTTGTTTTAAGGAAGTGTTTTGAAGACATTTTCCAGAATAAGCTACCATAGGTTTAGTTCTGACATAATATCGCTATTGCATCCACGCCTATGGACCCAAGCTTATGGGTCTTTCCTAATCCTTTGGACCTTTTATGACAGTCTTCAGGGGACACCTTTACCTCTCTCAAACACACTTCTCTCAAAATGCACTTCAAGGCTATGACTAGTCAAATTCTGCTTTATGAAAGAATTCTATGAAATTCTGTTTTATCAGATATATTTTGAAAAAATTAAATAAAACTAATTTATAATTCTTTTCTATTTTTCAAATTTTTCATTATGTGAATTTGCACAACAGTGGAATTCATGGAAAATTTAGGTTTCAATATTTAAATGGTTTCCACTGTTTATAAGCAACTGCTATTACTAAATTGACTATCAATTTGATTTTGGCTTCAGTTGTTTTAATGTTACATTTAACTGGAACCAGAGTCCGCTAAGAATCACATGAATATGATCAATCATAGAGAGCATCCAGTGAGGCCCTGCATTGTGTTCTTCCTGCATCCTTCCCCAAAGTATACAGGAGTTTTTAATTTCAAAAGAAAGGGTTTTTCTGTGGTGGCTCCAGTATAATGGAATACACTGCCAAAAGAAATTTTTCTGCTGATTTTTTTCCAGTGAGACCTTTTAGCATTGTCTTTTTATTGGTATTCTGATTTCTGTTGGTTTATTTTATTAATTTAATGTAAATTAAAAATAATTAATTAGATTTGTATTGGAGTTTTTTCAAGATTAATGTGATTTTCATTTTTAACATAGAAAGATTTTGTTTATATTTTATGCATAATGCTTTGTTGCCTTGAACAAGGGAGGGTAGATTTAAAGATAACAAAATGGCAATTTATGTTGTCTTTATTCTCCTGATAGATATTATAGTGTTATTTTTATATTGTGTTATAAATAGTGTTTATAAATATAAACAACATCGACGTAAATGTCTCTTACGTGCTCCCGAAGTTGCTCTGGATTGTAGGGTTAGTTAGTAGTAGCTGAATTGTAGCAATAGCCCTTTATAAGCTAGTGAAGATGTTTGTTCCACACTTGCTCCTTTACAACCCTGGTTAAAAGAAAAGTGTCCCCTCATCCTGCATCTCAGCCACAACTCTTCACTGGCTTCATATGCAAAAAAATTACTATCAGCGACGGAGCAGGTGACCTTCCAAATTTGCTGTGTGTGGCCCAACTCCCATACATTGCTTCAGAGCCATTTAATTACCGCACCTCCAAGGGTCAATGTTGGGCTAATGAATCCTCAGCACTGAGGTATCCCTTGTCCTAATGAGCGGTAATAAAAAACATTTCGTTGACGAGTGCAACCTAAAACCTCTCATCGTTGCACTGCATCTGCTTAATAAGGACCTTGGTTGCGATCGGGTTACTGCTGGCTCAGCCAAAGTGCTCAGTTTGCAGGAGCAGGGCTGTGAGGTGGGAGTATCGAGAGCTGTAATATGGAAATTCCTTCCTCATATTCTTTGTGGTATTGTGTGATTACTTAATTCATTTAGCTGAGCGAGGCCGATCACTTGGCCAACTGTTTCAGAAAATACATCGTGACGCTAAGCAACAAACCCCACACAAGGGTTGCTCAAACGGTATCACTTTTCCTGGGACCAAGCTATTAACAGTTGCTTTGGGGATTTGAATGAAAGCCCAAGATAATGTTACCAATGGGGATCGCTTTGATATACACTTTGTCTCCCCAACGGCAGTGTTGAATGTGATAGTTAAACTACTAAACACCAGCATTTGCTCAAGCACAGAAGGGTGATTAGTGGAAGTCAGAATTCCCTCCCTCCTCTCTGTATACCATCAAGATGTGATGGGAATCTTTGCTCCTTCAAACAGACTAAATATTTATGAAATAACTGATTCTCACTTTGGTTTGGAGACCAGCCTATAAAATAAACAGTCGTCTTCATCATGTATGGTGTGCATGTTTGCATGTGCACATGCACAATGGAGCGCATGCACATGAGAAGGGGTATGTGCGTGTTGCACTCAGATTCCATCATCTCAAGCACAAAAGGATGAGAATTAGCCATGGCCTTTGGAAGAAGCCCTTTTCAGACATCCTTCTTGTGGCGCCAGCCGGCTGTTGCTTTCCTTCTCATAGTCACATAATGGCATTACTCATTCCACACTACTGTAGACATGTTTTTTGGGGAATAGTATGTCCCTAAACCCTTCCATGTCCTGCTTTTATCTTGTGCTGTCTTGGATCTAGGCATGTACAAGACTGAACTGTAGTACAAATAATCCATATGTGTCCACCATGTCCACTCAGCCAGCCCTTCCCAGGCTGATCTAAATTACATAGAAACAGTTACCATACTCAACCATGGGGAGATGAGCTGAGATTTTCTGGTGTTATTTCCTTTGCCATTTTCTCACTTGGTTTTCGCAGATGGTTTTCTCTTGTTATGTCATCTCTATAATTGATGTCAGGTTTTTCCAGTATTAGGTTGTGTGCCTGTCACCTGTGGGGGACACTCATAATATGTCTCATGTCAACTCATCCCAACCAAGTTTCTTTTCCCATGACAAGTCCATACTGGCATTGTCTGCCAGCAGAAATTCTACCAGCATCTGAGGTATGTCTCCAAGACATTTGGCAAGAATCCAGGGTAGTCCATCAGGTCCATGTTGGCTCAAGTCTCTGTCCCAGTGAATTCAACGTTTGCTGCCAGGTCATTTTGTTCCAGTCTTTGTAGACTCGCACCAAGGTGTACACTATTCACTTGTGCACCCTTTTCCCAAATACAAGTCCCAAATAAGATAAAGACTTTTGGATCTAATGGACCACTCTATTGAAAATGTATGTTAAACAGTAGCAGGGCAACACACTTAACAATCTCCCCCCTCTAGACATTCTCCTAAATGAGGAAATGGCTCTAGTTGCCTGCCGAAAGCATCATCCCACCATAGCGGAAGAGATGGGTCCAAGGCAATAATGTGCAAGGACACATCATCATTTGTCAAGTATAAGATTGCACCCTGACATTCTTAACAATAAAAGCTAGGAATATCATGCAAGAAAATGTGTAGCCTTTCGTTCTGTTTCTCATTTTGTTCCGTAAGAAGTGGAAATAGTATTGGGCAATATTTCAGCACTTGTAGGAATAGAGCTGTTCCTTGCAGCCAAGATGCTTTCATTGAACACAAATCATGCCGAGCAATTCTAGTTTCCTAATTTGGTAAAGTGTCTGGCTAAAGAGACCATCGTGACACATTTCTGACATCTATAAAATCACACAGGCAATATTTGCTATTATGACATAATTCAAGAGGAGGAGAAAATTACTGAAATGAATTACATTACCTCCACCGTATTCATCAGTGGGAGACTTTATGATGGGAATGAAAAATAGGTACATTGTGATTTATTATAACTAACCCTGAACTTCCAAAGTCTCATCCTTCTAAATGACATATTCATCTTTCAAGTAGTACTTATTGTGCTTCATTTCAATATCTTCTGACTGTTTGCAGTCTAATACGTTTTCTCAGGAAGTGTGAAATAGTGTTCTTATCACATTCCAAACAAAAGTGAAAATGTAGTTCTTTAGCAGAGTTAAAATAGCATGTAAATAGTAAAAATAGCATTTTAGTTGATCAGTCCTTTTGCTCTGAATCATCACAGCAGAAAGGATTCAGAAAGTCCATTGAATGGACTGCAGGCACATCAATTGTCCTTTCATTCATCTACTTCAGGGGTCTCCAAACCCAGACCGGGGGGATCACCCTTTACAAGCCTCTGTCCAGCCCACAGCCAGCCTCTGGATTCAAACAAGCTTCTGGTCCACTTGACTGAACAGAACTGGGCTATACTCTGGTTAGGTCTGGAGGGTAATCTGAGGAACCAAAAAAAAAACACTACCTAGTTTTCTCCAAAACCAGAAGTAATTTCTTGTGTCCTCTGATGGGATCTTGTGCTTGGGATCTTGGAAAATGTGAGTCCATTTGAGTACATGCCTTATTTCTGTGGTATATGTTGGTGCTTGAAGAAATCCTGGAAATTTTATCTTTGTTTCATCTCTAATGTATTTATTTAAATTTTATATTTAAATTTATTTTCTGACCGTTGACAGTGCATCAGGTATTTGAAATGGCTGAAATGTTTAGAGACCTCTGATCTAGTTAATCCCCTCACTCATATCCCATATAGCTTTAATGCTTTTATAGGGATTGCCCCATCTAATCTGAATATGAGGATGTGTCCACACCCGCATGACCTACATGTCTTGGTTGGGATGGAATAAATCTACTAAATCTCAAATACATCTCCAATTTCACAGATCTAATTGTACTGGGGGAGAAGGTTGTATGTGGTCCAAAACAACTCCAATTATTGCCTCAGTAGTCCTGGACTAAAATATGGTAACCACTGAAACAGTTCTAGTCAAGATCTACAATGAGGCAAGAGAGAGCACCAATATACAAGTCCCAATTGACATGTGGCATTTGGAGCATTTGGAGGGACAGGAAGCTGGTCTAGATATGGCCCGATCCAGTGGGGGTCTTCTTATGTTCTAATGGACTCTTGCATGGCTTGAATTCTCATTTTATTTTTTCAAGAACTGGGCACTTAAGATAAAGATAATCTTTACCAATACAGAGAGACACAAACAGTGCCATCTTAAGAATGTCTACTCAGAAGTAAGTCCCATTGTGTTCAATAGTATTTAAGCCCAGCTTAATGTAGGTAGGACTGCAGCCAAAACCTCCACAGGGCTTCATTGGCCCTACTGCTCTGCATGCAGGTGTACAAGCTTATGCACTGACTTCCATGTCTGATTACATACATGTTTATATTGTTACATTTCTGGATAATTCCTATTCCCTTTGCCCTTAAGTGACGTTTCAGATCTGTCCTCAAGACATACCCAATGAGGATATGAAATATTATTTCCTGTTCCTTTTCATCAGGACAAATATATTGACAAGTGGTCAGATTACCGTATTTACTCAAATCTAATGCGTCATCACTGGGGATCTTCAAGCAGAGGCTCGACGAGCACCTGTCAGGGATGCTCTAGGGGGATTTCCTGCTGCAGGCAGGGGGTTGGACTAGATGACCTACTAGGTCCCTTCCAACTCTATGATTCTATGATCAAAATTATATACTTATTAAAATTATATACTCATAATAAAAATACCACATTTACTCTGATCTAATTAGCCTTTGTATCTAATGTGCACCCTAATTTAGGAGACTAAATTTGGCTGGAAAAGGTGAGCATTAGATTCGAGTAAATACAGTATTTAATGCCAGTTGATCCACAGCCCAGATCTGGACAAGATTTAGAATTAATTTTTAATAGAACTGTAGATTTTTTTAATAGAACTGTAGAATAGATAATAGAATTCATATCTTCCACCTGTAGTGAAGACTTAATCTCCAAGACAAAAGCAGCTTCAGGTTTCTGTATCAGCCAAATGGCATCGAATTTGGGGGGAAAAGATGAATATCACTCTGTTAATAGCTCCAATAAAAGCTTTTAAAACTAATATACTTTTGAACTTTTTTTTGCTTTTCTTCACTAGTGCCTCCTGACAACCTTCAATGAATCCAGCAGCAAATTCCAACCCTAAGTGTTTTAACCCCAACCCATTATGCAGCCATGTGTGAATTCCCCAATTGCCCTTAGATAATCATCACCTTTAAAAGCAGCATTATGGCTCCACCTCCTGGCCTTTAAAAGCACATGGAGGATTAAAAAAACTACAAAGTGTAGCAAACGAGGTAAGGAAGGTGTCACTAATAAGGCTGCCCTGTGCAGAGAACATCAGTTCTAAGGGAAATTAGAAAACAGCTGGTGAAGAGTAAAATCTAAGCGGTAGTTATATCTGTTCTTGTGCCAGATACGATGGTGACATCTATGCTTAGTTCCAGGACAGGGTCAGACATCCTTATTCCTTCTAAGGATACATGGCCTTTTTGTAGAGGAATCTCTACAGAATAATTTTGAACCCTGATTTCATAGTGCATGGGTGTGCTGAGAGTGGTCTTTTGGAGGAAGGTCCTGTTAGTAGGACCATTGAGGAATGAGAGCCTCTGACCAGTAGTATGATGTGCTTGTCAATTGTTAAAAAACGAAAGGTGTGTTATCAAGTTTACCCTACAACACAAATGAAATGTGAGTTAAAATTCAGTTCTTTTCACATTTCATTTGGACTGTGGCTTCTTACACACTAACAGTACAATCCTTATCATTTTAGGCCGTTGTAACTCACCATTCCTGTGGTGGTGTGAGGATCCAGGAGTATGTTTGTGCATAGGCCTAATCCCTGCTAACTGGGTAAGAGGCCCTCTTTCAAATGGGTATTCCTCTTTTATTTAGCAGGGGGAGAGTAACTGGCACTACACACCCCCAGCAATGTCTGTTCTAGTGGCTTCTACTGGTGTTCCTTTGCATTATAGATTGTGTGCCCTTTTGGGACAGAGACCCATTAGCTATTAATCAGTTGTTAATTTTTTCATTTCCTTTGTAAACTGCTTTGTCAACCTTTTAGTTGAAAAGTGGTATTTACTGTAGATAGATGGATAGATAGATAGGAGTGGCACAAAAGTGTCTTACAACATCCCCTGCACAATGTGGGACTTGTACTGGGACTAGTGATGGCCTAACTGCATACGGTTGCCATAATCCTCTTCCACAAAATCAGGACAGGACCCTCTGTCCCATTTGGTAGTATGTGAACACAATCCCCAAAAATCGGGATGGTCCCTGTTTTTCGAGATATATGGCAACCCTATAACTGGGGGTTAGGATTGCAGCCTGAAAGGATTAAATGTTTGGCTCTAATGCATGGTAATGAGAGCCTTCATTGTAGCTCCTTGGCTGAAATTCAGTAGACCTGATCTTCAGGCCAGATTCCTCCTGAAAATCTCCTGCATTCAAACCATGTGAAAAGAATGCTGGGGTCCAAATGTAATAAAAAAATGGTTAATTCAGTGACTAACATTATGGATTAATCACTCCATTTTTCTCACACATGTATTTGGACTTTATTTAAAATGTCACAGAACTACTATTATGTCCCTATATTGAATTCCATGGCTATGGGGGCCACACATATAGAACAGCTTGTGTGAAAATGCTTGCATGAATCTATACCTATGTATACTCTGCCAACTGAAGATACCATGCCATGTCTGATTGATTGATTGATTGATTGACACCATGTCATGTATGTAACAAAGTTCCAGTCCATGAAAGCTCATGCCTCAATAACAACGGCCAGTGTTTAAGGAGTTACATGGCTCTTTTAAAGCAAATTCACAGGACAACCCTCTGGAATGTTTCATGTTGCACTGTTACCATGTGCCCAGCAGGTGGTAATATTTGTCAAACCATTTAGACATAGGCTAATGATGCATTGCCTTGGATTTTTATTTAACACTTCCATTGAAAATCAATTTTGGATAGTATTTCCTGTTGCGTAGATCACAATCACATCATTGCCCTGGCTTTCAGAGAATCTGTCCATGGATTTTGGGTGCAATGTGCAGAATGAAGTCCTTTCAATGTAAAGCAGGTATCAGAGGTAAGAATTTTATGAGAAGCGTCCTGAGCATCTCCTTGATCAAAGTAAGGTAGCTCACGTACAAGCTTATATATCACGTACAAGCTTATATATCATTTGAATAAAAATAATAACAACTGTGGTTGTTTGTGCAATCCAAAGAACACTAATGTATCTAAGAGCCCAATCCAAAGGATTCCATCATTAGTGGTATGTTCACACTGCTGCACTGGATGTTGCAAATGTGCAGTTAAGCAGTGTTTCTCTAACTGTGAGTTGGGCCCCACTACGTGCCAACTCAAGTTCAGGTGGGTCCTCTTTCATTTCAACATTTTACCTTTTAATCTATTACTATTAGACTTGATGCCACCATAGGATGTGACAGCATTTTGGGAAATGTCACAGAACCACATTTAACAGGCTGCTATGTATATGCTTTTAAAAGTGGTTGTAAATGGGACTTAAAACTGGGTAAGTGTGGGTAGGATTGCAGCTTAGGATTGTTAAAACCAGTGCTATTTTTCTGGAAAAAAAGATGCCAGTACTCACCTGCCGTTATTCACATGTGTACCCACAGGTGTGCCGGTACACACATGTGTGTGCGTTTACACCTGTACTCACCCACAGAGGAGCTGGTACTCTGTACAGGTGCATACCTGGTTAAAAAGACCTCTGGTTAAGACCCTTCCTGCTTGATGATATCACTTCTGATAGATTGTCGTTCTAAAATGTGGGTCCCGTTGCTAAAAAAATTGGAGAACCACTACTGTAATGCATATGAGGAGGCCTGTGCCAGCCCATCAGCACTGCCAAAGAAACCCTGACTGTGGAAAGTGAAAATCTGACCATTGGAGCATGAGGAGATGGTGGGAGGGATGGAAAGGCATTCCAGGGTAGGGACAGGATAGGAGAAGACTGGCCCAGAAGGGTCTATGCTGTTGTTGTTGATAATGAAATAAAGAATGAAATTCTAACTCTAGCACTGAGATATGGGTAATGCAATGCCAACTTAAGGAAACAAACATTTCCTTACCTTGAGGAGGCCTCTGATTGCCACACAAGATGCTATGCCAGTGCCAGAAAATTGGTTAGGATTAGAGACAAAAACATATACAACCACTTTCTGCATTTCCATTCTAGAATTTTTTAAAAAAAATTCTAACACCTAACTGACTGTGTAGACAGTTTCTTCTGCTATCACTGAACCAACTCTGACACATACATAAAGTGTATTTTAAAGCCACTGTAATTTACAATTATAAATCAATCAATTGTAGATTATAAAAATGGGCTCTAAAATAAAAACACATTAAAGCTGCACTCCTAAATCCCAATTAGGCTGACAGAAGTTCCAGCACAAATCTTGTGTGGACCTTTGGGTGTCGCTTAAGTGCCGTAGGGCACTTCTGCACCACTCCCGGGGGATAGGTCATTGCACAGGCATGCTAGCCTCCCCACACCACCATGTGAATGGGGAGCAGGTGAATGGAGAGTGGGTGAATCCTAGCTTAAAAGGGTTATGACTAAGCACTAAACCTCTTTCTGAAGTTGTTCCATGGGAAAAAATATGTGAAAAAAACATTTAAGGACAAACATTAAGGAGAAATTCTAACATTCCTGGGTTAGGTGGCAAACTAAACTCAATGACCCGAGGTCTGTGAGGGAACTTCACAAGTCTTAACTCAGTCCATACTTTAATGCAGTATTATCTTTTTTAGACAAATGGCTGACATTACCTAAATAAGCAACAAAATAGAATTACAAAATAGAAATCCTATGCAGATCTACTCAAAAGAAAGTCCCATTGTAGTCAATGGGGCTTACTTCCAAGAAAGTGTGGAAAGAATTGCAGCCACAGTTGCCGACTTTTTCACTTCTTCAAAGTACGGGACATGACTGCAGGTTGGTTTGTGCTGCCTTTGTTTTCCCAAAGATAGCTTCCCTTCTTGTGCTCCAGAGTTTTTCACAGCATCTTGCACCTCTGTGTTGGCTGCTGAAATCCAATTTACTACCTCTGCTTCACACCTCAAAAATTGTCATATTTCCAGTCAAAGCCACATGGGATCATGAAAGACCCTTTGCCTGAGTTCCTGCTTTAATGCTTAGGCCCTGCTGTCTTGTACTCTTCTCTGCTGTGACATCTGCACACTGGACACTCATAAAAGCTGGGTTTATTTATACAACTGACTTCAGTGTCTGAAGACAGGGAGTTGAATTATTTACTAGATAACTCAGTGCTTGATGACTAAATTGGTACTTGCTTCTGCGCCTTAGGGAAGGGAAGAAAGTACAGGAAATCTAATAGATATAGTGCCTTACTGAGCTCCACTATGGGATTGCAGCACTGTGTGGCACAGAGAGTTCACTAATAAAGACGCCTGGAAAGTTGGCACGTTCTGCCAGGCATCGCTCAAACCAACTCAAGGATGAAAGACTCACGCTGTGTTATTTTGATTTGCACCTGTATTTTTAGGAAGAGCTCTTTTCCGCCATTGCAGTTCACAGCTGCAAATTATAATCAATCCTACAGCAGGAAAGATGGAATTCTTTCCAGGAAATGATATTAAGTGAAATGAGTTTACCCCCCAGACCGCATTCATGGTCACTTGTTTGTCACCTAGAGAAGAAAAGGCATAATGGAGTCCAGATTTGGTGTTTTGAAAGCACTATTCATTCCAATCTTAGAGAGGGAAGGTTCTGAGCCACTTAGGCCTGAAGGGACAGCTTGCACTCTTTCTGGCTTGCATCCTAGAAAAAAGCATGCCATTTCACGACATCACCATGTCATCGTGTTCCTAATGTTGCACAGTATTGTGCTGATTAATATTACTGCCTTTGAGAAGCGTCAGCACGGTGGTGGTTCAAGCTGCTTCTTCCTCAGCTTCTGCAGCCTCCTCCTTGGGGAAGCCCAATTCAACAACTCCCAGGGCAATGAAGCCCTTTAAGTTTTGCCCCTCACCGTGACATTTGGCTTCAAAGAATCTGGCATCTAGGTGGGATTCAAATATATTAACAACAGGTTCTATGTTCTAATAACCTAAATTAACAACAGGTCCTATGTCCCATTAGTAACCGGTTCTCAGGACCAGGCACTCATTAGCAAAGGGTTCTATAGAACCTGTGAGAACCCCCTGAAGCCCACCATTGTATCCAGAGAACTGCTGGTCAGCAGTCTTGTCAAGTCAGTGGGAGAGGCAAAGCAGCTGGAAAAAGGGCTGGGAGAGGACATAACAGGCCAGGAAGGCTGTGGGAGAGAATCATTCATATTTCTGGGCGATTCCCAGGGTATTCCTATGTAAGCAGCCCCTCTTCTTCACCTTTGCAGCTATTGCAGGCAGTGAGAGAGAGCAGATGCCATTGCAGAATGGGAGGCTTATAAAGGCGTAAGAGGATTTAAATTGCCTCTGAAGCCTCTCTATATCTCCCCACTCACACAGGAGGTACTCTTTTTGGCTTTGCTGTCAGTGGGACACAGGAAAAAATAATATTGGCTTCTAAGTTAAAATGATATCTTAAACATGTTATAAAAGGTAAAGGTGTTGTCCCCACATGTTGCCCTGCTGGTCGTGACTGACTGTAAGGGAGGTGCTTATCCCCATTATAATTGCAGTCCAAAGACTTCTTCACGGTCATGTGGTCAGCATTTCTAAACACCAAAGTGCATGGAACAAAATACCGCTTCCAACTGAAGTGGTAGGTACATATTTATCTATTGTATTTACATATTTTTAAACTGCTAGATTGGCAGGAGCTGGACAAGTAATGGGAGGTCCATCATAAGGTACTCAAGTCTCAGGCTACAATCCAGAATAACTACAGGACATTTTACACCCATGTAGTTATGGTGCCATCTATGGAAAACCTATGGGAAATACATAGAGCAATCCAGAGTAAGTGCCTCTTATGTCTTCCCGTATTCACTCTGGATTGTAGGGTCAAACTACCAACCTGCCAACTTTCAGGTTGACAAACACAGTGTCTTTAACCACTGAGCCACCAGCCCTTAAAAAAAGCCTACAGCACCATATATTTACTGTCAAGTATATATCTCCTGTCAAGTATTAACCATACCTAACCCTGCTTAACTTCCAAGATCAGACTCATTCAAGGTATGGCTATAGGCAGGCTACCTACCTATAAACATGTTATACACATTGTTTAAGCCACAACTTTACCCATGAATATTCAGCATTACTTACACTCCGTATGGTATGATTGATGATGACTGTTAAACCTAAAGCAAACATAATACATACAGAAACAAGAAACATTAATAACAGTGTTTGTATTTACATTCATAGTTAATTGAAAGCTTAAGTACTTAAAATATGTTCCCTTTCTCTCTCCTTTCCTTTATCAACAGATCCTACTTCACAAAGGGTATGCCAAGTACCAGGCAGCAAGGAGAGTGAATGCTCTAGGAAGACAGCAATGGAACTACAAAATAAACCTATGAAAGATCTTAATCAAACCAAGATGTACTGGAATTAACATTTTGTAGTGCCAAATAAATTTATGATTTCATTCATAATTTTTTTGATTTTGGCAGTTTATACTGAAGAAAGAGCATTGAAAACCTAATTTTCTTTTTTAATATAAAGGCTGAAATCACTTACATCAGAGGTTCCCAAAGTATGTGTTGCAACCAATGCTTTTTTCTGGGGAAGAAAGGTGCCAGTACTTACCAGAGGTCATTGCCATATGACTAATTAGCTGCTGGGGAGGAGGTGGAAAGTACCAGTGAGTACCCCAGAAAAAAAGCCCTGGTTGCAACACTTTAGTATACTCATGGGGTAGAGTGAAATCCCCCTACCTCTTCTTACCTGTCTCCAGGTGCTGCCATCTTGAATCTTCTGTGATTTTGTGAGATCCAAATTGGCGGTGCCAATTTTTAATTTCAAAATTACAGCCCGCAGTAGCTTTTGTACCTGTGGGGGTAAAATACAGGTAGGATCAAAAGGTGACAGAAGGAGAAAATAGCTTAGTATGGGCAAAAAGCAATGCAGAAGGAACCACTGCTTTTCTCAGTCTTTTTATCCCTTGTCTACACACACAGTAGGTAAGGTAAAGAACTCTTCCTGGATGCTAATATTTCAGACTGCGTATGTTAACTGTTGAAGCTGCACATATGAACACTTCTCCAAAACCTATGATGCAGGAACAGTGTGTGATATATGGATTTGTCTCTGTGTGTGATATATGAATTTGTGCAATACGGGGAACATTCAGTAATTCACTCTCCCACCTCCAGGCTGATGTGTTGCAGTTCAGGAACAGATTTTATTCCTTTGGCAGAGTGGTTAATGCTACTGTGACAGTCACTGCCCCCAAGTCAGTGATGAGGTCAGGTTCATTTGTTGGTAGAAGGGCAGTGGCTGCCACTCATCTTGTTTTATTGATCATTTAATGGAAAAGGGCCATGTCCCTCAATTCTGGTCTTTGCCACTTTAGGGTTGATATGTTTGTTGCTATGTTTGCCATGGCAAAATTGCTTTAGAGGGCCTGACATTATTTTGCACATAATTTGTTGCACATAATTTTTCCCATGCGTCACCTAGACCTTGAGGAAGCTTGTGAGATGAAGCACAGTCATTCATTCAGTACAAGCAGGCAGGAGGCAAAATGTCTCATAAGCATATATACAATTCATCAGCTTGGTGAGCCTTATTCATGTCTGCGTTTCAACCTACTCAGAAACCAGAGCTTCACAAGTTGGTGAAGCACAATCTTATGTATGTCTACTCAAAAGTAATTCCTACTGCGTTCAGAAGGATTTCCTTCCAGAAAAGGGAACAGCCTTTGAGAAATGAAAATGCCCTTACAATTGACTTACAACAATTCTGTAACACAGGTGACTCCAATCCTTTCAGCCAGAGAACTGCCTTAAATACTTGGCACAGTGTTGAGGGCCAGAAAAAAATATAAAATTAAAATAAATGCATTAGAGATGGAACTTAAATGAATGAATAAATGGATGAGTGAGTGGTCTTAAATTTTCAGGATTTCTCCAAGCAACAACTCAATTCACAGAAATAAAGCATACTCAAAAGGACCCCCCACCCCCATCTCTCAAGCACCATCTAAGGCCTTCAGGGGCACCAAAAGCTACTTCTGGTAATGCTCTCAGAACACCCTTCAGAGAACAGCTCTGGTTGTTTTTGGTCAAGTAGACCAGAAGCTTGCAGGGGAACAGAGGCTTGCTGCAGGCCAGATAGAGGCTTGCCATGGGCCACAACTGGCCACCATGCCAGGATTTGTAGACCCCGAAGTTAGATGATGTTGAATTTACTATCCTTTGAGATAGTAGTATTTTTTAAGGGAAACATTTATGAATACCTTAAAAGAGGCCCATGGCCTCTTAGCTGATCTATCATTTCTATTTTTTAAAGTCCTTCCTTAATGCTTGTTCTTCCCTACATATCAGGGACTGTTGTGTAGACAAACTAGTGTATTGAATTGTCTTCATGACAAAATCATGTCATAAAGTTTATTTGTCCTTATCAGCCAAGGACACGAGCAGAGCAAAAAATGTATCCAAGAAGAGACCTGCAATCTGGCCATGGATGTGGCACAACACAGAGATAAATGTCCTTGATAGCATTCAGCCTGATTTCTACTGTATATCATCATTAGGTTTTTGTGTGCAGTGAACTGAGAGTACTGTCACAAAGTCATCTACTCCAGGTACACCACTGATGGTTATCAAAACCTTAGCCTTTTCCAAACATGGGGGTTATGAGGCACAGCAAAATAGTTCAGGCTGAAATAACCTGTTGTTGCTGTTAGCATTTTTTAATACTGTATTTATAATATCTCATCTGTGGGTAACATGTAGAGTTGCTTGGAGATAGAGATCTTTTCAAGTCCAGCCTACAGATGTCTATGACTGAACCTGAGATCATCTGCATGTTAAGCATCAGCTTTACTACTGAGCTACAGTCCCTACTGCAAAAATATTTTTTTCCCAAACAAGGGATTCAGTGAAAACACACTGGTGACTCATTAACATGATCTGAAATTTAGTAACATGAACCATGCTTTCTGCTGATGCATCTATTAACAACTGCAACATGAGTGCACTGCAAAGTTATTGTGACAAAGGTACTGGCTCATACCTGCTCATCATCTGATGACTACAACATCTAGTGATGACTTTCATGTGTCAATGAGCCATGGAAGGTCGAACACCACAAACAGAACTTTTCTATGATCTCAGATGTCATGCTTTTTAGGAGAATCTGTCTGCACATTCAGCTTTCAGTCCTCTAATGTCAAGTAATCTGCTTATAAACAATCATACAATGAGTATTCTAAAAAGGCCTCAAAAGACCAAGCATGAAAATATGGCTCATGGATGTCGCATCTCTATGCTTAGCATATCTGCTTTAGTAACTGCTTTGGTAATTATAAGGAGCTTAGCCACATCTGTCTCCTGGTCATCACCAACTAGTATAATTAATCTGATCTTCCAGAGAGGAGTAATAGCTTATCATACTGTGGAAGAGGAATGTGGGAGAGCCCAGGTTGGCTCTAAACTTAAAGGACAAGATTTGATTCCCATTTAGACCTTTGTACCTGGTACTCAGCAACTAGCAATGAGCACAACAGTGGTAATGACAGAGGGGAATGGAGGGAGTTTGGTTTCATCTGCAGAGTGGATATAGTAGGCTATTAAAGCAGTGCACAAAGTTGAGCACAGCAATTATGAAATCAAAGGGATATTCTAGTTGATGTTATTTTCTGCTCAAAGGTAATGAACCAAAAATGTAGGAAGCTGCCATGATAATGTATACCCCATCTTATCTCCTGCCACCAGTGCTGCCCACAACAAAAAATTACATATTATGGAGGGGGAGGTTAAATGAAAACAAAGGAGAAATAAAAATATTTTACTTAATCTCTGTGTAAGACCTCAAATTTTTGGATCTCCTCTGGCATTTGTTGTTGTTTAGTCATGTCCAGTTCTCCATGACTCCATGGAGTTGTTATGAGAAGTGCTCTCACAATATTACATTTTATTAATTTAATATTATAAATGTGTTGGCAGAGTCTCTCCTTCCCCTTCCCCCTCTCTCATTTCTAAATCAACCTTTGGGGGGGGGGGGTGCTTACAAGCAAGTAATTCTTCTTTGTTAACTACTCTGCCATTTATATGCTAATGTGCAAGTCAGTTGGAAGCATGGTTTTATTGTTCTCCTTGCCAGCCACATGGTCACTTCCCCATTCTTTCTCTTTTCAAATTTTGACCACACTTAGCTGGATGGGTTCTTCTTTATTTTCTGAGAGGGTGATGGCCCTCAGGTGGTGGTCTTCCAGCCTTCCCCTTCCTGTGAGGTAAACAGCCGCTCCCCAGGCTTGCCTTTTCCCAGGTAACCACACTTAAGTGGGCATGTCCTTCCTGGACCTAGGATATAAAGAACCCTGCATTTTATTGTTCTCTCTCTTCCTGGACCCTCCTCCCATCTGGATCCTGGCACGGCTTGAAGAAAGGTAGATATTGCTTTCCCCTCTCTTCCCCTTTCCTTTGCTCCCCCTTCTCCTTGGTACACACTATGTAAGAAACAGGTACATTTCACTCTTATGCTACTGAATGTATGTAATATTGGTTTATGCTTTATGACAATAAAGTCTGCATCTTTGTGATAAGTTTTTCTTGGTGGTTCCCTTTCTAAATAAAGGTATTCCTCTGCGTGACGCTGTTTTGAGTCCTGCCTAGATCCTGTATAGAAACCAAAGAGAAGCACAAGCTAATTCCCCCATTTTTACTGCTCTCTTGGTAACAGAGTGCAGCATGCCAGGACACCCTATCCTCCACTAGCTTCTGAAGTTTGTCCACATTCATGTTCATTGCCTCGGTGACACTATCTAACTAACTCGTCCTCTGCCTTCCCCTTCTCTTTTTGCCTTCAGTTTTCCCAACACCATGGTCCTTTCTAAGTCCTCCCTTCTCATGATGCCGCCAAAATATTTGCGTTACAGCTTCAGTATCTGCCCTTCTAGTGAACAATCAAGGTTGATTTCCTGGTGGATTGACGGATTGGATCTCCTTACAGTCCAAGGGACTCTCAAAACACCTCTGACATCACCTATTTTGGTGACCTTTTCCTAAAGAGGATAAAAGGGGCAGTAAGATTTTTGAAAGAGATCCGGCATGTACTCCCACCACTGGATCCATTACCTCTCTACCCACGGTTTTTCCTTTGAGACACCCAGTTCCTCCCCTCCCTGCCCACGACCTATCCCCTATGCTGGTTACAGTGCAATCCTATTTGCATCTACTCAGAAGTAAGTTCCATTGAGTTTAATGGGGATTAGTTCCAGGAAAGTGCTCTTAGGATTTCAGCCTTAATCTGCTTAGGGAGCATGTTCATTGGGTGTGGCATCAAGTCACCTTACTGCACTTTTTACAGCAGTTACACGATGGTTGGCAGTGGTGCACAGTGAATGCCACCATGGAGCCTGTTATGAAAGCAGAAATCTGTTCCACTGTCACAACCAGCTGTAACTGTGGTTATCATAATTCTCTTCCACAAAACTGGGACAGAACCTCCCTTGCCAGTATGTGGACGCAATCCCCGAAAACCAAGACAGTCCCAGTTTTCCAGGACATATAGCAACCCTAGCTGTAAGTGGCTTTAATTTGGAGCATGAAACCTATGGAGCAGTCCTGGAGGAAGGGAGCTACTACCTAGAGTTTTAGTAAGTCTTTTCCTCCCAGTTTTACTCACATATCTGAATAAGGCCTCTATGGAGGATTAGCAAACCTTGAAGCCTTGTCCCATGTGACTGAGAAGCAAGGATTTTATGAATAATATATCATGCTTTGAATAATAATGTTGCAGCACTTTCTCAGAAGGGACATTCACAAGAAAAAGACGGTAGTCAGTCTGTTGGTGGTTACACAGTCCTCCTGGGCCACTGTGTTTTCTTGCACTTTGCTGGTGATGAATGCCCCATATTCTAAAGCTTCTTAGAGCCCTAGTCCCAAAAAGATGACAAATGCAATCATCTATGCAAAATGCACCTTTTCATCGCCTGGCCGGAAGCCTTGTAATTTTTGTCCTGATTCACAATGACAACTCAGAATGAGTGACCCATTTACAGGGGTTTTCTGAGGCTTACTGCCAGCAAGCAGATTGCCGTGGAAAGCATATGTGGATGTGGGGGGTAAGGACATTTTCCTGCACAAAATACAGCAAAGCTGAACTATCTAAAAACAAGACTCATTGAGTCCCCCCCAAATTAAAGATTTATCATTGCGGTCACTGTCAAAACTCCATATTTACTTACTTACAATTGAAAGAATGGCCTTTGAATGTACACTTAACATGATCTGGTCTGTATTGTTGATACAGAATGATTGCTTTGCTTTGCAAAACATTCCCAGCTCTCTTCAGTCTCTTTTGTTTAATGAGTTATATTTTTAAAAAAATTATTAAAAACCAGTTTGGGGGATTAAATACTTTGCTGTTATTTTTTGGGTTCTAGAAGCTGTTTGTTTTTCCTTGTGTGTCTTGACACTAGTCTTGAAAGATAGCAACTTTATGGAATTTAAGGTCATTTACTGCACATTTTCAGGTCTGTCTATGGGATATTTTGCATTCCACTGGAGCACAGAATTAAATCAGAGATCAGACTGCACCTCCTGAGACTGCATCAGACTGCATCTTTTGAGACTGGAACTTGAGGCATTGGTAGAACCAATCATTATTTTGGGACACCAAGAATTTTTCTAAGACAGAACATACATTGCCCAATCCCATCCCCTCCTGAGTTTCTGGGTCTTAAAAGTTCTGGTTTGAGGCATCACAACATCAGGGTGACCATACAGAATGGAGGACAGAGTGCCTGTACCTTTAAACATTGCAAAGAATATAGAATTTAGGCATGTGCTGCTTTTTAAACCTTTCTATGATGGGCTAAACCTGCCTTAGTTTCCTCTTCTATACAATGCTTAAAGGCACTCTGTCCTCCATTCTATATGGTCACCCTGCACAACATGTAATGCCCTCTTGTGAATTATTGGGGTACAGCTTCAAATAGCAATCACTGCTGATGGTGTGGCAGAAGCTTATCTGGCTCCCTGTGTTGGTAAATTGGTGCAGGCTATTGGAAGTAGGTGAGGTATCAGGGCAGGGTTCAGGGCCACCTGGATCTATGTTGGGATCAGACAGGGGATGGACATTGGGCAGATATGAGCAACAAATACACATTCAATGTCCTATGAATCCTACCCAGCCTTGCCCTTGGGTTCACTTGAACTTGCCAAAGACTTGGCTTGGATCCAAGTAAACCCATAGGGAAGATCCCGTGCGCTTACATGGCATGGCTGTATTAAGCGGCGAAAGTCCACAATCCATCCACCTTTGACTTGTGTTCTAGGCTGGAGTAAGATACAGGATCACCACAACCTTTGACTAGTAATATTTTCTCTCAAAAATGTTCTTTGCTACCCTACTACACAATGTGGTTGTAAGAATAAAATGGTGGACCCTCCATTTCTTTGAATTGAGGCTGAGAAATAGTTGAGGAAGAATTGTTTAAGACTGTCAAAACCTATTACAATGAATTCTTAGAGTGTCACAGAAACACCTGGAATTAATTTCAGTAACTACCCAATTAGATTCCTTGAATCAAAGAGGAAAAACTGAGCTTTTCAAAATGTATGAGAACACACTCAATTTAACTAGCATTATAATTGATATCGGAGCACTCCAGGGACTTCTATTAACTTTCATTTCCTGTTCCTATGCCGTATACACTGTAAAGAAGTGGTATTTTATCTAACTAGTATACCCCGCATTCTGAAATGTTTGAAAATCTGACTCTGGAAGTATTTTAATTATAAGTACACAATGGATTAGGATCAGCTGGCAATGACATGTTAACAAGGCTCAGTGCTCCTGACAGCAGTAAATGCAGTTTACGCTTGTGGGGCACTGATAAACGGAAACGTAGTAATAGTTTATTTTCAGTTTATTTTCAAAAAATAGTTTATTTTCAAAAAATAGTTTATTTTCATGAAAACAGTAATATTTTCAGTCATATGAGAAGTTGAGACTAAAGGGAAAGATTTGTGTCCCAAAGTACCTTCTCATGACAACATTCACTTGGACATTGGAGGGTTTCATTCATAATGTGAATTCACCTTGCAGATATGATGGCCACTTACACTCATACAAATTTGTGTCATTGGAAGTCTTTTATTTTGTGTTGTCCTTGGGGCCTTACATCTCTTTTGGGCTGCAAGTAATGAAATTCAGCTTTGCCAGTAATTGAGTCTTCCAAGAGACTAAATGATGTCTGGCCAAAGCCTCAAGACCAAACCAAACATGGTACTGAATGCTTCGTGGTCTCAAAGGTGAAAGAAGGGCAATCATGTAGCCATTTGGGGTTGGTTAAGGCCATTTTCATTTTTTTGAATGTCTAGAAAAAAATTAAAAACATACTGTGTTTAAAACTGATTTCATCCTAAATCACACTGAACTGATTTAAGTATAAGAACTTAAACTGAATGGTCAGGGCTAAAAATCCAACTGAATTAATTTTTTTGGGGGGGGGGTTTTAAACATTTGTAAACCACTGTGAATTCAATGGTCAGTACAAAAGTAGAATTTGTAAAAGATATTAATAAAAATAAATTTTTATTAAAAATAATTTTCATAGGATTCTAATTAATTCTTCTAATCTCTAAATCCAAAGATATGGGGTGTTTGAGGATGCTTTGGAGAAGGAATGGTGCAATGGTGTCATCTAAAGGACTGATAACAGGAAAGGCAGATTAAGATAGGCCAAAGGAAATGCTGCTACTGAACAGAGGAGGACCTGCCCAATATCTTAACAACTCTCTTTAATAAGGAACATCATACCTGCGAATGGCCTGCCCACTATATCAGTGCTATTCCTTCCGTCTATCTATTGCAATCCTAAACACACTTTCCTAGGAGTAAGATCCCTTGAACACAATGGGGCTTGCTCTGGAGTAGACATAGCTAGGATTTGTTCTTTGCCTTTCTTTTCATTGGGAAGGCAAGGAGGACTGCCAGGAAAGAGAGGAACACTTCATCCGTTTGGGTTTTTTGAAGGTTCTTGTGTGCTTGAGGAAAAAAATTCTTGATGCTTGCCACAAATGTCTCAAAATCCCAGATGGTTTTTGGACAAGCCAGTGGGAATTATTATTAATGCAAAGCAACACTAATTGCTGTTAAGTCCAAATAACTGTCAGGGAATGACATGGAAGTACCACAGAGAACATCTGAATTGACTTCTTAGGCTGACCACAAAGTGGAAATGATCTGCTGCTACCTAGGTTGGGGAAATGTTTGCTGTGTGGTTAGTGAGTGGGTCTCTTGAGTTAAAGATGCTGTGCTTGTCAATCTGTAGCAAGTTGACAGTGAGAGTCCCAAGTACTGCATGATGAAGTGAGTTATTTGCCCAGTTCCTGGCAGTTCAAAAGCATGTGTATGCAAGTAAGTACATACAGTACTTATACAAGTAAGTACATACAGTACTTGGTGGGAAGGTAACAGCGTTCTATGTGCCTTTGGCATTTAGTCATACTGGATATATGACCATGGAGACGTCTTTGGACAACACTGAGTAAAGAGGGTAAAAAGCCTTGTAATGAGGATGAGCACCATTCTTAAGAGTCTGTTATGAAGAGCAGGCCAACCTACAGGGGACACTTTTCCCATTGAAATGCAAAGCACAAGACTGTTTGTGAGTCTATACCTCCCCCAGGTGGGTCTTGCTTTACCTTGAAGTTCCTCTGGGCTGTAGCTATCAGCCGGTTACCCTAGCTCTCAGACAACAGAGACCTTGCAAAGGTTGCCTCAGAGAGGCTAGAGGGAGGGGGTTGCTTCACCCAGTTCCTCCTCTCTGCCAGGAGATGCATTCACACCACCACCGTGCTCTCCCCCCCACCACTAGCAGCTGTGCCCTGTTTCTTCCCCCTACAGCATCCTCCATGGAGAGCTGGAGGACATCTAGGGAGCTGCACTGGAGGAGGTAACTTCTGTGGGGTGTGTGGCCTGGGGGTTGTGTAGAAGCCCCACCTGACCTTTCCCTCCATCAGTCAAGGTCGTGGGGGACCCCATACCTCGACACTGTTCTAGGAGTGGTAACTTTGATTCGGGATGTATTTCTCTTCCTAGAGGCCTCATAGTTCAGCTTGAGAACAAACTGCAAAACTGAAACATGCAACAGCACAAAAGACCCCAAGGCCATTGCCATGTTCAAGACTGACCATGACTCTCTATGTATCACTGAGTTTTGTTGATTGGTAGGAGGAAATTGCTTATTTTCTCAAAGGAAAACAAACTCTATTGGTCTAATTCATACTGGAAGACCTTGAGTCATCTGACAGTGAAATATATCCAGAACATTGCTTAACATTTGCTCTGTTCGAAAACAAGAGAACAATCCACATGGATTGTTGCATGGGAGTTGCATACATGTATTGGAGAATGACTGCATGGATACTGTGTTATAGTTTTAGCATTCCACCCACACATATTTAGGTACCGTCTTAAGATCCCACCATATTTCTGAATATGTCCTGGGTACTAGTTACCTTCAGCTTGGCATGGCAAGCTGAAGAGAGCTTAAAGCCAACATCCTACTGAGCAATCAGGCTACATATTCCTGTGATGCTGTTTGGTGCAAGCATAACAGGTAGGACCGTGGTATCTATTGATTTGATATCTACTGATTGGTATCCGCTGATTTGACTCACCACTAATACCAAGGTCTACCTTTAAATGCCTTGTAACAAGCAAAAAAGCATCAAAATTCAATTTCCCACTGTTAAACAATTATAATTTCATTTTACTAGTTTCCATTATTCATCCCTTTTGGTGACTGAATTTGATATAGCATCTATACCTATGCTTTCTGGGGTGGCAATGGAGGAGCAAGAAACCTGGAAGTGGGTCTTTACTTTTCCACTGAGTTGGTATCCACTGATTTTTGTGACACCATGTGACATCACATGTGTGATATGATAACAAGACACAGCCTGTATTTCCGTGATGGAAAGGGATATATCTCTTTTATACATGGGTTGCATTCTAAAAACATTTTCCTGGGAGTAAGATGCATTAAATACAATAGGGTTTACTTTTGAGTAGACATGGTTAGGCTTGTGCTCATAGTTTGTAATGCAGAAGACCCCAGTATCTCCAGTTCAGAAAACTTTAGGTGGAGAAGCTGGGGGAGCATCATTAGCTTGAGATATAGAGCACATTCCTAACCATGTCTACTCAGAAGTAAGCCCCATTGTGACCAATGGATCTTACTCCCAGGAAAGTGTGCTTAGGATTGCAGCCATAGCCACAGGTTCAGTGACTACCAGTGTAGTTTGAGGCTCTTGGGTAGCATCTACAAAGCCACAATGCACGTCCAAGTTCTGAGGATATCAGTGTTCACTGTCAGAAGGAAGGGAAATGCTTCACTGAGTTTCCCAAGGACTGATCGGTGAAAGGCTGACATGCTGACATTTGAATGTGCAATATAAATGTACCCACTTCAGCTGACTGCCTCTGTTGATGATTCCAGCATGGGGTTCTCTTATCTGTTCTACTCTTGTAGCTTCGCTATGCAGTGTGACTGTTTTTGTTGTTACGTATATACGTAGATCCATCCTGACAAAAGCAAACATTCAAAAATGATTCACAGACAAGTTGAGCCTCATGATGAAACAAGAGAATCTAGTTCAAGGAATAAAAATTTGAATAGCAGTCTCAGGATGTTAGAGTTGAAAGAGACCATAGAGATCCTCTAATCCAAAAACCTGCTCAGAACAGGCAACAATTGCGCTACCCCTGAGAGGAGGCCACCGAGGCTCACCTCAGCTCACCAATGGCCACAATCCAGACAAGAAAAGAAAGGAGATGGTGGAATATGGACCACACATTGATCACACAAATCTGCAAAACACAGTGGATTTCCAGTCCAGCTATTGTTTCTGAACACATTTATCAGGAGCTGTGGAGGGATTTCTTTTACTTAGGATGTAGTCTTAATCTAGGCCGGCACAATCCATCAGTCTTCCCCTTCTCATGATGTAGGGAGGAACAGGGTGACCATATGACCAGAAAAACCCGCATTTGTCTGGATTTTTAGCCTCCTGTCTTGGTGTCCTACATTTTGGCTTCATTGTCCTACATTTTGGCTTCATTTTGAAACTTTGCGATAGTGCACAGTACTCCATCATGTCATATGTTGTTGGATTCATACTGAAGAGCAGAATAAGATGCAAAAATCATTTCGAAGATATCTCCTTCCTATCAAAAGTTATGGACAAAAAACCGAAAAACAAAACAAAAAAATACATTTTTTGGCAATTTTTTTTAAGCGGGTAGGAATTTTGGCCTGGGATTAGGAATTTTGGTCCTGAGGTTCAGGAATAATCTGGTCACCCTGGGGAGGAAAGTACATGTCTGGGCATTGGCCTAACCTTCCCCCAGGAGTGGTGCAGAAGTGTCTTATGGGCCGTAAGAAGATAGTTAAAAATAGTCATTTAAATAGTTATGGCCCATTTGTGACACCCCCAGGTCAGCACAGGATTTATGCTGGGGCTTAGATCAGCTTAACTGGTGGTTAGGATTGCAGACTTACAGTTTGTTCTCTGAGTGTAAAATAGAACGGGCAGCTCTATGCTAAATTATTGGTGCATCAGTCCTATTGAATGTACCCTCCCTTTGGGATAGTCAAATAGGGGATAGTTTGGGATAGTCAAAAATACTTCCAGATGACAGGAAAAAATTCCTCCCTGGCCCTCATATGAGTGACCAGCAAATCTCAGACTATACATACATGGCTTGTAAACTGTAATATAATTTTCCTTCAGAAATCTGTCCAGTCCCCTTTTTAGGCATCTATGCCAGACACCATCTCCACATCCTGTGGCAGGTAGTTTCACAGACCTATTACAAAGCTACTACTCTGTGGTTTAGGGTCTACTCAGATATGGACCAGCTCAGTCACTGACACAGATTTAAATACAGGTATTTGTCACTTATGGTTAGGGACTGGAGCACCATCCAAAAGTGAAAAACATTGAAAAATTGAACCCAGTCAGTTTACAGTTTGCAAATGCAAAATGGTCACCAAAGAACATCACTTGAAAAAGCCTAAATAACGCATATTTATTAAACTACAGCCTAAATGCATAACAAATTACAGTAAAATGAACAAAGGCATCTGTGGGCAATGAGAATCTTATGTATTTGAATGATGGTTATTTACTTAAGAAAGACATAAGGAAATGCCAAAAATAGTTTGATCACTATGTCACATGCGAATAAACATTAGGGAAGACAATTTTATCCTTTGAAAATTGGAAAGGATAGAGGGGTTGAAAGAGTGGTGCGTGTGTTGAATGAATGAGTTTTAGGTATACAGTGGTACTTTGTAAGACAAATAACCTGTAAGACAAGTGCTTTGTAAGACAAACTAAAATTTCTAAGGAATTTTGCCTTGTAAGACAGTTTTATGATGAAAATATAAAACAAAACTAATTGATGGAGCAGCAGCAAGTGGTTATGGAGGAGATCTCATCTGCAGAGGAGGAGGAGAATAAGGAGGAGGAATCCTTCACATCAAATGAAGTGAACATGATGTGAATCCTTCACATCAAATGAAGTGGACATTGTAAACATTAAGAAATCGTGAAAAATTTTGTAGAAAAGCACCACCCAAATAAGGCTGTAGCAGTGCGAGTGATGAATCTGTTTAAAGACAATGCAATGTCACATTTTCATGAAATTCTCAAAAGGAGACAAAAGCAAGTGTCATTAGAGAGGTTTCTTGTTAAAGTTCCTCAAAAAGACACCAGTGACTCTTTTAGTGACGATTAGACATTCTGGGCCATGAAGGTTTTCCTTTTCTGTTTTATTGTACAGCATATTACAGTATATCTTATTAATATTAAAGTAATCATGTTCTGTATTATATTACAGTGTTTTGAGTTCGATTACAATGTTTTATCATCATTTTTACATACAGTTAATATTTTTATATGAATATTCTTGGGTTGTGGAACCAATTGTTTGAGTTTCGATTGTTTCCTATGAGAAAAACCGTTTTGTATAAAGAACGCTTTGTAAAACAAACATGCTTCTGGAACGAATTAAAGTTTGTCTTACAATGCACTACTGAAACTGAAAGGTAAAATAGAAAGTGCCTGGGTGTAGATGAAAGAGTGAAAACAATCTGTCAGAAAGTGGGGGATGCCTGTAGTCTCATGCAGGACCTTCAGGTATGGGAAGGGAAATAAAATCCTGCAGCAGCCTCCTTTGCCATTCTCACTCTCTCCATGGTCTGAACCATCCTTTGTCCCATCTTCTCCATGCAGCTTCACCCTACTCACTGTCTCCCCTTCCCCCCAAAGATCCACCACTCAGTTTGAAACTGACCACCAACAGTTCCTGCCTTTTCCCCAACCAGGTCTGGCCATCCCACTGGAACCTTTGTTGTTCTGATCACCTAATGGCATGTTTGCAACTGTCATCTCCTGGGTAGTGTGAATGAAACATTTTTTTGTAGGATGTGGCATTATCCAACAACTGGCTTTGTCAATAAGTGCAACTAAATATAAGACCTACAATATTTGTTTTAAAAAACACACTCTCAGAAAGGCCCCACTAAAAATTGGTACTCTGTTTCAACACAAATTATAACGAGACAACACATGAGGCACTAATGTGATGGTACTCTCTATCTCCCATGTACAGTCCGGCCTGGTATCAGCCACTTGTCCCCACCACGGCCAGTAGAAAGAGCTGTGATCAACTTCCAGTTTCCCTGTTGATTGCAGAAATATGTTATGTGTGTGACTGAAGAAGGTATTGTGGTACGTGCTGCAAGCCAGAGGGACAAGGGCCACTGGATGGGCATTAGATTTACAAAAGCTGTGGAATGAAAACCACAGTTTCACAGTGGTGTGCTAAACCATTCCAAGAAATTTAGTGAATCCTATGTGAAATGCATTTATGCCCATTCAATTTCTTATATTTTGGGTTCTACATTCACCATGAGTTTCACTTCAGATAAAATTATAGCCACTCAAAGTGGTGCTGACGTCTCTGGAAAAATGTCACAAATCTTTGTAAAATTCCTTACATGTCTGTCGATTATTCTCACAGGCATTTCACCTGGACATGCCTCTTCTAATTCATTACGGGTTTTGTGTGATTCAAAAAGCAATAGCAATAATGTAATAAAACCTCGATCTGGTTCTGAACATTTCAAAGTCCTCTTTCTTCTGTTAAGCACAGGTTAATCCTATGTCCCTTTCTCCCTGCCCCAGACATGTCCTGGATTTTAGACTTGTGTCCTGGAAAAACTTCAGTGTCCTCCTTTTTCTTGTGAGCGGATAGCATGTAGCCTTCTTGTAATTAATAAATTATATATAATAGTTATAAACACAGTAATAAGATAGTGTTTAAATTAAGCACATGAAAACAATATATACCAGTGTTTTTTTTGCTTTTGTCATGTCCTATATTTTTCTTTGGTGTCTTACATTTTGCGAGGGTCTTGTCCTCTTTTTTCGGTTATGGAATATGGTCATCCTGGTTAGGCAAGTGCTCTTATTTACATGGGGGTTTTTCCTATAGCCACTGTTTATGAAACGGTGGGAGCCCTGAAACAGAACTCCATGGATGTGGGAGATGCCTGAAATTCAATTACACCTGAACAATGAGTCCCTTATGTTTAATAGAAGCTCAGCACCACATTTGTGGTTGGTTTTTGAATGATTTTCCTTGTAACTGCTTACAATAATCATTAATTAACTGCAACAACAATGATCGTGTTTGAATTATCATTGTAATTATTGTTTTCTAAAGGAAATGGCCTCATATATATTCTAAGCTGCCGCAGCAAATGCTTACAGTGAAAAGTGTACAATGACTACAAGCTGTGCAGGTTTGACTCTCTCTTTCATTTTTTACTAAATTTTCATGGTGGGAAGAGTGTTTTGTCACATTCAATGAATGACCCATGGAAGTGTCAGTCATTTGGGTGGGCAGCCTATCTGTGGCTGCATTTACAGCATTTATCTTGCCTTTGGTATTTATCCTCCATTTTTCACACACAGACAGAGAAAGACACACGTGTTGTGTGTGTGTGTGTGTGTGTGTGTGTGTTTTGCAAAGTTGCTAATTGATCCAACATGCATCTGGTATGTCAAACCAACTCAAGAAAATTAAAATTCAGCTGATCAGCTTTTTGGGAAAGAGAGAGGCGGTGAAATAGAGGTGTTTAAGGGCATTTAAGCTCAAAGGAATTCAACAGAGTTCGATTCCAGATGAAATGAGATGCACCTTCCCCACCAAACAGCAGATCAGAAGAATTTTGGCTGTTTTAATATGGTTGTGTCTGTTCAGCCCAAACTGCTCTGTAAAAAGGCAATCCCATACACATTTTCCTAAGACTAGGGCGCAATCCAGAGTAACTACGGGGAGTCCTTGCTCCGGTGTAAGAACAATTTGCTCTGAATTTGCTATGAATTTCCCATAGGTTTTCACTAGGTGGTGCAGTAACTACGGGTGCACGTAAAGTCTCTTACGTGCTCCCGTAGTTATTCTGGATTGTAGGGCAAATTCCATAGAAAACAATGGAACTTACTTCTGAGTAGACATGCTTAGGATTGCACCCTATGCCTTGAGATCAGAGGATAGGAGTGCATCAAATACCTTGATATTGAGACTAAATTTATCTGAAAAGGGTGTATGTTAGATTTGAGTAAATACAGGATATGTTCAGAGAGATGGGTTTGGGCAATAGGAGGTAAGATAATAAGAAACAAAAATTCATTACTAAGGTGTGAGTCAATGTAAAGCAGTTTTTTTAAAATTAACTCATGCTAAAGAAATGATTGCCCTGAAGAAGCAAATGCAACATTACATTTACAACTAACATTTTCCTTATAGCTTCTTTCCTTATAGCTTTCCTTTCCTTATAGCTTCAAATGGTCTTTATTTCCTCCTTCCCTGCTATGAGGAACACACCTTATGGATGATCCACAAGTTGCAACTCAGTCTTCCTCTCTGTACGCTATGCCTACTTCTAAGCCCAGAATACATACAAGTTTCATTTTTCCATTCAGTTTTGAAATGAAGACAAATTGGAGATTCTAAAATGAGGCACTTGAAGGAAAGCACTTGAAATAACAGCTTTCCTTTTTTGCATCTCATTTCATCTGGAATTGAACTCTGTTGAATTCCTTTGAGCTTAAATGCCCTTAAACATTGATTTCTGGCTCGGATGTCATGCAATTTTATTATTCTGATCCAGACAGGTCTTTAAAGTTATAGGTCAGAAGAATATTATATAGATTTACGAACTGCAGGTGATGATTGCATAACACTGCTGCCAGCCACCCAAGTGGTAATGGTAGTTCCAGCAGTTCTGAGAAGAGATAACATACTAGAGGGTTTGGACATGGCAAAGAATTTATTTCCCCAAGCCATGTGAATCTGCTTTCCTCTCACATGATTTCATTTGTTCATTACTAGACAGGTAAGAAGACTGTTCATGGCTTCGTTCATCAGCCAAATACTGAATACAGCTGTGATGAGTGAAAAAAGACAACTTCAAAAACAATTTTATCCCAGTTTGGAAATGTGTTTGTGTCTGGTGCATTTATATTGCAGATGTTCTACATTTTCTGGTCTGCCTTGTCAAAAAGTTATGAGTTGAACTGTTAAGTATTTAGATTCCATTCTTGTTTTGGTTCAACTGTATTTTTTTAAGTTTCTGTGTCTGTCTCAGATTAGAAACTAAGTGCACAATCCTGACCATGTCTACTCATAAGTAAGCCCCATTGTATTCAATGGGTGTTACTCCCAGAAAAGTAACTTTAGGATTGCGACATAAGGGAACAATCCTGAAACTGCACTGTGCTTTGCATGTGCATGTACAGATTTGCATGTACCATATTCTGGCCTTTATGGCAAATGTGTCATAAAGCATGCTTGTGTCTTCCTATGAGTAAGCTGCACTGGGGTGCCAGCCTAACACATAACATGGGCTCCAGAGGCTGCATTAAGCCTCTGTGACAGTTGAGCTCAGCTGATGTGGAGATCTTCAGGGGGGTGTGGGTGAGATGCAAGGAGGGCATTGAGGGAGAAGGGTGGGTACAGAGTGGTCCAGATTCAATAATATCAAATACTTTTGCTTGCAGTTGAATATAAATTGAATACCATCCTAAACTCTTTTCAACACACAAATAGAGGAGGTGTGTGTGGCCTCACCAGCCCTCAAAATACCCTCTCGAGGTGTGGAGAACTGAACAGAACAGGATGGACTTATGGGCATAAAGAGGTGACAACATGATGGAGAGGCAGGTGGATAGGGCCCATGAAGGGAGTGTGTATAGAGGCACCTGCGCAAACTGAATCCTGACTTGTTTCCTGGGTCTAATCCGCCTTCATGGTGGGTATGGCTTGACCCAGCCAAAAGATTTGCTCTGTTGTAACTCCTATTTCATTTATATACTCAGCCACTCCAAATACCTTATCAAGGCTGAGGAAGGAAGGAACCTGTGGAGGGCAGCTTGCCTACAGTCCCATGAAAACATTTTCCAGGGTGACATTGCCCCACAATAAATGAGTAAGATTGTCACTGTGGAGGCTTTCAAAGCAAATGCTTGTAGAATGAAGACACCAAAGGACTAGAAAGGGAAATTATATCATTTCTGAGTCATTTTCCTACCCTGATAACATTTAATGAAAGCATTTAAAATGTCTTTAAGGCACAAACTGTGACTATTTCTACTTCTGATTCACTTTGAAAAGAAGTCAATGATGTTCAATTCCCAGAATAATAAGCTCAATTAAATACAAGGGGAGATCCTCATTGTCAATTTTCCTTAGAAAGACAGGTATAAGAATGAAAGACAAAATGGAAACACTAAAAAGAAAAACACATGAAAGACTTTTTTTCTAGGCCCAGGGAAGAAGCGGACCTTTGAACTGTAATTCATTTTTATGGAGGTTTAAAAATAGAATCCAATCTTATTCTACCTCCACGAGTAAATGCAGCAATGCCAAAATATTTGTGGGTGGGTGGGTGGGGGGAGTTGTTGAGGTCTTCTCTGGGTATCTGAATAATCATTGCCCTACTTAAGGGGTGGGTCTACTTGAACCTGCAGTCACTAACTATCTGATACAGATTCACATGGACCCATGCTATGGAATTAGGACCAGGAAGGGATTTATGATTCAGCAGCCACCACTGTGGCCAAACCTACACCCCCTTCTCATGCCAAATCTGCCCATCCCCTGCTCTCACCCCTGGCATGTTCTACTCTTCCCTTGCTCCGTTACCCGTCCTCACCCTCCCTATCCCCCACTGATGAAAGCTGAGGTGGCATAGAGCCTGGGAAGAGGAGGAATGGGGCAGGAAGGAGGAAGGATGGGGAAGTTTCTGAGCAGGGAGGGAATGGGGTGGAGGTGGAATGAGAGAAAGGCAGGTTCGGTGGCATGAAAAGGCAGCCAAATCCTATCCCTCTTGTTTTCCACCACATTTGCATGCCACAAATGTTAGCAAAATACCTGGTACAGAACCAAAGATTCCCATAGAGCATTCCCTACAGCAAGTGACTAAAAGTTTACTTATCCTGAGGAGACATCTCCAACTGCTCCCCATAATAGGATGCAGTGGGGGCCTGCATTGGTGGGGGCAGGTTTCAATTGGATTTGAAATTGTGTATTTTTAAATCATTGCATTATGTAAAAATTTAAACATGACCTTTTCCATGCCTTGGCATGCCCAGAACTATTTTCTTCTCAAATGGCCAAATAAATTTTCTGAGCATCAGTGTGTCAGCAAAGTGAGTCATGTTCAAGAATCATGATGATCACTGTCATGTTCTAGTTAAAAGATTGATGACAAAGGCTGTTTTTTTCAAATTAAATTGGTTTTATTCTAGGTACAAGATAATTTATTAGGAACCAGCCAGGCCTCTCTTTCTTGAACTCTTTGAAACCAGTTCATATAAAATGTTTTTCATAAAAGTGACAATGACCACATCCTTGGCTTTCAGTGAAACAATTTTTTTTAAGCAGGATGCATGATGGTTGACCGAAAATGGAAAGCAAATGTCAATGCAAAAGGGCTGTTGTAAAGAAGTCAGTGTAATAAACACTGTGACTTCAGCACCACTCAATCAAGTGTGCTGCTGTGTGTTGTGTTATATCTGCCTGTAAGGAAAATTTGCATTGCATGGCTGTGGCTGCTTATTCTCCACCTTTCATTTCTGTGAAAATGACAGGAAAATGCCTTTGAGGCAGCCCTGAAAAAGAGAAGGCTGCATTTCATGCTGACAGCTGCAAAAGTGATCTTTTGGTTGATGTCATGAATGGTTGTACAACAACGCAGGGACCATGTCCTGGGTCAAATACAGAAGAAAAACATGTGCTGCTTGACGTGTGGCAGAGATCAAAGTTTCTTAAGGCTAGCAAATATTCAAGAATCACTATCCAGATGGCTAATTTCTGGCATCGGTAGCATACGCGTAGGCAGTGACTTGCCCACAATTCCAGCCTGAAGGGAAAAACTAGCGTAAAAATTAGGTGTGCCCCAAAAGAGCAAGACTGTAGGATCAGGGAAAAACAATGATGTTTTGTTTGGAAAACAGGTCACCACAACCCACCCAAAAACTACAGCAAGAAAAGATTTGGGAATGTGTTGTTATAAACAAGCTACAGTAAGTCCATAAGTTAGCTGGGATGAGCTGCGACTTGGTTGACTCAGATTTGAGTTGCAAAACACATGGTTTTTTTAGTGACTTGTATGGACCCGGGTCACATATGTGAATAGACCTTAGTCAAGACTCACTTTTGTGTGTGTTTGTGACTCTATCTTGTATGTGTGCTTGTTTGCCTTCTATTTTTTTTAGCTGCTTCCACAACTTGACTTTTCACAAAATGACAATGAAAATGACCCAAAATGAGTCCAGATGATTCTGGATGAATCACAGCTACCATCTTTTATAACTTGTAGGTGACTTGAGTCAAGTGGGCAGAAACTCAGGACTTGATGAGACTCAGCACTGTGATTACAGTCTGTCCCTTAAAGTTAGGCAGAAGTTGAAACCCAAATGCACAAACAGGTGCCCCTCGCTTTCTGATGGTTCATTTCCTTGTGATCCACTTTCAACACCTTTCAGTTAGACCCAGAAATCATTCATTCAACATGTGTTCCACTCTTTCAGCATCTCTCTGCTGTTCTAAAGGTTAAAATTGTTGATTTGCCCATGACTTGGTGAAACAGACTGCTTTGGTATGTGTGTGTAAGAGAGAGAGCGAGAGAGCATGCATGGCCACATGGCCACTTTACAGTAGCTCCTGGTCTATATCTATTCCTGAAGACATTAATGAGAATCCATTTGCAAAAATGTTTTATGTGACAACAGGAATTTGCAAGATAAAAAGGGAATTTGATAGCTCAGAAAGCATTGGAAACAACATATGTAAACTAAATAAAGTCTAGGTTCTGCCATTCAAACATTTCCACTTTTCACCACAGGTCCAGTCCCTAACCCATCAGATAAACATGGGACACCTGTACCAAAATAGGGGCAGTCTGGTTCACTGTATCTATTGCATGGAAACTCTTTCTCCCACATGTAAGCACATCTCTCTCAGATACAAAAATGTATTTCTAACTTGTGACCATTGGTGGTTTAATTCTCTTGTGTTCTTTGCTCCTCCATCAATATTTTAATGCAGAAAATTAGAAAAATAACTTTTTAGTTATTCTTATTGATTCTCTGCATGCATCTTTTTCATTATTATAAGTTTGTTCATGTTATGAAATTAATTCAAATGTCTGGGTTGTTAAGCCGTCTTGGCTTGATGTCAACATGCTCATTGTAAAAGCAGTCAATGAGTTAAGATTTGAATGGGGTCTCCCTGGATTTATGTCATAAGTTTAGTTCATAACTTTAAAAATATGTGCATTATATAAATTGAACCATTTCATAAATTGTTAGTACGTGCATTTGTTATTTTCACGTTCATATGCACCATAGCCATAACTCATGGAGAAAAATTTAACCCACTGTCCTTCCTTCTAACCTCCACAAATCCAATGGATCCAACTTCAGAACTCTTAGCCAGAGATATGAATGGACTTTCTGTGCAAAGACACCAGTTCCTGTTATTGTGGGGAAAGCTGAACCATTGTTGAATGAATGGTTAATTCCATCATGTCTGTATCACTTACAAGGGCTCCTTCTCTAAGCTGGGCACTGGTAGATTGACTGATATGAAATATTAGGGCATCACTGACAGAAGCAACACAGCTGCTATTCTTTCCATTGGTCGTCTGTGACCTACTTCTAAGAAAACCAGAGAATAGGCACTTGAAGCACTTTCTACATGTAGTCTATTTTTAGCGCGTACTCACTTTATATGTGCACTTATATCTGTCATCAACAGATCAACAGCCAATATCTTATTTATGCTACTGTGCCGTGACACAAAGTCAAGACTGCCTTTCGGTTTGATGGTCCAATGAAGGTCACCACTTCTCTAATGTTCAGCCAAGCATTCTCTTGATAGAACTCTGCAAGCTGATCCTTCTGAACTTCAGGACATCATCATCAAGTGAAAACATGCTATCTAAAATAGCAGTTAATGACTGCCAAGCCAACAGCAATTGGTTAATTCACACTGGGAAAGAAAGCATGGGGCAACTCATCTCCTGTTCATTATATCTGAACCCATCAGCCTTGAAACTGACCACAGCCTTATAACTGGAGCTTGCAGTTACAATATGTGGCCTCCTGTGTCTGCAGGTCCTATATCTGCGGATTCACTTATCCACAGATTGGGTTGGTGGCCTCACTCCTATAAGTAGCTGCTATCTTTGCAGTGTAATTGACAGCTGGTGGATTGTGTGACAATTATAATGAAAATAACCCTGGGTTAAAAGAAGGCAGTTTCATCCCATTTTAGTGAACAATGCCACCCAGTTTCTCAATAACAATTCTTAAGATGGTTGGAGTTTTTTGTATGTTAGGATTAGGGGTTAGGCAGAACAGGCAAAATAGTAATTAAAATATACTTTCCCTTCTATTTTTGACTTCTGCAGACTTTTAGAATGACCCATTGGTCAAATATAGTACAAATGCAATATCATCCACTTAGTATTACCAAAAGAAAGTTTTGTTAGCAGCTTTGCATTACTTTCTTAATTCAGTTTCTCACTAAGGGTATTTTTAGACAATTGGGAGTCAGAGGCGAGGGCAATGCTTAGTATATGCACAGTTGTTAGTCATTTGTTTTGGAAGAACCCAACATCTTTAGTCAAACTAGTTCTTCGAATACTGTATTTGGATATCACATGTCTGTATGCTCCAGCTTGGATGGTTTGCTGATAGAATATCCAGATTTTTTTTGCCATGAGGCACAATCATGTCAAACTTTGCTCCATGTATGTTTGAGGCAAATTAGTCAAAACATTTGCCACATCCTTAGTAAGTCTGTATCTCTCCTTTGTAATTTGCAATCAGTTTTGAGATCTGGACCATAGTGGGAGGAGGGCTTCAACACTTCCATGTGGCATAATCCCTGCTTGGCTATGATTTCTCTCAGACTGTGAAGGGAAGGCATAATAGGGAAAAGAGATAAAGGCTGCAATCCTAAAGACACTTTCCTGGGAGTAAGACCTATTGAACACAATGGAGCTTACTTTTGAGTAGACATGGTTAGGATTGCAGCTAAAGTCACACTCCCTACACTGCAATCGCCAAGTTTTGCATCTCAAAGCACATAGTAGGTAGACCAATTACGGTCTTAGACCAGTGCAAACAGTAAACATTAATGACTCTTCATCTCTACTGAAATTAATGGAATTTGTGTGTTTAATGGTGTGCTTAAACATCTGGATTAATGATGCCTAATACTTATCCCCCTGAGCTTATACTGTCTGGACTACCAGGATGTCAGGGTTAGAGAGCCTCTATGTTGATACAGAATGGTGAGAACCAGAGTAGCACAATTAAAACTGGGTGCAATCCTAATAGATTTAGGTCAGCGCAACAATCTGTTGTTCCATTTCTGCAGTGGTGTGGGGAGGCTGGTGTATGTCTGCCTCCCATTTGCTTGCTTGCCTACCCACCCTCTATGGGAGGGGTGCAAGCATGTGTACCCAGAGGTGGCAGAAAGTGGGAGAGTTAGGAAGCATGCATCAACCAAAACTGTAACCCATCTCATACTATGGGTTTAACTACTACTATAAGTCATACTATGGGTTTCACTACTACTTCTACTCATACTATAAGTCATACTAATGAGATAAACAAGAGACTATTCAAACCCAGGAGAATACACCCTGCCCTGTATGAAATAGTTTTTGGAACTGAAAAAGGCATGAAGGAATATTTTTAGTGTATGTGGTGGACATATACAAAAAAATATTGGATTTTGATACACCAGCAAATACAATGGATTTTTAAAGTTAATTTACAAATGAAACCAGAAGCTTTTTTTTTTTTGTTGGGAATATTGAGTCAATTCAGAAAAACCTTGTTATATACAAGTATGTAGCAGTATATGGTATAGTATAAAGTAAAAATTGTAAAAAGTATAGTAAAGTAGTATAAAGAAAAGTTGTAAGTTTATACATCATACAAGAAAATTGTAAGTGACCATAGGTCAAGGTGCTGCCAAAATGTAGGATAACCAAGAAAAATGTAGAGCTTGATACAGTGAAAGCTAAAAACACTCATGTACTATATATTGCTTTCATGTGTCTAATTTAAACACTATATTACTTATTATTAAATTTAGTACTATTACATATAATTTTTTCATATACTGTCATTTTTTAATTACAAGAGGTTATTTGCTGCTGCTCATAAGGAGGAGGACAATGAAGATTTTGTTTAGGACAAAAGGCTAAAAAAAGAGGACTTGTCCTGGAAAAAGAGAACTTGAGAGTGCAATCTTAACCTAGGCTTGCACAACTCATTAGTCTTCCTATTCCCCTGATGATGTAGGGAGGCAAGCACATATCTGTGCCTTGGCCTAACCCTCCCCCAGGAGTAGAGCAGAAGTGCTTTATAGCAGTGGCACCTCCAAGACAGGACAGGATTTGTGCTGGGGCTTAGGCTGGCCTAAGTGCAGTTTAGGACTGCAGCCATATTGTCACCCTGGATATTACAGCATTTACAAGAATATTGTATGCTAAATACTGGAAAGTTCCAGAGATACCCTCTGATGAATAAAGATATGGGACTTTAAAGAAAATTGTAAGTTTATACATTTCAGTAAAGAGAAGACAGTAAAAAAATTTATAGTCAGTCAGAAACCATGGAGTTCTTGTGTGTGAAGGGGGAAACGAGTAAGATCAATTATGAGTAAGATCAATTAAGATCCATAATTTTTTATCTCCATTTTTCTCTTTGCTTGTTGAAGATGTACTTAAGTATAACTAACAGATATTATACTTATTATGATTTAGTATAACAGCAAAGAAATGTAAATTGAGAACTCTGTGCTCGCAACATTTTCAGTATTTGTTTTCTTTTCTTCTTTTTGTCTTTTCTTTTTTCTATTTTTAAATAAAAATTATAACAAAACTAATAATAAAGAGAATACACTCCCAGCCCCTGCATTATGCTCCTGACAGTAACTGTGCTGGTTGTTGCTCACTTCTATACACCAACATTCATTCTTGACTTTTTGCTTCTATGAATTGGGGCCATCTACTTTGTTCCTTTTCTCTGTAGGAGGCATCATGGCTGCCAGGCATGCAAACAGATCTGGAATGAAGTTTGGTAGCAAGGTTGGTGATGTGAAAAGATTGGTGTTTTCTTTAAACAAGGGAAAGCAGTGAACATATGGACTGGTGGATAGGTCTATGTAGTATTCCTCTATTACGTATTCTATTTTGATTCATATAAAATGAACTCTTCAGCCTTACTTTGAAACAGAATGGAATAACAAATTGGTAGGAAACCTTGGAAGGCCCATAAATGATTAGCTCGTCAATATTTCTCAAAGAATGTTGTCCGGTGACTGCTGTCGTTCCAACAGGAGACAATTGTTAGCATAAAGTGTTGAATCAGAGATTTTCTTTTAGTGTTTATTGGACATCTGACACTGCTAATACCTCCAAGGTTAGGTGTGTTATGCAATGTATTTATGATGGTATCTGCATTTTGTTATCAACATTGACTGCTGACGCTGCACCTGCTGTTTCTAAAAAGTGGTAGAGGAAATCCTATAATATACGCCACTATTACATTACAAATCCTGAGGCATGTAGCTAAGCCCCCAATGACAGATTGCTGAGTTAAAAATAGACAGAAAACCCAAATAACCTGAGCAACTTGTAGGTTGCAAATGAAAGACATTTATGAAGTCTGTGTCTCTGATTGGTTGGTTTGACTGATAGTGGATGTCTGGCTGACCTTGTCTGGTAAGCCGCAACTTGCTTTCAAGGAGTCAGCAGCAAAGCAAACAAATGCACAGAGGAACCAAAACCAGAAGTATTGTTCCCAAGTGCCTGACCTCATGGAAGCTGCTGAGTTGATGCTTCAGCACATGGTTGCTTGAGATTTTATACACCCTTGAGTCAAACTAAGTTGGCTTGATCCCATGATTTCTAAGGAATTAATCAGCCTCAGAGCTGTATAATTTTAAGGGTCAGGTATGATTAACAAATTCACCTGAGACACATGAAGTGCACTGAAAAAAATCCTCTTTGTTTTTAGCGCAAGCGGTAAAAGACACTGTGCCTGTTAACCAGCAGTCCAGGGTTCGATTCCCGGGTTGGCCCCACAAGACAGGGTGAGCTCCTGTCCTTAGCCCAGCTCTGCGACGCCAGTTGGATCCAATTGTACTGGCTTTGCCTTTCCATTGGAATAATTCAGTGGCGTGGGGAGGGGGGATTTGCTGCTTGGGTAACAGCCTATCCTCCATAACAATCCAACCCAGGCTTTCGTGCTTTGCATGCAGCGTATGCAGCGCCACGCACGATACCATAGTCTTTCAAGACTGACGGAGGCCTGCTTTTTTTTAGTATATTTTTGACGTAGTTGTTCATTATCATTATTTATGTGGTCCTTCAAACCATGCTTACAGATGGATAGCTTGAGCTCCTCCTTCGAACCATGCTATGAATAGCTTAAACTGAAAATAACTCTGGCTATTGTCTATCCATTTCAGTACTGTCTGCTGAGTGTGGTTCTCCAGTATATCAGGCAGAGATCTTTCACATCAGTACTGTCTGAGGTCCTTTTATCTAGGGCAGTGGTTTTGGGTATTTTAGCCCAGGACTCCTTTTAAAACTTAACAATCTGTCCAGGACCCCCTGTCAAACTTACCAGGATGTAATGCCAGCGTTCCTCCATGTCTACTTGGAAATAAGTCCCATTGTGTTCAATGAGACTTACTCCCAGGAACGTCCAGTGCCAGATTCCAAGATGGTGGATTTCACCCTCTCATGACTTCCCTGACCCAAGATTGCGACCCCACAAAGGGGATCCCAACCCCCACTTTGAATACCACTGCACGAGGGAATGTGTTGTCTTCTCCATGAAAGGCATACATTCTCCCAATGAGCTGTGACCCTTTGGACTTGTTCAAATAATTAGAAGCTCTTGGTAGGGCAAAACAGTGATTTCAGGGGATCTGAAAGACAGTATAAATTCGTGTATGAAAATATGTGAGCTGAAATAGTATTTAAGTTGTTGGGTAGGGCACAATGGATAAAATTTCTCATCTAGTTTGATCAATGGAGAGTTGTTTTGAGCTGGAATAGACCAAAAGGAAGAAAATCTGCTAAATCTGAGTAACTTTTGAGAAAACATAATGTAACCTAGAGCTTTCTGTGTCTCACATAAAGCACTTGTGACTCACATTTCATGTTTTCTATGTCTTTTTTACAGTGTCCGAGTATGAACTTCCCTATATTTTCCTACACAAAGATTCATGTGCTTTCCTTCCATTGAAAACTTATGCATGTCACCATGGCAAAATTGCTGCTTTGGCAGTTACAAAGAACCAGCAAGAATAGGAAGTGTAAGTCACTTCTACAGCCTGTTCCCACCCACATGACAATATCTATGTAACTCACTGTACCCTACAATCCAGAGTAACTACGGGAGCATGTAAGAGACATTTACGTTGACATTGTTATGGCACCACCTAATGAAAACCTATGGTACCTGTAGGTACTTAGTTGAAGACCCAGGCATCAGATCACATAGTACGGTATATTCTCCCATTACCTATAGCAACCAGTTGGCAATGTTTGTTAGCAGGGTCTGCATATCACTTATTTTCTTATTCAGCACTTTTTGGCAGGTCTTTATAAGTCTTGCAAGTCCGTGCAGCAAAATTATCTTGAATGGCCTCTCCTCTGACAACAGATATAGACAGAGCTCTTCTGGTAGCCCAGGTCAATAAGGACAAAGCAGCATGTCACGCTTGTGGAGTACTTTTGGGAATTACACTTGAAGTCAAGTTGTAATAAGAAAACAAGTGGTTCTACTAAAGCAGATCTTGGCCTTGAACCGCGCCCCCCCCCCCCCCAAGTTGAAAAGAGTTTAATTCAGTTGACTAATCTGTCAGGGTGGCCCAAGAGTGCAGAGCACATAAATCCAAAGACTGGGCCTGACATCTCAAATCCAATTGTCAAAAGAGTTTACACTCCCACTGTTGAGATGAAAAGTTAAACTTTCTATGTTTATGGCAGGCCTAAAAATACACTAGGAAAAATTCAGAACACCTGACATCATCATGAGGCCCTCCTATGTCTAACAAAGCACATTTGCTAAAATTTGCAACTTGTCAGAGGCACAGGACAGGCTGTTTTCACTGCACACAAGATTGCATCAACCATGTGTTCTTCACCATAATAAGACCAGAAAGGATAAAAATAAAATGAAATGAACTACAAATATTTATACAGGGAAAAAATGACTGTTTCAGGTGTAAATATTAGGCGTTTGGCATATATTTTAGAGTTATTCATCTTCATTCTCCAGTGACAATCTTGGCAGAAACTCAGGCTAAAAGAAAACTCAGGGATGGGCTGCAGCTAAATGAAAAATGCTTTGCAAGAAGGACTCAGGTTCCATTGCTGGCATTGCAAAGCAAGTCTGGGAAAGAACTTTGTCTCAAACCCTGGAAAACTACTTCCAGTCCATATAGACCAGCAATTTTCAATCTTTCTTCATCTCACAGCACACTGACAAGTCAGTAAAATTGTCAAGGCACACAATTAGTTTGTTTGTCAAGGTCCACCAGACTGCCTATGGAGCGAGGCTCACATAATTCAATGGCCCTAATTAATATTTGTGTTCAGATGTTCTCCCCCAAAGTCCTGCAAAATTGTGTTTGAATGTTCTCCCCCAGTCTCCCCCAGTGTGCCTCAGGACAGCAGTTGAAAATCACTGGTGTAGTCAGTGCTGATCCACATGAATGGTCGGAGACAGTATAGGGTTAAAAGCAAACTTATTTGTTTAATTTTTCTGGTTGCATTTTTTCTAAATTATTGTGCACACTAATTTTTTCTAAATTATTGTTTGGGCTCCCTCACCGATCCTCTTGGCCAATGCGTCCTTTACTAAGATGAAGTGAAAAAGTTTTTACCAAGTAGGTCAGTAGAAGATTTGGCACTGACAGTATATGCCTTCCAGTATATCAGCAGCGCAGCCCTGGCCTTGACCCATGGAAGTGCCTGGCCTGCCTTGAACAAAGGCTTCCAAGTGGAATTCTTATTGCTTGCACTTCCCGCACTCTCTTCTTCTGGAAAGCAAAGTAGACTGAGCTTTGGACTTCAAGGGTGCACTATTAACCTTCCTGAACTGCCAGCCACCTGAACAAGAGGGATCAGTACACCCAGCACTGATCCCTCTTGATGGCCCTTCTTGCTGTCTTTTCCTGGTTGTGGCCTTGGGTCTTAACTACAGGTATCCCCCTCTTTCTGCCAGTCCGTTTTCTGATGATCCATTCTTTCAACATTTTTCAATTGTACCCAGAACTCGTTCATTCAACACATGTTTTGGTCTTTCAACCTCTCTGTGTTGATCTAAAGGCTAAAATTTCCCTCTCCCATGTTGTAGCTCCTGCACTAATCCCATTCCCAAAGGAATCAATGAAAATCCATTTGCAGAAATCTTTGTGTGGCAGCAGGAATTTGCTAGATAAAAGCTGAATTTGCAATTTGCTAGTTTGAAAAAAAAGACTTTGGAGCAACATTTATAAAGTAAAAAAAGATTGGGTTCAGTTTTGGATGGTGCTCTGACCTCAAACCTGTCCAATATGTGGAGGATGCCTATATGCACCTACCTCTGGCTTCTCTGATCATTTTTAAATGCTGTAGAGAACATCGTTCCTGTTTTGGGCCATGCCAACTTAGAAAAACAGTGTCCCAAGTTCTGAAGGTCCTGGTGACATGGGGTGCAATCCTAACCACAGTATCCTGGGGGTAAGTACTATTGAACACAGTGGGACTTACTTTCAGTAGAGATGCTTAGGATTGCACTGATGGAGCCTAACCCTGTCAAGGCTGCACACAGGATGGCAAGGGACAGGGCTACTTATTAACCCATTCCCTTCTTGCCATTTGTCAACTCAGCACCTCAGGACTGATATAGAACTGGATATATTGTACTCTGAAATAAATCCTTGATAGTGTAGAAGGCAGGAAAAGGCATTCCTTAAATTAGGAAGTGAAACATGGAGATGTGCAATCAAAGCCACAATCCTCTATTCTCCTGCCTACAGCGTCTTTCATTCTGCATATTATCTATAGCATTAAACTTGTTTTCCTTGGGATCCCTTTTTCTAGACTTATGGGTGCAGTCCAGAGTAACTACTAGGAGTTCTTGCTTCGACGTAAGAACAATTTACTCTGGATTGCAATATGAATTTCCCATAGGTTTTCACTAGGCAGTGCCGTAACTACATCGACGTAAATGTCTCTTACGTGCTCCCATTATTACTCTGGATTGTAGGGTTAGAGTCATTCAACCTCCAGTGAGAACTATGGCATTTGGAGAAGGGCTTATACTTGTCTGAAGCTTGTAATATCCTAATGGTGATGGCTGTAGAATAAGATCCCTTGGACTGACAGAGTCATAAAAGTGCATCTTATAAATTCCCATCTCATGAGCTAAAGGCAGTATTTTTTAAGAAGTCCCTTCATTTGATCCTTGGGGATAGTGTAGGGGGAAAAATGCACATTAGATATAAACAGTCAGAATGATCTCATTTAGTGGTTTGTAGCCTTTCAGTTTCTCTTAACTCTTAGTTGTTCTTTTTCTTTCTCCTTTCTCATACAAGTTTATACAGTTTATCCCTTGTCCTTTCCCATTTAGGTCTGGATTATTGATCTGTTTAGAAGAGTTTGTCCTTCCTATCAGAGTAACTTTATTCTTGTAAGTTATTTCCAAAAGTTATGTTTTTTTAAAACCTTGTTTTTAATGGTTTTTTTAACAACCATAGAACATCTTTTATTTTAAAATTTAAAAAAACCACCGTACTATTAAGCAAATTTCAGAACAGCAACAATTAATTTAAAACATCAGGGAGTAATAAGCATAGAATGCTAATCATTAAAACTTCTGCAAATATACAAATCTTGGCCAGGCACTTAAAATTCATTTGGCTGTGGATTGATGAGAAACCCTATTATCAAAAAGTGAGGAGTCACTACAAAAAAAGCCATGTGAGGGCAAAGTGATCACCTGGAAGGAAGCTTCATAGATAAATTGGCAGTTTTTTAGAATCCCATCAAAAGAAGGGCACATTCCTTCTGAGCTATATCTAATCCAAGTTCACATACAAAATTGGATACTTTTTAATTTTCTCCTACGGGGCTCAGTCCTAACCAATTTAGGCCAGTACAACTCATCCATCTCTCAGTTCCTCCTGTGCCATAGGAAGACTGGTACATGTCTGTGCACTGGCCTTCCACTCGGAAGTGGTGCGGAAATGCCTTACAGCACTTTTGTGACACCCCCAGGCCAACACTAGAGACTAGTACAGGCCTAACCTAGGGTTAGGATTGCATTGTCAATTGTGTTACCATTAAAAATGAAGAGTCTTGTTTTGGGGTTGTCAGAATGACACACAGTCCTGTGAACATTACTAACTTGTCATTGAGAGAAAGAGTAAGATAAATAGGATTCATTGACAATTATCTATTCAAAACAAGCTGGTCATCATTGGCCTCATGTGCATCTACAATACAAATGCCTTCCTGGGGCTAAAAAAAATGTATGAATCAATGATTGCCTGCATACATATGAGCTGGATTCAACACTGATATCCTTATACAATACCTCTGGTTGATTACTGTATGCCCAAGATAAACTGGCTTTGAAGAGCAGTCCATCCCTCTTACACACAACCCACTAGAACAGAGAGAAAGCAGGTACCATAAATCAAAACGATGGAAAATTGTTTGTAGTTCATTCTATAATAGCATTGTCAAGGCCAGGGCTCAAGGAAGCTTGTCTGATGGCCATGTAACTCAGACTGCATTGATCCAGCAGGCAGCTACAAAGGCATGGAAAAGCATAGAAGCAGGCATGGTTCTGATCTTGGGTAAAACTGAGTTTAGGCACAATCCAGAGTAACTACGGGACCTCTTATGTCGACGTAAGAGGCACTTACTCTGGCTTGCTTTATGCATTTCCCATAGGTTCCCATAGGTGGTGCCATTACGTCAATGTAAGAGGTCCTGTAGTTACTCTGGATTGTAGCCTTTGTAGTTCTTTTGCTACTTCAGAAGAGATCCAATATAAAGGCAACTGGATGCAGGAAAAGCAATTGACTAGAATAAGATCATAGAACCATGAAGAATGAAAATACACACTTGGTAAGGGCTACAATTTAGAACTACTGAATAGTCCAATCCTGTTGGGATTTAATGCTGGTAATGAGCTCCAGCTCTTGCATTAAGTGTTGTAAATATGCTGTGAAATAGTGGATCTCAAGCATTTCAGCCTTGTGAAAATGACAATCTGTCCTGGACCCCCTGGAAGTGATGTCCTGGCCAGAAGTGAATCAAACACGAGGTAACATCACTGTGATGCCAAGCTCCTCCATGTCTAGTCAGAAGTAAGTCCCATTGTGTTCAATGAGACTTACTCCCAAGAAAGCAGTGCCCCATTCCAAGTTGGTATCTCCATGAAAATGAAGTCATGACCCCCTCCCCACCAAAGAGGGACCCAACCCCCACTTTGAGAACCGCTTCAGTAAAGCACTTTATGGCACAGTCAGAGGAGGGAACACCAACGCTGACCCCAACGCAGGAGGATGCCAACTGATGGTTGAGGGGGAGCCATTCCAAGGTGGGGGAAAGGCAGAAGGAGGGAGTGGCCAGAGTGGAAGGAGTTGGCGTCAGCAGAGACATCCTCTGTCAGATCCCGTCTTCCATGTCAAGCTTTTCAGCGGGACATGGAGCTTGTCTAGTCTGCACTGGTGCTAATGAATATTACCCCTTCCCCAGATTGCAATTTACAATAAGAAAGAAGTTTCCATTGGCATTAATTTTAAGATTACTTCTTTTTTTTAAAGGAAAGATAACAGCCCAATGACATTTTAAGCATCCCATGTTGTTGGGCTCATAAATGATGAGACAAAATATATCCATATTGGAGGAACAGCAAGGTGAATTTTTTTTAGTGTATGTGCTGCCAAAGTGAGCACAAGATGAATATTGTATTTAAATTGCTCTGCCTGCCTGTTGCAAAGCACAGGATCAACCAATGAAATGCCTCCCATGTCAGCTTCATCTGGCTGCATGCCTTCCGTTTTACAGCCACCGCCTCTGCTTCTCCATGGGTATCCTTTTTTCTTACGTTGCAGGGACTTTCTAGTTATGCCACTTATCACCATAGCTGCTAATTCTTTGACCGCATCTCAGCTGTAATTCTTTGACCTCATCTCATGCTGAAAGGTCAATGAACAGTTTCCCATTAGAAGTGACAGTGACCTGTGGGTCACAGAGTCCCCTAGCGATGACATTAATGAGAAACTAATTTGTCCTGAAAAGGCATGATGGCTTTTAAGCACACTGTAAAAGCCTAAATGGCAGGCGCTGCCTTGATTGTGTGCTCTAGTGGGTTTTCGTGCTGTGGTTCGAGATGCAAATAGTTTCTCAGAGCCACTTCAGAAATCATGCTGCGTGACTGTGCCACAGCTCATGTGCCCACCATCATGTGGGTAGGTAGAGCCTATGAAACATCTGTAGAGACAGGCATGCAAGGAATCATTCCTGTCTTCAGTCTCAGAATGAAATGCCCAGGGAAGGAGGGCTCATCAGTATAAAAAGAAGGTGCATGAAGAGGAAAGAGGTTTACTTTCCATAATTAATTGTGCTTTTAAAGTATGGGTTTGTGCCCATAACTTGTAATAGCAAGGACATAGAGAAGGGTATAGCTAACAGGTCAGAAACTGAGAAGGACACTGAAGCCCAAGCTCCAAGTGATCAGAATCCCTGTGAGGCCACATTGTAACGTCTCATGAACTTTCATCAAATTCTGCTAATGCCAGCCTTAAGAGTCTTACAGTGCAATCCTAAGCATGTCTACTCAGAAACAAGTCCCATTGAGTTCAATAATACTTACACCAGGAAAATGTAGTCAGCCCAGTTAGGCTGGCATAAACCCCAGCACAGGTCTGTGCTGGCCAGCAGGTGTCAGAGAAGTGCTTTAAGGCACCTGTGCAACCACTCCTGGGGGAGGTTTAGGCCAGTGCACAGACATGTGCTTGCCTCTGTACATCACCACAGGAATGGGAAGACCACTGATTTGTGCCATCCTTGTTTAGAATTGCACCCTTAGTAATACCAATGTAATGCCAAGGTTCTGTTGTATTTCAGCCCTTCTGTGCTCTCTAGCCATCTTGTATCTTCCATAGTCAAGATACTCCATATATTTCTCTCCTCTAAATTCATTGCATTTCATTGATGATGTCTTGGCCATGCTCTTATCTCATCTTTCTCTCTGCCTTTAGCATTTGCTTCCAGTATCCCTGTGTTCTGCCTTACAACCTTCCCTTTGCTGATATCTGTTGGACTTCAGCACTGCTTGGGATGTAGGATGTGTCCTTGCTTGTTTTCAGATCTGAGCCCAAGAATACTTGCAGCCCAATCCCATCCAATTTTCTAGTGCTGGTACAATTATGTCAGTGCGCTGTTCACTGCATCCGGTGGTGAACAGGCAGTCACTGGGGCCTTCTCAAAGTATGGAAACATGTGATCCCTTAGCATGGGGCTGCGTTGTGGCAACATCAGAGTTGTGAAATTGGATAGGACTGGGCCCTCAAGCAATTACATAGTCTTCTGGTAGTCTGAACAAAACATGCAACATTATCTTTCTGATAAAAGCTCCCTAATTCTGTTCCAGACATCAGGCTCCCATGTTTTCATGGTCAGCCCATTATGTGCATGGCATGTGCACAGCACTGAGTGACAGCCACCCTTATGCTTCAGATGAGCAGTATGTGATTTATTTATTAGCAACAATGGATTCCTTCTATAATTCAAGCATGCACTCAATTATTTATTTCTCTTCTAAATAGGGAAGGGCTCTTCAATATTTGATGTCACCACAGCAGCAGTTCCTTGGAATTTAATAGGACTTTTCTTGCGCTTGGTAAATTCTCTGATCAGGATCTTGCAAAACTGCATTACACTTTTTAGCAGGTGGGACAAATATAGGCTGCAACTTGGCTCCATCAAGCATCAATAGAGGTGCGGCCATTTTCTTAAGAGGCTGACCTTTAACTCCTGACTTTCCAATTGCTAGATAAAAGGAATTTTCACTTCAACACTTCCAATAAGGTCACCCATAAAACTCAGTAACTTCCTACACACTCTTCCTACACATGCTTCCTACAACCCTTGCGTCATGCAGGATTATTATGCTTGGAGCAGACTGCTATGGTCTGTACTTTCACTTTTCTGCAGCAATAGCATGAGATATGAATGATATGCCATTGTGGAAATTCAGGTGATTACATTTCTCAACAGAAAACTACCAAATCCAGTCTTCCTGAAATAAAAATTAGTAGGGATGCAAAAGGAAAATCAACAGAGGTGGTATCTTAGACTAGGTGTCAGACCAGATGAAACGGAGGTCTTGAATGTCATAGAAGAAAGTAGCATGCATGTCCCTCACCACTATCCTTTCCACAAACAAGCTCTGCTCTACAAACTCTGTTAATGGTTTTTCCAGCGAAACTCCGAGATAAGAGACATACATGGAAGAAAACCCAGTTCTTGACGTCTCCTCTGAAAGATCTTAAGCAATTCGACTACAAAGAACTTTTCATAATACACTGGAGATGTGATCCCAGTCAATGTGGATAGTATTATCTGGACAGGCCAGTAAAGTCTCTGCAATGCATTTTTTAATATTATATGTACACTGAACTCACACCAATTCTTCAAGTAGCAGCAAGCAGTGGTACGTTTTAAATCAAACTTTTATTCACTGTATGATTTTTTTCAAAAATCCATTTTAAAATTTAAATCAGATTTTTTAAGAGCCTGCATTAAAGTATCACATTTTTAAAAAGTAATTTGGTTTCAAATGAAATATTAATCTCCCTCTCAAAATAAATGTCATGACTGACTCAACACTCAGTCCAGTCCCCTGGACTTAGAAACATGAAATACAGGAAGTATATTCCTTTCATAATGCCAGGATCCACTGAAAAGAAATTTTTAAGAAATTTGAGGGCAATTAAAGAAAAAATGTATTTTAACAGATTCCTGAATCTGTTAAAGTCCCACTGAATATAATGGGACTTACCTGAAGTCCCACTGAATTCCTGAAGCCCCACTGAATATAATGGGACTTACTTTTCAGTAGACAGGGATAGGATTGCAACCCAAGTCATTTTAGTGTTTGTTTATTCCGAATAAGGAAATTAAGGCTGCAATCCTAACCAAACTTTCCTAGGAATAAGTACTATTGAACACAATGGGACTTACTTTTGAGTAGACATGCTTAGGATTGCACTGGAAGACTATTTTTGGCTCACTGCATAGTTCTGCAGTACTACACCAGGGTTTTTGAGAAGCCTTTTGCGTGAGAACTTAAGAACATAAGAAGAACCTCCACTGGTTCGGGCCAAAGCCCATCTAGTCCAGGTTCCTTTATCACAGAGCGGCCCACCAGATGCCTTAGGGAACATGTAAGACACCTGCATCCAGGTGCCCTCCCCTGCATCTGGCATTTTAAGGTTATCCACATCTACATCTACCTATGCACACCTACACACACATATCCCGCATGTAACCTGTGATGGTCCTTTCCTTTAGGAATTGCTTCTTAAAGACAATCCCTTTTTAAAGGCATTAAAGCTAGATGAGATCATCACATCCTGTGGCAGGGAGTTCCGCAGAGCAACTACACACTGGATGAAGAAATATTGTCTGTCCTAACCTTCCCAACATGCAATCTGAGTGGATGTCCCCTAGTTCTGGTGTTGCTTCTGGAAAGTTTTGGTCATTTGGCCCACTGCAATGGCCAAATGATACCTAACCAGAAATTGGAAGGAGATCCTTGTCTCCAAGTCCATGATCTTCTTTGGTGTTGTTGCATCCAAGCAGTGAGCCAAAGTGAAATCAATATCAGTTAACTAATCTCTAAACCTAGGGTGTCCAAACCCCAGCCCAGGAGTTTGATGTGGCCCATAATGAACCTTATTGTGGATCACAGGCAAACCTTGCAATTACTGGAGGGATTCAAATAAATGAACAACAGGTTCTATGTCCTAAGGGCTCTATAGAACCTGTGAGAACCCCCTGAAGCCCACCACTGCTTGCAATCCTGTGGATTTGTCCCAGGATTATTCAAATTTGAATGTCAGAGAGATGATGTGGCCCTTCTATCAAAATGTTTTGACACCCCTGCTCTAAGCAGATACAATTGCTTTATAAAAGATATTGAAGCTGTGAACAAGAGCATTGGGACTGGACTCTGTATAGCAGAAAATAATTATTTGATAAATTGTAAAGGAATATATTTTATTGTTATGGAACTTTTATTCAAATATTTGTGAACTGGATTTTAAATTGCCAATCTAAAATGAATCTACATTTTGAACAACTGACCAGTACTATGATACCAGTGAGTGAAGGTCGCAGCTCCCCAGTTTAAATAGCACTGATCTGGGCAGTCATATCTGCCTGGACTTCCTGCTACATATCCTGCTGTCTCCCATTTAGAGACTGCTGATCTAGGCAGTCACACTAGCCTATAGGCAAGAGTTCAGTCAGACTAAACAATGCCAAGTTAATGCCCAGCCATTGCAAAATTAAAACTGGGAGCAAGGGTAGAGCAGACCATAAGAAGTAAGTCTGTAGATTTGACAACACCCTGTCGTACCAACCACACATGCTTTTTGAGAGCTCAGCTCAGCACTGTGAGTTTATGTACTCAGAACTCGCACATTTATTTAAGGACAATCCGTTCACTGTCAAAGTAAAATATCAAACTGACAATTTTGTTTTCCTGTGTTCTGAGCTTAACTTTGGCATTTTATACTCCAGGAAATTCTACTTGAAAAGGGCATGCAAGTGGCTTCCTTTACATTAAAACTACTCCAATAACTGCAAGGAGGATTGAAATTCCTCTTCAATCAGCAATATATCTTGAAAAAAATTTACAGACATAAAATGTGACCTTGTAAATCAACATATTTTTCAGCAGTGACATCATCAAGATTTGAAAAGGAAAATAAAAATTTTTGCTTTTCCCCTGCCAATCCAGAGCAGAAGTTTTGTATAGATTGCTGAAAAGAATAAATAAGATGGTTGTTCAATAGTGTGGGTTTGAATGGTCTTCCGAATCATACACATTTAAGAAGATGCCAACATATTCTTTTGAAATGACATGAACTGCAGTGGGTTATGTACAGCCATATAAAGCCAGCTCAGTCAAATAGAAGTCCCTGTGGGTCTGCCATGGAAGCTGGCCTTTTCCAAATACGATGAACATACAAGCCCAACGCTGAGTGCAGGATTGCTGAGATCAGGGCTATTCTGGTGCAGACAAATTATGTCCTGTTGATAGGGGAGGATTAATGAGCTGGTCTGCTCATCCGTTGCAATTAGAAACAAATGCTAAACCAGGCTGATGCTATTTCTATGCGAAGGACTTGGAACTGTGGTTTATTGAGGACCCAGCCACTTCTAGATCTCTGTATAAAGAGAGTGATGTTATAAATATATAGAATAAGCTAGGTGGGGCCACCTATGAATACTATGAGAGGCAAAGGGTTATTTGTCCACAGCAAATAGGTTTGCAGAAGGTTTGCAGAAAGGGCAGGATTAGGGAACACTAATGCTCTATAGGCACTAGTTGCTCTAACATTTTAAGTGCAAAAGGGGGCAGCAATATATAATGCAGGGCTTGATGATGTCTGAAGTGCAAAACCCAAGCACACAAGTTTCAAAGGCCCACTTGTACCTACCTACCATACAATGCAAGGTGAGAAGAAAAAGTACAGTATTTTGCTAGCCTTCAATACCCTAACCCTAAACTTAGGGCATGATCCATTATGTCCCATTAACTAGAGCATCATCCTATTATAGTCAATAGGGCTTACTCCCAAGTAAATGAGGTTAGGATTGCAGCCTTAAGCAGCTCTGCATTGAGAGCTATCCACTCCTCCTTTATTGCTCAGCAAAGAGTCTGGCCCTACAATCCAGAGTAACTACGGGAGCATGTAAGAGACATTACGTGTACCCGTAGTTACTGCACCACCTAGTGAAAACCTATGGGAAACTTATATTGCAATCCAGAGCAAATTGTTCTTACACCGGTGCAAGGACTCCCCGTAGTTACTCTGGATTGCGCCCAAAGACTACCACTATTCAGAAAGTTCAAAATTATTTTCTAGTATTTTCTGTTTATTAAAAGAATAAAATTTGTCCACAAACCCTTGACCAGCCAGGGTTGCACAAGGCTGCTTGGATTTGCACCAGCCATTTTGGTAGCCCCTTATAGGTGGTTGCCCACAGTACATGGGATAAAGTAAAATAAACCTGAATTGCAAGGCATCCACTCCTACCCTGCAATGGAAATGGCATAGATCACCTGGCCTGCCTGTTTCAGAATATGATAGCACTGAGCTACCAGACACATAAAGACTTCATCAAGGATCACAACAAGCTATCCAAACCCTCTGCCACATACTGCAAAATGGAAAAGCAATTACTTACGTTGGATATCTTTTAATAAAGGACACAAACACAATTTCCAAAAATTTTCATTTTTATAATCAAACTTTTTTTACATGAACAGAAACACACCAGGATTTTGTGCGGAAAAAATATTTTTAAATAAACTTTGTTCGTAATCTTTGTACATTCTGATATACATATGTAACAAGGTCTATGGCACCGGAACCAGAGTCAGAAAAGGGAAAAAAATCACTTTTGTTGCATTTCTTCTTCTAAATCAACTCAGCCACTTTTGTAGTATTTTTTTTCATCAAAAATATTTTTTATTACTGGGCAGCCAGCTGTAACTGGTTCAGACACTCAAAATAAAGAACTCTCTCAATTCCCCAAAACTATTATTGCACAAGAAGCCAGGAAAGGCATATGGCATAAAATGGTCAAGTCCCTTGGTGTTAAAATGCCATCCCCTCCCCCCTTAGTAGAAAAATAGTACTAGAAGATGAAACACAGCAAATAAAAAGATTTTCTATAGTCAGGAGGCCGAGAAGTGCTTTGCAGATAGTTTAAGCTGCTCTGATCTTCTTTGCACCAGCAAGCATTTTTTTGCTGAGGTTTTCTTTAGCAAAGCCTTTGCAAACTCAAGGCCTATGGATTTTTTTGTCTTTTGCTTTTATTTTGGCTGGTTGTGTTTTGTTTTTTAAACATAGCTGTCTTCGGTCTATGAACCCGCACAGACTACTTAGTCATAACCTCTACCAGTAGCTGAATCACTAAGGAGGAAATATATATATATATATATATATATATATATATATATATATATATATATATATATATATATATATACTGTATAGTGACCAGTTTTCTCTCACACGCACGTAGATTTTTAAAACTGGTTCATTTTGAAGCATCTGTTCTTCATCTGTTTTGGGAGAAGGGACTTACAATAGCATTCTGCTCAGCATTGTGAAGTCTTCGTATTTTAAAACCTTTCCTTAAAAAAGGTTTTTTGCCAGAGTTTGTCTTATAATAATCCTCCTCCTCCCCCATAAAGCTAAAAAGAAAAAATAAGCCTCCCAAATCCATGTCAAGAGAGGAGTGTGATCGTCCCTTTGTCATGCGCTTCTTCACTGTCACACGACAGTCTCAACTCCCATCAGCTTTGGCGTAAGAATTCGTGGTGTGATTCCATTGTTTAGATCCTCTTCAAACTCCAATAACTGCCCCATAAAATTAAGATTAGGAGAAATGATTGGTCGCTTGCCTTTGACAAATTTATAGGCATCAGTCATGGTCATCCGTGTGTGCTTCATTAGGTAAGCGATGACTATGGTGGCAGAGCGGGACACACCAGCCTGGCAGTGGATGAGGAGACCTTTCCCACACTGGTGAGCTTCCTCTGAAGATAAAGGAAACAGAAACAAATATTCACTTCAAGAAGGCTTGAAAAAACCAAAATGTGAATTTAGGCATAACTTGCATTCTGTTTACATTAATTTTTTTCTTGATAAGCTATTGGCACACAATTTGTGTCTAGTTTGGGAAAAATTGTCTACTGATTGATACTTTATGTGACTCAAATAGGCACAGTTCTCAAGTTGTACTATCCTTTGATATGCACTCCCGAGCCCAAAGACCAATGGGCTAGCACTTCTTAGCCAAGCACCTTGTGGATTCGCATAGGCTTCCCCATTGCATTCACATTTATGGAAACCTAGATTCAGTTGCCATGCATTTCCACTGCAAACAGTTCAGTTGCAAGCTCCATTTTAATAATGTATTATATCTAGATGGGAATCTATATACAGTATATATAACTGAAAAGTCACTGACTCATCAATGCCCAGCCAAAACAGCTGGGCCTAGAAGTGTGAAATTTGGGGAGTATGTTCCTTCCATGACGGAGGGACTCAATGAGAACTGGTTTTTGGAATTCCAATTGGAAGGGGGTAAAAAGGGGTGCAACACGTTTTCCTCCCTATACTTTCCATTGAAGAGTCCCTAACTGAGGGATGTGCTGCTCCAACCTCTGGACCTAGAAGCATGAAATTTAGGGAGGGTGTTCCTTCTGTAACATCAATATCCACCAAGTACTGATGCTGAGGAATTTAACCCTTAAGTGCAAAGAGCATACACCTTGCATGCAGAAAGTGCTGCTTCCATAGAGAGCTTAAAAATTCCCATCTGAAGTTCTTAAGCACTAATACCAATCAGGGAAGTCAATCATTGATTTCAGAAGGAATAATAGACCAAAGACAACTTTCTGTATTCATCAATAGCTCTTCCAATATTAGAAAAGTACATTTCCTGATTTCAACTGTGTGGTTGATGATGTTGGCAGACTGTAGCAAGCTATATTCATTTTAGGTCTGGCTAGCTAAAGACCATATGAAATTATGGTCTTAGAACTCAGCCTCTAAATCAGTGATTTTCAACCAGTGTGCCATGGCACACTGGTGTGCAACAGATAGTCCTCAGGTGTGCTGTAGGAATTTGGAGGCTGACATTCATTAATAGAAAAATTGGGGGATTCGAACAATCTGGTGTGCCTTGTCAGTGGTAAAAACAACTGATGGTGTGTCTTGACAATTTCAGTGCCTTGTTAAATGTGCCGTGAGATGAAAAAGGTTGAAAATCACTGCTCTAAATTCTGAATGTGTTTGGCATTGCATTTGGTTAGTATTCGTTGCCAATCACCTAAACTTTTCTTTACTGTTCCATAATTCCTCTGCTACTGTATTTTAACTAAGGCTGCAATGCTAAAGACACTTTCCTAGGGTAAGACCCATTGAATACAGTGAGGCTAACTTTAGAGTAGACATGATTAGGATTGTGCTCTTAGTGTTCTCTATAATGTCACAAATCTTTGTAATAAAAGATTTTTCTCCTCCCAATCAGATACACAATTTCTCAGAAGTAATCACTCTACTCCTCCACATTCCACCTTTCTTCCTTTTTTCAGTCCAGGAAGTGGAAGAAGTAGAATAAGAGTGGATAGATCAGTCCTGGGAATATTCAAAACGAAATCAACTGCGTGGCCAGTCCTAGATTCACTACGATTACTCATTAATTTTCAGCCATCGTAAGCGATGTTTCCGAGGTTAGACTGAGCAGAAGAAAAAGCCAGTTCTCTAGGACTCCATGTAATGCTTCTTCACTGTCTTTATTTCAAACCTTCCAAACATTAATAATCTATTTCAGACATTGCAGATCTACTTTAAAAAGTGTCCCCAGGGTAAAGCTAAGCTCTGATTAGTTATTTAATAAAAATGTATCAAATTCAAAAGGCAAAATAAACAAATATTTCTTCATCAAACATGCAGGCATGGCTTTAGGCCACAGTTATCAAAGTGAAGGAAAAATGAAAAGTCACCCCCCCAACCCAGGCCCCCCCCCCCCCCCAAAAAAATATTGTCTAGGCTTTTCAACAGAAAGATGCAAGATGTGAAGGACTGAGCAAGCAGGAACTGGTTGAAGATTTAAAATGTTGTCCTCCCAAGTTGAAATGCCTTACTAGTTTCCAAGATAGTTTCCAATCTTTTTTTGAACATTCATCTGAAAGATTCAAGACATGAATGCAAAACCTCTGTTTTGACAAAGGAAATACCCACGGGCATGACAGGGCAAGGGTGCATTCCAGTTCAACCAGTGTGGATGGTGTGGGGTGGGTGCTGCATAAGCCAAGTGAGGAAGAAAAAGCCTGCCACAGCTTGGTGGAAGGAAATGGGGACATGCAAGGCTGAATGCCCATCCTCCTCATTTCACCTATCAGGCAGAAGTGCAGAATGTGCCCATTCCTTTTCCACCAGAAAATGCAGCAGAAAATCAGCAGCAGGGTGCCAAGTTAGCTCTCTGAAGAGAGGCTTGGACAAAAGGGTATAAGTGATATGCAAATCATATCCTCGCTGTGCCCACCTCAATCCCACCTGTCAGTGGCGCACAACATGCTGATGCAGAAATACCCTGACACTTTTACTCTGCCTACTCAAACTTGAAATCTGCTGGCCTAAACTGGGAATATGAGAGACAGTACCCACGCTACACAATTGCTCACTTCAGTTGATACAAGGAATGAGGTGGCTCCTTTTCTAGGGAGCTCCTTTTCTATCCTCTAAGAGCAGCGTCTCTGCCCCACTTTCTTGCATCTTTCATTCTGCTTGGTTGAAAGATTTGCAAAGCTCACTTAGCCCTATGCTGAAAAAGCTTGTTCTATCCTCCTCACCTCTTCTGCTAATTGATGCAGGGGGCAAACATCCACTGGAAGTAGAGGCACTTCACTGTCTGGGTTCTGCGCAAAGTGGAAGTAAAATTCATACATTTTGCAGAATCTGCAACAGGTACTGGTGCATCTCAAGACCCTGCCATTTTTTTGGATTGCAAACAAAAAAATTTGCAGCCCTCTCTGGCTGATCTCTGAGCTGGCCCATTCTCTGGCTGATCTGCTGCTGGCCCATTCATATCAAAACGATTGAAGATTTTTTAGCAAGCAAGATGGAGGCAGTGCAACGCATGTCCATTGTTGCATGACTCAACTCAGCAACTCAAATACGAGACCAAAATAAGAAGGGTCCAGACTTGAGTGTTTTTCAGCCATGCATGACTCACGAGTCTCTCAAGTCAGTGAAAACACATTTTTGCAATTTGAGTCTGAGTCACCTGACTGAAGTTCCTATCTCTGGTGCATGCACTAAACATAGCCAAGATATTATTTTATGAGTGAAACAGATCTGCAACTACAACTGGAGAATGCATCTATACATTATATTTATATTTAAACAATGTTTACTTTCACGTGAATGAAATCCATCTCTGTCCTTTCAAAGACAACCCTTGGAATTAAGAAGCCTAGATCTATTTTCTACTCCCCTTCAAATCTTCTGAGTTGCTATTGCTATTTTCAAAATATATCTGTTACATCTGTTAGAAAATTTGAGACCTGCAAGATAGAGTGACCGTCCAATACTTACCTAGTTCTTGACAACCTAGTAGCCCAAAAGCAAGTAAATACATAGGTCGCACTTTGGTGGGAAGATATTTTGGTGTTTCATGTGTCTTTTGTGTTAAAGCCATAATGACCATGGTGACATCAGACAACAATGGCTCCTCAGCTTTTAACAGAGGTCAGAACTGCCCTTAGAGTCAGTCAGGCGGAGGACACCATTATCTTAAACTTGGGACTTTAACCAAAGGGTAATAGGGCACTAACTACAAAGACTCTATAGTTTACAGCTAAATGTTAAGATTTTCAACATTAGGTTAGGTAATGGCCTCCTCCCCCATCTCACTCTTTTAGGTCCTATAACTAAGTATGCAACTTTAATGGTAAAGCCCGTACAGTAAAATCTTGGATTGAAAGTGTTTTGCAAAACAAGCAATCATTTCTAATAACTTTTGACTTGTTATACAAGTTCATCATTGGCATCCTTCAGTCTCAAAAGACTATGGTATTGTGCTGTGATTGGAGGTCCTAAAACAGCATCTGATGTGGCTAAAAGCAATGTCTTATTGCTTTTAATGTCTTATTGCTTATTGCTTTCTAAAAGCATAAAATAAGTCCTGGCTGGGATATGGCCGATAGCAGCACTCTACCAACACTCAGCTAGTCCTGAGAGACTAGCCTATGCATGTCTACAATGAAGTAAGCTCACTGCAGTCAATGGGGTACACTCCTATGTAAAGGGGGCAATGGAAAGGCACCTGAGAGACCTAGTTTTGCATATCTTCTGTAAAGTAAGCCCTATTAGTGGGGCTCACTCCTGTGTAAGGGGACATATTGCACCCTGAGTGACCTGAGAGACTTGGGCTTCAGTCCTAAAGACACTTTCAGAGGAGTATGACATAATGAACACAATGGGGCTTACTTTTGAGTAGACATGGTGAGGATTGTGCTCCAAGTGCAAGTTAATTTATTTTATTTTGTGTATATTTTATATTTTCTTTATTATTTTGTATTATTGTACTGTAATCATTTTTATATGAATATTTTTGTGTTGCGGACCAAATCATTGTATTTGGGGGAGGAAAGGCGGGATACAAATTGAGTTAAATAAAATAAATAAATAAATACATAAATAAAAATAAAATCATCTGAATTACCATTATTTCTTACGGGAAATTTGTTTTGATATACAAGTATTTTGGATTACAAGCATGCTTTTTGAACAAATTATACTTGTATATCAAGGTACCTTTGTATTTGAGAAAAAGGATGTAAACACATATGCATTCTTCAAGGGAACCTTTGGGGAGACAGTGCTGGCTGCATCTCCTCACTTCATGCAGACTTTGTGAGGGAACTAAATCCCCTCCTCCACACACACAAACACAACTATATGAAAGGATCCTATAAGGGCTTACTGAAGTGACCAGTGGATTCATTTAGTGATATCCCCATAGGCAGATAAAATTTCACAGGTGTTATAATTCTCTCATCAGAAGATAGTTATGACGGTGCCTCCCTTTGGGCAAAGATAATCAGTTCTATGCCTATCAATCTATGCACTAAACACATCTGAGCCATGAACACAGCAATTACAGCAAGGAAGGATCATTACCAATGAATTCAAACGCCTCTTCAAAATACTGCCTGAGATTCTGCTTGTTGCTGTCTGTGGCGGGGAGCCGCTTATAGTTGAACAAGCCTTTCTCATAGTGGTAGAGGGGGAGGTGGGTGGTGACATTGATGACGTAGCCAATGTTCAGCCTCTGCATCTTCTCCAAGTCCTGCGCGTCATGCTCATTACCAAGGAAAAGGAAGGGCAAGATGGGGGTGAGCTCAGCATTCTCAATATCTGGAGTGGTCGGGATGGACTGAGGTAGTGTCGATGTCACTGCAGCAGCACCACCGCTGCCGCCGCCGCCTCCTTCAGGGCACTCTTGAAGTTGAAGGGAGTTGTCACAGAGGTTTTCGTGGTTCTGTTTGAAGCTGCTGAGTCCACCTGCAAGACAGAAATTGAAGATGGTTTTCAGAAACAAAATAATATAATGGGACAGCTCAGGGCCTCCCAAAACCTCAAGAAGCACAACAAATGCTCTCCTCCATACCAGTCTTCTGAGGCAACCACTTCAGTTGGTCTCATGGATGGGATAATACTCAATGTCCATCAGCTGCATGGCCTGCAATGTTATTGAGGTTGTAATTCTTAATTCCTTTTCTGCAACCCCAATACAAGCAACAAGGCTGGTAATGAATGCAGGTTCTCGGGGGGGGGGGGGGGGAGGGTGGTGGGTTTCAAACCCTGGCCTGGGGTCCAACATCTTGCCCGTGGCAAGCCCCCATCTGGCCTGTGGATGGCCCATATAATACTCTGGAGGTAAGAGGAGCTTCTCCCTCCTCTCTCTCTCTCTCTCTCTGAAAGTGTTTATGAACTGGTTATAAACTGCTTTCTGAACTTTTGGTTGAAAAGTGGTATATAGAATAAGGCTGATTGAAGATCATCTCCTCTCTGTGTCAGAAAGTATCTTATTAACTGATCTGAATTAATTCATTTAAGTTCCATCTCTAATATATTCATTTATGCAAATATTTTGAAATTTGAAATGCTAAGTTCTCAGCCCCTGACACAGTGTCAGAGAAATGATGTGTCCCCTCACCCCCTCCCGCCACCAAAATGTTTGCATACCCTGGATTTAATGGAGAGGTAGATTTCTTTTATCTTTGCATTTTGCGAAATGTTTCAATCACTTGTCTTTACAAAGAAAAACACTTTCTATTTATACCCATAAATAGTTGTACCATAAATGCATTTTAAGATGTTCACTTCTCAAAATGTTTCCCCCTCCATGAATAGGGATAATCCACGTGCAGTTTATCCTCCTGATCAGAAAGATAAAACACTTTGTATTTTACCCAGAAAACATAAGAATTTTGCTCTGCTTAAGAAGGAAACCTTCATTAAGTGTCCCTTCTGCTTATGAAGTACACTTCATAAGTGTACTTCTGCTGAGAAAGGCTAGAGAGGAGAATCGCTTGAAAAGAAAAGGGTGTCAAAACAAAGAATGCACAACCTGTCGTGCACTTTTCTATTGCCCGAAAATGCTTCAGGATTTTCCAAACTGTTTTCTAGTGAAGTGCTCCATGAAAAGAGAAAAGCAGAAGCTTAGAAACTTTCTGCACCTCGTTCCGAGATGACATCAGCTCAGGCTCCCCACCTGCCTAGTTTCCATAGAAATTACACAAAGACATACAATGACATCAGCCCGGCATGACATCAGCTCTTTGAGCGCAAACAATGCAAGACAAACTACTTTGTTTGAGTCCTTTTGGTTACAACCAAGTTCTTGGGAGCCAGTGATGTAACGCTAACAGGTGGTTGGGTCCAGTTCTGTCTAACCAAGCAAGGAGAAAAGCAAAACAGCAATATCCCTTATGCAAGGTTATAGGTTAGAGTTTTACTGATGGCATGTAGAACAACAATCAATTAAGAGAAATGTCACTTAAAGTGAAAGGGAGAAAAAGTTACAAGAATGAGGCATCTTTTTATAAACAAGTAGGCTCATTACAAATATTTTGCAGAAAGAGGTTAAAAACAAAACCACCCAGAGATTACATTTAGATAAAATAATTAGAATACTGCATCTGTAAACTTCTCTTTCCGGAACATGTTTTTACACATTTTGGACTTGGCATTAAGGTACTAAATAAGTTCCTTCAGTTGTATAGCATGTATCTAAAAACAAAAAGCCCTGCAATTATCAAAAATGTTTTAAGGGGTTTCCCTCAAAATTTTGGAGCGAGTATCAGTTGTCGAAAGTAAATCATTGCTTGTGATAATTTAGCATTTTGGGGTCTGAACGGGAAGGCGACAATCAGAAGTAAGAAATAACATATTTCAGCTTTTTCATTTCCAAAGGTATTTGGGGCAAAAGTCTGAGGACAACACTCAAATCCTCAAAGCTTCCTCCCATCCCCTTTCAGAAAGAAAGCATCTGGCTCACTATTTTTTACCCTAGATGTGGAGAAGGCCTTGAAATCTTACACAAGAGTGGTTTGCCTCAATAGGTTGCAATGCTAGCTCTCACCAAACTGGAATGAAAACCCCTTTTCCTTATCCAATAGCCAAATCTCATTTACATCTCTTGGTTCATTTAACCATATCCAATTGTTCTTTAACAGCTAGTACGGTTGCTGCTTCCTTCCTAGAAGTTCCATCTCATTTAATTGTTGCATGACAGCAGGGACAGTTAACTGAGTACAGACTTTCCCCATCTCCATGTAAGGGAAAAGCTACGTTAGATGCATTTTTGGCTTGTTATTCACTTTCTACAAATCCTCTTATTGGGTGGGGGGAATAACCCTAAGCTGTACTTCAGTTGTATCTAAAAATATACAGAAGACTGGGGGAAACGAGACATGTAAATACAAGCTTCCTAATAGCTTTGCTTTGTCAACCCCTGTATGGCTCTTGAAAAAGTTCCTTTTACTTTCTTTCAGCTTATTTTCTTCTCTATGGGTATCCATTGTTTTTGGAAATAATCCTTAGTGACACGTCTTTCTGATATCTGGCAAGCCTATACTGTACTTACACATGATTGTTTTGGGCTGGAGGAGATGAACGGTATGGGAAAATAGTTAAGTCACCAGCCAGGGCAGTCAGGTTTATCTCAGGAGCATTTGAATGTTACATTAGCAATGCAGTATTTAATGTTACCACGACTGGCAGGAGCCGATGCATAGGCCCAAAGTGCATTTCTTTTATTTTTAAAATCTATCCTGCCATTCTCATATAATTCAGGGTAACCTGCAAGTTTAGCATAAAAACCAATAAACTGAATTTTTAAAAACAGCAGCAACAGAATGACAGGAAATCAAAATCACACAGATGAGAGACAGCAGCAGACAGAACAAAAGGTGGCACAATGAGGAAAGATCTATCTAGTACAGGCCCCAAAATTCCCTATTTTTGTATTAATGCATGTAATTTCTCCCCTCCTCATTACCTTTTGGTAGGGGTCTTCAAACATTTCAGGCATAAGCCATCGTGGTGCCAATGGTTGGAAATAAATACATTTTTAATATATAGATGGTTGGGGAAATCATGCAAATTTGAACCCATTCATTAATTTATTCATTAGCACACACCACAAAAATAAGCCACACACTCAAATGGACCCCCATTTACCCACCTCTAAAGCCGGTTATACGTAAAGGAGTAAATGGCTCAGAACTATTTATTTTCATTCTCCACAGTGTGCTATTACTTTTTGCTTTTGCTCTCTTCTTTGCAACCACCCTCCTCCTCAATCTACAGATAAATTACCTCTTCAAGATTATAACTCATAGATTTAGGTCATAACTGAAATCATCACCAGACCTTTTCCTTTCAAAAAGAAAAGTGCCTCCCTCCTTATGCAGCCACTTGTCTGACATGATCTGGGAAGAATGATCTTCTGTGTTCCTCTGTCCTTTGATATTAGACTGGCAATGAAGCAAAGGTACCGATAATCCCTTATCATTCAAACTCCCCAACATTCACTTGCATGCCTCATTGCTTGCTGGAGAAAAACCAGGATTCTCAATATCTCCCAATTTCTGATCTCCCTGTGTCCCTATGTTCTGCATGTTTGGATTTTGTTTTTGGCTTTTTGTGTTTTTGATAAATGTTATATTTTCTTGGATCGGAACAGATGAACAATTTTTGGTTGCTGTTCCAATTCCTTCAGCGAGAGAGAAATAAAATATAATTTAAAAAACTTCTGCCTATTATTTCAGGTAACACGTGACACCTATTATGGAAAGTTCCATTTTTGGAATAAAAGTGCATCCCACAACTGACAGAAGAAATTTGTAAATCACTTTTCCTTTGAAAATGGCTTGTTGCTGACCCTTGTCTGACTGGGACAAGTGAGTATTTCCCAATAAAGAGGTAGCTTTATCACAATAAATAGTGATAAAATAAATAAAATTCCTAGAGTTGGATGTTTAGAAACAGGAAAATCTGGCCAGACAGGAAGGTCAAAAGCAACCACACAATGGAAGAACAGACAGTCATGATGTAATAAAATCAAGGACCACATTTCAGCACAACAATCTTAGACATTCTGAAATGGCAATATGTAGTTGAGGCAAGAGCTTAAAACCTATGACTAGTTAAATAAAAATAGTATTTTTGCCTACGTCTAGGAAAAACGAATTTTACTTTATCTCACATGAAAAAGGGAGAGAGAGAATATGCTCTACAAGTCAGATCCATGTGCATTTCAATACACACATTAAGTTGTATAAAAGCAAGTTAAAAATCAGCTGTACATTCCTCCCAAAAATTACCCCAAGTAACAAAAATATGCAAAAGGGTTACCTTGTAATAAAGCCACACTCAATTTAAAGAGATAAATTAATAAATGGCTGAAAGTCCTAATTATAACAAGGACTCTCAGTAAAGGGACCAGTGCGTCTTTACTCATCTGAGCCTCAGAATCATCTCTTCTTTGAATTTCCACTAACTTTGGATTCTCATAATCTCAATTCTCACTTTGTTGATGAGCATTTTTCTAAGTACTTGTGTCATCCTAAAGATTTCAAAAAGGATCCCCCAATTTTCTGAAATATTTCAAACCTCTCAGACTTTTAATTAGTAACTTTATAAAGACAACTGGCCAGTGAGGGTAATATTAAACTAAGAATGGATAATTTTTTTTTAAAAAGATTTTTAAGGGGGGGAGACCATGCAAGACAGGATTCCAAAAATTAGGGCTGTATTCAGTGACTACACAATCCACTTGCATGATTTTCTAGAAGTCAACAAAATCAACAAAAAAAATCAACAAAATAACTGGGAGTGTGAATTTTCCCCCACTATAAATAAGCAGGCCTCCGTCAGTCTTGAAAGACTATGGTATCGTGCTCGGCGCTGCATACGCTGCATGCGAAGCAAGAAAGCCTGGGTTGGCTTGTTATGGAGGATAGTATTTTAGCTTATACTCATACCAAACTACTAGCTTGTCTGGAACACCTTGACATTTTTTCCATTTCAATTCAATTGCTTACTTGAAATTTTACACTCATTTTTGTGCATCTTCTTGTGTACTATCATACAAAAATTCCAATTCGGACCTAAATGAATATTTATAAATGTTTGCAACCATCATTCCCTAGCCAAGAACTTTAGAAATTTTAGAGCTATACCCCTTATTACATATTGCCCTTTGCAGCAGTCATTGTGGAGAAACAGATAGGATCAGAGAGAGATCCTATCAGAAAATGGAAAACATTTTAAACTAGGTATGAATGTAATTAAATGAGATAGGAATTTAAAACTAGCAGGGTCATATCGACACTGAATGGACATGATGAAGGTCCCTTATACAAAACCAAGCCATGATTTTCTAACATTATACCATCTTGTTCTAACCCACTGAGTGAATGATGACCAAAATTATGACCCATTGAACCTTAACAAAGCATATCCACTCATCATACCAATTTAAGTTCTTTTCTCAAGGACTACATCAATGATCGTCATAATAAAGTAGTCATCTGGAACTTTCTTGCAGCCATTTCCAACAACAATGGAGAGAATGCCACAAAAACTTCCTAAATCTTGTTCTCAGCCATGGTTTTGGACAAAAGGCTTCCAGCCTGAAAAATAAGCACCGGTCAATACATACCGTATATATCAAGAAGCATTCTTATCTTTTATCTTTAACAGCTTATAAAACAATATTTTGAGTCTGTGTCCTTGGGGCTTGTATTACATAATAATCACAGGCCAACACATTCTGCTGTCTTAAAAGTTAGACCCTTGGTATATTTCCAGGTATATTGGGGTACTGTTTCCAGTATTGCATCAGTTCTGCTCATCTAGTTTCTAGAGATACAATATAACCTCATTAATGTTCAAGCAGCTTCTCCATGAGAAAGCCTAACCCTACAATCCAGAGTAACTACGGGTGCACGTAAGAGACTTTACGTGCACCTGTAGTTACTGCACCATCTAGTGAAAACCTATGGGAAATTCATACTGCAATCCAGAGTAAATTGTTCTTACACCGGAGCAAGGACTCCCCGTAGTTACTCTGGATTGCGTCCTATGTCATGGTTTTTTCACAAGGAAGTTATTTGAATCATTCACTAATGATATAGTATATCACCAAAAGTTGATGCGATAGGGCAGAATTGATGCAATTTTTTGGAATCAGCATCTCAAATTCATATAAAACCACCATACAGTGGTGCCTCACATAACAAATTTAATTCATTCCAGAGGCATGTTTGTTACATGAAATGTTCTTTACGTGAAGTGGATTTTTCAATAGGAAATAATGAAAACTCAAACGATTGGTTCCACAACCCAAAAAATATTCATATAAAAATATTAAATATATAAAAATGATGATAAAATGCTGGAATTGTATTCAAAACACTGTAATATAACACAATTAACTATAATAAAACACTATTTACTGTATGTAAATAAAACAGACTCTGGACTCAGTGAGGCTTACTTAACACAATGCTTCTTTTAACACAATGGGGCTTACTTCTGAGAGAAGATGCTTAGGATTGTGCTCTCAGAGTCAGGTCCTAATTTATGCCCTCTAGACTGGGGATCCCCTGCATAGAAGGGGGTGATGGGGGCGAGGCCAACTAAGGAGCGCTGGCTAGCAATACTTTAAAATTTAAAGAGCTACTTGCCAGCGTTCGTTAACCACAGCAGGTTCTTTACCCAAGGCAGGGGTGCCACCTAGTGGTAGGTTCATTACCTGGAACATACTTTACCCAAGGCATTCTTTACACAAGGTATCACTGTATATGTTTTGGGGTTTTTGACCCTCCATTTCACAGGCCTATGCTATTTAAACTTGGTCCAAACTGGCATCATCAGCCATGGAAAGCCCTTCATTCAAAGAATTTATTGAACAGGTTTTCCCAGTTCAGTGATTTTCCACAGAACACATGCAGAAAGGATGAAACAAGCTAATCAATGGTAAGTGATTCCCATTTCTAGGATATAGAATCCCATTTCCAGGATATAGAATACCATCAGATGTAGGTTATAATTCTGATGAATTCAATCATACTGCCCAAACTTTTTGGGGCAATCCATGTAAAGTAAAAGTGACAATCCTCTTCATTTTTCCAGGCTGGCTCCAAAGAATCATTTTGAAAAGGAACTTGTTAAATAAAATTCTAATGAATTCCAAGTACCTTAAATAAACCTCTTTTTAGTCTGGAATAATTCTGTTTTGTTCACTCTAAGTAGGCGATCCTCTCTACCCAAAGGAGCCACACATTTCAGGAATAAGAAAGTTTTTCCACCATTATGGAAACAATTCTTTATATTATACTCGATGCATCAAATATACTATCCAAACACTGGATGACATATTCCACTTCTTTCTCTTCTGCCAAGAGGAGAGTTCTTCAGATTCCAATCTCAGGCTGTATTCTTGCAATTCACACACACCCTTACGTAACCCATGTTACATAAAGTCAGATCTATTCCCTCCAGCTATGAAGCCACTGAACATGACAGTTTATTCACAAATGCTTTGCTCAGGACATAGAAGAGCCGTTGGAGCCATTTCTACCTATCTGTAAGTCCCTGAGATGCAGTGGAATGAGCAGCCTTGGATTTTAGCTGGAGAGAGCTGGCTTCAGAGGCTTATCAAACCCACCTAGTGACTGACTCACGGTTCCGACCACTAGACATATCAGATATCAGGAAAAACTGAGGGAGTGACCTGGTGTTCCTTACCCAGGCTAAGAGTATCAAACACATTTTATTTAGCATTCATAGTGCATGCTGTGGCCAGAAGTGATGTCATTAAATGGGGACTGATGTCATTAAGCAGGTGAAAACAACACTTTTCCTCACTGAGGAACTTATTAACAGTAAATGATCCAAGTGAAAATTGGCAACATCACCTCTCTTGTTCTTCCTTTCCCCTTGGTAGCATTCCATATCTTCTGAAGTCTCCTTCAGTCTCTCCTTTTCCAGTGCCTTAGCAGATGAAGCACCAAGAAAGAGTAGCAATAGGAGAGTTCAAACATCAGACTGCCCTTTCATGAATGAAACCTCAGAAACAGTGCTGCTGAAAAGGGGGGGGCACATGTTAAACTGATCTCTCTTTGGACTACCCTTTCAGAAATGCCACTTCTGCCAAGTCATCATTTGGCAGTTCAATAGATGAGAGCAGCTGATGGTGGTGCTGGGGCCTGGGTAAAGAGCCAATGATCATGGGGGCCCGATAAAGATATTCTGCAGGTTATATTCAGTTAGCGGGCCTTATGTTTGACACGCCTGACCTACGCTGTGGCACCCACTCCTCTGTGTGCATGCATGTGTAGCATTCTGGGCACAACAATACAATGCATGACAGATTTGATTCAGTTCATAGTCCAGTGTTCTCAAGATTCCCACAGTCCCTCCTCCACCCCAGGCTAAAAGATGTAAGCACCCCCTTTCCTAGTGTTCAGGCCAAACAATTTCAATCTGCCCAACATGAGGCCTGATCCATTTGTAGGTTACCAACTTATTTTGGTTTTATACAATGTGTAACTGTCCTGATTTTCCACAAAGTGTTTTAGAAGCTGTAGCTTGGAGCAGAAATCAATCAGAGGAGCCATGGATTCCTCACAAAATATTCACAATTCCATTCAGTAAATAGGAATGCATACCTAATGGGGAGCCATGGTCAGTAGGTCAAGGGAGCCGCCAATCAAAAAGTTTGGGAACCACTGCCCAAGAACCAAATTTGCAGGTTGCCCTGCTAACCATGATCAGCCATAGGATGTGTTGCTCATCTTTGTATCTGAAGTCAAAGAGATAGCATTGTCTGAAGATGTCTCTGTGGTCACAAGTCCAGCATGGCACACAGAACACTGCTTACCTTCCCACCAAAGTGGTACCTATTTTATGCTTTTGAACTGCTAGACTGTCTCAAAAAGAAAATTATGGTTGAATGTTCTTTCAAATGAAGGAGAATGCTTACTCAACCAATGTAGGCATGCTTGTAGTTTCAGAACAAAAATGAAGTCATGATATGATAAAGTTATGCTGGTGGGGGAGGAGACAGCTTTTCTTAATGTTTTCCCCCCTAAAGTTTATTTTTGTATTCAATCCACTGTGAACTGAAGCTTTAAGATAGAACTTTGATTGCTGAGCAGTACAGATAAAATAGATTACAGTCGTGCAGATTTTAGGGATTAAAAAGTCCCTGAAAGGCAAAAATTCAGTGCATCACATTTAGAATGTAAAAATATAAACTTAGATTTCAGATGCAATCGAGGGAACAGTTTAAAATGTTGGTTGAAACCTACTGTTTGAGAGAGTACAATTCTGCAAGTACAGCCTGTTTGCTTAAAAACTGTGACCTCATTTATTTAGACTGCTGCAGAAAAGTTCTGCCAGAGCAATAGCCTTATGTATTTTTCCACTGAGACAACAATTAAAAGGCTGTAATGAGCAGAGGACATTATGTCAAACTGATTCAAGGTACGAGATGGCTGAAGGATAAGGCAATGTCATTTGAAATACATAAATACACACACAGCAGGACTGAGATGAGAGAGTATGAGTTTTGGACCTTTCCATGAAAAAATCCTATATTATTATGAAAAAATCTGCTTGGGCCATTTTAGGCCCGTCAAAACATTCCTTTCTTTTCACCAAGCGGCATTGTACTGTGCCAGAATTAAACAGTGCCATTACTGGACAAAAATATTTGGGGGGAGGGAAGAAGAGACAAACTGTGAGAATGGTCATATGTAGTAAGTTGTACATTAAATGGGAACAGAAGATAAAGGGGACAGGAAAGACACTTTGCCTATCTCATACACCAGGAAAGATTGGGCATGTTTTATCTTAGGTGATCACAATCAAGATGTGACTCAAATGACAGTAACTGCACACTGCCAGATAGCACAGCTGTTACTTAGGACAGCTTGTTATTTAAATGAAGACCTATGCAGTACTCTGGGAATTAGAAGACTATAGCCCAAGCCTTTTCCAATGCTGGTGCCAGCAGGGTATGCCAGTGGGGTGTTCACTAATGCCAGTCACTGGACTTTCTTAAGATATAGGAACTTGTATTCCCTTACCACAGAACTGCATTATTGCTACACCACAGCTGGAAAGTTGGATATGATTAGGCTCCAATCCTATACAAACTTATCTATCTGGGTCTCAGTCCTATTGAGTTCAGTAGGACTGAGGTATGCATAGGTAGATGATTTGTCCAAGGTTTGGTGCTAATGAATGTGCTCTCCTTGTCTTACTCATGATTGGTTTACCTGCTCCATTCTCTCTGCACACATAGAAAAGTTCCCCTCCCTCTCCTGGAGCCCAAAATGATGTAGCATTATATTTACTGGTACATCAGTGTGAACACCTGTGTTACACAACTGAAAGATGAAGTTATGACAAGTCCTTTATGGGAATCCAGCCTCTGCCATAAACTTATTAATGCTGCAACCTTAAAGACACTGTCCCATTGAACTGAATGGGGCTTACTTTTGAGTAGACATGGTTAGGATTGTGCTCTAAGTGAGCAAGCTACAACCTTTCAGCCTTAGCTTCTCATTTATGAAATAGGGCTAATGGTACTCACCTTGCATCAGGGCAATATATGGGAAGCCTAGCAACACTTCATATTTGTATGGTTGGCTTTATGTTGTCAAATGAGGGGAAGCTCAAAAGTCTTTTCTACTTTCCAAGTCTTTGAACTGGATACACAACGCAAAGCATGGGTTGTATGAGGAAAGAATGAACCATGTGCCTATTATAATTACATGTACCAATTTAAGTGCAAAAGAAGGCATTTACCGGTGCTACTAAAGGCTATTACAGAACAACCCAGTTTCCACTGCCAAATATTTAAAGATATTCCATAAGAATATCACCCAAGAATGCCAAGAAAATGTTTGCCCTAACATGATTAATGTTTTAGTCCTTGGAATTTAACCAAGGTAAACATTAAATTAGTTTATCTGGGTTACTGTATTATTACCATACAATTTAAAAGTGAAAGGAAAGGCAGACTTTTGTTCACCAGGAGATAGATAACCTTGCATGTTTTTAAAATGCGCATGTGACATGTACAGAATTTGGAAATCCACAATGAAGGAATGCTTTGCTCTACATAAGGAAAAAAATATGTTTAAATTATAAATGGGATAGGAGGAAATTGCCTCACTCCTCACCCTTCATGTCACAGTTACTCACCAATATTCTTATTTGAGTTGGGCTTCACATAGGCCCCATAAATGTAAATGATGCAAACCAGAGAAAAAGTGTGCCTTTTCCCTCAGGGTAAATCCTATACAATGCACAATATCACTGCCCAAACAGATACCTGCATTCCTCCCATACCAAAATGAACTGTGCATTTATTGAAGTGTCTGGAAGCAAGGCAAACAATAATTGGAAGTTTTTCAGTTGTAGCACCCCAACAAGGCTCACCTGACTTAGAAAGGTCATGTCAAAGTGCAATTTTAAAAAAAATCAGGCCTTTTAAACAATGGACAGTTTTATTTGCCACATTATCTCACATTTTATTATCCCACATTTTATGATGTTGCATTTTGATCTGTAAACGTAAGAAGAACTTAAAAGACTTGGGGCTACCTCACAGGAGATGGAAATTGTGAATGTGGGGAATTGCAGAGTCCTGAACATTTACTGATGTGCTGTAACATTCCATGTGCTTTGGCATTTAGTCATGCTAGCCACATGACTGTGGAGGCATTTTTGGACAATAGTGGCTCTTCATCTTCAAAATAGGGATGAGCACCACACCATAGAGTTGGTCAGGTAAAACTCCTTTACCTTTAACCTTGATGAAACTTGCATAGCGGAAGATTTGTTTATGACCAATAATATGGCCATCCAGACCAGACCGCTATTTTGTGGACCTCCAAAGCAAAATAAATCTAAACCTTGATCAAGGATCACTAAATGCAAGCTTCTACGATTCTTTTTCAAGAGAAATATTGAAGAAAAAAATCCATAACACATGGGGATAGAGAGTGGAGATGTAATCAGGCTAGAAACTGCATTGGATGACAATTATCTCTATTTTAGTTTTGGGATGTGGTACATGTGTTTTTTTAAAGACCACATACAAGAAGACAATCCTCAGACAGATGCAAAGCTTAGAATTCTGGTGAATCATGCAAGTGATTTGTACTTCTAAGACACATGAGCAGAAATATTTGCACACTGGAAAAATTACAAGGTAATAGGTACTTCTTGCTGCAAGCAAGATGTGCAAGTTCTCATTATTCACCTTATCTAGAAGTGTGGAGAGCTAAAAAAAAAGCGATTGTGCACCTGCTTCTCATAATGTACAGTACAAAACAGTTTTAAATTGGGGAAAGAGAGAGTCAAATATACAATGCACATTTTGTCTCAGGACCACCACATCAAGACAGGATGAATTCAACAAGCAGAAATTACATTCTTGGCTATCACTGGAATTCCTCTTTCTTCCCCCTCCCCATATCATGGGAGTGTTGATGCTCATGACAGCAAAAACCCACATTCGGTCTCTGCCTCAGCTTGCTACATATTGGAATGCTGACTGCTTTTAGCAGGCAGATGCCATCTTCCAGGGTTCAGGGAGTGGGGGAAGAGAGACAGCATGAGTGAGTTGTTTGCTGACATTTTTCATAGTCCAACACACTAAAAAATGATCAGCTTCAGAGTGGGTTTATCCTTCTCCTTCATGTTTTCTTTAGCTAAAATTCCTGGTCGATATATGTCACTTTCTCCCTACTCACAGTTTATTCATAGTTAAGTTTCTTTCTAGTCCCAAGCCCTCCTTGTATTGAGCACTGGATCCACACGCCTTGCACAGACCTGGTTTAAGCTCGTATTCTGGGCATCAGCTCTCCCTTTTTTATTTCATTTTTTTGACACAAGAAACACATTGTGCTCATTCATCTTCTCAGTGTCTCTATTTCCCCCTCATTCCAGACATCCTCATCTCCCACTGCTGTCTGCATATTTCAAGCATCTTCTTACCCCAGATGGCCACCACCTTAGCCCTGCCCATTGGCAAGAGCTGCACAGAGGACCACCCAAAAAATGGACAGGAGAAGGCAACATAGTAGCCACCACTAGATACTGGGATTTTTCTATTAACAGGGACTGATCAACACAACCAGTACATTACATTAACTGCAAAGTTCATGTTAGCTTTTTATGGATGGTTGCTATAAGATTTGTGAAAGGAGTTCTGTCATCTCAAGAACACGGGGCAGGTCAACAGAGGCAAAGAATCTGAAGATATCATGTCCTCGGTCCCCCAAGAAGGGCTTACCATATATACTCCCGTATAAGCCTGGTTTTTTGGGCCCAAAAATGAGCCCAAAAACTCACTTCGACTTATACACAGGTTAGTAAAAAAATTAAGAAAAATGGCAGGCGCAACCTCCAGTGCTTGCCCTCAGAGGCTCAGCAGCCTCTCCAGCCGTTCGTGCTGGCACTCCAGGCTGTGGAGGAGGCGCGTGGCGGCACAACATGGTGGGCACAACCTCCAGCATGTGCCCTCAGAGGCTCTGTACCCTCTCCAGCTGCTGGCACTGGCTCTCTGGGCTGCGGAGGAGGCGTGCAGCGGCAAAAAATGGAGCCCACTGCAGCCAAGCCCCTCCTCAGACTCAGGTACTTCTTTGTGGGCCTTACTTCTGAGTAGACTGCCCAGGATTGGGCCCTGAGGCTACAAGGCCAGCCACACTTTCCTGCTGTTGCTGCATTTCCCACCCTCGGCTTATACTCGGGTCAATAAGTTTTCCCAGTATTTGTGGTAAAATTAGGTGCCTCGGCTTATACGTGGGTCAGTTTATACATGAGTATATACAGTAGTCAGATGTCGCATTTTGGTCTTCCAAAGCATTATGTTGGCACAAACAAAGCAAACTAAGCATTGGAGCCACTAGACCAGCATGTTCTGATGAATTTTATCCCCAAAATAAATTAGGGAGATTTTAGCATATCTATTCAATTTGGGCTCAGTCCATCAGGTAATTCTCATTCATGTCAATGGGGCTTACCTGGAGTTCCAGAAAATTACACCCCACTTCTCACAAGCATAAATGTGGAATTTGCTTATTGCAATAACTGAAAGAGCTACTAAAGTTATTGTTTAACTCCTCTGCAAACTTGTTTTTTCAAAGATATCACATTATTTAATAGGCTACTGAAATTCTTCACAAAGAGGGGGAATACCAGTATTCAGTTGTTCTTTTGCTCCTCAATTTCATCACCAATATTAACACGTACTCATCAGTTCTACACTTAGTCATCAGTTCTATAGCCTTTTATCCTGTCATGCTTTCCTTACTCTAGGTGTCTGGCAAATGACAAGAAAGTAATCTAGCCTCAGGAAGTGATCTTCAGAACTGGCCTTACGCAATTTCTGCCCTATGTTGCATGTACTCAACAGGGAGCAAATTTAATCCTATTTGCCTGATCTGACAAAATTGGGCCCTATGAGGAAGTTTGGAACAGGGCCAGGGAGCTCATGGGGCAGGGGGCAGGGAAGGGAATCTGGGGGAGCAGCCTGAGCCATGTGTGTGGGATCTGTGTGTGGCGGTATGGAAGGTGTGCCTTATCAATGTGACAGTGCTGCTCCCCATCAGCAGCATGGTAATATTAACGTTGCATGAAAGGACAAAGATTCCATTGAGCCAGTGGAGAGCAGCATCTCTGTTAGTGATAGAGAAGATTATCCTTCTCTCTCTCACACCAGCCATAAAGGTTTTCAAAGTATAGTTCAGTACTGTACTGTATTTTCTTTATTACAATGTTTTGTAATCATGTTTATATACAGTAAATTTTTACTATAAATATTTTTGGGTTGTGGAACTAATTGTCTGAGTTTCCATTATTTCCTAGGGGAAAATCTGCTTTGGATTACAAGCATGCTTCTTGAATGAATTATGCTTGTAAACCAAGACACCACTGTATCTAGATTTGGTATCCAAGGCAAACATTTGCACCAACAGACACCATAAGACAAAGATGTAAACACATGACCATAAATTCTAATATTAGATACAAATAGGAGTAACTAATACATAGTGAAAAAGTCCAACACAGTACCTGTAATGTGCAAAGTCTCTGTAATACACAGGAGAATCCAGTTCCTTACCATACTTAAAATGTACGGAAGCAGCAAGAGTCTGGGCTCACTTGAAGAACATGAATTTGGAAGGGTAAACCTAACAGGCACTGCTTCTCAGGAGCATTCATTCAGGTGTCCAGCTGAGCTGTCACATTGAATAACTTATAGCACTTGCAAGAAATAGTCTGCAAAAATTTACAAATTTAAGGTACCCCACCTAGGAAAATTACCAGCCGATGATGACCCATTAACTTTTTTGTCTTAAAAAGAATTCATGAGCAACTCAGGTTGCATTACAGTCACTGAATTATGAGCCAAACCCGACTAGCTTTGACAACAACCTTTCATTTTCTTTCACTTTAAGGCATGCGTGAGACACATATGTGTACAGGCACATTTGATGCTGAATGCATGAAAGAACAGCACAAATTTTTGAAAAATGCTTATTGCTTCCTCCCCCAACTTATTGTATTGTTAAAAAAATCAGCTTGCTCAAGGCTGCTTCTCTCCCTAATGTTCTACACACATCTTTTCTTAATCAACAGAGTCCCAGCATCTGTCCCTGACTATTCCAACCATGATGAAAGAACTGCTTCAAATTCAGACATGAGTAACTTACATGGACCAACAATCTGACTTGGCACGAGACAGCTTCATACAATCAAGTAACACAGAACTAAAGATGTCAGGATAAAGAATTTTACACATTCTCAACAAGCATACAAATATGTTTTCAATCAAGGCTCTGTAGCAAAAGTGTTTATCTGGCTGCTTTTTATTGTTGTACAAAACATATATATTACTAATCTTCTTATATATGTACAGTATGTATCACACAGAGAGACATGGTGGAAGCAGAAGAGATCTACCAGACTTCAGTGTTGAGAGAGCCCAACTACATCTTGTCTCAAGCACACAAGGGCCAACAAAATGCTTCTCCCCTCCCACCTGCAACTGACCATCCTGGTAAGAACCATGGTGGAAACCTAACTCATCTCTTGCCCCCAAACACATACACCATGGTATAAAGGTAAATATGTCCTCCTCAGGTTGCCCTGCTTCTCATGACTTATTCTAGGAAGAGCACTCATACCGAACTCATACCGAACCCATACTCATATTCCAATGCTGAAGAGCCAGTATTGCCTCTGAGATCATGGGGCTGGCATGACTAAATGCCAAAGTGCACAGAACACTGTTACCTTCCCCCAAAGTGGTACCTATATATCTAATGCATTTACATGCTTTTGAACTGCTAGGCTGGCAGGAGCTGGGTCAAGTAATGGGAGCTTGTGGAGTATTCGGGTCTCAAATTGACATGCCAACTTTCAAGTCAACAAGCACAGTACCCAAAAGCATGAAGTCAGGTGCATGTGTTCAGGCACTTTTTACGACACTATTTATTTATTTATTTTAATTTATTTTATTTTAATCCTGCCTTTCTCAGCAAGGCTGACTCAATATGGGACGTGAGGTTTAAGCATAATCGAAAGAAGCGCAAGACTCTTGTGTGCAGAAGGCCCCAGTTTCAATTGCTAGCATCTCCTGATAGGATAGAGAGAAAGTTCTAGGATAGAGAGCAGCCCTGCAGAGCCACTATAAGAGTTAGTTGATTCTTTAGTCCATTCAAGGTTAAGGGACCATAAGCGTTATTTCTGGACAGGACTGAATATGTGCATCTAATATTAAAATTGAAGTATAATTCCTCCTCCACAGTATCACAGATCATTCTTTGTTCTTTTCCAACATCTAACCACTAACATAAAAAGTTCAAATAATTAAAAAATGTGAAAGCCTGGAATGAAGGAGGTCTGAGAGGGTGTCATGCACCTGCCCCTTTCCCTGCATTCAATGTTTGAAAATGAAAACCTCAGAAGTCTATTTCCCCCTCAAATTCTTACAAAATATTTTCTCTTTCAGAACGATGAAAGTCTATTTTGAAAAGGACTCTTCTAAACTATTACAGCCAAGTTATCCTGCTGCAGATCTCTCCATTTCAAGATCCAAAAGGAAGCAGCATTAGACATAGCTATTGCGTATGACTGGAACAAGCAACATTAAGATTTAGACGTCGGAAAAGTACTTTCAAAGGCTGGACAATACAGAATGTTCTTAGGTGTTTATCCAGGCACACATTTTGTAAATTTGGCAAGCGCTCTATACTTGCAACTTGGGGGCAAGCAACACATGTATATTAAAGCCTCTTACTCTTCACTTACCTTCCTCCTGCAAACACACTGGGAAGTAAATACCATTGATTCCTTACTCTATGCAGGCATTATACCCAAATGCATAGACGGGTATAGGAGTTTGTGTAAGGGCCATTTAGTAGGGATTTGGGGGGACATGAATCTACCAGCAGCGTGGTGTGACATGTCAATTGTCAAAAAATATTATGTTGTGCCTTGACAATTTTACTGCCTTGTGAGTGTGCCACAAAAGGGGAATTGGAACCCTCTCCACATTTTGTCAGTGCCCTGTATAAAACATTCAGTGGCCCAGAGACATGATCCTTGAGCATGTAAGTGCAAAAGGCACTCCCTCTCTCTAAATTCAATTAACATGGCTGAATTACACCTAATTACAGTTTAATTGAGACTTAACTTCAGAGCTAACATGCTTAGGTTTGCTCTGCATATGAACAACTAAAAATCTGAATCCATAATTCAGGAATAAAATTAACATGACATAGGTAGTGGCAGACATGGGATGGGGGTGGAAGGAAAAGTCCTGAGCATTGCACTTACCATACTTGCCACTGCTGCCCACACCAACCATGCCACCCTGCTAGTCCGATCCATTCTGTCAGCAGGTTAAGCACTATGTGGTGCTCAGCAGATGTTGAGAAGCCTCTGAAGCATATAAACAATATTTCCAGTTTTGTTGGGAAATGGGAAGTGTCAGAGGACTTGAAACGGGAAATGTCAGTGGCTGGGGAACATTGTTTGAAGCTCCCTACACCTCAGTAAGTATTTTGGAGGGTATTCTGGAGGGCATGTCTGGGGGACAGTATGCCACAGACATGCCCTGGATTGACCTGAGAAAGCAGCTTTTCATTTCATTAAATACTTTTCCATTGCATTAAAAAAATTCACATTCAAAGTGAAAGTTCTGACCCAAAATTATGCAGCTTTCAGAAAGCGATTCTGATTAGAGAAACATGTTTCTAATATTTCAAAATTTGGCTTAGGGTGGAGGAGGATATATATGAATCCAAATCAGTGCAGTTCCAACCTACAGTTATTGTTGCCTACAGTTATGAAAACACATGCAGTACAACCCTGTAGTTCTTTACTCAGAAGCAAGGCATCTCTATCATGTTAATAGGACTTTAGCCTGATGAGAACAAGATGGTACTGAAGAGTTTCATTTCACAAAAAATTCAAATATTTGAACTGATCTGGTCCTGAACTGCTTGGCATGCTTATTTTCCTGAGCCTTTTCTTCAAAGAAATTCATTTCTCCAGCATGATAATACGGAGATCAACTTACTGTTCAATTTCAGATGATGAAACTTTTATTCTTTTCTCATTTTACCAATTTCCTTGAAGGAACATGATCTTCTTAAGCACCTTGAGATGAAGCAGTTTGCAGCCCTTTATAATATTTAAATTGTCTGAATAACGCCAGGACACTTATGTCTTTTTATTCATGAACCTTAAAGGCTATAGTTCTTTGTCCCTGGTTATACAAAATACATCTCATCGTTTTGTTTACAAAATACTTCATTACTTCTACTATTTATGCCAGTGAACTCCAACCCAAAACAAACCAACCAGTGTTGAGAAGTTCTCCAATTTTGCAAGTTCTCCTCCTAAAGGGAGGTTTTGCTCTCTAAATTGCTCCCACTCTGCCTTTTATCAAGGGCCACCCATAATCAGATTTTGTGCCTTAGATTCATGTGTTGGCTCCAATGTTCTACAAGCACCCATTGAAAGCAAATCACCAATAGTGTTCCCTAGTGGTTCCTGGAGGTCCAGCACAAGTGGGACCACTGCCAGGAATCCAAGGAAGTCCCATTGCAGAGGCCAAAGAATATGCCCACTTCTTGTGATTAAAAAAGCCACGATTAAATAGCCACAGCAGAAGCTATTTAAGCCACTTCTGGTCCTCATTTGTGGAATCCTCTCTGGAATCACCACCAAGAGAACCTCAATGTAGATATCCCTTTGCTGGAAGAAGGCAGAAGAGAAAAGGGGCCCAGCTTTAGGAAATTCTTTCCTTGACCTGAAAGTGGATGACATACAATTTTGGATCAGTGACAGTACAAAATAACTCTCCCCAGCAAAGCCTGGCCTGCCTATGTTTTAGCAGACAAATGAAGACATGCTTATTATGGAAGGTGCTTCAGTAGCCTTCACTACACTATAAACTATAAATTTTTATTAGGATTCTGTATGTCACAATGTTGAAGATTAATAGCAGACATTTGTATTTTAGTGTGACAATTATATTAAACTGCTTTGAATGGAAAAGATACATATTGCCCTTTTCCCTGTACAACTTTCTACTATGACATGTGTGATATCTTCTGAAGACCTTATAGCAAAGAGTAGCATCCTTCACTGGTTTTTAGAGATGATTTTGTCATCTGTTTTGTCTGCGTTGACTGAGCTAGAAGCATTCACATGATTAAAGCATGATTTTTCATTTCAAGGACAGAATGGCAAAACTAGATCTGACCCAGAATTTCTCCCCTGAGAAGCCCAATAAGACTGCAAGGCCCTAATCCTGGGGATATCTCCTGGGGCCTCCTAATATCTCCTAGGGCCAAGACTGCCCTTCTCTGCCAAGCTGCCACCCCCTCTGTTCCTTGTGGAGGGCCTTCTGGAGCCTTATAAAAGCCTCAGAGGCTAAACACAGAGCTTCAGGCAGAGCCTTAAAACCTTTTATTTTAAAAGAGTTTTTTAGGGGGCAGTGGTTGGGGGGCTCTTGTTTTATTGTTTTTAATCTATGTTGTTTTTAGCTGTATGTTTTAATTGTTTTTATCAAATTGTTCTATTTATGTTTTTAATTATGTTTTATGGCAGCCGCCTTGAGTCGGGCTAATTTGCCCGAGAAAGGCAGGATATAAATTTTTAAAATAAATAAATAATAAATAATTCATTTCCACTTCCATAGAGAAGTGACTTTTTAGTCCCCTTAGAAGGCATTCTGAGAGTCGAGTAAGTCTTCAGAAGTCCTCCTATGGGCTTTAAAAGGTCACTTCCCATTTCCTTTGTGAAACCAGAAATTCTGGGAGGCCTTTTAAGGCCTTTACAAAGACTTGAGAGGATCAGGGAAGCATAACACTGCTTTCCCAGCCCTCAGAATGGAAGGCCTGTGTGACATGGGGGGCACTGCAGTGTGGCAATATGTCAGCATGAAACTACAATACCCCCCAGCCTGGCACCCGGGCATTTGTCCGCTTTGAACCCCTAGGTACACCACTGCTGTAAGAAGCCCTAATAAATGCTTGAATCAAGGTGATGGTGGAGTGCACCAAGAAACAAGCTTGAGAGGCCAGTAGGTAAAACCAAGATTCCCCCCCAAAACACCTGTGAACCTAAAAGGTCTTGTATATAGCACCACCTGTGGAGAATGACCTACAGATTTCATTGGGTATAGGGTCCATCAGTACCCAAACAATTTAGGTCTTGAGCATCTTCACACTCTCTCTCTCCTAAATGAGTCATCTCTCAAAGTCTATATCAACTCCATATGAATATATTATGCAAAATATTTATACCGGAAAATTGGGTTTTAAAGTTGCGTTAAAAAAACCCACTGGAAAAAACAGGGAGTAAAAATTCAGAGGGTAAGCCATTAACATGCATACACACATTTTACATAAAATTAGAGGTTCTTTATCACTTTGCCCAGACTTCATCAGCACACATGTCTGCACAGAGCACTCAGAAAGACTTGTATGAAATATTAATCTGCCTGTTTGGGGATTTTATTGCCGAGTCTCTCCTTCAGCCAGGCAGCAGGGTATTGGTATCTAATGCAACAGTGACTGTTTGCCCTTCATTGCAGCCCTCATTCTGAAAAAAAGATCAGCAGCTGGTGCTGTCATGTGGTGGATTATGCGAGCCTTAAGACAACACAAAGGGCAACATTCAGCATTTGGAAAAAAAGGGCAAAAACGAGAATTAACTCAGATGGATCTGTAGCAATGTGAAGATCTTGGGAGAGTAGAGAATGCTCATTTTGGCTTCCAGTGACTGATTTAGCAAAAGCAACAATTTCTACAGCTATCCCCCCAACTCACATAGGGCTCCCCCCACATGAAATAGCAAGGACAGAGATGCCATTTCTCCAGCTAGAGTTGTGTTGTAGGGCAACTGCATTGTAACACCAGCAAGGATGTAATCCTAAGAAATTTAGGCCAGCCTAACTCACCGGGCCTTTCTGTGATGGTGTGGGGAGGTCGACATATGCCCGTGTATTGGCCTAACTCTCCCAGGAGAGGGGAAGAAGTGCCTTACAGCACTTTGGGAACACCCCCAGGTCAGCACAGGACTTATGCCAGGCCTAAATGGAGTTTAGGATTGCAGCCTAAGATTATATTACAGGTACAGAATAACAAGGAAGTTGGCTGTCTACTTGTCTGTCTCACAAATTGCTGAGAGCACAGGTTGCAACAGCAATTGGCTATTTCATTTTCTCTGTAAACTGCTTTGTGAACTTTTTTGTTGAAAAGCAATACAAATACTTTTCCAGCAAATGCATGCAAGGACAAATATTTCTTTTTACCATGCATCACCATTTTGGATTGTTAAACACTGCTTTAATTAGATGTCCATCTAAAAATAGCCTAATTTGCATAAATAATAATTGCCAGTCAATGGATCCAGTTGGTCATCTAATTGTTACCATACTGCAGAGTGCTTCTCATAGAAGCATTGTGGTATCCATCCAAACCTTTTAAAGTGCCAAACAGCAAAAAAAACAAAAAAAACAAAACCCTAAACTATTTAGAGTTAATAAGTAATCAGCAACAAAAAATAAAATGAATGGTCTGATCTGGTACAGTAGCATTCATGTAGGAAAAATAATTGATGAAGCTTTACATGATGTGAACTTTCATGAAGTGGAATATATATAATAAGATGCTCATGTTACAGATTAGGCTTTGAAAAGGCACAAGATCAGAGTCCAATAGGAAATTGATAGCAACAGGAATAGCTAGTTCAAGACAATTTTTAGAAGACATGGCAAGCAAACACTTCCCCAAGAGATGAAGGTGAGATAGTGGATAGTATGAACATACAGTCTTCTGTGAACATATGAAGCTATGTTATCCCAAATCAGGATTTTGGTCCTTTAAGTTATATTGACAGGTGACAGCATTCCAGGGTTTCACACAAGGGTTTGCCCAGTCCTAACTGGAGATGTGCAATACCTGTGGTATACAAGCTCTAACACCAAGACAAAGCCTATTTCTAACAACGGTTCATTGATCATGTGGCACCTGATCAGAGCTAGTGCCAACAACATGGGGACATTGCCAAATGGAAACAGGGCTGTAATCAGGGGCATCCTGGTCTATTATGGGATATTTCAGGCTCCTTTCACAGCTCATAATTTTCTTTTCCTTTTTCTTTTGTAGGTACAAGGAAAAGCATCCAAGTCATATGTAAAGCTTTTCTACTCCAGATGTTGTATTTTTCCAAGGATGGGGGATATGTAGAGTACTTGCTGGATAGTGATCCAAAATAAGGCCAGAATTATAGAATCAGCTCAACAGGTTTCCTTGTCCAAGCCAGAGAACTTTTCTGGATTTCATGTTTGCCGCAAGCCAGAGTTTTATATCACCATTTGGAATGAACAAAGATGGATAGAGATACAGTGAGGAACAAATAGAATTCCTTCCACTTTTATCTTGAATTGCTAATGTGATAATAATTTCAAAAATACAATTTATTTAATATTGAAAGAAGCAAATCAAGTATTTAGTGGAGGAAAATGAGTGTTGCTGGCTGTATCATGACCAGCCTGGTTGAGAGCAAAAATCTGGAGAAGCAGCCAACAAGAACATTGAGAGAAAATGCCAACAGGATACAGGACAGCAGGACCAAGTGTGCCATCAGTATACTGTATGATGCTGGAAGAACAACTGACCATACTTAAAGATACTTTCAGGTATGGGCGCAGCTTCTCTAAAACCTATGTCTCTGTTCTGCTAAGGGGTGAAAATTGTCTTACTCCATTGGCAGATCTGATCAGAAATCTTAGGATACGGTGGTACTGTCAACACTACTTGATGGGGGTGATACAGATCGCTAACAAAACAAGGCTGTCCCAAGTTCTCTCATTGCATAATCTGGTCATCCATCATTCCAGCCAGTGATATGAAGGGCTTTACTGAGTGATCCTGTGAACTGGATAAAGAACCATCTCTTCAATGAAAATCCTTTCAAAAAGGGGAATCCTATTACATTATAGCCCCTGTATAGTCAATGCCATTTACTCTCCAGTAAGTGTGCCTTTCTCACACACACAAAACACTACACACACAGCAGTGTGGGGAGGACAAAATTAGCAGTGAACTCATGTGGGGGAGTGACTCAAATGTTTTTAATTCATCTTTAAAGGGGAAGCAACTCATGGACGAGTACTCAGTGTCCCCAGTATGATTCTTTTTCAAGTTGAGTCACAGGGGGGCCAGTGACTCTATATTCAACTCAAACCTCCCCAGGCTTTTCCCAATTTTAGATGTGAATCTGGATGTGCGCAATATTTGCCTTGTGACACTCAGAACGCAACCCTAGAGTGCTCTTGGGCTGGCAAGTCACTTGCATCATCCCCAAAGTTTCACAAGAGTGCCATGAGGCACCTCGTGCCACAGATGAGGGTGTGCCTCCCTGTGCCACTGCAGGAACAGAGCAAAGGGGAAGTTGCGCTAGCTGCTCCTGGCCAGTACAGGGGTTGGATAGGGCAGGGAAGAGGTGGGATGGGACATTTCAGGAAAAGGAGGGCATTCCTGGATACAGATGGGAAGTGGGGCTTGGACTGACAGTTAGGCTGAACTAGCCTGCCTGGTCCAGTGCTAGTTAGGATTACGCTTTCAAACATCTAAAGTTTATCATATGTGGCTCTTAAATTAAGCAAGTTTGGCCACCCCGGCATATGCTGTGTTGACAATATTCTCTCTCCCCCACAAGTTATTGAATTCAGGCTCAATAACACAGCTGGTAATGTAAAGAATATGTTAACAGTTACATACAGCTCCTTGGTAGTGCTCCTGCAGCCAAGCTTCCCCAAGTCATACAGAAAATCTAGAGCTGGGCTCCTATACATAAGGAAAACCAGAGGCATAGCTAATGATCATGTAGCCTGAAGCAAAGCTCAAAATGTAGCCCCAGCAGTGATGTCACAATCGGAAGTGATGTCATCTCCAGATTTTTTTTAAATGGGGAAAAAACCTGCCTTCTCCTCAGCAGCACCGAGCATTTTTTCTGCTAGTGGGGTAGCTAAAGCACCTATTTGCTATCTGGAGTCAAAGAAGATTTTTTTGCCCCTCCCCCACAACAAAAAATCAAATTTAATTAAGTAAAAAAATGAAAATTGTGTCCCTTATTGCTTAAGCAAATTGTGCTGGGGCAAAGAGGAATGATTATTCTTTCCCTGCTAAATAGAAGCACCACTTAGAAGTGCCTGTATACCCCGTTAGCATAGGGTAACTGTTTTATGATATATGTATTGTATATGTACTGAGAGCTGATTTATATTAACAGCTTATTAACGCATACAATACCAGAATTTCATTTCATTGGCTCTCAGAGCCATCAGTATTGTCGGAAAGTTTGAGTTAAGAAAATCCACTCTTGTTCCTTAAGCTTTTGCATTTTCATTTTCTGGTTAGTTGGCCATAACTTTTGATAGAATATTGTATAGATATTCCAAGTCAGTTTGTTTCATTGTATTCTTCATAAAATTATCTTTCCAACGATATATAACATGATGGTATTACTATTCACAAAATTGAATAGTTTTTCACAGTTTTAGTCATGAGAGTCAAGCTCAGCTTGTAGCCCCCCCAGTTTGTAGCCTGGTGCAACTGCACCCCCTGCATCTTCTTAGCTACGTCACTGAGAAAAACCACATACTTCTGAGCATTTTGCTCAGAATCCCAAAATAACAGAATGCATTAAACAAGGTCTACTGATTCCTGTACCTGACAACTTAAAATGCATAAGTAGGATCTATTTGTAGCTCTTTGTTGACATGTTTCAATCTAAGGATGCTTCCACTGCTTGGAATTTAGAGATGACAGAAGCAGTCAAGCATACTGGGTCAAGTTTATAGTGAGAGATTTTACTGCTCTGTTTTTTTATAGAATTTAAACAGAGGAGAAAGTAGCATCATATGGAAGCTCTCCTTCCAGCAAGTTCTAAGCCTAATGACTATTGCAGATTTATAGCCATCAGATGTGCTAGAAACATCAGCATCCCTGCTAACTTTCCAAATGCAAGACAGAATATCTCTAAAAGTGTACCTGAATGTCTCATCTAGGTTGTCCTTTTCATTTAGATGAGATAGATTTAGAAACAGGTCAGGCCACTTTTCTTATGTAAAATTTTCCTTAAAATGCACAAAAAGAGACACAACCTCAATCAGAATGAGATTTTTCATGGAGAGGATTAAAATGAGAGCGATTCAGGAGCACTGTATATTCCCTGCTGGATTTCCTTCATGGAACTTTATTGGAAAATCTAAATAGATGACAGTGTTGGTTCTGGATTTTAGTGGTGATCCTGGATCATGGTTCTGGATCTTAGTGGTGTTTCCCTTCCCACAGTGTTCCAATGTCAAATAAGAGAGGACAACGACAGGTTAGCATCCCATCCCACACTCATGTGGTGGAATGACAGAAGGGTTGGGGAACAGCAACTACATAGCGTCTATGTAAAAATCAATGTAAAAATCTATGGCAACTACTCCACCATCCTGCACAAAATGTTGCTTTCTTTCTGCTGTAGCACCATAGTAGATCAGGAAACCTGAATTGGTGCTAACCATGGTTAACAAACTAATCAGATTCTTTCTTGACCAGAGGGCTTTCACATCATGGACTATCTTTTAGTTTCAGTAGTAATAGATGAAATCATTGGTCCATCTTTGAAGATAAAACAACTATACAAGATATTGAAAGTTGAGTCCTAGAATCCATGATTATTTTAGAACTATCATATCAGAATTATTCAAAATTCGGCATCTAAAGTTGCAGGGAAGGGAGAAAATTCATAAAGAAAGGAATCCACTGGTAAAGAAACTGCTTTATAGTTATAAGAGTCACAATATGCTACTGTTTATCCTTTAAATGACAGAAGAGAAGTTAAACGAAGCAGACACTATAAAACAATCTTAAATTAAGCAGACAATATCACAGCAACAGCTTCAAGTACAGTTACAAGCCAAGCCTATACCACATTTATTTGGCAGTGAGCCACACTGAGTTCAATGGAACCTACTCCCAGATGAGCATACTGCATATGGATTGCAGCCTTAGGCCAAGAGACCCCAAAAGGTACAGACAGAAAAATGACCAGTGGTTGAGAGCAAGTTATTTTTCTGCAACAAAAGGAACATTTTTAGTTACTATATCCAATCAAATCTCAAGCATTGGGTTTTTCACTGAAAATTCAACAAGGCACAGCAAACTTAGGAACTGAAGAAATGGTATGCATAGAACATGATAATGAATTTCAGAGCAGCTGGTATCAAGATGAATTGTAGGAGGATGACACTAGGGAGAGGCCTTAATTCCTTCCCTCATACCCATTAAAATTACCAACACAACACTGGAGGTCAGGGAAACAAAGCCTAACCAGCCAAAAAGAGGATGTTCCCATCATGCTGGGAGGTTTACTGAGAATGGACATCAGGTGGATGCATATATATCAACATATTCAACCATTAAAACAGAAGAGAGTGTGCTCTGTTGGGAAATCCCTGAATGGGGTTTGCCTGAAGACCCTAAACAAAGCTGATATCAGATACTCTAACCCAGTGATTTTCAAACTTTTTCATCTTGTGGCACACTAACAAGTCACTGAAATTGTCAACACACACCGTCAGTGTGCTATTGGCAAGGCACACCAGGCTATTCAAATCCCTCAGTTTTTCTATTAATTAATGACCTTTCCCAAATTCCCGCAGCACACCTGAGGACACTGGTTGAAGATCACTGCTCCAGCCATTCCACAGAACCTCCATCCTGATGCTTCTCCAAGGAGCTCCTATAAACTATGCATGAAGAAAGAAATTTATTTTCACTGCTGGAACTGAGTTCATAGAGCAGATGAGGTAAGCCAGTGTTGAAGTCTAAAAGGAGCTTGCCTCATCTGCTGCAGAAGCGCTGAAAATAAATCCCCATCAGCAAACTGTGCCCACTGCAAGGAGAACAGAATGATTAAAGCATGATATAGCTGTCAAAAGTATCAAACTAGAAAAAGGGAGAGTTGATTCAAATAAGAGTCAGGCTGGTGTAATGGTTTGAAAGTTGGACTGAGACCTGAAAGATCCAAATGCCTCCTTGGCTATGAAGCTTCTTGAGCAACTTTGGGCCCATCATTCGCTCTCAGCCTCACCTCCCTCATGGGGTCATTGTGAGGACAAAAGGATAAAAGCTTTATAAGCCGCCTTGGGCATTTGTGTTGGCACAGGAAAGGCGGGGCATAACTCCCTTAAATTTTATTTGGCCATGAAGCTCACTGAGGACTAACCAGTTTAGGTTGGCCTAACTCACGACATATCTTCCTGTGGTGGTGTGGGTAGGGCAGCATATGCCTATGCACTGGCCTAACACTCCCCCCCCCAAGGGTGGGGCATATGTGCCTTATGGCTCTTTTTGACACCCCTAGGGCAGCACAGGACTTATGCCAGGTCTTAGGCTGGCCTAACTGGAGATTAAGATTGCAGCCCGAGCCAGTCATTTTTCAACCTAAGATACCCAACAAAGGTGTTGCAAGAATAACATGGAAGGAGAGAAAGTGAGAGAGAAGAAAAGCTCACACAAACAATCCCAAGTTTGTCAGACGAACCAAATAAAAGTATATAGAAAAGAAGTAAGTGCTCACCACAAATTTGTTTCCACTTATCCTCTTTGCGTTGGTTAGCCCAGCAATCCCTTCACAACAACCTGTTAGAACAGTGGTACTCAAAGTGGGAGTCAGGCCCCTTTTGGGGTTGCAACCTCAGGTCAGGCAAGAGTATGGGATCCACCATATTGGAATCTTGCACTGGTCTTTCCTTGGATTAAGTCTCACTGAAAACAATGGGACTTACTTCTGAGTAGACATGGAGGAGCTCTGGCATCTGGTGATGTAACATCTTGGTAAATTTGACATGGGTCCCTGACAAATTTTCAATTTTTAAAGGGGGGGTCTCATGCTGAAATGCCCATTTTATAACTGGAAGAGGGACTCTAACACTTGGGAGGGACAACCTGCCCAGTCACAACCTAGATGTCCCAGTTACCTCGTAGGACTGATGCACAGAGCAAGTGAGGTGAGAGAAAATACTGCCTTGACTTGTGGGAGAAAAGGGCAAGATTTTAAAGTAACAAACTTGCATTTTTCAATCCCTACAGCAGATGAACATGTATTTAATCCAGCTTGGCCATCTACAGATATGGCCATATTTCAGTATTTTTTCAAACAAACAATCCCAGACGTCTGGAACAGGAATGTGTGTGTGTGTGTGTGTGTGTGTGTGTGTGTGTGTGTGTGTGTGTAATCATATATAATCATATATATGTGTATATAATCATATATATATGTGATTGAGGTCACCAGCCAGAGCTGTAAATGAAGCCTGTAATTTAATCCCTGAGGGCAAGGGCTCTCTGATCAATTTCTCTTCTGTGTGACACTGTACCACTGAAATGGCAACAGCACCGCCTATTTGACAGACAGCACCAAACATGGAGAACATGGCACTGGACGGAGGGGGGGGGGAAGGAGACCAACTTGGATGGGGCAGTTAGCAACCAATGTTTACAAACATAAACCAAGAGGATCAGATGGGCCAGCAATAAATTATGACTGGATCGCAGGCAAGCAAGAGTCTCACTCAACAGAAAAAGCAAAGAGGCTTTAGAGCCCCGGCCTCAGTTTTAGTTCAGCCCCTAAAAACAAAAATTGCATCACACGCAGAGCATTAAAAGCCACTGAAGCATGATGGAAAAAATTCCATCTGACAAGTGAAATCAAATAACAAACACCTCTCCAACCACGCTGCAAGCACAGATGCTGAAGCAGAGCCTTATTATTGTAATATGGAACCCCTGCCCAGACCACACTTCCAAACAAGGTGGGGAAAGAAGAGAACCAGGGCTGGGGGGAGTATTTTGCCAGTGGTTCTGCAAGTCTTGGTGCTTTAAAAAGAACACAGCAAAGCATGGCTGCATCTTCTCTCCTTGCCATCATTAAGTGAAAACTGCTGTTATTAAGCCTTTGATCTCTCCCAACAATTTTTTTTCTGTGTTGTCAGAAGGGGAAAAATTAATCTTTTCTTCTAAAGCTTCTTTAAATCAAGCTGCTAAATGCTCATGGCTAATTTTAAAACCCCCAAGTTCAGAGCAGGAACAGAGGCATGGCTTAATGGGTGACAGGAAGGATTCTTTCAATCCCAAATGATGCAATCAGGGACTCCTCAGGCAGCCAAAGAGGCCATCCAAATCCACAGGGCAAGGAGGCATCATTCCAAAGGGTTGCAGTGACCTGGCACTTTGTAGCCATCCTACACACATTTTCTCTATAGATCAACGATGGGACCTGACCTGCAGTCAGTAGTCAGACCTGAATTCCACAGTACAGAGTCTTATGGGGTTGTATTTTGAATATTTTACCATTTCCAAGCCATCAATATTGCATAGGAATATTATTGATTCCCTTGCTTATAAAAAGATGTTTTAATCCAGATACAGCAACTACAAGGTATTATCTCTATGATCTGACCACACACCCCTTTATATTTCAGCCCTTTTTACAGGTTTTGTGAATTAAGTCACTAAGTAGGGGCAGATACATCTGAATTCATGCACACATTTGTAAGTGTATGCGCATGGAAAGAAAATAATGGTGCCCTTCCCACAACCACCAATCCAGACTGCACAGGTTCAGTAGTCAGGTTTGAATTGCAGCCTGTTAACCAGCAGGCCAGGGTTCGAGACCCAGGTTGGCCCCACAAGACAGGGTGAGCTCCTGTCCTTAGCCCAGCTCTGCGACGCCAGCTGGATCCAATTGTATTGGCTCTGTCTTTCCATTGGACTAATTCAGTGGTGTGGAGAGGGGGGATTTGCTGCTTGGGTAACAGCCTATCCTCCATAACAATCTAACCCAGGCTTTTGTGCTTCGCATGCAGTGTATGCAGCGCCGAGCATGATACCATAGTCTTCCAAGACTGACAGATGCCTGCTTAATGAAGATTCTTCAAGCCATCTTGGATATTTGCTTTATCAGGAAAAGGTAGGGTAGACATTAAGAAAATATGTTGGGGTTAGCATTCTATTAAATCAGAGGAAGTGTGTGCCAGGTTACTAACATAGGTCAGGTCTTATGAATGAAAACCTGAAGAACATTCAGCAATGCTTAATGCAAAGCTCAAACAGAAAGAGGTTCTGAGGAGCATGGCTCTCTAATCTGTTTGTGATGGAACATTTAACTATCATTCATAGAAAGCTGCTGGAGTTGGATAAGAGTTGCTTTGGATAAAACTGAAAGGGTAGGGCATGTGGATTTCACCAAGCCCCCCCCCCCCATACCCATCTTTCAGCTGGAGCAATGCTCAGGGATCCTTGTCACTGAAGAGGGTCTTCCAAGTATACAGGAGTGTCCTCATTTCATCTGTGAAACAATGAAGGTTACAAAGTCCTGCCAAAATCAACAGGACTAAAAGGGTGGAAGCCAAGAACATTCAATTGTGTGTATGATAAAAGCACCATTAAATTGATCCTACTGAAGATTTATTTTATGAAACTGATCTTCATCCAAAGAAGATCCTTCTTAAGCAAAGTGATGGGGCACTGATGAAGATCTACTGACAGATTTAAGCAATTTTTTTCCCCATCATGTTAGGCAAGACTGCCCTCCTGCATGTCTGTTGAAAGTTGTACTGTTGTGTGTCCTAGCCAAGCAAGGAGACAGATACCCTCACAGCCAGTAATAAAATAACATACAGTTCAATCCTAAGCATGTCTACTCAGAAGTCCCATTGTATTCAATAGTATTTACTCCCAGGAAAGTGTCGTTAGGTTTGCAGCCATATACTTATGACACAATTTGTGATATATTCCAAAAAATTCCTGACAGTGAGGGCGGTTCGGCAGTGGAACAGATTGCCAAGGGAGGTGGGGGACTCTCCCTCACTGGGGATCTTCAAGCAGAGGCTCGATGAGCACCTGTTGGAGATGCTCTACGGGGAATTCCTGCTGCAGGCAGGGGGTTGGACTAGATGACCTACTAGGTCCCTTCCAACTCTATGATTCTATGATATTCTTCTTTTTAAAAAGTTGGCCACTGTGGATTAAGGATAAGGCTGAATTATCCTGATACAGCAAAGAGGAAAGATACTGAGCTAGCCAAGAGGAAAGACACTGAGTTTGCCATCCCACATGAGAATAGAAAGCAAGGAAACCTATAGAGGTAAAGGCAAGACCCAACCTCTACTGGAATAACCACCCGCTTGTCCACTTGTCTGCCAGCTGATCTCCTCTACTGTTTAAGTTTCCATTTTTCATTCAGACATTTTAGAAGATTTTACGTTCAGTTTGTTGCTGTATTTTTAATATTTATTGCTATATTATTTTTATTGCAATCTTAAAATCACAAATTTTTAATTGCTTTTTTCTGGTTCAGTTCTATTATCGTATGACCAACAAATTATGTAACTTGCAGACAATGTGTACAAATTAAGAAGATCTGAATATAAAATCCAGAAAATCCATGCCATTTTAGAGAAAAAGAGGGTTAGTATACATCTTTATTCCCTCAATCAGTAATGAGCTTTGAAAACTAGTACAACCTGGCCAATTCACAACTTTGCATGGCCACATAATTTCCTGCTTTTAATCATCTTGGGACTTTTGCCTCTTCAAGGGAATTGTGGAGATTCCTATCCATTTGCAGCTACGGCAGATTATCTTGTAGAAAAGAAGTCCCATCCCTTCCAGATTCTGAATTCCAGAAAAATTGCACACCTCTTGACAGGGAATTACTTTTCCATTCCTTTGCTATACAAATCACTTGGCAAATGTCTTATTTTTGAATAATAATAAATTTGGTATACTGGCAATGCTACAAATGAATACAATTTCCAATATTTTTAGATTTCTAAATATGATGCTTTGGAAGTGAAGATTTCAGAACTCTGTATGCAGTATGGCTGCTATCCTAAACACACTTTCCTGGGAGTAAGACCCATTGAACACAATGGGACTTACTTCTGGGTGGACATGGTTAGGATGTCTCTTTGTGAGAGGATAGTTTTAGGAACCAGATAGCTCTTTCAGTCCACTTTGACTCAGGCCATTTTAATAGTCTTTCTTAGACTATAAACAATTAGTTTTAAAACCAATAGAATTTCAGCTAGTGGCATTGCATCAAAAATAATATAAGCAAACAATTTTAAAGGGAATATTAAAACAGGGTAGGTCATAACATTGGTATAGGACTCCATTCATATTTACAGCAGCTGATCTCTCAATCAGAGGTCTCTTTCAATCATGCTACCTGAGATACTGGAGATACAAATAGTTGGACTGGGAAATTTCTGCAAATGGGAGCCCTGTCACTGATCTCGCCCCTGAAGCATGTTGTAACCCAGCAAGGGTCAAATCTAAAACTTCTTATTTACCAGCAATACCAATTATGAAACCATCTAAGACTTCACTGGTTCCCACCAAGAATGTGTGTGGGTACACTGTTCATCTGTTGTTCTCAAAGTGGGGTCAGAGCCTCCTTGGGGGTTGGTGGGTAATGACTTCATTTAAGAGGGACTGTGAAAAGCTGGGTGCCACCATCTTGGAATCTTGCACTGGGTGCCACCATTGTGGAATGGGGTATCTACTCTGCTTTTCTGGATGTAAATTTCATTGAACATAATGGGACTTAGTTGCAAGTAGACATGGGGGAACTCTGGCATCATAGTGATGGTGCTTCCTATTCTGGCCATGACATCACTTCCAGTGGTCTCCTGGACAAATTATCTTTTTCAGAAGGGGATCCCAGGCTGAAATGCTCTCAAGAACCACTGCTGTACACCATTCATCACCATCTTTCAGTGGGACTTATACAGCATAACATAGTAGTTCAGTACTACTTAACTGCCTAAGTTCAGTCTTGACTGTCTAAGATCATTGCATTTCTCTAGGCTTGGACATGGATATCAGCAATCCACCCTTACCTAGGCCTAGTAACAGATTAATTTTGAAAATGGAAGGAATTGTAATATGCCAATAAATGATACATTTTGCAGCCAAAAACACTGACAAGCCACACGACATCGACATGCATGCAAGTAGTAGCAGCAAAACAAGTTGTACTGAAAATGTGCATACCACCAAGCAGATGTGTTCAGATGCCAAGCCTATCATGGTCAATGGGCATTTCAGGAAGAACACTACTGTACTTGCACTATTATTACTTCATAAGAACAAGTTCTTCATTCTTGACTCACACTGGTCTACTTCATGACACCAAATGTTGGTGAAGCAGTGCCCCCACCCCGCGCAACGTCACTGGGTGGCAGCTGCATACTCATGCCTCCTGTCTGCTGTGAGCTCACATGTGGAGTTCACAGGTCTTGCATTCTCAAAAATAGAAAATAGGAAATGAGCATCACTCAGACCTTGCGTCCTCTACTTTTGACACCAATGTCATTATCACAGATATCCATCTCGGATTAATATTACTAATTTGGCTTCTGCTCCTTCTGTATCCATTACAGTTTCCAAAATTAATGTTGAGAATACCAGATAAAGAAAACAAAAGAGTCCCTTTTTGCATTTCCAAAAGAAAATTCTCGGTTTGCCTTCCTGTCCCAGGATACCACTTTATAACCCAAGACCTTTTGAACATGGTACAACTATAACAGACCGCCAAGGCTTCCACCAGCATCACCACTGGAAGGCTAAACTATGTTCTCAGAAATGTTTCTGTTTAAAGTAAACAAAAAAAGGAAACACTCTGTTGCCTACAGAGAAGTTTGCTTACCAGACTGTGGTCCTAATAAGAGGTATTATATTATCTTATGGATTACTATCAACCCATGTGATCAAGTCTCCTGCATCAAACAGAATGTCTGGAATTATTGTCACTGGACCTAATGTTTTAACTTTTCTGGCCCAAAAATTGTCACTTCCAAATAGAAGAGAAGAAAAGCAGCAGAACAGAGTTATAAATACCTTTGAGAACCAGGGGATCTTTGCCTTCTCGTTTGAGAGACTCCAGCACTATGTGCAATGGCTGGGAAGGTATCACTCTGCTTGGCTCATTGGTGTTCTCATCATAAACAATGATTTCTTTGGAAAAGATCCTCTTGAAAGAGTCCTTGCCTTCTCTGCAAGATATCAAGTCCAAGACAGTGATCTTGCCCTGCTGAAGCCTCCTCCTGCTGATCTTATCAGAGCAGTTAATGTGAACAGCTCCTTGAATGTGGCTTTTGTTGTACTCCATGAATGGCCTACAGTCAATGATGACAGGCCCTTGGTGGCTCTTGGTGCATTTGGTCATCTTTTTAGCCAAGTCATTGGGATAGATGATTTTTATGCTAGCCAATTGCTTCGCCGTGCCTGAGACTGGGCTGCCAACTCCACTTGAGGGACTTAAAGGGCTAGAGTTCTCATTGTTGTTTACCATTGGGTTAGCAGGGCACGTGGTTGAGGTTCCTACGTTGGCAGAGGTGCTGCTGGTGCTGGCTTGAGTTTGGACCTGATTGTCCTTGTCGTAAGTTGCCACAGTGCAACAACTGGCACTGCTGCATCCACAACTCAAGGAGCGGGCAGAGCCGTTAGATGAGGGCATATACGTGAGATTAGCTGCCTTGAGGGATACAACCGCTGTGCTAAGGAGACTTGGGTGGCTCTCGCTGGCAGACGAGGCAGATTCAAGGTAGCTGGAGTCTAAGCAAAGATTGAGATCCTGAGGTCTGACGGGCCTTGAGAGTGCCACTACTACCCTGTCGTCTAGTGGAGATGGAGGCATGAGGAGGCTGAGAATGGCAAGTCAAAAGGAACTCAAGCTCAATCTGTGAAGAGAAACACAACAGATCAGGTATCCCATTATGCACAGGTTTCCTTCTGGCTAAAAACATTCAAAGCAGGGACAAAGCAATTGTCCCTTTTGCATACAACACAAGCAAACAAAAAGGAAAATTTACCCCCAGCTGCTATCATTTGCATCCAAGCACTGAAGTGCTGTGCTGTGATCTGTAAATGTGTTGTTCTAGAGCAGGGCTGTCCAAACTTTCACCCTAAGGACTCCTGGACCTTTAACAAGTGTGTAGAAGAGAAAATTTTGGCAGTAACAGCTTGTGAACTGTGAGATGAGAAGCTGTACTTGCTAAAATTCCCTCCTTTACACACTTGTTAAAGGTCCAGTAGTTCTGAAGTTAAAAGTTTATACTTGAACCATGAAACTGTAAAGGAACTATGCAGGTATGTATATCTCAATTAAGGCCTTGCAGACTAAGACTGTGTATATTCTGCAGTTTCTCATGACATGGGCTGAAGGCATAGGATCTTAAGTCCAGCATGTGGAGAGGTGATCATCACTGAAAAGTATGCATACCACCATGAGTTCCATAATTACTACATTAGGGAACTCATGGTGGTATACATGCTTTTACTTGATAAAATAAAAAATAAAATAAAAAATATGTGCATAGGAAAATGTGCCATTAGCAACCAAACTGAACTCTTTAAGAAGCTCAGCTTTCATGACACAACACACACACACACACTTTCTAGCACGTATTGCAAAGCTATTCTTAGGAGTAAGTAGCCCATGCCTAGCAAGATATCAGAAGCCAGATAGGTGACTAAATACATTTTCCAGAGGGTGAAGTGCAGGTTTGCAACATGCTGTTTGTTATGACCAACAGGAGCAGAATACATTCTGCAAAACAGTGAACAAATCCTCCAAAATATGACATGAGTTGGATTTGCTTCAATCAGTAGAGATTACAGCAGTTGCAGAATTCAACTTTTGTTAAAGTTAGACAATGATGGGGCACATGTTTGGTTTATGATTGTTTTTCAAAGTAGGCACAGCTTTCTTTACAGAGTAACTAGTATAACTCAGGGTAACCAATTTTCCAGCTTGAAGGTAAGGACAATGAAACTCGGAGATAAGGGAACAAAAGCTGCCTTACCTTGAGGAGGTAAGTAACTGTAACTGCCCCCCCCCCCCTTTTGCAGGATGCAGCACATACCCCTCTGGCACAGCTATGTCAATGCTGGAAAGTTGGTTAAGATTGTGCATTCAGTTTACAGCTAATCAAATTTTGAAGGCAAAGCAACTGAAAAAGATTAAGTCCCATTTCTACATATTTTGCCTGGAATTTAAGAGGTCAAAAGCTTCCAGTGAGATACTAACTACCAACAAAAATTGATCCCAGCCACATCTACCTTGGGGAAAGGGGAAGGTCTTTTCAGAAAGCCAGGTTCAAACATCATTATCATTTCTAAAAAAAACTCTAGAAATCTGAACACCTATTGAAAGCAGGGGTGGGGGCAGGAAGAGACAGTATATCATGTATCTCATACAAATAGAACTGCACTTTATTCGGATATAATAGAACAACCCTAATATGTTGTTGGATAAACAAATCTTAAAGCAGCCATTTTCAACCATGTGCCATGACACATTGGTGTGTCACAAATGATTCAGAGGTGTGCTGTGGATGTTTGAGGGAAGGTAACTTATTGGGGGATATGAGCCCCCTGCTGACACTGCAATTGTCAAAAACCAGGTAGAGTGCCTTGACAATTTTGGTACTTTATCAGTGTGCCACGAGATGAAAAAATGTTGAAAATCTCTTCCTTAAGGCAGTGATTTTCAACCACTATGCCATGCACAGTCTGCAGGTGTGCCACGGACCTTTGGAGAAGATCATTTATTAGTAGGGCAGTTTGGAGATTTAAACCCTTGATCAGCAGCATGGTGTGCCTTGTTAATTAAAAAAACACCCAAAAACTGATGGTGTGCCTTGATAATTTTAGCATCTTTTCAGTGTGCCATGAGATGCAAAAGGTTGAAAATCACTGCCTTAATGTAGCAATACTTCCATTCCCACACCATTCTCATGACAGGGCAGCTTAACATGAGCCCTACTCATAAATCCAGAGTCCTCTTCAGTCCCCGACCATCATACAGGATCATAAGCTGTATTATTTTATAGCATGGCTTAGTGACCAGTTACATAGGCATCTGGCAACGTCCTATTGAGGTCAGGCAAACGACACTTGTTTTTTCTTCTTCTAATATGATTGCTTACATCACCCTCTTGGTATGTGAAGACTGCAATGATAAGCCCTCTCATCCAAAAAATGAATACCCATTAAACTGAAGAGGGCTTATTTTTGAAGAAGCCTGATGAGGATTGGACTGGAAACATTACAGCATGACATAAACCCATTGAGGACAGCTGCTGCCACTGAATGGAGGCACCACTCATGCCAAAGGCAAACACAGGAGAGCAAAACTATTTGACCAGGCTGAAGAAATGGGGGGAAAGTGAATAAATGCCTCTTGCAACATTCTCCCATCTGTTTGTATAATCCTGCGATTATATTCTTACCCCCACTCTCCACCATTAGGTTGGGCCATTATCCCAGGATAAGAATAGGAGCCATTAGCCATCCCATCTACCAAGAGGAAAAAAGTCTTTGCAGGATTTATTCCCTGGAAACAGATAATATTGATCACTGATGAATGGAAAATGCATCTGAAAGTAGAATCCCTATTAAAAAAAATTTTGTACACATTGATGAAGCAAAGATCGGTGTAGTATTTAAAGAGGGAGGGAGAAAATAATACAATTTAAAAAACAGAAACAAGCTGCGTTAGTTTTATAGCCACATCCCGAATGAAATCAGGAGGAAATTTATTGGGGTATTTTCTTCCCTAATAAAATAATATCTACTTAATTTAACACCGATTTCTCCGGATCGTAAGGATGCTCGGGAAGATCTGCATCTCTGCAGCAGAGGCAATATATTTCCAGACCAGGCATGTAGTCAGCCTGGAGTTAAAAAGATCCCAAAAGGGGTGGGGGGAAATACAGCAACACCTTTTGCACACTCGACGAGCAGAACCACAAGGAAGAAAGGAGCCCATCTACAAGGATGCTGGTGCCTCCAGCCTCTCTCATGCACTCTGATCCCCCAGACCCCCCTGGATACTGCAGCAAGCCCAAGCGAGAGAAGCCTTCAGATGCACTGGCCATCGTTCACTAGACACGCACCCGGGCTAACAGAGGCTAAACTCAGCCGGGGGGAGGAGGAAAGCTTGGTGGGATCTTCACCTTCCATGCCCCACTTCCTCCCCCAAATCCATCGCCTTCCCCAATCTCTCCTTTGCCTTTTCTGAGCAACTCAGATGTTCTAACCAGAAAAGAGGACAACTCAAATGTTGCAACCAGAAAACAGGACAAAATGTAGGACAGCCAAGAAAAAATGTAGGACATAGCAAAAATTTTTTAAAAAAACACCCTTAATTGGTTAATTTAAATACTGTATTTATTATTATACTCAAAATTTATTAATTACAAGAAGGCTACATGCTGATATTTTTACCTTAGGCAATTTTTTTTTTCCAGGACAGAAGGATAAAAAGGGGGACATGTCCTGGAGAAGGAGGACTTCTGCTGACCCTGGCCTAGGGTCTCCCCTCCACACCTCCTGCCTCTCCCCCCAAGATCCCCAGCCTTGCACTCACCTCATCAATGAATGGTTCCTTGCAGCCTCTGGCGCCCAGCGGTGCCTATCGATTTACGCAGCCAGCCCCCCATTCACTGGGCTCCATTGATCTCCAGCTGCAACATAGTTACTTTCTCTTTTGCTACACTGTAAATGTAACATTCGAAAGGGGCGTGGCCGAAGGAGGCGCCCCATCGGCTCCCACCCAATCGCAGCATTCCCTTAGCCAGCCTTTGGAACCCTTTCGTGGGGTTGCTGGTGATTGGCGGCGGTGGCTGACTGGGAGGAGTCAGAGGCTGGACCCCCCTCGCTCTCAGCAGGGGAGGAATGGAGCGTTCGGGTCCCCAACGTTCGAACCTGGGGAGGGAGGGGGAAGGAGTGATGTCATTGAGAGCCAATCAGAAGCCCAGCCCGAGTTGGAGAGGAGCAGCTGCACTCTATGGACATGCAAACTTATCTGGAAGGTGCTGGGTAACCCTTTACTGGACAGAATTGTCAATGGAGCATTAAATGCCCCCTCTGTGCATCTCCTCTCTCCTTCATGTATTGATCACTCAAACTTCACTTCTCCAGCACCTCCTTCTTCAATCCTCTGCTCTCCCTTTAAGATCCACTCCTATTTCTTCTTCAATGAATGAACCAAGGAGTGAATAAATGAATGAATGAATGAACCCTCATCCACTAGAATTTTCTTACACAGCAGGCATGAATGATCTAACCATCTGTGCCAATCGTGCCATCTGTGCCAAGCAGGGAGACAAGGGCCACACAAGCAAATAATAATAATAATTGCCACTTATGCACAATTTTCTCTGCCATCCCTTGGAAGATTTTGCAAGCAGGATTTTTCTGCCACAGACTAATCAGAATTTTTGCTCCCTTTCCTGATGGGTGACACTCTTCGTCCCTGGGGCATGGGGTGGAAATCAGAGACTAATGGTCAGTGATATAATATTATCAAAATGTAGAGCAGGAGTCTCCATACTTTCAACTTCAAGGCTTCAGGATCTTTAACAATTGTGTAGAGGAGGGAATTTCAGCAGGTGCAGCTTGTGATCTGTGAGAGGAAAAGCTGCACCTGCTGAAATTTCCTCCTCTGCAGAGTTGTTCAAGGTCCTGTAGTTGAATGTTTGAAAAGGTGTAAAAGGTACCATTTTAGATGTGAAGGGCTATGTATATGCAACTCGGGATGCAATCCTAACCTAAGCCAGCACAACTCATTGTCTTCCCATTCCTGTGCTTATGTAGGCACTGGCGTAACACTCCCCCAGGAGTTGCATAGGAGTGTTTTGTGGGCATAGGATCTAAGGTTCTTCTGGCCACATGCAATCCACATGTAATTCTGGGAATTACAGCATGCCAGATGGCCAGAAAACTGGGAAGTAACATACAGCAGTGTTGTGGTACTTTTGTGACACCACCAGGTCAGTACAGGATTTATGCAGGGACTAAGTGGAGATTAGGATTTCAGCCTAATAGCTTAATCCTAACTAACTTTCTCATGCTGTTATAGCTATGCTAGTAGGGCACGATCTAATTAATTGTGATAGTATTAAACACTATCAATGTGCAACTACCAATGTGCAATATTAATTTAATTCATACCCTGCCTTTCCCTTGTTAAAGCAACTACTGCAAATCTTTAGTACCTCTTCATCCTTCTGCCGTCATCACAACAACACATAGAGGGAGGCAATGTAACCACCACAGAGGTGATTCTCCATATTCATTTCAGAAAAATAAGAGATGGACCAAATACTCTGCTTTTGTAAGAGCAATTTTGTATGTCTGTATGAGATGCAGTGGCCCTTGGACTTTTGAAATATGAGAAGACTCAGAAAAAGCATGGCTGGTTAATACGCATTGCTGTGTTTATCAGCATTTTCAAAATACCCAGTAACTGCTGAATGGGGGGAAAAACGTGTGAAGTGGACTGTAGATCACAAAAGCTTATGCTGAATAAATTGGTAGGTCTCTATGGTGCTGTAAGACTTTTTGTTTATGCTGCAACAGTTGAACATGTCTACCCTTTGGATGATGCACCCACTCGGTAATGGCACACTAGGGGAAAAAAATCTGGGAAGGGAAAAATTTCACTTTTGCAGGCGAGGAAACTTTTGTCCCACACATTTGTTTTCTGAATGAAAAATACGGTATATGCCTCCCACCATGAAAATATGGAAGTGAAACAGCTCTTTGAATTTATTGAAATATTTTTTTAAATACTTCAGTTCAACCTTTTAAAATTCAGGGTGAATCATTTACAATAATAAAAAATATGTGATAGGTAAAAGGAACAGCAATATGTGAAAGATTGGACTGTTAAAGATTGTTATGTGAAAAAACAATCATAAACATAACATAAAGATTGTTTATGTAAAAATAGCATAAAGATTGTGAAACATAACACGTAATGCAAGTAAAACATATGTTTTCTGGTCCCTCCCAAAGAGCCAAATGCACCTCCTGCATGGGTGTATTCCATATAGAGGGAGCCACATCAGAAAAGACCCTGTCATGCATCCCCACAAGAGGATGGCAGGACATTCCAAGGATCTCAGGGTATGTAGACAGCTGGGAGGTAGTGGTGAAGAGGCACTTTGGATCTGTGCCAGCTATTTTGTACTTGTGTTCATAATAATAGGGACAGCATGCCAGCATGTGCTGCCACTACTGGGATCTATCCCACTTCCAACCCTTAAAATGGCATCAGTGTCTATGCATCTCAGTGTATTTCTAAGATCTCCTTCCCAGAGGCATATATCTGAGGCTTTTAGAGAGACTTTTAGAGTTCACTGAATGTAGGACTTCTGTGTTAGGGGTGGAGAGGACTTCTGTGTGGTGGAGAGGGATCCTTACATATAGGGAAGCTCATGGGTTCATTTGGGGCCTTTTCTTGGCTTTTAGAGTTCATTGAATGCAGGATATCTATGCTGGTGGGTTGAAAAATCCTTACATAGAGTGGACCACAAGGGATATGGGGCATTGTCTTGGATTTTATACTTTTGTAGGGATGCAGACCTATGTATTGTGTTAGTGTGCAAAATGAAAACATAAGTTGCACACTATTTCTGTGCAAACAAATACATACTATATACTGAGATGTATTTATTCTATGAAAATTATTGTTTAATTGTATAAATATAGATCAGTATAGATACTTGGCATAATTGCCTGTCCCCAAAACAATTATCACTCCCCCACTTCTACAATCCTGGCTAAAGCCCTGCCATTGTCACCTTACCTACTCCAGTGTGGCATCCAGGAGCCACTGCCACTTTACCGTATTTCTGGTGCTGGTTCTGAGGCTGCAATCCTATCCTCACTTACCCAGGGGTAAGCTCTGTTGCCTTTAATTAAACTTCTGAGTAAACATGCAAAGGTTTGGGCTCTGAGGTGCACAGCCATGACATCCCTTTTACAACAGTGCTGTAGTACATATGGAGGCAGACTGGGAGTTTTGACATCCTAAGTGGTTATTAGAGGTGCAATCTCAACTAGGCCACCACGACTCATTGGTCTTCCTGTTCCTGTGGTGATGTCTTGAAGCAAGCACATTTGTGCACTGGCCTAACCTTCTCCCAGGAGTGGCTCAGAAGTGTCTTTGTGACACCCCCAGGTCAGCACAGGACTTATGCCCAGCATTAGGCTGGCTTAACTGGAGGTTAGGACTGCAGCCTAGGTTTGATCCATAAGTCAGGTATCTTAAGAACTATTGATCTGGGTTTGACTAGTGCCTTGAAAGGAGCCCTTCCTTATCTGCAAACTGCCTTGGGCTCTTTTATGAAAGAAAACTGGGATATGATACATCAATCATGACCATGCAAAACAAGGAAATATAAATAAAAGCTGGAGGCTTCTGAAAAAGTCATTTTTTAAAAGATTAATATTGATTATTTCACTGTAGCTGTTGTAGTTTTTGTAAAGCTCTCTTGCTTATATTAACCAGGGAATTGTGTTACTAGCCTATAATTTTCCTTTGATCTCAAGTTCACCTCTGGGAAAGCTTATCTATTTATCCTAATCACCAATGACATTGTTTCTTTATTCCAATTTCCTAAACAAAACCTCCGCTTAATACCTTAGATGTGACGGATCAGTACAATGGCAAACCTCGGTTTCAAATGAACCCGTGCCATCTCCAAAGTCACAAAGTCCTCTCCGAACAGCAATCACCACAGTAGTGTGTGCAATCAGATAACAGAGCACTGCAGGACGAGCCTTGCATATTAAAGGATGTGGCTTCTTCTATCACTACATTTTGTGTTTTATAATTACAGTGTGCACAATTTTGCCCTGTTTGTCGAAATGTGAATGAACATCTTCTGTCAGAATCTAGATCATATAGATTTATTTTTTATGCAACATGACTGAATACAGAAGAGGCCAGCTTCTGCCCTCCCATGCTGAAATTGTGAAATTCCATTGATCTCAATGGCATCAGTGTCTATGCATCTCAGTGTATTTCTAAGGTCTCCTTCCCAGAGGCATATATCTGATTGCCCTTTCCTAGAGACTGGCAGTTAGTGAATAACAAAGTTCTGAGTGTTGGGTGTGAATTAGCCACTCCTGCAGCTGTCACACTTGTCAATGTTTAAAAATAGGACCGAGATTTCAAGGCATTTATAGTTGGCTCCAGAACAAGATGCCATGATGGCAAAAGGAGCGCTTATGCCAGAGCAGAGCCTGAACAGATTCAGTACACACATGGTCTTCCTGGAGTTAGCCAGATATTATTGGTCTATCACTGTTATCACTGATTGTGGCTGCAATCCTAATCTCCATTTAGGCCAGCCTAAGCCCTAGCATTAGTCCTGTGCTGACCTGGGGGTGTCACAAAAGTAGTGCTGAGACGCTTCTGCATCACTCCTGGGGGTTAGTCCAGTGAACAGACATGCACTTGCCTTCCTACAGTACCATGGGAATGGGAAGATGATGAGTTGTACTGGCCTAGATTAGGATTACATACTGTGCCTCAGAATTTGCTTTCTCCTGTGAGAGTGATCTAGTGCCATTCTTCTCCATAGGAAAAAATGATCTCCTTTGGGAAGAGGAAAAATGTGATGGCATGAAGGACATAAAACTATGAACTTAAGTCCATGCAACCCAGATTTGTCCATTCTGATAGGTGTAGACTCTTCAAGACCTCAGAAAAGTCCAGCAAAAGATATCATTTTAGTTAGCAATTCCCGGGACTGAACCTGTGACTTTCAGCATGCAAATCACATAGTGTATCATGGCATTATCAACTGTGATCTAACATTTCCTTTTTGATTAAAAAAAAATTTGGAAAAGAATCAGCCAATTGATTCCACAAACCTACTATAAAAACAAGGAAGAAAAGTGCAATGTATGCAATACAGGCAACAAACAGGATGCCTCAGTTATTAACAAAGCAACTATCTTGCTTCTGCAGGTGTTTCTAAAGCCTTGATTGAAAGGCCCTAAAATTACACTGGATGCTTGTCCTCAGTGAACATGCTAACAAATTTGTATTGCTGCATATATTTATTTTGTACATCTTCTTGAGTTTGTGTTAGTATTCAAAGCCCATCCATCCCCCACCCTGCTTCTTTCTGTCAAGCGCAGGGATGTCAGCACCTCTTTACAGGTTAAAGCATTTTTGGGATTCATCTAGCGGGCACAGTGAGGAAAAATCATGAAAGCCGGAAGCTTTAATAATTCAGGGAACAAAGTAAAGTGTACGTTACCCTAAATAACAGGGAAATGTTCCTTCCCAAAAAGGATGCAGCAGTGACTGGGCAGGGAGCAGTGAGGTCTTCAGTGAGTCTGAGCATTTGGTATCAGTTTGCTGCCTCACTGATGCTGCCATTTTGCCTCAGTGGGCCTTATGAATGGGCTTCCTCCTGAGGCAAGTACAATAGATGGACAAAGATGGGTGCCGACCATCACCACCAACCTTCTGCCCAAGTTGATAACCTGTATGGACAGTTCTAATTTAATAATAGCAATCAATCAGTTTCTGACTCTGGTGGTGCAACTCATTTTTTCTTTCTTCTTTTTCTTGAGTCCATTTCTCCTTTACTTCCCATTCATATATTTGAGCTGAAATCCCCTACTGACCCCTCAACACATTACAGTGCAAGTCTATGCCTATTTATTGATCTGAGTTCAATGGGACTTACTTCCAGGTAAGTGTGCATATGAATTTTTCAGTGCAATTCTAAGCATGTCTACTCAGAAGTAAGTCCTGTTGTATTCAGTGGAGCCTGCTCCCAAGAAAGAATGGAAAGAACTGCAGTCGATGAGTATGAATGTTGTTAAAAACATCAACCTTTGCTGTCCTCTTCTCAGCTATACTCACCTGCAAATTTAGTCCTCAGTAGATCAAAAACCTAAAATAATTCAGTTTGTACTTAGAGACGAAATAAAGTGTACATTTCTCATGTCAGGCAGGTGGGGTGAAGCTTATTAGAGTAAACCTTTCTGATGACTCAGGGGCAGTGACAGCATCTCTTTAATGACAGCTCTCATCAGTCAGGGTGGGTGAGTAAGAGAGATGTTTGGGAGTGCTTTCATTCATTTTTCTAAATGGCTAAAACAGATTACTCTGATCCAGAACTGATGCATTAATCATATTAACTACAGACATATCTGACATGTATTGGGGTGGAAAAAAGTCACAACTGTCTATTTAGATATACCTGATTTGCTTCTGATATGGCATGAAAGATTGACACAGCAAATGTTCAGATAACCCAGCACGGCCCTCCGACATGGTTTGGAACGGATTCTATAGGAATATCTACAGGGCACACTCTTAGGCTGGCTTTTGATGCGTAAGAGCTGCTGCATAAATAACAAAAAATGTGTTTACAGCACTTTTGCAATTAGCAGCCTTTCATCCCAGCTTCTGCTAAACTTCAACAAAAGGAACAAAAGTCCAAATTCTATCATTCAGTATGACACAGTATAACAGCATTTTTTTTAAGTTTTTCTCTTGGCAAGCATTCATATCCTGTGACAAGAGCTATCTCTAGGCCCAGGGAATTCTGTACTGTAGATTTGATACAGGGACCATTCATTCTTCCAACATCAGCTCCTCAACCAATAGCTGGTTGGCCATGGTTGGGAAATGGCTTCCTCTGATTGTGTTGTTATTGTTGTTGTTTTTAATTTTCCAGGCTTGGGAGCCCAGTGGAGGATGCCTGGAGGACTCCCTGCCCTCTGCATTCCATCGCTGGCTTCAGGTTAAGCAACAAACACCACCTGAAAAAAAGGAATCAAGAAGGGCTTTAGAAGTGAGCCTAATTTGGTGGGCAAGTTCAGGTAAGATGACAAAATAAAGCAGATTAAAGAGTAAAAAAATCAATACAGTAAGAATAATCTTGGAACGCACATGTTCATTTCAGGATGTGTCTTTACCTGTGTATATACAGTGTTGGTTACAGCTGGGCTGAAGATTGAAATGTCAGTCTTCTGCTTGAGAGACCATGAGATCTGGAAAAAAATTCTTCACCAGCGGGGTAATGGAAATGTTTGCAAGCTCTGATCTGTGCTGCCTGCTTTTCTACTGGGAGGGGGGTGGGCAGAAATACCTGCTCCTTCTCCTCTTGTCCTCTTTCTGTGTATATCTTCTATACATATAAAACTGAAAAGTCACTGACTCACTGACTCACTCACTGACTCATCAACGCCCAGCCAAAACGGCCAGACCCAGAAGCATGAAATTTGGCGAGGGTGTTCCTTCCATGATGGAGGCACCAGTTAAGAACTGATTTTGGGACATTCAAACTGAAAGGCGGTAAAAGGGGTGCAACACATTTTCTTCCCTATACTTACATTGAAGAATCGTTGACTGATCAATGCCCTGCCCAATCCCTGGACCTAAAAGCATGAAATTTGGGGAGCGTATTCCTTCCATTATGTGAGCACCACCCACTAAGAACTGATTTTGAGAAATTTAACCCCTAAGGGGGTGAAAAAGGGTGCAATGTGTTTTTCTCCTTACACTTAACATGCAAGTTAAGTTCATCATGCAAGACTTATGAACACCCAGCCCCAAACCCTGCACCTAGAAGCATGAAATTTGGGGAGCATATTCCTTCTGTGATGTAAGGACACACTATGAATCAATTTGGTGCCTGCTGCCTGGTGTTGCCTGCTGGTGCCTGTTGCTTGCTGGTGCGTAGTGCCCACCAGAGGTATCCACTACTTTGTAGGGATACCTGATGTTCCCCAGTGGTGCTTGCTGCCACCCAGGAGTGCCAGGAGTGCCTGGTTATGCACAGTGCCTGACAGAGATGCATGGTGGTGCCAGGGTGGACCCTACATCTGGTGCCCCATGCTTGGTGCCCAGCAGGGATGCTTGGTGCTTGGTGCTGCCTGGTGCATGGTAGGGATATCTGGTACCTGGTGGTGTCCTGTGCCTAAGGCCTGGTTGTGCCCAGGGGTATCTGGTAGAGGTGCCTGGTGGTCCTCACTGCCTGGTGGTGCCCAGTAGGTGTGGGCAGTGTTGGAGGTGTCCAGTGTTGGTGGTGTCCAGTGGTGGCCACTGCCCACTGCACAGTGGTGCCCAGTGATTGGTGGTGCCCAGTAGGGATGCCCAGTGCCATCTGCCCACTGTGATTGGTGGTTCCCAGTAGTGATGGTGGTGCCTGCTCTGTCCCACTGGTGGCTGCCACTGCCTGCCACTGTCCCTTAGTACCCTCAGGTGCCCAGTACCAGTCAGTGCCCACCCAGTGCCAATGGCAGTGCCTGGTGCCATCATTGCGCTCCAGTGCCCAGCCATGCTTGGGATCAGTGGTGGGCACCAGCAGGTTCGCACCTACTCTATAGAACCGGTTCTTAACAAGAGATAGTACATATAAAGTTTAAAAATAGCCATTTAAAAGTGGCTGCCAGATGGACAGAGAACCGGTTCTTAATTTCTTTGAAGCCCATCACTGCTTGGGATGCACAAATATTCTTGAAATTTTACTCCCTTGATGGGAAATTCTACTAGTTCATAAGCATAGAAAGGGTTGTAAAATTTGCAGGGGAAAAATGTTCTGAACTCCTCAGGGATGAACCACCACAGCTTTGCCTACTCACTGGAACCCATTTTCACCATACACAGTAAGTAAATGCTGCATCTGTTGCAATGAGATTATGACACCATTTCAGTGGCTGCATTGCCCATGCTTTGGGGTTCTGACTATCCTTGCAGCTAAAAAGCAGCTGTCCCAATCTAGAATGGAAACAGTGGCATAGCTAGAGGAGGGAGGCCTTTGCCTCTGTTTTGCTCTCACCATCCCAAGTGGCTTTGAAGGGAAGGGGGGCCAATTGAAAGCTGTAATTGGGCACCCTGCAAACCATAGTGCGTTGCGTTCCCTCTAGCTACACCACAGTCTGGAAGAACTGCAGAACATGGATTTCAAATTGCTGTGGTTTCATCAAGTTAATTTCAGGAGGTCCATGGCCCAAACAAAATGTGACTTTAATCATGTCATCTGTTCTAGCATCCTTGCTTATGTCTCTGTAAATAGCACACAGAGCAATTAAGTGCATGCTGTTGCTTTGGAAGAAATTATTGGTAATTGCCAAACCAAAATCTGGTATGGAGTTGAAACAAAATGTGCCAAAATTTAGTTTTTTACATTTCGGATGATATAGATGGTGACCTCGTTTCGTTAATACTTCTTGTTGTTGTTTAGTCATTAAGTTGTGTTTGACTCTTTGTGACCCCATACCAGTGGTGGGCTCTAGCAGGTTCGCACCTACTCTATAGAACCGGTTCTTAACAAGAGATAGGACATATAAAATTTAAAAATAGCCATTTAAAAGTGGCTGCCAGATGGGCAGAGAACCGGTTCTTAATTTTTTTGATGCCCATCACTGCCCCATACTCTACAGCACACCATGTCCTCGATTTTCCACTAGCTTCCGAAGTCTGCTTTTGTGACACTATCTAACACTTCATCCTCTGCCTTCTCCTTTTGCTTTCAGTTTTTCCCAGCATCCATGACTTTTCTAAGGAGTCCTCCCTTCTCATGATGTTGCCAAAACCTTTGAGCTTTAGCTTCAGTATCTGTCCTTCCAGTGAACAGTCAGAGGATGGACTGATTTGATCTTCTTGGAGTTGTGGACCTTCAGGAGTCTTCTCCACCAGCATAATTCAAAGGCACATTTCTTTGGTGCTCAGCTGAATACTTCTACATTAAGGGTGCAGTCTTTACCTAGGCCAGCACAACTTCCCATTGCCCTGGTGATGTAGGGCAGCAAGCACATTTCTGTGTACTGGCCTAATACTCCTCCATGAGAGGGGCAGAAGAGTCTTACAGCAGTTTTGTGACACCCCCACGTCATCACAGGACTTATGCTGGGGCTTAAGATGGCTTAACTGGAGCTTAGGATCACAGCCTAAACAGTGCAAACCTAAGCATGTCTACTGAGAAATAAGACTCATTGCATTCAATAGTACTTACTCCTAGGAATGTGTGGTTAGGATTCCAGGCAAAGAGTACAATCCTAATCGTTTCTACTCAAAAGTAACTCCCACAATCCAGAAGTAAACTTGGGTTACCCTATCTATCACTGGACTGACCCAACTACAAGACTAGGGTGGCCCATCTTGCAGTTGGGTCAGTCAGCCCACTTCAGTGCACACATCAGTCAGTGCACTTCTGGATTGTGCCCTAAATCAAGAAAGACTTATGAGTTTCTTTTTAAAAACCAATGTTATAATAACAAACATAAAAGCAAATTAAACAAACAGTAGAGATCTAATTATTTTTCTTCTGACTACATTTCACTTCTGGGGGCAATCAAATGAGGAAGCATCGCATATCCATTCAACTGCTGTTTGAAAAAGCTGGGTCCCATTCATTTGGGACAAAGTTACCAAATGAAAAGATCCACAAGATCAGAATCATTCTGTTCAGATAGTATCGCAGCCATTTACCAATGTTGTTGAGATTTTCAAATACCAGTAAATCCCTTAACCTAGATTACTACACCCTTGCCAGGATATAGTTTACATAATTGGCTGTGTGGCCTGAATGTCCTAGCTGTCATCAAATACAATTAAAGCTCTGATGTGCGTCTGATCCTTCATAGGCATTTTTACTCAGAAGTAAATGACCTGATTTCAGTGGGACTTATTCACTGGTCAATGTATGTGACCAAATGTGACCAAATTCCCTAATGCATGTGACCAAATTGCCCCTAAGTGGCTTTTAGGCAAAAGTTGAAGGTGTTATTGTTCCTTCAATCATTTCCCAGTTTTGTATTCAGCCTCCGTCCTGATTTCAGGCTAATTGTATTTTTTATATTAGTATTTTTGTTTTATTTATTTTGGATTTTTAAAAAAGCTGTTTTGCCTTCTTTCCTTCTAAAAGCTTGTTCATTATTGTGAAATCATGAAGCTTCTAAGGTGCCTTAAATCACTCCAGAGAAGGCAAGGTTAGAAATTACCGGTATTTAAATACATAAATGAATGAATATAAACTTCTTTCACATACCCAAGAAAATGCCTATTTGAAGATGATGCTTTCTGCAGGACGCATCAGCTGGAAACAAAAGAATTATGCCCTTTTCTTCAGAACTACCATGTTAACTTGTTTGTAGGCATATTTGTGCATCTTTACAGGACAATCCTGAACATGTTTATATCCAGTTTTTTCTTAGGCTGCTATCCTCCACATACTTATTCAGGAGTACACGCCAATGAACTCAACTGAGTTTACATCTAGAATTGGACCACTACAAAGTATTTAATCCATTTCTGTCCACCATTGCATGTATGCAACAGGGACCAAATGCATACATCCATGGACAGAAATGGGTTTAATTAGGTGACAACCCTAATACTCACAGATGCGCACACTTCCGATGGGTTTCTAAGTTTTGCTAGACTCCTTTTCTATGGTTCATTGTTTTCTGTATTTTTATTGTTTTTTTTTTAAGATTGAGTGGATTTATAAGACCTGTGAACTCAGATATATTTTTAAGTTTAAATTGAAATGCATTTGTACTTGATTCCAACTAATTTGTAATGACTGAAATATTAAAATAAATAGTAGTGTCCAATGATAATGTAAATGGAGACTGCTTTTGGGGTGCATTTGGCAAGAGCAGTGATCTTGAAAATCTCTTAATCAGATGTGAAATCTCATTTCACATAAATCTGGCGTTTAGAACACTGACATCAACTGCCCACCTCCTGCTTTCATAAATAAGCATCTCCCATGAGTAGGAAGAGCAGACTGGAGTTTTCCTTACTGCAATTCTCAGATGATGTGATGGTCCTGGAGGGATCATACCCAGCTGTCATAAATTAGTATTGCCCTAAGGACTTTCTAATTAGTAACAGCAGGGGTTCTTATTGAACTCTCCAGTAGCCCATTATGGCCGCAATCCTAAAGACACTTTCCTGGGAGTAAGACCCATTGAACACAATGGGGCTTACTTTTGAGTAGACATGCTTAGGAGGGTGCTCTATGTTTTTCTCCTATGCTTGACGATTCTAAAACCTGAATGAAGCAGGAAAAAGGAATTTGACTAGGGCTGCAATCCTATATACTTACTTACCTATAAGTAAGTACAATTTACTTCTGGGTAAATATGCATAAATATGCAGGCCTTTTATGTCTTGAAAGACTTTGATATTGTGCTCGGTGCTGCATATACAGTGCATGCGAAGCACAAAAGCCTGGGTTGGATTGTCATGGAGGATAGGCTGTTACCCAAGCAGCAAATCCCCCCTCTCCACACCACTGAATTACTCCAATGGAAAGGCAGAGCCAATAAGGACAGAGCTGGGCTAAGGACAGAGCTGGGCTAAGGAGCTCACCCTGTCTTGTGGGGCCGACCCGGGTCTCGAACCCTGGCCTGTGGGTTAACAGGCACAGTGTCTTAACCGCTTGCGCCACCCACAGCCCATGTTTTTTTAAAACATGCATAAGACTACTTCATAAATAAACAATGCTAGCAAAGTTATCAAATGTGTTAAATAGGTGTATCTTTGCATCAGCCTCCCCTAAATCCCGATACATCAGCATTTACCTTTGCAAACACAGTTTCAGAACTTCAGCAGTGAAATCATTCACTTTCTTTGCTGAATTCTCCACAAGAGCTCCTTTTGAGATTGTAAATGCAAAAAAACTATTAGAAGGCTTGTTACTGATCGCTCTTCTCTGACTTTTTGCTGATGTATCTTTGTGTTCATATCAAACCTGCTGATAGCTAGAACATTTTTTTTTAAAAAAAAATCTGCTATGATACACTGATGCAGGGACTGTGGTAGCTCAGTGGTTAAAGATACTGCGTTTGTGACCTGAGTCACAAAATGGAGTGATCTCCTGTCATTCATCACAGCTCCTGCCAAACTAGCAGTTCAAAAGCATGCAAAAGCAGTTAAATAGGAACCAATCTGGTAAGAAGCAAAAACCCAGTGACAGGCCTCTGCAACAGGCCAGCTGGTTTCTTCAGTGTTGCATCAAAACATGGGTTGGACAACTCTGATCCAGAATAGTGGACCCCACCATCTTGTGGGACAAATGCTGCAGACATTGCCTTTGATACAGTGATGTTGGCCTACTTCCCCATTAAGCCCCCCTTAATGGAGTTGGCTAGCCCATTCATGAGAGTAACTAAGGTTTTCATCTTAGGCAGTAGATCTGCAGGGAATGCCCTTCCTCATCCACTCAGTCCATTGCTCCTCTTCCTCATGCCATTCTGGGAAAAGCAAGAGAATGACCCAGTTTACATGGTGCCTTAATGTGTCCTTAATGAGGACCAGTGATGGGATTAAAAAAAATTAACAACCGGTTCTATGCCCATCTGGAGGCCACTTTTACATGGCTATTTTTAAACTTTATATGTCCTATATCTCATTAACAAACGGTTCTATAGAGTAGGTGCGAACCTGCTGGAGCACACCACTGATGAGGACCATGATGTCAGAGCCATTTCAGGTGGTGATAGCAATGCAGCAACATCTGCTCTGCATTTGTCTCGCTACCCAGAATGGCTCTTACACTGAAGTGCTTTGCAAAACACAGCCAGGTTGGTGTCATGGTTTGGGAGTTGGATTGATACCTGGGAGATTGAGGTTCAAATCCCTCCTTGGCCATGAAGCTTTTTGGATGACCTTGGGCCAGTTGCTCACTCTCAGCCTTGCAGGGCTGTTGTGAGGACAGCAAGAAGGGAAGAACTAATGCTTGGTAAGCTGCCTTGAGCATTTGCATTGGCATGGGAAAGACCCAGGGTATATGTAAATCAAATAAACAATATTTACAGTATTTGTGCCTGTCTCTGGGAACACAGCTGGCAGACACGAGTACATTGTTAGGTAATAGGAGACAGGGTTGGCGCACTGCCTCCAACACCAGAAGTATTGAGCCATCCCTGGAAGACCTGATTTGGCCTTGTTTGTCCCTAGTTGGCTCATACCCAAGCTTACAGACAAAATCGTATTCGCTAATAGCAAGATGCCAAGCAGTAAGTAATACATTTGCTGATACTGTTATTTCCTTCATTACACTAGTTTTGTGCTCAGGTAAAACAATCCATTCTTTTTAACAGGAGGGCTGTACTGACCTGAATGTATTTAGCATACATTCCAGGCCTTTTGCTAGAGAGAGGAAACAATTAATGTCCCCTTGAGATATATGCTACACTCCTAAAGTCTCTTTCCTGGGAGGAAGACCCACTGAACACAATGGGACTTGCTTTTGAGTAGACATGGATAGGATTGTGCTCCTATAGGAGAAGAACTTCAAGCACCCAGCATTGTTTGGCTCTTCTCTTCAATGCAGGATGAAGTTGAGTAGATGGAAATGCTCCACTTATTCTTTTAATGATTACTGGGGCTGTCTGGAATTGTCTCCATTCCTGTTCTTTAGACCTAGCCAACGCTGTCAGTGAATCTGCACAGGACCAACGGCTTTTCACCCAGCATTGTTGCTCATTTGTTGCCCACTGTGATCAGATCAGAGTCAGGAGGTGGAAACTGTCAGATCTCTTGTGTCCAGAGCACTGCTGCTTTAGCATGCCTGCAAAGCAGTGGCAGTTCAAGGAATCAGGATAGAGATGATGGTATCAGTATATTGACAACCTGGTGATAGGTCCTCTCTAAGAGAGAGAGGGGGGATTACTTGGAACCTGGATTATTTGGCTTTTGCAAGAATAGTGGAAAGTAACATAGGCTGCAATCCTAAGGGCTTACTTTTGAGTAGACAGTTAGGATTGTTCTCATAAAATCTTTAGTAATAGCCCACAGCTATCACTTGCAGCATCTTCCTTTCCAGCATCTCATCTTCTCATGGTCACCAGACTTCTGGCAGTTGACATTTGGAATGTTGACAGTTCTCTCTCCTAGTTGGATTGAATAATAGCTGTTTGAATAATAGGAAATGATGGCCAGAAGATGCAGACACAGTCCCTCACACAGACAGGTTAAGGCATTAGCAAACAGTTCTATAGAACCTGTGAGAAACCCCTGAAGCCCACCACTGACTTTCTCCTATGATGGTGGAAGGAATAAAAAATGTGAGAAAGGAGGCAGAAGAAAGAAACAGTGTTAAGGACCACATCTCCTGCAAGAACAACAGTGGTGTTGTCTCAGGACTCAGGTAAGTTCATGCAAATTCTAACACTTTCAAGGGGAGTGCAAACTTGGCTCAGGATGCAAACCAAAACCTGAATTAACTTTCCCACTGACCAGCCTTTTGAGGTGAATGTTATGAGTCAATAGAACTCATTTCCAGGCCTAAACCCAGAGACCTTCTCCAGCAACTCTATGGACAACTTTGACTTTCACTATTTTGTTTTGCAGGTTTCTTCACTGAAGTGAAGGCAATGGGGGCAGAACCTCCCTTTCGTCCTTCATACATGGCCAAACATAAAGTGACAGGAAACAATTGCCATCAACTGTATCACATATCGCAGCCCAAGAGTTGGAAATAAATGTTGCCTTTTGAACAGCAACCTTTCTGCAAAGCTTTGGCACCCAGAACAGCCGTAGTTTGTATAACCTTTTCTTTGAAGTCGGACCAAAATGACAGATTTCTCCATCTCGCTCTGTGAAATGCAAAATGCATTTTCAGAACAGCAGAGGAAGATGGCAATTCAATTTGTAATCACACAGGAAGCCGGGCATGGAGGAAAGGAGTTCCTATTTTGTATGGATAGCAAATGGCCCACAGTAACAACACACTGTAAACCATCAGCCCAAATAGTGATGTGGGACTATAAGTCACTCTTCTTACAACCTCATAAATGCGGCCCAAGGTTGTAAGAAAATTGAGAGTACAAAGTCAAGATTCCCCCAGATGACTGGCACTTAAGTCTAGTTATTTTGTCATATTGTTCTCTTCATAATATTGTAAATTGCTTGTAAGATTCCTATGACATGGTGCCTCTGTTTTGAAATATTACATTCTAGCTGCTCTTCTAAAACGTCTTGCCGTTTATGGCTGCAATCCTAAAGACACTTTCCTGGGAGTAAGACCCACTGAACACAATGGGGCTTACTTTTGAGTGGACATGGTTAGGATTGTGCATTATGTGTGCTTCCATTTATTTTACATAACCTCATTTTAACGTTAGCATATAAGATGTCCTAGGGCGCAATCCAGAGTAACTATGGGGAGTCCTTGCTCCGACATAATAACAATTTACTCTGGATTGCAATATGAATTTCCCATAGGTTTTCACTTGATGGTGCCATAACTAGGTCGACATAAATGTCTCTTACGTGCTCCCATAGTTACTCTGGATTGTAAGGCTAATGTAAAGCTATGGTTGCACAGAGATAAAAATTAAACCATAATCAGCAGGAGCTCTTTTGCTATATTATTCATGAATTCATTGTATAGGTGACAGGATTGCAGCAGCAGTTCCAGTCTGGAGTACATTTGATTTGTTGATTTCATTTTAATCCTGCTTTTCAACACCAAGCTACACTCAAGACAACACACAATAAAAATAAGACATAAATAGTACCAACCATTAAAAAATAAACAAGACAACATAAGAGCATTTAGAACTGTAAAAAACAAATTTGTCACTGAATTTGTCAATTCAGCTGTGGGTGGCACAAGTGGTTAAGACGCGGTGCCTGTTAACCAGCAGGCCAGGGTTCGAGACCCGGGTCGGCCCCACAAGACAGGGTGAGCTCCTGTCCTTAGCCCAGCTCTGCGACGCCAGCTGGATCCAATTGTATTGGCTCTGCCTTTCCATTGGACTAATTCAGTGGCGTGGAGAGGGGGGATTTGCTGCTTGGGTAACAGCCTATCCTCCATATCAATCCAACCCAGGCTTTCGTGCTTCGCATGCAGAGTATGCAGCGCTGAGCATGATACCATAGTCTTTCAAGATTGAAGGAGGCCCGCTTTTTTTTTTGTCACTACATGAAAAGTAGACTAACCTTCGTAAAGATAAGAAGAGAGGAAGCCTGCCACCACTTAGAATGCCACTACAAGAAGGTCCCTGTAGTAGTTCAATATAGTACAAAACAGATGTATCTCTATTGTTTCTGGCCCAGAGTGCAGAATCTCTAAGGCTGATTTTGGGGGATGAGGTTGAATGCTAATGCATTCAAGTGGCAAAGATGTATCTCCATCCAGAAAAAGTGCTTTGCCTTTTGACAAAACTAACAATTGTGTGCTTCCCTTACTAGACACTGCACTTATATCTAACTGTGTTACTTTGAAGTATAGACAATGGTAAATGGCTTTGATGTTCCACCCACTGACAATATAAATTGACCAGAAGATAATACACTGGATCCTTCTTATCTGCATGATTGTGAATGGCATGGGATAGGAATGGAACATGAGTCAAAGCTGAGAAGCTTTACAATGTGCTGAAAAGAAACTGGGAGAGCCAGGAGGACTCGAAAAACTGACTATGATAGAGGGTGGAGAATGAAAACAATGAAAGAAGGCAAAATAGAAAAAAAAACTGGGAGCATTGAGAGCCCAGTGAAAGAGTCCTGCAGCCTAAAATGGGAATCTATCTACAGTTTCCAAAGCAAACTACTCCAAGGGAGTAGCCACTAGAACAGACATTGCTGGGGTGTGTTTATTGGGTCTTACTCCCAAGAAAGTGTCTTACTCACAGCCTAAGTGAAGGAGACTCCTTTAGACTTGCTTGTTATGGGATAATATCTGGATCTGTTCCCATATTGATATCTGAAATACTCTGCAGATCTTTAACTACTGTTACAGTTCATGAAACCCACAGTTTATAGGATGTGGTGCTGAGCAGCATCCCAGTATTGCAGTAAGAAGACACTTCATTTACATCATTTGCGCACTCATTTCCGCTATATTATCTCTTTCTAAGTGTGATGCATCTTGTGTAGTGCTACGTGGTGAATTCAGTAGGACTGAATAGACAAATTATCTTAGCAACTTTAGGTTGCTCGCTAGCAGCCTTGACTTGTAGCTGCCTGATGGTTTTACAAGTGGAAAAAGAAGCATGTGTTGTGGTATCACACTTCAGGCAAGAGACCACTTCCCCTTGCTGCATGAGTCATGCAAATACATGACACACTATTCAGATCAGCAAATTAACATCAAACCCCAAATGCCAAACTATAATTGAAGTTAGATTCATGATCAAGAATTATTTTTTTCTACATTTTTTTACACAAATCAATGGCCAGGTCCCGCATTTTGAAAGGTGTCTATATTATCATCCAAAGATTTCTCTAGGGTTGCTTTTCAACAGTGGAATGGATCTGCATTAGCTGTTTAATGCTCCTGGGTAGACACAGTGAACCAAGCTAGTTTAACAATGTGAGGATGATGAGGACCACTTCCTCCTCCCTCAGGTGGGAAGCTTTGCATCAAAAGAGCTGCAGAGTGAAATGAAATGTGAGTGGGGAAAAAGGAGCAGAGTGTAGGCCTGATGTTCAGATATGATGCTCAAGAGTTATTGGCTGACACATATACATACAGCTCATTTACAGATAAAGGGTGAAACTCTCCCAGCCTTCATAATTTTCTTCATCTCTACTTACAGTCACAGTTGATCCAATGTAAGTGGAGGTTCTGTGTTCCCTTCGGGGCAAGAACCTATGGTGAAAGCAACTTTCTCTCCATCCTGCTTCCTGTATCCTCCCCATCCTCCTTATAGTCTAATACCACAAGCTCAACCTTACCCACCCCATCTGGTAACTCCAGCAGCAGTGCCTTACCTGGACCTCCTCACCAACCCTACTCTTCAGCACCTGGCAGTGACATTACAACACTATTTTGGACTGCTGCCCACTTTCCAATCTTGTACATGCCATGAGTGCCTACTTCAGGGCTCACAGTCAAAGACAATCCTAATATGTCTGGATTAAGGGCAGCAGATTTAACAAGGGAAGAAAAAAGGAACTTTCAGCCCAATCCTATTCAACTTACCAGCACTGCTGCAGCTGCAATGCAGGCTCAAGATTAAGGAACAAACATTCCCTTGTCTTACAGAGGGTACCGCCACTTCAGAATGCAGCATGCCTTCCAGTAGGATTTAGACTGCATGGAGCCCTTTGGAATGCTGAATAAGATTTGGCACTTGTTGCATTGGAGGGAGAGTTGTGGAGAGTAAAGGCAAAGCTGGGCAGACCCCACAGATCTTCAGTGGATGGCAGAACAGGAACGGGCACTGGGCACCACTGGACAGCGCGCACTACAGGGCACCAGGCACCAATGGACAGCACTGGGCACCAGGCATCCCTGACAGACACCAGGCACAGGACACTAGACACCAGACACAAGAATGATCAGTGGGATGGAAGGGAAGTCCTACGAGGAAAGGTTGGGGGAACTTGGGATGTTCAGCCTGGGGAAGAGAAGGCTGAGGGGAGACATGATTGCCCTGTTCAGATATCTGAAGGGCTGTCATATAGAGGAAGGGGCTCATTTGTTCATCGCTGCTTCTGAAAGGAGAACTAGAACCAATGGGTACAAACTGCAAGAAAGGAGATTCCAGTTGGATATCCAGAAAAATTCCTAACAGTGATTTTTTCAGGTCTGTTTGGCAGTGGAACAGATTGCCAAGGGAGGTGGTGGACTCTCCCTCACTGGGGATCTTCAAGCAGAGGCTCGACAAGCACCTGTTGGGGATGCTCCAGGAGGATTTCCTGCTGCAGGCAGGGGGTTGGACTAGATGACCTACTAGGTCCCTTCCAACCCTAGGATTCTATGATTCTAGGTGCCAGACGTTGGCACCTGACACCATACAATCTACCAGGCACTGGGCACCAAGCACAACAGGGCAGCAGTGGGCACCACCAGGCATCAGGCGCAGTGGGCTCCAGGCACCACCAAACATCAGGCACCACCAAGCACCAAATTGGTTCATAGAGGGTCCTTGCATCCATAGAAGGAATACATTCTCCAACTTTCATGCTTCTAGGAGCAGGGGTTGGGATTGGGCATTAGCCAGTCTTCAATGTTAAGTATAGGGACAAAAACAGGTTGCACACCTTAGGGGTTAAATTTCTAAAAAAATGGTTCTTAGTGGGTGCCTACACTATGGAAGGAATATGCTCCCCAAATTTCATGCTTCTATGTTCGTCGGTTTGGGCTGGGCGTTGATGTGTCAGCAATTCTTCAATGTTAAAGATAGGGATGAAAAAATGTTGCATCCCTTTTCATCCCTGTAGGGGTTAAATTTCTAAAAAAAAAAGATTCTTAATGGGTGCTTACATCACAGAAGTAATATGGTCCCCAAATTTCACGTTTCTCAGTCCAGTGGTTTTGGCTGGGCATTGGTGAGTGAGTGAGTCAGTGAGTGAATCAGTCAGTCTTCCATTTTATATACAGTATAAAGATTTCTATTTATCAATGACTTTGTTTTATTCCTGAGTCAAAAACCAGAATCCAGAGTGCCACAATACTGACACATCAAGAATTCCAAAGCAGTCAGGCAGCCCAGTCCACAGCAACTAATCCGTCGACGCAAGGGCTCTTGCGTTGACAGAAGAGCGTTTGAGTCGACAGAAACGCCAGTTCCGTCGATGCAAGTACGCCAGTGGGTTGTTCCGTCGATGGAACAACGTTTCCTTCGACGCAACTATGTGAACACTCTGTCGACATAACTCTGTCAACGGAGTGATTTTTTGGTATTTTTCAGGGGGTGTGTCGGGGGCATTTCTTAGGTTCCTCCCCCTTCCACATAACAATGTTGTATCCTGAACATTTTCAGAGGCTTATGGGGACACATAAATGTCTCCTGACTTATACCAGCTCAAGAGGTAGTTTAGTAACGAGGAGACCCATAAGTCTCCATGTTAAAGGGAAGTAAGGGCTGTGCAAAGTGGGGACTTTGAAAATTTTTGAACCTCACCTTCCGGGCACTACTTTCCTACTTGAGGATACGGAGTAACTGGGTCACCCCAGTGGCTGACCAATCCCCTCGCAGCTACCCTCCCATAAAAAGCCCAACCCCTGGACCCTGCCTTCCCCTTCAGAGAAGCAGAGTGCTTGGCCACGGGCCATGTCACTCTGCTCTCTCAATGGGCACTTTGCTCTCAGGGAGCGTTCCCCCCACAAACACGTGTACACATAAGGTGCATATATGATGATATATTTATATGATATATATGTGATATGAAACAATATATCTGTGATATGAAATATTAGAGTGTGGACTTTGCAATTTTTTGTTTGTTTGTTGCTCTCTCTCTCTCTCTCTCCCTCTCCACAGGTACTCCAATCAGATAAGTGGGGGTGTTGAGCAAAGTTTGCATTCAAAAACTCAAGAACACCTATACAGGCAATCTTGCAATGATGATTACTAATATCATATTTATGTCTCTGCAAGTTGTTGTTTCTCTCTTCCCCAGAGTTACTCCAACTAGGTAAGGAGGGCTGCATGGGGGGGGGGGGTGTTGGAAGCACCTCTTTTGTTTAAATTTCCTTCACCTTTCTCCAGCCTTGCATGTCTACTCTAAAGTAAGCCCCAGTACACTCAGTGGGGCTTACACCTGTGTAAGGGGTGGCCTTGCTTCACTGGGAAATGGGCTTGCCCACTTGTTGGGAAATGCTGTGAGGTACTCTGTTGGTTTGCCTTCCAACCCAATTGGTCCCCCAAGGTAAGGGGGGGGCTGTAGAGTGAAAGGGGGAAGGGGTGCACACACAGACCCACCAGGAAACAAGGGCACTCACCCCTCAAAAGTGTGTGTGGTCTCTGTCCTTGCAGCCCCTCTGACTGACTGCCAGATCACCCAGCCAGCAAGTGCTGCTGATTCCACTCATCCTGCCTGCAAGCAGGCAAGCCAAGGGGCATAGCTTGGTAGCTGATCTGACTCCATGCTCAGCCAATATTTTGCACACCTAATGAAAGCTTTGCCTGTGATGCTTCTGTCTTTGCAGGATGCTAACTCACCAGCAAGGAGGCTAGCAGGTAGTGCCCAGGTCCAGCTGCCTGCAGAAGCCACTCTGCACATGCTCTTCCTCGCCCCTCTCTCTTATTGCAGGCTGCCATTCCACTGGGAAGGAGACACAGTGCAATCCTAAATATGCCTACTCAGATGTAAGCCCCATTGTGTTCAATGGGGCTTACTCCCAGGAAAGTGTATTCAGGAGTGCAAGCCACTGGATCCCTGCAAGGAGCCCTGGGAAGAATCTCCCTTCAGACATGTTTGCACAAGCACTTACCTAGAACACAAACCCCACTGTCCCAATCACACATAAGTTAAACAAGCACAATTCAGCCCTAATAAAGTTTGAGCCATAGAATCACTTTCCCCCCTCCACAGCTGAAGTTATTAATGATGACAATTAACAACTACATACATCGATGTAACTGACATCTGATATGTTGTTCACATTAATGATGTGAACATGTGTGTAGTAGTTATTTTAAGGACTGCACCATGAACATCTGCATATGATTGCTGTCATCACTGGCTGCCCTGGGAAAGCTGGTTAGAGCTCCAGAGATGACTGGGATGACCTGAGGATGGGTGAGTGGGGCAGTGCCTACTTGGGGTGGGGGTGGGGGTGGGGGTGGGGGTGGGGGTGGGACAGGGGTGCCCATCCTCATGTAGACCCCCAATGGCATCCAGACCTGGTCCTCTGTTTCTGGAGAGGGGGCTGCCTGTAGCTTCCTTACCATTGGATAATCCACAACAAGAGGCCACATGGAAGCAGTGAGACCACCTGTGAGCATTGCAGAGATGAGGGAATTCAGACAGGTGCCAGTGCTGGGTCCAAACTGCCTACAGTCTGAAGACACTTAAAGGTCCAGGCACTACTTAAAGGTGCAGGCACTGTGTCATCCCTTCCATGTGCTCAGTCTGAATGTGGTTGATTCTGGGGTCCCACTGCATCCTCACTGGAGACTGTTCTGTATCTGGAAGCCCCCCTACCCTGTGACCCTCTGAATGAGCAGGAGCAACTGTAAACATATGAACAAGTACACATGTGAACTGACCCCACTTTTGTGTCTGCATCTTCCTGGGAGTGTCATTGCCATGGGAGGGGGAGGCCATCTGGGGTCACTGGGGTGGGCTGAGGGAGGGTTCCCAGGACCTGATGCCACCCCTTAGGCTTGTGAAGTGAGAGGTTTTGGGTGGGCAGTGGCCCCACAAGTGATCAGACACCCTTGCCCTGTTGTGGGAGCCCCAGGTCCCCTGTGCCCCAGGATGTGCTTTTGCTCCCTGGCAGACCCAGGTGGGCTCCTGTCCCCTCTTCCAGGATTCCCTCCCCACAGATGCCCCTGGCAGCCCCCTTGCCTCCTGCTCTGCCAGCTGCTTGGGGGCCCCTTGCCCTTCCCCTGCCTGAGCAAGCAAGGGGGTCTCTCTCCTGGGCCTTCTGCCCTCTGGATGGGGTCTTCCCTCTCCTCCCAGCTCACCTGAGTGTGGACCCTGTGTCTAGTGTGCTGTACCTTTAATGCTGATGTTTCCTCCGGACTGTTGCCAAAGACCACAGGACACTCATGTTTATCTGTTGATGTTGTTTTTATTGACAATACGCACACATATGTATCCCTCTGTGCATCTTGCCCCTGCTGATGCCTGGGCTTTTCCTGGAGCACCTTACCTGTTTGGGGGTGCAGGGGGGCAGCTTGTTTCCCATTTCTACCCCTGACAGCCCTGTCCTGTCCACCATGCTGGGGAGGCACTCTGACAGCTTGACAGCTACTCCACCCCCCCATTTTGCCAGCTGGTTTCCCATGTGATCAGGAGGGGCAGCAGTTTGGACAGCTGCTAGTGATTCTGAGTTATGTGGAAGCAGGTCAACTTGTGTGTAACTGCAGGCCCTGTAGCACTTACAGGCTGCCTTCTGAGCATGCCCAAAGGAGTAACTTATGTGGATCACTGCACCAGAACAGTTGCGGGCAGACCTAAGTTTTCTGCCTCACACATAACTCTGTGTTTAGGATTCAGCATAGTTAGGGCAGAGCAAGCAAAAGTTGCTATGGATTGTGCCCTTAACAATCAATGATTATATCAAATAAATTTTATTTCTTTTAAAAGCTTGATAGCCAACAATTCTCCTTACTGAATAAAAATGTAAGGCAGCTTTACATCCTCAGTAAATCATAACAATAACATCAATGTAAAGTACAATCAACATAAAAACATGAAGTAATAAAACAACCAGAAGCAGAAAACGAACAAGCATCTTCCTTACAGAAAACATCTTCCTTACAGTGCTTTTTTCCTCCTGTTCTCCAATTGATGAGTTTTACTCCTCACTAATACAGCTACCTCGTAATTAGTCTACCACTTAAAAAAAAGAGTAATTTAAATAGGATTTTACAGAACCATTTTTTCAATCACTTAAGGTAATTGCTTTGCAGCTAATTTAAGTTTCACAGAGAACAATTTTCAATCTCCCCCATTGAGCGTTATCTAAACGGGACTAGTGTGTAATCTCATTACGTGGGTCTGAATGTCTGTCAGGAAATACTGTGGTTTGAAAGGTTTGTGGAAAGTTGAATGCAGAATAAAGGAAAAGGCAAGAGGTATGTACCACAATAGAGATAAATAAGTTTAACTGAAGTCATGCATTTCCTGCTTAGAAGTACCAGTGGGTAAAGCTGGCACAAGCAAAGCAATTCAGGAAATACGATCACATAAGAGGTTGGGATGAATGAGTGACAGAGCAATCCTATATACATTTATCCAGCAAGCACTGCTGAACTCAGTGAGATTTACTTCTGAGTAAACATGCTTTAAGTAGCACTGTGAGTGAATGAATGGGTCAGTCTTTAATACTGCATCTGCTAAACATGCATGTTCTTACTTGATACCACAGTTTGTCTATTTAATAATATCCAATTATCCATATCAACCTTTTTCAAGCATTGGCATCCATCAGAAATGAAAGACAATGGTATCGTGCTCGAAGCTGTATGCCAATAACAAAGACCTGGGTAGATTGATATGGAGGATAGGCTGTTAACCCAAGCAGAAAATCTCCCCTCTCCAAGCCAATGGAACAGCAGAGCCAATATGATTGGTTCCAGCTGCGTCACAGAGCTGGGCAAAGGACAGGAGCTCACCCTGTCTTGTGGGGACCCGGGTCTCTAGTTAACCAGAATCCTGGCCTTCTGTTTAACAGGCACAGTGTCTTAACCACTTGCACTACCCATTAGTCAGTGACACTGAATAAGTTATAAGGAGTCTGGAATATGTAGAAACTAAATGGTCCCAAAAAGGTTCGCAACACAAAAGTAATTTGAGAAAATAATATAAAATTCAATATATGCATATACAGATAAGGTTCACATTGGGAAAAAGTATAGATTAAGTGCTTTGAATGCTCCAAAACTGCTGTATGAATGCTAGATGCTGGATATTATTAATCCAGATGTAACCTACTTTTGGTTAACCTATACTAATCATGAGTTGCTATTGAAGTAAATGAATGGCTAGCTAAGGATCCCAATTTTACTAAAGCATTTTTAGCCATAAATTATGTTGTGACAGCACATTACTTAGGAGTTTTGGCACAGAAAGCAATGTGTGCTGGAGGAGTGATAGGAGTGGGGAGGGAAGATAGAGGGTGGAATGGGGCAGGGGAGAGCAGCCACAGAGGCAGGGTGGCCCTGGAGAGGGGTAGGATTGGCTGCACTGATGTGTGCCATATTCCAACCCTTTTTCCCAAGCCTGATCTGCTAACATGGATCAGTGCAGACTTGTGCCAGCTATATAGCTGGTGCAGGTCCAAGATGACCTAGTGGGGCTTAACCCAGTGCAAGTGGTCAAGTGTCTTTCACCTTTCCACCTTCCCCATCACAAGACATTTCCAATCACAAACTTACCAAACTTATAATCAGCATCCAGTTGAGTGTGGGGTGTATATATGTGTCAAGACATTCAAAATTGGCCCCCATACATAAGATTGGCCAACTGAATGTGAAACCAAGGTGTTGAGGACCTTGGAGCAAGATCCATTTCAGGCCTTCCATGACATTCCCTTCTCAATCTCTGATATTATAATAACTGGGCAGGAATCAGAACAGCTAGAACATGTCCAGGATAATGGTAAAAAGGTCCCTGATTCTTGTTTTATGCAGCCATCTAGATCTACAGTTGAATAGTTGTTGCAATAATGACTGGTTAACTACAAGCATTTACCCAGCCCTAAATGTTGTTTTTTTTGTTTTTGGGGTTTTTTTGTATCCAGTCTCTCTTGTTTTTTCAGTGTTCCTGCTGGGTGTCTGTATTTTTAGCAACTGCCCCAGAGGCGTTTTGTGTAAAGGGCATCCCACAAATATACAGGTTGATTGATTGACCTTTTTGTAGAAGCTGATGTTAATAGCGCTCATTGGCAAGTCACCAAGAGACATAGAGCTAACACCATCTATGTCCTTCCCCCAGAGACTGAACCACCTTTCTAATGCTCTTGGCTTTAGCATGCTTACAAATGCCAAGGACATGGCCTCATTTGCATCTCTGGCCCTGTGGGTGCTGGATAATGTTCTCCCATAAATCTGAACAAACACTATACATCATATGCAAACATACATGAATCACAACTAATCTGGCATCAGTACATAAGTAATTAAGGTGCATAGAGAACGGCACATGACGACAGTGAGTTCAAATCATATTAAAATGACAATACTGATTTGCATCTAAATGGTATGGCATTCCAATAAAATTAATCAGAGAGGATTACAGCTATTTTCATCCATCAAAAATTTCCATTTCCCTCAAAGCATGTGTATGTCCAGTTGTGGAAGATGTTACCTTTCCCAGCCTGTGGTCCAGGGACCACAGGTGGTCCATAAGGATTCAAAACTGATCTGCAAAGACTCAGAAAAAAGTTTCCCTTTGGTCACTTTCATTGTGCTCCCTGATGAACCACCAGAGAGGGCGGAGAATGGACTGCCCAAAGCCAGCAATGAAAATAGCAACCCACAAATCTTCACTATAAATAATGCATCTAATGCATCTAATCTCCATTACAAATTTAATTATATTTTTTGTGTGTAAGGGTGGGGGTTGCATATAGAGCACATGAGAAGGGGTAGAAAGGGTAATTTAACCCTGGGATCACAGTCAAAAAAGAGGACCAGGAACCAAAGGAGGAACACCTCTAAATTTCCTGGGATCTCACATTTTTCCATTTCACCCAGACTTGCCCATGAGGGATGCAACTGCCACAAGCCATATGTGTTGAGCCAAGGAATGCACACACAACACACTTGAACGCTGTCAAATCTGGGAGAAAACCAGCCTGCGACATCAACTCTTTCGCTTGTGGGTCTGTTTACCATGAAGAAGCATATCAGGGACACAGCTGTGGAACAACAGCTGTTGTACAAGTATGTGTTGATACACACATGTCACTTTCTATTCTAGTAGAACATAAATATGGAAGCCTAAATATGATGATCTAATTTTCTGCACTGATTTTGTATATTTAAAAAGTTGTAGAGACTTAGGACTGTGTTTGGTTTTCAGTATTACTGTATTTATCTGCTGCGTATGCTGGTTGACCTGGGCTCCACAAAGGGAAGCAAGATAGACCACCATCCCAAAGATTCTTCCCGCTGTTTCAACAATACCTCTGCCCTGTTTTGCTCTCTCCTGTCCTGCCCACCATGTGTTGTCATTCTCCTCAGCTCTGTTTCACCCCCTATCTTTCCGCTTTGGGAAGGGACACAAAGGAAAGATTGTACCTCCTGGATAAAATTTTGATGGGAGACCCTGGTTGCTTGTGGTCCACACTAATTCCGGTTCTTATCTCAGCAGTCTATGAACTGCTGAGCAAATGAACCACAGCTATAAGCAAATGAAACCAGAATAATCAAAGGGCCCCAAACAATCTGTCCCATCAACTGCAATGGTGACCTGGGACCAGGACTGCAAAATATCACCCCATGTCTAAAAAGGTCACTCTCTTTTGGTTTACATGCTAGAATTGTATGCGTACACACCCTAGTAGGGGGGTCTTCCATGTTTTTGTGGCCCCTCAGGCACCTTTCAAGTATAGTGTCTGGTCAGTCAGATACATTCAGATTATAATAACAGAAAAAATGTATGGGGGAACACTTTCAGCTCTTGCACTGGCATGAGAATGAACTCTGAAGTACCTATGTTTCTAGTAATGATTTGAAGTAGACTTATCAAGGTTGATCCAAAATTGCTATTGAAGAGCAGCCAAAACTTCTTGCTAGAGATAGTTGCTCTCATCTGAAGTACTGCTGCTAATTCCAGCTGAAAAAGACAAGATAGTGCAGATACCGTGCTTGATTCTTCTGATTTCAACAGTCGTAGCCTCTGGGAGGATAGCTATTTTGACACATGCAGGTGTGGAAAGAGGAGCGCAAGGTTATGACAAACAAGTCCATCTACATTTCACTCCGTACAAAAATATTCAGCAACATGCTCATTTTCAGAACTAGATGACTTCATGACTCTTTAGCTTGGCTCTACTTGTTCCCCTTGTCTGCCATTGCTCATTTTGGAAATGGATCTGTCAAAACCAGTAGGAACTGATACTGAAGAATGTGGTTTGTTCTTCAATGTTCGGCTTGTAACGTGAAGGATGTGAAGGGCCTCCTCGAGACAAGTCTAATATGAGCTGACTTCATGAGAAAGTATCCCTTCTAGATATAAATCAATCTTGAACAATTTATTTCACTCATAAAGGGTGACACTAAGATGAAGGCTCTGGCCTCAAGTTCAAGGGAAGTTTGGGAGGTAAGACTTTACAGTGTTACAAACTTCCATAGTGACATTGGATATGCCTGTTCAGCATTCAGAAAATACTATTGTTATGACTCCTTTTTGAGTATGTTTGATCCTATCTTGTATCTCAGGTCCTTGAAGACGTTTCAATCAAATCTCTCTCTCTCTCTCTCTCTCTCTCTCTCTCTCTCTCTCTCTCTCACACACACACACACACACACACACACACACACACACACACACACAAAGAGAGAGAGAGAGAGAGAGAGAGAGAGAGAGAGAGAGAGAGTCTCTTGGGTTATTTTCATTGTGAACTGCTCAATACTGCTTGTTTGCTAGTTCAGTGTTCATTCTCAGTGCCCCAGTCTCATGAGTTAGTGTCCAACAGTGCAATCCTAAGCATGTCTACTCAGAAGTAAGTCCAATTGTGTTCAATAGTATTTATGCCCAGGAAAGTGTGGTCAAGAAACACACTTTCCAGAGAGTAAGTCCCAAAGAACAGAATGGGACTTACTTCTGAGTAGACATGCTTAGGATTGCAACCTAAGGGCAAAATCCAGAGTAACTACGGGGAGTCCTTGCTCTAGTGTAAGAACAACTTACTCTGGATTCCAATATGAATTTCCCATAGGTTTTCACTAGGTGGTGCAGTAACTACAGGTGCACATAAAGTCTCTTATGTGCTCCTGTAGTTACTCTGGATTTGGGGGTAAGTCTCTATGGGCAAAATCCAGAGTAACTACAGGAATCCTTGCTCTGGTGTAGGAATAACTTACTCTGGATTGCAATATGAATTTCCCATAGGTTTTCACTAGGTGGTGCAGTAACTACAGGTGCACATAAAGTCTCTAATGTGCTCCTGTAGTTACTCTGGATTTGGGGGTAAGTCTCTATAGGCAAAATCCAGAGTAACTATGGGAATCCTTGCTCTGGTGTAGGAATAACTTACTCTGGATTGCAATATGAATTTCCCATAGGTTTTCACTAGGTGGTGCAGTAACTACGGGTGCACATAAAGTCTCTTACGTGCTCCCATAGTTACTCTGGGTTTGGGGAATTATCATCCACATGCAGGCACCACAGGTCTATAGAGCTTTTCCTTAAGGCCATAAGCATGGAAGACATGATTTTAGTTTGGCTCGCCCAACCTATGTTCATCCTCATGCATGGCCACAGCTCATTCTAATTCACTGACACAACTCAGAATCCAGTCCTGAGAGCTCAGTGCCACAGAGTCCCAAATGGGTGATACAAACATGCTGCAAAGCACTGTTGTGAGCTCCACTACCAGGCTGGAGTACTGTGGAGTACTGTGTCCAGTTCTGGTCACCACATCTCAAAAAGGATATACAGTAGAGGAAACTGAGAAGGTTCAGAAGAGAGCAACTAAAATGACTGATGGTCCGGGACACCTTTCATATGAGGAAAGGATCCAGGGTTTGGGGCTCTTCAGTCAAGAAAACAGGTGCTTGAGGGGGGAGACATGATTGAGACATACAAAATTATGCAAGGGATGGATAGAGTGGATAGGGAGATGCTCTTTTCCCTTTCACACAACACCAGAACTAGGGGACAGCCACTAAAATTAAATGTTGGGAGAAGAGAAATTATTTCATCCAGGGTCTGGATGGTCCATGGAAGTCTCTGCGACAGGATGTGGTGATGGCATCTAACCTCAGTGCCTTTAAGAAAGGATTGGAAAAATTCCTAGAGGAAAGGACCATCAGGCGTTACAAGCCATGAGGGGTATGTGTAGAGTGGACAACCTCAAAATGCCAGATGCAGTGGGGGGCACCGGAATGAAGATGTCATATGTTCTCCCTGAGACAACTGGTGTGCCGCTATTTGATACAGGAAACTGGACTAGACAGGTCTTTGGCTTGATCCAGTGTAGGCTCTTCAACTTCTCCCCAGTTCAGCAGGGAGGAGATGTTCTGGAGCAGGGAGATGGCAAGCAGGACCCATTCCGGGGGAGGAAAACGGGACTGATGGAGCTTGGATTCACCAGATCCAAAACCTTTGTGAAGGCTCACAGAGCCTTACATGGAGGTTCATGTTTTGCACCAGCTCCAGCTGGTGCACCAAGCTGGTGCAGAAGTGAGTAGCCCCTTTTTTGAGGCTACTCTGCTTACACAGAGGATCCCCTTTTCCTGAGGAGGTGGCAGCAATGGCTGCCTGGGATGCTTAGAATGCCATGACAGCTGCATGTTCTGGACAGCTCAGGATTGGGCTATAAATCTGAGGAAATGGTATAGTATATGCCTCTACCAGGAAAGAATCGAGGACAAAGCAGGACTGGAGAAGGGAAGAGTCCTGCCAAAAATTCTGGAGAACTACCAGTAAGTGAGTAGAAAATGCTAACCTGCATGGCCCACTGCTGTGATTCACCATAAGACAGCTTACTATGCGCTCATGGACATTCGCATAACTGTTTTAAGAATCATATACACCAGCCCAATTCTATCCTTCCTGCCTACCATTGGTGCAGCTGCACAGATACTAAATCTCAATTGGAGTAGATTTTGGAGGGGAAAGAGGATCTATGCCCTCTTCTGCCTCTGTAAACTTTCTACACCAAACATGATGAGTCTCCTCTGATCTACTCCAACTGTTTTGTTGGTACAAGTCCAAGAAGAGGAAAGAGGCATAATAAGGTGCCAATGGAGACTACCCACAGATGGAACAGGATCTGGGAAACGCCAAACCACCAGATCCATCTCCTTCAGCTGACTTCACACCCTTCTTATCACCCTTCTCCCCCAATCCTTGCCCAGTTTGGAGATTGCTATAAAAGCATTGCTCAAAAGACTCATCCAATCTCCAATCAATTCCAGTCAAGCTAGAGAAAATAGTTGATTTTAACTTAGGAACTGGCACTCAAATGACTTCTCAAACATATCATCAGTCCCATTGTTTGTCTTATTCTTTATTTTTAAGGCCAAATAAAATCTGCTGAAGGCATCTTCAGGGAGCAACATATATATTACTTTGCAATGCGTTTTGAAATTGTTCTTTTCATTTGTGCCATGAAGCAACATTGAACATAATCTTGAGACTCGGCCAGAGTGGCTTATGAATATTTAAGCCGCATGCTTCCTGGACTAACCTGGTCTGTGGCACTCCTCCCCCCCTTGCTTGGAACCTGTAAGTAAATAGCAATTACACACTTCATGCCACACTTTGACCTCACTGCCACTAACTTTCTGGTTTGGAGACCTGTAGCTTTTCTGCAAACGGTGGTTAGAAGACCTGAGTGGATGCAAGAACTTTCCTAAGAGCACAAAACTGCGCATGGTGGCTCAGCTTGCTGCGCCAACCATGGTGCCATTCACAAGGTTGCACTGTAGTATCCCTGCTGGACAGAAGGCATCCCATGTTGCCCCACAAGTGTCTCAGAATGCCTCAGGGTGCTAATCCAATGTTCCTGGTTGCAATCATGCACATTTAGCTGAGATTAAGGTTCACTGAACTCAGTCGGATTTAATTCTGCGTAGACATGCATAGGATTGTTGTGCTAATCCACTACCAGCCAGTTCACTTTCCTGAAAAGCTATCCTGCAGCAAATCCAACTAACACAGTTACAGTCCTCACTGATACATCAGCCTGAAGAATTGGAGTTGCAGGAAGCTTCTCCTCAATTCTCTGTCCAGCTAATGAATATAAGTGTCTATAAAACTGGTTCTACGTTTAAAAAGCCATAGCTGGGTTGGTACTGCTGCTGCTACCTTTTTAATGTTTTGCACCTTTTTAAGAGGATCTAAATGTGGTGAAGCAAGTAGATTTTGGAATTGATTTTGTAATTGCAGCAAGGGACTCTGCAAAGCAGAAAAAAGGATTCCAGAAAGTTGCAACACTATTTATTTCCTAATATCTTATTGATTTACACTAGCAGATTCTGTTTTGGCTTTCTGCTGTTGAACCTTATTTGTATCCATTGTTGGATCCAGTAACTGAGGAGGAACTAATATATATATCAGATGCAATTTTTTCAAGCTTCTCAGTTCTTTTCAGCATTAACCAGCCATAGCTGGGTAATGATCAGATGGAACATCTGGGACAGCTGACCAGTCCAGACTTACTACTGCTTAGATCCTTGCCATATACCGGAAGAGGCTATGATTTAGAGTCTTTTATGTCCGAATGTTGGGTTTGTTTTTTGTTGCCTGATCTGGCTTCTGTGTGAAAGAATTTGCTTTGGAAACACCACCTTTAACAAATCCTTAGATTGTAAATACAGGTGTCCCTTATTATCCTCTAGGGTTCTGTTCTGGAACTTCCTGTGGATAAAAAAAATCCATGGATTAAAAACAAAGGAAAAATAGGTTTAAAAATCCTCTTCCAGGGTTCTTGTTCCTCCATTGTAAAGCATGTCACTTTTCAACTGTTTAAAACAGCTTTTCTTACTGTTGTACAGAGGCAGTCAGCAGTAAGAAATATAAGGATCCTTTACCTGGCTCAGCTGAGGAATGGAAAGACTGCATGATTGTCTCTTTACGTCAACAGAAAAGCAGTTTCTTAAACTGTGATTTTCAGTGGCCATTTATGTTGAGACAAATCCATGAATAAATAATTTGTGGGTAACAAGGTTGGACCTGTATTCTTTGTATCATTATAGCAGAAAGGAATTTCATCATTGCGTATCAGCCTATTACCTTTCCTTATGATCTTTCCTTGTTCATTTCTGTTTCTCTCCTCCTGCCACAAGTTAGAGTAAAAACTGCAAGAAGTAAAAAAAGACTAACAAGAGTAAAAACTGCTAGCCTTGGTTGGGCAAGCTGCTTTTCAACTTGTGCTCCATGTTGGTGCACAGTTGTATGGACAAGGGATAATTTGAGCCAATAACATGATGTGACTGATAACCCTGTCATTTTGACAGCCTTTCAGGGAATATATAGTATGAAGAATGGCAGGCCTGGAAAGTACGCTCAGTACCATACCTGCTGAACTCTGGTTGCTAATCCCTGCCCCACACCCCATTCACAAACACACAGACAGTTTTATAATAGTCCAAACCTTAACAAGATCACATCACTAGTGCACTAACAGGCTGTCAAGACTTGCCAGTGTTCCCCTGTGTCACCCATCAGATTTCATTGTCAGGGACTTGCCAGCAACTAGTCCTGTTTCCCTCATGTGATTTTCTCCCTAATTAAAATCAAATCCATTTAAGGGAGCATCGAAGGCCACTGAATATGTAAGTAACTATAGAGCTGTTCTTTCTGCCAAAATCTAATACACGCTATCATCCAGCGAGAGAAATGCCTGACATTACAATTGGCAAAGGGTGAAGGGTAGGATGACCAATCAACTGGAAACTAAATGGTCTAGCTAGTATGGGAAGTTCAGTGCATAGTCATTCCGCCAACCTTGTTGCCAGGCTTAAGAAAATATCCCCTCCCCAGTCCAGATTTTTCCACACATTTAAAGATTATGGTTTTACAAATGTTTTATGTACGTATGCAGAATGCACATGTGTACTGAAGCAACGGAAGCTGGCACACAAAAGTGGATCTCCATTTGTACAGGTTATTGTGATGCTCTGCCAACACCACCATGCACTGCATCTTTCTCTGTTGTAAGCAACAACTGTAGCTTGACTCCCTCACATCTGGCATAAGAGGAGGATGTTAGAAGCAAGCAAAAGGTGTGGAGGGGGAGATGTAGGCAGATGTTGGCTCACTCCAACATCTTAAGCCTCTCATCAACTGACAATCCCATAGAATCATACAGAGTCAGAAGTGACTTAAATGTCTTCTAGTCCATCCCCTTAGAGCATCTCTGAAAGATGCTTGTCAAGCCTGTGCTTGAAGATCCCCAGCAAAGGAGAATCCCCCACCTCCCTTGACTATTCATAGAAGGGATCTACAGTATCAACTTGTCCAACTCCCTGCCTGTAGTGCAGCAGGTAATCCCAGGACCTAGAGAATTTCTGGTAGAATTTCTAGAATGGCAAGCCTCCGCTTGAAGATCTTCAGTAAGAGAGAATCTACCACCTCTTTTGGCAATCTGATCCACTGCCAGATCACCCTTCCCATCAGGAATTTTTTCCTGATATCCAATCAGAATCTCTTGCAATTTGTTCCCACTGGATCTAGTTCTAACTTCACTTAAATATGTCCTTTTTTCTGACATTTCTTCAGGGATTTCAACAGTGTTCTCATATCACCTCAGACTTCTCCAGGCATAGCATACCAAGCAATTTCAACTTTTTTTTTCTAACAGGAATTTTTTTCAGGCCTCTGATCATCCTTGTTGCTCTTCTTTGAACCTACAGCAAAATGGCTGCATCTTTCTTCATATAGTGCCTAGAACTGGAGACGGTACTCCAAGTGAGTCTAACCAATTTGGAGTAAAGCAAAACCACAATACGTGGAAGCTACGGTTCTGCTAAAGCAAACTAAAATTGCATTGGCCTTTTTTCATGTAAAGGTGGCCTATGAGTAAACACCAGACCTATTGGGCTGCTATCTCCCTGTCTCAGGGAAAGGGGATGAGTCTCCCCTTCCCTGCGGTAGCAGTCCCCAAAACTGTGCTGCATACAGACTATCAGTGGAAATGAGGGTTGTGCTGCCCTCACTTCCCCAATACAGAATGGTTGCTTTAGAAGAATGTCAGAAGCAGGTCTATGGCCCTGATCTGTAGTACATGACAGATGCCATACTGTGTCATTGCCCCAGAAAAAGAAAGATCTGTGCATATACACCACAGATCGTTTTGAAGAGCCCATGAAATAAACAAAAAATTTTACTCTGTACTCATATTTACTTTCTTGTTTCCAAATTATATTTATACTTTGGGTGTTAAACAGGCAGTTTGTGGGATTTATATAAAATGCATGTGGTTTTTGGGAGCCAGTGTTACAATGCTGGGGACTGCAAAGACGCCACAGGAACTATAAATACCAGCAGACCACATTCACCATGTCTGTGCACATAATCTAAGATGAGCCCAAAGAGTGGGAAATTCTAATTTTATTTAATATTGTGGCATTCCAAATCATTCCAATGTTTTATTTATTTGAAATTTTCCCAGAGCAGTGCATTTTTCCCTGCCTGAATTGCCTCCTTGCTTCTTTTCAGAGAAAAAGTTTGAGGACAAAGAAATAAGTTCTGATCATAGCCATTCCAAAGAACACTATGAATCAGAGGGGCTTGTTGTGGTGGCCCTCAAACTTAGGGAGAGATCACCCTCTCTCCTTCTTTGCAATGGGCTGATTTGAAATATCCTGACTAAATTTTCATTTTCAAATAGGTCTGAAGATCATCTTATCAATAAATCAGCTACTAGCCAGGAGTTAATGTGAACGGAATGTAAGGCAACCCAGTGAGTCCCAACAAAATGCTTCAGGAAGGGCATCAGACCATGTAAAATGGTCCAGATCTACTTCAGGTTATCTTTTAAATCTCTGCGTCAGATAAAAAAGGGTGTTGAGTGAAACGTCCCCTTTTGATCACATATCTCTTTTGTTTCCTGACGGTAGGAACAGCTTCTGCACAAAACAAGATTTGGATCTACACCACACCATCCTGTGATTTTTGTAAATACAAGAAATATTAGGAAAACATTGCAAATCTTCAGGAGTTTCTAATGCAAAGCAAAACTAAAACATGGGTAGTAGTGCCCTAGCCCTTTCAATCACTCAGCATGATGAGAAGTATGGCTCCTGTGCCAGGAGTTGTGTAGAAATGTCTCACAGCACTTTTGTGACATTCACAGGCCAGCAAGGGACTTATGCCAGGGCGTAGGGTGGATTAGGGAGGTTAGGATTACAGCCTATGTTTCTAAAATAATATGCTCTAATTATCATGTTGACTCAGTGTCCAATCCTAATTGGAACCAACCTGGAGAATACAAACAACGGATCATGCATTGGATGATATTGTGGAATTTAGGGATTAGACAGTGGGACTAGACAGTATAACATTTTCTAAACTTACTTACCTGTAGGTGTCTGGCCTCCAATGGATCTCCTCAGTCTTGCACTAGCTCTTTTGTGATATAAGTTGAAAGAGACTCCTGGGAGAGGGTCCAGACCAATAAGTGGGACAAGATCTTGATGGGACCTGCAGCTACTGTGATCCCCATCCCATGCCTGAACCACCCTTGGTATATCCCACTCCGCAACCCAACTGTCCCAAATTCCCCCTTCCACAACCCTATCTTCTCTGATGAGATGTATAGCCTATGGTCATTTGTGATGGCAGCTTTGAAGTGGATTTCAGTGGTGTAGCAATTGTGGCACTGTCCCAAGAGTTATATAGCCAGATTACAAGAACCTCACTTTTCCATAAAGCTCAATGTATATTTTTTTGTTTTTTGCCATAATGTTTGATAGGAAGGAGATATTTCAAAACTGATTTTTGAATTGGATTCTGCTCTTCAGTACGAATCCAATGACATATGATATGATGTGGTACTGCACACCATTGCAAAGTTCCAAAATAAAGCCAAAATGGAGGACAATGAAACCCTTTTGGGGGACACCCGGTCAGGAGACTAAAAAAGAGGACAAATCTGGAAATTTTTGGTCATATGATCACCCTGGAGAAGAGCCGAAATATCTCTCTGTGTTGGGGGCTGGAAAAAATTACATAAATGAATATATTAAAGATGTAAGTTATATGAATGAAGGAATGAATGAATTTGAATCAGTTGATAAATACTTTCTAATATACAGAGGGGGTGATCTTCAAACCAGTTCATAATTACTTTCATACACAGGGAGAATAGGTGTGTACAGCCTCCCCAGCCCTCACAATACCCCGCAGAAGTACAGAGAGCAGAGATCCCTAGCCTCTGGAGGATTACAGGCTTCCCTGTGGGCCACGTGGAGGGGTTTCGCTGAAGGGTATATGAAGGCTCGCCAAGAGCTGCATCTGGGGTCTGGTCCCTAGACTGGGGTCTGGAAACCCCCACTGTAGTGTGAGGCATCAGATGGCTACAAGGCAAGCTGAAATGTCCTGGCAAAGGCTCTGTGATCAAATCTATGCAGACGGGCAATGCAACCTGAGTGTCAAATGTATTTTGCTTTTGCTTTCTCCCTGCGGAAAAGGATCACAGTATTGTGCAAAATCTGGTTCAGGGAAAGGAATATAATTTATGTTTATTTATATTGTTAAATTATTTGAGGTCATATTTTAAAGGTCCTCTCTGATTTGAAGTAGTAAAGCAAATTTCCAGCAGCAACACTGTTCCTGGTTAGAAAAATTCTTTAAAAGCTCATTTTTGCCCTTTGTCTCCTGACCTTGTTTGCCTGCCAAAAACAAAGTCTAACTTCTCAGTTTGGCAGCTGGTTTGTGAGTGATGTCATTTGAAAACCACTTCACAGTGTAAATACTGAAGGAAACTATCTGGCCGCAAGTCAGTGTTTACAACCGCACTGGCCTGCATGAGATAGCATCACCACGAACGAGGCCCCACTGGCGTAACAAGAAAGACCAAACGTCCTCTTCCAAGGAAAAAGTGTGCCAGGGAAGCCATCTCAGCGCTACCTATTTAGTGCGCTTAATTAAGGCTGGCAGGACTTCACATTCTGAAAGGAGAAAAAAATAGATGGTACTGGTATTACCTTGCAATTCATCTCCTTGCTAGAGACATTAAAAAACCTCTCTATTTTTTGATGTTAGGTCCAAAAAATTACTTCTTTGCAGTACTTCTCTGATCCTGATTTGACCAAATGCACAAAAAGAACTTATGGATGGAAAAAAACCCAAAATGGATACCTTTATGTTTCTCAAAGTGTGGGTCGGGACCCACTACGTAAGTTGCAAGCTAATTTTAAGCAGATCCCCATTCATTTCCATATTTTATTTTTAATGTATTAGACTTACTGCTACCATATATTTGACAACATTTGGGGAAATGTTACAGATCTGTATTTTTAACAGGCTATGTATATGCTTTGTAACAATGATAGTAAATGGTTCATTTCATGGATAAGTATGGGTAGCATTTTAGCCTTGGATTGTTAAAATTTTTGTGACCTGATGATGTCACTGCTGTTTATGACATCATTTTTGGTGGGTCCCAATAGATCAGCATTTCTCAAAGTGGGGTTCAGGACCCCTTTGGGGGTCGTCGGGAGACCCCTAGTACAGGAGGCCAGGTCAGGCTTGCCAGACCCCTGGTACAGGGGGCCAGGTCAGGCTTGCCAGACCTCCAGCTGTAGCTGCGCATGCACTGGGGCTTCCTACAAGCTGCCCCAGGGACTTCTGACTGCTGAGCGGGGGGGCTTCCCTCCAGGCGTGCACACTGCCCGCCAGCCAGCCCATTGTCCACCAGCCGCTGCTTGCCAGCTGGGTCTTACTCCCAGGTAAACTTGCAGCCTGAGAGACCTATGCTAGATTTTAGAAGAGTGGCTCAGGACATGGTCAGGTGCATCTGTGGCATCAGGATGTGGCATCTGGATGCTGGTCTCTTGTTGTCTGGTGTGCTCCAGAAGCACAGGTGGGCAGATGCCGTATCGGGCCTATTCGCCCGAACCGGATCTTCCCCCATGGCGGACGCTGGTGAACCGGTCAGAGCTGCGGCTGGCAAGAACCGCAGGGACCGGTTCGGCAGCGGCCACCACGCGTCTCCTGAGGCTCGGCCCCAGGAGATGCAGTGTGCTAGCGTCTCCTGAAGCTCAGCTAGCGGCTGAGCTCCAGGAGACTTAGCGCATGTGCATCCAGCTGGATGCACGCGAGCTGAGTCTCCTGAAGCTGAGCTCCAGGAGACTTAGTGCGCATGCGTCCAGCTGCACACATGCGCGCTGAGTCTCCTGGAGCTCGGCTTCAGGAGATTCAGCGTGCATGTGCCAAGCCTGGAGCATGCGCAATGCAGCGGGGTTGGGGCCCGTCTCTCACCCCGCCTCCTGACCCCAGCCCCACCCCCTGACCCCGGCCCACCCCCCAACTTCCGGCGAACCGGATCTTGGGGCTGGCTGGGCTCACCCCTGTCCAGAAGACATCTGGTGGGCCACTGCAAGATACAGGAAGGTGGACTGGATTGGCTTTGGCCTGATCCAGCAAGGCACTTATTATTTTAATGCAAGTGAAGCTGCATCCATAAGAGCCCAATCCATTGCATGCCTACTCTGAAATAAATCCCATTATAGTCAGGGGGCCTTTACTCCCATGTAAAGTAGCAACAAAAATAATTTTATGGTTGGGGTCCCCAGAACATGAGGAACTTATAAAGGGGTCACAGCATTAGGAAGAGTGAGAACCACTGCAATAGATTATCATTCAGAAAAGTGGTACCACATGCTTTAAGTTTAATAATTACTGCCTAACAGTGCAGTCATAAGCATTTCTACTCAGAAGTAAGTCCCATTGAGTTCAATAGTAGAATCATAGAATTATAGAAGCCTAGCTTTGGAAGGGGTCCTGTGGGTCATCTAGTCTGACCCCCTGCCTGTAGCAGGAAATTCTCCTAGAGCATCTCCAACAGGTGCTCATCAAGCCTCTGCTTGAAGATCCCCAGTGAGGGAGAGTCCACCACCTCCCTTGGCAATCTGTTCCACTGCTGAACCGCCCTCACCGTCAGGAATTTTTTCTGCATATCCAACTGGAATCTCCTTTCTTGCAGTTTGTACCCATTGGTTCTAGTTCTGCTTTCAGAAGCAGATAAGAACAAATGAGTCCCTTCCTCCATATGACAGCCTTCCAGATATCTGAAGAGGGCAAACATGTCTCCTCTCAGCCTTCTCTACTCCAGGCTGAACATCCCAAGTTCCGTCAAACTTTCCTCATAGGGCTTCCCATTGATCATTCTTGTCGCTCTTCTCTGGACTTGTTCCAGTTGGCTGCATCTTTCTTAAAGTGAGGTGCCCAGAACTGAATACAGTACTCAAGGTGAGGTTTCACCAATGCAGAATAAAGAGGAACTGTGACTTCTTGCGACTTGGAAGCTACAGTCCTCTTACTGCAGCCTAAAATGGCATTTGCCGTCTTCACAGTCACATCACACTGCTGACTCATGTTCAGCTTGTGATCCATGGAGACTCCAAGATCCCTTTCACATATTGTGCTGTTCTGACCAGTTGCAGTACTTGCAATACTGACCACTTGCAACAGAAGCCCAGATGCTCATGTTGACCTCCCAGCTTTCATGCCACAGCAAAGGGTCTTGTGCTCCAGGAATGCCTGGTCCAGCAGTAAAAGGCCCAAATGGGATCAGGCCATCAACCACCCTTAAGCTATAATGGGAGTTACTTCTGAGTAGACATGCATAAGATTGAGCTGCTTAGCTTCCAGTGAAATAATTCAATTATTTCAATTCCTTAGTCAATTATTTAAAAACAGGGCAAAAATAAATATGTATAAACAAGATGTATAAATATGTATATGCAAGAAGTTTGGTCTACAAGTGGATCTACAATGTGACATGAGAAGGAAAGATAATACAATGTGGAATGGGGAAGTCTGAGGTGGGATATAACATGCACCTTGTAGGCATGGCTGCATTGCCAAATGAGAAGTAGGAGTAGGTGAGCTGAGACTCCATTGGAAATAAAGACATCCTGAGTCCCATTCTTACAATATGGAGATAATACTCATTTCACAGTGTTGTTCTAAGGATAGCAATAAGGTAATACACAAGAAATGCCCTGGACCCCCAAAAAGCACTGTACAAAGCTAAGTGGTAGTGAAACATCACCAGTGAACTCCAAGGAAGGACCTGAATAGGGGAAGCAAGTACAAATAGGGAATTAAAAACCTCTTTAAAATGCTTGTAGCTCCACCAAGTATGTAGATACATGTCAGATAGTAATCTGATCCCAATTTAGGAATGGATATGAAGAGTTGTGCATGGAAGTTTATGACACTGGATATAAAATAAGAAACTGGGAAAGTGGCCTTAAAATGCAATATGCAAAGCCAAATATGTGTGGAGCATAAATGCCTTCTTTCTATTGAGCAGTTGCTCCAGATTCTTTTGGCATCGGCTTATTATTCCCCTCGAAACAAACAATGCTGCAGGACAGCGCGCATGTAACAAATGCATTCAGAACAATTAGGCGCACAGCTTCATTAGAGGATCAGAACTGGGTAATGCACTTTTGATGTAAAAGTCTGCATTTTTCATTGCTGTCATCATCGGTTTATTTGGCGTGGAATTCATGCAGAAACCTCCCCCGAGCACTGTGCAATCCGGGACACAGGCAAGCTGAAAGTCATAGCTGATGAATGCAGAGTTCACTTTGGCAAAAAAAGAAATTCTGACCTCAAGACCTTCAGGGAATTCACCTCCTTACAGGCTTTTGGGAGCACATGATGTTCTTAAAGCTCTGGTGTTCGAATAGCACATCAAAGGGTCTTTGCCCAAGGGACTTAACACTATCACTGCAACCACTGGTTTAACCTGTGAGTTACTTAAAACTGTCCTTGACAGACAAATATCAAAATTGAAATGAATGATTAATCTTTCCCCCATGAATGTCAAGAGCTCTTTCAAGTGTGAACTGGACAAGGGTGTGAATTGAATCCTTCCAGCATAATTCCAGTCGAGTCTACTTTCCACCCTCCTAGCACCATTGAACTCCAAGGAACCCATCTCAGAGCTCACTTTTTCAGCTGGGCAGTTGTCGCCGGTGCTGGTCCCATGAAAGTGTGCCTAAGGCCCAGATCTCACTGCCGCAAGACAACGATGAACAGAGATTCCTTCCAGATGGTCCATAATCATTTGTTATGTTTGGGGAAGGGAAAGAAAGAATGGAAAAGGGCAATAGTGTTAATGATAGAGTAAAAAATTGAGCCCCTAAATATTATTTTCAAAACTCTGACTTGGTGGGATGCACAGAATTTACATGATGTATTGAATCTGTTGTTGTGGTCATTAAGGTGTACAGAGAATTTTTAAACAATCTGAGAAGAGTCCTCTTCTAGGCTTTCCAGCAGTGTTAAAAAAAATCTTTATTTTTATTAAAAAATAAATATTTTTATTTATTCCTACGGACTACTTTTTAATTTAACATCTATAACATTTGTTTGTTGTTTTAATGATATTTGTAATACTGTGTTTTTGCTGTTCTTAAATCTTTTAACTACTACAGTGTCATTTTAATGGTTTTAAGCAGATTTATTGATTGTATGTTGTATTGCATTTTTATTGTTGTATGCTGCTTTGAATACTGGGGAAATTGTATATAAACCTTTGAAATAAATATAACACCAGTGTTTTGAGATGGATCAAGTGCTGGGCTATGATTGATAGGATGTAGGTTCAAATCCCAGATAACCTGCACAGGGTGACCGTGGCCAGTTCCTCTTACTCAGACTGAACATGGTGCCAGGCAGGATCTACTCAGACCTCCACTGGAGGAATTCCACATGGATCCACACTGGGGGATTGGCTCTTAGAAGAGAGTTAGGATTTGGCAGCCAAAATACCTTCATTGCCCTCTTTGCACTGCTCTGGAGCATGTGAGAAGGCTTTGCACACTGCCAGGATGCAGTTTACAACTGACTGCTTTACAGTTAACAACCATGGAAGAGGAGAGTCACCCTGACTGCAGGATTGGGCCCATAAATTAAATGCAGTGCTCTCCAGAGGACTACACATTTTCACAAAAAGCCAAATTGACATGGAAATATCTTTTGAACTTGCAGCAAGAAAGGACATGCTGAGAAGATGTCTGAATCAGCTGACTTTAGGTGGAGCAGTCAAGGGAACATGTGTTTTTACTTTATACCTCATAGGGAGATTCACACTGCACAATATGTTAGACAATTAATTTTACTGAAGAAATGAATGATCCGTTCCAAATAATTTTCTGACTCTAAAATCAGACCTGGATGGGATGATTTCTGTTACTTAAGAACAGTATTCAGTGTGTGTGTGTATGTGTGTGTGTGTGTGTGTAGCATTAATTTATTTTAGATTGTTTAAATTCAGGTAGAGCCTTTCATCCACAGGCTTTACTTCTGCAGATTTGACTCAAACCAAGTCCCCTGGACCTGTGTTGAGACTAGCTTGGATCCACCTGTACCTTCCGAAGGAGACCAGGCTTCCCACAGACTTGCAGTGCCTTATAAGGCATTAAAAATGTCACTTCTGGTTTCTCTCTGGAAACCAGAATATCTTTTTTTCAGCTGCAAAGGCCATTCTCTAGCCTGCCGAAGAAATGGGCAGTTGTTTGCAGACTTTGCAGGCACCTGAGATAATGGGAGTGCAGCTCCATCCCCTTCAAAGAGATTAAGGGACCAAAAACTGCTACTTTGTTTATCCAAAGTTTTCCATATCCGCAGGGGTTCAAAGAATAGTTCACTCAGGTACACCAAAGCCCCTCCTGTAGAAAAACATCAGATTTTTTTATACAGTGGTGCCTCACATGAAGAGCTTAATTTGTTCCAGAGGCCTGCTCTTTAAGTGAAGCGCTCTTTAAGTGAAGCAGATTTTTCCATAGGAAATAATGGAAACTCAAACGATTGGTTCCACAACCCCCAAAATATTCATATGCAAATATTAACTGGATGTAAAAATGATGACAAAACACTGGAATTGAATTCAAAACATGCATTCAATGTGCATGATCCTATGAAGTCCACTTAGGCTGCAATCCTAAAGACACTTTTCTGGGATAAGCCCCATTGAACACAATGAGGCCTACTTCTGGGTAGACATGATTAGGAGGCAGCAATCAAAGACGTTCCTGGGAGTAAGCCCATTTAACACAATGGGGCTAACTTCTGAGTAGACACGGTTAGGAGGCTGCAATCAAAGACACTTTCCTGGGAGGCTTACTTGGGCTGCTGCTGGATGTTCAAGGTGGCCGGTGGGGGCATGTGGAACAGTTAGGGGCAGCTGCCTCTGGCACCGCCAGGCAATTGCCCCTAAGTTGGGGGCAGTTAGAGGCAGCAGCGCTGGCTGGCAGCCCTTTTAAAGAGCCTCCGCGTGGAGCACCAGGGCTGCATAGCATGTGTGCCCATAGCACGCTTGCTTGTTAAGTGAAGCGGAACTTGTTATGTGAAGCAAGATTTCTTGGAAATTTATACTTGTTATGTGAAATGCTTGTTATGTGAGGCACTTGTTATGAGAGGTACCACTATATATAAAATCAGCATTCTCTATGTTCTCCCTTTTGTCACACAGAAGATGAATCTTTGGTTTCAGAAGTTCATAGCAAAATCCGTCCTTCCAAACCCCATGATTAGCTGAACAAGGCTGCTCAATTGCTCTGTTTCAAGAGTTGCATTTATTTTGTGCTAACATCTCAAGAGGTTTGCTGTGTAAGCCAACCCTCAAAAATGCTCGCACAAAACATTCTAGACATAATAATTTCCATATTTTGGGGCATATCTTTGTGTGATTGAAGAATTTTTAGTAGGTTGTCTGAAGTTCAGAGGCCAGTCATATGATATCACATTTCTTTGCTTGACTCTGTGGTTTTTCTCGTCAAGCAGGATGAATTCCTAGGGAGAAGCACCACTGCCTTCAGATTTTAACTATTTAGCAGCCTACAGAAGAGTGGTTGGTAAAGAAGCTCTCTCAGCAGTAATGGGGAAAAGTCACTGGGAAAAGTCAAGTCTAGAGTCACAGGAACTGGAATTTTTATTTATTTATTTATTTATTTATTTATTTATTTATTTATTTATTTCCTGCCTTTCTTCCCTAGAAAAGGGAATTCAAGGCGGAATTTTCGCAATTTGAGTTCAAGTCTTTTGACTCAAGTTCTCATATCTGCCTCTCGTTATTACTTTTGTAAGCCCCCTTAAGATGCACCAAGTGTAAGAAGATAGTGTTACACAGGTTTCTCATAGTAGGATAGTGAGCAAAGAGCAAAAACAGTCTACTTTGTGGGAACCTGCTGATTTCACCACACTTCACAGTCATGAGCCACATAAGAACGTAAGAAGAGCCATGGTAGTAGCCATGCCAAAGGCCCAACTAGTCCAGCTTCCTGTATCTCATAATGTCGAACCTCAGTAAACTACTCAGATCACTATAATTTATTTAATATAAATAAAAATATTGATTTCAAATCAATAGTCATATAAATATTGATTTCAAAATGTGGCAATTTTTTGAATTTTTATATATTACATATGTGCATTTTTGAAGATATTCATTCTTATAGTACAAATTAAATATTAAGGGTCTTTAAGCTCAGCCTCGTAACCTCCACATCCTTCTATTTGAACATGTGAAGCAACTTTATAATCAAGTTATTGCATCATCTAGCTCAGTGGTTCCCAAACTCAAGGCCTGGGATGTGGTGATAGCATTTAGACTCAACGCCTTTAAGAAGGGATTGGACAATTTCCTAGAGGAAAGGACCATCATAGGACATGAGTCATGAGGGATGTGTGTAGATGTGTGCATAGACAGATGTTAGATATGGACAACCTCAATATGCCAGATGCAGGTTAAGGCACCTGGCTGCAGGAGTCCTATGTGTTCCCTGAGGCATCTGGTGGGTCACTGTGTGATACAAGAAGCTGGATTAGATGGGCCTTTGGCCTGATCCACTGGAGGCTCTTCTTATGTTCTTAACTGGTGTGTTGTAACACAATTTTGGGTGGTTTGCAAAACTGGCAGGCCAGATTGGCTGTGGGCATCAGGGTTAAACAAGCTACTGTTTTTATTGGGAACACTGCTGTACTGGGAACACTATGGAATTGCTTGCTGGAATCGCAAGCCACCCTCCTTGGAATTCATAACCTCCAGGGCAGAATTTTCAACCTTTCTCATCTCACAGCAAAGGGCTAAAATTGTCAAGGCACACCATCAGTTTTTTGTAACCATTTTTAAAATGGTCAAGGTACACCATGCTGTAAAGGGCTCAAATTCCCCAAGTGCCCTGCTACTAAATGAATCTCCCCAAAGTCCCATAGTACACCTGCAGACCATCCATGACACACCAGTGTGTCACATCAGAGTGGCTGAAAATCACTGCCTCAGAATTATTAAAACTACTCCCAGGATTTTAGAAAGCTTTTTTTTTCCCCAGCTCTTCCTAAAATGCCAGGCTCTTCTACGTGCAAAGCATGTACTCTACATCTGATATGCACGGTCATATTCCCCAAGTTGCAAATAATTTTTGCTATATAGCTACAATGTATTTCTTCCAAGACTCTCAGAGCAACATATATGGTATAATGTTCTCAATTTTTTTATTATAAATAAAATAAACTTAGGGTGCAAACTTAGGCCTAAATAAACATAGGATGCAATCCTAACCTAGGCTGGCACAACTCAGCAGTCTTCTCATTCATGTGGCAATATAGGGAGGCAAGCACTTGTCTGCACTGGCCTAAAGCTCCCACAGGAGTGGCATAGAAGTGACTATGGCACTTTTGTGACATCCCCAGGTTAGCACAGGACTTACGTCAGGGCTTAGGCCAGCCTAAATGGAGATTAGGATTGCAGCGTTTCAGCAGTGCAACCTCTTCAGATGCCCCCAAACCATTATGTGGGCCAAAAACTAAAGTTGTGACTTACTTTTTCTACATATGAATATAATTTCATCATGCAATTAAGAGCACGGAGGCCCTCCTGTCAAGATTTGACCATACTGAGACATGCTGAGCTTTATACAATAATCTAGCATCATGTACCATCAGACAGGACAAATCTGATTGGTCTGAGAAGGTTTGCCAATGCCACCCTTCAAACATGGCATCACTCCAGCTGCTGCCTCCTCTTTCTCTTTCTCCCTCACATCAATTGTGGTGAACCAAGTGGAAGAGGAAGTGTGTGTGTGGATGGGTGGATGGATGAGTGGAAATGTGTGTATGGCTGTGGTGGGTTGGAGTGTGGGAGACTCTGGAAGGTATAGTAGGCATAATTTCATCTCCTATTATGGCCTCCATTCTGTGGAGAACAAAGCAATGTGAAAGGGAGCTATGTTTTTCTGTGCATGCCCATAGAAGGAAACAATCTACAACCCCCATTCATTTAGCTGAATACAATGGATTCATCTTGCTTTCTAGCAAAATGTTTTGCAGCAAAGCTTCTGATTTCTCTGCCTCCCTAACTGGAAGCTATCTCTGTCAATGACCTGATTGTGTTACATTAAAACCACTTTGTGCAGCTATCAACGAGCTGCTTTTAGTTCACTGTCTATTTAGTAGGTCAATCAACAATACCAGTAAGTTCTTAAGCAACCCATCAGCTCATACACCATGCAACACATTACTGGTGCAGAAATCAGCACAAAGGTCTAGTCCCTCTTTATGTTTCCTTTATAGGAACAAGCTCCACTGACACACTTAATTTTTCCTTATACATTTTTGTTGCTTTATTTCCCCACCTTCATGCACCATCTTTAATCAGCCCAACATATTCTGCTTTAACAACCATATAGCATATAAGTACAGGGTTACCAAGCTATAAGTAACCAAGAAAACCACATTACTCATAACAATAGCCACAATGAGGTACAGTGGTGCCTCACATAAAAAGCTTAATTCGTTCCAGAGGCTTGCTCTTTAAGTGAAGCAGATTTTTCCATAGGAAATAATGGAAACTCAGACGATTGGTTCCACAAACCCCAAAATATTCATATAAAAATATTAACTGGATGTAAAAATGATGACAAAACAATGGAATTGAATTCAAAACATGCATTCAGTGTGCATGATCCTATGAAGTCTACTTAGGCTGCAATCCTAGAGACACTTTCCTGGGAGTAAGCACCATTTAACACAATTGGGCTTACTTCTGGGTAGACATGGTTAAGAGACTAAAATTAAAGACACTTTCCTGGGAGTAAGCCAGGGGGGCTTACTTCTGAGTACAGTGGGGCTTACTTCTGAGTAGACACAGTTAGGAGACTGCAATCAAAGACACTTTCCTGGGAGGCTTACCTGGACTGCTGCTGGAAGTTCAAGGTGGTCAGTGGCGGCACTTGGGGGCAGTTAGGGGCAGCTGCCTTTGGCACCTCCAGGCAACTGCCCCCAAGCTGGGGGCAGTTAGGGGCAGCAGCGCTGGCCAGCAGCCCTTTTAAATAGCCTCCATGCAGAGCGTCAGGGCTGCATAGCGCATGTGTCCACAGTGTACTTGCTTGTTAAGTGAAGCAGAACTTGTTATGTGAAGCAAGATTTCTTGGAAATTTTTGCTTGTTATGTGAAACTCTTGCCAAGTGAGGCACTTGTTAAGCGAGGTACCACTGGACTTGTAAACATGTGAATAGCTTATATAGACTCTGACCATGTGGTTACACCAGCATTGCAACCCCTGTGATTCCCTGCACTATCCTTTGTATTAGTGGATCTGTGGTACCACTTAAGGTGTGGTATAGTAGTCTATGTATAGTGAGAAGCTACTATAGTGAGGCAGCCCCAACTTCAACCAAAGATTACTGCGATGCAATAAGAGATGAAATAGCAAATGTGTAATCCTTTGTGGTCTAATTCCATACTCTGTTAATGCTGCTACTCTATCATTGCTACTAAGAAGACGGATATTAACTGAATGCCTTAGTCCTTAGAGGCATGACTACAATTCACTAGAGAGTGGATCTAATCAATGGACTTAAATATATGCGTATATAAATAACTTCAAACACAAAAGGAGACAAATGTATTCTGGATAATTAAAGCTGCAATTGAAGGTGATGGGAGGACTAATTGTAATTATTTGCTGCTGCTGAGACATACTTTGCAGTTTGCTGCACAGGTCTTATCTAGATGTATCAGAGCTTGAGTATAGGTGGATCAAGGAACTTGCAACAGCAGCTGTGTGGCCTTCTCTGTCAGAAGAAATATCAAAGTAAAGGAAGCCACACATACAGAGTGATGAATGATGGACGAGCAACAGAGGCTGCTGTTCATACACCAACAGCCAGAAGACACCCATTATTGTTGTCCTTAATTTCACTATAACTCATGACAAGCACTTAAGGTTTGATATAAGGAACTGTGTGTCAGAAGAAGACAGGAAGTTAAGTAAGTTAGTTAGCAAGGGAAAGCTTTCACAGCTGTAGTCTTAGCTCCCTTTGGTTGTGTCAAGAACCACTTTGCTTTTGTTATGAGTCTGTGTATGATATTCTGTGCCAGCTTTCCAGCTTATTCCAAGAACTATACATTCCACCTTGTCCTTTCTTATTTTCTTTTTAAAAGCAATAAAGAGGTGCCTGTGCCTCTGCTTGCAACAAAACCATCAACCATGATGACAAGGGCCTTGAGAGGTCATCAAGTCTTCACTTGAAGAATGTACCTACACACCTTTAAGTATGCCAAGTCTGAATCCTAGTGCTGCTGCATCTATCATTTGTCCTCTTAGCTAGTCCTGTCATTCATTCTCATACTGCAAACTGGGAGTCTGGCTACTGTCCTGTAGGTGTATTATATCAAGTGGGTGAGCCTCTTATTGCTGTAAGCCCTTGACTTGACTGACCCTGAGAGGCAAGGAGGTACTGTCACTGAGTTTGTCACAGCATCACTCCTGATGTTCAAGATTTATGCAGGTAAATTATATCTTATTAAGAAATCTAAAATCTGTACAATTATGAAAGCCAGTAATTTTTGTCAAATACACCTTCCTGTTCTAAGCAGTTTGGATAAAGGATACGCAACCCTGTTGAGATTTTGAGATACTGTAGATATTTCACAGCATCATTTGGTACAGAAAATCCACCTTTGCTGAGAGTGAATCTGGCAAAGCTTGACCGGATCATAGTTGCTTATAGGAGGAATGATCTGCCCATTGAGAGCCCAGTTTGCAAATGAGTTTATCATCACTCACTTCTGAATCTGGAAGTTTTCTAGGACAAAATACCATGGTAAGGAAGGTAACTTAAGATAACTTCAGTTTGTGCCTTAAGATAACTTCAGTTTATGTCAGAGAAAAGTAGCCACAAAAGCCAATGCGAATCATATAGAATAACAACATACCCATGAGTATATGTCATACTCATACTTCTAAAGCTGCATCCTAGAGTTCTTAAGAAACTTGCAGATGTCCTTGCAGAGCCTCTGTTGATCATCTTTGAGAAATCCTTGAGGAGTGGAGAAGTGCCACTGGACTGGAAGAGGGCTAATGTAGTCCCAATCTTTAAGAAGGGGAAAAAAGAAGACCAGGGAAATTACAGACCATTCAGTTTGAGTTAGATATTAGAAGATATTAGATATTAGAACAAATAATAAAAACACACAATTTGTGCACATCTAGACAAGTACTCAGAGATCAAAAGAACCCAGTATTGATTTACCAAGAACAAATCTTGCCAGACAAATCTGATCTCCTTTTCTGATCGGGTTACGAGCTTACTGGACAGTGGCAATGCTGTGGATGTCATTTATCTTGACTTCAGCAAAGCATTTGACAAGGTCCCACATGACATTTTAATTGGGAACTTGGAAAAATATGGCCTAGACAAGGGAATCATTAGGTGGATCTGCAATTGGCTCAACAGCTGCACTCAAAGGGTTTTAGTAAATGGTTCTGTGTCAGTCTGAAGATCGGTTTCAAGTGGGGTGCCCCAGGGTTCTGTCTTGAGCCCGGTTCTCATTAATATCTTCATCAGTGACTTGGAGGAAGGGTTATGAGGGAGCTGCTCAAATCTGTGAATGACACCAAGCTGGGAGGAGTAGCAAACACAACAAATGACAGAAAAAACCTTCAGGAGGATCTGGACAAACTGGAATCCTGGGCTGTAACAAATAGAATGATTTTCAACAGGGAGAAGTGCAAGGTTCTGCACTTAGGCAATAAAAACCAAAAACACAGGTATAAAATGGGGGATACTTGGCTTGGCAGAACAACATGTGAGCAGGATCTTGGAGTCACCATGGATCACAAGGTGAACATGAGTCATCAGTGTGATGAGTCTGCAAAGAAGGCAAATGCCATTTTAGGCCGCATTAAGACTGTAGCTTCCAAGTCACGAGAACTTATAGTTCCTCTTTATTCTGCATTGGTGAGACCTCACCTCGAGTACAGTGATCAGTTCTGGGCACCTCACTTTAAGAAAGATGCAGTCAAATTGGAGCAAGTCAAGAGGAGAGTGACAAGAATGAACAGCAGGATGGAAGGGAAGCCCTACGAGGAAAGGTTGGGGGAACTTGGGATGTTCAGCCTGGAGAAGACTGAGAGGAGACAAGGTCCCCCATAATGCAGGACACCAGAGAAAAATGTAGGGCACTCAAGAAAAATGTATGACATGACAAAAACGCTAAAAACTCATATATATATTGCTTTCATCTATATATATAAAAGAGAAAAGTCACTCACTGACTGACTCACTGACTGACTGACTCACTGACTGACTCACTGACTCATCACCACCCTGCCAAAACTGCTGGACCTAGAAGTGTGAAATTTGGGGTGGGTGTTCCTTCCGTGACCAAGGGGTGCATTAAGAACCAGTTTTTGGAAATTCCAACTGGAAGGGGGTGAAAAGGGCACAACGTGTTTTCCTCCCTATACTTTGCATTGAGAATTGCTGACTCATCAACATTCCGCCCCAATTGCTGGGCCTGAAGCATGGAATTCTGGGAGGGATCCTTCTGTCACCTGAACACCCACCAAGAACCATCTGGAGAAATTAACCCTTCAGGGGCTGAAAAGGGGGCAACGTGTTTTAGTCCTGTACTTAACATGGGAGACTGAATAACATCCAGCCAGTTTGGTGCTCAGTGCCTGGTGAACTGGGGGATGTTGTTAGGAGGAAGAGGTTGCACTGGAGAGGATGCTGCACATGGGGGAAGTTGCGCATGGGGGAAGTTGCACATGGGGGGATGATGCGCATGTAGGAAAGTTGCACATGGGGAAGTTGCGCATGGGGGAAGTTGCACAAGCGCGGAAGTTGTGCATGGGAGATGATGCGCATGGGGGGACGATGCGCATGGGGGGACGATGCGCATGTAGGAAAGTTGCGCATGTAGGAAAGTTGCACATGGGGGATGATGTGCATGGGGGATGATGTGCATGGGGGGATGATTCGCATGTAGGAAAGTTGCGTATGGGGGAAGTTGCGTATGGGGGAAGTTGCGCATGGGAAATGATGCGCATGGGGGGATGATGCGCATGGGGGGATGATGCGCATGGGGGATGATGCGCATGGGGGGATGATGCGCATGGGGGATGATGCACATGGGGGGATGATGCGCATGGGGAAGTTGCACATGGAGGGAAGTTGCGCATGGGGAAGTTGCGTATGGGGGGATGATGCGCATGGGGGATGATGCACATGGGGGGATGTTGCACATGGGGGAAGTTGCGCATGGGGGAAGTTGCACATGGGGAAGTTGGGCATGGGGGAAGTTGGGCATGGGGGATGATGCGCATATAGGAAAGTTGCACATGGGGGAAGTTGCGTATGGGGAAGTTGCGTATGGGGAAGTTGCGCATGTAGGAAAGTTGCGCATGGGAGATGATGTGTATGGGGGGACGATGCGCATGGGGGAAGTTGAGCATGGGGGAAGTTGTGCACGGGGGGAAGTTGCGCACGGGGAAAGTTGCACGTGGGGAGAAGTTGCACGTGGGGGGATGATGCGCATCGGGAAAGTTGCGCAAGGGGGATGATGCGCATGGGGGAAGTTGCGCACAGGGGAAGGTTGTACATGGGGGTAGGTTAAGCATGGGTTGTTGATGCGCCGTGGGGGATGTTGTATGGGGAAGTTACTCCCGCAACGTGGGTACGCTTTTTGCTAGTACTTTAATAAATTTACTTATTACAGGTGTATGCACTATCTGACGGTTTGTTTTCTGATGGTTCCACTCTTTCAACACCTTATACCTTTCAACCCATTCATTCAACACATGCTCCACTCTTTCATCCTTTCTTTGCTGGTCTAAAGGCTAAAATTTGTCTTCCCTGATGTTGATTTGAATCAACACATACTGAAGAGCCAACTGGTGAAAAAGGGGGTGACATAGAAGAGTGAGGCAGAAAGGCCTGTGAGATGTGGGGAAGATGCAGAAAAGGAAGCTCAGATATTTCTCTTCTTTCCCATTAATGTTTGATGAAAGTTATGTTTCTGACCCTGTCCAGTTATTGATGCTTTGGTTTGGTGGTGGGAGCAGAACTTGCCGCAAGGTGCCCTTCCCACCTGCCTCATTTGCAGGTATGATTCAATGTCTTTGAACTTGAAAAAATGTGACTGAAATGCTTTTTTGATGATTATCGTGCAGCCACCTGGTAATGGAAA